>VIBL01000056.1:0-2595178 GCA_008271625.1 Lutraria rhynchaena | reverse complement strand
CTGAACATGCCAGATAGTCACATACATATGTCGTTATTTAAAAAAAAATATAGCAATATGTAGATTAATCTCTCACAAGTATTATAATGAACGCCCAAGCTAACTACATGCAAATCATACACATGCATATAATTGGTTTAGTGGTTAGTACGCTGGACTTGTAACCCGGAGACCCGGGTTCAAAGCCTGGTAGCGGCAGGTCATGTCCTTCTATGTAAATGACAAAAATGTCGATTTTCCTTCATATGTAGAGAATTGCCAGCTCCTTGTGGAAGGGTAAGTTGGCACTGGTTAGTATTCAGTCCAGGAAAACTGGTTAGGTGGACCGGTCGCCGTATATAACTGAAAATAATTGATTAAAAGCAGTGTTAAACTCCTGTGTCAGTGTCACATAAAACAAAACTTGTCGAAAAGAACAAAGATGTGTCGCATACCTAATGTTCCTGTAGCTATTTCACCATAAGCAGACTGACACTCGTCTCCTTGGCTGTTGTTCAATGAGGCAATTATTGTTGGACGTAACTCAGCATGCTCCAATGGAAACCAGCAATCCTAAAATGAGGATCAGATGATTTGAAGCTGGTTATGTTACCAGTTCTGTAGCATTTTATGACTTTTACTTGAGGTTTGTTTGTTTTTCTTCCTTCTAAAAAATAAGGCCGGATACTTACCAATTGTCCAAAACTTGCTACTGATGGTAATCGTATTTTGTAGCAATTTGTCACCAGTGCTCTCCAGTCCATGACACTTTGTATTGTGTAACATAGCGATACATTCATATCTGAAGTACATAGATAGACAGTTAAAGAGAAATTTAATCCAACAATCCTTTTGTTTAAAATAATTTTATCTATCCTGGATATTCCCAGCAAACACAGGACGTCAGATTGACGTCAGATAGTCGTCGGGTTTCGACGTCAGATGACCGTCGGGAAAATTGTTAGAAATGAAACGTTTTTAGACGTCAGTTTCCGACGTCGGATAGACGTTGGGTTATGACCGAATTTCCGACCAACATCCGACCATAAATCTAACCATTTCTGACCAAAAACCCGACCATTATCCAACCAAAATCCGACCGCTTTCCCGACCATTTATCCGACTAAACCCGACCATTATCCAACCAAAATCTGACAATGAGTGATCTGTGTACTAATTGCTACTGGAGTACTACAAATGAAAACAATTTAACAGTTTATTTGTATATCAACCAATCCAAAATAAAGGCAGGTGCAATACGAGAGTACAACTGGGTGTAAAACTTCGAATTCCTATGGATTGTCTCAATGCGACAAAATTTAATTTCAACGCCCTGGACCTAGGGTGGGTGGGGAAAGCATGCAAAATATTTTCATCCATGCATGCACAAAACAAGAGAGATAATACATGCTATCTGTCTTGATTTAAAGAAACTGAGCAACGATATATTGTTTGCATGCATATATATAACCCAAAATACCATTTTGATGGAAAGATTTCTGGAATCAGAGAAGCTTTAAACTGCTTGATTCTTTGAAAATGGAGCCGTTCAAAAACAACCGCGAGAGACTGTGCGTGCGCGAACCATTGCGCATGCGCGAGAATTTATTTTCTTTGTTCGTATTTTTTTGGTTTAATCTTTTTATCTGACCTGTTAGGTTTATATACAACCAGAATTCGAAAATAAATGTCAAAAATATTTTAAAGAAGATTTTAACACATTTAAAGGAGTTCAATACAAATACCGCGAAATTCGAAATTGCGACGTTTGGGTCAAGTCTAAAAACAGCCCCGATAGGGGAAATAATGATCAAAACGGATTTAAGTTCCTTTGCTACTTCAACAACCACAAACAAGATGCTTGCTGTTAGTTCTAAGCCGTATCTTAGTTTTCTTAAATAATAATGACAAAACATGTTCCCGACTGAAAACCGACGTCATATTGACGACTTTTTCCGACATATATCCAATGTCAATGTGTGACGTCGGAACAACGTCGGATTTTTGGTCATCGACGGTCGTGACCAAAATCCGACGACAATCCGACGTCTATCCGACGTCATGTGTTTGCTGGGTTGTAGCTTTAGCATAACAAAAAGCAGACTGTTACTGAGCTTCTGTTACTGATACAGTGGAACCCCTCAAAACCGGGACAAGGCCATTTGGCCGGTTTAGAAGGGATGCTAGTATGGAGGGGATTTTTTAATTGTATAGAAATGAAGTTGGGACCAGAACATTTAGCTGATTTAGAGGGGGAAAAACGCCTTAATGAGGAACCAGTTTGGAGGGGTTCTACTGCATTAGCAAATATTAATGGACAATTATGGATAAGGTAAATGGGACCGGATATGAATAGTTTCTTGCATTGATCATCTTGCATGTACTCACCACGTGTTTGGTTGAGTTTTGTGCTGAACTTTATGTAGCGGCTATTTGGACACAGGCTGATGTCCAGTCTGGAAACTTTGCCGTCATTGTCACTGCACATCGATGCTGAAACATAGAAACTTACAATGAAGCCATACTTACAAGGTGTTTGTTAGCATTTACGGGACCTTAACTTTTAGCTGTGGGTAGGTTGGTACCTTAACTTTTAACTGTGGTTAGGTTGAGGGGTACATGTTTTGTAACATTATATGCTTTTACAGAAAGCTAAAAGCTGGAATGAAGAACGATCATTTTTGTCAAAATCGGTAAAGATTTTTGAGGTCGCGATTTTTTAATTGGTCGGTCGCGTAACTGCAAACCAACATTTTTTTCAAGGATGGCCTATTAACTTCAATATTCATTGAAACATGAACATATACTAGCGTTATTGAAGTTTTTAAGTCAATATCGTGTGATATTGTGTATGACACCTCTTGTATGTTGCCTGAGATACATGACAAAGTTGAACACGTAGATCAATTTTCATGATATTATTTCTGAATGTGTAATTGAAGCTCCTTTATTGCATAATATATGCATGTGTTTTAAAATGACAAATACAAAAACGAAATAGGATCGGTTGATAACTGCTATTCAAGGTCTGGTTTGAAGTCCAAATCAGTATCTATACACTTCCATCTGATTTTTTGTCTTAATGAATCATTTGGTCAAGGGGAACAATCATGTATGAAATAAAACGGTAGTCGGAGTTATCTGCTCCTGATAATTAATCATTAATTACTCTGCATATCAAATTACTTAAGCCCACTTTGCTATAATCAATATTTTTGTTCGTAAATACTACATGCAGTGCTTTAAACGTACCCGAAATTGACATAACAATGAATTTTCTACCTTTAGCAAAAAATAAATAACCTATCCTATTTTTAACAATGTGTCATTATTTATCAGATTTACATAAAAAAGAATTTTAGCATCACAATAACACACTGTGTAATAGTTGCAGATGTCTGAAAATGTAGACACAGTCATTGTATGGAAGAAATCTAGATTCTAGATAAGTATCCTTCAAAAAATCGTTTATCTTTATATCCAAACTGTAAATGCGAAACCGCTAATGAAGAACCATATTTACTAAGCATAACTTCACTTGAGGCCACATGGACATCAAGACTGCTAGTTTTCAGACCTATTTTTCAGTTTATCCTCCACATCTTCACGTGTTATCGACCCTACCTACTAACTAAAATAGCCTTCTTTGGTCATAAATGTGGTCGCAAAATCGAGGCTGTATGATATATGAACCAAACATAAAACAAACGAACCTTTTGTTACATATTTTGACATTTCTAAAGCAAATGTGGGTATGAGACATATTTGTAATACAGTCAAACCTGTGTTTGCAGCCACCTACGAATAAAGACCACCATGTGAATAAAGGCTATTCTTTGACAAACCGTCACCGATTATTTAGAACAAATTGACCTCCAAATAAAGGCCACCTATAAATAAAGGCCACATTTTGTCTTTCCTATGGATGACCTTTGTTCACAGGTTTGACTGTAATGTGTTTAGGCTTAAGACAAATCGTGAATATATTTATACAAACCATCACTTCTCTCTGGAAATATTTTCCTCTGTGATGGATAAGTGTTATATCTCGTCTGTGAAAAGAAACACATGCATGTTTTTTTTCATTATATTTTTCTTGTTCATTGCATTGTCATACCAGTACACTTAAAACCTGTGATTCATACATTAAAAAAATCAGCTACATAGAAAATAACTTAAATAAATTGTGTACATTGTTTGCACACATTGTATTTTATCTCTATGCTTAGACAACAAAATCGCGTGTCGTACGTATAAAGTACATGTATGTACAATGTAGGACACCCGATATTGATTAATATCCTGTTCTGGTTCAATGATAACATTGCAAAAACGTAATTACGGGTGTCAGAATCAAGGACCTATATACAAAATGTACTAACTAATATTATTGTCCCTGGTAGAACTTAATGTTCAAAATTGGCATTGATTTGTTCTCTTTACAAGTTGATACAAATATAGGATTAATATTGGCAAAGATATCTTTAAATGCTTTAGAAAATTTGCCGACTTTCCAGCTTTAATAAAGGTAGAAGACCCAAGGTGTACACCTGGGTAGAACCTCCGATCTTTCTGTAAGCTAGCTGGACAGCCTCCGCACATGTGAATTTTGTCTGGTTCCGGGTGGTATTCAAAGCGGTGAAGAACTGGTGAATAATAGTCAGACACTATAACCACAAGACTGCCGGGGTCCTATCCAATCTACATTTACATAAAACAAGCTAGGTGTTGGGAGGTTACGTTCTTATTTGGTAGAAATCCTTATGCAGTCCGTGGAGCCACATAAATTATCCTCCTTAGGATCATCGATCAAAGGTTCCAGTGGAAAAGAACCGTTTTATACTGGACTTGTCGGGGCGGGGATAAAGGTCAGATTTGACCATTTCGGATTAGAATGGTACATAGTACATAATTTTATATTTTACACCAATAATAAAAAAAAATAATGAAAGATATCGAATTCGAAATTCGATAAATTTGTGCGAGTAAGGATCATTTCCTGATAACAGGAGTCTGGACATGAGAGTACTACTGTACAGTGTGAACACGTTCCAGGGGTCAGTTTATGAATCAACAAATTCTTAAAGAATAATGTCCGATCTACTTCTGCCTAGTCCTTGGAATAATGGTACTGTTTTATCCAGGTGGCCAGTATGTGTTAAACAAGTAGATATTGGTAAATGTGATATACTTACAGTAATAGAACAATGTTTCCTGTCCGTGTCCCCTTTTACAAACTGTGATATCCTCAAAAGTACGATAATTATCCCATAAATAGAAATTAACATTTTCATATCGGAGTCACATAGCCCAAGTCTCCATCAAAACTAATGAATGTAATAAAGTAGGGTATGACTTAAGACATATTTTTTTCTTTTACTGTTTATGTACATTGTTTGTGAAATGTTAAACCGTTCCTATTGTTTTATATCAGCTCAAACAATAGGTCTACTCCTTTGCTTGATAATATGTTGATAGTCTTTTGTCTGCACTGGTATTTAATCTTTGCATCTAACATATTATTTTACATCGTTGAACATTGATTTTTATGACGCAATATAAAGATGAAACGCGAGAATTACGCCGCTGCAGGGGCGGCTACAGGATTTCTGGTTAGGGGGGGGGGGCGTAAAGCCTGGATGTTTGTGTAAAATGTGGACTGACGTTTTCTTTGCTTATGCTTGCCGGATTTTAGAGGGGGTGAATGCCGGCTCCCTACGCCCCCCCCCCCGCAAATTTGCCCTGCATTGTGCTTTAAGATTGTGCTATTTTTCGGCCTTTTTAAAGAGTGGTCAATTAGATTGGATTATAAAATGTTTACAGTCCATTATTCAGTTTTAACTGTTTAAGTGTTCGTAAGTGCTGAATGATTACTGTCAAACTTGTGAACAAAGGCAAGCATTGGGAAAGACAAAGTGAGGTCTATATTGACAGGTAGCCTTAATTTAGAGGTCAGTTTGTTCTAAGTAATCAATGATGTTTTTTCAAAGATAGACCTTTATTTGGAGGCGACTGCAAACACACATTAGACTGTTCTGTGTTAATTTAAGGGGACACACGACGCTTGTTGACCAGCCTTACTCGGCTTATAATTCATGTGTAACGTATAAAAAAATCAATTTGTTTTGGTTTGGGGAGAAAAAAACTTTGACAATACTGAATACATTTAAAAATGTTCAAAGTAAAGTAATGTTTTATAATTTTACCTTAAGAAAAATAAATATATAATGTTTTATACAATATGAATACCTGCCAAAAAGCAGAAACAAATTTTTACATAATCATATACTTTATATTACACCTGTTGTATTAAGTGTCATTTAAATTGTTTGAAATGTAGCTGGGTCTTTAATCTTAAATGAAACATGTGACTCACTCTATGGCGGACCACACATTTTTCTGTACAAACGAATACATGAAATAAAAAAAAAATTGAAGGAACTTATATATGACCGATTATCAGATTCCAAGGGCGACAAAGCATACAAAACATAATAACCACACTTCAAGAGTTGTCTTTCTTGAAATTGTGCTATAACTATTTTCAAACTCAGTTGGAAATGGGATGATGATAATACCCTTTTTGTCGTCTCAACATAATTGTAAGCTTGAATGTCTCCATTTTGTCCAAATATTATGATAAATATCGCGGAATGAGTATTATGTATATGAGTATATAACGAATGTTTTGTAGACAAATCATTCAACCTATTTAATATTGTCTCATTACACCAATTAAAATGCGTCCAGGATTCGTCTCAGGTTCATTTGTATTTGAGAAAACCCTAGTTGTTCCAATTAAAACTACTTCATCATGACGATAGTATTTTGATGATTACATCAATAAGATATGAAAATTGTTGCATATGTGGAAACATAGCTATAATCTGGTTTGGCATTTTCTCTATCTATATTTTTATCATCGGTCGATATAATCGGTGGTGCATTGTCAAGTAGGGTGGGGTAACTTAGCCGCTTTTGTACCTTAATGCAATATCACATTTTAAGCCAGGTGCTGAGTCGAAATGTCGAAATGGTTTTTTGTCCTGAAGCAAGCGACCAACCTATTAAAGAGAGCAACTCCATGACAGTACTTAATCACAGACCGTCATCAATTGCTCCCTTCAGCATTTGGTCATATTGTATCCCATAATCCTCTCAGGTTATGTCTCATGATTTTTCATGAAGAAATTTTTTAGTTTTTGTTGAAATATCCCAGAATCCATCTCTGGTGAAATATCCCACAATCCACCATGATAAAGGTATCCCATAATCCACCATGATAAAGGTATCCCAGAATTCACCTGATAGTCCCGTAATCTTCCATGCTTCCATTTTCTACAATCCTCATGGATGGAATATTATCACATTTCACTGTGATAAAAAACTAACATCCTCCTAAACAGGTTCCTGTTCAATATACTGCACTGCAGCATAGAACGGAAACCAGTATAAAATCCTCCATTCTGTGATTTCCCACTCTCCACCATGATAAAATATGCCATAATCCCTTCAGATGAATTGCTTGTAAATAATTCCTTAAAAATTTATTCCGAAGTAGGTACGTGATCAATTTCGAGCATAATTACAGATCTAAGCTTTATTAATTAAGGGGAAGTAATCCGAGAGGAGAACATAGCGAAGGTAACGGATTAGAACCATAGTAATATAACATTATGATAAGATCAACCAGTTACATTGATACTTATGTATAATTATGTAACTAATAAGGAGCTGAATTTAGAATTTGTCGCGAGTGTTGAAAAATTACAACAAATGAAGTAAGATCATCCATGTGTGGATTCTATCTGGGACCAATATACGTATATTGGTCCCAGATTCTATTGACGATTTTCAATAACATAATATTTCCACACACTTCTAACTCGCCGTTAAAAAACAAACCTTGGGATAGAAATGTTCAATTCAATCATTGAACTAATTCAGTTCAATTAACAACACCATACATAAATATTGGACAAGTCTTATTGTACATACGACTTTTTGTCAAAATCCTGATTTCGGTCACTTAATATCTCATTTATATTCAAACCCTTCGGTACAGCAAGATAACCTAGGGATCTTGACGCTTACTATGCTAATGAGGATGTTAAGTTATTTGCAC
This sequence comes from Lutraria rhynchaena, assembly GCA_008271625.1. Taxonomy (NCBI): domain Eukaryota; kingdom Metazoa; phylum Mollusca; class Bivalvia; order Venerida; family Mactridae; genus Lutraria; species Lutraria rhynchaena. The sequence goes on along the minus strand of VIBL01000056.1, from coordinate 2,587,074 downwards.
ACACGTTCAGTTTATTCCCATTAATTAAATACAGAGTTAGTTATTTAAAACAAACAGGAAAGGGGTGGTACACTGCCGCCTATCTGATTTCGCGCGTTAAAATTGTATACATATCTACGTAAAATATTTCTTTAATTTTAATTGCACATAAATGGTATAAGAACCCGACTCGTCCCGGAATTTTCCGAAATTTACCGTAATATTCAGAACTATGGTCATTCAATAATGACGCAAATCTTCGAAGTGCAGAATGAATTTTTCGTGCTAATCGTTCTCGGTTATTTCCGTAAATTTCCGAAATCATATATCGAACGTTGGCGACCGAAAATGAAAGTAGAATCAACATGTCTACATTCACTTTAATGTGATCTGTCTAAATGTTGAACGGTCTTGATATAAAGAAGTACATCTAAATATCTCAAAACGATAAGATAAATGCAAGAAATGATCTGAATGAAGCAATGATGTGTTATTTTTAGAGGTGAAAAATTGATCACCGCATGTTTACTAAAGAAAAATCATGTATGTCACGTGATCTCATACACAAAACTCATAACAAACAAGAGAACAATTTCATTAAGAATTCAAATTGAATTTCTGCATTAAAACGAAACTGAGAAAAAATCACTTTAATTTTATTTATACAAAAGGTGTATTTATTTGCTATCACTGAACTATCACAAGTACTTTCAATATTAAACAGGCGACTAAGGCAAACACATTAAAGTGCGAACAAAATCAATAAAAATCTAAAATGTTCAAGTTCGGCGTTTGTTGATCGGATATGTAATTACGAATTCATTTTAACATCAAACGATTTTCGTTTAATGAACGTTATACGAGATTGCGCGGATATAAATCTAGCTAAGGTCTTTAGTCGAAATAGTTAGTGCGTTCAGAAATTGTCCGAAAAAAACATATAGAATAAATTTATACATGTTCGATCTGCAATTTAGAGACAGAATGAATTTTTTACAATCTTACCTGTTCGTAGCTCCGCGAACTAAGACGACGAATCAACACAGTGTCATAAATTTGTTCGAGACACTAGAACACTAGAACTGAATTTATAACTCGGATAATATTTACGATAGGCGAAAGTCAAACATACCCGAGTTTTACAGTGTATTAATTCAACATAAACATGTTTTATACACAATCATGTCGGAAACTTGGATTAGTTAAACTCGCACCAAGATTTTGATGGAAAACTTAAACAAATGTTTGTTACGTTTAGTTAATGGAATAAAATTCCAAAATTGACAAAATATGAAACATCAAAAGAAACCATTGGTATTCCGGAGTAAATATTTTCTAAGTAATTTGGAATTAAGGATTACAACTATAATTAAAACATTACCTTTACGTGATGTTACATCCTCAGTTTACAATGATGGGCGTATTTCCTCGTTTTACGTGGTGTGCGCGCTATTAACATACCCGTCTGTTTCATCAAGCGACAATACCGGAGTAGTCCGAAGGGTCGGAGCTTTATACCCAACCAAATCATGGCACTGAATTTAATGGCGGCGCATTAATACGATTTCGTATGCATTCCACTGATTTTCATGTGTGAAATGAGTTCGAACAATTCATATTCCGGCGTATAACTCATGCTCACGCACACTAATTTCATAGTGCATAAATTGTTTCGTCTTTATCAACTTCGTTAATAAGATGAAGATAATTCATGGTTTGTTCTCGTGAAATACGAACCATGTCTAATCGGGTTTGAAACAAGACCTACGGTAAATCAAAGCATAGACTTGCATCAAGTCCTGGCCAATTTTTGTCCACATGAATAATTCATGAAGTAAAAGTTGAATTCAAGCCACTAACTTTTATGTATTATCGGTTTCACCGATTTATAATAATAAATATTATATGATTCATAATCACGCAGACCATGATATGTTCGGACATGATAACTTGTAGAGCCATGTTTGTTCAAACATCGAATATATTCATGCATTATTTATAATATATACTAAGTAACTTAACATGTGATCAGTCGGTAAGGAAATAATTCTAATTACCTTAATATCTTAAAATATCATACACTCATAAGACACTTGTTAAAGAATTATAACTAACAATTTTAGTTCCCGTCGAAAAGGGACCTTAATATATATATAAAGTATATATATATTATACATTGCTTGGCATGTACATCCCGGGAGTTTGAACATTCATAATGCAATGCCGTTGTAAAAAGTCCGCGGTGTAATTAAACCCAGTTATACACTAGTAATTCCTTTAAGATCATATCTTAAACATAATTCATGTAATTAATTAACAGGAGGATATTATATAGTATTATGTAACATTTTATAGAGTATTACAAGTCGGAACAAAGAAGTAAAATTTGATCACATTACTCAATTTTATAAATGATTATGTGACGGAAAATATAAGTTCAATTCTGTTCTATTATATTCATAACTGATACTTAAAATGTGTGCGGCGACTATCTGTCACACTCTTAAATTCATAGGACATCGTTTACCACGTGTTTGCAAGTCTATGTGTTTTTCACGAGAGCTCTGTTAAGTTTCACAAGGTTGGCGGACATCCTGCCATAAACCCCCAAGTTTGATAAAAGCCATCTGATATTTATACGTGTTCATTTGGACTGCCTTTGTTTTATAACATCGTAACATTTAGAAATATGTCGCGCAAGAATATAAAAAAGATGTGTTTATATGTAATACAAGGAAATGGCGTGAAAATTGGTATATAGATGTTAAAACAATGTAACCATTCTTAATTTACCTGTCGCTGTTTTTTTTTTTTTTTTTTTTTGCTTTTTTGCTTGCTTCATAATTACTGGAATCCACGTCATTGGAATGATGATAAAATATTTAGCCAGAACCCATGTTGAGTTTGATACTTCCAGTTAACAACCTGGAGTGTCACGTGTTTGTTAAATATGGAACACATAGGTGTCTGAAGCCGCGGCCGTGGTCCAGTGGTTAGTGCGCTGGACTTGCAGCTGTAACATAGCGAGATATACGTAAGATGTTTAATGTTATTATTTAGTATTATATTTTGCACTGCCATTGTGTTTTGATGTAATTATAATATTATTTAGCCGTTCTATATTTAGCCGTTCTAAACAGATTAGTAAAAACCATGTACTTTAAATTCTACGAAATTGTCTACAGAGAGACAATATTCATATCACGTATATGAGTTAATGAATTTTGATTGTTTATTAAAATTAACTACAAAATCATAATTAGTTTCACCTCTTTGAATATAAATAATAATGTTCCCAGATTTGAGAGCAATGTTATGACACGTTTCTAATTGAATGAACTCTTATTATTTAAATATTGCACGAATGAGTCAACATTTGCGCATAAGATCTTTCAATAATGAAGACTTTTAATAAACATGTACTAATTAATTTGACTACTATACATTAATGATACGTTTTAATAAGTATCCACATGAATTTATTAATTAAGATTCAAATTAATATAATCACCGTGCATAATTGAAGCTTATTATTTAGGAGCTAATGTTCCGGAAAGTGTGGTATAGTTTGATTGGCTGACCGCAATTCTTAGATGGTCAGTTTTAATCACATGATTTTGATGGACACCTCTGCTGATTTATTTCATTTGTTTAGGATACAATTATGACACCCTCTTTGGTCACGTGCCATTTGTTCATTTGTTGCCAACAGTTTCTTACTGATGTATTGTGTATATAATATGATGTTTCATGAATTATTGTTTTTTTTTTTGTATCAAACTGCTTAGGTCTAAAGATAGTTTGATTAAACAATTACACGACGCGAAGGACATGTTGTTTTTGACTACACTATACAGCCCGGAGATCCGGGTTCGAATCCCGGTCGGGGCGGTCTTACCCTTCCATGAAAATTTGACAAAAATGTCGATTTTAGCATATGTTCATGTCGCACTTTATAACGTGGTGGAAATACTTCTTTGATGAAACTTGAATTTATACGATCTGGACCAAGAGAGCAATTATGCTTTCATGGAGAGCAAAATCTGTCTTTAAATACTACAAGAAAGATTTCCCATTCATTAACATGCCTTAGTCGTAAAGTATACTATCAAAACGATACAATATTCCTTTGATTATTCTTAAAAATAAATTAGCAAGGAAGGCGGGCAAATTTAGAAAAAACAGACACCTCGAATGTGCCCGTAATTTCACATATAATCACCGATTTAAAGCATGACAACAGTTTGACCACAATCGAACATGCTCGCAGATCATAAATTTTGTATTATTGTTATTCTGTGGCAGAGTCGATATTGGAAATGCGATTCAGATAAATAGCTGGATAGCCTCTAACTTCAGACAATCTTGAGACACGATAAAGTCATTAATGTAATAGGACGTTCGTATTTAATTGCAGTATAATAGCTATTGTTATAAGATACGGGTCGTCTCGCGCTACAAATGTGGGTAATTATTTGATAAACAAACATTGAGTGAATTTATCTAATTACGACTCTTGATAAACATTTGATTGCATACGATCTAGTTTACATGCAACAGACGCGCATTCCAGTGATTGTGCTCAAATACTGGGAGCAGTTACATAGAGTGAAATATTTCTTATTATTCCTTTATTAAGTTGGTCTCTGATCTCCGCGTTATTCAATTCAATGAATTCATTCGTTTTGGGTGGAAAGTGAATTTGTCTACTACTCTTGTCTTACTTATCGGTATAAACCCTCAGTGACAAAAGTGCAATCTCTCCTTGTGTAAATCGGATGCGGTAAACCAATCAATTCGGCGCGGATCCTCGTGTCGCCACTGAGGTCTCGAACCAACGGTACCCGGATTGATAATCCGACGATCAACCGATTTATATAATTAGACGGCCGTAGTTTTATGCGAATCATTTAAGAAATGGTAAATGATAAGACTGTCATTGCTACATGCTATAAGTCCAGCTATTACCTACCGTTACGATGATATTTGATGTTAAGCATTTTTTGTAACAAAAATGATTTAGTTTGTCAGAAACTTCAGATTGCTTCGTTGTAAATGTTGCTCAATAGCACCCATTTTACTTCCCATAATAAACTTTCATCTAAATATTAAACAATTCTTAAAGTAATAATCAGACCATAATTTTGTGTAACAATTCAGACCTACAATAGGTGCTCTACCATTATATCCAAATTTATACACATTTATAGCCCTTTTATACAATAAAGCAAATACACATTGTGACTAAATCTTTGAAGTAAAGTCGTTTAAGAGTGTATATTTATGATTATGTAAAAGCGATTTTACTGCTGGGCCATTTACTATTTGGCGTATTTATCGACGACAAACCAGTTCCGTTCCGAACAGGAGACGAACAATTTCAATGCGGTTTAAATCTTGAAGAACTTGTTGACATAATTTACAGTAGAGATGCTTCGCCTTTGATTATTGTTGACCGAAGAAGGATTTGACAGATGGAAAAACATGCACACATGACATATTCTTGCCTCATCAACAGAAGTAGGCCTACATAATACTGGTGCAAAATTATGTTTTCATTTTCTTATTCTTCTTAGTTTACATTGTACATCTTCAATATCTCCAATAGTACATTAGTTAATTCATAATAATATTGAATGAAATATCGATGTAATATTCATATTGAACAAATGGGTTAAACACGTACAGTTACTAAGGGAGAGAACTACTGTCAAATTCTATGTTTTAAGTTATTGTCTTTAAAATAGTGCTCGCTTAAGAAAGCCTACTTGTTGAAATAATTATTGAGTATGAGAAAAAAGCATTAGAATTCAAAAAAGAAACTGTGCAAATAATGCACCGCCTGTCGTTCAGTTTCCATTGACCATTCCATTCATTTCTCGTACAGTCATATTCGCTATCATTATACATTTGTAATACTATTCGAAAATAATTCTAAATCTCATACAATTACAATCCTAGCATTTGTACATAACATTTTATTTTCCGGATAGCATAATCCACATTGATCTACTCAATTTTAACAAACATTTAATATTGCTCATTGTTTATTTTTGAGTTTGTAGAGTTCAGCTAATTTCGAATCACGCCAATCCCGACGTTTTTCAATCTCATCCAGTGGTATTAGCTTCTCCAGTTCTTCTTGTATCTTGTCTAATGGTTCACCTTCCATCTTAATTGGAGGACCAGACTGTTTCTGAAGCTCATATAAAGCATCGCCATACATGCCACAGAAATGTTTCATCCCTGAAAAATGTAAGTAACTCATTGGAGACAGGACATTTGGTCCAGAAGATCAATCCACTGGACTCAACCTACGGTTTGGTTCATTACAAAAAATCCAAGAATGCAAAAGAATACCCGACCATACCAGATTAATCAGTAGAGCGAAAGACTATTATAATTGTATAAGGTATGGACTATGGATGCATGGCGATGGACGATCTGTAAAACTTGGACTGAAAATGTTAAAACCAGTGAGTTTATATCCTCACAAATAGACTGAATCTACGAAGTGCACTGTAAGTATGTATACATGTTGGAAATACGAACACAGTTGAAAATGACGTTTGATCTTGTACTGTATCAAAATTACAAGAAAATGAGCATTAGAAAAAGTACGCATACAAATATTGATTTAGAAAGTTCACGCTAAAATGTCTTAGAAAGTGTATAACACAGACAACGCCCCTACAAAATTAAAATCATGGCAAGTATTTGGTATATTTTATACTTACCATTAGCATTTAAGTAGGATGTTTCTAGAGCCCCAAGAAAGGCGTAACGTAAACCTAGACCATACGGCATTAGTTTATCCAAGTCAGTAACGCTGATAACATCATCCTATAAGATAAATGTTCCACAGATTCTTTCATCAAGTAAATTACGGTAATACCTGTGGACAAAGGCCACCCTTGGGAAAGACAAAATATAGCCTTTTTGAAAGGTGGCCTATAAACGGGCGTCAGTTTGATCTATATAATTAGTGATGTTTTTTCGAAGAATGGCCTTTATGCGCTGGGTGGTCTTTATTCAGAGGTGGCCACAAACACAGTCTATAGTTATGTGTTTGCTCCTCCACATTTCTGGTAAATATGACAATTGGAGCGAGACTACAACAGGCGAATCTGACCGAATATGTCTGATGATCCCATTTTTGCCACATTTATTTAATGCTAAAAACATTTGAAATCCTGAACCCTTGTATCCCGAAAACCTCGAATATTTTGCCTACCCGATCAAGTGCGCATTAGAAAGGTTCTACTGTACTACTCTTGCCTTTATCTGAGACCATTATATGTTTATAATGGTCTCAACCTTTATGTACTTGTTCTTGAGCAATTACATTGCCTGAACCATCAGTACGCTGTTTAATTACAATTAATTATCATTTGGACATTTTGTTCGCCTAAGACGCGTTCTTATCAAATCTACACACTTAACTATTCACTAACAACATTTATGCAGCAGGTTCTGTCATAACTAATAATTTTACTAAGTTGGTAACAAAACATAAAATAACTGCGCCATGACGCATCAGCTTGAATAAAAATGTGTTAAAACCTTTATTAATTTGAAGCATTCGGCTGTGATTGTGTGCTGTATTCTACATATTATAAAACCAGCTGTTTCCTTCTTTGCGACAATAGGTTGTTGACCAGCATCTTGTAGAATACTTCTGGCACCAGTAACCACGACAGGATCTGTCCATGGAGCGGGGATTATTTCAACCAATGGGACAAGATGAGGGGGGTTTAACTAGAAGGTGAGAATGAAAAGGTTACAAAGAGGAAGGTTTATCGGTGTCTCAAAATGGGCAAACAAAAATTAAACGGACTAACGATATTGCTAACAGTTAGTATTTAGTTTGTAGCGTCAAGACCGAAAAAACACAAATCAAACTACAGTCAAATCTGTGAACAAAAGTCGCCCTTAGGAAAGACAAAATGTGACCTTATCCGGAGGTCAGTTTGTTCTAAATAAATAGTGACGATGTTTCAAAGAATGGCCTTTTTCATAGGGTGGTCTTTATTCGGAGGTGGCCGCAAACTCAGGTTTGACTGTAATCACTAGAGTAAGTGTTACGTGAAATTGATACTAGATCTAGTCAATAACACTGTTTTGAAATTTTCGAACCGGATGTGCCACTATTATTTTGTCACGCATGCGTAGACCTTCGGAAAGCCGGGAAGCAAATATATTTCCTGTGGAACTGGCAAGGATGGCGTTATCTGGTACATATTTCTCTATCTCCTCGAACACACTCCTTTTCAATTTAAAATCTTCGAAAACACATTCCTGTAAGAAGAGGGTGTCAGTAATTAGTTATCATTGATATCAAGCGTGCCGTATTGAAGAAAATAATAAGGTTACGTTACTGAATAAGCAACTTTGTGTACAACTAGTTCTGTTACAGTGAAACCTCGATAATGAGACCACCTTAGGGACCCGAAAAATCGGCAGCAATGATGAGATGGTATCATTGTCAAATTGTATTGTAGAGGAATTATTGAAAGCCGGCCCAAAAATAACTGGTAGTTACAAGGTGGTTGTAATATTGAGGTGGTCGTAATTTGAAGTTTTACGGTATTGTGATTTTGTCAATTGAGATGTCCCTTTAATAGGAAATCCTCAATTAGAAGAACATTACATAATTGTGGTCACATGAGGTTTTTCACGTGATCTGAAAAAAAGCCTGGACTATGTTTGACCTCATTTTTTAAATGCTGAAACGTTTTAACCTTTGTTGAATATATAATATAATATAATTTTCGTCATTTTTTATAAAGTAAGATAGATACTTGCTATTATCTTAGTACGTACAAGAGGAATAGATAAAACAGCTCAGCAAACACCATACTCAATGAACTATGTAAGTATCTTACCTGAACATATGATGCTCCCGAAACACACTGCTCCAGTGATGTCGTTGGTTCTATGTATTTCATCGCTTCTTTGGCAGGTATTGTTCCACGCAAACATCCTTTGTTTTCTAAGGCTTCCATCTTAGCTTGTATGGAAACCATTCCCGATTGTAACTTTTCAGAAAGGTTGTCATAGATTCGTACTCTATATTTTGCCGTTGAAAATACTATTGCCCAGCTTTGACCAACCAGTCCGCTTTTTTAATTGAAAAATCGAGTACTAACAAAATGCGTACAATTAATTATGAGCATTAATATGCGAATATTTAGAAAATTAGAAACATGCTTTCCAGCACAAGACTCACCAGATCGTTAATATTATTTCATAATTATAGCAATGACATAACTTTTTTTCAAGAAATATAATACAATAACACTAAATATGCAGCCTTGCATTGAAATTCTCATTCACTTATAAATGCATATTGTGTAATATAAGTCATACCATCCTATGATAGAAACTGTCTTGTTTTCAGCCATTTTCTCTTTCTGTCTTCTAAATTGTTACTGTCTTCTGTTATCTACAGGTCATTAGAAATTACCTCACCAAGCTTATCAGTGACCGATGTTTAATTAGTTTAACGAAATTAACATAAATTTGATAACAAGTTTTTTCTTCCTTGGCCTCATTCTACAAGTAGTTTTCATTCGAACACAGCTTTTACTTTCAAAGAAAGCAAGCGCATTCCCTTATAGCCATTAACTTGTCAGCTTAAATGGGAAATCAGAAAGCTAAAAAATAGATAAGGCCACGAAGTAATACATATGCCATGTACAGTATACATGTAAATCCACCAAGGTTATATAACCTGAATATGTTTAGTATTCATGTGCCTTCGACACCCGGGAATGGCGACCTGTTGCCGAAAGAATTCGCGTCATAAGAAAAATGCAACAGGTTTCTGTCAGTCCCCTGTCTGGTTTATTTCAAATTTGAAACACAGAGTGATAACACAAGAAATGATATCACATACCAATCACACGTGTTTTTTACAATATTCCAATGTTACAAAGGAAGACAATCGAATTCCAAACCGAAATATTGCATTTACGATTATCTCCCTTGGTGTAAAGAAATGAAATTTCTCAATGTTGTTGTACAATAGGCATTGTGTTTAAGTGATCATTTGCAGTAAACATTGACAATAAATGTCTTCCCTATTAAAAATTGAAAGAAATATTTTACAACAATTAATTGTAATTTTCATAGATTTAATAACGTTAATTTGTGATTAATTCTTTCATCGTCTTCTCAGTCTTACACATATATCGAACAGGCATGTTTTCGTTTCCGGACTGAGTGCTATGGCGGTATCCAATCCATAGACACACAATTCCGAGTTTTAGTCGTTTAAATCATTGATGTACCCGCGCTTACTTTTTATCATTATTACTGTCATAGTAAAATAGTTTACGTACTTCTAAAAATAAATAACGAAACAGGAGTTTAGTCCCTTCCAAAATAGTATCTACACCAATTACAACAATAATAACAAAGATAAGCAGATTGAAACAAGTGTAACATTTATTTACAAACATGATGAAACAAATTTTGATATAATACATTCAAAAAGAGCGTCAAAATAATGATATCTTAGACATCAGACATTAAATTTACCATCTGAACAAACACAGAATAACAAAATACAAGTCGAATGAATCAAAACGTTGGACCTCCTATACCCCGAGCTCCTTCCAATCATTATACTCGAGTTGTTATGTCTGATGTCAAAAGTTACTTGGACAATATCACGAAAAAAAAAATGCGAACGGGGAGTTAATTACAATTTTTAAAAGACATAGTTATACTTCCAGTAAGTATTTTATACATTGACTTTGAAGCCAAGAATGAGAAACTATTTTTAAGTCTCTGTACATTTATGTTTGTATAGTTCGATTCCATCACTGTCGTGTTTTTAACGGGTCCCCGCCTGTACGGGAAGCTTAGGTGCAAGGCAACAGGAAACGGATAGCAATTTAATGATTGTTCGGCAAATGGCATTAAAGATGACACCCGAAAAAAGTTTCAGGGAATATGGGGATTTTTTTTTGTTGCTCTCAGTTGATGAATCTATGAAGATATATCTGAACAATTAATCAAACACGACTGATAAACAATGTTTTATTTTGTTCATTTTCGGTGGCACAAAAGATGTACACAGATCCATGTTTAGTTGTGGCATTTTATCGCCCTCTTACAGGTCTCTTGTTCTTCAAGACGGCATCACTTAAATTATAAATTATTGATAGTCATTAGTAGGAGAAACATCGTGCACTGTCACGTGATGTGGTCATGTGATGTAGATGTGTTATGTGTTACTTCGAGTACAACACACTATATGGCATTAATAGTCTTCTTCTTCAGGACGGCGTCACTATTATGATAAATTATCAGTGATCAGTGGTAGAATAGCGTGCACTGTCACGTGATGTGGTCATGTGATGCAGAGAGTCATGTGATATAGAGAATAATGTGACATTTTGCGTGCAATCGCATTAATAATTCTCTTCTTCTTCAGTGATCAATAGTAGGTGAAAAGCGTGCACTGTCACGTGATGTGGTCATGTGATGCAGAGAGTTATGTGATACGATAAGAATCATATGACACTTTGAGTAAAACACATTATATTGCATTAATAGTTCTCTTCTTCTTCAGATAAGCATCATGTTTATGATAGATTATTAGTGGCGAGTAGTAGGACAATAGCGTGCACTGTCACGTGATGTGGTCATGTGATACAGATAGTTATGTGTAAAAGAGCGTCATGTGATACTTCGTGCACAACACTTTATATTGCATTAATAGTCTTCTGGTTTTTCAGCATATCTTCACTAAAATTATAAAACATTGGTGGTTATTAGTAAGAGAATATCGTACATTGTCACGTGATGTAGTCATATGTTGCAGAGTCATATGATACTTCAAGTACAGTTCATCATGTCGCTTATAAAGTCCTCTTGTACTTCAGGATAGGATCCCTAAAATAATAAAATACTGGTAATCACCATAGGAGAATATTGTAAATTGTCACGTGATGCAGTCGTGTGATGCAGTGAGTCATGTGATGCAGTGGGTCATGTGATGCTACGTGTCCAACATATTATGTCGCTTTAACAGCCCGCTAGACCTTCTGGATCACATCAGTGAGGTGATACAGAAGTTCCCAACTCTATATCTCTGATATAATATGTGTTATTTATTTTGGTTTGCAGTTACATGACCAGTTCATTACAAAATCCCCGACCCCAATTATTTTAGTGATTTGGACAAAAAAAGTTTTCCGTTCTTTTCGTTTTCAGTATAATCATACAATGTTCACAAAAATGCCTACTTACCTACCCGCTATTAATTGTTTGAGTCGCGTTACCGCAGACCGATAATCTTTTAAAGGATGGACATATGTTAACAGTTTGCTTGCATATTTGTGGTGTATATAAAATGAAATGAAATTATCACAAGAAAGTACAAGTGAGAGAGTGTAAACAACGATATATGCATCTTTAAATGACTACATGTACATTTCATGAAACAAATCATAGCATTTTATTGATGATTGAATTTCCTTTGTAAGATCACATAAAGTAATATTTCAAGTCTAAAAATACTACAGTACAACCCCATTAAAATCAGATTCCTTCTGGACTGGACCAAAAGTCCGGTTTTCTGAGAATTCCGGTTTTCGGAGAACTATTGATTATAAAAGAGAAAGAATGGGACTTGAAAAATCGTGCGATTTTCAGAGAATTCCCGTTTTCTGGGAGTCCGGTTTTCAGGGGTTATACTGCACCGGATGGCATAAATTTGATCATCTTTATGCAGTTTATTAAAACACTTATAACTTACATTCCGACATACGGTGGAGGCTTGTTCTGTGAACTACCACCTGTTCTAAAATAGAAAAAAAGTTTAACAATGTACACAAGTCCTTGAGGATGTAATGATAAGAAATAAGATACGAACTGCTACTACGTTGTAATAACCTTTTTCTGAGTAAACTCATGTGATGTACGTATAGTTGTCCAAGTCAGTTTGAACATAGAAAAAAAACATAGATAAAAATGTAGGTTTTGGTTGATGAATGTCATTCGGCCTACCTCGACCGACTACGTTTAATCTACGTCTCGTTAGATGGAGGTGCTAAATCGGTAAATATCTAAACTGTTTGGTTTTCTTTTCTTTCTGTCTGGACTTGTTTATTATACTGAAATGTTGAAACTTACGCGCTCCTAATTCTGTTCTTTGCTTGATCAAGTACCATACACGTGAGGACAATGACAGCAATCTGCAGTACGTATGATACATAAATACAATCAATATATTATTTCCAGAAAATAATCATTTCATTTATGAATATATTATAAACAAACGAAGAAGTTAGTTCTTTAACCTGATCTTCCGTCGTTTCATTTAATTTCGTTGGTATCAAACTTTGTGTAGTAACGTTAAATTCTTGGGTTCATATATTCGTGGTAATTTCGGATAATGCATTTTCGGCTACATTCGGGTACTTAAATACCTGGATAAACACACACTAGAAATCCACGAAAATAAATATTCCGCGGAAATTCGTGATACCACAATATCTAAAATTTCGTCTACGAAAGAAAATGCCACAAATGATTGGTATCCGGGAATCCTGTAAGGGTACCTGTTTGGGCTCTGATTTGGTCCCTGGCTGTCGTGTTCATGGTTGGACCCTATCCACATTACTTTACTTAGATATCTGTCACAACAAACATAACCTGTTTATAGTTAACTGGTTGGCGTGCCAACGTCACTTAAGTAAATACTTGGTATGGTATGATGTAATTTTATAACTTAATGTGACCCAATGTGTCAACAAATTATATGTAAGAAATCCATACTTACCTCGATAACAAACCCTACACTACACGTTATGGACATGATGAGAAGGTAGTCACGGACTTTGTCCCTGATGACGTCATAACACCCCTATAACGAATCATATAAATGTTATACAAGATTTTGTCTCGATTATCTGAGAATAAATGGAGCTCCCAAGTTTTCACGGATATTTCAGAATGCTGACAAACGAAGTACCTCACGTGAAAATTAGAAAATATACTACTATATATGCATAACAAAAACTTAACTGTACAATACATGTATTTATTACACTAATAAATATCATTAAGCTGAATTGCATATCAGTGAGTCTTTAATAGTTACTAATAAACTATACAATGATAATATATGGTAATATAATTAAGTGGGTTTGCTGACATATATTATCATAAACCTGGATTGAAATAGTCGCTTCTAGACCGTACACTTGTATAAAACAGCATTTCAGTAAGAATCCTTTTACGACTACCTCAATATTAAGACCACCTCTCCATAATGACTACGTTTTTTTCATACTTTTTTTAATTTCAATAATTATCTCAATAGTGAGACGTCGTTTTGATCCCAAAAGTGGTCCTAAAGTCGAGGTACGAGGTCATACTGTATTATGTATGCGAAGTTCTTTGACAGGCATTTTGTGTAATGATCATACATAATATTCAAAGCATTTAACCAAGTAATACTCACGGCTGAGTAGTAATCTTGGGGGGTTTGGGTACAAGTGGATGACACAAAGTCTGTAATTTCTTCCGCAGTGTCCACACCTTGACAACACGTGGCGGGTATTTTCTCCGAGTTCCTGTCAAATGTAAACATTGTGTAACATTTGTGTTATGAATGCCTTTATTTCAGGCTCTACGTATTGTTTACTTTTATAAAATACAGTAAACAGTGAACAAAAACCATTTTTGAAGGACTTAATTTACTCCCCATACGCTCTGTTAGCTGTTGGAATGCATTGTCTTACAACATGAACTTATACATATATCATTATACACTGATTTTGATGACTGCATTACGAGTCTTTAAAATACGCAAGTTGTAAATACATTTGTCTGATACGCAACCTGCGATTCGATAGTGGTAATTCTCTGATTCATATCAATTGCACTTGTGCATAGTGGTACGTGTTTCTAAGAGAAAAGCACATTATATTGGAACCAAAATTTTATGCAGTGGTGACACGGACACAAAATTGTCTTATTACACAGGACTAAAACTATTAAACAGAATTATAGAGATGAATTACAGAGTATTTTTGTAATTCTTTGGAATCAAAATCCGTGAAAGAAACTTTTCATAGTTTGCGGATGAATGTTTTATGAATGATCTATATACTCCAAGTGTATAAGTATCTTACCCACTTCCTGTGTTGGTAAACCACATTGTAGGCAACTGTTCCATGTCTGCATATGAGGTAACACCACAGCATCGAGCCTGTAGAAATACATGTATAAAATGTCCGTGTGTGGATAGATATTTATACTTATTCAATGCGAGGTCATTACATTTTAAACTACAATATATTACAGTCCTTATATAAGAAGTCATTCACGAGAAATCATTTTAAAGGGACTGGACCTTATATTAATAATTCAGGTTGTTACAGGTTGTTTTATGTACTATCTTACTTTCTCAGGTTTGTACTTTTCATTTATTTCATACAATATCTACCTTATTCTTCCCTCGGTAGAAATACGATGTAATTAATATAGATAGGGAAAAGACTCACAAAAAAACTACAAAAACTACCCCATTCTTCCAAAATTCAAAATCTTAAAGCCGACCAACCTAAAAACAACCCAACACGTAGGAATATACAAGAGATTAGGACAACACAGAATCTCCAGAGTAAAATAAATACCTTCCTGAACATTTTGTTGAATCCGCAAGAAATGTCGTCCGTTTGGTCAGGTCCCTGATAATCAGCCATTAATAATTTAAGTTCACCTTCCAGCCATTCATCCGACTGGAAATATACAACAACAACAATCAGAAACAACAAGTTCTAAATTTACAACGTTCAGTTACAACACGAAGTTTCCTCAGAGAAAAATTTGTCGTAACACTAGTCAATCGACTTAAGATTATCTTCAACAATACAACAAAATGCCAATTATATCATTTGTATCAACGAATCACAATTTGTCGGCTTATTTCTACAATTCCGTAACTCAAGTTTTGGCAATATTGAGATTTTGGTGTCATTGTTTTCGTCTCGAAGAGCTCTTTACATTAATCATACTTACCAGCTTGAAGATCTATCCTAAATAGGGTTAATCCCACTTCCACAAACCCGTAACTCGCTTAAAATTATTACAGTTCAAAATTTCAAATGCGATTTTCTCAAAATGGGAAAAAATGACGTACGGGTTGGTAGAAATAACCCGATGATATAGCTTTATTTCTCTTCTTATGTGATCATAATTATTTGTATCACTTTCTTGTCTCAGGCAATTCATTATTATAATCTTGCAACTATTACATATCAATTAGTCTGAGCGAAATACTTACTCGCCCATGTAAACTGATCCACAGCCCAATCAGAGCCCCCTGGACAAGAATAACAAGTACTACAAAAAACACGAACTGAAATAAAAATGTAAGACATTTATTAAGAAACAAGCTTTCAACATTTACTTATTTAAATATTATTACTATTTATTACTTATGATGTTGATATTGATAATCTATGTTTTTAATTACGTTATGATAATGCTCGCGTATAAAGACCTTGATTTAGACGAGGGTTAAGAAAACTGATACAATCACTGATTGAAGTTAATTGTTTTTCAATATTTCCTGCCGTCATGGCTATGTTTAGGTTTTACTACATTTTTGTACATGTGTGTATTACTAACTCTGAGACGTAAAATCAAAGTACTGCATGTACGGTCACTCAATGCTCTCGAAAGGAACGTCAATGTTTAAAAACTGCATTTATTTTAATATCACTTATCGTGTTTACCAAACCTTAATTGGTCTCAACTGCCATATCAATCTATACTATGACCGATTGACTATTTACAGTATATTTTTAAATAATCATGGATGATAAAGAAATAATAATCTACGTACAATCAGCAGGCAGCATTTGATCTTCTTCCATGCTCCAACGATTCCAATGACAGCGATTATCATAATGATGGCGCCACACGCTATCATCATGAAACAAACGCATTTCAGTAACAGCCCAACTTTGACACTTCCATATTTTATATCGTCCAAGAGTGAAATCACATCATCATCGAACAGACCAGTTTCCAAAAACAACAACAAACCCGCGACCAATATGGTTGCCCCGGATAACTGCAACAAGGTATATAGAAATCATAGTCAATTTTTTGTTGAAAGGATATAGTATATGTTAAATAAAAAAAATCAAAATTGTTTATGGATACACTTATTTCAATTTGTGATAAGATATGATTTGTCAACCTTTATCTGAAATGGGTCCTTTCATAAAAGCGAAGAACGTATGTTTGGTTCGAAAAAACAATATTTTTACGTGTATATTAAAACATGTACAGTGGAACCTTTCTAATCCTAACTTGCTCGGATAGACAAAAATGTTCTGATTAGAGAGGTTTTCGGAATACAAAGGTTAAAGATTCTAAACGTTTTTGTATTAAATAATTAATAAAAACATCAGGACAAGCTGACGTGTTCAGTTTAGAGAGGATACCGTGTTGTAAATGTTCGGATTAGAGTGGTTCGACTTTATTATGTAAAAAATGCTATGATTTGTTAAACTACTTACAAATATGGCTATGTTTAAAATAACCAGTAGATACTTGGGACAGTTTGGAAAACACATCTGTAAGGTGTATGAAGCATTCTATGAAATATTAAACAATACATTCCGACAAATACGAGCGTGTGTCTTAAATATGTAACTCAGGCAATTTAATAACAATAAAAATAAATAAAATATAAAGTAGTGTACTAATGAAATATATAATGTTACATATAATTTCTATAAATTAATTGTGCACAATTCATTCAGTTAGTTTATTGAATTGGTTTTTCAATACTCAAGATTTTTTTAGGAACAGTGAGGAAAGCTAATTAAAACGCTTAATAAACAACATAACATCTTACATTGTGTACGGTACTTGAAAAAAATAATGATAAAACACTCACTTTTGTTGAATCTGAATTATCCAAAAAATGTTTCAACAAATACCAACGGGTAAGTTCTTTTAATCAGTGATCTATCCAATGATTTGTTTTCTAATCGGCGATTGTATACAATGTTGCCATTGGACAAAACGGAAAAATGTATCTGCGATCAAAACTTTTGTTCTTCATTGTTCAGCTGTTTAAAACTTCTGTAATTTTACGAACACAATGAACTAATTTTAAAGTCACACAAGAATGTGCATATTGTTTGTATGTAACTTGATATACCCCCACGTCTTTAGAGAAGTGAAGCACTTCATACACACTTACACCCATCAATAATTTTCAAAAAGGTATCATTATACAATTTCAGAGTCGAATTTTAGGCTTGACATATTTAGTTTGTAGGAACATGAATGATATCATTATTATAATAAAATTTATATTCAGACAATCAGGGTCAATATTGGTTCTTGGACAATAATACTTATGATAACAGAAAATAACCACGTTTTTGCATTCTTCAAAACGAAATTTTGAATAAACAAACCATTCTACGTTTATTATTTCAATAAATCATAGGAAATATAAAATTGTCTCATGCATTTAGTGTTTACAGATGTAGATGAAATTTAAAATTTCCAAATAAACTGCTAACATACGTACATATGCATGTATACCAAATATTGATTATCTTCTCCCTAATTGGTAACAAAAACCTTTTTTTGGTTTCAATCCATATATTTAATCACAGACGACCCATATATGTTTAGGGACCTCCATGGTCGAGTGGTTATGACCTTTGACTTGAAATCACTAGCCCCTTACCGTTGTGAGTTCGAATCCCATCCGGTACCAAATTTCATACGTGAGGAAGCTCTCCGGCTAGTTTACGGAAGGCCTGTGGTTCTATCCAGGTGAAAGCCTGGTGTCTTCATCTATTGCTTGCGCTGGAAAGTCTCAAAATGACTGGGGCTGTTGGTGCTACGTTAAACTCCAGTGTACATAAAAGCATGTTTATTTTGGGAAACGGCTAAGAACTGCTCATTTTGTCGGTTTATATTAAACAATATTTGGTAGAAATTGTAAGTATTTTTTCAGTATTTGCCACTTGGAATTTTTAAACACTTTTGAACAAGTTATTGGTATCAAACTAAATTTACAAAACTTCTAACGTAAGTAATTCAATCTAATCGAAATATATGTATGTTGGAGTTGTCTCCCTTCTACCAATTTATTCCAGTATGACATAGTTGCACTGTATTTCTTTTATTTGTTTTCTGGTAAGTATTTATTGACCTGATAAATGAAAAAAATGCTCGGCCATACTTCACTAATTTTAGAATATTTTCTTTACTATTATCACTTAAACACAGAAATATGTACACACCTGTTAGATATGAAATATTCACGAAAGTAGTATACGGCGATACCCTGGTACCATCGTAGGTACTTATGGTACCACATTTCCCTCACTATGGGCGGTACTCTGGTACCAAATTTTCGGAAAATGAGGTCAAAATGTGTGAAAAAAGTGGGTGAAATTGTGAAATATTAGGTTTTGAAATTGTTTTTTTATGGTACACATTTTTTGAATTAGGGGATTTTGTTATTTGTTTGGTGTGGACTTTGTTTTTTTTTTCAATTTGAATTTTGTTTTTTTAGAAACAAAGACACAAAACACAAGACAATTTGACACAATTTGACACAAGAAGTGTGCTTTCTCAAAAAACATGGTGGCCCTGAAAAGGGCCGTTGGGGGTGGTCATTAGACCAGTTTGGTCCTAAAAAGGACCGTTGGTATTTTTTGTAGTAGTACTAGTTAGCAGCAGGCTCCTGTTTGACGTAGACCTTACGCTTGTCAGAGTAACAGTCTTGACAGGTCGGGTCCCCGCAGTACCATTCTTGTTCTGGAACAGAGGGTTGAAAGTACTCTCTCTCGGCTGTGGTAATCAATTGCCAATGGTCTTCTTCTTCAGCTTTTTGTTGATAATACGCTTCCAGCCCTTGTCTTTGCTGTCTGATCTCAGACTGAAGTTCAGCCTGCTCCCTAGCTGCTTGTTCCCAGACAGCTTGTTCTTTCTGCCTCTGTTCTGACTCGTACTCGGCAAACGCCCGTTCCCTATCGGCCTGCTCCTCCGCCTCGATATCATCCATAGCCTGTTGTCTACTTTCTCGCTCTCTGAGTCTATTCAGAGCCCGATCTCTAGCAGCCTGTTGCTCACGCCGCCGCTGTCGCCGAGGACTAGCTGTCCTGGCGGGTCTCTGGTTTCGTTTCTCAAGATTCAGAAAATGTTGTCTCATTCGAATCATTTCATCACGTTGATGATAGCGATCTACTTCAATACAATTCATGGACTCACCAATAGCCTGTTCTTCTTGTTCTCTCTTGTTGACCACATTAGCCGCCAGTTGACGGATGTTCCGCCATACCCTAGCCTGTCGTGCCGTCAATTGTCTAGCCGTTTCTAGCTGATTCAACAATGCATTCATCTTGAGCGCTTAGAAGGAAATGAAATGACGTGACGCAATGCATTGGATTTTTATACGGCAAGCGCGAACCTGTGTGAGAACATGTTAAATGACGTCACGTCCATATTTTTAGTCGCTAGTTTTTGGTGTGTTTTTGTGTTTGTTTTGTGTTTCTTAACTCCTAATAACAACAAAGTAAAACAAACAGGTGGTATTATTTTTTTATATTTTTATTCAACACGAACCACATGTTTTAAACATAGAACAATAATGAACCCTATGTTTTTGTAAATCAACCATTTTTAAACAAAACAACATTTTTTTTGTACATTTTTTTGGTAGAACAACATGTTTTGTACATATTTTTTGAACAGAACATTTTTTTGTACATATTTTTTTGTTAGAACAACATAGAACAATTAAATTTTGTTAGAACGTTTTTTTTGTACATATTTTTAAACAGAACAAGATGAAAGTAATCACACAAATTAAAGTGAATAATACATCATGTTTGTATTCATGATTCTATATTGCAAATGTCTTTCACCTCCTATTCTATCATTGTGTCGTCCAAAACACTTTTGTCTACATTTGTTCACATACTGAGCTTGTCTATAATAAATGCCATAATATTGTTCAAACCAACGGGTCACATACGTATCGTTATCTCCTGGTCTATCCTCTAGCACTTTGAATCGAGTCAGAAGGATCTGGTTCAGGTCACATCCACGAGAAATAAAGTCTAGAACGAATATACAATACACACCACACACAGGTAAAACATTCCCTTGTATACACAATGCATTCCACTGATACGTTTTTGAATGTTTTTTCACAAAAGAGAGAATCTCCTCAAAGGGTGGTAGTCCATAAGAATCAAAGTACACGATGGTATGGTCTTTGATGTAAATAGCCACCCAGTGTTCTCCAGGTTGATTCGCATTGTGTGTATTCACAATATACGCCTTTATATGATGAGGATTCTCCGAAGGTAACTGATCTTTTGCACAAACACGAGCATGCAATGTCGATAACATCGGTGAATGATCTAAGATATATTGAAGTTCATTCGTCTCCATAATGCCAATGTCTATTCACACGTTCTGCCCATACACTTATCCAGGAATCGTTCAGTTCTGACTGATTCTGATAGAGTTCGTTTTTAAACTGAATCCATAATCGACAGGCATCTCCTTTTTCCCTATCGGTCAAGGTCACGAGTTCAGGATACCACTTTTCCATGACCTTGAACACATCCAAATCTTGAATCGCTTTTTGAATGTACAGTTCTGTCCACTCTGATGTGTTCGTGAATAAGCACAGGACATGTTGTACTTGACTAGGATGATCCACTTGACAACCGTAACAGTCTTTATGCACTTGATCATAAATCAACGTTTGAAGTGCTTCTGTCACATGGTGGTTCAATCCCTCTCGCAAGGATTCCGTTCGTTCACTTGTATCACAAGGATACGCCAATAATTGCATTTCAAAGTCTTGTCCTGGTTCCATGTTATCTATGTCCATTTTTTCTAGATTCAACCATTGCATTTTAAAGTTTTGTTTGTGTTCCATTTTTTCCATTGATCAATAATCTAAAAGTACTTCTCTAAACTGGTTGATTTCAATCTGATTATCGTATTCCGCATACACAATCACGTTAATAGCTTGTCCTAGCGCTCTGGCAAAGTGAAATTCCAATCTCAGATTCCCCGTTTTTATAGGATGGAGTTGACCTTCCTCGCAACCTTGATCGGCTGTCAAATCCAGTCCCCAGAGTGTGTAACCGTGTTGATAATCATTCAAACTCAATCCAAAGGAACGATTGAGTCCGAGTGCTCCTGTGGCTTGATAGAGTGACATGTAGGACCGTAGACATTCTCCCGTTTCGAAATTGGGTTGAAACGGTTTGTTATGAATACTTTTTCCATCAATACTGACCTCCAGATGATTGAGATCAAAATGACGGAAATCAAAAGGATTGGTCCCTATATCCCCATTCATATCTCCATTTCTCACCATACCAATGATCAGTCGTTTTGGTAATTGACCTTGAAATAAATGATCTTCAATCTTGGAACGTTGACCGTTAGGAATAGTAAAGGTTTTCACCTCAGTCCGTCGGATGGGAATTTTCATGTTGTGTTGAGCAATGTGTTGATTGAGTTGATTGGCCACCACAGGGAGTAAATCCACGGTTCTCACATTGAAACCTGCTTCCATAAACTTGATTTTTGCAGGTGCAGCAGCCATGAGACAGAAATTGGGTGATGCTTTGTTCAGTCTTAGACGTATTTCTATCCCATTAGGTAAATATTTATCTTGCATCACCAGATCCAAATGAAGTCGACCACATAGTTCCACTACACGACTTTGATGGACACGATTTCGCCTTTCCACATAACCCTTGTTATCTCCATCATGGACTTTGGTATTCATCTGACCAGGGGTATCTGCGGCCCATAATTCTAATGCTTGAAGCTGAGTGCTTTTACAACTTGGATTGAAGGAGAGTAAATTTCCTAGGTAAGCACGATAGGCATACGTGTCCGCATTGCTGGTGATCAGTTTATTATTCAGATACACATCGATGCTACTGAACATGCTGTGAAAAAAGTTATTGACGGTTGCAATTTCACTGTCATTCGCCAAGTCGGTATTATCCGCCTGTATAATTTTGATTTTCATATACAGATAAGACTGATTCAGATCTGTCCATTTTTCTACTTGTGCAGGAATCACGAATTCAATAGGAGCATTATTATCCAGGGCAGAAATGGGATAATGCTCAGTCCATTGTCCCTCCTGCATGGCAGTCATCGTAGGGGGAACGACAGACACGTCCAATTCTGTCTTACTACATTCACAAGAACCGTGTTGCATCATGATTGTTTTTTCTTTTTCTTTTAGTCGAAAATATCAAGTGGTCTGGCCTGCTTCACTCGACGACGATGAAGTTTCGAATGAGGTTTTTTCTTGATGGGTTTGGCCTTTATACTTTTCTTAGGTTTTTTGGTGACTTCACGTAACAAAGATGCGGTTACATTTTTCAATACGTTAGCTCCTCTTTTTCGTATCGCTTTTTTAGGGTTGGATCCTGACATGATCTCTTGCATGGCCGCTTTTCCTTGCTGGAGTCCTTCTTTTTTCAAGGTTCGAACTCCAGATCGAACCAAAGGATTCAGTAAAGGCATGATACGTTTCATGGCTTTCTTAAACATAGATCCTAGCCCCTGTCCATACTGACGAGGTTGACCTTGGTATATAGGCATCATTGTCGTTGGCGTAGATGTAGCTTCACCATAGACTTCCCATGAATAAACTGAATGGGTTGCCCTGTGTCACCCCTTATATGGATGGCGATGGTGTCAAAGTGGGCTTTAGCCAGTGGCACGTAGTGTACATTCAAGAACTCGAAATGAATATGTGGATTAGTCCCTGCTTTGGTTCTTGGGTCAAAAGGAGCCACACGTAAAATGGGAGCTTCAATGTTTCCCAAATAGGTATAAGCCGCCAGGTCAGAATAGACAAACAAATGATTATGACCCATGTTCAAGTCTACCCCATGAGGAAATGGATCTGGATTCTCAGTTAAATAAATGGTAGGAGCACTATGAGGAGACCCACCCAATTTCATAAACATACTAGGATGAAACTGAATGCCTAAGTTCTTTGAACTATCCATCTTAATACGTTTACTTGTTCCTGAGAAACCTACAGTAAAACGGAGGTTTTTCTCTCTAAACAGTTGACCTAGATAATCTTTAATGACTTTGTCCAGGGTCTCTATCAGATGTTGTGGTGTAACATAAGTTCCTACCGGAATACAAAGACGTATTCCTTTTTCATCATTGGGGAAAAGACAGTAATGGGGAAAAGCCTCAAACGTTTTGGCCAGGATAGGATCCCGTGTGACAATGGAAAAATGTCGCTCTTCCTCCGTGATATTAATGACTTGACTCGGTACAATCATTTCTACTAAACCAAT
Source organism: Lutraria rhynchaena (assembly GCA_008271625.1). Classification (NCBI taxonomy): domain Eukaryota; kingdom Metazoa; phylum Mollusca; class Bivalvia; order Venerida; family Mactridae; genus Lutraria; species Lutraria rhynchaena. Next base: position 2,562,721 of record VIBL01000056.1, on the reverse strand, counting down.
TTCCCAGTCTTGTTTATTGAGATGGATGGGTTTGAGTAGTTTGGTACGAAAACAACATTGGGTATTGTCTGGGAACAGATCCATTGAACTGTCACTCATCAGGGTAATGTAAAACGAACTCATGCTGGTTTGGGTTTATTGAATTTCAAAGAGGGATTCGGTAGAATATAACCCAGAGAACTACTTAAAAGCAGGAGCCACAATTCACGATCGGGTCGTTCAAAACACAAATTAAAGAGTGACACGCTAATAATGATAAACACCACCGCAATTTGGGCAAAAAAGGCGACCTTGTTCTTCGGCTCAATGGGTCTGACTTGCTCTGAGGTACTCTCTGAAGTACTCACTGAGGTACTCACTGCCACACTGGCTGTGTCAGACTGAGACATACTGTATTTAAACGAGATGAGATTCAGGAATCCAACTGTCAAATTTCGAAGGGTATCCTTTCCAGTGTACTTTAATTTCTTGTCTTATTTTCCCGTCTACTTTTCTCTTACGACGAGCCAACACTGATTCAATTTCATAGATACCATCGTCTTTTATAGATTGTATTTCAGAGAGATAAAACGAACCCAGAATAGGTTCTCCATCTAAATCTGTCAATTGAACGGTCGGAGGTGAAGTTCTTTTGACATGGGTCACTCTAAACACTTCAGTCGTCCAGTTTGGTAGATAGCCTTTATCAAAGGTACGTTTGGTTTTATTGATGCGCACAATCTCTCCCACATGAAGATTTTGTTGTGGTTTCTTTTTTTCTTTTTTTCCATACAAGGTCAAGGTCACCTCAGATTCATTGTGTTCATTTACGGATACAGGTGCCATTTGAATACTTCGATGAAATCGATGATTATAGGCTTGCACCAGATCTGGTAATACATCAATATATCGTCGTGTGTGATGATGGGTAAAATATCTCCACATGTAGGATTTCAAAGTACGTTGAAAACGTTCTACTACACTGGCTTTGGTTTCTGGATTTTCAGTCGTGAAATAGTGAATACCTTCTTTCTCTAAAAACGCTTGAAATCTTTGATTCTTGAATTCAGTGCCTTTGTCCGTCTGCAGCGCTTTAGGTTGTCTTGTTTTCAGAATAGAGCGAAACGCTTCAATCAAAGTGAGTCCCGTTTTATCCTTGAGTGGAACGACCCACGCATATTTTGAAAATACATCAATGACACACAACAGATATCGATACGGTGTGTTGTGTTTGACTAAGGATTGCATATCCGCCAAATCCGCCTGCCACTGATGATCGATACCACCCACTTTGGTTTTCCGTCTTGAAAATTTCCGACGGATAGGTTTATGCAAGGTATACGTCTTTTGTCCTTTTAGCCAGGATCGCACTTGATTCAAAGTAATGCCATGAGCTCGCACTGTCTTATAGAGACGGCGTATCCCTCCAAAAGCAGCAGGATGTAAGGGATCATAATAGATCTTCTGTAACACGGTATCTACTTTGGGATCCATAGAGGTCTAAGTAGTAGTAAGAGTCTAGTAAGGTTCCCACTGAGGCTCTGGTTTGATTTTTTCTTGTTTTATAGGTTTCTTCCTAGGAGAAGAAGTAAAAGACGCAGAAGGATCGACAAAACTATCGTAAAATTCATCTTCCTCAGAGTCTGACTCGGGTTGTTGTATCCAGGACCATCTCCGTTTATTTCCTACCACTTCTTGGGGTACATTGACTTCTCTTAATCCACGAGAAAACTGTTCCCATCCTTTAGGGCTAGACCCTTTTCTTTGACGAATCACATCATTAACTAAATCTATAATGTTGGATCCTTGTATGGGTTTTCCATCATATTCCAAAACACCTTGTTCATTCCATGACATATGAGGATGATTTTGAAGAAAGTGTAATAAGAGTTGAGTTTTTCGACGCATGGTTTGGGGAACACTTTCAAGAATCCTATCGGCTAGGGTTAGTCTATCGGTAGCTGCTGCTGGAGCTGCTGGAGCTGCTTGAGCTGGAGCTTGAGCTTGAGCTGGTGCTGGAACTGCTGGAGGTGGCATGGTGGGTTCACGCGCTTTTTGATGTGACAATTGAAACTTTTGTAAGACTTGTCCATAGTGTTGTGCCTTTTCTGATTCGGACAAGGATTCATTTTGTAGTACTTCCCCCATTTGTTTCTGTAAATCAGAGGTCTGTGTGACTTGTGGGGGAGGAGGTAAACGTGGTCGCTGTTCTGATTTCCATCGATTCATCTCTTCTAGCATTTTAAACGGGACAATAGCCATTTTCTTCATATTTTTTTCACGAGTTGAGCCACTCCACCACTGAGTGCCCCTGCCGCTACAGCTTTAGCAATGACTGGAGCGAGCGCCAATAATGGAAATAATCCTCCTTTTTGATTTAACACCCGTTTCTTTTTTTGAATCGATACTTTTTTATCCGCTAAGGTACGGAGATGTTGACGCTTGGACTTCAACCTTTGCTTTTGAGTGGGGGATAAGGCAACATTGCCTTTTAAAACATTGTGACAACACTCGGAGACGCATTGAATCACTTCTTTCGGTGCTTTTTGTATCATCTTTCTTCTCATTCCCTCTGGGGCTTGAGTTAAACCCAACACCAGATGACCGTACTTGTGTAGGAGTGGACGCTTTGGAGCCATGATATCAACTGATGCTGTTGTTTCATACATCACTGTTTATATAAAGCATCTAAGGCTTGTTTAGAAGCTGAACTCATCGGTAGGGTTCTCATTAAGTTCACACGTCCTTGTAAGATAGGTTTCAATACCATCTGTCTTGATAACTGAGATAATTTCAAGGGTGAAAATCGAGTCACAGGGGTATCTGGTGATGAAGAACTGATGTACGAAGTAGAACTTTTACTGCTTCTGGATCTGTTTGACCCGCTTCTGCTCAAAGAAGAAGAACTTAAACTGTTTGACCCACTTTTGGATCTGCTTTTTTTGGATCCGCTTCTGCTTGAAGAAGAACTTAAACTGCTTGATCCACAGGTCGAACATGTACGGCTTGACCCACTAGTGGAAGAAGAAGAAGAACTCAAACTGCTTGATCCACAGGTCGAACATGTGTATCTTGACCCACTAGAAGAACTTAAACTGGTTGACCCACTGTTGGAAGAAGAAGACGAACTCAAACGGTTTCTTAGCGTCCTGGGAGAAGTTCTCATTGGCGTTCTCATAGGAGTTTTCATTGGAGTTGTCAATGGAGTACTGGTGGCAGGAGGTGACCATCGTGTTGCCGTGTAAATAGGAGAGTTGGATAGTGATTGAGTTCTCAATGGACTCTGGGGTGATCCATTTCTAGATAAAAGAGGTGATCCTATGGGTGGTGAACCACTTAAAGAAGATCCAATGGGTGACAACCCATTTCTAGATAAACTCCCATTTCTAGATAAACTCCCATTTCTAGATAAAGAAGATCCACGGGAAGATCCTCTGGAACCTCGTCGAAGGGTGATAAAACGTTCATCGATTGTGGGTGAAACTGTAAATGCAGGTGTTTTCTTTTTAGGAGAACGTTTCTTTGCTGGAGCTCTCTTCTTTGCAGGAGCTCTTTTTGCTGGAGCTCTTTTTGCTGGTTTTTGTTTAGGAGTTTTTGCTGGAGCTCTTTTCTTTGCAGGAGAACGTTTCTTTCTAGGAGAACGTTTCTTTCTAGGAGCTCTTTTTGCTGGAGCTTTCTTTTTAGGCGTTCTTTTTGCAGGCGTTTTCTTAGGGCCAAATTTACGAATGGTCTTTTGACCATTCCATCGAAGTAAACTTCGTATCATGACCCCTCCAAGAAATCCACTCCCTCCTGGTTTTAATATGAGTTGACGTTTGGTGTCCACATCCACTTGATCATCACCCAACTGCTCTAGTTCATGCTGATGTTTTTGCATAAAGTTTTGTGTTTGTTTAGGTAACAGCAATTTCTTTTGTAAAATCACTTTAGCAGCTAACGTAAACCATTTGACCATTTCTTTTAATCCTGATCGTAACAACTGCTCCCGTTGAGCAGGATCACGTTCCTGACTCAAATGTTCTAGCGACTGAGCTATGGTGTTCATTCTGTCTGCCATGATGACTATGATGACTCTCTAAGTTCCGTCTCCTTTATATATACACCGTCGGACCACGTTCCTCTCCAGTGATCCAATGATGAAAAATATCGGTTCTCAACCGATACGTGTCTGGTGTTTGAGGGTGAAAATCAATCACTAAATACCCATGGGGTGTAGAAATCGCATCTTGATACGCGGGTAACAAGTGTGGCAATTGAATTTGATTCGCCAATACTTTGATTTGTCCTTTATCTCTTGTGTTTTGAAATAAGATCATGTAATGTGCATTTAAACTTAATGTACGACTGGCTTTCGATTGTTGAAACATGTTTTGTGTAATGTAAATAACACTGGCATTACGATGATGACCTTTTCGTGTAAACCATAATTTAATTTTCTCTTCATCTTTATCCCCAAGCATATCATCAAATACAATTAAATGGGGAATGGAGGTATCCTCCACCAACTCCTCCTCATCCTCAGGAATACCCTGTAAGAATTGAATGTGGGGTTCCTGTTCTTGTAACTGAGCATAGGCTGTTTGCCATTCTTTGTAACACCATACGATACGCTCAGGTACCACTTGAAACAGATCCGATTTGTAAGTCAACATCTTTTTGACAAATTGTGTTTTACCAGATCCACTCGGACCTGAGATAAACATATTACAAGGATGCTTAAACAATAAACTGGACTCCATGACGTGACAATCACAACTAACATCAAGTGAATGAAACAAAAGTATTTTATTGACTTTTTTTTTTTTTACATACAACAACAACTTTTTGTTATCACTAAAATATACAACAACAACTTTTTACATTTTGACATCAACTTTTTTTTTGTGATCACTAAATATACAACATTGTTTGTTTTTTTGTTTTAGTTACACTAACAATAATTCTATATTATTACATGTCAACTTTTTTTTGTGATCACTAAACATACAATAGTTACACTGACACACAGTTACAACACTGACAACAAAAGTCATGAAGTGGTGGAAGTATTTTCTCCGAAAATTCAAACACACATTCTGAATGTCCATATTCACTCAGAAAAGTGATGACTTCGTCCTTGTTCACTACATGGTTCATCCAATCCGTTTCACTAAAGTCTAGTGGCACTGTCTGTTTATAAAATGAATTCATCACATGAAGTCCATGTCTAAATTCTTCAAACAGTTCTGGTGTACTCAAACGTTGTCGAATCCATTCTCCACTATGATGACCTTCAGGTATTTTCATACGAAAAGCAAAAATCAATGCTTTTCTTAACATGGTATGCTTCATAATATCAAACTGTTCCATTCTTGAATGGTTTGAATCACTTTCTTGTTATTCACCACGTACGTATTCCAATCGTCTCGATGGATAGCTTTCAAGTCTAAATGTGCATTGATCATCGCCTGATGAATCATCCGTTTAAATAGTTCAAATGTATGCGGATTCAGAATCCAGGCGTGAATGTCCTTGACCGTGTCAAGGTCATCTAGTACAATACTGAATAAAGTTTCTCTGTACAACTCAAAATCCAAAATGTAAAATAAACTCACATATCGGGGTCGTCTCGATGGTCTGTCCATAATGGAATATTCCCCGCATTCATAATAAGTCTAGGTACATCCGCATGGAGAGCATCAATAGTTTGTGTCACTACACGTAAATGATGTTTTTGTTTAAAGAACACAGCACGGTAGGATAGAATCGATCTGACCTCAGTGAAAGGGATCGGTTCCTTAAATAACAGGATACCGCGTAGTTTGTATTGGGAATACACTCGCCATCCAGGTTGAGATATCCCATTGTCTTCTTCAGCCATGCTAAACCATATGACATTGTCCGTAGGTTTAAATGCATTCGTTAATGCAGATATATCATTCAAAGTAGCATCGTGGATACAAAACACCCATCCAGTCGATATCATGCGATCCAATTTTTGTTGAATTAGATTAAACTTTCGTAGCATAGGTAATTTCTGACTGACAGTCAAATCCTGGCGTTCACTGACATCCTCTAATAGTCTATCTACCCGTCCAGGGTCCATACGTTGTAAACTATGAATAGCACCATGGGTCGCCCATGCATGTACTAACTCCATCTTCCATGGTTTAGTGTTAGCCTCTATCACATAACGATAGATTTTAAGTCTTAACTCTATAGGAAGTAACGGTATCCAATCCATACTTTGTTTCTTTCTGTTTTCTGTTTTCTGTTTTGTATTTTTGTTTTGTGTTTCTGTTTGTATGCTTCTGCACCATTTATATATCCAAAAACAATAAGGTCAAGGTTTTTTTTATGATTATTATATGACCAAAAAACAACGGGTCAAGGTCAGTCATGCAGATATCCATAAGGAACAGTCATGTAATCATCGACGATGATACGTTTGGTATACACAGAACGAAATGTTTTGATTTGTTTCTCACTCGTCACTGTTCTATCTCTATGGCGTTTAATCCTGGACGCATATTCAACTACGGTAGAATAATGTTCTCTGTCTTTCACACAGTCCACCATACTATTGAAATTCACTTGTTGAGTTGCATTATAGTCTAATGTAATGCCTTTCACTTTACACGCCTGATGTCGTTCTCCATTTTCAATGTATTCATAGCCATAGTTTTTTGGACCTAAAGCGACATATTTTACAATACGTCCATGAGGCACTTCATCCGTCCATTTTCCCAAACGACTGGAGACAATCGGTACATTGTATTCTTGAGGGTCATAAATGTACATACAACTGTCCGTATCAAAATAGAGTACCCTTTTTCCCAGAGGTTCAAGCACTTTGTACAGTTCTAATCGAGCATAAGCCGTCACAAAAGAAGCCACGACAGGATTAGAAGAAGAATGGGGATCAGCTCGATCCGATTCATCCGTGAAATTCATCAGTACGAATTCATCATGATCAAAACACTCGGCATATTTCACCGACTTTTTAGGATCATTCAGAATCTCATAGAAACGATCCAATTTATGGACATACTCCGTTTTCGGTAACAGGTTGGTTTGAGCATTTTTACCCCATAAACAATTCAACATGGTTTTGGCAAAAGCTCTTTTTCCTGGATTTTTTTTCACGTGTTCCAAGCGAATTCCCTCTGCTTCCAAATAATCTTGTTTAAACTTCAATTTATCTTCCTCTGTGTCCACGCCGGGAGGATACCCGCTGGCTTCTTGCTTCATTTTTAAGTATTTGTCAATGTATTGACGGTATACGTCCGTACTCCACTCATCCCAATGCCATACATGATATACTTTCAACACTTTATACCCTAAAGAAATGGCTTTCGCCAATTCTACATGGGTCCACGTTCCATACAATGCCCGTTCATACAGTGCATGTGTACAATAATCTAACTCCTCTTCCGCACAGGTACGACAGAGAGCAAATACCATTTTGTTATTACAGTGCATAGGTAAGACAGGCATCCATAAATCTTGCGGTGCAAGAACACGGCATTTAATCAATCCTTTGTATGTCTCAATACGGTGTGGATCAATTTGCTCTTGACTCAAAATCACGGGATGGCCTAATGGATACTCTCTATACTTGTTGACATAAGGATACAGGGAACAAATGTCCACATACTTGATCTCTTGGTCTTTTTCTACTTCATGATATAGTCGGACGGCATTGGTACGACCTCCGAACAAAGCCTCCCTGGGTTGAATAGGGTCTTGACCCACATAAAATCGTTCTACTCTGGTCTTATATTCAGGGTCTTTTTGACAACGTTGATCAAATTCACATTCCCACATGACCACTAATAGATACCCTTGTTCTTTCAAATTCTCAAGTCTTTTTTGTGTGTCTTCATAGGCGTGACGCATGCTTTTCAACGTATATGGATTGATGGTACCCCGGTTGGGAAAACAGGTAGGACACCCATGATACCAACATCCCATGAATTCATACACGGTGTCTGTCTCTTCACAATACCCATCCACATAATATGGTCCAATTTTAACTTCTCCGCCTCTGTGATTCAAGGCATGACGAATATGAATCCCTTCAGTTACAGCAGTCATTTGTAACCAACGTATGCTTTTCAAGGAATACCGAGTTTTATTAGGATATCCTGCATCAGAAATCACGGCTAAACTATGAGGTGGCATGGAATTTTTCCGCCAGGCTTTATTACACACTTGGGCTAGCGTGGTCGCTTCCGTAAAGGGATCAATTTGATCACTGGCTAACAATTGTTGACGAAATTCACCGCAACCGCGTCTTAAAATGTCCACATCCGATTTACAGTATTTTTCCATTTCTTTTTGAAAATCAAATTCATCACCTTTTTTCTCATGGTACCAAGTTAGAAATTGTTGACGTTGCTCTGGCTTCATACTGTCAGGTTTGTAAAAGTGTAGCGGTAAGTAAGGTCCCACATAATCCTGATAGGATAAGGTATTGGCATAAAATGGAAACCATCCTTTAGCTAACTCAGTCAGTCCAAATGTCTTAGGAAAAGCTGAGAGTGGCATACTTAGGAAACTGAGTGAGTCAATTAATCGTATTCCATGCACTCTTAGCAGAATGATTTTACTTCCATTCATAATCAGTTGTGGTTTAGCTGTCCCGTGGGTAACGACATATCTAAGAATAAACTGGGCATCGTAACCTTGAGCATTGTGAGCAATCACTGTAGATCCTCGATGGGTGGGATTGAATAGCCACGTGCAGAATTGTTCCAACGTGTTTTCTCCACGGAATACCATTTGTCTTGCTTCATTCACTTCTTCACAATACTCACATGGATCTTGCACTGACTTACACATACATTCACCGCAGGCGCGTTGCGCTACACAAAAGTTGGGTATATGTTCTCCAGAATCAAAGCGACACTCAAAGTCAAAAAAGATGAAGGGGACTTCGGGTTGCCTGCCTTTTCTATCAGGTGGTACATACGTTGGAATGTAACACTCATGATCTGGTCCTACCATTTTTTCACAATACTTGCATTTCTTTTGTCCTGGGCAAATATGACTTCGTTTTGTTCCTACAACTTTTTGTCCACATTTTCTACAATTCCATACAGACTCACAGATGGTTTTACGTTGTTTTCCACTTTTTGTTTTGTGACGATCAAAACAGGTTTGACTTCGAAATACTCGATAACAATCAGGACATCGAATGGATTGTTCCACGGGGCATAGGGTGTGGGCATAACACTGGCAAATGTTTTTACATTGATGGGCTTCACGGTGATCATAACCCACATCACACCATTCACAATAATAACCCCGTCCAAGAAATCCTGCGATCGATATTATACTATCATAATGATTGTCATGATGAAAAATATGAATCACCCGACTTTTTTCAGTCATTGCTGGTGGTTTGAATAATAATTCATTTCCATAATGTTGTGGATGAATTTTAATGACATAATTGGGATAGAGGTAATCTTGTAACTTGTTGTATTCTTCTATACCGCAAGCACGATCCGATGAAATATCCACTTGTTTTAATAAGGCTTCAGCTTCATGTTGTTGTAGATTTTTCTTAGACTGACGTATGAGATTCCATCGTTTTTTCCATTCCGGGGTTTGATTTTGATTCGCTTTACACATACCAACCACAATAGATCTAGCTAAACACATCGAGTCCTTACTATTGTCAATACACACCACACTTCTCTTTGATTTCACCATGTTGAGTACGTTTGCCGACTTGAATGTCTTTTTTCCCGAGCCTTGTGGCATAGCAATATGTGTAATTTCCATCTGTGCTTCTCCGTCATGAATCTTAAACTCACGGTTGCTCTGGGCCACTCGTTCAATTTCATCCAATACTACATCTCCATTAATACGAGATGCCACATCAAATGGAATATGAATTCCAAATTCCAAATGAGGATGCTGTATGGATACACGGACTCTATCATTGGATCTTACTTGACATGTCCTATAAAGTTGATTCATCATATCATGAAACAGCCGGTTTGTAAATTCAAACGACCGATCGTACGGTTGAAATGTCACATCATACACTCTAGACTGCATCTTGAATTTCCTTGATTTTCTTTCCATACGAGACTGTATTTGATAATATTCTCGTACATGCTCCAACATTGTTCGTTTGGCTGGAGGCTCATGGCTGTCACTGTCGGTGTCTGACATGATTATGAATCCTATAGTCCTTCACACTCCTCTTTTAGATACTATGTTCAAGGTCAAGAGATCTATAAGGTTACATTCAAGGTCATATTCAGAATATATTCAAGGTCAATTATATATTCAAGGTTGCCTTCAAGGTCGTATTCATAACATGTTTCAAGGTTACCTTCAAGGTCGCATTCAAGGTCACTCACATCTTATAAAAGGGACTGCGCCACACCATTCTAGTCATTCTAGTCACTCACAATATGAGCTACAACGATCCAAGAATGGAAAAAGCTGACGATAATAATAGCATTTATCAACAATCTTCTTTGATGTATTCATTAAAGAAAAAAATAAAAGAGTTAAACAATATAGTGGATCAACTTTGTGAGCAGAAACATGTCACATGGGATCATATACAATGTTATCGTTGTGGAAAGAAAGGACATTATGCGACTACGTGTTCAGAAAAAGTAGGTAAAGATGAATGTTTTCATTGTCATGAAAACGGACATTTCGCAGCGAACTGTCCACAAAAGAACCCTCAAGTACCACCGCAAGGAATGAGTGATCAATTCATTGTTGACTCAGCCAACCAAATGGATCCACCGCAAAAGAAACGAAAATACAAAAAGAGAGAGGACAAAAAGAAAATGGACGATATGAACATTTGATGTGTTGGAACATTTGATGTGTTGGACAGTGTTCTTGAATAGTTCTTAAATTGTGACAGTATTTGTAAGTTACTTTGTGATTTTTGTATTATTGTAAGTTATTTTGTTTTTGCTGATTGTAAGTGATTTTGTTGTAAAAATAAAAACAATGAAAAAAATAGTTTTTGTTGTAGAGACAGTAAAACTTATCTTAAATATATGGTGGCCCTAAAAAGGGCCGTTGAAATGTATTCAATATTTAGCTTCAGCTAAATACAAATAGCGCCAATAATTGGCGCGTAACTCATCATCATAATAGATGGAGAGATCCGGATATAAATTCCCCATCTTGATAGGTACACTATCTTCCTCTACAAAGATTTCTTCAGGGGCACGTAAACAATTTCCCATGTTTTCAAAGGATTGAATGTAGAACACACAGACACATACGTTTATATACACAAAAAGTAGGTCAATCCGGTAAATTTATAAAAAAGTAGGTCAATCCGATTTTTTTCTTGATATTAGAATTGAACAAAACACAAACACAAAAACACACCAAAAACTAGCGACTAAAAATATGGACGTGACGTCATTTAACATGTTCTCACACAGGTTCGCGCTTGCCGTATAAAAAACCATTGTCACTCTCGAAATTCATTTCATCCTACTACAATGTCTCAACGAACTCTAAGAAACATCAAGGAAACGTACGCCTCCTTAGGGCTCTACATAGAGCAACTTGAGATGCAGTTAGAGGAGCTGCGTCTTGAAGTCAAAGAGTTGCGGGAGGCAAAGAAGACGGAGGGCTTTGCGGAGGAGGTGGTGGTGGCCAGTTCTGGGGAAGAGGACTGGGGGGATCACCCCCAGGAATCCACCCCAGCTGAAAACTGGGAGGAGGATGATGAGCCTCCTTTCAGGTTGGCTTCCACCGCCACAGAGAGAGATTTTAGAAAGTGGGACAAGTGGTGTCCCGCTTATATGGGTAGATGTGGCCAACATCATTAGGTCACTCTACCCAAAAAATGGCCCTTTTCAGGGCCACCATATTTTTGCGAAATTGACTTGTGCCAAATTGTCTTTGTTTCTAAAAAACAAAAATCCCCCACACACAAACAAATAACAAAATTGAAAATTGAAAAAAACAAATATAAAAAAAAGTCACACTGCATTTTTTGTCTGTATAGTTTTGTAGGTTGGTTATATTTTATTCTGTAAGCTGGCTGTGATCGTGTGTTTTTTGGGCTCCAGCATTTTGGCTGTGATCGTGTATTTTTTTGTACGTTTTTGCTGTGATTATATGTATTCTGTAAGCTGGCTGTGATCGTGTGTTTTTGTATATCAGCATTTTTGGCTGTGATCGTGTATTTTCTGTAAGTTTTTTTGCTATGATTATGTTATTTTTACTAGCATTATTTGGCTGTGATTGTATGTATTCTGTAGGCTGGCTGTGATCGTGTGTTTTTTGGGCTCCAGCATTTTTTGGCTGTGATCGTGTATTTTCTGTACGTTTTGCTGTGATTATTTTATTTTTTGACTCACAATTTTTACTGTGACTGTATATTTTTGTTGGTTGGCTATGATTGCGTTTATTCTGTAGGCTTACTATGAGCCTTGGGTTTTTATTTTGTTGTTATTAGGATTAAAGAAACACAAAACAAACACAAAAACTAACACAAACACTAGCGAACAAAAAATGACGTGACGTCATTTAACATGTTCTCACAAAGGTTCGCGCTTGTCGTATAAATTGTCAGGCGCAGAGCCATTATTTATTATTTAACATGGAGACATACAACATGCCGTATGACATTCTGAAAGAAGCGTTAGAATCGTCTGAGTTGATAGGTCAAAATGCTGTTGGACCAGTGTATGGCACTAACCAGCCACAGTACAGTCAACCACAGTACAGTCAACTCCAATACAATCAGCCGAATCTACAGGGGAATGTACAGCCAGTACAGTCCGTGGTGAATGGACAGACTCATGGACAGCCTAATCCACCGACTACAGAGATGGCTATGCTACAAGAACTCAAAGGAATCAGGGGAGAAATAAGACAGCTAAAGCAAGTCATGCAACTCCGTCGTGAAATCGAGTTAAAAACAGACAAACTGATTGTGCCTGTACACTTTGTGACTGACAAATGGGATAGCCAAGAGCCCCAAAAAACAGAGGAGAAAAAAGACTCTAAAAAACGTAAACATGAGACCACAGAACCAAAGAAACCTGAGAAAAAGAAAACTGACCATGGTCGGGGTATTTATGGTAAAGTCATGAAGAAATAAGTCACTGATCAAACTGATAAAACCACCAACGGCCCTTTTCAGGGCCACCATGTTTTTTGAGAAATTGACTTGTGTCAAATTGTCTTTTTCTTGTGTGTCTTTGTTTCTAAAAAACAAAATCCCACACCAAACAAATTCAAAAAGTCAAAAAAATGGTACCCAAAAACACAAAATGAGGTACCCCCACCTATCCAAAATGGGTACCAGAAGAAAACAAAACATTGGCCAAATTTTCACAATTTCACCCCTTTTTTCAACACATTTTGACCTCATTTTCCGAAAATTTGGTACCAGAGTATCGCCCATAGTGAGGGAAATGTGGTACCATAAGTACCTACGATGGTACCAGGGTATCGCCGTTTACTACTCACGAACTTCAACATGACATATCTAATTGATCATAAGAGTCAATTAATGAATTAATTTACTTCCACCTGGATAACGTTTAGTAGTGATGGTTGAAATCTAATTGGAAACTTTATCCATGTGGTAGCAATATGTGAGAAAAAATTTTGGTTTTCCTAAGTAGTAATGACGACTTTGACAAAATTAAGCTATGTAATGGTACCGGAAGTTGGGTTTGAATCAATACACCGCTTCAGGTATTTGAATGTTATTTTCTCGAACTTCGTCTGGACGTAGTTCATGATTGACCCCGGAACTGTTTGGTGGTGGATCTATACCTCCTTAGATTAATACTATATGATATCAGTTGCCTGGCTAGACAGAGCAGACGTATGGTTTGCTAAAGTGATTCCCATGCATTTAACTAACTACGCGGGTAATTATACAATACTTTACAACACAACCACTTAGCTCATGACCATTAATCATGGTGCAGTCTGCACCAAGTAATTTTGCCGTCCGTTGCAAGCTTGCAAAAATTCATCCGTGCGTGCAGTATGTTAAATGCGTGATAGAAATCACAAATTATTGAAACAAATAACCTTTCATTCAAAAGATAACGTCAGCACAATTTGATTCATTGATAGACGTTTTATTGGCAAGACGTAGAAATGCTGACATGACTGTCATTTCACGCCATTGGTGAATGATAAGTACATCATTATTTCAGGTTGGAACTGCACGGTTCATCAACATAAAGTTGAAAATAGCGCCACGGAATTACTTTTTGAAAGCAAGATACGTTTTAAGAAACACAAAGCATTTTAGAGGTAGTATCAGGGGTGGTAAACACAGTATTTAGTTTAGAGGTTGTATCAGGGGAGGTAACCACGGCATTTAGTTTTGAGGTAGTATCAGGAGACGTGACCACGGCATTTAGTTTAGTGGTAGTATCAGGGGAGGTAAACACAGTATTTAGTTTAGAGGTAGCATCTAATTCATCTTCATCTTCAATTGCAGGCCCAAAATAGATTTCGATAAAAAAGATCAGAACTTCTTTCGTAAAGATGGATAGATGTAAAGATATGGCATCGCGATTGAATCTATAGCTTCATATAGATATGAGACGACGGTAAATATCTTAGAGTTTATATATTTGAAGGCTAATTTTGCAGCGTATAATAAATTCCGACGGAGAGCAATTTTTCACAAGTAATAAAAAGTAATTACTGTCAGACAGAATTAAACTCTGTTTGGAAGTTTAAGCTTATATTACGACGACTATATCGTTATTGTTATACATAATTGGCAGAAACGGCAGATTAACTCTGGATAATTGAATAATAATAGACTAAGTATGACACAATGGTATAAATTACGACAGATATGTTTTTTTTTGGTTCCCACAATCCTCTGTGAAATCATGGTACCAGTGTTGATGACGTCATATTGGTACAGTGTATATTGTTAAGTAGACTGTTCTCTATATTTGGTTATTCCGGTAATTATCATCTTACTTCCTGAACATAAACGTAGACCTGGTTCCCCGATTATAAAACTTGAGATTGGTCTCCGAGCTCAAATCTCATATCTTGACATTTGATGTTCAAAGTTACTTATGATCAGACAATAATGATACCATTGGTACATTATTCTGGCAGCATAACTGACCTGAATATGTATTTAAACATTATTCATCTCTGTCAGACTAAATTCTTTTCAACCTTAATACTTTGAGAATGGAATTGAGATTTACGCTTAGAGACTGGTCTCAACTTTTATAAGTAATTGAATCACTCACACAACAAGGACATAATGCTGAAAATACTCTGGTCATAAACACTTAGAATAGATACGCACACAAAGAGTATTCTTTTATGAAAGAATAATAGACTAAGTCACCAAAAATATAAAAGGTATATATTTGTGACAGTATTTGTAGGAAGATGTAGAGCTAATGTAAGAATAGTATACATTTCATGATCTATAAGACCAAGAATGTTTCGTGTTTAATCATACTTTTGTTCTTAACACTTTAGTGAAATTATGATGTATTTTTTCTCTGGGGTTAAAAGTCGCACCAACAGCCAGGGTAATTTGGCGATTTTTCCAGTTTTTTCCAGACCCAAAGCGTACACTTTGGTAGATCCACCGTTTTTACGTGAGCTAGCTGGAAAACTTCCTGGTTTATAATTTTTATCTGGTCCTGGCCTGGGATTCGAACACACAGCATTCTGGAGCTAGTGATTACTAGTCAGAGACCATAACCGCTTGACCACGGAGGCCACTTGATGTACTTATAGAGTAAAATTAAATGTTCTGAACTGTAGGCAGATGACCGTCTATGAAATATCTCCAATTTAAAATGTTAATAATAGTTCAACTGACATCTTGGTTGCAGTCAGTTGATGTGTTTTTTTTTCTCATAAAGCTCAGTTTAAAAAAAGAAGAAACAAAAAAACATATTATAGCCCACTCTTCTCGTAGAAAACTCATTTTCTGGCACGCAATTTGGATATTTGTATAAAATCGGATATGATGTTAATCTAATAACACTAAAATAGAAACGAAGCTGGAAATATTAGATGGGACTGAATTTGATCGATGAATAGATACGCTCAAAAATAGAAATTTCCAAACATTTTGCAGGACGCCCTGTGCTTATCATACTGGCAATGTTACATATCAAATATCAGATACAAAGTAATTGAGGAATGTTCATCAAGTTTGTATGTAATTCACTACTACGATATACGTATGTTAATAACGCAGTGTTTAAATTCAATTAAGTCAATAAATTAACTTATGAACGGATGGATAGAATCAATCATGATTTGCTACATTACAACAAACGTATTGAAATGGTATCACTGATTAAAAATACTGATTTTTATAATTAAACTGAGTAAAAGCGTAACTGCATTTCACGTCATATCGATCAAAATGCCTTCAATATATCCGAGAAACATTTTATAAAGTGAAGCTTTAAACATTAAAACTACCGTCTGCTTCCGATTTAGAAGAAAACAGTGCTTCCTGTCACAAGAAACACTTTGACATTTTGTCAATCTCATTTTCCATAAAAGTGATGCATATTTTATAAAGTTGCTGTCTGTCAGAAAGTGTTGTGAGGGAGATTAGAACTGATGCTTTGTTTTCTGTTTTGCTCAAAGAACACGCACAGAGCAACGCATTTCTACAGTATGTCGTGCATGAGAATATTTTGACATGTTCCTTGTCTCCAGCCATGATGTTCAAACAGTCTTTGGCATAATGCGGTAATATTTAATTATTCTATAACCATTAATTAGTCAGGAAACTTCAGTCGAAGAGACTTTTGCATCCTAATAGTCCTGGAAAGGGACACAACTCCTGTTGACAACACACACAAATAACAATGATCACTCATACTCAAACATTGTCTAAGATTAGTATCATTTATTAATGTCATTTTTTTTAAAAAATTGTCCCGCTAATTCAATATATATTGTACTGTTATTTACAGTTTATAGATCTATTTCAGATGTGAGGAAGGTGTCCAGTGAGCTTACGGAAGGTCGGTGGTTTCGATCTTATTCTAGCTTATTATATAGCTATATATAAGCTAATGTAATATATATATTATTATAGCTTATTATAGTGATATTTCTCTATATATTTGAGAACAAAACCAGTGCTACAGCTAAAGAAGCGCCACAATTAAATCTTTGATACATGCTTTGATAATATTTTTGGGATGACTAATAAGTATGCCAGAGGGGCGAGGTCAGGATTTAGAAAAATAAATAAAGGTGTCATGGAATAGCATAAATTCATGCTTTGTGAAATAATACTTGGACTTACCTGATTTGAAAAAAGACATTACATCTTATCGAGTTGTGCGATTCGGTAAATATTCCCCTATGTCAGTATTAGGAGCTTAAAAACTTGATAATGTATTTTCTCCTGAAGTGCTATGGATCTGTACTGTCGTAATATTTCAGAGTTTTTGCAATAAACATATCAAAATAATTTACGAGGTGCTAGACTATAAACTCACACATTCATAGATTAAAAAAAACGCAGCTGGTTAACCTAGTAGTGTGAGGTATGACTATATCAGCTGGTGAAACAGCGGTTGATTAAACCTGAACATGCTGGAATAAAGTATGTCCATACAGGTATGACTATATCAGCTGGTGAAACAGCGGTTGATTAAACCTGAACATGCTGGAATAAAGTATGTCCATATAATGTGCAGAAACACAAAATTAGATCGCACCTTTGTGAAACTTTAAAACGGCGTTGTGATTGCAACAAAAAGCTGTTTTAAAACTAAATTGTTTATGAACACTAATCAAAGTCATAAATCAAAACTTGTGATTTTATACATGATGAAATGCTTTTATATACATACTTCAAAAGACATTTTTACCATCAAACCAGCAACTTTTATCTAGTGCTGTATATCGTCGTAAGGCAGGAAAAATAGTCGTCTTTACAGTCACCTGATCCAAAATACGAAAATAATCGTACATCGTATTCTCACAAAAAGTATTTTTTTAAAATTGAGAAGAACTACTGTCTGACCTACTTACCCTATTTTTTGGCTCAAGTAACCCTAAACATGACTTTTTTGTCCTGCCTAACATGCAATATTTCATTGTAGTGGAAACCCATTCCTCACATCTTCTATAACAGGGATATGTATGTAACAGTCATCGTAACGACGCTTTTAAGCGACAAAATAATTTTAGAGCGTGTTTTCATCTGACTTTTTTTCAGAAATTGCAGAGAAAAAATGGCAACATTTAAAGGACAAAAAGATGAGATCGAAGTCTTAGTTAGCAATTTTGAAAACATCAATCCTCAGAGTAGATTCTGTTTACAGAATTTAATATAAAGGTAAACTCTAGCACTAGCAAAGTAAGGGTATACATCATATAACATCGTACACAGAAAGAAGGGTAATTAATGACCAATATATTAGTATAAGGTTGCCGAATGTAATTGATCAAATTGACCTTTTTTCGTGAAGACTTTTGCTGATTTGATTTCTAGTAAGATATCGTGATGATACAAATACATATAGCGAGTGTTTATAATCATGATATGTTCAAGACACGCATTTACGATATTTGTACCCGACTTTGATAAGCAATGGAATCTAAGATCATAGAAACTCTTCCTTGTCGAAACTTTGATCAATTCCAAAATAGATGTTATTCAAAAGTTATTTTGGTACATCAATAGATAAGACACACTGAATAAAATTCGCCCACAATAATTGTACAAACATATTGCATTGTGTGGAGGCTGAAGTTGTGATCAGCCTGAAAACAGGAGCTGCTAGAATTGTTTAAATAAGAACCTGACGAGCGTGCTCTTAAGAAAAATATGAAACTACTGTAATGAAACACCTACATCCTTCTCTGGATATTCCACAGAATGTATTTAATGCATTAAAATACTTCGCTAAATCATTTATACATGTTTACAGTATGATATATATATAGTCTATATATATATACATTATGGTTTGAATACTTAGACTAGAGAAAGGTAATATTCAATGTACCTTTGCACATAAAATTTGGTAGGTAGATCGCAAATCTTTTCTTTCTATTTTTTTTGTTGTTAACATACATTTCATACTTTGGAGGTTCGATTCGTCCCCAATTATTTTCATACTTTGTATTTTGCTGTTGAGAGTCGGCTGTTTTTGGCCTTATTAGATTTCAGGAGCAATCTCCTGAAGCTTCATGGTTGTCTATTACATTTTAAACAAATCCAAGATTCTAATACTCAGACCTGACGTCTTTGTTGAACATAATGTCATAATGCTAAAGATACCCCGACGATCCAGAAATAGTAATGGGCACGCTTGTCAGCACTTGAAGTTTGGATTTCTCTCTTCTTCTGATCAGCAAAATAGCATTTAGGACACAATGAGGTCTGAATTAACGCTTTTGTTTAAAATGTCATTTTTTGTATTTTTATTTTAAGTTGTGTTTACATGCATGACAGTAACACAAGAAATGATATACTGACTTTGACATAGTATTCGTCACATGTGCAGACATATTGTAATATATATCTTAGATTACTTCTGAACATATGGCACCACATAAAGACATACGTACAACAACACACTATGATGTACGATATATTAGATTACCACTGTACTTTTTATTTATGTAATTCCTTTAACAAGCGTTATTAACATTTCCGGGGGTTTGTTTTAGAAGTTCGCTCTACAAATAAAATATTAGCTTACGCTGCAAAATTGCTTGTAAATGTCAAAAACCCAGTTTCATTGTTGACATTTTCTGCGTAGCTCATTAAATATTTAACAATACTAAACACAGTCTACTTCACCTTCTGCAAGTTTGTCTCCAGAAACCATCTCATCCAATATGCCACTGTGGTATTGATTAAACTTTCTACATTTTGCATTAGTCACATAAGGAAATATATTTAGTTTATTCGCACCTAATGACGTGGGTTGTTAAAAAGCGAAGTAATTTTCTGCTGAAACCCGTTTGCCATTTTGAATCAATTTGTGAGCATCAAACCTTTGGTGCACATAGCATATAGAACATCATAGAACCTTATAACATGAAGAAGTTATAATATTCAATCAATAAACCTACGCTTCATATTATTAATGACTAATTATCACCATATTATCAATTTCAATATTTGGACTTTCTCCGATCGGGGGAAATAAAAAATGACCTTCAAGCTTGTATAAAAAAAAATTAAATGATCTAATTAAATTAGGACATTTCTTTGCAATTCAACAAACAACGTGCTAAACAATCGTAAATCATAGAATATAAGGAACAAAAATACATTTATAAAGTCTGAAGTATGATGCTTTGCTGGGTGGTTTTATTTTGGCATTACATCATTTTTTGTATCATATTCATACGCCATGTTTAACATTTTCAGACTAAGTCACAAAATAAAACTGTTACTAGCAACAGTCAAACAAACAATTATCAGCACCCGGCTAGCTCACACGGTAGAGCATCAGACTTTCATGTTTGTACGGTATCTGAGGGTCTTGGGTTCAACTCCCACGTTGGGCGTACAGTTTTCCAAAGCTTAATATTTAAAAATAACGCGCTTCTGTTCGCTCATCATCGAGTATATAAATATTGTACAAACTTAGCCCTAATTCGTAACTAGGTTAGAAATCACAAATAAACACAATGTTTCAGGAAGCAATTATTGTGCAATTTAATGCCGGATTAATGTTCAAAGGCTTCCGTTTACTTTGATGTTGTTGTCAGATAAATAGCGTAGTTTGCTTTATCAATCCTAGAGATGTTTACTATTTGAAAGGATATGTGTGTTTTTGCTAATTGGACATTGCTTGCAGTAGGTGAAATTTCACCAACGTTTTGCATGTCGATGCTCAAGTTTGATGTAAATACAATAACTGTATTGCTAATACATTAATGTATACCACCTCATTTATTTTCCTCATAGCATTAGTTCGCCTACATACGACAGCGGCCATGGATTGACATATTTCAAATTACAATACAAAATATTTCTTATACAGTCGAATCTTTGAACAAAGGGCACCCATTGGAATGACAAAAAGTGGCCTTTATTGACAGATGGCCTTTATTCAGTGGTCAGTTTGTTTTAAGTAGTCTGTGACAGTGTTTCAAAAATGGCCTTTATTCACATGGTGGTCTTTATTTGGAGGTGACCCCAAACAGGTTTGACTGTATTAACTTATATTATTCGTTCCTCTTAGTTAACCCATTACAAATTAAAGCTCGAAGGTAACGGTTTCGTTTTGGTTTTGTATGAAGATTCAGCTGACGATATTTTATATGCATGTAATTCACAATCATACAGCAAGGGGGTAGATGGTTTGACAGCTAAAATAATGTTAGCTGATTTAAGATCTAAACACAAGAATACTTAAATTCTGTCTGGTGAAACATCGTCTTTAGGTGTGAGTGTTTTATGCGAGAAGATAACATAAAGTGTGTGACTAAATATTTACTTATAAATACAGCGAGACAATACAGTTCCTGTAATAAATGGGTAAAAATGATGAGCCATTACTAATTCACTCTACATCACTTTCAAACATTAATTTCATAAAAATGCATGATTTTTATTGCACGTAATGGCATTTGCAATTGACAATTAAGTCAACTTAATTCATTTTACGTGGTGTAATTTTTTGCATTAACCCATTGCGTGTTTGTACTTTCAGTATATTTGGGTTATTATGATTTAACTATATTGTTTGAGTGGTTATCTAAATACCATTGATTCCATTGAAAATTATGTTTGGATAGTTTAGTATTATTTAATGGCAGTTTCAAGGAATGCTTGAGCAATTTGTAAACCTACATTATTAATTAACTGTTGGTTTAATCATCCATTTCTTGTCATTATTTAATATTTTATCGCAGTTGGGTTGCACCAAGGAAAAATGCTTACAATGCAAGCCACATAGCCACAAAACGTTCACAACAATTATCAAATTCATTGATATCACGACTGAACTATTATATTTGAAATACAGGCATGAATTACAGGTGGCTTGAACCGTTACATAATTGCATGTATGTTCTAAAAGTGTCTTTATCAATTGTAGCTAAATTTGTAATTGTTATTCGTCGCCGTGATGATGCGGGTTCGGTCCTAATTCAGCCTCATGAAATATACAAATTTATCAGAAGTCTCATAGAAGCCTGGTTTAATTGTAGCAATTAAAGGATCGTGCTAGATAATTGATATCATTTTTCCAAAACTTTGAGTAATTAAATGATTCAGATCAAGAACAATAAACTATTCCGGCTCGAAAGAATTGAGAAAATGTAATAATTTTACGTTGAATTACTGACAAAACATCGCATTGTGCATGATCCGGGTAATATGTTGTCTGATGGCACTGTATACTGTCTATGAAACCCATTTTGTTCTTGATTTGAAGTGGTTAGATTTGGCCAGTTGCCTGTATGTCTACCGCATTGTACGGATGATGTACGGCAATGCGTGGGAGACAGAAATTAGTTTATATTTCATCATACTTGCACCGAGAATTTAGATATAAAAACGTCAAATCATTATATAGGTTCATGCTTTGTAATTGCCAGAATATGATAAACTAACACTTGTATCAGACTATTTAAACACGATATGAAACAACCAATGTAAACATTGATACACAGCGAATCATTTCATGTTGCGTGAATCTGTGGTATGTATAACTATAGCTCGATTAAAGATTTTTATAAATTAAGAACGATTATGGCCCGGCACGTTGATGTTCATGGTGTCTGTGAAAGTTTTGTATCTTAAAGAGATGTGCAGTATTTCCGGTGTCAAGGTAAACCTGTGGTACGAAATGGACGATTCATCCTATTTTACCGTAATAATATATTTTGTAAATTTTAGCTCATATGTTAAAAATACCACTGTACGAAGACAATGTAAACGCTCATTAAATAATAAATGCTATTTTACAATCATATTAAAATTATAAAGATGGCGCCTGAACGCGAATAAAGAAATACAAAACGAAAAGAAAATTAACTGGCTTGATTCATTCTACGTGGGTCTGCCTTAGGTCCGTCAGCGTAATTCTCCACGATTTCAGCACAGTGGACGGGTTCACAACATAGAAAGAAACATGCATTTCCGGGAATACGAAACACAAAATTTCACCTGATGAATAATTAAGGCATTGGATTCAAGGCTGCTGTCAGGTGTCATCTTCCAAATAGTGATTGGTTATAATCATAACGTTATCAATCAGTGACAACTGTCACGTGTCATTCTTGTTGCGCATTTGTTATGCATTTGATATGATAAGTATGATTGAAGGAGATTATGGCATCATTGAAAATCCAATTTGAGATTAGTTGCTGGTAAACATTTGAGATTAGCTACTTGTATACATTTAGGAGAAGTTGATAGTACTCAATTGAGATTAGCATTTCCTTTAACAGCTAGTAATAGATCCTAAAAACGAGAGTATAAAACACTTGATTTTTCACATACAAGAAAATACAAGATTTTTAAGCTTAAAACTTTGGTCTTAGCTAAGATATTGTTATGGAAAAGTTCAATTTTTTACAACTATTTGACGCTTTGATTTACTTTTGTGAGCCGAAATATTAACGCGCAGAAAATGAGTGGAAACTGATCTGCATAAACTTGGTTGTCTTTTTAAGAATATTATTTTTTCAGTCGATGTCACTAGCTAAATCACTATGAACACTGCCTGTGGTGTGCGAAAATAAAAGGACGTCTGTCTAAATGATGTCACACCAAAAGCTAATTATCTATAAATTAAAACAGCCTCGAGATGCTGATTGACAGAACTTTTGTAATTGAATATTTTATATGATCGTATCATATCAGCATTGTCATTTCCCTCAAGATTTCCGCAAAAATACTTCCAATTTTAAGATAAAATTTTGGTATAGAGAAAGATATTAAACCGGTCAGAAAATTAGTGGCCGTCATTATGAGGTTGTCTTAATGTTGGGATGGTCGATAAGAGTGTTTTTACCGTAGATGGAAATGAAAAGGATTTGGTGCAGGATACAGTTTTGAGTATCGCATGAAGGGTGTTAACTATGCACACAGTACTCACTACAGGACAAGTCATTAAGTTTGAAAATACAACAGGCTTTGGGAAGTATATTCGGGCATACAGTAAAAATTTTGTGATAGAAAGAGGGAATGTAATGTACCCGATGAGGGCTCGAACCCGCGACCTCTTGCTTGCAAGTCAGATACTCTATCAACTGAACTAATCGGGCTGGTACTATCACAAACAATTTATTTACATAGAAATTTTATACAGAAATGCTACAATTCTTTCGGTAGAGGTTGGATTTGTGATTGGTAGGTCATGTTGGGTTCGATCTGCATTTCATCACATAAATTTCTATAACATTAAATAAGACCATTTTCTCTTCGAATGGAGTTGTATTGATACGCACACAAAACTCATTTAAGACTTTTATGATATGATAACAGACGGTGAAATGATAGAAGAGGTCAAGTTGTATGTGTTATGACTAAATGATTATAAATGGTGATGCTTTGTGTACATATATATTGCGTGCGGTAAGAAAAACACATTATCTACAGACATATAACCACCACTCCTTGATTATATACTATTCGGTCTTCCTTTTGAGCTTCAGTGATATCTAATGCCGCTAGTATTAATTTAGCTTCGATGGATTTATCAGGATATTTACACAGTCACCTTACACATGCTAGTCACGTTATTAGCTGAAATCACCGGGCGAAGCTTCTGTCGCATTGATTTTCCATGCAAGGTGGTTTATCATTGTTCGCCACTTTAACTAACATCTCCTAACGTCCCTAGTTTATCATGAAATGATATTTAGTGTTGGTTTCGTATTTTGTAATTTAATACTTAAGCCGTTAACAAGCTGAAAACTGCTACTGAAAAGTTTGCTCGTGACGAGAAACACGATTTCGTGTCAAATATGGTTATAATACGGTGTCTCAATGAAGATTTGTACGTACCTCACAAATATTGTACAACAGAATTAAATTTTGATCTTTTTCGAAAAAAAAACCCGCAAAAATTGGTAATTATTTCTATTTTTAAAACAATTTTCCAATTTTTAACTCGGCAAATTAATAATGTTGAGCTTTTATGCTTGTTTCGTGGTCACAAATGTCCAAAAATTTATGTACTGGACTCTTAGGTACATAAACGATGGAGACTAAAACTGGTTAAAATGTTGACATTATAGGATAGCACTTTCCTACAGACAAATCTTCACAACATTAGTTGATTAATTAAATACCAAATTGTTATTGATAAGAAAACTATCCCATATTTGGAAAAGTTCAAATCTTCAATTACATTGTAGGCGTCTTCTGAAGTGACACAGGCAAGATGCTGAATTATTGACATTATCCAAATATTAAACACGCCTCCGTTTGTACGAGTTATTTCCTCTGTAGGAACATCCATTTCTTGATCACACAGTATTAAATTATTAGCGATCGGCATGATATCTACTGATTACTTATTTTTGTTTGTTTCCAAGGTAATAAATGCTTCAGAATTGGTTTCATTTTGCTCAATACAAGTTCATTTCGCTGGAATTAATATAAATTTTGAAATAAGAACCAAACATAGAGATTATAACGGTGTATTAGAGATTCTGCTGGGAAGAAAAGCGGTATATAAGTATTCATAAATGTAGAAATTAGGGCGATGAAAGTCTCGATGTTTCGGGAAGGTCGAGAGTGAGCTGATGATGGTTGATCTATTGTAGAGTATATGTTGTTTTTACTTTAAAATAATATGAATTAATATAATTATTGCCACTATACCACTATATACATGTACGTCCTATGTCTAGACAGTGGAGCGCTTTTTTAACAATTAGGCCTATTTATTGGCCGCAAATCAACTTTTCTTACACTCGTATTGAAAATGTTAGCGGAAATAATCATCTTCCCCATGTAACTTTTGCTGTGGTATAATTGTTCAAATCCCGAGCACCTGCGAAACCAACTTAACATCTCGCAACATATCAATGTATTCATAATTCTATGGTACACTTAATATTTATATGTTCTTTTACAAGCAGTCATATTCTGCGTTTTTCTCACCGTACAATACTACAACATTTCAACTAAGAATGAATAAGTTTTACGGTCGAAACTGTCAGCAAATATCACACAAGGTTTTGTTGGATGTGGTTTGCATTCAGAGGTTAAGTTTCAGAAATAAAAAATAAAACAATTCATCTCAATTAACAGGAGTTCCTCATTCACGAGTGGTCTACAGTACTGGTTAAACTCTATATGAAATAATTTATGTGCAGTACCAATGCATATGCAGGGACGGAAGTTTTGTTCGAAGCGACTATATAAATGATTCTTATTAGTGTTTTGTTTAGGCGTATTTCTTTTTATATGGCGTTAGCTACTTGAACCCTTCTATTTATCATACAAATATAGGGTGGCTCGAATTTTTAGGTCTTGAAATTGAACTTTTAGCTATGATATTGCTCTGAAACGGCGTAATGGTATCTTTATTGTTTCTATACACCGTTATAAAAATGAAAGGCTTATAAGGGTTGCTGCTTGTCTTATTGCATTGTACTATTAGTGATAAGTTAAACATATATAGACTATGAAAAGAGATTGTATTCATCAACTTCAGTGTAAGTAGTGGGTAGATCATGGGGTTATAACTTACGAGATGATGATGTATGATTAAGACGTCGCCCTTAACTGAGCTACTATTAATAGTAATAGCACTATTCCGTATCATTAATTATTTCACACCACACTGCTCGTTGTAAGAACTCTGATTTGTTGCTCTAACTTCTATTGATCGTCCTGAGTATAAGATTATTGAAAACAAGCGTTATTGTTCACATGTGCACATATTGGAACCCCGTAAATAATTTGCGGAATTGGATGATTGCTTCAGTCAGTTGTATCGTGGAATCTGCAAAGCAAAATATGACTATAAAACATTTACCCATCACTGCATGTTTGATGTCTATGTTTTGTTGTTGTTCTCGACGATTTAGTTGTTGTTACGGTAAAGGCGGTGAATTTGTCTTTCACGCGGCATTAGTTAGTTCTTTTGTTTTGTGTTTAACTCTCCGTTTTCATTCTTCGCTTCAACTAGGTTTCGTTTCGAGTTCAGGGAAATATTTTGGTGAATTTGGGTTACCCCCCCACTCCTTTCTGAAAAGTGCTTTGTAATAGCATTTCCTCGTCTGTGACTTCAGACTGCAAACGTGTTTACTGTAGGTCGCCGTGGTAATGAGGTTTTTGCATGGTGTTAGGGCATTACCAATACGCCTTGTGTTTATATCAACTATACGACTACTATTTATCTGCTTTTAAATTACAATTTAGAATTTTCCCTTACCATTAATTTACAGGAACAAATGTTGGTTCTATTGATATACACAAGCTTTTTAACATCAGCCATTAGTTCAAACGAACACAGGGGCTTAAATTTTGTCAGTCGATATTCTGGTAAGGAAGTCTGTAATCACAAATAGAATTAATTTTATGGTGCTCAGTGTTTTCAAATATTAGACATAAATATTTCAAAACATTCTTCTGCTCCACTTTGTCCAACTTTACCTATGAAATTAAAAATACACTTATCATAACTGCAACATTGCAGAACATTTAAAAAGAAAAAACAATCTTAATTAGCATTTTGAAGCTCTACTTGAATATGTCTTTGATAATTAAGTTCGTTTGTTTGTTTGTGTATCACTTTGTATCTATGAATATACATTTGTGTATAATTTTATATTTGTGGTTCAAGTCAAAAATATTGTTTACATATTGCAAATAACCCTGGCATCCACTCACAGTTTGATGAAGGTGTTCAGTTCAAAAACAAAATAAATGTAAATAGTCGTCCATCGAGCATGAGATAATTAAATATTACTCTACAAACATGATAAAATAAACCAGTTTAATGTACAGCAAGCTATGAGATCAAAGTGTCTAAAATACATCTGTATATTCACGTGATTCCAATGACTAGCGAGTCGTAGTATGTGATAACAATGCGTTTATGTGCTGATTTGGTGCTAGCAATTACGTCTAGACATTTCAAATGTTTCCTCGGAGACGGATCTAGACAATATACTGATGCTATATAAATCTGTTATCTCAACAATGAATGATGTTCTTACTATCAATGTCTGCATCATTATCAAGATCTTCACCGAAATTCGTGGACTGGCCCTCAAAGATTTTTTTTCTAAATAAAAAACTCATTCGTTTTACGATATTATTAATGTTATACAAAAACCAGCCTTGCTAATGGAATGTTGATCTCAAATGTCGAGATACCTTTATTATATCTTGATATATCAATTGTTTATTTAAATGAACCAATAGTGTGATCATAGTGCTGTATGAAGGCGCAAAATTTCTACTCTGCATGAGATATACTTGGATTTGGCAGTTCCTTGTACCGTGCAACCTCTCCAGAGCGGCCCTCTCTAGAGCAACAACCTTTTTTCAACAATCACACGATTTTCCCCACTGTACGATTGAGCTGTTAATTTAACCTCTATGGACCAACGATCTCTCAACAACAACAAAATTTGCTTCTTTCAAAGGGTGTCGCTTTGGAGGGGTTGCACCGTAATCTAGTTTTTTTCTATTCTTGTCTGGAGTTGAAAAAAACTTACGGATGTTGTATCTGTAGAAACGATGGACAATCGTAAGTAAATTAACATTTTTATACCAGTGTCACTATCTTCATTAGATAATAAATAACCAGTCTGTTTGTATGTAATCAGACACGTAACCGTTTAATAGCAAACTATATATGACTTGTCGATAAAGGGATATTTTAGGCCAAGCACTTAATACCAATATTTACACAAACACAGCCAAACATTCGAAGCACATTTTTTCCAGGTTAAATTTCAAACCTTTCTATTCAAACACAACGGTCACAAAATGTAGCAATCCATTGTAAAAGCACTTTTTATAATGTGAAAATAATAGTTTATTCGAAAGTGGAGCTAGCAACATTCTGAACACACGAATCCATGTTAAGAAAATGTAACTTCCCATTACAGGGAATGTCCACCTCACACTCATATTATAAGGGATGTTAAACATCGGAGATGACAAAACTATAAATGACAAGACAAATTAGAAGCTGGAAAAAATGAGAATATCAACAAGAAATTCAAAGAAAAATGGTAAGTGTTTATATCCATATTTTACACTTTTAGAAAATGTAGCAGTCGGTAAACACAACAGGAGCTTCTGTATAAAATGTGAGCAGCTTAAACTTCATCGAACAACAGTGCAACAGTCCCGCAGGGTTGGGAATGAGCTAGACCCGAAGGTTTAGAGCCTCTTCAATAGATCAAGACTAACCATCAGACACTGATGTGTGAGTATGCCAATCACGAAACCTAGAAATGTAACAATTTCCGAAATGAATGCCTTACATGTTGTCTGAATCGTCTCCTACTGCAGTGGTACATGGCCATTGGACACGCAAATAAGCGATAAATGTTATAAAATATGTGCACCATCTTTCATCTTTGTTTTTTATTCTTATTTTATTGATTTTTATACTTATTTCTTAAGAATAAATTTATGATATACATTAATTATTTTCGAAAACCTTACAGGCACTCGACTACATGCTGACATCCGAAAATCATAATAAAGAAAACTTTGAAGATATAGATATTAATTCACTTACTTAAAACACTTATTGATTTCTGTGGGTATCTTTATACGATAAGCACTTTTCTGTATTATCTTAAGACTAAGGCAACTGATGCAGTTGTGAAACACATCATTTACATCTTTAATACTTTTAGATTTTACTTTTTGACATAATAACAGTTAAATATCTATATTAAGTTCATCTTGTGAACAAAAATAGTTCAGTGTTTTAATATAAGTATTTTACAGGTACCTGATTATCAAGTTGAATATACCGAGAAAATATTGAAACTGGTCCAGATATAACTAGTCGTTATAATGAGATGGTCTTCAGTTTGAATATTTTGCAAAGTGAGGTTCCACTACGCTATGAAAGAAATTTTTTTAGATTAGAAAAAATATATTTCTTTAAAGGAGTCCACTCCCAGTCAGACAGTTTAAGAATGTTTTTTTTTAAAGATGTAAAGAAAAGGAAGGTTGTTATTTCAGATGATGTCAAAAACAAATTGCGTTCCCAGACTAATTATTTGGAATACTTGAAATCAGTATATAAATCCTTTTGATGTTGGCTTTCAGTTTTCTTTAAGGCAAAAGTGTACGTCAGTAAACAAAGCCATTTCGTCTTAAAGCCTTGTTGTTTATCATTGCACACCATTCCTGTGTGTTCTAGAGAATGTTAACCAAGTTCTGTACAATTCTCGTCTGTTTCAATGTGAAGATCAAGTGCTACAATCAGAACCAGTTTCCCCATCCATCCATAAGACGAAGGGATGTGATAAATTTGGAGAGGCGGCTAGCGATGCAAACAATAATAAGTCCGCCACGCGGGGATCAGTTAATGTTATAGAAATGGCATGGGGTGAGTGGAAAGGAAATAAAAAGAAATCGGAACTAATTGAATTCCTCACACAGTAAAGAAGACTTTGTCCATGGATTTAAACAAATGGAAAAAGGACGACTACTTTAGGCATCTTAAAAACATCTGAATATGTATGTAAAGATAAAGATTTGCCACAATTTCGATAAATCGGAAATGTCCCATTTGAGGAAAATCTGTCGGATTTCAATTGATAAAGAATTGACTTAATGTTTAATATAGGGTATTGTTAATTGGAAATATGTATTTTAGCGCTGAACAAAAAATCACTCTTGGTTAAATAACTAGCATACTATGTTCTGCCATGTTACGAGAGTCTCACCACTGTGTATGCCAAGCGTCAGACATATTCTGCTCCTAGACATTTTGAGCTCGGAAAACTTTTCCTTTAAGTTAATGATTTGCTGATGATAATAGATTTTAAAGATGTGGAAACTGGATGCTGTTTCTCTTTAGGTAATGAAAGAGTAAAACAGTCAGTTCTTAATGTATTCATGTTGGACTACATAAAAGGTTATGGTCTTTGACTAGTAATCACTGGCCCCACACCGCTGTGAGTTGAAATCCCACCCGGGACCAATTTTTGCATGCGATGAAGCTGTCCAGCTAGCCTACGAAAGGTCAGTAGTGTTACTCAGGGGTAGACCTAGGTACATCCTCTGCTGTTAAAGCTGGAAAGTCGCCAAATGACCCGGGCTGTTGGTGTGACGTTCAACCCCAGTAAACTACAGGCCTGGTATTAATAATGTTTTACAGACAGTCTCAACTTTTGCTGCTTTATTAAAATATCCAGTTTCTCGTAAAATACGGGTAAACAAATCAACGATTTGGCAACTCATTTCACGAATATGTTGTAATTTATGTAGAAGGGTCACGTTCATGTACGAAGCACACCTAAATACAGTAGTTCCTCTATACTTGTTAATGAGACGACATAAAAATTAAAAATATTTTCTCGGATTCTAAAGGTGGTCTTAACATCGAGGTTATCGATTTCTCGAAAATCTTGATATTGAGGTAATTGAAAACAGTTGAACACTTTTATATTGATTATCTTGTACTGATAATGTAACATTACCTAACTCTTAATGTAGTTATGTTGTTACAGGAAATCCATTGATTACCTGATTGCTCAACTTGACTGATTTATTTTCCCCTTGATCATACACGTATAGATGATTGATTTAATCTCAGTACATAGCGATCTGTAATCAATTATGTGGTATTTTGTTTGTTCCGTTTTTATTTGCTTAGATATTTATAGTGATACTGAAATTATGGACTTATTTTATGATCCTGGAAGACTATAATAAGTTCATTACTTTACCTTTTCTAAATAGGGAGACAAAGAGGATCCGTTTTGTAAACATTCCAAATATTATAATCAAATAGTCAAGAGTACGCACTTATGATGAAGCTGCTAAATTTGTGGAACTCATAAACTGATGACCGCATCAATCGATGTATGATTATATTTGATCTCGAACAGCAAAGAATATAGTTCTCATGTATTGTATTTTATGTTGTTTGTGTATGCTAACGACAGTTTTCACAGCTTTGATGTTAAAGGCTATGATCGTTCATATTTTCTCATACGAATTGATCTCATTAATTATGATACATATATAGAACGAAGTTAAATTGTTTCATGACAAATGCCATTCCTTGGTAGAAAAACTTTTGTTCCAAGTCCATATATGGATATTTTAAATTAGGTTTAGATAATGATAAAAGATTATTTGGTTGCTGTCGATGTTTTTGTTTCCTTCAAAATCAATTCTTCTGAGAATCGTTTAGAAAATGGTTGGTTTCTTTAGAATACAAAAGTATGCCTCATATTTAGTTTGAATTTTGTTTTCGTTGATGCTTCAAAATCTAACGCAAGGTCCATAAATTTCGCATTGGTTGTAAATGCATTGGTATCACACAGAACAGACAATTTGATCGATGTGTTTGGCTTACAGTTCCATTGGCAATTTGTTTTCATCTGGCGGCAGTCTGAAGTTTAAAACTGGAAATCAATTCCAGGACACGTGTTCGGATAGTTCAAATGTTGGGATGTACGTAACGGAGCTGAACTCATTTTTATCTCTTCTGTTTCGAAGAAAAGTCGAGCTTTTATTATTGCTGAGTAAAACTTTAATGTGGCCAATTACTCAAAAACTTCTAAAGATATCACTACAACACTTGGAGTACTTGATTGTCATGACAGGGCGCAGTTGCAAGACAAGAGGCTGTATTTTTTTAGTTATGCCCGAACACAGGTTTGACTGTGTAAAAACCCCGGGGACGAATTGTCACAGCTAGCAAAAAAAGCATCCGTCATTGAATCGTATTTCAAACTGCTACCAAAGTACAACACTCACTGGAAATGTTCGTAACTGACAAGACAAATGTCTGTCAATATAAGAACTGAGTTACGTCAGTCCAAATTTATTGGACGATATTTTTCGCAATCAGGTCATGCTGTATATATCTGAAGTAATCTTTATAAAAGTGCGATACCAAATACAAATATATGGAACAACTACATCCCCTGAAGCAATAAACGCTGTGTATATCAAATAGACTAATGTAACATTGGGTCGTTAAAGGAATAAAAAAGACTGCAGACACGAGGAGTCGCTTGCTCTTAAAATTACTGTCTCTTCTCTCTTAGGAAGATAGCAGAACATTTTGTTTATTACAATAATATCTGTTTTATTGTCATAGGGAAACTCCGAATGATATATTGTGTTTATATAACATGGTTTAGTACATTTCTGACATTTTGCGGATACGTCATGAAATTAGTATCATAGATATTGGAAATACTGGTGGCATGGCGAGCTGTAGTGATGAGATACAAGCATTGTAGAAATGATCAGTACATTTCCTACATTTTCTGAGATATCATGAAATTACTATCGTAGATACTGAATATGCTGAAGACCTGGTGGTCTGTCGTGATGTAATGTCAGCATTTTGGAAACAACCACATGTACCAAAAAATCCTTCCTACGCCGACCCTTGTGCAGATTAATAATGGTTGAGACAAGTTTAAAGCATGGGGAAGGAATTAAATATGTACATGATGTTCAGTTAGTATACAAAGTAGTAGTGTTGAATGTGTCAATAATTTGAATAAAAATAATAATTGAATAATACATGTACTCGAATTATCTTCTTTACTTAATTGCTTTGATACATATTGCTAGTTTCAATTTAATAACGGCTGGCTTTGTACAAATAAACTTTGGATGGTATTGACGATGGTGAATAGATTTTTGAAACAGTTGAGATTTAACACTAGGTACCCTGGATCTTTTATTGTATTCAGTTTGAAAGGAACAAATTGAAATAAAGTGTGCACGAATTCCATTAATAAACTCGCTATATGTTCGAATATACATAATACTGATAATGACCAAACTTCACACTTCATATAAGGTTCATAATAAACAGCTTTAGGAAAGCTCTTGAATAATGCTATAGGATATCCATTTAAAAGAAGAAAAGAAGAGAGTATTGCATAAACTGTCTTTTATACGCGAGAGTTGTACTTTGCCGACTGATTTCTTAAAGATATTTGTTCAGTATGACCAATAAACGCCATTGGTAGATTAATGGACGTATGAATGACCGATGAATCTCACATAGTCGGATACGAGTAAGTATGGGAAACTCAAATTGTCTTATTTTACGGCCTTGTAATGTATGGCTTATTCAAGCTTATCTCCCAAACATGTGGGTAGGCTAGATATAACTAAGTCCCCGCATATTTCTTAACTCCTGAAAATATGGCAATTCATTTTCTTCCTATCGCTTGGCACGCATTCGAGCAGAAAGTAATATCGAATTACCAGGATATGCAATATTCGCCGCCTATCCAGTCATCGACAATAATATCTATGTACTTTAAACGTAATAATTCTTCCAGAATGTTCCGTTGCAGAAATGGTACATAATGTTATAAATAAAGAAGTTCCAATGACCAAATGATTACAAACAGATACACAATTGTATGCTCGACATGCTTCACAGGTAGGTTTATGCTTCACAACAGACTCACGTGATCCTAAAGACTCCACAAGGATTGTGAATATAAGCATTTCTTTCATTTTCGTTTTTACGTGATGATGAACAAAACATTCAAGCCATCGAATGCGCCAAACCAGAAATGCAGTCCTTTTATGGTTACCATACCAACCACACTTTTTAGCGCCGAACATAATGTTTCTAACGGCAAAACCCAAAGTACGAACATATTTGGGAATGAATTGTACCTGTATTCTCACAAAGAGTATGTAAGAAAAGTGTTTCGACCTACATATGAGACCTTAATTTTTCTATCACTACGTAATAGAATAACACAAGAAATTAAAAATAAACGTTTTATTTAACAGTTGATAAAGGGGTAACCGTGGTCGAGTGGTTATGGCCTCTGACTTGTAATCACTAAAGCCTCACCGCTGTGAGTTTGATTTCCACTCGGGAAATTTTACATGTGAGAAAGCTGTCCAACAAGCATACGGAATGTCGATGGTTTTACCTAGATGTAAGCACTGGGTCTTCTTCCACTGTTAAACCCACAGTGTCAGACTATGGTGAAAAATTAGCTGTAGAAAGCTTGCGTTTGTCAACAGTTTTAATTGTTGAATTATCATTTACCTCGTCAACATAATACCTTACTTCGACGATATTCCACCGAAGTGTGTCCTCACAGCAAATCGGTACAAGTAACACTTATCTATGACCGTCTTCAGTTTACAAATTAAGGATTTTACTGAAAAATTGGGGACATTATTTAACTGGTTGATATGAAAGTGTTTCAGAAGTTCGTGATGTCTGTCTCTTGATGTTTCTTTGCATTTGTCAATACGTTCTGACCGTAAGCAGTCTCACAAAGGTTCTTAATAAAGTGAGGAATATCTTTATCTGAAAATAGGCACTTTTTGTATTTGAACGTTGAGTGGCTGGGACTCTTCCAAAACAACTGACGTACTGACACTTGTAAATCCAACTAAATTGCGCTTTGTCAGACATATCAGAGTGGCGCGTAATTTATACGTGCATCAATTTGCATCCAATCTCATCAAGCGAATATATCATTTCACATAGTATTAAAGCATGACAACCGAAACGTCATGAATTTCAATCAAATGTTCCTTTTTGTAGATACTTGTATAACACTTCGCAAAATCATCATAATCATATCTAACACTGGTTTATAAGATTGACATCCGGGTTTCGCGTAAAGACATCGCCGGATGTCTATCTCATGTGGTATGCCCGGAACTTCTTCCGGTCAACCCCGATTTTTTCGGACTTTCATATTGCAGTCGACTTCATATTTGTTACGCCTAGTAAAATTATCAATGCATGCATTAATGTTGCACGCAATTTAAGTTTCATGAAATGACAAATTGAATGCAATATTTCAATCGACAAAAGATGTTTCTTTTCTTTCGTTCATGCGCCTGCCGATGAATACAATAAGGATGTTTTCAATATTCAAAATGACAATGTAAATCATACAAATGTGAAAATATCATCACGGATTTTGTCAGGTTTTGACAACAATATCGTTTTTCAAGGTCGGACAAAACTGAAATATTTGAGTACATTTCATACCAAAGGGATTGTGAAAACTGAAAATGGCGAATATGAAATATGATGAAGGATTTATTTTACAGTGTATATCTATAGAATATGCCCTATAGTTAAAATCTCATTTGCTCAGGGATATCGTGTACCTATTTGCAGAGGGACTTTTTGGATAGTTATGAATATCAACCAACCATCCCATTCTATGGTTACAAATGAAATATTATAAAAACGAAAATATCGCTAAGAAGCTACCGGGGATGTTGCGTGGGGACTTTCAATTTAAAAAATGAATTTCAAATTAATCTAAATGATGCCTATATAATTATATATCAAGAACAACTTAGTGATAATTTATTAATTATGTTTATTTAATAGTCGAATGAAGTCAAGTAATTTATTAATAATTTCCTGGAAAAATCATATAAAAAGTTATTTATGATTATTGAGAATGGCTCTTATGAAAGATTGTAACCGCAACTATATTTTTTCTCCCTGTTTACATGTAATCGGAGACACGACATATTTGCGCATGATTCATATTCTGTCATATGAACGCCAAAACTGAATCACCTCGAGAAACATCCACCGACCCGATGTTAGACCCTTTTGTTTAGTAAGATATATGCATAACTAAATGCCGCTATATTTGTTTAAAATGACCAAAGGGGAAATTGGATTAATCAATCTCAGATGAAAGCAAATAAAAAACATCAGTTGCATACTAAACCGCTGCAGCAAAATAATTCATAACCAACATTTTGCGCCACATAAAAACTCTTTAGGAACAAACTTTGTTAATAAGAGTACCCCCAAGTTGCAGTTTAGTTTGTTGATTTTGTAAGAATAATTTTTGATGAAAAGGAAATATTCCGTTAATATATGTACTTTCCATAATGCTTATGCTGATAGACATTTCATCACTAAAAATTGTTTGACATATTACATAGCACACGTTCATACATGACCTGTTGTCCATGACATTGCATGACAAAGTTTCTTAAACTCATATAATCAATCAAATGGTTGACACTCGATTTTAGGTTTGCGTGATTATTAATTTCATCTCGTCAAATTGGTTTTGTTCAATGCGTCCATTTCAAATCGGAAATAAGACATTTCTATGCAAAATGGTAAGAACGAACGCGCGAAGGATTCCTAGAAAATGCTGAATTAAAATCGATTAAACTGAACTATACAGACTCACGCCTCCCGAATCCTAAATGACATAAATATGCATATGGTTCGTGCCAACTACTACTACTACTACCCCAAAACAAACAAACCAGAGCAGTAAAATGATAGAACTCAAAAACATAACCCTGTGGTATTGTCACGGAATGTCTATAGACAGACTTTGCAGAATGATAACCGATTTGACCTACTTACTCTCAATTTTTAAATATATTACAGTAGAATATTTCTAATCCGAAATTGTTCGGACAGATAAAAATGTTCGAATTAGTGAGATTTTCGGAATACAAAGGTTCTGGACTCCAAAAGTTTTTTAGCATTAAATACATAATAAAAATCGGGTCTAGTGACGTGTTCGATTTAGAGAGGATTCCGGATGGGAATGATTCGGATAAGAAAGGTTCGACTGTAACATGTTCTCACATAAAGAACACTTACATGTTAGAAATGTATTTCTGGATGAGTGCTTTCGTACACAGTTACTTTGTGTTATAACCAGTCTTCAAATGAATTACTAGTACTATCAGAGAGTTTCAATATGATGAGCACTTCAGTAAAATGATACATCTTTCAAATAAACTGCCACTTATAATGAGTAATGTTAATAGCTTATCAGTGTTTTCATACTTTATGCCTTCTTGCGTAGTTATAAATGATATAATGTAACACACTTATCGATATTTTGGGTGGTATATAAAACTAATTCCTGCACATGTGTAGTCTACGCCATCATATATTTAGATATGAAAACATAGCATAAAATTAGAATATATTGAACTGAGACGACATAGTACAATCCTCTTTAATATGCAATGCACAATATGGCGTGTGCCACGTGCTCTTTCTGTTTCTCTCTATTTCCATGGTGATAGCAGGACATTTCTTGATTATAAACGAATGGTATATATCAAGGGATGTGTAATATTATTCATTCTAAAAGAAATTTAAGGCTAAAATAATATTGTGTTGGAACGTATATAAATGTCCGAATATCATGCTAATATTCAGCGATTTATGAAGACTCCAATTTTAATATGTGAAGTTTTTAACACTGCTAGCGTTCCTAATGGTTGTATTGATACATGTACATGTTATTGAGCTTAATATAGAAATAATGTTCACACAACTGCTGTCTAAATAAAGTTCATTCTTTCCGGTAAAATGTTACAGTCATGTAACAAATTATGAAGGTTTTAGGTAGTAACCCTTTTGTTGATTTCTACATCGACATTTTTACGCCTGATGTTAAACTATGTTACTATCGCAATTATCTAATGTGTTATAGACGACTTTTAAAAATAAAAGTTAAATTAAATTCTTAATGAGCCTATTTTCATTTTATTAACCTATTCTATGCTTGTTACAATTCTCAAAGTTTGATAATAAAAACCTACGATTTCTCGAATGCCTCAGCAAATAAAATGCAGACTCCCCAGCATTAACATTGCCCTTATGAAATGTATTAACGATGCTAACCGTGTCTTATTTTTTACTCGTTATTTTTGCATTTATCATAATCTTACAATTAACTGCTGGCATACGTAAAGCGGAAAATGTCATTTTATGATTTATTTCAATGAACCTTCATTTGTAATAAATTTGATACAATGAGACTGTACAAATAATGGAGAGAAATACCGACGTACCAAATGAAGGATTGCGAGTATTTCTGCCGGCTGAAATGCCTGCGGGCTTTTTTGTTGCTAGAAATACCTGTTCATCTGGTTTATGTCTTATCTCTGCGTTGTGACGAAACAATAAGAATCAATTTATGTGTTGTATTACAGTTTTTGTAACTTGGTTAGCCTTTGTTAACATTACTAATGATTTCGTGAGTTTTTGGACGCAGTCAGATAATATCGCAGAAATATTGGGGAAAAAACTCCCCACAGAAATAAAAACTTATACGTTATACGGATCTGTACAATCTTTCACTTTATGTGCTGTAATACGAAAAGATTACTAATACTAACATATGTATTACTATCGTACCAATGTTTTTATAGAATTATTTCAACACTACGGCTATCTAAATAATATCCGCTCCCTTCTGTTAAAAATCTTAAATTCATACAACAAATGACGTAATTTTTATAACCTCGTCGCCTGAAGTACGACAACTATCTTTTTGTTGATTTTACACCTTGACAATTACACTCCTGAAAAATCCATATTGTTCATTCATGCTTGAAAGAGTATCACGATATTTCTTGATACTGACATTCGACGCAATGAAATACAATCCCTGCTTTTTCTGCCCCCGTTGTGCTCCAATACGCATTCCCATCTCTCTGACTCAGACACAAGCAGTAAAAAACGCAACATTAGTTTTAATGCATCTGGTACATTGTGTTCACTAATAGATTCACAAAACTCATCTTTATGGTGCTGCTGCTTACTATTATAGACACCTGCATAATAGAAATATCGCACTTCTTAACATCGAGTAAAGATTTCAGGCAATTATTTTGATCTTCATTTGTTGAATTTGTTTTCTTTCACAGAATGCACTGTCAACAATTTGTTGAACAAGAATTTCATTTCATGACATGTCATACATAGAAACTAGAAAATGAACGGACGGGTGGTTGTAAAGATAATTGACGTGTGTGAATATATGTTCTATAGCTTGATAGGTTTTTACACAATATCATGTAAATATTTGCCCATAGTTACAAATGCTATCTATTTTATACCATTGTTTCTTTTAGATTATTTCATTTTATTATGTCATTTTGTTATATTATGGTATCTTCACATCTAGCTGTTTTATTAATGTGTTCAGTCTCATGTCACAAGTAATTGAGTTGATTAATTCAACTTGTTTTGACTGTTTGTTTATGTGACATTGCCACTGGGGTTTAATGCCGTTTTCCAACATTTTTTCAGTTATATAAGAAGAGTTATATAGGAAGAGTTGTCGAATAATCGGAGTCTATCTGTATTCTATAAAGTTCAAAACAAAATAACGAATAATTTCCCTGCGCAGCTTCATTGATCTAATTCCAATTAATTAACAGTTGCACGGCTTTAAATTCAATGTAAAATAATGGAAATGCGTAAAATCCGGATCACTGATACTAAACACATTCGAACTTAAAATTCTGATCATTAACTTAGGAAATGAAGCCGTACATGAGATAAGTTGCAGAAAATACTTCATTAAGGCCATCCTTAAAATGTTAGTTTGCGCGTATTGAAAATCCCACTACCCATGAATATTTTAGCAATT
Organism: Lutraria rhynchaena; assembly: GCA_008271625.1. Classification (NCBI taxonomy): domain Eukaryota; kingdom Metazoa; phylum Mollusca; class Bivalvia; order Venerida; family Mactridae; genus Lutraria; species Lutraria rhynchaena. The sequence goes on along the minus strand of VIBL01000056.1, from coordinate 2,522,212 downwards.
TTCACTAAACCATTTCTTTAATTCATATTCCAGTTTTCATTAAAATACCAACACATAATATTAACAAAACAAAATGTCTAATTACCTAACCCGTTATTTAAAGTTTGGGTTCCGTAACAGCGAACTAACATTTTTTTAAAGATGACTTATTATATCAAATGTATGATATGTACTTTCTAAAGAGCCAATTAGTTAACAACGGCACAGTGCAGACAAATAAATTCGACTTATTTATTCGTCTAATATTATCTGTCAAACATCATAAAACATTGCAAATTGTAAAAAAGAATATAAAAAATCACATTTATCTATACTGAGTTAATGGATTTTTAATACGTACTACAAGATCAAAGCGCTGGAATGATATATAAGGTCGAACTAAATGTTCAGTAGTAAAGAAAATTCTTGTCTAAGATCTTACGATCAGATAACACCAGCCAACTATATGATAAAGCTCGACTAGTTATTCTTTGTGATGTCATAATTGAAGTTCTAGCAGAAAAAAATATATTCAATTGTTTTGTTACCTATACCGACGTTTGTAGAAAACATAAAGACAAGTGTTCGAGTGGGTATTGTTTATGATTTGTAGTCACTAGCCCCTCACCCCTGTGATATTTAATCCACTCGGAACCAATTCCACATGTGAGAAAAATGTCCAGCTAGCTTTTGGATGGTCGGTGGTTCTACTCCACTGTTAAAACTGGAAAGTCACCAAATGAACCTGGCTGTTGGTGCGACGTTAAACTCCATTGAAAAGAGACAAGCACAAGCGCTATTAATTTGATTTGAGTAGACTACCATGACACCATTTTTGCAGCTTGTGGTTTTAATGATATTATATACTTAATTAATAGTAAAAAGCAGATTGTAAGATAGAAAACGGTTTTAATTAAGATGTAAAATCTTCGGAGGCATGTTGGACATATTCCAAAGGTAACGCTACAAACGAACACATGTGGAATCTAATCAAATTAAGAAAGTTTAAGACGACATAATCTTTCATTCCATGTGTCTGAGTCATGGATGAAACAATTACAAACCAAACTATGGAAGTTGAATCCGATATTGTTTATCTTTTCAAAATTACAGGAACTTGGAATCCTTTTTGTTCCATTGGAATGACCACACACACTCTAGATCAATGCTATAAAAAGTTACGAACAGAATATCACCGACCAACAACGGATACTTTATTAGACACCTCCAACTTTCAGGGGGTTCAAACATACAGCACATAGAGGACATCCTGTGACCAAAGGCTATTCTTTGAAAAACTGTCATTGATAATTTAGAACAAACTGACCACCAAAAAAGCCTTCTGTCAATAAAGGTCATATTTTGTCGTTTCCATGGGTGGCGTTTTTGTTCAAAGGTTTGAATGTATAATGATAATACTCTTAAACTGTATTAATCACTGAAAATATCAAGTTATTGTGAACTTATATAGATCATAGAACACAACAGTGTTCCTGACATATTGAATGTTATCCATACAGTGTACACAATGGCCTGGTTGTGCCATTAAATTGTTAATAATATGTCATAATTGGTATATTCAGATCAGATATGTGATATCTGACTATAGATTTTCTCTGAAATGGAGCCTGTTCATGCATGGAATGAAATCTGAAGCATTCTTAATTTGTTTGTGTACACGACTGACTGGGATTTCATCGCTGTGTCTGTCAACAAACACACTATAGGGGTTTAAAACAACACGCTGTTGAATGTTAAATGTATAGTGGAAAACTTAATTGATAATCATATAACCAGGTTGTTGGTTTTGTAAACCAGTCTGTAATAACTTCTCGGTAAGTTAAATGTCATGTCATATGAAAACAAAAGAATCATGAAAATTGGAAAATCGGATTTTCAATCAGAATGTCTACGATTTTAGTGTTGTTTCCTACAATATATCCACAACCCCTGCGTAAAAATAATAACATAACTGACCAGACAATGAAGTATTCCGGATTGAACACTCGTCATGTTTGGTTGCAATAAAATTTGAACGCTGTTCACATTTCGTAATTTGGAATGAGGACCGTGTTCTAGAATGCAGTTTGCAATAAAACAATCTATGTTAGATAAAAATCACTAAGTTGATTATTTACATAGTCCAAACAATGATCAATCTGAATATACTATGAGCTCTCGGTTGCCACCAACTTTACAGGTAAGAATTTCGAATCATATGATTCCTTAACACGACAAAATACGGATACCTGGAAGTATATCTGCGCCCAATTGTATAAACATTGGTTAATTCTAACCACTGGGTTAAATTTTAGATAAGTTTGGTAAATCAATTGTATAACAGTTTGTTAACTTTTGCCAGGAATTATTTGTGGTTAGATTTGACCCAAGAATCTAATATTGGTAAGAAGTCGTCTGTTTACTGGTCTAAATTGTTCAGGTTGTCCAGCGTTTCGTACAACAAAGGCAGACATCTTGAATCTATTTAACTTTTGGTTAATTTCCTAACCTAACATTAGATTTAACCCGGTAGTTAAATTTAACCAAAGTTTATGCAATTGGATGCTGGTATGTATCACTATGGATACAAATAGAATATATTACATAGCGCAGCGCGCACCGTTACCTTGGTACCAACAATGATCATATCCGAGGTATTGTAAATTTGTCAAAACTTCAGATGTAACCAATCGTTGTACAAACAATTTCTGGTTACCATCACAAAGCGTCAAAAGACCCAGAAACCATAATTAGACGCTATCTAAATTTTCTGAGTAGTCACCATCAGAAAATGTTTGTTACAAAGGAGGTAAATACATTATTAAAATAAAACTTGCTTTCTTTAATATCGCCATACGTCTTTGTATTGAACATATAAGTGTAATACCTGCCAAGATTTCTGAAAAAATGACGAGAAAAATAAAATAAACTGGTCTGACAGTAGTTCATGAAAGACTTAGAGTCATGATATCAGGAATTTTATGTCTGGGGAATTCCAAAATGGACAACTGAGTAAGATGGTTTTATGGCATGTCTGTACCACGTGTATTTGAATTTAACAGTACATAAACATTACATAAAATAAATAACCAAATTCCGGATTTTCTTTACGTTGTGCGTAAACAATTCGTGCTGCGGTCCAATAATACATTTCCATTTTTTTTTCTGTCAGCACTTGCACATCGTATTTATATTTTAAACAAAGGGCTTTATCCGTGTTTTATTGATAAGAGAAATTTCTGGAATTATTTCCAATTAATACATTCAAGATATTTCAAATTCCACGTGTAATAGAAATAATGAAGTTGTATTTAATTTTCTCCTGCATTGTTTGTATGTTCCCTTATGTAAAACCTCGAGTAACTGGTCGTACCAGATGATAAATTTGGCATAACACTTGAAAACCAGACCCCTTCCGGACTGGGCTGGAAATCCGGTTTTCTGAGAATTCCGGTGTTCAGAGAATTATTGGTTATAGGAGAGCAATAAATGGGACTTGAAAAATCACCCGATTTTTAAAGAATTCCGGTTTTGGAGTCCAGTTTTGAAGGGTCTACTGTACATCGTTTATATGTGAAGTATTCATTATCCACGTTTTATGTGCACCCTGTATCATGTTCGGTAAATTTAATTAATCCCTCTCAGTCCTTTTTGTTCTGAGAGTTCCATTTAGAATATATTAAAATGATGAAATACCAGTGACTTGACTCAAATGCATAGTTTTGCGAACTCTATCGTGGTATATGATTCATGCGAGATTAATAAAAAATATCAAGACCAGTAAATATCAGTTGTAAAGAAAACTTTGATTTCAATTTGATTATAATTATCTTTTTAATAGGTCTATGAGGTGAAATAGGGCATTTTCTGATTGAAAAGTAATTGCTAAATGTTTTGAAAATACGACCGTCTGCATGATGTAAATCCATTCTTTTTTTGTGAAGCGCCAACCTCATTTTGCAAAACCGAGCTGCCTATTAAAAACACACACAAACTCATTTTGAAAAGAAATCAATTTTCTTGACTGTAACAGACACAGATTGCTAAAGTCGACTGACTAGTTTAAACTCAGAACTCAGAAATCTAACACTTCTGATTTTGTGAGTCACTGTATCCTACACTAGGATACTAAACAACAATGTAAGAATTAAAAAATCACAATTTAAAACAAAAGTCTGCTTAAAACATGATTTGCAAACTACAGCCATTAATCTTGGAAGCTGTAGAATCCAATCAAGAAACCGTGAGCTTGAAAATAATGGTGTGGTTATTTTTGACTGACGGAGCTCAAAACCCTGGCGCACGCGGACACTTAATAAATTATACAAGAGATTAGCCTAATACATAGTCCTAACGTTTTAGCCCAAGACAAATGGTCAACACATGATTCAGAGAAACATGTATCAATGTGAAAATGCATAACATTTATGGCTGTTCGCCGTACACCACAGAATTACTTTCGATAAACATCGATGAACAAAACAAAATGCACGAAGATTTAAAAAGATGTACAAGCAAATGTCGACATACGTACCCTGTTTTCCATAAATCATATGAGATTGAACAGTTGGCTGTAAACTAGTTTAATCGTGCGAATATCTATGAAACATCAATATTGGCACTTTCAAGAGAGATATCAGGCTTCAGACGAGATAATATGTCATTGGCTTAATATCATCAACAAAAACTTCATTGACATAGTACAAATGTTGAGAATATGTAAATTACCACATCATATTTGTATATTAAATAAAAACCCTCAAAATGAGATTTATTCCAGATGTTAAATCACAACCCAATCACTGCCATACAGAATGTACGACATTGTTTGTACATTTTTTGTCAAGAGATTGAAGGACACGGTTACAAATACATGGAGCTTTACTATAAGTCATACTTCTTGCAGGATCCACGATTTCGAAACGTACGTCCTCTGATTCAGCTCCAGTTTTCAATGACGTAGAAATATCCCATGATTAAGTATGCAGGCATTGTAATTATGGCATCGTTCCCGCATCGCCATTTACGCTTCTTTTCTGTATACCTAGGGGTTATTGTCTGGTTGTATATGAAAAAATATGTTTTCAAATTGCAGATATTGCCTGCACTTGTGTTTCTATACATACAAACTTATTCAAGTAATAACCTGTGGCTTTACGTTCCATGGAGCAATTGCCAAATACATTGAATAATGGGAAGAAGTATTAAATACAATTAAAAATATAATTCTAAAATCAGATCCACAATTATTTGGACAAAGGCACTGGAGGTTAATCGTCGCACCAACAACAAGGGTCTTTTAGGGACTGTTCCAGCTTTAACGATACAGGAAGACACCAGGCGTACACCTGGGTAGAATCACTGCCTTTCCGTTAACCAGCTAAACTGCTCATTTGAAATTTATCTGAACTCGGGTGGGATTCGAACTTACGACAGTGATGGCCTATATATTACTGTTTATGAAAGTTTGTTCTGATAAAAATATCTAAATAATTGTTATTTGTATGACTAATATACTTAACCCAATATTTATTAAATCTTATGGAACAAATTTCTTGCCCAATGATACTACTCTACACGTATAAATCAACACTTCACTATTGCCAAATCCTTGCTGCAGATTCCATCCAAAATTACCAGAAGCGCTTTTTATTATTGTTTTTTTTATACGGATCCCTATAAAATTGATAAATCAAAAAGTTAATTCAAATTAGTTTGACCATTAACTTAGGAATGAATCTATGCATTGAAAAACTTTGTTGAAGATATTATGTTGGGTATTCCTGATACATGCCTCCAAAATTACATTTCGAATTATTTTTCAAACCGCAAATGTGACATAGTTCAAACAAATAAACATAACTCTCCCCATTGTTTTATTGTCTTGTATTATTTATTCTATAACTTTTAACCTCTTCCAGAAATCCCATAATATAATAACAAAAATGCTGCTTCGAGAGGTGACAGTTTTATGATATCTATAACTAAATGAAAATAGTGTTGTTCATGTATATCACTGAAGTAAGGCCAGAAAAAAGTGGTGTTTCCGGCTACCTGACGGCCCTCTTTTGAGCAACAACCTAACTTCAACAAGAGCATGACTTTGTTTCACTATCAAACTATTATTTTGACCCCTCCAGAGCAAAAACCTTTCAGCAACAGCATGACTTTGGTACTTTAAAAGGGTATTGCTTTGAAGAGGTTGCACTGTACTATGATTTAGTTAAATATAGCGACATAAACAAGACTGAAAGAGCTCATGAACTAACAATTTAACCTCGATATTCCTTTTCTTCGGTATCATGCGCTATCTCCAATACTCCAATTAGTTTACCATCCTAAACATAGTTGGGATGCTTTATACTTACAGTACGTAATTTATTTATATACAACCAAAGTGTCTCCTGTATCTAATTCCGGCAAATATGACAACAAATTCCAATTTGTATAAAATATATAAACAATACATTATCCTACATACAACGCACACAATTTTAAATCAACAGTTGTTCAATAAATGCATGTTGTTCTGACGGAAATGGAAATAAAGACACAATTAATTCATTCATTAATTCTTAGAAATTACAAATTCATGATAAACGATACATAGGTCAACACGTGTATTTATTAAAAGTACATGTCAAAACTATGAAGTCAAAAAACAAAAGAAAATTAGAACTACCTTTATATATCGTGACCTTCATTCAGAGTTTGTTTAGTTCATTGCCGAACTTCGAATACTTCAAAGTATCTTAAAAAGACAACAATTTTAAAAAAAAGTACATTTCTGAAATCATCTTACAAATTCCCGCGTTATTTTTCTCGGATATTTGGTGTTTTTGTTCCAATTTCAATGCTGCTTGTTTCAGTTTAACAGAGTAAAATACTCCGAAACAAATTGTTTCAATCAAAATTTTATCTCAAATGCTTTCCAAGCGTCTGTCAGCAAATTCGATTATCACTCGTACTTTTAACGTCATTCAATTATATGCATAATATTTATCGTGGCATTAATCAAATGCTGACGTCAATGAAGATTTCAGGATGCTGCCATGCTTCTGTGTTTCGTTTCAAGGATTTGTAGACATCCGGAAAAATATAAGTGCAACCCGAAGAAACAAATGGTGAAGTCAGTTGTCTGTGCGAACGTGCTGCATTTTCAAAATTCATGACAATTATTGTCATCTGATTGAACAAAGATTTGATTGAAAGTTAAGTCAAAAACAGCACTTAGCGTAAATAAATTAAAATGATTAGGCCCTGAATGTACGCGTACATAGTCATAATTCACGGTGGCCTAACTTGTTTTCATCTTTGTTTTTTTTCAGTTATCTTTACAAAAAATAGGAATTTTTACTTGAGCATGAAATTTACAGTTCATATAGGAGTTAACTAATATTAATCATTAAGATATATAAAAGTAAACAGTAAATTCACAGAACAAGGAACTAGGTCTCAAATGTTTTCTTCCAAATATTTTTTATGTATTTAATGTTAGGCAGAAGTATTTTCAATGATATAACCACGACATTCGTAATCTCTGACTTAGGAAATCCAGATTTCCTCACGATATGAATCCATGAACAATTAAATAATGCAATATTAACCTAAGCTTGGTGTTATCATAATACGAAGTGCAATTTGTCATTTTATCCATTAAAATTCGTTTAGAATCAATTCCACCCTTTAGTTGTTAATGACATTGAAGCTTCTATAGATCTAGTGAAGTTTGCTATTGCTAATGCGTCGATTGAAATTGGAGATATTCGCCTTTAGGTTGTACACCCATTTGTTTGTCGTTACGGACATTCTGCTTAATACAACATGATCTTGTGACAACACGCTGTCAATAATGAAAATCTTAGGATATTGAATGTAATTAGTAAAAAGATAGAAATGATTTCATAAATTATGAATCAGTCATTAAAAGTATTCATGAGCAGCCAAGAAGCATGATCATTAATGAAACTAAATAATGTACATGTATATACATTATTACCCGAGTGCCATTTAAAACTATATCTTATTTGGGATAGCACAATCCTAAGCTTGTAGAAGCTTACCAACTCTTGTTCTGAAGGAAAAATCTGCTCTTTTCCATCAATTGTTTGAAGGTCTTATTGCCAGCAGAAAAATGTTGCATATCAAAGTATGTACAATCTTAGCTAACCCAATTTACCTATTAAACGGTACCCGGGGTTCCTTCTCTTACATTGTCCCAACATACTTTGAATCAGTCACGTATACACAAAAAAACTCCGTCATTCAAATACGTCCACTTGCATCTATTGTATAGATTTTTAAATACATTCATACAAATTGTTTTAATAATAACACATGTGTCGGTTAACAATATATATTTAAAGATATTAAAGATATAATCCAATCATATTTGGACACAATAATACGACAATATATCGGTACTGCATCTTGCTAATTAATTAGAATATTGATATGATATGTATTTCCTGCAAGTTGAGAGTGATCTATACTACGACAAATGTCATGAACGGACATTATGAAATTGTCGTGAACAATCAGATAGTACCATAAATATCGGTAATAAAATGCATTAGAAGACGGAACAATGATTTAGTAACATTGTTTTGTAATAGATATAAGCCGAAAACTGTCCAAAATGTATATATTTGTATTACATGAAGCCAAGGGAATTTAATATTCTATGTATTGGACAGTTTGAAGTTTATAAAAGGAAAATGAAGTATATAGAAGTAATAAACTGTTTATAGAAAGTGTTAAATTGAAATATTACATAAAATAGCTTTTCTTCTTGCACAAACCCCAAAGGGTAGCCTTTTGAATTGCAACGATGTCCGGAGCATGATTTTCTCGTACTGTGTTTTGCAAGATGGTCGTAGCTACGGTTTTGTAAAATATGACGTCACCGCAGTAATGTAGGAATACTTTTTGTCCGACAATTTATGTGGTTTCAAAGAAACTTGGAATTCTGTTCATTTGTACATTTTAGCTTTTATATCCTGGTGAGGACAAAGTTAGTATGTCAAGCGTGTAAAATAAATACAATGTAACGTAATACGACGAGTCCGTTATAATTTTAGCATGTTTAGGCTGAATATTTTGCTTAAGATTAAAGAATACCTGGGCAGACAGTGTCACACAGCTTTAACCAGTTTAGGAATCACAACTTGCTTCCATACTCGAAGTACACACATTTTAAGATAGGGTACGTAATATTGACATCAACTTATTAAGCCTCTACCCATTATACAAGATGCTCCGATATTCAGTGAAATGACTCTATCTCTGATCACTGACAGAACATACGAGTAATTATGTGATTACAGTGTAGAACATGCATTCAACATATCTGTTCGTAATGTAACAATCAAACATTTCGTGTTGATAACTGCAGTAGACGGCAGACATCTTTTTCAAATATCAAATAGATAACTATTGAATTTACAAATGTACCGCTTTTTATTTCTTATCACTAATACGGATTAGTTTCTTGATCATGCAAACTATTTCAAACCCGTGATATGACTTGAATTAATGTAGGAATCGGAATCAAATCCCATACGGGAATTAAATAATCTCTAGTAATAAAGGAATGAAGTTTAATGATACATTTATATTAGAAGCCCAGACGTCTGACACATTTTACTTATTCGGTTCAATACAGAGAAGTCATACATACCAAATCATGCGAATCGCAGACTGGAACTGCGTTCGCGATTCGAATTGCGAACTGCGTTCCAAATTTACACAACCCTTGAAAGTTTATTATATTGTCAATAATATGTACGTAAGATGAATATCCTCCTCCTATTTTTTGAGATTTTTCACTCTGATCCTGAGTGACTGTTTAGATGTGACAAAACACATTTTATTGTCTGCATTTTTAAAAGAATCAACGGACCTCGTTGTGTTTTAGCGATTCTAAAACTCAAATGAATAATTTCGAATTAACCGCAGCAGCTTTGAATTCCGATATGCGCAACAAATGTCACAGAAAACAAATGACTTTATAAAGCAACGTGTTCATGTCTCATTATTTAAACTATCGGGCGACATCTTGGATCTAAAAATAAGTGAACATACTTAAAACATATTGAAACAAGACGATTACATTGCTCCCTCCGATGAGGGAGTTGTTGTTCGCAGGGAATTGATACATTCGCCGCGACAAGTGTTTTTTTTATCATGTGTATGTGTGCCTTTTACTGTCGTATCTCGTCTTTGGAGGTGACGTTACGGGAGAGAGCACTGTATATATAATTAACACTTTTATTATGCACTATTATGTTTGGAAATATTTCGTTCGCACTGAACCATTAATTGCTTAAAATTTCCAATAAGTCGGTTTATTTTGTTGGGAACAGCAAAATTATAAGCGCAGTTTAAATGGATGCTTAATTGAAGAGATCGCACTAACTTGTGATCAGTATACCACATTTAAATAAGAAAGTCTTCATGTTACAAAGACTACATGTATGTTTTAAAATTTTGACCAATAACAAACTTCTTTCAGAGACCAGCTACTCTCCTACTCTCAATAAATAGTGATAATACAACGTTAGTTCTATATTAAATTCAATTAATAACCCTATCTTACAGTACAAAAGGTTGCATCGAACCATGAACAAAGTCCAGTCATGATCATCACTAATACTCCTCACGCGGTTTGACGTTAAATTGTATTGTACAAATACCTGGAACTGCAAACATAGCATATTCAAAAGGAGTATCAGATTTCAGGCGTGATGGGTTTTGATTGCCATATACCCGATCAGTCAAATGTGTATTTCCCAGATTAGCGGGACAATCCTTTACAATTTGTATCTGCATGTCATGGTGATATTGCTGGGTAAATATATGACGATTCTGTGTGTTTTGATTTGGTACGCTTGGTACGTATATTAACATTCACCGTCTCGTAATTCTTAACTCCATTTCCATTGTCACGTATTGTCTTCTATATTCTTCTTATTCTGGAGACGTTAATTTCTACATTGTAACATAACTTTTATGCAAAACGATCATTTTTAAAATACTGGCTTCAATAATTGCTAACATAAATTATTTCGTAAGTTTCAATGCCGGATTATAAGGAATAATCAAAAGAGTGAGACAAAGTCACTTACAGTATGACATTCTATCATTTTATGACTGTGTCACATTGTCTTATAAAAATGAGTGAATGTCATAAGCACAATTGTGTCACCATCTTCATATCGTATTGAATATATGGGAAATTGTGTGTGGGGATTGGTACTTTAAGAGAGAACAGGTTTATCATTGAATTCTTTGAATGAGTGATATGTCGACGTAATTAATGTAGGTGACATGTATCCTACAGACTTTAAGCATAGATAGAAATTGTTCATGAATATTTTTGTTTTACCAACATATGCCATGTTAAGTGTATGTTTCTCCATTAATTAAGACAATAACGTATACAAATTCTTTGTATGTACATTATTAGCAATAAACGAAGTTTTTTCCTGGCAATCTGATCAACACAAATAACTTCTTTAATCTGTTCTGTGTTGAATGGTCTCCGTTTATGATTTCCGACTTTCTTATAAGCTATGTTTGGACTTTCTTTATTAATAAAAATTCACACGCTCAAAATATTCCTAGAATTATTGAATGCAAGCATGAAGCAAGTAGTAATTCAGACTTGCAGGCTGCGATTTGCTTTTGACGAAATGTTAATGAATAATTGTCTGTTTTTGTTTCGCAAAACCTCGTGGGGAATATTGAATGTCAGACTTTAAACTACAATTCTTCTGAAACTAGCATACGAATTAAACGAATGTTTTTGCACTTCGCTAAATTTGTGAATTGGATAGATTACATCACACAGCTAGGCCCACAGAAAGATTTGGCGTAAGATGAATACTTGACATGAAATGTAAAACCGTTCAGTGAATGAGCATTCTTTATGAATACACATTCATTCAAATTGTGATGTTATGTTTACCAAGCTCAGTGTAAACACGCAGCAATGAGTTATTTAAATCATTATCTACTCTTTGGCAGCCCAGGCAGAGACCAAATACTATCGATCAATACTTATTTAGTGGTGTATCAACAAAAATCATTAGATTTTCAATTTCATGAATACTCCATCTACTGTAAAAAGGTCTGAATGGCTTTTGCGAAGGGGTAAAATCTGACCTTATCGTTCACATACCGACATACGATCAGCGGGCTGACTATGTTCACCAAATACATATATGTAAATGATGTTTGTTTGTTCAATTGCTTGCATGCTTGTCCACTCACTTGCTTGTTTGTTTGTTCATGTGCTTGCTTATTTACTTGCTTGTTTGTTTATTTGTTTGGTGTTCACTAATTTGCTTGTTTGTTCACTTACTTGTTAATTCGCATTCTTGCTTTCATGTTTGTCCACTTGCTTGCTTCCTTGTTTTGTTCGCTTTCTTTCTTGTTTGCTTGCTTGCTAGCAAGTCTTCTTTCTTGCATAAAAGTTTGCTTGTTTACTAGCTTGCAAATTCATTGGCTTTTTCTGGAAATCCATATCCGTCTCCGCTGATACAAATTAGTAAAGTATTGGTTTCTCTATAAATGTCATACTGGTATTATTACAGCTACTATCCGTTGATACTAAATCCGGCAGTGACTAACATCGACGGGAGCTTGTTTAAATATTTCAAGACTCTTCTAGCAAATTTAGGAATCTTCTCTTGGATTTTCAATCATGTTTTAACGTCAAGGATAAAAGCTCTTGTTTTGACTGAATTGATACGTTTGAAATATTTGAAAGTTATTTGATTTGATTGATATGATCAGTGACTGTGTTAGAGTCAGTGACTGTGGTAGTACTGTTGTTTGAATAACACATGCACTAAAACCTCGAAGCTGAGACCTCTATTTGACCCAAGAGAAACTGATCATGACATTGAAGAGGTTTTATATCAAATTGAAAGGAAGAAGAAATATGAAATAAAACTAGTCTGAAATAAGTCGACTTTGTACTAAGGTGATCTAAATAATTTTGTGCCGCTTTAAATTTGTCTTGCAACACGACCTAATGGACAAAACAATTGGAAGACGAATAGTAGCTCAAAAGTACGAAGGGTATGTTTGGAAAAAAATATATCAGAAAAGATCCGACCTAGCTACCCTAATTTCGTTGGTCAAGTAGCCCTAAACAGGACATTTTTTCTTACTTAATATAAAGTTGTTAATCTATCACCCTGCATTCCGAAATTACTTACATCTCAGTTTAAGTACCACACTTCACCGTAATGTGTTTGAATTGTTCAGTCAGCTTGAGATTAATGGTAAGATGTAAGCATTCTGTATAATCATCGTTTATTAATTGTAATCCATTCGTTGATATAGATGAAGCAATACCGTTTGTGATACTTTGTAGGCTTGAAATTAAACTTTAAATATTAAAAAAAAATTGAACTGGGCATAAAAAGTATCCATCTATATATGAATAGATAATAAAAACCAATTATGTAGAATTGAGGAACTGGGAAGCAACTGCTTTGAAACCAAATACTGTGATCCTATCCTCTCTAAACACCAAAATATCATACACTCGAACTTCTCCAATCTGGAATCCTCTTCCAACCAAATACGTCAGCTGGTCCCGATTTATTGTTTTGTATGTAATGCTGAAAGACTTGTTGTAATCCGGAACCTCTGTATTCTGATTACCTCTCTGATATTAACATTTTATTGATATAAAGTTATTTCTACAAACCCGTATGCCATTTTTTCCATTTTGAGAAAATCGCATTTGAAGTTTTGAATTGCAATAACTAAAGAGAGTTACGGGTTTGTGGAATTGGGATTAATCCTATTTAGGAAAGATCTACAAGTAGGTAAGTATGATCATTATAAAGAGCTCAAAGAGACGAAAAATGGTACCGAAATCTCGATATTGCCAAAAATTGAGTTACGGGGTCTTAGATATTAGCCGGTACAGTACAGTTCTACTGTACTGACAATTATATTGTAAAGTGAAATAATTGTAAAAAATTAAGAAACCAAATTACAAAATGGAAACGCAGTTTTCTATGTGGTTGGCATTTTCAGGTCATCCCGCATTATGTTTTAGTGCAATCATACGAGCAGACAAAATCGTAATTTAGCTGAGAAAAAAGAGTGAAATGTTATAAAAATATTTCATATGTTTATTATTTTATGGCAAGTATATCTCCCCAAAACAGAACGTTTGCAGTATCTCCATTATCTAAGTCAGAGTGAATTCCCACTATTTATGTAAAATGAATTACAGCTTTCAATTTGTCTTATATCCATTATGGATGTGATTGTTTCAGCCGTTTAACCTGTTATCTGATGATAAATAAACGATTTAGAAGTTCATTGTTATTTGATCTCTCTATAAAACTCCACCCAGTGCATCTCTATCTTAATATAAATAAACGGTGAGTTCAGCTACACTACCATAGACTTGATGACGTGCCAGTCAAAATAATGAAACAACAGAAAAAATAGTATGTTCTCGGTGTGTTGATTCAATTATCATGGAATAATGATTATTAGATTGGTTTGGTCTCTGAATAAAATGCACGATGAAAGTGCATTTCGTTTTTGAAATGAGTTTTAAATAAATGCGTTTTAGGTGCATTTTCTAAAACTATTCTCACGAGATTTCTCTGAACATCATACGTGGGTTATCAAAAAGTAACATATAAATTTCTTTTCTACCGAAGAAAAGGCAGGAAAATTATAAAACACGTTGTTTTTTATTAATTTTATCATTGAACTTCGCAGATACTCTGTAAACATTTATGTAAATGCATGTATATAATTATCACGGTAGATATTTTATTACAACTTGAAGAATTCACTGTCTTTTAATGCGGCCCACCTCACCACAACATAGTCCTAAGTGCCCACCTCACCACAACATAGTCCTAAGTCAAGCACCTTGCTTGACGCCATCAAACAAATTGCCCATATTATTCAACTCAATTGAAGGGAGAATGCAAGAAGGGCCTATTTCCATTTTGATAAAGAGATAGGTAATTTCTAAAAACACTTAAATTGTTCGATCCAGGAAACCAACTAATCTTCGCAGATATCATACAGAGAAACATAACACAGCCTCTATTTCATTGCTAGACTTTCATTTACTGACATCCAAAATCGTTTTGAATGTATATCTTAAGGTAAGCCTAATAAAATAGTCATGTTTAGGGATATATAGCCAAGAAAATTATAGAAGGTAGTATTGAAAACTTCGTTTTATGAGAATACAACGTACAATTCATCATCAAATAGTTTGAGTATCGTACTTTGAATTTTGCTGTTAGAAACTTTGGGATCGAAGCCTAAAAAGGTTCGATCGAGGAAATCCTATACACGACTATTTTTTCTGACCCAATGAATCTATTTGAGATTGATTGTATGATCTCATACATAAATATCTAAGGAAGCGTGTTTAGTGCGAATCCTAGATCAGGTAATTTATCACATAATCTTCTGTGACTGGAAATTTTGTACAGTAAATTATTTAAGCTTGCTGCTCGTGTTTTTCATGCGAACTTTCATTCGATCTCAAGATATTGTTGTTACAAGCCTCAGACATTTTATGTAATACGCTATTATCTAATTTCTAAAGTTTGTATTCGCCGGAAGAGATGTTACAAGAAGTCCAGTATCTTGATTTCTAGAATTTGTAAGCCTAAAAAGGCTAGACCAGATAACAAATGATGGATATAACCACTTAATTGCGATAGATAGTCCACTTTCTATCCCTCTGACATCACAAATGATTGATTGTGCAGTGACATATAATCAAACAATGTTTTTGATGTTTCTCGCTCAATATGTTGTTGTCTCATTATTACTTCTGATGAGTATTACGGTAAAACCTCACTTAACAGCCATTTCAATACCAATACCACTTCATTATAACGAATACAATCATATTCGGAATGGTTGTTTATATAGTTTATGGAGACCATGTCAATACTACGATGTTTCTGGTCCAAAAGGTAGTACACGTGTATAGGTTTTTCACGTGTAAAAATAAAAACAATAGTTGTCCTCTTCTCTTCTTTATATTAAATTTACGATCTTTGAATTCAATCTGTTTTGTGTCATGATTCAAAGACTAGTTTTTAGGAGCGTGTTTATAATGTACTTCTGTGTATATATTTAGTCTTACGCATGCTTTGCCATTGTCTGTATCACGCTTGTAATTTCATGTACAGTGGAACCCCTCAAACCGGTCGAGCCCGGGACTAGGTCATATAGCCAGGTTAGAGGGGATGAGGGGATGCCAGTTAAGAGGGGGGAATTATATAGTAATGAAGTCGGGACCTGAAAATTTGGCCGATTTAGAGGGGAAACTGGTTTATAGAGTAACCGGTTTGGAGGGGTTCCACTGTATTCCGTATGTTGTTCTTGGTTGTTAACCTTTGATCTGCTCAGAAATGTTACCTCTGTATGTGGCTGTTCTCTAAAATACTGCTATCCGACAATGAAGTCAGGAATTACCATAATAACTTGCATCCGGTATAACAGTAATTGAGAAGATAAATATTCTTTTTATTTTTATTTCGTGTTATAGAATCGTACATTGTACCGTATTGTAAGGCATTTGTATTATACATCACTGACAAACTGCACGTGACCTTTGCCCGTGACGTAATTCCTTATTTGTTGTTCGCCAATTAGAGTTTCTGTATTTTCTGTGTTGTGACTGTTGATATTTTTCGAAAATCAAAATTATTGAATATGACGTGTTTGGTTGTTTCTGTTATTGTTGGTACTTTAAAATGCCCGGTGTAAATTGTTGACATCATGGATACCAACCGTAATTTTAACTGAAAAGTGGGAAGCATTGTAGTGTAGCGATAGTGTCCAACCTCTGACCCGAAGGTCCTGAGTTCGAATCCTGGCTTTGACGGGTTATTTTTATGAACTTCACAATCCCATTTTTCAGACACAGTATTGGTGTAGTGTCCAGGGAGCGGATTCGAGCTGAATTTATATAAGCGAAATTGCTTTTTCACAATCGAGTGAAAATAAATTAGTACAAACTAACTGGAAAGTGTTATTGAGACAAACTCATTCGTATTGTATGAAATCATTTATCTGATATATATATCAACATGGGTTTTACTGGATATACATCATCAATAACATTTGAGTTCTCAAACTTAACTGAATAGCCACACTTGCATAGATCGGAAGTATAAATTTTGCATCGACTAAAATTTTGCATCAAAATTTTTGTTATTAAAAGAAGACCTGTAATATAAAAACATACAAAATTCGTTTGCAAGATTCATTTACATGTATTTCTATGACCGTTAAACTATTTGGTGTTCTTTTTTATGGAATGACGAAAAGTAAAGAGCATGTATTTTGATAAATAAGATACACTCACATCCATCCATTCATTCATCCATCAGTATATGAATCATGATTAGATTTTAATTGCATAAACTTATACAAATATGATAACGTAACTCGAGCACATTTACTTATAATAACACAGTAACTTAATATACAAGAGTGAAGGCATGTCAACTCTTGTGAGAATTACTAATTTATACAAAGTAAATTTATCATTACCATTCAAAATGACCTGTTTAGTGTTAGCTCAACATCTTGACTATATTAATACATTATTAGAGTGACATTTATACGATGTAGAAGTTCGGGTAGTGATAGCCAGTCATGAAATGAAACATTTCGCTCATCAGCCACCTTTAACTATATCAAACGCCCACTGTGATATACAACAAGGCGCTCTCCTGTTTTTGACAATTACTAACAACATTGCGAAAAGGCAGGTGAGTGATTTCCTAAAGCAAATCAGCCAAATACCAATATGTTTTATACGAATAAATTGGTTAATAACACTGCCGAAAACTTCGTGTCCATAATGTCATGATAATATTCCATTAAAATGCCATTAAGATGGACGTTTTTCGTTTAACCGGCTTATCATTATACTATAATGTTTTCGTAATAAATCTAAATAAATATACCCTCTTGTGTAATTCAAATTTTTAAAATAGCACTACAATACATTATTCTACTTCTGCCGTATAATCGTTGTATTAATGAATGAATGTATGCAGAGTGTGTCAGACATTAACGAACACAACAATTTGATGTAATACCAACAGACAGTACAACCTCTCCAGTGCGACCCCCTCTTGAGCAACAACCTCCCCTCAACAACAGCATGATTTTTCGCACTGTGCGATTTACTATTAATTTGACCTCTATAGAGCAACAGCGTCTCAATAACAACAACATGATTTTGCTTTTCACAAAGGGTGTTGCTTTGGAGAGGTTGCACTATATACTCAAATTTATTTTACTAATGAGACATTAGTGAATGTCTCAAGGCAATCAATACGTTCATTAAAACACGTATAAACCATTATTATCAGTACTCATTGTGATGATTTGCATTATGTTATTGATAATGATGTAATAAAAACGTTCTGTCACGTTCATCAAAAGACTTTATCAATGTGGCAACCATACAAACAGATCATTTGTAAACTAGAAGTCCATGCTGAAGTGGGATCCAGCACTAAAATACGCGAGAAAGCGTTTATTGAACCTTGGCATGTTGACTGTAATTATAAATTTCATATTAGCATATAAAACAATGTTATGTATATTCTTTTTTACTTCGATTTACTTTCAAATTTTTTGGTTTACTAGATTAAATTGTGTCAGACTTTAACTAGATTTCATAGAGACAAATGGACCAAGTATGTTTAAAAACAAAAAGACATGGTCATCTCTGGATCATTAACATGATGACCATGGTTATAAATATTGAACTTGATATATTTTCTACTGTACTATATTTTGAGTGTTTAATACTCAATTTTGTGATGCCATAGAAAAGGTAGTCACAGGGTGGTCCGTTCAGCTGAACACAGAACATACTCCTGACTATGTACACCGTGTTGCCATCAGAAGCTTAATAAATAATTTTCCAGATGATAATAAGACTTTACACCTTGTCATAAAACACATAAATCAGAACATACGCATAATAGGAAATAAAAATATCAAATGTTTCCACTCTCAATGTGTCTCTTAAACAACAGCAAAGTGTCTGTAGTCATTAAGTCGTTCATTCATTGCGTACAGTCGTAAAACAGATTTCAAGCATTCTTTGCATTTTATGATAACTGCAATTTGTGAAATGTTTTACAGATGCTACAAAATACATATTTTGGAATGATTTTGCATTAGAAATTCATTAGTTTTAGAATGCAAAACAATTACTTCACACTTTACATTCATTCTCTCCACATGATGTGTATTAACAACCTGCTCTTAATGCTAAGTAGTTCTACAATTGCACATTCAATACAAACACTAGCAAAATTCTTCGATTCACATTGAAGTATAAATGCTTACGGAATTTTGGCACTCAATGTATTTACATGAGAACAGACGGAGTATGTACAAAACTAATTTCAAAGAATTACTGTATGGTCTTCCTTAAAAACTGTTTGTTCACCGTTACTTCACCGACTTATTCAAAAATTCCCCGGGTCAAAATTTTTATTTGCTTACTAAGAAACCCACAGAAAAAAGTTTAGGTCGCGTAACGACAACACAACATTTTTTAAGAATGACCTAATTAAACTATTTGTCTCTATTATTGCTTACCATTGATGTATCATTATTACCTGTGGATGATCTATCGGTAATGCAGCACGTAATTTCGACAAACGAATTTCCACGTGCTGACATTTCCTCAATCTATTTTATTTATTTTATTTCTTTTACTATTAGAAAGAGTTAAAATGTTCTGAATCGTGACCTGGACATAAACATGATTTGCTACTTGGAGATATATAGGTACAAAAAAAATGAAACAGAACATACATTCACACGCTTTCCAAAATAGATTCGTTGATTGTATCATTTCGTAAATGCATAATGAACATTTCCCCTGTAAGTTCTTGGAATTTCGTCCTGAAAATTGTTTTTGGAACTGAAATCCAATTCATCCATGTCGAACAAAATCCATACCAACTTAGTCAATATAATTTTAAATTGGTATAACACAAGTTCAATTATTCTTCGTAATGTGTTTTGAGCTTCCAAACTGTCATTTACTCTGCTACACCAGAACATGTTGTTTCTTGTAAGCAGAAAATACCAGAACATAAATATCACATCAAAAAACTCTGAAAATGTCTTACGCCCAAACAGTCTTGTAAACCTTGTGTCAAAATATGTCCACTGTCATAATGGAGTCGTGGAGTTCACTCCAACTGGATCATCAGCCAATTCTAACATTCGATCGTTGTGTTTTCGAAGCATCTCGTTGGAATTTCGCACTGAAAATAGAGAAAACCTTAATGATACTGGATATATTGTGTTTGCGAGGTAATACTATGTCAATGTGCACTGACAAAAGCGTTCAAAGGACAAACGACGCAAAACCGCAGCATACTAAATCTATTTGTTATATAAAGCAATGTGTACAACAAAATATAGGCCTAACCTTCCATCAAAAACAATGAGATATCTATTTGAAGGCCGGCTCAGTTCAATGTATTTTTGCAGTTTTCTACATTCATCAATTGAATGAAGATGAAGTACTGGAGTGTAATAGATACATGAATCTTTGTAGAATCGAGCGCGTGTTTTAAGAAAGAGAAATGGGAAACTAATTGTACATTTCTGCGCAACTAATTATCGGGTCTGGCCGCAAGCAACCCAATAATCTCCCCACTGAGCTCACTATAAAACCAATTCCAATATTCACAGAGGTTTTACATACTTTGCTTGATGAAATTGGGAAGTGTCCATCTTAATAAAATAATCAGGATTTCAGTGGCTGGTTTTTATATATGAGCCGATGCTATATATATGAGGATTCTATGCTAAGCTGGCAAATCATAGTTTGCGATGTCATTTTCTATCGCACTTTAGCATTAGAACTTGTCAGAGGCAATGTTTTATGTGAGTATTAGTCTTATGAATTCTGATTTGATTAGTGAATAAGACTTGAATGGTTCAAACCATTATGATATACCTCTAATTTGAATGCAGAAAAAAATAGGATTCTTAGAAAAAAGCGTAAAAAAATCTGAACTTATCCAAAAAAACTACCTCCCTCATCACCCCTCAACTCCCAAACCCTACCAACACACAAGACCGTACAAACAAGTCGACTGTTAGTTTGTTCTTTGTTCTGTAAGAAGTAAAAGAACATTTAAACGGATTTAAGTCCATTTAAGATCACCTTACACATTTTCATATAGTTTAAGGTCAACGACTTCTTAGTCAGTCTCAGCTTTGCTTATTTATAACATCAATTATGTACGGATAGTCAGATATGGAATGTATTGCTTAATCCTAATTGATTATGCCTCAGTTACATATAATTATAACAGAAAGTGTCAGACGCTTTTGGTAATTAAATTGCATATTATAATATGAAACATTTCCGAAAAAGAAATGTCAATTTGCATCTAAGAATACATACAAACATGTACAATACATGAAAACAGGAAAGTAAAGACTTCGTGTTTTTTACTTTATTTATATCATTAAATACATACATACGCCACCTAGCGGATTTGTTGGGAATATGAAGCAGATATCTAATTAAACTCAGAGTCTCTGGTTATAATTATATCACAAAGATAGAACATTACAAATGAAGTCACTAATCTGATCAATATTTTACGAGACGAGAAATAAACCAGTATTTGGTATTTAGAATCTCAGGAGTAAGCTAAGATGTGTATAATAAAGGTACATTTATGTGTTGTTCAAAACTAGTTAAATTTTAGTATAAAAAAGAATGTCGACAAATGGTCCACTAAGCTGAAAGCGGAATTCTGTTGGTACGACAGTGTATTTTAAACGCCTTTTCTTGGCCGTTCCAAATGTTCATATTTTAGAACGTAGGTTATAAAATTGGTTGGGAATCCCTTCATGGGTTAACTTGTGAACCCAACACTGATATGAATCAATAAGCGTAATCATTAAAATCGCATTAATGTAAAGTGTCCTTATTCAATTGTTTAATCATGCTTTCAACAGGAAGGTGGTTCTTATATTTATGCATAAAATTGCATCAATGTCTTGGCGCTGGATTATTGTTTATTGAAGCTTAGATAATATTTCACCAAGCACATTACAAGCCGTAAACCATATATAGCTCTTGCCATATCCGATTAACGGCATTTCTTTCAATTCAAGCTCCTTTAAAAATCCATTTTAAGCTTATGAACTAATTTGTTTTACTTTGTCCTACCAACCTTTTCAGAACATATCTCTGTCGGTGTTTAGAACCTCTGTTCAAAATAACATAGCTGTTGGTATAGTTCATGCGATACAATTATGCTTACAATATGAGTCATTGAATCCTTAACAAACACTTCTAAACAAGATATCAAAATTCAAGTACGTTATATTGAAAACTGATATATCAGACAATGTTATACATTCTGACATCAACAGGTACTCGATAAATTGAAAATGATAGAACATTAAGCATTATGTACATTTAATCACACATGTCAATCAGCCGATTCCAGACTATATCCAGGTTGTTTATTGTTTTGAGAGCGCAAACATCAAAGACCACATGTGTGGCTTATCCGAAATGAATGAAAATTTGTTAAGACGATTATTTGCAAACCACCTCTTCTAGATATTCAGATTTTCGCTCCAGATAGACCTCCTACACAGACCTAAGACATGTTTGAATACATTTATTACCTTATTATAACGATCAATCAATTAAAGCACACTGTCAACATCACAAATGATATTAACAGAATGATAATCAGATTGTATTGAGACTTTTATAAAGGTTTGTTCAGCGATAAAATTGTTATTTGTAGATAAGCCTGTCTTAGTTGGTTACTGAGCCAATGGTTGGAATAGTAGCAAACGTCTGCCTCTAAATGATTGTTGATCACTAAGAACTGGAATGTAATTTCCGTTTAAGACGAATTGGTCAAAGAATTTAACCACAAAACTGGAAGGAGGTGCCACCGAAAATGAAAAAAAAAATATTGGATAACTACTTTTCTGTACGGTTCTGCCAGGAATTGGTATTTTAATTATTCTAACAATCAGTAAATCCTCTTCATGTTGATTGATTTTTATTTTCAATATTATTGTATTATTATGTTTAAACAGTCGGTTTTGATATTTACATATCAGCTGCGAGAAAGCATTTAATTTGAATAATACAGAATTCAGTCCACCATGAGAGTACGCAATGTAAATAATAATTGGCTATGCACAACATACCATACATGTTAAATGTGTTAGGCTGTCTGTATCTGGATCATTTTGTTGAGGCACAGACAACGAGAATCGTCGGAATTGTTAATTCCCATCACGGTTTAACGAATTATCTGTTTGACATGTAATGAGTAAGTAGTTGGGAATATTTGCCTTGTATTCCGGCTTTATTAAGTGGATATGATTCTTAATAGACTGAGTATTTAACATAAGAACGTGTTAAGTTTATGATGCGTTCGCATATTCACTATAAAACGATTAAATCTTTACTACAGAACGAAACCTAACAACAAAATTACTAAATTAGAATCTACATACTTTAAGTTTCTAGATTCTGTCTCTTAAATATTCTCTTTTAAAAAGACTCGCCAATTTTTGCACCCTCACCACAATATTGACTAATCGCCAATCAGCTAAACCCATGTTTTTAATCGTAAATGTTATTCACAAAACACTTAACAAGGCTATATCACTTACATTCTGATTCCCCATACCTTTACATACAGCTAAAATTTTAATCGGATAGAAACAAAGACGCGATCATAGACATTCCTGCAGCAAATTGTGACGCGTTCTTCGTAAGCTCACTAAGTTACGAAACTTTTGTACCGCTCCACAGAAATTTCATTTTTTGCAACAAACTTTTCCATGCGGTACGGTATGGATATTCTGTATTGGAAGTTTTCTTAATGATGTTTCGTTTTACGTGTGTTGTTTTGCGACAGTTGATATATGTGACGATTGCTATGTGGATGATGTCATGGTGATAGTGCAGGTTTTGTGTGAATTTGTTGGTGGTTTGTGTTTTTGGGAGGCTGCCTGCTTTATGTTGTTTTGTGTTTGTTGATGTATACCGCATGTGTTTGGCTATTTAGTCTATGTGGGATTTTTCCTTGCTTGAAACATTTCCAATTTTACTCTCTAGTTTTTACACCAAAAACGCCCTAAAACATTTCTTAAATGAAAATATCTCTAGCAAGAGAACTATGATGGAAGACAGATATCGTTCTTTAGGGAAACCATATTAAGTTTCCGGCGATATTCTTGTGAAATTTACGTCTATTACCGGAAATGATCGAACAGATTTGTAACAGATCGAAATTCTAGTGACTCCATAATTGCATTTCCGGTTTTAGATACATTCTTGCAGCCGTAATTGTTACCCTGTTTAAACTACATTTTCTCCAGTGTGTGTTTATAAAATTACCGTCACAATCAATAGCAGACGATGCCAATGTTCCTTGGCTTTGGATGGCGCTCAATTGGTCACAAACTCTAATATCATAACAAAATGCTTTCAGTCAGATCTTTGCACACTGTTATGTCTGTCCTGATAAAAGACTCGTATTAACATATTCCATTCATTTCTAACTGCATTCATTAAATACTAGTACAAACAGGTTGTGGCGTTGCATTGCGCTATAGCTTTTAAACTGACATTCGTCTACCTCTGGAGTTGATTAACGAGGACGGGTAATGAACCCTTCATTTGTATGTGCTACATTTCAACACGAAAACATGTTATACAAGTCAGGAAGGTTGACTTGTGAAACTGTTGAGAAAAGAGGACACCAGTCTTTGTTCCAAAACAAGACATCTTAACACAAACAATTCCAGCTAATATTATATTGATGATGTGATGAAATGTACGGGGACCGTAAAACAATGGAAATAGATAACAGCAGTTATCAATTAGAGATTTCAGTAAAGAATGATATGAGAGTACTTTGTCTCTATGATTTTAAGATACAGCTTAGTCTCTCTCTCTCTAGATCACCACTATTCTTCCTGTTCTGAAAGATTGGTAAGTTAGAATCGAAAATCAATAAAGATTTAAATGCACAATGTAATCATACAAATGTGATATAACGGCAATAAATAAAACCATTTTTCACTATTTTATCCCCGTGTACACAAACACGCTTTACTTTCAACACTTAATATCTTCGTTATGTTATTGAATTTGGCATTGTTTCATTTTAAATGCTTACGAACTAAAGACTTTAATCATATTCACTAGAAATGAAATTAACAGATAAATTGATATATTGATATCATGATATCATTATTTCAAATGAAAGCCAAACAGGTTTCATGCGTATTTATCGGATTTGTTTTAATTCCAAAGAAACATCTGTATTTACATTGTGTTCGTGTTTTATTTCATTGTTTTCATTCGGAGTGGATTTAATTGATCAATTCAGTAGTGAAATTTGTTTAACATCCCTAGTACCGATTTAATCCTTTCCGTACAATGAAAACATCATTATCTCTTCAATGACAACATCGTTTACGTTCGAATGTAAGTAAAAACGTCATTTTCTTTTGAATGAAAACGTCATTTCCTTTGCAATGAAAACGTCATTTCTTTTTCAATGAAAACATCATTTTCTTTTCAATGACAACGTCATTATCTTTTCAATGAAAACGTCATTCCCTTTTCAATGACAACGTCATTATCTTTTCAATGAAAACGTCATTCCCTTTTCAATGACAAAGTCATTATCTTTTCAATGACAACGTCATTGTCTTTTCAATGACAACGTCATTTCCTTTTCAATGACAGCGTCATTGTCTTTTCAATGACAACGTCATTGTCTTTTCAATGACAACGTCATTGTCTTTTCAATGACAACGTCATTATCTTTTCAATGAAAACGTCATTTCCTTTTCAATGAAAATATCATTTTCTTTCCAATAGCAGATTATGCACGTATGAAACGTACAGCACAAAAAGTTCAAATAAGAACCCCTCATCCTTCACAGATCCCAATGTTTAAGAATTACAAATATGGGAGAAAAAGGGTCTTCTTTTCTACAGGTTTACAAGTATTGAATGATTAAGAAGTACATTTATAGCACGGTTTCGTATAACGAATCTGGTAAATGAGTTTACTCCCATTGAAGAAACCCTAAGCATTATGTGAGGTATTGGTTAGACATGAATATAAATAGGTCTATATTGACATACTCTGGACAGGATTCTTTCATGGATTTCACGCGTGTCTTAACTTTATTAGAAACTAAGAAATTCAGTGATCTGAGTCATACGTTAGGTCAAAATATGTTGCAAACGCTAAAACAGATTGACCTGTGTTTGGTTTCATAAATATCAGACAGTCGGAGAATAGAATGGAATGAGGTATTGTTATGTGTACATAGGAAGATGTTCAATAGCAGCAATTGAAACTTTCAAAATGAATGCCCAGAATTTTACGGCATAGAAAATATGTTCATTTGAAAATATCCCGTGACTGCATGGCGTTATTACCCCACAAAGCCTGTGGTACGTACTACAGTTAATGATGTAGTATTTTAACTTTTCTGGAAACTATCTCGATTTGTGAAAGTATTCAAATCCGTCGTCAGCGGATATCTTTGATAGTCTATTGTTATTTTACCTATTGATACGAATCTGGAAAAATGATTGGACGAGGAAAAAGTGAAAATATCAAACATTTCTCCAAAAATATATCTTTTGTACTTTTTACGTTATGTAACAAAGCTGAACATCTTTCAATTACTCAGGAGCTATACATTTTCACGTTCCAACAATACGAACAACACTGACATCGTGCCAAGGGCAAGTTAATGATAATAATTATGCTTGCAAGTTCTGGATTTATTATCCAATTAAAACTAGAAAAAAAACAGGTAATGTGGTTCTGTCTGTATTATTTATTATCGTAATATATGTAATAAATAGATGAAAGTCTAGTACGTGTTTGAATGATCGATCAAAATCAAAATGTTTCTTTTTCATTTTAATATCATATAGTGAATATTTAGATGAGTTTACATCTGCCTAACTCAGAAGTGCAGCCTACAGAGTGCTAAATTAACAAAAACCTCCACACGTGGATCCGAAATTCAATTAAGTATGGAGGTTTTATTGTCCGCAAATATGTACCAATTCCATGGACGTGGTTTTCCCATTTAAATGTTTTATATTTCGTAATGCAACTTCCCTGAATACGTTTCGTAAAGCAAGTTATTATTTCCAGATAATCAATCTGATATAATGGGGCAAAAATACTGCGCATCATACCATTAAAAATAGTACTGATACTCTGATACACTTCTGGTGCCTGTTAAACATTTACAAATACAGTGTAACCTCGTCACTAAGCCAGATTTGTCTGGACCTCAGAAGAGGCGCGAATAAGAAGTGTTTCTGGACGAAAGAGAATTTTATATGAGGATTTTGATAAAGTTTGAATATTAGTACCGAAAACATTCCACGGATTATGGTGATTTATGGGTTAAAAGTGTCCGTATTAGAGGGGTTGTATTATAAATCTGACAGGTTCAATGTTAGTTAGCTTACATACAAACGTACGTTTCTTGAGAAACTCCAGGCTAACAAACTGTATGACATTGAGCCTGCACTAAGCCTTATCATATTCACGGATACATAATTGATTACTGTAATGATTTTACATTAAGTCGAGAAGGAACTAGTTGGCCAGACTTTGTCCAATATCCTATGAGAACGCAGTTTGCCCGAAGCAGATTAGATTTGGACAATGCTAGTGATAGTGGACTTAAGAGGTTTATACGGGGCACCAAATTACGAGTTATTACTGACAGACTGGGTAAGGGGGGGGGGCTGAGACTACTGTCAAACACTGATTTACTCAGACTTGTGTTATACTTGTAAATATATTGCGTTTGCTCACAGAAATATTTCATCGAATAGAAAACTTGAGCGCTTAAAGCATTTTAGCAGAGAGACGATTTGTACATTCCGTGGAGGAATTAGATTAAGAAATATTTTAGACATTGCCTGCGTCACACATTGAAATCGTAAATAAGTTCGTTCAGTAGACAAGATTTGGAGCAGACACGATAAGATTTTTATGATGTAACAAGAAAACACAATCTGGCATTTGTTTGAAATAAATCAGTAAACATGAACAGTTTCCGCCATGATGAAGGCACTGCCGTGTTTGAAGTACGATTACATCAATTAAACTTTAACATAAGTTGAAAAAACGAAATGACTGCTTGTAGTCCCATAGAGATTTTCGTTTAAAAATAAAATCGTTCCAGTCTCATCAGACAAGGTTGCTTGGTAACGTGATGTTACATTTAGTTAGTTTATAAACATACAGTATAAACTTTAGCATAATAAAATACAGTATAACCCCTGATAACCGGACCCATTCCGGATTGGTCCAAAAGTCCTGTTTTCTGAGAATTCCGGTTTTCAGAGAATTGTTGTTCGTAGAAGAGAAAATAAAGGACTTAAAAATCATTCGATTTTCAGAGAATTCCGGTTTTCAGGGTGTCCAGTTTTGAGAGGTTTTACTGTATATTGTATGTTGGGCGTATACCGACAAAAAATTAACAATATATCTCTCTTGTAATTATACGTATCTGATTTTCATGGTGCAAAAGATAAGCACACTGTAATTAAGCGTATTTCACCTAATAACGATGTATATCTATAGTTGTGAAAAGGCTATTTTGTGTTCTTGTCAAAGAAATAAATTAATATTCAATCTGTCATATTTCCAATGTAAGGCAAGAGAAAAATATCTAGTTTCTGCAAATATGGCCTAAACTATTGGAAGCTGACGAAAACAAGGCATTCATTTGTTTGGTCTTATGTCACATGAGCAACGTTTTCGTGATTCAATTGTTTGGTGTTTCTAGAGTAAAAATCAATGCATTGCATGTAAAAGATAAATGTAATAGAGCCAACTTAAAATATAGATTACACAGGTACATACAATATGAAAAAAAGGACGATTTAAAACGATTCGATTAGTAAAGTACTAAAAGAAATGGTCACGTGTCAACTTTTCTTGCTTTTATTGTGGAGGGAGACTCCTGGCATACTCCTGGGTAAGATCACCGGCCATCCGTAAGCTAGCTGAACTGTTTCCTGTTTCCTTATATGCGAAATTTGTCTGGTCTCGGGTGGGATTCAAACGGACAGCGGTGAGAGATTACTTGTCAGATAAAACTAGAACTCCCCTACCGCAGACCCCTTTTTGTTATTAAAACATCAGTTAATCATACATTGCGCTGACCATTCGTCATTTCTTATGGTATGTGATACAATGACAAGATGACATTTATGTATAATTAGCCTATTTACAACCGTTCATAAATGATGAATGTGTGAATAAGGTAAAAGTGATTCAAATGTAATTCAAAATCAATTCGCATTGACGTCATTGTATAAAACTCACCATGCTACAGACAGTGTCAATAGCACTACGTTTTCCACAAATAAAACACTTTTAATCCTAATATGAAAAAGATTTATTGAAATCGAACTTCTAATCGAAATTGAATGAGTTTTGAACATTTGATTAAACAAAGAATATTTAAATGCACCTTGATATATTGTGCATACTCCCACAGAGAAGTTCAGATAAATAATCGAATGCCTCAGAAAAAAGGATAGCCATAGCACCTGAATTAGTTATTCGACATGTACTTAATGTTGTATAACTTAAAGGTTCGTATATAGTCTAACCTGTGTTTGCGGCCACCTCCAAATAAAGACTACCATTCGAATAAAGGCCATTCTTTGAAAATCCATCATTGATTATTTAGGACAAACTGACCTGCGAATAAAGGCTACCTGTCAATAAAGGCTAAATTTTGTCTTTCCCAAGGATGCCCTTTGTTCACAGGTTTGACTGTACATGTAAAAAGAATTTCTACTGACGTTTACTGAAGATTGCGATATTAGTACAATCGATGTTTAGCATGTCAGGGATGTAAAACACCCATGTATTATTTCAGGTTCCTTGACTATTTTAATTCAAATCAAATGTTAATGAAAGAAAACACAAAATAACGAAAATACGAATTCACGATTTACTAATAAAATGAATGGAAAGAACTACAAAGGCCATCCTCGGGAAAGACAAAAGATGGCCTTTCTTGACAGGTGGCGTTTATTCGGAAGTCAGTTTGTTAATCAGTGATGTTTATTTCAAAGAATGGCCTTTATTCAAAGTGTGATCTTTATTCGGAGATGGTTGCAAACACAGATTTGACTGTACATACAAATATAAAACGTTTTTCCACAAATATGCAGTGTCGAAATAAATAGTCAGAAATTGGAATTAGTTTGACAAATTAATTATTACTTTTATACATCTGTTGTATCATATCAATGTCTGTAATAAATATACGTAAATTGATTCCGCTGACATTCATTGTTTAAGAATGACAATACAAGGAATATCGGATGTACTCCAGCATTCAACATAGATAATTTAGGAAACTATACAGAACAAACAAAATGGCTCAAGTGATACTTGAGATTATTAATGTGATACTACATAGATAAGTAGTTAAAAAGAGAGCATTCCTTACAAAGTGTTTGTTGAGCATAACACAACTGTCACATGGAAATGAACTTGACTTGAAAGAGATTTTAATGGTCTGAATGAAAAAATAAACGTTTTGGTTAACTTGTTAATATTTTCTATGAATGATTTACTTGTGACAAATCAATACTTGATTTGTGTTATCCGTTAAACATGTAAATAATTGTACTGCCAGTTAAAATGTACATTTGCATTACGAAGAAATGAGAGATGTTCCGAATTTAATATCTAAAACGAATTTAGATAATGCTCCCTTGTCTTAAATCTTAACTTGATTAGGAGCTAGCTTAATTGACCTAGGTTATGCTTAACAAACACTATAGAAAGAGGGGCCTCACATGTATATCAATATAACAAACCTACCCATCTCATCAATGTCTTTGGCCATATAAAGAGATATAGTCACTAATGCCACACTGACTAAAAATAAAATTCCTGAGACAAGCGCCACTGCTCGAGCAATTCTCTTTCGCTCGACTTCTTTGCGGTCTAAGAGATCAACTTCTTTTTCTGTTAAGCTCGCGATGGGGGCGAGAAAAAATTCATCCGAGGTTTCAATGTGAGAGGATAAGATTTCTATTTTTTCAAAGTCGTCTTCACTGTTAACCTCATCAAAACTGTTGTTGTATGTAATTACTAACATTTCCCGGAAATAATTTATTATGTCACTCCGGACATATTCCGAATATTTTACGTCTACGTCGATGTAGGATTAAATTGTGAATGATTCACAGGAGAGACGATTAAATCAGACAAGACAAAATGAAAAAACGAATTATGTGTATTCCAATGTGTACATATATCTTGATTATTATTTTCCTCCGGCATTTTGTAATGAAATTCCACCCTAAACTTTATCAAAATATTACGCCATTAGTTCAATTTTAACACGATTCTTGAAAAAAGAGAAATCTTCATTGTAACACGAAAAAGCACCATATGTGACTTTAGCACTCTATCCAAAATTCATTTTTTCCTTTATGTTAAAAATCGTAACCCCTTAGTCCGGTGTAAACAATTCGTAACAAATTCAGAGTAGAAACGAACAGTCTTGCACAACGCTTTTCTATACACATAACTAAATTCAACGCACTAGTCTTGAATACGTTCTCTATCTATCTATCCAAGTTTCCAATAATTGTAAAACGCATTGCACACCTTTCGTTTAAAAAAAAACTTTTGTTTCATTTCTATTAATTTGTTAGCGTAGTTCTTCAATGTTTGCATTCGGAATAATCCTGGCCGTATCGTTATGGCGTATTGGAATCCGTCACAGAGCCAGTTTGCAAATTTTGTATTGAACACGACGAACTAAATCTCCTCCTAGAGTGTTTAAAGGGAATACAGACTTATAAATAATTCAGCGCGTTGTCTCTGGGCAAGTCCGATAATTTTCTCATTATTGTCGGATTCATGTTTATTAAATATCAGAAATAAAGTATGTTATAATCTCGAAGACATAAGGAACTCTCCTCGTAGATATAACTATACATGTATTTTCCCCTTCTTTTTTATCTTGAAGTATTTATACAAATCAGTCTGTCAATAAAGATACGTTTCTTGATAAAACATGCCTGTTATCCAAAATTTCATTTTATGATAAATTTCATTCGATCGATATTCTAATCTAATCTACAGCAAATATAATTTTCAATTGGAAGTTAGATTAACAAGCCTAACTCAGCAGAACTAAAATATATTAGATTTATATAGGCGCCATGAATCTATGGCTATCAAAGAATCTCCCCTTTGTTTTGTGGTGCATACCCGTAATGGTCTAACAAGCAACATCTTTATTTCAATCCAATCGAGATGTTGTTAG
The DNA here is from genome assembly GCA_008271625.1 of Lutraria rhynchaena. Classification (NCBI taxonomy): domain Eukaryota; kingdom Metazoa; phylum Mollusca; class Bivalvia; order Venerida; family Mactridae; genus Lutraria; species Lutraria rhynchaena. Next base: position 2,489,797 of record VIBL01000056.1, on the reverse strand, counting down.
GAATTTGTGATGTAGTGTTCAATTTTCCTTTGTTTAAAACATTAGTCTTCGGGTATTTTGCTATCATTTGCCTCGGATAAGAACCAAGAAACTGCCAAAATAATTCCCATGAAGTGTATGCGTATACATCATGATACCAGAATTATCCTGAGTAAAAAAGAGCTTTAGGTAAGATATCTCAATTGGATTACTGTTTTCAGCTTGATTTAGTCATCCAATAGAGAAGTTATATCATCGCCTCAGCACAGAATCAATTATTTTATTAGATAATCACGCGGAGAAAAATGGAAACCAATTTTGTATTGCGACCAGTATGTCCTTAAACACATCGGGATATTTAACTGTTATCACTTTATGTACAGTGTTGTTAATGCTATTCTTTTCAAATGTATTTGTTGAACCAGTGTCCAGCTTTACAAAAGTTAATTCGTATTTCTCTGTTCATTTGGACCAATATAACACTTGTGTTTGTTCAATATAACGCGAAAACATGTATTGAAATGTTGACTACTAAAGCACTGTTGATGCACCAGTACATGAAAATATCTGTATGATAAAGAAAATCATTGTAATAGCACATCCGTGTGGTTAAGCATTAAATATGAAGCTGTATTGTATATATTAGTCACTCCCAAAATTAGATTCGATTTTATAAGATTTTCTGTTGTTTTAGGTTAGAATAAACAGTAAGTTTCCACACCCCATGTCATTTCTAGACCACGGCGTTCCCAATGATGTGCTGATTGCCTAGCACAGACACATTTATTTCCATTACGGTATTAGAGCGTCTCTCGGAAATGTCAATCTAGTGTTTCTACGTTAAAAATCCAAATACTTACTTGGGGTAAGACAACAATGACCGCTTTAAAAAATCAAGATGTTTATCAGTCGATTAATATTTATATTCCCCAAGGTCTGATGATCATGTTGGACCTGTCCTATGAAAATCTAATACTGTTGCCTTTTTTAGAAAATTGACTAATGACAACATAGGGTTCAGACTTTGTTAGGATTGAACGACCACAGCAATATCTACATCTCTGTGTCTCTCCTCTCTGAATGTTAGACAGACTGAATAGTCTCAAACAAATACAGCCAGAAAACGTAGTGAGCCCTCAGTAAACCTCATCAAATATCTTCACATTCTGAATCTTAAATCCTAATATTTGCTTGCCGAGATTCACATGTTTGAGTCAAGTTAAGTATAATTCAATTTATTGTTTGCCAGTTGTTTGAGATAATGGTGGCCGCTCCTTAGATCTAACCTTACAACGAAAACCTTCCGATAATGCATTTGATATGTTAATTTGTCCAGCATTATTTATGTATGATCAATTAACGGGAACATAAAAGATTCACACTATTCGGTTTGTACACAAACCTCCAGAGACCAATATCACTTTAATGCTTCTGATAGAAACAGTGTTTGAAATATGATAATGTCTGCCTTATTGTATGGACATTATGGGGTATCAATTAAACCATTATTTGTGCTAATTGAGGCTCATCACGATTAATCACGAACATTAACTCTACAGAACACATGCCATTGAGTATATTCATGACTTAAAGTGATCAATTCAATAGTGCGATCAAACTGACGAACAATGAACAAATGAGGGAAAAGTATTTCCTTTTTGCACATGCGACCTTTTTAATTGAGCCGTTATTTCTAAGCATGTATGCAAAAAAGTAATGTGATGGTACGGTGGTTCATTTTTTCAAGTAATCATAAATTACGTTCTGATCATATATAGTTTCCACTTTGATTACTTGTGAATGTTGAAATAGAAATATACACTTACCCATATTTAAATTTATTATTAGCGTAATGCACTAATTCAGCAAACACAAAGTGTGGATTTACTCACCAAAAGTCAAACTTAATGGAATTGTTACTGTATTGTGTGTCTGTAATGAATACCCATTACAGTACATAAGTCTGTTCTTATCTTAAATAAAACAGAAAATATATCCAATCACAGCAATATCAAGGTAGAGACCAACGGGTAGTGCCTTATTGGCAATATACAGTCAGGCGGGCGGGCGGGCACTCAGTCGGCCGGTCGGTCCGTCCGTCAGTCAGTCACACAGCCCTATTTTATTTCACAAAACAACATGAAGTTTTTTGTTCCATTATTCCATGAACTACCCACTTTATACAAAGGAATGAGTCTTCGTTGACTTTTAATGTTCCCGTTCGAAATTAGAATTTCTTGCATTTTTCATGAACCTGCACTGTAGAGATAAGTGCAGTGTAAAAGACGATTGGTTTCCATGGAAACGATAAGTCATACAAAATTTAGGTTTTGTTCAGTAAGAAACGCAGACTATATATAAATCTTGTATACGCCGTGTGAATGAATGAGTTTCGTAATAAAGGTTCTGTTTTAAGATTATCCACGGGTGTTTTGGTGACTTTATGTGTATTTGTTTGTTAGCGTCTTTGTGTGCGAACGTAAAATGTGAGGTACAAAATAGTATAATCTTTCCATAAAAATGAATAGCGACCCGCATGCTATGAAGTTGTGTACGTTTGGAAAAGTATCCGGGTAATAGTTTTGCTTCAACAAAATGTATTATGACTGTTACCATTGAAAAGAGATTTGTATCTGTAGACTTGGAAGCAAATGCTTTTATAAGCTTTAATAAAAATAAAACAATGATTTTGCAATGTGACATTGTCAATGTTTTTGAAGACATAAAGGTAGGAAGTTGTGAGGATTTGTGGAAATTTTGCGTAATAAAGCTACCTCTGTTGTTAGGATTCAATTTTCAAATAGGTCGGGTATAGGTTTAAGCATTTGGAAACCAGTTCAAAAGCGTAAAGACTATCAATGTTGCTTTAATTATATCATCTACAACATCTTGTGTTGTATCTAAATTATAACAAAGTCTTGGACAGACCTGAAACATGAGAAATTAATGCAGAAAATCTCAAATATGAATTCCATTCCTGATTTCATGATCTAGATCCGTATTTTACATCCTTTTTGTGACAATGACACGTTCCTCTATACAGGGTAATGAAGAATGTCCGGAAGTGGGGACAAATATTCTTAATTTCATCAACATCATCAGATCCAATTTTCGAGCGGTGATCAAAAAGAACATGGTAATGGCCCATAACATTTTCTTAAACAGATTTTGTACAAAGACACGATAATATTTTCTTAAAGTAAACTCACCCCCAATTCAACGGACTTCCTCAATCACGATTCCCATTTATGGAACCTACACAATGCACGAGCCCGTCACATGACATACTAACTAGCTACCCGGTTATTTTTTTAGACTGATTGTGTTTGTTTTTCAACGTTTTGTAATACCGATAGAAGTTCGCATTCCGCAACAAAAAAACTTTTTAGCCAATGTTATGGGCTATGACGACATATTAAAGCTGTATGATGTGATCTTGACTTTTGCTGATAGATTTGCTATGATACCAAAAAATCTAAATTTTAAATCCATTTACTACAATTACCTCGGAAGTATTTGCTTAAGACGAGTTCTAAAACCTCAAGTAGAATTACTATCTTGAGAAATTGAATAGAAAACACAAAGAGATTCCCGACAGTACATGAGTACATGTGCTTACGTTTGTGCATATTCTAAAATAGGTCAAAATGCCGAACAAACATCCGTAAAATTTTTTCCATGAAGATTTTCTTTAAATCTTAAAAATAGCGAAACTAGTAACGCAGGTTTTATGAACAGATAACATTGGTCCGTCAAAGAATCGCCGTGTAAGATAAACGATAAACAAACGAAAATCATAGCTTACAAAACATTATTTTAACATATCAGACGTATTTGTCATATATTACTGTATATTGTCACCATTAGACAGCAATGTGTGAACAGCTTTGAACATTTATTGGCATGTTGTATTCTGTTCTCCCTATAAGACATATTGACTACATGGAGATGACATTTTACATTTGTATAAGATAGGAACTTATCCATTAAAAACAAATTAATTAAGGAAATGACAATGCGGCCATAATCGAAGAGCTATAAAACCGTACATCAATTATGGCGAGAAATTGATTATTTTCCTTAGATTTAATTTTCTAATATAAATATATGGACTCCAAAATCAATATAATGAATTTTTACTTAATAAATAAAAGCTGTAAGGAGCCGGTGCTGATAGATTGTTTAGGACGCTGGATAATATTTTACACAGATAAAAGATCGCCGGCGCTTGGCATACAATCATGATTTTTCATAAAAACAATGACACTCTGTATATTTAATACGCACGACACACATGGAAGCACGTACACACGTACATGGGGAATGAAGGCCATGAATTGCCATGGAGACAGGAAAAATTGTTTGCATTATCAGTCAACTTTCCGAATTATTGGAGCAAGGAAATATTAATTAATTCTTTAAACTCATTTAAACGTGTGGTATTGCGCTTTTAAAGGATGTTAAAAGTTGTACTGTACGGCATTCGTTTTGATAACAAGTCATTTAAGATGGTTCAATATTAGGTCATCCAAAATATATTGTTTTTTTTTTTTTTGCTTTACAATGTGTCTTTTTTAGCTATCTAAATATGATGAAACAATTTATCACCAGTTTTGTATTTCAGTTTTGCACTGGGACTGCTGAGTGTACAAGAGTTTCCTGGGTAAACTACGGGTACTAAATTATCCCCTTCATTCCGTACAGAGCTGGCAAATATCCCCTTCCTTCCCGGGGAATGAACAGTGGACGTGTGAACTTTGATGAAAAATTCAATATAAGTCAAGCTCTCACGGATGCATTCTTTGTATAAACTGTTGATTGAAAACAACATCTACAACAAGTGGGAATTCTTATCTCGTACTGCACATGACAAAGTGGGTTTCTATGATCATGATACAGACATGAAAACATCTGGAATAGCTAATGACACTAAATGTTTACATAGAGAAAACAAATTGTATTTCCGTTAAGGACAAGTCTAGAAATTCCCAAATATAAGTGTGAAAATAATATTGTCAGTCACGTAAGTTTTGTGAAAAAAACATATTAAATATTTCTAGCATAACGCCGTTCTGAAAAGACCTACCAACAATGAGAATTTTTAATGTACATTTGACTATTTTAAGTGATACAAGCAATCACTGGCTTTGCTTTAATCCGTTGATTGATTTTTATGTTCTTCTGTTTCCTCTCTTAGGATTCCTCAGAAAAAAAACTTTAAAGTGACTGTTTTATTTTGTATCAATCAGGCCGTATTGTCAATTAGCAAGCCGTAAAACAGCTGATTAATAAATTGATCTCGATAGTACACAGATGTGACTACAACGCTATTAACTGTGATCATATAATCCTGGTGATTAACCATTCTGGGCTAAAATAGCACTTTTAAACTTGGAAACCATTTTTATGTACAACAATTGTTATGTATCTTATTTAACATATACAAGTATTAGCATTTCCAAAAATGCTTGGAATCGCCGTTCAGCCAAGTATAAGAGCTTAGAATAGAATATTGAATAAATATTTCCTAGAGAATTCATTTCTGGTTTCATTTCTTATTGAGAGTTTGCAACACATTCTATATTTACGACGGTATAAAACTGGTTCCCGTTGACTCTGATTGTACAGTAAACTGGTACCCGTTGACTAGGTGTACTTTTGGTGCACTGCAACATGGACGGGGACCAGTTTAGTTGTACAGAGAAAACGCTCTTTTGGTGCACTGCAACGTGGAACGGAAACTAGTCAACGACGATAAACTGCCCCGAAAGAGCACATGTAAGACACAAAAGTATAATATTTAAGTATCGCATTCAGAGGAAACAAAGGATTTCACGCTGAATTAAACTAGCATTCATATCATAATATTCATCAAATCAAATCCTCCTTTTTGTAGAAATACACTCGTTTCTGAACAATAAAAGCTAATGTTTTTGAGTAAAATATTGTTTACCCCGCAGGAGCCTTCAAACTGGTTTCGAGTTTCATACATTAAAAAGGCATGTCAGTTATACAAACAGATAACCCGACAAAACATGGCAGATGATGTGCCCCGTAGGAGACCCTTTTGAGCTTTTTTGTCCACCATTTTTTGGTCATTCTCCTGTCTGATTGGCTTAGAGCAGACGGTGTAAGGGAAGAAATGGTCAAACCTGGTTAATTGTATATGTCGCCGTCCGTGAACGACGACAATAACATCTGCTAATACGACCTAACAATACAAAAGAAAGAAACTGAATACAAAAGAGTATAGAAGAATCCGAAGAACGTAAAAGAGTGTAAAACAACGGCAAATAATGGAAAAGAACGGAAAAAGAATACAAAAGAATGAAAAAGAATAGAACAAGGTAGAAAAGGGTGGAAAATAATAGAAAAGGACGGAGAAGAAAAGAGTCAGGGAAGGCGCAAAAAGTTTTTACGTTGATAAGAGATGCCTGAGACATGGCACCCTGATACCAACTAAATCGTAAAAGTAAGTGTGATTGTTGAAACATAATGGTGAGATGCCTTAGTGTGATCACATGCTTTAATCTACGCCCCGAAAATCATGTCCTAAACTCAAACATATCGTGATATGAGGAGAAAAAATGTCATGTGTAAATGTCTTCACTTAGTTTTAATGTTGAATTACCACAAGTGAAACTGGCCCAAACAGTCCTCCCTAGCCTCTGCATGTGTGTTCTGAAATTTCCCGGATTTTTTTTATGAAATCACGTTTGTTATGCCTTGAATATATTTCGAAGCTATAGCGTATAGAAATAGATTCCTGCAATAATATGAATGCAGTGCTGTACAATGTATTGTAAACCCAAGAGACGATGTTTATTCAACGAACACAATGTATGGAACCCAGGGTGTTCATGAATTATATATAGAACGATTGCCGTAACAAGTTTAATTGTCAAATATCATAGAAGGTCATGTACATCAGACCGAGGGCATTGTAAATATGATGTTATGACAACGATGTATCTTCCGTTAGAGTGATATACGGCATCGTTTCTATTCAGTGCAACATTTTCATTACCATTCGACCGGCCTCTGGGTATTGCGCGATATTATTATAGCCTGTATAATCATTTATCAAGTTTGTTATTTACTGTCTTACAGTGTGAATTATTCCATATATCAGAGAATAAATAACTCAGTAGCATAATATATCATTAATTCACCAAACCAGCCAATCAATCAATTCGTTCCTTTTCGTTTACAGTTGACGGCCTTAATCGAACGTGTGTATCAATTTATTCCAAAATCACATAACATTCTGCGCAGTTAGTAAATAAAAACATCACTTGGCCATTTATTATTCTTCACTGATAAGTATTTTTCGAGGAATGCTAATTGTGAGTAGAGCTCAGAGATTATTGTTTATGGTGATACCAAAATAAGCAGGTACATTGGGATATGTCTGTCAGCTAATTATCGGAAATATGAATGGAACAAGGTAGACAACAGCTGGCAAAATCAAACTGGCGATAACAAGTTGAGCCATTATTCTTAAAGTAAGCCTTGTTCATTGTTTGGTACCTTACATATCTTCATCAGATCCCATTATGTCCATTGTACAAAAACTCTTTAATTCAAGTATAAGATTAATCATCACAGATCTAACGCAAGCAATGAAAATGAATGCAAAATTAAATATCAAGTTGTTTTTCATTAGGTAATTTTTATATAACGGTTGACATAAAGAATTAATCCGTGGCTTAAAATATAAATTAACCCTTAACTGGGTTTTTGGTAATTAATTGATCTGATTCTGAATGATTGCTTTTCAAAAAAAATACAGATAAAGTAATTACATCATGGTATAAATAATACTGAATATTTTATGTGGTATAAACATTGAGTGAATAAACACGTGGGCTCCAATTTCATTATTCTTGTGTATTTTTCAATTAAAGAGGATATTTACAGATCGTCTGTTAGGTTTATTTATAGTCTACATTGATGAGTACAGTATCGTTAGGCCAGAAAATGTAGTGTTTATGGTGACCCGACTCTAATGTATCTAACGACAAAATCCAAAGGACGAAAATATTTGAGAACGAAGCTTCCAAAGGTATGTTTAGAAACAAAAAAAAGAATAGAAACGTTTTGTGACCTAACTATCCCATTTTGGGATGAAGTAATCGTATACATGATTATTTTTTTCTAGCCCTACAAACCGAGGACTAAATGACCTATCACGAACGCCAAGGATAAATATTTACACCAAAAATATCTATTTTCATACATTGATCATACGTCCATGATTTCTTCGAGAACAATTCGACTAGAAATCTGTATTTCATTAAAACATGTCGAACGCTACACAAATGTTGCCGCTAGAAATGCTTTCTCTAAGAAAAAAAGAAAAATCAATCTTAAAGTGCATTAACATCACGAATGAAAATGGTACTGTGGTTTTAAACGATGTATTTTGAATAAAAAATATTTTCTTTGAATAGAAGCAAGTCACGCGCTGTACAAGAAGACCACTCCAAACTGCTCAAAGCATATACTTTAAAACAATTTCAATTCTTCACTTGATATCAAAATAAAACGTCAATTAGATTTAAATGGGCCGAAGTAAGAACTCATTCCGTTCAGAGATTGTGTTAATTACATGTTCAAGAAGACTTCATTTAGATTTATATCGAACACTCCGACATAATTTCTCTCGCGTGCTTCGGTAAAGCTCTAAGAAAATATGATTAATTACTCCATTTTTTCCGCGTGTGCAGCGTTAAATTAGCATGTGTTGGAATTTCATAATATTTTTAACCGTGTTTTCTTCTCATTTCAAGAAAAAAGCATAAAAATGTCAGATATTAAAACACTTTGATACAAATCATGCTAAAGATTTGAGAAAATTAATAATAAGGAAAAACTATTACAGCTTTAGATTATAACAGACGACAAATTGTATAAAGTTTTAAGAGCAAATAACAAGGCCTACAAACCAGAGGCCGGTTCGTTCGTTCGTTCGTTCGTTTGTTCGTTCGTTCGGAAAACATAAATTCACTTCCTATCAGAACATACATAGACCAACAAACATGAAGTCTATTAATGCTTCAAGAAATTTATCTGTATCTAATTATGATAAAATACGTACTCTACGTAAGATGCATACAATGAATTTGAATTTATTGCTTTGTAATCGGCATCTCATGATGATAAAACGCGTATACACGTATCTTAAATACAACGGTCGTCATAAATTCAGACTCAGAAATCTTACAGAATATACGACAATAAGCTTCTTTGATCAATGTAAAACATACATTACTAGACCTATCACTGAATTCAGATTAAATACCTCACACAGAATAGAGACAGACCGCGCGACCGACCAACCAACCAGCCAACCTGCCAATAACCAACCAGTCAACCTGCCAACAACCAACCAGCCAACCTGCCAACAACCAACCAGTCAACCTGTCAACAACCAACCAGTCAACCTGCCAACAAACAACCAACCAGCCAACCTGCCAACAACCAACCTGCCAACAACCAACCAGTCAACCTGCCAACAACCAACCTGCCAACAACCAACCAGTCAACCTGCCAACAACCAACCTGCCAACAACCAACCAGTCAACCTGTCAACAAACAACCAACCAGCCAACCTGCCAACAACCAACCTGTCAACAACCAACCAGTCAACCTGCCAACAAACAACCTGTCAACAACCAACCAGTCAACCTGCCAACAAATAACCAACCAGCCAACCTGCCAACAACCAACCTGTCAACAACCAACCAGTCAACCTGCCAACAAACAACCAGTCAACCTGCCAACAAACAACCAACCAGCCAACCTGCCAACAACCAACCTGTCAACAACCAACCAGCCAACAGCCAACCTGCCAACAACCAGGGTGATTCCAGTATGCCACCAAAAGCCATGTATCTTTCTACAGGACAAACTAAGATCTAGCTCAAATTGATACGTCAAATCAAGCTTAGTTGAATAAATCCGAAAGTTAAGTTTATATTGTCGAATGAATGTCTATTACAAAGTGTTGGAAGATGATGCACAATGTAATGTTTGTTGAGGATGTGAACAATCTCATATAGATGTTTTCTATAATTGAACTACCTCTCAATGAATGTTTCATTTAATTGAAAAAATGAGCTGTGTAAAAAATATGACTTTCTTCATATTTGAACAAAACTGTGGAAAAGAGGGGAAGCAATTAACAGTAAACATTTTTGTACAATCTACTGAATTACTCCCCTTCTTCAGCGATGGCTTGATTTTTATTTCATATTTTCTCTGGAGTTTTATGTTGCACCAAGAACCAGGGTCATTAGGCGACTTTTCCTGCTTTAATGGTGGAGAGAGATCCTAAGTGTACACTTAGGTAGAATCACCGTCCTCATGTAAGCTAGCTTGACAGTTTCCCCATATGTTGTTATAGTGAGATTTGAACTCACAGCGGTGAGGAGATAGTGATTACAAGTCAGAGACCATAACGATCCGACCATGGAATTACATCTTAATTTTAGTCGTGATTGTAGAAATTTACAATGACTGCAAACATTAAACAAGTTTTAACTTTTAAAATAATTATAGTAATTCTGCGTAATTGCTGACAATTATAACCAATTTACTTCCTAAAACAAAATAACATTGCTGAAAAAGGATTTTAAAAAGTTTATCATCGAAATTCGAGCACGCAAAATGCAAAGAATAAACATAAATTTTGCCTAGAACGGTTTTTTTTTGCCCTGTAATTTTGCTATAGACGACAAAACACATATTATTAAGCATGCATTCTGTTGAAATGTAACTTCACCGATGGAATTATTATTCTTTACGATTTGAAAACTTTCACGCGATGTTGCATTAAACAGATCTCGTTCGTAGCGACAATTTGCGTCATTTTTGTGATTTAGCAACGTTTTCCGGGTGTTATCAAAATGAATTTACATTTTCTCTCACCAAATAACACGCAATAACATCTCAACCAGTTTTTTTGTGGTTTTATTTGTATTGGAAATGAATTTAATCTTCAACACATTTTCCTGGTCGTAAGACAAAATTAATTATTCAATAAAATCCACCACAAACATTGGAATATTGGAAATAGGGGATTTTAAACCGTTTACATTAAGTTTCCTTTTAATTTACAGAAAGACAATCAATGTGCAGCATTTCAGCACAGCTGCAAAGATTAACCAAATAATGTGTTTTTTTATCAGTTTAAAGGTATATGACTCCCAATGATGTTAGTTTGTACTGTTTCATATTTGTTCACCGTTCAACGAACAATTCCCTCAAAATATACAGCGAGAACTTTCATGTTCTTAGACACAAAAATATTATCTGGTGCGTAAGAATATGCAATAGGATTTACATAGTATATTTGAAAAAAAAAATGTATTCGGTAGTGTTTCTATCACTTTCGAGTAGACGGCAACACCGAATTTTCAAGAAATGGAGATCGTAGTATAGCAACAAGGGAGGTAACTTACTAATTACTTAAAAATTACAATTCGTGAGTTACTCCCCTTCCTACCTTCTACACCACACCCAGTTTCGGGACAAACTTTTAGGTCGATATTTAATAATTCAGTTGCAATGTTTCAACTAATAATTAAAATTTCATGAATAATTCATCCGAATGCATGTCTTTTTCTTCCAGCTTGTCTATATTTAAATCCTCAGACTGAAGATATCGCTTTTGCTAATGTATATTTACAGTCATATAATTGATTTTCATTTTACAGAAAACTAAGAAACGATTATGGAAATGCTAAATAAAAGTTGGTGAGCCTTAGAATCGATTCATTTTTAGCTAGGTTCACGCTTTCTTGATAATCTGTTGGAAAGTTGGGCTTAATTCTATTAAAGGAAATCTAACCAAGAGACCGACAAGAGCGGTATTGTAAAATTATTACAGATTTTAAGCGCGTAATATATTTATTTAAAATATGTTCGAAACGTTTATAGTCACCTGTAGATGTAGAAAAGTTGTTTTTATACTTTGATGATAAATTTAAAGAACACTTTAAGAGTTTTTATGACATATACATAGTGTCATAAAAACTCTTAAAGTGTTCTTTAAATTTATCATCAAAGTATAAAAAAACTTTTCTTATGTATATGTCATTTTATATACACAAAAATATGTGTAATCTTGTATTTTCAAATATTTTAGTGTAAAAATGTACCTAAAATGCGTCTCTGTTTTGTAATAAAACAGTAATGAAAAAGTATGTATATGAGAGACGCTATGTGTAGTTACATCAAATTATAAAGCCTTAAGTGTTATTTTTATATAGCTTGGTATGGCTGTTTAATAAAAAAAGTTGCATTTTGAATAGTGCCAATAAGAGAACCTCTTAGTCCTATCGTTTCATTAAACAAAAACACGAAACCAACGTGCATATATAAAAAATGGTTTGAAAGTTGTTAGTCCTTTTACTATCAAAACTCATGTTGAAATAATTTTGAGATATTTAGCATCCCTCGCAAGTCATTAAGGTTTTAAAACGTATGTTTTTTTATAAATACAATGTATAAAATATAAGTGATTTAGGTCTTAGAACGTAAATTATTGCATATAATGATATAACATAATTGTATGTCGCCCAGTGGGACGAACCGAAAATAACGCGATTAATATCAGCGATAGCAATTATGTGTTATATAAATAACTCGTAACCAACCTATATCTTATCTTTTTATCTTTTCATAATGAAAGAAGTCCCTCCATATATTTATTGTTTCTCCATATTGTCATATTCAGGGATCTGTTTAGAGGCGTATAATTTGTCAACGTATTCGGAGCTTCTTGTTCAAATTAAATAAAAAAAACTTGCGGAAAGCCAGAAATCAAGAAACCGTAAATCGATATTGTTAAACTAGAACTTGACAAAGACAGTTATACACACAATGAAGAAATTATCGGTAAATTTGGAGTCTTCCAAGTCGTAGGTTAAATAACAACACTTATCTAACATGGGATTTACAGTCAAATATGTGATTGTGGCCACCAGCAAATACAGACTAAATGAGAAAATAGCATTAATAGTTAAAATGGTAGGTTCCAACTATTAGAATGAAATAAAATTCATCGACTCGTTCCGGATTCAGACACCAATATTCACGCCTAATTAATGGTATATGGAGTAATATACACACTTTTATGTAATATCTACGCTAACCTACAACATAAAAACTATTCTGTTTTCATTTTTATTAATTACGTACATTGATCAATTTACAATGCTAACTTTACAAATAAGAACCTTCTATTACATAATATATTCAAATATATTTTCTTTTTATTTCATATTTGATATAATATTACCATTGTTCCTGAAGAACTGTCCAGATGTTTTAACGAATGAAAAAGTCTATTAGCGATGAATGAAGTTTATTTTGTTTGGTAGACACCTCTACACTTTTACTAGCACATGATATGACTGACTAATGAAGCAATATATTGACGATTCTAATGAAAATTCTTACTTCCGTTAGTTGGGTAAGCCCCGTCTAAGTATGATATCACATTAATTTATGTAATACGAAACGATACATATGACAATATGTCTCGATACTAAGCAATCTATGTTTGTAAATGAAATATCAGTGATTACGTACAAAACATAATATATCATATATATCAATTATCTATCGATAAATAAGCCTTAAAAGTTGTAAAGGACACGCCTACCTCATTAGTATTCATAAATTAAGTAAGTGACAAGTTTTCAATGAGAAATTAGAATTTAGTAATTCAATTCTAGATCGATTGATCCCTAATTACACAAATAAATGGTTTAACCGAGTAAGCACAATATTCTTCAATAAAGTCTCCAGAACAACCACACTATACAGCTCAGCACAGCACAGCACACCACAGCACACCACAGCACAGTACATTACAGCACAGTGCAGTACAGCACAGCACAGTACAGTACAAATACAAAGCAAAGCAAAGCAAAACAAAACAAAACACAATACAATACAATATTATTGTTTGTGAGAAATGGGAAAATTGTCTTAGATTTTTGAATGAAGCTTTACATCGGAAAACACTCGAAAGTTTCACCTTTAACATGAACTAAATCTTTAAGTTAGATCTTCAGCCATCTCATCCAAAACCACGATTCGTGGCTAAATATATACTAATCATTACCATAATATCTGAAAACGAAAACTGGAAACAAGAGGCATAAAAGTTACCAGGAAAGTAAACGAATAGAAAAAAAAACAAATGACGTGCACCGCTTTCTGATATTAATATTTAATGAAGTTTGAGAATTACTATCAGAAGCTAATCCCTTTAGCCCAGGGACGTTAGTGATTAGCTTAGTGTTTGCGTAGGCCTCCGCAGTTTAACGATACTTTACCTCTTTTTGTAATCCTGTTTCATTTGCTGTGGTTCTGTTTGTGTAACTTTTCACATTGTCTGCTGTCTGCGAAGACACGAACTCCTCTTGTTTTCGTTTTCACATTTAACAAAGAAAATTCATTTAGAAGACTAATATTTTCTGGACACTTCGCGCCTGAATTGTAATTTAAAATGATAATAATCTCATAAAAGTATCATAATTGCTTGCAACTGATTTCGTTATTTCTTAATTACGCTGATGTTCCTCTACTTAAGGTTTTATTAGAATATATCACATAGAGTGGTACATGGAAATTGAACTAATCTATGAGCGTTAAACAATGGATGTTATAATAGTGATTGTGCAACTATCATAAATCTAGATAAGAAAAGGATCCCTATGAAAAAGGCAAACACATACCAAACATCTCTGCTTCCCTAAAATCCACCAACACAAAACCCACCCAACAACAAAATAAAGAGGACAAAATAGTCTCCCAAAGTCTCCGGGTGCCATTATACGTATATTTATGTTCTGAGATTTACTGCCAAAACTTTAATAAATATATTTCAGAGGTATTAACGAAAATTTGAAAATTGTTGGCATTTCAAAATAGCTTTTTACGTATTAATTATCCGTCAACGTGCAAATATGTCTGAAATACACGAGAATGAAAAAAAAAGAATTTAATTCCCAGTAAATAACTAATACAAATGACCATATTAGGCAGGAATCACTACTGTATCACAAAGGAAATTAAGGAAAATCATCGCAAAAATATTCGTGCCAGATATCAATTAGAGAGCTTATGATTCTAAAGGCACGCAAAATTATTTCGATTGTCAATTTCATGATACATAATTGCCGCAGGAAAGATTTCTCATGGTTCTGAAAAAAAACTACCTCTCATTGAGTGCAAATGAGTAATAAAGAGACAAAAACTCTCCTATGGAAATCAATGTCAGATAAACGCTTTTGAATTATAATCCTGGACGTAGAAAACGTGCTGTTTTTCATTAATCAAACCATGGTAGTGTAATTAAGTCATAGGAAGAAAGCCATATTTTTATACGGCTTTCTTTTAGATGCTATAATATCAATACTTATTTGTATCGCTGTCAAACTTGTGTTAACGGACTACTTGGAATTAGGTCTCCGTGTGAGCAACGGTCTCTTTTAAACACATATTCATACAAGTGACAGACCTTGATAATAAACTTTTGGAAAAAAATATGCAAAAAGTCTGATTTCTTCGTTCCCTTTGGTGGACTTGTTCACGTTTTCGTTCAACAATTTAACATTAAAAACATTGTATGTTTCTTATTCGGTTTCCGTAAGTTTACTTTCAGCCACAATTGGAAATATCTACTAGATGGCCTCCTCCGGCAGATTCTTAAATTGGTTTACCACGAAAGTGTAATGTGTCACCATGGAAATAGATTTTTTAGCTGAACACATAGTAATAAATATAAACATAATGTTTCAATAATATCATTAACTGAAGACTTGTCTAGAGACATTAAAAAACGTATGTACCAATTTACAACACGGAAACAAATTTTGGCCAAACATGACTTCTTTTAAATCATGTTTTTAAATCATAAGTACGCTATAATGAATTTTTGCCCATCCGCTCCCATGTGTAATTGTCATCGATTTGTATATTTGAACATTATTGTTTTTACGAGTATCTCCGATAATCATTTATAAAAGAATTAGGGTGCTCACTGGACGTCAAAAGTTGAGAGTCAAAAATGACCTTTCATTGAAAACAATTCGAGGGGTCAACTGAATATGTTACTAATATATTGGTAAATTTGAAAAGTTAACTACGTATGTTACTAATACATTGGTAAAATTTGGTACAAATTCCCTAAAGTCAGAAACTTCAGTTTACTAATTTCAGTAGTCAAAATACCATTTAGTGGTTATATGAGAGTCCTGAGAAATTAACTTTAGCACTCCGAGATCCGCAAGTTAGATTTTGATAGTGTAAGATTAAATAGCATATCCCATTGATACAACTGTCCGATGGCGAAAGACCAACTTCAAACTCATCCAAAAATCCTCCTACACATAATTTGTTGTACTGATTTTGATATATAATTGTAATTATTATCATTATTATTTATACCAGCGTTTCGTACAAGCATGTAATGTTAACCAAAAATGCCTTCATTACTACTCACTGTTAAAAGTTTGGGTCGAGTAACCGCTTCATTTTTTACAAGCTCTGTTTTTGAAATACAGAAAAACTCTGGTGGTCACATTACCTTATTTCATTTCTAATTGTCTCGTAATGAAAATAGATATTGTTTAAAGTAGGTTTGGAAATTAGTCATTGTTTGATACCATGAACAAAATCTACCAAACCATTCTCGTAATCACTTCCCCGCCGACAATAATTACATATAAATATAGAATGAAGAATGAAGATGCTACCAAGACAATCGACAGTCCAAGGTTTAGCCTTCAAGAAATCTAACAATTTTTGAGTGTCTATTTTTTCTTACTTAATACAAATCATTCCTTTTCTTTTGAGTCTCACTGAGGTTCATGTCTTTACAAAACTGTACCCCGGATAAATGCTTTTCATCTGGGCTCAAGATTGTACATCTATCTATTTCAATTAAAAATCAGAGGAAACAACAACAACAACAACGGTTCGGATGTATGAGTATCCTGCAAGAGGGGTTCCACGTGGTTACACGATTGTTTAAATCAAATTTGATGAGCAAAAAAGAGTAATGTAAAACTGCAGTATACTGCAAGTAACATCACATTCTAAAACCGGATATCTGCGTACACATACGCACACACGCATGCACATACCGAATGGAAAACTATAGAAGCAACTAAAATCAGGCCTAATGTTTCGAAGAGGTGAGGGGACAAAAAGTAAAGGACAACAAAAAGTAAAGGACAACAAAAAGTAAAGGACAACAAAAAGTAAAGGACAACAAAAAGTAAAGGACAACAAAAAGTAAAGGACAAAGCGGATTTCGATAAAAGGAATACGAAATCTCGTTTCATTAAATAAGACAGGAAGGGTAGAAAGAATGAACTACCAACACAATGTTTAAAACATGAGCTCTAAATATCCTCAAAAGCTGTAAATAATGCGTCATCGACTTTAGAATAACTTTATGTACCAATAGAGCTCTCTAATTTTCCAGAAAGCGTTTCTTTATTAATGTGTCTTGATTCATTTCAGTTTCATAACATTTGATTAATCAATCGCGTTATGTTCACTTTTTATTTCTCAAAAAACGGTTCTATTTTAAAACTAATTTACCATCCTTGCAGATATTTCAGGATTGGCAAGCTCTTCTTGTTCCCATCTGTATTTCAGAGACTACTTAATCGTTCAAGATTTTAGTTGCTGCGTATTTGAAATAAATTACAACTCGTGGTTCTATTACGGAAAGTTAATGGTGATCAGAAATACGCACATTATTATTTTCCACAGTACCGTATAATTCAGTAAAACAAATATTTGAAAAGCTATAACTCTCCGACTATCGTACATTAAAACTGTTAGTTGAGATCCAAATTAAATCGCGAGTTTTAAAATCTATCTGTTTCTTTCTGCATGGACCCAAGAACAACAAATGCATACACATATCAATATACTTAGATGACGCTCGAGAAAATCAGATCAAATTATTCAAAAGTTTGTATACCGAAGTAAATCGAAACAAAAAATCTGCAAAACTTTGATCAGAATGATCAGTATTTCGAAAAAATATCTTTGTTTTGACGTTTCAAAAACAATTGTCTTTTTTCGCAGTATATTTTTTAAATGTAGATCTAAATAAGTATCCAAGAACATTTTTAGATTGACGTCATTAGATCTATTTTACCCAAGGAAATGGTTCGTGTGAGAAGTAAAAAGTATTGAAAAATATTCTTATAAAGATATTTAAGTCGGAAAACCTTTTAATGTTTGTACTCATTTAATTTTGTAAGCTTAAAAGAATGTTCAAAACAATGTTCAATACATGAGTAGCTACATGACTCCGAATTTTTTACATACTCATGCGCGCCCCACAGTTACACAACAGATACGATCCAGCATCCAGCATTAATAGATATTTCTAAAATCGCCTTCCATGAGTTCTTTAAGTACTTATGTTAATGCATTCACATTCCGTTACAGCTTTATTCAAATTTATTATTATGATGCGTACAAAATTCATTCCATACGACAATATAAACATATAGTATTGTTAAGCACATGAAGCTCAGAATACCTAATCTCTAAGCAAGGAATCGTTCAGATAAAAACTTGACTTAAATTTGAAAATTTTAATATGGCCCAATTGTTAAATTCTAGATGCTAATGGAAGTCTTAAAAGTGCAGAGTTAGTAACACCATAGTCTACTCTGTGTGATATTTAAAACAAATTAATTTATTTCAGACCAAAACCAACATCTATTGTTACGTAAGAGTTTTAGTGCGTTGGCATTGCATCAAAGTGTTCATGGGATGTACATGATACTATTATTGTGTTTGTTCTACGAAGGTATTAAATAATTTTAACAGTCAAATTATTTGGAGTAGATGGCATTTCATGACTGCTGCCTTTCAAATCACACTTCAGCACCAGTATTTAGTGGTATACTATCACCATTGTTTATTTGTGCGCACGTGGTATTTTTGGTATAGTGGATTTCTGCTGCGCGCGGAGTTTTTATTTGTGATACTGACATTTGAAAAGCGGAACTATTCACAGCACTACAGAAATACAACTTAAACAGAACAAGGAAATAGAAATGTCGTAAGATTGATACTTAGACAGCACAAAACAACAACAAAACACAAGTTGGTTTTTTTGTATTATCAAATGTACAAAGTAGGAACACTTTTTTATATTTAGTATCAATATCAAAAATGAGGAATCAAACACATTGTATCTAATACAATTACATTGTAATTCAACTGCGTTCGTGAATTTAATTACAAAGATGTATTATGGAACACGTTCATATTATCAGATTCATTCTCCGGGACAAGGGCAAAGCACAGAATCATTTATAACGGTATAAAACTAATCCACAATGCAATGAGCACCATTCGTTCCCAAAGGAATAACGCTGTACAAATTGATTACTTCGAAACGGATTGCCTAAACACGAAGTTATTAAGTAAAAGATCTCTCAGTACTTCGTAATTCATCAGAATTATAAGGTATTGTAAAGTTGTCTCCATTGACAATAATAGTTCAGTTACAAAAGGCTTTAATCAAAATAGAGCTTAAAACATTTGTAGACAAAAGACGAACTCACCAATTAAAATTGTGAATATAATTTTATAAGGGACAGATGCACAATGATAAGCATCTGGTCTTCGGGAGACGATGATTGCTTATAAAATACGCGTATCCTCTAAGAAGATCCCATTGTCCAATTGATCGGCCGTCCGCCGACTTCGAATTGTAAAAAAAACTAACTAGAATTGCAATAACAAAATTGCTGAATGTGTTTTTATTCTTCCAATCGATTTTATCGTAAATTTATCTCGGAGGACGCGTGATCTCGCCATTGACTAAAACTAGCCTAATTGTATCGAAGGATAAAATGGAAGTAGACAGGTTGTAATTAGTGATTTCTACATTGTACCATTACTTGAGAGACTTTTTGAACATTATTATTACTCACAGAATCTTGTCTGGTAACAGAGAAAAAGTGATATTTTATCGTTATGGTATAATATTGTTTGCCCGTAGTTTCTCGAATAGAATGTACATCTTATTGGCAGTAAATTGTCTTGTAATACCAAGTTTCAACGCTGAAAATAATCATTACAGTCACGACACAGTAAAATGGAACTTTTTATACTATTCTGTAAGAACATGGCTAAAGTATACTATGATGATTTTTTAACTTTTTGAGATTTATTACACATTAAATTTTCATTTTAAATGCCATGTGAATGTAATGCGGATTGCTTTTGGAGTCGTCGTGGTTGGTTCACAGCTGTGGTAGCACATTTGCCAATGCGGGACTTTGCTCGCGGCTTTTCGTGGGAATCACATTTTATTTTCAACACACCAAATGAAGAGAAGTCTCTTGCTTTTATTTCTCCTTACACTTTAACCAACACTTACTACTTGTAATTTCCTGGTGATAATCAATATTGATCAACCGAATGTTGAACAATTCGCATAATAAGATACAATGTGTTTAGCGAAACTTTTGTCCAGTGCTTGACAATATTCTAAGACTATCAGCTTACATATTCATTCATAAATATATATTACAGTGTTGAAAATAGAATGTATGTTTGCTGGATAACATAGTGCAACGTATTGGCTGTTCATAAGGATTATTCAAACATTAGCTGAATTATTTTTATCGTTTACCTCTTCCCAAACAGCTAATAAATTAAACGGCGAATTGCAGATCTTCATATCTGATGATGAATTCGTAAGTAATAATTGATAACATAAATTATAACATAGAATTACAAGTCACTAATGCGTGTCAATTTTGTCTGAGAAATATGAAATATATTCTATAAACACGAAAGCTACACAGAATATATTTGAACACCAACATATTTACGAGGAGATAAATAATGGTGTCTTCTTATTGAAACTTGCGGTATGAATATATTTTATGTAGACAATGAATATTAAAGAATCGCTTTTATGGAATGGATGATAAAGTACAATTAAGTATCGGCATATCTAATTATAACTTAAAACTAACTAATAGGATTTTCATGATAATGAACTTGCATTGAGCAAGAAAGGAAATAGTGCATTGCTGCTTAATTGTCTTGGTGTACTTTCCACAACTTTTATCAAAATTATATCACCTTTGTATGCATTGGGGAAAAATGGAACTATTACACAAATTTCACAACATACATTCATACGGAACCAAACGTTAATTTGCATAACCAATAACATTTTATCTGTCGACGAGAACTTAGCAGTCTAAGAAAATTTGACCGAGTTTACATTGGGCTCACAGATATATAAACATTATTCCCACCCGTTTGTTTCAGTAAATCGTCATATGTCATTTGTATGTTATGTTCAAGCTAATTATTAACATATTGAAATACACAAATATCAACCAATTTCAATGTCTAAATGATAATGATGATTAAAATTTTAAAATGTACAACAAATCTCTATTTCCTTATACATATGAATGTACTTTTAAAGACCATTTACGTTCACTTTTATACATACTGGAGAAAGTACTTCTTTGGCGATCTTCGTGTTGTAAATTCCTGTTACATGCCATAACAGACATAACAGGATAGCAATGCAAAGTACTCGTATAAGTATTTTATGCATCAAATATTATATGTTGAACAAATCTACCCTTTTTTTCGTAGCACTTTTATGTTAATTATTTTACGGGATGAATGTCAATACTCTGCTTTGCCCGACCGTTAAGAGCGAGGGTAAACCATGTTCTTTAGTTTATGGAGTGTTTGTCTTCTTTTTTGCGCAATGTTCTTTATTTCATAAACTTGTTCGTATGTAATTGTTTCCACCGTACTGGTTGATTCACGACTATTAGATTTGTGTGTTAAGATGAATTTTGAATTTCCTGGAAATATGTTATTTTAATTTCTTTAAAACTGTTCTACAATAAGCCTTTCAATCTCAGCTTAATCCGTACAATCAATAACCACGTAAGCTACCCTGTGGGTTGTGTAAAACTTAAAAACAATAAGCTTACTAAAAATGTATTCTGCGCTGATAATAATCTGCCTGCATGTAATTGTGATACTAAACTGATTCCATCACTTTTACTAACTGAAATTATCGTTTCAAGCTTTGTTTTAATTGTAAGGTATTATTTTAGGTATATACATTTTCATGAATCTAAGGATACACTTTGTCATTGGTAAAGAAGCCCTAAACTTTAAAATCCACGCGGAGTGATTGCACTAATCGAGGTGATAAACACTTGGGTGGATATTAAAGACTTCGATGATTGTGTTTTAAGGTTACCAAATCGA
The DNA here is from genome assembly GCA_008271625.1 of Lutraria rhynchaena. Taxonomy (NCBI): domain Eukaryota; kingdom Metazoa; phylum Mollusca; class Bivalvia; order Venerida; family Mactridae; genus Lutraria; species Lutraria rhynchaena. The sequence goes on along the minus strand of VIBL01000056.1, from coordinate 2,467,498 downwards.
TTGTATCATAAAAGTTGTCCCTAAGGACGATGCATCTCATCATTGATTAAAACTAGTCTAATTGTCCCAAACGATATTGGCAGGGTGTAATTAGTGTTCTTTTTTCAGGATAAGGAGGCTTAATACTTTGTTCCAGTATTCGAGAGACGTCTTGACTTACAATGATTATTTACTGACTAACGGCTGGATTTTGATTGTATTTTGTCGTTCCGCTTTCGAAAAATCATTTTCTAATCTTCTGTGCTTCTATCTTGAGACTGGTAGTATTAATTAGGGCAAAGATGAAGTAACTTGCTTTATGTGAAATCGATGTCCGGCGTATTGTTAATATACATTCCCGCTCTGATAAACACAAAGATACAACCCATTCTTTCGGTTATTATCAACATATGTAATAATATATAACGAAACTTGTGAATGATACGTACAACAGAATATCAGCGTTGCTGGTTCAAATAAATATATTAAAGTCATAAAGATATTATCAATAGATATTTTTCTTCAGATTACTAAATTTTAGTTTTAATCTTCAGCGATTTTCATGTCATCCTGGTTTACTTAACTAAGTGTTTCCAAAATGTGCTCAACCTTGGCAAGTCGTGCAATTGACAGAAAAAGCGTGATTGATTTATAATGTCATTACAGTTCTAAACCAGATCAGCATGATTCAATGTAATTGAGCTGATGAGTTCATTCAGGCTTAAATATAGCAATTATTCAAGGCTTGCGCAGCATTTGCTTACGTTGCATTCTGCGGCATCTACAGCCGCCAAATAAACGTGACAAGGATGCTATAGATCGTGCGACTGAAAGAAACAATGACGTTGTACAATATGCCACATGGTCGAGTTACCGCACCTTCCCCCAACCGTATTAAATATCTAAAAGAAGAAACACAGACGCCATATTATACATATAGAGCCCCGTAGAGATTAAATGAAATACAGACAGCATCTGTTTGGAGACTTATTATTGTATAATTATGTGTCAAGCGATATGAAGACGTATTGACTAATTGTATACTTTCATCAGCGGCATCTTGTTTATTGTTTGTTTCAATCATCATTTTGTCATTCATATTCAACCATATAGAGACATTCTTTATTCGGTTGAGATATGAGAGCAGAGGTGTAAAGGTTTCGTAACTATGTGACCGTTATAGAATAATTTGTTTGTTTTTTTTTGTGGCATTGTCATTAGGGTTCAACGCAGTTTTTAAACACTTTTTAGTTATATACGGCGACCGGTTCACCTAACCAGTTTGACTGTTTGTTTACGTGACATCGGCCGCGGCCTTATAGAATAATGTTCAGCTTGTAGTTTATAGAAAGTTTTAAGAGATAAAAATACTATTCAAATTAATGACAAAATTGAGACACAATTTTCACTGAAGCGTTTTCTGCGGTGAATTTATTTCTTTAAACAACATTGACAGGTCATGTTTATTGCTGTTGTACTGTAGTTTGTCGAGCATTGACAATGCGTTTTAAGCTTCAAATTTTAATTTTGTGCCCAGATTTCGTGCAAAAAATCATGTAAATCGGAAACACTAAAGAAGTTGTAGTGTTTTTGTTTGTCAAGAAAAGTCAGTAAAATGCTCTGGTGTGCATGTAAAACTTAAAATGTCAACTGATTTCCACTCGCACATGTTCCTGAATCCTAAATAAGCAAGTTAACATGAGGGATCGTATTTTGTACAACTGTATTAAGAACTGACACGAAGGAAATGCCACTAGACAATTTCGAACTTTCAACACGGACATCAAACAGCGAGAAACAATCGGACAAAAGCATACAGACTCGCGTAGAAAGTGTCATAGAAAACAAACTTTAAACCGACCAATGCATATTGACTCAAATGATAAAAAAATAAATACGGAAGAGAAATACGGAAGAACACGTTATTTTGGAATTCGTTTTATAGCTTTCATCGACGATTCCAATGTTAATCTTCCATACAGTTTATACAGAAAGCCAATTCTGAACTGAACATAATTATCAGTAGAGGTGTTGAAAGATTTCCAACAAGACATGGAAAACAACACTTCTATAGAGCATGCGTGGTTAACAATAACATAAAATTGAAGCCCTTTTGTACATTTTGCAGTCCACACAGCATTCTTGTTCGTCAAGTGTTTACTGTGTCTATTCTGTCTTTACTCAAAGTTTGTATTAATGCATGCGCATGTAGTAATGTTACAAGTTAAAAAATCATAATATTACGTATACTTCACTCACTGGGTATGTTTTAATATAAGAATTTGTATTTATTCCATGGGAAAATAAAAGACTAAACATTATTCATTATTCATTGACAATCTGCAAATCGATTTATGCAAGGTCTAGACTTTAGGGTCTGTTTAATATCAGCGTCTGTTTATTAATGCGTAAATCTTTTTTTATTCCATGCAGAGATTAAAAATGGAAATTTTAATATACATTGTATATGATAAGGATTTGATGACGGCGTGGTAGTTAATACAAAGTGTGTTTGATATATGAAGTGTGTATGGTCGGCTCTGAGTGGTGGATAAAAATAATGCAAACATATGTCTGATACTAAACTAAGAACTATCAGTGGAGCATATAGGTCAACAAAAGGATTTCCAACTGATCCCGGGTGTTTCTGAAAATAGGGTCAAAATGAATCGATACAGAAGACAATTTTTGTGCCACGTGTGCTTAAACGCATAAATCGCTCATGAAGTACTTCGATCTATTCCTTCCTCAAAATAAGCAAAAAAGCTTGTTTCTATAACCCGTATTTGTAAGCAGCGATAAATAGCTATTTACGAAGAATTGCAGAAAACAAATTGAATCAATGCCACTTAGTTATTGTGTAATGGTGTTACTTCAATGTGTATAAACACTGAATATCAAAAGCATGCGGTGAAGGGAACTTGTTTATTATATAAGACAATATGAACCTGTAGCGGAAGTATTTGAGGTGTATATTTAGAGAAATCTAGTCATGCTGTATGTATACTGACAAATGTAAGCCAAATTGTACTAGCCATGATTGTTTAGATGCGAGCCAGAATTATAAAGCTCCCATATTTTATCCTGACAAGACGTTTTTAAGAATGGCTGGTTAGTCTTCTTGGCATGGAGGGTTGTCCTTTGGCTTTGTATTTTATTACAAGAACTTGGTCAGACAATATTATTCGTTATTTGTATAGACACTTCATATATAACAGAAGAACATAATACAGTGCAACCTCTCCAGAGCGATATTGTCAGATTATTGTGATGTACAATACTATCCGTTACCATATTACATAAGACTTTCACTTCAGCGTCTCCGATACATTAATACAACAATACATTCAATAGATTGTTGCGATATGTCGCAGTATAATAAAAGTTTGTGAGACCCGATATCAAATGTGACTATTATTAACGTTCGATAGTTCGTATCGGATGTTTATTAAACAACTAATCTGCATTATTTTCACAGATAAATCCCTGATCTTCCACGAAAACAACATTTTATCGTAAGCAGTAATTGGTGTTAATTATTTAAGTGTAGCTTTATCTAAAATATTACCAATACATTTCGTTATCCTTCTTCAATGAGGGAATATGTCACGTTGTATAGGAAGCAACTCATATAAATCCTTTTACGATAGCAAAATAATTATTTAAATGACATGTGCGTAATGCAGAGTTTATATCTAGTCAATACAATCAAAATTAATTCACAAACTACTCAATGGGTTTATTGGTCAAGTTTATTTAATTTACATGTATTTATGTATTTAAAGTGAACAAAAGGGGCAACCTCATCGTGCAATGAAAACATGTTAAATTTCGAAGTTTTTGTTAAATGGTTATTGTCTCTGTCTACAGTATGGTCAAATATTAAATTCCTCGTCTGGTTAAAAACTTATTATGAAAAGTGGCATTGAATTTTGATTACAGACCTCAAAGCAGGGATGACGCATTATTGAAAAAAAACCTGGAAGTCAAAATGTATGAAAGCAAATTGAAACAACAATGTACACAATATGAGCTGGGAATTCTGCTGGCGAAATGATTAAATAATGGACGATGTGGCGCCAAAATTGAAATGTTACCTACAAAAACTGTTGAACAGCCTAAATTCAAGCTGAAATATATTAATTTAAGAAAAAGGGACGGAATAAAAGTGTTTAATCATTCTATTGTTACTTGTTCTTTTAATATTAACCGTGTGTTCAGGGATTAACACATCTCAAAAGAAAAACAAATGGATACTACAATATTAGAACAAGAAATTGCTGATGACAACAAGTGTGACTTGAGCACAACTTGGGAATGTAGTTCAGTGTTATCCGGTTTATACAGTTTAGTTCATAATATCCTAAATGGGTTAACACGTAATTCGGGAAGCCATACAAGTGTGAAAATGGCGGACAATTCTGGGCAATCTAAGGTCAAACTAGTCACAAAGACCACTTGTCAATAAACATCATCTTATTGTAAACACCAGCAGTTTATTTCTAATACAAGCATTTACAGTTTATTTAAATCTCTGAATATAGACCACTTCCATTAAAGACCACGTGATCTTTATAGACAGGTTTGGAGGAAGCTTTACTGATAAACATTTAATTAGATTCTTTTACTTATCCCTGGATGCGTTACTGTACATTTTCTCTGATACCCAAGATATACTGTCAATTGGTATTTTTATTGAGTCTATTTTAAATGATTGTGTAATAGTTTTGTCTTACTGAAAATGGTTATGTTGATAAAACACAAAACAATTATTCCAATCTCAGCATGTGTGCATTATCGATAATGTGTATCCAAGACAACGTAGGCTGTCAATAAAATTTCAAACTATTTATACGGCATACAAACATCATAAATATTCCACCGGTGAACTGATTCCGATATGACGAATGGTTGGTGCGCGAAACATTTATAAGACAAAATTACTTATATACTTCATTAATTGTTAGAATCACAAAACAACACAAATTTATCACAAGCCGTATTTTGAGCGACAAGTAGAGTTATTAATATAGTAGGCAGCAAATATAAAGTTTAACTAATAGAAATCCGTAGAGACATGCATATTCCATAGAAACAAATTCATATATGTTTTTTTCTGAATGTTCAAAACATCAATTTATAGTTATACTGACATATACTGGAGTGATATCGAAAAGATTTGTCATTGTTAAATCTTAAGGGTAAAGAACGCGTACCTTGACATAAAAATTTAGGGCCCGGGATTAAAAATGATACTTCGTTCATTCTAATGCAGTCTAACACAAAATCAGTGTTAGTTTTAAAATAACAAATTGTCGATTTTATCATGCAAAGCCACGAAAGTCGTGTTGTTAGGATAGACAATAATTACAAAGTTATATGCTGACAATTCAGACACTACCAGAAGCTTACATGTTTACAACTGGATGCGTGCATGACCAATTATGTAAAGTGGCGAATGATTAATAGTTTAATCGAACACGCGAGAAAAGTTACAAGCGTGCCAAAGGCACAGGATATGCACAATTTGATTCTGCCACGGCGAAGTACTATTAGACTAATTTGCGTATAGCTTTTATGTTGGCATTACAAGACACATTGCTGAAATCATGCTTCCTTTCTGTAAACACGACCATTGTTAGATGTTCAATCGTTGTTGTGGTAATTAATTTTTTTAACATATGTAAACATGCAGGCCAGTTTATGGTGATAAGAGAAAAAATCCGTATAAAATTGTATTTACATCTAACCATGTTTAGGCACTTTTAATGGTTAACATATTCACATTTTTTTCATAATGTTTTACTTAAATGTTTTCACACAGTTATTGTTTAGAAATGCTTTTTAATTCGTAAACGAGCAAACTAAACTAGAATCTAGCTTCCCCAAAACTTTTTATGCTGTATCCATTTCGATTTGATAAGAGCGCCATACCCCTTCAGTGGTTTGACGTACACCACATTTACATATGTATACGTTTTCAGGAATAAAAATGATGGCAGAGGTATAAGGTACAGAAGTGTGAATGGCCCAAAGCAGAGATAGTCATTGAGAAGCGGCTATTGAAGCCATATATGTACTGAACTGAAGAAGATTAAATACACGAGGTCACTAGTTTGGTGTAGTATGCTTTCGAAGGTTTGAGCCAATTAGAGAGAATGGTAGTTGCGCTATTAGTACGTGTAAGACGGCGAGAGTTATTGGTTCACGGCATTTATTGGATCTCTTGTCTCTTTAGTGTTACTTAATTCCATAGTTTACAATTTGGTATTAGTTTACAGTTTGGTATTAGTTATGTGGGCAAAAGCAATTGTACGTTTTGAATACTAAATGCTCTAACTTTGAATAAATACATACACGCCCGTAAAATTCATGCATGTAGAAATTACAAACTGATGCAAATTTTTATTGACATCTGAAAAAAATAATGCAGGTACAATGTCTCCTATATGGTATTTCGGGAGTAATTTGAGAAGCAAGAAAATTAAATGATGAATTAGGACTCTACCTAGAAGTGAAAGATGCCCATGTATAAAATGCATGCGATGCAGTAGAAACGAAATTGCCGATCTCCAGAAATCCTGCCATTTACCGTAAGATTTAATAGGACGCACAGGCCGTGTGTATGAGACATCCTTAGGCTTTATTTTGACATCTTTTCGAGTTAAGAAAACAAGAGCCTGGATATTAGTAAAACAATTTGGATGCCAGCAACTATATGATCATGTAAATTTTAGTAATAAAATGACAACCCAAACATCAGAAATGTACGAAGAGACGAATTTACCACCAGCACAGACTTTATAACGTCTTCATTTGTTTCTAAAACTTCGTTTATTATTGCGGGAAAATTCATTTTCTATTACATTACTATGAATAATTTTGCTTTGGTAAATAATTCCAACCCACAATATGAAATTGATTTATTTGCCCGTGTCATATTACTAATATTGAGAACAAAGAAACAAAACATAATGCTTATATAACTAAGTACATTATAATACAAAAATTACACATAACTCATTCATGTAATTATAGTATAATTACTTCTAGACAAAAAATAAACTGTGACCGTGTTCCACATACTCAGTAGTTTTATACTAAAATTTATCTTCGAGATTTAACTGTGTTTGGTCATTCCCCCAAGTAACCACAATTTAATCATACTAATATCCGAATCATTTTCTATCTTTAAGTCTGTTTTAGGTCAAGTGCGCGATAATTTCCCCAACAAGAACGAATTCACGCAGTACGAGCTGTTCTAAGCTTCTCGCGTTTGGTTTGTATCTTTAAAATCTTCTTTCGTATTAATTTTGCTGTTTTTGTAGTTCACGTTTATGTAAGTGATCGATCTCATTATAATTATGTCTTATTTACTATGACTGATGATCAGTTCTGTTCAGATTGAATGATCAGGATTTAACTTATTTATGTAGGTGACCCAAACTAGCATGGGACGATACAATTAATCTGACATTTCTCGGAGTTTAGTTGTCGCCAAATGGCAAAGGAATCTACTTAAATGAAATTTATTTCTATGTGAGTTAACACAATTATCATAGATCAATCGATAAAACAATGTAGTTTCCCATGTCTTCTTCCTCAGAAGTTTTCTGTGTTCATATTAAGGAAGCGACTAAGAAAAAAGCTAAATTGTCAAGCTCGGAGATGAAATGTAAAACAAAAAAAGCAACAGACTGTGATGTTTTGGTGTAGTAGAGAAATTAAGAATTAAATTGTTAATATCGACATGAACAGCATGGGAAGGATCATACAAAATGCCCTCATTTTTATTCCATGGACAGCTCGGCAAAAAAAACATAAAACGGTCAACAGATTGTCTCAACGTTATGAAACGCCTAACTGATGACATAGGTAAAGATTGGGGCGTTTTGAGTCACGACTTGCTTTCAAATAATTATCTTGGTTGGCTTACACAGAAATTATTGCGTTCCATAACGAAGATTACAGACATATTAAACCAATAAAAGAACATCATGGTAGAAATCCAGTACAGTTTCAGTAGTTCTTTCAGTTTATATAATGGTTAATAAGTTCGCTTTAACCTAATATAAGCAGACATTCAAAGCAATCAAGACTACGTTAAAATATTTCATAACAAAAAAATCGAAAATAACCAAATTAAAAATATATTCTTCCACCATATTAACTACAGCCCGCATGATGTAAGGAGAAGAGTAGACTTATAACAAGATCTACGTAAATGATTAAATTCGAGCAACTTTAACCTTAGATAGTGAAAATGTATTAGCGAGTGGTGGCGGAGCATTCAAACCACTCGCCAGATGCGGATACAGGATTGTTGGTTAGGGAGTGGAGGAGGGGCGTAAAGTCTTGATGTTTATGTAAAATATGGACACAATGAGCACAAAACTGGTGTTTTTTACTTATGCTTGCCAGATTTTAGGGGGGGGGGTGCACGCCGGCTCTGCCCCAAAGCCGCCCTTGTTCGTACAGCCATTTCTAGCGATTTTGGTCAATATCAAGTCGGAACCAGATCACAACGTTGTTAGTTATTAATTGCATGCATAATATCATCAATACGAAGTACCAACAGAGTGCAAAATTCACAAATGGTAAATATCAGTTTAAAATCCAGGCTGTGATGTTCACGTAAGATACAAATGTACTATAAAGTGACCTCACTTTATGTTTATGTCAACATTTTACGTTTTCCATTATATATATATTGAAAATATATATACACATATGTTCAGTAGTATATAAGTCATATTGACATACACTTTATGATGTTTATTAATATCACGTTTGATAATATCACTTAATATTTTTGTAACTATGATACTTCAAACAAATCAGACTTAAAGATGCGATCAATAGAATACATGTATGTCTTACAATGAAACATCGAAATTGAACCCCAGCGTTCCTGAAAACCACAGATAATACTTACAAGTAAATGTATTAGTGCGCAAATCCGAAATTATTTTTTAAAATATGACCGCTTGGCACGATTCTCATATTTGATCGATGGCTCATCTTGAGGATCAGCTACGTTTGAAGCATTGATACCATTAGATGAGAATTATTTTATTCAAATTTACTGCAGCTCAGTTGTGACTAATGCTTTGCTTACTAAAGTCTTATATCTCTTGATCTCGCTACCCCCCGCCCCAAACAAAACTAGTATTTTGCATTTTGTAACTGTTGTCATGACTTTTGGGGGCAACAAAACACAACATCATGATTGGCAGGCTGACTTTTACGCACTACTGTACCACTCTCTATGGATCTTTTGATCAAAATGGAGTTTTATCACAAAGCACAGAGAAAACCAATTCACACAGACCCAATTCTGTCAGTCAAAATCATCAAATGAGAAAATGAAATGTACAGGGTCTTACACACAAGAATAATCCTCCCAAGATTAATATAGTGAAATACTATATACAATATATTCTATATCAATCTCAATGTTTTATTTCAGATTGAAAAAGTGAACAAAAGAACATGACTGTGAAAATTATCATAGTACCTTCATTTGTTACATGATTCGTACTTAAAATGCTCGGTGCCATTTCTGCGGTGTTATTTGTTTGTACAACTCCCGCCAATGTCTTTATTCAGATTTTCGTCTTTTTTATTGTATGAGTCCCTGTCACATGTTTTTGTATATTGTTCCGCATGTTCAATTCTCAAATTGTACCATAAATGGTCGCAAGCTTACTTTGACACTATTGATAATAAATATTCTACAATAAGTATTCAAACTTTCAAACGCTCATTTTGCCGCGTAAGACTTTACTAAACATTTGAAAAACAAACATTTTCTGAAAATTTAAGCTGTAATAAAAAAAGATGGACCATTTGGAAAGATGCTGTCAGAAATGTTCCGGTGTTTATGTTTCATACATCAGTGACAACCAAAAAATATCAACCAGTTTTGCCCATCCAGTGTAGACCAATATGTTTATTGATTACACTTGGAGCGCATCAATTGACACGTGTCTTAATAAACAATGCATTAAACGCAGTAAATACTTGGGGACTGAACGGAATTTTGTCTTGATATGAGTAAACAAAACCAATGCCAGTCTCAAACAAGATCAGCTGACAATGTTTTTATGAAGTCACAGTTTCTAATTGTTAGTTCATAGATTGTCTTTAATTTTCGACGGGCTGACAAAGTATAAGACAATAAGCATTGGCTGACGTGATGCCACTTAAGAATGGAGTTAAAAACGGAAAACAAATTTGCTGAAGCGCGTAAAGTCTAGCTGAAAGAAATCATTTTTAGAGCATTTACCGAGAGAAACTTGATTAAACGTCATCTCATCGCAACAAAGTTCAGAAAATATTGACACAGTGTTTCAAGACTATCATGATCACTTTATGCGTGTGTTATACTCGAAATATATACATTCTGCAGAATAAATTTGAAGTTATAGTATTCAAGTAAACGTGCGAATAATAGGTTTATCAGCATTGGATATAGCGGAATAAAACTGTTATAAATAAAAAGTCAAGATGAAATTTTAAAAAATCATATCTGGCAGTTGTTGAAACAATATTCAAGAATATCACTTCTCGTGAAAATTGTTTGGTCGTGAAATAAAATTGCATTTTGAACTCAAACCTCAAATGTACAAAGACAATCAAAGACCTACACTCGGCACCAACATTACTGTCAGTGGTTAGATCCTAGAAACAAGCTTAGACATATTATTGCATCTTAAATAATAGAAAATCGTGCATACTGGTTTCCTAGGCTTCCAGCGTTCTCAGGACGTGATATTCAGATAAAATGGTCCCCTTAAGTATACAGTTAGACTTCAACCATCCACATAATGGCTGATTTATTCCCACAAGACAATGTTTATGCGTAGTTCACGCAGTCCCACACAAAATTAATGAAATTGTAAAGAGATTCGTATATAGGGGCACTTAATGGCCACTACAACGTAAAAAGCTATCAGTACATATACAATAAACCCCACTTAGTGACCGTTTCAATATTACGACTACCTTATTATAACGACCACTTATTTTCGGACTGGCTGTCAATAACTTCCCTATAATTCAACATGATAATTAGACCATTCATTATTACGACCGGCTTTTCGGGTTCCGAAGGTGGTCTCATTATCGAGGTTTACCATATTTAGATGAATTATTTGCACCAGCACTTGAGGTAAAGATATACGTTAATTTCATAACCAATGTAACATAACAATATGGTTATCTCTCGTGTTTTCCATTTGTATCTATTGTATGTAAAATATCAAATACAAAACCTGACTTTGCTTTGAAAAGTCTTTAGGTTCGAATTAGAAAGGCGAAATAAATACATATCCCATGTGTTATAACTGATCAAGCTTCATGTTTTCTATTGACCTTTAGACATGTCTGAGAGATAAGGAAGCACGTGTTTGTTTTGTTTTATAAACCGAAAAGAAAAATGTCAATACGCATACTTGTACCTCTTCGCTTTTAAGAGTACATATTAATGTGTTTGTTATTAAATTTAATTCTGTAATGATAATGTTATTGTTATCTTGTTTTTCTCTGGGGTTTAACGCAGTTTTTCAACCATTTTTCAAATATATAATGTGGCAGGTTCGATTACCCAGACTTCCTGGACTGTACTCTAACCAGTACTAACTTACCGGCAACTTCTCCACATATGGAGGAAAAATCAACATTTAGAAGGGTATGACCTGCCGCGACTGGGATTTGAACGTGGGTTACAAGTCCAGCGCACTAACTACTGGACCACAGTCGCGGCCTCATTATTATCTTGAGTCTACATCATGTGTTAACAGCAAAATTAAACGCGTCAATATCGTCTATCTGATACGATATGCATTATTTATAATCTACTAATTAGTTAATGCTGCCATGACATATCATATGACTATAAAATAGTTCTGAACTATTCGTGCGTTATATAGATTGTAAATTTAAACAATTGTGTAACGTTTTTGCAAATATTGGAAAGCTCTACCGCTTCTTCAAGGAGGCAATTAGTTTTGTTAAAACTCGAGCAACTGTTAGAGAGCGCACTACGATTTGCCTGCAGAAAAATAAATATTTGACTACAAAAAAAATCAAAAGTGGCAACTTTTATATTTTTCAGCCATATTGTCTGAAATCCTAATCTTGTAAGCAAACATAAAAATTGACATACTCAGAGAAATATGCGTTCATATCTAATGACCGAAATAGAATGTTTACCTAATAGAACTATTTCACGGTATGGGGACAATTAATCCAGTGAATTTAGAACACTGTGTAGAAATTAATGTGGCCAATGATGTGTATTTACATGAAAGACAATAGGAAAAAGTAGCCGGATTACCTGAAGTAAGGATTAACTTGTTAAGTTCCTGACGACTTGGTGCTTGATGGATTTAACGACATATAATATCCCTCTTCATGAGATACATCAAATCACTTTACTGGTTCGAAAATTTAAAAGGATGCGGTATATATATATAATTAATAGGACAGCGTTTTGACAAACAATGTAGTTAAAGTTTTTCCGATGTTTTCTTGGATGTTGACTTTGATAGTTTGAATAAAAATGTACGTAACGTATGACAATTTTACCAATATTATAAGCATAGTAAGAAAAATACTGGCCTTGAGATTATAAAACTTAAGAACAGTCTCCGAGCTCAAATCTCAATTCCATTCTCAAAGTATTATTGTTGCTGAAAAGATAAATTTGACTAATGTTTAAATACATATTCAGGTCAATCATGTTGTCAGAATAATGTATCAATAATACTTTTATTGTCTGATCATAATTAACTTTGATCGTTAAAAAACAAGGTATGAGATTTGAGTTCCTAGACCAATCTCAAGTTATATAACCTCGGAACCAGGTGTTATATAATGTTGTAAGATTCTCTTAAATGAATCATAATTATCAACATCGAGAACCTTAGATCAATAAAAACATTATAGAGAAATAGTCATTTATGTATGCCATTCATAAACATGACCGCTCTATCGTCAGTGACATGTTTACAGTAAGGTACGAAGACGTCCATATCTAACTTTGCAGTACAGTGCAACCTCTCCAAAGCAACACCCTTTGTGAGAAGCAAAATTATGTTGTAGTTGAGAGGTTTTTGCTATAGAGAGGTTAAATCAATAGTCAAATCGTACAGAGAGAAAAACATGCTGTTGTTGAAAGGAGGTTGTTGTGTTAGAGACAAGGTTGCTCTGGAGAGATTGCACTGTACTACGAGAAGTAAATGTGACCGTTTCCTTAGGACATAGTTTCACGCATAAAGATGGAAAGAGTAAAGCAGGTCTCTTAAAGGTAATGGAGTGAATTGATATTCTTAAAACATTGAAACTGTATGTGCAGCTGCATGTACGTACTCCAAAAAGTTTCAGACATTAACAACTGCAGACATTCCCGTCAGACATTCCTAAAATTGCTTTAAACTTCTTGACAGTCAAATATCGACCACAAGTACTAAATCGTTTTGGACTTCTGTAACCCGAAAGCAAAACAGTTATTATTGGAAGTAATAATTATTTGCGCTCATAGACCCTAGTGTAGAATTAACTGTATATAACAGAACACATCTTGCAGCGTTAATATTTAAACACTAGGAGCAGCTTCCAGTAAACTTACCTCAGATTTCTCAGAAATCTTATCGTAGGGCAGCTCTATGTTTGTTTTTGTTTTTATGTGACTTATTGTCACTGGAGTTTAACGACGTTTTTCAACAATTTTTCAGTTTTGTACGGCAACCGGTTCACTCAACCAGTTTTCCTGGACTGTATACTAACCAGTACTAACTTACCCTTCCACAAGTAGCCGGCAACTTCTCAAAATATAGAGGAAAATCGACATTTTTGTCAAATTTTCATAGAAAGGTATGACCTGCCACGATCGTGATTCTAACCCGGATCACCAGGTTACGAATCCAACGCACTAACCACTGGACCATGGCCGCGGCCAGAGCGCCTCTAGAAGGGCAGACTTAATTCGCTGAACAATTCATCTCAAACATTCCTTGGGAGGGACAAGTATATAAAAGAATGAATTAAATACTGCTAGGAAATGTTCGAATTGATCGAATTCATTTAAATATCAATATGTCTGATCCAACTGACATGTATTCAAATCATTTACAGACAACACTGTTTACAATTAATACAATGTCTGTCATTTATCGTATCAATACCTTCCGTAGTTTCAAGACTGCTTTCTACATTTCAAGAGTATGTTACGTTATTGGGAGGCGACAAAGCCAGAGCGAACTAATTGCCAATTTATTACTGACAATTGACGAGCACAAGTTGGTAGAGGGTAATATTATCCTGAATCCTACTACACAGTCCAAACATGTCAACTATGCATTTCTATGAAACTAACTTACAACTGATCAATTGAAAATCACTCACAACGAAGTCCTCAATAAAAATGTATGTGTGAACTACAGAAAAAACTCACTTTGCGACCACCTCAATATCACGACCACAACGTTATAACGACCACTTAATCTCGGACCGGCTTTCAATAACTTATAACCTATATTTCAACTTTATAATGAGACCACCTCATTATTACGACCGATTTTTAGGGTCCCGAAGATGGTCTCATAATCCAGGTTTCACTGTATTCTGTTGTCAATTGAAACATTTAAATAGCCGATTCTAAATATTAAACACCAAGTCATGATTTTTAACTTAATAACTTAACGGAATAATTGAGTTTATCATTTTTTTCACTGGGGTTTAACGCCGTTTTCAACAATTTTTCAGTTATATGCGGCGACCGGTTCACTTAACCAGTTTTCCTGGACTATATTCTAACCAGTATTAACTTACCCTTCCACAAGGAGCTGGCAACTTCTCCACATATGGCGAAAAATCGACGTTTATGTCAAATTTTCATAGAAAGGTATGATCTGCCGCGACCGGGATTTGAACGTGGATCTCCAGGTTGCAAGTCCAGCGCACGAGTTTATCATTAGTTCCACAATTTTTAAATCATTTTTATTTAAACATATTGTTTACAATCAAACCAGAAAACAAAAGGAGAAACGAAACATGTCATTTCTGACACAGTATCTTAGGTGTACATTGTTTATTATAACAATAATATATGCTCATGTGCGCCCCTTATTCGCATGGTGGCCTCTTTACTCGGGTGGTCGTAAAGTCGGGTTTGGTGGTACTTTCAATCCGTACATGTTTATGACCGGGCAAACAGTTTTTTATATGTATACATATTTACAAGATTGACTGAATAAATTAGAAAATAGGAATGGTTTCATAATTGTTCGTAGATTCGTAATTGATTCGAATAGTATCATGAAGGCATGTGTGAGAAATGAATCAAAATAACTGAAAACATCAACAGAGAAACGTGATATTATACAAGAAACCTATTATTACGTGGGCATTATGGATTAATTAAGAAATTTTCCAAGAAAGGAGCCGATGAAATGTAATTAAGCTTTGTGATATTGCTCCGTAAGTGGAATAAACATTTAATTCAGTAGTTTGTCTTTTTTCACACATTTGATTGAATATCCTGAGCACAATCTTAGAGGTTATTAATTAAATAAAGGTCAAAGTTGAGGTATATCGTCATTTTCACAAGTTGTATTAGCACATTTGTTTGTGTCATTTGATATGAAACACGTCCGAAGTTATGTACATGTATATTTATATATACATATCAGACAACCGATTTATTAAAAATATAGAATCATAAGAGCAATGTGTTTAATGAAACATTATATCGTGTACGAGATACGCGAATAAGGTGCAATCTTATGAAATCTCAAAGTATTATAACTTCAGTCGCGGACAGTTCCGTTGTAAAATTCGCCCATAAATATATGTATAACATACTTATACTTAACGGCGATCCGGGTTACAAGTTCAGCGTACTAGCCAGAGGATTTGTTTTGATAATTCTTTACATTAGAATAATAACACCTCATATGCTGAACATTTTTCTTTTTTATACAAATTTCACCATACTACATTTTGTATGTTCAGGCTGGTATTTTATTAATCACGCATGTTTGTAACGAGATGCTTTTGTAAATAAAATCTTGAACTGCACAACACATCAATTAGGACTTAAGAGTATTTATATTTTTGTCAAATGTTTTATATCGTTTCCGAAAACAGCACTTTAATAAACATTAGAATTCATAGAATATAATTTCCGTAAGGTCTATCCAAAGGTCCTTTCTCATATTTTTTTCTTAATTCTGTTTCACGTAACACTAAGTAAAGGGCATCTTAAAAGTGCCAATATGAAAATGTCAATTGTGCCATAACACACAATGCATCATGGCCACATCGGGCCAATTTGTTGGTTATATAAAATCACACACACGCAAATCTTATTGTAAATATTTTGGAATAACGCATTGCCTTTTTTGATACGAAAACATGTTAGAAAATGTAATTTGTTCATAACCGCTGATAAGAAGAGTTTAAAAGGGTCTTTTGCTGTTCTTAATTTCCTTAAAGGGAACATTTTAATTCACGTTGAAGTTTCAAAGCACTGAAAACTATTTTTTGCATATGTTTTGTTAAAATATAACGAATAAGGACAACATGCTCTGCGAGAAAATTGGAAGACAAACTTCTAGTCTATGTGACTACATCGATATTACACACACTCTCCCTGTAATAACATCTTCCCGCATTTGGAAGTAAAATCAGTAAAATGACATTTACAAAGACTTCATCATATAAATTTAAGGTATGCATTATGCATATTGTAAACACATGTAACACAAGAAGTCTAAAAGTGTTTAAATTGTCTTTTGAGGAACAAAGGTGTTGTATTGGAATAATTCATGTTAGTCCCGTGTAATAAGAGTTAAAGTATAAAAACGGCTTTGCTTTGTGTCCGTTTGAATGCTTTACTTACAAAGTATTTTAGCCAATAAGACTCAGCGTCAAATCATATATTGCTATATTGCTATATTGTGATACCTTGCCAAAAGTTATAAACATGATCTTAATACGCGACCCACCGTTATTCAGAGGTATATTTAAGCAATATGTGCTAAAGTGAGGCCATAGTTTGTATATGACCGTTACACACAATTACTGTAAAACAAAAATTATACGCTGGTACTGTAAAACAGGTTTTATACACAAGCACTGTAAAACAATGTATATACACAGGTATCGTAATACAATTGCTATACCCAGATACCGAAAAACAAGTTTTATACACAGGTGCCATTGAACAATGTTTATGCACAAATGCCGTAAAACAAAGTTTATACACTGGTGCCATTTAACAAGTTTTGTACTCAAATACCGTAAAACAAGTTTTAAACACGGGTACCGAAAAACAAGTTTTATACACAGGTGCCTTTGAACAATGTTTATGCACAAATGCCGTAAAACAAAGTTTATACACTGGTGCCATTTAACAAGTTTTATACTCAAATACCGTAAAACAAGTTTTTACACATGTGTCGTTAGACAAGGTTTGTCTGTATAAAAATCACTTCACTTTGTAAGGTATTGGGACTGTGGTTCATTTGGGAGACTAACTAAAGTATATCTGAATTTACCGTATTTTACCAAATCGAAAATATCAAGCACTGTATTTGTTTGATACTTATCAATTGTAAACTTATTCTTAATGGGATAAAGTACGACCATAAATGATAACCATCGAGCTGTGGTCACAATATTTATAAATGATTCTGTTAGGCCCAAGACAAAATAAATTATGCATATCCATAACCCGGTCAGGAATATTTGATAAAGGAGGGTTGTAGAATAGGTGTGAAGATGGAATGGCAATATAGTATGAGTAAATATGCTCCGAAGTTATAAAAATAACTATCGCCACCAACCGTGTGAAAAATAGATTGAAAATTCATATTAATCGATATTAATCAATAAATAATGAATACGGAAAGAATATTTATATACAATCTAGATCAATCATTCTTTAAGCATCCCGCAGTCAGCAGTTTTATGACCATTAAGACTGCCGGATATTTCTTAACGAAATGTACGAGTGTAGGAGATTAGTCTAATAAAATTGTTTTATTACTTAACAATTCTAAGAGCCACGTCTTAAAACACGTGATATAATGTGTCACTATTTACAGTAAATGACCGAATGCAAACAATTGTAGTCACATCGGCATACACCATTATCATGTATATATATATGATATATGGGGGTTCTACAATATATTGTAGAATTTCAATTAAATATACACTTAAACACCTATTTGAGCCCATATTTATTAAGTAAAATACTGCAATATATTTTGTGAACACAATATATATCGTAGTATCCAACGATGGTATAGACAACAAAATATTAAATATTCACATATATGTCGTAGAAAAATGAATAGTGACACCATTGTACTGTTTATCAGTGATACGCTGAAAAGTACGCACTGTCGTATGAGATTTCGTAAGTATCTGAGTATATATACGATAACAAACTGATTATACGTGTATCCTATTCAATCTTGCAATTTCTTGCCTCCAAGGCTTAATCACGTCTATGTATTTATGTTTTAACCAAACTTCATGCCCACCACAAGGGACACAGACTTGGTATTTAGATGATGTGCCTTTACGACATTGTAGACATGGGACTGTTTTGCTTTTGCTGTGGTTCATGATATAGTTATGAACTTTGCAGTAAACAGAATTTTTCACTGACTTATTTTTACATGGTTCATATGAATCTCACAACAGACAATGTCAATACATAAAAGGAGTCAAATATCTGTATCTTATTTGAACAGAGAAAAACGCTTACCTTTCTGCTTCCATCAATATCCATCACAAAAAAAACGTTTCGAACTCCTAGTTCTCATCAGTGTGCCTAACAGACACAGACGTTTTTTTTGTTGTTGTTTTTTGTTTTTGTTTTTTTTTAAAAAAAAAAAATCACGAAGTCTACCAGTCTACATCACTAGTTATAAAGTTAACATTTGAAGATGGATTGCAATTATTGCAACATATGGCTTGGTGAATATGGATTTTTTCTTTGCAAGGCTAATAATTCGTCCACGTTTTGGTCTCTTTGTCTTCTTTCTTCTTTCCTCTTTTCTTTCTTCTCTATTCTTCTCAGCTCATCCTCATATTTTCGTCTCTGTTCTTCTAATTTCAGTAGCTTCTTCATATCCTCTAAAAAGGTTATTCCATCTTCAAATTCATTTAATTGCTCTGCTATATCAATTGTTGAAATATTATTGGTACATTTTGACAATTCATTTCTATCGAATAATTTCGTGTTTGATGACACCAACTCCGTTGTTAAAAAACTTATATCCTCAAATAGTTTAAGCATTCTTGACTGTAGTTGTTTCTTTGATGTAGGCATTTTGATGTTATGGCAATAGTTTGAAAAACAGCTAATTTATATCATGTCTATTAGACTATTACTAATACACAAACTGCATCATATGATGTATTGTGAACATCATATGACTAGTCATATGGTTGGTACAAGTTGACACCATTGTACTGTTTATCAGCAATACGCTGAAAAGTACGCACTTTCGTATGAGATTTCGTAAATATCTGAGTAAACATACAACATTGATAACAAACTGATAGTGTTAACAAGTATAGTTCGCCCACGATAAACTGCTGTTGTTTACATTATAGGAGGCTCATATTTAACTAGAATAAGCAGGAGGTGGTTCATACTCATAAACATTTGAAAAACAATAAATCACACAGCTTTTAAACCTTTTTGTATTGTGTTTATAGCTTCCAATCTCCCTTGTTCTATAAGTTTCTTTTTTTCTACCTCGCTGATTTCTGAGTTTTTTGACTGCTTAAGTTCTTGTTTCAATTTATTATATTTCTCCATTTCATCTAAAACTATCTTAAATTCACTCTCACTTATCTGTCCATCTTGTAGAGACTTAGAAACAATATCTTTTACACTGTTTAACTTACTCTCTGCAATCATTTTAATGTCATCATGCTTCTTTGCTTTTGAATGCAGTCTTCTTCTGATGAATTTTACACAAACGCCTGTCAAACCACAAACCACTGCCGTAATTTCTAACGGCAACATTAACGGCACTGCAATTCCAATACCACCCATAATCACACTCGCAGAAATAAGAGTTGTATCAACCCCATCTGTGGCATTTATACCCCTTTTATATTTCTTATACAATGACTCTCTATTGTCCCTTTCCTTAATTAACGTCTGCTCAATCTCTGATATCTTCTGTAATCTATAATTCTGCCCATCTTCAACAGGCAACTCAGGATACAAACTTGGTGCTGTTGGTTGTTTCATTTTTTATTAGTACAGACAAAAAAATTAAAACAATTCAATTAACAATGAAGCAACTGTATTCTCTGTTGTTGCGTTGCCTGTCTTACATACAAAATTAATAACACTCCCAGCCTCAACAATAAAAGGTTTATCAAAATTATCGTGCTTCCTTGGTGTGGTGTGAAGTGTTATTTCACAACCTGGCAATATCTTTTCATTTACAGAAATCCCAACTGTAACTTCACCACTTCGTCTCTTACTTGAAAGACCTATTCCTAAAATCTGACCACGACGCATCATAACGTAACCAGCACCGTCTTCCCTACCGCCATTCCCAAAAGATAATATTTCATTTTCCACAACAGCCCCTTTACTTTCTGCAAATATTGAAATTATGTATTTCATATTGTTAATGCTATTTTGTAATAAACGATTGTTTATCGTCAGTTTTTCAACTCTGTCATTAAGTTCATTATGCATATCTAAATGTGTAGTAATTTGTTGTTTACTAAAATTCTGCTGAAAATGCTCTATTGGTCTCACTCGCTGATGCAAATCACGAACATGCTGAGTAAGGATTTCAATGTCTTCGTTTCTCTTATGTATTTTGATACCGAAGATACTCATTTTTTTTATAGTGTGAAATTAAATAATTTCTAAAACAGCACTCATCGTCAATTCATGGTTATTTATTTTGTGGTTGTATTCATCTCTCACTGATATTTCAAATTCTGTAATTGCTCCGTTTGACAAATATTTATATTCTGGATGCTCAAATCTTACATACACAATATCACCATACTCTTTATTTTCAACTGGTACAACTGCTAATATTGTGCTTGGCGCACCATTAAAATAATTCTGTGATGTGTTTAATTGTTCGAGATGAATGTATAGAGACTTTACTGTGGCAAAATCAAGACATTTATTACCAACATGTGTGATATTTGCTTCAAATTTTCTTTTATTACCAAATCCTAGCATCAACTTGAGTTCTTTACTTATTTTGAGTTCATTGTCAGTAGTTAACGATGCGATGCCATTGTGTTCATTTACAGTCAGTGTGATATTCAAACTATTGAATATATCTGCTATCTGCTGGAAGCTAAAATAACCATCCTCAATGCGATGAGGTCTCTCTCCAGTTTTTTGCACATATTCGTTAACAACATTATACCAACCCAAGACATATGTAAAACTCTTCAATCCTACCTGTTTGTTCCCTTCTCTATTATCAATATACTGTTGCAAATTGACAGTGTTTTTAATGTTTGAAATTGTGTGATACATTTTTTAATATCCATAAAATAAAAAATGACAGTATTTAAGTACAGCGATGAAGCTCACTATCCACACGCTGGTGTGTTTAATAAGAAATCAATCAACATTATAAAACAATCCATTGTGATATCATCCGATGGAAAAAGCTTCAACGTAGATTTTCCAAACGTATTTGAAAAGTACGTATTACCACACGTAGCATCAAATGACATTGTTAAACGTTGGAACACAGACTGGATGTCCTTCTGGCAAAATCAACTTAACTTTGCAATTTGGTGTGCTACTACAGGTTGTGGTGTAGATTATAATAATCACCTAAAAGCAACCAGTATGACTGGCGCACTATTCTTATTCCACGTTTACTATCAAACAAGACGAATACTGTTTGAATTAAGCATTGCCCTACCACAAGACAAAAGCTGGAATGCCTTCAACAACAGTTATGACCGTGGTGCTTACGAACGAATATGCAAAGAATTTAATGTAGACCCTAATGCAGACTGGAGACAAAAACTGTATTCAAGTGGTGATGGTCTTGGAATCATCCACACAACCAGTCACACTGCTTGGAAACGAACGGATTTTAGACACGATAATTCATCCCAACATGTAGCAAGTAGTACAGCAACTGACTTAGATTTATCAAAAATGACATTTGGACCTGAAGTTTCAGGAGGCAGACATTGTGGTATTTCATCATGTGAATATCTTCCACCTAAAAAAGTCCACATTGATTATCTACAACAAGAAGATGCTGTTCAAGATGTGTGGACTACATTTGTCCTTGATTCATCAAAAGGCTTTACAAGGGCAGGTGTTGAAAGGATTAATGAATCTATAAGAACCTATTGCTGGGCTATCCTTGGTTCACAATCTCAAACGAGAACAGATATACTCGGTACAGGAACAGCTTTTGATGCTCAAAAACAATTCCTTGCGAATATCGAGGACGCTATCAATAGTCCTGTTGATTTACCAAGTCAAATATCAAGATACCAAGATACATTGAAATATGCAAGAAGTAAAGTTGATTATGTTTATGGAATTGGATTGTATATGTCACCAAGTAATATGGAATTACGAATTGGAACAATCCAAGATTATAACAATAAGATTGTAGTAGCAACAGACCAACAAGAACTTGGTTTAAATAATGATGTGAATGTTAAACCCATCCCACCAAAACAAAATGTAGAATTAAAAGGTACATCAACAAAACAAGTACAACCTGTACAAGTTAGTGCAGCAGATTATAAAAAAATTACAGATTATGCTGCTGAACATCTTTTACCAAAAGATTGGGTACAAAAAGCAGCTAATATTCCTGGTTTCTTTAATTCATATGTAAAAAAACAACCTAGAATTTTATTAGATGCAGCAATACCTCCACCACACATCACTGTTAATACCGGTATAATTGTTCACAACAATCCACCTATTCAAAGTAAACCTATCATTACTCCTGAAAAAAAAGAAGCAATTCAACATGAAGATAATAAAACTGCATTAATAGTTGGTAGTATAGCAGTTATTACACTAATCATCATTTATTAATATATCTTTTTGCTGCTTCATACAACAAACCTACAACAAGAATAAGCAATGCCCATAAGTTGTTTCCAAACCAATTAACAACCTTTCCAGTTGTTGATAACAACCAAGATACAATAGAACCAATCACACCAGGTAATGCAGCCGCAGCTTTACCAGCGAGAGTAGCCAATAGCTTTCCAAGGTTGGAAAGTTGTTTTTTTACCCAGTCCTTCACATCTGATGATGGTTTACTTGGAGGTGGAGGTGTTGTTGCTGCACCACTGGAAGGAAGAACAGTTTCAACGATAACACCAATAATCATACCAACAGCAGTCAAAATACTTACGATGGTAATACCTTGTTCTCTAAATAATGTTCTCAATCTCTCCCCAAGTGTAGTGTCTTCATTCAACATCTTATTTATGGTCTCCTTAATTCTATTCACTTGACTTCTCAGTTTTTCTTTATTAATATTTATCACCTCCAACCTTGCACTTCTCTCTGATTCTAAATCAGATATTCTTGATTGAATTTGTTTCTTTGTATTCTCATCTTCTGCATTAACAAGCTTTTCCTTTTCCTGTGCTAACTCTTTATTTGTTTCAGTTAGTTTAGCCAACTCATTAGCAACTTCCTCTTTCACAGAAGTCATTGCTTTCAATATGCCATCCATTTCTCGCTTTGTCATTTCTGTTTGTGTACCAGTTGTAGTGTCCATAAAAGATGTTTCAAGAGTTTTAACTGCAGTTTCAACTTCATCAACTGCATCCGTTAAATCTTGTACTTCTTGTTGTGAAGAAAGGTCTTGCATAGGAATTTCCTCTGCTTCAATCTTGTCTCTTGTCTCAATTAATTGTTGAAATTCCTGTCTACCTTCCTTAATTCGAGTAGCAGAAGGTTGATAGTCAACTACACCCAAATTCTCTCTAATAAAATCAACACCGTATTTCTTCTGAATAGTATCAAATGAATAAAATTGCAATATTGCATCAGGTTTGTTTGATTTGTAATATGAGAGGGTGTACTCTTCATTCATGTCAAATACACCTTGTACACCAAGTAAAGGTCTACCAAGTTTATCTTTTGTTAGAACCCAAATATATTCACTAGCATCACTAGGTAAAGGTTCTTGATTTCTTTCATAAAATCTTTTTGACAAGTTTTCCAGCAGTGTATTTTCTGCCTTTTTCTTATCAGAACCTGTTAGATGGTCTAACGACTCATATTGGGTATTCAACATACTTTGAAACTGTTCTTCATCTTTAAAAGATGTGTCTGCTTTATCATAGTCATCTTTGTCATATACAGGATTGTCATAGTCCACTTCAGCCATTATTTATTAATGAAAAAAAATATTTTTGTCTAAAAAGAAAAAATGTCAACATACGGAGATAAACTTAACCCCTACAGAAAACTAAGAGAACCACGAGGTGTGAAAGGAATTCGTCAGAGTGTTGTAATAACTAACAACCCCAGCACTATAGACCAGAACCAACAACTGCTGGTCAGATTTCCCAATCTCAGTAATAACGATGTTATTGTACCAAGGTCTGCACGTCTTGCCTTTGAAATTGAACTGAAGAGCACAGACGATAATGCAACTGTGTATCAAAACCTTGGAAGAGCTATCATCAAGAAAACAACAATAAGAATATCAGGTAATGAAGTGATGTCAATCGATGATAGTGATATTTACCATTGCTATGTTGATTTATGGAAGTCTCCCTCTGAACGAAGTAATATGGCTTATCAAGGTATTGGTAAAGATAACATGTTGAAACACAGAGTTGGTTCTGGCAATGCTTCCGCAAACAAAGAAGACGAGGCAATAGCAAATGCATACAAAAACAGATTTTGTATCCCACTTGATTTTGAACTCCTAGAAACACATATGCCATTCTATCAAGCAGGTCTTGGTGATAGACTTGAATATGAACTTACTTTCAATGATTATGATAAAGTGATTAAATCAACAGACGCAGCATCAACTTATAATATTAAGAATATATGTTTGGAATTTGATATGGTGTCTGATACAGAACTTGTCAGACAAATAAGACAACAATATGATGGAAAAATGACATTCTTCTATGACCGTATTCTACGACACAGAAAAATAGCGAAGAATAAATCTGATACACTGTGGAACATCAACTTGAATGTTCCTGCAAGAAGTATGAAAGGCATCCTCATGATATTTGAAGACCCAGAAAGAACAAGTACTGAAACATTTTATAATCCAAAGATAGAAAAGGTAGAAATGACAATAGAAGGTGTTCCAAATCAGCTTTACAGTCAAGGAATGAGAGCATATCAACAATGGGATGAGATTAACAAATTCTTTGCTTTGACTTCAAAGAGAAACAAGGAAACAGATAAGATTGCAAAAGAATTGTACTTCACTAATACAACATTAGAAAGGTATCTGACTGACAACTACGCATTGTGGCTTGATTTACGAACTGTAGATGATAATACACTCCATGGTTCTGGAAGGAGAGTGGAAAATGCATCAGAGGGTATCACGATTCAGATAACCAAGGAAGCAGAGGCAGATGAACTCATTAATGTGTATTTATATGTCATACAAGATGCACAGATTAATTTTGAAGATGGTAGATTTAAGGAAGTATTATATTAATTTTCTACCATTATGAAAATGGAACTACCAAAATATCCTCATTGCGCTATTATATGTGGTCAAACTGGGTGTGGGAAAACAGAATTTGTCCTTGATCTTTTGGAAAAGGAATATCGTCAAGTATTTAAACATATTATTATTTTGTGTCCTACTATTCAATGGAACAAGGCATACAAAAATCGTGAGTGGATTGGTGATGTTAGGAAACCGAAAACAAAGAACATAGAAATTGTTAATCCTATTGCTAATGGAGAAGAGAAACTACAAGAACTACTAAGAATGTTCTTTAATAAATATGCTGGTCATCCAACATTATACATCATTGATGATTGCAGTGCAACAAAAGAACTAACAAAGAAAAGAGATATGTTATCAGAGTTAGCTTTCTCAGGGAGACACGCAGAACAATCAGTATGGGTAATTTCACAAAGATACAATTCAGTTTTAAAAGATCTCCGAGAACAAACGAAATGGTTATGTATGTTCTACACAAAAGATAGAGATAGTTTTGAAAACTGCTTAAGAGAAAATGATGTTATTGAAGAATTAGAAGAAAGAAAAAGAATCAAAGAAGATCTTAAAAAAATGAAGCATAGGAAATTAATATTAAAGACAGATCAGCCTACTGGTTATTGGTTGGTTGATTGATTATTTTTTTTAGCAATGATTAAGTAATGTTTATGCAATGATTAAGTAATACTTATACAATGCTTATGCAATGTTTCAGCAATATAACAAAAAATAGCAATACTAAAAAAACAATGCTGTTAGAAATATTATCAATCATAACAAACACTGCAATCTTATCAATAGTCGGATATGTGATGTTCAATTATTTTAAAATAAAAAATATATTCCGTAAAATAAAAATGGACGCTGAAGAACTATTACAAGACATTGAATGTGAAAACACTTACACAGAAAATAATGAACAAGAAACAAAACGTGAAAGACTCTCAGCCATTGTTGCTGGTGGTGGTAGTAAGCAGTATCTTGGAAGAGACTTACAACTATCAGACATTGATACAATGACAGCAGAACAAATAAACAAACTTTACTGCAGATATGAAGCAAGACTGGGAGCAAGTATGACTAAGACATTAGGTAATTCTTTCATTAGCTTATATGTGATGGGTGTGTCAAAGTATTTCAATGTTGTTAATCCACCTAAACTAATACAAGACTTAGAGGAAGACCCTTTTATCAATCATGCTTTGACAAGTTCATGTTGTGAATTGTATTATAGATATGGAATGTATCTTGCACCTTTAACTGCAATGCTAACAACAGCAAGGCATATTGATTTTAATAAAAAAGAAAATATTTCCTTAGAAAAAGATGAGTGAAGTTAATGATACTACAACTGAAACTAAAACAAAAGACCCAAGAAGAGTAGCAGCAGGTAAGAAAGGTGCTGAAGCAAGAAAAAGAAATGCAGAATTAAGAAGAAAGGAGACTGATACTATAAAGAAAGAAAACATGGAATTAAAATCTATAACAAGAGATGATGATGATGTGCAAACAAACAAACAAAGTTCACAGAATATAAATATATACAAAAATTATATACCATTATGTATAACAGTTGGAGTTGTTGGAATAGGATTGTATGTGTACAAGTCTAAACAAGTTGCACCACAACAACCTATGATGCAACAACCTGCACCTATTATACAACAAAAAGAAATTGACCCATTTGAATTTAATTAATTTAAAAAAAATAATATTCTCATTTAAAAATGACAACCTCAATAGATGGAAAACAAATTGCAAATATGTTATATCACGCTGGAGTGGAAACTGTATTAACTGTTGGATATTCAGAACTAGGTAGAAAACTATTGAAAAGACCAGCACCTAAAGTTGATTTTAATATGGGAGATATTGGAATGTTATCCTTGGATATTCTTCTTGCAATGGCAACACGAGATATGTTGATTAAGCAGGGTATTATTCCTGCAGATATTATGAAGTAATTATTTTTTTGTCTTCTTATAAAAAATGGCAAGTGCAGTAGCTATGATGGTAGGTGGTGCTTTAGTAAATGCATTAGCTTTCACTGGTGGAAACTATTTATTCTCTCATATGGGAAGTAATAGCGATGAAGAACGAGAAAGACATGATAAAGCAGTTGAACAGTTAGAAGCAGCGCAAGTTGCATGGAATAAAAAAAGAACAGAGAGGTTGGATTTCATAAATTAACAGATGCAAAAAGAGCATCACGCAGAACAGACATTTGATGATGTTGACCAAGCAATGAAGCAGTATTATTACATAACTGGAAAACAGTTAGACCCTTTACCTCCTGAACCAAAGTTGAGTGATTTCTATACACCCTCGTCAGACCAGCAGAATAGAGAGATTGTTTTTGTTGTAATGGGAATGACATTAACTGGATATGTGGCTTATAAGTTGTTGTAGACAAAAAAAAAAATAACATTCAGTTCTTAACATAATCACGATGCATATAGTTTGCTGTATTCTTTGGAAACACCAAATCATACGAATGATACTTATTTTTTTTGTTATTCTTGCACGGTTTAAGACCAAGAGGTCTAATGTAAAAAGGTGGTTCTTTACCATCAATCTTTTTAGCGAGATGAGGAGGACTCCATACTTCACCATTGTCCTTGAGAGTTAAAACTACACTCTCGCCATTGCTTGTGTCGACTGTTCTGCAAGAAGTGATTGTATAGATTTTATTGATTTCCAAATCAGTCCATCTCTGTGTATCGTATTCACTTTGTTCTTTTAGCAGTTCTTCAAATTCATCAATTGTGATTTCTTGAACCATGTTTGCTTTTTGTGGCATTGTTTTTTTTTTATAGATATAAAATATTTTTAAAATATAAATAATGGAGAAGATATACTACAGTCCTAAAGGTTTCTGGAGAGGACAATCAGCTGTAAATAAGTTAGCAAAAGAAGCTAAGGTAAGTAAGAAACAGGCATTAGACTTTTTGAAGAAACAAGCAGTGTGGCAAATTTACTTGCCTGCACCAAAGAAGATAATTAGACCACGGTTTGATGTGTCTGCCAAGAATGAAGTACATCAGGCAGATTTACTGTTTTTACCTCATGACACTGTTAGAAACAAAACATACAAATATGCTCTGACTTTAGTTGATGTTGGGTCAAGATACAAAGAAGCAGAACCATTGACATCTAAAGATAGTAAAGAAGTAGCTAAAGCATTTGAGAAGATTTATAAGAGACATTTAAAATATCCAAAGCTATTGCAAGTAGACCCAGGGAGAGAATTCATGGGTGCAGTCACACAGCTGTTGGAGAAACATAAAGTGCGAATAAGGAGAGGTAGAAGGGATATACATAGAGACCAAGGTGTGGTTGAAAGGTTCAACAGAACTTTGGCAGAAAGGTTGTTTGGTTTTCAGTATGCAAAAGAGATTGATACGCAAAAAAGAAACAGAGAATGGGTAAAGAGGTTGCCAGATGTTATTAAAGCGTTAAATAAGGAGACGAAAAAACCTCCCCCTGTTAAAACAAGAAAGGTTGATACACCAATTTGTCCTACAGCTAGTGTGAGATATTTGTATCAACCAGGTGAACAAGAAGGTGGTAGTAGAAGACGAGCGACAGACCCAATATGGAGTGTTGATATACACAAGATTGATTACCATATAATTACACAAGGCATAAGAGTATATTATTTGAAACCACCTGCACCACAGAGAGGGTTTGTCAAAGAGGAATTGCTTATTGTTCCGGCTGATACCCATACGCGTATGTCGTAATTCCATCCGGTGCTATGTATCTTTTTGTGTCGAGTGGGGAGAGTGTTGTTTTGTTTATTTTTAATCCGTAAATATTGTGTTGCATAGAACGTAGCATGTTCATTGAGTGTGTGTACTTTTGTTTGTTGAATAGTGCGTCTTTATAGTTTTCAAAGTTGATTTGCTTCTTGATTACATATTTTTTTACGCCTTTTGCTTTCTTAATTATCTGTTCATCTGCTCTCATTATAGAATATAATTTAGGACGCAAACCGATATATTCGGCTATTGGAACGCCGGAACATTCATCTTTGAATTTACCGATTATTTTCTTGTTTGTTTCATTGTATAATGGATGTTCTTTTGGATAGTCAGAGAAGTCATATTCGTCTTTCATCTCAGACATGTCTTTATAAGCATCTTTGGTTTTAATGGCTACCAGTAGGCTGTCGGTATCAGTGTAAAGCAGGGTGCATTTCTCACCGTACTTCTTTTTTAGAGTATTGTAATACCAGTCATACATATGGTGCTTTGACAGTTCTAAAACAGAGAACCCTACATAGATTGGTTTGTTCAATGTGAGTTTTGTTTTATGAACGTGTATTGCTGACAGTTCATCAGAGAACTTAACACGTCTGTTGAAATTTGGTTTTGCTATTATTTTACGAAGCTTTTCATTTTCACTGCCATCTGTTCTGACTAATTTAATATCCACTCTTTTACGTATATTTTCCATTGTTTTTCCAAATACTGAGTTGTTCATAAGCTTAAAGAAATCTTTTTCAAATGAAGATTTTGCTTTTTTACGTAATTCTGTATTAAGACGAATGTAGGGTTCCATCCAAGGTTTTTCATCGAATTCTAATGCTCTGTATACATTTGTTACTTTCATGCCGAGTTGTCTATAAAGTTTTAAGTTCTTGTAATGCACAACATATTTTTTCTTATCCATTAGATTAGGAACAAGTTTTTCTACGTTCAACATGCTGTTGTTGTTATCAAGCAATTCATTCTGATAATCAGATAACCATTCTTTTTTAACTGCAAGTTTTTCAGGTGCAAGTGGATAGTCATTGTGTAGTTTATGTAAATGTTTTGGATATTCTAAATCTACTTCATAAATTCTTCCCTTTCCTTTTTGTAACGGTGGAATTTTACCATTTATCAAGTCTTTTTTGGTTAACCATTTAAATCCACCATATGGAAGTGGTTGACTCATTGAATGACCATACAGGTTGTTTGCATCTAAGTACATGATGTAAATGATTTCTTTATCTGAATTATAATCCACAATGAGTGGATTGTTCGCTTTAACGTGTCTTTTTGATACCATACTAATTCCGCCACGCATTCCTTTCTCAATAAAGAGATGCATGTCCAAATCTGTTAGAAGTTCTAAGTCTATTTGAGTGTATTTCAGAAGGGCATCCCATGACAGACCAGGTGCGGTGTAGTAGTGTAGAGGGTCAAGTTTATAGTTATTCATACATGTTTCTCTGAATTTTTGAAAGACATCTGCAAGTAAGAGAACATCTGTTTTGAGGTAAAGGTCGTGATAATCACCTAATGTTTTACAGTTGAAGGTTTTCCAGACAGTTTGAGCATGTTCATAGTCTTTTTGTTTAATACTTTCATCTGTTAAACTGCTGTAAAATTTTTCTATAGGAGGTAATTGTGTTTCGTTAAATCTTTCTTGACTATTAATATATTCATAAGGATAGATACCTTTACGAGAAAGCAGATGTGAGTTGGTTGTGTGTTCTACAGTTATTGGTAAGTCTGATTTGTTTAGTTGTTTATATCTCATAAAATGACATTTCTTACATTTTGCTGTTAGTAACCATTCTTCATTGATATTTATATCTTCTGACTTTTTGCATTTTTCACATACTGAACTTACACCAATTGCTCCATCTACTAACTTTTCAAGAGAAGAAGCCATAAACTGAAAACTGTCTAAGAATTTAAGTTGACCAATACTGAATGAGATGTATTTCTCTGCATTATTTGCAATACATGTAATGTTTCCACTTGCTTTATGTATCTTCTGCATGATAAGATGACTGTCGTATCCTTTTAGATTGTGAAAGACAACTGGAATTTTAGTTTTGTTTGGTTTTATGGTCAGCTTTAGATTGCAGGATTTGTGTGCTGCACCTCTGTATTCACCAGTGAAGTGGCAGTGGTCTCTTACTTTGTCTTTGGTTATTTCTTTTTCACATATCCAACAGTGGGTAGCCTTTTCGTAATCTTGTATGTTTTGTTCTGTCATTATTAGTGGTTTTGGATGTTTAAAGATGTTGTTGATGTTTTCTACCTCACATTCTAAATGGTTTAAGAATACTTCAACTGCATCTTCACCTCTGTAAATTACTGGCTCTTCTGTTTTACCATCATATCTTACAACTTGATAACCAAATCCACAAGCTTCATGTTCACTTGTTATTTCTGATTTTTTTCCTTTCTGTTCTGTTTTTGGTTTGATTATGCTTTCAAAATCAGCATAGATTACAAATGGTACAGGCATTTGATTTTGGTAGTTTTTAAAATTGACGCGGTGTCTGCCTTTTGATGGCATTTCTATTCGCATTGAAGATTTATTAATTCCTTCACAGTCTTCTTTGTGTATGATTAGGAGTTCTTCACGTGAGAAGCCATAAAGACACCGGTCACAAAAGTGTGTTTTCTCTTTGTGTTTGTTTTGGTCGTACAGTAGTCTGTTAAGGTTCTTTATCCAACAGTAATGGTATTTTGTTTCTCTCTTTAATTCGACTTCATCTGAGTCAATAATTTCTTCATCATTATCAACTTCAACATCTTCATCAACTTCCACGTCCTCCGATATAAGGAGTAGATTAATTCTTTGTAGTTCTTTTGGTTGTTCTGATATGAAGTATGGCAACACGGTTAGTTTTTGTAATTTCTTTGATAGTGTATACCCATAAACGTTGATTGCAAGATTGTTTTGTCGTTCCACCTTTGACATTTGTGAGATGGGTGTAGGGAAATCTATTCCTGTCATATTCAAAGGTGGGCATTTGGTGTAACTGTATATATTATTCGTGTTGGTTTTAGCTGGATTTAGGGCTGATTGCAATGCCCATTCCAAGCATCTGTTATCTTTGTTCTTCACGTTTATGATTGCTTTCTTCTTCGCAAGAGTTTCAGGTAATGGTATGTAAGATGAGCCTTTCAATGGTTCGTACTTTGCAATATTCAGATAAAGCTTGATGCAATGGTCAACCTCCAAACCAGAAGCTGTATTGGTGAACTTCTCAATCCACGTTTGTAGATATGCTACTTGTTCATCATAGAATTCATTCACTTTAGCATCATCTAAGACAGCACTCTGGTCTCCGTCTTTTTGACCTGGGACTTCTTTTCGTTCACCATCAAGTTCATCGTGATAGAATTTTATAGACAAACCGATAGAGAACTTAATGCCATTATACTCTTTAATATCTTTCTGTATTTGTTTCGTCATGATGGACTTTTTATCATTAAACAAGACACTGGGGTCTTTGTATTTATGGGCATCTATTTCATATGCTTTGAAGTAGTTGCACAATGGTTTATCAACCAGTTTTAATTCAACTGTTGTATCATCTTCTTTCTGAGCTCTCTTTCTCCTCTTCTTTTCTCTACGTCTCCTTCTAAGACTTTCTAAGGCTTTAGATGACTCAGGTTTTTTCTCTGGTTCGTTCAAAGCATTCAGGGCTTTGTTCAAAGCAGTATCATCAATTCTCCCTTCACTATGCAATTTTAATAGTTTCTCTACATTGGCACTCATTTTGTTTCTTTTTTATATACCATATATTTTTTTTAAATATAAAAATAAAAATAGTATATAAAAACAATAATATGGAATGTGCTATGTTACCAAGAGGTTCAAATGAACCATGTAAAAATAAGTCAGTGAAAAATTCTGTTTACTGCAAAGTTCATAACTATATCATGAACCACAGCAAAAGCAAAACAGTCCCATGTCTACAATGTCGTAAAGGCACATCATCTAAATACCAAGTCTGTGTCCCTTGTGGTGGGCATGAAGTTTGGTTAAAACATAAATACATAGACGTGATTAAGCCTTGGAGGCAAGAAATTGCAAGATTGAATAGGATACACGTATAATCAGTTTGTTATCGTATATATACTCAGATACTTACGAAATCTCATACGACAGTGCGTACTTTTCAGCGTATCACTGATAAACAGTACAATGGTGTCACTATTCATTTTTCTACGACATATATGTGAATATTTAATATTTTGTTGTCTATACCATCGTTGGATACTACGATATATATTGTGTTCACAAAATATATTGCAGTATTTTACTTAATAAATATGGGCTCAAATAGGTGTTTAAGTGTATATTTAATTGAAATTCTACAATATATTGTAGAACCCCCATATATCATATATATTGTATACATAATGGAAAAGAACATTACACTTCATCGGACCTACCATATTTTTCCCATTCCTGATTTTCAAAACATTTGAAAAATATTGATTTGATCAAAATTATTATTATTTAAAACATACTAGGGTTGGTTTCTAATAATGTGATTTTTTCACAACCAGTTTTACAATAAAATGTTGCATACAATTTAAACAGACTATCATCGTTATAATATATTTAAGTAATGGTATTTCAACTTCCGGTCAATATAACGGTGTTGGTACTGTTTAGCATGACACTGTAAAGCTTGTAGTGAGTCTACGTTTTGCTAAAATGCGTACATGGACATTAAGTGAAAAACAATTCGATATTAAGATTATCTGTTGAAATGAAGAAAAATGTTCTTTATTTTGATAATGGTCGATTAAAGTAAAAAGCAATCTGAAGCCAAAAATGCCCCAAGGACCACTTACGAACATAGGCCATCTTATTGTGAACACCAACGGCATATTTCCAATTCAAGCATTTGCGTTTTATTCAAATCTCCGACTTAAGGCCGCTTCAAGACCATGTGATCTTGTTTATCTAATATTCAGGTTGACTCACGGATGAAATGCGGAACAAACATCCGAACACACGAGGTTGTGGTTATAATAAGGTAGTCTTCATACAGAGCTGTTCCTTTATTGATGCTTTACTGCATTAATAAATGGATTATTCTTTAAACAAATAAAATATGATTATATTAATCATAAAACGTGTTTGATCATTTAGATTTTTTTATATCATCGCTGTTTGTTATTTAAAGTTATCAGCTAACGTTATCGAATTACGAATATTTCTAGCCTCGCTACACGCGCAGCTCAACGTGATTTCATCCCGGACTGTAATTTAATAATCACCTTGACGGTGTCTATCTACTATGTAATTACCTTTACTGTCAATATCCTTCGACATGAATAATGAGGCACCAACCATTAACAGGCATACAACAAGAAATGTTATTGCAACACACGCCACGGCCCTGGCCACACCCCGTTGTCGGGGGGGATCCACTTGTACTTGAGATTGAGTGTCTGTGTCTTCAGATCTTGATGTGTCATGTGTCAAATACGTCCTTGATGTTGATTGAACAATGTCCTCTTCAAAGTCATAATCATCATCAATTGAAAACTGTTCAATGTCCTCCACGGACCTCGCCATGTCTTTGTGTTCCTTTTGTGGGCCCTCCATTTTTAGTTTTTTATTTTATTACTGTCAGCAAACGGTATATAGTAAAGTCTACCAATAAGCCTTTTAACTACAATGTTTTTGAATCAATGTTTGGCATGGTAACACGGATTACTGTGTAAGTACAGATTATGGTACCATCTAATATTCACTGAATTATTGCGTTACAAGCACAGACATTTCCACTACAAATGAAACGATCAGCGTCTGTGTCATCTCTTGTATTCACTCCATGGCGTATAATAAACTGCAAAAGATATAGAATGAGGTTGCGATGAATCCTTTATCTTAGCTATATTTATGCCTTAATTTTACCTAATTCAAAGTACGTTGTTTATAGTATTCAGTTACCTAGTATGGTTATACCGACACAATCAGCATTAAGTAAAACACAAAATAGTTTTCTGACGTAACCTATGCATTTTGATATGGAGAAAACATAATTAAAAAAAAACTGAAGATGTAATACACGATATTGAGGAATTAAAGCTATACAGGAAGTCGAAATAACTCTGGTTGCTACCAAAATTAGACAGCTTCATGGAAGTGTCGGACAAAAATGAAAAAAAGGAAAAATGAAAACATAGCATGCATTATCTTGCAATAACTTCCGGTATGTTTTCATTTGTAACAGGACGAGGTTTTATTTATTGTATGACATTGTTTCTTCAAAGAATTCTACCATAATACACCTGATCAACTTACATTAATAACTAAAAATCAAATTCACTATAAAAATGGCGGCCACTAAACATGATTAGATCTGCAAATTGTATATTTTGTAATGCCGTGTGTCATAGTGACGTATTAGTTTTTAGACAGGGTGTCCGCTTTAAAAATTTGTGTAATGAATCGCAGCCCTCGACAGGAACAGTATGCCGGTGTCTATTCCGGCTGTTATAGGCCTGGTCTCAGTCCAAAACAATTTTATAGGTTTAAAAAAACGTAACCTTTACGTCGTGATAAAGTGTGCCAATTCAAAACTCAGATATAATCCTGTTAGTTCAAGTGATAGCTATTATTTACACGTGGTATTGGAAATTGCTACTAAAGTCAACGTATCGTTGATCATTTCAAGTGTCAAATGCATGATCAAACATATACCCCCAGTCAGTGACTAGTTCATACTATTTCCCTAGGGTGAATCTTACATGCCTGATTGTTGTTTATAATGAAAACATGAATTTACACATGGCAGATTCAAGTAATTTCATCAATGAATTACGCTGATTATATTTGTTAAAGCGTAGAAAACTTGCCTGATATAAAATCCATGCTGAAATTATATATTTATAACAAATGTATCATTAATATCATGACTTACTACTTGGATCGATTTTGAAAGTGTTCCACAGTATAACCGTTGTATAATTCCGTTAGAATTCCTCAATGGTAAAAGTCCGATTCAAACACGATTCACAAAAGCCTTACGTTCATGATTCTGATTATCACCACAATGTCACCTCTGCCGGTCAGTGTAACATGTTCGAAATGGTAACTTACATTCCAAAGGTATTGTAAAACTATGTTAAGTTTATATGTAGACGACAGCGATGTTTATTAAATTATACCGGGTCGAAACTCACAATAACCTAATGTTTCATCTAGAACACTTATTCCACCATCAGTCTCCTAACACGCTCTAAAAACCCATTATCGTCCGCTTTCATCGGGTTTATAGTGAAAAATTACCACAAATAAAAAGAAAATACTGACGACTCGCGCTGATTATTGTAAAATAACACGTGACTTTTCTACGCTCCGAATTTCCTGATACAAATCGTGTGGGCTTTGTGAGAGGAACTACAACAGCATCACTTAGTTTTATCCAATAATGCCTGGTTATTAGAATAATCTCACCTTAGCTTTGCGGTTCTTTGATTCCACATTTCCGTCAGATCATCACACTCAAACTATTTAATGGTCAATAAATAAATAAACTGCGATGACTGACAAATATTCACATTTGACGAAGAATTGCTTGTAAGTGTAGCGCATTATTTCGATAGAGCTTCAAAAGATGTAGATTCTGGTTAATAGGACAAATAACAACAATTTATCAACCTCCATAAAGCAGGCAGAAAGGTCACAATCATCGTTCATCGCCAGTTCTGTCAAATTTTGTACCCCAGACGAAAGTATGCTGAGTTGAGAAAAATAGTCGACTGACCCCGACTCTAAAGTTTCTAATAGCAAAATCCAATAATAATTGCGGATGAATTGTACTTCAAATGTACGAAATATATGTTTAGAATAAAAAATAGGAAGAAAACTTTTGTGGCCTACCTATTGTACTTGTTTGGTTATGTTACATAACATTATTACTTTATCCAGCCTGACACCTCAATCCGACCGTCCCCTTTATTTACTATTATGAAATGCGTTTTAAACTCACACATTTGAATTGGCATTCATCTCGTTCGGGGACCAAATGAGCACATAACTGCATTCACTGTGGACCCGTTCTCACTCATTCAGTAGATTTTCACAACATCATGTTCTAGTATTTGAAAAATGTTCATTGTCCGAAAATACAGAACATTCTTCGGTATTTTTTAAAATTAGATCAAATACCATGTTGAACCTGCTGAAAGTACGGTCGCATAAATATTGCAGAGAAAATGTCTGGTACATAGATCCTAATAACAAAGATTTTGTACGTAAGTTATGTGAAAAGAAAAATAGTATAGCAGTGTGTTGGTCAGGATAACACGTATTCGCATTAAATATTAAATATGTAACTTGTTAGCCAGCCCGTCTCTTGGACAAAACTTTCAATTTTAAACAAAGTCAACTCAGCTGGGTAGGATTATCGTACAAAATGATACCAATTTGAACAGCATTTATTCAATACATTTAATTGATTACTTAAAATTCATATTGAACAAGTGAGGTAGAAAGTTCGAGTATTTAGGAGGCAACAACACCACATGTGCGATGTTATCTTGTTATCTATCAGGGGGGAGTGGTTTTATATTCCCGTGTGCTATTATCTGTGTTCAGTGTCGTTGATGTGCCTGTGGTTTGAGAGTTGGTGCAAGCCGTATTGGTTGTTAGAGGCTTACACGATTGTATCCGTGTACTCAGTTGTTGTTGTTGTTTCTGTGATATTCTTGTTTTGTGTCCTATTTGTTTTAACTCATTCTAGATATAAGTAAAATATACGCGAAAAAAATGCAGAGGAGCAGTTTTGAGCACGTATTTGTTTTAACTCATTCTAGATGTAAGTAAAATATACGCGAAAAAAATGCAGACGAGCAGTTTTGAGCACGTATTTGTTTTGACAAGAATACACATTTAATCTTCATATTCGTTACCTAATTAGACATGTATCTCAACAACTTCATTCGATAAAAACTTTGCTTAATTCTCTTTTTGTTCATATTGTTGTCAATGGGATAGTGTGCCCCGGTACTTGCTTAACTGTTATGTTCTTTGGAAGAAATGTAGGATTTCAAATACGTGGCTTTCCTGTAGATGCGAATTAAGTTGTACTTTAAAATCTTTATCGAATTAAGTAAATCATTCGTTTGTTCTGTCGCAACTACCTAACTATAAGATAGCTGCTGATGTGAATTAATGAAACCAATTTCTCCTCACAAAATCAAACACAGCACTAATTATTTTCCTTGTTGCTCAATGATCAAAGTTAATCAATGAGTGTTCTAATTAGTGCATAATTATTTCTTCTCTACTATGAAAATTACAATCCCGCTAAGGACAGACTTCTTGCGGTATTTTTATTATACAGTAAAACCTCTTAAAACCAAACTCCCTGAAAACCGGAATGCTCTGAAAATCGGATGATTTTTTCAAGTCCTATTTTTTCTATCTATAATCAACAGTTCTCTGAAAACGGAAAGTTTGGCCCGGTCCGGAACTTTTGGCACGGCCCGAAAAAGGTCCCGTTTTCAGGGGTTATACTGTATCACTCAAAAACCGTGAAATGCAATCTGGCGGCACGCAAGCGACTTAAGGACACATGTGGGAGCTCAATTTCCTCTTTCTGACTGTAATTGAAAGATAAACAATAAAAATTCGATCATGTTACTAATAATTTCAAGAAACTCATTTAATCACATTGCTCTATAACATGCAGAATGTACGTGTTAGGCCTCATAAAAACAAGTCCGTATTTATTTTTTTCTGAAATAAATGGTGGTCCTTAGCCCGTTAAGCAAAGGTGATTCTGTTAAGTTCTTACGTGTTTTCGTACGTTCCCTCTCCACAGATTGTTGAACAAAATGTTACAGAAATTAAACAGAGATTTTCTTCTACTGAAATATTTAAAGTACTCAAAATAATAGCATAACGACATACAAATAGTCTCATGAGAACTCTAATGATATTATGTGGATTCGTGATGAAATCTAGGTTTAGAAAAGTTTTGACACATTAGTTGAATCTGCCTGAATGTTTTAAAAGGTATTCAATTCCAGCTTGACAGAAAGAATCTTATTTCAAAAATACTGGTAAACTCACTCAAATGGCTCAGGTTTGTTAATGTATTTTGCGCTTGATTATGAACATAAAAACAAAGTACAGCCAAATTCATAGTGTACTTCAACTGTGACTAACGCTATAGATAATTTTGATTCATTATTATATCTTATATATTCAGTGACGTAGATTGGGTTTATATGATAAATAACATGGTCTAAGTGTAAGAATATATAAGATTTTGTATAGGATTCTAAGAAAAAAAAGCACAAAAATTCCCATCCCCCCAACACATTGGAACGTATAAAAATGTACAACAAAACACAGTTTCCCTGTGGGTACAGACTTGGAACGGTCTGTAACAAAAGTGGGGTAGAGAACATAAAGAAAGCCTCTCCAGAATAGTCGTCGTTAGCATGAGGTGGTTTTCACACTAAAGTCTCTTTGAGATTATGTTTATACCATGTAATACTACATCGCTTGAAGTCATTTCCGTAATTAAATTTATCAGGGCAAATACATTTTGGTAGCTGTTCCATTTGTAGTCAAGTGTCATACGTTTGCAAAGAAAGAACCTCAAAAAATTACCCTTACCTCGTCTTGTGTCAGACACATTCACAATTAATACAAGTCAGTGTCAATCTTCGACTGGTAACTCATTGCAAAATGTTGTAATTTAAACGTACCACCTGTGTCTAATGCGACACGTCCTTGCAATTTCAACTAAATTAATGTCATAAGTCTTATTCAATTAGTGAATCATTGGTAGACCGACTGAAATCAAGGAATCCTGCTGTGCCTTTAAATCTTTATACGTCACTTACAGTTTCCTCAAATGCCAACATGTTTACGGCTTGAAAAACTTCAACATTCAACCAAACAGAATGAAATCAGATGGAACTGGTTTTTATGTATGAACTTAAGATAAACCAACACAACACACTAAACGGATATAAAACCTTTTTACTCATTTAATAGTTACGTAATCTAGAAAAAAAGTGATTTACTGTATAGACATACCGTAGCTAAAGTTCCTTTTATCAGCATTTCTTTTGGCCTTTTTAAACTTAAAACCCATGCCACTGGTATATATAAATACGTTTTGTCATTTACGTCCTACAGCAGAAAATAAGAGAGACAGACAAGTATATTTTCTTAATGAATAATTTATGGTATGATTTTTAGTGTCCAACTGTCTAAACTTGCAACTCATTGTTGATATCAACCCACACAATTGTGTGGTTTAACTTTACCACCTCCCTGTATTTGACCCATTCTCCTATGAGTATCGCTCGTTCGTAAATGATTTTGGTGACACTTTTTCTGTTTTGATACAACATCATTGTGTCCATTGATACAGCCGTAATATGTAGACAACCACTGTAGATAGTTCGTTTGATTCTAACACTTGTTTTAAGATGAGTACCTGTCCGCTTTTTATGTTGCGTACCAGTCCGCTTTTTATGTTGCGTACCAGTCCGCTTTTTATGTTGAGTACCAGTCCGCTTTTTATGTTGAGTACCAGTCCACATTTTATATTTCTGAGCTCAGCTTTTACTGATGAGGTATCAGACATACATGCATATTAGCAGTAATCTCAAGAACATTTTGATTGAAAGCTCAAAACAATTTCAAATAGTTCTTAACATTCTGCATCAATATTTACCTTGCCTTACATAGAGTCCGTTCCAATTATATGTGGTTAAATTACCTTTGGACTCTTCAACCACGTACTTACAGTATGAACTTAGCATGATCACTGTTCAAAGCCAAAAGTCTTCTCGGATTTCTGAAAATCTGAATGACTGACTGAACCTAATTCAATATGATACGGATCGTTAATTGTTTTCATCGACGAAATTCTTCTAATTTTGAGATACAATTGCTCAATTCATCATTAAAACGTGTAGCAAGTAACATTAGAAAATGCACATTCAGATAGAATGACCTGACAAAGCGGATCCCTTTTAGAAAGAAAAAAAAACTATCGACCATAACGAGAAAAATAGCCAAAACATCCATTAACAAAACAAGCCATACGTAGTTCCATGGTTGTATTGCTCGCAGGCTCCAGCACACACGTGGTCATTAAATTAGTCGTACTAAGTATTATCTACGTCGATATAAAATCGCGACCGTGCATGCGATTGTGAACCATAAAATACATCATTACCAATTTAAAAAAAAAACAATATTCTCTCGCCGATGAAACCTTTGCGAAACGTCCAGTTATGACCTTAATACACCGAGCTTATTTTATCAGAAATGATTCTATAACAGAATATTTCACAGAGTACATTTCTTTGGTTTCCAGAACCGTCAGTAACACGATGACATTTAAAAGTAATCAGAAATCCAATCAGTGTTTCTTTGTCCCATACTATGGACAAACACGTTTCACAAAGGATATTCCTTTACGTACTAGGAATAAACAAACCCAACAAATTATTATGTCTTAGTGA
Organism: Lutraria rhynchaena; assembly: GCA_008271625.1. NCBI lineage: Eukaryota > Metazoa > Mollusca > Bivalvia > Venerida > Mactridae > Lutraria > Lutraria rhynchaena. Next base: position 2,425,527 of record VIBL01000056.1, on the reverse strand, counting down.
TATTGTTTAGTGATTAATTAAACCAGGAAAAATGTTTGTTTCCTAGTTTGTACAGAGAATGGCTTATTTTAGAATTGATGACTTTTCTACTGTAAATTTTACTAGCTTGCTGTGCCATAAAACGAAGTGGTAATTGGTTCATCTGTGTACATAATGTTCCACACCATTATTTTGCATAATATCAAGCTGGCTAAAGTTGACGTTGGCGTAACAAAGTCTTTCGATATGTATGATGTTCAAAACAAGTTGGCCGAATGCATTTATATGTAAGATATTCCCGGTGTTACTCACAACACGCAAAGAGCCAAATACGATGAGTCAAGAGGTATTATCGCGATGGATGCGGTCCTAATTGTACCAGTATGGTACGTTGTCACAACTTTTACACAATAGAAATAAGTAGGCACTCATACTGTAGTATGTTTTAATAAAACATAAAGAATTTATATTTCTTTGTTCTGGTGGTTTTATTTTGTTCTCTAATCATCTCAGATGAATTTCTTGTCTCAAAGTTAATTCAGGTATATGTGTTGAAGGTCAGTTCAAACAAAAGTCTTTATCTACTTTTAGCTTTTAAGAGAAACGGAGGCATTTTTCGAATACTTTTTCGATTAAAAATCTGCATTCCCCTCAAAATACGTTGAATTTTACCAATTAAATTATGGCTTTATCAGTAAAAAATTGTTCGCTGATGGTAACGATAAAAATCTAATTTACGTCTTTAAATATCTTGAAATTGTTAGAAACAAAGATTTATCGCTTTAAAATTAGAGTTTATCTTAGAAAATTATGTTTCTTTATCTTCGGGGCTAGAACAACGTCACCAACTGTGTCATCTTATGAATTGTCGTCGTAACGTGACGTCATAATCGAAATCTGGAAATGTCTGAAAACCTCATGATCAGAACATCTGGCTGTAAATACTCCACAAGATGTCCTGCATGAACCAGATTCGATAAAAGTTGTGTTTAACAAAACAGTGAAAGGAGAGTTTAAGTATATGTAGGAAGAAAACACCGTCAGTTGTAAGTGTACGTTGTTTTGTATAAATTAACAAACAGTTCATGTAAGATTTATAAATGAATAATTAATATACAATTAAGAATTATTTAAAAGCATTATAAAAATATTTCTGCAATGCTATTTCATATCATGCGATTTGTGCAGCTGATTTCTGGATGCTTATCAGCTATGTGTTTGTAGATGAATGTGCTTGATTAAATAACGTTTTGAGTTATAATCAGTGAGCAGTTTTTCTCTACTATTGTTGTTTGACAATACTCAACTGAAAGTTGTACTATCAAGTTAAGAATAGTAATCGGACTAGTAAATAAAACAAATTGACATATTTGTTTCGCCTGGACCCAGACGCATGGTAGTATTGATATGTATAAAATGTATTCATATCGATCATACAACTTTGTATCTTAGAGTGTCCTGCACAATGTTAAGACATGCGCAGTTTACTGTACTCGTAATCAGCTGAATGGTTTAATGTTGCCTTCTTGTATTGTAAAATTGAGCCTGGTATCTGTCCGATACGGGAACCAGTTTCAGAGTTATTGTGCCGCTGAGATTTAATTCTAATTAACCCGCACGTAACAGAAACAACGGTATGATTATTTTATAGTGACAAATTACCTTGAAAAGTTGCAAATTTGATTCGCGCGTGACGTTTGTTTGTGAGAATCATAAAATTAGACAATCCTGACTTATCCTTAGCCCGGTGACGATGCTGTTGTTTTAAAGCAACCACGTGGTATGACGAATGATAGTACTGAAATGTAATTAAAATATTTAAATTTTACTGTTGTTTCAATATACGTCGTGTCATGATGCTAAATTCGACCCTTATCTCTGAAAAATGAATTTATAAAGGAGTAATATAATCAAGTGGGCCATTTGTAAGCTGAACTTCATAGATATGCTGTTGTTATTTTGTTTGATTATTCTATTCCAGACACTATGGGGCGTCTGAGCGCCATATTTGTTCTGGCAGCATGCTTTATCTACCTGACAAATAGCGAGAAATTCCACATTAAAGGTGATTGGTGATCTATTAACCACAGTTAAGGCCTGACTTTTATTTCACGTTTCTTGGGTGCTAGTGTGGGAATAGGCGACAATAATAAACATAATATTTCAATAGTATTTCAGAAATGTCCACATCGTAATAAAAAAGCAATATAAAGAGCTCATTTTTACAGTTTCAGGTATATACTCAATCTATATAAATGTTTACATACATATACACATCAAAAATTGCTATCATGATAAACATTTGACTTTTAATTTCTTAGAATAGATATGCCTATCCAATTTTATTTAAAATTGATCAAAGGTATTTTAATTTTGAAACCAACGACAAAGTGCTCCCAAGAAAAGAAATATCAGGGAAAAGTCTGGTTCAATAAAGCAATATCTAACTAAATTACTCATGAATTGAGAACGTAACCTCTGCGTTTTATTACATTGACCGCCGGTGTTATCATAATCATCATTTCTTTTATCTGGACAAATTAGGGGGATTTTTGTGTGTTTATTCTTCAGTGTATAATCTTTTATTGTGGTTTTGTGGTTGACTTCACTTAGTCAGTTTTATTTTTGTCTGTTGGAGTTAACGTCACACATGCAACCGCGGTCATAGCGAGTTTTCCAGTTTACACTCACCCGTTTCCATGCGTACACTGGGTAGAACCATTGACCTTGCGTGATAAAACCGGACTTCCGGTTTGTATTTGTATGCGGTATAATTATGTGATTCCTAGTCAGAGGACATAACCACTCAACAATGGAGGTGCCCCATTATTTCAGACATACAAAACTATTTGAAACTGAATTCTATATGTGTAAGTGCATAGAAACATTCGCAGTAGATTTATAGGAAACGTAATAAATGTAACACAGTGTAATATGTTAAGATTGAATATAACCATTATTTTTTGCATAATTTTGAAGAATAATATGTAAATGTACATGTGTATCAGATGTATTATCATGTTGAGCATTCTGGTTGCGAACACGTAAAGATGGACAAAGGTGTAATATGACTTAACATAAACTTTACTATGAATAATTTTAGGAAAATGGAGACACTTCCTACAGGAATACAGGGCTCTAAATTCGGCTAGAGCCGACGATGTCACAATAAACACGAATGACAAATCTGACACGTCACGGTCAGTCATCAGTTTCTGTCAGACGCTCGAATGCCTTCAGATCATTCAGCTGCTTGAAAGACAAATGAACAACCAGTCGTTCGGTGTCTACAGTGGACGCTGGTAATAAAATGTACTTCCGGTTGAGATTAGTGACAACCAGAGTGTCCGATTCTGCTATACTCTATGAATAAATGATACTTCCGAATACATTTTTATTAATGTACCTTACATTCTTATATCTGTTTATTTTTTCTATATTTGTAAGTTGTAGAATATAGATAAACAAAGGATTCCAAAAAAATAAAACACACACACAAATTATCCCACCTTTGAGATTCAGTCGCTATTTCTGCTAGTTCTAATTTTCGGGGTGAATTTGCTCGTTGAAAAAGATAAGAAGTCGCGATATCCAAATGACAGACCAACGTTGTTGTGGCAGATTTACCAGACGACCTTTACCATAAATAAGCCCCGTGCTATTACATAGTATGCACGCAATGACTTCCCAATGACAGGATAGGATATACTCGTAGAACACCCATACTATTACTAATAAGCGTGCAAACCATCGTCAGGTTTTCAATTCATTCGGAATGATTCCCTCACCGTAATTGGATACGCTAATTGTAATGACTTACTTCATACACGACTAATTATAGAGACAATACGTAATTTCCCACGATACCAACTAACGTCTGTGTAAGTTATCAGAGTTGAATTTTCATTATTCTTAGCATGAAATGTTAATTATAACACTCGGCAATGAACAAAGACAAAAAAACAAAGTATTATTTTATCTAAAACAGTAACGTGCAGTTATATACGCTTAATGGATGTTAAATACAGCGCAACCTCTCCAGAGCGACTCTTCCTTGAGTAACAACCTCCCTTCAACAACATCACGATTTTTCCCGTTGCACGATTTAACTATTTATTCAACCTCTCTAGAGCAACAACATCTAAACAAACATAATTTGGCATCTCCCAAATGGTGTTGCTTTGAAGAGGTTGAATTGTAGTCAATATTACCTGATGTCATAACAATTCCAAATAAATTTAGTCTTTTATAAATGGTTAGTGGGCGACAGACCGGTGGGAATATTTTTTAATCCTACCACTTCTTATGTCAATATTTCCAAACATAAAACGTCACTGCTGAGTCCGATAATAGAGAGGTTGTCTTGTTATTGAAGAATGGTTTTGCAGCATATGACAATAAACAAATATATCAGAGCTATTTTATAACGGTTGTTTTATTCACTTCGGCATGGTCAATACGTTTGTATAATCTAGAGTAGCCATCTTCTAAAGGTAAATAAAACGTAGTGTGTCTGATAGTATCAGTTGGAAACGACATACCGACCTGGAGTAAGCATGCATCATTTATACTATCAGGGCAATAATTAATGCATACAGTGACAAGTTCCATCTAATATTCAAATGTTATTATCCCAAGGAGATCGATTGTAAAATAACTGCTGACGATATTTTGTAGTTGAAGAGTTCAGTGTCCAAGATAAGAGTCAGTGAATGAAATCAAAATAGAGTAATAAAATAAATAGTACCGGTCATTCATAAATGTATCCAAACGTTGTACGTTATCTCGTAAATAGGGTGTTTCACGTTCCATGAAAGGTAATTGGCCACAAAGAGTGGCATAAGTTGAATAGTGCTTAGACAATATTGTTAAACAAAATCAGTCGATACCGCAATGGCGCTTGTGTAAACATATTATGTATGTTTGTTGTACTGAAGATCACTTTTGACTAAATACTGAATGCACCTTTACGCTTAATGGATGCAACCTTTCCTGAAAGGCCCACCCTTGAGCAACAACATCCCTTCAACAACAGTATTTTTTGTCCCACTGAACGATTTAATTATTAAGTTAACCTCTCTAGGGCAACAAGCTCTCAACAACAACCTTTGAGAAATTTAAATCCTGTACGTCTCATAATATACATCTGCAAAAAACATTAGCAGATCACACTTCCCTTTAGATGTTCATTAGGATTATTAGGGGAAAACTCACAACAGCGGTGAGTATGGTGGCATATTTCTGCATAAGATAATCAGAATATTTTCACGAAAATATGCAAGAGTTTCATGAAAAAAACAAAGAAGTTTTCACGAGAATTCAATAACTTTTCATGATAAGATTTCTTCACCAGATAGTAAACGATTAAGTGGTCGATAGAATATTTTCATGAAAATACATGTAAAACATTTTTTTTCACGAAAATTTAGAAAGCTTTCGAAAAATTAAATCGCTAAGTGTATGCAGAAATACGCCACCATAGATGAATGTTCAATGTTTTGTGATTGGTTTTGTGTAGGGATCCTTTTCTTATCTATATGGAGGTATCATCATATCAATGATAGCTTTTCCATTTATAAACATAAAATGTCTGTTTAAACCATTATAAGTCGTTGGTGTAAAATCTCCCTTTTTTGTTAAACTGGTGTTTTGTATTTTCTTTATTTCAAAGTGGGTGGTGAAAAAGTTTGACTGATACGTAACACTGAAAATAAATTAACTGTTTGAAGTTTAATAATTCATGGGCGAGATTTAATTTAAACTCTGTAGAAATTACGTTAATCGCATCTTAATTTGTTTACGCTGGCTATATAAATTTCGTTAAAGGTGCTTTGGCGCGATTGTACGGGATTCTGAAAATTCATAAAAAGTTGAACATCAGATTGTACATATATTTTCATTCCTACAAGGTAGATGTAGACTAGCAGCCAGCAGCGTCGTATGTTTAACTTGATGTTTCTGGGATAAAACAAATCCCAATGTGGATCATTTCCCCTGTTTGTAGCAATGCAATACATTAAAGTGTCGTTTTTTCAAGTTATGAAAGAAGTGATTTTATTTTTTTCTTCTTCCTGTAATTTATCCACAACATCATGTTACGGATCCTTTCGATTTTGTCCATGCTGGAAATAAATGACAATACAGCTGAGAAGACAACGAATTCAGTTCTGAAACATAGTTCTGTGAACAACATTAAATATTTAAAAAAGACGTTGATATTTTCCTATACAACGATTAAGCTAACTACCTTTTGAAACCGGCGAACGTTTTTATGTCAGAATAAATAACAAACCAACATTTCCCAACAACTTACCAATCCAATCCTGTACCGGTTAATTTTCAGCGAATTTCTCTATAATTGCTGCTACATAATCACCCGCATTTACCAAAACACGTAAGTTTGTTCAGGTTAAACTTGTAATTCTTAACCTATATGATACGGGAATTCTGAACAAATCAAAATGACTTTTATACGTGAAAAAGAATTTTGACACAAACGGAGTGATTTCATATATGTATAATTCGGGAATTGAATTTATTTTTACAGAAATTTAAAACAGAATGTAAGAGGCAAAATTCCGTGTTTGAATTCTGTTACCAGTTTTATCAATCTTGTAAAGCTTTGGTAAAATACATTCATATTATTTACCTTTTACTTAAAATGTAAATGCTTCTTAAAATGAAGTGTGTTTGTTGTATTGTGTCTGGAGCTGGGTTATATGATCATGACTAGAACAAAATAGGAAAACATTGATTTAATACGTAAATTTATAACAATACACCAGAAAAAATACCAAAAACTTCAATAAACAAACTAACAGATGGTTTTTTTTTGTTTCTATCATACCACCATAAGTAGGTTACTGTATGACGTAAAATGGTAAGCTGAATTGACGTTTTGTCACACGTTGTTTGAGCGCCATGACTGGTACACTGAAAAATGAATGCATGTGTGTCTGTGTAATGTCATAATTATAAATCAGACATACCAGAGATATTGTCTACTGAAAATTATCAAAACTTGACTACCTATTGTAGCACTGGACTTGTGCGTTGAATATGATAAACGCGCATACTGCAGGCTTCAAGGAAATTCACGGACCATCGGACATGTCATCCAAATTTCGAGCAGGTCCAATAACTTTTCGGTGAATTCTGGACCAGATGTCTGGCAGTCAGACACGATTTACAACATTTATCGCTTATATATAATATATCAGGTCAGACAAATTTTCATTTTAAGCAATATTCCAGTAGTTTCGAGAAGCCTGGTACTGCAGTACATGTATTATCGTTATTCTGTTGTATTATGAAACTGACGGTTAAGTTTGTTTTGGCTTTACTTGTCTTTTTTTGAAGACATTGTCAGTTGTATTAGAACATAAAATAATGTTGTATAAAATATGCACGTAATTAATTATTGTTTTAAAGGGAATAAATTCTGTATGACAAAAACTATTTGAAAGAAATAAAATATAGTCCTTACTTGAAGGCGGAGGCGGTTGTCGTACTGCAATGTAATACAACATAATTATATAAATATATATAGTACTACATGTACTTTATATGATAGAATATATACCTGTGATTAACACAGCATATACATGGTACGATTGATAGAACGAGTATCCAGGATATTAACACGCATGCAACATGCAAACAACACAACGGATAGCCCATTACTTGAAGAACTCAATAAATAAATCATTTTATTATGATTATTATTATTACATAACATTATTACATAATATTATTTGTTTTCCATCTTTAAGGTGTAAAGAAAAACAACACTGTGCTACTGTGATTTCGCAAGCATTCAGTTGACAATGTAAAATGTCACTTGCTACTAATTCAGACCTCAAAGAAATACGTTTTTATGCCACAATCAATGTGCTGTCTCGTGTATCACATTTTATCTTTTAAACCAGTATACAGTATCTATAACACAGCCAACTAACTAAAACACGGGAATTTCTCACTTATACCATTACTGATAAAAAAGGGAAATAACTCATATTTTAACAACAACGAAGCTTCGCCAAAGTGCATGAACATTACATATTGAAACTGATGCCAAACACTATAACGATGTTCAGAAAGTGTGCAAAAACTTTTTTCAAGACATCAACAATGTAATGATATAGGAACTGTGTGAATCATTTACCGCAGAATCAGGATTTTTTGTAAAACATTTCATTTCGTGGATTTCACGGGTGAACGTACAAATGAATTTAAGTACCTACGAATTAAAATTTTCGTAAAACTACTCATGTATCCGAAAATACATCTGTCCGAAATTTGAAAACTCAAGAATTTAAGTAAACACGAAATTATCGTTCTAGGAGAATCCACGAAATTAAATGCAACCGTAGTAAATAATAATATTAGCAAATTGAATGTAATGTACAATACCTGCTCGTCTAACAGATGTCCGTGATTCATCTTCGATACTGTGTACATCAGAATCATGTCTGCTTGGTTTCCATTTTTTTATCATTCGTCCTCTGGTACCACGGCTGTAGCAAGAAAGAACAAAATATCAATACAAGACAAAGTTTTCAGAATATAAAATTACATCAAAAACCTGAAAACCGGAATTCTGTGAAAATCGGGCGACTTTTCAAGTCCCTTTTTCTCTTCCATAATTAATTGTTCTCTGAAAACCGGAACTTTTCGGAAAACTGGACTTTTTGCCCAGTCCAAATGGGGCCCGGTTTTCATAGATTATACTGTAAAGTGCGAATTCATGCAAAGAAGTTCTAGTCAGTTTCCATCATTTTGATAAATAGCACATTTTTTGTATTATGATAAGTTAACTTATTCCTTGTCGGACTTGTTAGTACCGATGGCAATAGTTCTAATGTATTCTCCGAACACATATATTGCCAGAATGTTTTTTTTTCCTATTTCAATGCGAAAGTCAGTACTTACCAAGTCTTCATACATGAGGAACAGCCATTGACACCATGACAAGTGGTAATTATGTATACAATGAGTATCAGACAGCCAACCAGTAGAACCACACACAATGTAAACCACGTGATGTTACGTGAGTCGTCAAGAAAGCTTTTATACTTCATCGTTGTTGTTGTTGTACTGGTTGTTGTTGTATCTAAAATTATACATGTATGGTCCGTGATACTCAGGTGTATTCATTCATCCAGACTAGCCTTTCCCCACCTCCGACCACCGTCGACGTCCTACTTTCAAAACTGATGTCTGCGTGATCATATCTATGCATTTGAACTTTTAATTCTTTTTCCAAAATGGAAAACGAATGGAAAAATAACAGAAGTAAAATTACTTCGTGATTTGCTGCCAACTAGACTTACAAGTGCTCACTTAACCAAGTGAACTTCATAAACCATTTGATAAATATATTCATGAGTAACATATTTCTTGTTTCCGAGTGTTTGTTAGTGTCATTTAGGATATTGACGCGGTCATTAGCAATGTAAGGTCTAAAAACTTTCATTCTTCGAAATGGTACACTCATTTGTTGTTCAACCGAACGACAACCAGTAAATGAAAGGACTGATAAGCATGTAATGGTACAAGCTAGGCCATTCTGTTTTATTTTTTGTTAAGCGTTCGCGCGAGCGCCTAGGTTTTGAGCTCCGTAAGTCAAATGAACACATTTATATTCAAGTTCACGTTTTTTGATAGGCTTCTACAGCTTCCAAGATTAATGGCTGCAGTTTGAAAATCATATTTAAGTTTTAAATTGTTATTTAGTATTCATTCTAGTGTAGGATACAATGACTCGTCAGAGAAAAAATGATAATAAAAAAACAGAATGGCCTTACTTGATCAATAATTTAGTTCATAACTTCACCTGAAATAGCTATAACAACAGTCGCTGTATCTGACAGTCCTCCGACATCTGAGGCTGTTGACGATATAGTCACAGTGGATGCGTAACCCAAGGGGCTGCCGATAAAAGAGGCTTTTACTGTTATTTCTCCCGTTGTACTAACTGTAAAATACTCATCCGACAATGATGTTTGATCCAACGTATATGTGATAACGCCATGACTTCCGGTGTCTGCATCAGTTGCTGTTACTGACCCAACAGTGCTGCCAACAACGGCATAGTAATTCACGTGAAAAGTATATGCCGCTGGTGAAAATACCGGAGTGTTGTCGTTGATAAAGTCTTAAACAGACAATATAAAATGTAAGGCTAATACTGCATCACTGCAAACAATGTTTGGTTCAAGGAGTTTAAACAGCTTATTAATTAATAATACAAATAAAAATTTGTTTTTGCTATTGCTGTTTTAATCAGATTTCCGGTGCTTATATGATCTAGTTGTGTTTGCTATAACAAACATTTATTCCGTTCCTATGATCAGCGATGTTATTTGTATAGTTAAGAAGTCAACTTTTCAGTGTTATTTGCGCCGCATAGTATTTCAGTTTGTTGCTATATCTAAATAAAAAAAGATGTTTCATTTTGTGATATCTATACACAATGGTTCAATTTGGTCGTCAAAATTTCATTATCATAATAATTGCTATATTCTTACCAATGACAATATCTAGAGTAGCAGTATCCATCAGACCTCCAGCGTCAGTTACTGTGACAGTACACGTGACAGTAGTTGGTAGAGAGCCCGTGTCAAGATCATAGTTTGACTGAAAACTCACTTGACCCGAAGATGAGTCAATAGAGAAGTATCCAGTTTCTGTTCCACAGTCTAAGGATAACGTATAACTATCACCGACATCAGGATCAGTGATACCAAATGCCGGGGTACCAATTATAGTGCCAGCCTGCAAGGAAAATGAAATTCTGCCTGATACAAATTGGAATGCATTCAGCAAATTATGCAAAACCATAGAACTTGCAACAGGCATTACATGTATCTAATATTATCTGGGAGACTATAATTTGTACTCTTTTTTGTATAGTCTTATATGTTGGTTTTTTTTTTGTTCGGCGATTTGGAGAAGGTAGTATTTTGGGAAAGATGGAATGTTTTCATTTGTTTTTTTTTCTTCTAAAAACACTTTTCTTATCTATCTAAATCCAGTATTGCATGATCACATTTATCATCATCATCATTTTAAATACATTATAATTTATTCAGTAGAACTTAACGAACATACCGAACCCTCCGTGGTTGAGAGAGTGTAACCACCTTGACTAAGTGATGGTGCCTCGTTCACGTTTGTAATTCCTACAGTTACAGTTCCTGTGTCGGATGACACCGGGTCGTTAACAACAACGGTCATAACATACGTAGTGACACTCAATACATCATAATCCGGAGATGTAAACACACTAATTATTCCAGCTAAAAAAAACAAGAACACTTTTCTATCAGTACACCATTAAAGAGATCTAACACACGATCATAAATGTAAAAACTTGTGTCTTATCAGTAAATGTAACTTTTGCTGGCATCTCAATATTGAAACATCAATGATCTCCCTTATATTATACTGATAACTTTTGTATTCAGGCAAACTGATGAAATAAATGTGGTATAGGGGTTATAAGATAAAATACTGACGTATACAAGAAGCTAAATTAGAACATCAACATATCTGAGTCACTTACATGACGAATCAATTGAAAAATAGCTTAGACCAGATGGAGGTGATGACGTCATCGTAAAAGAATGTGCTTGTGACGTATCCATATCCACATAGTCAATGTCATAAACTGTCGTCCCAGCAACCGTATTCTCCGCCACGACTTTTATTACAGGTAAGTTGTTAATAGCAACAGGATCATTTATATCTGAACATACACGATAAAAAAGCTGATGAGCTTATGGTTTTATCATGGCAGTGGGTTTTTAAAAAATTAATGTCACAAATCCAATGATGTACAGAATGTTTGATTTAATTGGAGTTCTGTATTTGGAATTTGAAAAGAATTTTTTTTTTCGCAAACGCGTTTGACTAATCAGCTGTATGTTCGTCGATACGAATGTTTTCTGTAACAAAGTACAGACAGTATGTTTCCGTGCTTAAATATCAGAAAGCAGACAAATATTTTTGTTGATTTACACCACGTGACTTTAGACTAATGACACATTATAAACAGCGGACACACATTTTGCATACCCATTACAACGGTGGATCGAAGACTATGCTTGTCATTGCTAAAATACTAGCCATAAGTTATAAATACTGCTTGAGATTTTGCAATATATTTTAATGAATTACAAATACATGAACGATGTAAAATATTGGTTACCACAAAGTAAAAATCATAATGAGAATTTCACCCGTGATTGTGATTGTGAGTGTTGATGGGCCGACTGTGTTTCTTCCATCTGAGACAGTTATAAACAGATCATATCCAACGGTTGTATGTGTAGACAAATCCTCGTTGATTTGTATGTCTCCAGCTGTTATAAAAATTGGTACATGGACAGAATTTACGTCGCTTAATTTAAAGCTAAATGGCTTTACAAAGCTATCCATACAATATTTCATAAATGATTCATCCAAAAACATTTGCCATTCCCCGAAAGTATATTTTAAGGTTTGGTAAGTACAATGGAACTCTCAGCAGAGTGAATATGGTTATATCATGTACGCTTTCCAAGAGCTGTTATTACAGCGATGTACAATTGTTCTGTATAACAAAATACTGATTTCAGCAGACTGAAACTGGTGTCGAGGGAATCGGATAAAAATTGAAAGAACATTTCTTTAATTTACGGACAAACATGACTTACAATTAAATATGTCAAATGGACAAGGTGTTGGATCACATGTCATAGAGAATGACAGATCATCGCCTTCTGGATCACTAACAAGAACTGTGAATGCATTTGCTCCTATCGCACTTGACGTGGTCACCGATGTTGAATCTGTAAATATGACAACACCCGGCCATTCATTACAATGGTTAGTAATGTTATGTCCGTATTTGCGATTATTTGAAAGTACATACCCTATATATACGAAGCCCGACTCCAAATGTGATCAACCCGCACGTTATAATCATTATGTAAAATGAAACATATACACATTATCGCAGCTTACTATATAATTTATCATGCTACAATTCATTGACGAATTCATTAACAATGGAGGAATGTTAAGCACAAGCTTCAAAACAACAGTCAACCAATCCGCTAGAGCTTAGCAATTTATTGGATTTAAAGTCGCACCAACAACCAAGATCTCTGAGCAACTTTCCAGCTTTACCGACGAAGGCAGAACCCAGGCGACCTTCAATAAGTGTGAAATGTGAAATTTGGCCTCGGGTGGGATTCGACCTCACAGCGGTGAGGGGCTAACAATTACTAGCCAGAGACCATTACCACTCGACCACGGGGACTCTTCATGTGCATTTATTGAAATTATATCTAGTACTGTTACTGTAAAATTGAATCCACGTGTAAACGAATAGTTCTGGCCAATACTAGGTAGGGTGTTTATAACCAGTCTTGTTATAAAAATGTCACATGAGAAAACTGCATACACAGAGCGCATGAAAAACTTGTTCTTAACATTTGTCATTTATGTCCGTGAATAACACTTAGAACGACATAGTTTTTAAGAGATCTCTTGTAAGTATGTAAGATCATTACGCTTTGTAAAAGGAAAATCTGACTTAACCCTTTGCCACATAATACCACATTCCCCCGGATGTGCAACAGACAACTTATGAAAACATTGAGGCGAAGACGCCTTGCTTGTAATGAGCAATGGCTACCTTTGCCACAATGCTGTGCACTCTGTCAAAGAGAAATAATCCAATTTTCTTAAATAAATTGATGTGCTGTAAATAAACTTTGAATGTACAAGAGTCCAAAATATGCTTGTGAGTCAAAGGTTTTTAGTAAAATAAAATCTACTATATAACATTTTCGCAGCCCATGATACAATGTTAACACTGATACAAGAGGACAATTATTCTCTGTGCAGAAAATGTTTGACTTACTTTGAAGATTAACGATGGTGGGCGCGACATTTTTCACAAGATAAACGGTGAATGTTCCTGAGTCAGTGAACTCTCCGTCTGTGCAAGATATGGTTAAAGGATACTCATTCTGTGCGTTGTAATCAAATCCTGGGTTACTGTTGCTATATATACCATACGCTGAAAAATAGATTCAGCTTACCTAATGCAAAGGCAAAGTAATATGAGTGGTCCTAATTAGCATATGCTTTATGAGTGGCATAAATCATAAATCATACTTAATAGCTCATCGACATAATATCAGATTACCAATTTGGAAAACTAAAAACAAAGTACAGCCCAAACAGATGCAAATATTAATAATGAGACCACTACAATATTCAAATGGAATGTGACCCAAAGGTGGTCTGAATGTCGAGGTTCCATTGTCAATCTACAGATTAATACAAATACTTACAGGTTGAAGATGCGATTAGTTTGATTGTAAATGGATCCGATCCTGACAGTGAACATGACACTGAGCCTTCTGGGTCTGTGGCATTAATTGTATGAAGAAGTGTTTCTGTAGTTTCGTCTTCACTTACACTATTTGACGCGGGAAGACTGTGTATCACGGGCGGCTTGATTTAAGAAGAAAATGAAAAAGTACAGTTTAATGGAGACGGTTTTTTTATTCTCAATGTTTGCTTTGTACATGTATTATATAATTGTATATATATTCTATGTATTCAGGTAAATATTGAGTGAAAGCAAAAGTTTGTCAGGCTTCCATTTGAAGCGAATAGACATGATATTTTGATAGACACACATTTTGTGACTGGATAATCGAACTGCCGTGTAATCCATTGCTGATACCGCTGTAGTTAAACCTTGAAGTTGTCCTATCTCAGACTTAAAGTGATATATCAGCTGCACTAAGATGTGTCTAATTATTAGCGTAGATGGTACAGATGAAATGAACAATAGTAAAATTATTGGCGACTCAAAACAGAAATCATGAGTAGTAAGATATTACCGGTTGTTAGACCAAACCCCACCAAGAAGGTTCAACCTTCTCCCCCTCCCATAAGGGCAAACTTCAACACCACACCATCCCGAGGTACAAACTCCGTCCCAACCTCTCAAATTTTTCAAAATATAAAAAATTTTCGAGATATAAAAATTTTCGAGATATAAAATTTTTTCAAAAACCTCCTCCCAAAAAATCTCAAAAAATTTATAAATACGAGATTTTTTTCCCGTATTTATAAAAAAAAATCTTATCCGCCCGGTTTATAATATAATTTTATATGCCCTTTTTCTTGAAAGGTAAACTTCTTATACGCCAAAGGGGTGATTGTTATTATAGAGTTTGGTTTCGTAATATTAAATGAGAACGTTTCCGCCACGTTTTCGTTTTTGTTTTCATCCCTTTTCGGATCTTCCCAAAATATTTTCGTTGTTCTACCTTCAACCACTTCAAACATTCCTTTAGACCGACCTGGGGCGTCAGATTTATATTTTAAATCGACGTCGAGCGTATAAATACCTGGCTGTTTGAGGAGCCAGTTTTCTTTACCATACGGGTAATTGCTACCCGTGGAATGTGGATACCCAACCACATCATCGTGTTTAATATACTCGTTCGGCGATAAATTAAAAGCAGCCGTGAAATAATCGAATCGTTTACTTTTTCCATCAGTGATCTCAATTTTGGCGTCTGGGGTTTGTCGTACCTTGATAACGACGTTTTTATCAATATTGAGCGAAAACAATAATACGGACAATTGGTTGCTCGTAAAACTTAGTATAACCGAATTTAGTTGCCTAATTTTCTTATTTCTTCCCACGATGACTTCGCCGATATCAGCTTGCATCCTATCGATAATTATCTTTAACGTCTCTTCATCTTTTTCATCTATCAGTTTTACTATATCCTTTTTAAGAATGTTTACCCCTCTTTCAATATTACTCATTATTTCCCGCGTAATTTTTTCTGCGGCAGTTTTATCATCCAACGCCCATTCCTTCTCGAGTTTATCTATTTCGACTTCCAATTTTTCTTTATCGATATATTTTTCCAATTTTTTTCTTATCTTTTCCACGATATCTATTTTTACTCGTTTCAACTCTTTTTCGTCCAAACAACTTTTTACTTGTTCTTCCACGCTGTCCAACGTCCGTTTTAAATTATCCAAGTCGTAATCTTTTATAGCTTTATTTATTCTCTTTATCACAAACGATTTAGGCGACGCATCTCCCGCATCCGTAGGAGTACCGAGATTCGTAATTTTTTCTCCAAACATCTTAATTCTCCCCCTTTTCAGGAAATTGTTGCTTATATAAGCCAAGGATACGTCCGATTCAGAATCTCTCGCTATAGGCATTCGACCGAATTTATCTACAGGCATTTTATTTCTTCCACATTTCCTTTAATACGTGTAAACATAAATGCCCACAAATAACCGACCCCCTCGGCTGCACTTGATCTTTATTGTAAAATATTTTCGGTTTAAATATTTTACCAGCTCTTCCGGCGGGCGTATTCCATATCCGTCGAAATAATATTTTTTCTCTCCCTTTTTAATCCAGCAAACCCAATGCGTACCCCCAGCGTTACGAGAACCGATTCCGTCGCTCGGGTTCGTATCGTCTAGATTTAAAATACCGCATTCTCTTTTTCGCGGGTTCGTGGGGAGTTGATTTCTCATAAAAACTCCGCGAAAGTGGGGAATTTTTAACTCTTTAGCCGCGGCTTCCAATTCGAAATTGGTTAGCGGTTTGATAGGTAAGTTATCAATTTTCATTTTTTAGAGTCGCTTCTAATTCCTTAATACGATAATCTCCGGGCGCTCAAGTGTCAATTCCGTTCGGTAAAATAAATCTTTTATCATCATCCGCGCTTAAAGCGATTTTATTTATTTCTTCCGTATACATTTCGTGTTTATGACTTCTTAAAATATTCATGTTTCTCAATTGTTCTTCTCCCGTGAATAAACATTCTTCGTAATCCTCGTATCGAATACTTTTTTCCACGACAGCCTTTTTTATCCCCTTGCATTTTTTCTCTTCGGGTCCTTCGGACATTTTATAGGAATATAATTTAGCCCTCAATCCCACAAAACCCTCTATGATTTTTCCTCCCGTCTCATCTTTCATCATACCGATCACTTTTTTGTTACAATTCGAAAAAAATTCCAGATTCGTGATTAGGGTCGAAATTACTCGTGTCAAATTTTTCTTTTATATCCGGAGCGATATCTTTATAAAAATCTTCCGTCTCGATTTCGTATGCCAAACTATCCGTGTCCGTAAATAACAATTTAGCTTTTCCCCCGTATTTCTTTTTTATATAATTATAGTGAAAATCGTACATGAGGGTTTTGCTCAAATCCAAAATACACATTCCGAGATAAACCGGTTTATTAAATTTCAAAACAGTTTTTTTCATATGTATAGCGATTAGATTCTCGTCGAAAATTGTGGTTCCGTCGTAATTCGGCTGAGCCGCCAACTTTTTTGCTTTTTTTCTATCGTTGGTTAACTTAATATTTTTGTGATTTCTAATATTTTCCATCGTTTTTCCGAAAACGGAATTATTCATCAACTTGAAAAAATCTTTTTCAAACTCGTTTTTCGCTTTGGCTCTCAAACTCGTATTTAGATCTATATATTTCTTCATAAAATCTGATTCCTCGAATCTAATTCCTTTACGAATTTTTACGAGTTTTAATCCCATCTTCAGGTACTGTTTTAAATTTCTATGATGAAGCACGTAATTTTTTTTGTCGTATAAATTCGGAATTAATTTTTCTACTCCGTCCCTCTTTAAGTGCTCAGGGGCAAGGGGATACTCGGTGTGTAACTTATGCAATTTCCGCGGATAGTCCAAATCAACTTCCAAGATACAAGGAATATTTTCCAATTCTTCCTCGCTCATCCATTTAAACTTCCCGGTAGGTAGCGGTTGACATATCGCCCAACCGTATAGATTGTTGGCGTCCAAATACGCGATATATTTCGAAGGTTTACTCGAATCGTATTTTTCTCCCATGTATTTATTGTTAGCCTTTGCGTGCCTTTTCGAAATCATAGAGACCCCACCCCTCAAACCTTCTTCGAACATGAGCAACATGTCCGGGTCTGACAACAAATCTAGTTTTACTCCCGTAATTTTCAACATGGCGTCGTAGGCCAAACCCGGCGCTGTATAATACCACGCTGGATCCAACCCGTAATGTTCTAAACAAATATCTCGAAAATTCTCAAACACGTCAGCCAACAACAAAACGTCCGTTTTATTATACAAATCGTGATAGTCTCTAAACGTTTTACATTTAAAAACCTCCCACACTTCTTGAGCGTGAGCGTATTGTTCGCTAGTAATTCCCTTTTCGTTCAACTTCGAATGAAAAACTTCTTTAGGAGGTAAAGACGTCGCTTTAAATTTTTCCGCGGAATCTACCCATTCGTAAGGATAAATACCCTTTTTCGTGATTAATTCCCTCAGGCGATTATCTTTTAAATATTTTTTTATCATCGAAAATTGATCTTTTTCCAAATTACCCGCGAGCTTATCCAAACTAGAAGCCATAAATTTAAAACTGTCTATAAACCTAAGCGTGTGTTTTGCTCCTTTTACCTTTCCTTTATCTTTTCCTTTTTTCTCGACGTAGGTTTTACCCGTGGGTATCTTTTTCGAAAAACTAATGTATTCTTCCTCCGTTTTCGCGATACAGTCGAGATCGCCCGGAGTTTTCCCCAAATTTTTGACGAATAAATGACTAACGTATCCGGCTAGATTGTGAAATATCACGGGTGTGAAATTCGGGATTTTATAGTCGAGATTGCACGACTTATGCGCCGCTCCTCTATATTTTCCGGTAAAATGACAGTGATCGCGAACCCTATCGTTTCCGAGCTTTCCATCGCAGACATAACATCTCTTTGCTCGTTTAAAATTTATTAAATCCTCTTTGCCAAATATCATGTATTTCTTTTTCACGTTACAAATCTCCCTCGCGATTTCCTCCAACGTCTCTACAAATTTTTGACCTACGTCTTCCTCATCATTTTCCGCGGTATAGACGATAGGATCTCTTTTATACACGCTATCGTCGAAACATTTGACGTAAATGCAAAACCCAGCCGGAGCGTGATGATGATATTTTTTAGTATAACTCTTTTCGGGATTCGGGGCACACGTACTAATAGGCCGTAAAAATTCGAAATCGGCGTAAATGATGAAAGGAACCCGCATTTATTACCATAATTTTTAAACATGATGAAAGTGCCGTCCTCGGGCAGTTCGATCGCCACGTTATCTTTTTTGTAGCACCGTTCTTTATGCTTATCCAACGCCGTTTGTTTTACGAACGCGTTTAAACAGTTCCAACAAAAAAGTTTTCTATGTTGATCCTTCGAAAGCTGCGAAGATAATAATCTACTCGGATTTTTTATCCAAGCGTAATGCGATTTTTCGCCGTCGTCAAACAAGTAAAGAACTATCGGGGTTTCTACTTCTCCCGCTTTATTGAAATAGAGGGGGTAAAAGTGACCCACGCTTCCCCCTATAACGACTATTCTAATTCCCGGATTTTGCTCCTCGAATTTACGTATATTTTTGAGAGTCACGGGATACTCGATTCCCTCCGCGTTTAACGTATTTATTTTACTTTTTAAATCGTTGTCTATACGTTCGGGGTGTATTTCTTTCGGGTTTAAAGCCCTCAAAACGTTCCATAGAAAACATTTGTCGTCGTCATTTTTCATATTGACGATGGCCTTCTTGTCCGCTATTTCTTTCGGCAACGGAATATAAGAACTTCCTCTTAACGGTTCGTAAATCGTTGAGTGAATTTCGAGTTGGTTAATAGAATGAAATATCCAACCGCTGCCCGTTCTTTGAAACGACGCCATATTTTCTAATATTCTTTCGACTATATCATCGTACAATTCTTCGACGTTCGTCGCTTCGTTAATAATTTCTAGATGAGAAACGAAAGGCGCCTCTGCTATAACTTCTTCGCCGGTAGCGAGGTTGGGTTTTTTCATCCGGCAACTTAAAACCGCTCTAATTTTATGTCGTCGGTGGTCATCGAGATGAATTATTACTCGCGGCCTAACCGCTCTTAAAAACGCTTGAGGATCGTAATCCGCTTGCCCTTCTATCGTGTGCACGGTCGTAAATTCCCGCAACGCGGATTGACTTCTTACCATCGCGAAAGGCGGAGACTGTCGCCTCCTCGTTTCTTCCGAGATCTCTCCCAACACTCGATTAATTTGACCTTCGTCCACGTTATCGGTTAACCAATTCGTAAAACGATTAATATTTTCTCGCGCTCTCGCGCCTAAAGCGCGGGCGCCTGATAAAACGCTCGACGTGGTACGTTGTATCGCGTTACTAATTCTTCCGAGGAAATTCATGTTTTTTTTAAAAGCAAAATATAATTTTTTTATTTTCAAAATTATATTTTTTTAATTTATTCGACTCGTTGTTGTATTTCGATTCTATATTTATCGTAAAATTTCCCGTCGTTTAATTTCACGTTTATCGAATATGTTCCTAAAAATTGTCCCGCCGATCTAATAGATCGGAAGGTTCTACATTCACCGGTTTCGATATCCGTTAAAGCTACGGGGAGTCTGGTTTTATTAATTTGCCTCACTTTGTCGTATCTCGGAGAAAGATTTTTCGTTTCTTTTTCCGGTTTTTTCGGTTTTTCCGGTTTTGTTGGTTCGGAAATTATACCTTTTTCTACTAATATTTTCGTAAGCCCGGGTTTATCGAAAATCGTATACCCATAGACTTTATTTTCTTTAGCCAGTTGCTTGAGTTGCGGGAGTGTATAACGCATTTTTTATTTACACAATATTTTTTAAAAATAATTCACTTTTTTAAAAAATTCTAAAAATTTATTTTTGAAATTCGGTATCTTACCATGTCGATTCTATCCACCATATTCATCACACTTATCGTATCTTCCTCCCGATTAAAACATTCCGGATCGTCTACTCGAGAAAAACACTTTTTGGAAAGGCGTATTAGACTGCAGTCTTCTCCCTCTTCGTGCGCGTAATCGTAAGAAAGGGGATAAGTCAATCCCACGATATAATCTTCATCAATTTCGGTTATTTTAATAAAACCCTCGAGACCGTTGGAATAGGAAAATCGCGCTCCGTGCCCGATTTTAAAATCTAAATTTTCTTCAGTAAGAACGTATAACGCGGGAACGAAAAAATGCGGATCATTTTCGTACGCGTCTCGACTATTCCACTCGGGGATATCGTCGTACGATGTGAATTCGAAATCGTTGATTAGCGGGTATTCACCTTCGCCATTATCGATTATTCTTCTACGCTCGTTCGTGTAATTCATTTTTTTTATTTTTTATATATCAAGATTTTTTTTTAAAAATTAATCAAAATATTTTTTTCATTTCTCGCGCGCGACGATCCGACGATATTTACGTTTCTCGGTCGCGTCATTTTCGTTTATAATCCGAACCGTCTCAACGTCATTTCTATCTCTCTTACGAACCTCCTCAACTCCACTTCCATCTCTCTCACGAACCGGTTCAACGTTATTTTCATCTCTCTCACGAGCCGGTTTAATATCGTACCAAGCGCTCTCGTCGTCCGCGGTCGTAAAACGAATTTTTCGCTGTTCGAACTCGTTTTCCGGGATTTTATCGAACGCGGGATTACGCGGATGTTTAATTCCTCTAAATTTTTCGTCGCTCATAATTTTTTAAAAAATAAAAATCGTTTAAGTATTTTTACCCGAATCGGTAAAAATAACTTTTTTTTCGTAACCCCTAAAATTTAAACGGTTGCGGAACCTCCCGAGTCAAGTTGAACTCTCTTCCAAATCGAATCGATCGCTCTCCGGAATCCCTTCCCCAAATCCTCCGTGTAACCATAATTTACCTCGCGTTTTACCGCGCGAATTTCGAGACGCTCGATAGAATGAAACATCCAATCATCCATACTTTGAAACGTTGACATATTTCCTAATATTCTTTCGACCATTTCGTCGTACGACTCTTCGACATCCGTCGTCTCGTTAATAATTACCGGATGAGAAACGAAAGGCGCCTCTCTTACGATTTCTTCGCACTCTTCGTCAAATTTTTTCATTCGGCATTCCAAAACCAATTTAATTTTATGTCGGCGACAACGATCTAGATAGTCGATTATTAAGGATCTAACCGCGTCTAAAAATTCGTGAGGCATATATAGCTCTCGACTTTTTATCACGTGCGTGGTAAAACGACCGTTTAAAGTCGATTGCGCTCGTTCTATCGTAAATCTATTCATTTTTCATATTAAGATTTTTTTTTAAATTTAAATTTAAATTTTTTTCAACCGTAAACCGCGCTCAACTTATTTCCGTCCGATTGAAACGTCATCAACCTGTCGCTAATCACTAGCGCGTAAGCCGTCGTGTTCGCCGGGACGTTATCTCCGAATCGCGCTTTGACGGAGATATCCGTGATAGAATGTTTTAACCTCTCACTCTGTTTGCTCACGTCAAACACGAACAGCGGGAAAAGAGTTTTATAATCGTAAGGAGAAATATTGGGATTCGAAATGAGTTCGTCCGTTCTATAAAACTCGGATCTGAAATTAGCGGCGTCTCCGTAAGCCCGGGAGAATTTAAATTGCGTAAAATCCAACTGATAATCCGTTTGGGGATACCTATCCGAGTTGAGCGTGACGTACATGTTGATCAAGTTGACGTGGTCGAAAAGCGTGGGATTTCTTTCCTGGTTGCCCTCTTTGTCGGTTTGAAACCCGATAATAATCCAGCGAGGTTTTTCCGGGCTAGATTTCGTCGACAGCCTCCAAGAAAAGCTCGTCGAAAGCGGAACGCTGATCGAGTCGCATTGCCGCATACGGTAACCTACGGGAAGACTAGCTTTGGATTCGATCGTTTTGTACAGAGCCGCCTTTTGAGTGTCGGCGGGCTCGACGTGAGGGACGTACCAAGAGAGCCTGGAGAGAGTCACCTTGCCAGCATCCACCGCGCCGCCTCTAAAGATGGCGTTATCGTCCGACTGTCTAACCAGGGTTAGCGTTTGTTTCATCCCGTACAACACTTTGTCGTAATCTTCGCAAAACCCGAAAATATGTTTCAAAGGGACTCTAAAACTAAAAGTGCCTTTCGGATCCGGTAAAACGATTAAATAATTTTGACGAATTTGAAATCCGGAATTATTTCCGCGATGCGCGTCGGGATTCGTATCTTTGTACCACAATTGGTTTAAACCCTGAGATTTCGAAAAATCGTCAGGATATTTCAAACACCCGAGCATGGTCGTGGCTTGACCGGGATTAAAAAGAGATTCGATTTCTTGACTGGAAAGTTGATAGCGGATATTGTTGAAAAGGTATAAAAGGCCGTTATTCGTTAAAGCGACGTTATCTCCGTTGGCGTAGGCCGTGCCGTCCGCTTTCGTCAGTCTTCCTTCGATCTGCAAAAAACTTTCGCTCGGGCGAGAAAATAAATCTTGCGTTTCGATGTTGATTCTAATTTCTCCGGGATTGTTTAAATTTGTGCCCACGATCGGTTCGTATTCGTGAAATTCGTAACGCTCCGTATTTTCGTCGATGACGTAAGATTCCGTTAAACTGTACATTTTTTTAAAAAATTGTCGAAACCCTTTAAATTACTCGAGGAAAATTTGAGGAAAAGATTTTCCGTCTTTGACAAAAATTCGTTTAATTTTGATAAATTTATATCTACACGCCGTCGTCTTGGGATAAATCTTTCCTCGGTGGTAAACGATTTTAGTGGGAGGCAAATTGTGTTCGAGCAGAAAACAATTAATATCGTCTTCGAGATCGGTCATGGCGACCATTTGTTTATCCGACAATTTCACGACGGCTTTTCTAAAATCGTAATCGGTGTCACAAATTTCGATCACTTCCGCTCCGTCGAATTTTATACAGGCGGCGTGTATAAAAACGGTGGCGGATTCGTATTGAGGAGATTCGAAAATTTTATAACTCGGCATTTTTATGTTCGGTACAACTCTTTAACTAAATCGTCAATTCCGCTTCCGTCGATGAGAGACCCGATAGAGACGGGTTCGACGGGATTAAAATGTTTGGCGTTAATCGCTTTAGATTTCGGAGTGAGGACGCTTTTGGCTTTTTCCGTCACTTTTTTACCGACCGCGCTTAAAGCTTTCTTTCCCGCTTCCGTAGCGGCTGATTTTCCGGCTTCTAGAGCGGCTTGACCCACTTTTTGGGCGGCGGCCTTCATCATACTTTTAGTAAAGAAGCTGGCTAAAAAATCTAATAAACCGCTGCCGCCGTAGGCGTAGCGTCTAACGAAACCCTTATTTTTCGGAACGAGCATTTTTTAAATTAGAGACGTCAACGTTTTAAATTGACTCGAATTGATGACGTTTAATCGTAACAGATCGTTGCACACGGCTAATATCTCGTCTCGTAATCCGGTATTCCCCGCGGCTTTGCTCGCTAATAAAAGTTCTAACCTCTCGAGAAGGTCGTTGGGATTAGAAAGGCCGGAACCTTTCGCTCCGAAATAATGTTCAAAAAACCGAACTTTGTTAAACGAACGATTAGTAATTAATTTGCCTTTCGGATTATATTTCTCGTAGCGAGCGTTCGTGCGATCCAGCAAATCTCTATAATTTTTTAAATCTGCGTCGGTATATTTTTTACGCTGATCCGGATTTTTCAACGTAATAAGATCCCACAATCCAGGGGTGCCTTCGTATACGACGTCGTCTACGATTAAATCGTTGTTTTCCATTATCCGAACGGGTTTGTCGCCCATAAAATATCCTCCGACTTCTTCCCTCACGCCAAACTTTTTGTCGGAATCGCGATCCCGGATTAAAGCGCGGAGTCTATCGCTGACGAAGAGCGTGGTGGTGTCGACGGGTTCACCAGGTTCAACGTAGGGAAGAGGGGCGTCTCGGCGTAATTCTTCCTTGATTCCTTCCGCGACGTCTCTCTGCGCTTTTATTAAATCCTCGGTCGTCTTCTTTTGTAAATCCGTCACGGGTTTAAACGCGAGAGACAAATCTTCTTGCAAATCGCGCTCCGCGCCGCGTTCTTGTAGAAAATTATCTTTGAGTCGCTGTTTTAAATCGCAAAAATCTTTAACCATCTTGTCCCGCTGTTTAGGATCCGTAATTTTTAGAAAAGCCATATTTTTTCTAAAAATTATAAACGTCTTTAAATCGAACGCACGATTTAAAAGTACATTTGTAATTTGATACCTAAGACGATTTAAAAGTACACTCGTAATTTGATACTTAGGACTATTTTGTTAAAGGCATCTTGACTTCGTCGTCGATTTCCCCGATCGTCTTTCGACTCGTTTTGCGAATTTCTTCCTTTTGACTCAGAAAATCTTCCAACTCGGAGCGAATCGCTTGAAACTCTTCGTCCGAAATGTGTTCGTCGTCGAGCGCTTTGGAGAGGAGAGACGAAACGGTACTCAGTTTGCTCGCGGCTAAAACGCGAATCTTTTCGTGTTTGCGAAGTTTGGTAAACAGACGTTTACCGACGTACTTTCCCATAGCCGTAAGCGCGCTAAGACCCGCGGCGGCGACACCTAAAACCGTCGCTTCGGGTACCGCGACGACCGTAGATAAAAGAATGACTCCGCCCGCGGATAAGCCGGTGGCGGCGAAACTAAAACCCGTTCCGATAAAATCGACGAATTTGCAAACGCGTTTGTATTTTAAACTCGTGGCTAATCTTTGACTTTCTTCGCGCGAAAAAATGGTGCGAATTTCTTTAATTTTGTTTAATCTAAATTCTTGCGACTCCATTTTTTCTAAAAACGCGAAATCGTTTAACTCAAAGAAACATTCCGAGGAGAGGAATATTTTTAAAGGGGCTGTTGGCGCCGAGTAAAATTCCAGCCCCGTCGTAAACTCGACCTCCCTTTTTCAGATAGAGTCCTTCTCCGACGGACTCAAAACCCCTACCCGAAGTCGGACTCAAATATAACCCTTTCCCGTCCGTTTCGATTTGGCAAACATTGCCGCCTTTTTTCAGATAGAGGCCAGAACCGAGAGCTTTGTTGATGACCGTACTCCCTAATCCGGATAAAGCGCCTATTCCCAAAGCGGGTAAAACTTTGCCAGCCATCATGGGAAGAGCTCGAGCGGCTAAACCGGCTAAAAGAGGTAAAAAGCCGCCTTCTACGGTCGAATTGTAAGCGAGTTGAGATTTGCTCATTTTTAAATCTAAACCGGATCCTTCTCCCGCGGCTCTTTGGATTCTCTCCGTTTGAGTACGGGTAAGGGCGATTAAATCGTCTCCAACGAGATCGTCTTTGCCGAGTCGGATCGTCGTAGACGTGCCGTTTTTAGCGGCTCGAAGAATTTCGTCTTTTTGACCTTCGGAAATATTTACGCGTATATGTTCGTACATTTTTTTAAAAAAAAATTAAAAATCCTTTAAATTTCCCTAATATGAAAACGAATCGTAATATTTTCTCCGCGTAAATTCAATAAATTTCCGTCTTGATCCGTGAGACTCGTTTCCAAATTGTTGATCGTCGAAACGATGATGGGCAGATATACTAAATTTCGCGGCGTTTCCACGATTTTGTATCCGGGACTCACGTCGGGAAAAAAGGTGTAAATCGTATTTTGAGTGAGCCCGTTGACGTAACTTCCGGAAATAATGTTGATGTTGACCCGGATAGTGTTGATGGATAAAATGTCGACGACGTTTTCCGATTCGTGAAGCCCGCTCCTGTACGCCGAAGAAGCGAAACCGAAAACTCTGCCGATAGAATTGGGGTGGCGAAAATCGACTATAAAATCTTCGGCGATGTTGATTCTGCATTTTAACGTATTCGGATTCGCCTTCACGGAAATTTTATCGAGATAATTATCTTCCTTCATTTTCTCCCGAATCACGCGGTCGATATCGCGGATATCGTAACTTCCTTCCGGAATAAGAAACAGTTCCCAATCTTTCCCGCCGTTGGGGGAATAGCGAAAATGGTTATTATGGGAACTAATGTTGGGGAAAGAATAATACGTCTCGAGGTTAACGAGCGCAATTTCGTATCGTTTGTCGTTATCGAGTTCTAGAGGCGGGTGAAATCCCGTCGTAAATTTAGTTTTATTGTTAGAAACGACGACTTGGAAAGAATTTTTTTGCGCCGTGTTTTTAGCGATGTCGCGTAATAAATTTTCCATATTTTTCGTATCGGGAAAAAACGTTTAAATAATGTAGAATTCGTCGAGGCCGCGTCTGTATTTGCCGGCGTCTTTTTTAGAAGAGAGGTCGATAACGACGAATTTATACGGTTTCGCCCAGGTTTCGCGACACAATTTCTTAAATTGATCTTTGTCCATATCTTGGCTCACGTGGTCGTTGTAGATGTGGTTTATATTTTTCAAATCTTGGGGAAAGAGGCAGATAAAATTGGCGTTTTCTCGAATCGTCTGCCGAGGCAGTTTGAAATAATTTTGAGAGAGATAAAAACAGTCGACGTTGCTGTGGCGCCCTCGAACGTAATAACATTCGCACTTGTTTTGTTTTTCCAAGAGTAGATCGTCAAAAATTATTAAATTTTTATCCGAAGGATTTAAATCGCGCGGATCTGGAACGTCCGAAGCGTGTTCGAAAAACTCGCAAACGAGTCCTTCGCGCTTAGGATCTTGTTCCCGCGTCAACACTTCGATAAATTGGGAAGGAGTTATGTCTCTAGAAACGATCTTGTCTCGCATGCTAAATAGGCGCAAAATTTCGCTCTTGTCCAATTTCTTTTTAAAAGCTTTATGAATTAAAGCGTATTCGGGTTGGAATAAACTTTTTTCGAAAACTCGGAGATTGTCGTAATCCAACCAATCGGGTTGGAGTAGGAGGTTTAACAATAGAGTCGTTTTGCCGCATCCGGATTTGCCGACGATCACTCCCCTAAAACTTTTCGATAAGAGGGGGCTATTGAAGCGTTTGGTTTTGTTCGTCCAGGATAAATCTCTAATTTCCATTTTTTATCTAAATGGAATAAGTCGTTAAATAAAAATGTATTGCGTCAAATGTAAAAGAGAAACCGAGACAGAGAGGTTGGACAATGTAATTACTAAAAATAACAGACCCATGAAAAAGGGAAAATGCGTTGTCTGTGGAACGACCAAAACCCAATTTACGAGAATCGAAGGCGGTTCGTTGTTGAATAGAGCGATAAATTCCCTGCCTTTCGAAATGCATCTCCCCGGGCATAATTTCACGGGGCCGGGAACGAAATTAAACAAGAGATTAAACGCGGATCTCACCCCGAGGAAATGGAGTTTACCCGTAAACAGAGTAGATAAGGCCGCGTATCATCACGACGTGTGCTATTTAAAAAATAAAGATACGACAACGAGAAACAAAGTGTGCGATAAAGACATGTTGGAAGAGATGGAAGGGATTTATAATCCGACATTGAGAGAAAGGGCGGATCGGTCCATCGTGCGAAAAATTATCGGAACCAAGATAATATTCGGGATGGGACTTAAAAAAAAGTTTAAAATGGACCGATAATTTAGCGGAAGAATTACACAAGCCCGTCGTTAAAAAATTTCCTAAAAGACGCGTGCGCGTAAATAACATTGATGAAATATGGGCCGCGGATTTGGTAGATATGCAGGCATTCTCAAAATTTAACCGGGGAATCAAGTACCTGCTTGCCGTTATCGATATTTTTTCCAAATACGGTTGGTTGATTCCGCTAAAAGATAAGACTGGGAAATCGGTAGCGGCCGCTTTGGGAAAAATATTTAAGGAAAGAAGACCGCAAAAAATATGGGTTGATAAAGGTAAAGAATTTTACAATAAAGAAGTACAGGGTCTAACGGAATTGTATTCTACCGAAAACGAAGAAAAATCTAGCGTGGTGGAGAGGTGGAATAGAACGATGAAGGAGAAAATGTGGAAATATTCCACGCGGGTATACATCGACGTGTTGGACGAACTCGTTGATCGATACAATAATACGAGACACTCGTCAATAAAAATGACACCCGTTGAAGCCAGTAAAGAGAAAAACAAAATTAGAGTTTGGCAAAATCTTTACCCGGATCATTATAAAATAAAAACTTTTAATCCGCAATTTTCGGTGGGTGATAAAGTGAGAATCTCGAAGAAAAAGAAAACGTTTGAAAAAGGATATACGCCGAGATGGACCGAAGAAATCTTTACCGTGACTGTCGTACAAAAAACTACACCGGTGACGTATAAAATAGCGGACTATAATGGGGAAGAAATACGAGGTACGTTTTACAAACAAGAACTACAAAAAAACGATCAAGAAATATTTAGAATCAAAAAAATAATACGTCGGAAAGGCAATGAATCGTTAGTAAAGTGGTACGGCTACCCCTCGTCGTTTAATAGCTGGATTGATAACGAGGATCTCGTTTAAAAAAACAGCAAAACTGCCCCCGGTTCTACATTACTTTTACCCCAACACTGGGTAGATTCTTTTACGTGCACGCCCAGTGCTGGGGTGATCTTCAGTCTTTCTTAAGCGCTCTCATCCGTAGGCTCGCCCCAGACCTTTCTTAATCCCTCCAACCTGTTGGCTCACCACCAGTATTAACCTCCACAAATCACCTTAAACCCCACAACCCCATAGCTCTCGAAACGAAACAGAGCTACGAACGAGGTAAGGCAAATTGCTATGTGATTGATTACCAACTCCATGGTAAAGAATCTTTTATGTGCACAACCCATAGAGCTCATAATCAATCGCATTAGAGGTATTACCTGGCAGCTACCATTAAACAGACCGGAAAGTGTCATACTCAGCCCGCGGCTGCCCTTAAACGAACAGAAGCGCGTCATACCGGACTTCAGCCCATAACGTGTACCGACGACAGTCAAATAATACAAATTTCGGTCCTGCTTATATACTCTTATACACGTTATATACTGTAGTGAAGTTTAAAATATACAAAGTATATTAAAGTATTTAAATAAATTGGCGTGTTCATTTACATAAAAATTAAATAAGATATTACGTTAAAGTAGTTTTTTTATATTCACTTAATTAAACCCATTACCAAATAAAAATAAGAAATAACGACTTTATTTAAAAAATATATCATTGTTCGAAAAGGGAAGTAATAACTACGTTATTAATATAAATAGCAATCAGGAATTTCCCCAACTCGTGAAACCGAAACAAGATTTTTAAAACCGAAACAAGAACGTGAGTCAATTGGATATTATATATTTTCTAGATTTAAAAAAGGTTTTTACGCGTGAATCGGAATATACAATACGCTAAAGGGTAAGTAAATTATATTATAAACCGGGCGGATAAGATTTTTTTATAAATACGGGAAAAAAATCTCGTATTTATAAATTTTTTGAGATTTTTTGGGAGGAGGTTTTTGAAAAAATTTTATATCTCGAAAATTTTTATATCTCGAAAATTTTTTATATTTTGAAAAATTTGAGAGGTTGGGACGGAGTTTGAACCTCGGGATGGTGTGGTGTTGAAGTTTGCCCTTCTGGGAGGGGGAGAAGGTTGAACCTTCTTGGTGGGGTTTGGTCTAACAACCGGTAATATCTTACTACTATCATGAGTTCATTTCAGTTATTTTACCACAAAAAGCTACAACTATCCACCGACACAAGACAATCATTCTTGAATACCACAAGTTTGTCAGTGCTTGTTCACAACACTTCTGGATGTTTAAAGCAATGTTGATATGGTTATACGCGATATCGTTTGCCGAAGATGAATGAATATTTAAAATACTGATTGACCCGCCGATTGTTTGTCAAGCCACATACCATTTACTGCTGAGTATATTATACAATTGGGACGTCAATATTGAAGTAGCTTCAAAGAAGGGATACCACAAAAATCCGACTTCAACCGGGTTCCTCGGCTTGCAACAGATCTCCATAGACTGTCAACCCAGTACAAGAGTGTGGAGTGTGGTAAACATGTCACGAAATATACATTGCAAAAAATACGGTAATTAAAAATAATTGTTTGCCCATTGCCGAACCAAAAAAAGCATTATCTGTATTGTTGTAAAAGGTCACCAATATCTCAAATATGGATTGAATTATTCAACAATTTCGTCATTCATTTATCAGTATGAGGGATAAGCATAATCCTACCTCGTTGGTGACGGTTACTGTCAGAGTGGCAGTCGCTGTGTTGCTACATTGATCTACTACGATGAATCTCAATGTATCCACTGAAGACGTCAGAGAAGAGGCAGTGGACAAGATATCTGAAACGAATCGTCATGATAGAGAAGTACCAATACCGAGTATCTAGCGTTTTAAATACTTCACATTAAGTTGGTCGAATAACTAGAGCTTATCAAAGGCTTTTCGATAAATAGATCACATTTTATTTATATGGAAAAAAAAGTAACTGTGCATCTTTAAGATGTATGATACGTAGAAAAATTTGTCGAAGAGTTTAACTCAGTCATGTCAGTATGCCTATCTAATATATGTTCGTTTTGTGTCACATGACTTCGGTTCCATCACATTTTTAAATATTCCTATGTTGATGACAATTCTAAATATGCTTATAATACACATACACAATGACGAATCAAAACTGTACTTCGATGTTGACGTCGTCATTGACACAGACAGAGAGCTGACGTCATCTGTATTGACGTCATCAAATGAAACTGTGTACAAGGAAGTTCCGCTTGTAGTAGACATTGTTATAGATACAGATGCTGGTAAATTGGTGAAATACGGGTCATCATCTATTAAAACAAGATCGTGTTTATAGAACAAACAGGATAATACATACCAGACAATGAATGGAAATTGACAAAACCTTACACTAGACTTTTAGACAATTTATATAAAAGTTGCCGTTTTGTCTTTTGTTGGTTGGTCCGAAAAACATCAACACAGTTGTTCCTGTAAATTGTGCGTAGTCTACAATTTATCCTTCCCGTTGTATCCTGTAATGTTTCTCATTAAATGATAACATGATTATGAAATTCCAATTTGCAGGTATTCAGATTTTGTCTTTAGTATTATACGGACATTGATATCACAGCTCACATACTAGAGCCGCGCCCGTGGTCCAGTGGTTAGTGCGCTGGACTTGTAACCCGGAGATCTGGGTTCGAATCCAGGTCGCGGCAGGGCATACCCTTCTATGAAAATTTGACAAAAATGTCGATTTTCCTCCATATGTGGAGAAAGTTACCTTGTGGAAGGGTAAGTTAGTACTGGTAGGTATACAGTCCTGGAGAACTGGTTAGGTAAACCGGTCGCCGTATATAACTGAAAAATTGTTGAAAAACGGCGTTAAACCCCAGTGACAATATGTCACATAAAAACAAAAAACAAACAAATCACATACTAGGTAGTGTGTCCATCCGCATTGCATATGATCTGTCATTCTTAATCGTTGCAGATCCCCAGTTCACCACATCTCCCACACTTGTAGACCCCAGCGACATCATGTAATTATCATCTTCCTCGCCTCCTCCTTTCTTATACGTGATAATGTCAGAACCACTTGTCCACCTGGAAATAAATGTTTAAGATATAAATATATCGCCATTGTTCAACCTTCTCCATTATTTAACAATCCTTCCCAAACGTAACACAGAAAAATAGCCTTATAATAGGGACGGACTACCGATGTCATTTTATAGAATTATCTGTAACTACACATGTAATGGTAAATATTTCGTCCTATACCACAGTCATAAGGCCGATTTTAGCTGTCAAAAGGATAGATTTTAGATAATAGTGTATTACTTTTTCATGACAAAACGTAGGGCGACTTCTAGGTTCAAACATTGCTGATAGGCATGCCTGTGTTAAAATTGGCGGTAATATTGTACATTTTGATACATACCACCCCCATTTGTCTCCACTTTTTATGGTGATACGGTCTGATGTCGCCACTGACAACGACTGTTCCCCACTTGAAGCTAGATATAAAACATATATTAAAATTCAATTCTTGTATTCGCATTTAGTCACGACCGTGGTCTAGTGGTTAGTGCACTGGACTTGTAACTCGGGGATCCGGGTTCATATCCCGGTCGCGGAGGTCATACCCTTCTATGAAAATTTGACAAAAATGACGATTTTCCTCCACAGTGGAGAAGTTGTCGGCTCCTTGTGGAAGGATAAGTTAGTACTGGTTAGTATACAGTCTAGCAAAACTTGTTAGGTTGAACCGGTCGCTGTATATAACTGAAAAGTTGTTGAAAAACGGCGTTAACCCCAGTAAAAAAATATTCACGATTGCTATAATTTGAGAGGTGCGCAAATGCATTGCGTGCGCATGTATTATATCAGATAAGAAATGTTCTATTGTATATTACTAGATTTGAGACACATGTTTGAAATAGCAACTCGATATTCCACTTTAATTTTGAAATGCCACTTACAAACTGTCTTAGAATTTTGTCCGATGAGTTCATACGAATTCCCAGACGTCGGCCTCCAAACTTGGAAATAGACCGTCTGAGTACCAGATACCCAAAAATAGGCCTCCCATCTATCAACAATACCACAACAATCCACGATATAATCTGAATCTCCCATCATGTACCCATAGCCTGAAATAACTTCACAATATTTGAATTTGATAGAAGAATAGGGGATTCATTCCTTTGAATAAACAAGGCATTTCAAATACATTGTAAATGAAAAGTTCGCAAAGGGAACACTCTAAGGGTCTTCCTGGGGTCTTCCACCACCGTTAAAGCTGGAAAAGACGTCAAATGACAGTGGCTGTCGGTGCGACGCTAAACACCAAACAAACAAAGGGAATATAGTAATGAGTAAACATAGCAATGGGCGGAGCATCATAGCACTTCAAAGAATTGTTTCTGGGTTACGCACGTGCTTGTACTACAAAGTATTACTATTTTCTTCGACAAAATAATTCGTTCTGCGATAAGCTACATGAATTAAATAAATCTGAATACAGTTTTTTGTGATAAAATCATATGACTTACCCGTATTATATTCTATATCGTCATCTTTTGATTTTGGGTCATTTTCACCGAAGCGACTGTTTGAACATTGAGCAGCTAAAATAATATTTTAATGATAAACTCAAACTTAAATTATAAACTCAAAAACAGAAAACAACTAAATCGACTTTTGTAGCTTTAAGCCACCAATGTACTTAAATACATGAGATATATCTAATTAATTCACTTGCGAATATTAAGTCATTCGTCATCTCTAAGAATATTCAGCTGGACATAAACCCGAAAAGTTGTATTCCTTATTTGCGAACAAAGAAACTCAATAATAGAACCAGATATTTCTTTAACAACAAAAAATGTTAAAATATGATGTATCAAAAATGGATGCCGTGGCACCGTTAAATGTCGCATCGCCGTTAAATGTCGCACTTACCGTTAAGTGTCGCACGTTGCCGTTAAATATCGCATCGCCGTTAAATTACAGTCAAACCTGTGAACAAAGGCCACCGTTTGAAGAGACAAAATA
Organism: Lutraria rhynchaena; assembly: GCA_008271625.1. Taxonomy (NCBI): domain Eukaryota; kingdom Metazoa; phylum Mollusca; class Bivalvia; order Venerida; family Mactridae; genus Lutraria; species Lutraria rhynchaena. The sequence goes on along the minus strand of VIBL01000056.1, from coordinate 2,391,206 downwards.
TGACTTTTATTGGCGGATGGCCTTTATTTGGAGGTCAAGGACGGTCTTTGCAAAGAATGACCCATATTTACAGCGTGGCCTTTATTTGGAGATATTATTTGCAAAGACCATCCTTGACCTCCGAATAAAGGCCATCTGCTGATAAAGTCACATTTTGTCTTTTAAACGGTGGCCTTTGCTCATTGGTTTGACTGTATTTTACCTTCTGTCCGCGTATTTTAGCTAGATCTTTAATATTAATATTTCGTTTTTAGCAAAACATTTTTTGAACGAGGTGCGGTAAGCTACATAAATAAACACGTATAAAAACTACCGTGACAACATTATTAGACTGAACATTATTCCTGGAAAAAATATTTGATTTTTCAATTTGAAAGATCTTTACTCTCAAGATCTTGGAAATCATTTCATAACTTAAATAATCTACATAATAAAAATATAACCAATGAGTATTATCATTAGATACAAATTGTTATGATTAGTAAGTTTCATCAAGCTAATATTAAAGTATCGTCAAGATTACTATTTGATGATAATACTCAAACCAACTTTTTATCGTTTTTACCACATTGAATATGTGAATGTAATTCTGGAGTTGAGTCTCTTTAAAGATTAAATAAAATAGTTGTTATTGTTATTACCTGCAGTTGTTTGGACAATAACCAGCAAAACTAGTAGTGATAATCCTTGCATTATCCTTGCGTTGGTAACGCTCTTTAATAGTGCAATTTTTTCCACTACTGTTTAATACAATATCGTAAATAATTATTGTCTGTTTTCTGAATGTTGTTACACGAGTTTAGCACTGTCGCGGGCCTTATTTCATCCACAACGCGTACTTCCGTTAAGGTACCAGTTTGCTATTCGATTTTATCACAAACAAAGATAAAGTTTAACATAGCTTTACAGTATCGTAAAGAACTAAACTCATACCAATCTTTTAGAACAATTACTGCGGGTTCATTGCACGATTATAGAAATATTGACAGTAAGACAACACGAACATTCTTCTAGGACTCAGAGACATCAATTTTACCGATTAAGGAACAAATGAAAAGCACTTCGTATGATAAGTGTGTGTATGTATTATTAAGATATGGATCTTCATGAATAAATACAATTTTTCATTTGTCGTCTTACAATTTGATGACCTGGCCTCGAGGTTATAAAACTTGTGAACAGTCTCCGAGCTCATATCTCAATTACATCAGTGAGGCATTCTGGTATGAAAGTTATCAAGTTTAATGATAAAATACATTGTGTACATCATTGTGAACACATTCTACCATTTGACAAGAAAAATAAACATATAAAGCTGATATAATGCATGAAAACAACTTGGCAGACATAATTTCGCTTTAAAATATGATTGTTTCAACAATCTATGTTTTATTTGAGCAAGTTTTTCTTATGCGTGCTCATGATATTTAAAACGATCACAAACACTGCTGTACAGACAATGGCATTGAATTTTTTACCTCCCAACAACAAAATTGATTTTCAATTACGACGACAAAACAACACCGGATGGTCACCGTATTATTTGACAATATAAGAGGACAATGAGGTATAATTTTACATTAAATTATCAAACGAGCAAATTTGATTTTGATGACAAGTCTACAAATCACACAAAAGCGTTCACAAATCCTACCTTGTACCGAATTCATATCCGTATTTATTTGTTTGTGTCAACACCCAGATGTGAATAGCTAATGACGTCACTGCGTGCTTACTGTTTGTCCAACTCGCCCAAATACGGATCTGGAGAAATTATTTCTATTTCTGTACAGGACCGCAAATAATGTAGACACTTTTGAAAGGCCTTGAATTGTGTCATTATAACATTAAATAGATTCAGTATTTATAGATTTCTATTAATGAAATTCTACTGAGGAAATATTTGAAATTCAACTAATTTGGACAGTTCACTACACTTCTGATTTATTGTTGTATTATGCATCAGTCAAAAATGAAACACCTGTGGTTGAGTTATAATGACAAAAGATTCCAATGACAAAATGTACCACGCAAAAGATTCCGTTAGGACTTCAAATCAAGCACAGTTCATTCCTGTCTATGACAATTGAACTTAAGTCGGACATGGGATAAAAAAAGCAGATGTACCTTTGTTATTGAAATATTTCGGGTGAACCGCAGTTACTTGACACAAAGCTAAATTTATGCATAATTAGGTATAAGTAGTCTGTGGAGCTAAAATTTGGTTTTTGTGTCATATACCTTTGGGGGTAAACATAGCAAGCCCCGTCATTAATTTCATATTCAATAACAAAAGTTTGTGGCACAGACTTTTTCTTATTATACTTTCTGATGAAATCATTTTGGAAGCGTAGTTTGCAGAAGTACATACATGTATCTTTAAAAGCGACATTTCTATGACAAACTCACAACTTTCCGTTCAAAGACTAAAACTGGAAGTTCTACTTTGAAGTATAAAAAACTATTTCTAAATATACACTACTTGTTGTATGCATTAACTGCACCTTATATTGTTAGTTCGGCTTATGTAGATATGTAGGTATAACTATATGCAGGTAACAATTTGTACATTAGTATGATCACTATTATGTGATGCCGAAAGATGATTGCTTTTTTATTATGTGACATTATCAATGGCTTTTACGCCGTTTTCAACAATTTTTCAGTTATACGGTTCATATAGCCAGTTTTCCTGAACTTTATACTAACCAGTACTAACTTACTCATCCACAAGGAGCCGGCAACTTCCCCACATACGGAGGAAATTAACATTTTTGTCAAATTTTCATGGTACTGGACACGTTGAAGTATTTAATAGTAGTAGGGAAATGGGTGTTTTGGGGCATTCCCCCCACCTCCGCTAAATCCCTCCCAAACCCCGGCAGGTGTCCACGGGTCCTGTCCATCCCCGCAACCTACTTCAAATATGTCTCAATCCCACCCAACCTCCGCTAGAAGCTTCATAAGCATGGGGAATCCCCTACCAGACGCGCACGAAAGGGGATCCCCACCTCAGTCAACCACCGTCAACCTCCATCAACCACCGTCAACCTCAGTCAACCTCCGTCAACTTTCTTCAAAATGTGTCTCAATCCCATCCTCTCGCGAAAAAAAACTTATAAGTATGAGAAAAATTTTCCCATACTTATAAAAAAAATCGCGCATTAGAACGGTTTATAATACAACATACAATGATACAACGGTTTATAATACAATGTGTCCTTTAGCGGTAAACTTGTATTCGTCGTACGTTAAAGTGTATATTCCGATCCTCGTGTCCGGCGAATTAATATCGAACGACCACATTTTATTAATTACTCTTTTTTGATTTTCTAGACGGTCCCAAAATATTTGCGATCTTCCATCACCCAGGTCCACATGTAATAATCGTTGTTTTCCCACCGGATTATTATTTTTTCTCGTATACGTCAAATTAACACCGAGCGTGTAAACCCCCGTCTTTTTAAGAAGCAAGTGTTCCGTACCGTACAAATGTTCATCACCTACAATCACGGGGTACGTTACTATATCGTTATAAATAATATTTTCGTTCGGCGTTTTCATGGTTTTAACGAAGGCTGATGTGAAAAAGTTGTATCGTCTATTTTTATTATTGGTGATAACGACTCGGTTATCCTCTTTTTGTTTTATATTAACGTCGAGCGAAAATAAAAGAGTATCTAATAGCTTATTTTTAAGAATTTTTATATCCGATTCTAGTTGTAAAATTTTGGTATTATTTCCTACGATGGCTCTACCCTCATCCATCTTTATTTTTCCGATGATTGAATTTAGATCTTTCTCATCTACAAATTTTTCCAAGTCTTTTTTAAAATTTTCTACCCCTTCTCAATATCGCCCTGTAATTTTCGTTCGATTTTATCCTCAATGGTTTCACTATCTAACGCCCATTCTTTTTTAAGTTTATTCAATTCAGTTTCCATTTTTTGTTCGTCGACGTATCCCTCCAAATGTTCTTTTACCGTTGTCACAAAGGTTTTACCAATTTCCACTTTGCTCGTTCCAATTAATTCGTTATCATCTACGTACATTTCCAATTCTTTTTTAAGACTTTCTACCCCCTTTTTACGTCTTGTTCAACTTTATCCTCAATGGTTGCATCATCCTTCGTCCACTCTTTTTTTAGTTTATTTAGTTTAGCTTCCAATTTTCGTTCGTTGATGTAATCTCTTAGATTTTCGTTTATTCTCGTAACCAAGGTTTTACCAATTTCCGTCTTTGTTCGTTCCAACTCTTTTTAGTGTATGTACCTCTCCAATTCTTTCTTTAAAATTTCCACTCCCTTTTTTACATCTCTCTGTAATTTCCGTTCGATTCTATCCTCGATAGTTTCGGCATCCAACGTCCATTCTTACAGTATATAATTTATATGTCAAATCAAAGTCGAGTGTATACCATCCTGGTTTTTTAAGTATCCATTTTTCATAACCCGGTTGTTGTTGTTGAAAAACTGGGTACGTTGTGATGCTGTCATGCATAATATATTTGTTTGATGATTTGTCAAAGAAAAACGTGAAATTTCTCGGGTTTTTTTTATCATAGTAATAGGCCTGTCCATTGATATTTTCACTGATGATTATTGTTTCATTCCCAATGTCGAGTGAAAATACAAGCGTATCTAATGCCTGATTTTTATAAATATCAAGATAATCTCGCACAATCTTGTTTCCTCGCCGTATCACAAATGCCTTGTTAGCCGTGTCGCTTCTTTCTATCGGCATCCCGAGATTCGTAATCCTGTTTCCACGCATATTAATTTCCCCGTGCCTTACATCCGTTTTATGCATTCGTCCAAATTTATCGACAGGCATTTTTTATTTATTTGCTTTTAATTAAAACGTATAAACACAAATGTCCACAACTGACTGACCCTTTCGGTTGAACTTGTTCGGCGTCATAAAAAATTTTGGTTTTAGATAATTTACAATTTCAACGGGCGGTTGTATGCCGAAACCGTCGAAATAATATTTATTATTTTCCTTTTTTGATCCAACAAACCCAATGCGTCCCTCCGGCGTTGGAAGATCCAATCTCATCGTCCGGGTTCGAGTCGTCTAAATTTAATATTCCGCATTCCTTTTTCCAAGGGCGTTTCGGTAGTTGATCGCGCATAAATACGCCTCGAAAATTGGGTATTTTTAACTCCTTTTCCCGCGTTCGTCAATTCGAAATTGTTGAGCGGTTAATTAGGCAAAATCACTTTTCCGATCGAGATATTCATGTTTTTTCTTAATAATTTTGTCTATTATGTCCAATCGCCAGATAATTTTCTTGTCATCCTCGCAACTTAGCGCGACCTTGTTCATTTCTTCATTGTACATTTCGTGACTCCGGCTTCTCAAAACGTTCATCTTTCGCAGTTGTTCCTTTTTCGAAAACAAGCATGCCTCGTAATCTTCAAACCGGATACTCTTTTTCACGACAACTTTTTTCATTCCTTTGCATTTTTTCTTTTCTGCTCCTTCGAGCATTTTATACGAGTACAATTTAGCCCTCAGACCGACGAATCCTTCAATGATTTTTCCGCCCGCTTCGTCTTTGAACATCCCGATCACTTTTTAGCTCACCAGAACCGAAGGCTCAGGGTGAGCTGTTAGGATGGGTAGGTGGATGCTCCGACGTCCGTCGTCTGACGTCAACAATGGTCTTCTCCTCAGAAACTACCAGTCGGATTTACTTCAAATTTGCTCTGCTGAAGCCTTTTGACGTTCTAACTGCAATTTGCTCATATTGTACCGGTTGACCCTTTTAAGGGTCACTAGAGCTAAATATAGAAAAACCTTTAATCATCTTCTTCTCATAAACCAATGGATGGATCATCACCAAACTTGGTCTGTAGCATCCTTATATGGACCTTTGTCAGATTTGCTCAAAAAATTTGGTCGGCCCCTTTTAGGGGGTCGCTAGAGCAAAAAAATAAAATAAACCTTTTATCGTCTTCTTCTCATGAACCAAAGGATGGATCATCACCAAACTTGGTCTGTAGCATCCTCGATGGTCCTTTCTCAAGTTTGCTTAATTTGGTCGGCCCCTTTTAGGGGCCCCTAGCACTAAAAATAGAAATATCTTAAAATGACTTTTTCTCATGTTTCTATTGATGGATTATTACCAAACTTGGTTTTTAGCATCTTTAGATAGTGTTCTATCATATTTGCGAAATATTTGCGAAATATTTGCCAACAATTGGTTGGCCCTTATTAGGGGCCGCTAGAACTAAAAATAGAAATATCTTTAAACGTCTTCTTCTCATAATCTAATGGATGGAACCCCTCTTTGTTGGGTACCTCTCCGTAGTGAGGAGGAGTGACACGTACCCCTCAGACTGGTACACTTCTGTGCCTGCGTGATGGGTACATGGCTAAAACCTAACCTGCCTGTTTGCCGTGTGCAGCGCCCCGTATACTGGAAAAGGGGATCCTGGTAGTTGAGGAGGACCCAGGGATCTCCAGTCCCTCCAACACACTGCTTTGGTCTCTGCGTCAGGGTAGACGGGTGGCCAGGTGGGCCCGGCCTGGTTAATCGGCTAGTCATGCCTTGCCCTTAGATAGACAGTACAAATTAGTTTAAAGCGTCTTACCATATGTACATGATTGCGATGGGTCGATTTCTCTGTTACTTCCCTCTACCTCACTCTACCCTATCCTGTCATCTTCCTCCTCTATCTATCCTTCTCTAACTCTGACCTGTTATCTCGTCTCTTTACTTAACCTCTTCTCATATTGACCCATTTTTAGATATCGTATAATCTATATCTCACATTCTTAACATATCTATCCAAGAAGGCGGTGGCCCATGAGCTAATCGTCTGAAATCATTCTTGATTTAATCATACTGATTTTGTACGAGTATATCCTTCATGTAACCTCGTGGCTTGAGGACTGGATATCCGACCCCTTTAAGCTTCCCCGTGTTGGAGTCCGTGGTGGCTGAGGAACTTGGTGGATGAATCAAAACTTCTCAAATATGGATACCTCAAACCTAAACTCGAATGACCCCAAAAAAACGTAAACTGACCCCTGCTTCCACAAACGACAATGCAAGTGCCACATTCCCGTGTTTCCTCGTCATCGAGTCACTTGACGAAGCCACAAAAATGTCAGATCTGAGCCCGTTTGTGATCGAGAAACAAATCAATGGCCTTATCGGATCCGCGAAGTCGGTAAAAAAACTTCGTAGCGGATGTTTGCTTGTGGAGGTTGCGAGACCAACGCAAGTGGACGTCCTGCTGAACATCAAGTCTTTCTTCCAAATTCCTGTGAAATGTACGCCGCACAAGACACTTAACTCATGTAAGGGTGTTTTCCGGTGCGACGACCTCGGGCCTAGTACTGGGTCCGACGAGGTCGCCCGGGAGCTGAAAACACAGGGTGTGCGCACTATACAGCGCATATATTCAAGAAGACAAGGCAAACAAGTACCCACAAACACTTTCATTCCAACTTTCAACTCACCGGCTCTACCAAGTTCGCTTAGGATTGGGTACACTTCCTCCAAAGTGGAAGTGTACGTGCCCAATACTCTGCAATGTTATAAGTGATTCCGATTCGGTCACCGCGAAACAAATTGTCAAAGGACCAGCATCTGCCGTAGGTGCGGTGCAAACTGTGGGGGTTAGCATTACGCCACCTCCCGGTCTTGTATAAAGTGGAAACTTGAAGAAGAGATTCTATCAATTAAATTTAGAACGAACATCTCATTTCAGGAGGCACGAAAACAAGTCGAAAGTACGCAGCGTTTTCAAACACCTAAAGCTCAATCTTACGCCAGCATCTCTGCTAAACGTACACAAACAGTTGATGTCGATACACAGTGAAATATTTGCACCTGTGTAACCACCGCACAACCCATTCAAACAAAAGAAAAGGCTGACCAAAACTTCCCCTTCAGTGACACAATTAACTTGCAACAGTTCCAATCAAAAGGCTTCGCCTAAGAAAACCAAAAACAATGTTAACAAGGTTGTTTCCACTGAGAAGATTTCTCAGAGGCAGACACCGCAAGAACGTATAGTTCTTACAGATCGGCCGAAAAAGGCCGAACGAAACCTGGTGACAACCTCCAACAGATTTGATTCTCTTGAGGAGATCGAATCCATGGAGGACGAATAGATCGGCGCTTCACCTCCAAGGAAGCACTCGCCCTCCAGAAAATGCTCCCCCAGCGTAATTCGGACAGGAGTATTAGTCCTGTAAAGTTTCCGTCGTGATTCTCTCTTTTTATAAACATCAACCATGGATAACATCATTCAATGGAACTGTCGTGGTTTAAAATCTAATTGTAATGATTTACTACTTCTATTATCTAAGTATAGTATGTCTCCAAGAGACCTACCTAACGTCAAATGATAATTTAACTATTAAAAGCTACAGTCTTTAACGCCATCTGTGATAACAATACGAGGGCATCGGGAGGATCAACAATTGTTGTTTCAAACTGTGTTCCTCAGCGTCAAATTAAATTAAACACCCACCTACAGACTGTTGCAGTCGAGGTCACTTTACATGAACCTATTGCGGTTTGTTCGCTTTATCTTCCCACAAACTCAACTTGAGTACTAATGAGTTGGAAAATTTAATTCAACAACTCCCACAACCCTTCCTTTTGTTGGGCGATTTTAATGCACATAATCAATTGTTAAACTACGCTAAAGGTCAAGTTATCGAAAAGATAATTGACATTTAACAAATAAGTTTATTTAATGATAAATCCCCTACTTATTTACATTCAGGTTCAGGTACGTTTACTTCTATATTCTTGGATTTTGCTTGGTCAGTTCTAGACGAGCAATTTGGTAGTGATCACTATCCATTTCTATTATCATCTAATAACGCAGTTCCAGATGAACCTCACACTTACTTTAAATTTGAAAAAGCCGACTGGGAAAAATTTAAAATGCTATGCTCAAGAGATCTTACACTAAATAACCTTGACAATGTTCATGATCAAACGAATCGTTTCACTTCGAGATAAAATAAAATTGCTTGCGATAACATCCCAAAATCTAAGAAAAGTTCTGTGAAGAAAATAAAAAAGCCATGGTTCGATGATGAATGTGAGGGAGCCATTCGGAAACGGAAGGCATCACTCCTGAAATTCAAATGCTGTCCTACAACTGATAACCTCGAAAAATACAGAATATTCAGAGCAAAGGCTCCACGAACAATTCGTGAATCGAAACATAAATCTTGGCGGTCATATATTTCGAAAATTAATTCACATACAACAATTCAGAAAGTATGGGACGAAGTCCGAAAAATTAGCGGTAAACACAGAAAGCGACCTATTGTACAGTTAAAACGTCGTGACGCCCCTGACGCTAAAACGCCAAAGGACATTGCTAATACATTAGCTGAAACATTTGCCCACAACTCTTCGTCAGAACATTATTCAACAGAATTCAATTCATTCAAATCTAAAGCTGGAAAGGAAAACATTAATTTTAGATCTAATAATGACGAAGATTACAACGCATTCTTTAATATGGATGAATTAATGGACTCTATTGATAAAACTAAAGACTCTGCCGCTGGACCTGATGGAATTCATTACCAACTTCTGAAGCATTTACCACAGGTTTCACTTGATCTTTTATTGAACATTTTCAATGATATCTGGGTAACAGGTGATGTGCCGTCTTGTTGGAAGGAGGCACTCGTTATACCTATCCCTTAACCTGGGAAAAACCATAATGACCCTACTAAGTACTGCCCTATTTCTCTCACTAGTTGTATTTGCAAAAAAAAAAATGATTAACACTCGTCTTGTTTGGTACTTGGAATTTAAAGGAGTAATAACTAATTTTCAATCAGGTTTCCGTAAACAGCGAAGCACTAATGATCATCTTGTCCGACTTGAATTTTTCATTGGAGAAGCTTTCATTAATAAACAGCATTTAGTATCAATTTTCTTTGACCTTGAAAAGGCTTATGATACGTGGAGACGACGTGGAAGTATAACATCCTCAAGGATCTTAAAGATGCTGGTTTAAAAGGGAGACTACCCTTGCTTGTTTCAAATTTTCTATCAAACCGTAATTTCCGTGTTCATGTTGGTTCCTTTTTATCAGAGAACCACCAACAGGAACAGGGAGTTCCACAGGGCAGCATCCTTTCGGTTACACTGTTTGGTCTTAAAATAAATAATATAACCAAAGTTCTCAACCCCGGAGTTGATTGTTCATTATACGTCGACGATTTTTTGATATGTTACCGTTCGAAAAGCATGTGTACCATTGAACGTCAACTACAACAGAACCTTGATAAGATCCAAAAATGGGCCTCAGAAAATGGTTTTAAATTTTCAAAATCAAAACGCAATGCGTGCACTTTTGTCGTCTGCGAAAGGCACTCAACGATCCAGAACTATACATATCCAGCTCGAAAATCCCTGTTGTACCTGAAGTAAAATTTCTTGGTGTCATTTTTGATAAAAAATTGTATTTCATACCCCATATTAAAAATCTAAAACAAAAATGTCTTAAAGCTCTAAATCTACTGAAAGTCCTTTCTAATACTGAGTGGGGGTCAGATACCTCAACGTTACTACAACTGTACAGAAGCCTTATCCGTTCCAAATTAGACTACGGACCAATTGTTTACGGCTCTGTCCGCAAGTCATACTTAAAGATGCTTGACACTATACACCACCAAGGCTTGCGTTTGGCTCTTGGTGCTTTCCGAACATCACCAATAGAAAGTTTATATAAGGAGGCCGGTGAACCGCCACTAAAGCTACGTCGAAAGAAGCTATCGCTTCAGTATGCAAAGACAATTTCATCTAACGACAAAAACCCTACCAGAGACGTTATATTCAACCCTAATAACAAAGAGCAATTTCAAAACAAAGAAAAAGAAATAAAACCAATTGCTTTACGATTGGAAGACGACTTAGAAGCTCTCAAACTTGACCCACATAGCGTTGCACAAAACCTTACACAACATATAGCTCCATGGACACGATCATGTCCAGAGGTAAATACTGATCTATCCAAAGAAAAAATCTCCTAAGACGAATTTTCCAATATTATAGAAACACATCATGATTTTATCCATATCTATACTGACGGCTCAAAAAACGGCAACAAGGTTGGTTGTGCTGCCTTCGCACACAACTTTATTACTCGGATGGGCCTCCCAGAGAAGGCATCAATTTTTACAGCAGAAACAAAAGCAATCGACTTGGCATTATCATACATTTTTTCAACACAGTGCAGACAAATTTCTGATTATCTCAGATTCTCTTTCTGTTCTTCAAGCTATTAAAAATCGCAAAACCAATAATGTCTTGATTCAACATCTGCTCGCTTGCTTACATGATATTTTACAATCAAAATGTATAAAATTTTGCTAGATACCTAGCCACATAGGTATTCGAGGAAATGAAACAGTTGATACTTTGGCAAAAGAAGCTCTTAATATTCAACCAGTTGCAATCACGTTACCCAACAGCGATTTTTAGCCATCTATTAATTTACATATCAAATCCAAATGGCAATCTCAATGGGATGAAAAGACAAATAGCAAACTCCATGCCATCCTTTCTCATGTCCAATTATCAAGACCTTGCCCTCTTAACTCGCCGCGACCAAGTCGTTATTACAAGGTGCCGTATCGGACACATTCGAATTACACATTCATACATACTTAACCGAGAAGATCAACCATTTTGCATATCGTGCAACGAAGCTTTCACTGTAAAACATTTTCTTATAGACTGCCACGAATATACCCTAACCCGGAACCAGTATTTCAACGCAAGCTCACTCAAAGACATATTCACAAACACTCAATCTATGCTTATTATTCAGTTTTTAAAGGCAATTAATCTGTACTGCAAAATATAATTAACATAATTAATTAATTAATTAATTAATTAACAAATTCTGCTGTAGGTGCGATATAGCCTAGTTAGTGTTGAAAGCACCGCAAAACACCAATCAATCAAACCAATGGATGGATCATCACCAAACTTGGTTTGTAGCATCCTTAGATGGTCCTTTCTCAAGTTTGCTCAAATAAATTTGGTCGGCTCCTTTTAGGGGCCGCTAAAGCTAAAAATAGAAATACCTTAAAATGACTTATTCTCATGTTTCTATGGATGGATTATTACCAAACTTGGTTTTTAGCATCTTTAGATAGTGTTCTATCAGTTTGCTCAGATAAGAATGGTTGGCCCCTTTTAGGGGCCGATAGAGCTAAAAATAGAAATACCTTTAAACGTCTTCTTCTCATGAACCAATAGATGGATCATCATCAAACTTGGTCTGTAGCATCCTTAGATGGTCGTCTCTCAAGTTTACTCGAATAAATTTGGTCAGCCCCTTTTAGGAGCCACTAGAGCTAAAAATAGGAATACCTTAAATGACTTTTTTCTCATGTTTCTATGGTTGGATTATTACCAAACTTGGCTTTTAGTATCTTTAGATAGTGTTCTATCAGATTTGCTGAAATAAAAATGGTTGGCCCCAATCAGGGGCCGCTAGAGCTAAACATAGAAATACCTTAAAATGACTTCTTTTCGTGAACCAGTGGTTGGATCATTACCAAATTTGGTCTTTGGCATCCTTCAGTCATCACGAATATTCTTTTGTAGTATCCTTTGATGGTCCTTTATCAAGTTTATTATTGTTCCCCATTATTTGCCCACAAGTGTACCTTTATTACCTTTTTAGTAACAAGTTAATTAATATTTATTCTGGTGAGCGATGCAGGGCCATCATGGCCCTCTTGTTTATTAACTCCTACTTTTATTTCAGACGGGTGATTCTTCTCGAAATTACTCGTGTCAAATAAATCTTGTACGTCCGGGGCAATATCTTTTTAAAAATCTTCCGTCTCTACATCAGACTATCCGTATCGGTAAACAACAATTTAGCTTTTTTCCCGTATTTCTGTTTCATATATCCGTAGTGGAAATCGTACATGAGCGTTTTACTTCGGTCCAAAATACACATCCCGAGGTAAACCGGTATGTTGAATAGTAAGTGGGTCTTTTTCATATGCGTCGCGATAAGATTTTCATCAAATATGGTGTTTCCGTTAAAATTCGGTTTCGCCGCCAATTTTTTCGCCTTTATTTCGTCGTTCACTAACCTGATATCCGTTCTGTTTCTAATATTTTCCATCGTCTTACCGAAGTCGGAGTTGTTCCTTAATTTAAAAGAATCTTTTTCAAACTCGTTCGTCGCTTTCGCTCGGAGGTTTGTGTTTAGATCGATATACGGTTTCATCCACGCATTTTCCTCGAATCTAATTCCTCGATGAATTTTCGTAATTTTCAATCCCATTCTTTCGTACTGTTGTAAATTTTCGTGATGAACTACATACTTTTATTACGTAAATTCGGGATTAATTTGTCTACTTGATCTCTCTTCAGGTGTTCTGGCGCCAAAGGGTAGTCGTTTTGCTTTTCAAACTTGGTAATATCTTTTAATGACGCGGGGTAAGCGATCATATCCATGTTTAAGGTGCCTTCTTTACTTTTTAGATCTCGATCTATACGCTCCGAGTCTCGTTCTTTCGGATTCAAAGCTCGCGACACGCTCCACTGAAAACATTTGTCGTCCTCGTTTTTCATGTTTACAATTGCCCTCTTTCCTACTAATTCCTTCGGGAGGGGTATACAAGAATTTCATCTCAACGGCTCGTAAACGGTCGCGTGAATTTCACGTTTCTCGATCGAAACGAAAATCCACCCGCTACCCATACTTTGAAACGTAGCCAATTTTTCCAAGATTTTTTCTACCATGGTAATGTATAATTCTTTTATATAAGTTCCCTCGAGGACGACCTCAATATTCGAATGGAAAGCCGCGGGATGAATGACACTATCTCCCGTCTGCGCGTTGGGTCTTTCCATCTCGCATTTCAAAATCATTTTTAGTTTGCATTGCCTATTTCATCCGAGAAAGTCAATTACAGTTTGTCGAACCGCGTCGAAAAACCTTCGCGGATCGTAACCCTCCCTCCCGTCTATAATACGCACGGTCGTAAAATTTCTCAAAGCGGATCAGCTTTCTATTAACTCGAAAGACGGTTGGTTTTGAAATTGCTGGTATAAATTCGCGACCGTCTTTTTAGAGCCGCGAGCTTTTCTGGCACGGCTCTTATCGCGGTTTGCGGCGTTTCCGCTAACCATTTTGCCCAATCAGTCGCAGCTTTTATCACCTATTTCACGGTTCTCGCCGCGGTTGTAACGATTCTCGGGATGAGGGTCGGCACATTAATTCTTGATCTGGCATCCAGTATTTCAGGGGCGGTCAACTCTGAAGCGGAGATGGTTGGTGTTGGTGGAGGGACACCTTCAATTAAAGGCGTGGGACCCCGAATTAAATTTTCCAACTCGGCTTTCCTGAGCCTCGAATAACCCCGGAAGCCGTGTTGTTTCGCAATTTTTCTTAGTTCTTTCACCGTTGACATTTTCTTTAGCAAAAATTTACTTTAAATTGGTTTCAAAAATTATATTATACCCCCGGGAATAATATAATCTTACACTTTTTTTCCTAGGCTGCTGCGGAAATATCAGTTTCTCTAACATTAATAAAACCCAAATCTTCTAACCATTGCTTTATGTTTTCAATATCTTCTTCAGTCAATGGGTCTGAATGGAGGTGGAAAATACATTTTTTCTCAAGTCTTACTATCGTATAGGGGTCTACCATCACGTCTCCAAATTCTAAGGAGTCTTCATCCAAAAGCTGACCCACGAGAAAATCCCCATCAATTTCAGTTATTTTCATCAACATGTTCTCTGTGATTACATTGTCATTAATAACACCACGATGCAAAGCAAACCAGACTCTATCATCAACATGAAACTCAAAATCCTCATAACCATCACTAGTGTGAGCAACTTCTTCTAATAACAAGACGTCCTCATCATCCACTCTATCCACTATTTGTGACCATCTGAAGTCATCAATAGGATCTATGTAGAATTCTATCATTTTAACTTCCGACAAACGTTTGATATCGCTCATTTTTCTTTAGTAAAATTTTCTTTAACTTAATTTTCAATTTTAATTTTATTTGTTTTGCCAGATCATCCCTTGATAAAAATATATAATTCCCGGGTTCTGTCTTAAAAATTTAGCGGCTTTGTAAATCGATGGAAATGACATCTTTTCCTGCGTTTCAATGACTTTTAGTAAGACTCGCTTCGGATTTGTTCGGATTTTTTAAAAAAAACTTGTAATCATCATCATCTATTAACAAGCCCTTTTCCTTCAATACCTCCTTGACACGCGCCTTATTCCATTTTGTATAACCTTTAATACTATTCGCGCGTAAAATTTTCTTCAATTCTTTCAATGTAGTCATTTTTTAACTCGAGTTTTTTTTTTAATTTCTCTCAAAAATCACTTTCAGGCGGTTGATCTCGATTTCGGGGATCCACACTAATTTTGTGTTGCTCAAAATCACTCGCGGGTAGTTGATCAAATGCGGGATTTCGGGGATGCTTGATTCTGAAATATCTTAAGGATGAATCGTTCACGCTAATTTTGTGTTGCTCAAAATCACTCGCGGGCGGTTGAAAAACGCGGGATTTTGAGGGTGTTTGATCCCAGTTTCAGACATTTTTTTAATCATGAAAAATTATTCATAAGTCACACTCATTTTATTTCCGTCAGACTTGAAATTGAATAATTTATCGCTGATAACGACAGCGAAGGCTTCCGTGCCCGCAGGAACGTTGGCTTTAAATTGCGGAATATTTCATTATTTCGCTCTGTTTGCTGACGTCAAATACGAATAGGGGGAAAAAGGCTTTTTAATCGTACGGAGAAATGTTGGGGTTGAATACTAATTCGTCCATCCTATAAAATTTGGACCTGAATAAGGATGCATCCCCGAAAGCGCGAGAAAATTTATATTGATTGAAATTTAGTTGATAATCCACTTCGGGATATCTATTTAGCATGACGTACATATTTTTAAGACCAACGTGATCAAAGAGGGCGGGGTTCCTCTCCTGGTTGCCGTCTTTTTCAGTTTGAAAACCGACTATAATCCAGCGTGTTTTTTCGGGACTCGACTTGACAGAAAGTCGTCACGTGAATTCGAAGATTGCGGAACCGTTATAGAGTCGCATTGTCTCATTCGGTAACCTACGTTGTGGCTTGTCTTGGCTTCGATCGTCTTGTACAATTGAAACTTTTCGGCGTCGGCGGGTTGAACGTGCGGAATAAACCAAGACACCTTACTGAGATTCACTCTCCCGGCATCCGCCACATTAGCTTTAAAGATGGCGTCGTCGTCCGATTTCCTCGCTAAAGTGAGGGTTTGTTTCATGCCGTATAAAATTTTATCGTAATCTTCGCAAAATCCGAAAATGTGTTAGTAGTAGGGAAATGGGTGTTTTAGCGCATTCCCCCTGCACGTGCACCGTCCCCACCAACCTCAAACTCCTCTAAATCCCTCTCAACCCCGGCAGGTGCCCACGGGTCCTATCCATCCCCACAATCTCCATTCAACCTCCGTCAACTTCCATCAACCTCGTCAACCTCTACCAACCTCCGTCAACCTCCCTCAATCCCCATCAACCTCTACCAACCTCTATTAACTTCTATCAACCTCAGTCAACCTCCATCAACCTCCATCAACCTTCTTCAAATGTGTCTCAATCCCATCCTCTCGCAAAAAAAAACTTATAAGTATGAGAAAAATTTTCCCATATTTATAAAAAAAACGCACATTATAATGGTTTATAATACAATTTTATGTGTCCTTTAGCGGCAAACTTGTATTCGTCGTACGTTAAAGGGTATATTCCGATCCTCGTGTCCGGCGAATTAATATCGAACGACTACATTTTATTAATTATTCTTTTTTGATTTTCGAGACAGTCCCAAAATATTTGAGTTCTTCCATCACCCAAGTCCATATGTAATAATCGTTGTTTCCCCCCGTCTTTTTAAGAAGCCAGGGTTCCGTACCGTACAAATGTGCATCACCTACAATGACGGGGTACGTTACTTTACCGTTATAAATAATATTTGTGTTCGGCGTTTTAACGAAGGCTGATGTGAAACAGTTGTATCGTTTATTATTATTATTGGTGATAACAACTCGGTTATCCTCTTTTTGTTTTATATTAATTATAGTATCCGCGCTAACGTCGAGCGAAAATAAAAGAGTATCTAATTGCTTATTTTTAAGAATTTTTATATCCGATTCTAGTTGTAAAATTTTCGTATTATTTCCTACGACGGCTCTACCCGCATCCATCTTTCTTTTTCCGATGATCGAATTTAGATCTTTCTCATCTACAATTTTTTCCAATTCTTTTTTTTTAACTTTCCACCCCCTTCTCAATATCTCCCTGTAATTTTCGTTCGATTTTATCCTCAATGGTTTCACTATCTAACGCCCATTCTTTTTTAAGTTTATTCAATTCAGTTTCCATCTTTTGTAGGTCGACATATCCTTCCAAATGTTCTTTTACCGTCGTCCCAAAGGTTTTACCAATTTCCACTTTTGCTCGTTCCAATTCGTTATTATCTACGTACATTTCCAATTATTTTTTAAGCCTTTCTACCCCTTTTTTACGTCTTGTTCAACTTTATCCTCGATGGTTTCATCATCCTTCGTCCACTCTTTTTTATTATATTTAGTTTAGCTTCCAATTTTCGTTCGTTGATGTAATCTCTTAGATTTTCGTTTATTCTCGTAACCAAGGTTGTACCAATTTCCATCTTTGCTCGTTTCAACTCGTTATCGTCTACGTACCTCTCCAATTCTTTCTTCAAATTTTCCACTCCCTTTTTTACATCTCCCTGTAATTTCCGTTCGATTCTATCCTCGATGGTTTCTTTTCCCCTAGCATATCGATTCTTCCTCTTTTCGATGGTCTCTTTTCCCCAAGCATATCGATTCTTCCTCTTTTCAGAAAATTGTTAGTTATAAAAGATAAAGACACGTCAGAATCCGAAACGCGAGTTTAGGCATTCGTCCAAATTTATCGACGGGCATTTTTTGTCATGAATAAAAATTCGTTATGATGGTTTGTAATACAACTTTATTTGACCGGTAATAAAATTTAAGATAGAAGTTTGTTATTCCAGGAGATATTGTAATATTTGCGGGTGTATCTTTGGTATTGAATGACCATCGTTCGCTATTGCATATGTCAAATCAATGCGTCTCTCCGGAGTTGGAAGATCCAATTTCATCGTCCGGGTTTGAGTCGTCTAAATTTAATATTACGCATTCCTTTTTCCTAGGACGTTTTGGCAGTTGATTGCGCGTAAATTCGCCTCGAAAATTATGTATTTTTAATTCCTTAACTGCGTCCATCAGTTCGAAATTGTTGAGCGGTTTATTAGGCAAAATCGCTTTTCCGATCGAGATATTCGTGTTTTTTTTCTTATAATTTTGCTCATTAAGTCGCTTGTGTCCAATCGCCAACTTGTTAATTTCACCCAGCAGGATAATTCTCTTGTCATCGTCGCAACTTAGCTCGACCTTGTTCAGTTCTTCCGTGTACATTTCGTGACTCCGGCTTCTCAAAACATCCATCTTTCGCAGTTGTTCTTTTTCCGAAAACAAGCACTCCTCGTAATCTTCAAACCGAATACTCTTTTTCACGACAACTTTTTTTCATTCCTTTGCATTTTTTCTCTTCCGCTCCTTCAAACATTTTATACGAGTACAATTTAGCTCTCAGACCGACGAATCCTTCAATGATTTTCCCACCCGCCTCGTCTTTGAACATCCCGATCACTTTTTTATTAACGCCTACTTTTATTCCGGACGGATGATTCTCATCGAAATTACTCGTGTCGAATAAATCTTGTACGTCCGGGGCAGTATCTTTATAAAAATCTTCCGTCTCAATCTCGTACATCAAGCTTTCCTTATCGGTAAACAACAATTTCGTTTTTTTCCCGTATTTCTGTTTCATATATCCGTAGTGGAAATCGTACATGAGCGTTTTACTTACGTCTAAAATACACATCCCGATATAGAAGGGCTTGTTGAATACCAAATTGGACTTTTTCATATTTTCGATTATTCATATTCATAATATTCGTCAAAGATGGTGTTTCCGTTAAAATTCGGTTTCGCCGCCAATTTTTTTCGCCTTTATTTCGTCGTTCACTAACTTGATATCCGCTCTGTTTCTAATATTTTCCATCGTCTTCCCAAAGACGGATTTGTTCATTAATTTAAAAAAGTCTTTTTCAAATTCGTTCGTCGCCTTCGCTCGCAGGCTCGAGTTTAGGTCGATATACGTTTTCATCCACGCGCTCTCCTCGAATCTAATTCCTCGATGAATTTTCGTAATTTTTAATCCCATTCTTTCGTACTGTTTTAAATTTTCGCGTCTTACACTGAAAAGTATTGAGCGATCCTCGAAGTAGAAGGAGGGAAAATATCCAGAAAGCAGATAGCGAACGAGTATGGCGTACCTTCCAACACACAGTCAAATTGGCTAAAAAATAAAGAAAGCATCAAGTCAAAATATGTATCAGGAGATGTAGAACCTGATAGGAAGAAGGCGAGACTGGCCAAATTCCCAGAAGTTGAAACCGCATTGCTAAAGTGGTTCAACAATGCTAGGTCACAGAATGTTTCTGTCGACGGCCCCACGCTACAAGCCAAGGCCCGCGAATTCGCAGATAAGATAAGCTGGGAATTTTAAACAATGAGTTTGAATGCTCAAGTGGTTGGGTGGAGCGATTCAAATCAAGAAACGGAATCGTCTTCAAAAAGATAAGTGGGGAATCGAATTCTGTAGATAAAACAGACGACGAATTCGAAAATTGGCAATCCAGATTCCCAACAATAGTGGCTAAATACTCCCCAGATAATGTGTTTAATGCAGACGAAACTGCAATATTCTATCGAGCTTTGCCCGACAAAACGCTCGAATTCAAATCAAAGGCATGCCATGGCGGTAAAGCCAGTAAAGAGTGCCTGACTGTTATGGTGTGTGCTAACATGAGCGGCACAGAAAAACTGCTACTTCTTGTCCTTGGCAAGTCAGAGAAGCCGAGATGCATCAAAAATGTCAAAACTCTGCCCACACAATACAAAAGTAACAAAAAGGCTTGGAGGACATCCAAATTCTTCAAGTCTTGGGTGAGGGAATTGGATGACAAAATGAACAGACAGGGTCGTAAGATCGCTCTAGTTGTTGACAATTGCCCAGCCCATCCAAAGGACATCAAGCATCTGAAATGTACAGAGCTGGTCCAACAAATACCACTAGCGTGACACAGCCAATGGACCAGGGTGTCATTAAGAATCTCAAAGTCCATTACAGAAAACAAGTCGTGGCACGAAAGATCAAGGCCATAGACAATAATAACGACTTTAGCGTCAGCATTCTAGACGCTATGCGCATGATGCGCAAAGCCTGGTCACAGGTGACAAGCACGACAATCCAGAATTGCTACCGCCACGCTGGGTTTACAACTGAACAGCCAACAGATGTGGTGTCTGATGATGATGCTGATGATGACATACTATTGGCTCATCTGGCGGGTATCCTTGGCACTAGTGTGTCAATGGACGATTACATTAACATTGACGTTGAGCTCCAAGCGACGGAGCCTATGTCCGACTGTGACATCCTGTCTGACTTGATCGAGGCTCGATCAGCACCCGACGAGTGCATCGTCAGGGAAACACCAAAAATATCCACCCAACAGGCGAGCGAGGCGTGCGAGACCTTACGGTCGTTTATCGAGACCATGGCCGGAGCAGAGGAAATCATGGCGAAGTTTGACGACATAGAGCGGTACGTCATCAGGAAGCTTCTCGCAGCTAGATGCGGGAAGCAGACGGTGATTACATCATTCTTTGTGAGTAGATAGACATTAAATAGTGCTTAGATAACAGTGAACAGTGCTTAAAACGATGAGCTTTAATTACACGTGCTCATTATAAACGATGTGTGTTTTTGTCCCTGTTTGTATATCATCTGTTTATTATGCTGTATATGTTTGTCACTGTATATTACGTATATTGAAATAAAAATATTAAATTGAACTATGTGTCATGTTTTCGGTTGTTTTTAACCATTTGCAGTTCTCACGAAGTGCAATTTTTCTGGTGTTCAAGCACTGCAGAGTAACATCCCTTTATATTAAGTGTGCTATATAAAAGCCTATCCCGGAACAATAAGGTATTTACGACTAAAAATAATGAATACAACTCACATGGAGCAAAATACCGAAATATATTTACACCTTGTTCAATATTAGTTGTTTTTAAACAATCAGCGAGGATATTAGCTACAAGAGAAACGAAGGAAAAATCCTATTGCTGAATTTTGAGGAAAACAACAAAAATACCACAACTACCCCAATTATCTCGACAAACTGATATCTCGACTTCATTTTGACTGTCCCGACGATATCGAGAAAATGAGACTCGACTGTATATATTTCTTTTTATTCTTTGAATTCGGAATTAATTTGTCTACTTGATCGCTCTTCAGGTGTTCCGGCGCTAAAGGGTAGTCGTTGTGTAAATCGTGTAATTCTTTGGGGTATTTTAAATCGACTTCTAAAATACAAGGCACATTTGTCCAGTCTGCCAATTCCGCGTCATCCATCCATTTAAATCCGTTAGTCGGCAAAGGTTGACACTTTGCCCACCCGTACAAGTTGTTGGCGTCCAAATAAGATATGTATTTGGTCGGTTTTTCGGAATCGTATTTCTCACCCATGTACGGGTTGTTCGCCTTTGAGTATCTCGTCGTAATCATCGAGACCCCACCCCTCAACCCCCTCTCAATCATGAGCAACATGTCCGGATCAGTCAACAATTCCAGTTTTACCCCCGTCTTCTTTAACATGGCGTCGTACGCTAATCCTGGTGAAGTATAATACCACCCGGGATCTAACCCGTAGTTTTTTCCGCAGACGTTTCTAAAACTTTCGAAAATGTCCGCCAGCAACAAAACGTCAGTGACGCTATATAAATTGTGGTATCCTCCGAGATTTTTTATTCTTAATTCTTTCCACACCTCCTGAGCGTGAGCGTATTTTTCGCCGCTAATTCATTCATCATTTGGCCTCGAAAAGAACGCTTCTTTCGGGGGTAGCTCGTTTTCCCGGAATCTTGTACACACGGTCGTCGAAACATTTTATATAGTAGCAAAAACCCGCGAGGACGTGTTTGTGGTATTGTTTCGTGTAACTCTTTTCCGGATCTAGAGCGCACGTATCTATCGATTTCAGGAACGACTCAAAGTTGGCGTATATTATAAAAGCAATTTGCATCGACCTATTAAAATTTTTAAACTTGATAAACGAGTCTTCTTTCGGCATGTCAATCCGCACGCATTCGTTCGAATAACAATATTCCTCGTGTTTGTTTAACGCCTCTTGGTTATTAAACAGATTTAGACAGTTGCGGCAAATATATACTTGACTCTTGTGGTTCCTAATCTGCTTAGATAATATATTAATCTACTTTTATTTTTATAAGACAATATTGTTGTTTCAAAGCTCACAACATGCTCCACAGAAAACATTTGTCGTCCTCGTTTTTCACGTTTACAATTGCCCTCTTTCCTACTAATTCCTTCGGGAGGGGTATATAAGAATTTCCTCTCAACGGCTCGTAAACGGTCGCGTGAATTTCACGTTTCTCGATCGAAACGAAAATCCACCCGCTACCCATATTTTGTAACGTAGCTATTTTTTTCAAGATTTTTTCTACCATGGTTACGTATAATTCTTCTATATTAGTTCCCTCGAGGACGACCTTAATATCCGAATGAAAAGCTGCTGGTTGTACGACACTATCTCCCGTCTGCGCGTTTGGTATTTCCATCTCGCATTTCAAAATCATTTTAATCTTGCGTTGCCTATTTCTTCCGAGAAAGTCGATTACTTTATGTCGAACCGTGTCGAAAAACCTTCGCGGATGGTAACCTTCCCTCCCGTCTATAATATGCACGGTCGTAAAATTCCTCAAAGGGGATCGGCTTTCTATTAGCTCGAAAGGCGGTTGGTTTCGTAATTGCTGGTATAAAATTCGCGACCGTCTTTTTCAGAGCCGCGATTCTCGGGATGAGGGGTGGTGCATTAATATTCATCACTGGTTCGTCGAATATGGGGGTTGACGGGGTGGTTCGGTTGGTGATGATTGGTGCCGGTCTCGTAGGTGGGGGTTGTCTTAATAAATTTTCCAACTCGGCTTTCCTGAGCCTTGAATAACTCCGGAAACCGCGTTGTTTCGCGATTTCCCCTCAGTTCTTTCACAGTTGGCATTTTCTATTGAAAAAAATTCTTTAATCGGTTTTCATTTTTTTCTAAATTATATTATTCGCGGAGAATAATATAATCTTACGATTTTTTCCTAGGCTGCTGCGGAAATCTTAGCTTCTCTAACATTATTAAAACCCAAATCGTCTAACCATTGCCTTATGTTTTCTATATCTTCTTCTTCTAGAGAAAAAATGCATTTTTTCTCGAGCCTTACCAACGTATGGAGGTCTATCATCACGTCTTTATACAAAAGCAGACCCACGAGAAAATCCCTATCAATTTCCGTTATTATTATTAAGATATAATTCCCGGGTTCTGTTTTAAAAATTTAGCGGCTTTGTAAATCGATGGAAATGACAACTATTCCTGCGTTTCAACGTCCTTCAATACGACTCGCTTCGGATTTGTTCGGATTTTTTTTAAAAACTTGAAATCATCATCCTCAATGAAGCCCTTTTCATTTATCACCTCCTTGACACGCGCCTTATTCCATTTTGTATAATCTTTAATATTATTCGCGCGTAAAATTGTCTTCATTTCTTTGTCTTCATGTAGTCATTTTTTATTTATTTTTTTTCTTTTAAAACTATCTTTCATTTTTAAAGAATTTTTCGTTCAGCAACTGCCGGGTCCGCGAAACGGACTTGCTCAAAATCAATTATAAAAAAAATTATTCATAACTCACTCTCGTTTAATTTCCGTCAGACTTGAAATGGAATGATTTATCGCTGATTACAACGGCGAAGGCTTCCGTGCCCGCGGGAACGTTGGCGTTAAATTGCGCCTTAATTTGGATGTCAGTGACGGAATATTGTATTCTTTCGCTCTGTTTGCTTACGTCAAACACGAATAGGGGGAAAAGGGTTTTGTAATCGTACGGCGAAATATTGGGGTTGGATACTAATTCGTCCATATGATAAAATTTGGACCTGAATAAGGCGGCATCCCCGTAAGCGCGAGAAAATTTATATTGATTAAAATTTAGTTGATAATCCACTTCGGGATATCTGTCGGAATTTAGCATCACGTTCATATTTTTAGGTCGGCGTGATCAAAGAGGGCGGGGTTCCTTTCCTGGTTGCCGTCTTTTTCGGTTTGAAAACCGACTATAATCCAGCGTGGTTTTTCGGGATTCGACTTGACAGAAAGTCGCCACGTGAAACTCGTAGATTGCGGAGCCGTTATAGAGTCGCATTGTCTCATTCGGTAACCTACGGGGAGTTTGGTCTTTTCTTCGATCGTCTTGTACAATTGAAACTTTTCGGCGTCGGCGGGAAGAACGTGCGGAATAAACCAAGACACCTTGCTGAGATTCACTCTCCCGACATCCGCCGCATTAGCTCTAAAGATGGCGTCATCGTCCGATTTCCTCGCTAAAGTGAGGTTTGTTTCATGCCGTATAAAATTTTATCGTAATCTTCGCAAAATCCGAAAATGTGTTTTAACGGAACTTGAAAACTAAACATGCCTTTTGGATCGGGATAAACGATTAGATATTCTTGGCGAACATTAAATCCGGTATTGTTACCTCGATGCGCGGCTGGATTCGTATCTTTGTACCACAGCTGATTCAAACCTTGGAATTTGGAAAAGTCGTCAGGATATTTCAACACCGCTAACATGGTACTGCATTGACCCGGGTGAAAAACAGATTCAATCTCTTGACCGGAAAGTTGGTATTTGATATTGTTGAAAAGATACATGAGACCGTTATTCGTTAAGCCGGCGCTGTCACCATTCGCGTAAGCCGTGCCATCGGCTTCCGTGAAACTACCTTCGAATAACAAAAAACTTTCGCTCGGGTGGGTAAATAAATCTTGGGTTTCTATATCAATTCGAATTATTTAAATTGGTTCTCTGAATCGGTTCGTATTCGTGAAATTCATAACTTTCTATACTTCCGTCCATCGTGAGGGGTTCGGTAATTCTTAAAATACTCGCCATTTTTTATTTTATCGGATTGGCTTTAAACTAGCCAAAGTTGCGGGAAAGATTTCTCCGCCGTAACGTAATCTCTCTTCAACTTGATAAATATCGTTTTGTTTTTCGATCGCTCTTTTTCCGCGTAAATTTTATTTCCGTAAATCAGCTTGGTCGGTTCGTAACAGTATTCATCCAAAAATCCGTTCGTCTCCTCTTCAAACATTTTCACTACATCTATTTGTTCGTCGTTTAGTTTCACGACAGCTTTTTATAACCGTAATTCGTATCGCGAATTTCGAATACTTCGGCGCCATTAAATCTAAAAATTCCGTTTTTAACATAAATCGTGGCAGAATCATACTTTTCGTACAAGTGACGCGTAAATTCTAGAGTTTATAAAACTTTTTAACTAAATCATCAATCCCAGATCCATCAATTAGCGTGCTGAGAGGGACAGGTTGCGCGGGTACGTCAGCTGCTATATGTTTTCTATAATCGATTTAGACTTTGGGGTGAGGACATTGTTAACCTTTTCGACCGCCTTCTGTATAACAACATCCAAAACTTTTTCCCCGGCAGTCTTCGCGGCGGATTTTCCCGCCTCCAATGCCGCCTGCCCAACTTTTTGAGCGGCAGCTTGCAAAGCGCTGCGGGTAAACAAGCTAGTGATAAAGTCGAATTTACCGCTTCCGCCGTATTGATAACGTCTCGTAAAACCGCGATTTTTCGCAACCAACATCTTTTTAAATGACGGATAGCATTTTTTTATGTTGATCGGCGTTTAAGATTTTTTGGTTCGCGAACTCGTTACAGATAGAAATCAGTTCGTCTTTAACGCCAGTATTTCCCGCTTTCTTACTCGCCAACAACAAATCCAAACTTTTGACGAGTAAATTGGGATCTGAGAGGCCGGAACCCTTTGTATAAGATTTTTTTACTCCTCCAAATTGGTTCAACAATTTCTTTCCATTTTTTCCTTGTGCTAGCCTTCGGACGCCTGGAAGAGGGGTTATTGTTTTTGAATAGCATGACATTCGTTTTAAATAACAACTTACCGTAATTATCGTAATCTTCAGGGGTGTATACTGCCTCTGGTTCCTTGGATAGGAGAAGTTCCCACAATCCCTCTGTGCCCTTATATTCTTCACCGTCTACAACGATAACATTGTCTTTGATGGTGACGGTTTATTGCCTATGTAAAAATTTCCGTCCTCTTTCGTGTGCACACCAAGCTTTTCATCACCCACGTATTTTTTTAGATAGTCGGTCGCGATCTTACCTAAAACAATCGGTGCTGGAGGGGGACCCGCTATTGCAGGAGGCGCTAAGGCCGCTGGGAGTTCGCGCAAATTTTCTCTAATTTCTTTCTGAACGTCCGTAATCGGTTTAAAAAATTTACTTAGATCTTCTTGTAAATCCTGCTCACCCGTTTTCTCCTTGATAAAGTTATCGCGAACTCTTTGTTTCGTCGCGAGATAATCCTTTACTATTTTATCTCTTTTCTCGGGGTCGGTAATTCGTAGAAATGACATATTTTTTTTAGTTTTATTACGTAGTTTTTAACTTAGTTTTTCACAATGTTTTGATCACGGAATTTCGTATCAGTTTTGATCACGTTTTTCGACTAGCTCGCCGTATTTCTTCTTTCATGGTATAATATTTTTCCAATTCCGAAAATATAGGTTGAAACTCTTCGTTTGATATTTTATTATCATTGAGCGCTTGAGAAATGTAAGAAGAAATGGTATTTAGTTTTGTGGAAGCGATTATTCTTATTCTCTCGTGTTTTTCGGCTTTGGTCGAAAATCTTTTACTTAAATATTTCCCGATCGTGCTCACGGCGCTGAGACCCGCCGCAAAACTACCCATAACGACGGCAATAGGAACTGCCGCCATCCTGTATAAAAGAACGGCCCCACCAGCGGTCAAACTGATAGAACCGAAATTAAACACTATATCAACGCCATTAACGTCTTTGGGAATTCGTTTGTATTTTTTACTCAATGCGACGCGCTGCGCCTCCTCGGCGGCAAAAATTCCTTGAACTCTTAAATTATGCGTAAATTCTTTTGAGGTCTGAGAAAAATTCCGAGAAGAGGAATATTTTTAAAAGGACTATTAGGTCCTATTAGGAATGCCGCGCCCATCGTACAAATGACCTTCCTTTTTCAAATATAAACCGTCACGCAACAACCCTTTTTGAGGTACAATCCTGACCCGAGAGCTGTCTGGGTGGCTGCGCAAGCCAACCCGGATAAAGCACCCACACCGAGAGCCGGTAAAATTTTACCTGTTATCATAGGTAAAGCACGAGCCGCCAACCCCGCCAACAACCCGAGAAAACCCCATTCATTTTTTAAATTGTGAGCCAATTACGCGCGACTCATTCTTAAATTAAGACCAACACCTTCGGTCATCGCCCGTTGAATATTATCCGCTTGCGTTCGCTTAACCGCGATAAGATCATTGCCTTGAAGATCGTCTTTACCTAAACGAATACTGGTTGAAGTGTCATTACGAATCGCTCGTTGTATTTTTTCTTTCTGACCTTCGGAAATATTAATTATTACATTTAAGTACCGCATATTTTTATATTAAACGAGCAACTTTTTAAATTTCGCGAATATTGAAACGAATCGTGATATATTCACCTCGTTAATTAAGTAACGTGCCATTTTGATCCGTCAGTTTCGTTTCGATATTGTGAATGGCATCTAAATTGACGGGTAAATAAACCAAATTGGCGGGAGTTTCGACAATTTTGTGGCCAGGACTCACATTCGGGAAAAAAGTATAAACCGTATTTTGCGTCGAACCGTTGACGTAACTGCCGGCAATAATATCTATATCAACTCGAATGGCATTGATGGAAAGAATATCAACAACATCTTCGGATTCGTGAAGGCCGGATCGGTATACCGCGGATAAAAAACTTAAAACTCGCCCGATGGAATTTGGATGCCTAAAATCAACGATAAATTTATCTTCTACATTTATTTTAGATTTTAACGTATTTGGATTTGCCGTTATAAACACCTTGTCTGTATAACCGTCTTGTTTCATCCGTTCCTGAATAAATCGGTCAATATCAATAATGTCGTAACTCCCCTCGGGAATCGTAAATAATTGCCAATCTTTACCTTCGTTGGGAGAGTACCTAAAATGATTATTTTCGTCCGTAATATTTGGGAAAGAATAATACGTCTCGAGGTTAACGAGCGCAATTTCGTACCGTTTATCCTTATCGAGTTCGAGCGGCAGATTAAATCTCGTTTTAAACTGCGTAGTATTATCCGAGACAAGATAATTTTGCGACAGATAAAAGCAATCGGCGTTGCTGTGGCGACCCCGAATATAATAGCACTCGCACTTGTTTTGTTTTTCCAAAAGCAAATCGTCGAAAATCATCAAATTTTTATTTTTCGAATTCAACTCGCGGGGATCGGGTATATCGTCAGCGTTTTCGTAAAATTCGCTTTGGTTTGTCGCGCGTGAGAGCGTCAAAAAATTGATCGAGGAGAATGTCTTTCGCGGTAATTTCCTGGCACATTTCGAAAAGCCGTAATATTTCAACTTTTGACAACTTATTTTGAAAAGCCTTATTGTCGAGACGATACTCGGGTTGAAACAAACTTTTACCGAAAACTTTGAGTTTGTCATAATCAAGTCAACCCGGCTGAAGTAATAGGTTGAGTAATAGAGTAGTTTTACCGCAACCGGATTTCCCGACGATATCTCCGTGAATACTTTTGGCAAAAGCGGGTTATTATTTCGTTTGGTTATCGTATTCCGAGATAAATCTTTCATTTCCATTTTTATTTAAATTGAGGGAGCGTATAAATAAAAAAATGTATTGCGTCAAATGTAAAAAAAAATACGGAAACCACCAATATCGAAAATGTAATTTCGAAAAATGACGAAGCTATGAAACGAGGAAAATGCGTAATATGCGGATCAACAAAAACTCAGTTCACGGGTGGCTCAATATTAAATAGCGCGATAAACAACCTTTCTTTCGAAATGCATTTACTGGGGCATAATTTTACGGGGCCGGGCGCAAAATTGAAAAAAAAGATTAAATCCGGACCTAACGCCGAAAAAATGAAGTATGCCCGTAAACAGAATTGATAAGGCAGCGTATCATCATGACGTATGTTATTTAAAAAATAAAGATACAGCGACGAGAAATAAAGTCTTCGATAAAAATATGTTGGAGGAGATGAAAAATATTTATAATCCGACTCTGCGGGAAAATTGGATAGATCGATCGTCTAAAAAATAATTAGTACAAGGATGAGATTCGGGATGACACTTAAAAAAAAGTTAAAATGGACTGACAATTTAGCGGAAGAATTACACAAGCCCGTTGTTAAAAAATTTCCTAAAAGACGCGTATGCGTAAATGGCATTGACGAAATATGGGCCGTAGATTTGGTAGATATGCAGGCTTTCTCGAAATTTAACCGCGTAATCAAATATCAAATACGGTTGGTTAATTCCGTTGAAAGATAAGACTGGAAAATCGGTCGCGACTGCGTTGAAAAAGATATTTAAGGAAAGAAGACCGCAAAAAATGTGGGTTGATAAAGGTAAAGAATTTAGCAATAAAGAAGAGCGGGGTCTAGTGGAATTATATTCCACCGAAAATGAAGAAAAATCTAGCGCAGTGGAGAGATGGAATAGAACGATGAAGGAAAAAATGTGGAAATATTTTCCGGCTAATTCTACGCGGGTATACATTGACGTGTTGGACGAGCTCGTTGATCGATACAATAATACGAAACACTCGTCGATAAAAATGTCCCCGTTGAAGCGAGTGAAGAGAAAAATAAAACTAAGGTTTGGCAAAATCTTTACCCGGACCATTCCTTGAAATTCAATGTTTGTATTTACCCAAATAATATACTTCGCATGCTCATTCCTTGTGGTGATTGTCGTATTAACGTGCGTTATTTTTCAGGAGACTTTTATATATGTAAATATACAATATAATGTTTTAATAACAAATGCAAACATCATTCAAAATTGTTGACAACTAGCAAAACTGTCACATTTATGACACATTTGAAGGACATGTTTACTTAGATCAATGTCAAGTTATGTCTATAAGAAATATTCGAAAGTTTATTTCAATTACATACATATTGAAGGTCAGTCATTCAAAATAAACTATGTAAACCTATTGTGAGAAAATCTCGGTGGACGGATAGCCGGCAATTACAGTAAAACCTCGATAATGAGACCCCCTTCGGGATCCAAAAAATCGATCGTAAAAATGATGTGGTTTCATTATCAAGATGAATTGTAGGGGAGTTGTTGAAAGCCGGTCCGAAAATAAGTGGTCGTTCAAACAAGGTGGTCGTAATATTGAAGTGG
Source organism: Lutraria rhynchaena (assembly GCA_008271625.1). NCBI lineage: Eukaryota > Metazoa > Mollusca > Bivalvia > Venerida > Mactridae > Lutraria > Lutraria rhynchaena. Next base: position 2,360,662 of record VIBL01000056.1, on the reverse strand, counting down.
ACGCTATTTGATGTTTTACTGTATATTTAGATACATGGCTGTCTGATGGTACAGTTAGGCGTACATACAGACAAAAAACACATGAATTTTTTTTTCTGTTGTACATTGTTTTGAGTACATCGAAACTGACTGATGACTGAAATTTGAGCACAAATGTGGAAAATATAGTTTCCCCATGAAATCTCAACAAACCGAAAGTGACGTAAACGCTCATATACATGTAGCTATATTCAAATACTTCAGGGCTCAGCCCAACCCGTGCCTTTTAGTGGTTATAAATTGTTGCTTTGCATTATAATATCGATTTCGATAACGAAAAGCACAGTGCGACCTCTCCAAAGCAACACCCTTTTGGAGAAGCAAAGCAATGTTGTTGTTGTTGTTGTTGTTTAGAGGTTGTTACTCTACTGAGGTTAAATTAATAGTTAAATCGTAAACTGGGAAAAATCATGCCGTTGTTGAAGGGAGATTGTTGCTCAAGAGAGGGCCGCTCTGGAGAGGTCGCACTGTACATTTTTTCATGTCTATCAGATACTAAACTAATATTAATTTGAAATTTCAAAACAGATATTTTCCTTTAGGAATATATATGCACATATTTTCTAATGTAAGTCATTAAATATTGACTTTTGAAAAAAAATGCTCAGTATCAATAATTAAATTCAACAGTATTGTTCTATATTTAACAACCCATCGTGAAATAATTCATTGAAATTGTTTGAATGGTAAATTATGAACACAATACAACTGAAGACTGTAATGTTAGCAACACGTTTCAACACAAATCCATAATATTATTGAAGCTCTTGTGATCCATGACCAACAACGTTGTGTTGTTAAGTATTTGGATAAGACAGCGATCACTGTCATCTTCGTGATTTTCTATTGTCTGAGACAAATTGTGAGTGCTGCTACAGTTAAGTTTAGGCCATACCAAATCGCGTCTATGTTTGGCGTAACACCGTGGTTCAAAAACCTATCTAGCTACCCGGAAAAAAAACAAACATGTACCTCAAGAAAAAACACAAATTTCCTGCTTACTTTTATCAAGAGTTCAAACAGTCACTCAGTGGAAAGAAATATGCTTCATTTCTTAAATCAAAACAAAAGCAAAATATTGATAGATTATGACGACTGGAAGGCGTATTGACACAAAGCAAATCGTTCCAGCATGAATGGTTCGATGAAGGCATTTCAAAAGACCAAATATTCAATATTACAATATATTTTTTTATTTGACTCAGGTGATCAAAAACTTTCCGTCCGCGGACGCTAAACATAGATACGATATGGCATGGTCTTAGTATCTTGTACACATTCTCTGTCCTTGATGAAGATCTGACAGCAGACCCTTTAATGTTGTGTTCAATCTCAACAAAGTTGCCTCCCGTCTCAAGGCTTTGAACAGTAATTTAAAAATTTCAACAGAATGATTTGTTTGGCTTTGTTGACAGGACACAAGGCGCTGCATATCTTTTTTCGTTTTTGTCTGTACTTACAACACAATAACAGCACTTACTGTGTACCAAAATAACATTTTAATGTCTGGATTCAACAATTAAAAATGCAGTACTCAATATCCACGAATTCATGCACTCAGGTCGGCAAACAGGTGTGGCAAACCAAATTTGGGGAAAACATAGAAAGATTGTGGTTGGATGCAAAATGAAACAAAGTTTATTAGAGTCAAGTAGGTAACACAAAATATGAATAACAACAGAACGAAGTATTCATGATATGAATATTCTTACGATGCGGCAACAATGTGGAATAAAGCTTGGCTTCTTTCTCCGGAAATTCCACAGAAATAATATTAACAATACTGTTCCACCATAAGCAAATAACATGTCGACAAAACGTCTTCGTAATAATGAATGAATATTCACAAATAACACAATGTAAGTATTGTCAGTTACAAAAAAAGTTACGCGACTGCATGTTTCATTCTTGTGTTGTTATAATGCTGTACTTAATCATTGTGATACAAAATATCCAAAGAAGTTGTTGGGTTTTAAGCAGAAAATTTTTTCCATGAATGGAACCCTACAAAATGAAGAGAAAATTGGTACAATTTGGTAAGAAATAATTGGAATATTTTACATGTTATGTATTAATTCAAGCGTCCAACAAAATATTTGTTGTGTTTCGTCAATATGTTCTTTTTATCTAAATTTCCAAATTTAACTTTTAAACAGTTTGCGTGAAAGTATTTTGAGTTCAACATAGACAATAACTGCGCATAATGTTACTTTAATTACCACTGACGAACAGTTTTAAGCAAATTATATTTAGACAAAACAGTTATCATAATATCACCATCAGTAAACTATTTTGTGCTTTGTTAAAATACCTATTTCTGTAAATAATTCGGACCACCTTAAACAACTTTAGAATAAGAACAACGTGCATACATAAACACGTGACTTTACTTTAAGTATGAACTAAAGAAATTACACCAACGATTCCCAGCAAATAATAACAAAATAAAATACTCACGAGGTGGTGGGTTTCTCACTACAATCAAATAAAACACACAGTCAATAAAATTAATGTTAAAAGTTGGCATAATTCCAGTTCTTAAACACATAAGAGCCATGATGAAAAGTATTTCATATATATAATGCCGAAATGGGTTTATTTCATTAATTGGAACAATAATACACCCATAGAAATGTATCTGACATTGTATACATCTTAGAGGAAAATGCCTCATTTCACGATGGTATACTATCATATATTTACCCGACTGTTCCGTAATAGTAGATATGAAGCCAGAACTATGCCTCCTTGGACTCCATTTCCTTATCTTGCGTTGTCCCCATGAACCTCGGCTGCAAATAGAACAACACGGCGATGTTCGTTAGAGCATGGATGCTAATTTGAGAACAACATAAGATAAACTGTAAAGAATTTATCTTATTTTGTTAACTGTGACAGTTTTAATGGTAACCTACGTCAAATTAGTTAAACAAATAATAAATTATCAACATATTAACCCATTTATATGAAACCATGTATGAATTCTTTCCTTGTCTTGTATATCAAATGATTCTTGTTCCACCTCTTGTGGTGTTTAATGCATTCTTACTTGTAGACCTTGAGCAATATTTTGGAAGTCGACATTTTCTTGGTACTCGTTCAGACCCTTAGCCCCAAAAAGCTGTCTTAATTGTTTTATTACCGAGTAATATATCCCATTTTTTATATAGTGCATGTATACCCTTGACATGCTAATAAACTTATATAACAGTTTAATACGTTAATTTCTCAGGGGGTATTATCGATTTTCTTAGAACGAAATGGATTCCTAGGAAATGGCAAAACCATATTTTCACGAAGTGGCACCCAAGAACACCAAACAGCAACACATTACAAAAGTCACGAATGAAAATTGAAAATAATGGCAACAAAATCTTGTACTTTTTTCGAACAGACCATTATAATGACCAACTATCTTTCCCACCGAGAAGTTTAAAAGAATGCGACAAATCTTGACAATCTGTTCATAGTCATTTATTCGCCTCACAGAAAGTCATTGTTATCTAAACTACTTATACCAACACTCACCAGTTCCGTACGAACGAGGTGCAACCATTCGCACCATTGCAAGTAAAAATGATGTATCCGAGGAATATAAGGCTGCAGATGAGTACAATGATACACACAACAAACCATGCGATGTTACGAGTATCGTCAAAGAATGATTTGTAACTGATTGTTGTTGTTGTCGTACTTGTAGTCGTTGTATCTAAAAACATGAATCAAATTAGTTTAGACCAAACTCATTTATTCCTTATTATAAAAAGGTTCAGCAATGCTACGCCAATGTTTGAACAATGACTAACCTGTGACAAAATGTTGCCTTTATTGAGCAATAGCTATTCGCAGGTTAGATTGTTCTAAATAATCAGTGACGGTTTTTGAAAGAATTGTCTTCATTCACAGGATAATATTTATTTGGAGGTGGCCGCAAACACAGGTTTGACTGTATTTCAGAATGTTCATGAAAGTTGTTAAAGTTATTTTTATTAGCTATTATTTAAGAATAGCGTCCCGCGGGGTGAAATATCATTATAAAAGATCAAAATTTGCAATCACTATAGTTACTTTTACACTTTGATATCTAAATAATAGTCAATGTGTACATGTAGCACACGAAATTATATGATATAAAAAAGGAGTATAATGGGGACTTACTATTACTGTTTGTAATTTTGTAATGCGGAAAATGCGGTATTCTTACCAGAAATAGCTATAACAATAGTCGCCGTATCTGATAATGCTCCAACATCGGAAGCTGTGGCAAATATTGTCACAGTGGATGCGTAACCCAGGGGGCTAAGTGAGGTTTTTACTGTTAATGTTCCCGTGTTATCTATTGCAAAGTACTCATTGGACAGAGAAGTTTGGTTCAGAGTTAAAGTAAGAACACCATGTCCACCAGCATCAGCATCCGTCACCGTGACTGTTCCAACAGTGGTCCCGATGGCGGCATAGTAACTAACATAAAGTGTGTATGACGCTGGCGAAAATACTGGGGTGTTGTCGTTAATATAGTCTGCGATAAATAAACTGGTATTAAGAATATGTCCACATGCTATAACAGATATATTAACCTATAGTAAACAAATAAATAATAGTATCAACTCATCTGTGTATTTTGAAACACAACTCCGTTTGTGTTTATATATATGTATACGCAAGTGGGCTTTGCTCTACGAACGTAATTAGGTATCATTTTACAAAGTTTGATATGGAAATAAAATAGACTATATCGGCCATGACTCTCATTTTTTTCAGTTCAAACTGCTCATTCCTGTTATGAAATAAAATAAACAACACACTCCAATGTATTTATTCAAAATGGAATCCTGGTGTAAAACCGCTTATATTTACTTCTCTAAACCATGTAAAATAACATTTAGACGTAATAAGACATAATAAATAATGCTAAGGAATGTTGAATTACGTATTTATAGCAATAAACTCTTTACAGTGACTCATAAATTGTTGTATTGAGACATACATACCAATTGAAATAGTGAGACTAGCCGTGTTTGTCAGGCCACCGGCGTCTGTAACCGTCACAGTACACGTGACAGTAGTTGGTAGAGAGCCCGTGTCAAGATCATAATTAGACTGAAAACTCACTTGACCCGAAGATGGGTCAATAGAGAAGTATCCAGTTTCTGTTCCACAGTCTAAGGATAACGTATAACTATCACCGACATCAGGATCAGTGATACCAAATGCCGGGGTACCAATTATAGTACCAGCCTGCAATGATGGGAATGTGTTGTTTACATAATACAATAACATGTATCGTACAGTATGCATTGTGAAGCATTAATTGACGAATTCGTGATATGAATTGTCTCGTTTTTGCATATCTAGCAAAACGTTACATGCATAGAAGAAAATATACTAAAAATCACTTACTACAATCTTTGTTTTAAATTGTCACTATGCTCTATGTAAAGGCATAATTCGACAATAAATTTCGAATTGCGTATACAATATAACCCCTGAAAACCGGAATTCATCGAAAATCGGACGCTTTTTTAAGTCTCATTTTTTTGGATAATCAGTAGTTCTATGAAAACCGGAATTCTCATAAAACCAGACTTTTGTTCCAGTCCGGAAAGGGTCCGGTTTTCAGGGGTTTTACTGTATACTGTACCGAGCTCTCTATTGTAGACAATGTGTATCCGGACTGGCTGAAAGATGGCGCTTCATTCACGTTTGTTATTTCTATAGTTACTGTTCCAGTATCTGATGACACCGGATCGTTAACAACAACGGTCAAAACATACGTATAACTCCCACCGAGTACATCATAGTCTGGTGATGTTTGCACACTAATTAATCCAGCTGAAAATACATTTAATAGGCTAGTAAACACAAAAGCTTGGCTTATTTGACCACAAAATCGGGTAGGTAGGTCGGACAACGTTTTTTCATTATTTCTAAAATACCTTTTCCGTACATTGGGTCTTACCGTACGAAATGTTAGAGTAAAAAAACACAGGGTTGGTCGGGTAACCGTTAACACGGACTATTTTTAGAGAGACTGTTACGAATATCGTTAAAGGCTCCGGACTGGTAGAAATCATTAATGCATCATTGAATTAAATCGCCAAATCAATGAAAAATACAATAGTAGTATCAGTAACAATCTTTTTTCTCCCGTCAGCCATTTCATTCCTATTTCTAGTTTTAGTTCTAAACCTAATATATCATTATATGAGAGTGAATTTGATGACATACAATATAAATTTACTAGAATAATATTCCTTACTTGAATTTAATTACTCACACGTTGTATCAATAGAAAAATAACTGAGACCGGAAGACGGTGATGACGTCATCGAAAACGAGTGTGCTTGTGACGTATCCAAGTCTGTATAGTCAACATCATAAACTGTCGTCCCAGCAACCGTATTCTCCACCACAACTTTTGTTACAGGCAAATTGTCTATTGTAACATTATTGTTTAGATCTAAAACAAACAATTAGCAAACGTAACCCCATGTTTCAAACTTTCACTCATTCCTCGTCGGCTTCAGTTCACTCGGTTAGTAGAATAACAATGCAGGGCATCATGACAAGGTTATATTCAAACAGTAAAAGTAACAAGTTGACACTTGCACGTGCTTATTACATTACACCACATTTTTGGGGTTCAATCACATTTTCGTTAACAAGATGACATCGGCTAACTAACTCATGTTGTTTCTATATGATATGCAAATGAAGTTTGTTTTGTTTTGTTTTTGATAATTATTCGCCACCACGAGGATCAAACATATTCTACTAATTTCAAACAACCTGCTTATGATTGTTATAATATTCACTCTCATACTTAATGCTTGTTTCTGTTACCTGCAATCGTTATTGTGAGTGTTGATGGACCGACTGTGTTTCTTCCATCTGAGACAGTTATGAACAGATCATATCCAACGGTTGTATGTGTAGACAAATCCTCGTTAATTTGGATTTCTCCAGCTATCAACGGTAATATAACGTAGTATAATAGCAGTAGTATAATAATTAGTATGGTATAATAATTATTTTAAATAGAGTGGAAGTCCTCTAAACCGATACCCCTGTAAACCCGTTTCCCCTCTATAATTAAAAAATTCCCAATAAACTGGCATCCCCTCTAAACCAACCAAATTACCTGGTCCTGAGCTCGGCCGGTTTAGAGTGGTTCCACTGTATATTACGTATGGACAAGAGAATGATTCCTAGAAAAAATGTACAAAAAATCCCACCCAGCCCAAAATACTACTTTCCCCGAATTCATCCAACATGTAGGAAAATACTAAAAGTGAAGGACAAAACAGTCTCTCGGAGGGTATCTCCTTGGAACGGTCTGAAGCAAAGAGCACAAAAGTATGACTTACAGTCAAATATGACAAATGGACAAGGTGTTGGATCACATGTCATAGAGAATGACAGGTCGTCACCTTCTGGATCGTAAACGCTAACTGTGAATGCATTTGCTCCTATTGCACTTGACGTGGTCACCGATGTTGAATCTAGAAAAATAAAGCATATCACAACCCTTTTTATAAACAATAACAATACAGCAACTAAATCGTAAAACATAATGTTAGAATTTCTTTGAAAATACTTTTAAACAAACACGCCACGTAGTACAATGTACATGTAGATGGCTGTCTTGTCCATAAAATTACTTTAGCTTAACAAATGCGCCTGTGTTAGTATTTGTTGTATATGATTGATGGTTACATATTAAGATTATCTATATATATATTTTAATGTGTGATTTTCTCTGTGAACCGTAATTTTCGGATGCACTAATATTTATCTACTTTTTTGTCGTAACAAAATTAATGAACATACAGCCAACGTTATTGACAAATAAAGTTACTAAGTGCATAAAAACAAAGTAAAATTGTTCCATATATTAAACTACACTGATAGCCATGTATATAAGTTTTTTGTCGTGTACGGTAAGGGACAAACTTAATGAAAAAATGCCCCTTCATCATTTGCTGAAAAATGTTGATTAGGCTAGAAAAAAACAGTCATGTTATGGGTTACTTGACGAAAAGAACAGGAGTACTTAGGTCTTAGAACTTTTCAATTTTTTGCTAAACGTACATTTTTGAGTATATGAGCTATGATTCGTCCCTAAATATTTCCGTACTTAGAAACCTAACGGTCGGCGCCAAATCGTAAACACGACCATTTTTATCCGACCATTCTAAGCTTTCAATAAATTGCTTGTTTTTAATACTTTGCAAGTTACTGAAGGTCGGTGCCACATTTTTCACAATGCTGGCTGTGAATACTCCAGAGTCTGTGTATTCGCCATCTGTGCAATCTATGGTCAAAGAATACGAATTCTGTGCGGTATAATTAAATCCAGGGTTACTGTCACTGTAAATACCATACGCTGAAAATAATGATAAATATATGTTTGGTGGAAGTATTGGCGGAGAGCAACTGTCTACAGCAATACACTCACCATTTCTACCAGTATTTACTGCTGAATCGGCAAGTACCGATTTATACAATTTAACAAAAATGCCCCCACACCGTTTTATGTTGTTGCTTCTTTCAAATGGCTTGGTTATTTTCTATTTGATGACGGTATATTTTCACCACTAAATGACTGATACCCAGTTTAAAAGTATAATTATCACTAATGTCACAGTACAGGAGCGTGTAACAATATAGAGACAGTGAGTCCATTACTGCTCACAAAGGCTTGTAGTTATATAGATAGTTCTGATGTAGCTCAATAGCTTAAGCGAATGGGAACCTAAGGTCATACTTCAAATTAATATTTCAGTCCGATCGACAAGCTAAGATTTCAAAGGGCTTCAAAGTGATTAACACCACAAACCAATCGGTCAAAAATATTTATTGTCTACTACACGTAAGACATTAATTACATGTGAAGTAAATAATTACATTTTTAATAAAAATTAAGTGAAAAAAGTAACTCACACGACGAAGATGGGATTTGTTTGACAGTAAATGGGTATGCTGATGGAACAGATGCTGCCATAGTACATGTGACATGGCTTCCTTCTGGGTCTGTCGTTACAAGAGTATGCAGTAGTGTTTCTACAGTCTCATCTTCGACGATACTGTTCGAGGCTGGAAGACTGGTGATCGCTGGTGGCTTTATAGAAAATAAACGTGCGATATTTAACATTTAACTTACAGAAATTCTCATCCATTAACACCTGGTAATCAGTTTTATTTATACATGTGTTTGCATATACACCGTATCATATTTCTAACTGCTTCAGTAACAAAGTCCATTGCATATTTAGGACGCCGCTACCCAAAGAAGTTTGGTCGGGGGGGAGCACAAACCTTAGCGTAAACCGTAATCAGGGTTTTTTATTTATCCCACTTTTAAGAGTTTAAAGAGAGACCCAAACTTTCTATACGATTCCTTGGTGTGTTTTTTATCATCATATTATTAAATAAATGTATCTAATATTATACAACAGTGATCGATACTTATATTATGTTTTCACATGTATGAGGAGTGGGTGTAGGTCCAATTCCTTCTAAACCTTTCTTGATTATCCACAATTTTGTCTGAAACTGTATTTCATTTTTTACATTTTGCTTCTATTCCTTTATCAGCATCAGGTTATTCTTTCATATGAATTTATTTTAGCATTCGGCCACATAGTAAACTGCGTTTACGAGTCAGCATATACAATCAGAAATAATTTAATGACCACCAGTAAAAATGACAAAAGTGTTAACAACATCTAATCTTTAGCCATGCTTAAGAATATAATATACGAGATACACTCTAGGTATGAAAGTGAATACTTCTTCCTGTTTGAGACATTTGTTCACAGCTTTGACTGAATAGTAAATTGCTTACCAAAAGTGCCAGCGTCAGAAATTTGTTCACACACTTGTTACATGTGTAACAATTTTCAATGTTTTAATTATCTCTTTTCAATGCGCTACAGATCAGCGAATCTCGATTAAGCAATGTAAGAGAAATTAGGGATTTTATAATAATCGGTAGTCGCCTCAACTACCATTACTTAATTACCATATTTTGTCATACCTGGTTCGTTATAGATACAGTAAGAGTCGCAGTGGCTGTATTACTGCACTGGTCCACTACTTCGAAACTTAAGGTATCTGTAGCAGACACACCGGAAAGAGTTGATGCCAATGTCACGATATCTGAAGAGATTTGAATTTACGCGTACAATATTAATATATAGTTCCAATTAGGCCGTGCCGATCAAGAGAATTATATCTCCGCATCGGTGCGTATTTTGTGTATCTTATGTAGCCGTAGAGGTTCCATCATTGGATGAAATATGTTGATTTTTTCATTTGAAAATTTGACTCCATGTAGAAAACTGATCAACACAGTCGTTCGTGGTAGGATCATTGTATTAATGTCGTGATGCTGTGGACAAAATTATTCACTAACTATACATTCTATGTGCTTTCAACTATTCTTTATATATTGTTATGATTATTATTACAATCGTATAGTTTTCTACTCACGTGAAGACGTATCGAAACTGTACTTCGATGTAAATGTCGTCATTGACACTGATAGAGTACTGACGTCATCTGTATTGACGTCATCAACGGAGACTGTGTACAAGGAAGTTCCACTGGCAGTTGAAGCTGCTATTGTAACCGTAGATGCCAAGTTGGTGAAAAACGGAACATCATCTTAAAAAATACGAATGAACAATAATTGTTTTTGTGATGTTCTGTTTCCTTATTTTGAGTGGCTATCGATGTAGACCGTCAGATTATTTTGCGTACTGTTTAATGGATATTTTCTTAGTATTTAAAGCTTATTTGTTATTTTTTCCGGGGCTCTGTATGTATACGTAGTTGTGTGTGTATATTGATATGCGTCGTGATATTTGATTTTATGCAATATATGAAAATATAAGTCAAGGTTGAGTATTATATATTTTGTTTTCTATGAGTCTAAGATATGTTTTATAAATGGTTACCTGATTTAACGAATTTTGTAATGATGTGAAGATTGTTACTGCGAGGAAACTCAATTTACCATGGTTTTTTTGCTATCATCGATGCATAAAATACAAGGAAATACGCGAATTAATTTATTCATAAAAATACTGTTATTGTGTCAAACCTGTAAAAAAGTCACCCTTGGGAAAGACAAAGTGTGACAGTGTTTAAAAGCATGGCCTTTATTCACAGGGAGGTCTTTATTCGGAGGTGGCTGCAGACACAGGTTTGACAGTATATTGGACATATTTTATCTTCTCTGACACCTACTGCTTTGGACATTAACTCTGATTCCGTATGTGCGGTCATTTACTAAGGTTTCTGTGCTCCAGTTTACCACCCCTCCAACAGTAGTTGACCCCAGCGCCATATAGTAATTACTATTTGCTTCGCCAACACTTGACCTATACGTTATTATGTCTGTGCCAGCCGTCCACCTATGAATAATTATTTTCATAATTAGTTATATTATGTGTTGTGGGGTAGTTGAAAAATTCAGGCAAGCAGCAAAGGGGTTTGTCACGTGTATGTCGCGGCTTTACGACTTAATTTTCGCGTAGAAAATCTTAAATATCGAGTTTTACATGCAGTTGAATGTAGTCAAAGTATACATTTTTGTTAGTACGTGGACGTACCTACATGTTGTACTGTAAATGAGCAAAATGCTATAACTGCGGTGCGATAACAAGGGCTATAATGACATACGTTGGAAAAATATAATTGTTACAGTTCTTTCCATTACTTATGTGTTACATTTTATATACGTGACAAACTCCTTTTGGCAAACAGTATACATTAAATGAAATGGTGAATGATATAAAAAGCTACTAGATAGTGCGTCAAATTACACAATCCCATTTCTTACATCATTGTTGTGGGATAAAATAGAATGCTAGTGTAATGCACTGTTATGTCATATTTTCTAAAATAATTTCCTTGGAAGCAGAGGAATAATAACTGATAGAAATAGTTTCTAAATAATGTCAGAATAACCTTTCAGGATGACACCACCCTGTTTAAATATATAAATAGAAAATACAAATGCTGAATAAATTTATGATTAACCAAATTTTGATTACTGACTAAATCAGCAAATACATTTACAAAATGTTAAGGTACATGTATGACATAAAATAAAGCCAAAATTATTATATAAGACTATTGTTCTAAACTGTCAAAAATATGTTAATTAAATAGTAAATAATAGATCTGAGTGATTCTGGGGCTTTAACAACAATTTATTAAATTACTTAGTGCTGAAAAAACAGTTTACTTATGTATGGCAAGCTGTGAAAAACATATTTAGTTAAACAACCCAGGATGGCTACCACTTGATATAAATAGCTTCATTAGAGTAAAAATGAACTGTAAACAATTAGTGTAGAATTAATAGTAAATAATATCTAAAATTATACTAGCCCATCAATAATAATTTAAAGTATTAGAATGTCTACATTAAAATGCCAAAGTTCCAAATGAATAATTAATTAATTAAGTAATCCATAGACTCCATGTTAATCTCAGTATCAATGTTTGGAAGGGATAAAATTCAAGGGTGTCTCACTTCCTGGAGCCTTATAAGAAACAAATATTTTATGGATCATATCACATAAGAGGGCTAATGTATTTCCTGACCATATGTGACTGGTCGCCAGAGCGCCAAATAATTTAGGCTCTACCTGTTTTGGTGCACTGCAACACGAAACGGGAAACAGTTATCCTTCAAATAGTGAAGAAGGGTACTATAAACTGACATTAGTAACTAAAAATGATACTAGTAAACAGTAACTGTATTGTTTGTGAATTATTATGATATTTCAATATTAATATAAAAGAATGGATGGAACTTTATCCAGACAGCCGGACAGCTTCCTCACATGTGAAGTTTGCCTGGTCCTGAATGGGATTCGAACTCAAAGTGGTTAGGGCTAGCGATTATTAGTCAGAGGCCACAACCCCTGGACCATGGAGGTCCCATTGGAATGGTATTTGTCTTCATATTGTGTTTTCAAGTATGTGTAATGCATATTTGTGACACGATTTTTGTTTTGTATTTCCATACATGTCATTTAGGTCATACAAGCTGCATGTATATGTGTATGTGATTGTTTTATTTACCCTCTTATTTACTCAATAATCAGATACTTAAATGTTTTATCGGTAAATTATTTCCATACGCATTCATGTGACCAAGTAAAAGGATGATACATGTGTATACATACCATCCCCACAAGTCTCCACTTTGAATCGTGATACGATCCGACACAGCTACCGATAATGTCTGTTCTCCATCTGAACCTAAATAGTGAAGTTACGTTTTGTTAAACTGTGTGTAGGTATCACTGTTCTCAAACTAGCTCAGTATTTTGTAAATATTAATGGATGATATGACCAACATGCATCGATTAAGATTTTTCAAGCAATCAACCTTTTAGGGGGTCAATACAATTGTTTGGACTAGGTCCAGCACTGGGGTGACCTTTGAATTCAGAATGAATTCAGCCTCCGTATAGCATAATTAGTTACGACATCGTCTCTCCATACACACTTTACAGTATGTTCGCAACTGATTTTTTAGTACGAGAGACAATTATTCCGTTCGTTTCATAGTTAATTGTTATTTGCTATGTCTTTGACTGCGTCATGATTTTGTTACGGCATCGTAATGCAAGAATATTTTTAGACAAAATCGGTGTTACTATGCAAGAAAAACAGACTTAAACGGAGATATATATTTTCGTTTTGATACTTGGTTATATTGTTAAAATACTGTCATATTTCATGAATACGAACATATTTTTAAGCTTAATCCAAACTTAAATATGGCACATTTAGAACTACAGCTTGTCTGGCGAGATCGACATTTTTCTACGTATCTGAAGATTTAGGCAAATGTAGTAAATAAACATTTAATTCGTTATTGATACGTTTTTGGTTTTAATATGATTATCATTTACACAAGCTAGATAATGGTTTGCCAAGTTTTAAACAAAATTCTGACAACAAATCCTTTTAACGCTTCTGCGGTAGCATCAGCATAGAGCCGCGATCGTGGTCCAGTGGTTTGTGCGCTGGACTGGAAACCTGGCGTTCCGGGTTCAAATCTAGGTCGAGGCCGGTCATACCCTTGTATGAAAATTTGAAAAAAATGTCGATTTTCCTCAAAATGTGAAGAAGTTTCCGCCTCCTTGTGGAAGGGTTAGTTAATACTGGTTAATATACAGGCCAGGAAAACTGAAAAATTGTTAAATAAGGGCGTTAACGCCAGTACAGGATAACTAATCAATAACTTACTGGTCGTCAAAGAATTTTGTCCTATAAGTTCATATGATGATGCTCCAGCAGCCCTCCAAACTTGGAAGTATATCGTCCTGGAGCCCGTAACTCCGTCGAAGTTAGCTACCCAAGAGTCAATCACCCCGCAACAATTCACAATATATGTCGCATCTCTCATCATGTAGCCATATCCTATAAGTATATGTCATTGTAATTGAGGTCAACTATATCCATACTGTCTGTCTTTGAGGAGATAGTAAAAAGCCTTTATTTCAAGATGTATTTAGACCAGAAGAAATTGTCCTCTTTCCTATTACCCGACCGACCGATCCTATTTTATCTCTGACCTTAAAGTTCAAATAACAAAATCTAAAGTACGAAAATATTTGGGGATGAATCGTACCTCCAATGTAGAACAATAGGAAAACTCTGTTTTTGGTCAAATGACCGGAAACACGATGGTCATTCTTCTGGCCTTATCCAGAAATAAACTGCAATTCTAGCATCATAAATGAAGTTACCAGCCTGTTCAAACAGATTGTCGCCGGCCACAGGTGGTCTTTAGCACAGGTTACAGTGTATGGTAGTTTATGCATTCTAGTTATTACTCAGTTAAATATGTTTGTTACATGTCCCCATTTTAAGTGACAGGATTTCTATGCATCTAGGACAACAGGTATACTGGTTACTTGACTTTTTAGCGGTTGATGCGCTGGACTTGTAACCCGGCGACCCGGGTTTAAATCCCGGTCGCGCCAGATCATACCCTTCTATGAAAATTTGACTAAAATGTCGATTTTCCTCAATATGTGAAGTATTTGCTGGCTTCTTGTGCAAGGGTAAGTTGGTACTGGTTGGTACAGTTAGGTGAACCGACCGCCGTATATAAATGTAACTGAAAAATTGTTGAAAACGGCGTTAACCCCGATGAAAAAAAACTTTACAGCATAGCATTTGTCAACACGAGACTGAAAAAGGAGAGACAGACAATGTATTTAATGTCTTTATAAAGTTTACTGAGTGTTTGATTATGAACAGATTAATGATGTAGGACAAAATGACATCAATGTAGTTTATATACCGGCCATTGTGTCTAATACCAAGACATTCACTTCAAACTTTATTGTAAACGTTCAATTTTATTTGTTATGTCAATAGATGAATATAAATTCAAAAATTATATACTTAAATAAGCACTATCTTATGAATAGGTTTTTATTCAACATTTCCTTAGCGATGCTATCGTATCAATACGCTATTTTTCAGTACAAATAAAAGGAAATACCTTGGCCTCGGAGTTTTAGATTATGTGTATTTAATGTGAAAGATCTAGATTCATGGGAGAAAATATTGTTGACATTTGAATGAAATATATGTTTATTTCCTTAAAGGTCTCAATATCCACATTATTCATGAAAATTAAAAACATACTGCAGCTGTACACAGAATAAGAAATACACACACCTGTCTTACAATTAGTCACCTTATAAAAATAAAGACTACACATGTAGTTTAGTTTCTTTCCAACAGTCAAACATGAACAGATACTATCTAGAACTTATCTCCTAAGTAGTGAGTCTTCTTGATTACGTCCATGTATGAAATTGACTAATACTAATATAAAACATTGTATATCACATGGTAATAGGGTTCTCTTTTTCGCGTACTGTCTGATACACAAACAGAAATTAAAAAAAATTAACAGGAGTCATTCGATCATTTTATTATTGACTTAAATGCCTCTGTACATTGACGAATTTATGGATGCAAATGCGTTAAGATACTTCGTACTGAAATTATAATTATTTGCTTGAACGTGTTTTAATTAATGATTGTCAATTATTATTAATTGTTCATATTGTATAGTACATACATTAACGTTAAAATTATTAGTTATGAGTTACTATACAGAATGGTAAATAAAGACAATCATTGTTTTAATACAAAAAAAGGAAAATGGAAGTATTAAAGAGTAAGTTGCATGACTCTTTAGATAATAACTGGATAAATTTTAATAGAGACTTCGATGGGTAAAATTGTCCGCCTTGCTAATATGGTAGAGAAGTGGTAGCACATACTAATTGAGACGAACGGAAGTAATTTGTCTGCAAGATATTTAAGACTATTAAAACGACATTAAACCGAGTGTGGTCTTAAAATATTACATGGTAATTTTGCCGGATCAACTGATGGTTTTCATGTATAAATTTTACTACAATTATCAAATTTCTAAAGTGTTAAACAAAATCGATATAAAGAAATTTTGACACGTTCTTTCCTTTGTGTAAAAATCAATCAGTCAAAATATAGTGAAAACTTATTGTGTAAAATTAAGCTTAGTACTACCATTACCATTAACAGAAATTTGTGGGAGCTTTAAAACTTGCGCGTTTTGGTATATTTTGGGATGATTTCTTTACGTGTTCTTGCTAACTATAAATGACTCAATTAGCATCAAGTTTAAATTGAAAACGAAGGAAGTAAAAACATGTACGTACTAATGCTTATAATTTATACTTTGTGCATTTTCTTAATTTGCAATCTGCAATTATAAACGCGGAGCCCGTTATATTCTCTTAACTGTACGCATATCCTCGGAAAGTTCGGATTAAATCTAAGCTGCGTTGAAATTGTTATTTCACAAAGTTGAGCTCTTTTCCGTCAAATAAAATATCAACAAAGACATACATACACGTGTACTCTCAAATGCACAATGAAATCTCACTCCTATATAAAAACCACCTCATTGTAAAGACAAATTAGTTTCTGACCGGCTTTCAATACCTAAATTTCGACTTGATAAAAGTGCCATCTAAACATTAAGACCTTTTCTTGTCCTAAGTTAGTTATGCGTCGTTCTTATTTAAACGCTTGATCTGTTAAGAACGGTAAAACGTCTTTAAAAATCTAAAAACATAGAAAATGTCATACACCACTGTCGAGACAACAGTGAACTTATACAATCGAGATCTATACGTGTGTTCAACAATTATCTACAACATACCATAATATTTACCAACAAACTCTAACTAATAGTTATTAATACACCATTTCCCGGAGACAATCTTACGTTACTAGACAGTAGACGCCCTGTCGTAAACCAGGCATAATTTCAATCCAAACGTTCTGCTTGGCCTTTTTCTTGGCTTTCCGGTCTGTTTTCTACACCATTTACACGCTAGTGTATACATAAAATAGCATTGGATACAAGCGTGGCTCCCCAAAATGATGCCTTTCGTTTTGTTCTGTTCTGTTCTGTTAAAGTCGTCTTTAAAATTGCTTACCTGTATTAGTGTCCAAAGAATGGTGTTTAGTGTTAGGATTTTCTATTCCAAATCGGTCGTTGTCGCCACAAGTGGCAGCTGAAGAGAAATGTACTCTTTTGAAGAAAAAAATCAAAGACAGATATTTAGAATGATGTATTAGATAAACTAAAGTTGTTGACACGTTTAACTGTTCAAATTAAACAGCCGTGGAATGTATGTTCTTGTTTTTTCCCGTTTTTTAGTTTCAAATATGTGCAAACATCATGTATAAGTTCCTCTTTTTGTACGGTGTATGTAAATTAATAACTGAATCATTTCATGCCAACTTTAACATTTCTGAGCAGTGTAAGGTTTTAAATGTATTTCATTAAAATTAATTTATTATTTTAATATATCATCTATTATTATCAATTGTTTTATTGATAAATGATACTTCTATAATTTCACTAAATACTAGTAAATAAGTTGTACCAATTATGTGGTGACTTTTTCGAAACAAAACTGTGTTCATAATTGAAAGATTATTTCTGTATTGTATTTTAAGCAAATTAAAAAATCTAAGAAACTTTTGACAACAAACTTACCATTTCTGAAGATTGTCAGTCCAACAATCAAATTAAGTAAAATTCGCGCACTCATTGTTAGAGTAACTCCACAGTTAACTAATGAAGATTTTAATCTGTCGATGCTGGTTGAACCAGAAATTGAAATAAAAATAATAAAAAGTCTTTACAGCGCGGCCGATCAATTCGCGACTGAAAAAAATAATTCGATCGTTCGTATTTATAACAGTGAAATATCACACACTGTCTACTGTGTTTGTTTTTGGTTGATCATTAACAATAAACACTGATACACGTCTGATAAGTGAACACCGATTTCAGAATTACCTTCAGCCAACAACGTTGATATCATGAGCTTAAAACCATGTACAGAGTTTTTACACCTGACAATGTCATTGTTAAATAAATATTTTAATGTCGCGGGTTTTATGCCTGTTTTAACAGTATTTCAGTTCATATGCAGTGCTCCCTTCGAAGAGCAACACTTGTCGAGGTCGCAAAAAGTGTTGTACTTAGGAGGGAGTTATAGTTTGGAAAGAATTTATACATTCTCGATAGTTTTTCTTTATGTGTATGTGTGACTTTTACTGTCGTTTCTTGGGGGGGATCGGTCTTTGGAGGAGACGTTACGGGAGGGAGCACTGTACCAATGTACAGTTATCTTAACCAGCATTCCTTGTTTCTGTGCCAATACTAAACTTGCTTTCCGTAAGTAACTACCAACTTCTCTATTGAATCAATCGAATCAACGAAGAAGGACGAACAACTTTATAATGTCTACAATTGTCTAACACAGAGAACTTGTGCCAGACAGGGTTCGAACTTAAGCTCTCAACGTTCATTAAATAACGCTACCTATATTGAACTAAGCGGCCGGATGCAGTACAATTAGAAGACAGAACATCCGTGGTTGGACTGACAACTATTTCTGTGCATGACCCATGATACAATAACAACGATCAGTGTGGAGATTATATAATAATATCACAAATGAAGTTTACACCAATCATACTGTACTGTCCTCCAATGATATTGGTATTTACATAATATAAACAAAGAATGGAGCGATGATAAAAATTGTATTATTCTTAAAATTTGGTGGTGATACTTTTGGGGATATGGCATTATGAGAAATACTGGAGTCCATACAACTTATGCACCAGCCACATTTATGCACCGATGCCCTCGAAAATGTTTTGTACGATGCCGAAATGGCTGAAAAATGGCCAATATTGTAGGATTGCATGAAGGGCGCTGGGAGACGGGAGGGATCCGTGCCCATCGGCAGCAAATCTGAGGCTGGAGAGTCCTCGGTAAACAGAAAAATTGAATGCGGGCACTCTGATAGGGTATTTACAGGGTTCCGGCAGTAAATCGAAAATGTGACGTGATTTCCCGTACCATATCGATGATGTTGAAACATACCCGGCCAGTTCCAAGCAGATGCAGCCGCCACTTGACGGTATCCGCTTACCATTTTCCTTACATTCTTTGCATGTCGTCCAGCCACTTTCGTTGACTGGGAAGGTATCTATTGGGTACATTACGTCTGTTTCATGACCACTCAACGATTTGTGAAAGATGTGTGGATAACTAGTGAGCCGCGATCGTGGTTCAGACAGATCGTTGCCGGCCACAGGTGGTCTTCAGTACGTGTTATTGTGTATGCATTCCTATGCAGTCAGGACAATAGGTATGCTATACTGATTACTTTGCCAAGGTCGCGTCCAGGTTTCAGTGGTTAGTGCGCTGGACTTGCAAACCGGCGATCCGGGTTCAAATCCCGATCTTGGCAGATCATATCATTCTAAGAAAATTGGACGAAAATGTCGATCTTCCTCCATATGTGGAGAAGTTGCCGGTTTCTTGTGGAAGAGTAAGTTAGTACTGGTTAGTATACAGTCCAGAAAACTGGTTAAGGGAACCGGCCGTCGTATATAGCTGAAAAATAATTAAAGTGGCGTTAAACCGAGTAAAAAAAAAAAAAAACCGGTGAATGGTGAAAATGTGATTAGGGCATTAATGCGTTTGTATGACATTTGGATAGTTAACTAGTTCCCGGATAAACATAGGTCCGGTCGTCGTACGGAATGTGTTTGGATACTATTATTAACATAGGACATTTGATTTTTACAATGGCGACGTACTACTCATCAACAAAATGATTGTAGTTTTGGTTATAAACATACAGTATCTAACTAAGATGGATAAATATCATTTGTATTTGTCGATGATTCATAATTATAATCAGAAAGTTTCTTTAGAGCCGAACGCTATAAAGGAAATTTATTTAAAAAGCTGGCGATTTTCTGCGACAGCCCTCGTATTTACGTACACAACCCAAGTGGTTAGTTCCGTATTTTTATTTGATCACTTCATCATATTTCAATACAAATTTCAATTATTTATTTCATAATATTGGTTTGTGCTACTACAAAAGAAAAAAAACTGCAAAAGAATTCAAGAAATAGTACTGAATTTTGGTCTATTGTGTGTTTTTGGATTTTGGTTCGCCCGTGAATTGTGATAAGTAGTCCCTGGTCTTCGGCAATGTAGGCCATATTTTAGACATTTCACCTTGTTCGCCAAATCAAACTGTGATAATTGTGTTATCCGTTTTTTTCAATTCTCAGGCGATGAATAGCCAATGCAATGAACATAAAACTTGATTTCAAAAGAATATTGAAATGATGGTGTGAAATGGAAAAAATACAACACGGAGGTTAAAAGATCCACTATCGTTTGAAACTATTAAATTCATATTTCGTGCCCTTAATTCCAAAAACATATTACTTCATTTTTTTCGTTTTAGAAAAACGTGCTTAAAGATTGTAAGGTCACTAAAAATTGAGCGAGTTAGACGATTGTGGCACAGCAATTTAGCATCTTAATGTTAGAGCTACAAGGGTGTAAGTCAGTAGGCCTACATATTGTTGAAACTTCGAGATGAATCCAACATGAGCAGAAACTCTATTTTTGTTATAAATGAAGTTATACGCTTCTTGAATTAAGGTGACGGTTTGTTTAAATCAATAATTGCCGAAATATGTCGCCAGTTTATGTCAGCGGTAAAAGAGGCATTATCGCGGTAAATAGTCGATCTTGGTTGATTAAAATATGCATTACTTTAATACTATTAAAGTGATTCTGAACGATAAAAGTCCACAAAACTGTTTTTTGTAATTATGAAATAGTACATCTACAATCTACTTTGAAAGTTACACGGTGAGTTAAATGTGGTGTTACAAACTCATCGACTGTGTTTATTTTTGTCTCTTCTTTAAAATGAAGGCAATAAGCAAGTTTTTACACCCCATCATTAAAATTGATTTTACACCAACTTCCCTCAAAGTTTTGGGGATAATCGTTATAGGTTGGGTTATAATTTCACTTATTTGCAAAACGAAAACGATTTCTTTCTTCGCTGACTCTTGTAAAGGATAAAGTCCTTGTTATTTTGCCGATCAGCTCTTTATCTTATAACAAACGCAGTAATTCCTCAACACATAATCAAATCTAATATTAAACTTACGACGTTTCTTTCAACAATGTTGCCTCTCATAAAATAAAGGACCAAAAATTACGTATACGAGTGTGGTAAGAGTCATGCCTCTGTTTCTGGAGTTCGCACGTACATAAGATCAAGAGAGGTTCAGGAAATTTTATGAGGTGGGATGTTTGTCACTAAATACCATCGAATATTAATGAAATGTGTCAGTACAAATAACTTAGTTTTATACTATGACTTGAATAATTGTTTGCTTCTGGTTACGCGCTCATTGAAAATAGAGAAGGTATGGATTTTAATGTACTTTTATTATTAATATCATAACTGAAGGGTAAAACCGTAAAAAAGTGAGACAGAGGGTGTATCGTTCGTCAAGCCTAATAAAAAGCCTAGGGTAAAAAAATAGGGTAGATCGGTATAACATAACTTATGAATGTGTTAAAAGTAATGAATTAATGTATAACATGAACTCATTATGTTAATTTAATGTATCATCTTTGGTCAATTATCAATATACTGATTAACGATTTTCCTCCGAAGTTTGAAGTTCACCTAAGGGAAGTAACTCAATTACACTAGTTTAACTTAACCTGGTTCCCGTTCCATGGTGCAGCGTAACTATCGATTAAACTGGTTAACTGGTTCCCGTTGACGTTGGTTGTAAAAAAAAATGGTCCAGTTCCATGTTGCAGCTTGAAACGGCAACCAGTAAACTTTTTGGTGCTGAGCAACATGGAACGGTCTTCCCCTGAACTGGTCGCCGTTCCACCCCGGTGCACCAAAGTTTACTGGTTCCCGTTGACTCAGACTGCAAGATGGAACGGGGACCAGTTTTTTGTACATAGTGGTACAGAACGGAAGCCAGTTTAACAATGGCCGTGATCGGTGCGGTACAATATCGTTTACGCTTATTTTTCAGTTGTTTGGGTGTCATTATAGGAGTGTCAGCGTTTATCACGTTCGGTTTCAATTTACGAAATTGGAATGCAGCTTCATGGGGCCTGACTTCTGGTGGGTAAATTCGTTATATTATGTTTGCTTCAAATATTGCGTAATCCAATATTGTCAATAGACAACTGTTGAACTGATACGAAATAAGGCACGTGTTTCCGAATGTTGCTGTTTTATCGTACACGAAATTCACGGGCTTAATGTCATAAGAATGTGTGTTGAAATAATTTCTTCAGTTGCTTTGGTTACCATTTGTTGACATGATCTTAATGTTGGGTTCTAATGAATTTGAATGTGCTACTTCTTAACCTTTAGGTTGGACACTTGTCTCCCTTGTGATAAGTCCTAGGTAATTTGTATTATATCATATCATTCAAGTTTATCTACCAGTGTACTTGCGTTCTTTCAAGTTGTGTTGTCTTATAGACTTATATGTTTTTGCCCGAGATGTTTTTTTTTTCAATTTTGGTGTCTCAAAGACTCAAGTCACCATTTAAAAAAAATCCATTTTTAATCAGAAATATGCGATTCAGACATATTACAAACTATGGTTACAAAATGACCAAGAAGTTTTTCAACGGTTACGAAATGACCAAAAGTTGGTTACGAAACGACCAAAATTGACAGGGTACGAAATGACTGATCCCTTAAAATATCATACCCATGTTTGTACTCTGTTAATAAGATATAAGGCTGGAAATCATCTTTAGTCTTGGCATCTAGCTTTAATGTAGATAAAATAAACTGTCCTAATTTGCTGTATAAATGATGATAAGTCTGATGTTGTGCATAGTGCTTGACCTTGATTACAACATGTGAATGTGTTTAAACTGCTAAATGTGTCTTGTTCCATTAATACACAGCCTCATAGACTGATATGAACATTCATTTTTTCCAATAGGTAACTGTCACTCATGTTTTGAGCTAGTCTAATTTACTAATATTATAACATGCAGATATATGTGGAAGGAATTGTTGTACTGAAATCATTTAGTATGAGAGACATCAGAGAAATGATACATCAGCCTCACTATACCTCTTTCTGATTTTCAATCTCAACTTCATAAAGATGAAAAATCAGTAGTTTTAGAATTATGTCTCACATATCACATTGCATTATTGCAAACAGACAACATCGATCCTTAAATGTGATTCTGTGTCAAGTGTTTTGATGTCACGCAATACTCCCATATTTTAGTGTTGACACCATCCAGATGCAGAAATCAGCTATAGATTATAGTGTTGTGTACATTTTAGAACTTTTAAGTTTAGTTTAGGTTTGTTTCTGGTTACATGCCCAAAAAATATGGGTCTGTAGGTGGGGATTTTTTCTTTTACGTTTTTTTTTTACATTTTTCGGCTACACTGTTGTGAAAATTTCAATATAGCAGTACGATGTGGATGCCGTAAAAACTTTTGAGTTGGCAGGTAAAAGATGGGTCAGTTGGGTAACTGGAAACAAACTGATTTTTCTTTTAGGCCTAAAATGAATATCTCTACTGAACAAAAATCTGTTCTTCCCCATTTTAGCTTTTCCAGCTTTAATTACGCTGTTAGTCCACATCGGAAACAAGAAAGGCAGATATGAGAATTGTCCAGAGAGGTTACGAGCCATTATGCTACTTGGATGTTTCTTTCAACTCGCTGGAGTATGTGGATTTGTTACTTACCTGACACTAGCATTAACATCAGAGCAGGGTATGTTTCTGACATTTTGTTACTTGAGCTCCCTAATGTTCCATGCTGTATAATGGTGTTTGCAAAATAAAGCGCCTAGTAATGATAATAAATTTTGTATCGTGTAACTTCTAGATATTACTCCTTTTCAACTAGAAAAATTTGAAAATTTCTAATACTGGTAGTCTCGATTTTTCCTTTTGTCGTCTGTACTGATTTTACATCTTAATTCTGGAAATTCCAGATTCTGGACATTTTTTTCATATTTATAGTCCTTTGTCGTGCTATTTTACTTTCACAGATGAAAGGGATAGAGGGTTTGAAGATCAAGTCAAATAATTTCATTATTCAATTCCTTTATTCATTCTTTATACATCAGCTCTAACCAGCAATTTTTACATAGTTTAGAATCACTAAGTGTTCAAGTTATGTTTATTACTACACGATGCAATGAAAATGATGTCATGATCAAACAAAGTAACAGTTTATTTTGTTTCCATATTTTATTATATATATATATATATTATTCTCATATTATTAAATTCAGTTGCATTGTTATGGATTTTAGGGCTGAGATAGAAAGTACTTCATTTATTGGTTAGATTGCAAGGAAATCAATTTAGAAATATAGAAATGTTTAAATAAGTTTTACTTTTTTTTTCAGGATTAATTGTTCATGGAAATGGATTCTATTTGACTTGTGTCTGGTGTTTTATGGTTTGGAAATGGGGGTTTCTTCTGTTTTATTTCTCAAGGAAGTATTGGCGTAAACATCAATCTACGTATAGTGGGTTACAAGAGGATACTGTGAATGAAGTCAAAGGATATGGAAGCTCTGAATAGTTCATCACATGACCTCAGTGTTACAGATTTATATGAACCGTAATTGGTTTACATTATCTGATGTGTACTACTATATATATATGCTTAAATGATGACTCTTTTATTTCTTCTATAGTTTGGTTATTTATAGAATATTCTTTGTTTTAATTTGAAATCCAAATTTTTTCTGTGTTAATTATTGTATTGTGGCAAAGATTTTAGTGTTGTATACTAGAATATCAGACACAGTTTGTTGTATGTACTCAATAGATGATTCATTTGTATCATAAAATCACTCTAATATTGCTAAGGCCTAAAAAAAGTTTGTTTCCGGTTACATGCCCCCAAAAGTATGGGTCTTTAGGTAGGAATTATTTTATTTTATTTTCTTTAACATATATCAGCAACACTGCATGGGAATGTGTGCATTGTAATATTGATGAGTTGTGAAAATTACAATATAGTACTATAATTTGGAGGACGCTGTAAAAACTTGAATCAGCAGGTATAATATTGGGTAGGTCAGGTAACTGGAAACAAAACTTTTTTTAGGCCTAATCAGTATTTTGTCTTCAGGTGATCATTAACACATTGTATCACCAGGTATGTTAACTACAGTACACTAAGCATTCCATAGTACACTGTTCCAATGAAAATTTCATTAGTCATTTGACAAGTTAGTCACCTAATGACATTTGTCAATACTCATTATTTAATACTTTTTGATAAAGCTATAGATTTGGAGTACATATACTTAATAGAACGTTTACCAAGTCTGGCTAGTAACATTTTTGTTTTATGAAATAACATATGGATTAATTATACATTTTATTGGATTGATGTATTTCTCCTGGCCTTGAGGTCAAATGAAATTTCACTGTCTGACTGACTGCCAAAATAAACTCATGTGAGAGGATGTGTGTACCAATTTAGGAATGTAGTGCTGTACATGTATGCATGCGTAGTAAAAATTAATACAATGCACTACAAACTTAGCTACCAAGTTTTCTGTTTTTATTCTGTGATAGGGTGATGATTTATTTCTTGATGTAGAAATTGTACTATTTACAGTGTTATATATGCATAACTTATTTGTGACTTATCAATGAGCAGTACTTTTTGTCTTTCTGTTAACCATTGATAATATCAGAAATTATGGTTTTCAGAATTATTTTTTGGCTGTAGAAATTGAGTCACTTCATAAAGAACCTTTTAAACAGTAGAAGTGCATATTTTATCTGCATAAATTAAATATGAAAAACATATTTTTACACAAAGTACTACATAATAAGTTAGTATGTATTATTTTTGTCTACTTACGTACTTAATCATACAGGGTTGTAACAGGGTATGTGGGGAGAATATTAACTGTCTTTGTGCCATATCCATGTACGAAGGTGTCATTGAACAATTTAAATTTAACATTGAAGCGAACAAAAATCTGCAGAAAAGTTATGTTACTTTTTTTATTATGTACATGTAGTGTCAAATGTTATGTATTTTGGTTCATTTACCAATCGGAATACAGAAAGTCTATTTCTGTATTAATATTATGCTAAAACTCACGTAATTGCATTGATGTATATGCTGAGGTATTGCTGGTAATTTTTGTTTAATGTTTAAACTGTGATACTTTTTTTAGCTCATCTGTGCATGAAGTGCTCGTGGTGAGCTATTGTGAACACTATTGTGTCCGTTATTTATTGTCAACAATTGTTTCAAATGAATACTCTGAAACCACTTAGCCAATTTCAGTCAAACTTCACAAGAACAATGCTTGGATGATCCTCTTCCAGAAGTTAACAAATGATGCCCTTGGGGTCAAAATTGGTCCCACGCCAGGTGTCACTTGTTTTACATAGACTAATATAGGGAAAACCTTAAAAAAATTTGGCCTAGATATTTGGTGTGTTGTATTGTCTTGTGGTCCTTTATAGAGATTGGTCAAACTATGCCTGTTGGGTCAGAAATTGTCTGCCTCAGTGTTGTGTTACTTGATTCTGCCCTATCATTTATTCATTTATTTACCATGTCATCAATTCATCAGGTTATTCAAGTGAGTGATATATATATAGCCATCATGGCCCTCTTGCTCTTTTTTATCAGTTTGAGATCCAAGAGTTTATTATCTAACATGAAAATGTGTTTCAGGAAGGAAGCTGAATGCTTATATAATGAATGAGAAAGGGGTGCATTTGGTTTGAAATGTTGAATAAATGTAAGAAAAGGATTCCTGGAAAAAAAACAAATACTTAAAACTGCACCTTCCAAAAAATACTATCTTCCCCAAAATCCACCCAACACATGAATACACTAAAAATGGAGAACAGTATACAGTATCTCATAGGGTACCACCTTGAAACAGTCTATAACAAAGCTACAGTTTAAAAAAAAACAGCAAGTCATATTACGTGATTGAGATACATGTAATGATATTTGACAACTTTACAATGTATATAAAAATAAATCTCTACAATGTAATCAGATTAATGTTCCTTAATGAAATATTGTTATGATATTTCTATTTTATTTGTTTTTCTTCCTGTTTCTTGTACAAAGTTCACAAATACAATATATTGTTTATTCACTTCAAAATCAAAATTATTTTAACTGCTGTTGATATACTTACATATATATATTTAATTGACCAGTTTATACAATATGATGTTTATACATAAATTTATTCAACTAGCATTGTTTATTCTTAAGCATTGTTACTATATTTACTGTTATACATACATAAATTTTATATGCCATAAATAAAACAACAACTATGCAATGATGAATTTGTTTTGCTTTTTAGAGTAGGTAAACTATCAAGATCAGTCAATATCTGGGGTCTGGCATCCACACTTTGGGGTTGTCTTAATGATATCTTGGATGAGTTAATCATCTGGGTCATCTGGGGTCAAAAATAGCTCACAATTTTGAATCAATGGAAAACCATGTTTACACTCGAGGGGTCACATTTTTATGGGATCTTGACCAAACCTTGTCAGAATGCTTGTCTTAATGACTTCTGGGACAAGATTGAACATGGGTCATACCTGGTCAAATCACAAGAAAACCTAACAAGTTGAAGTCATTACTCAAGTAAGCAAATAATGGGCCATCATGGCCCTCTTGTTACCTGTAGTTGCCCCATTTCTGTTATTCTGACAGATACTTCTATTTAATACTAATCTTTTTTTTTCAAATTGAATTATGTTAGTTCAAAGTTTGTTTCGAAACTAATAGAAATCTGATTAATCAGATGTTTAGAGATGAAGTTTAGATCTATATGACAATATGTTACAGGGCTTGAATTTCAAAGACAAACAAGATCTAAACAACGTAATTGTGGAACAATAATTTGTTACCTTGAATTGTGTGATAAATTGACATGAATCAATTCTGATCCATGTCATAACATATGTTGATTATTATGTGATTATAAACACAACTAATTGATAAGAAATGTAACTCAATTATCCTGCATACTTTGAACATGTAAGGCAAGTTAGAGTTGTCTTTCTTGGTTCAGAACTCAATGTCAATGCTGCTGTTTAAAAGGCCTTCATTCTGTGCACAATATCAATTGAGGCAAATATGCCAATCTATTAGTAAAGAGCATGTTTATTTGCAATCAGACAAAATAAGCATAATTACAATAAATTTTGAACTGAAATCAGAACTGCAATCATATGAGGGAATGTTTATTTCTTTTGTGCTATGTACAGTATTGTGGACGTCGTTAAAAATGATATGAGCTGAAAGCTAGATTGAGACACGAAAAATACCGTCACAAATCGCTATAAAAATCTGGGGTTAGTGGAGATTTTTGAACGAGTTGATCCCGTAACTGCAAACCTGGGACCAATGTACACATAATTATGTATACATGTACTGCAAACCAACACTTTTTTTAAATACAGCTGATCACTATATTAATGTGAGCAATATTGTTTGTTGTTTATCTAAGCCCATTTATGCAAATTCGCCTGTAAGGAAGCTGTCCAGCTAGCTCATGGAAGGTCGGGGTTCTACCCAGGTACATAAGTCTAGGTTCTTGCTCCGTTGTGAAATTTTAGAAGTCGCCAAATGTCCATAGCTGTTGACCAATGCGATATTAACCCCACTTTAATATATATATATATATATGTTAAAACGAAAACACAAACAAAACATTCCACTTTCCCATAAATCCCCAAACCTAAGTCTTAAGATTCATCAATCACGTACAACCTAACAAAACCCCATTAGGCATAGGTATTATAAAGGAGGGTACCGCATGGAACGGTCTGTAGCCAGGCTACAATGGGATAACGTTACTATATCTATACGAAATAAAAAAAAACTATATCTTCTTAGATCTATATAATACTAGAGATTGTCTTGTGCTATACAGCAAAGCTCATTGGCTTTAAGCCGTACAAATTTACATAAAAATAAAATTTAGTTGTAAACGCCGGTTCTGAGTAGCGTTGTCATTAGCAACCGAGAATATTTACAGCGGAAGTACAGGTGTTTGTTTACTTCCGGTTATTCGTCAAATGTGCTTCGAGTGAATGAACATGTTGATAACTGGTATATATGTGTGCATTTTTAAAAATAAACCTCTAGTTTTGCATTATTATTGAAGGTAAATATTAAAAATGTCTTTTATCGACAATTCCCTTGTTTATATTGTTTTATTAATTGTTATCGTAGAATATGATGTTCTTAATTAACTTAAGTTCATCCGGGTTTGGAGCATCACTTAGACATTGTATAACAGTTGAAACTTGAAATTTACATGATTTGGAAACGTTTCATGGCTTTATGTGTTTAATTCTAGGGAAAGTTTATAACTACGATATGCATTAAATATACAGTTTTTATCAAGTGTTAGAATAAAGATTTCTCATATAAAATGCTTGTGCTGATATAATTTTTAAATTGCAATCAATGAAAATTACATTACATTAGACATAGGTATTATAAACCTTACTGTGTCACTTATTTGGTTTGGTTTTGGTTTATACTTAATTCAGAGTAATCATCCTCCAGACTGAGTAATATGGCACCAGATCAAATGTGTTTCACCATGACAAACAATTTTTACTCTAGTTGGACTAGGATTTAATGCCAATTCTCATTATTAAATATCACAGTGAGATCATGAATGCGCCAATGGCAGAAGTAGGACGGGGTTATCAGACACTCCTTATTCAAGTGAATCACCGTCTTAAATCTGCAAGACTTATTTTATTTACATACCTCATTTATCTCATTTTTTTTAGAAAAAAATTTAAGTGTAAATGAATGGATATTTTGATATATTTTTCTACAATCTATCGTCAAAAAGTGTCTAAAAATGCCCTCAGTCTTCTTTAAAGAAAACAACTCATGTATTAGAAAAAGTACTTGTATTTATAAAAGCTTATTATGACTGGATTAAGATTTACTCTAAAACCAGGTCAGTTATTTTGTACTGATTTATTGAATTAAAACTGTTTGATTACTTGCAAGTTTCTGGTACTTAAAATAACCTAAACATTTGAAACTGGAAAAGTACTTTGAAAGTACTTTGTATGTATGAATATGATTACTGGTACATTTTAATATATTGACAGTCACTTGCAAGAGAACATAAAAATATATATATGTAACTTACGGTATGATTGTTTTGTTCTTTTTATAAAATCATACAATAATAATTTTGTTTTAGTGTAAATTCAATGAGGTATGAAGACAAGCAATCTTCATTATCTAGGTCTGTTCATAAACTTTTAGAGAATAATGGAAATTGTATTTTACAATACCGATACTGGTACCAATGAAACAATACAGTATTTTAACAATACTGATACTGATACTTTTGTCCATCTCCTGAGCTATTTACACACACTTTGGTAAGCAATATTATATATCGATTTGCGTGGGTAGTGTTTAATGGTAAGTACTGCAGATGCTAATTATCACAATCACATATGATTAAAGATACACAATGTAAGACTGATATCTGAAGTTTCTTTTTAATTAAAACTAAACAATTTTAAACAAATGCAACTGAACACAAAATGCATTAAATTTTTTGCAAATACCGATTACAGTACTGGTACTGAACGGTATATACCGGTACTTTTTAAATTGATACTTGGTATGTTACTGGTACAAGGTACCAGTATCCAACCCTAGTTTTAACAACTCTTAATCTGCATATATATATATATATAAGGGATTTGATTTATGTTTGTCTGATTTACTTATTCAATGGCCTTAATTACCATATATAGACTCAACAAGAAGAAAATAGATTATATTAAACTTGTATACCCATATTCTAATCCAAGAATGCATGATTTCTACATAATGTTGATCAAAGTCTTGCACTTACACATATATTCTATAATTTTGAACCATTAATCATTGATTGCAATGAATATTTGTACGACGAACATATTTGTTTTTGAACAATTAAAATTAGCCAGGTATTCTTGATAAAGTCTGCTTATTTTGTGCCCACTGTTTTAAGTAATGTTTATATACATAGTTACAGAATTGGTTGTAACCTTGTAGCACTGATTGTTGAAATAATAGAATTCTGTTATTTTATGATGTACATGTAATACTCTTAATGTGAAAAGTAGAAATCTGGCTAATTTTATGTGTTGAATTTGCCTGCATTTAGGTCACAAAATTTTTATTGAAATGAATTTGTGAGGCATAACATTACTGTTCCTGGTACAAGTACATGCCATTGTATGTACTGAAAACAAGTATGATATGATTAGTGTAGAACTGTGTTATGTGTTTGTGGAAGAAGATGATTGTTAAAGGTTACCATCTGACATCTTGTTTGAAAGATTGATTTATTCTATAAAAAATGAATTATTTGTTATATGCTGATTGGATGAATCAATAAGGTCCTCATTGCACCCTATGTCTGTAGTTTGTGAATTATTTATTTCTTTAGACAGTATATTTACATACTTGTACCTTATCTGAAGCTGATAAGGACCATGTAAACCACTGTCTCATATACTTTCTATTGTGACTGGATTAGCAGTGTATTGAATTCCACCAATATCTCCACATGATTATGTGAAATGTTGATTCTAAATGCATATTGTGCGATGTAAGCTTTTGAAAATTGTGTTCTAAATTTGTGAAGTTGCATTATTTTACTACATGCATATTGTGAAAAAATAGCAGGTTTGTGCTTGTCCAAAGGGATCTTTGCTTGTCACTGATGTTGCACTGAATAGCTTAAGTTACAGACTATTATTTGATTGAGATTTGACTCATATTATCAAATGTTGGAACTCAGTATTTTACTAGTATTCTTAGAAGTCCCATTTTGGCATATAACAGATATTAACTTTACTTTCATTCACTCCTTAGTTTGTCAAATGATGACCTTTTTTCTATTCTATCATAATAACTTTAATTTGCCATAAAGTGTTGAATAGTTCATTGAATAATTTTGTGCATTATGTGTGTTTTGTTTGGATGATTGGATCATTATTATGCATTCAGTGTCTTGGAATAAAATGTTCAAGGTAATATTGTTTCATTGTTTGCACTGTGGATTGTGTACCCAATATTACCTGGTATTTTGTCTCTGACAAGCTTTTGGTAACGTAATGTTATCTTGTATAAAAGTGATTACATGTTGTTTTATGTTATAAAAATAACATAAATCTACACAGTCATATGCACATTTCGAGCCTATTTGTGTACTTTGGTATTACAATATGTTTAGTAACATGTAAATAAACACTAGATCTTTAAATACTTGGCCTATTATGAGCGAGAGGTGCATTTGAGTTTAAGGTACTGTTTTTGTGATCAATGTGGAAGAAATTAGTAAATGATAGGTTTATTGATGTAGCAGTTATGAATATATCATTTAAAGGCTTGTTTCCATCAATTAATTATATTCATATTTGTATATGAATATTAGTGAACATTCTACGATTACTGCATTATTTGGTTCTAGTTGTATTATTAGGAGTCTGGGGATGCTTAGCAATTTTTATCCCGCACACGTTTAAACACCAGAAATACTATCACTTAATACCGAGGAATGTTTTCCCTGACATATTCATTTTAGACAAGAATGTTAATTGAATCTGACTGATGTTTTTTTTTTTCTCATTGGCAATGTTAATTTCACATTGCGAGAAATAAAGACAATTGAGCTGAGATGCAAGCCTGGACTTCTTTAAGTTCTTTAATGGCTCTGTCAACTGAACCCTTCAAATAGCTTACCTATTGACTATCCTTGATAAAAATGGTCTCTTGAAAGCCTTCATATTATCTATCTTGTGTAATTGCTGGTATTTGGTCAGACCTTTTTTATTACTTGTTCCTCAGGAGAGTTCAGGACAAATCTAGGCTTGGCAGCATAAATAATAAAATCTCTGAAATATTGAAGTCAAATAGAAAATAAAAAACAAGTAACAGGATGCTTATTTTTATATTTAAAGATCACAGAAAATAAGAATTCAGTAGACTTACAACCCATGTGCATGTATGATACATTCATTTATTTGAGCCACAAATCCATTAAACATGCTATAAAAGTGCTGTTGATATTTGTTAGTTGAGTTTAAATCCACACTAATCTGATTAAAATAGAGTTGATAATAATTATTAAGTATCTGTACCTCAAGATCCTCTATTTGTTTCTTCCAAATTAACCCTTTGCCTCATAATACCGCATTTCCCCACATCTGAAGAAGACTTTTGAATACATTGCTTGTAATGATTAATGGTTTCTTTTGCCACAATGTTTTCCACTCTGTCAGAGAGAAATAACTCAATTTTCTGAAATAAATTGATGTTTTGTAGATTAGTTTTGAATCTGGAAGAGTCCAAAATTTGCTTAAGAGGCAAAGGGTTAAAACACAGTACTTGATGGAACATAAAACAAAAAAATAATAAAGGATGCCAAAGATGATTTAACTGTTATTTTGAAAAATAGTAGAAAATCGACATGAAGCTCTCATGAAACAAAAGATATAAAAATATCAAAGTCATTCGACACATTGATTTCATTTCAATTTATGACAGTAAAATATTTGCATGAAAATTCAATTTTTAAGTGGTCATTGAAAAATTTATATGAATTGGAACTTATTTGGTAATATCAGCCATGTGTTACAAATTCTTTGAACAGGATATTGTAATTGTATTATTCAGTTTTATTTCGATATTGTACACTGACATAAGTGCTCATATTCTAAATACAGATAGAGAGAACAATTATCTGACAGACAATGGCTGGGCAAACTTTGCGTACAATTGTGTATTTTATTTCATAAGTGCTATTACATAGCAATTGATTTAAATAATAGTTCATCATTTATTATCAATTTTTAAACATTTGATAGTTATTTAATCAATTGTTTCGAGTAGGTTTCATTATCTTCTGTTTGTACAAGATGTCTGTTATCATTAACTTCGGTCTACTTTAAAAATGGTGTAGGAATTAATTACATAGGAAATAATTGCAGACTTGAGCTCCATAAAATGTTTATCTTCCTGGACGCTTTCTGTAGAATTAGCTTTTTATTTTGTACTATTCAGCTTGATGGGATTAATGGCGATGTTTCTATTGTCATTGAATATTTCAAACTGAATGTTAGATAACTTAAATATTGACCAACTGTGACACTCTTTCATCCATTAGTGATCTATTTACCGTATATAGACATGGAACTTTTACAAACAGTGGTGCTGATGTTTTTCTGCTGTTGTTGTGAATTATTAATTGGGCTTGAATTTAATCAAAGATGGCTCTAACTTCATCCAATAAAGTGTTTTTAGTTATTGATGTTCGATATTTTATAACCAATATGTGCCCACTTCTAACCATTTAAAGACAGTGTTTTGTGCCTAAGTATTAATAAAGTGATTTTTTTAAGGATAAATTTATTTTAATCAATTATTCAAGAGGATTTAAGTCGGTAAAAAGTAGTTTGTTGCATTTGCTGCAAGTTTATGGATGAAATTATAACAAAAAGCTTTCCTGTCCATTAGGTGCTGAATTCTGCTAGTATTACATAACTTAGTCATATTTTGAAACTTCTGGTGAGATAATAATTTGTTGGTGAGGAGATCATTGTAAGTGCTTCATGAATTATTTAGTTCTTCTTATAAATGTATTAATTATAAGATAAAAATAATGATGTGTTCTGTGTATGGGAATGTATGATTGTTTGGTTCAATGTTCTAATGTATTGGTGCAGTTGTGATCAGTAAAATGTATTTCATTTGTTAAATTTTGATTTAACTTTACATTAGTTGTCAGATTTGTAGTTTATTGTACATTTTGTTTGCTGTCAGTGAATGATTATGCATTTTTTTAAAAAAAAATTATTATAAGCTCGAAATATAAAGCTTGAAAATAAAATTGTTGTGTACAGAATTACTTAACAAAAAAGTTAGGGTAGGTAGGTGGAAAATCGTGTCTGATTTATTTTTCTTCTTACTTTTTATGAGAATAAGATGTACGATTTGTCCTCAAAAATTTTATACTTGGATTTTACTTTTAAAATCATTAGAGTTGGTATTAAAAAACAATGTCTGTCAGGTAACCATAAATACAGCTATATTTTTTTCATTGCCTTATGAATTAATTCTTATAAACATTTCTACATGATACTTCCGTGCGATATCTTTGGTAAACAGGTACTGGTAACGATCCTAATTTTTCAAATCTACCATATTTTTTTCAGAATGAAGAAAAATATTAAACAAAAAAGCTTACAGAGTTGCAAAATCAATGAAATTTATTAAGTCATGTTTTTGATACTTCAGAATTAGTGATGCAAAACAAATAAATTGTTTACATGAGCTCGGGTGACTAAGGATGGCTGCTAAAGTAGGGCCCACAACTCTTCCTCCTCCAAGTCCTCCAAAAAGAGCTGAAAGTCTTCACAGTATAAAATATGAGGATACTGCGGTGGAAGCAGAGGCTGTTGGTGGAATTCCTGTGGTAAGTTCTTGACTTCTTAACTGGCTCAATGCCATGGCTTTTTTTGTACTAGTGTGTTATGTCATTTTGTATCCCTAATGAAAAATGTTATTCTCTTTGTTTAATCTCAACAAGTCAACATATTTTTTTCTGTACTTTATTGCAGAATGTTTATGAAAAATATTTAATTTTATTTAAAAAAACATAGGGGGGCTTGGCATTAACAGTTGTCTGATTGCCAATGGTAACTTTAAACCTGCTTCAGGCTACCTG
Organism: Lutraria rhynchaena; assembly: GCA_008271625.1. Classification (NCBI taxonomy): domain Eukaryota; kingdom Metazoa; phylum Mollusca; class Bivalvia; order Venerida; family Mactridae; genus Lutraria; species Lutraria rhynchaena. Next base: position 2,324,359 of record VIBL01000056.1, on the reverse strand, counting down.
TTCACAACACAGATCTCTGATTGAGCAACCTGAAATTTTTTGTTTTAATTAGAAAGTTACTTCAATCTGTATGCTAGCCTTTCAATTTGTTTACAAATAAACAGAAATACAGATCATGCGTGTGCAACTAAGTCTGGTATCAGTCCAAATTACACTGAGTGATGTTTCAAAATCAACACAGGGTTACCTCCCTCTACTTTATCCTACAAGTATTAAAGGGAGATCACTGTGAGGAGATTGGGGATGTTTGTCTTGTAAATATGCAGCTGGTTTGATAAAACAACAAAGAAGTTCCCATTTTGTGATTTTTGTCAATTATTGCACATGTTTTCACGTAAATATATTAAACTTTCTTTAGGCAAGTGAAAATGTCATTCTGGCAAGTTAAATTCAGGATAGGTTGCCCACATAAATTGTTTTCAAGAATTCAAATCAAAGACTAATGAATTTTTATAGACATGTCTGAGCTAAGATCATGACCAGTGTATCTACATGTATTTGTTTAATATTTATAAAATGACTGTCAGTCATTATTCAGTGTTATTTACATCAGAAACTCTAGCACCCATTTTATCCAGAAATCCCTTTCTCAGTCACACAAATACTAATCAACAATTTTTTTTGAGATGGCCTAACCTATTAATTGTTAAATGAAGCACAGAGAAATGATACCTGTGTATCAGATTGTGATAATATTTTCTAAAGGGATTGATATCTTATTTGTACATGTATATATGAATGTACAAGTACATGACCTTTGTAATGGTCATTTCACGATTTATTGTTACCAGCGGGTTTAGGATAGGACAATTGTATTTTGTTTATGCATTCTTTGTGTGGAATTATGACTGGTTCAGTCCAAGTCTATTCTTTTATAGTTGGCTTGAGTTTTACTTTGACTCTATACAGAAAAGTCATAATGATATCATATCTATGCTTGTATATACAAATGGTAATATAAGACATTGATAAATTTATAACATACAAGCAATAACCATTGTACATTATGTGGTTCAGAATAATGACCCTGAATAACCTATTAATGTATCAAGTTACTTATATCTAATTGGGCTCCTTAACAATTACATTGTGAGCTTTTAGTATATAGCTCACCTAGATTTATACAGCTGTCTTGTTTTTGCTTACATATTCTAGATGGTTAAATTTTTATTCCCCTTTAGGGAGCTGTGTTTGTTTGTCTGTATTTTGTTAATAACTACTGCTAGCTGTATTTGAGATATTTATTCTATCAGGCCTGCAAAAAAAGGTTTGTTTCCGGTTACCCAACCGACCCATTTTTTTACCTGCTGACTCATAAGTTTTTACGGCATCCAAATTGTAGTACTATATTGTAATTTTCACAACTCATTAACATTACAGCGCACTTATTCCCACATCTTGTTTTCATCAATTGCTCTAAAAACACAATCAAATGTGAACATAGTTGAAGACAAGCCATATCGACCACTTAATACTATTTAGCCTGAGTACTATGGCTATTTGTACAATTGTGCATAAATGCTCTTAATTTAATATAAGGAAGTTTTCTAGGTCATACTGGTTGAATTCCTTCTTGCCCTTCATTTCCTTTCTTTTTATCGTGGTTTTATCTTATCCTGTATGATACATATCAATCGTTTTGATGAGACTTTAAAGAGAGAAGTGGATTTTATTTCTGTTTAAACTTGGGTAAGTGTTCTTGCATGTATATGCATGTATCTATACACTGAAGCAAATTTCTAAACACCCACCTTATTAAATTTGATTCTAGGAAGAACTCAAATAAGTGAATTAATTCTTATGTTTTTCTGCAATAACAATCGATCTACACAGAGATGTAGAGTATTCAAAGTAAATGTTAGATTGTATGTATTAAAAGTTCACCAAGTAATCAACCAAGTGTGTTCAATGATTTTCTTCCAGTGCTATAAAATACAAGGTGGATGTTTAGAAATTCAGCTCACTGCATTTTTGTATTGACACTTTAAATATTAAGATTTAAATTGAGCTAATTGTATAATTCACTACAACATGTTTTTAACATTGCTATTAGAATTTCTTTTTTTTTGAGTATCAATTAAGAGAATCTCGTAATGTATTGTTACCATTGGTCAATTTTAATGCTTGGCTCAGGAACAGCCAATCAGCTTTGAAACATGTCTTATATCTTGCTATAAAGTCCACATGACATTTTTTCTAATTAAATTTATGGTTTTAATGATTTTTTGTTGCAATTTTTAGACAGCTTGATGTTTTTTTTTCTTGCAGTGCAAATTTTCTACTTAATGCATAATGTACAGGGAATACTCTCTTCACATGGTTCAAGATAGGAGGCAAAGAAATGGGACTGCATGATTCACAGCTAAACAACTCAACCTTAAATAAATCCACTTATCATCATGTCTGAAGCAATTGCTCCTCATTCAGTCATAAAATTTGAGTCATTCAAGGGAAAAAATGTAAATACATTTGAAGAAGTAGATCCAGAAGATGACGATGACAATAAAAGATGTGACGTGACTGAACAAACTGTTGACATTGTAGAATCCAATGTGGATGTTGCAGATAGTCAAAATAGACTCAGGGTCTTGAAGAACATAGATGAGATTGAAAAGATAGCTAAAGATACGAAGAAAACATCTAAGGTCCGTCTTAGTATTAGAATTCAGGAACATAATGAAAATGAACTTCATGAAGAGAGTAAAACAGTAATCGAAAAAGAAACACCTGAAACTGATTTTGGAAACATTCCTTTGCATGCTGTACACCGAGGAGATTGTGATGATGTTCAGTTAGAAGCAGCTGAAAGTTCAGAAGTAGAAATCACAGATACCAATCTAGGTGTTGTTAAATATACAGATACGGATGGTCTGCCATGCAAGGATAAGGTTGAATCAAGTGTAATGTCTGCTACTTTCAATTATTTTAAGGATAAAGCTTTTAGTCATTCTAAAAATGACAACAGTGCATCCAGTGGAGAAAAACTGAAACCCTACAGTACTTGTTCCAAACCAAATGAAGGCAGCATAAATTCTGATGAGGAGATATCAAAATACAGTTTCCTTGATCTTCTGTGTGAAGTTCAGTTGATGCATGTTAGTTTATTTTGTTTTAAACATTCAATTGATTGTTGTAAATTACAGCAAGATCCACTATGAGATTGCACCGCTAGCCTACTTAGCTCTAGAGGGAATGTGTTAAATCTACAGTCTTTGGGATTTGTGAGTTTGAAACCCTGGGCAAAGAGGAGGTTCTCTGTGTTTATTTGGTGGAAAACATTATGCCTACATCCTGCCATTCTCCACTAAATGATTCTTTTGGAGAGTAGGAAAACAAGGCATCACCATTTTAAGGAGCTGACTTTGTTAAAGATTCCTCATTTTGTTTCATGATCATTTTCATTTAGAGATATCAATCTGCATTTTTACGCACACTTACTAGTATATTTCAGACAATTTTGATGTTGAGAAAAGATAAAAAGATTTATTTTGTCATATAATTCATTTTGTTGTTATTTAATGATGGCTTTTTATTGTTTTCAATATCACATTCAGTACAACAAAAAAAATTACAAAATTGTGTTAAAAGCTACCTGTGAATAGGCACCACATGCGTGCAACAACCACACTTATACTTCTTTTTGTGGATATTGCAAGAAAAAATAGTCATTTTTATGATTACCAGACCAACTTTATCGTTTGGCACTGAACCTATGGTTTCTATTATATTTGTAGTAAAATCCAAAGTATGAAAATATTTGGGGACAAATTGTACTTTTGAAGTATATCTTAAAAAGAACATTAGAAAAGAAAAGTTTTTTAAACTACCTACCTATGGTCAAGTAACCTTTAACATGACTATTGTTTTCTAGCCCAATGTAGATCAAATAAACATTTGAGTAAAGTCCAACTGTACATAAAGGCCACATTTTTTAGTGGCTTTAGTTTACAAGTTTGATGGTATGTGTGATCATATTATTCAATGGAACCTGTTTCATGTGTATTTAATTTGTGTTTTGCCTTGTTGGTAGGACTTGGATGAGGAGACCAAATGGATAAATCGTCATATCAAGCGTAGACAATGTTCACATTTTATACCAAACAAGAAGAGCACCCCTGATGCTAAGTGAGTGTTCCACAACATTTTTGTCCTAATACTTGGCTTAATACTAAGCTCCAGAATTTCTCAACACTGTAATATGATAACCACTTAGTATTTGTCAGCTGTGAAGGCAGCATCTTGTATTCTAGCTGATTGTTTGGCCAGACCAGACTATTAGAATGATAAAACCTTTAACTATAAACCTTAGATTGGACCTTACAAACAGTGTAGAATCAGTGATAGGGCAGTGTGCATTGTTGACATCCAGGTTATAGTGTCCATAAGAAATAAGTCACTTGGCTGATGTCTGGGACAAGTAAAATCTAAGACATGCACAAAATTGCTATTTTTCAAAAGAATAAGTGTTTTTGAAAATATATCACATATTTCATGCAAAGATCGATGTTCCTAATATGTCTGTGCTCACATGATCTTGAGATATTGACTAAGATGTTTTTTATGAAATTGTAAATGTATTAATTTAGAATGCGTTAAAATGTTTTTTTAGCATTTGTGTAAAAATTCATACTAGTAAAATAAAATGATACCACAGTAACAGAAAAACATTGGTCTCGACGCTGCTTTAAACAATTGAATTGTATTGTTTGTGCTTTCAGGAATAGACGTCGTTGTTTCTGTGATTATACGTACAGTGAACATGATATTGGAGCTCAGAAGAACGAGTTAAATGAAGACACCAAATGGGATTACAAACAACATTCTATACAGAAGAAAACTGATGCTTTTGGGGAGATTGAGTTTGTCGGTTATGCTGGAAGCACGGGAAAGGTAATGTATTATCTTTACATTTATCTCTACTTAAGATCTTGAAACACATCTTAGTTTCCATCATGGAGCCTTACCATAGGTCAATTTTTAGACTGTGATCTGAATCAACCAATCATAGACCTGATAGAAATATTGATGGAAATTTTAGACTCCTGTAAAATTTGTTTTTGGTGGTGTCTTTTGATATGCATTTATATCCGTATAAGAAGAATTGGTCTGAAATGGGTGTAACTGTCATATTAAACACATCTTTTGATTTAATGCTAAACACATTTTCAACACAATGAAGATTGCAAGAAGCTGTAGTTTATAAAGTGAGGAGATAATGCTTATTGTCTTTTATCAGTATATAAGAGTGGATGTCGATACAAAGATGTCGGACATGTTGGACCTGATGATGAATGTTTGGGGACTGGACAAACCCAATCTTCTCATCTCTGTTACGGGTGGTGCCAAAAACTTCCAGATGAATAAAAGACTTAAAGATAATTTTAGACGAGGCTTGATGAATACAGCCTTGACTACAGGTGGGTTATTAATCCTTCTGTTTGTATCTTCATCTTGGGTGTACCTTTTGTTGTGACTGAGCTAAAATTCCTTCCGCAGGTTCAGAAGAAACCAATAAAATTTGATTTTATGATGGATTGCTTTTGGAAATAAAAGAAGATGTAAGAACTGTAACTCTACTTTTAATACTCCCACTGTATTTTTGTATTAATTGTCTCCCTTTCATACTTTAAGATTATATGTACAATCAAAGGACCAACTGTAGAAGAAAGGTTAACTATGGTTTCTCTTACGTTTCCAGTACATAGTAAATACAGACTAATTCAACCTCAGAATAAAGGCCAACTGTATTTGTAGATAATATACTCTCCTCCCATTGTAGGCGTTCATTCACATATAGTGTAACCTCTCCAGAGGGGCCCACTCTTGAGCAATAACTTCCCTTCAACAGCAGTATAATTTTTTCCTACTGTACAATTTAACTATCAACTTAGCCTCTCTAGAGCAAAAACCTCTCAACAACAACAACATAAATTTGCTTTTCCCAAAGGGTGTTGCTTTGGAGAGGTTGCATTGTATTTGACAGTTTGCATGTAGTGGTTATTATTGCAAATATTGATACTATTTAAGGTGCCTGGATTGTGACTGGAGGAACTCATGCTGGTGTCATGAAGCACGTCGGTGAGGCTGTGAAGGATTTTGGGATAGCATCATCTTCTAAAAGTCCCGTCATAGCAATTGGTATTGCCCCATGGGGCTGTATACAAAATAAGGACTCATTAGTGAATGACTCCGTATGTATTATAATGTTTTGGAATTGTCTTTTAAACGTATTTAAATATAGGAGAAAATTTATGATATAAATCCCACAACAAATTTGCACAAATGCAGAATTCTGTTAAAATTCATGTTTTGTAGTTGAGATAGGAGATGTGCATGAACTTTCATTTGAAGATAATCAGAAATGGATGTATAAATGTAATCATTTAGTAAAAAGATGAAATACAAACATGGATTCTACACAGTTTATAGTTTATCTTATTAATTCTGTTATATTGCTGCAAGTATTCGTATCTCAGGCAAGCAAACTATTTCTATCAAATTCACTATTTTGAATTTTAAGCTAAAATTCTTTGAATTTAGCAAAATACATATTTGTTTCAGTGTTCTGGACTTTGGCCAGCTAACTACAGAATTGAGAAGGAGCAAAAACCTAAGGAGAGTTTTTTAGATCCAAACCATTCACATTTTATCTTAGTAGATAATGCTAGTCAACATAAGTTTGGTATAGAAATTCCTTTCAGAGCTCGGCTTGAAAATGAGGTGTCCAAGATTCGAACTGATACTGGAGAAAGTAAGTTAGCTTTTTTCTTTGTTAATTTTAAAATTAAAATTAGACCTGTCATACTTGTGTGATACAATTCTTCCCAAAATATATTTGTACTCAGGATATTTCTGCTGGAAGCAGGTGCTTGGCTGATAGAACCTATTTATACAGGAATATAATGACACATATACAGACTCAGTGAGTCTTGTACCTGTGGTTTTTGAGTATATTTCAGAATCATTTGATGTTATGCTTGGAGATTTTTTTGTTCGATAAATCCTTTATCCTGGAGAGTAATGGAACTTTTGATAATTTGTATCAACATTATTTACTGATAGTATAAACTTTATGTGGATATTTTAACAGATTTTTTTCCTAAAATGATATTTTTTTCTTTGTAAATAGTGGTATGTTTCTATAATAAAGGCACATACCTAACTGCAAGTTATCTTATCCTGATGATTTCTTCAATATTAACAGCTGTAATCAATCTTTTTCTTCAGATGCCGTTTCTGTGCCAATAATATTGTTAGTTCTAGAAGGTGGACCAGGGACGTTACAAACAGTACATCAAGCTATACAAAATAATACCCCTGCTGTGATTGTAAAGGGGTCAGGAAGGGCTGCTGATATACTGGCATATGCTTACCAGAATGCTAAGGAAGAGGAGATAGAGGCCTGCGATCAGGAAGGGAAGAAAATTAAGAGGTAAACATTTGTACCGTAAAACCTTGATAATGAGACCACCTTCAGGACCCCAAAAAATAGGCCATAGTAATGAGATGGTCTCATTATCAAGTTGAATTATAAGGGAATTATTGAAAACTTGTCTGAAAATAAGTGGTTGTTATGACAAGGTGGGTGTAATATGGACTCAATTAAGGTGGTTGCTATTTGAGGTTTTACTGTATGGTTGTTCACATTAACAAGAGATAGGTCCATGAAAAATGTTATTCTCTTGTTTCTATAATCTATGTTTATCTCTTTATAGAATTTTTGAACACTCAGCCTCATTACTGATAAATACAGCTGACTTATTTCTAGACATGGGATTGCATCGTGGTACCTGTGGCACACTATTTGGATTTGAGTCCATGGACTATGCTTTACATTTCTCTTTGGTGTCTTGGAGTGGTAACACTGTATCTGCTACAAGTTGAGAGTTCAGCTCATCTCCATATGAATAAAATAAATTTTGTTGGATATAAATCCCAATATGAATAAATGAATGTCCGTGAAGATAAAACATGTTTCCACTGATTAGTTGACTGATGGTTATATGAACTAATTATTATCTTACTGATGAACAATGTTTGATTTTCTTATTTTTTGAAGAACTCACCGGTTAATGGATGATGCATTGTTGGTTGAAGTGTGTGACATGGTGGAACGAGAATTCTTAACAGACGTAGATCTCCATATTAGTCGTATCAAAGATTGTCTCGAAAAATCTGACCTCATGTCAGTGTATGAAATAGACAGCCGGGTCGGTGTTAAGAAGATTGACGTTGCTATGTTACAAGCATTGTTGAAAGGTTTGTAAGGCCTTGATAAAGAATGTTAACATTGCTCCAGAGTTTGGTCTTTTGATGAAATCTAGCACTGTTATTGGCCTACTAAAATAAAGAGAACAACATCTGAATTGTGTGCAAATCTTAACAAAAGTCATCAATATGCTGTTACACAACTCAAACTTATGTGGGTATGTAGGAAGGCATTTTTTTTTGTAAACATCATATGCTTGTAATGAAAACGAAAAGCTGGAATAGAGAACAAAAAAAAAATGTGTCGAAACAGCCAAATAATTTTTTAGCCTAGAATAAAATAAAAATTTTGGCTTAGATTTATTGAATTTCTTTTCTAGCATAAAACATGTGAATCTGCCCAGGCTATGTATTGTACATTGTTTTATTTGAAGCTTGTGCCCATGTTTGTAGTCAATATTTGTCACATGATCATTTCAGCCAATAGAAATCAAGTCATGGACCAGTTACGTCTTGCACTGGCATGGAACAGAATTGATGTTGTAAAAAGTGACATTTTCACTGATGATAAAAGATGGCCGGTAAAAAATATTTTATTACATCAATTTATAAAGATAATTATGCTGAACAAAAAAAAGAAATTAAAAGAATTATGATATTAATATGTATTTACAGATATGCTGGTAAGTCTCATTCTGTTGACAGTTTTTCTCCTAATTGACACTTTTAAAACTTGAAAACCAACCCATAAAACACTAATGTCACTTGAATAAAAATTTAGCTTCCACATAATGTAATATATTGCATACTCATGTCTTAAACAAAACTATGGACTTAAAACCATATGCTTTGTATGTCAATAAAATACATAAAACAATACGTATGTATTTTCAATTGTACCATTGCTTTTGTTGATATTACAGTGCTCCCTCCAAAGAGCAACACTTGTCGGGGGTCACAAAAAAGTGTTGTTCTTTGGAGGGAGTTGTTGTTCAGAAGGAATTGATACATTCATGGCAGGTGTTTTTTAGTATGTGTAAGTGTGCCTTTTACTGAAGTTTCTTGGAGTGAATTGCTCTTTTTAGGTGATATTACGGGAGGGAGCACAGTGTTATGGTGTAAATAAATATTTAAACTTGTGTTACCTTTTTTGTGATTTGTCAGACTGGTAGTTTAGATGATGTGATGTTATCAGCCATACAACTGAACAGAACAGACTTTGTGGAACTTTTCTTGGATCATGGTGTTAGTCTCAGGGAATTTCTCACTAAGAAAAGACTTCTTATTCTGTATAACAAGGTATGTAAGTTAACAGTAGCTTAAAGGAGTTAAAGGAGTGGTAATAGTAACACTTTGATAGTAAGACCAGCCTTGGAACCAAAGAAAAATGATGTAATTATTAAAGTGGTCTTGTTATCCAATTGAAATATGGAAGAAATTAAAATTAAAAATTTTGACCGAAATACGTGATCTTTGTAATGAGTTGGTTTTAATGTCGAGGTGACCACTGGGTATAGTTTTACTGTATGTTGTATATTCTTTATGGAAATAATTCAGTCTTATGATGTCTTATAAATAAGTCCTCAGTATCGTGTTTATGCTTTTGAAAATATTGAGAGGGTGTTGATCTGTATGTAATATGAACACAGTAACACTTTGTTGTAATGAGCATTGATATCACAAGCATCCGACTTATCTCAAGCAGTTTTTAAAGTCCTGTCACGTTTTTTGGTTATAAGTTGTGTATAATTTTCAACCAACAAACAAATACCTCATTATTACAAGCACCAAGTTTATCTTGAGCATTTAGTCTGTTTCAATGACCTCTAGGGATAACACGGTTTTACTGTATTGTTATTTTCGCTTGGTCCATCTTAATTTACAGTGCCGCGGCCATGGTCCAATGGTTAGTGCCCTAGACTTGTAACCCGGAAATCCGGGTTTGAATCCCAGCCGAAGCAGGTCATACCCTTCCATGAAAATTTGACAAAAATTTTGATTTTCCTGCACATGTGGAGAAGTTGCCAGCTCCTTGTGGTAGGGTAACTTAGTACTGGTTAGTATACAGTCCAGGAAAACTTGTTAGGTGAACCGGTCACCGTATGTAACTGAAAAATTGTTGAAAAATGGCATTAAACCCCAGTGACAATAAGTCACATGAAAACAAAAAAAACAAATAAAAACTTAATGTACAATTATATTTTTATCTGTTTTTCTAGATTCCTCAGAATTGTTTACTTCGAACATTGTTAGAAAGAATTAAAGCCAGAGAAGACCCTGTAAGTTGAGTTCCTCTTTTTTATATTACCGTATGATTACATTTTATCTATGGATGCAGGGTTTGATTCATTTTGAACTAAAAATATACTTGTAGTATACCAGTCTAAGACAGTTCATTTGTTCTTTATGCAAATAACAAATGTGTAACCAGTGCACAACTCAAATTGTGGAGCATTTTGTCTGTTATTGATAAATTTTGTTACTGTGATGATACTATTAATATTAAAAAATGACTGTTTCACACCTGCCGTATGATATTTTTATTTGTCTAAGACATTGCTATTCGACTTCAGTCATGGATGTTTGTCATGAAATTGTGTAACCACATGAAAAGTTCAATATCAAAACCATCTTTTGAACCAAGTAAGTTGGTAATGATATTGAGATAAGATATATTGAAAACCAGTCTGAAATTAAGTGGTTGTTACAATGATGTGATCTTAATATTGTGATGGTTTTACTGTACATTATAATTGTGTATTCAACTTCAGAGAAGGAAGAATTTATCATTGATGGACGTTGGCTTACTGATTCAAAACTTGATGGGTGACACATACAGGACTCACTATACTACAAAAAATTCTTATGCCTTACTTGATGTGGATTATATCTTGGATGGTATAACCTCACGACAAGCTAAAGATGGTTTAAATTCTGGTATACGATCCATAGTTAAAGGCATCGATAATAAGGCACTTCAATTATTTAACAGTAGTAAGTACTAGTTATACCATCAGTATATTTCTCTTTCTGTCATTTCATTGGTCAGTAATCAGGGTGTCAGGGTTGCTGATTATGCTACATGTACCTTATTTAACAGGTTATGTTGACTCTGTTTGATCTTGCATAAAGTTAGCATAGAACCCACAACCTTCAGAATAGGGACTGAACATGCTTACCCTAGACTGCTTAGGATCCTACTACTATTAGTATTTTGAGTCTTTATTGTACCAGTAATTTATTAATTTTTGAATACCAAAAAACTGTTAAAATATTACTATAAATAAAACTAATGTTCAGAGCATTGATTAATTGTTGTTGTTGACATTCTACTGATCATGAATGATTCTCGTAATTTTGAAAATTATTCATTTTATGGTCTGTATTTTTAAGTTGTTTAATTTTGACTCTAATCCTATTGTTGTAACTCATTTTAGATTTTCCAGGACTGTGCTAACTCTCCTTAACTAAATGATTTCATAAATTTATAAATCTTTGTTCTCATGTAATCTCCTCGTAATTAGTTGCATGCTGAAACTGTGTTTAAATACCAGTCTCTATCTGGAGCATTATCATTGGTCAATTTCTAGACTAAATGTAAAATTAACCAATCAGAAGCTGTAGTTTTTAGACTGGACTACAATCTTTTATCTCCTAAACCTAGTATTTCTTTCTATAACAGAAGATCAGTCAAAGAATGCTACCCCACAAACACCTGATTTTGAGAATCCAGCTCAGGAATTGTTTTTATGGTCTGTGTTGACAATAAAACAAGGCATGGCTAAGTTATTTTGGGCTGATGGAAAGGTATGTTGCCATTTACATGAATGGATTAATTGTTAAGTTAGAATCAAATATAGTTATAAATTTTAGAACAGTTTTATACATTCACAACTAAGCCTTAAAATTGTAACTCAGACAATGATATATTGTACAATATCACGAAAGAAAAAAAAATTTGGTACAAAGTAACTGATTATACTTTCGAATAAGAAAAAGTTTTGTACATGTAACTTGACAATGTGCATTCAGTCTTTCTACTGCATACGCCTTATGAAGAAAATGTACACAAAAATAAAAAATCTGATGAATTTTAGATCTGATGTATTATTTTTCTGTGTTTGTTTATTTATACATCAGGATGCCATAGCTGCAGCATTGGTCGCTAACAGTTTACTAAAAGCAATAAAAAGTAAAACTGAAGACACTGAGCTTGCTATAACTATACAAGAGAGTATAGAGTGAGTATACATATGTAGCATGTTATAAAATTTAATAAATCATTGTCAAAAAAAGAAATTTCAAATTCAAATCATTGATAATCACTATAAATGCAAAACAATAGAGAGAAATTTGAGGGTTGGTGACAATATTGTCAAAGATGTACTTTATTTTTTGGTTTAATACTTACTATCAGCAAAATTTCATTGAAGTACATAGCATTCTTGTCTTACTGACATCTTTCACTCTTATTTGATAAACAAAGTCACCCCGACCCACACATGTTTGGGTTGTGAATTAGTGGATACATCAATTTGGAAGCAACATCTGTGAAATTCTTTCTGAGAATCATGTGCTTCACTTCACCTTTATTCCCGAGTTTCATATATATTGTATTGTACTATTCTACACTTACAGACCATATGTTCTTCAGGGTATAACCAAATGAAATTCAAACTTTTTCAGTGAGTGGTCAAACCTGGCTGTAGGTGTGCTTAGTGAATGTTACTCCACAGATGAACACAAAGCTCAAGATTTACTGGTCAGAGAGCTCACTAACTGGGGTGATGCCACTTGTATGATGATAGCTGTGAAAGCTGATAACAAAGATTTTATCTCACAGACAGCTTGTCAATCATTATTAAACAGTATATGGATGGGAAAACTATCCTTGGACAATTCAACATGGAGGGTTTGTTTTCACTAAACTATGATAAAAACTAACTATGATATGAGTCCCTATGTTGAGCCCTGATTGCCAATTGTGGAAGTGTTACTCTCAATAATGGAAAAGAGATTGGTTTTATTCTGTAGATCTGTAATCCAAAATGATTTATCTGATATAAGTTAGTAGTAGAAATGTTTCACCTTTTTACCATATACAATGATAGATTTTAGTTTTAAGACTACCAAGTATGCCTGAATAAATGCCCCCAAAATATTGTGTTTATAATTAATATTATTTTAGCTAGTTTTTTAATTGATTGGGTATTATTTGAAGTACAATAGAACCTTGACAATGTGACCACCTTTAGGACCTGAAAAATTGGTTGTAATGATAAGGTGGTCTCATTATCGAGTGGAATTATAGGGGATTTGTTGAAAATCGGTCCAAAAATAAGTGGTCATTATAACAAGGTGATCATTTGTAGAAATGCTAGAAAAAACTAGTCAACATCAGGGTCTGTCAGGTTAATGTAAGTATGATGACTTCTTCTGGCCTCGGCAGTATTCTTTGTTACTATGTTGTTATGATCTGATATTTGTCTTGATCTGATTCTATGTTACTACATTGTAATGATCTGATGTTTATCATGGTCTGATTTCAGTTATTGATGTGTACCATTTTTCCACCTCTGTCCCTGGTTATGCTCAATTTTCAACCTGACCAGGAAGCAAAGGTGAATAATAAACCCAAAACTCAGGAATTTGAACTTGATAATAAAAAGGTAAATATACAGGATTATTTAACTTTGTGAAGTAACTTAAAAAACAATTCAATTTTCAGCCTGACATACATATTTTCATTGAGGATTTTTGTGTTGCAAACAAAAATTTATTATATTTGATAAATGTGGGAATTTAAGGTCATTTCCTTGTATTAGCTATAGTGCTTGAACCAAATTTGGCATAATTTATTTCATGTATCTGTATGGTATATTTGTTGGAATAGTAAGGTTATACATTTTTTTTCTTGTACTGAATGTTTGAACTTTTATATATTTAGACTGACCCAGCTAAACCTAGGATATTGAGAAGGCAGACGACAATGTTGAAAACTGTACCTTTAACTGGGAGCAGATCCTCTTTGTAAGTTCAAATTTATCTACTCGACAGTTCTCTGTATTTGCTTAATGAATGTCCAGTGTTTTCAACTTTGTTGATGTTACACATGTTTTTAGCACATTTCAGTCTAGTGTTTTATGCTGTTATATATTTTTTGATTAAATTACAGGTTCTTTTAAACAGTATTCTTCTTTTCATCTTTTTTGTGCACCTAAATATCATTTATCATTTTGAAACTATTTCATATTTGGCTTCAAACTTAGAATTTAAGTGTGAAGAGAGGTGTCCATCCTAAAACTTTTGATCTTGACCTTTATCCTTGGAGTTAAAGGTCATATTGCTCAAAATCTCTCTTATTGCATTTTCCTTCTATTCATGTTGTTGTTGTTATTGTTTGTTGAATTATGCTTGAATGTGTTGTTTGAATTCTACATTTAACATCACATCATATTTCAGACAACCTGATGAGAAGGAATCCCCAGAGACAGGAAGTTCACCCAAACAGAATAGTCTTAATATCAAAGATAAACTCTACTATTTCTTCAATGCTCCTGTTATAATTTTTATGAATAATGTGGTATGTATTAAAAGTAAAAATGGATTCTCATGAAAAGGCAGAGGTCAAAACTGCCATCACCCACATAGACTATATAGCTAGTAATAAACTATCATAACAAACCACAACTCTTTTTTTGAGTTACATAAAAACCTTATGAAAACCTTTCTATATGTCTCATACCTTTAATGCAAAAAACTCGCATAGTAACCACCTCAGCATTACGACCGCCTGTTAAGATGACTGTATTATAACTCCCTTATTATTCAACTTGTTAATGAGACCACATTATAACAACTGATATCTTGGATCCTGCAGGTGGTCTCATTGATGAGGTTTTACTGTAGTCACCATAACTAGTTATCTAAGTCTTGTGTAAATTCCATTAGTTTAATCAATGATTGAAAGTGCCATAGTCTTGCCAGTACTATATCAACCTTTATTATAGAAATCACTCGGAGTTTGTCTTCTTTTTAATGGAATGAACTGTGATTATTATCAAATCCTTACATTGGATATTAATTGATTACAACAAAGCATATGATTGAAATATGTTTATTAGGGTTCGATATTTTTTACCAGAAGTCTTTCTATCATTTTACATATAACATACATACATACATACATGCGGTGGTCTCACATAAGTTATAACATGTAAGTTTACAGGACATCACAAACTGTCTTTATTATATAATAATTATGTTTATCAACTTTAATCTTATTGAATGAATTTTTAATTTTCAGCTGTCTTACATAGTGTTCCTTGGCTTGTTTACTTACGTGCTGATATTCAACTTTAATCCATCCGTATCAGTGTCTGAGATTGTTCTCATGGTTTGGGTATTCACAATATTTGCTGAGGAGATCAGACAGGTATGTATTTTTTGAATTCATCACTCCCCCTTGGTGTCATTTCATAAATGTGTCTTAGCTTAGAGAGCATTAATTAAAAAATATATAGCATGCCAGTGGTACATATTTCAATCATGTACCTCAAACAATTGGTTGAAAGATCTAGGTATATTTGATATCTGTGATGGCACCTACAAGTTCACTTATAAGGAGGATATATTCTGTTGTAATGTAGTATTTTTTGTTTGTCAAACAAAATTTCCTATAATTTATGTCTAAAATTTTTGTTTTTATTATGTTAGATTTGTCATATTTCATCTTGAAGGAATAGAAAATTGTGTTTGTGTAAATTGTGGGTTAAATTTATGAGCCATGGTTTATTTATCCTATAAAATTATTAGGAATTTTTAGTGGCTTTGGAAAATATGAAATTTTGTTACAAGGCCAGAAATGATGCCACACATCTATAACAGACATCCCGATATTGGAGCCTTGTTCTTTGAGTTCTCAATGAATGTGTACGTTTCTGTCTTATGGAAATTTCGGAATGCTCTGCACTCAGATACTTATTTTTCTATGTCTGCTAACTTGTTTTATTTTACTTTCTTCATCTGAATTCATAGTTTAATAATCTTTAGTTGTCTGTTTTATTTTTTGGTAAATGTTAGTGTCTCATTCACTTTGTCAAATAATACAGATGTTACATATTGTGTGTTATATATTGTATGTATATTTTTTATAGATTTATCTTTAGTCATGTGACTTGTTAGCACTGTTCAGATATTGTCACTATGTATTTCTCTATCACATCTTTGTAACTTTATTAAAACAATAAATGCTAACAACATTTTCATGATGACATTTTAGGTAAAACGATCTCTGCAAAATTCCATTCAGATAAACCTCATGACATTTAGGTAATTGTATGACCCCTGTGCAGAATTCCCCTGTTGTAAGCCTATATCACTCCAAACAATCATATTGTTATAACACATGGTCACTAAGGGAGATTACTCTGAACCAAAATTTCTCTTTATCTGACTTTTAAAAACATACGGTATTAGGACTTGCTACTTGATCAATATTAATTCAATTATTTCCTTTAGTTGGCAAACTTATGATACCACACTTGGTTGGTTATTTTAATCTTTCGTACTTATTTGGAATTTTGGTTTAAAGTCAATTACATACAAACCATGTAATCATGTTTGGTCATTTTATTATTCCAATAAATTGTTCAGAATGGTAAATTGACTATACCACAATATGACTTATTGTATCTATCACAAAACTCTATATGATCCATTATATGGTACTTGTAGCTTCATTAAATAATTCAAATTAATAAAAAAGTGGTTCTATCAAAGAATATGGTGTTCAGTGTTTGACTGTAACTTATAATCAAGATAAGATTGTTTTGTTGTTCAGATTATGTGGTACATAAATGTGAGTATTGTGTATTGGTTTGTGTATATTTATGAACACATACTGCTTTTTGCTCAGAGTTTGCTCGAATATTTAGAACAATGATATTTAATTACTGTTAAATATTTAAGCATCCATATCAAAAAACATTATTACTGAAAGCTTTATAAACGAAAGACCTGTATTGTCTTTCTAAGCATAAGGTTTTCATGAAAAAGACAATTTTTTACCACAAAAATCACAAATTTTGCAATTTTGCAATTTTTTTACAAAAAATTATGAAGTAAAAAAAGATTTTAATGAAATAAGTTCACCATTTCATATTTGACAGTTATACACATATGATATATAAGGTTATATTAATGTACATGATTGTATTCACATGTACACTATTACCTAGTTTACTGGATGAGAGCCTCTGTGGTTGAGTGGTTATGGTCTATTACTAGTAAATCGCTAGCCTCCGACTGCTATAAGTTCAAATCCCACATGAAACTGAATTGCACATGTGAGGAAGCTGTCTTGCTAGTCTATGGAAGGTCAGTGATTCTACCCAGATGTACAACTTGGATCTTCCTCCACTGTTAAAACTATAAGAGTCACCAAATGACCCTGACTGTTGTTGTGACATTAAACGCCAGTGAAAAAAAGTTTACTGGACACATAGTTACTGTGGAAACCCTCTAAACTGGTTCCTCCATTAACCGGTGTTCTCTCCTAATCGGTCAAATGTTCTGGTCCTGACTTTATTACTATACAATTCAAAAATCCCCTCTAAACTAGCATCCCCTTTAAACCAGCCAAATTTACCTGGTCCCAGGCTTGACCGCTTTAGAGGGGTCCCACTGTACTGTTTTTTTGGTTCTACATGCTCTCTTAATGCATTTATTGTTGCAGCCATGTTTAATGTTGAAGTATATACTGCTAGGTTTTGTTTAGTTCTGTTGTTTTCATTCTAAATTGATGAGTTGCTTTTTTGTATTTAGGCAAAACAAAATGAATATCTTTTCCACTAACATCCCCAAAAAGGGTCTGTAGGTGGCCAAACCTTATTTTTTTCAAATAGATTTTTTAGTTCTGAGATATAATTCATATGAAAACATAAATATCGGTAAGAAAAAAAATGTGGACAGAAAAGATGTAGGTCAGCGAGGAAAACAGGGTCAGTCAGGTTAAAGGAACCTAGGGACTTTTTTCAGGCCTTTTTATGAATGTGTGAACTACGATAATCACCTAGGCAAACTTTATCTTATACCAGCTGGTCACTGTTGTCAGTCTATGTGGTTATGGCTGGTTGATAGTTCATGCTTCTAAAGAGCTCTGACGGTGTCTTCATAGTAATAAATCTAGAACCTAATTTTCCTCTTGTTTACTTTAAAACCTCAGAATATTAAATTCTTTTGTTGGTATGGTTTTGTTGGGTATATAAAAAGTCTGCAGGCTTATGTCTGCTGTTTTGTTCCTGGGTTTCTTCCCCCAAATTTATTTCTCTTCTAGTCATGTTACTAAGGTACTTAGACCACATGACAACTATTACCATTTAGCTAAAATCATGTGACCATGGACCTGAAATCACATGACTATGCGACTGAAGTCACACAAATATCAATATTTAAGCTAAAAATGGTTGCATGGTAGAAAGAGACTCTAGATATAAATCATAATAAACTTACATTGTTCACCAAAAGTGTAGAAACAGTTGTAGACACACTGTTGTTTTATGTTTAGTTATACAAGACATCATGTCCTTGGTTTAGCTTTAGCTATATTACTGCAGAGAGATTAATATTTTATCAATAAATTTTCTATAGATAATATTGGTAACTTCTAATGAATATTTGACCATATTCCCTTATCTTATGCTGGGTATATAAAATGAATTGTAGAATTATAATATAGTGTTTAATTATCATCATTAATCTCTCTGCTTTATGTTCACATCTGTATTTTATTTATTTGTTTTCACATTTATTTGAAAGATCTTTTTCCATTTTAGGAATATGTTTTGTTCAATTTAATTTTTATACTTTTTCTTTGTTAATTTTTATTTCACTCCACTCAGATTGCAAGAAATTTTCTTGCTGGCTGGGCCAAGCAGGTATGGAAGTCCAGTTCTGTGTCCATCTTCTGTGTCTATCACAAATACAGTATGAGATTATGCAAGATTTATCTCCCTTTTTGTACACTTCACTTTATGTTCTTTTAACAATTGTGAAAATGATCTAAACCTGCTATAAAATCATTAAGGAAGTTTAACACTATGTATAGGATAGGGATGCATGCACATGCATCTAAAAAAGTTCTTGACCAATAGATGCTGAGTCCATGATCTGCATAGGATGGCAGTTATAACTGTCTACCTACAAAACAAAGAGAGTTAAATGGAGAGAACTGCCTTAATGCAAACTTTATCTAGATTGTGATGTAGTAAATTGTGTCACTGTGTGCTGAATGTGGCCTGTGTCTACTAATGGCCTGAAGTCCAGTTTTTCTGTATTGTCTTTTATTATTTTCTTATAATTCCTTAGCAACAGTTCTTGATGAATTGAATAGATTGCCAACTGTTGATAGGTTTATTGCCCAAGTCTAGTTTTGTTCCTATATATTCCTTTATAAAATAATATCCCTCCATACATACTGGTATAATCTCATACTGTGGTTTGATTTTTTTTATTTTACACCTTTTAGCACACTTTTGTGTATTTATGTTTCTTGTAGTTTGTGCTTTTCGTGTCTTACACTGTAATCTTTGTAGTAGTTTTTTAATCATATAATAAATTCATTTAAGAAATACCAACAACACAAGTACCTGTATCTGTATTATCATCTACTTCAAATAAACTTCTATCCAGTGTATTCTTAACCCATTTAAACTCAATTTTTCATGTTTGATATTTACTTGTCTGATATTTTTTATATTATTTTTACTTCACAATTATAATACAAATGTATATTCAAATAATTTAATAATCGCACAGTTTTGTGTATCCACCTATTGCAAATAAACACCAACATTGTCATCCAATGTAAAACTATTGCTTATCCTAATTGAATATTGTTTCCTTTTACTGTTTTATAAATTTCTTACACTTTTAATGCTTCTTTGATAGTGCTGTATGTAACATGTGTAGTCATACTAGTTCATTTATTAACATTTTGAATCAGTGTTTTCCATGACAGGCACTGCTTCAGTTGTCGTTTTTTTAGAGGTAGCAAACAAGAAAACAGGCTCTTTGTATCGTGATTAGTGTTATATAATACTGCTGGTGTAATTGCAGTTTTTTTAAGAAAAAAATGTGAACTCAGTTCACATACGGGGGGCTTCCTTGGTCACTTGGTTGTGGTAATCACTAGCCCCTATCATTCAAATGTTTGTACTAGTTTTTGATGTTAAGTTGAACTATACAGGCAAAATAAATCCAGTGGCTAACACCCAGTATCTAAATGTTTATTTGATGCAAGCGTTTGTACTAACATGTGTGACCTGTGTAGTGTGTGTAATATTGAGTATATTCAGTTATCTGATGTAATGCAATTTTTTTGTCTAGTTCTTTTTAGATTTTATTATAATCCTAATTGAGTAATATTACTGGTAGTTACTATAGCAACATTTTTGTACATACAGTGTGTACATAGATCTGTTACCTATGTAGATATCTAGGTAGAGACATATTAGATTAAAAGAAATACTTGTGTTATGGTATTGATTATATTAAACATGCTAGTCCCCAATTTATATTCTTCTTAGTCCTAAGGCCGTGCAAATAATTTTGTGTTACCTAATGATATAAAATGTCACACTTGAAAGGCACAGTGACAAATGTTAATACCTAATGCTTTGATTTTTATTCCATTGCATTTTGTTTGAAATGAAATAAATAAAGATATTAATTTTGTGACTTAAGTTTTTTTTCTGCAACTTCAAATGAAACTTTTAAGTACTATTGAACCATATTTTTTAAGCCCTTGCATAGACTATTACAATGTATAACTGCAATACATTCTTATCATAACACAAGGAAACATGCCTTGTATGTAACAGTGCCCACACAATCGTGAGACATTGATTAGGCCATCTTTAATATAGGTTTTCATTTACATGACCCGAGCTTTTAACATTGGGTATGCAGGTTTAGGCATTGCTCTAATTTGTTTGTTAACATTATATGCTGATACTGAAAATGAAAAGCTGGAATAAAGAACAAAAAATATTTTTCACCAAAATCACTAAAATGTTTGTTAGGTCAGCAAACCAACAATGTTTTAAGGATGGCCTTAACAGTCTGCAAAAATATTCAAGAGTAATAGTACACTAGTAAAATTGGGTTGATTATAAGGTTTTAAGAAATCTGAGAAAACCTTTTAACCAATCAAAATCTAAAGAAAATTTGTGTGACGAATCTGATGTAGCTTATACGGTAATATTATTCCCAACAAGACTTTTTATAATCAACCTGGATGACGGCTCATGAATCATTTTTTCTTGTTTATTTTAATCATAATTGATATTTTGACTAAAGTAATGTTTTCTGTTTCTTCAAATAGGTTGCAGCAACATCGTCAAGTACATTAGCGGCCAAATTACAGAGTTATATAACGGATACTTGGAATATAGTGGATATGATAACAATTGGATTATTTATTATTGGGATAATTCTCCGATTTCTACCATATCCGAGCACTTTTGAAGCTGCACGAGTGTTTCTAGCTTTGAACTTTGTCTCATTTTTTTTGAGGTTACTTCATATATTCTCTGTACATAAGGAGCTGGGACCAAAATTAGTTATGATTGGCCGAATGGTGAGTATTGCTTTATTTTCTTTATTTGTATTTTTGATACATACTAGTAATTATAAGTAAGATTATAGTAAGATGTTATCATACTTAAGGTATGCTAATCAGAATTAATCACTTCTTTCTCAAAAATCTGAATTTTTTACTTAGCATTCTGCCCTTTCTCCAGAAATGGATTTTAGTTAATCTGGTTGGAAATTTTGTCATGTGAAAAATTGATAATTGTAAAAAAGTCAAGTCTTTAAAGAAATTTGTAATAAGAAGCTGACTGATTCTCAAATCTATTTATTTCTTACCATTCTCTGCATTCTGGATATGTTTAAAACCTACATGTGTTGTATTTAATACGAGTTCAATCACTGTCTGGACCCTTTTTCACTAGCCCCTTTGATTGTAAATACATCTTGACCTTATTAGGCCAGAAAAAAATAGTTTTGTTCATGGTTGCCCGACCAACCCTGTGTTTTGTGTTGATCATAAAGTTTCTATTGGTATGAGTAAAATCCAAGATATGAAAGTACTTGTTGATGAAATGTACCTCCAAAGTATGAAAGATATATTTAGAACAAAATTTGGAAAAGAGAAGTTTTTGACCTACATACCTATTTTTTGGGTCAAGTATCTGAAAACGTGACTATTTTCTTACTAGCCTTGTCAAAAATTAGTGGTAAATATTGTTTATGTTTCTCAGTTTTGCTTTGTTTTCTTTCTTGTATTTTGTTCCGTGTGATTGTTTCAGGTACAGGATTTGATGTACTTCCTGGTTATATTGATGGTGTTTGTAATATCCTACGCTATAGCATCCCATTCTATTCTGTACCCAAACTCGCCTTTACGATGGAGCACTGCTGTGGATGTGATCAAGAAATCTTACTGGAATATTTACGGAGAATTATTCTTAGAGGAAATTGAGGGTAAATTTTATTAGTAACTCCTGCGATGTAAAGCTTTGGAGGCTACTGTGTGGATTGTATTCAGCATGAAATGCTGTATGTAACTAACAGTAAACATATCAAAGCATTTTTTCCCAGGGGTTTAATGTCACACCAAATTCCAGGGTCAGTTATTGACTTTCTAGTTTTAACAGTGGAGAAAGGCTCTGTGTGTACACCTGGGTAGAACCATCAACCTGATGTAAGCTAGCTGGACAGCTTTCTCACATGCGATATTTGGTCCTAAGTGGGACTTGAACTCATGGTGCTGAAGGGCAAGCGATTACTAGTCAAAGAACTTTTACACTCAACCTCAGAGCCCCCTTTTTTCTTTCTGGGAAAAGTTCAATAATGTAAATCATCTGCAACTGGGTGTAATTGATCTTGGAATTGTCATGTACATGCATATTTTATACGAAGTAATCACCACCTTCATGTACCTGTCAAAAGATGTCCCCAGTAGTTGTTAAACTCAGGTTTTTGAACATTAGAAGAAAATGCTTGCTTAGTTGTATTCAAGCACCATATTGTAAGGAATATAATCCAATTCCAGTTTTGATTTGTTGGGCAAAATCATTAAGTGTTAAAACATTGTAGGTACCGGAGACTGTACAAATGATGAGATGTTATGGATAAATGGTACCCAGCCTCGCTGTCCGACTAACACGGGTAAAGTGTTTGTACCGATATTGATGGGCATGTACATGTTACTAGCTAACGTGCTGTTGTTAAACCTTCTTATTGCTATGTTCAGGTAAGCATTTCATTCATTCTTTAAAAAATCCTAAAGATAATCAGATGTTACTGTACTTTTAGAAATTATTTTTCATTTGTATGTCATAGGAGATATTATAGATTGCCAGATTTTTGTCTAAATTTTGTTTGAAATGTTCTCATTGTACAGTTTTTAAAATAAGATTGTTTTGTTGCAATATGATTGTTCTGTTTTATGTCTTTGATTTATTTTTTTGTAGGGACTATATCATGATAATCATGTGTGCAATAAAACACTTCGTGGAGGCACTTAATATTTCTGTATATTACACATTTCCACGTATGAATATGTATGTCTGTGTATGATTACCTATTTCTGGGTTTGAATACATATGTCTGTGTATGAATACACAATTCTGTGTGTGAACACATATGCCTTTGTATGAATACACATTTCGGTGTATGAATACATATTTTTGTGTATAATAACTTATTTCTGTGTGTAATTACCTGTCTCTCAGCATGAATATACATTTTTGTGTATGAATACATATTTTTCCATAATTATGATAATTACTAAGCATGATAAAACATCTTTATTCGACATTTGAATAATTCAATTCTGTGTTATACATCCATTCGGTTAAAGATATCAATACATGGCAATACTTTTTTGTATTTTTTTATACCACAATCTTTTTTTCTTTATTTTATTCAAGCGTTCAGATTTTATTTTAGGCCAGAAAAAAATTAGGTCAGTTGGGTAACCCGAAACACAACTATTGTCTTCTGGCCTTTGTATTAATGCTTGTATAAATTATAGTCACTGTATTTCTTGTAAACCATTTTACAAAACTGGATAGTATTGATTATAATATACATTTCTATACCTCTTGTAGTATGAGGGCTGTCCCAGATATTTGCGAACATTGTTTTATTGTAAAGTTAGTTATTAGAATATACTTTTTGTCTAATTTCTGGGAAGACCCTCAGGTATTACTTGTTATATTAATTAACTACATACGTAGCTGCTCCTAGATAAATGTACACAATAATAACTCATATGTGAGTTACCATAATAATTATGTTTTAATCTGTCTTGATTTTCAGCTACACCTTTGAACTTACGCAGCAGAATACAGATGCAATCTGGAAATTTATGCGACTAAAATTTATTTTTAACTACCGACGCAGATCTCTAGTTGTCCCCCCTTTTACCTTATTTGTACATGTTGGATTTTTATGCCTTTGTCTAGTCAAACGAGGGTCGAGACAAAATTTATATCAGTTTGCTCTTAGTAAGTCTTCGATGTATGTTATACTGGTTGGGAACCAGTCTTATGTGTATAATGGATCCCATATTTGACCAATCTTATGTTGTACTGGATCCCATCTTTGACAGTTATTTTATTATACTTTGACCAATTTTGTGTTATATTAGTTCCCGTATTTGACTAATCTTATGTTATTATGGTTCCCATGTATGACTTATGTTACTATGGTTTGCATAATTTATAAATCTTATGTTATACTGGTTCCCATATTTGAGCATTCTTGTATTATGATTTGAGTTTGTGGTAGACTTACTTTATATAAAGATGCAAATATGTTATTGTTTGCTTGACTTTAGTTTGTACTCAGGCCACCCTACAAAATTGCTTGTTTGTTGTTGCCAACCTTATTTTTGGACTGGATTTTTTGTATTAGACAATATAAAGTGACCAAGAAACTAGAGGAAATATTTTCAATATTATAGAAAGGAATTTTAAAAATAATATGCATTCAATTCGTAATGATAAAAATTTTCAGACTTGCATTTTTTGGTGGGTCAGTTGGCAACGGTAAACAAATAATATTTTAATTTAGGCCTTATTCACAGCTTTTATTATTTTTTCAGCTTCTGCCATATATCACTTAAAGCTTTCAAATCAATTAAAGCTTGTTTAGATGAGTGTAAATTCTAAATTTTCAACTCTGCTGATGGTTAAATGCATCAAACCAGTTTTATGATTTGGTTTTGCATTGTCTACAAACTAGAGACGAAAATGTTGGTTTATACTAACTGATAAAAACTTGCTAATTTTCTTCTTTTCTGATTTGAAAATGAAGGACTTTTCAATTTAAGTGATTGTGTTATTACTTCATAGATCTGTTGATATTGTTTTTATAGTCATTAATAATTCATAGTATAGTTTGAAAGTCTAAGTCTGTCACTATCTGTTAAAAAAATTATATTTATAAAAAGCGCTCGATAAAACATAGCTGTGATTGGCAGAGGATATGTCAACATTGAAATCATGATCTAGTCTGTATGACGCAGGAGTGTTTTTCATTATTTGTTGATCAGATAATGGATGACAGACCTAAACTTTCTGATTGTATGTATTGTGTTATTATTGCAGCTGTGTTTTAGATCGTGATATATCTCGCTGTCATGCGCTGTTCTTTTACTGCTTCCTGTACTTGTTGATAGTTTCATTATAGTCAAGATTTTGTATTGGTTTAATTTCTAGCCAGAGAGAGATTACTGGAAATCAGACTTTAGATTACACTTCTTTCTCACAACTAGTTTATATTCTTACATAGATTCAAAGGAATATATGTTTACAATATTTTGATAAGTATTTAGACATTTTCGGTCATACTCAGAACAAATTATAAATTTTGTGATGTAATTTGTTCAATTGTCTAAAAAAATACTAGAAATGAAATTGAGTTTAGGATCTGATCTCAAGTTTTATAATACTGTACAATATAGTATTATCATACTGTCATAATTTATCAATGGAACCACACAGAACTGCTTTAACTTAGTCACCTTATTAATGACAGCCAAACAATACAATTATGTTTGTGACAATACATAGTATGTCTGCTGAATCTCTGATTATTGTGTTTAACTTTTAATTGATGTACATCTTTTATGTCAAATTGATAAAAAAATCTTATTTTGATATTTTAAAGTCATTCTTGCTGCTAAGATGAAATTCCTATTTTCTATTTGTGTATTACTTATGTATACAATAAGGAATAATGTGGAAGCATATGAAGTTTAGTAATAAATACATTTCTTTAGGAAACTGAGATTGCAACAAAAAAATGATTATTTATAAATCTAGTGTTACTCAGGCACCAGTTACTGTAGAAGTGTCAATATTAGTTCATCTAGTGTATTGTTGTTTACTATGTATTTGACAAAATACTAGTAGTATTTGTGCAATTGCGTTGAGTTATGCTTTCTTTTGTCAAACTGTCGTGGTTTTTCTTTGCAATAAAATAAATAAGGCCACATTAAGAAGACTTACAGTTAAATTGTTTCTTTGTAATCAAACGGCTTGAAAAAGATTATTACCCTGTCAAACCTGAGTCCCAAGCCACCTCTGAATACTGGTCACTGGTGGATGATGGTTATTCCTATGGTTATAAAAGACTAAATAAACCTCTGAGTATGGCCAAATGTATATATATGTCAAATTGTCCATCCCCCTTCGATGGTCTTCATACTGTGGATTATGACTGCACTTTCTTTGTGTTATCAGGAGACAGGAAACATATAGTAGTTTTAATGTGGCCTAGTATCAATATATTTGAAAATGCTTTTCATGTTTTATTTTTGTCTTTTTCTCTTCAGTTACACCTTTAGTGTCGTTCAGGAGAATACCGACAAACATTGGTTCTTTCAACGTTACTCTCTGATATACGAGTATTATACTCGTCCGGTGCTATGTCCGCCATTAATTTTCTTCGCACATATTTACCTGCTTTTTAAGTTCATATTAATTCATACTTGCTGTCGAAGTTGTTGTTCACCTTCGGACTTCCATCATGATGACTTCCGTAAGTTTGTCTTTAATCTTATATACTAAACATTCACTAATAAATAACCCGGGCTGTTTAACATTTTACACAGTTTTATTAATCTATTCTTTTATAGTTTGAATATATTTCAAACACAGTTTATATAATTTGAAAGTTTGTTGAAGCGTTTATGGTGAGTCACAGTTTTTCAGTTGTAATGTTTCCTTAAAAAAAAAAGAGAAGGAGTTAGTTAGGTGTTGGGCTTTCAGAATATCACTGATTTGATGTTTGACTATGTGTGTTAAATGCCAGCATGAAGCATTATGTTGTGACGAAATTGTTCATTTTTGTTATTTTATAAAAGTATTGAACTCGTAATATTTAATCCTGAATGATTAATTATTTACCATTTTGTGAATTATTTTGAATACATGAACAAATTCCTATAAAGCGCTTTAAATGAAATTTTTGTTGGATAATTGGATCTAGTTGGATTTACTAATAATTAGTAATTAAACAAAGTTAGATCTGAATGCTTTGTTGATGTTTAGTTTTTCATTGATGTGTACATATACATGTGTTCAGTTGTCACGTTTTGAGTGGATTTTATTTTTTTGTTTATAGATTATCGTCAGTAACTTCTTCCTTCCACAATTTGTAATCTCCCTCCTGTCTGACTCAATGTTGTTCATTTTTTGTTTGATCGTTTTAGGAAAGCTTAAAAATTTAATGCAAAAATAGATTTCTAAGGGAAAAATTATAATTATGGTATACAAGTACACATAATCTACTTGCCTGTTGTATTGTTAAACAAAATTTACTGTAATTATTATATACCTATTTCCTGATTGATAGTGTCAGATAATGATAAAATATATTCTAACTGACATGTTATAATTATTGTCATATGCTATTGTTATTAATTTGATGTGACTATCAAATATTAGGTAAATTCTTTATTTTCTTGTCTAGACTAAGTACCAAATTATAAAAGATAAAATCAATGACATAATGAAATTATTAATATACAGTGAAACCTCACTAAGCAATCACCGCAACAATATGACCTCTTCATTACAGCAACCACTTACTTTCAGACCATTTTTTGATGTTTCTTCTCTATTTCAACTTGACAATGAGACCTGAATATTAAGACGACTTTTTCAGGTCCCAAAGGTGGATTTAGTAAAGAGGTTTTACTGTATATCATTTAAATTAAGACACTGATTTTAGGATAGATTTAAAGATTTTTTTGTTCCAATAAAAAAGAGATGATGAAATTGTCAGTGACCTGTACTGATCTGTATTTTAATGATGTTTTTGCAGGCCGTAGATATAAGAATGAAAGAGAATTAGTTCAATGGGAGAATGTTATAGCTGATTCCTTCCATCAGAAATCTGAACTCAAAGATACAGAAAGCATGGATTATAAAGTTAACAATACTTATAGCTTGTGAGTTTCACTTTGTTGTTGTTGTACGAGTTCAGCATTAGGTCTCAGCCAAATTTATTAACTAAAGACAACATTTATATTGGTTTTTATTGCAAACTTTGGTAGCAAAAATTACAATTGGTGCAATTAATTTAGCGCTTCTTTGAAAAGTTCAAACACACTGCCTATGCTTCAAAAATGTTCATTTTAGTGTAAATTATGTGTGTACATCTGTTTATTTGCAGTTATAAGTAAATATTTAAGTTGACTGGTTCTGTGTTACAGGATGCATGACATAACAAATAGATTAGATGAATTACAAGAACAACAATCCATGCCTTTACCAACAGATCGTACTGTACAAACGATGCCAGCTACACCAATGTCTCCGTCAAATGTTATTGTTAAAATGCCTACTAGATTAGAGGAAAGACTCAACACTATAGAAGCAGCATTAAAAAATCATGTAAGTTCTGAGGTGATAACCCCCACACCCAGGAAATTGTGATTTGTACCCCATTTTATTTGTCTCTGTGTGTTAGGTGGGATTTTTGAGTCTTGTGGTATTTTCAGGAAGGTGGGATTTTTGGGTCTTGTGGTATTTTCAGGAAGGTGGGATTTTTGGGTCTTGTGGTATTTTCAGGAAGGTGGGATTTTTGGGTCTTGTGGTATTTTCAGGAAGGTGGGATTTTTGGGTCTTGTGGTATTTTCAGGAAGGTGGGATTTTTGGGTCTTGTGGTATTTTCAGGAAGGTGGGATTTTTGGGTCTTGTGGTATTTTCAGGAAAGTGGGATTTTTGGGTCTTGTGGTATTTTCAGGAAGGTGGGATTTCTTGGATTTTGTTGTTTCTGGGATTTCTTATTTATCTATGGTAGTGACAGAGTTAATGATGTTTGCTTCTGTTAAAAATTTGGGATAGAAATGTCACCTTCTGTTCCCAAGATTAAAGATTTGAATTATGTCATTCAAAAAATCGTATCATGTCTGTACTGAGCACAAAATCTGTTTTGTTACTCATTAAGCACACTGGATATACATGTTGTGAGTACCTTGCTGTGAATTAATACAGAATGTCCATATAGAAACACACCCGGGTTGTCATGTTTTTAAAGAAATCAATCAGTCAAACTATTGTTGAATCATTTTTGGATTTTTTGGACACAATTTGTCGGGTCAATAAAGTATTTTTAATTAGAAATTATTTTATGTCATCTATTTGTTTTGAAATGCAGATGGAAGTTACCCATAATTCATTGAACTGGATAATGAATGTCTTAAAAGAGGGAAAAGTGGCCAGTGATCAACAAGCTCCATATGCTTCATATAATTGGGAAGAAAGAAAGAAGAAAGGTAAATTTACATAGATAATGTCATTTTAAAAAATCGTTGGTTCGCAGTTATGTGACCGATTCATATAAAAATCCCCTGACCCGAAAAACTTTTTTAGTGATTTTGACCTAGTTGTTTTTTTTTTTTACTTTATTCCAGCTTTTTGTTTTCAGTGCAAACATAAAACATCCACCCACTGTAAAAAGTTTGTGTTGCATATCCTTGAACCAACATTTATTTAATGATGGCTTCATACAATTAATGTAAAAGCATAGAGCTTATTTGGACCAACCAACGCTCAAAGTCAGTTTTGAATGGTTATAAGGTGTGTGATAGCTTCTGTACAGAAAGCTCAGTTTTTAAGCCATTTTTGAAGTCTGCTTTGTAGAGATCACCTCCAAAAGTACACATTTGCACAATTCTGTTTTCATTTTGATCACATACATATGCAATACAGCACTAGAAGCTGCATTATAAGTGTTGTTAGTAATTAATTTACAATGATCAAATTGTGTCTGGTTTGAATAGAAATGATTGATAGATGTATGGTGAAGTATATTTTTTAATAGTGTATCATTTGTATAAACCAAGGTAACTGCTTCTTCATGTAACTGTAACTAAGTTATGACTATTTTGTAAAAATTCTAAACATTTTACACGAATCTGCACAATTTTGATGAATCATTTGTATTACACTGTATTTATTTAGTGCATTACACTGTATTTATTTAGTGTATCACACTGTATTTACTTAGTGTATCACACTGTATTGATTTAGTGTATTACACTGTATTTATTTGAATGGTTGAGTGTATTTTTTTTTCCACTTGTGAAAAATGTGTCACATTTTTGTAATGTTTGTCTTGTCTGTCATATCAAATATCAACAGATGAAGAAGAGGGTAATTATTGGAGTGTTTTATACTCTAACATGTCTCTTATTTTAAATCATAAGGCTCAACATGTACAACACATTTTATCGGCACGTGAAATTTCTTTCATCTTTTTCCTGTGTTGGGTGGCATTTTCATTTATTTTAGTTCCTAGACACTTATGAGTGTAGACTGTAGATATCTTTGTTCAAAATAGTTAAATCACACTGTTATAAATGTATAATCATATTTTTAGAGTCAGGACAACTTTGCTTACCCAACTAGTGCCAAAGTCATGTTAACTGTCACCCTAACATTTCTGACAGCAAAATCAAAAACATGAAAATTTTTCGGGACAAATCATATTTTCGACCTACTTACCCTGTAGTTTTTGGTCATGTAACTGTAAACATGGCTATTTTTTTTCTTGCCCAGGTGATATTGCTACTTTTATGAGTATTTCAGAACAACTAAATATGTTGAGCCTTAAGACTCCCAACCTTACACACTCCACTGTTTGCTGTGTCCATGTTCTCATTACTGTGTCTTTTTCTTTGAAAAATTGTCTGTTGTTATCTCCCCATATACTGTTTTTTGTGTTGTTGTTTGTACGTATACTTTGAATAAATGCTTAAGGGTATAATAAGGGTTGAAGGTTTGAAGCTAAAACAAAGGTAAACTTTTTCCTTCTGTAACTGTAACTGCATTAGGACAAGTTTGTGAAAATTCAAACATTTTAGACAAGTCTGCACAATTTTGATGCATTTGTATTTCACTTTATTTGTATGTATTGTAAATACTTATGTGAGTGTTATATATTTTATTACATTTTCCATGTACATAAAATGGTTTTGTTGGCTGGCTGCTAAGTCAACAACATTACCAGGATTTCATTGTACTTCAATGACAAAGGTAGCCTCCCTTTAAAGATTGTGCCAATATCAACATTGGATTATATCCGTTTAGCTCACTATTTCCGTGTACATCGGACGATAATGCATGTACTACTTACTATGATTTTATTTGTGCAATTACATCATTATGACAGAGATACTGCACATACCTTAAGTGGCAGTCTTGGAATTTGATTATTTTTGTTAAAGACCTTTGGGGTAATTCGATCCTGTCATATTTTTTTGTTTTTCTTGCAAAAATTGCTGATGTGGGATTGTATGTAGTCCATGTTGTTAACATGTTTTTATTGATTTGTATTTTGAAGAAATTGACGCTTATTTTTTTGTAATATTTGTTTTCTGTATATAAATTAACTTGAGAAATATTGTAAAGTACTGAAAATTAATTAATTAATCAAATTGTTTGGAATGATGGACAAAGAAAGCTTGTAAACTAAGGTGACCTCTGGTCAACCAATCAAAATCTATGGATTGACCAATCAATCAGACAAATGATGGTTGTAGAATATTGGGGGAAAAAATCTAATCAAAATGTATAGAATTTCACTGACCAATCAGGCAAAGAAAAGCTTTGGTAAACTGATTGACAAGTTTAAGTATGGAATGTATAGTTTTCCAATCAAACAATGATGTTTATCTGAATTATTTTTCTAACTGAACACAATGAATAGAAAGATTGAAGTATATGCTTTTATAACAACAAAGAGAAATTTTGACGACGACAACAACATCTACCACATTACCAAAAAGGTAAATATTACTTTAACTTTTTTGAAATTTGGTGGTCATATTTTACTGCGTTTTCTTTACAGTCTCTGGCATGGCTCAGGTATTGATATGTAACCCAAGACTTAGACATTAAGGATTATTAATCCAAAATGTTTTATACATATTTCAATCACAGTCATTGTTTAAAATATTTTTTTCCTAAAATGAGAAGTATTGGTACTAAGTAACTATTTGAAAGTGCAATTGAAGTGATTGTAACATTTAATAATGTGTTCATTATTTTATTAATGTGCCTTATTTAGTTTTGTGTCTCTGATAAACTAACTGTTCTTAGTACTAACTCTTTAAACGTATGAGTGAGTTTTTACTGAATTTTCTTACCTTTTTTCAATCGAGTGTGTTTTCCTGTACACTGGTAACAACTTTGCATGTCAGTATTAGAGTTTTTAGACATTCGTGTTTTGTTTTTATATATAAGAGTTATTTACCATATCACATTTTGATGTTTTAATTCACAGTAATTTATTTTTTGTGAAACTCTCACATTTAAATACAAATGTCGCTGAAAAGTGTTAATCTGACTAAGGTACACTCTATAAAATACCACGACCTGGTCCAGTGATTGGTGTGCTGGACTTGTAACCTAGTGATCTTGGTTCAAATCCCAGTCACAGCAGGTCATACCCTTCTGTGAAAATTTGACAAAAATGTTGATTTTCCTCCCTATCAGGAGAAGTTGCCGACTCCTTATGGAAGGATAAGTTAGTACTGGTTGGTATGCAGACCAGGAAAACTGGTTAGGTGAACTGGAGGCAAATATAATTGAAGAATTGTTGAAAAACGACATTAAAGCCAGTGACAATGTCACATAAAAACAAACTAACAAACGTAACACCCCATAAAATAGTAATAGCAGTATATATTAAGTATTATACTGAATTTTGCAGAATCTAAATAGTAAAATGCAAAGTTCAAGTGTTTATACAAGTCTTCTGGAACTGGCAATTTTCTGAAGGTCATTTGGGTCTTTCCTCTGAATATTTCATTTAGATACTAGCATTCACTTAATTTGCATACTTTTTATATTTTGATGCAAGTGCCTGCAGTTTCAGGCAAATTTCAGTCCCTCAAGGATGAACTTGATAAATTCTGTAAGTTATACAATTATTTAAAGTGATAAGATTATAGGATAGTATTTATTGATTGAGTGATCATAATAAGATGATAATGTAGAGCTTCCTGTCCAACATGGAGAGTGTTAAGTCTATGAACCTTGGTTCCCTTATTTCATATCCTGGTCAGCACATATACATACTCTACAATGATGTGGTTGATGACTTGTGTTGTTCACTCATCCTCCATCCTCCAGATCTGGTTTATTCATGTGAAGAACAATGTTAGTACTGGTGCAGAATCTGGGAACACTGGTTTGGTTGACTGCTTGTTGGTATATACAGTCAAACTTGTGTTTGTGACCACCTCCGAATAAAGACCACCATGTAAATAAAGGCCACTGAAACACTGTCACTGATAATTTACCACAAAGTGACCTCCATATAAAGGCCACCTGTCAAAAAAGCCACATTTTGTCTTTCCCAAGGGTGGTCTTTGTTTACAGGTTTGACTGCAATTGAAATGCAGTTTGAATTATTCGTACAACCAAAAAAAGGATGATGTTGAAAATTGTAAATGATGTAGTTATTCTAGAGCATGAATTATGTATTTTAATGTCCTTTTTTTATTTTCCTTTCAGGAGTGAGAAGACCATCACGTTTCAGTTAGTACTAAAATGGAGTTGCAGCTGATCATTGGCTTCGTGAATTGTTGTGACAATTAATGACTTTGCTGATAATTGGTTCAGTGTATTGTTGTGACAATAATGACTCTGCTGATAATTGGTTCAATATATTGTAGTGACAATTAATGACTTTGTGTGATATTTTAATTATTTTTGTTGTTTTGAGTTTATTAACATTGGCAGGGTGACTGAAGGAAATATTTCCTGATGTAACAAAGTATGCAAAATTCTGTGCGTGTGTTTCAGTGTCAGATTTGTGTTAATTAACTTACATATTGTTTGTCTTGCCCTACATCATCTGAGGATTATTTGTCGTGAAGTATAAGACATGACAAAAAAAAACATTTGACACTTGTATAATATGTTATGAAAAATTTGAAATGTGATAATTCTTATAGTTGGTATTACTAGTTCTACGTATAGCTGAGTGTAAAAGTCTGACTTATTTCTTATCAATTCAAAGTATAAAGATTGTAAAATATGTTTAGGCCTGATACCTGACCAACCCCATAAATTGGGGCCCGACCCTAAAGTTTCTAATGATAAAATCTGTAATATTAAAATATTTGAGAATGAATTATACCTTGTATTCTGACAAAAAAAGGTTTAGAAAAGAAAAAAAATGCCCTGCCTACCCTAATTATTTTGGTCAAGTAACCCTAAGTATAAGTGTTTCTCCTCTAGCCTTAGTCAGAATTCATATTTAGAATTGTTGATCATATATGAATTGCTCAATGTAACACAGGACTCTGATCTCAGAGCCCAGATTTGACACCAGACGCTGTATGTATGCTGTATCTTTCTCTGTTCACATTGTTATACTATTTCACTTGTTACTTGTTTCTGAACTCTGTCAAATATTGTTGAATATTAAATCGTTTAATTTTCTACATATTTTCTTTTTATTTTTGAGGTAACGA
The DNA here is from genome assembly GCA_008271625.1 of Lutraria rhynchaena. Taxonomy (NCBI): domain Eukaryota; kingdom Metazoa; phylum Mollusca; class Bivalvia; order Venerida; family Mactridae; genus Lutraria; species Lutraria rhynchaena. Next base: position 2,289,081 of record VIBL01000056.1, on the reverse strand, counting down.
CTACTTCAGAATTATTTTGTTTGCCTTACTAACATTATACATAGACATAAAACTTGCCCTTGCAGTTTTATTATGTTTTTTTTTTTTTAGTAACATTCTTAACATTTCTGACCTGTTTATGGTTATATGGAAATAAAAACAGAAAGTGATATTTCATTCCTGAGCAAAAAAGTTAAACATGGGGCCATCCTTAAAAAAATTGTTGGCTTGTGGTTACGTGACCGAAGCTTTAAACATTGAGTAGGCAAGGAGGCATATTTTTATTTAACTTGTATGCTTGTACTGAAAAGCTGGAATAAAGAATGAATATTAGTTTGTTAAAATCACAAAAAAATGTTTTGACTTAGGGGATAAACTAGTTGGTTGTGTAACTGCAAACCAACAATTTTTTATGGATGGTCTTGTCTGTTATTTTTTTTGTATTCTGCTGCATAGGTTTAGTTGTCTATTGTTTTATTTTCCATGACAATATATTAATGTAAAAACATTTTGTAATCATGTATCCTTTAGTGGACATTTTTTGGAGTAAGTATATTTCCGTTTGCATGATGTTTATTTAGCACTTTTTTAAAACACAATTTTGTGCCTGAATCGGGTTGTAAAGAGTAAACTCCCCGTGAATATATTATTTCTGACTCTGCTCATATGTGATTCATTATGATACCGGGGTATATCTTAACATATTAGTAACCTACAGCATATTTTTTCTGTACAACTTTTTTCTATTTCATTCAGTAGTACTGTAATATGTAATGCTGGTTATGTCATTTGGTTTTAACTGACCTATCCTAGCCACTATCTGCATTAAGTGGCCACCTGTCTTAAGCAGGCTAAATTCCTTTGACTGGTTGCTTTTCAAAGATTTGTCTGTATAGTGATGAGAGGAAAAGCTGTAGTAAGGCAAAAAGTTGGGCTTTATCTACAGCTGTCCTTTTTTTCAGACATTCATGTTTGTCTGTTGTTTTATTACAGTAAAACCTTGATTTTATGCCCACCTTAGGGTCTCATTATCAAGTTGATATACAGAATAAGTATTGAAATGATTGAGGTGGTTGTAATATTGAGGTGGTTGCAACTTGAGGTCTTACTGTAATTATTAGTAACAGGCAGCCATTGTTCTAGTGATAGCCTTTATTCACCAGTGGGGGCCAAAACTGTTTCCTGTCTTTATTTGTGTCATGAAATATGTGGATGATACTGTAAGATATCCCTTATTTTAATATCAGTATTGTAGGGTTTTACAATAGATGATTATTTAAGAAAAACAATTATTTATGCAAATATGAATGTTGTTGTTTTTTTGCTTGATTGAAATATGTTTGTTTCCAAACTTTCAATTTTAGAAATATGTTAAGGTTCTTTACAGTGTTCTCTAGTTGTAAATATTTTTTGTTTCATTTCCAGAAAAAAGGAAAAAAGATACTAAGCAAAAGGAATTGAATAGAATGGTGTTCGAAAGGTTACAAAAAGGGATTGACCTTCACTTTAGGGCCCGTACAAGTCCTTACCAGTTCAGCAATGTGGACAGATTTCCTGTACCAGACGATAAGGTGGATTGGAAAGTAAGCATCCATTTTGTATATGCATGTATTTCAGTGTGGTTTCAAATTCTTATTTCTTACCATCAACAAAGTTAGACATTGTAGGACATCTTATTTGTGAAATTCTTTCACATGTTCACTTCATAATTGAAGTGTAAGAGTTTGCTGTCCAAAAAGCTGACCACCCTGAAACCTTCAACCCAACATTTTGCATTTTTCTTACTAAATAATCAGTTCTTGAAGAGGGGACCTATTTTTTTTTAAAAAAAACTATTCCTGCTTGTTTCCTATAGGTTGCACACACTGGTTGGTCTAAATTATTTTTAACTTCTGTTTCGAAGAAAAAGTCAAGCTATTATGATTTCTGGGTTATTGTTGTCATTGTCGTTGTCATGCAAACCTTTAATTCAGACCTTTACTCAGACACTTTTAAAGATATCAACACGACACTTGGAATACTTGATTATCATGACAAGGCACAGTTGCAAGACAGGGGGCATTATTCTGAAAGCTATATTTTTGGAGCTAAGCCCCATTTTAACTCAGAATGTTGTTCAAAATTGTACCTCATTGTGTTCAAGCTCGAAATCTCAAATGTAGCCCCCATTGCCGACATGTAAAACAGACAAGCATTGGCATCACTGTGCAGAGCTCTAGTTGATTATTTCATGCCTTAAACAAAGTTTGCTTGCCTTCAGTTGTCGGTGATTTGTTTTAGAAAATTGTGACATAGCTAATGAACATATGACATAGACCTCTGCTATTGTACAATTATTTATTTGTGTTATCAGTGATGTTTTACATGAAGTGAAAATTCTAAAGCCAGATTAATTAACTAGAACCTTTAACATAAATCTTATATCCTTGCAGGCAGATTATCCTGCATATTCTCCGACAGTGTATACTGCACCGGTTGTTCTCGATATGCCTGTGTGGGCTGACCCTGATCTTATGGAGATGTAAGTATATCATGTACTTGCCGTTTCTACACTGTTATATATTTCTTGTGGAATTGTCTTAATCTATAAATTAGGGATTCTTCTTTAACAACAGAATAATACATTATATGGACATTTTTAACTCTAGTATAGAAGATGGTATTGAATGATGTAACTGATAGTAACACACTGATCTATGTAAGAAATTAACTGTTCTTATATAAATATCAGATATTTTACTGCAAAATAGAAAGAGGAAATGTTTTATTCTAGTGAAAGTTATTTCTGTTGGTCAACCTCAGATGTTTTACGTGTTTCTATGTGTTGTACTTTGTGAATTCCTCTTCAGGTCACCTGCAGAACGTGAGGCAGCTATCACTTGTTTCAACAAAGATGATACTCTCTACAAGGTGAATCGTGTCAGTTACACAGGAAAATATAACATCATCGATGGCTTACCAATAAATCCGAGGGGACGTACGGGTATGAGAGGGCGTGGCCTGCTTGGACGATGGGGACCAAATCATGCTGGAGACCCAATTGTGACAAGGTAATGTAAATTTTTAAATCATTTTGTACGAAACATATATGTATGTATACATGTATATGATTAAGGCTTTTGATTTCTTAAATATTGCAATAGAAAAAGCTTAGTCAGGCTCTTGTTCAAATAAATATATTTATATTATCAGGTGGAAAATGGAGAATGGTGTACCAGTTATGAAGGAAGACAAACCAGTCCTTGAGTTTGTTGCTGTGTTACGTTCTGATAACCGCATGTGGGCTTTGCCTGGGGTCAGTCTTTCATTCATTCATTCATTCATTCATTCATTCATTCATTCATTCATTCATTCATTCATTCATTCATTCATTCATTCATTTATAAACAAAAAATTTTTACTTGTAGAAAAAAACATTCAATGAAATTGAGAAATATAATATTAAAACTGTGTCTGTCTTAACTCTTTGCCTCATAAGCATATTTTGGGCTCTTTGAATTCAAAACATACATACAAGTCATCAATTTATTTTAAGAAAATTACTCTCAACAAGCAATGGCTTCTTTTGCCACAAAGTTTTCAAAAGTCGTCTACTTTGGATGTGGAGAAATGTGGTATTATGAGGTAAAGGGTTAAGGACACAAAAAGTAACATTTTGAATATTATTTTAGTTTGATTTAATTTGCAGTTTCATTGTAGTCTGTATTTATATGAAATGAACTGATTTCATGAATAGAGGAACATGATTTTATGGGCAGTCTCAAATAATTAAGTGAATTTGAGTGTAAATTAAGATCACTGAGTATTTACAAGAATAAAAAAGAATCTTAAAAGCTAAACATCAGTTTGATGATGTAAATGATGTAAATGATGTAATATTTTCAGTTTATTTTTTAATTCAGGTTATGCTGCTACCGGACACATTCCCGGCCGATCATTTGAAAGCAGAATTTAAGGAGGAAGCTGTGGGTGATCAGGCTCATAAGATAGATGAACTTGCAGTGAGAAAAAAGTTGAAAAAACTATGGAAAAAAGGAGTAAAGGTACATGTGGTCTGGGTTATGATACTGAATATTCCCTCAGAAATGCCAATGAGGGTGTTATATTTGATAGAACATTTTATCAATTTGTCTAACTATTGCTTGTGTTGGTTCATTTAGACAAAGTTAGATATCACTGGACATTAATCGGTAGAGGATCATAACTCTTAAATAATATTTTTACTCAGGCCATCTTAAAAAATTGTTTTTTTTTTTTGGTTTACACGACCCGAACTATTTAACAGAGGGTAGGTTGGTAGGCCTTTTTGTTAACTTCATATTCTTATACAGTAAATGAAATGCTGGAATAAAGAATTTAAAAAATGTCAAAATCAGTTAAGAAGAAGTTTCAGGTTAGAGGGGTTTTTAATGTGTTGGTCTCATAACTGATAACTGTTTGTTCAAGAAGGCCTCACTGATTAATTTTTATATATCCAGGTTTATGAAGGGTATGCAGATGATCCAAGAAACACAGACAATGCCTGGATTGAAACTGTTGCTTATAATTACCATGACAATGAAGGAACAATCCTCAATAAATTCAATCTGATGGTATGTAATTGATGTCTGTTATATCTTAAGTTTACTGATAGTATCCACTGACAGGAGTAACGGACTTGTGACTCTAACAATGTGATATGAATGTTTTAAAATGTTCCAATTCAACTTAATTGTTGTAAAATGCAATACTGTTCAATCTATACATAGTTACATGCAGTATTGAAATTCATGCCATTGGTATACATAGCAAGATTTAGTTTGAACAGTTTTATTGTTAGGATATGTTTTCTTTTACAAACATGGAGTGATATAACTTTAATGTTTTTATGGTCATTTAATTAGAAAAGTTCATGAAATAAAACGTAGATAAGTATAGAAAAAAATGTTGCATTTCTGGTTGCCATAACAACACAATTTTTGGTGCTGATCCTTAAGTTTCTAACTACAAAATCCAAAGTATGAAAATATTTTGGGATGAATAGTGCTTCTAAAGAATGAAAGATATGTTTAGGGAAAAAAAATGAGAAAAGAAGTTTTACATACCCTGTTTTTTGTCAACAGTAAATATGAGTATTTTTTTCCTAGCCTCATGTATTTGTGATAAATGAATACTTGTGACATTTTTCAGGCTGGAGAAACTGTTGAATTGGCTTCCTGGATTACTGTGTCACGTAAAGTAACCATGCATGGATCTCACTTACACTTCTTGAAGCTAGTTTGTGATAAACTTGGAGCATACTTTTAATTATCGTGAAATAATGAGATATTTCTAACATTTAGAAGACTTAACAAGTGGTCAAGGTTGACTTATGAGAAACTCATTTTGAGATTTTCACTTAACAGAAGGACGCACAGTCTTATCCAGACTTATAGCCCCTGTTTGTTTAATTGTGTAGTGCTGTATACACCAGACTTCAAAAAGTAAAGACTTTGTAAATTTAATCTTTAAAGGAGTCAATTAGAACTTTTTCACCTGGATGAGTTTCTTGTGTCATTGATGCATGTACCTGTGTGATTTTAAGTATTTTATTCACTAATTATCATCCAGAAGTTAACTTGAACCACACATGGATGTTAGAAAAACTAAAACTTTCTTCCTATTGTAGAAATTTTATGGAAAAATACTTCAAAATGATATATGTACTGGAGTAATACTGGTATTGTCTCCCTAATTTTTTATGAATATATTATTCGTGATGCAAACATTTTTCTCTTATGTTAATATACTCTGCATTTTTGACTGTGTTTTATGCTCTTATACTGCCAATGTTGGTGCATGTTGACTACATTTGATGAAAGTTATACAAGTTTTATAAATGAGTAATCATGTTTGTGTGTAAGTAGACATTATAGCATTGATTCTCTGACATCAGCATTTTTTAAGGGACATAACTCCAGATTGACATCATAGAATCACAATAATGTTAACTTACAAGTCACTGTAAAATTGAAGTATCATTCACAAATATTTATTTTATTGATGTTTTATGAATTTTAATTGTACAGTTCTGGTCAATTTGAACTATTTATTCATGTATATGATTATTTATAATGGAAGGGATGCTAAAAGGTCCTATCTCCAATCAGTCAAAGAAGATAAATACTTTTTTGTGCTGAAATCTTCAGTTATTGCTCATGTTTTACTGTGATATCATTCATTGACAAATTCTGTTCTTATTATTCATTATATGTCTTTCTGTGTATATTCTGTCTGTACTTGATGAAGGTACATGTTTTTCTACCTCTAAAAAATCATGAATTTATATAAATGTATATATGTGCATTTTTAAAAGTACAAAAATTTGCTAATAAATGCCCCATCCTAAAGGCACACTCTTAGAATACTAAAATAATCATGTCATTTATACATTAATATCCTCCAAGTTATGTCCAGTGCAACATTGTATGGTTTAAATAGTGAAATAAAAAATATAAAAATAACTGTACAATATAACACCACTTGGAGACATTTATCGGAGTGTATTCGGTACTTACATTGTGTCTTTCTTTCAAACATACATATATATTACAGTCAAACCTGTGAACGAAGACCACCCTTAGGAAGGAAAAAATGTGGTCTTTATTGACAGGTGGCCTGTAGTCGGAGGTCAATTTGCTCTAAATAATCAGAGATCGTGTTTCAAAGAATGGCTTTTATTCAGAGTTGGCCATAAACACAGGTTAGAATATATATATAGGATTGAGAAAATAGATCATTTTTCCTAAAGACAATGTAAAATTTTATGTTTTTATAGCATGTTCTAAGTCTATTTAATCAGTTTGAATTTTTACTTATACTTCAAGCATTCATGTCTGAAACTTACAGAAAATAATATAAAAATGTGAAAATTTAATGCCAAATGATTGTATGAACTTATCATGAAACAAGTAAGTTACAGCAAAACTGAAACTGTTTAGTATTTAAATTCAGCCTAAATGCATGTCTTAGGTGTAAATCTTTTTCATTCTTACCCATTCATTACTTTTGTACAGATTTTATATTTATTCATATTTTCCATTTTGTTTTATTTGCATAATTTATTTATTCCATATTGATTAAATCCATAGTGCCTTAAATGAATGAAAAATAATCTAATGTATTTATTTATCATTTCATGTAATATGCGTTCAAAATATTTTTTTTCAAATTACATGGGTGAAAGTTGAAAGTTTGAAAAACAAAACTCAAGCTCACACTTTAAACTAATCATATTTCTGATCCTGCGAATGAGTATGATTTCCAGTAATGAAAAGAGCGAGTGTTTCCTTGTTGTTAAGTTCAGTGCCCGAGTATAATAAATAAAAAAAAAACAGTCCAGTCCAGATCTGTGAATTAAATACCATTCTCCAATTAATAACATGTAACATCAGCTCACAGCTACTTGATACAAAACAAAATTTTAGCTACATAGGCTACTCATACCTAATACAGGAATATACTCAATGTTAATTCAACAGGTATAATCAGGTATAATTAGCCTATGGAGCTAAAGTTTGGTTTTGTGTCATGTACCTGCGCATCAGACTTACAAACACAATGCAGGAGAACTTGCTGAATTTTTTAGTGCATGTTCATAATATTCACCTAATGCAATAGTTTGCTAGTTGGTACAAGTTTGAATGAAGAAATGTTGAATAACAAGTTATATAGGGTAATTAATTTTTGTTTATAAATTATTTACTCACTTAGTTATCACAGTGAACTATTTAATAGGCGTTTGTAGGCATTTTTTGTTTGTTTTGTTAACACTATATACTATACTTGTAATAAAAATGGAAAACTGGGATAAAGATTTTCTTTGAAATTGGTAAAATTTTCTGTGATCAGATGTTTTAATGAGGCAGTCTGGAAACCAGTATTTTTATTAAGGACGTCCTTATTTAATGTCTAACAAACATACACTAGTGATATGCACTGTTGATTTATTGTTGAATTGTAATTTGTAAATTGTTGATAATATTATATTAGCACAAATTCTATTATTTGTTATAAGATAACTCATTTGATAGTTATTCGTTATTCTTATTTTACAAATAATTGATGCATTAATTTCTATGCACACTTTCACTCCTCTGTTAACAAAACTGTTTTTATCTGTGATGTTTATACGGTCTGATTATGTTGCTTGGAATAAAATTCAATATTTTACCATAATTAACCTTCATTGTGATTATTTTATTTATACACAAAGTACAGTGGAAACCATCTATACCGGTTCCTCTTTAAACTGGTTTCCCCTCTAAATTGGCCAAATGTTCTGGTCCTGACTTCATTATTTCATAAATCAAAAATCCCCTCTTAACTAGCATCCCCTCTAAACTGGCCAAATGACCTGATCGTGGGCTTGGCTGGTTTAGAGGGGATCCACTGTATATGACAGTATTGGCTTTTTATTCAATCACAATATGTGTTGTTAAAGTGTCTACTTGTAACAGATATTTACTGTAACTAGCATTTGTTACCACTCTTGCTCTCATATTGTGTTATAATATCTTCACTAGTCAAGGGTTACGATCCTCTCCCCTCTTCTACAGAATTGTAACACTAGGCTAACCAAGTTGTATTTAATAAGTTTGTGTTAACTCTGTTGGTGCAACAGAATTTGGGAACATTTCTTGTACCAACATCACACAGGAGCCCACATGGTTTTGAAAGAATGGAGTCGGATAAAATTAAGAGTAGTGCGTGTCAACAGTGAAAATTGTTTGGTCAAGAATGTGATATATCCAAGGGAACAGTGGGCTTATCTAGATAATTCTCCACTTGAGTAATATAGGCAGAATTATTACCATTCATAGACAAAGCTCCCAAAGTGTAATCATAACCTAACATTAGTGTTAATATCAGGGATGAAAATTAAAAATCTTGAAACTTAAGCTTTGGTGACATGGAAACAATTATAACAGTCTGATCCGGACTTGTGAAAAAATCCTGCCACAAAGCCGAAAATTTTCATCCAAGTAAAATTCATCAGCTGTCTGTGAACAAAACATCCAAAGGTGCAAATAAAAGAGAAAAACAAAATATATTATTACATAAAACTATAATGTTTATTTTTCATGTTTTAATTTAAAATGTTTAATCATATCAAAGTAAAAATGTATCTAAATGAACAAAGCATACCTCGGCATTTCAAGCAGTTTATGTAAAAAATGTACAAAGAAAGAATAGTTAAATACAACAGAAAATTGAGGATTGAAAGAGAAGATATATACCAGTATTAAGTACAAGGTGAGAAGTCAAGATTATATATCAGGGACAGCTTTGTACAAGAAAATAACAGCTGAAAGCATAAGCAAGCAAACTTTATAAATGAATTGCCACGAGAGCCAAAAGGAAACATGATTCACTGAGTCAATCTTTAGCTTTAATGAGTAACATTTTCTGCCATCCTGTTATTAAGTGAAAACAAATATCAAAAAAGATTTGCCATGGTAATGAGAATGATTCAGAGATTTGGACAAAATGATCAAGAGACGCCATTATTACTGAAAGATGTAAGACATACATGATAAAATAAGGAGAACTGATTCATAAATACTTTCACAAAGAAGAAAAAAGTACAGGGTTAAAAATAATACCAAAAAATATATTTAAACATAAAAAAGAGAATAAAATATATATTAAACACTGTCAAAAGAAGCTATCTATATACATTGGCTTATAGCCTTGTTTTTGTCTAACAAAATATCATAACAAATATTTACAACCAATCAAATCTCACTAACTCTTAACTTTGATCACAATCTATTAATTACAGCAAATGTGCAAATGGCATAGACATCTTGACCTTCGATAAAATAATAATTTTTTTTGTTAATAACATAAAAATACAGATCAAAAAATACTTAGTTCATGTCAGCAAAACTTATGCTGTACTGAGTAAAAACTTTATATTTCAATAACTTCACATTGCAAATAAAAAATTCGTAAAAAATGCACAGAAAGAGAACATCAAGAAGAGTTACATAAAATAAATTAAAACACAGATGAGTAATCATAGAATACAGCAGTAAAAGGGTGCATAAACTGAATTCAGCAGTTCTAGAGAAAAATATTATTTGTTCAAAATTCTTACACAAAGAAGGAGGATCAATTTGCACATTGTACACATTTTCTGATGTTTCTGAAGTAACACCTCATAAGTCTTACAAATTCTTAATTTTTCACTCATGGAAGAAAACACTATATGTAAGTTTAGATGTTTAAAATCTAATATTTTACCATTTTTGTGACAGTAATTTTAATAAGGACATATTTGAAAGTCTGCAGCAATACATAAATGTTGCCATTGTATTAGTAACAATCATGAGGCTATGAAATACTATTAAATCTACCATGTAATGTTACAGAATTAAACAGAGTAGATGGCTAATTAGAAAAAGAGCACTTTGTATAATAGGCAAACAATGGCACATACTCTGATACTTACAGAACAGCAGACAGATAGGGACAGGGTGAGAACTGAGCAATATATACCATAGAACAACAGACAAAATTAAATGAATTATAATTTGTTGACTTATACTGCCTTTTTGTATCTAAATCCTTAAAGGATGCTGCTGTAACATTTCTATGTTCATGTGTATTTGGGTACTACCATTCTCAGAGTTGTAAGTAATGCATATTTAATTTCCATAAATTTCACTATTCGTAAATCTATCCATAAAAATATTGATATTAAAGGATTATTCTGTTCACTTAATAAGGGATTTGTCTGAGGGAACGATCTGCAGGAGAACAGTATGCATAGATTTTACACAAAGTATGATAAATGATGGTATATGACGTACTTATGTTACCAGATGAAATTCATGAAAAACAAAATACAGGGAAAAAAGTCCCATTACAACCACTTTAAACCAAGGCACATCATTTAAAAACACAACCAGAAAGAGGGGGGTGAGGCATAGGAATTAGAAAGGCACGCAAGTGAGAAATGAGAGATATGATGTTCTACAAAACATCATACTGAGAAAAGCTTTGTAAAGCTATGTAAAAAAGGCACAATTCAATGAACAAGCATTTGATTAAATAAATAATACAAATCATCATGGCAGTAAGAATTAGGGCAACCAGACTTAGGTAAGCTAAGAAGAGTTTTAATTTTTTAATTGACACAAGTATTTGTATGCATATATTTCATGTTTTCTCAGAGAATTCATGTATTCATAATGATTACATACTAAGAATTCAACAGTTTAAACGCAGCACTAAGTGTGTAATAGTTAATCATTTGAAATCCAAACATATTTACAGAGAGATCTAATAAAAACTTTGCTGTAAAAAGTTCTCGTTATCAAGGAGATACTACTGGCCACTGAATGATACAGTCACAACCAGGGTGATCTCCCTTGCCTTGATTTACCACTGCACAGCAGAACATTTCATCAAAAGTCAGAATTATCAAATCACAACAAATCCACTAAACACAACTGAGGCTGTTGATGAACCTGTCTTATTTCAACTCAACCTGAATCCATATACCTGTTACGGAAAAAGCTAAATTTCTCCCACATCCTTTGAATACAATGTCTACATTTTTTTTTCAATTAAAGTTTAGAAGACAGTAGATCATTTAAAAAGCCAACAATGGATTTTGAAGTATTTGAAATATTGAAAAAAATTTAAAGCTAAATTAGCCAGACTTTCACAAAAATAAATTTACTTTCCTACCCCTAAAACAAAATAATAATTTCCATCTTCTTCATACTCCATAGATAAATAAATTACGTACATGACAGAAAGTCACTTAAAATAACAACAAATCTAGTTAACAATAATGCTTGCATCATTTAATTACCTCCAACCATGAAATACATTGTAATGAAGGTACAGTAGCTAAAGATTTATCACAGTCACGCTACGATGTAGTTCAAATTTCTCTTAATTACAAAAAAATCATATTACTTTCTTCAATGCAAATGAAATGTGATACTTGAAAGTTGAACTGCTGACATGTCAAAAGAAAACTAAAATTAGTAATTTTAACTTTACAAGTTTTCATAAATGTAATTGAACACCGTTTTTTTTGTTAAGAGTCAGAAAAAAAGGTTATAAATTATACATGAGATGAAATTTAGTTAACAATTCGTTTTTCTGTCTAGCGCACAATGAATGTACACAGTTCAACTTTTCTGTCAAATTTCATTCAGTTTTGTACAAACACCTGGATATTTAGCATCTCAATGTGACCTAAACTCCACTGGAAGATTTAATACTGTTAAACATTCCATATTGTTAAAATACTATGACAAAACGAGCACCCCGCAATTCCCGTTTATAATTAATAATAGATTTATTTTACCACCTTGGGAAACAATTCACAGATAGCTTAAATACAACTCACTATTCAGAGAAAATCATGATATCCGTAGGAAAATTATGTCCGGCTTATAAGTATAAATAAATTTATGTAAGTTACACTGGGTATCTTGACTTGGATGATGTCCACTGTAAATTTTTTCAATATTTCTCTCTCAGTCCAGGTCAATATTCTGAAGTCATACATTGGAGCGAAATAATTCATATTGTAAGACTTCATGTTATTTTTAATTGATAAGAGTTCCAGTCAATCAGAATTGTTCAAACATCTTCACATATGTGGTTGAGGAAGATTGATAGCACCAAATTAAGCCAAGGAATGGCATCAGCATGTTGACTGTGTCAAACAGATTCAACTAATGGTGGTATCTCAACTGAGAATAAATTGGCACCAGTCATATTTCATTTTGGACTGGTTCTCAAGTTTTACACTGTTGTGCCCATTTTGGCAGGATTCTTCTTCTGGCATTGGTGAACCAATAGTTGATCTGGTTAATGGTGAGACCAGTCTGTTTAATAAGCATAGCTTTCTCATCATCATTAGGATATGGGTTGTCTTTGTGTTGACGTAACCAGTCCAACATTATAGCAACAGCCTGTGAAATAAACAATCAAAACAATTATTATTGCTATTAATATTATTTTTATTATTATTATTAAGGCAATTTGAATTTATGTTTTATATTGTTGATACAACCAGTCTTCTTAAGGTTCACATTAACACAATCTAATATTAAAGACAAACTTTCAACATCTTGTGTATTCTTGAATTTCGATTTATTTCAACAATGATTTCAGCACTTAGAACAGACATTATCCAAGGGTGTGGGTTGAATGAATTTTTTTTACAAACAGAAAATATGGCTTGGCATCATGGCAACAACAATAATGGAAATTCTGGCACATGCTGGAAAACATTCATCCATGCATATCTCCTTAAACTGCCCAAAGTATTTAAATTATATTATGCAATGATAGAACTTACCTCCTTAGGGAGACTTGGGTGCTTCTTGGATTCTGGTTTGTTAGGATGGCTACTGCTGCTTACAACACTGCCGCATTCACTTCCTGTTTCGAAATCAACCATTGACTTAAAGTTAGGTGACATCATTCCACTGAATTCCAATCCTTTCTTTGCTTGAGGTGACATAAACATGGCTCCTGGCATCTAGAAAAGAAAAAATGTAGAAACTGTTAAATAGACAGTCGGCACGTTCAATATAGTTTATATCTATTGCAAAATAAAATGACAGAAAAAGAGATAGAGATACTACATCATACAATCCTGATCACTACAGGTACTGAATATTTATCCAACACTTCATCTGATACAGTACCATTTGATCACCTTTATTCTCTGAAATGAAGGTCAAGAGCATTTTTGGGGGAGCTGGTCACATCTATGAATGGCAAACTCATTATGTTAGATGCATAAAGTCAAAATTTCAAAGACCTAAAATGCTACAACTTTGTTTGTTCTGGCCAAAGCATATGAACAGAAAGCTGACAAAAACAACCAGTCACCTTTCACTGAAGACAAGACAATATACATTGTGCAGTATAACCTCTGAAAAACAGACCCCTTCCGGACTGGACTTAAAGTCCGATTTTCTGAGAATTCCAGTTTTCAGAGAACTATTGATTATAGAAGAGAAACAAATGGGACTTGAAAAAAGTGTCTGATTTTCAGAGATTTCCGGCTTTCAGGGAGTTCGGTTTTCAAGGGTTTTACTGTATATCAGTCTGATGGCTCTAATACAGTGGAGCAGAAGTTTGGGAGGTCCTAGTGATGACAAAACATAATAAATGATCACATTCTCAAGTAGGGACCATTATATGAGGAAAGTTACCCAAGTTTTATCACATAATTGTAATAAGAATTCACAAGAATAGCATTCATATTCAGGTGTATCTTCTGAGAAATATTTAAGGGAGTGGGATATTTTCACTAGAGCAAATTTCCTGCTTTACCTGATAATTTTACCTTACAATGGATATTAATAATCAATTCTATTGAAGTATAAAAAAATCCTGACATGCATTGAATACAGTATCGTATAATCTTTATAAGACTCAATACTGATCAAGAAAAAGATACTAGATATTGAATTTTTCTTTTTCAGGTAGTCATAAATAAAAATTGTCAATCATTTTTCTCTTTATCAAATCAAACTCATAAACCATAAGATACACTGTGTTACACAGTAGAAGCAATTAGTTCCAATGGCTTGTGCGAAAGATTTTATATCAAAATTAAAATGTAGCAGTATAATGAAGCTCGCAGGATCGTTACAGATCACTTAATAGACAAGCTGCAATAATACCATCATTTGAATCATTGCGCGGTCAATTGCAACACAGAATGGAGACAAACCAGTAACCTGTCGACTTTTAATTAATAACACTTGTAAAAAACAGCCAGCAATTTCAACATTTTCAATACCTGCTTTGAGAAGAAGTGATTGATCAAGCTGTATTGACTATAAACTACACAGAAATAGCTGAATACACTGAATAAAAGTGGATCGATTATTTGCAAACTTGGTACTTTAAGTCCAGATCCCTGGCTCCTATTTATGAAACAATTTTTAATATCTTATTAATTGAGATTAAAAAATGACAAGGTAAACAAATTAAGGTTAGAGACTCGTGTAACTTTACCCAAATACTACATCAAGAATACATACAAGACTGTTTGACAATGATAAAAGGCTTGAGTAATGGTTTCATTAATAACAAGTGTATATAATTATACCAGTAGTGAACAGTTTTAGCTATGCATACAGAACATGCATACATTTCAGCCTTGCAAAAGCTTAGTGAATGAGATGCAGCAGTCTGTATTTAAAATTCAACTGAATAAATAAGTTTATTATAATCCACTATCTCTGTAACCGAAGACACAGGTGCCCCCTGATTTATGAGGAGATTGAATAATGTTTCTAATTCCCTAAACACAAAGACCCTTTAAAATACCCCAGGCATAAGCTGCAAAGAAAGTCACTAGACATCACAATACTTCAGTGAAATACAAGCACAGTAATGATAGCGCATAAAAATATGAATTGAATTAACTGAAAACCTGATGAGTCTAGATTCTAATATTACATTATAGAAAAATATTTCATTCATTTATTAGATCAAAGATCAAAAATTAATGACAGTAAACCATTGAATCATTGCAGAACAATACAGAAAATACACCATAAATCAAAAGATAATTCTGGTCGATAAAAATACGACTGATCTTGGACTGATATTAATACTCACCCAGGGCTAATTTAGAATAATAGCAAAACAAATCCACATTCGGAAACTGAAAGACTCACGAGACAAGGTCTTAATCAATCTAGTAGCAAACATGATTTTATGGGTTTTCAAAAAGTACAATTTTCATTAGTTTTGTCACTAAATGACGTTGAATTATCATCGCGTTGCATGCACGTTTATTTTTTCCTATGACAATAATTATACCACATATCACAGCAGGTTACGCCATCAGAGCCTGGTACAAACCCACTGCTTGAATTCAATGTATTGTACGCCATATAAAACTTGAAACTAATTAACAGAATTGATCTGATTTTGTCCTGCTTTCAATGAAAATCTATTTTTACAGTAGTAACGATAAATAGCCATGGCGCCAGTAGATACCATATCAAACATACATTCTAGTGTAGTCCACAATCACAATCTATTCCTGTGATTTTTTTCGTTACGAAATCAATCACGATAATATCTACCCGGAATAGTAAAACTGTCAATGCCGGATGAAATATATTCGAGGCAATCTCAGATATGATTGATTTTACATTATATTCGAGAGTTAAATTGATTCAACTATTAGCTAGCTCTTATTAATTCAATATTTAGCAGGAAAATAACACTTTAAAAGCATATTCTGGTCTCAGAATGTAACAAAGTTTTCATCTTTTATTAATAACCACTGCAATCTGAATTACCAAAAGTACTTGAATCAACATTCTGGCGACAAGTTGAGATTTAATATTCATAAAACATTCATCATATTGATATTAGAAAGGGAGGTAATTCTCCAGAGAGATATAACATAGTGAAGTTAGTGAATGGAGGAAATAAAATAAGTCAGACAATTTAATTGAGTGAAAGCATCAGGGTCTATGAAATGATTCGGACTTCAGATCCAGTGCTCTTGGGTTTGAATTGAATATGAAGCCATGGCCAGGTTTTAGTTGGTAACCCGGAAGAAGTCATGGCGAGTGATTTATGAGTTCTTATGAAAACCATTCTCTCATTTACTGTGAAATAAATTAATCTTAACCAAAATGCTGAAACTCTACATTTTCTGTCAGACCATTGTATGGTATGAAACATTTTTAAGCAGGTGAACATTTTAGACAACAAAACGATTTCAAAACAGGATTATAAAATGTCAATTTTAACTTTACACATATTGATGTGATCAGAAAACAACACATGTGAAGAAAAATCTAAAATAGCTTGTCAAACTTACTAGCACAGACATAACCACAAAATTAACACAAAATGTATTGTATCATGATAATATTGGAAAATTCTAATCTTTTCACTGAATTATATTTTCATTATGTGAGAAGCAGGGGGTGAACACCCCCCCACCCACGACACACACCATCCGAAAATTTCTGGAAAAAAGGTTATTTTCACAGAAAAGCCTGGTAGTGACATTTTTACTAAATACATGTAATATGTGCACCTGTGAATTTTATGTATCTACTCCACATGTTAACACCTGTTTCTACAGACAAAAAATAAACAATACTGTATACTGTATATCTTAAATGCAGAATATAAACAAACTTTGTACAAAAACAGAAGTTGGATAACCAAGACATACTGTAAATAGATATAGCAAAAAAATCCTATTGTCTAAATAACCAGCTTTTTTATGGGACTTTTATTCTGTCATTGTGTACGTGAGTTTGAGAGATGAGTGACTTTTGGACCAAATTTTTTTTTCAAGAAAAATATCTAAAGAAGTAACAGAATGAATTACGCACATTTTTTATAATCTAAAACAATTCAGTGGTTTTAGAAGAATGTATTCTATTGAAACCAATTAAAGCATTCCATAAAACAACATAATTAGATCTCATTAAACAGCATTGTTACATCTAATAAAACAACAAGCTATTAAATTCATGTAGATGTTATCTTTACATATGTTTCAGAAATCATGTTTTTATAAGCCTAGAAAAATAAAAGCCATGTTTATGATTACTTGACTAAAAAATAAGGTAGGTCGGTCACAAAACTTCTCTTCTACTTTTTATTCTAAACATACCTTTCTTATTTTGAAAATACAATTCATCCAAAAATATTTTCTTACTTTGGATGTTGCTGTTAGAAACTTTAGGACCCGCACTGAATAAAATATGGTCAGTCAGGTAACTGTACACACAACCATTTCTTCTTGCCTAGGGAGATTTTTGGTGTTTTTTTTTTACATTTTAATTTCGGTGATTAGATAGTCAATTCAGGGAGTAAGGTGTAAAACTTAGGAGTATATACATCTTGAATAGATAGATTTTTGAGATATCTGAGTGAAAGAACATTAACGTGAGAAGCACATGTTAAATACAAGCAACTTCCTTTCCACTACTCAATCAACTGTCAGAGTATTCCACATAACAATCTTGCCATACTGAATAACTTGAAATAACTTCACCAAAAGTCACCTGCCTATCTATATTACATACATTACATTAACCTTAGATACAAGAAAGTCAATACAATCCATGCTTGGATAAACTGGTAAAGGAATGATAACATTTATATGGTTCCTTGCCTCCACTGTGAACAATATGGATAGATTGGGTACCAGGATAAAATGTAAGATGGATGCATCAGGCTGAAGATATTAGTATTATTACCTTAATTCATGGAGCCTGATACAGACTGACACTTAAATTCCCACCAAAATCACATCTGTATTCAATTTAACAATTAACTTTAACAACCCCATCCCAGCATTATCCCAAAGAAAAGGCTGTTATTTACTCTACCTATTGATAATTAAAGGTAACAAATTAACTTCACAGCATAATGTTCCTTTGTTTGAAAAATTTCATAGACTAAAATTAGCAGAAACAAACATTACATACACTACATATGCAGCACCAATCTTGATAAACACTATTTTGAACATTACTGGTCCATCCAAAGTGCAGAAATTTATTCTTCGAAAAAAAAAATATCAGGAAGAATCGATAATTAAATAATTAAGATGAAGTAATTCATTACCACAATTATTATCATAAACAAAAAGATCTTGAAGTTGCTCAACAAACAAAGAAATCTGTAAAAAGACCTTATGGTCCATATGACACAGAGAGCTATGTAAAGGTAATAATTAAAGTTTCCGAACACAGGGAGATATTTCATAATACAAGTGTATCATTGTTACCAACTAGAAGCCACATGGCCCAGCAAGTTACCATTCACATGTCTGTTTTACACTCCATTTATATAAAAAACATCATGATAAAAACATACTGTAAGCTTTTTGACAAGCAAAATGCAAAAACTCACAGATGGGAAGCGTCTGGTTTACTATAGTTTACCATAGGTTGAAAATCTAAGATCAAGCCACTGATTTATAGCTAGATTTCATATCACAGTACATTTACAGGCTCCTACTGTATTTAGTCTGTTTAATGCATACATACTTTTCATTAAAACAATATACATTCAATATACATAAAACCATGCGTTTTCCTCAGCCACAACTTGTCTATAGTATAAAAAAAAATAAAACAAATATTTTAACATTAAAACAATGCATGTCCTTCTTAATCATTCACACTAAATTTACCACAAGAAGAAAAAAAGATAAGATTTTATAAATAAGATTTTACATATCACTATGGTAATTCATTGATAAAAAATTCAATTTAATGCTGTAATCTATAATGCAGTAAGCTGTTTAATTAAAAATCACATTATTTTGCAAACTCACTGTTCCTATCAGCTATGATAAAGCTGTCTAATAAAGGCAATGTTTGCATTTTCATTCCAAGTTTAGAGATTTTAAAGGAGTTTTGCAAACATTACACACTTGAAAACACTTGGTACACCACAGGCTTCATTCCCAAACATAATCTAATGAATTTATTATGATTATGTATACAAAAATATGTGTTTGGGAGTAAACAATACAATTATCTACATTTAAATCATTATTATACTTAAACATTAGCATCTAAACCCTACATGTCTTGTCCTGCAATGCAAGAATCATAAAATACAGCTTGAGTTAGGAAAACTACGGTACATGAATTTATAATCAACAGATTTTTGCAATTACAGCCTGTCTATGTGGGGTATATATTAAAGTAAGGTTTTAATTCAAGATGCAAGGAAAGAAACAAGAATTACCGAGATAAGAATTCAAATTATTATAAATAAAAAATAACTGAAAAAGACAACCTAGCAAACCAGGTCATATTTATTCTAAATTCA
Organism: Lutraria rhynchaena; assembly: GCA_008271625.1. Lineage (NCBI taxonomy): Eukaryota > Metazoa > Mollusca > Bivalvia > Venerida > Mactridae > Lutraria > Lutraria rhynchaena. Next base: position 2,269,257 of record VIBL01000056.1, on the reverse strand, counting down.
CAACAGCACAGCTCACAGGTCTGCATTGGCTATATTCTGAACAACTCTCCACTTCTGAGGTAGAAATCTTTACTAACTTGGTTAACTAAGAATTTTAGTAAATGAATCTAATACTTAAACTTAACAATTTGTAGGTACAAATAATACAGACAAACACAACATGCAGTGGCAAAAGTTTGTTCTATTTTTAAAAAAATATAGACCAGCACATAATACAATCAGTTGCAATTTCTGACAAACAGATGAATAGACCAGTGGATTAACTCACAAGCACACAAAACATCCATTTATACAGTCAGATATTTTACAATTTTCAATTTCTTAATAACAATGAAATTCGAAATGGAAATTCGATCCCCTCACATTCATAAGAGAAGGGTTAACCACAAAGTTTGTTTATCATTAAAATACGAAGAATCTGAAGAATATATCAACACTTATCACTAAAACTTGAATATGTCTACCATTTTTTTGAATAGAGGTCAAGTGCTGTGTAGGTAAAATAAACCAGAACCATTTTAATGAAATTAAACACATCATAAAAAGCTAGCAGGTTTCGAGGTAACAATAAAGACTGCTTAGTGATGAAAATGTTCGAGCAATTTATAAGATCCTGAGTAAGATTAATTTGCAGTTGTAATGTAACATCAAATTTTGTGTAATTTACAAAATTGAAAAGATATAATCAACTAGAGGCACTTAAATTTTCGTTATGATGAAATTTTAAAATGTCATTTATGGGACAGTTTACCACAAAAACATTCAGCTTACATCGTGTATAAACATTATAAGCAGGTCTAACATATACAGTCTTGCATTCATTATCTGTTTTGTCTAGTTAAAGTGGGACTGAATGAGATTTCCTGACAAAAATATCACAAAAATTATGGGTAACCATAGCAACAAAATTATTGTGGAAATGTGAAACAAAGTAATGTCGAAACATAAACATTAAATTTCAAATTTACTGAGCTGGATGCAACATCTATCATAATGAGAGGGGAGGAGGGTGTACCAGTATTTAAATAACTGTAACACATTTTAGACACAGGTATATAGTGAGATAAATGTTAACAATAAGATTAGCACACCACACCATGTGATTTTTTATCATGTTTACAAAGAATTTATGAATGAAAACCATTGTGTACTGCGGAACAACATTAATTTTATACATTATTTTTCAGATGTTTGATATATAAAAAAACACAGCCTTGAAACAAAGTTACTCATGTTTTGATTTAGCCATCAATGTCCACTTAAAAGTCAATAAAATTATAGTATAAACTATAAAAAGAGATGACTTTGAACTGTAAATGATGTATTTATTGACATTTATTGAAAGTTGATGGGTGCTTGAAGGATGTATAAGATCATAATTCAATGTAATGTACAATTTTATGATCATTAAATTCATTAAATATATTGTATTCATCTCAAACCAACTGGACTAATTCAATTCAATTTATTTTCTGACAAACACAATTTGATAAGCAATTATCATATCAAAAGCAGTGATTAAGAGTAGTTTTGTCATAAATATAAGGTGATTTGGTAAAAGTGTGTTCCAAAATGTTTAACACAATCTATCATAAATTTCTCTTCGTGAATTATTTAATCATTCTAATTTACATTTTTTTTACAAAATCTGAACTTAAGAAAAAGCATGGAGAACAATGAATGCCATTGTTGCTCCAATGAATTTTGGCATGTTATGAAAAACTTTACCATCCCAATCTTCATAATCTCAGAAATAATCTAACAACCATACCCGACACAAGGTCACCAAATTTTAATCGCAACAAAGCCCTCAACGCACTGATAACATTGGAACGATTCAGTCACGAAAGAATTTTACCTCCGTTCAAGTTTTTAATATAACGGAGGTAACTCTTTTAATTCAAAAGATGACAATGCGACTTTGGGGAATAATTTTTTTCATAAATTCTAACTTGGAGTTTATAATTTCAGGACAGGCAGTTGTTAAGGTTATCAGATGGGTAAGTTCTGATGACCAGTACTGAAGACCATCCAATTAAGGGGTCTCCAGCATAAAATATGGTCATCAAGATTCAGACTGGTTTTATGACATCTTATCATTTCTGGGTCTTCAATGAAATTAACAGAATTTTGGGCAACACATCACTAAAATAATGATTGCATATAGGACTTAGGGCCAACAAGGCAAAGTAATATTTGGTACAGTCCAACTAATACATGTAAATTTTTATTGATCTGATATCAGTACTTTTATACAAATTAGAAAATGGCTCTGCAAATATTTATTTACTAAAAAAAAACCAAAAATTACTAATTGAACACTGAAAACCCATTCAACCGATCGTTTAACTGTTAAATGTGTAATGCACCATTTAAATACTGGTAAAATACGTCCTTTATAACACATGGAGAGTTTAATAACAACTTATGTTAGCTGTACGGTAGTTCAACAAGTACGCCTCCCTATTGTACAATACTATCTATGTTACGAATCAGAACGTATTCAACCAGCACTTATCCGTATTCATACCCCATGAACTAACTTATCTGATTGCCAACCCCCTCTGTCAACAAAATGACTCGATATACTTTATGTGCTTGTATTAAATTTAAGATTTTAATCTTTTTTCGGCCAGTACCAAGATTTGTAAATCCAAACATTCAATATCAGAACTGGAATCAATATTTTTCTAACTTACTCCTTAACAAATTTCATCCTTTGTGTTCTTTAAGTACAAATATTGACAAACAGGTTAATAAAGTGAGTGATTCATTCCCGCTAATCTCCAACCATAAACCATAATAATAACCAAGTCTCTATGAAGGGGATTTAGACTAATGGCCGCTATTTGTTGAATAAAAGGGTTCTCTAATGGAGGACCAATTCAATAATACTTAACCAAGTTTTGAAAAAATCAACCCACGTTCTTACAGTGGAAATTTATCTCGAGGTCAGGCTAAGGTCATATCCTATCAAGATAAGCAAATAAAATCAGAACTCCATAAAACAACAATCATGTAAAATACAGCCACTGATTTTTAGCTGCTGGAAAATGAACTCCACATTAAACATAAGCTATAACCAATGACATTCAATTTTTTAGTAAAATCCTCATTCTTATCTTCAAAAGAAGTGGTTAATTCAGGAATCCCATGTGTTATGAAAATTTAACTGGACCATCACAATTCTATGTTGCCATAGCAACATAAATATTCTAAATACATTATCATGCACATACCATCATATTTCCCATGCCCATTGAAAACTTCATATCCTTCTGAGGAGTTCCCATCTCAGGTGGACCCATTGGCCCCATCTGTGGCCCATTTGGCATGTTACCAGGGTTACCAGGACCTACCCCACCTCCAATCTGAAGAGTAGCAGGCTGGAAGAAAAACAATATAATTAAGAGTTAATTTCTTGTAACACAATACACATGACTCATTCAGTTATTTCCTTCGCTGATAAAACTGAACAATCTTGTAAACCATAGATATGGTAAGAAAATATTTCAGCTAATTTTATGTCAAGATACCTCACAGATTTTAGAGACATGTCAATCAAATGTATACTATTAAACAACAGTGCAGGAGTTCAGAAAAAACATCAATTTCGATAAATAGCTGGGTCAAATGTGGAGTGTAGTTTGATGTGTGCTATCACAATCTAAGAAAATAAACTGAGGAAATTTCCATCATATTATAAAGTTTATATTTGTGTTTCCTAAAAGACCTATTGTAATGTTATAATCATTGACAGGACAAATTCATAGATCATCTAATTACATACAATAGATACGTAATAATTGCTTTTACAAAAACTTTATCCTACTGCACTCAACCTAGACAGTTTCTGGTACATATGCCAGCCAATCATAGTTGTGTAAATATTTACAAATATCCAAAATACTACTGGAAAAGAGAAGTTAATTAATACTGGCGCCATAATGAATTATATGCAACAATATGCCATGTTAAAGCAAACATGCACCATGCTATCTGATTAAAGCTATCTGTTTAACGTACAGTACTAGCATTACAGTATTGACTCTCGAAACATTTCCAGCATACTACAAGTCTGAAAAACCTATATATTTTCACCACAGAAAACTTGCTGAAAAAATCCGCAAAAACACAGCAGTTTAACCTGCAGGTACTTTTGCATGGATTTTTTTCTCAGAAATTGGAAGGTGATTAAAACCATTACTATTGCTGATAAGCCTCCATGAATCTGGTGAAGTAATCAGAAAATGTATCAGTTTCCCCATAAACACAATCGGGGACTGGAAACATATCTGGCTGGCATTAGTGGTAATACATACAATGCTAGTCAAATTCATTCACACTTCCGCAACATTTTTTTTTACGAACACAGAAACATACATCATCTCTTTGTTTTATTTGTGTGACCCAATTTTGATAAGCATACAGAGTGTAACGTCAGATTTCAGATACAATTTCAGTAATATTGTTTGACTTTATGTTGATGTCATAATATACTCCACATCAGCTTAAAATTTGTTTGAAATAACTGTATGAAATCTCATTCAGAAAGTATTTTTAGAATTTTAAAGATACATTCAAAGCAAATCATAGCAAATGTAAAATAAATAAATCAGGTTTGCACCTGGTTTCACAATATTTCAGTTACATACCAACAGGAAGTTAACCTAACAAGTTTTCCTGGCCTAAATATCAGTACTGAGTTCTCCGAAAGTACCAGCCAACTCATCCACATAAAAGAACTGAGGCAGAGGACAAATCACTTAAATGCAATGACTTCAAAAAATTGTCACCGAAATAAGTAGAAAAACTTTTCTAATCATTTTTTTCTAAACATGCTTTTTATACTTAGAAGGCTCAATTAGTCTCAAAATATTAGGTTGGCCATATTTTTTTTATATCATATCCACAATCAATTTATCTACTCAGTGTTTACATTCAAGATATCTAATACGAAATGTAATTAAAGGGCTTATATTTTGAGATCCCTTTTTTATGTCATTTATGTTCAAAGATAACATTTTAATGTAAAACATGGTTTTCTAGGCAGACTTCCTCAAGCCAAGGGACAAGGAAATGAAAAAAAATATAATAGGCAGCCAAGTACATCAATAAACAAACCACAGACTACATTCCTGCATATATTAACTCACTGTATTCAAATGAACCAAAAATACAACTTCTAAAATCCTATAATATTTTATGAATATCTCAAAATAACAGCTTATTGGCAAAAAAAAGGATTTATATCACAATTCAACTTATCAGCTTAAAAATGCAATAAATGTGTTACATAATTTATGCCACGTCTCATTTCATCCATAAAGGGTTTACAATTCAGAGAGAAATAATCAGTTTCATCACCAGCATAAGACATCATTTATGTATGTGAAAATATTAAATAATTAAAGACTACTCATGCAATAATAAAGATATTATGCAAGTTAAAATCTATGATGGCATTGCATGATGTCTGTTCATACGAGAATTACAGTTCAGATGTTTATCATTTTAAGTATTAAAAGGAACAAGAGATTTATAAATAATTCTAGAAATGGGAATGGCAAAGATGTGTGTACTTTTTTTTTCACAAATCAAATTTCACAAATTTTAAGATGCATTAATAACTAGATTTCTTATTTCACCAATGTAGCAATGTCTGTGTAATTAGACATATACATTAACCACATTTTTTGTTTAAGTATCACCATAGTTACCCCCCCCAAATTCTTAAAATAATATTTTTTCAAAAAAAAATGTTTCAATTTTTAATTGAAATTTTAATGTTCAGATTAATCTGAATGATTTAAGTGATCAGACACTTCAGTAAAATCAATGCATTACAATTTCTAAAAATTTAACCCAAATCAAACATCTATGACTCATCAGTATTGTGCCAGATTATAAACCACACATTATCTAGATTCAAAACCTACAGCATTAAAATCCCATAACCACCCTAGTTTTTATTTTCAAAATGAACTTTCTTTCAAAAACTTGTAAACCTCAACCACAACTCAACAACGCCACAGGAAGTCGCCATATGCTTTAAAAACTTAATGGAAAATTAAAGCTAAAAGCTTTTTAAACGAAATTCAAACATAATAGCTTTAAAATCTGGCTCAACAGAACACCTTGAGGCAAATCAAAATGTGATTTTTCATCAGATACGATGAAAACCATGAGAATTAAGCACAAATATATGCCAGGATACATACTACTAGAAAATTGTGCCAAGGCAAATAACATTCAACACATAAAATGAACCTCCTTTAATGCATAATTGAACATGTAATAGTCATAAATCAAGCTGTGAAGTAATGATATAAAATATTTAATTTAAGGTGTGTTACCATTTTTAATTCTTTAATTTGATTATAATTAAGTTATAAAAGTTACACCAATGTTCTAATGAAATTCAGGTAGGAACTAAAGAATAAGGACTTAGTTTTTAAAAAAATGTAGAATATTTCTCATACTTAAAAGATATGCAAAAAGGTGTTTAACCCATTAAATTTTAAAATATAGATAAATACAGTAATATAGTTGCTGTCAAAAACAGTTCTATACTGAACAATAAAAAACATTTGGAACACCTCAACATTCAGACCAGCTTAACATTAAAACAGACTGGTTTTCAGACTTTTTCAGACTGGTTTCAGTATTTTCTCTATAGTTCAACCTGATAATGAAACCACCACAACTTTAGGGCTGTTTCTTTTTTGGTCCCCACTGGTCTTAAGATCAACATTTTACGATGCATTTAAGTTATGGTCAAGGCTCACTATAACAATACCACCAGTAACCTTAGGTATGGTTGCATGTTTAACAGAAGTAGTAGGTAACTTGATGACATACTTGGTCAAGTCAAGTAAAACCATACAACAATAGAATTATTGTTGAAGCTCTGATTTAAACACATCAATTATACAAGACCTCCTATGTAGATTGCTTCAAATTACTGCCATGAAACATTTCACAATTTGTAGAAAAAATGCACTTATTCCCACGTAAACAAAACAATGCATGTTAAATTTTCCAACGTGGTAAATCAAAACTTACAGCGTTAAATGTCATATCGTTATCATGGGCAGTTTTATTGTTCATCTGACATTCTGGCTTAGGGTTCAATTCTTTCTTACAATAGAAATATAACAAACTGCAATCAGCGGCAATTATTTCAAAAACATTCCTGACATACATAGAGTTGACAATTCTGAATGATCAAAAATGTACCAGATAGCTTACTGATGATAATGATTTAAGCCAAAAGTTTGAAAACTAGGATTAGAACAACAGTCACAGAATGATTTGTTTGTTTTTGTGACATTGTCACTGGGGTTTAATGCCATTTTTCAACAATTTTTCAGTTATATACGGCGACCGGTTCACCAAACCAGTTTTCCTGGACTATATACTAACCAGTATTAACTTACCCTTCTTACAAGTCCAGTGCACTAACCACTGGACCACGGTTGCGGCCAAATCACAGAATGCAACCCCGTGATTGGCTAATTTTAAGTCTGAGCTTAGATTCAACCAATCAGATGCTATGATTGAATGTTTGGAAGTCATACCTTAATGTAGCTTTTTCTCACAGATTGGTCAAACTTTTCACAGAATTCTTCAATAGCACTCAGTGATTTAGATGTAGATTTACTGTGCTTGTCTGTATCCTGATCTTGTTTTTGACGAATTTTCTCTGAAATTCACATAAATCATTAAGATAAAACTACTGTAATTTTTTTGTATAAAGGACTCATGAAGATGTACATTTACAATAAACATGACTACATAAAGTATTTGCCTACTAAGAAAAAAAAGTCAATATTATGAAACAACAAATTACAACCAAACTAAGTTGTGTAGAGTATCAGGTAAGTTTTTATCAATTCGTATGATTTATAAGATTTCGACACAAAGAAGGACCTGTATCAGCAGTGTATTTATCACTGTTTTACCTTAAGACAAAAGTAAACAATAAAACAAATTCATTCATTGTATCATTCTCTCACAGGAAATATAAAACAATCTATAAATGTTTAACATGTAGCTTCAAGAACTACCCTACAAATACCAGCAATGAATCAAAACATAAAAATGAACTGTAAAATATTGTCCCAAAATTATTGGTGGATAAAAATGGAAATTCTATTTATTTTTCATGCTTTGATTATGTTTAAAATACTAAAAACTTGGGAGAAACTTTGCAGATAGTATTTACATATGAACAAAACCCTCCCAGAGGAATTTACAAGATCAGGAGTTCTGCTTGAAGAATAAACACAAAATTATTACATTCTGATCATCCACAAGATATAATCAATTATGTGAATATGGTGAAATGAATTCATAAACAATTCACATCCTTACAACGCTACAAAGATGTATCTTCAATTTTAAATAATGATGCGAATAAATGATATACGATAGACAATACCAAGTTTACAGCCAGCTGTGAATAAAGGCCACCATATGATAGTCAACAACAGACACATTTAGGAACTTAGTTATTGCTAACAGACTAACAAACCTTTGAATAAAAAACTACTGAACACGAAGGCCAAATTCATTTCTCCCTTCCATGGACTTACTTGCCACATAAACTGGACTTTATCATTACAATTTACACATCTATGTTTTGGTTATAAGTATTTTTCATATTCTCATTGAGGGAACATAGCTGACATATAACTTACCTATTAAACAATGGTGAGCATACTTCAGGGCATCCATAACAACGCTTTCAACAGCTAGATTAGTCTGGTAATTCCCTGCCGGTGGATTCCGATGCAAGAAATTCTGTAATAATCTATCAAAATCCGCTGGCAAGTTCGAAATAAGCTGATAAGGAAAGTTCGGAGTACTAAAGTTCATATCTGCTATAATAAGGTCCCTCAATAGAGGGAATAAGGGATGAGATCTGAATGCATTAGATCTGTCAGTAATTAGATGTTGTATAAACCTCTGTTGGGACGCCATCATTGGAGGACGATTTGGCGATCCAGCATTTTTACAGTTATTGCAGTTCGGTATAGTACACTGTACACCCGTTAATTGACCACACTGACCTTGATTCATTCCCATACCCTGACCTTGAATACCCATAGGGGCTGATTGAGGAGTAGCCCCCATTTGATGAAGTTGTGGGTTTTGGGGTACACCCCCATTCCAGCCCATGCCTTCAGACATATTATTTCCCTGATTTTGACGAAACATTCCATTCTCCATATTATTCATACCCATGCTGTTCATGTTTCCTGACATTGCACGATTTTGTTCAAACTGGGGATCATACCCCATCATTCCATTAGTACCAGGTGTAGAGGACATATTGACCGGCATGGTGCCTCTCTGAGCTCCTTGATATCCAGACTGTGAATTTTGGCTCATACCATGATAATTTTGACCATTTGGAAAGTTCTGATTCATATTTTGACCTCCATTACCCATAACCCCTTGATTCATTCCCATCATTCCACAGTTCTCATTCATATTACCCTGAGAAGGACCAGAAAACTGGCAATTACTGTTTTTCACCATCGAATTTTGCATACCCATTGGGTCATACATGCCAGTCCCTTTAGAAGGGTCCTGCATCTGACATGCTGTCTGACCCCGATAAGGGTCCATCTGGGATTGTTGCATAGGGCCCATTGGAGTATTAGGCATTTGACAATTCATATTTGAAATGTTTGACTGATTTGAGATATTGTCATTATATGCTGGCATCACTAGATTCTGATTATTGTCCATACCATAACTATTACTGGAAGACGGTTTTTGTTGGTATTCAAACTGCTGCATACTTCCAGAATTATTTGAGTATTCAAAAGGATTCATGTTTGTTTGTCCATTATTATTAGGCACTGTATAGGGTGCAGTTTCAGGCTTTACATGATATCGAGGCATCATTTTTGAATGCATTTTTTGTATGCTGTTTCTATATTCCTCTAGTTCACAGTCAGGTACATTTGTTCTATAACACGGTTCATATGGCAACCCTCCATTTTGTCTGGCACAATTAGCACTAGAATTTTCAGCAAAATGAACTGATTTTTGAGGCGTTTCACTCATTGTCATTTTCTGTTGTGAGGCAACAGTTTGCATTGAATTAGGAACACTAGACGGCACTGTAGATGACGCAGAGTCCAAACTGCGCGTGCTCATAGAGTCTGACGAAGTAAAGTATCCCTGATCTAACGGAGAATCAACTGGACGGTTAAACTGAGAGTTCATTGTTTGACCTTGCATACTCATATTTCCAAGGTTACCAGAATTGTTCATAGCACACGATTGATTTCCCATGTTTCCTTGATTTGGCATAAATTCTTTATTACCTTGTTGCTGCTGAAAGTTTTGTACATTCACATTTGGAGGCACTGGTCTTCCATGTCTTTGATATGATTGATTTAACGGGGTCTTCTGACCTTGACCCTGTCCTTGACTCTTGCCTTGGTGTTGCCCATACTGAGGTGGAGGCTTGTGAAAGCTCCCTGGAGCCCCAGTTGTACTGTGGGGCATTTGTGGGGAAGGAGCACCACCAGCAAGAGTTATTGGTGAATAACACCTCTGTGGCATATTTTGATTACCTGTCTGATTGCTATGTATACTTGAATGGTTGCTATGTATACTAGAATGGTTGCTATGACTACTGTGATCACTTTGATTTGAGCTCACAGATAAATTTGACCTTGGAGACATGGCACCCTGGGATGTTGCTGCAGGTCTTCTTGGAGTAGGCGGAGTTTGTGGTGCCTTGAACACATGGTTACTACTAACATGAGTCAAAGGTGGCGGGCTTGGTGGCCCTGAATTTGACATGTGGAACCTCTTGCTCACCGGGCTACTAGATCCACTAGATGTTGCTATAGTTACATTTGTGCTAGAAGCTATAGAATACGATGGTGAACCACAATTCCTAGTCCCCCAGTTGTGTTCACTGGTAGTTTTATTAGTAGGAGTGTTCAAAGCACTATTAGCCTGTGACTGATTTGTAGGGGTAGGAAACCCAGATGACCGTAAAGCCTCCGGTGTCATATACTGTTGAGGATCAACCATATCCTGTTCCATAAGGAATTCAACAAAATCAAGTTCCATCCCCTCTTTCATTCCAATATCTTCACAAAGCTCATCTAGGAGCTCATTAGGAAGTCTTTCATCATCCATCTCCTGTTGATCCTGTGCAGGCGGAGAATTAGGTGTGTCTGGTGACCCACAGTTGTCTAGCGACCGTGTTGTAGTCACTGACGAAGCCGAGGGGCTGGCTGGGGCTTCACGGTACTCCATCAGCTGAAAGTAGAAAATGACTAATTAAGAATTCTGACACAAAATTTAATAACCGCAATCACAAATCAAATTAATAGTGACACATAATCTCCTTCAACAGAATTACCAAACTACACTACCAGACATAATATGTACACATGAAGAGATTTTTCCTAAATGTAATTTTTAACCACATAACATCATTATGACCTACACAAGTTTGTTAACAATTCAATGTAAAACATAAAATTAATTAAGAAAACATGAGAAATCATACAATTATAGACGACAAATATATTGACCCGGATATATTAACAATGTCTACGTAATTTCATTTCATGACCAGTGTTACTGCACAATGCGGGGCAGTGGGTCAACATCCTAAAGTTGACATAGTTAGCAGTATGACCTCCTTGAGATAGGAAGTAAGATAAAAGACAATAGAAGCCAGCAACCACTCAGAGACTGGATAAAACATATTCCCACACTTCTCTGTCTCTCTTGCTCAGTCTCGTTATCAAATCTTACACCATTATAACAATAGACATTCATACATTCGTCTCAGTGCATCACGATTCTTCATTCAGTAATTAATGTGTTTTAAGAGAAGCCTACTAGTCACTTGGCACACATCCGGTATTCTGCACGATTTTACATTCAATTATATTTCATAATATAACGGCAGTCAAAGACAATTTTGTAGGAATTTCTTAAAACTTGGAATAAAAAGTAAGAGAAAAACCAAGGTCAGAGGTTATATAACTTGATACAAGAGATTTTTGTTGTTTTTTGTACTATAAAAAAGTAAGGAGCCTAACCTTAAGAGTGGGCATTTATTTGGGAAAATGAGGCAACCAGTGATTGAAAATAAACAGTGAAACATTCTAATGCTGCACATTTAGCAGTTTCAGTTGAAGAATAATTCGATATAATTAACCCTGTAGGTGATGTCTGCCACATAAATAGTTCTAACTAATGATACAATATGGTAATGAATTCAGCAGATGTGATACAAGTTGGCATCACTTAAAATACTCACAATAATGAAAGCATCTGTGAATTTTGCAAAGCAATAAGTGCCAATTAATTGACAATGCCAGCAATATACTTAAGTCTATCATATATAAAGTAAGCATATTATAGGTTCATTTCTTAATCATTCCACAACTATTACAACACTCGTCTACTGTCATTATCAGAAAAAACAATGGATACTCAGAGTATTAAGATCTAATGACAACATTTTAAAATTAAGCATATTAATTATATATAATAAGTTATTCTGTCTTGTTTGCTGCAATGTATATACCTTGATAAAAAGATGTTATACTCAAATGATTAGGGAAAGCATCCTAGAAAAGTCACTTGCTACGATTCACTGAATTCAGAAAAAAAACATTTATATTATAATGTAATTTGCAAATATTTTAGCATAAATTATGCTATGCTTAAACAAAGGCCACATTAAAAAAAATCATAAAATGTTTGACAAACAAATAAACTTGTAATAAGTAGTTTTATATTCCAACATTACTAAGAAGTTTTCCAAGGTTCAACATAAAAAACACACAATTTTAAAACTCTTTATGTTTCTTCCTTATAAATTACTGTCCATCAAAGCATTATTCATGCACTAGATTCATGGACAACAAATAAACATACCTTACATTTCACCTACTTTTTGAACAGCAATATAAAATTATAGCATGGTTGAATGGCACACACTGTACATGTAGATTGCCTTAAATTTCATGTTTTAACCGTTCACCGAATTTTTCTTGGCTTTAAGGAGATGGTTTTATGGCTTATAGTAAGACAAGGGCTATATATCTTTTCATCTGCGCATTTAAACAATGGTAAAACAATAAAACTCACTCCATTTAAACAATGGTAAAACAATAAAACTCACTCCAGTCAAGTACAACACAATATCACACTGATACTGATAAAGTACAGTAAAACCTCTCATAGTGAACCCTTCAATATTAAAGGCCACCTCATGGTAGTGACCCCTTGTTTTCAGACTGGTTTCTATATATTTGCTCTAGTTCAGCTTGGTAATGAGACCACATAATATGATGATTGTTTTCTTTCTTCAACAATAAAGATAGTCTTAGCATTGAGGTTTTACAGTATATACCCTGATAACACCATGATTACATTATCCATGATTTAAGTCAGAAGTAACTTCAGAGAATAATGGAGAAAAAAATCATTTCATTTATACATCAGTGACAATTACAATTAATTAACCACAAAAATGATATTTCATAAAACTCACTCAACTTCCCACAGTAACTTATCTAAAACAGGCATTCCATATTCCAATAATTAATCCACAAAACATTTAGTGTATGAATCAATCTGGGCAAATTTTAAACCACTGTATAAAAAAAGTAGGATGAGAATCAGAATGACAATAATGTAAATCAGTATCTTCTAACTTATAAATTATTAAAATATCTCTGAATTTATCATAATATGGTACTACAGAAAATATGAACCTGATGATAGAACCATCCTCAAAATTAAAACATGCAATATTGAATGGCTGCAATAACATTACAAGCAAGGCATTCATTTGACCCTTAGAACAACATTTTGACTCAGGAAATCAGTAAAATAAAGCCTTTGATTCTTGATAATTTGTACCAAAGGATCAGATTTAAAATAAAATTAGAAAGAAATTTTGTTGACTCTTCAAATTGTCATCAGCCAAGGATCAGTTTTGACCTTTGACGTCTAGTGAAAACCCTGATTGCAAGATAACAATGTATGGCCATTGGCTTTTTATTGCAAGACTTATACAGGTTGATTTTAGTGAAACTATTCAGAATTCATCTCAATAATCACAACCCGCCCACACTGCAGCAAGTTGGAACCCCCCCCAAAAAAAAAACAAATTGTGTGTATTAACAAGCTAATGTGAGGTTGTTGGTTCTACCCAGGTGTATACCAGAGGTCTTCCTTCACCATTAAAAACTGGTGAAGTCACCTAATGATACTGGCTGTAGGTGCGATTTCCAGAAGAAAGTCTTGACTCATTATCTCTTACTTCACTACATAAAAGCAAGAATGATTTCACAGATATAGTTAACACTAAAATCACATTTGTGCAACCTTATCACAAGACTAAATACTACAATAAATAACCAAAAAATAGCACAAACTTCATGCAACCTACTAATGCATAAACTTGGAGTAGAAAACCTAACAACTAATGCATCATTTACACATGAAAATCACACATAAATTTAAATTTATTAAATGGAGAATGCATATATTTAAATTGTAAAATTTATTATTAGAAAACATTTAGTTTAACTCATAAAACATAAAACTTTTTAAACAAGACTGAGTCACAGAGTTTGCTTAACGTCATAGACTGGTTCACAATCCTCTTCAACACCACACAGACTGGGTACAAATGTCGCAACCAATTAGAGAGTAATTCTATAAACAATTCAATAGATGATATCTGCATTTCCACTGTAGTAATTTCAATGCAGCTTTTACCAAATTAGAATTGTAAATTATGCAAATAAAACATTTGTTTAACAATGGTTGTGTTTTATGTTCATCCCTAGATGCACAGAGGAAATTTTTTTCAATCCATTAAGTGAATTAACAGTCCAGATCACATCAAAAAGAGATCATAAATATTAAAACTAGCACTCCAACAAATATTCAATACTTAAAAATACAAAATATCAACAAACGTCATCTATGTGACGTTTTATGAATAAAATATGAACAGTGTGTTAAGTCAAGAACTTAGTAATTTAAACTATACACATTTAATGAACAATTGCAGACACAATATGTCTCACCAGGCAGACACAGTCATGTATAATCCATCACTCAACTTGTGTTTACTTTGATCATATCTTTTATTTATTCACACATTTTAGAATATCCAGTATGTTTTCTTTACTAAAGTGGGAATTGATTCTGCACAGCATTTGACAAATAAAAGTTATTTACCATATTTTATCTCATATGCTGACATGTATACTTTAAGAAAGGTGCCATTACAACATGTCAAACAGTTGAGGACAAAAGAGGCCGAAGTGAACAAAAGCTACACGTGTCCCGCTTCCACTAAGTTTGACCAGTCCTAATGTTAAACAAATTTCAATAATTTCCCAAGTCTTGTATTACTACAGTAAATCTGGATTGATTGACCACACAGCAAGATTTCTTAGAAAAGTTACATTTTTATATTTTTCTAACATAGAGAGAACCAAATTGCTTCTCAAATAGTGATACAAATTACAATGTTTTTAGTTCAAATCATAATGATATCAAACACTACCTCAGCATGATTTTTACAAACATTTTGGTTACCATGGTAAATTGTACAAACAAATGCATGAGAAATCACAATGTCTCCCAAAAATTAAAAAGACTGTCTCTTGAAATACCTGAGTAACCAAGAAATGTATTAATCATCCAACATTTCTTAACCCTTGACAATAGTAGCATAATAATTGAGCCATAGCATGTGTATATGTCCTAATTCATGATGAAACCACAGAGGCAAGCCCATAAGACATCCATTATGTATACTTGGCAAATTTGTAACAGCTTCAAGAGTAAAAATGTGGTAATGAAATTGCCAAGTGTAAAATATTTTAAATTCTTAACCCTGACTTTCTACTGAGTCATAAATCACATAAAACCATCTATCATATACTGACCATCATGAAGACAGACCTTATCTGGTCAAGGATTTTAAAAATCCAACAAGTTTTTCTTAACTCTTATTTATACAAGATAAACTCTAGTGGGTCATATCTTTAAGATTCATTGAAAACTAAAATAATCTTAGTCTATTATCACCAAATTCGTCATTTGTCATTTTGCACAAAGACGTTGATTGCAGACCCGTGATCGGGGCGGCGAAGTTTACAGAAATTAATCGCAAATAATCACGTCCCTTCCCACTTACAATTCGCCATCCTGAGAGGATCGGGTAGCCTTTTAAAATGGAAGGTCACATTTTAATTAAACAGTGGCTGCGTTTCAACAAAGGAAACTCAGAGTTGTTCACGATGAGAATTGATGTAAATCATTTACGAAATGTTGTTATTAAAATGGCTTTTATTTCACATAAAAGGACAGCCAGATTCTTCTCACAATCGTGTGATGGAATTTCGTGATAAAGGATTAAAATATTCAAGATTTCCGGGTAGAGGACGGTCGTTTCTTAAAGAAAAATAAAGAACTTAGGATCACCTTCACGTCAAATTTGGACAATTTATGCTAACATGATAGATAATTAGCGAAGTTAAAACATGTAATTACTAATGCTAAAAGGCTGTTGGTCAGTAAAAATTCCCATGACTTTATCTAAACAGAATCCAAAATTAAAATTTATGGTATCAAGACTGATGGTAAGAATGCCAATGGGAAGAAAATGTTCAAGACCTGAATATTTAAATTTATGCTGAATAGCTTCAAGGTATACTAACACAACAGGTCCAGGGATTTAATAGCAAATGTCACATGTATTATACTAGATAATGGCCTTAGAAGGTTTTTTTTACTGGTTCAAAAATTATAGAATATAACTTTACAGAACACACAATAAAACCTTAAATAGCAACCACCTCAATATTATGACACCCTTGTTATAAAAGACACTTGTTTTCAGACTGGCTTTCAATAACTCCCCAGTGAACTTGATAATGATAAATGACCAATTATTTGGGTCCCAAAGGTAGTCTCATAATGAAGGATTTACTACACTGTTTTAAACTCTCAGGATACAGAATAAGCATGAAGTAAGATTGGACAGTCAATGTGGAAACTGGTATACAAAAACATAACAATCCTTAAAGTGGGTAACATTCAAAGAATACTTATTGCCAGTTGTTCAAAATTATCAAATACACTGACTTTACAAAAAACTTGAAACAGATCAGAATAGTAAGTTGCACAAAGTATATTTAACTACTTAAGACCATTCAGGCCAGAGTCAATTATTTTTATAATTACTGCATATTTTTATCTATTTTCAAATGGATTATATGATAATTCTTTGAGATGGTGGTTTCAAGATGTGTCTTAGAACACAAGCTGTTAGCCTAGCAACAACAGATATACCAGTTATAAAACAAAAACCTAATTCAAATATGATTAATATGAATGCATTAATACCAATACACAAATAGACTGCTTAATGGTATACCCTAATTATAAGACAGGAAGAAAACAGAAGTAAAAGATATTAAACAAAAAAAATGCAGTAAATTAATTGATTAGACTCGAAGTTCAATCAATCAACGTCATAAGATAATCTATCTTAGCACGTAATATTAAACTGAAGCTATACGAATGGTAACAGGTTGAGGAAAATTCTTAAATTAAGGGTTATTTCACTCAAGTGCAATCAAAACACAATTCTGTCCGACAACTTTAATTTCAAAATATTGATAAATCCTTATCAAGTAGAGGCAAGGTAAGTATTTTTTTTTATAACACATCCTTCATAATTACCCTCAAGTGTTCATGGAACAGCTGCTTCACAATCGAAGATATTTCATTTAAGGTTTTAAATAAACAATGAGAAATTTAATGGAGAAAATTTATGTAATTATTAATGTAATGAAATTATTACATGTATCAACAACAGATTATTAAAAAGACTCAACAGTCAATATGAATGACACCAGTTTAAATGGTAAAAATCCTTCAGACAGGTCAGGCCAGAAAAAATAGTTTAAATTACCGTTCCCCGACTGACCCAAATTTTTGGCACCAACTCTAACGTTTCAAACAGCAAAATCCAAAAAGAAAGAATTTGAGGAGGAACTGTACCTCCTAAGAATGACAGGCACGTTCACAAATACAGACATTATGTTACCTACCTACACTGTTTTTTGTAATCAAATTGTTGTAACCATGACATTTTTTCTACCCTTAACAATATGCAAAATAAACTCGCACTTGAAATAAAATATAATTTCTAGGGTTTACCTTAAAAATGAACTAACGTAAATACAGACTTCATGGGTACACAATATAGTTTTTAAAGTAAAATGAAGACACAGTCTACATAGATAAAATCTCAATATGAGGAGTTTCAATTTAACTAATTACTTTGACATTCTTTAGATTTCAAGTTTCCATACCACATACAAATAAGCAAACACATATAATTGGTTTGTAATTTGCATCATCAAATATTTCGATGTTTTGATTCACCTAAGTTTATGAAGTACACATGGTTATATAAAGAATTAACAAAAAAGCCATATGGCATATCAAACCATCCACTCAGGAATGCCATCAATTTTCAAAAGAAATGAGCCTTGATGACTGGCAAATTAAGATTTCTGAAACTCATCAACCACAAAGCCAGGCTGCTTACATCCTCAAAACTGTACAGAAAAAGCAGCCAACATTTATAAAACCAGATTTGAAATTTAGAAACAGAAATAGTGATTCTTCTAAAAATTCAATAAAAAAACAGAGTGCAGATGATCTTTAGGCAGATAACACCAAACATTATGTACATGTGAGCAGGGTTTTCACTAGAATTCAAAACTTGAGGGTAAAAAAATGATCCTTTACTGATGATAATTTGAAGGGTCAACAAATTCCTTCTTTTTATTGTAAATCTGACCCATTGGAAGTTTGGTACAAATTCTCAAGAGTCAAAAGCTTTCTTTTACCAGATATCCAGAGCCAAAATGCTGTTTTAAGGGTCAAATGAAAGCCCTGAGTGAGGTATGTTATTTGCATCTATTTGTCAATTACTGCAGACCTAGAACACACGAACATTTTACAGTTAAAAGCCAAAAGTTTTGTCCGAAATTTTAGTTGCTTCTTTATGCTCCTCTTCATCATCATCATCATCATCATCATCATCGCACATAAGTCAGGTAATACATTGGAAAATTGTTTGTGACAGATCTGACCATGATTAAGGTATGGTATAATATATTTATTTCACACAATCATAATCAATAACATAAAGTGGTTTTTGTTTAAAACTGAGTATCTGCATAAGTCAATGCCTTGAATCTTTTTTTCAACAACAATAATTCCAAATGAAACTTTCCAAGCGATTTTAGTAAGCAATCACATTTTCATATAAAAAGTGTTTGTTCAGTAACAGGTATTTTTATACAGCATTAAAATTTTACTCATAACTATATAAATGATACAAATAAAACATTGTTTTTGTTAAAACTTTCCATTATTACTGACCTAACAAGCCTTCATTGTAAAATTACCAGTTTAAACTTAAATTATCACAACACACCATAACTATAAGTGAGAAAACACACAATAAGGAGGGGAAATTCATTAAATAGATTAAATTTTAACATTAATTAAATTTTGATAATCAAATAGTATCAATTGCAGATAACATAGAGGCTGTACCTTACTAAACAAACTTATGTTGTAGATAAACTATTGATACCCATATGTGTAAGCTAACAGATAGAATAGATAACAACGACACAGCCTATGGCTAGAACCAGTCATAATCAAAGAATAATGATAACAAATCTGTTAGGCATGTAAGATGATGGATTGTGTACACACTCCATACATTATCTAAGGGGAGATATTATGGCCCCTTATTATCAGTGAATCCCTTTGAAGTGACAGCTGGTCACAATTAGAATCTTACAGATTTTTATGACAACCTGTATACACAAAGCTGTGATATACTTCTTTGGGGTATGGAATACATTGAGTATGAATGTAGTCAAAATGAAGCTAATAATCACCCAACAAATTGTTGAACTTTGATATTCAAAGATCACTGAATAGATTTTTGTCAATTTGGTTCATATTTATCATAAGTAAAGCATTGCAAGCAAAGGCCAATCAAACATTTGTGCAATAAAGTGAGAAAGAGTTTTACACAAATAATAATGATTGAATTTTTTTCCTCAACTGGTGAATGAATTAGGTTTAACATGATTTAAACTACACAATGAATATTCCCCTACAATCAATGGGAACCAGCCCATTCAAAAGACCATATGAATGAAAGCCCCAGATTTACTTTGATGTACTAATACTACAGGGTGACAGGTGGTCGATGTAAACGTGTGACCCCCAAAGTCCCTTACACAGACAATTGTTACCAGGACTTTGATGAATGCTAGACAATAATTCAAAGTCTATGGGGTCAACATAGAGGCTTTGCCTATGAAAAGGCGAGGGAGCCAGAAAGCATGTGTATTTATATTCATGCCTATGCTTACAGTTGGAAATAAAATATGTAGAACTAAATGTATATGGTACATTAGCTTTGTTGTCTCAACATCAAGACTGTAAGCTATTATGGATATGACATCAACATTGCCCAATCTGTACATCTTTTCTTCTGATAAGAAGTTGAAACTAAACATGTAACCAACAAGTAGGGTCCATGATGCAATGAAAAGGACAAGTCAGGGAAAGAGCAACAATCTCTATATATAAACTGTGATATTATGCTTAAGCAAGCAAATGCATTATAAATTTCAACATTTCCCCACATTGACTGAAATTGCTAATTAACTGAAAGTACAGGACAGAATCATGGTCCAACAACCATATTCAATTACTGTTTTCACATGGGTTTAACATCACAACAAAAGCCAGGGTCATTTGGTGACTTTTCCAGCTTTAACAGTGGAAGGAGACCAAAGCTGTACACCTAACTATCATTCTTCCATTAACTAACTGGACAGCTTCCTCATATGCAAAATTTGGCGGATTTCCTGTGAGATTCAAACACATATTGATGAGCTGCCAGAAAATACTAATCAGAGACCATAACCACTCGACCACAGAGGACCCCAAACATGCCAAATAGAAGCATATGCCAACTCATAGAGTGTAGTCACTCTGTCATCATGTTATAATAGACATGAGGTATAACTCACAGACTAGAATTCACAAAGTCCTGTAATTTGAAAAACCATCTGCTGCATTTATATGAATGTGTAAATATAACTAATTCAATTTATAGGACATTGGAATACCACACCTAGGAATGATAAAACAAAACAGAAATGTCACACATTGGAGAACTAATAACTAACAGAAATAATACAGATTTACAATATGATGAATATCTCATTCCAGCATCCAACTTATTAAAAACATTTATATACCTCCTCCAGAGTTGACACTGGACTATCGTAATCCCGAGATCTCTTGGTCGGTTTACACGTACCGATTCGATTAAATTTAGAAGTATCCACAGTCAACTTTGATTTGCATGGACTGTAAGTATTTGAGACAGTCTTTCTATCACGATATGCAGAGAAAGCCGTGGAATTTGGCTTGCAAAATTCAAACAGAGATTCATCATGTCCTTTTGTAAGTCCATCAAAATTATCATTTTTGAGTATATCCTTAGCATTTTGAATGTCTTGCTTTTCCGAGTCGGTCTGTGTTGAATCAGGACTCACTGTACTGTACAACATTTTACATCACTTGTTACTTACAAACTCTGACAAGCTATCAATGTTTTACAAATATTGCACAATTTATTTCAGCTGTCTACACTGTTTTTGCTACATATTCCTTTCTGTTTTACACCAGTACATTCAAATCTCAGTTACTATATGATGGTATGTTTAAGAAACATTAAACATATGTAGTGTCCACTCATATACATCACATGAACAAACAAACTGATCGCCAGTTTATTACACAAACACTATAAACCATCACAATGATCAGTCAGGTTTTTGTGTGGTCAGCAGACCATGAACTGGTCAGTTTTATCCCCTACCTAACACTAACACAAAAATCTTTACACATTTAAATTTTAAATCCACAGGATAGATGTCTACATTGTCAGTGATAATCAGCAAACAGAATTCAAAGTCACAAATTTATCAACTTATACAGATAATGAAGAAATCCTTCTTTCTTTACTGCTTCATTCATTTACAGATAAACTTGTCTTTCACTAACAAAGACTTCTACTCAATTTGAATGCTGTGCCAAATCATCTCATTGGTTCACAGTCTGGCCCCTTGGCCAATCAGATTGCTGGATTCATTCATAACAACTGCACCACCTGCTCATGAAATTTTCTATGAAATCAGACAAATGCCTCCACATGTTGAATGTAATTATATCCAAACCATAAAACCCCTGAGGGCCTTAAACAGCTTTGATGTTTTTTCATTAGATCTAGTTTATCTTATTTTCTATTTGATGCATACAATAAATTTGAAATTCAGTCAATTACACATTAGTAATGTATGAATGAACTTATTATTGATTCTAATGTAAAATAATCTATGAAAGTGAACTAATTGCATAATTATTCAAATTATGAAATTATATAAATTGAAAATGAGAAAAGTTATGCAGGGAAGATTAATTATAATAAACACTGTGAAAGTTGCTAAGCTAGCAAATAATTAGTAATTTTGCAATTAATTATCACAAAAAATAATGATTAATATTGCTATGATATCCATTTTTTTCACCAAGGATACAAATTATGGTTGTTATTTTATGAATGTGTAACACAAATCAGAAGTTTAACATGAACTAGATTGTGTATTTATGAGTGTTCTATTAAAATACAGTTTTATGCAAATTGACAAAAAAATATACAAAAACTGCACAAAATATATTAAATAAATACAACCAAAGAAACTGGGTGTAAAAATAAGTTAGGAAGAAAACGTTCTTTCAGGACAAGACAATTCATACTAATTGTTTTTCACAGAGATTTTTTTTATCTTTTTTCTCTCAATCAGTTAATTTGGTTGGTATTTATATAGCTCCAATCACCTGGCTTGTGTACATTTCTGTTTAGCAATCTGTTATAACACAAGCTGTTTCTCACAAAAATGTTTAAACTTTCCTTTGATCCCTATTGAGGTCCCTATTATTCTCAATGTTAAACCATCAACAACATAAACAGGGGAAAGGAAAACATCAATGAATGTGTAAATTAGGTTACAATTCAACTTCCTCTTAAATATAATTAGCACAAATTTGGGACGTCTACTGCATTTCCATACAAACTGTAAATATGTGTTAGTTTAAAATTGGTGCACAAATGGAGACTAATTGATCAAAGTGACAAACAGATAACACTTAAGAAAATAGAACTGCTGAATATTGTCACTCAATTAACTTTGATGTTAATTAGATATTTTGGTTAAACTAAATTCTCAAGTTGTATATGGGAGAATCGCTATAAACAGAACAGAACAAAATGTTTAACTTGTGCAGTAAATGCTGTTAAAACCTGTATATTCACTGAACATAGGTACACTTATACTTAAAAACTTACTGTGTAATAAATTGCATCACTTAACACTACTAAATATAGTGAAAATTCTTCAAGCAATCTTTTCAGAAAAATGTCTTTATCCCATGAATACTGAGCAGTATATATGAAAATAATTATTGCTTAATGCAATATCCAGTTACTGGTTGTGTATAATAGTATTCATAAGGCCATCATCAAAAATGTTGGTTTGCAGTTATGTGACCCAGTTTCTTACAGTGTGTATGTGAAGGTAAATATTTTTTGTCAACAGAAAACAATAGAAACAAAAAGTTTAAATAAGGAACCAAAAAATTGTCAAAACAGCTAAAAAAATTTGGGTGCTGAAACTTTTTAATGAATTGGTCCTCAGCAGTCTTTTTAGGATCACAGGCCCTACAATAATATTTGTATTACTTAACAATCTATTTTATGATATCTATATAAAGGTCACATACCAACATCTATATTAAGCGTTATTTTAATGCTATTACTCAGATGTTGTTCCACAAGTAAATGGAACATTATCATAAACTACCCATACAAATTTATTTACAAATCATGTAATAGCAAGACAGTTCACACAATTCAAATGATCAACACAATCTTATACATAACGGACATATCAAAAATCTTACATAGAACTCTCTAACTCTCACTAAGTTTGAAAACTATATTAAAGTCAAACTTAGTCAACAAAGATCTGAGAATAAAGTACAGTACATGAACAATGACCACTCTTTAGTATATAGTACAACCTTGATAATGAGACCACTTTTGAGACCCCAAAAAGGTAATCATGAGGTGGTCTCATTATTAAATTGAATTATAGGGGAGTTATGGCAGGTCAGTCTGAAAATAAATGGTTATTCTAACAAGGTGGTCTTAATAATAATGAGGTGGTTGCTATCTGATGTTGTAGTATGACCTATTAGACCTGAATTAGACCTATGAATAAAGGCCAACTGTGCATAAAGGCCATTATTTCTTGTACCATATTGGTGGCCTTTGTCAACAAATTTTACTCTATTTATACAGACTACTTGTATATTAAGAGTTGATTTTAAACAACGGCTCCGCAGAGCAGCACCAGCACTTGTCGGTTTTACATCATTCTATTTTTCAAGCAATTCTGACCTAAATTCTAAGTTAAAAAGCGGCATAACCTCAAAAATGTACCTATCAGAATAATGTCCCTCGTCTTGCAACTGTGCCTTGTAATGATAATCAAGTACTCCAAGTGTTGTGTTGATATATTTGAATGTCTGAGTAATGGGCTACATTATAGTATTAGCATGACATCAATGCCAATGACGATGATGTCGCAGCCATAATAATAGCTTGACTATTTCCTCGAAACAGACAAGCTAAAAATGAAAACATTTGAAATAGGAAAAAAATCAATATTAGTCTCAAAGTATTGGAGTTTCGGGTAGATACAAAACTGATGAGCTTCTACATTGGGAATGTTAGCACTTATAGTTTGATTCTGAGGAGCATTTCTGTTCTCACCATCAGCCACCAGATTTCCTGTATGTTCAACAAATCACAACACATCAACAACAAGATACTACAAACATGTTTTATCTGCCAAAATCATCGTATTTGTACACTATGCACAAAACCCCTAACAAACAATATGGTAATCTCCTTAGAGCTGTAAGTCATCCCTGGTGGACCCCTACCAGCGAACATGATTTCACAGATGAAAATGCCTCCCTTTATCTGCCAGTGTTTATCAATTTATACACTTATTGTTGATTTAACCCCATAGATAACACAAGCCAGTATTGAAGTGCAAGTTCTAGATAATGTTCACAGCATTGAGCCAACAATAACTGATCTTTTCTTTATCACTGAAATTTATTCTGATGGATTTCATTAAGTTCAGAATTTACGAGTTGATCAAACGGCAATAAACGTGAAGTTATATTGATATATATACAAACATGACTGACAATAGCTAGGTCAATTAAACATTATGGTATATACTATGGTTCAAACAGACAGACTTGTACATCCATTTGAAAGGAATATATTAACATTATAAATAAATTGAAAAGTTAATAAAGAATGAAGGAGTAAGACAATAATTATTTCACTACTTTGTACAGGCCAGGCCACCGGTCCATGAGGGATAAAATTATTCTGACTGGTAAAATTTTTGAACAAAAGTTAACACACTCAGTAAGACATTTCCGGGCAGGT
Source organism: Lutraria rhynchaena (assembly GCA_008271625.1). Lineage (NCBI taxonomy): Eukaryota > Metazoa > Mollusca > Bivalvia > Venerida > Mactridae > Lutraria > Lutraria rhynchaena. The sequence goes on along the minus strand of VIBL01000056.1, from coordinate 2,243,522 downwards.
AAATGTTGTCAGTCTAACATCAGCTGAAGGAAGTTGATTGTTGTTTTCTGTGGGTTCTGAGGAGTGGATTAATTTCTCATTTACCACAAGATATATGTTTACAACAAATATAACTTGGTTCCTGATATAAAATATAATTATCAATTATATAGGTTTCAAATGATCAGTAACTGAACTGTGCTCAACTACTGTAAATAGAAACTGTACACATATTTTTCTTTTTTATTTGGTTTAATTCTGTTTTTCAACAATTTTTCAATTTTCCACAAGGAGCTGGCAACTTCTTGACACATGGAGGAAAATCAATATTTTTGTCAAATCATCATGGAAGGGTAAGATTTGCCGCAACTGGAATTTGAAGCTCACTAACCTATCTATCCTGTACTTAAACTACGTTCAAATATCAAAACTTTGCTCAACAGCATCAAGGTGAATTTCGTTAGGAATTTCTTTCTACTGTTTTCTTTCTTCATCTTCTGGTACTAAATTTTGACTGTTTAAATAAGCTTGTTTAGTGTCCACTTGAAGTTCCTTATCCTGTCATGTTATCCCCATTTTCAAATTCTGTTCCACCCCCTGGGCCCCCAAATTAATTATCTTTCAATTTTCCCTAATGGCCATCTCCTCTGTCCATCTTTGAATATTTACTTTTACAATCCCTTGGATTTTGATTAGCTGTCCTTAAATGGTGTGAGAGACCTTTTTTTTGAATGTTTTCTCTTTCTCTAGATCCTTGTGACATTGTTCACTATGAACTGATGTGCAATGTCTTGGGTGCATTGTATTACTTAAACTTCCAAATTTTTGTCCTTATGGGGTGCTAGTTGCAGTCATAAGAAATTGTATAAGGCAATTCTGAAGAAACAGTTCCTTTAACCTTATCAAACTATACAGAACTCACACCTTAGTCACCAACTTATAATTCACATACAAATATGCAAAACCTTTTATTATATACTTACATTTTGAAAGCTATTCATCTCTTTCTCCTTTGTTCGTCTGTCTTCTGCCATTATCAAACCTTGGAGAGCTGAGAATGAATGCTCGCCGCTAGACTTACAAGCCCCATCACTTGTGGAGGGCTCTGACATTTTTGCGGGGCCCGGGCTATCGTGTGGACCCTCCTGATTCACATTAACAGCCGCCATCTGCTGTAGTGTCAGGCATCACGTCTGAAATTAACAAATACAAATAATTATTATTAGAGACAACATAGAAAACCTATACTTGCTAGTTTCAACATGGTGAATATGCCAGATACAATACACTGGAGGGTATCTACTCTCTGCCCCATGCACTAAACCAATCACTTCAAGCCAAACAATTTGTTTTCAGGGGTGTAGAAATGTTTTCATGTAGCTGGTAAGCTACTAAAAGTAGAAGGAGAATCTGGGGGTTCAATGCATTGTGTCCGTTGTTTCGGAAAAAATAGCCAACAAGAATTCTCAAGTAGCCGGTTCATTTTTCCAACTTCTGGCTTATTTCTACACCCCTGTTTTTTAGGTCAAAGAAAGACAAACAAATGCTTCAAGTCCTGTTTATGAAAATAGGTTTACAATGAAAGTAACTTTGATAAGATGAACTGATATTATCCACTGCAAGATTCAGGATGTAATTCTATAACAAGACTAACAATAAGTACAGACTTAGGGAGACGATTCTGACAATAAGTGAAGCATGCTTGCAATTCAGAGCATAAAGGTGAAGTTGAAACCTTGTTAGGAACTTAGGACAAGCGGACAAATACCACTATTTCTGCCTATAGGGTTATTTCATGATTGTATCCACTAATAAAATTTAAAAAAACAGAAAAGAAACACTGATACAAACAATGTGGTACAGAGAATACACGACCACCTCAGATAGTAGCAAGTTTATCCTACCATCAACAATTATAGATCGAGAGTAATTCATCAAAAAACAAAAAGCTATTCTGTAGCCCAGGGCATCTCATTTGTACTAGTAAACAGTGACTTTTTTCTAACATCGCTAAAATGCATCTAGGGTCTAAACCATAGAATGAAGATAATTTTGTGCACTGCTGACTCTGACCTTAAGCCACCGATCCAGTACCATCCATCATCTTTATGTTATACAAATTTCTTAATTATGACAGCAGCAATTAATATTCTGACAATTTTAGATGAAATTTTCAGATTAGACAATAAATAATGGATGTAAGCCAAGCTTAACAATGAGCCCAGAAGGCATTCTTGACAAAAAATAATATATCAAAAGTCAACAGGTCTTTACTTATTTCACACCTGAGGTGTTGTAAAGACTGACTCAAATAGAAGAATACACAAAAGGAAATAACTGACACAGGAGTGTACATATCACTCGTTGTTTCTAGAGTTATATCACATTAATTTGTTAGAATTATTGCTAATTAAATCTGTCATATAAGTAAATAAAACAGGCATAATAAAAGTCATAGCCTCGTTGATCTATTTTGCATGACAATGTATATATACATCAGTTTACCACTCTGCACTGGTTTGGTGTCTTGACACAATAACAAATATATAAACAACGAACTGAAAAGAAACTGGGGATTAAATCATTACAGGTTTTAGGTTAAGGAACAGATTTCTGGTATTTATTATTAATCACCTAATAAGTTATTAAGTGATTTAAATGGACAGAATTGGGATATTGATGCATTTTGAAATAATTGAAAATTTTTGTAACAACCCCTAATAGCACAGCTAATTGACTGAATTGACTTCTGCATTCAAGGGTCCAGGATTAAATCTAAAGAACTAAGACAATTTTTTTAACAAATCATACAGTAAATAATGTCAGCTTAGGTGATTATAACCAATGAATGTTGCACATAAATTTAGTAATAATTCATACTCTGCTCCAATAATGTCAGTATTCAGAGTAAACATGACCACCAGGAAGTTACTTATAAAACTTAACACATGTTATCTACACCCATCTTATTCTTCTGCCATCACTTCAAATGACGGAACTACTGTATCAGTGTATCAGTGAAGATGATGACAAATTTTAAAAGATGGTCCCCCCAAAAAATATCCCATGTTCTTAAGAATTGTCACACCAAGCTCAACTGTAGAATTATATCTTAGAATTTCAATACTTCAACCCTAACGCAGTTGTTACATTCTTAACAATAGGTGGTAATATAAAACACATGATTTAAGATACAATTTCTATTTATGACAAGAAAACAAGAATTACTCAATATTTGTTTTTTTCTATTCTTGAACAAGAGTAAATATTAAAGCTGCCACTCTTATTTACACTAAAATGTTTACATGAATTATTAATACAATTAATACACACATCCGCAGAGAATTAACACACACAGGATCACGAAGAATAATTCTACAGTCAACTGCAGCTGAAAAATATTAAAGTTCAGTCCTTTGAAATGTGCCCAGCACACTGGATACAAAAAGCTTCTTAACAAACACAATTATTTTAACGTCTCTGGAGAGTGAACAAATGGAATGTAACTGCACATTAATGTATAAAATTTCCATAATGAATCCATTCATGTTTTAGATTTTGTGTCGTCTAATTGCATGGAGCAAAACTTATCAAACCAGTACATACATTAATTAACAGCAATGTAAGAGGTTTAAATCATGAGACAATAGTTATAAGGTTTATGGCTGGAGAAGAACCAGTCAGTGAAGAAATTGAAGAACCAGATTGGGCATTAGTATTCATATATCCCTTGATTCAGTCAACAAGAGTGAAACTGTAATTTGAAAGATTTGGTAACTTCAAGATAACAATAATAACTGAATCATTCATACCATTGTTCGAGCTCAGATAAACATATTACCAGACACATAAAAATATCTGGGTTGTATAAGTATTAGAGGTATCTACCAATGTTGAGCTACATGGAACAAATCCTTCCTTAACTTTTAGGTGGCATTAGACTTAGTATTGAATAGGGTTGTAAATGCTGTTTGTTAAGAGCATTTCAGTTGTACACAGTAACCAGTACTGGTTTGTAACCTACTACTAGTACTAACCTGGTCTTATGACAGAAGCAACTTTTTACCTTCCATCATAATGAGTTTATCATATCATAGACAGAAGATAAATAACTTTAGAATCATTATCTTTGATAAAATCCTAAGAGAAGAATCATGTGCCTTGCCAGAGTCTCAGATCCTGACCTCTTGATCAACAACCCGGCACTCAACATGATAACCAGTCAAGCATTTGCGTCTGTCTTTATAATATTACAGTACATCTGAAATGCCAGTTAGGTGTAACGCCAACAAAACTAATATTTCTTTGTCTCAGTACAATCGATGACAATGATGATAATTTCTGCAAATACCTGTCAACTACCTGACATAAATCAAACATGGAGGACAAACAACTTTAAATGCATCATACGCAGTGATTTAATCGCACAAATCATATGACAATTGTACAAATTCAATACACAGACTCGTGCATACAGAAGGTAGATTTATTGTCCATTCACTCATATCCAAAGTAAATGTACACAATTTCATTTTGAATTACAAATATTTATAATTCATTATCACAGGATCCTAGTTCAGAGATGATACATATACAGGAACAAAAATATGCAATGAAATAATAATGCAAGATAAATGATAAAAAGACACTCAATACTCAAAGTGAGAAACAAAAAAATGGATAATTTCACAGAAAGTAGGCATCATAAAATGACAAATTCAACATTTGAGCCCTAACTACGAAGTAAAAGTTCATTAAAATCATGTCAAATTCCTAATGAGACAATCTAGTCAAAGGCTTGGCCTAACTGGTTTGAAATTTCACAAAAATTTAACACAACTCTGCATCAATTTCTGCAGACACATACATCTAGACATAATATAATTTACACAAAGATCATAATGAAAACACGTATTGCATGAAACATGCAATTAAATGCAGCATGCCATCATCGCATCTATCAACCAGGGGAAAATTCAATAATAAAATTATGTCACAGTTGGTCCGCTAGAATTGTGTCACATGAAAACGAACTCAGCCATGAAAAGATTGCATGTTTTATACTAGATAATGTAATTAAGTTCCATGACTGATGAGTTTAAAATCAGAGGAAATAGTCAGTGAACGAGAATATATGGAAGTAAGTTGTCAATAATTTGAGGGCAATGATAAGATTTCTGACAATCCGACCTCATCATACACCACATGTGGTATGACACGTTTGCATATTGACAATTGTTACATGTGCCTGACTTGAGTTTAATATCACAGAGACTTATTCTGTGGTTAAAAAGTAGAATCAAGAACCAGCCGAAGTATTAACACGATTAACACCAATCAAACATTTAATAAAGAAGCAAGTATTTTTTAAGAGCTATCTTTCACTTTGTTATTTCGGTAAAAGGTCAAAACATAATCAATTTGGTCATATTTCAGGTACTTCAACATCCAAACTACCAGATAAATTATTTCAACTTTGCATCTTATTGAAAAATGATTTCTACTTTGATCGAATTTATTTCTATAAAAACCAGTAGGACACCATCAAAACAATGTAAAATTTGATCAAAATTTACTTAGTGCTTACAGAAGTTTTTCATGAGGAGTCTGTTAACAGAAGACAAATCATGTAATAGATTACATGACAAATGCTGAACGCAATTCATTCCATAATAATTCATCCACAAGCTCTTTATACTCAATTGAGCTTAAAATAAAATACAGAATACAATCTTAACAGCACAGTATAAACACTGATTAGAAAATTAATGTCCGACATAATATCAGAGTGAGTCATGCAGTGTTTTAAAGTACATTTCTAAAATGCATACAGAAGGTATAAATATGAATAAGTAAGCAATTTCTGGCAGAATTTTACAACCATAAGCCAAGATTTCAATAATACATAACAGTCCAACAATCTTACACAGTAATACGTTCACAGCTGCGTACAAAATTACATAATACTTAGTAGAACATATTACAGTATTTCCTTCACATAAGTACCACATGATAATCTCCAGATGCACGTGTTGCTAAATTCAACAAAACGCTAAACAGTAAACTTATTTCAAGATTTAATATTCACAAGAAATATTACAGCAATTTCATTTTTTTCCAAATATCAAAGTTGTTATCAATGCAATTCAATGAACTAATTTACAAAATAGTCCCTAAAAAATGTCCCTACCTATTCAACATTTGAAAAATGAACTATTTGTTAACACCATAAATGCTTCGGCAAGGGCAGAAAAAAATGTTGTGTTTATGGTTAACTGACCTACCCTATTTTTTTGGTGCCTAAGATTCAAACAGCAAAATCTAAAGCATAAAAATATTTTGGCATGAATAATTTCAAAGAATGAAAGGTTTGTTTAAAAAAAAAGTTTTGCGATCAACCTACCCACAGTACAATATAGCATGAACAAGGATGCATATAGCTTATATTAGATGCAATGTTTGAGAAAAAGTTAGACACAAGAAAATGACCATGCACTTACTTTAGAGCAGATTTCAGCAAAACATCAGCATGGTTTGTAAGTTTTTGCCCCTAATTTCCCTCAGCAGATTGAGATACAAGACGTACTCTGGTTATAATACATAAAATATACATATATAATATTATAATTTCACAAGAAATGATTTTGATGTCATCAGATTTCACAGGGTAACCAAGGTATTTAAAGTAATGAAAATTTCCAACTATTACAAAGAAATATATGAGACTGAAAGTAATAAAAAACTGTTTTTACCCACGTGAACCTAAATGAAACTAAAAAAGAAAGTAACTCGTTTAATAGTTAATACAATAACCTCACTTAATATGAATAAATAGTACAAAACAATTTTCTCACTAACTGTAAATAAATAGTATAATATAATTTAATACAATTTTCTCACTATATATAACCAAATACATCAAAATTTATTAAGACTTGATAGTCAATGATTATACATAAATATGCTGTATGCAAATGTTTAATTTTTTTATCTTAATTGTTTATCATAAATCATAGGATCCATTTGTAAAACTTGGTATGACTGATAATATGTTTAGAATGAATACCACATGAACCTATATGCCAATGTAAAAAGATAAACCTGAAATTATTTTTAAAAAAAAATGCTGAACTTTCTAACATCATAAATAACATTTTGTCTAAACAGCTGTAATTTAAACAAATAAATTCTTATTTCTGTTATCTACAGGTAAATTCCAGTACCGAATGCATGATTTGTTATTTCAGAAATCTGTAACCAAAATACTTAATCTCACTCAGGCAATTTACAGATTTTGATAATTTTTTATACCACTTTATCTTTCACATTGAATAAAAAAAGTTAAATATAGATCCGATCAATTTAATCATAATTCAGAGATAAGCCATCACAGTGGATTATGTCAAAATATAAAACATACATTCTACATAATCACCCCAACAAATTCAAATATCAAAAAAAATCATGGATGTAACAATTCTTTACTGGGATTTAACGTCACATGAAAACCCAAAGTCTTTAGGAGACTTTTCCAGCTTTGACAGTGGTAGAAGATCCCAAGTGTACACATGGGTAGAACCATCAACTTTCTGTATGCTAGCTGGACAGCTTCCTCACATGTGAAAATTGGTTTCAGATAGGATTTGAACTTGCAGCAATTAGTGGTTATTGGTTAGGTACCAGCCACTCAACCAAAGAGGCTTCTGCAGGACTTGAACAATAGACTGACATCAGAAAATCACAATGATAAAAACATATGAAAAGGAATGTCACAGGTATACAGTAGTATAATGTAATCATGACCTAAACCAATGATAACTGTTAGATAGCAATTTCACAGCTGATAGAAAGACAATAAACAAAGACATTGTAACTGTGGCCTTAACTGATCCTACAGTACATTCAGCTATCATTGCATGCAACTCTGCATGGCTTGCCTTGAAATCTATGCAAAGTTGTAACAATGAAGTACGGAAAATCCTTTAGAATATGAAATCTAAAATACAGTATTATTTGGTACACATAGTGTAGAAGTATATTATTCCACCAGTAGACTGGATCAAATTACAGCACGAAACATTTTTGACTTAACCTTTGCTCCATACCATATTATATTACATGTCATAAATCATAAAGTGTAACCAAAAAAAACCTACCCATTAATTTTACAGTGCAGAGCACAAAATGTGAATTTTCTGTCAAAACTTGACACAGACATTAGAACAAGTCGAAAATATGCACAAAAACTTTGTAGATAACATTTTTCTTCATAGTATATGCTAGGATTTACATAGCTTTAGCTCTATTGAGCCATGTGGAGAATTTAAACAGGCATAAACAGGCAAAATGAATTCTTACAGTAGAAATGCCAGTAAAATCTCGTGAGAAATTTAGACTTACTGGTGGATATGTGGATTGTCTGTACACATGTTCTTAACTTAGAAATATGTTGATGAATTTCATACCTGGCCACTAGGTTATAAAACTTGAGAACAGTCTCCGAGCTCAAAACTCAATTTCATTTTTGATGCATTTTGGTATGGAAGTTATTACAGTTTATTGTTTAAATACATATTCAGATCATTTATGCCAACAGAATAATATCTGGTTAACATCTTCATTGTTTAGTTAATTAACATAGACACACTAAAAGACAAAAAATATGAGATTTGAGCTTGGAGAATGATCTCAAGTTTTACAACCTTGCACCCTGAATCTCACCATGAATTCATCAACAATTAACTTCAACAACTCAAAACTATTTCATTCCAGCTTAAAAATCAAGAATTTATTACATTGTAAGAGTAAGTAATGAATTATTAATGTATAAGTTGAAAACGTTCAAGAATCCTGTAAATATAGATACAAAAAACATATTGAATTGAAAATTGAATATTCTCAACATTGTAATCATTACTTTAATATCCTTCTACGCTGGGTTAGAGAGCAAACAGAAAAACATTGATTATCAACAGAACATAACAACGGATTAACAGAAACTAGAAATTAAAATTACAAAATAACGAAACAATGTACCTGAACATTTTCAAATGTTTTATACATAAATTTCTGCTTTTATGGTAATTCTGGTCAAGTAAAATTGAGTTACACAAATATAATGACTAATAAGACACAAAAATGTTACAAAATTCACAGATTAATTTTGACAGAAGACAGCTTAGTTGATAGAAATCTAATTTTTTATGCGACTTATTGTCACTGGGGTTTAATGCCATTTTTCAACAATTCACCTAACCAGCTTTCCTGGACTATATACTAACTAGAACTAACTTACCCTTCCAGATGGAGCCAGCAATTTCTCCACATATGGAGGAAAATCAACATTTTTGTCAAATTTTCATAGAAGGGTATGACCTATGCAACTGGGATTCCAACCTGGATCTCCGTGTTACAAGTCCAGTGCACTAACCACTGGACCACAGCTGTGGCCATGATAGAAATCTAAATTTTCTAATTCATAAATAATATAGAAACTTAGATGGATAGTTTAAAATTCAACTCAACTTCGTAAATTTCTAGAGAAAACAATATGCTTAAGTTCCACAAAAAATAATAAATAATTTTCATTTGAATACAGAATATTATGGAGAACCATCTTACAATGAAATTTTTTAAAGCCCCATTTCTAGAAAGAAAAGTGAATTAAAATTAAAATGAGTCAAGAAAAACATAGTTTTGAGTCCAGTAACTCAATCAACCCTATTTTTTGGCTTAAGTTTTTAACAGCAAGTCTTAAGCATAAACACATATAGGGATGAATCATGCATCAAAAATATATAGGATATGTTTAAAAAAAGAAAACATTTGCATCACACCAGCTAAACACACCTATTATTTTTTCTGGCCTAAATCGACATTATCTTGAAATAAAAACAAATGAACAACGGGCAGCAAAAATCTTAAATTCAGCCAAAACATGTGTAACTTAAATAAAACAATAGTGAAGGTAACATTTTACGTACACTGATGTGAGTCATCATAGATATGTTTTACAGTAAAACCTTGACATTAAGATGACCTTTTGGACCAAAAAAATACCTTAACACCTTCACATAGAGGTGGTCATAATATCAAGTTAAAGTATACAGGAAATATTGAAAACCAGTCTGAAAATAAGTGCTCAATACAATAAGGGGGTCTATAAATTAAAATGGTTGCTATGTGAAGATTCGCAGAATATTAAATTCATGGTTATTACTTAATACAGCTGAATACAGTGGAAAATTCTTTGATTATTATACACAAAGTGATAACACAACTTAACGTACTGATGATATCATTTAAGATTTGTTATAAATTAAACAAATCCATCTTACAATCTTGTAGTTCATTTAAGAGCAGAAATAAGATTCAAACAAGAAACAATTAAGTGTTAAAAAAATAAATGACCCCACAATAAGTGTTAAGTGCTTTAATTGCAATGAAAAAAATATTTCAATCTAAAAAATAACTTTATTCCATTCCGAAAAGGGTTCCAAAACAAACCAATTTGGGACTAAAGTCACTTACATTTTGACAGTTCTCAAATACAGATTTATAGCATATTTCACTTAAATAACTCCAATAATTTATGTTCCACATAAGTATTATTCTAAATACACTGTAATTTCAACATTTCACAGGCATGCAATTTATGTAATTGACACAGAAATATACACACACAAATACCTTAGATTTCAATTTATGCAATGGTTATTTATCTAAAAGATCTTCAGAACTGGAGACAATAAAGCTCAACATTCGCAATGCAATCAAATACATGTCATAATCAAGTAACATTGTTTAGTAGGAACCCGGAGATAACGAAGATTTATAACATAAAATTGATTACAGAAGTACAGTGCACAATTGTGAATTAATTAATTAATTAATTAAAATCTTGAAATATAAATTATGCAAGAATTTATTCAACACATTTTAAACACAAAAGCATGTGAAAATGCACATACATGTATTTTTACGAGACAGAAGAAAATGCAAAAAGTTCATTTGACACATTGAAATCCAATACACTGAAATAATTTTCAAAAGCTTTCGTTTGTATACTTTTAATTCACTTTGTCTGATTTTTAACATGCACATGCTGAAAATATGTAACAGGCAAATTCTTATCAACTAATTAAACGGTATTTTCTGAGTCATTCACCTGCAAAATCAATTTAAACACTGAGATCAAAATATGATAATAAACAGTAAAAAGAACTAAATCATTCACATACCAAGTAGTTTATCCTGAAATAAATTAGCTCCAATGTGTAAGCACTCACAGAACAGAAATAAACTATCAGCACTCTGACATATATTTTTATCCAATAAATGTGTTTCTTAAAGCAAAGATTTAATAATAGAAACACTACTGCCCGAGCCCTATCATAGTGAAGCTAGGTGTACAATGAATACACTAGAGCACTTAGTCACACTGTAAGGTGCTTTTCACAGGGTCGGTAATCAACGGTGAACTTCTCCGCCCTCCTTAACCACAATTGTATCAGTTTTATCGTAATGTCAAACTGCTTATGAAAGAAAATCCCTCCCCTATTTTACGAACAAAAAAAATCTTCGTCTTTACTATGAACTGGAGAAAATAGGCTAAAACACTTTAAGATGCTCATCAGTGCGTTTAACACACTGAAACGGGAGTGTCACAATCTACAAATAAAGTTTGTAAGGCTTTCTCTTTGCTTGCTTTTCAATTTAATTTACAACTTTTCCTTATGAAGAGTATTTTAAGCATTTATTTATCTCGAGTATTTTTGTACATCGGTTATAAACTGAACAGGTAAAAATATGAAATTTTATGTAGTAGGGTCATGAAATGGATAGATTAAACATTAAGTGTAGAGATTTTAAAAGCAAATATAGTCAGCATAAATATTCAATGACACATAAAACACAAATAACAACTGCGTAAAATGATGAATTAGCTTACCAGATGTGGTCAATGCTAATCAGTGGTACAATAACTGATTTGACCAGTTTATTGTCTCCCAGACAAAAATGGGAAAAAATAAAAGAGCCGCCCCAAAGTCAATACAAAACAAGATAAGTTGTTTATAATCAAGTAGGGCTCTAATTTTATCCTTAAAATGGCCTTTTGACTCCTGAAATTAGTAAAATAAAGTTTCAGACTCTTGAGAATTAGTACCAAATTTACTATTACATAAACAGGGAATTTTGTTCACTCTTAAAATTATTATCAGCCAAAAGTCATTTTTGAACCACAACTATTGACATCAAGTGAGCATCCTGATCAAGTTTTCATAAATAACTTGTGTCTTCCAAGTAAGCACTCGCTTCAGACAGTTGCCAAAACAGTAGTAAAGGTGAGTGTGGATGGAAAACAAAGCATAATGGGAGACAATTTATTCATCCAAGAAACAAAAGGTAAAATAGGGTGTAATAGTACACTTAAAATCATTCATAAATCATAATCAAATTGGCATTTCTGACAAATAAGGGCATTCCTGACATCATCCAACATTGGACACATTTTCGCTAAATTCCAAATAATGTATTCATTTGACACCGCTTATTTATAAAAAAAGGATATTAAATAATGATTTTGTTTTACTTATGAAAAGGACTATTTATAAGTAAATAACTAATAAAACATTTTATTAAAACAAATTATTGGAGCATCTAAAAATACATAAATACTTTATAAAAGTCTGTTACAGATATTATTTCAGTTAAATAATGGTAGGCAGTTAACCTAACCAGTGTTCCTGGATTCTGTGCCAGTACTAACCATGCTCTGCACAAGTAACTGCCTATTTCTCTACACTCAAATTAGCACACAATGATTGGCCTCAGACATGTCTTCAACTAGATCATCACAGAAAGCAGGTGCTGTGCCCGGGTTTGAACTCATAAACTAAACGTCCAGACACCAAATGCTTGCACTATTGGGCTAAGCCAGTTGGAACAAAATCAAAACATGTTCCTAAAAGTAATAAAAAACAAGAGATTAAGCAGCCAAAGGTATCACTAATTCAACAAATGATACTATTAATCTGGCTTTGGTGATCTTCCTGGGATGCACTGTATCAGAATCTTCAGGCAGATGAAGAGCAATTAAACTGTACAGCTGAAAACATGAGTTTGTTGCCAACATTATTTTGTATAATGATTAGTCTGATTATTTATGATATTGACTGAAATGTTTCAGATTATTTCAATATCTACAACAGAAATGGCACAGTTCAACAAATACAGTATCTGAACAATCATGTTATAATGATACACGTCCAGCCTTCACAGTTCAAGTTCCAGTTGCCCTAATGTTGTGATTACTCATTTATAATATGATGAACATGGGCAAGTTAAACTCATTTTTGCTTGTCTGGATGTTGGAACCAGTGGATTATCATGAAGACCTAATGCTATTCACATGTTCCATAACAACATGGGAGAGATTTCTTGACACTCATTCAAATTCATATTGTAATTAAGTGACTTTAAGGAGACTTTATTATACAACATGTACATTAAAAGTCTACGTTCAAGTTTGTTGACAGAAACAGTATTCAAATTATTTTACTTGCCCACAGCTCTGTTAGTTTGTGTAACAGGTAAAAGTGGATTTGGGCATGCGCATAATTAACATGAATTATACAGTGATAACATGACGTCATCTGATTATTTCAATCAAATTTGTTTTAGTTCAAAAATGTGTAATATTTGCATTTTGAATTTAATGAAACACAGTTTGTGAGTTTTTAATAACAGCAGTGATTGTAGGAATATGGCCCACTTTCAACAGCCTTTCTGTTGTGTTAACTCTTTAACAAAGTGATTGAGTGTCGCCTACAGTGCTCGAGGTCCTGGGTTTGATCCCCAGTTCGGACCAAAGGTTTCCTCTCTTCATTTATATTATTATAAATGAAATAACACACATCAAGTTTAAACGCTTTAACTGTGCCTGGTACGTAAATTAATACAAAAAGAATGTTCAGTGAAAATATATATAGTAATTCAAGCAGTCATGAAACAGTCTGGGTATATGTCAGTATCTGAAGCCATTGAGACATATATACAGTATTCTGATATAAGGAAAAATTCTGCATGTCCCAAACCCTTTTTTAATCAGGGCTAAATTTTCAAATCTAGAACAGAAAATATACGTTTTGTAAAGAAGTGTGCATCCCTTCATAGCCAAACCTCACACAAATAGGATGCTACTTAAGAGACTCGATAAGAGAGACAAATCGTCAGGAGATGTAATTATCACGTTTCGTAGCGAGCTATTAACAAGTATTGTTGCACCAGCTGTAGATGTCAAATGTGTGAAATGTTTCCAGTCCAAACATCTGAAGTAGTAACAGTTATCCATTGAGACTGACAATGATAATAATTGTGTTAATTTGTTTTTTGGTTCAATAAATTGTCAAGGATGCAAATCAAACAGTGAAATGCACAAAATCATGCGAATCTAAAAAGTAAACAAATCTATTTTCAAGCGTCTACGGATTTATAAAGCGCGCAAATGATATGATCAAATTACAACGTATTTCAGCATATGTCAAATAAAGTAAAAGTTATTTTTATACTTACAGATTAATAATAGAATCTACTATGCAGTGCAGCGGAATGAAACTGCAAAAAAGCCCGAAAGCCCATTTAGTTACTTTAAAAACTTCTTCTACAAGTTTCAAAGATGGCGGCGCATTACCGTAAATCACGGAATGGTACGGACGTTGCCGATTGTAAAAGCGCGAGAAATTGTCATCAGCATCTCTGTGAATTAACTGATTCTTACTTGAGTTGCAGTTTCTGCGAACGCAATGCACTTTTTGTGGATAATTTTTGACAAAGTTTAATAATTAACGCAAGAGAAACGATACAAATTCACAATTAGAAATGTAATACATTGTTGGTAATATTACAACAAATGTTACTGTTAGATGTTTAATCCATGTTGAGTTGCGCCCCTTTCACTGAAAAGAAAGTTGATAGACCTTAGTTTATTAACATTTTCCACATTAACAACAGATTCTACATTAAACACATATATGTATAATGGTCTCATATAGAAGTCAGTTTTCTGTTGGGAAATTTTACACATACTTGACGATTCAGACGATGTTGTAGGATTTAATTGCCTCATCTAATGTACAAATACATGTACATAGAATCTAAAAATATCTCCTTATGTTAAAATCTAGTATTGATAGACCCTAGACCAATCACAGATTTGAGACCATTCTTTGTCTCTCTTTAAACAGAAGGTATATTGTAACGCTCATTTTTCACGTATAATAATTGCTACTGTCAATGTTCACATTTTTGATATATTTTTTGGTTTATGTCATTCATTGTCACATGAAAACAATTTCTGACGCCTAAAGTGACCAAAGAAAACAACAAGCTTTCTATAGTGAAAATCATGCTGATTTTCAAGCAATCAAGGTAGCCTTTAATTCAAAATGCTGGTTTTCAGTGTTTAAGGTGATGATTCTCCTTTATTGAATAAATCCTGGAAGAAGTTATGCACATCATCAGATAACCATACTGCACAATTTATCCCTTTCAAAACAAGCACAAATATCATTCCTTTACTAACAAAACGTTTTTTTTGTTATTTTTGATGGTCATCACTATGTTGTACCTCGGGGTTTGCCATCAACATTATAAATACAACAATAAAGAGCAAGATATTTAATAAATTATAGTATATAACCAATCGAATTGCCACTTCTATAGACCTTACCAAAATGACATCATATTTAGTATGTACATTTCTATACTTTGCCAATATGGTGAACTTATAATAGACATATTCTTAATATATTAAATAGGTATACTTTTACAAATAGAAAATGTTATAGTTGCATCTGAATGGTGAACAGAGACTTCAAACAAGAACTTGACACATTTTTTGCAAACAAGTAACATGTTTCCGATAACGGTGTTTCTAACAATGGAGGAAGAAGAAATACGAGCAAATAAGTCAGTAACATTTTTATTTTTATCTGTCAAACAGCACATATTGAAGGTAAACATACTTAAAACAACAAAAGAAAAACAATAATTCAGAAGCACGAGTCAATAAGACTTTAAGCTGGAATGTATTTTAAAATACATGACTTGCAAAACTGGATTAAACAATTCATTTTGAGGGGCAGTATTTCATTGCAAACAATATGAAAGTTCAGAACGGCCAAGAATGTAATAAAATTTAGAAGCTTCAGTAAAAGCATAGTATGTTAGAGTTTGTATGGATGAAAAAAATTCATCAATGTTCACCAACTTCGATTGCATTAGAGACTGGAAAATACAATGCAAAACAAACTAAATCACAGAAATATTATTAGACTTTAAGAGAATAAACAATCCATGCAAATATTGATGAATATATGTGTTCAACTCTTTTTCACTGAAGCTAATCCAGACAATACATATATATGGAACTTTGCGACAAAACACCAAGCAAAAAACAGACATATTTAAAATATTTTGAACACAAATTGTGAATATTACAATACTTCATTAACTGAAACACAAAGATCAACATAAGTACATGATAAACATAAAAAACTTAGCTGAACAAAGAAGTGCTGATAAAAAAGAACATGTCCGATGAAATATTACTAATATTGAGTAGATAAAATTTAAGAATAATGAAATACGAGTTGGTGACTAAAGCCAGTAGCCAGACATGTGGGATAATCATATAATTTCCATTTAGTCACATTAAATCTATTGAAAAATAACAGAATTTATCACTAACAATCAATTTTAAAAGATTGCTAGCACACTGAAAGCTATGAATCTTATCTAATTACAATAGCAATATTTTCACTTTATGTAAAATGTGCAGTATTAGAAACACACACACTTATCTACAGGATGCAGAGATTATTAAGCAATCATAAAGCATAGTTTGATAATTATCAGGCAAATAATTTCTAGATAATGATTGGCAACAGTTTTCAGCCACTATGAACTAAACTAATGACATTCTGATCCTTATAAAAGGTGACAGGTATCTGATGACCATAGATTTTTTTAATACACATATACCTGATGTTAGGTAAACTGATAAAGACTTTATTTGCAGGGTAAATGTAGAAATTTACCATAAAAATAATTAAACCATGCATCTTTTAGCAGTACGCAATGTAAGATAAATAACTTTCATTTCAAAAATTTATTTTTGTCTTTCTGTATTTTAGTGATAGAAATAAATTTTTCTTATCAACACCTCATCGATACACATTTAGATAATAACAGGAAACTGAATTTAAACAAATTTAATACTAAACATCAGTTCTTACTCATCAGAGAATTTCACAAGAAAATGATGCAGTTTTAGAATATTTTCAAAAAGAAAAAACTATTACACAGAGATTTTTGTCCTATTTACATCTCCTGTAGTGTACCAAATCATACAATGAAAATAATGTACAAAATAAATAAAAAAAAAAACAATAAAATTTATTATTAATCACAGGCAAGTAATTTTTTTTTTCTGTTGAGCAAGAATCCCTTGGAATAAAACTCTAAAATGTTTAACAATTAAAACATATAAGCCGATCCTTTGTAATTTATAAATTAAATACTATATATATATATATACGTAGATCAATTAATGCTAAGTTCCATGCACTGTCTGTTTGTATTGTCTTAAAGCTTGAAGGAAAACTTTTTTTGTTTCTTCTATTGTATCACTATACATTTTCATGTCCTCTTCCTTAGCTTTTAATGTTGTCTTTAACGCCGTTTTTAATGCCTCGTTTTCATCCCTTTGAATCTCCAAACTGTGAAGATAAAAAGTTATTTTACATAAATATGACAATAAATTTTTGTATATCTAAGGCCTGAAAAGAAATAGTCATCCTTAGAGTTACATGACCAAAAAATAGGGTAGGTAGGTTGCAAAACTTTCAAATTTTTATTCTGATCATACTGTTTATAATTTGGAGGTACCATTCATCCCCAACATTTCAGTATTTTGGAGTTTGCTGTAAGAAATGGTCAGTGCCAAAAATTAGGCTCTGTAAGGTAACTACCAACATGATTATTTTTTCTGGCCTAACAGAAAATATGTAAAACATACACAGAGATATATATAATCCAACTTATGTGCAAAGGCCACCATTGGAAGACACACAATTTGTCTCTAAATCAAAGCTTACCTTTTTCAGATATTTACATGTTTATTTACTTAATTAATAGTGTACTAAAGTGTTATCCACATTCATCTTGATCAATATTTAAAGAGTTTATTAATGCATTCTAAACAGTTTTTGTAACTTTACTAAGGAGAATGTGCATCAAAGTGACTTACAGGAATAATCTTAAGTACTGCTTCTTTTGTCATATCACTAACAGTATATTTATCACCTCAAATTTCAACAAAATAATATTTTAAAGTGGCAAAAAGTGATGGCCAGAATTTTTGAAATTAGATTATAAAAAAATCAGATGTTTGGACTATACATACCTGACAACTAATTCCTCAACAGACATATTGCCTATTTCATCTTCTTCTGCCATTGTAGGCATACTGGTGACACTTGCGGTGAGAACTGATTTCTTTCTAGCTGACATTCCACCTGCTGTAACACACAAAAAAACAATAATTATAAGAAAACCAAATACTTGTTTATATACAATCATGCATCATAATACATTCTGCAATTATGACTGTACATCAATGCTAAATTATTAGATAGTCAATGTTGAAGTCAAGTAAAGAAAAATGAGGTATCAATTCAACTGAGACTTGACACTGTCAAAGTTGCTAAGAATAAAAAGTAAGACATATGTTCTCATCACTTAAAATTGAGCTAATAACAAGACACACCTGATCTAGATGTACCAAGGTTAGCTTTAGCAACTTGTTTCTCTAATAAAGCATTTTTCTTTTTCTGTTCAACAACTTCTTTCTGACATTCTTGAATCTTATTAGAGGATTCATCCAACCTGAAAGTTTATGCAGTATAATAAATATGCAACAAAAGAGAATGCTTATTTTGATTCTAAAAAAACCCACCTGCCTAATGTGGACAAGCACAATTTTGATCTTACCCAAAAGGAAAAGCGGGGCAATGTGGTTAGATAGAGCATGAAGATGTTAAAATAATTCCCAATCACTCATACCATCAGCATAATACTTCCATAAATTGTAAACAAACTAATTTTACAGTTTTTTTATTCATAATTTTTAATATAAAATTATAGATTTGACCCTTGTATCTTTTAGAGTAGTAAAATGCCCTTATTGTAACAAAGTTTATACTTCAACATTGGACACTGTCTCCTCACTATATCGGCATATTAATTCAGCAGGTGGCACTTTTTATAATAATTCTACCACTTAATTGAATTCAATGGTAATACTAGACTCCTATACTGATGGTGTGACAAAACCTCAAATCAGCCGTTTAATACAACAGGGTTATAACTTATTTCTTTATAAAGTCACAACAATGTCATGTGAAAGGGAGACAATTCAAGAAATACTGTTACCTTCTTTGTAGCACCTGCATTAATTCCATAAGTTTATCTCGTTCTACTTCAGCAACTTGAGCCACGGTTCTGTATTCCTGACACTGATATTGTAAATCTGCCATCTGCTGATTATCAACCGGTTTACTGAAAAATAAACATGATATACCTTCATAATTATAAGAGATCAAAGATTAATTAAAAAATGACCCACAAAACATTCATTCACATTCATTGTCAACAGCGTTTAACACTGTTTTTCAACAATTTTTCAGTTATATATGGCGACTCGTTCACCTAACCTGTTTTCCTAGACTGTATACTAACCAGTACTAACTTACCCTTCATCAAGGAACCGACAACTTCTCTACTTATAGAGGAAGATCAACATTTTTGTCAAATTTTCATAGAAGGGTATGACCTGCCGCGACTGGGATTCAAACCCGGATCTTCGGGTTACAAGTCCAGCACAATGACCACTGGATCATGGCCGCAGCTACATTCATTCACAATTTTTTAGTTAGTTTTCCACATTATGTATAATTTACCTATAAGGTATCTATGTAAGCTGATTCTCTCCGTAGGGTAATGTATATAATACTGAATGATGTACCTGACTGAAGGAGGTCTGACGACTGATGGCGGTCGATTTCCTGAGAGAGGTCTATTATTTCTGGAGTTACTACGTGAATTACTACGTGACAGACCACGTGATGGAGGTTTAGGGGCATCAGGTGGAGCATTTGTTTCTAAAGTAAAAGCAGATGTTTCTGCTACTCTATAGGTTACACTGAAACAACAATGATGTACTAAATGTGAGAATATTGTGAAGTACAGCAAGAATAAAATTAAAAGCACAAAGTAACAGACAGCTATATACTACAAAGTACAATATGGTATGACACAGCATTATAAAATGTTTTATGTACAAATATTAAATATTCATTCAAAGCATAGTTAACAAATGGATTTACTAAAACGCAATCAATAGCATACTCAGTACATGCCTTAGAATATAGAACAAAAAGGGATTATGTGTCTCATAATTTAGTTCAAATAATTCTAGTTAACATAGGTTTCAGCAGCATGTGCTTTGCTAAGATAAATAATGAATTTGGCATGTTTTGATTATCATTCTGACTATTCTACTACTGTGATTACAATTAACCATGACTCATCTATTTCAAATGAAGAAACAACAAAAAATCATTAAAGCTGTATCACTTTTTTCCTTTCACTAGTAACTTATTCATTTAAAACAAAAGAATTTTATTTCGCAAAAAAGACATGTCTTCAATATTTTTTTTAATTGGCAGAAACATACCCACTTTATCCAAAGACAGCTCAGAATTCATTCAAGTGCTTTAAATAAATCTGTATTTCTTCATGTAAATATGTAGAATACAGCAAACAAAAAGATTCTTCAAGCATTTGGTTTCTTTTGAAAATATTGCTAACATTTTTTGAGAATAAAAAAAATGAAGAAGTGTTCTGCAGCTTTCAGCAAAACCTTAAGAAATAACAAATAAGAAACCTATATTTACTTAGAATCAGGTTGAGGTGTTTCTGTGCCAACTTGATATTGCAGATCTATAGTTTCAAATCCTGTAGATGGTCTACTGTCTATCACAGCATTCTGTATAGGCATCGGTGTATGACTGGACATGGCAGACTGGTTTCCACCTGGGGCAAACAATTTGTTGGCTTGCGCTCTTTGTAAATGCTAAAAAAAACATATAGAATGTGAACCTGGTATTACCTGGTAAATCAAAAATCTTGCACATCAGGGCATTAAATTGAGTAACATGGTTATATTAAATCACATCTTGAAGGCATTGATATTAGAATCATAAATTCATTTTGCCTTAGATTCAAGGTGGTCTTTGAATTACATGCATCTTTTATAGAACATTGTCTACATAATATATATGAGTACTGATGTATGAACAAAGATAAAATGAAGATGTCCATGAAAGAATAATGACTTAGTAGTATGGTCAACATGGAAAAACATCTGTTGTACATTCACATTCTTACATTCTCTCATCCATTATGACAGACAAAAAGATTTGAACAGGTATTTCAAAAAAAGGGTTCGAAATTGTCAGAAATACAATTGCTCTCCAATTATGTGATTCTATCACTCTACACACACAATACAATGCTTAGTAGTTTTAGGAAACATCATACATAGGAAATAAAGATCTTAACAAGACAAATCGTGTTACAACACTTACTGCTAACTTTAACTGTTGGATTTCATTTTCTAAAACTTTCACTTTAGATTCTTTATCAGCTACAATAACTTTAAGTTGTTCTACAACATTTTTCTCATGTTGTTCTTTCGCAGTCATTTCATTTAATTTATGCTGTTGTTCTACTTTGATATTATGTTGATTCTTCTTTGCTTCGTCCAATTGTAATCTTAAATTATTCTGTTCTTTCTGTAAAATAATAAATAAAATATGATCAATACAAACATATCACAGACTGGTTGAAGCTTTTCTAAACTATTCCTTATCGTGATCTAAGATGATATTAACAGTACAAAAAATTAAATTCACACCACAGCAGGTCTTCGTCAGATAAACACAATCTATTCTTTGATTGGTGTACAATAAGTCTACTTGCTGAGCACAATCCATGAGCACAGGTCTTTTAATCTAAAGTATACATTTTCCAGTGACAGCACCACTCAGGCTATTTATCTGCAAACAAGCAGGTGCTTACAGAATAAAGAAGGAATATGTAAGTAAAGGAAGATTACCCAGGAATGCTGAAGGGAGATAACTGTCTGTTACGCACAGTTGAAATACTGTATTGATTAAGTGTTCAAACCAAAATGAATCATTTCAGGAATTCAGGATTTCCTTGTTTGTACTCCACACTACAGATCAGATAAATTAACGAACAGCAATAGTTACAATCAGTGCATAACAAATGTGGACATATGGCTTGTAAATAACTTACCATTAAAGCTTCAATCAATTCATTATCATGTTCATTCTTTTGCAACAACTCTGGTAATTGTTTCTTTAGATTCTTGATCTCATTACTTAGCACCTGGTTTCTGAACAGAAAATAATAATAAAACAATAATAAGTTTTATTTTTTAAGCAGTTGAAACTTCCAACAATCAATTCTGTCATCTTCCTCTAGATGTTATCTAAGTTAATTACAGTAATCTGTTGTAGCTATACAACAGCTGGGACAAATAAGCTTTACTGAGATTTTCATTTTGTCATGTCAATTTCAGCAGTGTGGATAATACATATTTGACAATTCTGCTTAAAGTGCCAATAAGGAATACAACAGTAACATAAAGATACATAACAGATCCAACATCCTATTGGATAAAAATATACAATATCCACATTACAATGTAATTTTCCTAGTTCTAGAAAATCTTATATAAAACTACAGTAAAACCCCGATTTTTTAACAACGGATTATCCGAAATAATTTTTCAGTCCCGTCGATTTCGGATAATCGAGATTCTACTGTATATATTTAAGATTTTTTAAAGGAAATAACTTAATTCTTGTACTTATAATTTCCATCATAGTAACATAGTCAGTTAGTTATAAGACGCAAGTACCTCGTTTTTGCAACATCTAATTTATGTTTTAATGCAAAATTTTCTTCTTCTAATGCCTCTTTCTCAGCAACCATTTTCTGAAATAAAAATGTGTATGTGAACATGAGAAGTAACAACCTATAAGCATACTGCTATAAACACAATTTATTGTACATGATGCAATAACTTAAAACTGACCTTGCCATATACAAAGCTAATGTGTAATCATGTAAGTACATAACTAGTCCAAGAAATATATATATATTCAAGTATTTATCATTGTTGCACCACCCTTATTAAAAGGTGACTCTACAAGTTCACTCTAGAAACAATCCCAATATGTGTATACCAGTATATATATTTATTGGACTAGTTACGTACTTACATGATTACACATTAGCTTTGTATTTGGCAGTGTAAAATATATATATATATTTTATGAAAAATGACAAATATATACAAATGCTTACTCAAGTATTTATTATTGTTGCACCACCATTATTAAAAGGTGACTCTACAAGTCCACTCTAGAAACAATCACTTACACCTTGAGCATCTTTCTTCTCCTTCTCAAGTTTCTTCAACTGATCTTTATGTCTTTCAACAGCTGATCTTTTCTTATAACCCATCATTTCTGCTTCTAATCCTGTATCACCTTTCACACCTTGTAACTTTTGTACTTCTTGTTTTAATTCTTCATTCTAAAATATACATTAAAATCAGTCAAAATTGAAAAGGTCAGAAACAAAAATCCATTTTTTTTAGCTGATCCTGAAGTTTCTAACAGCAAAACCAAAAATACGAAAACATTTGGAAATAAATCTTACTATTATCTATCCTATCATTTTGGTCAGGTAACAATAAATAATAACTTTTATCTACCGTATCATTTTGGTCAGGTAACCATAAATAATAACTTTTATCTCCTATCATTTTGATCAGGTAAGCATAAATAATAACTTTTATCTACCCTATCATTTTGGTCAGGTAAGCATAAATAATAACTTTTATCGCAACAAACCCACAATCAGTCAATAAGCCGAGTACTATAAATCCACACTAAGCAACCACTTCAATATCAATTCCACCTAATTACAATGACCAATATACAAATAGACCAGTTTAACATATTTACAGTAAATTAAAAGTAAATATAATTATGCATCTAAAACATATTATGAATTCATAGTGAATTATAGTTTGAACAGTCTAATATGTACAAGATTATATTAAGAAAAGAAAAAGCATGCATTTCTTTCACATTGTATCTCATTCAAGTGAAGAAAGCCCAATATTTTTAAATACTTCAAACCTTTTGTTGCAGGTGAATAATTTGTTGAGCTCTACCACGCCAATTACTTGTATTGTTTAGACAAGTTTGAATATTGACATTCTCACCAACCTCTTGAGCAAATGCCTAAAAAATAAAGATCAATAAAATTATGTTTTCCAGAAAAGTAAGACATAATCATCATAAAGCAGAATGTTCTAAGTTTTTCTACATGAGTAAGGACAAAAAAATCAGACAATCAAACAAAAGTTTAGCTAAGAAATTTACTACATCACAAAGACAATTCAATGATCAGTCCAGCAAAAGTAATAACAGATGTTAATTGTTCTAAGCTTGTTGAAAATTAAGCTATCAAGAACTGATAAAGTCAGAACATCTGGGATAATTAGTCTTAACATGACAGACGATCAGATGAATGGACTATTGTAAATGATACAAACCTTGTGTAGAATTCTAAGTTCTTGTTTCAATGTGGAGTTATTATTTCTAAAATCAATCATCTTTGATTCCATCTGGCGTAGTTTATCTTGTAAAACTTTTGTTTCATTCGGATCTTCAGGCTGAAATATTTATAACCATATTATTGCATGTATGTAGTGAATGAAAAAGATCTGAAAAAAAACATATCTTGAAGGTATCACAAACACATATATAAGTAAAAAATCTATGACAGAAATGCAGAAATTCTGTACCACAGGGTGCCAAATTAATTAAAAGGAGCTAAAAATTAAATAAACGGAAAGAAGCCAAAGTTGAGATCTTAGTAAGAGTCACCCAAAAGGAAAGGAGCAGTTGTGAGACAAATAATTACTAGCTGATATTCATCAAGTGTCGGTACTAGATGATTATTCATAAACATACTTTTTGCAGCAATATTGGCCAAGATTGAATGTTGGAGAGAAAAATGAATAAAAAGTATTGGTTTAACAAGAAAATATTTTCATCACTATGTCTTGTGGGGACAATGCTCTCCTGTCTATCTTTAGGCCAGATTAAATAGTAGTGTTCAAAGTTACTCAACAGACCCTATTTTTTGGAGCTAAAATGCACAGTAAGAAAATGTTTTGGGATGAATCGTATCTTGTATTCTCACAAATGGAATGTTTGGAAAAACAATTTAAAAAGAAAGTACCTTAACTTTTTGTCATGATACCGTAAACATGACAATTTCTTCTCAACCTTAATTAGCCTTAAACCCTGAATTAAACTAATATATAATATTCAATAAATAAGCAAATGGATAAATGTTACAAAAACATACCTTTTCATCAATACTAGATCTAAGACTGATTGTAGAAGCCCTAATGGCCTTGTCTGAGTTAGCAGCAGACATCTGTAAAATATTCAATACAACAGCAAATCAATTCACTACAACTTCTTCTTAAAGAACCAACTTCAGAACTCAATTCCGTATTAATAAAGAAGAAATTTCTGATGCAAAGAAACCTTGATATTTAGACCACCTTTGGGACCAAAGTCTTAATATGAGGTGGTCTCATTGCCAAGTTGAAATACAGAGACGATACTAAAAACTTCAATAAGATGAGATGGTTCTGATATTGAGATGATCACAAAGATTTGTTTTGCAGCCTTAGAGAAAAACTGAACAAGAAGCACATGTTAGAACTAATGTAGGCCCAATAAAAACATAAATAATGAAGAAGCAAATTAAATACAGTATAAAACCTGCTGTTGTAAATCCTGACATTTTTTTGACAGTTGACGGCATTTTGTTTTTTCTGATTCAAGTTCTGCTGTCATTTCTCTAACTTTCTTGGATAATTCGACAATTTTTGTACCAGCTGTCTCATTGGTGACTGGCCCACCAGTTGCTTAAATAAAAAAATCACATCATTTTTTCAATATGTTCTAATAAATGTCTTTTAGCAAATTTATACATGCTTGTTAATTCATGAAAAAATTATATTTCATTTGTGATCTGGCTAACAAAATATATCATAGGGAACTTGCATATGTTTGTAGCAAGTTGAAACATCCTGAAGAAGAGACAAAACCAGGTAAAATCAGGTTTCTTTGTTTTACTCTATCCCCAAATTAATATACTTAGTTCAAAATGCGTTGCTGTCTACAACAATTGTCAATACCAGCATAGATTGCAAGTGTTCCAATGTATTTGTCTTTACAAAAAGAGTATAAAATACATGTAATTCAATGTGTTTTTGATTCGGTAGTTACATTATTTAGTTAATTTATCACCAATTATTAGTAAATGACAGTCTCTCTTAATTTATTACCCACAAAATAAAAAGATAAAAATTACCAGCAAGAGCTACCTTCTCCTCTTCTCTCTTCTTCTTTAGATTGCGTAATTCAAAATCTCTTTCACTTAGAAGTTTATATACCCTCCCATTTTCATCTTTTAATTCCTAAAGAAGAAAATCACTAGATATAATAAAACCTAACTTTAAACTAAAGAAGATAAGTACATTCAACAGACAATCAATGAAATGACTATTAAACATAAGAAAAAACATGATTATTTGACACAATCATTGAGCAAAGACATAATTTAAAATGAACTTGAATTTTAAATCTTATCAAATAATAAGATATAAAAACACTTTAGTAGTAATGTAATAAAAAAAACATTTACCCGTATCTGTTCATTCAGATGGTCAACCAATTCCTCTGATACATAACTTTTATTATTTGGTTCAGACAGCTAAAATATACAAAATAGGAAATTAAATGGATCTATCTGAGAAAGTTATATTTATATCTGATTCATACCAGTTCAGAAAACAGAAAAACTAGACATAACAAAACATAGTTGAAAAATTGAAAAATTTGTCAGTGCTTTTACACCAATAAACAATGCAATGAAAACAACCATGGTTTAGCTTTTATGACAGTATGACAACATAGTTAGTAAATCTTGAGCACAACAGAACAAATTTCCAATTCCATTGTCAGCCATGGCTCAAAGAGAGTAAGAGTATAAAAGCTATACAAAAATAAGGAGATGTAAAACAACAAATCTGGAATTCTCCATTAAGGTTCACTAGATTTTAATGCTATGACAACAAAGTGTATTACCAAAGAGCAATTTGGTATAATAAATAAAGTTTTACCTTTAAATCCAGCTGGTCTGTTACACCAAAAGCTGAATTTGAGGTAGTTGACAAAACTGATGCTGTTTTTGCTCTTTGTTCTTCTTTCCGCTGTTTCCGTCTCATCAACTTTTTTTGTTGTTGGTCTTGCAGAAGTTGAAACTGTGACCGCAAATTTTCATCAGCAGTCGCCATCATTACCATCTGGATATAGAGAATTTGAAGAGATCAAGCAGACAAGATTACTTAATCCTCAAGAAAATTTAATTATAACTGTATTACTCTATTGAGGTGACAACAATGTTAATCATAAAGAAGTAATAAACCTCACAAATATATATGCCCTCTACAGGTAAGAGTATACGAATAGTCAGAATATAATAATTTCATTTTGTATCTATCACAAAATATCTTTAACAACAATAAATTGACATGTCATAGGAGGTGATAGAAAATAAAGTTCCTGATGCAGGGCTCAAACCCGCGATCATTCACTTGCAAGTCAGCTGCTCTACCATCTGAGCTAATTGGACTGACAGGCATACAACTACCATAAGCACATATATAATAAATATAAACAGCTCTGTTACACAGCCCTGTTATACTAGCATCAAACTATTTTTCCCAAATGTCAAAGTGCTTTTTCCATCGTAAAATTACTTTCTTGAAGGTATTGACAGGACTGGAAGCTGATTAATACCCCACCCGCTCAAGAAATCATCAATGAAATGAGACGATACATCCAGTGATTAATAAAAAATAATAATAATACACATCTTATGCATGGCTTGAAATCGCACGTACCATCAAGTTTAACGAAATTAAGTAGACAAGTTGCAAATACAGAATATTAAAATAAATTTGTAATAATCTTACCTGTCGCGACAACAAACAAGGTCCGAGGTAAAAATTCTTTCCTCTCTCATTGGTCAATATTATGGGCAATACTATTTGCCGGTCTCACCTCGTAATTCCCGGTCTCATCCGGTCTCTCCGTTCCCGGTCCCACATCTGTTTGAGAACATGGCTTTAGGCAATGGATTGGAATGGCTGTTCCCTTATTATTTTTTCCCTGCTGTCAAGTTATATTTACTAAGAAAAAACAGCACTTTGTTTACTTACATCTAGTAAAGTCAATAAAACTATAGCCAGGACCCATACCTACCTGGCCATGCATGATATGGGTATGCTCCAGGTCTTTAACATAACAATGATATAAGTCAAATTATTATTTGAATTAAAATCAAGGCTTCATGTCACTTCTTGTCTCTAAATTTCCTCTAGTCACTTTTTAGTGAGACTGCTTATTCAGTACTAATGGAACAGATACCGGTTGAAATAAAAAGAATTGGTACCTGGATGTGTTGATGCAAACCAATGAGCACAATAAATGTGGACGAAAACCATTTGAATAAAGTAACAAAAAACTAGCTGATGTACTTTTACAATGGGTGATACATGATATGGACCGTTTGAAAAGTTCTGTTTCAAAAGGACAAAATTTATGTTCCAGTGTTACCTTGGTCTTTACCGGGAATGGCATCATAAATGTGACAGACCAAATTAATTGGGGGCATCATTAAGGAGAGGACAAATACAAAATTGATATGAGCTATGGATGGCTTAATTAATTAATTTATTAAATTGAAACAAAGACGTAGTATAGGTCCTTGATTGGAACAAGAAAAAGGGATTGAAATGGTCCCTGTGATTGAGTCATTAAAGAGTCTGACTAGTAATCACTTGCCTGTAATCTCAAGTTAAAGCTGAAAAAGTGGCCATATGACCCTGGCTGTGGGTACGATGTTAAATCCATGAGAAAAAAGAACAAAGATCAGATTTAATTTAAATAAGCATTTCTGCATTCAGGTATATCAAACAATACAGGGTTTCATTCAAATGAGTGACCCTAAACAGTAAAAAATCACAATAATATCTTTATACATGAAATCATTGAAATACAACTTTATTTATGCAAACATTGAATTTAGTACATAATGAATTTAATTTCAGGTGTAATATGTAAAGGAACTGATGAAGCCAGTTTTTATAACACATACCACAAATGGAAGACATGAGTAGTATACATTATACTGGTTGCAAAAACTGACATCCTGTTAAGTCACATGTTTTGAAAAGATAATCTAAATATCAAAATCTGAATATAACACACACATATATATACAGTAAAACCCCTCAAAACCAGACTCTCTGAAAACTGGAATTCTCTAAAAATCAAACGATTTTTTAAGTCCCACTTTTTTCTATTCATAATCAATAGTTCTTTGAAAACCAGAATTTTCAGAAAACTGGACTATTTCCCAAGTTATTGCATGTATTGTAAAACCTCAATAGTAAGATCATTTTTGAGGTAAAATAAATATAGATAAGAAAAGGATTCCTAGACAAAAAAAGTACAATGTACAAAAATCCCACCTTCCCCAAAACCTACAAACCAGAAACACACCCAACACATTGTAACATTCACAAAATAGAAGACAAACACAGTCTCTTGGAAGGCACCACCTTGGAATTAGTCTGTAGTAAAGTCAACATGAAACTGGCCTCCATCAATTTGAATTGTTGAAGCAATGTATAAAGCTGGTCCAAAAATAAGGGGTCATACTACAGATGTGGTCCTTAACTGAAGAACCAGTCTTTATATCGTGGTGGTATCATTTTTAAGTGATATGTAAATTAAATATTGAAAATCGGTCAGAAAATAAATGGTTATTACAATGAGATGGTCTTCATATTGAAGAGGTTGCAAAAAAGGTTTTCATGAACAGTCAAACCTATGAACAAAGGCCATTCTTGTGAAGGGCAAAATGTGGCCTTTATAGACAGTTGGCCTTTATTAGGAGGTCAGTTTTTTCTAAATAATCAGAGACAGTTTTTCAAGAATGACCTTTATTCACATGGTGGTCTTTATTTGGAGGTGGCCACAAACACATGTTTGCCTGTACATGCATACCAAAAAAACAGAATACTTATCACATAAGATCACCATGTATACAGCAAAAGTTTTACTGAATAAAATCACAATCATCAAATGTTACATGGTAGACAAGAAAAAATTGTCATGTTTACCATTACTTGACTAATCTAATAACAGGGTGGGTAGGTTACAAGACTTTTCTAATTTTTATTTCACCATGCTTTTCATACCATGGATTCATGGTATGATTCATCCCCAAATACTTTTACACTTTGCATTCTGCTGTTAGAAACTTATGGGTTGGTCCCAAAAAATAGGGCCAGTTAGTTGACCAAAATACAATTATTTTTTCTGTCTTGAGCAAAACATTAAAAGCTTATAAACAAAAATATATAATCAACATCTCCAAAAGGTCTGCTTTCAAGACAGCTTACTTTTAATGTTATGTTGTCTTTTCTGTACCCAGGATATTTTTATTAGATATGCACATTGCTGCTCCTTACAATGTCAAATGCTTCTGGTACATACAGAACTAATGTTTGTAAACATTGGAAATAGGTCATTTAGAATGGTTGATCAAGCACTTAATAACAAGTATCAGGTACATGTATATATAAAAACTGAATAACTTAGTGCATGATGGTTGTAGCACATAATCATGTCATTTACATTCAATAAAGCTCTTATTTAAAAATCAACATAAGGCCCATTGAACTCATTTCTTTTGACAATGCGCCAGCTTTCTTGGTTTCTCCTAATGATTTCCACATTAAGTACAGATTTCGTTTGGAAGATGGATTGTCTGTAACATTTGCTACCATTTCATAGGCTGGCATCAATTCCCTGAACTCTTCTGGGTTTCCTCCATAATAATATATGTTAAACAATGTGACATATAAATTTGCTAAAGTATGTAGTAAATAGTATTCAAGGTTGGATTCATAAGTTTTGAAATGTTTCGTGTACATCTTGGGAGTTGCATCCATGACACCAATAGCAGGCAAAACCAGCGCATCACCAGCTAGCTCTGAATATTTCTTGAGATAATACTTCATACATTTTGCCTGTATCTTCGATCCCACACATTGTTCAAGAACTTCAGATACCCATTTCAAGAAGTGCAGATCACCATTCTGAATACTGTAGCATTCTGGCACAATTGTATTGGGTAACTCTTTTATACACTCATCTCCAAATAGTTCTGTGATGTTGATAGTAGGTGTATCATAACATAGATGTTTAGTAAATGATGACTTTTGTCGTATGTCCATGTACAGAGTAAAACACCATTTCCTTCTCATATCAATATGCCATAGTTGCTTGTTTAACATCTCCACAGATTTATCTTCCGACAAAGCAGTTTCATCCATCAAGCTGTTAAACACTAACATAGCATTATGGTATTTCTGGTCAGTTATCAAGCTGCCCAGTAAACTTGTACAAGCCTGCATTAACTGCTCTGACTGTTCATCCCTTACGTCTGCATAGCAAGCACTTTGAACCATCTCTTCAATGAAACTGCATACTTCAGAAGACATAAGGTTCATGGAATCTAACAGAAAATACAAAGATGTCAATGGCTGATATCTAGTGAATGTAAGCATTTTCAAGTTTTCTCTTATTATGTTTTGGGAAATGCATTCAAGTAAATTTTTCTCAGGAATGAAGTAATGAGGAATAAATCCATTTTTCAGACCCTCTGCTAACTTTTTCAGCAGTATAAAGTAGCAGTCACCAGGTTTGGATTTCCATGTGGAGTCAGCAATATTCTCACAGGAATAAAAGAAAATGCTCTTGAAAATCACCATAGGCAACAGGTGGTTGCTGGGTACACTACTAGCAGTTGACCTAAACAGGAAGTAGCATTGTCGTTGCTCAGATGAAATAAAGCGACAAATCTCTTTTTCTGCTGAAGCAAAAGAGTAACACCAAACAATGTCAGGATTTTCCAAAGCATCAAGTTCTTCCAAATAGTCTGCCATCTGCAAGCCATTTCTCAAAGAAACAACATGGCACCCAGCTTCAATAATTGTTTCTACTGTCTTTGCATTAGGGAAATCACTGCTTCTTAATCTTGTCATCCATTCTTCAGCTACTCTTGGCCAACTGCATTTAAATGCAAAAACCGAAGACAATTTTGCACTGACCTTGTCAGAAATATCACCATAATCGTCATCTAATTCAGCTAAAAGGTCAATATTTTTCAGATAGACTTCTTCATTTGGAGGTTTCCATGTCTGGCCTTCCCACAACTCTGGAATGGCTGGGCAAAGTTTTAACAGGCCAATGGTTTTCTGAGGTTCAGCAACCAAATCGAATGAATCAGCTGAAGCATTTCCAGTTACAATTTCCGTATCATTCGGTGTCCGGAAAAAGAATATACCTTTGTCAACTTTAGACATATCTTCAACTTTTGCTGTTGGAAAGAAAATTGATATATCAACTGCCCAACTGTCTGATTCAGCTTTACCTGGAACAAGCTTGCATACCGATGGACCAAGTAATTGCATATCAAAATCTTTGTCCTTAAACAGTTCATCAAACCCATACATTGACATCATCTCTACAGATTGATCTTCAAACTTAGTTAAAACATCCATGCGAAAAATCTGCCTCAAAATGAAATTGAAGTATTGCATAGGACACTTTGCTTCCATCTTAGACTTATTCCCTTTCACCAATTCTAAAATGCACAGAGGTTAACATTATAAAAAGCAGCGAGGTTTGCGTAATAACCATAAAAGGTGTAAATTATAAGAGTGAGATATTCAAACAGGAATTTTTGGTTTTAGTCTGTTTTTGATGTTCTGTGGTTTTTATTATAATTTAATTGTGCATGCTTATGTGAACTAAGCCCATTACTTTGTCTACTTTATGGTTTTGGAATTTGGAAAGAATCAGTGAGTGTGATGTTGGCATTTTCATGTTTTTGCGGTTTTGAGAGGTTCTGTGTTTCTGTACAGTTGTGAGTGTGGTAGTATTGGAGAGTGCAAGTATGGCCATACAGTCAAAGTAAGAACATGAATCGTTTACAGGTACATAATGCATTTCCTGGGTATCTATTTTTATTCTCTATATTAGAATATTTCATAAAACACATCTTGTCATTCACATATGATATTATTAATTTGCTGACGACAGGGAAGCAAAAACTTCATTTTTTCCTGTTCTATGCTATTGTCATAAAAATTTATAATGATACTCTTGTCATAACAATATATAATTATTATTTAAATGCTCATTAAACCATGTGTATGACAAATGAGTCTTAACAAAACTGTTGGATAGATTGCTGAATATTTGGTTCTTTTATGTTCATTTGAACAGAAACTTGCCAAATAGAATCTGCACAAATCCGGCAGATGGTCAGGCAACTAAAGAGTATATTAATAGAAAAACATTGCAGTAAATGAATTTACAATGTATTTGTATATATGTGTACATACCATTATATTGCTCTTCTTTCCAGTTTCTTGGACGTAGACTGAAGTAATGTGACTCACCAATATGTCCCAGGAAAAGTTTCATTGAATTATCTCCATGGTGATCAACTCCTGCAGAGATCAAACACATTCAATTTGTACTTTTTTTTACAAAATCAGTTAAAAAATAGTAAAGTCTAAACGATACAAAACTCCATATTGTCCTTAGAAAATCTTTACAGTGAAAATATGAGTGGGTTAAGCATCAATAGGTTAATTTTGTTCTTATTTTACATTTTACAGAATTCTACATAGAACTTCTTATGAAAAATAGGAGGGGTGAGTAAACTAGGTCAATGATTTATTCTAATTCACAGACTGATAAACTATACATACCAGAATGTTTAGGTAAGACAACTGTTTCATTCTGACCAGACATTCCACCATAGATATATATTGGTAAGTTTATCACATTGGCAATAGCACTGAAACATTATAAGTATGGAAAAAAAGTAAAACAAGTATTTGTCAGAGTACAGGGAAATCTACCAGCATTGGGGGGAGGAAATTCTGTCCACAGCAGAGGGGATTCTAACTACACTACAGGAGGGATTCTAACAACAACAGAGGGGATTCTATACTCTATTGCCAATAAAAACAATATATTATAATATATAATATAGAAAACAAATGAATACATTAGTCTTTGATAAATCATCTGAATTTAACTTATATTATTTATTATAATGGCATGTGATGTCACAGACCACTTTTTTCATCAACACGAGGAATATCTTACAGCTGATGGTATTATGTTCATGTTGTATTCAGATAAAAAAGTGCTATGCAAACATAATTTATATCCTGAACATATTTATTATTTCATTAATCAAAGTTATGAATCTAATAACAATTTACAGTTTAGGCGTAATGTGCTAATTATAATTTGAGTATAGACACTGAGGATTGCAAGATATTAACTGAAAGACTTTGAACTTATAAGATAAATACACTGTTAAATTGAAGTTTACAAGTAGTGAGTATATCTCATATTAAGTAAACTATTCACTGAAAAACTACTATTGTCAATGGTGACTCCCAAACAATAAGAAGTTTTTGAATGAAGTAGGTTTGAGAAATGGCGATTTCTGAATAGTAGAAACAAGAATACCTGAGTTAGTAGGAACAAGAATACCTGAGTTAGTAGAAACAAGAGTACCTGAGTTAGTAGAAACAAGAGTACCTGAGTTAGTAGAAACAAGAATACTTGAGTATTCCTACTTACTCGAGTTAGTAGAAGCAAGAATACCTGAGTTAGTAGAAACAAGAATACTTGAGTATTCCTACTTACTCGAGTTAGTAGAAGCAAGAATACCTGAGTTAGTAGAAACAAGAGTACCTGAGTTAGTAGAAACAAGAATACCTGAGTTAGTAGAAACAAGAGTACCTGAGTTAGTAGAAACAAGAATACCTGAGTTAGTAGAAGCAAGAATACCCGAGTTAGTAGAAACAAGAGTACCTGAGTTAGTAGGAACAAGAATACCTGAGTTAGTAGAAACAAGAGTACCTGAGTTAGTAGAAACAAGAATACCTGAGTTAGTAGAAACAAGAATACTTGAGTTAGTAGAAACAAGAATACCTGAGGACAATATGATCACCCCATTCTCCATCATGACTCATTCGTGTTAAGTATTGTTCAAATGTTTCATCCGATAGAAACATTTCCAGTGGTGTACCATCCTCCTATAAAATTCATTCAACTTCAAAAACAATACGTACCTATAACCAGTAAATTATTCAATTACTGAAATCAGTCTAAACATAAAGTTGTCACTTTTTAAATAAGTAAATTGTAAAGTCACAGAATTTTACAATTTGGGAAAACTGGCATCCAAACTAACATACATGAAGAATCAAAAGCTGATGTTTCACTCTGGTATGATGACTGCGTTAAACAAGTAAAAGTTATATAAAAACTCAGAAAAGCCTTACAACTGTAGGATTGTGTCTTATATAATCAACAGACTGTAACCGTAGACTATGTGCAGAGAAGCTGAAATCATTATGAACATGTAGTTGGTCAATAACAGCAGCAAAGAGACAATTTCCATCAGGGTATACATCATGTGGTATTAAATCTTTCTCAGATATAATTTCCTTGAGTTTTCTTAACATAACACCATAAGTTGCCATAGTATATACTTGGCCCCCACATTCTGAAAAAAAAACACATTATACAAAAATTAAATAAATGGCCTTGCACAATTACATGTACATAATTTATTGCTTATGTATCTATCTATTGTTAAAAGTTTGGGTCAAGTTACTACAAATCAACAATTTCTTCAATGTTATTTCCATATTGTTTTCTTTTCTATATTTTTTTATACTTTAGATAGGTAAGATAGGTAAGATAGTATACAATGTGATACGTATGAAAATTGCTGGTTAATACTAAACTCCACTTCTTCATTTAATAAATGATCTAATATTTTTCAAGACATCTGTGAAAATGGTACTCAATATAAAAGTATTATATGTATATCATATCATTATAGTGTGTTTTTATGTGACAACAAGCTATAAAAAAGAGACTGGTTGATGAAATTTGATAAAAAATATGGGACAAATATACAAGAAAATGGAGGTAATACTAACTCTGACATCTTCCATTAGCTACAGGTGTTCCTTCACCATAGTCATCAAACATTGTACTTGCTGCTTGCTTTCCTCCATACTTCTCGTAACACTGCATACATGGAAAAATATTTGAAGCTTCTGAGTACTCCAGTGTCTCTAGGTACGCAGCTAAGTCATACCCCTGTGATTTAGCCATCCTTGCTATACGTGCATATGGAGACATATTTAGCACTGTTTTTGCAAAATATCCACAGTGGCCTGTAAGTAAAACAAGTGTCAAAGAGCTAATTTATTCGACTTAAAAGACTTTTTTGATGAGCAAGCATTCATAAATCTATTAGGACAGAAAAAAAAATTATAGTTTATGGTAACCTGACCAACATATTTTTGGCACTGACCCTAATGTTGCTAAAAGCAAAATCCAAATTCCACATATTTGGAGATGAGCCATATCTTCTATTCTCAAAAAAGTTATTTAGAAAACAAAATTAGAAAAGAACATTTTCAACCTACCTCCGATAATTCTTTTGGTCATGGCTATTTTTCCTAATTATAAGTAAATTAATTTATAAATACAAATTCCAAGAAAATGGCATCCTTAAACAAATTAATTCATGACATCAAATTTTGTTTATAAGTTGTCATTTTTAAGATTTTCCCCTTCATTACAGCTTCAATATTGTGCAAACTTACCACAACTGCATTTTTCTGATGATCTTGCATTGAATCTTTCATGATTTCGAAATTGTTTTGAAGATACACTTTCCATGCTAGAGCCATCAGTGATGCTTTTTCTGTATGGGTAACATTTTAAATCTTCCTCATTCAAAGTCCAGTCAGAAGAGAAAAGGTTCAAATAAGTCTCATGCTCAGACGTGTGTGGAGATTGTTCAGACTTAGTCTTCGTATCTGAATTGCCATCAACCTCATTTCCTGGATCTAATGTATCAGCAGACTGATCAGTTACTGACACAGTGGGGTCTGAAAGGATGTCAGAACTAGGATCTGATATTTTTGTAGAATCTGGTTCTAGTAAGGCTGAAACAGGCAAAGCTCTCAAATTTTCTAAGACTTGTGCATCATTTTCTGGACATTGACTAATGCTTGAACTTGGTACAATATCTGAATCAGGGGATATTGATTTGGTCAGATTTTCTCTTTGCAAGATCGTGTCAGACAAATAAATATCATCATCAGTTGAATCAACATCTGCATCCACTTCATCATCTGTGTCAGAAAAAGTGTTTTCAAACAGTATCTCAGGAGATTCTGGTCTGATCATAATTTTCCTGTCAGAAAATAAAGACATTATCTGGAATGATAAAAAGTCTAAAGTCCAAATATTTAAGATATAATGAAAATGAAATCATTGACAAAACGTAAATTTGAAGGGACAAATAATATATATATATGTATAGAGAGAGAGAGAGAGAGAGAGAGAGAGAGAGATGGATTTTTTATACATATATTTTATTTTTTTTTATATATTTTCATATATATATATTCAACACCATATTTAGACCAACCAGGGAGACATTTTTTATATATTATGGGCCGTTTCTTGATAGTTGGATCATCCAAGATTTTTATATGGGTCTGAACTCTCACAACCAGGATTTCTGTGTTGATTTTGTTGACGAAAAATGGTAAGTAAATAAATGGCTTGGAAACTTTGATACATTATCATGTCTATTTGTGTTCTCCCAACCATTGAAGATAAATTTATTTCGAAAATTCTGTTTATTTTTTTTATATAAAAGAAATCAATTTTACTTACTCATTCTTAGACGCAAACCAAAAGTAACATTCAAAAAAGTCAAACTCAAGTGTTTCCCTTCTTTCAGAATACATTATTAATGTAGAAAGCCAAATGAATATACTCAATACTCACTTTTATCCCTTTCTCCTTACAGAATTCTATCTTTTAAGACTCAGTTGTAACCGAATCATAAGAGATTCGATTTGAAATCGAAAGTAGGAATATCCGTGAATAATTCTGTTCCGGGTCCCGGTTTATCTGAACACCAACCGTTATCACATACCAAGCTCATGTGCGTAGTTGCGTCCCTTGTAGATATTCACGCCATTTACGGTATCAAATTTCTTGAGGAGTCCATCGCGTCTTTCCAGCGTACAAAGAAATGTTGTGCTACTTTATCCTCGCAACGTCTTGAAGTAAGTCGACGTTTAGTGTTCTTAGATCATTATAGAATCTAATTTGCATTAAGCTAATGAATGATTTCTGCATAGAATGCCCGATGTTTATTTGAACAAAGTTACTAGTTAGGCCCATGTAGTGTTATCTTTATTATCTTAAATAACAATTTCACAAGGCAGAGGCTAGCTTTAAACTGCACTTTATCAAACGTTATTCATTTTCTCATTGACCACAACCTGTACTCAAGGATTGCATTCTTTAGATGTCACAGTTTACACAACTTACTTAAACAGTGTTAAACTATGGGTGAAATTTACTCTGTGATTTTATTTTTGATCGAAATGACATTCATTTTTATTATAAGAACAAGAGTCTCAGAAATTTCCAGACCCCTATTTATCGGATGGAAAGTGAATTTCATGATGAAACACATTTTCTACAAAATTTGTGGTGTGGTTATTATTGCTTAACTATTAAATAAAATTTGACATTTTTGTAGTGAAAATTCACTCTTCCTAGGTGTCCATGTTTCATTGTGTATTATAAATAAAGCAAAAAAGCTTTATGAAAGAAAAATGCTGTATATATTTTACTGTGATGAAGCTTCATGTCTATGATACAATTTAATTCTGGATAATTTAAATATCAGCTTAGTTGTTTTCTTGATGTTGAACAGTTGTAGTTGTTGCTCTGAGTCATGAAGTAACATGATCAGTTGGGATAAGATATTTCCTGAAGCATCTCTGTTCAAGACATTTCATTTGAAAAAAAAAAGATTGACCAGGGCTTTCATTTGACCCTTAAAACAGTATTTTGGCTCTTGAAATCAGTAAAATGAAAGTTTTGACTCTTCAGTATTTGTACCAAAGGCTTAATTTTACAGTAAAATTAGAAGAAATTTTGTTGACTCTTTAAAGTATCATTAGTCTTAGTAGGGTCTTTTTGACTCTCAACTTTTGATGTCTGGTGAAAACTTTGTTGAATGTGTAGGGTTATTTGGGTATATTGATATTTTCATTGTTTCAGTGTTTGAAGAGTGCAGTATGGATTATTCTACTGATTCAGTTGATAAGGTGAAGCTAAAGGATCAGATAGGATCTCAAGTTTCTGAACAATACCAGCCTCAACATTTTCCATCACAGACCCAACTTCAAGATCACCATAGTGTTACTGTTGGTACTGTACAGTCACATCATCAACATGTTTTATTGCATAATGCACCTAGTTCTAGGAGTACAGATCAGCACTTCTTAGGTGATGGTAAACTTCCATTTCAACAGCAATATACTTCAGAAATGTATTCATCAGCATCATCACACATAGCTGATGTCTCTACCACTTTTAGTTATGGTACTCACACAACTAACTCATCAATGTACCAGTCTTTCTCTCATGAGAATTCTTCAAAGCAGCAACCTGAACAGCAATCACTTCAAGCACGTATTGAAAACCAGTCTCCTATAAATGTTTTAAATCAACCTCAGGTCTTGTCTAATCAGGTTTCATCTGAGCACAATGAAGTTTACCAGTACAGTCCTGAAAATCTGCCCCCAGTTAGTTGTGTTTACTCTACAAAACCATTGCAACAGTCCTTGGAGCACCTTCATAGTTCATACAGGATAAATCATGATCAATCTATTATATATCCTGAGGATATGGCGAAGACATTAGCATGTTCAACTAATGAACAACCGGTTAGTTACTCTGACCCAGTATCAACTATGCA
The DNA here is from genome assembly GCA_008271625.1 of Lutraria rhynchaena. Taxonomy (NCBI): domain Eukaryota; kingdom Metazoa; phylum Mollusca; class Bivalvia; order Venerida; family Mactridae; genus Lutraria; species Lutraria rhynchaena. The sequence continues at coordinate 2,203,247 of VIBL01000056.1, read as the reverse complement.
TACAAGCTCCTCAGAAATGAGTGTTTTGAACTATAGTGTTGAAGAAACACAGCATGATGTTAAGGTATCTCAAGACTCAATGATGCTTCAGGAACAAAATGTGAGAGCACAAAAGGCTGAGTCTGACCATTTAGGTTCTCTGCTTGTGTCGCAACAGTACTCTTCAGAAGTTGTTAGCAGCTTGAAAGAAGTTGAAGATAAAACAGAACAGTATTCTATTCACAACCATTGTAGAAATACTCCATATAATAAATTAAATCCACTTGACAAACCTAAGCCTTGTGAGCCTGAAAAACAGCTGTGTTCATGTATAGAAGAACTGGTGAATTATGAAGAAAAAAGTTCGAAGAATTACGTTTGTGGTGGTTGTTTCAATAAGTTTATTACTATCTGTCATCTTCATGAACACATAAAGGTCCATGGTGTTGGTGGATCTTATCACTTTGATCATGTCAGCCAAATAGCTTATCCCAAATATGACACATTTTGTAGTTTCACCCAAACTGATGATTTGTTTGAGAGACCTGAAGAAACAAGTGTTACTGGAGAATCAAGTTTTTCTAACAAAAAGAATGTGAAAAAGATAGATTCTATAGAACAAATCTCAGAGGATAATGTGACTTGGAAAGCTGTTGAAGAATCCCCTAGTCCAATTAGAAAAAGTCGTAGAAGGAAGCAAGACAACCCAAAACCTAGTAAAATTCGGGTCTTAGAAAAGAAGAAAAACGAGAGAAGCAAGAGAGGAAGAAGAAGAAATGAGACAAAGAAAAGAAAAGTAAATTATTACTGTAGTAATGAAGATGATTCTGATAATGGTGTTGAAATAGATGATCATGTAAGTGATGGCTTGTGTGCTGATGCAAATCACAATGATAATAATCAAAAACTTATGGAAGTCATTATTGAGAATGTTGAGGTGGATGAATCAGACTCTAAGACTAATATTACAAAGCCATTGAAAAAGAGAGGGAGACCTAGAAAAATGGACTCATCAGCTAACAGAAATGTTCCCGTGAAGAGGAAAGCTGCAAAAAAGGCTGAAAAATTACTGAGCACAGAATTGAGTGATGGTATTGCTAGTGACCATGACACTAATAATGATGACAATGAAACTGCTCCAAGTAGTGCTTCAAAAGTTAAAAAGGAAGAGTCTCAGACTTTGGATGATGAAGATGCTTTCTTTGATACTCCTGAAAAAACAAAAAAGCGAAAGCCACGCAAAAATGCCACAAAATATGAAATGTGTGATATTTGTGGCCTGCCTGTCCCAACCAGTAATTACCAATACCACATGCGACTTCATACAGGGGAAAAACCATTTATTTGTGAAAAATGTGGAAAAGCCTTTGCTCACAGAAGATTTCTGGTTAAACATATGTTGACACATGCGGAAGAGAAACCGTGGAAATGTAATTTGTGTTCAGCCCAATTTTGTCAGAAGAGTGAATATAAAATGCATATGAATGGACATGAAGGTACTTCCAGTCATTTCTTTGTCTTAAATTTCAACTCATCATCAGTTACAGTGAAAACATGTCAAATTGAAATTCAAAAATTCAAAACTGTGGTGAAAAATCTCTTGAGATTTTGCTTTATAATTTATCACATAAAATATAGTATTAATTAAAACATTTAAGCAATGTGCATCTATACTTCAGTTTTTTTGTTTTGTTTTGTTTTATCTATATTGTCTTCTGTATTCCAAATTCAATATCTCATACCAATATTGTTTACCCTATGAGAGTACTTTAAATGTTATATAATCCTAATCTTAATAGACGGGTTCTACTGTATGTCATCTGTGTAAAATATTCCAATAAGTTCCAGATTCTTGGTTTTTCTAAGTATACTCACAATAACTCTTTATTCTCATAAGGCCTAAACAAAAAAAAAGTTTGTTTCTGGTTACAAGCCCAAAAAAATATGGGTTGGTTGGTAGGGATTTTTTTTACGTTTTTTTACATAGAATATATCAGCTACACTGTTGTGAAACTTACAATATAGCACTAAGATTTGGATGCCGTAAAAACTTTTGAGTCAGCAGGCAAAAGATGGGTCGGTCGGCTAACTGGAAATAAACCTATTTTTTATATCTAAGCATATCCTTCGTTGCAGGTGTTCGTCCCCATGAATGTAAAGTTTGTGGTTTGAAATTTTTAAGTAAAGCTATGTTGAACACACATCAAGCAAATGTGCACATGGGAATCACCAGGTAATGTTGTCACTCAGGTGTGGAAAGTGATTTCTGATTTTTTATAAATTAAACTGTAATGATTGATATTTTGACTACCGGTACCTTATTTAGTTTGATTTGGTGGATGTATCAATAATAAGTTTGTGAAGCCATGAAAATTGAGATAAATTTTAGACAAGTTAACTTGAAAATGGGAAACTTTAATTGTAAAAACTGACAAATACCGTGTCTTATATCATTTCCTTAACTGTAACATATATAAAATATGTTTGATGTTTTAGGTTTGAATGTGAAGTTTGTAGTCGTCGATTCTTCAAGAGATCAAGTCTGAATGTACACCAAGCCACTCATTTTGAGGCAACAATGAAATGCAACTTTTGTGACAGAAAGTTCAAGGACAGAGCAGGTTTTTTTTTTATAATAATCAAATTTATTTATCATTTCTTATTTATTGTTTTTTTTTTAATTTTCAACTAGATTTTTACAGATATGTATTGTCATGCAAAATTGCATAGACCTGAGTAATAGCTACTTATTTTGAAATTACAGTAAAACATCACATTGTGACCACTTCAATATTATGACCACCTTGTTATAATGACCACTTTTTCCGGACTGTTTTTCACTAACATACCTATAATTCAACTTGATAATGAGACTACCCCATTATTACGACCAATTTTTTGGGTCCCAAAGGTGGTCTCATTATTGAGGTTTTACTGTATGTATCAAGTGTTGAATAGTGATCTGTTATAGAAAAGATATGGATACTATGGTCTTAAGTATAAAAAATTCACAGAATAGAATTATTTTTAAAAATGCCGTAAAATGAATTAGTTACACTTAATCTTTCTGTATCATTCAGGACTGAAGAGACATGAGCGTATCCACACGGGGGAAAAGAGATTTCAGTGTCATGTTTGTAACCATGGTTTTATACAAAGTACACCATATTGGGTTCATATGGAGAAAAGGCATCAGATGGATCGAGACACAGTGAAAAATATTCTGGCTGATATTCGTGAAGCAAATAAGCGATCAGGTATTAAAACCGAGATAAATGTCCTGCCAGCTGATGTTGATAAGCTGCTTCTCAGTAAAGGTAAATCTAACAGTTCCAATGAAACTGTTGCCAAGAAACCTCAGGGAAAAAGTGAAAATTCAAATGTTAAAGTTGAATATGCTGAAGATAGAATGCCTGCCAAACGAACCTATCAGTCTATAACTGAAGTAGAGACACAAATAAGTTCTGAACGTGTAACTGTACAGAAATATTACACTGATATTAAAGTGCCAAATTTGTATCCGAATAATGGGTCCGAACTTTCCATCAGCAATGTATATAGCCAAGGCGTTGAGATTGAACCACCCTCAAATATAGATATGCAGCAACAGTATAGATTCTTAATGTCTGCATCCGACACAAACCCTCCTCAAGCTCCTGCCATTGTATCAAATCTGACCTCAAATGATCCAATCACGTCCCAGTCTAACATTACACCTTGTAGTCTTCAGCCATCTGTAAGTTTAAACTCCCTCAATGCTACTATTAACCCACTTCATCAACATGGATTTATTGGCTTGAACACTTTACAACAGGCTCTAGATTATTCAAACAGTCTTCCTCAGGCCGGTACCTATACAGATATCTCACGGGAATCACTGAACAATCAGTCACAATAGTTATATCTGTCAGGTTCTGTTAATAAACATGAGATCAATCTCTGATCTTAAATTTTATTCTGTGTGAATACGTTCTGAACTTAATTTATGATAGGATTCTGAAATTTGGTCTTTTGCTTAATGACATAAATATGTCAAATTAATATTTCATAAAATGTTAAAGAAAAGTATTCAGGTGACTTCAGCTGGTTAAGATTGACAAGGGGTCTCTATTGTTGAGTGGTTATGGTCTCTGACTTGTAAATCACTGGTCCCTCACTGCTGAGTTTGCATCCCAACCAGGATCAGACAAATATCTCTTGTTAGGAAGCTGTCCAGTTAGTTTACAGAAAGTCAGTGGTTCTACTGTGGTGTATAGAAATAAAGTGTATAGCTGGGAAAACCCTCCCTCGTTAAAGCTAGAAAACTCACCTAATGACCTCGGCTGATTATGCAACGTTAAACCACAGTGAAAAAAAATGAAACTGAAAAAATATGATTTTACAGAGACTGTTCTCATGTTTATGATCTTGACACTTTATTGTGATGCAAGTATTGTTACTTAAGTATTAAAAATATAAAACTCCTTGACCGGTTATTTGGAAATTATAGTTGTTCTATTTTTGTTAAGAATTTAGAATGTGAATATAATCTACTGTCCTGTTACTTGGTAGTTTGACCTTGAACATCAATTTTAGTCCCTCAATGTTTTCTTCCTTGTTTTCAATTGAATGACTGCTATGCTTATCAATTATTTAATAAAAAATTTGTACTGATATTTAAAGTCCATGTTTGGCCCTAATTGTATGACTCAATTGTATTCTGTGTCTAAACCATATCATGTAATCATATAGATTATATAAACGTTAATTTTATGTTATATTTGATGGCATTATAGTTTTTGCATGCTATTTTATGTTATTTAGGGTGTGTTTTTATACTATTCATGTTTATTGTATTCTTTGCTTTTTTGTACTTTGCTAGTCATTGAAACAATGTGTTGATTTTATATTTAGTGTTATTTGTTAATTTTGTAGTTTTAATATTATTATAAATAATGTTTTTATGAACAAATCAATAGTTTATTCTTGCTGCTGAGCTGTATGATTTAAGAGAATGAAATTTAAAGCAGCTGTTGCCTAGCTTTTTCTTGTCTTGAATCTAATATTTGTTTTTAGCCTGTTCGATTTTTCTCTCAATCTTGATTGTTCATGTTATAAGTATTATCAGAAGCTGTTTGTTCTTTCTTGTGACTGTTATGTCTTAGGCCACTCTTCCATCACTCCTTAATTGAGAGATTCATGCTGAGAAGTTAGCAGTTACATGTGGAGGACAAGGTTAGTTCTGGTATAGAATCCAGGTAATCTGGTTTGGTTAACTGGCCGCCTTTGTATACCTTAAATCGTGTTGAAGATGTGTTATACCTGAAAGATTATTAAAAAAAGAATGTATTTATAATTATTGGACCTTATGTAATGACCACCGATGCCAAAACCTGTAATTGAAGTCAGTTTTAAATTATTATCTTTTTTCATCATATACTGCATGAGCTCCTAGCTTTTAAACTGGACACTCTGATTTAAGTATTTGGATTTATAATCCATATTCTATTGCTTGCTTATAGAAGAATGAAACCAGAAGTCCAATTTTTTTTAAATTTGGATTGTGACTAAAACTCACCACTAACTAATGTACAGGATTTTGAACATTTTAAAGCATATTAGAGAGTTTTTGTACAGAAGTTTGTAAATTATAGTTTTAATAATTTCTGAATATATGCAAAACAGTGAATTTGCTCCCTCAGATGTATGTGTGAGGGTGCGTGCATGCATGCATGCATACAATTGTATGTGAGAAATCGTTTGACTTAAAGTTGATTTTGTAAATAATATGGTTGTAACTGTCAGTCCAGTATTTGTTTGGCTCATTTGTTCAACTCTCAGGGGAAACACTTGTCGTATATATTAAAAATTATGCCATTGTTTTAAAACACAATATTATTTGTTGATATTATGTAGAATTCACAGGGCTGTGTTCAAAAGTTTGTTTCATCATTCATGTACTGTATTCAGGCAGTTGTTTACTTAACCAAGTTCTGTGTCACAAATACCTGTGGTTAGACACTGAAGGTTCTTAATGTTTGATGGCATTTTTAAAGATTATTAAATTAAGTATTTTTGTGGTATTTATGTTTGACAATGGGATCTTAACCCTTTACCTCATAATACTTCATTTCCCTGCATCTGAAGCGGAGAACTTTTGAAAATATTGTGGCAAAAGAAGCCATTGCTTGTAATGAGTAATGGCTTCTTTTGCTACAATGTTTTCCACTCTGTCAGAGAGAAATAACCCAATTTTCTTAAATAAATTGATTGTATATTAGCTTTGAATTTGGAAGAGACCAAAATATGCTTAAGAGGCAAAGGGTTAAGTCTCCCTACATGGTATCATATTTTGTTTACTATGTTTTAAGGTATTATGATATCCAATTTTCTCTGTTTGAACATTTGATGTCTATTCATGTTAAATCCATGCTGTATTTTGTGTGGAGTAAAATTCTTCCCATGTTTATAATAAACTGGTTTCAAATACTTGCCAGACACAGGAAACTACCAATAAATGATTTATTCCAGCAATGTGGAAATTAAGTTTTGATAAAATTTTAAAATACATCGTTTATTTGTGTGAGGTTGGTGAACTGACAATATCCTTGTTTAGGCAAAGCATAATAAATATTAATTAGCCAGTTTTGAAGTACAAAGACTGAATACTATTGTTAACCAGTTTTATGTATCTGTATATATTTTGTTTTATTGTTTATATTTTTTCACCCTGTATTTAGTGTTTCATTTAAATGCTTTAACTAAAATCTTGTTTTAATTGCTCCTGTTATCTGTAGATGATTTTAACATAGCTTTAATGGTTTATGTCATCTTCCTTTTATGATAGAAATTGTTTTCTCTTTGATGTAAAGTTTTTTGTTATCAATATGTGCTCTACTTGTCCATTGAATTTTTGAGTTTTATTCAGTTTGAAGAACCACCAAAGTAAACCATCTTTAATGAAAAATGCAAAAAGAAAGATTTGATCTTAAGAGGTTAAAGGATTTTTTAAACCATCCTAATTACCTATTACTGTTTATTTGTTCCGTACTTTTAGATAGAAGAGCAATAATGATTATTGTATAGTCCTTTTATCTAGTCAAAGAAATTTTTGTACTCAATGTGTCATGTGGGAAGCTGTCCTGTCTTGTGATAGGTTACAAATTTAACTGAAAATGCTGTAAAATGTCAATATTAGACCACCTTCAGGATGTGAAGAAATACATAAAATTGAGGTTTAAATACAGATTATGTAAAACCAGTCTGGAAATGAAGTGGTTGCTACAATAATGTGGTCATAATATTGAGATGGTCGGTGAATTTGTTTTTTCTGTACTTGTGTGTGTTGTTTATTTAGTTATCAGATTAATTTTGATTGTATTTAAATGTATGGTTATATTCATGTTATTAATTTGGTGCCAATATAGCTTGCCTTATGACTGTTCTATAAACCATGACATATGTATTGTAAAATATTTGATGAAGACTGAAGCTTTATTCTTTGGACGTGCAGTATAACCCCTAAAAACCAGACTTCTATGAAAATTGGACAATGTTTTGGTCTTCTGTATTCAACAGTTCCATGAAAATCTGAATTCTCAGAGGTTATACTGTACTTCTATTATTTTATTAACCAAATATAAACCTTCTGTACCTGCTCACGTCTTCTCTTTTATACTGAATTTTTTTATTACACTATTTTCCCTGTTGCTTAGTTTGTGTGATTCAATAATGTACAACATTCAGTGTTCACTTAAATGTGGGGCATTTCCTTATTTGGGACTTACGTTTTATGGCTTTACATGTTATCCTGAACAAATGTTAGTATTGTTTTTGTTATTATTATGTTATGTCTGTATAAATCTTGTCCATCTCTAAGAAAACTTTTCCATGAAACAAAACTGTTCTCCTATCATATATATCATTTTTATTGAAAAATATCATTGTTCTCTTGTTAGGCAATAGAATTTAATTCTTGGATTCTCATCACACCCCATCCCTTGATAATTAATTTGCTCTGATAAATGTTATTTAAAAATATTTCATGTTCAAATTTCAATTGATAAATCCATGTATTTAAATTACTGCAAATCATGGATTCCAAGTCATCTAGAATAATTTAATTAGCATTTGGGATGAATTAATTAGCATTTTGGATGAATTAATTAGCATCTGGGATGAATTAATTAGCATCTGGGATGAATTAATTAGCGTCTGGGATGAATTTATTAGCATCTGATATGAATTAATTAGCATCTGGGATGAATTAATTAGCATCTGGGATGAACAAATTAGCATTATTTAAGAAGTCTATTGAGCTGTTGGGATGGGTGGATGGATGCTCTAGCATCCATTGTGTGGCATCAACAATGGTCTTCTCCTCAGAAACTACCAGTCAGATTTACTTCAAATTTGCTGTGTAGAAGCCTTTTGATGTTCTAACTGCAATTTGCTCATATTATACCAGCTGACCCCCATTTAGAAAAATAGAAAAACCTTTAATTATCTTCTTCTCATGAACGAGTGGATGGATCATCACCAAACTTGGTCTGTCATCAGGAATATTCCTTTGTAGTATTCTTTGATGGTCCTTTATCAGGTTTATTATTGTTCCCCATTATTTGCCCACAAGTGTACCTTTATTACCTTTTTGTTAACAAGTTAATTAACATTAATTCTGGTGAGCGATGCAGGACCATCATGGCCCTCTTGTTTCCAAAACTTGGATGAGAATGTTATTTTGCTTTACCATAGTTTTGATTGGTCCATTGGAGTATGAATTTACTCCTTTTGATAAGGTAGCCTGTCTTAAACTTTTCTGTACTTTTATAATTTCTCATCCAGTGAATCACTTTGAACCTGTTTGTACGCATTGATTTTTCATGTTGTTAGTTGTTGTGTCATGTACCTTTTAATTTCTTATGAGGTTCATTGCTTTGTAGTTTCATGTACCTGTTAATTTCTCGTTACACAAATTTTTTTCTATATACCTGTTAACCTTTCATGAGGTATTTTTCTGTATTTGTTGATTTTTCCTAAGATATATTTTTCCTAAGGTTACTGATCAGGAATGATTCTTTTTAAATGATGTGTTTTATGAATCATATTTTTCAAACAAATATTTTTATACTACTTCTAGCATGGGATTCTGTTACTAGTTAACTTATAAGGATTATCATTATGTTGTTAAAATTTGTGCCAAACTGTAGGTGTATGTTGATAGTAGGGATGTATATAATTGTTATCTTAGTTTGTAGTACCCAGATGTGGCAATTGTCGTTATTCATGTATATTTATATAAGAACAATAAAACTCCAGACCATTGATCTGTCTGAAAACCAGAAATCACTATAAAATTGGGGAAAAAATTTAAGCGCATTTCTCTTATTAGTATGTTAGAAATACTCCTATTGTTCCTGATACCTTGAAATCTGAGTATTAGACAATTTCTTACAGCAACTCAGCTTCTGACTCTTTAGGGGTTTATCGTACAAGTACCTAATACAGACAACAAGAAATAACATGGTTTGATATTCCAACTCGAAAACCTATCAGTAATTGATTCTACATTGGTCCTGCATATGTAGATTTTTTAAGGTAAATGAAAAGTTCTGATTTTGTTTGACAAACAGAACATAAAAGAGGTTATTTTAGAAGATTTAGAAAACATTATTTCCGGATCTTTTTTCACAGATAGTCTCAATTTGTGACCAATCTTAGTCAATTTTGTCTCTGTGTACATCTTGTTTCTGTTTAAGATTGATGGTTGCTCACTGTGGACTGATGATCACTTGTATCTTATGAGAAATTATATCACTGCGGTGCTATATGATTCTTACACATTATGCCAGAAAAGAAAAAGTTATGTTTAAGGTCATCCAAAAGACCCTATTTTTGCCCTGACCCAGAACTGTCTAACACCAAAATTCAAAGTATGAAAATATTTGGGACAAATTATACCTTCAAATTATGTAAGCTTTATTAAGAGGACAAATTTAGGAAAGTTATGCACTATAACTTCCTTTTTTTTCTTTTTTTCCTTGACTTGTTTCTTCAGACTATGATAAAGTCTGTAATGTAGTTTTGTTTTCAGGCATTATAAACAATGTTATGTCATGAATTTAATACAGTGTTAAATCAAATATACCATTTCCCAATTTATCCCTTAATTTACATTAATTGTAGGTTTTATATTGGTGGTTTAATGTTTTTCCACCTATTTATGACATCATAAATTAAAGAAAAAAATTTTAAAAAAATGCTGAAGTGTGGCACCACAGAAATTACCTTTTACACAGTATTTTCATTGTGACAATGTCACATGTGTTCATGTAATGTGTCATGTCTGGGTATATTTGTAATAATGTTATTTATAGGATGTTACATAGTTGTTAAATGATAATATTTGGTAGACTTTCTAACCAATGAAATAATAAAATTTTTGTTTGATTTTTATTATTGATATTATTAAATTTCAATCATATTGAGGCATTAGATACTACATTCTGAAAATCAACAGACCTACAGAATATTTAGATCTTACGGCAGGAGTTGGCTGACTGGCCATATTTTATGGCTGACCCTAATGTTTCTAACAGCTAACTACCAAGTGCAAAAATGTTTATTGATGAAATGTACCCCCCAAGTTTGGAAGGTATGTTAAGAGAAAAACTTAGAATAGTTTTGTGACTTTCCTACCCTATTTTTTTGTTCAAGTAACCCGTAGTATGACTATTTTTTCCCAGCTTTAAACGTCCACATTTCCTAAATCCCAGTATGTACCTTAGATTATTTACAAATAGTGCAATGTAATAATTATCTACCTTAGAATTAAAAGTTCTTAAGAGGTACATTATTCAAATATTTAGTTCACTGTTCATTAACATCCATGTTTTATATCATGTGAAATATGATGTGATTTATACATAACTTTACTAGTCTTATAGTTAAAATAAACAATTTGCCAAGAATAGTTTGTTTGTATTTGGCCATCCTCAAGAAATGTTGGTTTGCAGTTACATGACTGACTCATTAGAAAATCCCCTGATCAAAAAATATTGGCAGATTTCTGTTTATTCTTTATTTCAGCTTATAATTTTATAAAGAATGCCTACCTACCTACCCACCCTCTATTTAAAGTCTGGGTTGCTGAAATGCAAACCAACATTTTTTAGGAATGAACTTATTCTCAAATTTTCAAGTGGTGCAGCTATTGTTGTCTCCCTTGACTTGTAATTTTGTGACAGGTTTGAACTGCTTGTTGTAATTGTCTCCCCTGCCAGTATATCACTTCTCCTACATCTTACCACATAGAAAATTTTATATTGAATGAAAACAACTCCAATCACATAAATGATCATTTTGATTTTATTTCCACAAATTTTTTTCGTATCATCATCAACATAAGCCACTTTTTATGGAAAATGTAACCAGGTCTCAATACTACATTGAAATGTAATGCCAGCATGGGCCAAGTGCTTCAAATTTGTCTGCAGTTTTTTTGTTATAGTCCTGAAATAAATCACTGCTGAATACTTGTTCACCAGAGTAAACTATATATATAAAATATAACAATTGTTTTACTGTGTTTCAGCATTTATTCATAAAATGGTTAAGTATTTAGCTGGTAACCTCATTTTACTTCTTCTTTTAAATACAGTATATGAATTAACATTAATATCACAGTGTTTTTGATAAAATATTCGTACAAATGGAATAACAAAGGACCAATAATTAAATTCTAGAAGATGAAAAATGTCAATTATCAACTTTTTCACTTCACATGAAAATGTATGACAATAATCAGAGATAAAATAGAGTTCAATAAAAGTTCATACATAAATGCCACAACACATAAATGTCTCAAGGAGTAGTATGACCTTATTATGTAGCAATAACATCTAAAAAAAATACTTCGTAAAGAACACAGTCCTATTCCTAAATGCATTTTTTACAACAAATATTTAATAAAATCAACATTCCTTCTTTAAACAACAGAAATATCACATACATCAGGTTTTCTATCCAGAATTTTTCAGTTTTTAAACAAAACAGTAAAACACAAAATATTTTAGATCACTTTTCTATCATACAGTATCTAATGGCCAGCTCAACTGCCTATTTTCACAGAATCTCACATCTGTGGTTGTAAAGTTTTATGCATCATTTCAATAATATATGGATAATTGGGATCTGAAATAGACAGATATTTGTAAACCTGTATACAATGGCCTCAATAGAAGATTTTGTAACCTTTGAGATTGATTTTTAAATGATGAGAAGATATCATCATTGAGAAAAGACACAGTTCTAAGTGACCCTAAGTACATTTATTTAAGAAAAGGGTATGTCAACAACACAACAACAAAGAATTACCAAAAAGTAGCAACATACATCAGTAAGAAGAAACATCAAACTTCTGTGTCACTCCTCAAAATGATTTAAGAACATGAGTGATTATGATATTCACATTTACTCAGACCCTTTCTTTCCTAAAATCAGCCTTTCATTTTGGGAAATTCAAATGTGATTTCCAGCCAAATAGGGAAAGGGTAGACATTCTTTCAAGATATAGGGAGAATCAGATTTCAACACAATGGGAATTTCAGCATTGTATTTTGGGGAAATTCTTTCACCAAGTTGGGGAAAAAAGAGGCTATTTGCAATTGGGAAGTCTCGGAATATCGGCCTCTATCATAGAAGGAAAAAAGGCCCTGTTACAACAGCATGACACACAGGAGCCAAACACATTAACAAGAGCCACTTACCATTATCAGCATCAATGTAACCGTGTCGTATTAAGAAATCAACTATAACCAGGGCACAATTTGGTTTGAATTGTCCATCAATAATTAATTGTTGTATCTATAAAAGGTAAAAAATACATACATAATACAAGCATTCAAATACAAATTTTGTTGTTCAGGCTATCATTAAAATTGTTAATTTGCAGTAACAGAACTCTGTAAGTAATTCCCAACCCAAAACATGTAAATACCTTCCCATACAATATTGATAAATATGGGAATGTCTTCATAATTAATTAATTAATCAATACATGTAATTCAAAGTGAGAAGGTGACTGAACAAGCAATGACCGGGTTATCAATTAACACTAAACCAATCCCCGCACACCTATGGAAAAGATAGAATCACAACGTTCCAACTATACATGCATATCAAACAGAACCATCATACCTCATCAATTGTATATAAATTAAAATTCTGCATTTCCCCATCCGCATTTTTAGGAACAAATTTTGGTGAAACTTCAAGGTCATATATAAATTGTTGCTCAGGTAATATACCTCTTCTGTCTCGGTAACAATAACTGAAGTAGAAACAAATTTGGAACATTTTCAACTGACAATTACACAAACAACTTTTTCACATACTTGTGACTCAATGTTAGTACACAAATGTCTTTTTCCCAGAGCAAGTACAAGTATTTTTGTCTAGATTTGCATTTAGGTATTTGCATTTAAAATGCATTATTTTCAATTTTTAATTCTACTACACGTAGTAATTAAACAATAAAGCAAGACAAAAAAACATGATGCACAAAATTCAATTGAATGTTTGGTAAATTTAAGAAAAATGAGACCATCCCTAAAAATTGTTGGTTTGCTGTTACGTGACCCTAAGTTTTAATAGTAGGTAGGTAGGGATTTTTCTGTGCTAGCATTATTGCTTGAACTGAAAAAAAAACTGGAATAAAAAACAAAAAACTATTTGTCAAAATCAATAAAAATATTTTCTAGGTTCATGGAATTTTTTAATGAGTCAGACGTGAAATTAAAAACCAATGATTATCTAAAGATGGCCAATCAATAAATTATAACGTAAGTTGTTTTCTATTTATTTTTTCACTGAAAGAATTGCATGAAAAATATGATTTTACAGCAATTTTGGCATTCTGTTATACGTGTTAACATAGAAATTGGTGATAATAAAAATTGGCCCACTGAATTAGGATCATTTTTTTAAATAGCTGTTATTCACATTGCAACCAAGTGATTATGAATGAATTGACAGAAAATTTTGAAAAGGCAATACATTTTAGTTAAACTTTCATCACCCTCAATACATTTTAGTTATAATTCTTGACTCCAACCCAATGCAAGTTTACTTTCATTTTAAGAATGGATAGGTATAACTGTGAAATTTAATTTTTGACATTGTCTTATAGAATGTGAGTAATATGTTAGATGTCGGCTATCCCGCAATGTAAAAAAAAAAAAAAAAAAGTTACACCCTCCAAAATTTTTATATTAAAAACACAACTCCCGTACCCCCCCTCGAGACATATGTTTTATTTTATTTTTATTTTTTAACAATTTGTACTTTAATTTTTCACAATACAACACAACAAAACTTTTTTTATTTTTTTTTTCACCCCCTCTAGTATACACACAACAAAACTTTTTATTTTTTTATTTTATATTTTTTTTTTTGTAACAATCTGTACTTTAATTTTTTTTTCATAATACAACACAACAAAAAAATTTTTTTATATCAAAATGTAACTCCCGTATCCCCCCTCGAGAGTTTTTCCTCGTACCCCCCCTCGGGACTTATTGTTTTATTTTATATTTTTTTTTTTGTAACAATTTGTACTTTTTTTTTTTTCATAATACAACACAACAAAACTTTTTATTTTTTTTTTATTTTTATGTTCTGTATATCCGTAAGTTTTTATTTTATTTTATTTTATTTTATTTTATTTTTATTTCCTGTTCCTCGTATCCCCCCACGGGACTTTTTCCCCGTATCCCCCCTCGAGACTTTCAATTTTATTTTATTTTATTTTATTTTTTCACCCCCTCTAGACTTTTTGTTTTCAAAATTCGGTAATCTGCAATTCTTGTTCATAAAAACTACCCTTAATTTCTTCACCATTTAAATCTTTTATTTTATAAGTAACAGGATCTGTATTTAAAATTTCTTCAATTACAAATATTTCTTTGGTCCAACGACTGGTATAACCTTTTTCAAATTTGTCTTTCTTTTTTGTTATTCTTACTCTATCTCCAACTTTAAATTTAGGTTGTTTGGTTTCCTTTTCTTTTTCTGGATATAAATTTTCATACACAGTTGATTCATTTTCTATTTTACTCGCTTCAATAGGAGTCATTTTAATTGAAGAATGTACCGTATTGTTATAATCTTTAACTAAATCATCTAATATATCATAATATTTTGTAGTTTTATAAGCAGTAAAATATTTATACATTTTTTGTTTCATTGTTCCTATCCAACGTTCTACTACACTAGATTTTTCTTCATTCTCCGTTGAATATAATTTCATGTTATTGATTTTTAATAATTCTTTTACTTGTCGATTATAAAATTCGGCTCCTTTATCCGACCAAATAAACAATGGTTTTCTTTCTTTAAATAATGTTTTAAATGCTTCACTTACTGTTTCTCCTGTTTTATTTTTTAAAGGAATCAACCAACCATATTTACTAAAAATATCTATAACAGCTAATAAATATTTATAGTGTTTATTTTGTTTTGAAAATTGATGCATATCTACTAAATCAACCGCCCATGTTTGATCTATCGAATGAACATAAATGCGTCTTTTAGGAAAAGATTTTACAACTCTATGATGTAATTCATCCGCTAATTTATTTGTAAATCTACTTTTTTTAGATTCACACTCGGAACATTTGGCTTTTAACATTTGTTTATTATTAGATGATGTTACTTGTTCTACTGATTCATTTTTGGTATGTTTTTTACAACGTAAACAATATATTTCCGGGTGATTCATTTTACAAGGGTTAAAAATAATGGAAGGAAAAGTTTGTACGAAGTGTAATGAATATAAAACATATAATAATTATTATAAAGAATCTAAAGCTCCAGATGGGTTACAAACAAAGTGCAAGAAGTGTTTATATTTTATCAAAAAAGACCATAGAGAACGAAACAAAGAAAAATACAAAAAAGCATATCGAGAATTTATGCTTAGAAATCCCAACTATTATCGCGAATATTATTTTAGAAAAAAAAATATACCTAATTGAAAGGGTTTTCTTACAAAATGGCAGACAAAAATTATGTTAAAGAAGTTATTCGAAAAAGTGGTGTTAATATATACGACTATTTCAAAAAGATTAGACCAGATGTTAAAAGATTGGTCTACACATTCCTCAATGTAAAATTTGAAATGATAATAAAAACTATTTATTCAAAACCACTGGGAATGTCTGGAAAAATAGAGAGATATTATAATAGTGGATTTGTAATACTTGGTGCGCGGAATGAATTCAACAAAGTTTATAATTCTATTTTCGAAAAGTATAAAGCATGGGAAGAAGAACATCAGGGAAAAGAATCTGGTTTAATATTTAATGAAATAGAAAATACTGAAGTTAAAGTTGTTAGAGTGAAAGGTGTAAGTGGATTATCATATTTCGATCTAGGAATAAAGTTTAAGAGTCTATTAAATATAGAAAATAAAGATAATAAATGTTTTGCCTATAGTGTAATTGCTGGAATACTTTATAAAATTAAAGAACATTCGGAACAAGGTGATGAATTTGCTATCAAATATTTCAAAGACAAACAAAATCAACATACTTTCTCGGAAATGAAAAAAGACCCCAGAAGAGTATCAATTTACAAACCCTGTTTAGAATATATTAATATGGAAAATATTGAATACCCGGTAAGTATGAATTCAATAAGAATATTTGAAAAACAAAATGAAAATATATCTATAAATATTTTTGGTGTAGAAAATAAACTTTTTAATCCATCTGATAAAAATTTCGATAAACTTAAACAAGAAAAGAATTTACGTGATATATATCCTTTATATAGAAGTGAATTTAAAGACAGGGAATATGTAATAGATTTATTATATGTTACACACGATGAAAAAAAACATTATTGTCTAATCAAAAATTTCAACGCCTATCTCAACCACAATTCTAGAAAAAGATACTTTTGTAGAAATTGTATTAATGTTTCGTACACCACTGAGAATGCACTAGAAAAACATATGGAGGATTGTCAACGCAGTACCCCGATTAAATATAAAATGCCCGAAGAGGGAAGTAAATGTAAATTTGAAAATAACCAATTTGAATTAAAACTTCCATTCGTCGGTTATGCTGATTTTGAATCAATTAATATAAAACTAAGTTATATGGATATAGATTTACGAAAACAAATAAACAAACTAAAAGTAAAAAGTAAATTACATTATGTTAATTCTAAAATAAAGAATAGGGTTATTAACAAAATAATATGTGAAGAAAGGGTAACTAAAAAAGAAGCCAAAAGAATTTACCATTATTATATTAATAGAAAAATATCTGATGGAAGTTTCAAAAGATATTTAGATACAATTAAAGAAAGATGTATCGAAAAATATTTTAACAAACAGATTGATAAAATTTTTGATAAGTGGGTTGAAGATGGAAGACATATTGAAGTTTCAAAACATGAAGTGGAAAAAATTAATAAAACTTATAATTATAATTTTAGAATTGATGAAATTGAAGAAAATTTACGTAATAAAATAAAAAGAAAAAATATTAAATTATCTTTCAAAGATAACACAATAAATTTACAACAACAGAAAGTAGTTTCTTTTGGTTTACAATTTGTTTCTGAATATCCAGATATTATACCAAATAAAAATATTAATTATGCACCATCGGAAAACGCAGAAAAAGATTTTATTGAAACATGTTTGAAATATAGAAATAAAATTAAGTGGGCTTACCATCATGCAGAAAAGAGATTTAAAATTCCAGAAGATGAAAAAGAAAAATTATACAATTCTTCTGATTGTTGTTATTTGTGTAAAAAGAAATTGGAAAGGGGGGAAAAGATAATAGAACATAATCATTTATCGGGGGAATTTAGAGGAATTTCTTGTTCCAGTTGTAATAGATTAGAATCCAGAGATGGAAAACAATTTCCAATCTTTTTTCACAATGGGAGTGGATATGATTTCCATTTTTTGACAGAGGAATTACTAAAACACGAAACTATGTATGAAAAAGTAAAGGTGTTACCAAAGGACACCGAAAATTATATATCAATAACATTTGGGGATAGATATTTTAAATTAGTTTTTAAAGATAGTATGCGGTTTTTAATAAGCAGTTTGGATAATTTATCAAAAACGTTGGAAGATAATCAATATAAAATTCTCAAAAGAGAATTGAATTCCGATTCGTTGTTTAAAGATTTAAAATTTAAAGGAAGTTTCAAAGGAATATTTCCCTACGACTATTTCGACTCATTTGAGAAATTAAAATTAAAAGAATTCCCAGATAAAAAAGAATTTTATTCAATACTTTACCAAAAAGATATTTCGGATGAAGAATACGAACACGGAAAAAAGATATTCAATAAATATTGTAAAACTTTCGAAGATTATTTAATGTTATATCAAAAACTAGATATTTTAATATTGGCAGATGTTTTTGAAAATTTTAGAGATCTTTGTTTAAAATCATATAAAATAGATCCTGCGTATTGTTATTCTGCACCGGGACTAACTTGGAATGCAGGATTGAAGTTTACTGGAATTGAACTAGATTTATTAACAGACATCGATATGAAATTGATGTTCGAAAAAGGAATTCGTGGTGGATTTTCTGGTGTATTGGGAAAGCGTTATGTAAAAGCAAATAATAAATATACTATTCCAGCAAAACTATCCAATTATCTCTGGTATACAGATGCAAATAATTTATATGGATGCGGAATGTCGGAAAAACTTCCATATAAGAATTTTAAATGGGAAGAAGATATAAAACAGGATATAAATTATTATTTAGAAAAATGTTCGGAAGAAGTTGGTATGGTTTTTAAAGTTGATTTATCATATAATAACCTAACGAGATTTAAATTAAGAAAGTTTCCCCCAATGCCAATATCTAGAAAAATAAAAGAAGAAGAAATATCGGATTATACAAGAGATTTCTTGGAACAAAATAAAACCAAATTGGGAGATGTAGAAAAATTAGTATTAGATCTCCATGATAAAAAAGAATATATTGTACACTATGATATTTTAAAATATTACATTTCTCTTGGAATAAAAGTAACGAAGATACATAGTATAATATCTTTCAATCACAAAGCATGGTTGAAACCATATATAGATTTTAATACAAATATGAGGGCGAAAGCATCAAATGATTTTGAGAAAGACTTCTATAAATTAATGAATAATGCATTTTACGGAAAGACATTAGAAAATATTTCTAATCGTTGTATGGTAGAATTAACAGATAACCCAGAAAGATTAAAACAATTGGCTTCTAGAGATACTTTAAAAGATATTATAGATTTTAATGATAATTTTAAGGCGGTGTTGTTGAATTATAAATCAATGTATTTCAATAAACCAATTTATTTGGGGATGTGTATTTTAGATTATTCAAAATTAGTAATGTATAAATTTTATTATGATGTTATTGAAAAATATTTTCCAAATAATGAAGTTTTGTACAGCGACACCGACTCTATGGTTTTAAATATATATACCAAAGATTTATACAATGAATTGAAAAAAATATCAAAATATTTGGATACTTCAAACTATCCAAAAGATCATCCTTTATTTTCAAATAAAAATAAAAAAGTAATCGGGAAGTTCAAAGATGAATTAGGTGGGAATATAATGACAGAGTTTATAGGAATAAGAAGTAAAATGTATGCTTTTGAATATATAGAAGGGGGTTCCTCCTTTTTCAAATGCGCTGCAAAAGGTGTTAACAAAGCGGCTAAAAAAGAATTTAATTTAGAATCATACAAAGATTGTTTATTCAACAAGAAAGTAATCAATAAAATAATGTTCAATTTGGTACACAAAAA
The DNA here is from genome assembly GCA_008271625.1 of Lutraria rhynchaena. Classification (NCBI taxonomy): domain Eukaryota; kingdom Metazoa; phylum Mollusca; class Bivalvia; order Venerida; family Mactridae; genus Lutraria; species Lutraria rhynchaena. Next base: position 2,183,438 of record VIBL01000056.1, on the reverse strand, counting down.
ACATGAAATATTTTTGAATGAAATGGTTAAAGTTGGGCTTTCGTACAATGATGATAAAATTTATATATGTGAAAATGGAATAGATACTTTATCTTATGGAATGGATTCACTTTATTTCGTTTAATTTCCGAGCGAAGCGAGGAAAAGCTTCTTATTTTTAGAGGGAACCTTTGGTTCCCATACCAAATCTCATTTTCGTTCCAATAACTTTATTAACAATCGATCTATCTATTTTTTCCCTTACGGTAGGATTATAAATACCTTTCATTTCTTGTAACATATTTTTATCACAAACTTTATTTCTTGATTTAGTATCTTTATTTTTTAAATAACATACATCGTGATGATATGCAGCTTCATCAACTCTGTTTATAGGTTTACTCCAACTTTTTGGAGTGAGATCAGAGTTTAATCTTTTATTTAGTTTAGTTCCGGGTCCTGTAAAATTATGTCCCGGTAGATGCATTTCAAAAGGTAAATTATTTATAGTTTTGTTTACCATACCTTTTCCTTTGGAAACAAATTGATATTTCATTATTCCACACACTTCACACCTTCCCCGTTTCATCGGTCTTCCATTTTTCGAAACAATATCTTCTATACCGAGAGTATTAGTTTGTTTTTTGCATTTTACACAATACATTTTAAAGAGGAAACTTTTAAGTTTCCCGGTTCAGTTCGCTTTCGCTCCTAAAAAATGGAAATAAAAGATTTATCATGGAATACAACAACGGGAAAACGAAATAATCATCACCTTTTACCAAAAAGTATTAGAGGTTTAATTATTGGGAAATCCGGATGTGGGAAAACTACTTTATTACTTAATCTTTTACTAAAACCGGAGTGGTTGGATTATGACAATCTTCAAGTTTTTGGGAAGAGTTTATTTCAACCAGAATATTGTATTTTGAACGAAGCTTTTGAAAAGAAATTATCCAAAGACGAAATACTTCAACTTTTTGATAATCGAGAAGAAATTGTAAATAATAATATTTCACCGAGTGAGTTAATTAAAGCATGGGTGGGAGATGAAAATAGAACGAATGGGATGAAAAGTAGTTTTTATGAATTTGCTGAAGATGTCCCAGATCCCAGGGATTTGAATCCCAATGATAAAAATTTGATGATATTTGATGATTTAATTTTAGAAAAACAAAATAAATGTGAGGCCTATTATATTCGTGGAAGACATAGCAATGTCGATTGTTTTTATCTTTCACAAAATTATTTCAAATTACCTAGACAAACTATAAGGGAGAATGCTAATTTTATTTGTTTGTTCCCACAAGACTTAAAAAACATAAATCATATTTATAATGATCATGCAAGTCATGATATGGAAAAAGATATGTTTAAAGAACTTTGTAAAACCGCTTGGAAAAAACCATATAACTTTGTAACTATAGATCTTTCTTCTAAAAAAGATAATGGAAAATATAGAATTGGTTTGGATGAATTTTATCTTCCGACCGAATAACTCACTTCGTTCGGTTAAAAATGGATAAAGAATTATTAGAAACACTTGTTAAAAATACAGAACCAAAAAGTTCCTTTCAGATTATAGTATCTGATAATAAAACAAATTTTAAAACTATGTTCAATCCCCCAATACAACTTGATAAAACGAGAAAGTATGAAATAGCACTCGTTAACCTTGAAACGTATTATTCTTTTCCAAATATCACCAACGAGAATAATCATTTTAAATATTCCAAAGATAATGGGAAAAATTGGGAGACAATTAGAATACCTACGGGAAGTTATGATATAGTTGATATAAATAATTTTTTACAAGATATATTTATTACAGCAAATCCAAATACTTTAAAATCTAGAATAGAGATAAGAGATAATTTCACTGTTGATTTCGATAATTCAAAAAGTATAGGTAGAGTATTAGGTTTTAATCGTAAAAAATATAAATCTGGAATTCACGAATCTGAAAACGTTGTTGATATTCTCAGTATTAATAGTATACTCGTTAATATAGATATTATTTCTGGTAGTTATGTAAATGGTTCTTCACAAAATACGATCTACAGTTTTTTCCCTAACGTAAGTCCCGGATATAAAATAATTGAAACACCCCACAATTTGGTTTATCTACCAATTACTTTGGATACAATACGTGGTCTAGAAACAAAACTTACGGATCAAAATGGTGAATTGTTGGATTTAAGAGGGGAAAATATTACGATAAGATTTCATTTACGTCAAATATAACGAGCGAAGCGAGTGTTTCTTTTTTTCCGTTAGGAGCGAGGGCGAACCAAAAAAATATAATATAAAATGAGTTACATAAATACAAAAGTTAATATTTCTGATGGACAAAAAAATAAAATTAAACGTGCTATAAAAAATAACACCGCTACGAGTATACGTTTGGATAAAGATGATTTCAAAGGTGAAGATATTATAGCTATTACCGAGACACAATTGAATAAAATAAAACGAGCTAGTGAAAATGGTGTAGGAGTAACACTTAAATTAAGTAAAGCGCAGCTATCACATAACGCAAAAATTGAAGGTGGTTTTCTTCCTATGTTAGCAGGTTTAGCTGCAAGTGCTTTACCCGTATTGGCAAAAACGGTATTACCGGCTATCGGAGTAGGAGCATTATCGGGTTTAGCTAGTACAGCTGCACAGAAAGCTATTGGTTCCGGTTTGTATCTTAAAAAAGGTGGTCGTGTTTGTCAACTAGAAACTGATGGTGAAGGTTTATATTTGAAACCAGCTTCGGGTTCTGGATTTAAGTCTCTCGGTGATGGTTTATATTTAAAAAAAGAAGGTGGAAAATTGTATGATGGAATGGGTCTCCTTTTGGGGGAAAATAGCCCTTTTAAAAATATTCCACTTTTGGGATTCTTGTTATAAAAATGGAAGAACGAAACGAGTGGAAGGTTAGAATTGGAAATATTTTACTTCCATATAAACCATTAACTAATTTTGAATTGATAGATGCAGTTAAAAAATTAAAAATTCCTAATTTTAGAGGAGTGTTTATGAGAGATCAACTCCCTGAATTTCCTTTCCCCGAAGAATGTGGGGTAATGAATTTAGATGATACAAATCCGAATGATGAGTTTGGTTCTTCGGATTCCAAAGGTACCCACTGGGTATGCTGGTATGTTTCCGAAGGGAACCCTATTTATTTTGATAGTTACGGAATACAACCACCTTTAGAAATAATAAACTATTTGGGGGTCTTACACTCTGAAATAATATACAATGCAGAACAAATACAACCAAGGGGGACAGTAATATGTGGGCATATATGTTTATTTTTTTTAAGGGCGAGGGCGAACCAAAATATAAAAGCTTAAAAAATGCCTGTAGATAAATTTGGAAGAATGCCCAAAACTGAGGTTTCGAAATCGGATATATCTTTAAATTATATAAACAATAACTTTTTGAAAAGAGGGGAAATCGATATGTTTGGAAATAAGATCACGAACCTCGGAACTCCTACAGATGCCGGCGACGCGGCACCTAAATCATTTGTGATAAGGAGAATAAACAAGATAGCAAAGGATTACGATTTAGAAAATTTAAAACAAGTAAAAACAGATATCATAGAAAGGATGAGAAAAAATTTAGAAAAATATATCGACAAAGAAAAATTGGAAGCCGAACTAAATAAACTTAAAAAGGAATGGGCCTTGGATGATAAAACCAGTGAAGATGAAATTACTCAGAAAATAATGAAGGATATTGAAAAAGGTGTGAACATTCTCAAAAATGATTTAAAAGATCTGGTGGATGAAAAAAATGAAGAGACGTTACAGTTGGTTGTAAATAGGATGCAAACCGATATTGGTGAAGTTATTTCGGGAAGAAATAAGAAAATCAGACAACTGGAAAAGACTATACATGATTTTAAAAACATTCAACTATCCTTTCTCATGTTTTCGTTGGAAATTAGTAAAGATACTGTAATAAAAGTATACCAAGACTTAACAGGTCGGATTCATATTGCAGATAAAAAAAATAAACATTATGAGTATTTAACAAAGGTGTTTGTTATGTTACCGAACGAGCATATTAAATATGATGAAATAGTTGAATATCCCCTTCTTCATAGTATGGGGGTTGGTCGTCAACATAGGATGGAAGATTGGCTACTTAAAAAGCCGGGTGTTTACACACTCGACATTGATTTGAAATTTAAATCCAGTGTTCCGGATCACTCAAAACAAATGTTTGCTATAGTCCTTGATGACGGAAGGGAACAAACATGTTCGGAAGAACAAGGGGGGTGTAAGAAAGTATGGACATTTAATATTGATAAGCCGGAAACCCGTATGACAATCAGCCCTTTGGCATTTAAGGAATATGCTTTTACCGAAAAGGGATATATAAAATTATATTATAAACCAAAATAATTAACCATAAACAACACTCATCTTATTTCCATCCGATTGAAATTTTATCATTTTATCACTAATAACAACTGCATAAGCTTCCGTTCCTGCTGGGACGTTTGCATTGAATTGTGCTTTCACTTGAATATCGGTAACCGAATTCTTCAACCTTTCACTTTGTTTACTTACATCAAATACGAAGATTGGAAAAAGAGTTTTGTAATCGATTGGAGTTATATTTGGGTTGGAAACCAATTCATCCATATGGTAAAATTTTGATCTGAATACAGCTGCATCACCGTAAGCTCTACTATACTGGTTCTTAGTAAAATTCAATTGATAATCAACTTCAGGATATCTATTAGAATTAAGCATTACATACATATTCTTCAGGTTCACATTATCGAATATAGCGGGATTCCGTTCCTGATTACCGCTTTTGGCAGTTTGAAAACCAATAATAATCCAACGAGGTTTTTCTGGACTTGATTTAACCGAAAGTCTCCAAGAGAAACTGGATGATCGCGGAACTGATATAGTATCACATTGTCTCATTCTATACCCCACGGGAAAGCTGGTTTTATCTTCTATCGTTTTATATAGTTCAAACTTTTCAACATCGGCAGGAAGAACGTGTGGAATAAACCATGATAATTTTTCGAGAAAAACGTTACCATTAACACTACCAGCTCTAAAAATTGCATCATTATCGCCCTTTCTGACTAGAGTCAATGTTTGTTTCATACCATATATTATTTTATTATAATCTTCACAAAACCCAAAAATATGTTTTAACGGAACTCTAAAACTAAACGTTCCCTTTGGATCTGGTTGTTGAATTAGATAAGCTTGACGAATACCAAATCCAATATTGTTATCAAGATGTGCATTAGGAGTCGTATCTTTGTACCAGAGTTGATTTAACCCTTGACTTTTTGAGAAATCATCCGGATACTTTAACATTCCCAACATCGTACTAGATTGTCCGGGATAAAAGACGGATTCAATCTCTTGTCCAGAAAGTTGATACTTTATATTATTGAATAAAAACATAAGACCATTATTTATTAACGCAACAACATCCGCATTCGCATAATTTGTTCCATCGGCCTTTGCTAATCTTCCTTCAAACAACAAATAACTTTCACTAGGATGGGTAAATAAATCTTGTGTTTCTATATTAATTCTAATTTCTCCGGGGGTATTTAAATTAGTTCCTGTGATAGGTTCGTATTCATGGTATTCGTATTTTTCAATACTTTCATCTGTTATGGGAACTTCAGTAATTTTCAAAATATCCTCCATTTTAATAAGGAAACTTTTAGTTTCCCCGGTTCGCCCTCGCTCCCCAAAAAAAAAATTAAGTTTTTTTTAACCTTTGAATCAATTCTTGAATACTCATAACCTTTGATCCTCCGGCATCAATAATTGAAGAAAGATTAGGTTGCGATTGTAAAGAGCTCCCATTCGGTCGCGTATGTTTTTGTATAATTGATTTGGATTTCGGGGTTAAAAGTTTACTAGCGTGAGACACTGCTTTCTTTCCTACCATATCTAACACTTTTTTTCCTGCATCATCTAACGCTTTCTTTCCAGCAGATTTTCCAGCATCGAGTGCTAATTTTGCTATATTCATCGCAGCTGTTTTGGTAAATAAATTTGCCATAGTGTCAAATAGTCCACTTCCTCCATACTTATATCGTCTTTTAAATCCATAATTTTTTATTATTAACATTTTGTTAGTATTTTTTTATATTCTTTGGAATTTAAAATATTTTGATTTTTAAGATTATCACAAATAGAAATTATTTCGTTTTGTACTCCCGTATTACCTGCTTTTTTACTTTCTATTAATAAATCAAGTCTTTCAAGTAATTTATTCGGATCCGAAAGACCCGAACCGGAAGCGGAAGGTTTATCTTCATTTTTATAAAAATGGCTGTTTCTCCATATTGGTTTAATAAAATTATTATATTTTTCCCCTTTATTGGACTTTGGACGTTTGGTTTTTGGATCATTACCTTGGTAAATAGAATTTGAGTGAAACAACAATCTGCCATATTCCTTATAATCATTTTCTGTGATTTCATCCTTCGGTTTCTCAAACAAAATAAGTTCCCACAATCCATCGGTTCCTTTGAATTCTCTACCACCTACCTTTATATTATCGCCTTCAAACTCAACGGGTTTATCTCCAATATAAAAATTCCCGTCTTTGGAATATATCCCAAACGTTTTATCGATTCCGGATTTCAACCCTATATATTTTAGATATTTGGTGGTGGTTGGTCCCAATCTCGTTGTATTGTCATCGAAAGATGGTTCCGGTGAAACCGAAGGACCTGGTAGAGCAGGAATAACCGGTGGACCCGGAAGAGCCGCGAAGGCCGGAACAATTTCTTTCAATGGTTGAAGTTCTTCTTTTATTTCTTCGGCGGTGACCCTCTGTATATCCGTAACGGGTTTAAAAAATTTTCCCAAATCTTCCTGAAATTCTCTTTCTCCAACACGTTCTCGAAGTTGACTTTGTTGAATATTTTTCTTTGTTTCAAGAAATTCTTTTACCATTGATTCTCTTTTCTCGGGATCTTTAATTTTTAGAAATGACATTCTTTTTTTATAGGGTAATTTAAGGTTTTAGTTCTCTAAATTCAATATCTGATTTTTCAATATTTTTTCTTGTTATCATTTTTATTTCATCTTTTAACTTGTAATATTTATCCAACTCCGAAGATATAAGTTGAAATTCTTCATCACTTATTTTCCCATCATTTAAAGCTTGTGAAATATATGAATTTATAGTATTAAGTTTTGTAGTTGCGAGAGTTCTTATTTTTTCATGTTTTTCTACTTTGGAAGAAAAGTGTTTATTTAAATATTTCCCCGGAATACCTATTGCTCCACATCCTGCGGAGATAGACATAAATATTTCTGGAAAAGGTAATATAGGAGAAAGTGCTCCGAGTAAAATTGTTGAAATATTAAGTAACACCTCAATAAAATATATAATATTTCTAAACATTCTATATTTCTTAACTAACAGTATTCTAACTTCCTCTTCAGTTTCAAGAATACTTTGAACTCTTGTAATTTCTTTTAGTCGAAATTCTTGTGATTCCATTTTTTAAGTGAAGAAATTAAGGGTAGTTTTTATGAACAAGAATTGCAGATTACCGAATTTTGAAAACAAAAAGTCTAGAGGGGGTGAAAAAATAAAATAAAATAAAATAAAATTGAAAGTCTCGAGGGGGGATACGGGGAAAAAGTCCCGTGGGGGGATACGAGGAACAGGAAATAAAAATAAAATAAAATAAAATAAAATAAAATAAAAACTTACGGATATACAGAACATAAAAATAAAAAAAAAATAAAAAGTTTTGTTGTGTTGTATTATGAAAAAAAAAAAAGTACAAATTGTTACAAAAAAAAAAATATAAAATAAAACAATAAGTCCCGAGGGGGGGTACGAGGAAAAACTCTCGAGGGGGGATACGGGAGTTACATTTTGATATAAAAAAATTTTTTTGTTGTGTTGTATTATGAAAAAAAAATTAAAGTACAGATTGTTACAAAAAAAAAAATATAAAATAAAAAAATAAAAAGTTTTGTTGTGTGTATACTAGAGGGGGTGAAAAAAAAAATAAAAAAAGTTTTGTTGTGTTGTATTGTGAAAAATTAAAGTACAAATTGTTAAAAAATAAAAATAAAATAAAACATATGTCTCGAGGGGGGGTACGGGAGTTGTGTTTTTAATATAAAAATTTTGGAGGGTGTAACTTTTTTTTTTTTTTTTTTACATTGCGGGATAGCCGACATCTAACATATTACTAATGTGTACGTTCACATTTAAAATAAACAGAAGTTAAACTGATTGTCATGGTTTTTTTATCATAAATCCAGAGACATTACACTGTTTAAATTGTCTTAGTTTCAGGGCTAACAAATATATGACCAGTGATATCAGCATATTTGATTACTTGAAACAGTTGTTAGCAGACAACAAAAATTATAACCAAATTGACATTAATGAAGAGCTCAAAAGAGCGGCACCAATGCTTGTCTGCGTTTAAGATATTCTATTTAATAAGCAATTTTGACCAAAATTCTAAGTTAAAAAGGGGCATAGCGCCCTCCAAAATATAGCCCTCCAGATGACAACGATGACAACATTGCCACAGTGATCATAACACCTTGACTTTTTTTCGAAACAGATGAGCTAATAAAACAAATAATGAATTATGCATGGTTATTAAGCATATACCTTACTGATCCGACAGGTTTTAGTTTTGTCAAAGTTTCATCATCCACTGAACCTTCTTCTTGGCATTCTTTGATGGCACATTCCTTCACACCAAGATTTGAAGCCAAACCACCAGCACACTGTACATTAAACCAGAATAACGGAACCAAAGAGTAACACATCAGGAATAAAAGTTTACAAGAATGTAGCCAGACCGTTTTCCTATTTTTAGTAAAAGTGACCTTGACCCCTGACCCCAACATAACAATTTGCTTTAGACCAACTTTGACAGCAATGGGTCCATCTAAATTAATGTTATTGGACAGAAAGCAATAATTTGAGGTCAATGCTTACTTTCTACTTTAATGTAGGTTGTTGATTTGTTTCCAACTGCTGAACAATAAAGTTTTTAATGTAGCCATTCATTTACCATACCTTGCACATTAAGTTGAATACACAACAAATATAGGGCTAATTGCAGCTAAAAAGTAAACTCTAGAAATTGACCCTTTGCCTCATAATACTGCATTTCATCAAATCTGAAGCAGATGACTTTTGAAAATATTGTGGCAAAAGAAGCCATTGCTTGAATTAAGTAACAGCTTCTTTTGCCACAATGTTTTCCACTCTGTCAGGGAGAAATATCCCATTTTCCTTAAATAAATTAATGTTTTGTACATTAGCTTTGAATTTGGAAGAGTCCAAAATATGCTTGTGAATCAAATGTTTTATGAAGATTTACTGTATTATAACACATATCATCAATAATTATTAACATTAATACCATATTATCCAACATATTCGGGTAAGTTTGTTTAGTTTTTGATCTCTTGCCAATCCACATCATGAGCTGTCCATCAATATAGGTATATCCATTTATATGAACACCATATTGTATAACTCCAAACAAAGCTGAAAAATATAGAAATACTGTCAAACTTCATTTAACTCTCTCACTGCCAATGTCACCATGTGGCAACTTGATGAGGAGTGCCAATGTCACCTTTCAGTGATCAGTATGGGTCTTGACTTAAAAGAAGTCTATAGACTTTAGTGAAGTCCACAGATCTCGGGCTCCTGTGATCAAACCATGGCTGCGACACATTATCCACCATTAATTCAAACAACTCAGAGGAGAAGTTAGCAGTTACTTTGAGAGAACATGGTGAGCACAAGAAAGAAATACTTGGCACTGAGAAATGCCACTTATCAGAAATTTGGAAACGAAAGTATTAATAGCCAACTGTGAAAAATTGCTACCTGCGAAAAAAATGGCTGCACTTGAGGACAGACAAAAATGAGTCATGTTTATGGATACCCGACAAATCCTAATTCAATGACGCCAATCCAAATATTTCTAACAGCAAATACAGTGTGTATAAATATGTAAATATTTGGGGACAAATCACATCTCAGGTGTACTGAAAGTATTTTAGACAAAAAATAAAAATGTAAAGCTTTCTAACCTACCTATTCTATTTTTTGGGGGGCATAGTAACTGTAAACATGACTTTTCTAACCTAAGCATAGGTTAATTGATGCAATACAATTAACCTAATAATAAAGGCCAACTATACATATATCTTCTCTTCCTGTGTATTTGTTCACATATTCATACATTTGTACCAATCTTGTTTTGACATTTACATGTATCCACATGGCTGAGGAAAATTAAGACGTTTTATGAAAGAAGAGACAAAACCATTGGAAGATAAACATAAAGAAATTACTTTCTACACACCCAATCCGTATATCGAATCTTAAAACACAATAGCCAGTATAGATGACTTAAAATATATATGAGGACTACTTTAAAGTCTTTCATTTCTAAACTCATGGCTTTTGTACTTTAAAAAAAAGCATGAATTATTATTTAGATCAGGTGAACCACACGGTGCAATACTGAGTCTAAAAGGAAAAATTTGCTCAATACTAAAACTTCACATTTGGACCACCTCAATATTAAGTCCACCTTATTACTACATCCATTCATTTTTAGACTGATTTTGATCATTTTCCCTAAATTTTAATCTGACAATGAGAGCAACATATTAGTAAGACCTACTCTTTTATTTTCCAAAGGTAACCTTAACATCAAGGTTTATGCATTTGATGAGAAAAGTTAAAAAAAACACAAACTAATAACAAATGTAAATTAAGTGACGTTATCTAATTGAAGGAAGAACTCATTTACATAAGCATAGTAAATTCTAAAAGTCACGATTTAACCACACACACACCAATCTGAACATTTGTTGTTCAAGTAGTAAGTCATACACTATACAAACTGCTCTTACAAACAGATTAGATAGTCTAAATAAATAACAAGTAAATAAACGTTGACTCACGACAAGCGGATCGTTCAATATGAATCATGGGGGGATCTTTTCTATTGTAGTAAACAGGATACATCTAAATAGTAAACAAAAACATGCACTTCAAAATATTCTGTAGTTCATGCAACGGAAATCCAAACAATTGATAAAGTGATTAACTTAAATGAGTCATGAAGTATTAATATATCACTTCACATTAAGTATGACCAATTAACAACATGAGAAACAAGAAATTTTAGATTAGCTAATGGCCTTACAATACAGGCTATTACTGAGATCTGCGTAATTACTAGTATTATTTAATAATTTTTGAAATTCTATAGTTTGTATATCAAATTGTCATAACCCTTGTTCTACATGAAATCACAATGTAGAATTTTATGTATACGTTGTAAATACCATACATGAAAGATACTGGATTTCCTTTGGAACTATACATCTCAAGAGCAGGCATCCCGAAAATTGCCTGACCGTCAGACATGTCAGGCAAATTTCGAGTAGGTCCTATAACTTTTCAGCAAGTGCCAGACCAGATGTCCGGCAGTCAAGCACGATTTACAGCATATATCACTTATTTATAATATATTTGGTCAGACAAATTTTCATTTGGTCAGGCAGAAATTCTAACTTTGCCTGTCTAAACGTCAGGCAAGTATTCCAGCAGTTTTGAGAAGCCTACAAGTAATCCACTACTTTCATATTTTGGACATAATGTATATATACCTCATTCCTCCAACCTTGTAAGGTGAAAAACTTATTCTTTTGCTTCAGGTCATCCAGAACTTGTGCCATTGCTACTGTTCTATCGTCAACCATTGATAATTTTTCATCTATATGAACGGCCACAATCTATATTACATACCGTATTTATTTAAATTTGTAATCAGATACAGTACCTAAACTATGGAACATAGCATCATAACTATACATGCATATGTCATACATATACACATTCATTTGTACTGGCATTTTTTTAAACATTCTTCAAATTCCTTAATCAAACACAGTTACCCAGTAAAACCCTTGTAATATGACAAAGCTTAGGGTCAGACAAACATTACAATTTCCACATTAGACCGGAGCTGATTTAGCAAAAACATTGTTGATATCTCAAACAATCTGACAGTCTTTGGAATGCCTGTCAGTTTTGAATAGGGTTATATGTTACCTATTATTCATAATGTACAGTCAGCAAATTTTCTGCCATGAAATAAATCTGACTGTAATTTAAATTGCAACAAATTTATTTCAGGACAAGTATGAAGTTTTCCAAATCCAGAATTGCTACCAAAAATAACAAAATTGGAAAACTTATAAAGTTTCTCAGCTTACTTTTCCATTTTCTCTAACAACTTTGAACACATCAGAATAATTGCCTAATTCATTCACACAATCCGGTCCTACAATACCAACTTTGTGTTCCTTAATGTAAAAACCAACATTACAAGAACCTTGTTCATCACCTACAAACAAACACAAAATTATCAGACAAGTCTAAGGTAAATAATCAATATGTCATGAAAGAAGCTAAAAATTTTGACTGCAACTAAACAATATGATAATTTATCTCTTTCCCCTTAATTAGTGTACTTTATGTCTGGTTGAAATTCAACAGAGGGCAAACAGCAATAATAAATACCAAAATGAGACAGCGGACATATTTCCCAAATTTATAATAAACACAGACTTACATGACATGTGATAGCATTTGTTTTTTTTATGAAAAAGAAAAGTAACAAAACATGTACTTTAAGCATAATTATAGAGTTTTTATTTGTATGAAAGGCAGATGCTCTGCTTCATCATGCTATTTACAATCAAAATAGATTTTCAGACAGATTGGATAAAATTGATTTATTGGAACATACAGTAATCTTATATACTGATCACCTGCTCCAGTACCATTTTTTTATTTCCATAAACAGTTGATTCTCATAGCGTCAAACTTGCTTATATAAAATTTTGTTTGTGATCATGACTTTTTTCTTCTATTCTCTGTATGATATTACCTCCAATTCACTTATCTCCAAATTTTGTAAATGTGAAACTACAATTTTGTCTCCATGACTCTAATTAGCATGTAGTCTGAGTAGTTTTTCTATAAGTTGGAGCTGATTGACAAACAGTGAACACTTCCACACCTATTATGATATCTCATTAATTGTGCTAAAGCCTCCATTAGAAAATCAAAAATGAGGTGACAAACAATAACCATAAGTGATATGATACCACATCATGATAATCATACTGTAAATTAAGTAATGGTAGGAGGTAAAGCAAACAAATATGCTTCACATGTGACTACAGATGGCTTGCAGTGAGTATCCGAGAATGATGATACTAGGATACTCATGGGTTTAACTTGAAAATCGAGTATGAATACTCACCACCACTGGTATTGTTGGATTGGTAAAGTGTGAGCTTAATAAAAAATTTCATTCAGAAAGCATTGCAACAAATGTAATGTGGACGGAAAGCATACCCATCTGAAAATATGTAAAGCTAGACATGTCTTGTTTTCAAATCCATAACTAATATCATTATGTGTGAAAAATTTATTTATATTACAGCCTGACATATGGCCGTATTTATTCTATTTTGTAAAAAGTATCTGAACTTGATACATTATCAACTACTATTATTATTAAGAATATTAACATATTTTGTTTCTTATCTTTGTTTCCTACTGATGTATATGCTTTATTCAAGCAAATCATCAACACACATACATTGTAATAAAGGTAGCGCATTAACGCACACACTTGGAAAATTTCAAATTATAAATTATTTGTTGATCTAAAATTCTGCTTATCCCAAACTTATTTTCACAGTCCCTAAGAATCTGAGATAATGAGAATCAACTGTATATAGTAACAAGATGAATACAGACATAACTTGACACAAACATGATATTTACGATTCATTTACATCAAGTACATGAAGTATAGCGCCTGGAAAAAAGTCTATCTCTAGAGGCAAAATCTATTCTATTCTAAATAAGGGTTAGGTGTCACATAGTTCAGTCAAGGGGTTGGCATTGAAAATGAACAATATAAACCCACCAATATTAGTAAGGTTTTCAATTGAATAGGTACCACAGCCTATGTTTGAGAAAATCCCCCATGTATTCATAATTATTCGTGACTTTGTGTTTCATTGCAAAATCATTAGTGTAAGTAGAAAATACAAGTTCATTTTGTCAGACAGCTTTATAAATATAGTTATAGCTAGATCAGTGGAGCTTCACGCCCAACAGGCAGCAAATTTTGATCTTAGTGCAGCGTGACAGCCCGAGGGTACAACATTTTTTTAATTCAAATCTCAAACGATTGAAACATACTGCGATAGTTGAAGGTATTGAGATTTTTAACAAGCTGCACGACGGCATCGCTCCATTTTTTATCTGTTCTCATACTGCCAAAAATGAAGACGGTGTCATACGAAAAATAGCCAAAAGGGAAGTAACTTGTTTATGTCAGGACTTGACTAAAACCCAATCATACCACACGTACCGTACTTTTTTAACCCACTCGTTGGTATTCTGTGATATATCACATGTTGTACTTTAACAAGTGAATCCCTAGATTAAAAACAGGATACTGCGCTAGTGATTTGACACAATTCTATTAAAACGTATTTCAATGCTGCACTGTAGTCAGACTTAAACGGTGACTATGCGATATTAAGATCGTTTATAATATTATTGATAAATGTTCATTTCAGAAAGTAGACAGAGTTTAATCAAAGTGGAATAAATAATCAATCTATACATGAATTTGTTCAAAAATGGAAGAGCAGCATCGGCTTTATTCTAATTATTAAAACTTCTGCTTTAGAAATAAAAAAGACTATTGTTTTGACTTGATACCTAGGACTATGAATAATTAGTTTCCAACGAACATGTGGTTTTCAAGTATTACAAGAACTGAGTAGACATGTTTTGTGCGGTTAATGATTAATAAATTTGTTCTGCCGTATATTTTCAGTTGGAAACTTCTGATTTTTGTGTTGGTACAAGATGACTGTAAGACAAAATTGATTGTAAAAACAAATAATCGTAAACAATATTGTTTTCGTTGCAATTTTATAAATTTGTTTCCTAGAGTACATATTGTCTCAACTGGCTTTTTCTTTTATAACAATTTGTTTAGAACCTTGTTGTTGTGAAATTCCAGAATACAATGTCATATAATGACGTATTTGTACCCTGACTGCGTCATGTTCCATCAATGTAAAATCAATGATAAATAAATTAACATACAAACATCATAGTTAATATACTACATGTACTAAGTGTATTACGTCCGCATAAAGTTATCTTCGTCACAAGTATATAACTCAGTCATAGTGACCAGTCCGTGACTCGTTTGTGTCATACCCGAATCATCGATATATATATATATGTTCAGTAACAGGGTCAATTTTGTACAGTTGTCAACAGGACGGAGTAAAAGTACAAACATTTAAACCTGTCGCACCTCAGTTAGTATTGTTTCAGGCAAGCGTAATAATTTGTTTTTGTACCAAGTAACGTCACATTTATCAGATTAAATGGGTGTATATATATATATATATGTTATGTTGTATTGATTTGGGATTATATTGCGTCCCTGACCTTTTGTCAAACATAGTCCTGCTGTATAACGAATAGCATTTCTGACGTCACGATGTTCTATTATTCGGACATTTAATCAGCTTTGTTAGCCCGGGGCCTCCAGTCTGCGGTGTTCGGAAAAACAGTCTTAAAATGTCAATTTCTGTTTGTTTATCTTTATTGTTAACTGTATAATTATCATTATCTACGATTTCCCGACCGATAGATTTGTGATATTTTTAGTCACGGTTCATGACCGGAACCGGATACAGAAAATGTATATAAGAACCACAATTTGCAACATGCAATCAGAAATACAGAGAACCCCACTTTGAATGACTTGTAAGATGCTGTACATAAGGTACTTAGACTATTTATATACCTTTAAGATGATCTGCAATTTTTTTTCTGATATACTTAATTACATACATCTACTTTAAGTATGTTGTATATGTTTTATTTGACTGTCTACTAACTTTAAAAGTATGATTATGATGAATTCAACATATTCATACCGAGATCACTCAAGTTTGGTTTTACACATTATATTTTGGTTTTATAAGTTTGCACACGATGAAAATATGTTACAAATATACATATGTGATTTTTTTACCCTTTGCATTTGCCATGTTATTTAATGCAGTTTTTTTTGTCAGATTTTAGCGTTGAAATAATTTAAATCATTGCAATTTTTCTATTATCATGAAGCATTAAAAGAATGTAGCAATTAAACGTTGTAAGATTCGCAATGACCTCCAGATTATGCCTGATTAAATATTGCAAACATACTATTGATCATAAATATTAACATTTGTAACTGGAATTTTCGAAAAAAGTAAGGAAAATACATTTGCTGTATTTTGATAATGTACATTATCTTCATAACCAAAATTTCAAAACATTCAAATCGTAAAGGAGTGATTCCGAACATGTTTTCAAAATGCGGAAACTCAGTTGCTTTAATTTTTCTGTTTTTAACCATTTGATGAAAACTATTTTAGTTTCCTTGATAAAGTTCTAATGAAGATGGATAGTTCTTACTTAGATAAATAAATGGAGGCAATATCATTGCTGTGACGACAGATATTTTGAGATTATTTTACCCTAATCATTTTTTCAAAAGGTGTAAATACTGGTAAATATATTGTCCAGCTTGTGGTAAAAAATACGACAATCGCTTCTTTTATGGAAGATCTTTTCGTACCATAATGACATATACTAACGGTATACTGCGTGTATTTCTCTATTTCTATCCAATGGTGTCGTTATTTATCATTTAAATACATCTCTATCAACGTCTGAAAAGTTGTTCAAAAACATGTAATTAAGTCTTCTTTAGTTTTCATCTGACACTCAACTGCGTGCTTTGTACTTCTCTTAATGTTCATTTTGTTGTCATAATCTTTTACGATTAGCCAAAGTTCAACTTTTGCGTTTCGTTTCTTTTTAAGCGATTGGACACCATAACCTAATTACCAAATATAAACAGACATTCTCCTGTCAAGATTCAGTGCCTCTGATAAATAAAATATTTTCTGTGATTTTCCTGTAAAATATAACATCTTTTTTCACCAATTGTACTAAAGATATTGTTTCACTCTGTTGTAAAACCTATACAATTTGTGGCTTTATTTCTTGTTTTACAAGAACCTTGTATAAGCTGAGACGTTGACAGAGACGCCTGTGAAGGTTGACATACGGCAATTCTGGATAGTGAAAGTGTATTTTTCTTGGGACAAAAATCTTGTCTGATATTTTCTTTGGTCACCAAGATTAAGTTTGTTACCCTTTATTTAAAACTATGACGTACAATAAAAAAGTTATTGGTTTTCACTAACTCGACTGATCAACCATGGACTTTTTAGGGCCTCTGTCGACATTTTACTTGCCAATATTTTTATTTACATATAAGCTATATCTCCGAATTCGAAGATATTATTTACCGAAACTATGGGTTTTGGGGTTTAGTGGAAACATGGTGTATTTTGCTTAAATACAATTTTGCTTTGTATTGACCGCATACAATATTTACTTACAGGCTATTGTTGGTGTTGGTAATAAGTGCGGTCTGTCAAGGCCAGGACGGTACTTTTAAAGCGATAAAAGTAGCAGAGAAAAAAGGGAAGAAATTCCTTCTTGCTAAATGTTTGTATAGAATAGAAGAACCTCTGCCAGGGATAGAATTTAACATATCACTTGATATGCCGACATCATCATTCAGGGTACTAATTATTTTTTGTTTGTACGCAAGATGGTCAATCCGATTCCTTGACAAAAGTCCGAGGGATAACCATTATTGATATGACATTATGTATGCATGTAACGTCATCATTTACGGTAACACATTGTTACATGAACGAAGAATCAAGTAAATGTAGAAACAGATGGAGAAGAGAAAGCTAAACATTATTTGTTATGGCCCAGAGCTGCATGACATTTAAGAACAATACCGCATTGTTAATGACTTGTAGATAGGTTGAAACAGTTCACTATTAGCTAACAACGTCAATATACCTTATGGATACAAGGTGATACTGGAGCCACTTAATTAAATATATTAATTAATAGATAGATACATCATATTTACTAGACATCTGTCCCTTCAGGTAGTTATCGGACATGATAATTGAATCCTTTATGCAGACTTAACATACGTGTAAATGTATAAATATAAATACAAAAGATAGAAATAATGAAAACAAACAAAGTCCTTTCTAGTAATTAATCTTGTTTATAAGAATCGGTGTTTAACATGCTGTTTCATATTTCATTTTTTCTGGTAGGAGAGCTAGCATGTTATTTTGATATTAACTTACTTATTTATCTCGTTGTTCATAAATAACCCGAGACTTCACGATACATGCTATCATTTTAAATGAGTAAAAACTGCTGTTTTGTAGTTACGCGACCGACTCATTTAAATAAAGTTCTCCCACCACAAAAATGTTTTAGCGATTTTGTCAAATTCTCTTTTCTGTCTCTATTTCAGGCTTTCGTTTTCAATACAAACTCAAACCTTACCCCCTTCAAAATGTATACCTACCTATCTACCTACATAAATACATACCTACCTCACTCACTCCCTCCCTACCTACCTACCAACCCACCTACCCATTCCATGTTGTCACGTAATTCTATAATGCACTACTTACCCATAAGACGATTATAATAAGTGAATTTTTGAGCGACCCAAGCTATGTTTACGACCACCCCCGTCCCCAGTCTGTTTGATATTTTCTTTAGCGGATTTTCTTCAATAAAAACTACAACTAAGTGCATCATATCCATTGCGTATATATGAGAATGTTTACGGCGGGAAATGGCAACTTTTACCGAAATTTTCCGAAGGTACTTAATATCTATTCCTTTCTTACTTTGTTTTCAGTCGAAGATTATTTCAGTCACAAGCAATGATGGCAATATTTACGAAGTGAAGAACAAGCGTGATGTTTTACCAAAAAAGTTCAATGGCGTATTTCGCGTAATGTTCACTGGTGAAATTACCCCAACCGCGACCTGTTCATCTCTCAGAATACTTAGTATGTAACTTAATACTTCGTCACCATTATATATCATGTGTATAATTATCATGGTTTTCAATTCATTTGATCATTTATAACTTAGTTCGTTGTTGACAAACATTGATTGGTTACGTTCTAGGCATTTAAATATGTACGGTAAACGCTGCAATAACATATTTAATCAGAACGATGGTCAAGTTGATATTAAGATAAAAATATGAAATTGCAAATTACAAATTACCAACTGGCAGTTTAAAAAGTTGTTGCAAAGGTCATATTTTTTTATAAATATGATATAGAGACAAATTAGTCAAAATAAGATCAACCTGCGCCTGTATATCCTTACCTGTTCTGTTATTACCATAACAATTTATAGATTTGACTAACACGTATGTTTTTGTTTCTTGTAGCTCCTCCGACACGTAAGTTGTATACATGTATTCGCTTGTTTCTTTCGTATTCTTTCGATACATCAACGTGTGGATATAAAGTCCAGCGGAATTAACGGCATTTGGCCAAACAACTGATACCCAATGTATAGTCATATTTAGCTAAGACGGCAGTTTTAAACGCCAACATCTTGTTTTATATTAACTGTACATACTTTAAGACTTTTACCTTGAACAGCTGACGGTAGATTCCCCAAACAGTCAAATGGAAAAAAAACGCTTCTTATTAACAAACAAGGAGTGGCAAGGTTTATAAATTTAAAATTGCTGTCTTAGCAAAGGTACATTTGTTAAGCTGATTTTTAGCTATATTCTTCACCAAAAACTGTCATAATTAAATGCTAGACATGATTTGTTGGTTGAGTGTTTGTTTCATCAAATTAACCTATTTAACCGTTAACAAGACCACTGACAATGGTGTTTGCAGTAAGACCTCACTTAGCGACCACCTCAATACCGAGACTATCTCGTTGTAATGACCATTTAATTCTGATTGGTTTTCAATATGCCATCTATATTTCAACATGATAATAGGATAAATGATAATGATCAATATTTAGATCGCTTGATTCAATCCAAGGGGTTGTCTGTTAAATCGAGGTAAATTATAAACTGTATAAATGTATATTATTTCACAGTATACTTAAAGTTCTCTGTCACACGGTGACGTACAAATCTAATGCAAATAGATATTTGAAAGAAGATGCAAATTTGATCGCGAAAAAGTAAGGGCCCCCCGTGCTTGAGTGTTCTGGTCTTGGGCTGGTAACCACTAGCCCTTCACCGCTCTGAATTCGAATCCAAACTAAGACCAAAGTTCACATGTAAGGAAGCTGTTCAGCTAGCTTACAGAAGGTCGATGGTTCTATCTAGGTGTACACCTGAGGTCTACGTCCACCGTAATGCTTGAACAGTCTCCAAATGACCCTGGCTGACAGTAGCTGCGACGTTAAGCCCAGAGGAAAAAAGTCTGGATATATCGGTGAATGTCATACTTGTATACATGTATAGATAATGGCATTGCCCCAATCCTTTTGTTGTAAGTAATTAAATTGTATCTACAAAGTAGTAAACCAACTTATCATCATGTTCACAGTTCCAAACACGTTTGAAGCCACAGTTTTGAGAACGTGGGTTGATAATGGTTTAAACAGAAGTGAAGCAGTCTGTAGATTTAATGTGGAACAATCGTATCAGCCGAGGACCAAACAGTTCCTGGTCGAGTTTGACACGGTCGTTACAAAATTCGAGGTATATCAAACGTTTTTGCCGGTCATTTTTGCATAAATGCCCACTTACTACGTTTCACCAGAATGCTTGCAGCGCTGTATACATAATGTAATACCCTCCGTTTAGGCTATCATTTATAATACTGTTTGTTTGCAGTTACGCCCTTGGCTCAATAAAAATCCCGCAACTACCAAGTTCTTAGCAAATTTAGCAATATTTCTGAATTTTCTTCCATGTTACAGCACTGGACAATGAAAAATATCGTACCAACTTTTAACACAGGCCGGTGGTTCCATATGACGAACAAACATTGGTTACATGCCCCTACATATGAATTCTTCTTCCAAGCGAGTTACGAAGGTGACATACCACCAACTATCATATGTAGTAGCGAATTGTCTGTTGCCATAACAACAACAACGACGACGACGACAACTACAGCGGCAACAACGACAACAACAAAACCGCCCACAGACACGCCTACAGACACGCCCACGACCACACAACCAACATCGGTGGAAACAGGTAAAAATGTTTCAAAGAATTAAGGTCAATAGGACACTTGAATCAACTGAGCACTTTTCAATAGCATAGAACTCCACCTCTACGTGAACTCTTATTTCATCAGATGTAATAACTTAAAAACTGTTGGCTTGCATTAACGTGAACTACTAATTAAGGAATCCCCGGCCGAAAACTTTTTAGCGGTTTTGCAAAAAAACATTCTTCATTGTAATGTACATGAGCATAAGCTTGTAATGCTAAAAAACACCTATCTTCCTTCTGTTAAACGTTTTGGTCGTGAAACCGAGAACCAACATGTTCTTAAGGATGGCCTAATGTACATTTTGTAAATCATTAAATAAAGACTTAAACTGGTATCTTGTCGTGTTTATTTCATATTCGGTTAATACAGTAAAATCTCGTTATCTTGTGGAGTCATCGGAACAGACTAAATGCTAGAGATAAACGTGGTGCTTATAACAACGACGTATTAGTTTGTTAGTTATAATTATACACAACTATTAACCAAAATAATTGACAGGAATTTAAGAAGTCCCGAGATGAATCGGGTGCTTGTAATATCGATGTTCGTAATAACGAAGTTTTACGG
Organism: Lutraria rhynchaena; assembly: GCA_008271625.1. Lineage (NCBI taxonomy): Eukaryota > Metazoa > Mollusca > Bivalvia > Venerida > Mactridae > Lutraria > Lutraria rhynchaena. The sequence goes on along the minus strand of VIBL01000056.1, from coordinate 2,161,593 downwards.
TACTTATTAGAACTTCAGCATTATCAGTCTCAATACTGACTGAGTCACGACGACAACAAACAAAAATTTAGAAAATGTCAAAAATGTCGTATTTCAAGTTTTAGTAAAATTTCCATTTTCTCTTTTCAGTCTCTGAGGTCGGTCAAAACAAGCCGAACTGTGAGTATGTTATAGCGCCATAAATGTCTCAATATAATACTCGTACACTACACGTAATGTACTTTGTAATATAATGCTAAAACTTAAGTGTTTTCATAATGACCTTGATATCAGGCTAATATGACTGTCTGAAGACCATAACAAGGCTATTATGAAAACACTTAATTATTGACAATTTTATTGATTAACTATACAATATTTGCAGCGGTTTCATGATGGCCGAACGTGAGTTGTTTTTTCAAAATGGCCGAATTTTTTTTCCATACAGGCCCTGTTTTTTCATGATGGCCATGTTTTGTGTTAATAATATCGTGGTGAATGTCATATCGACCCAGCATTTGAAATGAAAACGCGTCTAATATGAATAATTAATTATAATACAATATGATAACGATTATAGTGAACTTGAAAACGGGCAGTGAAATATTTATTTTATTATTTTATTTATTTTACCCACTCTTCTTCAGTTCATTGTTACTGATATAACATAACATGGATATAAAGAATTAATTGATGGGGTCCACTGTAGTTCGAAGAAAATAACAGCTTTTTGTTGTATATAAAAATCTAAACTGCATTTTTCTTTCGTATGAAAATATTTACAATGCAGGTTGAATCATATTTAATACTTAGTGTTGTCCAACATAATTATTTCCGGTCCTAAACAAATGTCCAGGTTATTATATACTAAATTCATTAATAAAACTTGAAAAGAAAAGAGCAATACTTCGATGAAAAATAATATTTCAGATTGAAAGTTACCCAATCATTGCTAGAAACTGTTTCTACGACTACTTGATATGTTTGTCGCATAACTTTTCTTTCCTTTTATCGAAACAAACCATTCGTACTTTTGAGGTTCGATTCGTTACTAAGTTGCAGATCGACGCCAAAAATTACGTCGGTCGTGTTACCATGAACTCAACTATTTTTTCTAGTCCATGTAACAATCGTTATGCGAGCAACAATTTCACGTGCACGTTACATTTTTTTTCATTTTAGTACCATACACATTTGATGCAACGATAACCAATACGTGGCCAGAAAATGGTTTGACTCGGTTACAAGGTATCTGTACTTTCGCTGTTGACAAAACTTACCAACCAGAGACAAATGACTTCGTGATTGACTTTGGAGTCAATGTGGAACATTTTGAGGTTGGTACATTATCATTTTTGTATCTGTAAAACAAATAAAACATACGTTGATGCAGTTATGCTAAATATTCATAAGGAATACAAATCATTATTCTATACGTTACAAAATGGACTTATAGGTACTAGTATCAGTTTTTCCCAGAACTGAAAATCGAATACCACGTAGTTAAATTTCTAAAAATATCATTTTTCATTCCATTTCTCTCAAAGCAGGATTGATTTGTATTCTTACGCTGGCAACATACTCTTGTGCTAGTGGCGTTCCCTCCATTTTGAATAAATTATACAAACGTTTCTTTCATGAAACATACCATCTTCATATCACAATAAAAAAAAGAAATGTTACATCCAGACAATCTTCTTAAAACAGAGCAAATAAGTCTGCTTTAAGTGAATCGTTATGACCTTTTTCCAGAAATGGGTGGGCAAGGATGTTTATCCACTCGGATCGTCCGGTTCTTGGTTCCACATGACGAATTTACATTGGATTCATCCTGATAAATTGGAATTTTCATTCCACGCCTCATATTCTGGTGACAAGCCGACTATTGAGTGCAGTAGTTCGCTTCCAAAATATTCACAAAGTACTGTCGCGCCAACAACCACCCAGGGACCCGCTACAACTACAAAGGGTCCGGTTACAACTACACAGGGTCCTGCAACAACTACAAAGGGTCCGGTGACAACTACACAGGGTCCTGAAACAACTACAAAGGGTCCGGTTACAACTACACAGGGTCCTGCAACAACCACAAAGGGTCCGGTAACAACTACACAGGGTCCTGCAACAACCACAAAGGGTCCGGTGACAACTACACAGGGTCCCGCAACAACTACAAAGGGTCCGGTGACAACTACACAGGGTCCTGCAACAACCACAAAGGGTCCGGTGACAACTACACAGGGTCCCACAACAACTACAAAGGGTCCGGTGACAACTACACAGGGTCCTGAAACAACTACAAAGGATCCGGTGACAACTACACAGGGTCCTGAAACAACTACACTTCCACCTGGTATGTTACAAGTTTACAGTATACCGAATATTTCCCTGAAAACACACCATTCGGCACAACTCGGTCCATTTCGTTTTTCCATCTAACCTCGGATGTACTTGATAGCTCGATATGAGTCTACGCCTTATATTACTTATATTTACCCAATTTACTGCTACAGAATTGTTTCCGCTAAACAACTAAATTCTTAAAATGACATCTGTCGAAGACTGCCTAGTTTTTATTTCAAAACTGTCCTTCTAGCTGTGTAATAATGCTTTCATCTGTAACTGTTCATAGTGTACAACAAATGCAATGGAAAAACAAACTTGATAGGCATTTCTTTTGTTTGTGGAAGTCGTCATACATGTATTTGTCAAGTTTACATCCGGGAAATTCCAAGTCCAATATCGGCTTACCAGGTACATACCAGGTTAGACAGAGTCGGTCGAAGCGTGCCAAACGGTAAACACCCTGCTCATATTGAGAAAATGGAAAGCCGTCTCTTTAACTTATTCCTTCAAATTATATCCAAAGCATAAAAAATAAAAACTGTCTTTGAAATGTATGGTTGTGTTGATAAGGAGGTAGGTATTCAATGTACTTTTTTCTTATAAGCGTTCAGAACCGTTTACTGTGAATCAGGTTATCATTGTTAGACATGTTTAGATAAAGTACAGGCACCTACAAGAACACATTTTGCCACCACGCTTAAAGGTTCATTCAGCAGTCTCAGTGGTCTGTTAAGACTACATTAATATCCTATGTACCATTACTTTTACAGATGGAAGTTATAATTACAACGAAGTTCTTAAAAAATCTATTTGGTTTTATCGCGCTCAGCGTTCTGGTGACCTTCCTGAAGTTATTAATGACCCTGTGCCTTGGAGAGGCGATAGCGCCCTCTATGATGGTCAAGACGTGGGTCGTGATCTCACTGGCGGCTGGTATGATGGTAAGGAAGTATTTTAGTGATATTTTTGCTGCATTTAATATCAAGTCAGAGACATATATTTTTGAAATAATATTACGGATAATTAATCACACTTTACTTAAAACAACCGGGCGACCCTGCATGACCCTTAAGTAGTTTTAAAGGGGGTACACACCACTAAAAGTGTGGGTAATAGGATAACGATGATTAATGGAAAAAATATAGAATTTAATCATTAACTTAACACGTAGTAGCATTGTTTAATCAATAAACATTTGCAAAAAAAATCTTCTATGTCTTACTAGTATTTCAATTTTCATTTTTTAATTTTTTTATTGTTTTAATTTACTTGCGCAGCTGGTGACTGGGTGAAATTCAATTTTCCAATTTCCTCTGCTGCGGCTGTACTCGGTTGGGGTTTGGTGCAGTGGAAAGATGCATACGTCGCCGCCGGTCAATATACAAACATGCTGGACTCAATAAAATGGCCCTTGGACTTCTTCATAAAATGTTGGGATGAAGGAAAGGAAGAATTGTACGGCCAGGTAATCACAATAGTAATAAACGCATGAAATGCAGCTGTACTATTTCGAGTACTTATGATCGAGTGATACTACATTCTTGGAATTCCTGCTTGAATTGAATCAATCACACCAAGTTTGACAAGAACATAAAGTTCAATCATGTTGTGTTTACTTGAAAATTGATGTTTTGTATATTTGCTTTGAATTTCGAAGAGTCCAAAATATGCTTATGAGGCAAAAGAATAAGCAGCACTTGTAGACGGATAAACACGTTAAATTAACGTATCTTTGACTAATTTAACGTTTCAATTATCAGGTTGGAAATGGAAAAACTGATCATGATAGGATGATGAGACCTGAGGAGATGACACCATCCAATATGCCGCGCCCAGCTTATAAAGTAACCTCCGCACAAGGTGGGAGTGACCTGGCTGGCTCTATGGTTGCCGCCTTTGCTGCAGGCGCTATAGCTTTCAAGGATATAGGTACTTGTTATTTATTCAATGTTAACCTCAATTAAATATGTTTTTTATATTTACGTATACAGTCAAACATGTTTGCGGTCACCTCCGAATAAAGGCCACCCTGTGAAAACCCGTCTGCGGTTATTTAGAACAAATTGACCTCTGAATAAAGGTCACCTGTTAATAAAAGCCACATTTTGTCTTTCCTAAGGTGGCCTAGGTTCACAGGTTTGACTGTAATATAATAAATTCTTCAAATCAGTAGATCAATTTTTATAAATTGACTGAAAGCAAATTAATTGTGTCCAAGCGATAATTTCTCCACTGTAAGTTCAAGTGAAACCCAGAAACATTTTACAATAATAATGAAATTAAGTATCAAAATATTTTTATACCGTCATACTTCGGTGGCAACTGAAATTCTATCCATTTAAGATTGAAAACTTATTTTGCAGCAATTCATTCGTTCAATGTCTGTATCATATAATAATGCCTTTATATGCTTTCTTTAAGATGGCGATTATTCTGACAAACTAATTAAGAATGCGGAGTCACTTTATGATTTCGCTGATAAGTACAGGGCCAAATACACGGTGGAAATAACAGATGCTGCAACATATTATCCGTACGTAACTTGTTTAATTCACAAATCATTTCAGAATATAAGTCAGTCATATGCTTCAACTTGAAAAGGTGTAATAATTAATTAGGCTGAGAAACAGAATCTTTTTTATGTTATTATAAGAGCTGAAACCTTACAGGTTAAGTATCATAACAAATACAGTAAAACCTCAATAATGAGACCACTACCGGGATGCGAAAAATCGTTCGAAATAATGATTGTGGTTTCATTATCAAGTTGAATTATAGGGAAGTTGTTGGAAGCTGTTCCAATAATAAGTGGTCGTTATAACAAGGTGGTCGTATATTGAGGTTGCCGCTATTTGTTGTTTTAATCTTTGAACTTCGCATTTTGATAATTGCCTAAAATTGTGACCACGTTTTCATCTTAAGGAGACTCGAGCTATGTCAACAATCTAGAGCTGAGCCCATTTTACTGTTTAGTCGGAATATAACCGTACCATCATCAGTCCGGAATCTAGGCATAGTGTGACCAAAACCCAGCATCGCCTTCATGATGATGATATTTTTTGTTTTACAAGAAGGAAGGTTATTGATGATATGTTTCATTCTTGTAGATCATCATCTTACAAAGATGAGCTGGTCTATGCCGCTGCTATGTTATACAAGGCCACTGGAAATTCAAAATATCTAGATGACGCTGAAGACAAGTACGCTGAATTTGGGTTCAACTATCAAACATCTTGGGCCTTTGACTGGAGTGACAAACTTATGGCAGCCAAGGTAACCTGGCTATATGAATGTTTCTTTTGATGTTTTATGTTGGATGATCAAGGTAACCTGGCTATATGACGGTTTCTTTTGATGTTTTATGTTGAATGATTAAGGTAACCTGGCTATATGACGGTTTCTTTTGATGTTTTATGTTGAATGATTAAGGTAACCTGGCTATATGACTGTTTCTTTTGATGTTTTATGTTGGATGATCAAGGTAACCTGGCTATATGACAGTTTCTTTTGATGTTTTATGTTGGATGATCAAGGTAACCTGGCTATATGACGGTTTCTTTTGATGTTTTATGTTGGATGATCAAGGTAACCTGGCTATATGGCTGTTTCTTTTGATGTTTTATGGCGAATGATGATTAGTGTATGTGACAAAATTGGGTATATGAGAACATGGTATATGAATAATAAAATCACTAATATTGTTATCGAAACAATAACATCAAAAGAAAGTGCTGGCTACCCCTGACCACATATCCCACTTATCTTTAATTATTTAAGTGAATTCATTGTTTATACTTTAAGTTGCCATTATATAATTAATACTGATTATCATATGAGATTTGCCCGAAAAAATGATTTTATAAGTTTAGTAAAAAAAAACTTTCAGACAAATAAGGAAAATCCGTTGCTTTATTTTGTAATAATAAACGTACTATACCTTCAGCTTCTGTTATTCGAAGCAACTGGCGACAGTAAATACAGTCGTGATGTAAAGACTTTCTTGAAGGAATGGGCTCCAGGAGGTTCTGTACAATATACACCAGGCGGGCTTGCTTGGAGATTACAGTGGGGCTCTCTTAGATACTCTGGTAAGTACATCAAATCAACAGCAAGGGCAAAAAGTGAGTGATGTAGAAAAACTATTCTTAAAGCGTTGACCGATACGGAAGGGTGTCAGATAATACAGCAGATATGGCTACTGATTAGTATTGAATATATTGTATTTAAAGAATAATGTAGAAGTTTCTATCTGATAGGAACACTACGATATGATTGATTAGAAGGCATGGCAATATAAGACGAAGTATGAATATGATCTTTGGTAGAGTATTAAAACTGCGTTTCCTATGTGTTGTAGCCAATGCAGCTTTTATCGCACTGATGGCAGCAGACCTTGGAATAGACACAGACAGTAATAAAGATTGGGCAGAAGGTCAAATTAAATACATGTTAGGAGACAATCCTAGAGGTTCAAGCTACGTTGTTGGCTTCGGAAATAACCCACCAAAGCAGCCGCACCACAAATCTAGTGTTTGTGCCCCAGATCTAGAAAAATGTGATTGGGGCGCGTTCTCGGACACCTCCAAAGATAACTACTTTACTTTGTATGGAGCGCTGGTAGGAGGACCTGATGCGTCAGACAATTATGTTGATCTGCGTACAGACTACGTTATGGCGGAAGTCACGTGTGATTACAACGCTGGGTTTCAATCTGCTATCGCAGGTAAGAACGGAACGCTTTTATGCTGAATATGAAGGCAATCTACATCTTCATTGAAATAACGTTTGTTTATTTGTTTATTTGTTGTCATAGCAACCAGAGGTGATGTCTCTGGTTCAACATGCAATTACACATAATTGAAAGACTGTAGAGGGACCATTGCCCGCTTATTTCCAATGACTGTACGAGTGAATTGTTAAGTAAAGATCCGAAAATTTGTTCAAATCTGTATTATTTTTCTCATGGATCGGTTACACATTTTTCAATTTTATAGTTAGTATGAAATTTTATGGATGTCAGATATAACATGTACTACTTTGTATGCTTACATAACGAACGTCACACTTTCCATTACAGGTCTCATCCACTTCAAGAACAATTGATTGCTTCGGGAACTCTCTTTTGTTTCAATTTTATTCACATTCATGATGTGATTGTATTATTTTTCTGTTTTGTTTGTTTATTATTAATAGTTAAGTTTCAATTGAATAAATTTTGTTTTCTGTTCAAATACTTGTTTGTTGTTCACTTTAAATGTTTTGAGTTGGTTTACTGCAAAAGAAGATTAAGATATGATTTGTATAATGATTAAACAGCTTAGATTGAACAGCACTAGAAACGTTGAATATACAAATATGACATTTTCGAATGAGCAGCGTGTTTTGAACAAACACCTCTAGGTAATGCAATCGGGAATTTGTTAGTCATTCCGGTAACGAATAAGCATGCTTTTCAGAAACAAAGGTAAGATCTACAAAATGTGTTGATTTATTTCAATACACAAGTCATTTTTTCAAATCAAAACTAATCACGTAATAAGGACACGGTAAACTTTAAATTCAGTTAATTGCAAGGGGCATCATGTACATTATCTAAACATTACTTTCGTGCTTTCGCACAACACTCTTTGTAAGGAAATTGACACAAAGAAAATGCAATTATGTACAAACTATACAAATTAGATAACATAAATATTTGGCACAAATGGCTTGAAGTTTTCATTGTTTCAAATTCAACCACGGCAAGACACATATGTAACATATTATGGCATAACAGAATTAACAAAACTATTCCATAACAAAATCGTCCACTTTTCTTGAACATTATTTAAAATGGCAATTGCATAGTTTGAAATGGCAATAATCAATCAGTCAATGAATAAGAATAATACACATTATAAAACTAATGAAAGAGAAATGAACCAAGAGATATGACTAAACGAGATTTAAGATTAAATGATCTTGCGTTTGCAGAAATGTGAACATCAATATCTAGTTTTGTACCAGATATGATTCACTTATTTTTTATTTATTATTCGCTTAAAATTTATTAGGCCAATCTACGCTTACTCTTCTTTATGATGCCAACATTAATCGAACGAAACATGAAATCACTACCGCTGACCAAAGCAGGCAAAATTTGGGGGGAAAAGTTAATGAAAAGTACACGAGGCATTTATGATAAAAGTACAAACAAAACGAACATGTGTGTCCTCAAATGTCAGCACAAGTAAACAACGTGTGTAAAAACGAGCACACAAAGCTTAGATAACACCGGAAAGCTGAGTCACCAACACTTTGTCATGAACGTTTACTTCTGTGGTTCACAGCAATAAGTCCAAATATTTCACTAAACCATTTCCCCTTCTAAACAAGCACCTTGCAAACTCTGAAAGGTTCTGCCTGATGCACAATCTCTATCTAAGGTCTTCATCGTCCGATTCCAGTAATATTTTATCTGAACCGCTTCTAGAAGCAGGTGGGGTCACTGCCACTTCTTCACTGCGGGTTGGTTTAGTGAGAAAATCCTCATACTGTGCTGGAGTAACTTCTTGTCTTTGTCGACCGAAAGGCGATGGTGCACGAATATACTCCGACGTCTGTTCAACCTTTGGCGCCTGCAAATTTCAAAAGAGCTGATTTAACCGTTTAACTGATTAACCAGTTTTTGTTTGCAATCCAATAGAAAGAGTGAAGTATATTTTAGTCTACAGCTGATTTGTATGCAGACACACGCATTTTTACTAACGTTTCATATTGGTTTGTGGTCAATGTTTAAAAAAACCACAGCCGTATACATGCACCTGTCAGATTTATTGTGACATTTCTTTACAATGCATCGTTTCCTCTCTACAAGCAATACCTGAGTATTTTTGACCGCATCAACTCACCAGTATTTATACTTACTCAACATTAGTTGCCCGGAGGACCTCATCTCCTCGAACAATTTATTAGGTATAATAAAAAGATACACCTAATGACTACCGTGCTCCCTCCGAAGAGAAACACTTGTCGGAGTTGCAAAAAATGTGTTGTTCTTTGGAGGGAGTTGTTGTTCAGAGGGAATTGATGCATTCGCGACAGGTGTGTTTTTATTATGTGTAAGTGTGCCTTGTACTGTCTTTTCTTGGAGGGAATCGGTCTTTGGAGGTGATGTAACGGGAGGGAACACTGTATAACCAAAGGCACAATTTTTAAAGCAAAAAATAAATTCTAACATAAAAGACCATAACACAAAATGTCAACAAAAGCCATCGATAAGATGGAGACAAATCCTAATATTGTATAAATATTAGGCCAGTTTAAAATCAGAAAGAAAATTGGTAAAGGCCTTATTCCAAAAACATCTACCTGAAATAATGAGCGTATTGGAGTCAGTGTTCGTGGCACATCTTTTGGCTGTTTAGATAAATCTGTAGGCGGTCTGCCGTGACGTGTTCGTCTGTGGTGTTTACGTGGGGGTTTGGTCATGACCACGGAACCAGTATTAGAATCAGACCCTGCAGCCCCGTTTTCTTTGATGGTGTTATTGAATCTACCTGACCCCGACAACACGGATCCATTAATGGCAGAAGCTGGTCTCTCAGACGTGCGGTCAAAATCTGATTCCAGTGACTCAGAATTTCGTCTTGATTGAATAAAAGTATGTTTCTTGTTTACTCTGAGAAATAAAGATGCAACAGTTGTCTGCGGAAGAACTTATTTAGCAATTTTGACATTCAACATACATCCAATTATGCTACAGACGTGTTTACATCTATAACCTGATCTTAATAATTGCTTTACATGTAAGTCATTGATATGAAAATAAACAAGCCAGAGAAAATTAAATTGTCGTACATATTATACGCTCCACACAGCGCCTTGATTTAACTGCTTTCTATTTAATACGCGTTACTTCAGAAACCAACATATCTTTAAAGTGACCTTGTTCGACCTTTCCCACTAGACCTGAACTGCTTGGACCTCACGGTTATCGTCTACTCACTAAGTTTATCGTATACATTTCAGCTTAATCTATCACTCACATGGTTAGTCTTACATTCACCAAAAGGATGACTATGCTCTTTCTTTATTATTAAAATGAACTTAGATTTTAATAAAAAAAAACAAAAATTTGTCAGCGAAACAAATCAAAATAGTAATGCATTACAAATAGATAAAAGGTCAAAAGGTCACAGATGAATGAGATGATCTTACGTTCCATCAAGTTTCTCCATGAATACTGGAACTTGTACTGTAATGCCATCATGTGGATAGGTCGCCTCTGTCACAACGGGTTCATGTTCATTGTACATAGGTATTTTATCTAGAGACTGCTTTTTAAAGTCACGAATATCAGACAGGCGGTAGCTTATATACTTCATATTTGTCTCCCCATACCTGAAATCGACAAAGTTGTGCGAATGTTATTATGTTTGTACATAAGTCTGTTATCTAAACTGTTCCTTTTGCAGCACCAATAAACATGTCATTTACCTGTGACAAATTTCAAATGCCGTTTAAGCTATGGGATCAAGGTATGATGTGGCTGTTAAAATATTTTTAAAGTTTGATTGAATGAATACCTGTTTACATATTTCATAGGGGCTCCAGCTGGTCCAACCTTTTTGCCATCCTTCTGACATGGCACTGAAAATAACGCAGCGTCAAATATACGGAAATTTTGTTTTAACTAATAGAAGCAACAGTAACAAATAACAACAACAGTAGCAGCAGCAACCACAGTAACAGTAGCAAACATCAGTAACAGAAGCAACAATAGTAGCAGCAGCAACAACAGTAGTAGCAGCAATTGGTACGATTAAACAACAACAGCTACAGCTACAGATAATGAAATCTATATAATAATTATACAACGGAATAACAATAACATCCGTCAAATAAAGATCTCGCTACTTTGATGATGGAAATTATCTAAATTTCCCGAGCAATATATCTAAAGTAAGGGCAAGATTCTTTATATGGTTGAAAAACAAGTGTTTACTCATGATTGAACTATAATTCGTATATCTTCATTAAAATCATCAGATGTTAACCATGTATTTTTTACAAAATTTGTATTTTACCGTTTGATTCCTTCTTGTCTGAAGTACAAACAAAAACGATAATTTGTTATTATGATCAGACCCCTATTTGATTGTTTATGACCACACAGGTACTTACAGCGGTTGGTAACACACAGGAATATGAACACTAACAGTATAGTGATGAAGATCAATACTCCTAAGACAACAGCAGCAACAACACCAGCAGAGAGTTCACCCTCAGTAGTGGCACCAACAGCTGAAACATTGATTTTACTTTATTTGCTTTGACAGTAAAACCTTGCTTATGTGTTTATGTCAATGAGTCTAAGACAAACTGGAACAAAACGTTTCGTATTACGATACAGCCATATTTCATCTATGTCCATTCCCCTAACAGTGACAAAGAACTGACGTTACAATAAGAATATAACTTTACATTCTGTATAAATATTGTACGAGTTTACATTTATATACTTAAAAACATTTTTATTGTTTCAAATGATTTTGAAGTTTGAATACATTGTTATTGTAAGAAATTATTTATCAAACAAATCTAAGATTCATGGTTTGTCATGCTGCAGTAATGTTGGTATGCCTACCCTATTTTCTTAATCTAAACACAGATGCCAAAAACCACATTACCTCTGCCACCAATTTGATAAAAATAAAATCGTGACTCGTCATAAATGATTAGATATTTTTTCAAATATTTTGAATGTTTTATAAAATCTTAGAAACAATAAATTGAAAACTGAGGAAATTGCAATGTCCCAGGACGTTTATTCTAGAAACTTTGGTGAACATTTTCCCTACCTGGTATGTTAGTAGCCATTGTCGTAGTGTAAATTTCTGAAAATGCTGAAAATGAAAGTAAGAGTCATACTAAACGAAACAAAGTCTATTATGTGCCTTTAAATATGCATCATAAAGTTTCCAAACTATTCCGGTCGTGACTTCACCGCATGAAACACTGAAAGAAGCGGTGGAGAACGGATAGCTTGAAACGTACGGGGTTTATACTTATTCCCTTTCAAATATTGACTTACAGGGACTTTCAGAGGAAGAAGAAGAAGAATAATCAAAGAAATTCAAAGTGACTAATGTAAGGAAAAGAAAAGAAATATCTTACGTATACACTGCTGACTGTTGGTACTGGCTTGATTTATCGTAGTTTTATCAATAGAACAAGGAGAACAGCTAGTTGATCCAGTAACACCGCTGTAAAACCCAACAGAACATACCTCACACGAACCATTGAAAGGATCGAAGTAATTCCCATGGTAACATGATTCTAAAAAAAGAAATATATCAAAACATACGAGCATACAGCCGAACCTAAGTCAAAGGCATCTTATAAAATTACTAACGGACCATAATAAGTGATTGAATTAAAGCTAACACTTCATCATAGCCATGTTCTATCTCTTCATTGATAATCAAAGTTAAAAGATATTCTTGTGATATAAATGAAGTCATAATCAACAGCATAAAATAATATTGTATAGTTCAAACCTGTATTAGGGCTGTCTGACGTTGAGAAAACACCACAATATAAATACATTTTTCATGTATGAAATGTATGGATAAGATTCACTGATATGAAAATGTATAAAACTATCATCCAACCCCCCCCCCCCAAAACAATTATATGAAAACGAACCATGGCAATATCCTTTAGCAGGAGATCCTGTGTTTGTCGTGGTGTCACTGCCCTCACACGGTGTACATTGAGACGTTGGGTGCGTAGTTGGGTACACTGTACGGTATGTACCTCTTGGGCAACGGGTGCACTTTGCCGTATCCACATCATAGAAGAAACCGTTACCACACAATACTTTGAATAAATGAAAGCAAACACCAAAATATGAAAATATATTTATCGTAAGTACAACCAGAAAATAAGATTACACCCTGAATCATTTTGTTTGAGTTACATACATGAACACAAATTTTCAACAAGCTGAATGTTTTATATAAACAACGTTCAGAGCAGATTAATAATGTATGTATATTCATCTACATACAATCACAATATCAAAATCTAATAGATAGAATGAATAAATCTCTGAATATTGGCCAACAATATGTATAGTCCACTTATTCTCTCTAGCTTAGATGGTTGTTGTTTACACGGTTGACTGTATACATAGATATTAACAAATTACAACACAAATACTTGTATCTTGATATTCTGACTTTTTAAGTATACACTATTGTATACAAACCACAATTATCCTCTATTAGCTGGTAACCAACAGAACATGTCTTCACAACATTCATCGTAAATGTTGAATAATTCGGTTCAGCTATCTGAAAACATGATGCAATGGCGATTAAGTAATAATATTGAGAGTGTTGTCCATCAGTCTGTTAACAACTCAAACACTCACCAAATAAATATCATATGTTTATAATTTTATGTTACATTGAAACTTCGGAATCCACTCTCAAATCAACGATAAAGTGACTTCCCGGTTTTCATTTTGATGTTTAGCCAGCAGAGAAAAGAACATTTCAAACACTGAGAAGAGACACTCATTCCAATCATTAGCGTAAGTATTGATATTGTCCCTAACAACAGCGGGGTAGAGTATCAAATGACTATGTGATTAAAGTCCATTACGTGTGTATATATAATCGCTTAAGCGCATCTAGTTCAGCCTACTGCTGGATACAGATAAGTAGAAACCGAATAAGTTCCGATACAGTGCTTGACTTCTAACTTTTGCTTCAACCACGTGCGTAATTAGCCATTTAAAACTGATAAGACTTACAGACATAAAGGTAATCATTTCCCTATCTTTGAATGATATCTTAAAGGCATCTTGAGGTGATACAGAGTTTGATGTGATACCGACTGTTTTTCTGTAAAAATCAAAATGACGAGTATTATTATAACATTCTGAGGTGGATAAAACGACTTCATTCCCGTCTAACAATAATTAACTAACTAGTTTATATTTTACAGTTTCTGTTTGTAAACCATACATTTGTAATAGTGTCAATGCTCACTTTAGAACCTGTTGAAGATGCAATAAATCGAATATCAGAATTTTCTGCGTTTCTACGTGCAACAAAATGAGACTACTAAATTGTTACTTAAAACATTTACCCAAGATTTGGGAAAACAATGTCCACCAACGCTGTTGTGTCATTTAGGCATACGACAAACATCTCAACAACATCACATTCAGTATCCACTTCATCATACTCAGTCTTGCAGAAACCATATGACCAGTCTAAATTGATTTGTTTAATTCGTTCTCGAATTTCAACTTGCAGATCAAAATTTGGATCTCCGCAAGCTTGTATAAGATCGTACTCAACTTGTACCGTTAAATTGTTCTTTGGTGAAAACGAAGCTGAAAAAATCCGTAATCATTTATCACCAGCAATGGCCATAACCCTAGTACTTGAGAATGTTGACCAAACTCAAGAATGTTTAATTTAAAAAAAATGACCCGCATCATACGTACTTCAAATTCGTCACACATTTGTCAGTTATTTGTAATATGTGCCCGTGCAATACTAATTAATGTAACAACGACGATTTTGACCAAAGTTTCACTGTAGCACAGACAGAGGATAGAGATAGAGGATCTTTAGATTTTGCATTAAAAGATTTCTGTCATTGGTTAGAGCGAACAAATCATTAATAGCGGTATGTGTTTTGACAATGCTGTCTGGCAGACCACTATTGCACAGGATAAAAATTACTGAAGCTATGGACAAAGGGCTTGACATATTTTATACTATTCTAAGGATTTGTTGTTCTAAGTCAGCACTATATCTTACGTGAACATGGTGGTAGTTGATAATCAACATCTCTGTCTTCTTGATCCCACATCCCGTATTTACTACACATATAATATAAAGGAGACTCTTCGGATGGACTTTGGCTTCTACTCTTACAGGAAATATCACAAATGATATTCCTCTCATTGCCAATTATTGTTGAACAATCCGTGTCCATGCCATCAGGTACAAGAGGTTCCGTGCACCTCCAACCTATAAAATTCCACCTTTTTATTTTAACATGAGCCATGAAATAAACAAAGTCAATTCAACTTTAATGAGTTTAATAAGCACATTTTATGTTGTATTAAGCCGAATGGTGCTTCACATTTCATCCATATGATGATGATGTTAGAATAGCCAAGATATATATTTTAGATAGTCCGAGACATCTTGACTCTATTGTCATTATTCAGTCGTCAGAAATACTGGGTCTCTTATGTTCTTTTATTTTCCTTTTAAGTTTTGCCAGGCACCTAGGATTAAACTAAACTCATTCAACTCAGGAAACAAAGCATTTTGTAACGAATCTGTTATTTAATTTGACGGACTGTGATATCAGGATTCTTCTGGTACATGGAATAATGCACCATTATTAGGACAGTGATGTAATTTGAATAATATTACGTTTATTGTATAGTCTGAATGTGCAAACTGCAGCCGCGCCATCTGCTGTATATTCTGCTACACCAACACCATAGCTACCCCAACCCATCGTAGTTTCTGAAAAAAAGCCATTAATAATATGATGTAACACGGATTATGAAATAACTCCTTGTGACAGCCAAAAATTACATTCTTGACGATGATCAAGTACAACATATTGCCAAAAATGGGCAGTAAACTTAAAATGACTATTTGCCATAAAAACAGAAAGATTACATAAACAGACATACCAGTACATGAACGTTAAGAGTGTGAAAGTTTCGTAACGCTCACCCAGAGGCCTTTGTTCATATGTAGTCTTTAGCAAGATATTAGTGGTGTTAACCTCACGCGATGGTTTAAAGTACAAGCTTGCTTTTAGAGTAATGTCAGACATTCAGTATGGTATACAGTAGAATATTTATCAGACTAAAAACGTACAAACTTAAGCATACCTCCAGATATAGCGGTAGCTTTCCTTGTTTTCGGTAATGTCTGATAAAAAGTAGACTGGTCCCACTCAGGAGTTGAAATCCTTTCTCCAATATAAAGGGTATCCAAAGGACATTGCGCAATACTTGGTAACATGGATGCTGCAGCAATATATATTATATATATATAAATTACAAAAAGTCGAATTAGGCGTTTAATTTCAATAATGAATGTTGATCCACAGATTCGACTTTTTGTTACTTTGAACGCTCGGGTTGAGAAGAGTTGAGGGGCGTTTACGGCAAAATCAGAGAAGATGCCACGCAAACAATAATACTTCAAATGGTCAACAAATTGCAAGTTTTTAAATTCAATTATGCATTGTTTGATAAACAAAGAACAAACCTCGGAGCATTTTTAGTTCTTACAAGTCATTTGAAACATGTTTGTAAGATGTTCCGTAAGAAGAATGTTATTTCATTTCACTAAAATACATTAGAAATATGAAAAAAAAATGTGGATAATGCTGACATACGTAGATTAAGCAAAGTCATGCAGTTTGTTTGTATAGGATTTCACGGTTCATCAACGATGCATATATGAGGGTCTGTCTGAAAGTCTTGCGACTTGTTGATCATTAGATAAACTGATCATATTAATAAAGATTCAACAGGTTTAGCCCTTCAAAGTATTCGATCTTGACTTCCACTCACCTTTCTTTCAGCCCTTCAATCAATTGGGAAATTCCTTATGGGGCTCCCTTATTGATATAAAGATAGTGCATTGGTAGACGGCTCTACAAATAGCCATTTGGATAATAAATCTGCGATCCCTATTGCGTTTTTTTAGATTTTGACTTGATGTATAGAGCAACCTCTCCAGAGCGGCCCTCTCTTGAGCAACAACCTCCCTTCAACAACAGCTTATTTTTTCCCACCGTACGATTTAATTATTTAATTTAGCCACTATATAGCAACAACCTCTCAACAACAACATAAGTTTGCTTCTCCCAAAGGGTGTTGCTTTGGAGAGGTTGCACTGTATATGATTATCAAGAAGTCCATAAAATAAAGTAATACTGTAAACTGTACCATTAAAAGCTTTATCTTCGCATCGGAAACCAGGAACACAGTTCGTCGTGGTAAGTTGACTGTTATACGTATATCTGTACACATTTTTTAGTGTTTTCTGAAGTATCATACATAGTATATAAAATAACAATTGTGTCCAGTTTAACACATTTCTGACAAGTAAACACAATAAAACATATTTTTGTCTCATCTTTCTGTACTAAAATGTCACACAACTTGGGTTATGTGTAATCTGATTCATTATTGCTATACTATAGTATAAAATTGTCTTGTGCATTTCGACATAAATTATACTGCTTGTACATTTACCTACATGCTACGTGCAGTATTTCACATCATCCACAAAAGACCCTGACATTTAAAGTTTTCAGGTTATATTTACTAAATGTTGTGGATGGTACAGCACGATTTGTACTAAATGATCTCCATGGAACATTTCCACACATACCACGTGATTTTTTTCTTCGTGCTGTTTACTGACATGTAGGCAGTGGAATACATCGTTCTCTAATTCTATTTTTTTTCCATTCAATCAAGGTAACTTGTAAACAATTTCCTCTTAGTTATAATAGAAACAATCCCTGACTTCGTGCATGATACTCTATTTGGAGTGAAGATTAAAAGTCAGTTAGTGCACATCTACAAGGAATGTTTGTACTCACATAAGATATTAGATTTGAAGGATTGATCCCTGATTCATAATTGATTACATCCTCCTCACTCAGCCTCTCGTTGTGAAATTTTACTCGACTTATTCTACCAATAAATGAATTTTCTACTCTTGTGTTGGGTTCACCGAGGACAATGAATCCACTAAAGAATATAAAAGGTCACAATTGAAAAACGAACACACGAAATTTCGCTACGTGCCGAGCAACTTCGTGAGGATGAGTGTTTCTTTAGACGGATACGACTCCTGCTGCGATCATTTTACTTAGTGGGGGGGACGAAGTAGAATAATGATTGTATCATTTATATTTGAAAAGGTCATAAATCGGACCCTTACTGAGCTTGTTAGTCAGTATGTGTGGATAGCTCCAATACTTACTGATTGCTTAGTTTTCGTCCTATTCCAAACACTGCTTCATTGTCATTACGACCATCAACATATACAGACAGGTAACCATCACCATTACTCCATGTGACGGTTACGCTATGCCAGAGTCCATCATCAATAGAAGTTGTAAAAGGAATCGTTTCAGAATCAAGGCCCTGGCGCAAATCAAACCTTACACCCGAACCACCAACTTGTACCCTGTACAGCCAATCATGTATTGGTGAATCACTGAAACATGTTTATGATAAATAAATACAAAAAATGCATTATTAAAGAATTGAGTGTGTCAGGCAGATGTAACTTTTTTTTGTCGAATATCCGATATTTCAGGTCTAATTTTTGAAGAATGTCAACTGAATTAAAATTTAAACTGAAAAAAAAATCTAAAATTAAAAACAATGGTCTTAAGATTCTCTCATTGACTTATAAAATCTGAAAGTTCGAGCTATTCATTCCTTATCGAATACATTTATCATGAAGCCATCTTTGACTTAGGGAAATACCTTGACCAAGCAAAAAAAAAAAAAAAAACATTTTTTTTTCAAATTAATTATATAGTTATATAAAAAATTGTTTTCTATTTCGCATAGCCGGTTTAGATGGTCTTAGTCGTAAACTGAGAATTTAATGTGTATTTATTATACACGTTGTATCATAAGATATGAACGAGTACCTTGTAGAGACTCCGTACAGTGAAACGAAAGATTCAGCATCATTTAAGACGGTTGCACGTCCCCAAAATCGTAAAGTGAATTCGGACTTGTCCACAGTATACATAGGATATGTAATCTGTTCAGAACAATGCCCTAACGGTTGAATAAGGAAATCAAATGTTGTATCTTCGTCTGAAAAAAAGATCGTTTGCTAGTGTTACGACAATGAAGCATACGATCGACTTTACACATTGTATTGGTCATAAGAATGAGGTTTTCATGCAAGTGCGTTTTAGATTGTCAGCTTTATTTCAATTCCTGAGGACGTTTATAATTATACGGTATGAAGTAGAACAGAAACTGTACACATAACAATGTGTTAGCCAGGCTGTATTGTAAGATCAGAGAACCATGCATACACAGATACTCGCACACAAACAATCGTATGATCGAGTGCTTGACGGCACGTTTTTTTCATTAACGCAAATTTTCTATTTTAGTTCAAAATTACACATTGACATTTTAACTCATTTACCACTCCCGTTTGACGTTGTCTGATACGTACCTTGCGCAAATTATTTCTTTTATCGTTTATAACAAGTACTTTCGTTGAATAAAAAAATATTTGAAGTTTCCATTACTCACAGTAATTTGCAAACAGTTCGAGTGATTGCGTTAAAGATTATTCCAAAGAAGCAAAACAACAACAACAACAACAGCGTCATCTATGTAAAATAATACAGTAAGTTTTAAATATATGCTGTCATCATTTATATCTAATCATGGTGAACCGTTAGTTAGAAGATAATTCTCAAGGGTCATTTGGAGAAAGAGAAAAGAGAATAGGCGACAATTTTCCTTCTTAAGCCTAAATGATATAGAAGGTAATTTGAGTGTTCAACATTTAGTGATACATATTGTACATACTTTTATTTGATGACGCATAATTTTTATTATTTAAAAAATCGTTTACGTTACATTGAACGAGTTTAGTCTATAATCCAACGTGCCATATAGAATTAAAGGATTTCCTAAAATCAATAAAAGTACAGGATGGAGCAGCAAGAAAATTTTGAATTTTAATATTATCATTCATTGAATACGTTTTACGAAAACCTGTTTGGTTACAATTAGCGAAATTAATTCAATATACAGTAGAATCCCTGAAAATCGGAATTCTCTGAAAATCGGACGATTTTTCAAGTCCCATTTTTTCTCTTCCATAATCAAGTCCTCAGAAAACCGGAATTCTCAGAAAACCGGACATTTGATCCAGTTCGGAGAGGGTTCGGTTTTCAGGGGTTTTACTGTATTTCGTGAATCGTGTTTTGAGTATGGCTGTGAAGAGCTTACTAATGCTGCGTAGGAGAGTAATC
Organism: Lutraria rhynchaena; assembly: GCA_008271625.1. Classification (NCBI taxonomy): domain Eukaryota; kingdom Metazoa; phylum Mollusca; class Bivalvia; order Venerida; family Mactridae; genus Lutraria; species Lutraria rhynchaena. The sequence continues at coordinate 2,141,190 of VIBL01000056.1, read as the reverse complement.
GGGCAATAATTGTCTGGAGATGTCATATCCCTTTTATTTATATATATCGGATTGATGGACCCACCCAGCCTGACATCTGGTACAATGCTGCTTTTGAGAACAATGCATACTGTTGTGAATGAGAGTAAAAGTAACATTATACAGCGTTAAATATTCATTTGAAATATTATAATAACAACATTCGAGCTGCTTTTCCACACATTTTTTGGTAGCAATCGTTATTTCTTCTGAGGTAAATTTAGTATTTTGACCATGAGTAATATAAATGTTATTAAAATCAGCTTCTTCATAATCATCACTGTTATCTGCGTCAGCTGCGTAAAATTCTTTAAAGAAATTAAAGATCAGCTTCAGTACTTGTTGATTTTTTATTCTTTGTATTCATATAATTCCATTAACTTTCCGCTTCAGATGTTTCCATTAATCCTTATTACTTTTTTATAGACCTAGTTTACGTTGATCATTTCAGTTTTGTTTTCTGCATTTTTTACCATATCATATTTTTCTGCAATTATGAAAACATTTCTTGAAGTTTTACAACCGCCATAAACATTTTTCGTTATGTTGTTTTATATTTCGTATTTGTTTGTAGTAGTTTTCATCATTCTGTCTGTATGTGTGAACAACGGAAAAGATTCGGATGTATGGGGGATGCAACTTGTGTTCCGTAACAGACAGTAGAACGGTAAGCAAAACCGTTGTGAAGTACCTGTGTTTGAGGCCACCTCTGAAAAAAGGCCACCCTGTTAATAAAATTAATAAAAGCCATTCTTTGGAAAACCGCCACAGATTATTTAGAACAAACTGACCGAATAAAGGTCATCTGTCAATAAAGACCACAATTTAGTTTTCTCAAGGGTGACCTTTGTTCGCAGGTTTGACTGTAAACAAATATAACTTCGTCCGCCGATTCTAACAACTTATATTTAGAAGTAAGTAATAACTTGCGGATATAAGGCTAGCGCTGGTACAGAATTCAGATATACTTTTTGTGTTAACTACCCCTCGGTATATAACATAACTAAAATACTTAAAACAGAGGCCCCCCCAAAAAAAAGTTTTCAGTCACTCACTCCTGTCTCATCTAGCCTGAGGAAATTCTTTTTATTCTTGAAAAATTATTCTTAAAATTCTTATTTTCTTCAAATACAAGCCAACCGTGCAGTATGGTTTTAATGACATTATCGTGATTTAAATCCACACCGTTTACCTTTCTCGCATGATTCTCCAACTTTACCATCATGACATACACACGTAGCCTCATTTATACCATCAATGCAATCAGAATTTGCTGGACACGTTTCTGTATCACATTCATTGATGTTAATACTACAGTCCATACCAGTGTAACCTAAAGAAAGATTGCTTTACATGTAAATACAAATGTCCTCTATAACTGGTGAATTGATTAGAAGCGTCACTAAGATGTTTCACAACAATACCATTAGCTGAAACTTGGTAATAGGTGATGGGCGACCAGACTACAATGTCAGATTATGCTGTTTAAGATAATGTGTGAGGCATTTCAACAGGTCTAGGAGGACTAAACTATGATGTCGCTCTATGTATAGATACTAGCATTGTTGGATCATGTTCTTTTAAACATATTTACTTGTTTGTTTTGTTTGTTTTTATGACTTATTGTCACCGTGGTTTAACTCCGTTTTTCAGCATTTTTTTCAGTTATATACAGCGACCGCTTCACCCAACCAGTTTTCCTGGACTGTATACTAACCAGTACTAACTGATCTTTTCACAAAGAACTGATAACATCTCCACATATGGAGGAAAATCGACATTCATGTCAAATTTCCACATAAGGGTATGACCTGCCGCGACCGGGGATTGAACCCGGATATCAGGGTTACAAGTCCATTTAACCACTGGACCACGGTAGCGGCCACTATAGTTACTATTTTAACTTTAATTAATGACATGATTTTCCAGGCTGGTTATCAAAGTATCATTTAGCAACGCATGCAACATTGCATTAAATGTGTTTAGTCCAAATTATGTGACTGTGATTACTTAGTTACATACATACAAGTAATATCTGGACGGCCAGTGATGTAAAGAATCACAATTACGAATAACTCGCGGAGTGTAAATGATACAATTATTTTATATGTTACAGGGTATTCATGAATAGTAATAGCAGCTACAGTTTCATTGTGTTTAAAATTACCAATTGTGAGGAATTCAATTCAATACTTTGTACATTAATTAAGCATAACGTTTTGTCATGTTTCATGCAACACGATTAGCTATAATTATGCAATGATCAGACATTTAGTCAACTAAAGAAAAATATGACATAAAAACGCATATCAAGACATGTTAAGTATGTGTATATGAATAGTACACTGCGATGACCAGAGCAGGATTTTGGTCGATGAACCGTGGAAGCTCTTCTATTTTTAGGACTATTCCAAGTGTAGGTGTATGTCTTCAGAATAATGTACCCAAAACTTAAGGAAACGTTTAATACTCTGAGACGTATTCATTGTCCACATGACGGTTTATACATCTGTCAAATAGCTTGTTTCTCTCTTGTGAATCATTTAAATTATATTTTTTTTAAAACGTAAGCTAGGCTTTACACTTTTCTGATAATTAAATTGTCAAAAAGCAAAACAACTTCACCGCTCATCGAATTAAAATTGTTCTATAATTTAATCATGAATACCCTGTATTTAGATAAAGTTATAATTATGTGTTACCGGGTGAACATGCACAAACTACTCCAACATTGTCAACAACAGAGCAAGTGCCACCATGTTTGCACGTATTGTCGGCACAATACCACAACAATGTCTCACAACTGTCCCCTGCGTAACCTATGAAAGGAATATCAAAAAAAAGGAAAACGAGAAAACAAAAGCAATTGGTCGATTAAATTAATATGTAAATACATTTGAGGTATGCGGCATTCCGGAGTGTAGGCTCAGGGAGATCCGTAAATTTCTGGCTGTAAATTAGATATTTTAGATGTTTATATCTGAGTGTTAACAATATTATGTCAGCATGACGTCTAGGTGATTGGTTTGTATTTAACATATTCTATTATTATTGATTTAATGACTTATTATTAAGTTTACTATTGTTGATGAGTCCATTGTTAACGTGATTCAGGTCATTTTGTAAATTAAATATATATGCAATGAAAGTAAACTAAAAAAAATCAAGCAAGAGTTCATTTAAAAGAGTGATATTCTATCAAGGAAATACATTTGTACTAGTTTCGAAGATTTAACTTTTATGACAACTGCCTTCTTCAGACATTCCATTTTTTAAGTTTCTCTGAAACATTCGCGAAATGGTGTAAGTATTAGTTACACTTGCATTTATTAAGTTAGGATAAAGAAACTGTATCCTGATTTGTAGAGCGGAAACAATTATTTTAAATTCTAAATGTCACTTAGGAATGTGGGACTACGGACCCAACAAATAAATGTTCACAGAGTTCATATTTTTCCAGCAGATTGTTAGTGAGGCTTCGTTTGAACATGGTATGTGTACTTTTAACATACGATACCTTTCTTTTTTAACACCAGCGGTGGCTTTATCACTATTTTTATCTTCATTTGAACATTTCTGAAATTTGATTTTTAATCCGTCGTGTCTTCTAAGTCAATCTCCAAAATAACAAAAAATTCTGGCCACATTTATATTGTATAAAAAGTGATAATAGAAGGTCTATTGGGCTCAATACGTTTTTGAATAAGCATAATATCAAAACCGTATTGTTCCTTACCTGGTTCACAGCTGCATTGTATTCCATCGTGTGTGTCTATACAAGAACTGCTGTTACCAACACATGGGTTGGCTCTATCACACAGGTCGTACAGTGTCTCACAATGTGTACCAATGTAATTGTACGGACAACTGAAAATGATATAGCTTATATCTGTCCCGAAAACGTAATAAGAGAAAATGACAGATGCAATATAAGTGAAACCAAAAATAAAACAAAATAATAATAATGCATGTAGCAACAACGACAAAAAGAAATGTTTATAAGTAATATTGATAAGTATGATCATGCCAGTGATAAAGTGAATAGTACGATGTTAAAACACTACGAGAACACGTGAAAAATTTACATGTATAAGTTATTTCAGCTTTATACTACCCTGAGTATTGAACATATTTGTTTTTTCTCATATGTGTTTTCATAAGCAGAATGGACCATTTCAGTTATAACTTCCATGCTGACGAATCTAATTTTAGATTAAGCACACGTTCAAACCAAATCAATAACTCTATCAAGTACTTTTATCTAAGAAGGACAATAACTCTTTACTTACTCGCACACATAACCATCACTCGTACTTATACATTCTCCACCGTTCAGACAATAATCCTGAGCAGAACAGATGTCCAATTCTTCTTCACAATTGTTCCCCGTCCATGGGTGACGACAAATGCAATGATGAATCAGAGGAGACACTAGATTTGTACATGACCCGTTGTGTTGGCAAGGTGAGTAAAAACAAGAGGGTACAACATGCTGAAGGTGTAAAAATGAGTAACTAGACAAATGCATGAATTACATTGATTCTCAATAATGAAATTATTTCTGCCATAAACTCTTACAAAATTGGGTGATGTACAACACAATTACAGTGAATCCTCATTTTGTGACCACCTCAATTCTAAGACCACACGGTTATATTAACGATCACACATTTTTAGATCAATTTTAATTATTATTTCTTATAGAGTTCATCTTGATGATTTGACCACTTGAATATTAAAATACTGTTTTGTCCTAATGGTGATTTATATCGACGTTTTACTGTAGGGTTATTTTCAATGATGATTTTGTTGCAAACATTTTGAGAGCAAAAAAGTGGTTTCATTAATATTGAGGAATATGCCATCCTGTTACTTAAACATGAATCTAATCATACATTATTATCTATGTAAATTAGATGTACACGTGATTTGTGAGCATTTGTATTATTTTTCTCTGGGGTTTAACATCGTACCAGCAGCCAGGGTCATTTGGTGATTTTTCCAACTTTCCAACGGTAGGAGTCCGGGGGCACACTGGGGAAGGACTAACGACCTAACATGACAGCTTCCACACATGTGAACGTTGTCTTGTCCCGAGTGGCATGTGAACACACAGAGGGCTACTGATCACTAATCAGAGACCATAACCACTTAACCGCGGAGCACCATGAGCAATCAACAGATGTTCATGCAAAGTTAGATTCCACGACACAAAGCATACACAGATCCACAAATAATGAATCTTTTTATATAAAACATATTAGATGATAAATACTGCATCAACATAATGAAGAATCATTTTTATTCAGCGTATAGACTGAATCAGACTGAACAAGACTTGTTAATAAGATTATTTTCAGTCTAAGTAACCACTTTTGCTGATTGACTTCCATGTTGTAATGTTTAACATGTTGTATGGTCCTATAATTACTAACTGGAGAATACTGCAAACGTGAAAATAAAGCCTGGAGCCGCCTGAAGACCAATCGTATGAATAGCCTTATATCTTTGTGTATTAGTTAATTTTCATTTGATACAAAATAAAAATAAACTAGTTACCTGACAGTCTTCTCCAAAATATCCAGGTTTACAATAACACGTATAACTCTGTAATTCATCAGTGCAATACATGGTGTTTTCTGGTACACACGTATGACAACCATCGTTATTATCATCACAATTGGGCCCTATTCATTGAAAACATTTGTCTTTTTCAACACACACTACTGCGTGAAGATAAATGTACCCGATGTTAAAAATATTTATCCCCATTTCGCACACCCTTTATTTCAACTTACAGTACAATTCATCAATTTGTATATTATTATTGCATATAGAATAAAGTTTTGTTTGATATAAAATGTTCGTATATAACATAAACTAATAATTGTATTAATGAATTAATGACTCATTTAAGCGCCCATTTCCGAGCAAGAGCTCAAAATGAAGCCCATGTTTGGAAATGGGCATCACAATTCTCTCTTCGAAGCTTCGAATCATATCTCAAGAATGCACATGTTTATGTACAAAAGTAAATGATGGCGGACATAATGACAGTATTTAGTTCGTTTGTAGTTTTTGGAGATTGTTCATAAACCACACCTAAACACTGTTCAGGACGAAAACATTAAAAACTGCAGAAAGGAAATAGGGTCATTGATTACATCCCATTGATGTTTTGTTTTTTATCTTCACTTAAAAACTTAAAAAAATAATTTTGTTAATTTGAATTGTGACTTCTGTTTTTTTACCTATTCTGATGTAATAGATGATTATATGCTAAATAGTATGTATGTTTTTTCAGATACAATGTATGCGGAACTGAATATGTAATTACCATGGAATTTATTGTCAGAGAAAAAAGTCTCAAACAGTGATGTGTACGTGGTAAATATCTATGAGGTACTAACCGCCCGTTCCAGGTACCGGACAGGAGCAAGTGTAGCCCGCTACAGCATCCACACATGTACCGTTATTGTTACATGGTGAATGTACGCATTCATCAACATTAATCTGACACTGTTTTCCGGCGTACCCTGTTTCACAGTGACACTTTGTGTGGAACCCATCATCATATGTTATACATGTTCCTTGGTTACCGCAATCAACGTGATCACAATATTCGATGTTTATAACACATTGATGGTAAAGATTACCTGAAATTATTATCACATGGTGACTGACAGTTTTCACATTTGGTTGAAACAGTTATCGACTTTCTTATTTTTTGCCAACTACGTGACACACCATACGTATGTTATGAAAAGGGTGAACAGGATGCTAATGCTAACTTTTGCTAACAAGCGGTCACACAATTCATTTACTTCGTTGTTCCCTACATGTTTTTATTTAGTTTTTGTCGTTTTGTAAAGGTTTTGCAATGGTAAGAATGACAATACTTGTAAAGATAGGTAGTCCTCCTGCACAGTCTTTTCTTCCATTAGAATTGTGTTGTAAATGCAAGCCGAATTTTCAAAATAAGATTTATTTATTTCATACTCAAATATATGAGTCCTTAGGAAATATAAAATACTGAATTCGATCCAATCAGTTAAGAACAACGAAGAACTCACTGAAGTAAAATCCTTCTGGACAGATGCAATGTTTAGTATTGTCTACATAGTTATCAATACATTCAGTTTCCGGTGTGCATGCAGAGGTATCACACACAGCTTGTTTATCTCTCAGATGACAGTACAACCCATGATATCCTGATGGACATACACATGTGAACATGTTGTCACCATCAACACACGCAGCGCTGTTAGTGCACGGATTTGACGCGCATTCGTCTGGAACAAGGAACAAACTTTATTCAAGAGTTAAAGCAGCATTTCCTATTGGAGAAAAAACAAAACTAAAACAGTAAAGCTGGAATCAAAAGCTCTATTTCAGCATAGATAGTTGAAATCTACACGCTTGTGGTTAATACGTTGCCACGTCTTCCTGCAAATAAAAACTATTTTACGACGATCAGTATTCTGTTATATATTGAAACGTGATGTCTATGAGTGTAAATTCACTGTGCTACATATGTTTCTTGTGATGATTTGGTAAAGATATCATGTCTAAGGTCAATCGTCCTCCAACACTAGTTCGAGATGTACATGTACTTGAGTCAACAACTTACAATAATCTTACCTTCATTAATTTCACAATCAATACCAGAGAATCCTTGAGGACATTTGCATACTCTGTTGTACGAACCCTGTGGAACACACTGACCACTGTTCTTACATGGAAACCTCAGACATGGTTCTTGGGGATATTGACATCTACGAATCAAAAACACAGAAGCACTTCAATAATGGTGTAAATGTGGCCAAATTTATTACAGTCAAACCTGTGAACAAAGGCCATCGTTGGGAAAGACAAAATATGGTATTGATTTACATATGGCCGTTATTCGGAGGTCTGTTTGCTCTAAACAATCAGTGACCGTGTTCAAAGAATGGATTTTATTCACAGGGCGGTCTTTATTCAGAGGTGGTCGCAAACACAGGTTTGACAGTAAGTACATTATGTAGCTTTCAATGTAATATAAGTAATATAAGTGTGGGTCAGTGGGATGGTATGTGTTATTGCAAAGTGTTCAATTGCATTGTAATTTCGATCAAGCTGCAAACACTAACACTTTATCATCAAGATGAAAAATTACCCTATTTTGTTACATATAGGTATATATATCAAAATCGTTTTTATTAAGGGTCTGTCCGAAGTTAGTCGTAAGTACATGTTTATGCAATCTGCAATCAGTGGTTGAAAATATTATTTGTTGGTAAAGAATTTTTATATGTCTGTATAGGGCGCAGACAATAGTGCGATGGACTTATAACCAGGGTACGAATCCCGGTCGCGGCATGTCATACTCTTCTATGAAAATTTGACAAAAATGTCGATTTTCCTCCACGAGAAGTTGCCGGCTCTTTGTGGAAGGGTAAGTTTGTACTGGTTAGCATAGAGTCCAGGAAAACTGGTTAGGTGAACCGGTCGCCGTATATAACTGAAATAAAACGGCGTTAAACTACAGTGACAATAAGTCACATAAAAACAAAAAAAAAAAACCATACTTGTCTCCATGGAAACCGGAATGTGATGCGCATGCGCACATATATTTTCCTTTCTGGTCAATACATGTGCCATTGTTCCGGCATATATCTCCAACACAGTGGTCCACATCTATTTCACACTGGTCACCTTTAAACGGTTCTGAAAAAGTTTTTATTAATTGGTTGATGAGTAGAAATAAAAGTACATACAAAACAACTAATATGGTCTTACAACAACATAATTTTTCCAAAAAAAGCACCAACATTTTTTGTCTAAAAGAGAACAAAATTATTCAGATCGTACAACTTTTTACACACTACTTCGACATTGTCAGTTTGTGTCCATTTCGGTGATAAACCGATAAACCCGGTATTGTTCACAGTAATGTTCATTTTAAATAGTCCATATAAATAAAATTTGTAAGAGTAAATGAGGTTGTTAATTCTAACCTACATGTATACTAGCAGAGTAAATAAAAATGTCTGTTTACAATAATTGTGTTTAAATCATTACCTTGACAACTGCACGTGTAATGTGTTAAATTGACTTTTTCACAGGTGCCTCCATTCAAACAAGGGCTAACGTCACAAGGTGATAAAGCTGTTTCACACATTCTGCCCGTAAATCCTGGAAAAGTTTTTCTTTATCCACATGGTTGTCATGACAACGATTTATTTTTAATTGTTTTAAGTATTACAAGTGTTCTGAATCAATGACAGTGGAAGAATTTGGTACTTTATAAATGATTGGTAGAATATTGTGTACGTGATGCTGATGAGACATGTTTTTTTCTTTACATCAAAGTTATTTAACTATGAAGTCCACGACCGTTAAGTGTAAATGGTAAACAGGTGTCTTCATAAGCAATGCATATTGTGGGTAACGTATATCTACACATTCCACTTCACTGTCATAAATTTGAATATTATTAGATAGTAAAAGCATAAAAAGATTGTGTCAATACTTACGTGTACTTACTGTATTTTGGTTTAATACGTTATTAATAAATAATTTATACTATTACATGGTCTAATAATTATTTGTTAACATATGCATACTTATTTTCTTTAATATTTAATAACTATGTACCTTTCCCTTGTATTTATGTACTGTTTATTTTTTCGTATCTTTGTAAACATGTATTTGTCTCCATCCAATGGACTATTAAATTCTACCGGATTTTTATGCAATAAAACTCTAAAAACTCAAGTAACATATATCGCTGACACACCAAGTATATCACGGCTACCATTTACTTACGCAAACACACCGTGTGAGGTAATTTTATTTTATGAAAACTGTAAATATGAAGAATTTCCATGTCATTTCATCATTAAATTGGTTGAAATTAAAAATCTTTTCAGTCAATGAAAATTCGTCCAGTATTTGGGGACCTTGTGGTTTTAATTAAGATAAGATAACAAAGTCTGATACAATGTTTTATGACTAAGTCTGATATCATGCATTAAATACGAACACAAAATTTAAGTATATTTTCTATACCTGCTGTGCAGTTACAATAGAAATCGTGCCTGATCACCATACAAACACCATCATTTTGACATGTGTTGGACTGACAACGATGGGCGTCTAGAATGAATAGTTTTAAATAATACATTAAGAAAGAAGACACCAATCATATTGTTTAAGAAACTTGGCTCAAATGTCGCTCTCCAAACAAAGTCTGAGCAACCTCCACGTTCGAGTGTTTATGTTCTTTGTCAAGTAATCACTGGCCCCTCACCACCGGAAGGTCGGTGGTTCAACCAAAGTGTACACTCGGGGTCTTCTTCCGCCCTTAAAGCTGGCAAAGTCGTTAAATGACTTCAGTGTTGGTGCGACATTAACTTCAGCGAAAAAAAGAGTCTGCCCTTTTTTTCAAAACGAGAATACATATGATTTTCAACTTTAAGTGATTGTGCCAGATGTGCTTTGAAAATAAAACGTAAAGATAATATGTATACGGCACAATTCACAATTAAATTCTTTTTTTGTAGACAAATCAAGTAGATGCATTTGAATAGATTCAATGATCAAAACTATTTTTTTTAATCTGAACTGTGAAGATAGTGTAGAGTAAAGATTCGTTATACTAATAATGTGGTATCAAACTATAGTGGAAGACCTGTCCGTAAATGAGTTGTCCTTTAACAGGGATATTTATTATATATTGTGGTGGTCGCTGTGTGTGTGTGTTTATAGCACAGTCAAACCTGTGTTTGTGGCCACCTCCGAATAAAAACCACCCTGTGAATAAAGGTCATTCTTTGAAAAACCGTCACTGATTATTTAGAACAAACTGACCTCCGAATAACGTCCATCTGTCAATAAAGGCCACATTTTGTCTTTCCCATGGATGGACTTTGTTCACAGGTTTGACTTATAACGTAGTATGTTATTTAATATTGTATAACTTACAGCCAAGTTTACAATCTGCCGAGCTATTTGATCCATCTGTCAGGGTGATCATGTTTGACGGACATTCAGAACAGAAGTCTAATCCAGATTTTGACTGATAATAATTTCTCGGACACAGGTTGCACGGTTTCAAACCATCACGCGATACATATCCTGGAGGACAAGTGCCTGCAATGAAGTAAAAAATAAATCTACTGTCAAGAACAGCTTATACAGTATATATATATATATGGTAAATCTTCACCACCTCAGTATTGTATATATATATATATACAATACTGAGGTGGTGAAGATTTACCTACCTAATGATATCAATTCAGATATTAGAATTTTAAGATTATGTATTGTTATATACTACCTACATGTAGTTGTGCTATTTAAATACTGTTTCTAGAATAGGTGTTTCAGAATAGAATAGAACAGATCTCTCACAAAGATATGCATTAAAATGTTTACGTTCACCTACCTATACATGCATCTATACTGAAAGCTCCTCTACCTCTCGTGAAAGTCCCTGATGGACAAGGTGCGCAGTATGTATTGTTGACAAAGTAAGTATCACGTGGGCAATCTGTACAAGGAGGTTTTCCTGTAACGCTGTACATGTGTAAGCCACAGTCCTCTGTAAAAGTGAAAAAACAACAAATATTAAAGGTTTTATATAATATTTCAGCTATGCATTAGCTTGTAGCTAAGCCAATCTATTGTTCATGGATTCTGCACAACACAGATCCCCTTGGTTTCAGCAAGCAACAACCATTTTTTCCACTCGAAGCACTGGAATCAGCGATGGAGGACGGATGACTTCAGAAATAATGTTTAAACCCATTTCGTCCAAGCCAAACATGTGCCGCACCCAGGATTCGAACTCGCGAAATTGAGGTCTGTATGCGTAGCGTTATTGAGCTAAGCCAGCAGGTTATGGTATAAATGAAATATCGATGATACAAACCCTGAATTAGAAGATCGCTGTCAAAGTTCTCCTCACTGAGCCAAAAAAGGCTATTGTTTTTCACAGCTATTGAACAGAAGTAAACGACTATTTAACCAAGTCAAGCATACAGGAAAAGTACAGTAGTGTCGATGACCAAAGGAATAAAGGATCGTCTTTGACAGAAAATTAGCAAACCTCAGTGTTTATCATCCCAGTATGATACAAGGACATACCTTGGCAGCGGTGGTAATTTTGAACTTTACGTTACTCCTCCTTGTTTTCAAAGAAAAAAATATGTTTGATTGATTGTTTTTGAGTTTTATGGGTAATGTTAAAAGTAAATGACTGAAAAATGTTAGCTAAGATACGACTATGAAACTAAGTACAAGTTAAAAAATACACCATGCTACTTTAGAGATGTTTATACGGTACATTTCTAGTTTTACCAGAAATATCAGCTTACAACCAAAACATCATCTCATCGGAACTAGGTCAAATAAAAAATACGTCTCGTCGTCACAGTCTAAATAGTTGGACCAGGGGACGATAAAATTCAAATCGTCCATCTATTAAAATAGCCGCTTGAATGTAATCAATAAAACTGTTCAACTAGAAATTTCAATGTAACATTTTTATGATAAAATATCTATAATATTATAAAATAATTCAAATATGATTAGTTGATAAAGTTGATACATACCATAACATTCCTTATAATATTTAGCCCCGATCTTTTTACTGCTGGTTTCCTCGGGACAACTTTTACAAGAATTCTTGTAGAATCCGTCATTGTAGGTACCAGCAGCGCATTCCACACAACGAAAATTATTGCTGTATGTTCCAGGTGGACACGCCACTACAAAACGATAAAGTAGGTTATCCTTAATACCAATAACAACTACATAACAGTTGTCGAGGGTATTCAGCCAATAAAAACGAGACTGTCCCTTTTTTGTTAAGCAGTCAGATTTTCCATTTTTTATTAAGGGCAATGAATTTATGGAAGACAACGAATCCTTTTAACGAATCCTTCTATCGCTGTGAAAGAGGGATTAAAATAGTTATAAAAAATTGCATGTGGTTTTTCTATTGCCATTAAGATGAGAACATCAAGAGTAAATCAATAATTTTGTTTCATCATTAGACAATACATCAAATTAACTCCCCTAAAATGTATGACGCAGACTTAAGCATTTACAAGTATATGTATAACTTAAGATGAACTAACAATAATAGCGACCCGATAATTGCGCTGAATTTTGAAACGGACAGAGAAAAGAAACAAAGACGCACAGCAAATATGGGAATTTTCAGACAAAGCGACAGCTTCGGCGCTGCTAGTGCACGCAAATACTTCATCATCTATCTGTGCGTCGTAAAGGTTCATATTTATCGGAGCGCAGGAGGGTCCACCGTCCAGATACTGTACAGAAGACACCCATGAATTGATGCTGTTGAATGCACCAAGTATCGCCTCGGTACAACCACGATATACATTGTCATGAAGTCCTTGAGGAGTTATATCCATTGTGATCTTAACTTCCAGCTTCCTCTACAATGTAAATTAAGTGAAATATTTCAATTATGTGAAGGCGGGATTTTTTGCGAGTATTTTTTTATAAATTTTTTTACGCAAGACTTTGGGCTTACAACGTCGTAAAGACAAATTCAAAGTAGATTAGGTTTTTGTCGCAAAAATGGTCGTGTAAAACATCATTTCCCAAAAACTCCAGTTTGCATAAACCGGAAGAACATGTATATTCAAACGCCCGAATGACTGCACGGCAACAATTGAATAATATTCCACATGGTGAAATCAATACTGCAATCAATTTTATTATTTATTATTTTAAGAACATACTGTTTGTACATGTACCAAATAATACACGACAGATCCATTTTAAATGTATGCGTAAAGGTATCATACTCTAGTTTGTTTTCACCAACCCCTATTCAATCGAACTTATCGGACGTTTGTTTTTTGTTCAATGTATAACTAAATTGTTAAGTCATTTTACATAACAGCAATTGAGGTAAGGTGTTAACAACCACTAGGTGTTTTAACTAATTTGTTATGTATAAGGAACATGTATAGTTAAATACAGCAAGCTTAACTGGCTTTCTATAAGTCGCAGCGTTTTTTTTCCAAGATTTTGAGACGACAATTCAATGTCTTGCATATCTTTACAGGAACTATTTGCTCCTCTTGTTTTTATTACTATATGTTGACATTACCCGGTAGCGTATAGTTAGAACGAATAGTATACGACAGAACGTCGGGTAAATACAGTGCAACCTCTTCAAAGCCACACCATTTGGCAGAAGCAAAATTATGTTGCTGTAGAAAGGTTGTTACTCTTGAGAGGTTAAATTAATAGTTAAATCGTGCAGTGGTGAAAATCATGCTGTTACTGAAGACAGCATGATTTTCCCCACTGCACGATTTAACTATTAATTTATATATATATATCACTTATTTTCGGTCCATTTTTCTGTATGTTTTCAATAGTTCGGGCAATAAAGTAAACCACTTGATCAGAAGACTTCACTGAGCGCGCACACATTGTCCAAATAATGCAGTTTGACTGTACTTCGGAAGCAGCTGACTGACAGTAAATATTTTTCTTTTGAAGGGATAATTTAAAAACTGTTTTTTTTTCGAATTCAACTTTATGAAACCAGATTACAAGTGATTTTGGTTGTATTTTAAGTAAATAAACGTACTGGCGGTAAATTAAACGATATAAATTTTGAAAACTGTTTATTTTGCACAATATATGCCATTGTGTTATACGCAACTTGAGTACACTTAAAATAGAGATATGAAATCTGTGAAAACGAAAATGAGGTAAACAGGGACCGCGCTGTTGTAAAGACAATGTCTGATAATATACCCGAAGACGCAAGTGATGAACAGAGATACAAAAGTCATCTCCGGGAATAATAGTTGCTGATATTAAAAGAGGTTAAAAACACAAAAAGTGAAGCCATCTTTCATATCACGATGTTAATTTAGCACGCTGTGAAATGAAAACAGGTAGTGCGGTTTGTATACGCTATCGTGTTAAATACATGCTGTAATTTGTCTAGTATAGTAACCATACCTGCGTACCATTACCCTGAAAACAGTACTCACCCATATATATGACATCATAAGTTTACAAACATACATTAATGTATATTTAATACAAGACCAGAGGACGTTATGTCCTTATCGTGATAATTGTGTTGATTAAACGAGGGACAGCTAAGCCGTGGTGGTCCTTTAACATTTTAAGTATTCTTTGTATGATCAAATATCATTTAAATAATACATGCGACATACTGAAAGTTTTGGATCTTGTTGCGTGTTAAGGTCAACTTAACGTAACAGTAAATATTTGACTAGTCCAAACTTCGAACCATTCATCTACAACTGCCACAAACTTTTTCTGCTGCCTAATCCACTGTGGAAAAAATAATCGGTAGTCATTTCTGCTCCTACTCAAGCCATTACAATAAATTTTGTATTTAAAATCAAATTTCTTGCAGCATGACAAGACTATACGACAAAAAGGCGAGATATTTTCTTTATCAGAGCTTTCGAGGTAAGGATTTATTGCGTACATTACCATGATTTCTTTGATCTCGGCCGAAACAGGATTTGTTGTAGACGGTGATATATCGATCGTATTTGTGGCATTGTCACACAATGACGTCAAAGCATTGGTCAGCGTCAATAGTTGGTCAGTTATGTCGGCAAGGTATGTTGGGGCACATGTTGATAGTACAGTGGGTCCAATCTGGTAATGATATTTAATTGTACTCCGAAAGAAGGGTAAATCTTTCGCTGAAAAGGAAACGTGATTCTCAATGCAGACATGTTTAATAAGTCATATCTATAGTTGTTTTAATATAGAATGTACCAATGGTATGCTCAAAGCACAAAATAAATGCCTCAGAATAAAATAAATTGGTTTAAGAAAAAAAGCGAATGTAAATGTTATTCTTGCAACCAACGTAGATCACCAGTTTGAATCAGGTTTAAGAATCGTAATAGAGAAACTTATAGAAAAGGCAAAACAAATGATGATTGTCTAAAAAGATACGAACCTAAGATAAAAGCCTGTTGATATTATAATAAGGTGTTTAAACATCCATGCGAACAAGATGTACATATAAGACTTTTGTCTTACATGTATAGTGAAAATCATGAGTGTCATTATAAAGTGAGTGAGTCGTCTCAAAATTCTGTCTCTTACTAGTTAATTTTGTGGTTGAGTATTTAGACCACGGGGGGCTAGCACGTTGAAGGGATGGTGTATAATGGTGTGATAGGCTTCAAATCGCCACACGGACCAAAAACACCTATATTACATATATACATATACAAGGGTTACAACTTCCGAAATGACAGTTTCTGTACCACGTTTGTTTAACACTTCTATAAATTACTATAGATATTACTAAAATACACTGATTCAGCACAAAAATGTAATCCAGGAACGTTCTGTTTACGTTCAATTCACAAAAATCGTCGCATGATTGAAACTTCAAATATTAAATATTATAAAACAGTGACCTTTGCCCCGTAATTTGTTTGTAAGCGGACGTTTCATTGGCTGAATCATAATGGCATAGCGAGGTGGAAATCTGTGACGGACTCGACGATTTTGTTAATTTTACGTGAGTAGACCATTCCTGGATTATTCTTTTGTGCCGGATCAGTGTATTTTAGAGCTACTAGTATTTATGGTTAGCGCGCGTTGTCATTACTCTACCTGTTGTTTTAAGGTGTGTTTAGTATGGTAATTATGATCAATTGACGATTTTTCGGAGGAAAAAGATTAAATATCTGCTTCATTATTTTGAATTTGACAAAGTGCTTATTGGTTATGAGTTGTATAATGTATTAGCTATCAGTAGACACCAGTTATTAGAAAATTGAGCGATTTCTTAAAAAAGTTTTAAACAAACTTGGTGCAGAAACTGTCATTTCGGAAGTTGTAACCCTTGTATATGTATATATATATATGATATACGTGTTTCTGGTCCGTGTTGCCATTTTAGGCCTAATACGCCATTATACTCCATCTCTTCAACGTGCTAGCCCCCAGTGATTTAGACTGGTTCCTAGAACAGGAATTATTTATGTTAAAATACAGGTACTTGACACAAAACCAAATTTTAGCTACGTGGGCTACTTATACCTAATAAAAAGCAATGTATACAACATTAATTCCACAGACATACGAAACCGATGACTCATGCGAAGCTGTAATAAAAACGACCAGATATCTAGTTTCATTTTGTGGTTGACAGCAGGAGGGTTTTATCTAAGCTTTTTTTATCACAACTTTTCATTTGATAGAAATACACAAAATATACACAAAAAAGGTATTAGAAGCCTTTAAGAGCTAAACTTTGGTTTTGTGTCAAGTACCAATGAATACAGCTATATGTACATTAAGGTATTAGAAATTGTGATCAAGTCAATTATTTGAATTGCATGATACTATAACTAAATGGGTTTTGTAATCAGGCGCACCATTGCCAGAGAATCCTTCGCTTACGCGATTAATGACTTATAACAATACTAAACGCCACTTTATGTCGCAGTGTTTTAAAACTGGTGCCGGGATTTGAACCAGTCCTTGTATAAGACTGGGCGGAATTTATATCCAACGTCTCAAAAGGTTTCTGTGGTTTCAGTGATAAGACCACTAATTGGGGCAATTTTCTGTATGTTGGAAAACAATAAACCATCTACAATTTGAGTTTATTGTATAAACTATAATAAAGATGTCCAAGCGTTTGTGAAATATAAAATATAAAATGTCAAAGCTAATTATCAAAACATGGCAATATTTTTTTTCTATGAATAAACGGTAATCTGTTTATATTTTACATCAATTATTGTTATGTATTACGAATATGTACACCGGTAGATATTTCATTATCACACAAAATAATACGTTATTGTAAGATAACCTTCCAACGCGTGAAAATACACTTTTTTTCTAACAAGCTATGTTTAATAGGTTATTATGCATGAAAACTAATTTACAGAATAAGAGATAAAAAGTTTGACAAAAGAGTCGTTTTTATTACTTTTATATTTAGAGATAGTAATAACGTAGGCAAATACTTATGCATACTTGGGTATCGTCAAATTTTGGCATAAAGTATTATTTAGATACAGTTAAGTATACGACGTCTACAATTTTAACAATACAATGGTGTTTATCAACATGTCTGTAATGTCAACAACGTTACATAGTAATTAGCGTATAGGAAAAATAAATAAAATATCAGCACAATGTGAGAGACTTCGAGAATTATTTTTACACCACGACTGCCTCTGTCCAGGAGACATTTTGTTTATTATTGCAGAAGATGATAAACAACATAGTGTCAATAAAATTTATCGACAGAAATGAGCTGTCAATATGCAATTAGCCACATGCAGTGAAGCAGACGCCTTTCAGAGAGGCCAATCAAATATATATTACAAAACAATACAATAATGTACGTTCATTAAGTAAAAGAACTTAATTACTCTTACCTCTCTCTTTATGAAATAGTAAAAATTGAACTTTCAAACAAAAAAATGAATAAAGAGAACGAAACATCTAATTAAATATGAAATCAAACTCTCGGATAATAAGAAAACATAAAATTCACAGCTAAATTGAGCAACGACTGGACAAGACAAATCTTAAACGATGAAAGACAAACACTGCGACAATAACCAAACTAACATCCAGATTTGCGTAAGAAAAAAAGAAAATATACAAAAAGTTACTTTATGGGCATTATATCATTTATAAATATATTTCTTTTGTTGATATCTCACTAATATATGATGACGTACCACTAAATAAATATTTCATAGGATAATAGTTGTCCACAGTTTAAATAATTACAGACTTTCTCTAAATATCTGAAGAAGTAGTCTCTAGTTCTTGTAAATTAGCGTAGGGGTAATATCTTTGATGCACTAAGATTTTACTACATAAAATAATCAACACCGAGTAGGAGTTTCCAGAAGTTTTAAGCAATGCAAAAATATGACGTGTAAGTGGATTTTTTTCACTGGGTTTAAGGTCGTTTTTCAACAATTTTTCAGTTAGAGCGGCTTGTTCACCTAACCAGTTTTCCTGACTGTATTTTTGACTGTATTCTAACCAGTACTAACTTACCCTTGCACGAGGAGCTGGCAATTATCCACTTATGGATGAAAATCAACATTTTTGTCTAATTTCATAGAAGGGTGTGACCTGCCGCGACCGGAATTTGAACACAGATCTCTGGGTGACAAGTCCAGCGCACTATTAGCTAGACCGCGGCAGCGGCTGTATAATTTGATGCAAGGAGACATAGCATTGGGGACCGGTGCTCCGAGATATTTCGATTTACATTTTAATTTTTAATCAAAAAACGAACCTGTACATATTGGCATGTCTCTACTCCATTCAGCTCCATCGGAACACGTGACAATGATGGATGATAGAGAAGGGTCTTCGTAAAAATAATAACCTGGGCTACATGTGACAGTACATTCATTCCCGTTTAACGTTGGTGTACATGATACCGCTCCGTTATATACACGGAGTGTCTCGGGCTCACATAATGGTGCTGAAATAATCAGTGTCATTTGTATAGGTCTAGACTGCACCACAATGATATACATTTTTATACTCTAATTAAATCTGTAGAACATTTACGGGTATTTTTTATTTTCTCTGGAGAGAAACATTTGTGCTTTGTATTGTGTGAAATTAACTGGCTGAAGTAAAGTTTCAATTAATGAATGACCAATTATACATGTATATGTAGACTTAGTAGAGGATACTTGATGCTTTTTACTGAACTTAGAAAAGTACTTAAGTGATTACATGTTGAATTACTTGTACTTATAACCATCTCATCATCTTACCATCAATCCGCATCTGACTTTTACAAACAGCGAGATTTCCAGCAGGGTCGGTGCCAGAGAATGTCAGTATTGGATTGGTTCCAATCGCTTCATAGTTAGCAGTTACAACCTCATGCGATGCTACAATATTAGCTGATGGATCATCATATGCTAGATATATATCAGTGCTGATTCTAATGTTTGAATCACTTGCCGTGATGGGATCAGGTAGCTTACAAATCAACATTGGCGATGAATCGTCTGTTTTGGATAGATAGAAGTAAATTCATATAAAAAATATGAGGTAACGAATTTTCTGCATAGAATAGTAATAGCAACATAAGGTCACATTAGAAATAAGCATAGTAGTATCTTTTTCACTGAGTTTGACGCCGTTTTTCATCATTTTTTCAGTAAGATACGGCGGTCGGTTCACCCCACCAGTTTTCTTGGACTGTATACTAACCAGTACTAATTTGCCCTTCCGCAAGAAGCCGGCAACTTGATCAGAATGAAAGATACGTCAGGTGCCTACCATTACGATATTTTAAATTACCCGACTCAGAAATTTGCAAGTCACTGGTCGCCAGAAGATAGAATTCCCATGCAATAGGAGCGACAAAGTAAAACTGCGTTTTAGATTTTAAAATGATTAGGCTTTAAATTGATATCCTGAAGATAAAATGCGTGATCCACGTTAAAGACCTTTACAATTAAAAGATCTGAAGGTTTCCATTTAATTAACACAATGTATAACTGTAAATAGATTAAGTCAGAGTTGGTAAGATTTACCTTTAACTAAAATTCTGAACTGACACCAGGCTTCGTTACCTTCAAAATCTTTGGCAATATATGTAACAGTTAGCGTCGAATCAATGACCGAACCAGAGTTGAAATTCTCTGGAAACACCTAAAAGCCACATGAACAATGAATATGTATTTGTATTTATTCAAAGTAAAATACGGCGTCTGTGATGTAAGACCGCTAGTGAATAAATTTCGTCAGACTGTATTTACCAGAAGAGTTATTTCCAATACAAGAACACGCGTATATCTTTAGCGACGAGGATGAGGGTCCGCCTGCAGTGAAATAGGGTCTTGCATCGATTCCCGCTTTGGGCCAGTTTTACTCTTCCTTAATATGACATGATAATAGCGATTCTGAGACGACATGATAACTATTTAGATAAACAAAGCACACAGAGTATCTGTAAAATGGAACTACAACAAATAGCAATATAAAAAACATGTGAGCTAAATTCATCAGACGATCGGGCAACAACTATTCAAATGTCGAATTTACCAATGATGAATTGACTCCTGTATTATCAATCGCATGTGGTGTGGTATAAAATACCGACGAATAACGTTCAACCTCCATATCGTCTGGACAATTAACAAATGCTGGCGGCTGCCGATCTACAAATAAAACATTTATATAAAGTGTTTTTGTCATGCTATATTCCGATTTTACCATCCATTTAACTATGTAAAGCAATAATTAACAACCATTGTTTCATCCATCCCGACACGTCTCAGCTTTTTACTAGATTCTTGTAAAACAAGAAATAAAGTCACAAATGATACAAAATTTACAACTAAGTGAAGCAATTTCTTTCGCCCAATACATTCAAGACCAGAAATGTCATAATTGTCCAGAAATTCAGAGAAATTATTTTATTTATCAAGCGCACTATATCCCGAATGAGACTATATCCCTAATGAGACTATATCCCTAATGAGACTATATCCCGAATGAGACTATATCCCTAATGAGACTATATCCCTAATGAGACTATATCCCGAATGAGACTATATCCCTAATGAGACTATATCCCTAATGAGACTATATCCCGAATGAGACTATATCCCTAATGAGACTATATCCCGAATGAGACTATATCCCGAATGAGACTATATCCCGAATGAGACTATATCCCGAATGAGACTTTAATTTCGGTAATAGGTCACAAAGTTAATTCGCTAAAATGGAAACGAAACTCAGAATTCGAAGATAATCTCGTAAATGATGATAACAACTGTACATTTAGAGAAAACAAAGGCGTAATTTTGTTTATCAAATGGAAACTAAAGGATACATGTTTTGAACTACTTTCCCGACGTTGACAGAGATGTATGTGAGGGATAACGAACGACAACTCTGGATAGAGATTAAAATCTGATCGGTTTAGATTATAGTCCGTTCATACGTACCCACACAGACCGGTACGGAATTATCCCAGGCAGCCTCGTTGCCAACCTTTCTGCAGGTTGCATTTGGTGTTGGTTCAGGAACATAACCGGGTGTATTACATGTAAATGTCGCTACAGAACCAATTGCCACACTATACATTGTATCTGTACCATGTTGCCATGACGAATACGTTGTTTGTCCATTTACTGGGTATCCCAGATCACTACATTGACCTCCTGTAAAATATCATGTTATTCATTGACAATTTAAACTTTATCTTGTTTTTGTTTGCAGTATGAAGTCTCTAAAATGACTCATGATGGTCTTGTTTCTTTGTGCACAACGTGAATATTGCGTGTTTCATTCTAATTGCGTATTACGTGAATAAAAACACTAACGGATAAAATCAACTTTGTATTTCCCATTTGTGTGATTTTAAAAGACTGAGTGAAACAATATTTTTCGTTGTTGATGTATGCAGGTAGAATAATTTGCTTTCGTTCCTAGAAATGTACGTACGGATTGTTACATTATAAAAGCTTACCTTCACAGTGCAATGTGCCATATTCCCAGGTACCATCCTTTCCGCAAGGAACCAGATAGTCCCCAAGTGAACTTTGACCTCGCCGCACGTACTGATCCTCACATTCAAATACAATGGTGCTATTGTAGGTATAACTCAATATGATGAATGGGTTCATACCCGTGTACAGTGGTGGTTCGCCACACTCCATCTCTTGAAAAGATGATTCAAATATTCATTATCTTGAAAACATAATTGTCTATAAACATCGATGTATGTCATGTATACATAATAATAAGAAGAACCATGAATAAAGACTAATTCTAAATATAAGAAAGTAAGATTTCGGGTTGCTGACGATTTTGTACAAGTACATGCCAATACACGCATTCTAGCTGGGTGACTACATATTAGGGTACATTTTGTAAATGGCCGACGTTTGAAACTGCAAATAATATTATAATATTCACAAGAGTTGAGGTTTGAATCGCGTTCATAATCATCAAGATGTTTTACTAATTTTAATGAATTATGCGAAGTAGCCACCAAAATCGTAATTTTCAGACGGCTGACTAAAATCAAGATGTATAATTGTATTATTGCTATATAAAATGCTACATCATTCACCTGGGCATACGAGCGGAGGTCCAGCCGTCCGATATATACCAGTATCCTTATCATATCCACACTGGTTCTGTAGGACTACTTGACCATTAATTAAGGAACATTTCAACGTGTATCTGTCTTCATAGAATATTGGACCACTTGGGACAACGCTGTCTATATTATCGTCCGTACAATAGGCCACTATAAACGTAGACATTACATAGTTATTACTACAGGATAGAAGCATGCACACGCGTGTTACATGCATAATGTTTTGTACCAAGTCTGGCTCGGCTGGTGTTTGTCATCAAATATTTCATCAGTCAAAGCAATAGTTTAATGCACAATCAGACCTTTATAACAGAACAGAACAGAAGAGTACAGAACATTTGACTTATTTGACTTAGGTATAAAGCACATTGTCGTTATATATACATTATATCAACGTCCTATTTTACCGCGCAATTGTGAAACCTTGTCGCTTAAGGCGTTAAACATCATATGCTGTCTCATATATTTACCTTCACACGAAGGTTTCACTGTCCATTCACCTTCAACATTGCATGTTGTATTCATGCTCCCCTTTGTTGATCCAGTCACATAATAACCGATGTTACAAATGTATTCCACTGTATCACCATAGAAAAATATTTTTCTTGAAGTCAAAGCCTTACCATTGACTAAAGCTAATACCTCGAACGCCTTACAAGATTTCACTAAAAGTAATACATTGTATATTAACAAGCAATTCTTATAAAGAATAATTCTTTGTACTCTCAAAGGCAACGTGGAAATTTCACACAGTTCTTGTTAAAAGTTATCAGAAATGGTTTGTTTAGTAGAGTCCGGTCCATAACTGCGACTTCAAGCATTTTAAGACCTTAAACTCGTTAAGCTGCTGAGAAGATGAAAAAAGGGGTTTTTGTAACTTATAACCCCTAAAATAAGAAAAATTGACATTTTTTAGCGCTCAGTAAAATACGTTGAGTTAGCTTCAAAACACATAATCTTTTTTTTGGTATTTATAAAAATAAGGGTGATGTCAGGCTAAACACCAGAAGAACAAAAAATGATGCAAAAAATGTGATGACCAATACTTGGCAAACATTTTATTTTGTTGAAAAACAAAAAGAGCCAGGAATATCACACTGAAATATTGTCGAAAGTGACCTTAAATACCACCGTAATACATATAATCTTCATAGGAAGTTGCATTTACAGAGATTAGAAATATATCGCGAATTCTCGTACTGAAAGTGTAACTTCTTGTCTTGATAGTCAAGTGATCTTCAAGAGTGTTTTGACAACACAGTGCAACCTCTCCAAAGCAAAAGGGGAAGCAAAATTATGTTGTTATTGGGAGGTTGTTGCTCTAGAGAGATTGCATTAATTGTTAAATCGCACTGTGGGGGGAAATCATACTAAGAGAGGGCCGCTCTGGAGAGGTTGCACTGTATATTACATTTACTTACGGACACAAGAATGGTTAAGATGAAACGCGTGCCAAGGCTTTGTACCATCCTCCTGAGGAAGGACATTATGTCCGTTAAGTCCAAGTTCTGTGTACAAATTATACCCAGGTTCGCATCCACATTGGTAGGATCCTGGTACGTTAACGCATGTATGCTCACAAAGATTTAATCTCCCAACACATTCATTTACGTCTGAAACAGAATAAATAACATACGCACTAACCTTTTCATATAATCATCCTTTGATACTTCTGATTACAAACAGCCTACACCAAACTAGGTAACAACAGAATTTCTGACAGTGATTGAAGTTCGAGTGTTTCTTTGTTGTTTGAGGTACAAAATTATATCAAATATTCAGGGGAACTCATGCCTTGCACGGGTATTCAAATATAATTTTAATATAAGAGTTAAACATTGTTTTGTATTCCCTCCCCATACAACAACCATAGGAAGAAAATCAAAGTAAAAATATAAAAGAAGATCTGGTTGATACGACATTGTATGTAGAAATCATGACATAACATAATCTTTATTTGGCATAAAATTGCATAGAATTTCTATAGCCAATCAATGCTAATATATAAATATGTGAAAAAGGGTATACGTGTTACAAGAATGTTTATGTATATAGAAATCAATGGACCCAACTATTATTTATCCTTTTTTTATTAACTACGTTTTCATTGTTTACATCAGCTGGAGAAAGGTCTGGTCTATACAGTTTGAAAATCAACGGACGAAACTAATCTACAAGTTAAAACCGCTATATTACAACCACGGTCAAACGAGTTGATAGATTTTTAATACAGTAAATTAGAATACTAAAGATATCATAATGGAAATAAAAAATAGCATGAAATTGATAATACATTAATGTACAATATAAGTTTGAGACAACAAACTGGTCAACAAATTGTAAAAAAACATCTAAATTTTATCTGCAATCAGAAAATGACAGTACAATCTCCTGATGTATCAGTTAACACCATAGGCAAAAATTGACATTTTATACAGAAGTGATTCAATTAAGTTACCATCACAAATCATATAGTTGTCACTACGTGGAATAAAGCCTTTTAAACAGTCACACTGGTAACTACCGTCGTTGTCAACACATGTGGCATTACGACATTCGTGTAATCCTAGCAGACATTCGTTTACATCTAAAACAAAATCGTTGCTTTAGTTATTATGCATATCTTGAAATTTATTTTATGCTTCAGTAATGATAAATTATTACAAAGTAATTGAAATGTTCCCGTTTTGGAATAGAAAGTACCTGGACTTTTTTATCTTCCATTTATTTGATTACGATTGGTGTATATACATATTAGTAGAAAAGACAAAATCTACTTCATAATTTAACTGCTTTTGTAACATATGAGTATGAACAGTGAATGAATATAAGGCAAACAGAATATTTGCGATCGTATTCGTGATAAAGTCTTACTGTTACACGCCAAAGGTTCATCTACACCACATTGAAAATATCCATCCATGTCTGTGTCTGTACCACCGATAGCGTAACCAGGATTACAACGTACATGGATTGTACTGTTCTTGACAAATGATTGTGATTGGTTGATATTCCCATTCGATACAGGGAGTACAGGACATGGTTTTGCTGAAAATACAGACACCAGTTGAGCAAAAGCTGAAAAGTCTTACATGATTACAGACCAACACTTTAAAGATATCGGAAAAGGAGACAAAAATTGTATGCATTGCTGATGCATAAAATATACGAATATATTTACGTGTGCACAAGATGTAAACCAATTTATCTAGACGTCAATAATCAGAAAAATGATCATCTGATGGAATATTTTTCAACACGAAGTTTAATAACATGCAGAAATTATGCGATAAATATAATTATGTTATTGAGTAATGTGAATTATTGTTGAGATTACGTATGCATATAGGAATTCCTGTTTGCCAGCCCCCTTGTTCGCAAATGATCGTCTTTGGTCCAATTAGTTCATAGTATTGGGGACACGACATTACCGCCACAGTGCCTTGTTCTCTACCATTTCCACGAATAAAATCAACAGTGGCTCCAGTTCCTTGCGTCGACAGATCAGGGCATTCGGTGGCTGAAATCGTTTTTAAAATAAAGATTTGTATCGAGTGAGTTAACATACCCCCAAATATCACCTCTGTGGTCAGTTCTTTTAAAGCATTTTATATTGGACACGTATTGAACAAGTTGTTCAAGTTGATTGAAGTTTGTACTCATCATTTTGTTCAAGGCAAAATATGAAAATGACAAAATTTCTTAAGTTTATTCAGATTTTTTCATCAACAACAATAAAACTGTATTTACGTGGTACATTTATTTCCAAACCGGTTTCCAATGTTGTTTGTACACTTCAATTTAATTTCATGGTGGCTGGTGTATTATCTATTCTACATGTAGTATAAATGATTTACCCATGCACTTAGGTAGTTGCCCCCATGTACTGTTGCTGTAACACAATACATGGTGGTTTCCAATCAGAGTAAAACCAGTCCTACAGGCGTACTCAATGAAATCACCACCCCTAACACCAGAAGCATAAACAATATAACCATATTCCAGTGTGGGTGCCAGTCCACAATACTGACCTGAAAAATGGATGTCAAAAAGCAATATTATTTATTAACCTCTCGGGCGATATTTTACTCAAAAGTACTCAGAAAATTTGTGGTACCATGCTACTTTTGGATATTCCCTGAGCTGGGCTAAATTGTGTCCTAAAAGGATTGCATTTTGCTGATGCGGAAGATATAAATGGAACTGCGACAGATATCCTTTATACGACAAGGAAAGAGGACTTTCAGGAGCGCTTTAGTGTTTAGAGGGAGAGACTTTAAAGGTGCATTGATTGAAATGACGTTATTTTGTAGGGGATAATAATAATAATAAGACGTTTCTTCAGATCTCACTTCTTACCAATTCGCAATGAAAACATATCTATAGATCAATGTTTCAAAGTAATTCAAGAAAGTATATGAGTTTGAAATCTCTATATTGTTGGATTTATGGTTTCATTGGTTTGTCACTAATTGGAAGTAAGTATACAGGGTCTACTTTCCAAGCTCCCAATTGATATGTATGTATTTTAAAAAAATTACGTTCACAAAATGGGTAGTTCTTCAAATTCCAAGTGCCATTCTTCTGACAAGTTAGATTAACTACATCTTCTCCTTGAAAACTTCCAGCAAATAAATATCCCTCAGCACAAGTGATTGTCACTTCATCGGGTGAATGATAACTTGGTAACATTGGTTCAACTACTAGAGACGACCTAGTAATAACCGGGCATCCTGTATAAATATATAAAAATGTAACTGCTGCGTAAACCAAAAGCAAAATCAATGATCAAGCGAAAGAATATTCTTTATATAAAATGAACCCGAGAAATCTTCATGCCATAGCAATGTCTAAAAATAACAAAGGTGTACAGCTTAATACCCTGCAAATTATTAATAAGTTCTTATATTCAATCTAGTTCATCATGAAGAAGTGGTACAGATTCTGTGAGTGTAATAATTCACATGTTTATTTTCATACTTACCGACAGAATATTCGGCATAGAATCCTCGGTAGCTATTGATAGCACTTGTGCTAAATCGTAAAAATATACCAACATTTGATACAACAGTTGCAGGGACGTTTGTGCCGGTGTTTCCAAATCCAAAATGTACACTCTCGTTAGTAGCATCAATGCCTTTGTATATCTGTAATGCATGTATCAAAGTTTGCCAATGTCTTATAATGCCAGACTCAACCTAACTTTATAGTATTTCATTGAGGACTGCATGTATATGAATACCAATATTGAATTTGATAGTTCTGTTGTTCAATGAAAATTAATCTTTCTAATTTACAGGATTCAAGCTGATGAATCCAGTCATTCAAAATAAAGTTGTTGTTATTAGTATGGATAAGAAAATATGAACAGATGACCAATTTAAGTACATCAAACTGTGGATCTAAACACTACTCTATTTATACAGAACATTATATGCATTAATTGCGTTTGACTCCCTGAAAACTGAACTCCCTGAAAACTGGAATTCTTTGGAAATCGGGCGATTTTTCATGTTCCATTTTTACTCTTCTATAATCAATAATTCTCTAAAAACCGGAATTCTCAGAAAAACGGACTTTTATATCTGTCCGGAAGGGGTCCGGTTTTCAGGAATTATACTGTACTGTATATCTATTCAGTTTGATGGAGATTCGAAACTGGTTTGATGTACTTCGAAAGAAACAAAAAAAGAAACACGCAAAAATAACAAAACAAATGAAATTATATCATTTGGCCCACCATGCGTAATTTCCTCGGACGTGTTTAAATAAACAAATCAGTGAAGCGCGTTTTATGCGCATATCATATAAATGCAATCGCCTTGAAAACTACCTAAGTTTATTGTAAATCATTGTCCTGCGCTAACCTCTAAAAAATCCATGTTTTCCTCCAGCTCGAAGTCGACAAATGTAAGTCTGACACTTTTACCGGAACTTGGTTGAATAGTCCACGTGCATTTCATAATATCAGGGTACATATTAACACCATAACCAGGGGACTTAACCACGCCAGATTCAGCAGTCATTGTAACATCACATCCTATAAAATATTATAATTTTAGTAATTTATTAGTATTACATTGTAATTAATACAAAATACATTTAGCAACAGCTATTCTATTATTGAAATTCAGTCATATTGGACCATTGTCTTGAGTGTTCTTCTGTAAGTCGTTGTTCAAGTAACGAAAATTATTCTTATACTAATACTTAGACAAAAAACAATTCTTTCAAGTACAACTACTACTACCACCGCCACCACCATCACCACCACTACTACTACTACATCAATTTGACACTATCTTAGCATATTACATTATTGATTATCATTTTCAGAACAATATTTAAAAAAATCAATAAATATATTTTGTCAACAAAATATTAATTGGTTAAATCAGCGCACCAAACTGTATTCCACTCCATTCCATTCCATTATGATAATACATACAATTCATAAGCAGTTCTATGCTGATAAGAACACTCCTAAGACACGCTGGGATATTCCAGCAAGATGATTTATATATTCTGCAGCATTATCTTCATCTCATGATTGATATAAGGAACAAGCAAATAAACCACGAATATGTTTGAAAATGTAAAGTAATTCAAATTCAGCTATTACCTACGAATATCATACGAATAATTTATTTTAACATCTAAACTTTTCATAAAGAGCATACTTCTTGAGATGCAATTTGAAAATAGATCCAAAATGAAAACTGAAGATGGGATTAAGTGGATAGCACATGCATAGAAGCAAGCTATATAGACATAGTCATAGGTCCTTACCTGCGTAATACTTCGCCATGACACCAGTGCACTCCCAATGTTGTTGAAGATTCATATGGATATATAGATCTCTACCAGATGAAATAATGTAACCAGGTGGATAATCTTTGTCAATTAACGCAATAATCTCACTGTTTGGACCATTCCCGTCATGAATGCTGATTGTGTCTGAACAACAAAGGTCTACAAACACCACCTGAAATGCGTAGAATGATGTAACTACGAGATAATCCCTGAGAAACATACGTTCACATCACGATCAATCGTCTTTAAATGTTCATCGGCATAACAACAATTTGTGAATGTTTTAAATAGTCTGAAACCAAAATGGTCTGTGTACAACGGGACGTTTCGTTATTCTATCCCAGCTGTATATATGAAATGGTACTGTTGATGCAACGGAATAAGTATTGTGACATTTCTTCGTTGTTTTTTACAAGTTGTATGTAACAATCACTGTTTATTTTCTATAAAACATAAGATTCTTTTCAAATAAAATGTTACTTAATTTTGTACAATATTCCAACTATGTTTTGCAACTGGTCGTAACCATATATATAAATACAGTAATTTCTCGATGGCAGGGTTAAGTTTGGACAACCTCGGCCTTTGAACAGCCTTACTAATGAGGTGGTATCATTATTAAGTTGACCTAAAGAATAAATTTAAAAAATATATAGACGACACTTCGAAAACTAGAGGTCACAATCAGGTCTTCTTAATGTACGTGATGTTGAACTGTAAAAGTCCGTAATGCATGAATACACAACCAATGTAACTCATTCGTTCCGACAACAATTGAATTCTCAGTCGTAATTACACACATGTGCGAGTGCTCCTTACCACTTAGAAATTGTACAAGACAAATCTTATTTACACAGGCCGCCATTTTGACTCATATTTTTAAGTATGAATCTGTTTTCAAATACAAATAATCAAACAAAATGTTACTTGTAATGTGATAAGTCTGTTTCCTTCAACCGTGATATGATGCGTTTGTTCGTAGTTACCAATGTACATAAATGGGTATAATGGTGTGTAAAGATCTTTAGATAGTTTTTCAGCTACAAGATGTTGTGGATGTGTTGGCAATTCATCAACAGCTGCAAAATACAAAAAAGCAATCAAGAATATATGATATACCAAATACAGTCAAACCTTTGTTTGATGCCACCTTCGAATAAAGACCAGCCTGTGAATAAAGGCCATTCTTTGAAAAACCGTTACTGATTATTTAGAACAAACTGACCTCCGAATAAAGACCACATGTCAATAATGCCATATATTGTCTCCAAAGATTGGCTTTTGTACACAGGTGTGACTGTAATTAATCAATCAATAAAACTGTAACTAAAATTACTGACTGATATATACGATTTTACAACTAAAATAATACTTGAAAGAAAATATATTTGGCGTACATCTATATAACTAAACACGTACCATTAAATCTGGCTGTGTTTGGACATATTTTGACGTATAGATCACAACAATTATCACGTGTCAATGAGGGGGCTTCCGTAATGAAGAAGCACTTTTTTAGCCCGGTTGGTGATATGTCAAACTGAAAACCCCAGCATTCGGTATTGCTCTGACATTCTGCGGTACAAACACTAACACCTTGGCGCTCGGTAAGCAGTCTTTCATATCCTTTCGTTGTTTTCATTACAGAAAACCCTGTCTTAGGAAGAATCTTACACGTAAAATCTAAAAATAGAGAATGAAATTTATTACATACAATACATCAATACCAGAGTGGTCTGGTGTATACTGGTATAAAATGGAGCATTCTCTGAACAGTCCTTATTCTTAAAATAAAGAAAACGTATTTCATCGATTTAATGTTTCTATGTTTGTCATTTGTTCTTCTTTTGCATGTTCCAAATTTGATAATGCAATAGGAATAAAGAGAAAGAGGCAATAATCATTGGAAACATCACCTGTACTCCAGGAGATTGTGACGCCCTCTTTGGCTAAACTTGAGTCGGTAATAAGTACAAAGATAATTATGTTAGTACTACTGATGTATGTGTCATATTGTCCTGCACTTTGTCCGCTTACATATCCGATATAACTACTTGTGGCTAGTGTCGGTCCTCCATCCCATATCTCCAGAATATCAAGTCCATCTTCTAGGTCGACCGTCTCAAACTGGAACAGACATATTTCGTACGTATTTGATAATATAGATTAAATAGAGAGCGATGTGTTTCTAAGTGAATTTAAAGTCCGTGTTATTGATGTATTTAAGCAAAATGTTTATTCCACTATTAATAGTAGTACGGTACTGAATATTTATAGATACGTTAAAACAAATCTAGATTATGAACAATATTTAGACACTCTGCCTAGAAGCTTTAGATTTTATTTCTGTAGACTCAGATTAAGTTGTCTTCCACTTAGAATACAAACTGGTAGATACGCCAGAAGTAATGTACCAAGAGAGCTCAGATATTGTTTGTGTTGTAATACATTAGACATAGAAGATGAATTTCACTTTATTTGTATTTGTCCTTGTTATGAAGTTATAAGAAGAAAATATATCAAAAATTATTACTACGTTAATCCATCAGTTTACAAATATACGCATTTGTTAAATTCTTGCAATAGAAATTAAATTATTAACTTGTCTAAATTTATTAAAGAAGCTTTGGGTATTAGAAATGCACTTATTACAGAAGAAAGATAATATGTTCGTCCTCCAATCGTGTGTATGTATATGTATTTGTTTTTGTAATTTGAACACCTAATTTGTCACGTGTTATATGTATGTGTGTGTATATATATATATATATATGTTTTGAAGTCGATGTACTATGTACAAGACTGAATAAATAAATATCGTATCGTATCGTAAACATATCAATCTTGTAACATAACAACAACTACAATAGCAACAACAAACATTAAACAATATATATATATTAAACTAAATTAGCCTAAAATTGAACGTTTCCTTGAAAACATATTTCTAAATGTGTCTGCGATACTGCAGACCGTTCCAAGGCGGTACCCTTCCGGTAGACTGTGCTTTGTCCCCCATTTTTGTATGTTTCTATGTGTTGGATGGGTTTTGGGTACGTGGGTTTTAAGATAGGTGGTATTTTTGGGAAGGTGGATTTTTTGTACGTGTTTTACCTCTAGGAAATCTGTTACTGCATGAAATAATAGAACAGACAACGTAATCAACAAGGACAAGGACAAACATGGATATACGAACAAGAAACTGTAACAATTTCATAGAGTTTCTGTGTAGTTCGTGGAACAAACAGTATCAGTTATAAAATAAGTCATCACACGCGTCTGGTTTGTTTTCCTATTAAATAGTTATCATAATGTGCCACTAGGTCCTTTCGGTTTAATTCATTGTTCAAAAGTTGTCAACACCATGCATTGTTTATCATAAAATAACTCCAATTGCATGTATTTCAGCATTCGTGCAAAAACCAAAGAAGCGTTGTAGAAGGTGGTACGAACGTATCATTGTTACATCATTTAAAATATGCCAATGGAACCACTCGTGTACCAATATCACGAGGACAATGACAATAGATATATCTTCGAATAAATCGCCAAGTTGAAACTGTTGCTGTAGTTTTGTCTCGAATCTATTGACCCACTTAAGATCGACTGTCCTAGTGACTATTTTTTTAAATTTAAATGTAGGTACATTTCGAATTTTTATACAAGCATGTTACAAACACTTATAATCCTTTGTAAGCAATATACTGGAGTACTTCAGTTGACGATACGAATGTTTGTTGGATATCTCTTGAACACCAGTCGGTCCAAAAATAGTATGGAATACGTCAAATTCAAAAGAAGAGAAACACTTCCCTTCTTCTAGCTGCGGAACTTACTTTAACTTGAATTCTCATCCCTATTTCAGTTTGTATTGTAAACACGCAATATCTCAACGTGCCATAATGTGTGACTGGTGTGATCTGTAAAACACCACTGGGATCTTCTCGTTTTACCCAACATTGATATTCTGTATGAAACAATATGAATACATTGAAAGGAAACTCATTGCTAATATGTTGTATTATATTGTAATAATTTTGAAACCGTGCCTTTAACTTATTAAACTCTTAGATTAAAACAGTAACTCATGATCCTATATAAGGTGTCCATGTATGGCTTGAAACCAAAGGTGGTCAAAATTAAGGGGTTAAGCTACAAAAATAGATTTTCTACAAAAATAGCTCATTGTTTCTAATGTCAATACGAAATAAATATATGGTTTTCTAGACAAAGATTTCAAGAACTCTTTCTTGCATAATGGATGCTGAAATTATGTGACATGGATTAAGATTTAATATCTATTCATAAAGATGTTCTCTCGTGAACATGTAAGCTTTGAAAGTACGCGCCTGATTCTAAGTAGCCATTTTGCCAAAACGAATAAAATATGTTTGTAATCCCACATATTTAAAAATCGCTGCAAAGTTTGAAATGAATGACAGAGTAGTTCACACTTACCACACTTCTGTTCATCCGACTCATCTCCACAATCATTGACAGAGTTACATTGTTTCAAAGTGGACACACAGTTTCCATTTGCACACGTGAATGTGTCTGCAAATGAAAGATATCATGATTTAAATACATTTAAATCAATTGAATAAGAATAATTCTCACACATACATGAATATGCCGTATAGGAAATATGATTTGGGGGGGAGCAGAAGAATTGTCACGTCCATACAGAAAGTCTGACCATTGGCATTTAACAATCTCGAGTAGTTCAGCAAATGCAAAGTTTAATAAATAAATCCTCCAATAAATAGAAAAGATTTCGTGTTTTACCGTTTGGGCATGGATTTCTCTCGCATACAAATGGCATCACATAATTGCATGACGTCATGTGCCATCGATTGACGTGATCGGCTGTTTCATCTGAGACAATAGCTGCACAATCGCCGTAAGTTGCGTTGGGTTGAAACGGTGCCCATACTCCGGCGTCAATACTAGTTTCTCTTCCGTCACTCCAGTAACCCTGATATTTTGATGTTTGACCCAACAAATTAAATCCTAAAAATGTCGTTGAATATCACATGAAACAATGAACAATGAAGTTTTACCCACAACAGGAAAGTTTGTCAAAAATCATTTAGACTACATTAAGAAAAAAATATAAATTTTGCAACAAATCAATCATTTTGCAACAAATGTTTATGTTATCAAACCACAGTGAATTTCCCATGAACAGGCTTAGCTTATTTGGATTCAATTGTATAAGACGAGCTGTGCAAATGTCTGGTGTATTGAAAAGTATTGTGTTTCATAAGCAAAACACGTTCCTTGCAGAAATTACATAGGGTTATTTCTACGAAGTCGTATATCATTTTTCCATTTTGAGAAAATCACATTTGAAGTTTTGAACTGCAATCACTTTAAGCAATTTACGAGTTTGTGTACTTAGTATAAACCCTATTTAGGATAGATCTACAAGCAGGTAAGTCTGATCATTGTAAAGAGCTCATCGAGAAGAAAAAATAATATCAATAGTTTAATATTTCCAGAAATTGAGTTACGGAGTTGTAGAAATTAGCCATGGGATTAGTCGACGTCTTATTGCTTATGAATAAAATGGAAAAAACGGATAATTGTTTCATTTCACGACTTGTTATTTTGACAACTGAATGTATACAAATTATGTAACAGGGCATTACCAATCCAGTATGCATGTATTTGTTTATATTTCGTTTGTGTAGACAAATCGTCTGTTATTGTATATCCACTTGGCTCTGCCAGGTGTGCACCATATCTATAACGATAAAACATTCAAATATGCATGTATGTACTACACAGGATATGATGTCACGTGGTTATGGTTATAGCTGAAATCCAAGTACTTAATTTATTATTGTTTAACACCTGATGTGATATAGAACAGGAACAACATTGTATTTCTTATATCTTGAATATACCGGTAAATATTACAATCCAGTAAAACCTCGATAATGAGAGCACCTTCAGGACCCCCCCAAAAATGTCCGTAATGACGATGCTGCCTCATAAAGAATATACACTAAATACATTTTTATACTTTAACATTGACTTACATATAATTTAAATGCATTAATTGTGGTTTGCTTCAAATTGAACTGGAAGCAAGAAGATCATAGTTTATCCTATAAAATTAAATTTGAAATTTAATAGAAAATATCTGTAATCATGAATATAAAACTTCTCATTCTGCACTACTGCATGTCTCGGCGAAATTGAACTTTCAAGGGAGACAATTTCCCATACGAGAAAGCTTTTAGTCTATCATTTCTGAATGAGATGCGGGATACATGTTTGACTCTTAGAGTACTGAACGGACCTGCACGGACGTTTGTGTTCGAACTCTCGACACATGTTTCTTTGACGACATTGCGCCCACTGCTATTCCTGCTGCACTGCTAATTTATGTGATTCTGATGGAGAAGTGATGGGGAAGTTGACAGTAATTAGCTGAGAACAGGACTTGTACAGAATCAAGAAACACTGGTTAAATTAACTGTCTGCCGGTATATAAAACAAATACGGTTGAAAACAGGCATGAAACCTGAAATATTAACATTGCATTTTTACAATTAAACCTGTTTTAGAGATGTACTGTACTCACTTGTCACAATAATCCTTGGCTCTCAGCCACGTATGCTTGTAAGGTACAATTAAGTAACATCGCTCATATAACTTAATCCAACCTGGAATGATGATTTACACTTGATAAGAAATTACTGAAATTCAAATCTGAATTAGTGAACATGTACAAATAACACACGGGGTCCATTGTTCCTTTGTTTGATTCCAGTATCATGTTGTGAGTAGTGGCAACACGTGTGTGTTTTATTTCAAACGTCGCCAACAAACGCATTATGCTGTTAGATGAAATAATTCTTTTTGTAAAATCTTCGTACAATATAAACTTTCGCAGCATTTTCGTATGTCGATCGGTAGAAAGTAAACAAACACATTATCTATGTGGCTAATCATAATTCTTTCTACACGTTTTATCCAATGGTAAATGGTATTGTTACCCGCTGATTTTCTAATACATTCGTGCTTTAATGCAATTATGTTGTATCTAAAGGAGTAAAAGCTTTAGAGTATTTACATTTTAACAAATAGGGCCATTTGACAAAGATTCGTGAGTAGATAAGGAAAGGAGACAAGAGCCTTATCACTGACCTTCAAAGTGGGAATCATAATTGAGCACTACCGGTTTGTCCTTATGCAAAGCCTAAGTGAACAATGAACTGAATGGGGTAATACACTCAACAAACCCGCGACGAATTGACATTTAAATGTTACATCGTTCATTATGAATCATTGGTAAACAACTGTACTAATAAACATGATTAGACAGACAAACGTGTTATTTGCTTACCATTTGGGCACTGTAAGACTAGATCCTGGGCAGTCTGAAAACATAGTATTACATTTAGAATTTTATAAATTTAAGATTATAACATAACGTCGCATTCCTGTTGTGGAAGTAACATAGTGTTCTTATGTTGTTTATGTTGTAATACGAATAATACATACTCTGTCTCGTTTGACAGACTCGTCAATGCAGTCTTCATTGATGCAGTTTAATTAGAAA
The DNA here is from genome assembly GCA_008271625.1 of Lutraria rhynchaena. Lineage (NCBI taxonomy): Eukaryota > Metazoa > Mollusca > Bivalvia > Venerida > Mactridae > Lutraria > Lutraria rhynchaena. The sequence goes on along the minus strand of VIBL01000056.1, from coordinate 2,103,613 downwards.
TACGTTCTGACTCTTAGTTTCTTATCTATGAATAGCTGCCATAAAATGTAGATCTGTTATGCGAAATATCTGAACAACAAAGCCTGTTTGTTCAAGTTTTAAGATTCTGAGAGCTCGACCAAACTTTAGAAACCAAATATAAATAGTTGTCCATTTATGTATCAAGTAATATGCCACATGCTTTGTCGTCACGTGTTTTTTCTTTGGACAGTATTTTTGAACTCATTTCTAAGATTCCAAACTTATTCTTATAGGAGGACAACGAACTCATTATTACCAGACGTGTTGTATACATGTATAAAAAATATACGTGCGTTGCAGAAATTACATCGGGTTATTTCTACAAACTCGTATGTCATTTTTTCCATTTTGAGAAAATCGCATTTGAAGTTTTGAACTGTAATAACTTTTTAATTAACAGCGGCAGTAACGTGTTATGTATATTGTTCCCTATTAAAATTCAAGCCAACAATCTGATAAGAATTCTAGTATCCCGTTCTGATAACAAGATGTATCATAATAGACCACAGCAGTATGGTATGGTGTTTGTAGAGGTTAATTCTAAATGCATGCCACATCGAACAAGCAAACTTAACTCGACAGATAAGGATAACTATGGTGTGAAAATAAACAAAGGATAAAGAACATCAAAGAGGAGCGAAAGAAATATGAAATAAAACACCGAGATGCCTGGAATATAGAAAACATTCTGATGGAACTGGAAAAGTAGAGTAGGCATGTACATGGGTCTAAATAACTACGATAAACAATATTTTATGATGAAAATATCTTTCGCAGCCAAACTTGCTTCATCAACTGATGAAAAATATGTATGGGTCAATATTTAATGTTTCTTAATTATAAAAATAAAACTTGTATCAAATTCTTTTTAGTTTATCGTTTATCGAACAATTTGAAGTCAGCGGACTAATTTTTGTACGTTAAACGACACAGTCATACTTAAATTGTTCAACTCGTATAAACTCTTAATAGGCGTGTTCTCGTTAATTTTATCTTTCTAACTTAATCGTAATTATAATTTTACACTCACTTAAACAAAACCAATTAGAAAATGCAAAGTTCCTAATCCAAGTCAAGTCATCGGCTTAACAATTTAAAACTGTGTAAGTAAATTGTTTGTGTGTTGTACATAAATCTATACAAAATTCATATGCATTGTTGAAATGACAAATGATTTTAAAATGTCGACAACCTTTGAAATGACGGTAGGTACATTCAACACGGGAGATCGTTATCACTTTCGCCTTGTCTCACTCGTGCAGCGCTTGCGAACAAAAAAAGGAATGTTTCGTGACTTGTTAAATGTCAAATGCATGACGAACTGGGCGTTGACCTATTTGAATCGTTAATTGCTCATAACGGTTTGATCGATGAAGTATTTTTCCTTTGCTGTGCGAGAGGTGTTCATCCTATTATGAAAACAGCATTCGTTTTATTGCAGTATATGCACAATATGAGATCCATGGCAATAATAAATAATTCTGAACCTTCTAGGTCAACTTTCTAAAGTCCGGTTTATGCACGGCTGCTCAAGTTTGTTCCATTTGTCTTTAAGAGCCTTTGTAAGACCAGTAATGACAAAGATCTAGCATCTTTGTAGCCTTTGTTTCAGAATGCCCCAAATACCAAAGTCCATGAGAGCTGCATCTGGGCTTTTTGGCATTTATTCTGCAGGAGTTCTATAATTGACATTGTGTCTCTTGAGAAAATATTGGCAGCGTGACTAGATGACGGGTCTTGATGGAACACCATATTAACATCTTTTTCCAAATAAAGCTGTAGAACATTATCTATGTAATACTTTTGCATTGACTTTCACTCCTTCATTGATAAAAGATGTATTGCAATAGAAACTAACACCGGCTCAAACCATATACACAGGTGCAGATGCATCTCGTTTTACGAACTTCAGTTTTTTAAGGTCTGTCTCATTAGTACGAACGTAGCACACACGACGTCGACCATAACTAGCGCCCATATAAAACATAATCACGTCGTTGGTGACTACATTTTTCCATTTCCACAGTTAAGACGGAGATATAGAAGCCATGATCGAGAACGTCGTTTCAAAATCTGGGCCTCACTAAGCCCGTGAACAAGGTTTGAGTCTGGCTTTTAGAGTTTTGGCTATAATTCTGTTAACAGTATCTAAAGACACTCCACATTTAGCTGTCATTTCTGTTTGCGTGGATGGATTCTCAAATTTAATCATATTACCGATTTTCCGTACGACATCAGCAGTAGCTTCTGTGCGACGTTTGATAAAAGTTCCTCTTGTACCTGTTCTACGTACGTAATTACAAATGACACTTTTACCGTGCTCAATGCGAAGCAAAGTATCAACAGAAACATTATGTCCCATCTGTTTTATTTGTTTCACAATGTTTCTGTAGGACATTTTTTGCTTCAAAAACCCTAAAATAACCCTCAACTGAATCATTTATTTTTGGTCTAATCATATTGAAAAGTTAAAATGTGTTGAGTGTGCATACGATACACAACCTCACATGTATTAATCGCTTTGTACAAGATTTTCTAAGCTGATAGATATTACAGGTTTGTTTTGAGTGTTTCATAACAAATTAACACAAATCAACGTATTATGCTATCTCGGAGTTATGACTCACCAGCTGAGAAATCCACACGTACGGATTGATATACAGTAGAATTGACTTTATTTAATTATTGTATCAGTTACCTTAGCCACGCTTGGTGCGAGGGTTGATAAAAAGTTAATATACTGGGTCCATGTTTTTATTATCCGAAATAAAAAAAAGAACTGACGAATAATATAATTCTTCTCTTAACATGTGTGCCTAGTGTTATCAGCATCAGTGAATATATTATAAAATGACAACGAAGTAAACCAGAAGAGCTCTTACATCTATATCTACTCTACCTGCCGTGAGCGCGGAAGAATTCACTATGATAGAGCAGCTATCAGACAATACTGTATTCTGTCATTGTCTATGTCTTTTTATTCTGTCCTCGCACTTGTGATAGCGGAAAAATGAAGATTTTTCTCAATGGAATGAAATTTCTAAAGCGCACTGGCCAACATGCTTGAACATTGTGAATCTTTTGACTCACTGTGCTTGAAATTTACTTTCCAAAACTAAAATCATTCTATATTAATTTGATGACACATATTTCTGTAAAATAGCATGTATTTTATACGCTGTATTTGTTAAATTTACACTTCATGTTTGTATGTATACATGACTATGTACTATGTACACATTTTACTACACATATGTTCTGTTCTTACCATTTTTCTCAGCATTATTTGTATTCGTGGTACTAAAGACATTGCCAGTGCTCAAGGCCTAATTTACAAAATAGTTTAACTTGATTTTCGGTCTGTGGATAATTTACAACGATTCATAAACAAATACGTCGGCATGATATTTTCGAATACACAATCTGTTTATATTAAGTCGTTCATTCGATATGTTCATATTTTTATAACAGTAACACGTCTTCTTCATCTTAAGATGTAACTACCGGGGCACCTTGATTTACATCTGTTTGTTTTATGTGACTGGGATTTAACGCCGTTTTTCAACAATTTTTCAGTTATATAAGGCGACCAGTTTACCTAACGGGCTTTATTGGACTGTTTACTAACCAGTACAAACTTACCCTTCCACATGCGCAATAAACATGCTAACAGCAACTTTACATACTCAAAATTACATTCAGAATAATTATGCCTTTTGGTGTAGTGTACGACTTCGAAATTCGTTTTTTTTTAAATTTTTAGCTCGTCTAGTTCGAAGAAAAAGTCGAACTATTATGATCGCTGCGACGTTGTCGCCGTTGTCGTGCAAAAAAATTAATTAAGCCCATTACTCACGCAAGATATCAACGTGACACTTGGAATACGTGATCATCATGACAAGGCACAGTTACAAGACACGGGGTATTATTCTCAAAGCTATAGTTTTGGAGGAATGCCCATTTTTAACTTAAAATTTTGGTCGAATTTGCTTATTAAGTAGAATGATGTAAAACAGACGAACGTTGGCGCCCTCTGCAGAGATCTTTTTTTTTTAATCTTATTTTCCGTCTAGGCAAAAATCGCTATTTTTTTGGTGGGGGTGGATGTTTGAATGTGTCATTGGCTGCCTTACCTTGATTTTAACTCAATCAGATTGGATATTTAAAGAGTCTCTCTCATGTTTAAACTGCTGGGTTAAAACAATGACATGAAATACACTATTAAACAAACAGCAACTTTATCAAGTTCAATAAACATCTATGTACCACGTTTAGTTTGTTAATCTTTTAACTGTATTGATACAATACAATGTAACACAGTCATTCCGATACTGATCAAAGTCCAAGCGTATAAATACCGCAATTTGAGATGAACAGATAGGAATATTAAATATCAGATATTCATCACAAATAATCACACAGAACTCAAGCAATATAAACGACGAAAGGCATTTTTACGATTACTATTAGTAATGATTATAATTATTCATCATGACGATAGTAAATGCAGATTAATGAAACGTAATGGCAAGCTTTAGAGTGGGGGGGATACAGGAAAACACTCGTTGTATCATGACCGCTCCTGAAAAATTCTTCGCCTAATCAGTCTCATATATACGAGAAGTTCGTGAACTTTTACCGTACTATTCTATTAATTTGTTTTTACAATTAGATGTTTTGAAAATAGTGATCTAAGACATAATTTGAATTGAATTGCTGTAATATTTAGTGCATTATGCGAACTATGAATTCATAGAAACCTATGCCATAGAATATATATATATATATAAAAGAAACTCATGCCATAGAGCTTACCTCATATATATTATAATTATATATATATGCATTTAGAGCCCTGTATTAGGGGTGTTCGCAATATTTATTGTTGCAACAAAATCAGGTGTTAAAGGGACAATATATATATGAGGTGAGCTCTATAGCATGGGTTTCTTATATATGTTGTCCCTGGAACACCTGATTTTGTCCACATGTTACAGGTCCACTATACAAGGTCAGCAATACAGGGTCCTTAGCACAGGGCCTTCAATACAGTGTCTTAATACAAGGTCCTCAATATAGGGTCCTTAAAACAGGGTTCTTAATACAGGGTACCTAAAATGTAGGGTATCTCTCGAACTTATAAAAAGAGGACCAATCCTTGACCGGTTTAACGTAAGAAAAAATATTTAACATGAATATTTATCAATGATCTACTATTCGTAACACTAACGCTTTAAAGTGTACATCTTGAGTCTTTGAAGTAAACCATGTACATCCTCTATTTTGTTTTCAACCATATCAGACAATTCGTGAGTTATTTCAATCCACGTGAACTAAACAACCCAATCCTATGTTTTAATTAACTTAATAACTGCCGATATTTTTAAAAGACCAAGCAAAATGACGACCTCACTTGACCGGTCAACCAACATTCCTATTAAGTCACATAGTATTTATTACACCTACTCATGAATTGAGGTTTGACCATCTGAGGAACTGTATTAGAATGGATTTGTACCACTTACAAGCGCATGAAATCTTTTAATTGTTACAATAATCAGGTATTCTTAAAATGCCTTTTTTTATCTGTAGGTAAGTAGGAAGTAATCATTTTATGTAAACATTATGTATGTACTGAACGGAAAGCTGGAAAGTTTTCTTTTGCCTGAACTACTAAGCATTTTTGGGGGTCATGCGGGGGGTTTTAATGAGTCGGCTGCGTAATTGCAAACCAACATTTTTTAAGCATTACTTAAAATGTAAGCTATATAATTGTTTACATATAAACGACTTTATTATCATCATTTTATTGTTTTAAGCCTTTAGTATACATGTGGTAAGATGTTTTTTTTTTATTTTCGACATTTCATGTCACTGCGATCTTTTCGGATTATGGAAGACCTTTTCCCTTCGTGTTGCCTTAAAATGTTGTTGTACTTTTAATAAAATACGGCTGTAACACTTTGCATTACTTCAACGATAAGTTGAAGTTTCACGGGGCGTTAAGTGTATGCTGTGAGTTCATTCTTATGAATTTATTCATACAGTATGTCAATGTTGATGTTGGATCGAACCACCGACTATTAATGGGCCATCTGGACAGCTTCCTCACATGTGAATTTGTCTGGACTCGGTGGGATTCGAATTAACAGCGGTTAGGGCATAGTGATTAATAGCCCCTCGGCCACGCAGGCCGTAAGAACTACGGTCAGATCTGAAAACAAAGTTTATCAAGAGGAGAGGAGAATTATTTAAAGGTGCCTATGTACTCGCAGATGTTGATTAAATCTGGTTTTACTTTATGGCGAGTACATGAATGAAATAGTGCGGATACCGATGTAATTAAAAATAAACGTTGAACTTTGTGATACTTCTGTAATATTTTTTCATCAACTCTGGTCATGTATTCTATATCTCTTAACACGACAATACTGTAAAACATCAATGTTCAGGCCACATTTTGAACCAAACACAGTCTTAATTTTGATTTGGTCTCCTTATGAAGTTGAGACATGACACAGATATAGAGAATTAAGTTTTTTATAATGATATTATCATAACATTGAAATGATCGCCGAAGTATAAAAGTAAAAGTATACTAACGCTGGTTTGAATAGTTAATCCTATTGCAAACAAACAAATGATGCACAAATTCATTGTCACTGACCGTTTTATTTCCTTTTAACCACCTCTAAACATTAATCCGTCAATGTATTATTATATTACATATTATCATTAATATATATAAACATAACACTAAATGCACTTTCCGTCTACGATTGAAATGTTGAAAGAAACTTAAGCTAATAATGTGTCCGTCTGTGTCACATCTGTGTATAAAAAATATTAAACATTATTTGCCGATGGTTGCTATGTTTTATCAGGGTATCCATTCGTACATCAATATAATAAATATAAATACCCAACAGTTTTATCGCAATATGAACATATCCGATTTAAACAATGAATTGCTACATTGAACATTAAATCAAGATATACCAATTTGTCAACCAGACAGTAGTATTTTATTTAAGCATGTTATAAAGCTTTCAAAGTTTACAATGTATCAATAATCAAATAAAGTAATAATATTAAACGTCTACACGCGAATACATGAGCCACAGGTCACCTAAGGTGGAAATTTAAAACTGTAGATCCATTCATACCGTGTATGATAGCAGTCACCAATTACCGCTGATGTAAAAGATAAATATACAGGAACGGGGCTGTAAATAACAAAAACTAAAACAGATTTGACAATTATTTTGTGATAATGTTTCTAGCTTTGTACAGTTTAACCTCACTTAACATCTTCTTTAATTCTAAAACCAATTCATTACATCAACCACATTTTCCTCGTCCGGTTTGCAATACTTCTTCCATATGTCAACTTAATTACGAGCCCAACTATTGAGACCACTTATGGTTATAAATGTTGCCTTTATGTAATTTTAGTGAGTTCATATGTATATATATATGTACCGATAAATGAGTTTGTTTAGTTCATTGTCGAATTCCTCGCAATGATTACTTCAGTTTGATTGAAGACAAAAATGTCCAACGTCAGTCGTCCACACTATCTTGGTATTTGTCCATTTATTTATCCGTTTACTTTGCAGTCTAACCTGTGTTTGCGACCACCTCCGAATAAAGGCCACCCTGTGAATAAAGACAATTCTTTGATCATTGACCATTTAGAACAAACTGACCTCCAAATGAAGGCCATCTGTCAATAAAGACCACATTATATCTTTCCCAAGGGTGGCTTTTGTTCACAGGTTTGGCTGTATATTCAAATTGTATTATCGTTAGTGTTGTTCGATAATATACACTAGGCTTATCTAAACTGTTCTAATTCAGTCACTAGTCACTAGTTTCGAGTATTTACACCAGATTAACAAAACGACGTTCTCAATGGCTAGTTTTGTTACATATTCTTGTCTGTTAAAGTAGGCCAAACTTGTGAAGTATTCAAATATAGAAAAACGGTAGATTTAGACACACCCATATACACACACATATATACAGTAAAACCTAACATTGTGACCGCCTACATGTTAAGAGCACCTTGTTATAACGACTATTTTCGGACGGCTTTCAATAACTCCCTCATAATTTAACTTGATAATGAGACCACTTCATTATTTTTAGGTTCCCGAAGGTTGTCTTGATATCGCAGTTTTATTGTACATGTATATATGCAAAACTTTTACAAACCATTAGCAAATTTTTTCGTGTAACGGCAGCTAACTGACACCATTCGCTATATTTATGTGTCCTCTGTGGATGATAAGCACGTAAGTCACACCAAAGGTTGTTCTTATCTGTGTCACCTTTATCTGAAACAGTCTTCAAGTCTTCCACATTCAGTTGAGACAAAATGTTGTCTTTTAGTTTCTACATATTAGGTGCGTATGAATTTGCATACAATATAAAAAAACAGTATCGTGTGCATGCTGTTAATAAATAATCGTCTTGAATTTCTTCTTTGCGTCGTTTAATCAAATTTGTGATGATTCCTTTTAGGGTCATTTTAGTTTCATGTGATTGCATATTTTGTTCTGAACTCTGTTTTATATGCTTACCGTCCTGAAACTTACAGGAGAGTATTTTCAGTAGTTCTATACCTTTGCCTCTCTGCCCTCACTACCGTGAGTTTGAATTCCGTCCGGGAATGAATAAATTTCGAATATAAGGAAGTTGTCCAGTCAGTTTACCAAGTTACACGATAATGAATATCGATGCTGTATAAATGTATGTTAAGTAGATTGTAGTCCGTTTTAAACACACTTATAAAGACAGTAGTATAACTTTTAGCTGAAACAAAACAGGTCCACTATTTATTGGTTGTTACAACGCTATTTTATCATCAAATTGTTGAATTGATTTAAAACGGTGCTGTTTCACCATGTTAAGCTTTAACAAAATTCTTGTATCTATACCATCATTCCTTTTCTCCACGCCCCGCCGGTCAAGTTTTGTTTCGTTGATTTATATTTTAATCGACGAACGGCCTGATATCAATTGGCATTCAGTCTGTTTCTGTTCCATTCTGGGATTTGTTTCATTTTTTCTAGTCTTAGATAATCATATAAAGTATCCCTACACATATATCATTAGCACAGACAAAATTTATATGGGTAGGCGATGCGAAGTAAAATTCAGTGCAATCTCTCAAAAGTAACATCCTTCGGGAGAAGCAAAATTTTGTTATTGTTGGGAAGTTGTTGTTCTAGAGAGGTCATATTAATAGTTGAATCATGGGAAAAATCATGCTATTATTGAAAGGAAGTTGTTACTCAAAAGAGGGCCGTTCTGGAGAGGTTGCGCTGTACATGAATTGAATGAACAGATGGATGTCGATTAATGTTTCATTATTCTCCGACAATACAGACACTTCGGGAGTTACAAATCCATTATTTAGGCACAAAAGAGATTACATGACCTCAAATGTTATATCTAGAATTTGTTTACATTTAATGTTGTGTTTTTCAGCTGTATTTTGTAGCAACGTGTTGGCAGATGTCCCTGTTAGCAGTTGTAGAGACCTGGATTCAAATGCGTGCGCCTTGTTTGCTAAAGCTAAACCAGACTTGTGTAGGGATGCCACTTTTGGGTTTGGATCATGTCAGCGATTCTGTGGAAATTGCCGTAAGTTATACAACAATTGATCATGAAAACATACCTTGCGTGTGTTCGTGATATTTTGATTTCTAAATGTTACTGAATACTAGTGATTGAACATCACGCACTTTTAATTAACTGTGTCTTCTTAAGAAGTTTGGATAATAATAATGTGTTTACATGATGATTGTTTCATTGCATGGTCCTGTATCAGAATCACATACAAGGTACCTCAGTTTCCCGAAAACAATAAATCTCGATCATTTTTATTTCTTGGAAGATATTTACATTTGAAAGCTTATTTCCAAAATATGCATATCAGACGTAATCAATAACTCTGTTAAAATATTCTGTATACAAAATGTTGATGGTAGAAGACCTAAATAAGTTGTAGCGGTTGACTCAAAATCTTTCCTGACTCCTCTTTGATACTATGAATTATTTATAGCCAATTGATATTGATAGATAATTTATTTTCAATCCAGTAGGTCAGTAGACAGCGAAGAGAACATACAACATATAAGTAAACACATGTACAAACAGCTGAGATACCAAAGCCAATAAGAAAAAAAACATTCATATTAATTGTTATTTTGTTTGCTAATTTAAAAGAGACATACTGATCACGCAAAAATGGACTATTTTTAACATAGTCAATACGTGCACGCTAAATAATCATGTACTATGAAAGCGGCTGTTTAAAACTATTTTTGTATTAACAATAGCTTGACTCGCTTGATGTTGATGTAAGAAAGGAAAACAAGCAGTGCATTTAACTATTCGATCTGATCAAGGATTGTTAATGTTAGGCCATCCTTAAAATATTTGTTTGCGGTTACACGATCCAAACTGTTAACGGTGGGTAGGTAAATAGGCATTTATTTTTTGTTAACATTATATGCTTAAAATAAAAAAGAATGGAATAAAGGACGAACTTTTTACTTTGCCTAGGTCACGTGACTGCCAACCAAAATGTTTTAAGGATAGTTTATTCATTGATTTTTTTTCTTTTTCAGCCGTAGAATGCTTCGCTTGCCCTTCCCCCGTGCTTGATCCAAATGATTGTAACACCACGATAAGTTGTGGAACAAATCAGGTATGATTACTTCTTGGTTGTATAAGTAACTTGTGTCGTGGGAGTGATTCTAGTATATACATGTATGAAATAAAATTTTGATGTAAAGTTGTACAATACTATTTATGATTTTGTTTGCATACATATTCTTTTATCCTGTGGATTATTTGACATATTTTCTTTCAATACATGTAGTGTGATTTTTGCTTGGGGTTGAACGTCTACACTAACAGCCGGGGTCGTTGGGCGACTTTCCAAACTTTAACGGAGAAGTCAGACCTCAGGTATACACCTAGCTAGCACCATCAACCTTCTGTAAGCTCGCTGGACAGCTTCCTCACCTGTAAAATTCGTCTGGTCCCAGTAGAGATTCGAAATCACAGCGGTAAGGGACTAGTGATTACAGGTCACAGACCATAACCACTCGACCACGGAGCATCACCCAATAAAAGCGCTGTACACAAGACTGTTCACCGTTAGCATCTATTATTTACGTCGTTAATTCAGTTTCGACTTCACATTTATCTTGGTATTTTTATTTTCTCTTGTGGGTAGACGTACAACATGTTCTTTATTGTCCAGAAAGACGAATCACACAAGAGGTGATTTCCAAAGGACACAAATAATTACACTGTTGTACCTACATTTCACTCTGCCCATAACATTTGGAATTAAAAAAAACCGTGGCCGGAATAAAATATCACTTCACTATATCCGAGTTTTTACTATATCCGAGTTTTCACCGTATCCGAGTTTTTACTGTAACCCTGCTTTACCATAATTTTATATTTATTTACGCAGACTTGCATGATGAAACACCTCCATGCACTTGACGGACATGATGAATACATATTTACTTGTGAACAAAAGTCGGTAAGACCACTAACTATACGATCTAAATTCTTAATATAATTTTATAAAATATATTGACCATCGATGATATGGTATGTCTTCTGTTTATATACGGAGAGAAATAAGTTTAGCAAGTTTTTTTACGCCTTTGGTTTTCGTCTATAAATCAATGTCACTAAAACGTTTCCGTACTGAACAATTGTGCCCATTCATTGACAGCATGATTTCACTTGTTTTTGTACACTAGACCATTAGGTAATTGTGAAATGTCACTTTCACAAAAATCACGTGCAGTATGTGCACAGCAAATCGGATGATCCTCCGCGGGTCACAAAGTACACAGTTCGAGAGCTTTCTTATCGTAAGTACATAATCTGGAAAATAATCTTTGAAAATCAATGATGGGACGTCGGCCTGGAATGACGTTTGAGCAACGTGAGAGAGCCATCGGTATGCTTACCGCTGGCATGTCGGCAAGAGACGTCGCTCGTCATTTCCATCGCCACGAATCGACAATAAATCGACTGCTGAACAGATTTCAGCAAGCTGGGAATGTCGCAGACCGACCCAGATCAGACAGACCTCGTAAAAGCACGCCGCGGGAAGACCGTTTCCTCACAATGTCATCTCGACGCAATAGATTTCTTTCTAATCAAAAGTTATGTCGTTTGCTGGGGAATGCTACTGGCACAAGGGTTTGCGACAGGACAGTTAGGAATAGGCTACGTGCCGCTGGATTGAAAGCATGCCGTCCCTATGTTGCATTCCGCTGACGTTGCGACACCGTCAAACAAGACGTCAATGGGCCAGGGTTCATCAGGATTGGACTCGCAGGGAATGGCGTGACGTTCTGTTTTCAGACGAATCTAGGTTTAATGTGTCATTTGCTGATGGCAGGGTTCGAACTTGGAAGAGACGAGGGGAGAGGCTGGGCGAAGATAATGTTGTGGAACGTGACCGTTATGGGGGTGGCAGCATAATGGCTTGGGCGGGCATAAATCATGATGGGAAGACAGATCTCGTCATAGTGCCTGGTAATCTCACTGCCCAAAGGTACTGTGACGAAATCATCGAGCCTGTTGTTGTACCGTATTTGCAACAACGCAACGTTGGGATTTTCCAACATGATAATACCCGTTCACACACTGCGAGGCATACCCAGAACATTTCACGCATCCATAACGTCAATGTGTTGCAGTGGCCTGCAAGATCACCGGATCTCTCCCCATTAAGCACTTACAGGACCATTTAGGTCGTCATCTGAGAGAGCGCCATGACGTCAACAACGTCCGTGATCTTCTACGTGCCCTGCAAGCTGAATGGGTCAGGATCCCATTGCAGGTCATTAGAAAACTGATTTGCTGCATGCGACGTCGTTGTCTGGCAGTCTTGGCTGCGAATGGTGGGCACACTAGATATTTAGCCGTGTCCGAGCTTTTACGCCTGACCCCCTTGTTCATTTCACGTACGCCGGAGACTAAACGCCTCAAAATCATGGAATAACATTGATGCGAATCATTGGTGATAAGAATCAAATATCTGAAAATGTATCTGGTTTTATGATGTCGTACCTACCCTTTCTCGAGGAGTCTTTATATATTTATATTTAAAATTTTAAGACATGTGAAATCTTGTCCCCATAACGACACTTGGGTAAAATTTCAGATATGTGACGGTATGTCGCTTGGATTCGCATTCGGAAAACGTGACGTCATGTTTGACGAGGAATCTGAAGATGACGTAGAAGACCATGGCGACCGAACCCGTCGTGACGTGTCACTGTCGTGTTGTGATACAGATTTCTGTAACAAATTACAACTGCTGACAACCACCACCTTAGCCCCACCAACATCACCAGGACCCTTCCCAAATGGTAATAATTAATATCATACAACCACTGGTTGTACTTGCGTCGTTGAACACCTGCCCATAACGTTATCATGAAAATATTTGCTAATCTTCTAAAAACACCTTCAAATATACTTCAGAATAAAGGCGATACCTGTATTTGTGTCTTCCTCGTAGGGGGTCTTTGTCCACGTTTGTCTTTGTTGTTCATTCTATATATTTAACTTCTTTGTTTGCTGGACTTGTAACCCGGCGATCCGGGTTCAAATCATGATCCCGGCAGGTCATACCTTTTAATAAAAAATGGACAAAATGTCGATTCTCTTCTTCATGTGGAAGGGTAAGCTAGCACTAGTCAGTATACGGTCTAGGAAAAATTGTTGAACAACAGTTAACAACCCAGTGACAATTCTCTTTGGAATCAAATTGACAGCGCTTATGCGTGGTTTTTAGTGTTGTGTATGGATGGTGGTTTGATTTGCTGGGCAGGTTTGATACTGGTTCGTAAATTCCAAAACAAGTTCGATTAAAATGTCTCATACTTTTGAATTGTCCTCTGCTCAACTTACACAGAGTTCTTGAGGATGGTAATCTCTGAAAATATTGTATGACCCCGCAATAACTAGTCACACGCATGTTATGGTATCGATCAACATCAGAGAGTATTCTATTAAAGCTAAACGACAGGGTTTGGGTCTCTGTGTATATTGTCTCTGGCTATTTATCACTTCCCCCTCACCGCTGTGAGTTCAAATTCCGCCTGTGAATAAATTTCACACATGAGGAAGCTGTCTAACTGGTGGTTTTACCAAGGTATAAGCCTGGAATCTTCCTCATTAAAGTCTCCAAATGGCCATAGCAGTTGATGCGACGATACATTCCAGTGATAAATAACGACAAGATCATATTTGATACTAATTATTTTGATATTTTCCGTTTTAATATGCATCTTTCAGGGTGTAATCGTGATATCGTCTTTGTATTGGATGATTCTGGTAGTGTAGGAACAATAAATTTTAAGCATTCTCTGGATTTCGTGAAATCTGTTGTCAATGAAATAGAGGTTGGATCCACCAAGGCTCAAGTTGCTTTACTTACATACAGTACCCATGCCCAGGTAGATTATATAACTAGAAGATTTGCTAAAATGACTTTACTTTTATAAACCTATTGAGTTTCCATCGTTTGTTTATAATTTGTACTAACATAGTTTTCTTGCATCTCTCGCAGGCTATTTCTGATTTACTGTAATCCATAGAGTCTTTGGTGACTTTGAACTTTTAGTATAATCTGTCCTGTACTTTTAGGAATGTTGATATAATTTCATGTACATATCTCGAAGGAATCATTTAAAAACAGAAAATTACCCTGCATTATAATATGAAATGGAAACTGATTACATAGTTAATAACACTGTTCATGGCGTAATCCCAGATTATTGTATTTGTCATGCTCTACACTTTAATGAGTAATACGTTCATATGCCCAGTCTAAGTACTCGTTTCTGTTCAAAGTACATCTTCTACAGTCATTTAATCTATTGTACAGCTAGGATGGTTGTTGAATAAATATCACAACAAATCATCCATAATATCAGCATTAGGAAGAGTACGTTATCTTGGTGGGGTAACACATACAAATGAGGCTCTGGAGACAGTTCGTACTCAGATTCTAACTCAGAGAAATGGTGATCGACCATCTAATGAAAATGTTGTCATTGTTCTAACAGACGGACAGTCAAATGACAAAACAAGCACTGTTCAAGAAGCCAATAAGTTACACATGGTTAGTCATGATGTAATAAGTATTGTTATTGGACAAGGTAGGTTGCAATTACCCGAATAAGGTAGAAAAAAATGGAACCAGTTTTCCGAAATTTAACCTTTAAACATGTGATATGTTTCTTTATCCATTTCATATTCGCTCACACGAGTAAGTATGAAGATAATGCAACTTCAATATACAAATATACAAATATTTTAGTTTCATTTGCTGCTTGTTAATTCACTTAATAGTATCACTTATGTCTGCTGACTGATATTCTTCATACTCCAATTCATTAAAAACTCATGTTTAGTCTTTCGAATTTACATAAATTCGCTAATCACTCTAACCGTTGACCGATGATCCGATAAATATTTGCGACTCCCATTAACGTACACATGAATACAGTTATCACATATAAGAATGAAATACTTGAATGTATAGCTATAGCCAGTAACATCTTTTATTTAAATGTAGAAATCAAAGATCCAAGATCGAAATATGTTCCAGATGACACAATTGAACACTCATATTTACATGTGTTTGTCTTCTTTTTAAAGGAATCAACGCTCAGGAGTTGAATGCAATTGCAACGGATAACCATCATGTGTTCGACATTCGAAGCTTCAGCAATTTGCCTGTCATCCTGCCACAGCTCATGCAAATTATCTGCAACGCTTAATTGCTACAAAAATGAATAAAAACTAATTTGAAACCATTCAGTGTACATGAATAATATTAGATATTGCCGGTATGTTCAACAAACCAACTGAATGTTTGTTTACAAGTTATAATCTGTATGAGCTAGTCGCCCGTTCTTTTTTGTTTTGTTTTGTTTTTACTAATAGTAAAGATCAACAGGCAGAGTTCAGGTAATGTTCTCAAATACCGCATGAATCAGGTGACCACCTAATGCAGTAATTTTAAAGAAGGAAATTTGTCGGGAGGAGTTCAGAGTGACCGATAATGGCAAGTGACCTCTTATACCAGGTAATCGTTAGCACAGGTTTGACTGTATATAGGGAAGCCTAAACAATGTCCATTTGTGTTAGTATAAGATTTCTTCTGGAGGTAGGCGGAATTTCAAACCAAAGTAGACTCCAGTGCAATATGTGGTAGGTATGATAACATTTGTTTTACGTAAACATCATATCAATACTTCTTTGAAAATAAAGTTGTTAGCTTCTAGCCATTGTGTAAGAAATAATAAATATGTTACGTCATACGAGATTAAATGAGTTAACGGATCTGCAGTGGTTATCAAGAAGCACAATGATTTGTGAAAGCTTTATGCGCTACGAACTCAGTAAATTTTCATTTATCGAAACCAAGACGAATACCCGGATCAAGCGGGGAAACATACCTCAGAAGCTGCATAATCACCTTTATAGGAGCAATTAGCAGAAACCAACTCTGGGTAAATGTTAGGTCAACAATTGTGCAAATATAACTAAAGACTTCAGTCCTTTGTGTGCTATCCATTTGGTGGTCCCGATAAGGTCTCCGAAGGATTAGTACAAACGAGCTAGTTAACTGTGTGAAATATATAATAATTAGTTTGAGCTAAATAACAACAAATGATATAAATTACAAACGTTTTATTGGAAAAGTAAAGATAACTTGTATAACTTAACTTTACCCTTCTGTTCAGCTTAAAGACTTGTCCGTGGATGGACGAGACATCGAGCGAATCATAACAAAAAAGACAACAACGGATTTCTTTAACATACAACAATTAATAAATGTAATAAATTCAAATCCCTGAATTAGAATACCCAACAAACAACATAACATGGTTCGTTCTATAATTTTCAAAAAGAGCCATTGGGTTGCACATTTTATAACAATACTGTCAAAGGTGCCTGTCCAGGCGCCAGTATCACACACCAGCTTAATTTGATAGTGTTCACTGTACAAACAATATAGTGATCTAATTTTACGCGGAGACAACAGTTACTGTAAGCATCCTAATGGATTACTTGAAGCTTATCAAATTTCTGCTGAACCATATAATGTTTGTCAAAACTTAGAACAAACATGACGATTGAATGCTCGTCAAAACTGTGACCCAATTAGTGGTGCTTAAGATATCATTCTGGGGAACCCAGGTCATGAGTGAAGGACAGAATTAAAACATAAAGTAGGTCATTATGGTGAATATTTGACAAAAAAACCAATATGACCGTTTATGTATGAGTGAATTAGGTTAGTCTGAAACGTTAAAATGATAAAATATTTGTGCCCTTTTTGTGAAGACATTTTATACAAACCAATTGTAAAAACTCTCATTTTCATAAAGACATTTAGACGAACACAAGACACACTTAAAATAATACTAAATAAAGCGATGAAACAATTATAGGGATTCAAACACGACGGACACCATTCTTAAAGTTTTATACCCATAATGAACAAAATAATTATCCCTAAGGGTAGCCGACAGAATATGGTAACCTTTCTAATTTTATTATATGTAATATTTATATGACAGAAAACGTGTTTCCTAGAGATCTTTTATTATTTGAGTTACTGTCCTTTTAAATTTGCTCAGAAGGCTATAGAAGTAGCCCATTTTTCAAAGAATAATGAGTAAATAAGATTCAATGCAAAGATTGGTCACAGTATAAAAAATGCAAAACACACTATCAATCTAATTTGATGAGGAAAGGTATAGGTCACAATTTTCCAACAAGAGCAGTACAAATTTCAAAATAAGGTGAAGAAAGTTATTGAAGTATCTAAGTTATAGTTGGGCTGCACAATACTATAATATTAACATTTTTAGAGTAGATACGCCAAAAAGTACAATATTATGGATATATTGCCTTAAGACGTTTTGTTTTATTGTTCTACACTCAATAAACATAACAGGGATGCTGTCTAGCCTCAATTTGACAACATCTCAATATCCAGACCACCTCATATAACGGCCCATTATTTTCAGACTGGTTTTCAATGCTTAGCGATCCATTATTTTCAGACTGGTTTTCAATATTAGTTCAATTTCTTATGAATAACGATTTTTGATAAATCTGGGCTTAATCTCAAGGTTTGACACAAAAAGTCGTGATTTTGGGTATTTAAGAATCTTGTATCCAACAACATTTTGAACATACCACAAAGTATTTTTTAAACAATGACACATGCATACACCTAATGGCAATAATTCAAGAGTGATTAACAAAAAAGGGTGCTACAAAGTCAAACTGATCAACATATTTAAAACATGCGTGTATTATGCAACGTGTTAAGCATTGAAGATGTCGAAAGCACAGTAAAAGAAAGCTTAGGGCAAGCTTTGAGAGCTTGGAGCTTTAATACAAATCATAAACATGAAATAACAAACTACTGAAAAAATACATCAGTTTTGCCCTGAAAAAATGATATCATACTTCAACACTATAAAATACCCATAATACATACACAAACGCCAGGGTGTTCATCATATATATGTGTGCGTGCGATTTGCCTTTGTCTATTTACAGAACATCCTTTAAAAAATGTAAATAGCTAAACAACGTTGACCATTGAAATATTATTTATCATACAATAAAGCCAATAATCATCTAGGTAACATACACTATGGACGTATTGATCACGTTATTATCTTATATAAAACCAATAGCCAAGCTACATGTTATTTCATCGCCTAATCATCCGTCCGTATTTTTTCACGAGGTTTAACGCCGTCTTCAACATTGTTTTGGTTATATACGGCGGCCGGTTCGCCTAACCAGTTTCCCTGGACGGTATACTAACCAGTACTTACTTACCCTTTCAAAAGGAGCCAGCAACTTATCTTCATATGGCTGAAATCGATATTTTTGTCAACTTTTCCTAAAAGGGTATGACCTACTGCGACCAGGACTTGAACCAGGATATCCGGTTTACAAGTCCAGCGCACTGGACCAGGTCGCGGCTCCAACTGAAAAATAACTTATGGCATTTTGTTTATCTAGAGCAATACATGCATTGCGTAATTGAAACATTTAAACCACACAGTCCTCTTTTTTTCAGTACCTACAATTATATGTATTACTTCGGTAATGTCATTTATCATCTTATTATTGAACAAACCCTATGTGTTGTTTTATGAATATGCCTTATCCGAGTTAACAACATTACACATGAAAATAAGCATGGAAAATAATTTTCAGGCGTAAGAATTTAAAAGTGTGAAGAAGACAGAAAGAAAGAACAGTATTTATTACATCATCATAATAACGTAATCACATCACGTCTCTCCTTTAAATCAAGCACACACACACTGACGTGACTATTAATTTCAACATGTTTCCCTCATAGTGTTTATCTTTGATGCAATTTGCAGCCAGATTTCAATAATAAGCATAGTCATGTTAGAAATCATGAAGAACCTCTTAGAATAAATATCAAACTGATTACTTTACAAAGATTCAAAACACGCTGTATCAAAGGATAAAGAACCTTTTTACACAACTGTCCAAGGAACATTAAGAAAGCCGGACAAAATTAGTTCGAGCACTCCGGGACTTCTAACATTTCCACTACCACACTCGAACGTTTTGGTGAGGGTAACAGTTTCTTCTGTCTGTCTTTCATTCCTATACACATGTTCTCCTCTCGGTCTGATGCGTCGTCGTTATCATCTAGAACGTCTTTAAACTTCTTAATGCGTTGTAATGCTGCGGTCGCGGCTTCTATGGTGTCTTCCGTGACGCTGTTACGGTGGATAACACCGGTAATGGGTTTGATAAAATCTACGCTTTGTCGCCGTTGTTCTAAAAATGGAATCTATTATGAGACTGTTTAAGAGTTTCAGATTCGTCATACAGTTTTTTTTTCAAATTCAGAGATTCAACAAATAAATTTAAACATCTGTACAATTATTAAAACTATAATCAGTATTTGCTTCTATCATGACAAGCGATTCATGTTTGGAACTTGTCAGTTGATAACGAAATAACAGCGTTTACATGTAAGTAACCAGATCATTGACTATGTTCCGTGCTTCTGCACAGATCCAGCATTAAATACACATATGCAAACAGCGAACAGCTCAACGTTATGTACTCCGTACGAAATAAAATGAATTTATAATATATTTCATCACATTATGTTTATTTTACTTTACTTACCATTTTCCTTATGAAATCCAGATCCAATTATTGATAAAATTTCGAAACCACCCATTTGTATGTCGTTATTGGTAGAATGGGATTTCATCGACAAAGCAACAGCATCACAAACATGCTGTGTGGTTCTACCTCTAACAAGACCTGCATAATATGAATCAGATTTCATGCCTGAATTCCACAGTATTTGAGTTACATACCATCGGCAGCTAACCTAAATATTGTTTTCGAATTCTGTGTACAGTAATCTTGCTGCTCTTGCAAGTAACTGCAAACTCCTCCATATGAATTGAGTCCGCAGTTGAGGAACAATGGATTTAAGAATTACCGTACATCGGTGTAACTAATCTTGTTCATAAGCTAGGCTTTTCTAATCCATAATTATTGGAAGCATAGTTTCGATTTCTTCCCCAAATCAACGAAGCTCGAGAGTATGAAAATGTATGGAAAAGTTAAGAATAAACAATGATGAAATACATCACTTTGATGGTGACAAGTCCAAAATATGAAAATGAAAAATTGAGAATAAACAATGACGAAATACATCACTTTGATGGTAACAAGTCCAAAATATGATAATGAAAAACCAAACGTTCCGCGTCAAAAACTCGACATTACATTCTAATTCGTACTAGAAGGTATGTCTTACGTGCTCATCAATTCTACTTGGTAACTCTAAAATTGTTAAAAATACATCGTACTGGTGATTTTTCATTATGCTTGGCTAAGATCCTATTTGTTTTACATGAGACTAATGGAATTAAATTATCTTGATTTGAGTAAAATTGATATGAAATGTTTAGACTTTCATGATGAAACAGTTCGAAAAGTAAATAAACAAAGTATTTTTAGGCACCAGCGTAATGCAAAACAAATTATACCATGGATTGGAATTATAACATTTCTAGTTATTGAATATTAATAATTATTAATTCGCAAACAAAGATGAAGTAGGAATCTGTTAAAGAACTGTTAACGTACCTGCTCAACAGATATTTTCCAGAGATAACAGACATATTGTGAGTATTTCCCTTTCCCGGACATGAGCCTTCATAGATTGCAGTATGACATCAATGCAGCATAGTTCCTGCATCGCTTCAAGGCCCTTCTCTGAAATGGTAATTACACTCACGCATCAAAATTACATACATCAGGTCATTCTTTAAAAATTGTTTGTTTGCATTTATGCGACCGACCCATTCACATACACCTGACCAATGACATTTATATCGATTTGGACAAATGTGCTCTTTTTTCTAGCTTTTCTTAAAGAACCCGTG
Source organism: Lutraria rhynchaena (assembly GCA_008271625.1). Classification (NCBI taxonomy): domain Eukaryota; kingdom Metazoa; phylum Mollusca; class Bivalvia; order Venerida; family Mactridae; genus Lutraria; species Lutraria rhynchaena. Next base: position 2,082,035 of record VIBL01000056.1, on the reverse strand, counting down.
TTACTTCCGTTTTATTGCGAGTCGTATCATTATATTGTTTATAAAAGAATTTGATACTCCACAGTATAACAGTGATAAAATTGAGTTTAGTTCATTTGCGGAATATAACACAGACAAGGTATTGATTGAACATGTCATTTTATTGTAACTAAAATGACGTTTAGAACAATGCTACAGAGAACGAAAACAAATGATCAGTAATAAATAATTTCTAATTTTGACACAAAGGTGGGTATAACAACCGCCACTGGAAACAATTGACAAATTACTTTATGCGCACACTACCTGTGCTGGATAAGTATGATGTTGTTGCACAACAAATCATCTGTAAATTGTGATCGTCCAGATTTCGTTCCATTGTGGAAATAAGAACATTTCCCAATCGTTTAGAAACCAAACTATGGTCGTCACCTTCAAATTATGAGAAAAATCAATCAGTAAAAATAAAACAATGAATTGTGATACTTTGTAAGTTACATTAACGTATTGTTTATGTTCAGTTACTTTAAGATATTTTATATCCAACTCTGTCCCGTTTTAAAGGTTCAAATCTGTGTATTTAAGCTGATTGGGCCGAATAACAAATATAAAAATAGTCACTCTATGAAGTCACGCAATGAATCCCAATAAATGTTGAACATTTAACTGAAAACCTTTCTATAAGCATATCAGCATATTAATCATGACTGTGTTTGAATGTCATGGAAATTACATATTTGACTCACAATATACTAATTGTTTTCTATATTTGAATGTTAAGTAAAACAACGTGTCTTACATAATATAAAACGAATTTCATATAGCAAAATAATACAAAACGCTACATTTACTTTGAAATACAAAGAGTATATTATGCAAGTCACATTAAATGCAAAATATTATAATATAATAAAGTATTAATAAGCTTAATTTATAAAAAAAATGACAGTGATTCTGTTCTGTTCAGTCCATTCGGGATATAAGTAAACAATTTAAAAAAGTACGATCAATGTTTTGATGACAAAAAGGGACAATTTTGCGGTGTAAGTCAATACGTTTAATGTTTCTTACCCATTGCTATACGTGCAAACACTTTAAGTCCACAAATTTTTACATCATAGTCATTAAATTCACTGACAATGTCAACCACCGTTTCCATGGCTTTCTTGTCGAACAAGGTCATACAATCTTTTCCTAAAGTGACATTTAAAGTGTTCAAAAGGCTTAAGTTAAACATGCTTGAATCATTATCTCGAATATTATCCGTATTTTTACATATAAAAGACGCACTTAAAACTAACAGCATTAAAACTAAATGACATATTTGAACAATACGCGCCGCGCGTGTCTTAATACAGTATGTTTAAATATTTAAAGTTTATTCTGAATTGTACAAACCAGCTTTTAAACAGTTGTCGTAGAAAGTGCAAACCGCCTGTGCTACTTCTACTTTGACCGACAAAGTCATTCGAAGGTAGAGTAAAGTTGTTTCTATATTTTTAAGAGCAACGACATTCATACCTGTCCATAGAGTACAAGGTAAACATACATGTATGCGGTAATTATCAGTTAATTATTAATATGTACCAAGTAAAATTTTGTGAGAATCTTTCTTGCTTAAGGAAATAAAAACTAGCCAGAAAATGGTCACACGAATGATTTGGACTTTATATTGAAGTGATTCGTATTAAAAAGTAAATTCCAGATTGACTAGTAACACTTAATAAATTTTGTGTAAATTTCACAATGTGCTTCTATTTTAACGATGTTCCACAAAGTGTCATAAATTACACAGTATTATTTTTTATTTTCATTCTCTAATTTTATTGTATTTATATCAAGATTTTGACGTGTAAGCGCCTCGTTAAGACGAGTCATTGTTATCTCTCCTTGGTAAGTTTGATAAACATGCACACCCGAATGCAAGAATATCTGATGAGTGAAAGAAAGCTTTCAGTGTCATGGCAATAATCTGTATACCATTCTCTTCGGCAATCCACCAGCATCCTTTGTCTAAAATAAAACAAAAACGTATACCCAATGCAGTGAACCACGGTCCCTACATGGAGAGAGTAAAATTAAACCGGTTGTAGATTACGTATATTGTTGAATGTTGAGACATTGACCAAGGACCTAGAAATGCCGAAATGATCTCTTCGAAAAAAATATCTACATTTTTAGAAACATAGAAATGGCTTTGATTATCGGGTTGACTTCTGTGATTTTTTTTAATTACTAAATACTAAGAATTAGTCAGAAAACGTCCGCTACATTTCAGTATACATTAGTGAAGTGCATGTATAACATGCATAATTATTCTACCTGAGTATATGATATTGCATAACACCTTCAAAGCATTCATTTGAATCTGCTCATCTTCTCTAAATGTTGTCATGGCAGTCAACACGGCACGAACGCCTCCATTTTTCAAAATCCTGTATTTGTTGTCCGGAACTGATAAAATATATAAGTTTTAATATCGTCTAATAGTAGACACTATTTCGACCTAAACCTAGATTTCTGAAAGTGTGTTATTAATAAAAACATTCAAATCTCTTGTATAATAACAATAATCAACGTGCTGTATATATGCTGTCTATTGTTATAACATCAATACATTCATCCACAGTATGGTTGACTAAAACTAAGGTGACTAAAATGAGGTGAATAAAACTGTTGGAGATCTTATAGATGTTGAAGAACAAGTGGGACACAAATGACATTTAGGTCCAGCTAACTTAAGGCCCAGGAGTGCATTTGCACAATGATAAATCTTAGTTAAACGCATCAGCATAGCAGGAAAGCTCCTCCATTAAACAGTCGCTCATTGGAATACATGTTTTTTACATTAAAGATTTTACCATCAGCGGATAAATTCGTTAGAGCCATACAACCACTGTTTTGGATTTTTGCAATTTTATCCAATCGAAGCATCCCATATCTTCTGAAAATCTTCTAAAGTCAGATGAAATACATAAAAAAACATAGTTCTGTGCATCATTTATTAGTAAGTCAATAATACATGAATAATTAAAACATATTTGCTGAACCATTTTACGACGATGTAAATAAAACCAGTTTTGGCTTTTTTTTTTAATCCAACAGACACATCAATGAAGGAACATAGATACAAGCGAAGAATAACACAATTGTGGGTCCTTAGGGGGACACATTGACATTCTGGTGCATGACAATATGTTGATTTCAACAGTGTGTCAGCTATGTAACACGAGCAGTGTAAGTAAATATAATTATGAGTAGTGTAATGTAATATAATGACGAGCGGTGTATGTGTGACCATGTAAGACAATGTGTGTGACTACGTAGGACATTGGGTGTAGCTATGTTGGTACTGATTTACTTCCAACCACGTTTATTTACAATATGTTCTATGTAAGATATAAACATCCATATGTTTTAAATTGTCAGTATGTTAATTTCATATTTAATGAGAACACTTCCTACGACGATGCTTGTTTAGAATGACTTATATTTTACAGCTTTTCTTAAACATTGTCACGAATCTCACACACTAATTAAATTGACATAAGTTTGGCCAGTGAGTAAATTGTTATCAGATTAATTGTCCCCTCATCGATAAAAAGTTATAGTTCGCTTATACATTATTTACTTAATCGAAAAACAGTATGTATTACAATATTATGTGATTACTACATTAGTACAGTGTTTACCATTGACTGCAAGGTTCCCTAATGTTTTACATCCGTTCCTTTGAATGTCAACGCTTTCCTCATAAGATTTCATTAGCTCTATAAGTTTACTGATGCCATCTTTTCTCACAAAAGTCTCACGGACGGACTCTGAAATATTACTTATGGTATAAAAACGACCTATTTATAAATATTTCCATTTAACAGGGCATTTGGTTGTATTCAATGTTTCCGAGCATAGAAATGATAATCATTATTGTTCGCCATATTTTACTTCTCTCCAGGCAGTAATCATAATTTCAAAATAAATAATGGCTCGGATGGCATAAAGGTTTGGTAAACTAAACAGACGAATTCATTACACGGCTTCTTACTGATCCGAAACGGTGCGATACTGGTCAGTAAATTAATACTGGGCTCGAACTATCGCTCCATGTATCACACCGTATCGGGTCCGTAAGAAATCGTGTAACTAATATTATCATGCTTCAGTATACGGCGTAACTCAAATTGATAATGTTTGTCAAAATCGCTTTGGAGATGTATATTTTGTTGCTGGAAACATTCATATTACTAACGCTAGTATAATTGACAAAAACACGAAACCATGCTATTTTTGATCGAAAGATTGGGGATAGTATGAAAGTGTTAATTATTTTTTTCAGACGTTACTTATCAACCAAACATATTTAGTAAGCTAGAACAGACATGATAATTGTTAGTTATTTGTTGTCCATGTATTGATCTTATACCTGAAAATTGTTTAGAATTATAAAGTGATATTTGGAAAATAGAGCTCTTTGGCCGAATACCTTTTAGGAATAATCAGTTATATGTTCCGCTGTATATGATAAAGAAGGCATACAAATGTACTTGCGATTGGGAGACAATCTTTGTTGGAGTACATCAAATTGGTCATTCCATTTTTTTTTGGAAACCGCTTAACTCAAGATACTCAAGACATTCCCAAATACCATCAGATAAATACAGAGCGTACTTTACCTTTTATTGAAATAAGAATGTTCATTGAGAAACAGATATGTTCCAATAACTCGACACTGTGACTGAAAGACGTCATGCTATCAACCAGTATCCCCATAGCTTGTTGACAAAGCTCATCAGTCAGTCGTGAACCTGTAATGTATACATGTACCATTATACAAAAAAGTCCATAGTGTAACAAGTTCAGATGGCATAACAAGTATGACCGACTGCTTTATAGTCTACAAACTGATATAAATCTATTTAAGTATTAAAGTAAAGTAAGTATTAGAAATGTTTGACCGTATAACTGGTCGTTGAACCACATTGGTATGGGGTTATCACAGGGATATGTTCCCAGTTCTATAGTTATAGTTCCCAGTTCTATAGTTTGGGAATAGTCAATCCAAAAATAGCCAATTCTTCTGCAACAACATCACGTGCATTGAATTGCTGTGGTCCTTGTTTGAGTAATGAAATTATCACTATTTTTTTTAACTTTTGACAATGCCAAGCATTCTTGGGTCAATGACTTGACTAACACGTACTGTTACTTGAAATTTATAACAAGACTTTATATCAAGAAGTACCCCAACATGCCTGAAAGTGATATCACACTTAATCTATAGAAACATTCGAACGTACAAACGCACGCACCATAACTACCAGGTTGCTTAGAGCCCAACACCCATATTCCTGTATGCGCATCTCCATCGGAAATGACGTTATTGCTTTCGGTAAAACAATGAATGAATCAGTACACATCAATTCCATGCAAACACAATCTGTCAATACATTAAATCATATACAAACAAAATGAATGATTTCACCACAACACGCCAGAATGATATAAAACTGATATAATACAATATAAAATTATATAAACAATTCACAGAAGCTTGTTTTCAGGAACTTAGGATACTAATTGTACTAACCCTGGTTATCTACCTTGTCTATTATTTTGTATTTCAGCGAAACACCACTGGAGAATTTTTAGTGGCTTACACGTTTTAGACGGTATTACAGTGATACAGATGTGGACAATATTATTGACCCATTTATTTTTCCTGACCAGTTCTTATATCTCCGCAACAGGCAACTCCATCACATGAATGATCTGCGACAGAGGACGTGTTGCTTTTGTGGCAATGTCTCCAACATCAGGAGACAATTACACGCAAGTCTTATGTAAAACGCGAGTGATATGTATAGTGAGCTGTTTTAATGTTCACATTTTATCATCAAAAAGTGACTCTGTGTATGCGTGTGAGATAGTCATGTATGTATATAGCTATACCTTCCGGAAAGTTGTTCAAGTCAGGTAACGTACCTAAATCTTTGATTTAGTATGTCTAGATTATAATTTCTTGGACTTGGATTTTACAGTTTGAGCAGACGAAACTGGGTCGCTCTTTTGATATACAATTGTCAGAAAATCTATTTCTGAAAGGCATTAAAATAAGGCAATTAATTGCTATGAAGTGTTAATCTTCATTAACGAAGCATACCAATTATTCGGACATATTAAGATTTCCATTTGTATTACAACTTTTTATCATCCCAACATTTGCATCCACCTATTTTAAATTCGAAGAAATTTTAAGACAGTCAGTCCGGAATTTACGACAACCGGTGAATAAAGATCTGATTTACCAGAAGCGTTTTAATCAATCTTTTGCATCAAATTTTCACTTTAGATATATACAAGAGGAGTGTGAAAAGGTTTTACTGCATCAAACTGTATTCAAATACCCGCTACTCATTTTGTACATTAACTAAAGTTAACTTTTCATCGTGACGTGTAAGTTTGCGATGGGAGATAAATAGATTATTGCTGGCGGAAAATCATCACGTGAAGGCTTAGAACCTGCCGAATGATGATATCGATGAATTAAAATAATTAAAAAACAGTATTTAAAATTAGAGCGTATGTTGTTCATGGAAGACGCATGCCGTATTGATGTCGTCTGCAGTATCATTATATCATAATCCATACATTTTGCATCTATGCGGGATAAAAGACAATAAGAACGCTGATTGAACACGTAGTCATGCAGACGACACAAACGTTACAGCAAGCAATCTTACCAGTCCTAAAATTCAAGTGTTTGCTGCGATTTGCCGTCAAAAACAGCATGCGCCGCGAGTAGTCTTTCCAGAAGAACGCTAGCTGGATGTCGTCTGATCTTACAATGTAACGACTGTATATACTTGTACCTGAAATTATGTTAATATTATCCTCAGAGTTTGCTAAGCAACGCATAATTGACGTAACATTAAAAACTACGTGGTATTTTTGTATACTATCCAGTTGATTCAAACCTGAGACGATTTCCTGATTATTCAGATAACAAGATAAGTTTATTGGGAACATTGCATCTTGCAGTATTTGTACAATATTCTGGTGTTTCATTGATGTATTTATGGAAAGCACGCATAATTGTTGTCGATAATACGGTTTTGTAGTCGACTATTATTATTATTATAATAATTAGTTTAAATGACTTTTATGTGGAAGAGCAATGTGGTGAGAATTTTGCGTGGTGGCTTAATGGGGAGCAACACGCGAGTAAGTTCGTGTGTCGTTGTTCAGCACCATACTTTGATAACTAGAGTCTGAGGTCAGGATATCAGCAATTTTGGATCACCCGTCAAACTTTAAAGGCTACTTATTTGACTGATGACAGGCTTCTGCCGAGTGAGTCACGCTGCAACCATTTTTTTCAAAAGTAACACAGCTTCGTAGTGACCTTAAAAGAGCACCCGAGGTCAATGTTTCCACTCATACCATCCGGTTACGGGTTTATGTCAGGATTCATATCGAAAAGATCTTACATAGGTGTCCTATGTACCACCGCAAGACAAATGGTGGCAATAATGTGAAGGCATTAATGTGCGCATGAATATCATAACTGTGGTAAAAGTGAGGCGGCAGATATGTGCTAAGTTATAGGTGGATAGATCCTGCTTCCAGTAAACGTTTTATAATCAATAAGGTAGTCCTGGCTCAACTTAGCTTACCATACTTAAAATTATATTCGAGACTGCATGTTAAGCTTGAATACAATTGTCTGATGACCTTCAATATATTCATATCGTTTTAACAAAATATCAAGTCTTTGTCTAGTTCCGGGTGAGACCCGGACTCACAGAGGTGAGGGGCGGATCAGAAACCATATCCACTCAACCACGGGCGCCCGTTTCTGTTTTAACAATGTGTTGTGCAACAATGTTGCTATAATCATTAAAAATATTACTACCTGCTCTGGTTAAACTTGCAAGCGCCCAGCAACAGCTCTCTAGTATCGCTGGATTATCAGGAAATGACGTCATAACTGACATTACTGCGCATGTGGCTCCAGCTTCAGACATTGCTTGACAAGTGTCGTCTGCACTGGTCATTTTAGTTTCATGTGATTGCATATTTTGTTCTGAATCATGTTTTATATGCTTACCGTCATGAAACTTAAAGGCGAGTATTTTCAGTAGTTCTTTGCCTTTACCTCTCTGTCTTCACTACCGTGAGTTTGAATTCCATCCTGGAATGAATAAATTTCAAATATAAGGAAACTGTTCAGCTAATTTACCAAGTTACATGATAATTAATATCGATGCAGTATGAATGTATGTTAAGTAAATTGTAGTTCGTTTTAAACACACTTATAAAGACAATAGTATAACTTGGAGCTGGAACAAAACAAGTCCACTATTTACTGGTTGTTACAAAGCTATTTTATCATCAGATTATTGCATTGATTTAAAACGGCGCTGTTTCACCATGTTAAGCTAAAACAAATTCTTAATGTATCTATCCCATCTTCCTTTTTCTCTACGCCTCTTCGGTCAAGTTTTCTTTCGTTGATTTATGTTTTAATCTACTATCATCCTGATATCAATTGGCATTCAGTCGGCTGTTTCTGTTCCATTCTGGGATTTGTATCAATTTTTTGTAGTCCCTAAACATGTATCAAACAAAATTAATAGGGGTAGGCGATACTAAGCCGTAGAATGCTTCGCTTGCCCTTCCCCAGTGCATGATCAAAACGATTGTAACACCACGATAAGTTGTGGAAATAATCAGGTATACTTACTTCTTGGTTGCATAAGTAACTTGTGTCGTGGTAGTGATTCTAGTATATACATGTATGAGATAAAATTTTGATGTAACATTGTAAAACATTATTTATGATTTTGTTTGTATATATAATTTTTATTAAATAATTTTATTTGGATTATTTGACATATTTTCTTAAAAATACATGTAGTGTGATTTTTGCTTGGGGTTGAATGTCTACACTAACAGCCGGGGTCATTGGGCGACTTTTCAAACTTTAACGGAGGAGTCAGACCCCAGGAATACACCTAGCTAGTACCATCAACCTTCTGTAAGCTCGCTGGACAGCCTCCTCACCTGTAAAATTCGTCTGGTCCCAGTAGAGATAAGAAACCACAGCGGTAAGGGACTAGTGATTACAGGTCACAGACCATAACCACTCGACCACGGAACATCCCCCAATAAAAACGCTGTACACAAGACTGTTCACCGTTAGCATCTATTTATGTAGTTAATTCAGTTTCGACTTCACATTTATCTGGGTATTTTTATTTTCTCTTGTGGGTAGACGTACAACATGTTCTTTATTGTCCAGAAAGACGAATCACGGGAAGAGGTGATTTCCAAAGGACACAAATAATTACACTGTTGTACCTACATTTCACTCTCATGAAATTTGGAATTAAAAAAAACGTAGCCGGAATAAAATATCACTTCACTATATCCGAGTTTTCACTATATCCGAGTTTTCACCGTATCCGAGTTTTTACTGTAACCCTGCTTTACCATAATTTTATATTTATTCACGCAGACTTGCATGATGAAACACCTCCATGCACTTGACGGACATGATGAATACATATTTACTTGTGAACAAAAGTCGGTAAGACCACTAACTATACGATCTAAATTCTTAATATAACTTTATAAAATATAATGACCATCGATGATATGGTATGTCTTCTGTTTATATACGGAGAGAAATAAGTTTAGCAAGTTTTTTTACGCCTTTGGTTTTCGTCTATAAATCAATGTCACTAAAACGTTTCCGTACTGAACAATTGTGCCCATTCATTGACAGCATGATTTCACTTGTTTTTGTACACTAGACCATTAGGTAATCGTGAAATGTCACTTTCACAAAAATCACGTGCAGTATGTGCACAGCAAATCGGATGATCCTCCGCGGGTCACAAAGTACACAGTTCGAGAGCTTTCTTATCGTAAGTACATAATCTGGAAAATAATCTTTGAAAATCAATGATGGGACGTCGGCCTGGAATGACGTTTGAGCAACGTGAGAGAGCCATCAGTATGCTTACCGCTGGCATGTCGGCAAGAGACGTCGCTCGACATTTCCATCGCCACGAATCGACAATAAATCGACTGCTGAACAGCAAGCTGGGAATGTCGCAGACCGACCCAGATCAGGCAGACCTCGTAAAAGCACGCCGCGGGAAGACCGTTTCCTTACAATGTCATCTCGACGCAATAGATTTCTTTCTAATCAAAAGTTAGGTCGTTTGCTGGGGAATGCTACTGGCACAAGGGTTTGCGACAGGACAGTTAGGAATAGGCTACGTGCCGCTGGATTGAAAGCATGCCGTCCCTATGTTGCATTCCGCTGACGTTGCGACACCGTCAAACAAGACGTCAATGGGCCAGGGTTCATCAGGATTGGACTCGCAGGGAATGGCGTGACGTTCTGTTTTCAGACGAATCTAGGTTTAATGTGTCATTTGCTGATGGCAGGGTTCGAACTTGGAAGAGACGATGGGAGAGGCTGGGCGAAGATAATGTTGTGGAACGTGACCGTTATGGGGGTGGCAGCATAATGGCTTGGGCGGGCATAAATCATGATGGGAAGACAGATCTCGTCATAGTGCCTGGTAATCTCACTGCCCAAAGGTACTGTGACGAAATCATCGAGCCTGTTGTTGTACCGTATTTGCAACAACGCAACGTTGGGATTTTCCAACATGATAATACCCGTTCACACACTGCGAGGCATACCCAGAACATTTCACGCATCCATAACGTCAATGTGTTGCAGTGGCCTGCAAGATCACCGGATCTCTCCCCATTAAGCACTTACAGGACCATTTAGGTCGTCATTTGAGAGAGCGCCATGACGTCAACAACGTCCGTGATCTTGAACGTGCCCTGCAAGCTGAATGGGTCAGGATCCCATTGCAGGTCATTAGAAAACTGATTTGCTGCATGCGACGTCGTTGTCTGGCAGTCTTGGCTGCGAATGGTGGGCACACTAGATATTGAGCCGTGTCCGAGCTTTTACGCCTGACCCCCTTGTTCATTTCACGTACGCCGGAGACTAAATGCCTCAAAATCATGGAATAACATTGATGCGAATCATTGGTGATAAGAATCAAATATCTGAAAATGTATTTGGTTTTATGATGTCGTACCTACCCTTTCTCGAGGAGTCAATTTTTTCTGAACTTGCTAAACTTTTTCCGTCAGTATATGTTATTCACCATTATTTCAGGTGAGAAGATTACAGTGTAGTTTGAGCCACAAACAACAATATATGATTTGATGCACCGATGCTGTTTTTAGGAATTCAATTGAATAAAATTTCTTCTTAATATATTTATATTTAAAATTTTAAGACATGTGAAATCTTGTCCCCATAACGACACTTGGGTAAAATTTCAGATATGTGACGGTATGTCGCTTGGATTCGCATTCGGAAAACGTGACGTCATGTTTGACGAGGAATCTGAAGATGACGTAGAAGACCATGGCGACCGAACCCGTCGTGACGTGTCACTGTCGTGTTGTGATACAGATTTCTGTAACAAATTACAACTGCTGACAACCACCACCTTAGCCCCACCAACATCACCAGGACCCTTCCCAAATGGTAATAATTAATATCATACAACCACTGGTTGTACTTGCGTCGTTGAACACCTGCCCATAACGTTATCATGAAAATATTTGCTAATCTTTTAAAAACACCTTCAAATATACTTCAGAATAAAGGCGATACCTATATTTGTGTCTTCCTCGTAGGGGGTCTTTGTCCACGTTTGTCTTTGTTGTTCATTCTATATATTTAACTTCATGTCTCAGACAAGCCATTACTGGCTTTTACCTGCATATATTGTTCTTCAAGCTTAAGATTTATTATTCTCCTTCTGTTTTACAAAATGTGTTTGTTTTATTATATCCTCCTTCTGTTACGCTTCCGTCTTGTCTACTCTGGTTATAACGTGGATTAGTAGGCGAATATGTCATATCGATTACTTTCTATTTGAAATCGGCCGCGACCGTGGTCCACTGGTTTTTGCGCTGGACTTGTAACCCGGCGATCCGGGTTCAAATCCTGATCCCGGCAGGTCATACCCTTTTATAAAAAATGGACAAAATGTCGATTTTCTTCTTCATGTGGAAGGGTAAGCTAGTACTAGTCAGTATACGGTCTAGGAAAAATTGTTGAACAACAGTTAACAACCCAGTGACAATTCTCTTTGGAATCAAATTGACAGCGCTTATGCGTGTTTTTTTAGTGTTGTGTATGGATGGTGGTTTGATTTGCTGGGCAGGTTTTATACTGGTTCGTAAATTCCAAAACAAGTTCGATTAAAATGTCTCATACTTTTGAATTGTCCTCTGCTCAACTTACACAGAGTTCTTGAGGATGGTAATCTCTGAAAATATTGTATGACCCCGCAATAACTAGTCACACGCATGTTATGGTATCGATCAACAGCAGAGAGTATTCTATTAAAGCTAAACGACAGGGTGTGGGTCTCTGTGTGTATTGTCTCTGGCTATTTATCACTTCCCCCTCACCGCTGTGAGTTCAAATTCCGCCTGTGAACAAATTTCACACATGAGGAAGCTGTCTAACTGGTGGTTTTACCAAGGTATAAGCCTGGAATCCTCCTCATTAAAGTCTCCAAATGGCAATAGCAGTTGATGCGACGATACATTCCAGTGATAAATAACGACAAGGAATAGCAGATCATATTTGATACTAATTATATTGATATTTTCCGTTTTAATATGCATCTTTCAGGGTGTAATCGTGATATCGTCTTTGTATTGGATGATTCTGGTAGTGTAGGAACATAAAAATTTTAAGCATTCTCTGGATTTCGTGAAATCTGTTGTCAATGAAATAGAGGTTGGATCCACCAAGGCTCAAGTTGCTTTACTTACATACAGTACCCATGCACAGGTAGATTATATAACTAGAAGATTTGCTAAAATGACTTTACTATTATAAACCTACTGAGTTTCCATCGTTTGTTTATAATTTGTACTAACATAGTTTTCTTGCATCTCTCGCAGGCTATTTCTGCTTTTACTGTAATCCATAGAGTCTTTGGTGACTTTGAACTTTTAGTATAATCTGTCCTGTACTTTTAGGAATGTTGATATAATTTCATGTAGATATCTCGAAGGAATCATTTAAAAACAGAAAATTACCTTGCATTATAATATGAAATGGAAACTGATTACATAGTTAATAACACTGTTCATGGCGTAATCCCAGATTATTGTATTTGTCATGCTCTACACTTTAATGAGTAATACGTTGATATGCCCAGTCTAAGTACTCGTTTCTGTTCAAAGTACATCTTCTACAGTTATTTAATCTATTGTACAGCTAGGATGGTTGTTGAATAAATATCACAACAAATCATCCATAATATCAGCATTAGGAAGAGTGCATTATCTTGGTGGGGTAACACATACAAATGAGGCTCTGGAGACAGTTCGTACTCAGATTCTAACTCAGAGAAATGGTGATCGACCATCTAATGAAAATGTTGTCATTGTTCTAACAGACGGGCAGTCAAATGACAAAACAAGCACTGTTCAAGAAGCCAATAAGTTACACATGGTTAGTCATGATGTAATAAGTATTGTTATTGGACAAGGTAGGTTGCAATTACCCGAATAAGGTAGAAAAAAATGGAACCAGTTTTCCGAAATTTAACCTTTAAACATTTGATATGTTTCTTTATCCATTTCATATTCGCTCACACGAGTAAGTATGAAGATAATGCAACTTCAATATACAAATATACAAATATGTTAGTTTCATTTGCTGCTTGTTTATTTACTTAATAGTATCACTTATGTCTGCTGACTGATATTCTTCATACTCCAATTCATTAAAAACTCATGTTTAGTCTTTCGATTTTACATAAATTCGCTAATCACTCTAACCGTTGACCGATGATCCGATAAATATTTGCGACTCCCATTAACGTACACATGAATACAGTTATCACATATAAGAATGAAATACTTGAATGTATAGCTATAGCCAGTAAAATCTTTTATTTAAATGTAGAAATCAAAGATCCGAGATCGAAATATGTTCCAGATGATACAACTGAACACTCATATTTACATGTGTTGGTCTTCTTTTTAAAGGAATCAACGCTCAGGAGTTGAATGCAATTGCAACGGATAACCATCATGTGTTCGACATTCGAAGCTTCAGCAATTTGCCTGTCATCCTGCCACAGCTCATGCAAATTATCTGCAACGCTTAATTGCTACAAAAATGAATAAAAACTAATTTGAAACCATTCAGTGTACATGAATAATATTAGATATTGCCGGTATGTTCAACAAACCAACTGAATGTTTGTTTACAAGTTATAATCTGTATGAGCTAGTCGCCCGTTCTTTTTTGTTTTGTTTGTTTTGTTTTTACTAATAGTAAAGATCAACAGGCAGAGTTCAGGAAACATTCTCAAATACCGCATGAATCAGGTGACCACCTAATGCAGTAATTTTAAAGAGGGAAATTTGTCGGGAGGAGTTCAGAGTGACCGTTAATGGCAAGTGACCGCTTATACCAGGTAATCGTTAGCACAGGTTTGACTGTATATAGGGAAGCCTAAACGATATCCATTTGTGTTAGTATAAGATTTCTTCTGGAGGTAGGCGGAATTTCAAACCAAAGTAGACTCCAGTGCAGTATGTGGTAGGTATGATAACATTTGTTTTACGTAAACATCATATCAATACTTCTTTGAAAATAACGTTGTTAGCTTCTAGCCATTGTGTAAGAAATAATAAATATGTTACGTCATACGAGATTAAATGAGTTAACGGATCTGCAGTGGTTATCAAGAAGCACAATGATTTGTGAAAGCTTTATGCGCTACCAACTCAGTAAAGTTTCATTTATCGAAACCAAGACGAATACACGGATCAAGCGGGGAAACATACCTCAGAAGCTGCATAATGCATAATCACCTTTATAGGAGCAATTAGCAGAAACCAACTCTGGGTAAATGTTAGGTCAACAATTGTGCAAATATAACTAAAGATGTCAGTCCTTCGTGTGCTATCCATTTGGTGGTCCCGATAAGGTCTCCGAAGGATTAGTACAAACGAGCTAGTTAACTGTGTGAAATATATAATAATTAGTTTGAGCTAAATAACAACAAATGATATAAATCACAAACGTTTTATTTGAAAAGTAAAGATAACATGTATAACTTAATTTTACCCCTCTGTTCAGCTTAAAGACTTGTCCGTGGATGGACGAGACATAGAGCGAATCATAACAAAAAGACAACAATTAATAAATGTAATAAATTCAAATCTCTGAATTAGAATACGCAACAAACAACATAACATGGTTCGTTCTATAATTTTTAAAAAGAGCCATTGGGTTGCACATTTTATAACAATACTGTCAAAGGTGCCTGTCCAGGCGCCAGTATCACACACCAGCTTAATTTGATAGTGTTCACTGTACAAACAATACAGTGATCTAATTTTACGCGGAGACAACAGTTACTGTAAGCATCCTAATGGATTACTTGAAGCTTATCAAATTTCTGCTGAATCATATAATGTTTGTCAAAACTTAGAACAAACATGACGATTGAATGCTCGTCAAAACTGTGACCCAATTAGTGGTGCTTAAGATATCATTTTGGGGAACCCAGGTCATGAGTGAAGGACAGAATTAAAACATAAAGTAGGTCATTATGGTGAATATTTGACAAAAAAAACAATATGACCGTTTATGTATGAGTGAATTAGGTTAGTCTGAAACGTTAAAATGATAAAATATTTGTGCCCTTCTTGTGAAGACATTTTATACAAACCAATTGTAAAAACTCTCATTTTCATAAAGACATTTAGACGAACACAAGACACACTTAAAAATAATACTAAATAAAGCGATGAAACAATTATAGGGATTCAAACACGACGGACACCATTCTTAAAGTTTTATACCCATAATGAACAAAATAATTATCCCTAAGGGTAGCCGACAGAATATGGTAACCTTTCAAATTTTATTATATGTAATATTTATATGACAGAAAACGTGTTTCCTAGAGATCTTTTATTATTTGAGTTACTGTCCTTTTAAATTTGCTCAGAAGGCTATAGAAGTAGCCCATTTTTCAAAGAATAATGAGTAAATAAGATTCAATGCAAAGTTTGGTCACAGTATAAAAAATGCAAAACACACTATCAATCTAATTTGATGAGGAAAGGTATAGGTCACAATTTTTCAACAAGAACAGTAAAAATTTCAAAATATGGTGAAGAAAGTTATTGAAGTATCTAATTATAACGATAGTTGGGCTGCACAATATTATAATATTAACATTTTTAAGTAGCATAGAATAGATAATCCAAAAAAGTACAATATTATGGATATAATGCCTTAAGACGTTTTGTTTTATTGTTCTACACTCAATAAACATAACAGGGATGCTGTCTAGCTTCACTTTGACAATATCTCAATATCCAGACCACCTCATATAACGGTCCATTATTGACTGGTCTTCAATACTTGGCGGTCCATTATTTTCAGACTGGTTTTCAATATTATTTCTACTGTTCAATTTCTTATGAATGACGAGTTTTGATAAATCTGAGCTTAATCTCAAGGTTTGACACAATAAGTCGTGATTTTGCGTATTTAAGAATCTTGTATCCAACAACATTTTAAACATACCACTAAGTTTTTTTTAAATAATGACACATGCATACACCCAATGGCAAAAATTCAAGAGTGATTAACACAAAAGGGTGCTTCAAAGCCAAACTGATAAACATATTTAAAACATGCATGTATCATGCAACGTGTTGAACATTAAACAAACTGTAATAAAAGCAAAACTTAATTAAATAAATCAAGGATATGAGGACTGTGCATAACATGGTTTTGGTGCTAGAGATGTCGAAAGCACAGTAAATGAAAGCTTAGGGCAAGCAATGAGAGCTTGGAGCTGGTAAACAAATCATAAACATGAAATAAATGCGGCGAAAAAATGATATCATACTTCAACACTATAAAATACCCATAATACATACACAAACTCCAGGGTGTTAACTTATATATATACGTGTGTGTGTGTGTGTGCCTTTGTCTATTCACAGAATAGCCTTTCAAGAAATGTAAATAGCTAAACAACATCGACTATAGAAATATTATTTATCATACAATAAAGCCAATAATCATCTAGGTAACATACACTATGGACGTATTGATCACGTTATTATCTTATATAAAACCAATAGCCAAGCTGCATGTTATTTCATCCCCTTACTTACCCTTTCAAAAGGAGCCGGCAACTTATCTTCATATGGCTGAAGATCGATATTTTTGTCAAATTTTCCTAAAAGGGTGTGACCTGCTACCACCAGGACTTGAACCAGGATATCCGGTTTACAAGTCCAGCGCACTGGACCAGGTCGCGGCTCCAATTGAAAATTAACGTATGGTATTTTGTGTATCTAGAGCATTACATGCATTGCGTAATTGAAACCCTTAAACCACACAGTTCTCGTGTTTTCAGTACCTACATTTATATTTATAACTTCGGTAATATCATTTATCATCTTATTACAGTACATACCATATGTGTTGTTTTATGAATATGCCTTATCCGAGTTAACAATATTAAACATAAAAATAAGCAATGGAAAATACTTTTCAGGCGTAATAATTTGAAAGATTGAAGAAGAAAGAAAGAAAGAACTGTTGTTATTACATCATCATAACAACGTCATCATATTACATCACGCCTCTGCTTTAAATCACACACACACACTGTCGTGAGTTTTAATTTCAACATGTTTTCCCTCATAGTATTTATCTTTGATACAATTTGCAGCTATATTTCAATGGTAAGCATAGTTATATTGGAAATCATTAAGAACCTCTAAGAATAGATATCAAACTGATTACTTTACAAAGATTCAAAACACGCTGTATCATAGGATGAAGAACCTTTTCACATAACTGTCCAAGGAACATTAAGAAATCCGGACAAAATCAATCCGAGCACTCCTGGATTTCTAACATTTCCTCTACCACACTCGTACGTTTTGGTGAGGGTAACAGTTTCTTCTGTCTGTCTTTCATTTCTATACACATGTTCTCCTCTCGGTCTGATGCGTTGTCGTTATCATCTAGAACGTCTTTAAACTTCTTAATGCGTTGTAATGCTGCGGTCGCGGCTTCTTTGATGTCTTCCGTAACGCTGTTACGGCGGATCACGCTGGTAATAGGTTTGATAAAATCTACGCTTCGTCACCGTTGTTCTAAAAGATTTTATCTTTTATGAGACTGCTCTAGAGTTTCAGATTCGTCATACAGTTTTTTTCAAATTCAGAGATTCAACAAATAAATTTAAACATTTGTGGACTTATTAAAACTTTAATCAATATTTGCTTCTATCATAACAAGCGATTCATGTTTTGAAGTTGTCAGTTGATAACGAATAAACAGCTTTTACGAGTAGGTAACCAAATCATTGTTCCGTGCCTCTGCACAGATCCAGCATTAAAATACACATATGCAAACAGCGAACAGCTCATTTTTACGTACTGCGTACAAAATAAAATGAATTTGTAATATATTTCATCACAGTATGTTTATTTTAATTTACTTACCATTTTCCTTATGAAATCCAGATCCAATTATTGATAAATTTCGGAACCACCCATTTGTGTGTCGTTATTGGTGGAGTGGGATTTCATCGACAGAGCATCAGCATCACAAACACGCTGTGTGGTTCTACCTCTAACAAGACCTGCCTAATATGAATCAGATTTTATGCCCGAATTCCACAGTATTCGAACTCTGAACAAAGGAATCTTGCTGCTCTCGCAAGTAACTGCAAACTCCATATGAATTGAGTCAGCGGTTGAGTAAAAAAAATGGATATAGGAATTACCGTACATCTGTGTAATTAATCTTGTTTATAAGCTAGGCCTTTATAATCAATAATTATTGGACGCATGGTTTCGATTTCTTTCCCCTAATCAGCGAAGCTCGAGAGTATGATAATGAAAAAGTTAAGAATAAACAATGATGAAATACATCACTTTGATGGTGACAATTCCAAAATTTGATAATGCAAAACCAAACGTTCCGCATCAAAAACTCGACATTACATTCTTATTCGTAATAGAAGGTATGTTTTACGTGCTCAACAATTCTACGTGGTAACTCTAAAATTGTTAAATATACTTCGTACTTGTGATTTTTCATCATGCTTGGCTTCGATCCTATTTGTTTTACATGAGACTAATGGAATTGAATTATCTTGAATCGACTAAAATTGATATGATATTTTTAGACTTTCATGATGAAATAGTTCGAAAAGTAGATAAACAAAGTATTTTAGGCACAACAAAATATACCGTGGATTGAAATTATAACATATCTAGTTATTGAGTATTAATAATTATTAATTCGCAAACAAAGATGAAATAGGAATCTGTTAAAGAACTGTTAACGTACCTGCTCTACAGATATTTTCCAGAGATAACAGACATATTGTGAGTATTTCCGGTTCCCGGACATGAGCCTTCATAGATTGCAGTATGACATCAATGCAGCATAGTTCCTGCATCGCTTCAAGGCCCTCCTCTAAAATAGTAATTATATTCACGCACCAAGATTACATACATCAGGTCATTCTTTAAAAATTGTTTGTTTGCAATTATGCGACCGACCCATTCACATACACTTGACCAATGGCATTTTTAGCGATTTTGACAAATGTGCTCTTTTTTAGCTTTTCTTAAAAGGAAACCAACAAATGTTAAGGATAGTCATATAGAGAATCGCATTCTTTTTTGTTTATTGTTTGTTTATTGCACCAGACCGCTTTATGGACTTTGGGAGGGACCAGTGAACCACGTTGGCAGGTATGTGTTTTTAGTGTTTTTATGTTCTGCAAGCCGTTTGTCGTGAAGGTTGATTTGTGGCATTGTGATCTGTGAGGTATGGTAGATTTTATCACGTGGTGTTTCTAAGGAACCCGTGTTACTTCCATTTTATTACGAATCGTATCATTGTATTGTTTATAAAAAATTGATACTCTATAACAGTGACAAAATTGAGCTTAGCTCATTTGCGGAACAAAGCACAGACAAGTGAACATGTCATTTATTGTAACTAAAATGACGTTTAGAACTATTTTACAGACAACGAAAAAAATCATCAGTAATAAATAATTCCTAATTTTGACGCAAAGGTGGGGATTACAACCGCCACTGGAAACAATTGACAAAACAATTTATTTCCATACTACCTGTGCTGGATAAGTATGATATTGTTGCACAACAAATCATCTGTAAATTGTGATCGTCCAGATTTCGTTCAATTGTAGAAATAAGTACATTTCCCAATCGTTTAGAAACCAAACTATGGTCGTCACCTTCAAAATATGAGAAAAATCAATCAGTAAAAATAAAACAATGAATTGTGATACTTTGTAAGTTACATTAACGTGTTGTTTATGTTCAGTTGCATTCAGATAAACACAAATTACCAACATGTAATTTATGCGGCGTGTTCCTTTATATCCGACTCTGTCCGGTTTTAAAGGTTCAAATTTGTGTATTAAACTGATTGGGCCGAATAACAAATATAAATACAGTCACTTTATGAAGACACGCGATGAATCCAAATAAAAACAGGCATTTGTCAAACATTTAACTGAAACCCTTCCCATAAACATATCAACATATTAATCATGACTGTGTTTGAACGTCATGGAAAATTACATATCTGCCTCACATTACAATATACTAATTGTTTTCTATATTTGAATGTTAAGTGAAACAACGTGTTGTTCATAATATAAAACGAATTTCATACAGCAAAACAATACAAAACGCCATATTTACATTGAAATACAAAGGGTATATTATGCAAATCACATTAAATACAAAATATTATAATATAATAAAGTATTAATACGATTAATTTATAAAAAAAAACAATGACAATGTTTCTGTTCTATTCAATCCATTCGGGATATAAGTCAACAGTTTAAAAACGTACGATCAATGTTTGATGAAAAAATGGTCATTTTTTGCGGTGTAAGTTAATACGTTTAATGTTTCTTACCCATTGCTATACGCGCAAACACTTCAAGTCCACAAATTTTTACATCATAGTCATTAAATTCACTGACAATGTCAACCACCGTTTCCATAGCTTTCTTGTCGAACAAGGTCATACAGACTTTTCCTAAAGTGACATATAAAGTGTTTAAAAATCTTAAGTTAGACATGCTTGAATAATTATTAAGTCTCGAATATTATCATTCCTTTTACTTAAAAAACCCGCACTTATTTCGAATTTGTCCTCGATTTTTCGTACATCGAAGTAGATTCTGATCTTACTGACATTATAGTGATCATTATGTTCATCTCTGACCTCAGAACGTAACTGAAATTATTGCCATGATCGGCATGTAAACTAAAAAAAAACAGCATTAAAACTGAATGACATATTTGAACAATACGCGCATGTCTTAATAATTTAAAGATTTAAAGTTTATTCTGAATTATACAAACCAGCTTTTAAGCAGTTGTCGTAGAAAGTGCAAACCGCCTGGGCTACTTCTACTTTGACCGACAAAGTCATTCGAAGGTAGAGTAAAGTTGTTTCTATATTTTCAAGAGCAACGACATTCATGCCTGTCCATAGAGTACAAGGTAAATGTACATGTATGCGGTAATTATCAGTTAATTATTAATTTATACCAAGTACAAGATTGTGAGAATCTTTCTTACTTAAGGAAATAAAAACTAGTCAGAAAATGGTCATATGAATGAATTGGACTTTATATTGAAGTGATTCGTATTGAATAGTAAATTCCAGATTGACTAGTAACGCTTAATCAATTTTGTGTAAATTTCACAATGTGCTACTATATTAACGATATTCAACAGTGTCATAAATTACACAGTATTTTTTTTTCATTCTCTAATTTTATTGTATTTATAACAGGATTTAAACGTGTGAGCGCCTCGTTAAGACGAGTCATTGTTACCTCTCCTTGGTAAGTTTGATAAACATGCACACCCGAATGCCAGAACATCTGATGAATGAAAGAAAGCTTTCAGTGTCATGGAAATAATCTGTATACCATTCTCTTCGGCAATCCACCAGCATCCCTTGTCTAAATAAAAGAAGCACATATAGTCAAAGCAGTGAACCACGGCCCTACACGGAGAAAGTAAAATTAAACTGTTGAATGTTGAAACATTGACCAAGGACCTAGAAATGGCGAAATGAACTCTTCGAAAGAATATCTGCATTTTTAGAAACATTGAAATGATTTTGATTATCGGGTTGACTTTTGTGATTTTTTTAAATAACTAATTACTAAGAAATAGTCAGAAAAAAAGTCCGCTACATTTCAGTGTACATTAGTGAAGTGCATGTAGAACATGCATAATTATTCTACCTGATCCTATGAGATTACATAACACCTTCAAAGCGTTCATTTGAATCTTGAATCTTGAAGCTCATTCATTTAAACAGTTGCTTATTGGAATACATTTTTTTTACATTGAAGTTTTTACCATCAGGGGATAAATTCGTTAGAGCCATGCAACCACTGTTTTGGAAGCATGCAAGATATGATTGCCTCTGACGATCCCATATCGTCTGAAAATCTTCTAAAGTCAGCTGAAATACAATTTCATAAAAACATAGTTCTGTGCGTCATTTACTAGTATATTAATAATACCCTAATGATTAAAGCGTATTTGCTGAACTATTTTACGACGATGTAAATAAAAGCAGCCAAAACACATATGTTTTAATCCAACAGATTATAGAACATGGACGCAAGCGAAGAATAACACAAGCAGTGTATGTGTGTGTGTGACCATGTGAGACAATGTGTGTGACCATGTGAGACAATGTGTGTGACTATGTAGGACATTGAGTGTGGCTATGTTGGTATTGATTTCGTTCCAACCAACGTTCCAACGTTCATTTATAATATGTTCTATGTAAGATATAAACATGCATGTTTTATATTGTCAGTATGTTAATTTCATATTTAATGAAAACACTTCCTAAGACGATGCTTGTTTAGAATGACTTATATTTTACAAGTTTTCTTAAACATTGTCACGAATCTCACACACTAATTAAATTGACTTAAGTTTTGCCAGGGAGTAAATTATGATCAGATTAATTGTCCCCTCATCGATGAAAAATTACTGTTCACTTATGTATCATGTACTAAATCGAAAAACAGTATGTATTACAATATTATATAATTGCTACATTAGTACAGTGTTTACCATTGACTGCAAGGTTCCCTAATGTTTTACATCTGTTCGTATGAATGTCAACACTTTCCTCATAAGATTTCATTAGCTCTATAAGTTTACTGATGCCATCTTTTCTCACGAAAGTCTCACGGACGGACTCTGAAATATTACATTTTGTATAAATTTATAAATATTTCCATTTAACAGGGCATTTGGTTTGTATTCAATGTTTCCGAGCATTGAACTGATAGTCATTATTGTTCGCCATATTTTACTTCTCACCAGTCAGTAATCATAACTTCAAAATAAATAATGGCTCGGATGGCATAAAGGTTTGGTGAACTAAAAAGAGGAATTCGTTACACGGCT
Organism: Lutraria rhynchaena; assembly: GCA_008271625.1. Taxonomy (NCBI): domain Eukaryota; kingdom Metazoa; phylum Mollusca; class Bivalvia; order Venerida; family Mactridae; genus Lutraria; species Lutraria rhynchaena. Next base: position 2,058,422 of record VIBL01000056.1, on the reverse strand, counting down.
TCTTATCGACCCGAAACGTTGCGATACAGAGTAAATAAATTAATATTGGGCTCGAACTATCGTTCCATGTATCACACCGTATCGGGTCCGTAAGAAATCGTGTAACTAATATTATCATGTTTCAGTATACGGCTTATCTCAAATTGGTAATATTTGCCAAAATCGCTTGCATATGTATGTTATGTTGTTGGAAACATTCATATTACTAACGCTAGTATAATTGACTAAAACACGAAACCATGCTATTTTTGATCGAAAGATTGGGGATAGTGTGAAAGTGTTAATTATTTTTTTCAGACGTTACTTATCAACCAAACATATTTAGTAAGCTAGAAAAGACATGATAATTGTTAGTTGTTTGTTGTCCATGTATTGATCTTATACCTGAAAATTGTTTAGAATTATGAAATGATATTTGGAAAATAGAGCTCTTTGGCCGAATACCTTTTAGGAATAATTAGTTATATGTTCCGCTGTATATGATAAAGAAGGCATCCAAATGTACTTGCGATTGGGATACAATCTTTGTTGGAGCACATCAAATTGGTCATTCCATTTTTTTTTTTTGGAAACCGCTTAACTCAAGATACTCAAGACATTCCCAAATACCATCAGATGAATACAGAGCGTACTTTACCTTTTATTGAAATAAGAATGTTTATTGAGAAACAGATATGTTCCAATAACTCGACACAGTGACTGAAAGACGTCATACTATCAACCAGTATCCCCATAGATTTTTGACAAAGCTCATCAGTCAGTCGTGAACCTGTATTGTATACATGTACCATTATACAAAAAAATCCATAGTGTAACAAGTTCAGATGGCATAACAAGTATGACCGACTGCTTTATAGTCTACAAACTGATATAAATCTATTTAAGTATTTAAGTAAAGTAAGTATTAGAAATCTTTGACCATATAACTGGTCGTTGAACCACATTGGTATAGGGTTATCACAGAGATATGTTCCCAGTTCTATAGTTTGGGAATAGTCAATCCAAAAATAGCCAATTCTTCTGCAACAACATCAAGTGCATTGAATTGCTGAGGTCCTTGTTTGAGTCATGAAATTATCACTATTTTTTTAACTTTTGACAATGCAAAGCATTCTTGGTTCAATGACATGACTAACACGTACTGTTATTTGACATTTATAACAAGACTTTATATCAAGAAGTATCCCAACATGACTGAAAGTGATACCACACTTAATCTATAGAAAAATTCGAACGTACAAACGCACGCACAGGTCAACAACTTGCCGATAACTACCAGGTTGCTTAGAGCCCAACACCCATATTCCTCTATGCGCATCTCCATCGGAAATGACGTCATTGCTTTCAGTAAAACAATGAATGAATCAGTACACATCAATTCCATGCAAACACAATATGTCAATACATTAAATCATATACAAACAAAATGAATGATTTCACCACAACACGCCGAAATGATATAAAACTGATATAAAACAATATAAAATGATATAAATAATACACAGAAGCATGTTTTCAGGAACTTAGGATACTAATTGTACTAACCCTGGTTATCTACCTTGTCTATTAGTTTGTATTTCAGCGAAACACCACTGGAGATTTTTTAGTGGTTTACATGTTTTAGACGGTATTACAGTGATACAGATGTGGACAATATTATTGACCCCTTTATTTTTCCTGACCAGTTCTTATATCTCCGCAACAGGCAACTCCATCACATGAATGATCTGCGACAGAGGACGTGTTGCTTTTGTGGCAATGTCTCCAACATCAGGAGACAATTGCACGCAAGACTTATGTAAAACGCGAGTGATATTTATAGTGAGCTGTTTTAATATTCACATTTTTTCATCAAAAAGTGACTCTGTGTATGTGTGTGAGATAGTCATGTATGTATATAGCTATACCTTCCGGACAGTTGTTCAAGTCAGGTAACGTACCTAAATCTTTGATTTAGTATGTCTAGATTATAATTTCTTGGACTTGGATTTTACAGTTTGAGCAGACGAAACTGGGTCGCTCTTTTGATATACAATTGTCAGAAAATCTATTTCTGAGAGGCATTAAAATCAGGGTAATAAATTGCTATGAAGTGTTAATCTTCATAAACGAAGCATACCAATTATTCGGACATATTAAGATTTCCATTTGTATTACAACTTTTTATCATCCCAGCGACAACATTTGCATCCACCTATTTTAAATTCGAAGAAATTTTAAGACAGTCAGTCCGGAATTTACGACAACCGGTGAATAAAGATCTGATTTACCAGAAACGTTTTAATCAATCTTTTGCATCAAATTTTCACTTTAGATATATACAAGAGGAGTGTGAAAAGGTTTTACTGCATCAAACTGTATTTAAATACCCGCTACTCATTTTGTACATAAACTAAAGTTAACTTTCCAATTAGACGTGTAATTCTGTGATGAGAGATGGATTTTTGCTGGCGGAAAATCATCGTGAAGGTCTAGAACCTATGACGCTCTGCCGACTGAGGATATAGAGGAATTAAAATAATTAAAAACATTATGAAAAATTAGAGCGTACGTTGTACATGGAAGACGCATGCCGTATTGATGTCGTCTGCAGTATCATTATATTATAATCTATACATTTTGCATCTTTGCAGGATAAAAAACAATAAGAACGCTGATTGAACACGTAGTCATGCAGACGACACAAACGTTACAGCAAGCAATCTTACCAGTCCTAAAATTCAAGTGTTTGCTGTGATTTGCCGCCAAAAACAGCATGCGCCGCGAGTAGTCTTTCCAGATGAACGCTAGCTGGAGGTCGTCTGATCTTACAATGTAACGACTGTATATACTTGTACCTGCAATTATGTTAATATTATCCTCAGAGTTTGCTAAGCAACGCATAATTGACGTAACATTAAAATCTACGTGGTATTTATGTATACTATCCAGTTGATTCAAACCTGAGACGATTTCCTGTTTATTCAGATAACAAGATAAGTTTATTGGGAACATTGCAGCTTGCAGTATTTGTACAAGATTCTGGTGTTTCATTGATGTATTTATGGAAAGCACACATAATTCAATTGTTGTCAATAATACGGTTTTGTAGTCGACTATTATTATTATTATTATAATTAGTTTAAATGACTTTTATGTGGAAGAGCAATGTGGTGAGAATTTTGCGTGGTGGCTTAATGAGGAGCAACACGCAAGTAAGTTCGTGTGTCGTTGTTCAGCACCATACTTTGATAACTAAAGTCTGAAATATGGATATCAGCAATTTTGGATCACCCGTCAAACTTTAAAGGCTACTTGATTGACTGATGACAGGCTTCTGCCGAGTGAGTCACGCTGCAACCATTTTTTCAAAAGCAACACAGCTTCGTAGTGACCTTAAAAGAGCACCTGAGGTCAATATTTCCACTCATACCATCCGGTTACGGGTTTATGTCAGAATGCATATCGAAAAGATCTTACATAGGTGTCCTATGTACCACCGCAAGACAAATGGTGGCAATAATGTGAAGGCATTAATGTGCGCATGAATATCATAACTGTGGTAAAAGTAAGGCTGCAGATATGTGCTAAGTTATAGGTGGATAGATCCTGCTTCCAGTAAACGTTTTATAGTCAATAAGGTAGTCCTGGCTCAACTTAGCTTACCATACTTAAAATTATATTCGAGACTGCATGTTAAGCTTGAATACAATTGTCTGATGACCTTGTTCAATATATTCATATCGTTTTAACAAAAGATCAAGTTTAAATCAACACTGAGGGTCATTTGGCAACTTTTCAGCTGTAATGGTTGAGGAAGAACCCAGGCGTACACATGGGTAGAACCACGGACATTCCGAAAGTCAGCTTGACAGCTACCTCACATGTGTACTTTGTCTAGTTCCGGGTGAGACCCGGACTCACAGAGGTGAGGGGCGGATCAGAAACCATATCCACTCGACCACGGAGGCCCCTTTCGGTTTTAACAATGTGTTGTGCAACAATGTTGCTATAATCATTAAAAATATTACTACCTGCTCTGGTTAAACTTGCAAGCGCCCAGCAACGGCTCTCTAGTATCGCTGGATTATCAGGAAATGACGTCATAACTGACATTACTGCGCATGTGGGTCCAGCTTCAGACACTGCTTGACAAGTGTCGTCTGCACTGGTCATTTTAGTTTCATGTGATTGCATATTTTGTTCTGAATCATGTTTTATATGCTTACCGTCCTGAAACTTAAAGGAGAGTATTTTCAGTAGTTCTTTGCCTTTACCTCTCTGTCCTCACTACCGTGAGTTTGAATTCCATCCTGGAATGAATAAATTTCAAATATAAGGAAACTGTTCAGCTAATTTACCAAGTTACATGATAAAGAATATCGATGCAGTATGAATGTATGTTAAGTAAATTGTACTTCGTTTTAAACACACTTATAAAGACAATAGTATAACTTGGAGCTGAAACAAAACAAGTCCACTATTTATTGGTTGTTACAAAGCTATTTTATCATCAGATTATTGCATTGATTTAAAACGGCGCTGTTTCACCATGTTAAGCTAAAACAAATTCTTAATGTATCTATCCCATCTTTCTTTTTCTCTACGCCTCTTCGGCCAAGTTTTCTTTCGTTGATTTATGTTTCAATCTACTATCATCCTGGTATCAATTGGCATTCAGTCTGTTTCTGTTCCATTCTGGGATTTATATCAATTTTTTTTGTCGTCCCTAAACATGTATCATTAGCACAAACAAAATTGATAGGGGTAGGCGATACTAAGCCGTAGAATGCTTCGCTTGCCCTTCCCCAGTGCTTGAACCAAATGATTGTAACACCACGATAAGTTGTGGAAATAATCAGGTATGCTTACTTCTTGGTTGTATAAGTAACTTGTGTCGTGCGAGTGATTCTAGTATATACATGTATGAGATAAAATTTTGATGTAACATTATTTATGATTTTGTTTGTATATATAATTTTTATTAATTAATTTTATTTGGATTATTTGACATATTTTCTTAATAATACATGTAGTGTGATTTTTGCTTGGGGTTGAACGTCTACACTAACAGCCGGGGTCATTGGGCGACTTTCCAAACTTTAACGGAGGAGTCAGACCCCAGGTATACACCTATCTAGTACCATCAACCTTCTGTAAGCCTCCTCACCTGTAAAATTCGTCTGGTCCCAGTAGAGATAAGAAACCACAGCGGTAAGGGACCAGTGATTACAAGTCACAGGCCATAACCACTCGACCACGGACCATCCCCCAATAAAACCGCTGTACACAAGACTGTTCACCGTTAGCATCTATTATTTACGTAGTTAATTCAGTTTCGACTTCACATTTATCTGAGTATTTTTATTTTCTCTTGTGAGTAGACGTACAACATGTTCTTTATTGTCCAGAAAGACGAATCACAGCAAGAGGTGATTTTCAAAGGACACAAATAATTACACTATTGTACCGACATTTCACTCTTCCCACAACTTTTGGAATTAAAAAGACCGTGGCCGGAATAAAATATCACTTCACCGTATACGAGTTATCACTATATCCGAGTTATCACTATATCCGAGTTTCCACCGTATCCGAGTTTTTACTGTAACCCTGCTTTACCATAATTTTATATTTATTTACGCAGACTTGCATGATGAAACACCTCCATGCACTTGACGGACATGATGAATACATATTTACTTGTGAACAAAAGTCGGTAAGACCACTAACTATACGATCTAAATTCTTAATATAATTTTATAAAATATATTGACCATCGATGATATAAGTTTAGCAAGTTTTTTTACGCCTTTGGTTTTCGTCTATAAATCAATGTCACTAAAACGTTTCCGTACTGAACAATTGTGCCCATTCATTGACAGCATGATTTCACTTGTTTTTGTACACTAGACGATTAGGTAATCGTGAAATGCCACTTACACAAAAATCACGTGCAGTATGTGCACAGCAAATCGGATGATCCTCCGCGGGTCACAAAGTACACAGTTCGAGAGCTTTCTTATCGTAAGTACATAATCTGGAAAATAATCTTTGAAAATCAATGATGGGACGTTGGCCTGGAATGACGTATGAGCAACGTGAGAGAGCCATCGGTATGCTTACCGCTGGCATGTCAGCAAGAGACGTCGCTCGACATTTCCATCGCCACGAATCGACAATAAATCGACTGCTGAACAGATTTCAGCAAGCTGGGAATGTCGCAGACCGACCCAGATCAGGCAGACCTCGTAAAAGCACGCCGCGGGAAGACCGTTTTCTCACCATGTCATCTCGACGCAATAGATTTCTTTCTAGTCGAAAGTTAGGTCGTTTGCTGGGGAATGCTACTGGCACAAGGGTATGCGACAGGACGGTTAGGAATAGGCTACGTGCCGCTGGATTGAAAGCATGCCGTATCTATGTTGGCATTCCGCTGACGTTGCGACACCGTCAAACAAGACGTCAATGGGCCAGGGTTCATCAGGATTGGACTCGCAGGGAATGGCGTGACGTTCTGTTTTCGGACGAATCTAGGTTTAATGTGTCATTTGCTGATGGCAGGGTTCGAACTTGGAAGAGACGAGGGGAGAGGCTGGGCGAAGATAATGTTGTGAAACTTGACCGTTATGGGGGTGGCAGCATAATGGTTTGGGCGGGCATAAATCATGATGGGAATGCCTGGTAATCTCACTTCTCAAAGGTACTGTGACGAAATCATCGAGCCTGTTGTTGTACCGTATTTGCAACAACGCAACGTTGGGATTTTCCAACATGATAATACCCGTTCACACACTGCGAGGCATACCCAGAACATTTTACGCATCCATAACGTCAATGTGTTGCAGTGGCCTGCAAGATCACCGGATCTCTCCCCATTAAGCACTTACAGGACCACTTAGGTCGTCATCTGAGACAGCGCCATGACGTCAACAACGTCCGTGTTCTTGAACGTGCCCTGCAAGCTGAATGGGTCAGGATCCCATTGCAGGTCATTAGAAAACTGATTTGCTGCATGCGACGTCGTTGTCTGGCAGTCTTGGCTGCGAATGGTGGGCACACTAGATATTGAGCCGTGTCCGAGCTGACCCCCTAGTTCATTTCACGTACGCCGGAGACTAAACGCCTCAAAATCAAGGAAATAAAATTGATGCGAATCATTGGTAATAAGAATCAAGTATCTGAAAATGTATTTGGTTTTATGATGTCGTACCTACCCTTTCTCGAGGAGTCAATCTTTTCTGAACTTGCTTAACATTTTTTTTTCGACAGTATATGTTATTCACCATTATTTCAGGTGAGAAGATTACAGTGTAGTTTGAACCACAAGCAACAATATATGATTTAATGCACCGATGCTGTTTTTAGGAATTTATTTGAATAAAATTTCTTCTTAATATATTTATATTTAAAATTTTAAGAAATGTGAAATCTTGTCCCCATAACGACGCTTGGGTAAAATTTCAGATATGTGACGGTATGTCGCTTGGATTTGCATTCGGAAAACGTGACGTCATGTTTGACGAGGAATCTGAAGATGACGTAGAGGACCATGGCGACCGAACCCGTCGTGACGTGTCACTGTCGTGTTGTGATACAGATTTCTGTAACAAACTACAACTGCTGACAACCACCACCTTAGCCCCACCAACATCACCAGGACCTTTCCCAAATGGTAATAATTAATATCAAACAACCACTGGTTGTACTTGCGTCCTTGACCACCTGCCCATAACGTTATCATGAAAATATTTGTAATCTTCTAAGAACATCTTCAAATATACCTCAGAATAAAGGCCAACCGCGCACAAAGGCGATAGCTGTATTTGTTTCTTTCTCGTAGGGGGTCTTTGTCCACGTGTGTCTCTGTTGTTCATTGTATATATTTAACTTCATGTCTCAGACAAGCCATTACTGGTTTTACCTGCATATATGTTATTCCTGCTTAAGATTTATTCTTCTCCTTTTGCTTTACAAGATGCGTTTGTTTTATTATATACTCCTTCCGTTATGCTTCCGTCTTGTCTACTCTGGTTATAACGTGTATCAGTAGGTGAATATGTCATATCGACTACTTTCTATTTGGAATCGACCGCGACCGTGGTCCACTGGTTCGTGCACTTGTAACCCGGCGATCCTGGTTCAAATCCTGATCGCGGCAGGTCATACCCTTTTATAAAAAATTGACAAAATGTCGATTTTCTTCTTCATGTGGAAGGGTAAGCTAGTACTGGTCAGTATACGGTCTAGGAAAACTTGTTACGTGAACCAGTGATGAAAAATTGTTGAACAACAGAGTTAACAACCCAGTGACAATTCTCTTTGGAATCAATTTGACAGCGTTTACGCGTAGCTTTTTAGTGTTGTTATTTAGTATGGTGGTTTGATTTGCTGGGCAGGTTTGATACTGATTCGTAAATTCCAAAACAAGTTGGATTAAAATGTCTCATACTTTTGAATTGTCCTCTGTTCAACTTACACAAAGTTCCTGTGGATGGTAATCTCTGAAAATATTGTATGACCTCGCAATAACTAGTCACACGCATGTTATGGTATCAGCAGAGAGTATTCTATTAAAGCTAAACGACAGGGTTGGGGTCTCCATGTATGGTCTCTGATTATTTATCAATTCCCCTCACCGCTGTGAGTTCAAATTCCGCCTGTGAATAAATTTCACACATGAGGAAGCTGTCTAACTGGTGGTTTTACCCAGGTACAAACCTGGAATCATCCTCCAAAAGTCCTCTTAAAGTCTCCAAATGACCATAGCAGTTGAAGCGACGATACATTCCAGTGATAAATAACGACAAGGAATAGCAGATCATATTTGATACTAATTATTTTGATATTTTCCATTTTAATATGCATCTTTCAGGGTGTAATCGTGATATCGTCTTTGTATTGGATGATTCTGGTAGTGTAGGAACAATAAATTTTAAGCATTCTTTGGATTTCGTGAAATCTGTTGTCAATGAAATAGAGGTTGGATCCACCAAGGCTCAAGTTGCTTTACTTACATACAGTACCCTTGCACAGGTAGATTATATAACTAGAAGACTTGCTAAAATGACTTTACTATTATAAACCTATTGAGTTTCCATCGTTTGTTTATAATTTGTATTAACATAGTTTTCTTGCATCTCTCGCAGGCTATTTCTGCTTTTACTGTAATCCATAGAGTCTTTGGTGACTTTGAACTTTTAGTATAATCTGTCCCGTATTTTTAGGAATGTCGATATAATTTTATGTACATATCTCGAAAGAATCATTTAAAAACACAAAATTACCTTGCATTATAATATGAAATGGAAACCGATTACATAGTTAATAACACTGTTCATGGCGTAATTCCAGATTATTGTTTTTGTCATGCTCTACACTTTAATGTGTAATACGTTGATATGCCCAGTCTAAGTACTCGTTTCTGTTCAAAGTACATCTTCTACAGTTATTTAATCTATTGTACAGCTAGGATGGTTGTTGAATAAATATCACAACAAATCATCCATAATATCAGCATTAGGAGGAGTGCGTTATCTTGGTGGGGTAACACATACAAATGAGGCTCTGGAGACAGTTCGTACTCACATTCTAACTCAGAGAAATGGTGATCGACCATCTAATGAAAATGTTGTCATTGTTCTAACAGACGGACAGCCAAATGACAAAACAAGCACTGTTCAAGAAGCCAATAAGTTACACATGGTTAGTCATGATGTAATAAGTATTGTTATTGGACATGGTAGGTCGCAATTACCCGAATAAGGTAGAAAAAAATGGAACCAGTTTTCCGAAATTTAACCTTTAAACATTTGATATGTTTCTTTATCCATTTCATATTCGCTCACACGAGTAAGTATGAAGATAATGCAACTTCAATATACAAATATACAAATATTTTAGTTTCATTTGCTGCTTGTTTATTTACTTAATAGTATCACTTATGTCTGCTGACCGATATTCTACATACTCCAATTCATTAGAAACTCATGTTTAGTCTTTCGAATTTGCATAAATTCGCTAATCATTCTAACCGTTGACCGATGATCCGATAAATATGTGCGACTCCCCATAACGTACACATGAATACAATTATGACGTACAAGAATGAAATACTTAAATGTATAGCTATAGCCAGTAAAAATCTTTTATTTAAATGTAGAAATCAAAGATCCGAGATCGAAATATCTTCCAGATGACACAATTGAACACTCATATTTACATGTGTTTATCTTTTTAAGGAATCAACGCTCAGGAGTTGAATGCAATTGCAACGGATAACCATCATGTGTTCGACATTCGAAGCTTCAACAATTTGCCTATCATCCTGCCACAGCTCATGCAAATTATCTGCAATGTTTAATTGCTACAAAAATGAATAAAAACTTTTGAAATTTGAAACCATTCAGTGTACATGAATAATATCAGATATTGCCGGTATGTTCAACATACCAACTGAATGTTTGTTTACAAGTTGTAATCTGTGTGATCTAATCCCCCGGGTTTTTTGCTGTTGTTTCGTCTCTACTAATAGTAAAGATCAGCAGGCAGAGTTCAGGTAACATTCTCAAATATAGGGAAGCTTAAACAATGTCCATTTGTGTTAGTATAATATTTCTTCTGGAGGTAGGCGGAATTTCAAACCAAAGTAGAATCCAGTGCAGTATGAGGTAGGTATGATAACATTTGTTTGACCTAAACGTCATATCAATACTTCTTTGAAAGAAAAGTTGTTAGCTTCTAGCCATTGTGTAAGAAATAATAAATATGTTACGTCATACGAGATTAAATGAGTTAAATGAGGATCTGCAGTGGTCATTAAGAGACTAAATGATTTGTGAAAGCTTTATGCGCGGCGAACTCAGTAAATTTTCATTTATCCAAACCAAGACGAATACCCTGATCCAGCGGGATAACATACCCCAGAAGCTGCATAATCACTTTTATTGGAGCAGTTAGCAGAAACCACCTCTGGGTAAATGCTTGGTCGACAATAGTGCAAATATAACTTAAGGCGTCATACCATCGTGTGCTATCCATTTGGTGGTCCCGATAAGGTCTCCGAAGGATTGGTATAAACTAGCGTAGTTAACTGTGTGGAAGGTGTATGTAATAATTAGTGTGCGCTAAATAACAACAAATGATATAAATCACAAACGTTTAATTTGAAAAGTACGAATAACATACATAATTTAATTGTACCTTTCTGTTCAGCTTAAAGACTTGTCCGTGGATGGACGAGACATAGAGTGAATCATAACAAAAAAGACAACAACGGATTTCTTTAACATACAACAATCAATAAATGTAATAAATTCAAATCTCCAAATTAAAATACCCGACAAACAACATAACATGGTACGTTCTATAATTTTAAAGAAAGAGCGATTAGGTTGCACATTTTATAACAATACTGTCAAAGGTGCCTGTTCAGGCGCCAGTATCACACCGGCTTAATTTGATAGTGCTCACTGTACAAACAATACAGTGAACTAATTTTACGCGGAGACAACAGTTACTGTAAGCATTCTAATGGATTACTTGAAGCTTATCAAATTTCTGCTTAATCATATAATGTTTGTCAAGACTTAGAACAAACTTGACGATTGAATGCTCGGTCAAAACTGTGACCCAGTAAGTGGTGTTTAAGATATCATTCTGGGGAACCCAGGTCATGAGTGAAGGACATAATTAAAGCATAAAGAGGGTCATTATGGTGAACATTTGACAAAAAAGAACAATACGGCCGTTTATGTATGAGTGAATTAGGTTAGTCTGAAACGTTAAAATGATAAAATATTTGTGCCTTTCTTGTGAAGACATTTTATACAAACCAATTGTAAAAACTCTCATTTTCACAAAGACATTTACACGAACACAAGACACACTTAAAAATAATACTTAATAAAGCGATGAAACAATTACAGGGATTCAAATACGACGGACACCATTCTTAAAGTTTTATACTCATTATGAACAAAATAATTATCCCTAAGTGTAGCGGACAGAATTTGATAACCTTTCTAATTTTATGATATGTAATATTTATATGATAGAAAACGTGTTTCCTAGAGATCTTTTATTATTTGAGTTATTGTCTTTTAAATTTGCTCAGAAGGCTATAAAAGTAGCCCATTTTTTCAAAGATTAATGAGTAAATAAGATACGATGCAAAGATTGGTCACAGTATAAAAATGCATAACACACGATCAATCTAATTTGGTGAGGAAAGGTATAAGTCACAATGTTTCAACAAGAACAGTAAAAATTTCAAAATATGGTGAAGAAAGTTATTGAAGTATCTAATTATAACGATAGTTGGGCTTCACAATATTATAATATTAACACTCTTAAGTAGCATAGAGTAGATACGCCAAAAAAGTACAATATTATGGATATAATGCCTTAAGACGTTTTGTTTTATTGTTCTACACTAAATAAACATAACAGGGATGCTGTCTAGCTTCAATTTGACAACATCTCAATATCCAGACCACCTCATATAACGGCCCATTATTTTCAGACTGGTTTTCAATACTTGGCGGCCCATTATTTTCAGACAGGTTTTCAATATTAATTCTACTGTTCAATTTCTTATGAATGACGAGTTTTGATAAATCTGAGCTTAATCTCAAGGTTTGACACAAAAAGTCGTGATTTTGCGTATTAAAGAATCTTGTATCCAACAACATTTTAAACATACCACAAAGTTGTTTTTAAATAATCACACATGCATACACCCAATGGCAATAATTCAAGAGTGATTTACACAAAAGGGTGCTACAAAGTCAAACTGATAAACATATTTAAAACATGCATGTATTATGCAACGTGTTGAACATTAAACAAACTATAATAAAAGCAGTACTTAATTAAATAAATCAAGGATATGAGGACGGTGCATAACATGGTTTTGGTGCTAGAGATGTCGAAAGCACAGTAAATGAAAGCTTAGGACAAGCTTTGAGAGCTTGGAGCTTGTAAACAAATCATAAACATGAAGTAAACAAACTACTGAAACAATACATCAGATTTTGCACTGAAAAAATGATATCATACTTCAGCACTATAAAATACCCATAATACATACACAAACTCTAGGGTGTTTATCATATATATATATATGTGTGTGTGCGATTTGCCTTTGTCTATTTACAGAACATCCTTTCAAAAATGTAAATAGCTAAACAACATCGATTATAGAAATATTATTTATCATACAATAAAGCCAATAATCATCTAGGTAACATACACTATGGACGCTTTGATGACGTTATTATCTTATATAAAACCAATAGCCAATGTACATGTTATTTCATCGCCTAATCATCTGTTCTTACAAGTAGTATTTTTTACAAGTTTAACGCCGTCTTCAACATTGTTTTAGTTATACCCTTTCTATATGGCTGAAAATCGATATTTTTGTCAAATTTTCCTGAAAGGGTATGACCTGCTGCGACTAGGACTTGAACCAGGATATCCGGTTTACAAGTCCAGTGCACAGGACCAGGTGGCGGCTCCAACTGAAAATTAATGTATGGCATTTTGTGTATCTAGAGCAATACATGCATTGCGTAATTGAAACCTTTAAACCACACTGTTCTCGTGTTTATTATTACATCATCATAACAACGTCATCATATTACATCACGCCTCTCCTTTAAATCACACACACACACACACACTGACGTGAGTTTTAATTTCAACATGTTTTCCCTCGTAGTATTTATCTTTACAATTTGCGGCTAGATTTCAATAGTAAGCATAGTCATATTAGAAATCGTTAAGAACCTCTAAGAATAGATATTAAACTGATTACTTTACAAAGATTCAAAACACGCTGTATCATAGGATAAAGAACCCTTTCACATAACTGTCCAAGGAACATTAAGAAAGCTGGACAAAATCAGTCCGAGCACTCCGGGACTTCTAACATTTCCTCTACCACACTCGTACGTTTTGGTGAGGGTAACAGTTTCTTCTGTCTGTCTTTCATTTCTATACACATGTTCTCCTCTCGGTCTGATGCGTCGTCGTTATCATCTAGAACGTCTTTAAACTTCTTAATGCGTTGTAATGCTGCGGTCGCGGCTTCTATGATGTCTTCCGTGACGCTGTTACGGTGGATCACACCCGTAATGGGTTTGATAAAATCTACGCTTTGTCGCCGTTGTTCTAAAAATGGTATCTATTATGAGACTGCTTAAGAGTTTCAGATTCATCATACAGTTTTTTCCAAAATCAGAGATTCAACAAATAAATTTAAACATCTGTACAATTATTAAAACTATAATCAGTATTTGCTTCTATCATGACAAGCGATTCATGTTTGGAACTTGTCAGTTGATAACGAAATAACAGCGTTTACATGTAAGTAACCAGATCATTGACTATGTTCCGTGCCTCTGCACAGATCCAGCATTAAACTACACATATTCAAACAGCGAACAGCACAACGTTACGTACTCCGTACGAAAATAAATGAATTTGTGATATATTTTATCACAGTATGTTTATTTTAATTTACTTACCATTTTCCTTATGAAATCCAGATCCAATTATTGATAAAATTTCGGAACCACCCATTTGTATGTCGTTATTGGTAGAATGGGATTTCATCGACAAAGCAACAGCATCACAAACACGCTGCGTGGTTCTACCTCTAACAAGACCTGCATAATATGAATCAGATTTCATGCTTGAATTCTACAGTATTTGAGTAACATACCGTCGGCAGCTAACCTAAATATTGTTTTCGAATTCTGTGTACAGTAATCTTGCTGCTCTTGCAAGTAACTGCAAACTCCTCCATATGAATTGAGTCAGCAGTTGAGGAAAAAATGGATATAAGAATTACCGTACATCTGTGTAATTAATCTTGTTTATAAGCTAGGCTTTCTAATACATAATTATTGGAAGTCCAAAATATGAAAATGAAAAAGTTAAGAATAAACAATGATGAAATACATCACTTTGATGGTGACAAGTCCAAAATATGATAATGAAAAAATAAGGATAATGTTGAAATATATCACTTTGATGGTGACAAGTCCAAAATATGATAATGAAAAAAATAAGAATAATGATGAAATACATCACTTTGATGGTGACAAATCCAAAATATGAAAATGAAAAAATAAAGAATAATGTTGAAATATATCACTTTGATGGTGACAAGTCCAAAATATGATAATGAAAAAATTAAGAATAATGATGAAATACATCACTTTGATGGTGACAAGTCCAAAATATGAAAATGAAAAAAATAAGAATGATGATGAAATACATCACTTTGACGGTGACAAGTCCAAAATATGATAATGAAAAAATTAAGAATATTATCATGCTTGGCTTAGATCCTATTTGTTTTACATGAGACTAATGGAATTAAATTATCTTGATTCGAGCAAAATTGATATGAAATGTTTGGACTTTCATGATAGGATAGTTCGAAAAGTCAATAAACAAAGTATTTTTAGGCATTTGCGTAATACAAAACAAATTATACCATGGATTGGAATTAAAGCATATCTAGTTATTTAATATTAATAATTATTAATTCGCAAACAAAAAAATGAAGAATGAATCTGTTAAAGAACTGTAAGCGTACCTGCTCTACAGATATTTTCCAGAGATAACAGACATATTGTGAGTATTTCCGGTTCCCGGACATGAGCCTTCATAGATTGCAGTATGACATCAATGCAGCATAGTTCCTGCATCGCTTCAAGGCCCTTCTCTGAAATAGTAATTAGACTCACGCAACAAAATTACATACATCAGGTCATTCTTTAAAAATTGTTTGTTTGCATTTATGCGACCGACCCATTCATATACACCTGACCAATGACATTTTATCGATTTTGACAAATGTGCTCTTTTTTTCTAGCTTTTCTAAAATGCAAACCAACAAATTTTAAGGACGGTCATATCGAGAATCGTATTCTTTTTTGTTTTAGTTTTGTACTTTATTGCACTAGACCGCTTTACGGACTTGGGGAGGGACAAGTGAGCCACGTTGGCAGGTACGTGTTTTTATGCTTTGCGAGCCGTTTGTCGTGAAGGTTGATCTGTGACATTGTGATGAGGTATGGTAGATTTTATCACGTGGTGTTTCTAAGAACCCGTGTTACGATTGCGAATAGTATCATTATATTGTTCATAAAAAAATTGATACTCCACAGTATAATAGTGATAAAATTGAGTTTAGTTCATTCGCGGAATAAAACACAGACAAGGTATTGATTGAAAATGTCATTTTATTGTAACTAAAATGACGTTTAGGACAATTTTACAGATAACGAAAACAAATGATCAGTAATAAATAATTTCTAATTTTGACGCAAAGGTGGGGATAACAACCGCCACTGGAAACAATTGACAAATTAACTACCTGTGCTGGATAAGTATGATATTGTTGCACAACAAATCATCTGTAAATTGTGATCGTCCAGATTTCCTTCCATTGTAGAAATAAGAACATTTCCCAATCGTTTAGAAACCAAACTATGGTCGTCACCTTCAAATTATGAGAAAAATCAATCAGTAAAAATAAAACAATGAATTGTGATACTTTGTAAGTTACATTAACGTGTTGTTTATGTTCAGTTACATTCAGATAAACACAGATTACCAACATGTAATTTATGTGGCGTGTTCCTTTATATCCGACTCTGTCCCGTTTTAAAAATTCAAATTTTTGTATTTAAGCTGATTGGGCCGAATAACAAAAATAAATACAGTCACTCTACGAAGACACACGATGAATCCAAATAAAAGCAGGCGCTTGTTAAACATTTAACTCAAAACCTTCCCATAAACATATCAACATATTAATCATGACTGTGTTTGAATGTCATGGAAAATTACATATCTGCCTCACATTACAATATACTAATTGTTTTCTATATTTGGATGTTAAGTAAAACAACGTGTTGTTCATAATATAAAACGAATTTCATACATCAAAATAATACAAAACACTATATTTACATTGAAATACAAAGAGTATTCTATGCAAGTCACATTAAATACAAAATATTATAATATAATAAAGTATTAATACGCTTAATTTATAAAAAAAAACACAACGGCAATGGTTCTGTTCTATTCAGTCCATTCGGGATATAAGTAAACAGTTTAAAAACGTACGATCAATGTTTGATGAAAAAAGGGTCCTCTTTGCGGTGTAAGGTAATACGTTTAATGTTTCTTACCCATTGCTATACGTGCAAACACTTTAAGTCCACAAATTTTTACATCATAGTCATTAAATTCACTGACAATGTCAACTACCGTTTCCATAGCTTTCTTGTCGAACAAGGTCATACAGTCTTTTCCTAAAGTGACATATAAAGTGTGACATGCTTAAATAATTATAAAGTCTCGAATATTATCCTTCCTTTTACATAAAAAACGCTCTTATTTCGAATTCACTGTCCTCGATTTTTTCGTATATCGAAGTAGATTTTGATCTTACTGATATTGTCGTCATCATTATGTTTATCACTGAACTCGGAACGTAACTGAAATTATTGCCATGATCGGCATGTAAACTAAAAAAACAGCATTAAAACTGAATGACATATTTGAACAATACGCGCGTGTCTTGATAATTTAAAGATTTCAAGTTTATTCTGAATTATACAAACCAGCTTTTAAGCAGTTGTCGTAGAAAGTGCAAACCGCCTGGGCTACTTCTACTTTGACCGACAAAGTCATTCGAAGGTAGAGTAAAGTTGTTTCTATATTTTCAAGAGCAACGACATTCATACCTGTACATAGAGTACAAGGTAAATGTACATATATGCGTTAATTATCAGTTAATTATTAATGTGTACCAAGTAAAATTTTGTGAGAATCTTTCTTGCTTAAGGAAATAAAAACTAGTCAGAAAATGGCCATATGAATGAGTTGGACTTTATTTTGAAGTGATTCGTATTAAAAAGTAAATTCCAGATTGACTAGTAACGCTTAATAAATTTTGTGTAAATTTCACAATGTGCTACTATATTAACGATATTCAACAAAGTGTCATAAATTACACAGTATTATTTTTTATTTTCATTCTCTAATTTTATTGTATTTATAACAGGATTTAAACGTGTAAGCGCCTCGTTAAGACGAGTTATTTTTACCTCTCCTTGGTAAGTTTGATAAACATGCACACCCAAATGCAAGAACATCTGATGAATGAAAGAAAGCTTTCAGCGTCATGGCAATAATCTGTATACCATTCTCTTCGGCAATCCACCAGCATCCTTTGTCTAAAATAAAAGAAGCACGTATAGTCAAAGCAGTGAACCACGGCCCTACACGGAGAAAGTATAATTAAACGGGTTGTAGATTACTGTTGAATGTTGAAACATTGACCAAGGACCTAGAAATGCCGAAATGAACTCTTCCAAAAAATATCTGCATTTTTAGAAACATATGAATGGCTTTGACTATCGGGTTGACTTCTGTGATTTTTTAAATTACTAAATACTAAGAATTAGTCAGGAAACGTTCGCTACATTTCAGTATACATTAGTGAAGTGCATGTATAACATGTATAATTATTCTACCTGATTCTATGAGATTGCATAACACCTTCAAAGCGTTCGTTTGAATCTGCTCATCTTCTCTAAATGTTGTCATGGCAGTCAACACGGCATGAACGCCTCCATTTTTCAAAATCCTGTATTTATTGTCCGGAACTGATAAAATATATATGTTTTAATATCGTCTTATAGTGGACACTATTTCGACCTAAACCTAGATTTCTGAAAGTGTGTTATTACTAAAAAGATTAAAATATCTCGTATAATAACAATAATCAACGTGCTGTATATACAGTCTATTGTTATAACATCAGTACATTCATCCACATTACGATTGACTAAAACTAAGGTGACTAAACTGAAATGAATAAAACTGTTGGAGATCTTATAGATGATGAAGAACAAGTGGGACACAAATAGCATTTAGGTCCAGCTAACTTAAGGCCCAGGAGTACATTTGCACAATGATAAATCTTAGTTAAACGCACCAGCATAGCAGGAAAGCTCATTCATTTAAACAGTCGCTTATTGGAATACATGTTTTTTACATTAACGTTTTTACCATCAGCGGATAAATTCGTTAGAGCCATACAACCACTGTTTTGGATTTGTGCAATTTTATCCAATCGAAGCATGCAAGATATAATTGCCTCTGACGATCCCATATCTTCTGAAAATCTTCTAAAGTCAGCTGAAATACATAAAAACATAGTTCTGTGCATCATTTATTAGTATATTAATAATACATGAATAATTAAAACGTATTTGCTGAACCATTTTTCGACGATGTAAATAAAACCAGCCAAAACATATATGTTTTAATCCAACAGACACATCGATGAAGGAACATAGATACAAGCGAAGAATAACACAATTGTGGGTCCTTAGGGGGACACATTGACATTCTGGTGTATGACAATGCGTTGATTTCAACAGTGTGTCAGCTATGTAACACGAGCAGTGTAAGGAAATATAATTATGAGTAGTGTAATGTAATATAATGACGAGCGGTGTATGTGTGACCATGTAAGACAATGTGTGTGACTACGTAGGACATTGGGTGCAGCTATGTTGGTACTGATTTACTTCCAACTACGTTTATTTACAATATATTCTATGTAAGACATAAACATGCATATGTTTTAAATTGTCAGTATGTTAATTTCATATTTAATGAAAACTCTTCCCAAGACAATGCTTGTTTAGAATGACTTATATTTTAAAGCTTTTCTTAAACATTGTCACGAATCTCACACACTAATAAAATTGACATAAGTTTGGCCAGTGAGCAAATTATTATCAGATTAATTGTCCCCACATCGATAAAAAGTTACAGTTCGCTTATATATTATTTACTTAATCGAAAAACAGTATGTATTACAATATTATGTGATTACTACATTAGTACAGTGTTTACCATTGACTGCAAGGTTCCCTAATGTTTTACATCCGTTCGTTTGAATGTCAACGCTTTCCTCATAAGATTTCATTAGCTCTATAAGTTTACTGATGCCATCTTTTCTCACAAAAGTCTCACGGACGGACTCTGAAATATTACATATGGTATAAAAACGACATATTTATAAATATTTCCATTTAACAGGGCATTTGGTTGTATTCAATGTTTCCGAGCATAGAAATGATAATCATTATTGTTCGCCATATTTTACTTCTCTCCAGTCATAATGACTCGGATGGCATAAAGGTTTGGTAAACTAAAAAGACGAATTCATTACACGACTTCTTACTGATCCGAAACGGTGCGATACAGGGTCAGTAAATTAATACTGGGCTCGAACTATCGCGCCATGTATCACAACGTATCGGGTCCGTAAGAAGTGATTAACTAATATTGTCATGCTTCAGTATACGGATTAACTCAAACTGCTAATGTTTGTCAAAATCGCTTTGGAGATGTATATTTTGTTGTTGGAAACATTCATATTACTAACGCTATTATAACAAAAACACGAAACCATGCTATTTTTGACTTATTTACTTATTAACAGAACATATTTAGTAAGCTAGAACAGACATGATAATTGTTAGTTATTTGTTGTCCATGTATTGATCTCATATCTGAAAATTGTTTAGAATTATGAAATTATATTTGGAAAATAGAGCCCTTTGGCCGAACATCTTTTAGGAATTATCTGTTATATGTTCCGCTGTACATAATAAAGAAGGCATACAAATGTACTTGCGATTGGAATACAATCTTTGTTGGAGTACATCAAATTGGTCATTCCAGGTTTTTTTTTTTGCAAACCGCTTAAATCAAGATACTCAAGACTTTCCCAGATACCATCAGATGAATACAAAGCGTACTTTACCTTTTATTGAAATAAGAATGTTTATTGAGAAACAGATATGTTCCAATAACTCGACACTGTGACTGAAAGATGTCATACTATCAACCAATATCCCCATAGCTTGTTGACAAAGCTCATCAGTCAGTCGTGAACCTGTAATATATACATGTACCATTGTACAAAAAAGTCTATAGTGTAACAAGTTCAGATGACATAACAAGTATGACCGATTGCTCTACAGTCAACAAACCGATATAAATCTATTTAAGTATTTAAGCAAGGCAAGCATTAGAAATCTTTGACCATATAAATGGTCGTTGAACCACATTAGTATGGGGTTATCACAGGAATATGTTCTATAGTTTGGGGATAGTCAATCCAAAAATAGCCAATTCTTCTGCAACAACATCACGTGCATTGAATTGCTGTGGTCCTTGTTTGACTCATGAACATTATCACTATTTTTTTAACTTTTGATAATGCACAGCATTCTTGGGTCAATGACTTGACTAACACGTACTGATATTTGACATTTATAACAAGACTTTATATCAAGAAGTACCTCAACATGACTGAAAGTGATACCACACTTAATCTATAGCAAAATTCGAACGTATACACGCACGCACAGGTGAACAACTTACCCATAACTACCAGGTTGCATAGAGCCCAACACCCATATTCCTGTATGCGCATCTCCAGCGGAAATGACGTCATTGCTTTCAGTAAAACAATGAATGAATCAGTACACATCAATTCCATGCAAACACAATCTGTCAATACATTGAATCATATACAAATATCATGAATTATTTCACCACAACACGCCAGAATGATATAAAACTCAGGATAAACAATACACAGAAGCTTGTTTTCAGGAACTTAGGATATTAATTATTCTAGCCCTGGTTATCTACCTTGTCTATTATTTTGTATTTCAGTGAAACACCACTGGAGAATTTTTTTAGTGGTTTACATGTTTTAGACGGTATTACAGTGATACACATGTGGACAATATTTTTGACTTTTTTTAATTTCCTGACCAGTACTTATATCTCCGCAAGGCACAGTCAACTTCATCACATGAATGATCTGCGACAGAGGACGTATTGCTTTTGTGGCAATGTCTCCAACAACAGGAAACAATTGCACGCCTGACTTATGTAAAATGGCTTACATGCATGACTTATGTAAAACGCGAATGACATTTATCGTGAGCTGTTTTAATATTCACATGTTTTCATCAAAAAGTAACTCTGTGTATGTGTGTGAGATAGTCATAAACCTATGTATATAGCTATACTTTCCGAACAGTTGTTCAAGTCAGGTAATGTACCTAAATCTTGGTTTAGTATGTCTAGATTGCAATTTCTTGGACTTGGACATCACAATATGAGCAGACGAGACTGGGTCGCTCTTTTGATATACTATTGTCAGAAAATCTATTTCTGAATGACATTAAAGTCAGGGTAATGAATTGCTATGAAGTGTTAGTCTTCATTAACGAAGCAAACCAATTATTCGGACACATTAAGATTTCCATTTGTATTACGATTTTTTATCATCCCAGCGACAACGTTTGCATCCACCTATTTTGAATTCGAAGAAAATTTAAGACAGTCAGTTCGGAATTTACGACAACTGGTGAATAAAGATCTGATTTACTAGAAGCGTTTCAATCAATCTTTTGCATCAAATTTCCAATTTAGATATATACATGTACAAGAGGAGTGTGAAGAGGTTTTACTGCATCAAACTGTATTCAAATACCGCTAATAATTTTGCACATTAACTAAAGTTAACTTTTCATCGTGACGTGTAAGTTTGCGATGGGAGATAAATAGATTATTGCTGGCGGAAAATGATCACGTGAAGGCTTAGAACCTATGACGCTCTGCCGACTGATGGAAGACGCATGCCGTATTGATGTCGTCTGCAGTATCATTATATTATAATCTATACATTTTGCATCTATGCGGGATAAAAGACAATAAGAACGCTGATTGAACACGTAGTCATGCAGACGACACAAACGTTACAGCATGCAATCTTACCAGTCCTAAAACTCAAGTGTTTGCTGCGATTTGCCGCCAAAAACAGCATGCGCATGCGCCGCGAGTAGTCTTTCCAGAAGAACGCTAGCTGGAGGTCGTCCGATCTTAAAATGTAACGACTGTATATACTTGTACCTGCAATTATGTTAATATCATCCTCAGAGTTTGCTAAGCAATGTATAATTGACGTAACGTTAAATATTACGTGGCATCTTTGTATATTATCTAGTTGATTCAAACCTTAGACGATTCCCTGATTATTCAGATAACAAGATAAGTTTATTGGGAACATTGCATCTTGCAGGATTTGTATAAGATTCTGGTGTTTCATTTATGTACGAGTATTTATGGAAAGCACACATAATTCAATTGTTGTCAATATTACGGTTTAGTAGTCGACTATGTTTAATAATTACTTTATATGACTTTTATGTGGAAGAGCAATGTGGTGAGATTTTGCGTGGAGGGGTAATGATGAGCAACACGTGAGGAAGTTCGGGTGTCGTTGTTCCGCACTATACTTTAATAACTAGAGTCTGTGCAGTGTATCAGCAGTTTTGGTTCACCCGTCAAACTTTAAAGGCTACTTGATTGACTGATGACAGGCTTCTGCCGAGTCAGTCACGGTGCAACCATTTTTCAAAAGCAACACAGCTTCGTAGTGACCTTAAAAGGGCAATGTTTCCACTCATACCATCCGGTCACGGGTTTATGGCAGGATTCACCACAAGACAAAGGGTGGCAATAATTTGAAGGCTTTAATGTGCATATGAATATCATAACTGTGTTAAACGTAGGGATGCAGATATGTGCTACAAGAAGTAATAGGTGAATGTATCCTGCTTCCAGTAAACGTTTATAGTCAGCAAGGTAATCCTGGCTCAACTGAACTTACCATACTTAAAATTATATTCGAAACAGCATAATAAGCTTGGATACAATTGCCTGTTAACCTTGTTCAAGATATTCATATATTTCAACAAAAGATCAAGTCTAAATAAACACTGAGGGTCATTTGGCGAGTTTTCAGCTGTAATGGTTGAGGAAAAACCTAGGCATACACATGGGTGTGTCTATAGGGGTATAGAACCACCGACATTCCAAAAGTCAGCTGGACAGCTATCTCATATGTGTACTTTGTCTAGTTCCGAGTGGGACCCGAACTCACAGAGGTGAAGGGCGAGTCAGAAACCATATCCACTCGACCACGGAGGCCCCTTTTAGATTTAACAAGGTGTTAAATGTTGCTGTAATCAGTAAAATTATTACTACCTGCTCTGGTTAAACTTGCAAGCGCCCAGCAACAGCTCTCTAGTATCGCTGGATTATCCGGAAATGACGTCATAACTGACATTACTGCGCATGTGGCTCCAGCTTCAGACACTGCTTGACAAGTGTCGTCTGCAAATATTTTCAATATGAAATAAAGCACTCTACATCCATAAATATTCTTTTTCAGGACGATATACATTACAACAATCAATCTTGATGATGAAAAAACTGCACAATGATATAACAATTGATGATACATGACACGTGCAGTCTTGGTTTGCACGAGTAAATTCATTAAAAAATGACAAAATCATATAGAATAAAAAATTCATACAATATGCTTTTTAACCATGCACGACACTTTTCCCGACCATTATGAATACATGTATGATTCACAGAGGAGTAAAATCCAAGAGCTGAATGGAGCCGTAAATCTCGTCATTTTTGAGCAAAAAAAAACAAAACACGTAAATGCTACTTCTTGCGTGGTTCGCTCGGCTCTGAATCATTAAACCACACGATAGTGATTTAAATTCTGTGCTGTCGAATTCCTGCCAATATTGTATTACCTGATTTATGTCTTTATGTTTCGGACGGTATCAAGGTAGAAATAACTTACCGTGTGAAGCAAATGTACCCAATGCTGTACAGCAGTGTTTGAGAATGCTTGTATTCTGACTGTATTTTGTCATCATCGAGATTATGCTGTGCACGCCACCTACATACATCATTGACCTGGCTATATCCTCTACAGGAAACAAAACAATATCAAAATGTTTTTTCAAAGAGTGACTTTTTTCGAAGAGCCACTAGATATGGCTATCTTACTTAAAGTGGAAGCATTGTCACTCATGCTTATCGAAAATGGTAGCATTTAAATGTTTTATGACCGCAAATATTCCGTAGTGAGAACAGTTTATGTTGTGATTTGTATTGGATCTGCCCTATGTGGACTCGGTGACGTCGAATGAACGTGTTACGTTACCTGATAACACCAAATTCCCTACAACAATGCAACATTTTTCGATTATAGTGACGTCACAGTCGTGACGCGCCATTGTGGTCAAGAAGTCAGACGGGTTCACTTTCTCCGTTAGAACAGCGCGCCATTCGTCTGCAACAGAAAAACAACCACGAAATATTTCTTTATGCACTTTTCAACTTACAAATTCGTTCTTTGTGCATGTTTCATTTTCACAGTATCGTGACTAGTACATTGATATGATTCGCAAATCCGACGGCATTTTAAAAACAGGTTTATTAATCAAAGAAAAGCTCTCATGCATCTAACACTCGAGTTTCGCAAGTGGTATTGCTTCATTTAACCATAGATATTAATTCTGTCTGATAAGCATGAGCGTATTATACAATAAAATACAGATTTTAAAGAAAGTGGGACGCCTCTACAATACTTTAAGCATGATAGAACAATCTATGTCCGCCATATTAAAGCGGATACATAATATGCATTGTAACTCTATTGCCTCAAAAATAACACACACACACACACACACACACACACACACACACACACACACACACACACACACACACACACACACACACACACACACACACACACACATTAACGACTGGAACTGCGATAAAAGCAATATCTAAACTCTACATTCGATCCTAGCACTCACGTGACAAATCCTATACTCATTTTCATGCAGTGATTTTAATACATCTTTAAGTACGATGTACAGACTTGAGACTGAAATTCAAAGTACGATAGAAGCAGTGTCTTATATTGTGAATGTCTCGCATTATCAAATAGGAATGAAACATGTTAATATACCTTGAAATGAGATATGCCCAAAAATATCCAAAATGACTTCAATTGTTTCCACATTCGAGGAGAATGTATCAAGATTGGTGTGTAAACGTTCTATGCCATCATTGGTTGTCAAGTAATGTAGACTCGCATCTGAAAGTTAAATAAAATGAACTTCTTAACATTGCGTTGTTTTATTCACACCTACTGAAAATTTGAATTCCTCAGTTCATAGTCAGAGCTCAAACATCATGTTTCATTCTCAGCTCTTCTTTTGAGAACTGCCAGATTAGTTTCATACATAGATTGTAGAAAACATCGAGCAATAAAAAGTCTACATGTATTCCAGTCTTAAAACTAATTCATTTACTCCAGTATTGTGAAGTGGAAAGTCTTTGAATTTAGTATGAATACATATGTGGTTGACAGAATTAGTAAGTAATTGACAGAATCGGTGAGTAATAAACAGGATTACTTAGAAACTAACGTACCGGAATTCCTGACTTGTTCCAGCAGTGATTTGCTGGCTTCTAAGTTAATTTCCGCAGACTCCGGGTATCTCTTCATGGAGTCTAACAAGCTTTTAATAGCATTCTGTCGTACCAGAACCACTTCTAAAGAATCTGTCATAATAAAAAACTGAAATCACTAAAATAATTCCGTAATAAATTTGTAAATACTGATATTGGTCGGAGAATATGTATTTAAAATGAACATCTATTTTGACCCTTCCTTCATATGCAGAACCCACTCTAGCGACGCACTTAATGACTTTTGTATGCTGCTGTGCCACAAAATTGTTACTGCGTTGAATCGTCACAGCCCATGGAGAATTTATACGAAATCGTAAGAATTCAGACCACGTCAATACATACATCAATGGTCTTAAGATATTTATGGTTACGTCGAATCGAAATGGGTCGTTAACCCTAACCTGGGACAATCTGTAGTCTGCGTTGTAGTATATTAAAATATGATTATGCGAAAAAAAAAACAGTTATGCTTACGGTTAAAGATCCTATTTTATTGCCCCAACAATAATTTCATAATAATAACGGTAAAATCAAAAGTACGAAAATATTTGGGGATGACCTCGTATTCTCACAAGCGTTTAAAAAAAGAAAAGCAAATTTTTTGTCCAACCTATCACAATTATTTGGTCAAGTATCATAAAACAGTCTTTTCTAGGTTTGAATTTGGAAGATAAAGATAAATAATCTAATGATTCAATTTTCCATTTAAGTTACAAAAACTTCAATTCATGATTCGAACCGTGGTCCAGTGGTTGATGAGCTGGACTTTTAACCCGAAGATCCGAGTTCGAATCCTGGTCGTGGCAGGTCATACCCTTCTATGAAAATTTGACAAAAATGTCCATTTTCCTCCATATGTGGAGAAGTTGCTGGCTCCTTGTGGAAGGGTAAGTTAGTACTGGTTAGTATACAGTACAAGAAAACTGGTTAGGTGAACCGGTCGCCGTATATAACTGAAAAATTGTTGAAAAATGGCGTCACATCTGAGTGACAATGTCACTTAAAAACAGAGAAATAAGTAAGACAGTAAAAACCAAACAACGAAATGGATGGTTATAAGTTTTAATCACCTTTATTTGTTAATTGCTGTTTAATAACGACTTGATAAATGCATTGAAACATGAACGACACGTAGATGAATCAAGATGATAAATAAGAAAAGTGTTGTCATAATTACCGAGGTCCCTTATGCTTCCAATTTCCCTACAACATTTAAGGACGTTGTCATAATCATCAGGTTTGGTGTTGATGTTTTCAATAGCCTCCATCAGCGACTTTCGAATTTTCTGTTCATCTTTTGAATCTGTAACGAGGGTAAGTACAGAAGTAATAGTGTAGCAAGGTACGAGGGTTAGTCAAAAAATAAGTGCGCTTATTATCATAATCATAATCTTGCGTTGCTTAGCCTTGTATTAAGCTTCGTTTAAGTATGGACTTAAAAATCAAATAAAAAATGAATTAATTCTGAAAAAGTCCGTAAGAACCACTTGATGAACTTTTAATAGCATATTAAAAGTAGTCAAAATAAACTAGACAAGAAGACAGATACTACGTGAACATCGAGTCCGTGCACTACGTGAACATCGAGTCCGTGCAGTACGTGAATATCGAGTCCGTGCAGTACGTGAATATCGAGTCCGTGCAGTACGTGAATATCGAGTCCGTGCAGTACGTGAATATCGAGTCCGTGCACTACGTGAATATCGAGTCCGTGCACTACGTGAATATCGAGCCCGTGCACTACGTGAATATCGAGCCCGTGCACTACGTGAATATCGAGTCCGTGCAGTACGTGAATATCGCGTGGATACTGAGCCAATGCAATGCGTGAATATTTGGCCTAGGCGTAAGGTGGCATTTACGCTTTTCACGAGACATGAGTGCAGAGCGATGCATGCCGTCACTGATCCAAAACGACCCAAAACGGATTGGGCCTTCGTGGTCGAGTGAATATGGTCTCTGACTATGTATAATCACTAGCCACTCACCGATTGAGCTCGAATCCCACCCAGGACCAAACCAACTTCACATGTGAGAAAGGTGTCCAGCTAGGTGGTTCTGCCCAGGGGTACGGCCCGGGACTTCCTCCACCATAAAAATTTGGAAATTTTCCAAATGACCCTTGCTGTTGGTGCGACGGTAAACCCGGGTGAAAAAAGAGACACACAAGTATATAAGTAGATTCGGGGTGGTGTTCTATCTTTTATTTTAGACATTAATGTAGAGCTTACCGAGTGGGGTCGTTTCAGGTGCCATACTAGCGGGTTTACCCGTGGAGAAAACAGTCTTCAAGTCAGTCACTTCCACACCTGAGAGTGTGATTGTCGGGACTATAATAAAGAAAACAAAAACATAAAAACTACTCATGAAATATGCATCCATTTGTATAAATATTGGTTAAATTTAACCACTAGATTAATTCGAGTTTAGGTTGAGAAGTTAGCCAAAATTTAACTAATGTTTATATAAATGGAAATATACAAATCGGAGTTGTTTTAAGCTCTAATTATCAAAAGCTACAAAGTTCAGAATTTTCCCTTTTAATTACCACAGTAGTTTGCTATAAACTGAGGTGGCTTTCAACTTTCGTTGATTGATGATCATTAATCAATTAAGTTAATTTCGGACACAATGTCATTTCTGCTAAGACGTAGTTAATTTGTACTTTGATCACTAATGCGTGAAACAATTATTAAGCAATTTATCATTGAATCAAAACCCGACATTAATGTTGATATAATCTACAAAAAATACACATTGTTTTATGACATCTCAATCACACATACACGCTAATACATTTTCGTTCATGGTCCCCAGTTTCGTTTGATCGACATAGACGATGACAAAAAATTGGAATGTTTAATTTGTAACCCATTATAGACTTTTGTAAAAGATGGTTAAAGAATATTAGTTTTTAATGTACAGGCATTACGCAAATTACGCGATTGCTTTAATGATCGTGTAACTGTCATTTTAACTCGTCAATGAAGTCACTGCCCCATGATTGGTTTGATTGCTGATGGTGCATGACTTTCTCCTTTATTCCCTGTCTTTACAGCATGTTTGTTTGAATTAAATGCTATCAAACTGTATGGTCTTGTATTGTTTGCAAATACAGTGGAACCTCTCCAAAGCGGCCCTCCCTTTTTGAAACAACCTCCCTTCAACTACAGTATGAGTTTTCCTACTGTACGATTTAACTATTAATTTCACCTTTCCCAGAAGATGTCGCTTTGGAGATTGTACACTGTATGTTTCAAACGATGTACCTGTATATATATAAGTCTACATGAATTTTTGTTATATTCTGTTATTTAAATAACAATCAATCTATGAATATTTTGTCTTCCCTAATTGAAAAAATGTCGCCAAATAATATTTGAAACGATTTTCAATTTTTGCACTGATCAAGTCCTATCCGGAGATAAATGTGTGCTTGTCGTTCCATGAATTAATTGTTCCACATAATTTTTATATTGGAACATGGTAATTAAGATATGTGTAATAAAGATATTATTCATGTAAAAAATAATATTACACCAATTTTCTATTAATATTTTTACAAAATACGAAGAAACATTTATACTGTCAGATAAGATTATATTCATGTACATACATAGAACAACTAAAACTTTAAGGCGTATTATATCAACTGGAAAGAATATTCTGATGAAATGACAATTACCTTGTGAAATAATACTATTGTTTTATTCCCTCCAAACTTTACACAAAAAGGTGTTCGTTTAAAATCTCCGTAAATATTTTAAAATTTCCACAGGAAACGTGCTCCTTTAAATTTGTTGGTATGTAAAAACGCACAATTTTCGCCCAAAAGTTTCAACAATTTTCTGTTAAGTGCTATCGTAGAAATGTAACAGTTAGAATTTCGGAGATATAAACATAACCGTGTCTATCTCATAGAGCACTTATTTATATCCAATTTATCTAAATGATTGGTTTAAAATTTCCCAAAATATTCAAATAACAATCAATGAGATACGCCCATGAAACCACAGTGGCTTGTAAAGACGTTATCTGGTTCAAATAAACAAACATTGAACAATACAAATAAAGAAATCAGACTATAATCAATAAATCAATCAACAGATATAACTTAGGGTGTTTCTCTATCATTCTATGACATTCGATAACATGCTCCTTTTTTAATTACCAAACGGTAATCCATTTATTATTTTTACATATATATATATATTTGTATATAATACTGACAGTAATAATACGAAATGACGAATTGATACGTTTATTCTAAGAGGACACTTCAAGGAGTGAATATATACTGTTTTAAATAAGCTATATTACAGTCATTATGTATGAAAATTAATATAAGTTGTAGTCGTATTCAATTAGGAATGAAATCAGCCAGTCACCATACAAGTAAGTTACCCACGTGGGATCAGTTATGATATAATGGTTTAATATTAATTAATATCATTTCATTTACTTGAAGTTGTTCAGCAGTTCAATGTGAATACTGCCCGTCACTCCCGTTTCGAACTAATGCCTTGTTATCTTATCCGAAGTGTAAATAACGGGCGTGTCCGAAATGGAATTATGATTATAAATATCATGGCAATTATTTATTGTACTTATTATACACAGTAAAACAGATAATTTATCAACCGAGTTTTATTTCGAAATAAGTAATCATTATATTATATGTAAATAGACTTGTCAAACTTACACGAATCTACATTGTATACTTACAGACTTTCAAAAACTTTTATTCATGGTTGTAAGGATTAAATTATTGCTGTTATTTTGATACCATGGTAATTAAAATTAAAGGAATGTAAATGAAAAGATTGCACAATAAATTCAACACATCAAATAACGAAAGTCGCTATTTAACCTATTAGTAATTGACGTATGAATTTCATACTAAACAATAACCAAACTTCCGGTGAGAAATCTGACTTCTTTGGGACAAGACATTTATCTTACAACAATTTAAAAAGTCTGCTCAATTATTCATAAAACTTATAGATAAAAGTCGTCTCATTGAATTTAATTGGGGAATGCACTTAGAAAAATATGTTTGCTTTCCATGCTAGAATTCCTCTCCGCTCTACGGCTGACTAAATACCGATTTAGATCGTTTCTGGAGCAACGACCTTATACTGCAGTTACTTATTCAACTATAATCCGATTTTAATTATTTTTATATCAATCTAAAAGTATTAAAATAACATTTAAAATGATGGAGTATTTGTGGCAATACGTTTTCTCTCCTGAACAAACTCAGCATGTAAGTCTTGTTTGAAAGTATCCTGGTATTTTATATCATTCACGCGAATTGTTTCTATTCGTGTTTTATAGAAGTCTATTTAATACTTCACGACGACGTATGTTTACAATATGACAAATGTATACGATATTTTTGTCGACATGTCGAAAAACTTAAATATGTGTAGTAGTGTATAAAGATAATACATAAGGTGTTTCCAGAAACTAAACACAGTGTCATGAATCCCCGGCCCTACCAAACTTTCCTCTTCCTAGAGTCTATCTGCTTTTCGTATTTCATAGAAAAAAAACATATTTTAACCTGAAGATTTTATTGTTGGTTCCCCCTAATGAACCTCTCACCAGTAAAGTAAATCTGCATAGCAACATTTGCAACAGTTCTCGAATGTAATCCAAATGATAGATTATCCTAAAATGATGGAGTTAAAATAGTCGGAACAAGTATGAAATTCTTCATTATTTCTTTATTTCAAAGAGGACTGTCGGTTTAAAAATACCTTAGTAGAAAATTACTATTGAACGTTTTTCTTATTATTACGTACAACTGTCGCATGATATGGCAAATCAGGTTATAATCACAAATACACGTTTACAAAGACACGTCTATATATATACTGTCAAACCTATGAACAAAGGCCAACTTTGGGAAAAAAAACAAAAATTGGCCTTTATTGACAGATGGCCTTTATTTCTAGGCCAAACATAATTTGTAAGTGAAAACCCTCTAAACCAGCCCCTCTATAAACCAGTTTCCCCTCTAAATTGGCTAAATACTCTGGTCCCGACTTCATTACTATATACATGTAATTTAAAAATCCCCTCTAAACTGCCATCCCTTCCAAACCGGCAAAATGACCTGGTCCCGGGCTCGACCGGTTTAGAGGGGTTTCACTGTATTTACATGTATGGACTTAGTATTTTTCGAAACCAAAACTTTTTAAATAATTGTTTTTACATTTGCAAGTGTTTTCTTTAGAATACAAATCATTTAAAAATATGTCCGATATTTTTTTTTTGTTTGACAAAAGAATACATCCATTTATATATGCATGTATATTATGAGAGTTTCATACGTAACTTAGACCACACTTTAGAAGAATGTTTTTAATACAGGTTAACCATTTAAAACATTTACTGTTCTGACTTGATTCTTTGAATATTCTTAAATATATATTGTATAATTAATTTGAATGTTTCATTTGATCGGGTACAACGAGTTTGGACCAATAGGCAATCATTTTAGCTCCGACGTCAATGGGCATTGGTTTGATGTCAGCCTCGCTATAAACACAGTTAGCAATCGAAGAATTAACGCCCAATATACACGCTCAATGATATTTAGAACAGAAAACGGCAGGGCAGTATCTTTATTCAGTCTTGTACATAGTACATAGTATATCGACTTCAAACATATACAATGAATCCTCTCCAGAGCGGCCCTCTCTTGAGCAACAACCTCCCTTCAACAACAGCATGTTTTTCCACTGTACGATTTAACTATAACTTTGGCTCTCTAGAGCAACAACCTCTCAACAACAACATAATTTTGCCTCTTCCAAAGCGTGTTTCTTCGGAGAGGTTTCACTGTGTATACATACGTACAGCACGTACCAGAGTATTGTTATAAACTTATCCCAATATTTTATAAGTCAAAATAGATTTAACTATTTTTCCAAATAATTCTATTTGGACGTTGATTGGTAAAGATAAATGTTTCCCTTTCTTAAGTAGGCAATGTATTTTATTAAAAAATATGTCTATGTATTAATAGTCGTCGATAATTCCTCAAGGCGGATTTTGGAAGTAGAAGGTATAATTTCGTCTTGTTCTACCAAAGTATCATTAGTTTGGTTGTAGATGTATTCAGTGACAATATCTACGCCTTACAGTAGTTTTCATACACTTTTAAAGAATTCTGTAAATCATTCGCTGATTCTGATAGGGAACTGTATCAACAGCATATAAAAGAACGAATACTTTTACAAAGTGCACATTTTCATCACTGGGATCGATTCATTATTTGACTATTTGTTACATAGATTTTCTCATGTTTACAGCTTGGCTTTTCACGATTATTTTGCTTCTTACATCGAGGACACACCACTTTCAATGGTCTAATAATGTTTTGTTTGTTTGGTTGGTTTTATGGGACATTGTCTCATGGGGTTTAACGCCATTTCTCAACAATTTTTCAGTCATACACGGCGACCTGTTCACCTATCCAGTTTTCCCGGCCTATATACAAACCAGTACTAAATTACCCTTCCACAATCGGGATTTGAACCCGGATCTCCGGGTTACAAGTCCAGCGCACTAACCACTGGACCACGGTCTCGGCTTTCTAATAATGTACAGTTAGTCGCCTGGGAAGACAGGGTCACAGCGTAAGCATTCACAGTCGGAGTTGATAAAATCGCCCTTTGGTCAATTCTATCCAGAATTAATATTTTTATAATTATTTTGTACAAATAATAATCAATGAAATGCAAAATTTAAAACAGATTTTTTTTGCTCTGGCGCAGCCGACTTGTCATGCATGATTCAAGATATGATTAAGAAGTATATTAATATGAATGCGTAAAATTTGGTTTAAACCAATTTTCCCCAAGATGTCACTTGACCACAAAATATACAAACTTGACATTCACGTTTATCATTTTAACAAGCAAGGAAAAAATTATAACGAAGTTGTAAAGATAAATAATTGTTTTAATAATACTTCATGTACGTATGTAGCGTATGTACGTATGTAGTCTAAATGTGGAACTTAGAAATTCATATTACATGTACAAATGAGAAAGGGAATCCTGAGAAAAACACATACAAAAACTCCGACTTTCCAAAAATAAATCCCCTCCACAAAAGCCACCGACTCCAAGCGCACCCAACCTATGTGAACATTATAGAAATGGAGAAGAATACGCAGTCTCCCAGATGATACCTCCTTATAACGGTCAGTAACAAAGCTGCTAGGGGTTTTAACTAGTTCTTAGAGCCCATCCACTGGCTTATCCCGGGAACAGAAAAAATAAATTACTCCAACAAATAAAAGAGATTAATTTAACGGTGAGTTTTTTGTGAAGATAACCAGTGACTATTAATGTTAGGAACAGCTCGTGACTTAAACCATACCTATACCCATTACTTCGCATCCCACCGTTTTTAAATATTTAAATAGTTGGTCAAGAATTTTTGCAAAGTCACAATTCCATATTCGCTAGTTTAATTAACAACAAAAGTTGTCAGTGTGGCATACATTGCAGGCAATGCTATTTTACCCAACACAATCCAATACACAATCGTTCCCTTTTTGATTTTAGAATACATGCGAAAATATTTATTGTTGGATAAGCTAAGAATGTGTAATATCTACCTCCAATTCCTGTTCGTCTTAGATTCAGCATAAATTCCTGGCCACTTCCAGCGTATTCATCTAAATAAATCATTAATCCCATTTTGTTCTGAATAAGCGTGACAATTTGTCCCGGTGATTAATGCGCAAATTCAAATATATTTTGACATTTTTTATATGAGTGTATTGAAATGATTAACATTTGTTTTGTAATCATTCAAAACAGACGAATCCATCAAACCACGGATGTCACTAGGCATAAGAAACTTTGTTATAAAAATTTGCTCCAACAAATATTAAAACTGTGACACTAAACTTGCGAAGGCTCGAACTCCTGTCTACACGAAATATAGAAAGAGAGCAACTACCAAAATGAGTCTCCGTGATAACAATATAATCTTCTCGCATCAGAAGCTAAATATCTTTTATATGTATAGTCAATGATGCAAAAATATTTTATTATTACCACGTAGACCCATTATATACATATAGAAGAGTCACTCGTGTCTAAAGATCTCTAATTATCAGAGTGCAATTTAAGCATTTAAAATATCTTCAGCTGATTAAGATATGAGATATACATTTTCATCCAATATAATCATTGTCGCGTATACACTACATAAACCTATATATCAATGTATATATTCATTTAACGCGCAATAAAGGTTCTTTCAATTTTTTTTGTTCACATAAGTGAAGTATTATGACGAAGATATGAACGAAGATATGTATCTGTTCTTCCGTATAATATGTTTTATTTTCTAGTTACTTTATCAAACAATTTATTTTAGGATCAGACAGCGCATTGTTCAATTAATTATTCAGTGCTTGTGTTTATATTACCTTCCTGATAATCTGTGTTTGTACTAAAATTTTATATGTGGAATTTGCGGAATTTTGACCTAATCGTATTGGAAAGTAAATATATTTTCTAATGAAAGGGACAAATTAACAATAAACAAGCAAAATCCTATCAACTAATAAACACACTGAATTCTTTTGAACACAATATAATGTATAACAAAAAGAATAAAAATTGCAAAGAAACAGGATTTGCCATGGGGATTATGTATTAAGAGAAATATCACATTAACTGTAGCTAAAATTAAATTCCCCTTTCAAACAAAACACCAATAATGACAAAACATAACAATTAGATAACATACACATATAGGTTTTGTCGAACACCGTCCATGAATTACTGTCAGTAATTGATAAATCATAATTAAACAACACATACATTATGTTAAAATCCTGTATCATATTCATGTACCATCCATACAATGGAGTATGAATATTTACTTTTATTACCTCTACTGATAATTAGATAGGGCAGATGTGAATAAGATGGTAGGTCTACAGACAAGCATGGAAAGAAAAACTCTCGTAGATATATGATATTATGTATATATTTAGATATATATATACATTTGTAATATATTATACATATGTATTTATTCTCTATTAGAAGGACATAGACCGGGATTCAAATTGGAAAACTAATACATTTGTATCATATAGATATGTAGCTGACTAAGGCATAGAAAATGTTTGTTTCTGGTTACCCGACCTACACTAACATTTCCCCGAGACCTTTGACTTTTTATTAGGCCTGAAGAACGGCACACCCACTGTCTCATGTATTTCTATCTTTAAAAATAATAATAATAAAAATCCCCCTAAAAATCCCAACCGACCCCATTTTTAATGAGCATGTAACCAGAAACAAGCCATTGTTTGAACATTATAGAACACTGTAATACAGAAGAGAAAGTAAACAATTCCCCGTACATCCTTTGTGCTAAATAATGTCATCCAATCAAACAAGACCAACGACAGCTATTGAAACATCATAGCTTATACCAAAGGGCAAAGCTACGAAATTACTGAACAACACGCCGAAAAATAACGACAGAGCAGCTCATATGAACACAATAAAACATAACGAACTATACATCAATTAGTATAACACACCAACAACCATATAACGGCACCAAAACATACAAAAAAGGAAATGAAAAAAAAACACGAATAATACACAATATACAGTCACACCTGTGAACAAAGGCCATCCTTGGAAAAGACAAAATGTGGCCTTTATTGACAGATGGCCTTTACTCGGAAGTCAGTTTATTCTAAAAAATCAGCGATGGTTTTTCAAAGAATGGCCTTTATTCACATGATGGTCTTTATTCGGAGCTGACCTCAAACACAGGTTTAACTGTACATTTTGTTTTATGCTGACTAACTGACTTTTTCACAGTTATATGTTAGATATTCTTATTAAAAGTTGTATGATCGCTTGTACCAGATACATGAATCACGCGGGTTTCTTATTGATTTGTAATACTTGTAGATAAGTTATGGACATGCTACCAAGTATATCATCAAAATAATACAGCATTAATGAATAATGAAACATTCTAAACTATGTCTTGCTCGTCAGCTTGGTCTATTCATCTATATATCAGATTATTTACTGTTAAAATTATTGAAACTCCCCACTCAAGGAATAAAACCTTACTATATAAACGTATGCATGTTTCTGTTTTATTAAATGCTCGGCACGTCACGTGCAGTTTTAACTTTTTAGTGACTAATGGCTCCAGGTTTTGCATGCTCATGTTTATTAAAATTTCATAAATTTATT
Organism: Lutraria rhynchaena; assembly: GCA_008271625.1. Lineage (NCBI taxonomy): Eukaryota > Metazoa > Mollusca > Bivalvia > Venerida > Mactridae > Lutraria > Lutraria rhynchaena. The sequence goes on along the minus strand of VIBL01000056.1, from coordinate 2,020,686 downwards.
GACTTGAAGTAAACGAAGTGCGTTAATTCTGCTTCATTTGAGCAATTTTACAAAGGTATATTTATAGCATCGCACTTACGACCACCGAGTATATAATAGATATTTGCATTTAATGTGTGTTGCTTTCATCTTTTTAAAGGTGCAATTACATGATAAATTATCTCACGATAATTTATGAAGGATTGAAAATAATATTATGTTAACAGATTAGTTTGTAGGTTTATTTCAGATCTTATCACACGTGACATTGGCACACAGCTCCGAAAATAATGTTTAACATTGAAATAAAGACACTCTTAACACCACATTATCATAACCAAATCTGTTAACAAGGGATCGTGAGCTTAACTATACATAAAAACACATAAATGAATCTGTCAATAGGAGATCGTGAGCTTAACTATACATAAAAACACATAACTGAATCTGTTAATAAGAGATCGTGAGCTTAACTATACATAAAAACACATAAATGAATCTGTTAATAGGAGATCGTGAGCTTAACTATACATAAAAACACATAACTGAATCTGTTAATAGGAGATCGTGGGCTTAACTATACATAAAAACACATAACTGAATCTGTTAATAAGGGATCGTGAGCTTAACTATACATAAAAACACATAAATGAATCTGTTAATAGGAGATCGTGAGCTTAACTATACATGAAAACACATAAATGAATCTGTTAATGTGGCATCGTGAGCTTAACTATACATAAAAACACATAACTGAATCTGTTAATAGGAGATCGTGAGCTTAACTATACATAAAAACACATAAAACATTCACTGAAATTATGCTACTGATTCTAAAACGACATGTATATATAATATTAACGAAATTCAAATAGGGCAAAAATAACAAGGCCACTAGGATTTATTTTCTTACGTTAAAATCACTGATTCAAATCTCAATTTGACAAACTTGACATATTTATTACATTGAACTCAGTTGCGCAATATAGTGACCATAAAAATACATATTAATATGTACAAGAGCTTCATAATACGTCGCCTTTGATATTATTTGTTCGATCATGGTTTATATCCAACATTTACGTGTGATAAGTAACAATGATTACTAAATTGATGAGACAATTTCGAGTGTATACTATCTACAGTCTTTTTTATCGAATTGTCATCTCCATACATCTGTATAACTTTACACACTCGCAGCTGATGTAACTACTTTTTATTGCCATTTTATCCCATATTCCATTCTTCATACAGATAGGATGGTACATGTTCATGGTAAACACTATCACTTTATCAACATTAAATTTTGTCCTTTGTCCAGCACTTTTATCTATCTCTTAATTGTGTTTCTATTTTTCTAGTTTTTGTACACACTTTTCTTACTATTTTTTAAACAAGCAACCATTTGACGGTTATGTTCGTTCGTTCGTTCGTTCGTTCGGTCGTTCGTTCGTTCGTTCGTTCGTTCGTTCGTTCGTTTTATGATATGATCACTTAGCCCGAAGACTTGTTTTCACAAACACCAATTTGACTTTTAAACAGAACACCACATATATGACGATATTTTTTTTAAAGAATGAAAAAAAGAAATGTCATTGATGCTATTTATACCGTCGACACTAAAAGTACCATCAATATTGTTCTACTTTCTTATCTTTACGAAATTCCTGACAATATGCATAGCTAGTCCATAAAAACGCGTTGTTGATGTTTACAGCCGACCGCAGCGCAATGAAAGAAGCATATTTAAATACTACAAAAAGTAGTTCTGCAAATAGTCGTATCATTACTTTCGTGCATTATGCTAACAGAACCCTGTACGTATTATTTTCAAAAAATATCAAATTAATATTGAGTGGTTGACGTACAAAATATTCTTAAAATTCGACAGTTACTTATACACTGTATAGGTATAATTCAGAAAGAAAATGTGTAAACAAGACCGCAGCCGTGGTCCAGTGGTCAATGCGCTGGACTTGTAACCCGGAGATCCGGGTTAGAATCCCGGTCGCGGCAGGTCATACTCTTCTATGAAAATTTGACAAAAATGTCGATTTTCCTCCATATGTGGAGAAGTTGGCGGCTCCTTGTGGAAGGGTAAGTTAGTACTGGTTAGTATACAGTCAAAGAAAACTGGTAAGTCAGGGCGGAATTCCTATGTTTAGTATGCGTTTCACACTAAAACTAGAGTTGGTTTCTAGATCCTTGAAAAATAGAGTTGATTTCTTCAAGAATGGGTCGATGTATAAAATGCATTCAAATTCTCCTAAATTCATGATTTACCCAAGTTTGATCAACTTCGGAAAATCAACCTTTGATAAATGTGTATGGTTCGGCAAAATTAAATTAAGCAGAGTTGATGTACAAACATCCGCGTTAAACTCGTTAAACTCGCATTCCAAATACAAACGTATCTTAATTGAATGAAAATTGATTATACAAAAAACTCAAGTAAGAATTAGCTACGTGCAGACTTGATTTGTGATGCGTAAAATAAATATCTACGAATTTGTACTTCTCCATTATTAATCCACGTGAAGTATTTAATTACAATTATTCTTGTAAAACTGGAGCAGTGTCATAAGAGGACAATTATGTCTCGTTTCTTGATAAACCGGATGTTGCAGTGTCAAGAAACCAGTACAGTACGACTGAGAAATGCAGTATAACTCCTGAAGACCGGACTCAATGAAAACCGGAATTCTCTGAAAGTTGGGCGAAATTTAAAGTCTCATTTTTTCTATACTATAATCATTAGTTCTCTAAAAACCGGAATTCTCAGAAAACCAGACTTAGCACCGTCCCGAAGTATCCGATATTCAGGGGTTATACTGCACATAATATGTCTGTTCCGTCATGATGCTAACATGTCTCAAAGTCAACACTTTGACTTAAGCTCAAACTACAACACTCTACTCGACTGTGATACGAGTACAGAGAATAGATTTCCAGTGAGTGCGTACTTTATTTGTTCAAAATCGAAAACACCGTATGTCGAATCGTTGTGGTTAAAGAAACCAGCACACAGAGTAAATTTTAACTACTTAGATTATTTTATATTTTTAAGTTTCCCATGACATACTATTAGTTGGCTAAAAAGTATCAGATACCTAAGAACTGATATCAACGTCATTCTGTTACAATGGCATATCATGATGTTACTACTTATTTTCATATCATACAGTTCTATGATGGCACTGCATATGTTGACGTTGGACTATACTATTATATTTTTGTTAAAATTTATGCAGACTATTTTTCCACAAATTGTCAAATTATGTAAAGCAATTTTATTGATCTGCAACATCTCAACTATGAGTTTAATGTTATAAGAATCGCTTGTTGCTTTGGAGATAAGATTTTTATTTTGTAACTTTGGACTTTTTGTACACATTAGACATTTTGTGTAAATTGGAAAACAATTAACGACCCATTTCTCTCTGACTAGTAATCACTAGCCCCTTACCAACCGGGACGAGACAATTTTCACAAGTGAGGAAGGTGACCAGCTAGCTTACGGATGGTCGGTGGTTCTACCTTGGCTTACGCCTAAGGTCTTCCTCAATCGGTATAGCCGGAATCACGCTGGCTATTGGCACAACGTTAAACTACAGAACTAAGAAAAAAATCGTACCTGATGGACCCGTTGACACATTGTGACACTTGACTTGTAGTTCCCGCCCACAGTCGCACTTAACAATGTGCTTTCCAACGCGTGGCGCAGACAGTCCTCGTGAAGATTGAAAGCTAAGTGAGTTTCTGGCATCTCTGTAAGTAGAAGGACCAATGTGACAACAAACTGTTTTATTATACGGATACGAGACATACGTCGATGTGTTATTTATACTACTATTTGTAGTATACACTTTAGTTTATGAAAACGTGTGCACGTTCATTTGTATGTTTATCTTGGCGATATTTCCTATACTTATCTATATTGTTGATAGATTTATTCAGCTTATAAACTTATTATATGTGACCATAATTCTTGTTGAATTAAGTTTTGTGACTTAAGTAAAAAAAAACTGCGAACTAATATCGCCCAAACTAAATTAATGTAATAATACACCTCTACAAATTATGCACACATTACGTCCAGAGTTGTCGTTCTTGTTACACTAACATTTGAAACATTGTTGAAGCACAGAATGATAACTCTGTCAAGGAAAAGCCTTCAAGAGTTGTCGTTCTTGTTACGTTCTTACTTTAATTGAACCAGGAAGCAAAGAACAAATCAGTAAAACAAATTGTAAACACATTCCGACAAAAGTGGTTACGGTATCATGAAGTATACAATACGAACCTATAAACATTAGATGGCGGTTTTAGACTGAGGCGTCTACTCAAGCGCCTGATCCTGTCACCAGACGTGTCACTACCTCTTTTATCTCTTGCCTTATCAACATCCTCGGCATCAAACTCATTTAAAAGTAATGGCGTCACCGAATCTTTTCTCTTTGGAACCATCGTATAGTCAATGGTCCGTTTGATTGAGTCCTTCCTGGAATTTTGGCCCACATTATTATTGGATACAGGTGCAAGCTCCATCTGTAAAATAGTTGTTTGAGTACATGTACGTAGTATTGGAAGCGTTAGACCTACTGCCTAGTTACTGTTGTGATTGAATACGCTTATAAACATGTATCAGGCCTATATTTTGGAACAACATTTCTTAATGACATTTTGCACTGAGTATTTTATAAAAAATCAACATAGATATTTATCAATGTTTTATCATATTTTCTTTCTTTGTTTTTATATCATTATGTTGAATTAAAAAAAAACAAAGAACAAAGAAAAAAAGACAAGTATGAGTACCAGGCGGAGCCCAGAACTTCAGCAAGGCGTGGTTTTAATGAAACACATTTAGGTTATATCAAGCCAACTATGTACCTCCACTCATGTTTAAAGTGGCTCAAAATATCCCCGTCACCGTTCAATATTCACCCATTGTGTAAGTAACATTTTCGACGTTTTAACTGTACAAGAATGAAGAGAGAAGTGTCCCACTGTAACACTGGACACCTCAAAATTTCTTACCGCTCGTATAAGAAATTAGGGACAGCACTGAAAAATTAACCAAGTTACACTTTTGTAATTGGAGTGTGATTTGGAATGGAACAATGAACAATGAACCAAGAACGCTAAAAGTACGACCTTTTGAAAAAATATGAAACGTGCAAATGAAGACAAAGAGCGTGGTGTGATTACATGTTTTATTAATCATCATATTGAACTTTCTTAATTATCATCTTAACCTGCATAACATGGACGTCATATCTTACAATGATGTTAAAAGTTTCCAAATTTAGTGATATGTGTGCCTATTACATTTAACATAAACTCCTCGATCAAACTTTCCAAAAAAGATAAACATTCGATTATTACAGAATTCTAAATAATTCATAGGTTAGAATTACCAAAATTCAACATTTACATGCAATTGTGTCAGGTCATCCTCAAAATTCAGTATTTATAAGGTACTAGTATTACATGCCTTGTGCCCAAAATTATCATCTCAAAATGGACACGACAGATTTATTAAACGTTAATATTTTTATAGGTATCCATGATAGAAAATGAATTTTTGCAAGATTTTTCAAAAACAATAACATTCCTTTGATTTATTGTCCCTTTAAATTTGCATTGAAGTCTATGGGAGTTGCCGATTTATTTGAAAAGATTAAAGAAAAAAGAACTCACGGTAAAAAGATACAATAACACAACATCAAACTAATTTGATAAACAAATATAGGTCACGAAGGTGCAAAATCTACAGAAATTAACATTTTAACAAGGGCAATAACTCTTACACAATTTCAAAAATGTGTCGTAAAATGAATTGAAGTACTAGTATCTAAGGTAACTATCAAAGAAATAAAGATAAACAAAATATAAAAAAGATAAAATAAAGATTTGGCTATACTATTTTTGTTATTCATTGTATTAACATTTTTGGGTAGCATTGAGCAGATACTACAGAAAAATACAGTATTAGGAATCACCGGTTAACGTTAATGCGTATGTACTAGAAATATAAAAAGCAATACATAAAATGCCCGTATTAGCGGGATGGTCTTAATTTCAGGGTGGTCGTAAGGCGGGGTTCATGTGCAGTGGAAAAAAATCTAGTTTTGTTGCTGTACTTAACAGAACGAGATCAGAGTCTGGTAACTTTCTAAAGTTAATTAACGTAATATATGTATCATGGCCTTGTGTGTATGCAAAAACGTCGAAAATATCAAAATGTGGAATTCATAACCGTCTCACGGATGTTCTAAACATGTCTTATCCAAAAATAAAATTATTATCCCGCCTACGCTTTCCTAATTAGATACTAGTATTGGAAATTTTCCATGTATTGAAGTTCTGAAGTTTGAATGTTATCAATTGAACTATTCTCTCATGGACATATATATCGCTCTCAGAGCCACAACTATTTTTGATAAGCCTTGCGTGTACAAAATAAATGCTCGCTATCATTTACAAAGTGGGAGAATGAGAAATATAAGTATACTAGGTATACTAGTATGTCACATGATAAACATTTAAACAGCGAAAAAAACTTCCGTACCATATACTATGGAAGTGATTTAGTCCCATAAGGATTATTAGTATTGATTTTTACGTAAAATATTACATTATTTTACCATTGTCCATTATTTGATATAACAATTATCTCAAAGGATCTAAAACATAGGCTCACCAATCCTTCTACGTATCGTTGTATCTTACAAGTTGACTTCATCTGCGCTTATGTATTTATAATGGTCCTTTTAGATGCGTAAATTTGTATAAGGATAATCATTGTTTAAATATTGAATATGTCTAATCATGAAACGACTTAAGGCAAGTTATCGGTCTATTTTAAGCTCCGCTGTTATCAACTCTTTCGGAGCCTACAGCAAAAATCGTTTTCATTGGATATGCATTTGGCGCACCTAGGCCGGTACCGTACCTTCACCTTGTACCATGTAGCTTGACATGCATCTACACCTTATGTTTGTGATGCGGCTGTCAATTTACTTGCAAGGAAATGTTCCCGCTGAACAACTTAAAAAGTTCTTAAAATGGCATCTGTCGAAAACAATCTTAAGTTTACATTGCAGAGAGTCATTACAGTAGTGTAATTTATGCCTTCTTCAGTGCATATAACACAGCAATTTGACAAGATAAAAGTTTTGCTTATGAGAAATTACTAGAAGTTCAAATTTTGGCTCTCCAAGAACAGCCGATGTAAGACAGAGTCGGCCGTGGCGTGCCGAAAGATTTGATAGGTACGACTAGTACATGGATTTTAACCCTTTGCTTCACAATACCTCATTTCCCCGCATCTGAAGCAAACGACTTTTGAAAACATTGCGGCAAAAGAAACCGTTGTTTGTAATGAGCAATGGCTTCATTGGTCACATTTTTTCCACTCTGTCGAATTTTCTTAATAAATTGATGCTTTGTATATTTGCTTGGAATTTGGAAGAGTCCAAACTATGCTCATGTGGCAAAGGGTTAAGCCCTGTTGTGTAGAATTTCCGTTATAAATGAACATAAAAAATCAGTTGTAATCGACGTCCAGCCTATCATTATTGATAACAAATTAAAGTATGTATTATGTACAAGTGTATGGAAAGAATCGTGCACGAACAACGACATACAAGATATTATCCCCTCTGTTTGGACTTCTAACTTTCATAAATACATACACATTCATATTGTGAAATACATACCCTTTTATGTAGAGGTATACTGTGATTTTTTAATATTCTCAAGCGTTTTATGATTATAATCACAATTTTGTATATTTCTGGTTTATCACGCTGTTATAACAAAAGAAATTGCACTATATGTTATATCAGACTTTATGTGTTGTTACGTCCCTTATAAATAATTATCTATATTTTCATTTTACCTCATCGGAAACCACATTATTCATAACATTTATTTTTATATAATCTCTCAAGACAAAATCTGACCTTTCTGATGAAACTGTAGACTCGTTCAAAAATCTTCTAATAAAAAAGAATATATTCCAGTTTTTATGTCTCAAATCGCGGAAATCCAAATTCCGGTTTTCTAAAACCCTTTACCTCTATCAAATAAACATGACAATTGGTATGCTTAAAGGGGCGATTATCTCTACTCGTCTAAATTAGGATAAACTATGGACAATTTTTGGTTTACGTCCTAAAATACGATTAGCCACGTGTGCATCCTTACTAACACCGATAATGACCCTCGTAAGTAATGACTAAAATATATATACAGTCGAACTTATGTACAATGGACACCCTGTGGGGAACCCAAAAGTGTCCTTTATAGGCGGGAGTCCTTTGTTCACAGGTGTGATGAAGTTAAGTACAAACTTCTCACTAAGAATGATATTTGTTGACAGCTTCCTTGTATGCTAATCAATACCTTACAAAATAAGCATACTGTGTTGTTGTATATACATGTACAAACACTTATAAATTTTAAGAAAAAATGGATGAAAGTATTGTCTATCTCAATCATACATATTCGCCAAACTTTTATTAAAAATTAAATTATCTATCCGGAAGTATTTTTTCATAGAATGACTCTAAATTTGTATTAGTTTAATTGCCGTAAGTAATGAATACAAACAAAACCGTCTTTCATAAAATATAACATTACTGGTATAGAAGTTAGCAGCAATATTTGCGTCGTCATGGTGTACATAAGTTTCATCCCTAGTTGTCGCAACAGTCGGAGTCCGTACTGGAAGGCTTTGTAATGGGAAGTCTTGCACAAAGCCACAGACAATCAATGTCCCGTGCCAGGTTCAATATCTCTGAGATGTAGGACAAAAACTTTAAACAAAAATGTTTTATCATTTGCTACCTTGTTACAATTGGTTTATTATCACTGACACATATCGTCTGCACTCAAAACTGTGCAGACCAAACGTCAGCTTCCGGTAGTCAGACAACGTATGTACAAATAAAAAGTGATCCGAATTTTGTCTCGGACAAAAATGGTAACAGATATTTTGTATTCACAGTTTGATGTGAAGTCTCTGATCAGTGCATGGTCCAAGATTAGAAAACTTGAATTTGATCAGCCGACTCTCGAAGGATTGTATATCTTATAAACATATATGGTGAATATTGAAACCACAACACAGATTTAAGCTTGAGTTTTGTGACTGATTTCAAGTTTAAAAACCTCGTACCCGGGACAGCAGTGATCGGAGTTGAGGTTTTACGGTGTTTTATAAAACAAAGCCTGTTTTGAATCAATATATTTGGCGTTGCCTTATTTATGTATAACCATGGTCGTTCACTACAGTTTGTAATTAGCAGGTGCTTATCCCATTGTGAGTTATCTCTGATAAATGTGTATGAATGGTTCACAGTCAATTTGCGCCTGATTCATGGTATATTATCAAAGTATCATTCATTGTCAGTATTATAGAAAAATAATGGTAAACATGCAAATGGACATTTTCAATAAACACAACCAGTTGTCAAACGTAATATTTTGTATATTTTTATCAGCTGGTCGCATTTCGTATTTAATATCTGTTTCAACAAGTGAATCATTCTTTGTAATATGGATCACTTCAATGGCATACTAGTAATTAATAACAAATTCTAAGACTTCCTAAATTGTTCTTTTCTGTGTCACCGTAGCATAAAAATCGGGCATGTCCTGAGCAATTAATTTCTAGACATTATAATGCAGGTAGTGTTTGTCGTTTTTCATTGGAAACAAAATAATGCAATAAGCACCTGGATCGACAAAAAAGTCTTCGCTGTATTTACGACTAAAACTGGAAATCATACCTCTAAAAATATGTAAATACTATTTTAAAAATTGTAATCGTTGCTGTAAACTCAGTGAGGGGCATCACTACTATTTCCTGTGCTGTCGGTGAAGAGGCTTTGATTATCTGTGTAAACAAACAATGAACACTTCATCTACTCCAAAATCCCATCACTTCTATCACGATACAAAATGTCAATGAAAATGCACAATTGTCGATAACATTTTGTTGACATTTTTTTATACCAAAGATGACACATGTACCTGTTCATCGGATTGGACCTACGGGGCACATTTAAAGTACATGTACAGTGAACTCTGTGCAAAAGAAGACCGTTGAACAGAGACACATATGTACCGTAAAACCTCTAAATTAAGACGACCTTTGAGAGCAAAATAAACGGTGTTAATTTTGGTGTGGTCTTATTATCAAGATGAAATGTAGGAAACTGGTCCGAATATAAATGGTCGTTGTAATGAGGTGGTTTTAATACTGAAGTGGTTGCTATGTGAGGACTTACTTTACTTATAATAGAGGGCTCAAAATCCAATATACAGAAAATGAACCATCTTAAAAATTTCATACATGAATTTCATACATTAACCCATGTTAATGATATGGCTAATGCTAAAATATCATTGTCATTGCTACCACCGTGTCACATATTCAATTTGACAACTTAACTTAGAAGTATGGTAAAAATTAAACCTCATCGTGTTCAATCTTCGAAATCTCAAAAGTACCCTTCCCCCGTTGCCGACATGTCAAACAGACGAGTGTTAACGCCTCTCTTCGGAGCTTTAGTTTCAGAAAGTGCTTAAGAGAAAGGGAGATGACAGTGACGTTACTTCGGACATGCACTGACGAATATGTGCATTTATTCACATATTGAATTTTATTTCATATTAGCATCACGCTTCTTTCTTTCCTTTCCTTTTAACGGTATTCAATATAAGTCTTCGGTCTAGTTTTAAACAATATCTTATTTTGCTTCTTAATTGTCACCTTATCCACGTCATTCGATATTTTTATGAGTTGAATTACAGCAATATAATATAGAAACAATTTGTTATTGTTGAGAGTTTGTACATATATTTACTTGTATAATGCACAATACCCTCTACTCATTGATAACAATATCTGCACAAAGTCATACAGGTCTCCTGTTGGAGGTAAACTGGTACCCGTTGACTCTGTTGAACAGAGACGTTCTTTGGTGCACTGCAACATGGAACGGGGACCAGTTTCCGGTTACTCAACCGACAGCTATTCCTTGCGTGGATCCTTATTTTTCTAACAGCAAAGTCCAAAGTACGAACATGTTTGGGGACCAATCCTATCTAAAAAGGATCAAGAACTTCCATGAGCATTTTATTCGTAAAGAGCAAACCAAATGAAAGATCTTACTCAGGGTCACAAGGTACATTTTACAAGTTGCTTTTTTCTTGACGTATGCCCAGAGGTCGTACGTAAATAGAGTCACAATTAGCGAAATAATATGTTATAGAATATAGAATAGAATATTTCAACCGAATGACCGGTCGATTTCACCAACTGATAACATTATTGTATACAAATTCAAGGTGAAAAGTAGCTTTACTCCCTAAATTTTACTAAAGACAGATGTACAAGATTGCTAATTTATCCAAAACTAACCAGTTCAATCGGTCCAATCCAGGTCCTTCGAACTACGAAGAAGAAAAAACTAAAACAAAACAGGTAAAGTTTCAATTTATTACTTTGTGAAATGTGGGAAACACAATGAACAATTCAGTAAATCAAAATTCGAAATCAATCTGAAATCCTCGCACATTAGATAGTTAAATGTTAAAATCAGCATCAAAAATAAATTCGTCTGACAATCGACTGCGCATAATGCGGGACATTGTCATGTGCGTTTCTAGACCCAATTATACTGGACAATAAATCAAAACTTCTCAGCACTTAATTAGTCATCTAAGACGTTTTTGAAACATCAATGATGAACGATGTAAACATATCAACGACAATTTAATAACATTGATTTATTCAACCATAAGTATAACAGGATTGGCAGATATCCGGATGTATTCAGCTAACGCCACCAAGCGGAATAATGCTTACCAATATTATACGTGTGCACGCACTTTTCTGGTAAATGACGATGTAGGATGACATTCCCCGTACGATGTTTCCTTCCGGTGCGGTATAATGCGCAGACAAATTTCCAAACAAGTTGCTGTCGTCTTCAAAATACGTATCAATCCCTGGTGAATTCCATGACAGCATAGCTATAAACCATATAAATGACGTTTCGGATTATTTGCCATAATTGTTCAGTCCAATCAATGTCTATTGATGTTCAATTTGTTGATAAATAACCCTTGACAGAAATCCTAAAAAGCCTCGATTTAGAGTAATTACCGGCAAGAAATAGCCGTCATTACGTTTTGGGAATGATCGCTTAGTCTCCGCCACGCGATATTATTAGCTATACAGTCGCATATCAGCCAAATCTTTGAATTTTTAGTTGACATATTCGATATTTTTTATTCAATCAATCGATTGTTACAGAAGATACCAGAATTGAACCATTGACGTGAAGCCTGTTGGTGAACTTTGAACTCAGCATAAGTAGTTGGCGATTTCATATGTTAGCGTTTAGTGTTATAAAACGGTGTTGACTTTTTCAGACGACGTTCCTAATATCAACAGTTAGACAAAAGAGTTATTTCAAAAGCAAGGTAAAATTTTGTTTTATTATTTACAATAAAATTAACATTGTTGAAGTTAAAAGCATTTAGTCCAAAAGATAATAGAATTTAAGTTCATTGTTTTAAAATTCCATTCAACTTTTGCTTAATCAGGTTAATTATTTTTTCAAGTTTTAAAGATGATGCGTTAGAATTCGGACATAATCATTATTATTACCATGATGGTTTAATTTGGGGGGAAATATATTTCACAATAAAGTAAACTTTATTTCATATACACAGTATCTCAAGAAATTCTTTCGTACTTTAAGCATTCATTAAATAAGTGTAATCACTGACAATCCAAATTTTATAAAATTAGTGTGAATACGCGGGTACATTGAACGAATAATGAAATAAAGTAACAGATGTAAATTATCTGCTTTTTGGTAAAGAAACTTGTCACAGTATTGAGGCACTTATAGAATCATGTTAAACAGTAGAAAAAACATACAGAATGTATTGAAAGCGGTGCTAAATTTAATTGTCATTATAAATTAAATTATCATCAGTCGGTCTTATGTTAATGTTGTCTCATTGAAGCTTTCCTACGTACGTACAAAAGTATTTTGATATCGTCAAGTATTTATTTTGAAAATCAGTAGTAAAAATGTTTACTGTACGACTCATTGTTTATAATCGTATTATTCCCCTCACTGATTGTATTTAATTAGAACGAATTACATCAAAATAAGTTACATTTTCGTTCAATCGTGGCGTAAATCTTAATAGATGTGTGCCTGCATTTAAATTCAATCTAAAAAAGTTATATTCTGATTTATAGTTTCAATATTTGTTATTATGTTTCACATATTTAGGGGTCCAAAAGAAGCCCTTTGCATTGCCAAAAAGATTTTTGACAGATCAAGACCTTTGAACTCCAAAGTAACTTAGTAGTGCTGTTCTTGTGGTAACTTTCTATCGTTACAAGGATTTTAATAACATTTTTATGAAAGGGTTTATATCTGAAATATATATAAAAACTGACATGCATTTGTTTTATACTTCTGATAATAATCATCCTCAGATAGAAAAATTAAATTATCAATTATCAGTTGCATTAGGTACAAAAATGGACGCACGCGCTTAAGATAACTTGCAAAAATAAAATACGCTTTAAATCTGAGAAGTCGGAAAAGTTCTCTGATGAATAGTGAATTTGATTTATTCAATTTGATTGAGGAAATATCAAAATCAGTTTACATTTCTTGTTTAAATGTTTCGTGAAATGCCGGCGATGTTGGAAGTATGGGTGACATCAACTCATTCAACACAAAACAGGGCTAAAGCTAAACATGAAACACGACGATTTAAAAACAAGTTGGCACTACAAGACTTTTTAAAGTTTGTTTTCTGCAAGAACTTTCTTTCATAAAAATGGTTGATATAAACTTATTTGAATAGATGTCGTAGATAATTAGGCGTACTTTGTGTTGATATGTTTGATGATGTAGTGTTATAAAATCGATGATCAGATTGAAATTCTACCATTTTAAGTACGCCATATAGCAATACTAAGTATATACATGTACACATTATGCGTATATGTTTTGCATCATGACCCAGCTTTATCTGCAATAGATAAATGTCAACAGCATCGTGACTCTACGGCAAACAATTGATAACCGTGAAGCCCTCATGTTCGGCTTGTCGAACGTAAAACTTATTTTAATAATTTCCCTCTCGCTCTTCAAACTGGTGTAAATAATTTAACTTCAGTATGCCTGGTATAAATCTTTTGATGTTAGACTAATGGTGTATTTAAATGTCGAAATGAACTTAATATTCCATAAAACCAAGGGTTAAAGAAGTCAGATCTAAAACAAGGAGAAATGAAACAAGATCCGTATGAAATATTTTTATCTCATTTTCAAAGATAAAATTGCGGATATAAATTTGTTTTGTAGAAAAGACCAGACTATGTGAGCGCACATGTAAATCGTGTATATATATATATTAACAAGTGTTTTTATATTCAAATGGTTTGGCATAATTATATGAATTGCTTTTAATGTCTTTTCGATACTAACTAATATCATAAGTATATCGTCTATGTTTGTAGGGAGTCTGGTCTAGGAAAATATAAAACACCTTTGTTTTTACAATGTATATGTCACGGAAGAAACACCGTGGAAAACCAAAAATCAGACAAGTTTGCAAACACTCATCTAGTATTTTAAAATCAGACAAATCTGCATACACTTGTCTAGAATTTTAAAATCAGACAAGTTTACATACACTTATCTCGTATTTTAAAATTAGACAAGTTTACAAACACTTTCCTGGTATTTTAAAATCAGACAAGTCTGCATACACTTATCACATATTTTAGAATCAGACAAGTGTGCACACTTATCACGTATTTCAGGAAATAGAACAATGAAAAAGTCACGTGCTTTTCTTGGTGCAAATATTTACGATGTGCACGACTTCTACGTGTTGAAACATTCTGAACATCATCGCGCTCAGATTGAAACATTCCAATTTTATGAATATAAAATAAAATAAATATAAAAAAACAATACGACCGCTCCATTTATTCTAGAGAAATCGGATGCATGTTGTTATGTATAAATTCTTGTACCAAAATACTGAGATACATTGTATATAAATGACTGAAAATGAATTAAGGGTACACTGTATTTCATAATGGGACGTTCGTTCTAATTAGCAGCGTTAAGAATTCACTCAGCCAATATTACATAACCAATTATTTTCATGTTTTCTTTCAGATGTTCAGATATTATTCCGTAATCATCTTTGTGTTGGCGATATTGATATTGTCAAGAGCGGAGAGCGGGTACAGCCGGTTAGCACGTGCCGACAACGAATATAACAGGCGAGTAAACGCGAAACCACTCTTGTTCGGCCGCCGGGGCATGAGCCCCAATATGAACAGCTTGTTTTTCGGAAAACGCGCCTCAGATATACAGAATGCTTATGACGACGAAGAAGTGTGCACGTTGTGTAAAGTTATGCAGCCAGCTTGTAATGTGTGCCTAAAAGACCCTTTCTTGTCCCTAGATGGTGAAAAGTAAATAAGTTATAAAACGATCAGACATTGTTAACACTGCTTTTAAAATTGTAATTTTCATAATCGAACAAAAATTATTACGTATCTTTGAACACGTGGATAACAAACATTATACTGACAGAACAATTGATATGACAACGGTAGCTGTTTTCTCTTGTGACAGACAGATTAATTGAACAACAGATTAATTGAACTAACCATGGAATAAGTTATAGAAAAATATGCCATGAATTGTATTTAAATAGAATTAATAAAACCCTTTCGTAAGTTCTTTATCACATGACATTCTTTCGATTTCATCCCAGTTGGTTCGTTTCTTCATGACTTCTTGTAAATGAGTGTTTTAATGATTTTACGGGTTAGCTGCATATATACAGGGTGTCCGGAAAGTAAGTTGACACTTTCAAAGTTTCATAACTTTACTAAATCAACGGTTATTGTTATAAAAGTTATATATAGTTAAACGACTGTTGATAACTGAATAAAACCCGAAATGTGTACAAAATTTACAGAGTAAGCAGTCAGTAGTATTGCTGCACAAAGTTGATTTGACAGTGACGTTCTTAAAATAGGTAAAGATGTGTCCAAAACTGGGTAAATAATTGAAGCACGCGCAATTTAATTCTAGAGTGTTACAAAAATGTAATCTTATGGCGGATTCTTAATCATCTGCGTTCAAACCTCGCGGATGTCTCGTGATATTACACTAAATGATTTTTTCTTCAAATCGTACGAATTGTATTACTTTACGGAAAATCTAAATTGAGATCTTAACAAAAAATGTTTATGTCGGAATCGTCTTGTCTTATAGTAACTTGTTTTTGTTAGGGGCGTGGCTGTCTAATATCAGTTTTGACCTGTATTTCTTGGCATGACGTATTATTGAAAGGAAATTCTATAACAAATGGATAACTTCATTAGCGCGGAAAATGACGTGTTGATGATTCAGAAAAAATCCTTCCCTCTGTTGGTGGAATCTACGGGCTTGGAAAAAATTAAGGCCACGCCACTTACAGTGGGTCTGCAATTGTTCACTGTGTACAATTTCTGTTTGTAAAATTTGGAAAGTAAAAATGTATTCATAGGTAGTCAAAATAGTATTACACGCGTTCCTGAAAAACATTTTACATCTGACCTTTGGAAGGAATTCAGTTTCTTATTGTGTGTCGTGAACAGCATTTAATATTCGTTCACAGAATAAAATACATGTAATAGTATTTAGTACAATTTGGAGGCCTCCACGTAGTGAATGAGTGTGCCGGGTTCCGCGTGTTACAAATTTTCTCTCGGAATTATAGTTCCCCATGCGTTCATTAATCCGTATTACAATGCATATACAATAGTCGATTTTTAAGAATATTTTAGCACATTAATTGCTCAATATTAATATGCTATTTTTTTTCAAAATAATACGTACAGCATGCAGTTAGGATATGCAAGAAAGAAATGATGCAATTATTTACAGAACTCCTTAATTTGTAATATTTCTGAAGATGTTTCATCCATTGCACTGCAGTCCATTGTAAACATAAACGACGTGTTTTTATTACCTAATTATGCCTATTGTCATTATTACCTAGTTATGCCTATTGTCATTATTACCTAGTTATGCCTATTGTCAGAAAGTTTATAAAGACAAGAAAGTAAAACAATGTAGATCCTACTCCTAGTTTCAAGATAGCAATACCAAAGAACAATTTTTTTTTCATTTCTATGCCGTTTGTCTTTTTTTAGGACATTGTATGTGAATAATCCGCACAGTGAAAATGTTAAGGCTGAGATATCACAACTGATGTCAATGCCATGGAACAATACTTCTATTTCTAGGCTGGATCTATACTTGAGTGTTGTTAAATAACATTTCAGATGTTTGGGATTGTTCTCGTATTAAATATGTACATTTACTGTAAATGAGAACGACAAGTTTCTTACAATAAGCTACTTCTAACCACAGAAATCATATCAATACACAACCCTAGTGCTGTCACTATAAAACTTACAGAACAAGTTCAGGTTCAACAGAGTGAGAGAAAGTGGGAAAAAAAACAAACAAAAAGTTATTCCATTTATATTTTAATCCAACAAAATAATAATTGCAACACAATAAATAAATAAACAAGATGGTGTTACCATTAAAAAATGTTGATCTGTGGTTACTTTTAAAAGTGGGTAGGTAGACAATTTCATGCGTGAAAGTTGAAAATCTAAGACTAGAAATCTTAACATCGGTGTAGCTGAAACAATAAGAACCAGTAGAGTCCAGATCAGGGAAAAACTGGAGTTTCCTGAAAATTCCAGAACACTTTTAACCATGCATTTTTTACTTCATTTTTATATATACTTATAATGATCCAGTGAATGCAGCAATCAAGCAATGAAACCTAGACTACCCAAGCTCTGATTGAATCAATATGAATATGAAACATTTGATACAGATAACTACAGGAGCATGTATGGTTCTTTTCTTCTGTTTGTTTGGGGCTTAACATCACATCAAAAATCATGTCATTAAGCAAGTTTTCCAGCTTAAATGGTGGTAGAAGCACCTAGGTAGAACTACCAGCATTCCATGAGCTAGCAGGACAGCTTTCTCACATTAGAAATGAATCTGGTCCCAGGTGGGATTTGAACTCATAATGATGATTAGTTAGTGATTACCCGTAAGACTATAACCACTTGACCACAGAAGACACTCATGCATAATTCAAACTGAATCCTCTCCATGTATAAAACCTGGAGAGCTATATATGTGAGATATTTCGTCATGCTACCCATTTTGAAAGAAAACTTTCATGATAAATTTGCTATCAAAGACCAATACAGGAAATTAATACAGCGTCCAAAATTCAAGATGTATGCCCTTGGCAGTAACAATACTGGTATGCTTCATGCTTTCAACTAACACTCAAGATTCAACAATCCATTATACGATGAAGGCTCTCCATAAACTCTCAAGAATTTAGCATTATTCCATCATATGATGTTTGGCTTTCAGCTGACCATAACAGGCATAAAGTATTGCAGGGAAACATCGTCATTCACCAAGTAAAAATGTACCACTCGATTGTCAACAATATCTAAAATAGAAAAATCAAAGTTAAAATTGAACAGGATTTTAACAGATGAAAAGTTTAGTTCAAAAATGTTTATTTCAAATATTAATCATGAAGCACTTTCACACAACATATTTTAATCACCTTTTACATTAAGTCCCTGTTTTAGCAACAACGGAGTCATTTATTACAGGGTTCACAATAATTTGATTAATCATATCATTGTTAAGATTACAACTTATGATTGATACATCATCAGAGTTTACACTGTCTGTAAATAAAACACCAACAAGTGCTAATTTATCTTAATGAAAAAAAAAACAGAAATAGCATCAAAATATTATTATGAAAAAAAATCACAAAGAAAAACAAAAACAATTTTTTTCATGTAAACAAAAACCACGCCTCCAAATCGACAGACTGTCAAGATGACCTTGACATTAAACAACAACTTAAACGGTTTTAAATGAACAAAAGTCACTTACTACATATCACTCTGCTAGGACTGACTTGCTGTCCAGACAAAAACTGGGCAAATTTACGAATGTCTATCTTCACTTCAAAATATTCATCAGGTTCTGAATGAGCAGAGTTTTCACCGCCATTATTTCCTGCCAGGAAACAAACATACAAATATTATAGTGAAACTGAACATTTCATCTTATGGGTCTAGAAAATCTATCAGACCTGTATCAGACTTATTTGCCTTCAATGAGCAAACAGTATATTTTGCTCAGACTCCGTATATATTACATGTATATTACTGTCTTTCAAGAAATGCCTAATAGTTCATTTATTATACCACTAGATTATTCAAGACTAAAAAGCTAATTAAGTTTAAATACACACCTCACTGTATAGGTACAATGAGATGAAACCATAAATTTGACATGGAAAAACAACAAAAAACAATACGTAGACAATGACATGGTAAGGAAAACATCACATTGCAGTCAGTTTATAGGTAAGAAATTCTTCTCAATTCTGAGTAGGGATGGATACAGTTATCAACAAAATGATACGATACTGGTACCAACAAAATGATACAGTATTTTAATGATACTGATACTTTAGTCTATCTCCTGAGCTATTTACACACACTTTGGTAAGTAATATTATATATTGATTAACATGGGAGGTGTATAATGGTAAAAACTGTAGATGCTAATTATCACAATCACATATAATTAAAGATACACAATGTAAGACTGACAATTGAAGTTTCTTCTTAATTAAAACTAAACATTTTTAAACATATGCAACCAAACACAAAACGCATTAAATTCTTTACAAATACCTATTAGAATATCGGTACTTTTTGAAATGGTATATATAGGTACTTTTTGAAATGGTATATATCGGTACTTTTTGAAATGGTATATATAGGTACTTTTTGAAATGGTATATATCGGTACTTTTTGAAATGGTATATATCGGTACTTTTTGAAATGGTATATATCGGTACTTTTTGAAATGGTATATATCGGTACTTTTTGAAATGGTACTTAGTATGGTAATGGTATTGGGTACCTGTATCCAACCCTATTTCTGAGGGAGAAATCAAAATAGAATAACACAATTGTTTGTCCAAGTGCCTCAAGCTGAAATGTGACTAACTGGTTATATTCATAGTCCTTGGTCACATAGTGCAGTTTACAAGTTCTCTCAGGTTTAACATTGTACCAGCAGCCTGTGTCATTTTGGTGACTTTTCCAGCTTAAACAGTGGATGAAGCCCCTAGTGTACCACTGAGTGGAACAACTAACCTTCTGTAAGCTAGCTGGACAGCTTTCCCAAGTGGGATTCAATTTCACAGTGGTGAGAGCTAGTGATCACTAGTCAGAGACCATAACCAGATGACTGTTAAAGCCCAAAGAGAGACACACATACAAACGAGACAGTATTGAGCAAGTTAAAAGTCTTTGGACAAGTAGGACACAAGTAAAGTTCTAATGAAAGATTAACTCAATAATATAGAAAAAATGCACTGACTGGATGATGTTGGATTTAACAATCCCTCAAAGTGTGTACTGACTGATACCATATCTGTATCCACTGATACACGTAATTCTCCTTGTTGGTTGGCGGATAATGACTGAAATTATAATATGCATGGTTAACATTTCATATTGATGATAAAAAACAGAGCATTACATGCAGTGACAACAGAAATAGATCAACTTGATTTTTTCATGACATCTGATTTGAATATTTTTTCAGGGGTTTGACATTGCACCAAAAGTCAGGGTCATTTGGCAACGGCTCGATACATGGTTTGTTAAAATATGTACGCTGTGAATGAAACAATCGTAAGATTTGCTAGACCTTTTGAAAGTCCCTCATATCAGAAATAATAACAAATGAAACTAGAATTATCCTTGAAGGTGACTAAATAACCCCCCCCGCAGAGCCCCCTTTTACAACCCTTTGCCTCATGAGTATAATTTTGGACTCTTCCAAATTCAAAGCTAATGTACAAAACTTCAATTTATTTAACAATATTGGGCTAATTCTCTCTGATAGCATGGAAAACATTGTGGAAAAGGATGCCATTACTCATTAAAAGCAATGGCTTCTATTGCCACAATGTTTTCAAAAGTCGTCTGCTTCAATGCGGGGAAATGCGGCATTATGAGGTAAAGGGATAAAGGCTTAATAACTTGGAACAAGCCATTTAGGAGAAGTACACACAAAATTTTGCCAACAGACAAATAAAAAAGGGGCATACCTCCGTGCAAGAAGTGCACACAAAATTTCGTCGCACGGACAGACGGACAGACTTTGTTGCGCGTGTGTGAGGGGGGGTATACAAATCTTCATTAATAATCTCTGCATGTGTGTAAAATTAAAACAACCTTTAAAGTTAGGAGTACTGGATTAAGAAAATATGATTGTGTAAATGCCTACCAGAACATTACTTAAGTTCTTCATCTTGTCAACAACGCTTCTCAATACCTTCATCTGTGGCATCATAATACTAACCTGTAATCAATAATATATGATCAAAAAATATAATCAATAATATATGATCAATAAAATATAATCAACAACCTATAATCAAGAACATGAAATCTAGTACAGAAACAGAAAGTAAAAAGAAAGTACAAGTACAGAAGCTATTGCATGACATGTTTATTTTCTCTACAGGAATAAACATCATGATGTTTTTTGTTCATCCTTACTCTCATTCATTACAGGCTAGCTATAAGTACAACTACATGTATGATGAGAATGTTTTTTCTTGGTTTATAAATTTCTGAATGCTGAGAAGGCATATTAAACCAATGTATGTGACAGCTTGGTAAAAATTCATTTCCATCAAGTTATAAGAATTTTTTTGGGTGCAAAATAAAGGACCCTTTCTGAAAAAGTACAGCTCAATTTGTTGACTTGATTATAAGTACAATAGAGTTGTGACCGTGGTCCAGTGGTTAGTGCACTGGACTTGTAACCTGGAGATCCACTTTTGAACCCCTGTCGCAGCAGGTCATACCTTTCTGTGAAAATTTGACAAAAATGTTGATTTTCCTCCATATTTGGGGAAGTTGCTGGCTCCTTATAGAAGGGTAAGTCACCATAGCACTAGTTTGTATACAGTCCAGGAAACCTGGTTAGGTGCACTGGTCACCATATATAACTTAAAAATTGTTGAAAAATGGTATTAAACCCCAGTGACAATGTCACATAAAAACAAACAAATACAAGTATGATCATCAAACTGTAAACACAAACATCAAACTGGGGCATTTCTGGTTCCTGGTATTCTTCCCATAACCTTCTTGGCACCACAGACACAGGTATATCATGAACCACAACACGAGAATGGGAACCAAGAGTAGGCTGAAATTATAAAAATATACAATTATGGTCTCTGAAGTTTCCATATATTTACACAGACATCACAAATAAACAGGCCATCAATAAGGTGCTTTGTCAATTGACCACGGAAAGATCGCTGTGATTTGGGTTACCAAACTGGACCCATTTTTAACACCAAAATCCAAAGGACAAAAATATTTTGGAATGAATCTCCAAAGTTAGAAAGGAGTTTTTCCGACCAACCTACCGAATTCTTGATCATTTGATTGAGTATCAGATTGCGAAACATGATTATTATAATTATCACTGACAAAGTAATGAAAAGGTGTTATTTGCCACAAAAGACAACTTAAAATTAAGTTTTGTCAATAGCATTATGAATATGCACAGATTGCTTAAATATTCATGCTTTTAATAAGACTTAAATTCAAAAAGCACAATATATAATTATAGATCATTTATAGGAACTGAAAAATCTAAATGGTATCCTGATGCCATTTACCAAACACACTTATTCAATTCAGCATGTTTATTCAATGAACAAAAACATCATTTTATTTCAATTCAAACACTTATTTCTAATGTTTCATGTTATTTAAAAAAATGAATTTATTAAAAACCAACTTAGCCTCACAGCTAGAAAATAGCAATGTAAATCTTCAGCACTAGCGACACCAATAAATCTATTTTTTAAAGAAATATAGATCTTCACTTTAAAAGTTTTGAAGAATTCCTTTCTTTCAAATCAATGGCTAAAACAGAAATTTTTACTTTTGGTTTGAAAACTTAACTAGTATTTACTTAGCATAGTTTAAATTTGAAACCATGACAAAGCTTCAAAGAAAAAAAAAATGGAAATTTTAAAGCCTTAAATCCTAAAACTTATTCAGCTTACCAAGTCTACTTCTACAGTGATACAAGGAGCATGCTTCTTTGTTAACTTTATCTTCACCCATTTGGCCATTTGAGCTGTCTTCAATGCCTTTACTAGATTCTCAGGGGCCATCTCAAGGTAAATTTCGTTGGCTTCAGTGGACACACCCTCCATTGCGTATTCATCAAAAAAATGACCCTGAAAAGATTATGACAAAGCACAGGTAAGAACAAATTTGTACATGGTTTGTGTGGTCAGTTGAACTTTATTAAGACATTAATTTAGTCTGTGATATCAATATGTTAAAGATCAGGGCTTTTTTTCACAGGTAGGGGAAGGGTCTTAAATTTGGGGAAAAATTACACAGTATTTTTGCAAAAAAGGGAAGAAGAAACTTGATGTAAACTGAACGGGTAAACTGCATGATTTTGAAGATTATTTCCTAAGGGGAAGATGCCTATTATCACATACAAAATTATTTTTTAAATGGAATTTATCATTAAAATTTCATGTTAAGTACCCTGTTAAATAAAGAATGGTTTAAAAATAACTTTGTTTTGTTCTTTACTGAATGTAATTCTTCATTAATTCACAACACAAATTTCCTCTATCGAAGGGAGCCGATACCTGTTCCCCCAAAGCCATAAAAAAGGGCTGCTTAGCTATGTTTAAATCCATACTTAACTGATACATTTACTGTGACAGCTAACAACATTAGGTACATGTAGAATGCATTAACATGACACTGTTATAGTCAGCATTAAAGTTCTTCATGGGCAACCCTAAAAAGTTGTTAAAATGTTATTTTATGCTGGCATCCCATGATCCAGAAAGGTAGCTTAGGCTGTATTCAGCTCTTTAAATGATCACAAAGGTCCAGAAGGCATTTGAATAACCACATATTTACTGTTTAAGTGCTCTTTTGAGTTTGCTACCTTCTTGAGAAGTGGGACGAGTGACATCAAGGACAGGACTAGTGGATTTTAAATATCACTCGTCCTGCAAGACAAATGACCCTCAAAAAAAAATTGCCAGCCCTGAGTATGTACTCCAAGACTAGAAATCTAGCCAAAAGGAAAAACATCAAGAGCTGTGCTCAAGAGATTCAGAATCATTTAGAGCCACAAACTCCAATGATTTAAATTTTAAGCTATCACAATATAGTAATCAAAACAACAAAACATTTCAATATGAGTAAATTTAAAAATTTAAAAAAAATATTTAAGCACTACCTGTGGAAGCTCACACCATATTTGAATGCCACCATTCACAACCTTTTCTGATAAAATAAAGTACAATGCTGAGGGAGTTATTCTCAAAACGCATCCTTTAATCAACTTTGAAACAGTAGAAACAACTCCTGAAACATACCGAAAAAACAGTTATAAAAGAATGACTAAAAAAATGATAGTAAACAAAATTGAAACTTATTTTCCCTAAACAAAGAACAATTGTTCATGACTGTAGCCCAATATTTACAATCCATAATGTTTGGGTTTTGGGCTTTTCTTCACAGGTAGATGAAGGGGACTTATTTTTAATTTCGGGAAAAGACAATTGATACATTTGTTATTTGAATGATTTAGAAATTCAATAAACATTTGAACTGTGGTAAATTAATACTTTTTCTCATTTGAATCAGGCATACTTTCTGCCATTGAGAATGCAACCAAATATCAGTCATCAAAACGTCCAAAAAACGATGCGATGAAAGGAAAATGTTATTTACAATTACTTCAAGACTATACTCAAATTTAGTGGACTGTTTGCAGTGTGTGATGCAGATAATCTGCGCAATACACTGCAAACGCACCACTAAATTTGATTGGATCATGATTTTCTACACTATTTTGCAAGCAGGACCAAATTCTAATATTTATCTGGGACATATGATTATCAATAACCACAGACAGCTTTCAAATATCGCTAGATTTTTATTATTATACACCAGTATATCCAACGGTGTCATTTCAGTAGTCGCGAAAACAGAATACAAATATGATTCTAACGAATTCGTAAAATCAGTTCGGAGAACTTCGCCCATGACTTTGGGTGAAATAAAAACGTTACTTGTAAAATGTTGGATACAAGCTATATCCACCAGTTTTCCTCTAAATCGCATAATTTATTTATTTTGATTTTCCCGGTGTCCGGGAAAGTAAACATACAAATGGATGGAATGGTATAAATCTACTAAATGGAGTCATTTAGAGCGGAAAGATAATTCTATATCTACATCTACATCTAATTTTTCACTCGGCCTCTCTGACATTGTCAAATGTTTTATTATCTAAAACATTGCATTCTCCAAGTTGACTGCATACTCTGGTAAAGCAAATGGAAAAGTAACGAGTAACGAGGGACAGCACCTTCCAGATATGGAAAATAATATCAAAATGAAAGTCATCTCTTTTATGACAGGAGCCGAAATTTGTGTACCCAGGTTCTTTTGTGTTTTGTGATCAGTTTATTTACATAACAATCATAACTAAAAGATACCAACACACTGTTTTAAATTTATACATTTTAATAATAAATTAATGAATTTTATGAATTTACATAATTCTTACGCATTGTTTTAATTGTCTAATGGAGCTAATTTATTTTAGTGATTTTTAAGTTAATCCAAATCAAAACCAAAATGATTAATTTCGAAGTAAAATGATCAGTCTAAGAGACAAGAAAGTATACGGTACATATGAAATCCGATTAGAAAAGCTAAATTGCCCAGACATTGCTATCTTATATATACACTAAATATTCCCGCCAAAAGTGGATTACGTCTCATGAATCATGAGAAAATGGAAATATGAATTTTGTAATAGCATGAAATTCCTGATACACTTGATACAGGAATTATTGATTAGTGTTTATACAAAAACAGAATGTAGACAGGGTATACTATGTAAATTATTTAAACAGTCATACTACTGGATGATTACTAATGGAAACAGTGTTTATGTATGATATGTTTTTATTATTATATTATATTATATTATATATATATATATATATGTGTGTGTGTGTGTGTGTGTGTGTGTGTGTGTGTGTGTGTGTGCGCGCGCGTGCGCGCCCGTGCGTGTATGTGTGTAAAAAAGATGCCTATTGATACGAGCCACCTGCTTTATCTAACTGGAGTTCCTTTAGGTAAATATAATCTATCGCAATACGTCATATCTATGTTAAACAAATCATCTAAATACCGCAAAGTTCTAAATGCACCAATAACACTGGTTTGTTTTTCAACAGATAAGTTCTGTATGAACACATTTTCGTAACAATAGAGAAAAATGTCAGCAATAAGTGGTGTACTTGCAATTAGGGGACGACTTCTTGGAGGAAATATATTAACACATTTTGACGAAAGACAAACATTGGCCGATCACAATTGTCACGCTAATAAGAGGCGTGCTCAAGTTTACATAATGTATATAAATAAATGCATGTAGTCGACTCTCTGACAGTAGGCTCGTGTGATTTTCTACGATCGCAAGCTACACCTTGTGCATTTTAACTAGAAACCTGGACGCACTTATTGGCAAGTCATGGGAGTACACACAAAGAGATTCGTTCGAGGTTTAGACACAATCAACGAAAATGCTGAGCTTGGCACCGATTTCAGCAAGATTCGATTGAGGACCACTATTCCAAATGACAGAACACTGACATATTGTCAAATTACTGACTATCGTGATAGCAATCAAATGTTTCAGAGCATTGAACAAAATAAACGGAAGACGACGGCTTCTACCGATTCTTCAGAAATTCTTACACCATTCCAGGCAACAGAAGGCATTAGAATCACATCACCGTCATACTGGGTTGGATGTTCCTATGTTCATCGACCCAAATCAAAGAAACTGGTTTTGACAGTTCGTCAGACAGGGGTCACGACGGACATCATCAAAGAGAAACCATTTTCTAAATTAAAGGCACATATCTACTTATTGTCCGATGACAAAAAAATGAAGTATAAAAGACAATCAGTTGTTTTATTAAACTCAATGAAGGATACATCATTCAAATCGAAAACTGTTACATTGAAAAATCTATCATCGGAAGAAATTAGATCATCTTATATTTGCATTCGCATTGTCGCTCACAAGTGGTTTTCAAAATGTGAACTGTCAGTCATGAATTTTAGTCTTCAAGATTGTCAACCAGTTCATCAAAAATCCGAATGGTGCCGTGTTGGCTTGTTCCAATAAACTTTTACATGACTCTATATCAGCTTGTAAAAATATTGGTCAGGGTGCAATTATTTGGAATGAACATCAGTATATCAACTATCTTGTCTGTATACATGAATTGATTAGTTGAAATTGTTTTATGCGTTTTTGTATACTGTTATCCAGAAAGGTTTTGTGCATTTCGTTACTGGTTTTCACAAATGTGATATTCATTTGTACAAATCCTTTTCTGTATAATTTATCTTTGTCGTTGTAGTAATAATTGAATAGTATCGCTTTGTCTTCCTCGCTGATCACATAACATACATGAGTATATGAAATAAACTTTTAAAACTTATAATATTGTCGCTGGCTTATGATATTATTGTCTGCAAAATTATAGCACGGGAGATCTTATTCTCGTAGAAGTGAACCTGTTTCCCTGGGACGCAGGAACTATATATGTATACTGTTTATATGAATTCACTTATTGAGGTGAAAGGGTGTTGAGTCTCCAGAGGTTCATGAGAAGCGTCTGGAAGCGAAACCAGTGATAGAGCCCACGCCGAAAAAAGGTTTCTTTTTACCTTACGGGTCTGAAGTCAATAAGCCATTCATCGATTATGTAATGATTTGATAATTTATTCAATGAGCAACATTCTACATGAAGAAAACGCTGGATATGGCGATAATTATTTCATTAAAAAAAATAAAAATATGCATATACGATCTAAATTATCAATTTAACACGAACTGTTACTGAATGTGACATATATGCCCCAGAAGTTGCAACACACTTTTAGCATCAGTTTCTTTGACACTTTTGTCAAAACCCACTAAGTAGATATTCATTTAACATATTGGAACAGACACTGTACACTAAATGCAACGAAAATTCAATACATAATGAATGACCTTGAATATGACCTTGAACTTGATGCTTAAGTTCACAGTCAGATTTAAAAGTTTTAGACAAAGTATTTAAAAAACCATCAAGGATTTAAGACGTTATAACCAAGATACAAATTTACAGCATCAGAATCCATACAATAATGAATTACCTTAAATATGACCTATATTGTCGCAGACGCACCGGCTCCAGACATTAATCATTCAATATCACTCAAACAACACAACAATATCAAACCAATTTAATATACGACAGAATGATTAAAATCCATAAAAATACTGCATGTACAAACAAATAATTTGCGCGTTTAAAGAAATTTAGTTAAAAAAAACTAATCAACCATTTGATCGTGAATTGTGGAGGTTATTGAACTATGGCGTCTTATGCCCAGGAGGTGCTCTTAATTACCCATCTAAGACAAACGACATCATGGAACATGGAATTAAAAACATTTTGCATCTCGATCATTTTTAACCGTTTGTTGAAGTTCACCATAAACATACTCTTTGAAATAATTTTATTATATCTAGTTTTCTTGCTGAACAATTAGACTTGTCATTAATCAAGTACTCCTTTTAGTTCATTTATTATTTTTAAGTTTTCTTCCAAAATATCGACTACCTTCAGAGCTTATGTCGTGGCATAGTTAGATAATTAATACACTTTTCCTATTAAATATACCAATAACTCTAGCTTGTTTTTCAAAAGATAAGTTCTGTATGAATACATTTTCGTAACAATAGAAGAAAATGTCAGCAATAAGTGGTGTACTTGCAATTAGTACCCATTGGAACACTCTTACTTCTCCATATAAGTCACTCGAATCGGCCATGCATTGGACACAATGTGTTCAACTAAATAATCATAGCAATCATAATTATATGCATGCCGCGCCCAATGTTCGATCTCACAAATTCAAGGTCCGAAGACCTAACGCTCACCCCATTTAGCTAACTAGGTGGGATTCAAACTCTACAACGCTCTACTAATCGGGTGGACCTATATACATATGTGTATGAAAAGCATAGTACTTCTTGTAGTAAATGAATGAAATATGATTAATTCCGTTTAAAAAAATTAACATTGTACCGAGTGATCATTTCTGTAACTTTGATAATAATGTGCTGTGTTTTATTGCATGGTTATGAGGTGTAATTCTGCAATCGAATTTAAATAAAAAAGGTATTCCTTAAAGAAACATCCCTTCCTACTGGTTCATTAATTTATTTCTTAGGAGAACACTCGTGTACGTGCGACAGGCTCTAATGTTCGTACGTATGATTGGGAATGAGTTCTTGGAGGAAATATATTAACACATTTTGACGAAAGACAAACATTGGCCGATCACAATTGTCACGCTAATAAGAGGCGTGCACAAGTTTACATAATGTATATAAATAAATGCACGTAGTCGACTTTCTGACAGTAGGCTCGTGTGATTTTCTACGATCGCAAGCTACACCTTGTGCATTTTAACTAGAAACCTGGACATACTTATTGGCAAGTCATGGGAGTACACACAAAAAGATTCGTTCGAGGTTTAGACACAATCAACGAAAATGCTGAACTTGGCACCAATTTCAGCAAGATTCGATTGAGGACTACCATTCCAAATGACAGAACACTGATATATTGTCAAATTACTGACTATCGTGATAGCAATCAAATGTTTCAGAGCATTGAACAAAATAAAAGGAAGACGACGGCTTCTACCGATTCTTCAGAAATTCTTACACCATTCCAAGCAACAGAAGGCATTAGAATCACATCACCGTCATACTGGGTTGGATGTTCCTATGTTCATCGACCCAAATCAAAGAAACTGGTTCTGACAGTTCGTCAGACAGGGGTCACGACGGACATCATCAAAGAGAAACCATTTTCTAAATTAAAGGCACATATCTACTTATTGTCCGATGACAAAAAATTGAAGTATAAAAGACAATCAGTTGTTTTATTAAATTCAATGAAGGATACATCATTCAAATCGAAAACTGTTACATTGAAAAATCTATCATCGGAAGAAATTAGATCATCATATATTTGCATTCGCATTGTCGCTCACAAGTGGTTTTCAAAATGTGAACTGTCAGTCATGAATTTTAGTCTTCAAGATTGTCAACCAGTTCATCAAAAATCCGAATGGTGCCGTGTTGGCTTGTTCCAATAAACTGTTAGATGACTCTATATTAGCTTGTAAAAAATATTGGTCAGTATGTAATTATTTGGAATGAACATCATTATATCAACTATCTTGTCTGTATGTATACATGAATTGATTAGTTGAAATTGTTTTATGCGTTTTTGTATACTGTTATCCAGAAAGATTTTGTGCATTTCGTTACTGGTTTTCACAAATGTGATATTCGTTTGTACAAATCCTTTTCTGTATAATAATAATTGAATAGTATCGCTTTGTCTTCCTCGCTGATCACATAACATACATGAGTATATGAAATAAACTTTTAAAACTTATGATATTGTCGCTGGCTTATGATATTATTGTCTGCAAAATTATAGCACGGAAGATCTTATTCTCGTAGAAGTGAACCTGTTTCCCTGGGGCGCAGGAACTATATATGTATATTGTTTATATGAATTCACTTATTGAGGTGAAAGGGTGTTGAGTCACCAGAGGTTCATGAGAAGCGTCTGGAAGCGAAACCAGTGATGGACCCCTCGCCGAAAAAAGGTTTCTTTTTACCTTACGGGTCTGAAGTCAATAAGCCATTCATCGATTATGTAATGATTTGATAATTTATTCAATGAGCAACATTCTACATGAAGAAAACGCTGGATATGGCGATAATTATTTCATTAAAAAAAATAAAAATATACATATACGACCTAAATTATCAATTTAACACGAACTGTTACTGAATGTGACATATATGCCCCAGAAGTTGCAACACACTTTTAGCATCAGTTTCTTTGACACTTTTGTCAAAACCCACTAAGTAGATATTCATTTAATATACTGGAACAGACACTGTACACGAAATGCAACGAAAATTCAATACATAATGAATGACCTTAAATATGACCTTGACCTTGATGCTTAAGTTCACAGTCAGATTTAAAAGTTTTAGACGAAGTATTTAAAAATCCATCAAGGATTTAAGACTTTATAGCAAAGATACGAATCTACAGCATCAGAATCCATACAATAATGAATGACCATGAATATGACCTATATTGTCGCAGACGCACCGGCTCCTGACGCAAACCATCCATCATCGCTTAAATAACACAACACTAAATATCGAACCAATTTAATAGACAACAGAATGATTACAACCTATAAAAATACTGCAAGTACAAACAAATAATTTGCACGCTTAAAATAATTCAGTTAAAAAACTGATCAATAGTTTGATCATGAATTGTGGAGGTTAATGAATCATGACGTCTTATGTACACGAAGTGCTCCATGTTGCAATTACATGGACTTACCTTCTTAATTATCCATCTACAACAAACGATATCATGGAACATGGAATTAAAAGCACTTTGCATCTCGTTCATTTTTAACCGTTTGATGAAGTTCACCATAAACATACTCTTTGAAATAATTTTATCATATCTAGTGTTCTTGCTGAACAATTAGACTTGTCATTAATCAAGTACTCTTTTATTTTATTTATGGTTTAAGTTATCTTCCGAAATATCGGCTACCTTCAGGGCTCATATCGTGGCATAGTTAGATAATTGGTGCACATTTTATTCAGAAAATCACATATGATATCCTCACAGATTTTATTATCTTGTAGAATTTTATGCAAATGTATTTATTCTTCGAAAAATTCGCCTACAGTGACATTTAAAAAATACAATAACATTAATGTAAATTGACATTAATTAATTAATTGACATTAATGTACAATTTGTTTTTATTTTTGTGATCTATTTAATGTCTACCATGTTTCCATCCAGCACAGTTAGTTTTTAAATGGTACCTTTTTGAAGTTTCTGACCTCCTTCAGACTTATACTTCAGATGCATGTATAATATGCATATTGGTCCCAGCATGGACAGAGAAATAAATTACATGAACCGCTGAAAAAAATGGTTCGAGTTCGACCAGTTTGGAACCGTTTCCAATATGTATACATGTATGGTGTTTAAATTCGTCCTGTTTCAATGACTGGGTAGAATCTTGGATCATATATACATTTACATTAGTCCCAGGTAGAGCAAGGTATCAAATCTAATGTTCGCACAGTATGTTCCGCATCCATGACTTTTTTGGATTTTACGTATATTTAGTATCACCAATATATATTGAATATAATAATCATAGGCCCTCGGTGGCAGAGTCCGAGTGATCAAATTGGAAAATGTTGTTTTCATATAAAAACTGAGCGCCTACGTAAATATTAAGTCTATTATATAATCAAAGACCCATACCCCTGTTTTGTTTTAAACTACTAGCTATTTAGCGTAGCTAAAAACACAGCGCGATTTACAGCGAGAATTTCCGAGAGTTTGACGTCATGTATTTGAAATTCAATATGGCTGACACTATGTCAAATTATGGGTAGGCTGTTGTCATTTATTGTTTTTTTCTCTTCTTAGGAAAAAGTATAAACCTATTGATTTCATTATTACTTGCAACCGACCCCAAAGTTGCACAAGATTGTTTGAAAGATGCCCTTAACCCCATTTATTTGTATAAAGTGACGAAGTTCACGGAAATTTTGACGGGTCAATGATAATGATTCAGCAGGTGGTTGTTTATTTTCGATAAGTCAACCACTGAACATTTCTTTTCGAGTTAAACCAGTTATTGATGCATGCACCAATATTGTTTCTATGTACAGAAATACTTTGTTAATGAAATCAATTAGGTTTCGTGTTTATATCACAAATCAATGTCCTAGTTATGTCAGTGTGCCTTGTTTTGCTTCATTGTGTCGCCGTGCTGTTGACACGGGACTCATAAATATAAGCCCATATAAGACATTTTTTGTGCAGATGGCTTTAATTTATTGTAACACGATTCAAAATTGTGTTTTATGTCTGTACAAATTCATTTGCCTCTTCAAAACAATTTAAACTTAAAAAAAGTCTTATGTCACTATAAACAGTGCCCCAATGCAAACCAATGCATATTGTTTGTAATTAGCCATATGGTTGCAGTTATATACTTGTAGTATATTATGCACCACCAAATTCAGAAAGATTGGTACAATGTGCATGTTTGGTTTAGCTCATCAGCATTATTCACAGTTCTAATGTTGTTATATATCTATGATTGTTGAGTAAGTGACATGTGTGTTACTGTTTGTTCCTCCCAGTTATTATCAGTATTGATTGATCGGGAGTATCTTGTAGATGTAGGTGTTCTACTATCAACTAACCATAAATAATGCATCTTCAGTCAGTAAGAAGCAATCCAATTGAGGGACTTGTTCTTATGTTGGTAAGAAAGGCTGGTTCATATGTTGTGCAAATGGTCTGCTTGTACTGCTATGATCTGCAGATTTCACCAGAAGGCATGAGGATTTGCAGTATTTGTCATTGCCAGTGTCCCATTTTTTTTCTCTTTGGATAAAAAAGTATCACTATTAAGGTTTTGGTTTTATTACAATGACGATAATGAAAATGTTGCCATTTTTGTAACCTATATCTCTAAATGTAAATAAATAAAACTGGCCATATTGTTCATTTGTTGAATGCTCTATGGTTAGTTACTTTTGTAGTATTTTGTTTGCCAATAAAATATAAAGCATTAGGAACATTGATAAATGCATGGGGAATATTGTAATGCAGTATTATTATTAATGATTGTGAAATATGGCAGTGTATTGTATATTATTGTTTGATAAACATTTCTTTTAAGGATTACAAATTTAATCATTTTAATATGAACTTATAATCTTTGTATACCACAGGGCCTTTTTTCTATGATTGAGGCTGATATTCTGCGACTTCCCAATTGTAAGAAAGCCTCTTTTCCCAATACATAGCTGAAACTCCCAATATGTTGAAATGTAATTCTCCCTACAATTTAATACCAGCTGCAGCTTAAATTTTCATACTGCCAAGCAACAACAAAATCCATGTTTTAGCTTATTTGGTACAATATGATATCATTCTTTGTGTTAGTCTTCTTTTACTTGGTCCAAGAAAAGGAACATTCCCTCTGCTAGTGGAATAAAGAATGTATATTTCAACTTTATAGTCATTATATTCATATTTTTTCTATTTGAATTTCCTCTATAAGTATGTTCTCTCAAAACAAATTACCTATTCACATGTATTATTTAGCCTTTACTGAATCCGCTCTGAAATTGGATGTGTCATGCTGTTCATCACAAAGGAGAAATTATGCTGTTTTGATCTGGTTATTATTTTTTCAGGCTTTCAGTGAATGTTTGACAGATTGCATTTAGTGAACTAGTCAAGGTGCTTCCAAAAATATACAATTGCATTTACGTGTGAGCAAGTAATCTAAGACTTAATTTTTATTATTGTGTAAACGAACATAATGGCTACTGGAACATTATCTGACTTTGTGCCAAATGTTACCACCCAAGATACAAGGAAAAGACAGCAATGTTATGAAGTGTTGTCCCGATACCTTAGTGACCCTAGGAGCTCCCTGGCATGTGATGATTTTGATGCTTTAGTCGAGGGTCTAACAGCATGGGTTACATGCAGTAATTACAAGGTAAGATCTTTTTATTGCAGTAAGCTAGCTTACTTTATTGGTAGTTTATGCAAAAATGTCACTTTCTATTCCTGATTTATTAACAGGATTCTGTGTAATGCTTTGCCCAAAACTGGCATCTTATGTATACTTGACAGACAAGCGGCTGCCACATTTCCAGATTGCTCATAATTTTTGTATACATTTAATTTATTTAGTTATAACAGTAATGATCTTTGATAAAAATATGTAACTCTTAAACCACCAGGTTTAATTTTGCCCCATTAGCTAGGGTCATTTGGTAACTTTCCATCTTTAACGGTGGAGGAAGACCCCAGGCACACCCCTGGAGAGAACCTCTGACCTTCCTTAAGCTAGCTAGACAGTTTCCTCACATGTGAAATTTAGTACTTTGGGACTCAAACTGGCAGTGGTGAAGGGTTAGTGATTACTAGTCAGAGACAATAACCGCATGGCCATGGATGTCCGAACTCTTAAACCAGTATTGTTATTTGTTAGATTGTTTGTTTTTATGTAACTTATTGTCGCCGTTTTTCAACACTTTCAGTTATATACAGCAACTGGTTCACCTAACCACGTTTTCCTGGACTGTATACTAACCAATACTAACTTACCCTTCCACAAGGAGCCAGCACCTTCTCCTCATATGGAGGAAAGTCGACATTTTTTTGTCAAATTTTCATAGAAGGGTATGACCTGCTGTGGCCGGGATTCAAACTCGGACCTCTTAGTTAAAAGTCTGGCCCGTTATTTGTTAGAAAATTAAATAAGTAAGATATGCAGGGTTTTCACTAGATGTCAAAAGTTAAGGGTCAAGAATGACCCTTGACTGATGATAATTTGAAGAGTCAACAAAATTTTCTTCTAATTCTATTGTAAATTTGACCCTTTGGTACAAATTGTCAAGAGTCAAAAGCTTTACTGATTTCAAGAGTCAAAGTGCTGTTATAAGGGTCAAATGAAAGCCATGAAGATATGCTTATTTATGTTCAGAAAATTACTCTGAATAGAGTTGATATCATGGTTTGGGTTTGACTATAAACATGCTTTTAATTGTTGCTAAATATTGCAAAAACAAATGTTGAGGTAATATTGCCAAGAAATTGCAAACTGTTGTCTGATCTTTATCTTCATGATTTTATTATAGAGATTGAGCATTACTTGGGGTCTAAATGTTCCCAGTCAAATATTAACATTTAGTAAATGCACCTCTAATTTTAATAGTCTTCATGGATCATTTTATGGAAACCTTACTTGAATTATACATGTTATATTCCTCTCTAGTGGTACCTTCCTTGTGCAAGTGTTTTTTCCTTCTATAGCAGGGTTTGTTTATAGGCGTCTCCCCTTTGGGAAAAAAAATTACATCATACTGTTTTCCCCCCAAAGTCAGTTTACATCAAGTTTTTCTCCCTTTTTGCAAAAATGCTGTGTTATTTATTCCCAAATTTAGGAAAGGCCCCCTTCCTCTACCTGTGAAAAAAAGCCCTGCTATGCGAAAACAATGAAATGTTATTTTACCAGAGGACTAATGAACTTGAAAACATTATTCGACCAGACAAAATACTACTTGCCTGCACTATATATTGACTTAAAAAATCCTCCCTAGAAATCAAATGACTGAGCATTAGGGCATGTATTGCTCTATGATGAACTATCAGACTGATAGTTCCTCGCATTGACGAAAAATTGCCCAAAATGACTTTTAGTCTGTTAACTGTAATGTCATGGAAGAACATGGGCTAGGTATGTAGTCAATTTCTTTGTTTTTAAATTGTCCTTTTGTAGTATTCAAGCCCAATTCTTCTTTTAAGTGTACATGTATTTACTTATAAACTTCTTTGAAATGGGGAAAATAATTCTGGATCTAGTTTTTTCTGTAAACCATCTAGAAATATGGTCGACTTTTTTAGTATTAGAACAGTCAACCGATTTGTAAATTATTTATAAATTATGACTCATTAATGAGGTTGGCTATTATATATATTTAGTGATTTGTCACTGGTTATGGTATTAATAATCTATAATAAAAGATTTTATGGAAAACAAAATAGTATTATGGAATAATGGATGTCCGCCAATAATTATTCACACTACCTTCTACAGTGGGTCATTACATGTAATATATTACAAATGGTTGTAAGCATTATTGATTTTCTATTCAAACCTCATGAATATTTCCATGTCTGTTGATTTTGTATGGAAATTGCATGTTATATAAAGAATATCCTTTACATGAAAGTAGAATTTACACCATAATTATACAAATGTATTGTTTGAGTTTTATCATACAAATTTCTGTGTTGTTTACTTGGAAGTTGATCATTAGACTCTGATGCTTAAATATCATTTATTGCATCTTTTATTGGATATAGAGACAATATAGGGTTTTGAATTGGTTTGTTCTTAGGCTTATCTTGGGAGTTTTTTTTCAATTTGGGAAAGCGTCCAGGTCCAGTCCAGTAGGAAAAATATGCACGAGTGATGCCCAAATTGGGAATTTTTAGGTTAGAATTAGAAGTAAATGTCTTTATTTTGATTTGGAAGGGACCATTTACAAGACCCAAACAAAGAAGGAAAAAAACTGCTGTAAAACTGTGTCCATTTATGCACCATTGCATTATATTATGATAAAATATTTCATCTAACAGTGATTCTGAAAAAAATCCTTGAATATTGTACTAATTTCTGTCTGATTTAAACCTGATTTAGTTTTTGTTTCAAATGTGTTTTTTTTTAAAAAAAATTTTATTGGCTAACTGCATTGCCGTGTGCATGCAAAAAGATTAATGGACCTTTCTGTCAATAAGTTAATTAAATTAATGTTCTTGTTAGCACTTATCTCCCCTTGTTCCTTACACAATGATTTAATCCTTTCACAGTTAATTTAGTAAAATAATCCATGTATTGAGTCTGTTTATTTTCTCTTGGGCCCTATGTTTACTGGAGCAGGTTTATATGTCAGCCTGAATTCTGGTGTGTTCAGCTTTTGTCAGGTCTCTGTTTTCTTGCAAGACTTGAAATCCCTCGTGACTTCTATTTCCTGACATCATCATGAGATGAAATCAGTAGTCTATTCACAATACATTGATACTCTGACATTTTCCTTACTTTTATCAAGCTTCACAATGATTTTATTGGATTCTTTGCAATCTGTATTGAACTGGTGTTGTGTTGTATTGTGTATGTAAATAATTGCATCGTCATCATGTAAGAATACACAGTATGTTTGCCAATGTTACATCATACTCTCAGCGACTTGTTGTTTCTACGATATTGCAAATACTTGAATACTGCTTGTGTTGGTTCTATGGATTGTATTGTGTTGTTCAGTGATTTATATTCCATAAATTGACGTATTTTAGTGTTCATAATGCATTTTAATATCAATCCAATCTTTAAGGAAATTCGAGTATGAGTGATATTCTAGACTGATGTTTTTTATTTGTGTTTTCATGGTGTGGAATCAGCATGTTAGGACATAAATATTGGTTGGCATGAACTATTAAACAACAGTGCAGCTTTTATTGATTCAAGACAAAAATTGAATGGTTGTGGTATTGGACTTAATAAAAAGTTAATTTTATTCAGTGGCTTTTATTCACATACCTGTTTAGTATGAATTAATTGATTGAACATATGAGTGTTATGAATGTGTTTGGAAAGGTTGTACAGGATACATCAGAAATTACAGTTAAGGGATAAAATGCTTATAATTTTATGTATTCAATTAGTGATAGTGAATTTTCAATGCGGAGGTACATCTTAGATATGATCTTCTCATTGATCCAGTGTTTTCTCTGAACTGACACACTTGACAGAGATTGGGCTTTGAATAAGTTACCACACCAAAGACCTAGCTTACCTTATGTGGTATTCATTTGACACACGATGGTCCGAAGGCAGATTTCACCCCCAACAGATGGTTTGAATGACCTTCTTTTACAACACATTATGGTACAGTTCCTAGTTACTTTAACATACACTGCTATGTTGAAGTAACCATACTACTCCGGGTTATTTAAGTACTTTACTACAGTTTGTGACTTAAGCTTTTGAAATTGATACAGGGAGTTGTAAAATTAAGTTATTTTAATTATATATATCCTTCTTGTGAAATCAACAAGTTTCTTGCTCAAGGTAATTTTCACTTGTCAAATTGTCAAGCAAGCGGCTTAAGTTGCAGACCGTTATATTGCAGGGCTCTCATTTGACCCTTAAAACGGCATTTTTTTCTGAAATTACTAAAATAAAGCCTCTACCTAAAAGTAGAATTTACTGTAACATTAACAAGGAATTTTTGTTGACTCTTCAAATTATTATCAGCCAAGTGTCTTTTTTTTGACTCTCAACTTTTAACTAATGAGCACCTTATGTTGGTTAAAATTATTGCATGATTTTAAATTCAATTGGTTATGATTGAAAATTGCGTTACAATATTATATTCTTTAATTTTATTTTCTATTTCAGATATCCTTAAATGGATTGGAGGTTTTATGTTTAATGATAGACCGTATGGGAGAGGAATTCAAGCCCCATGTTACTACAGGTAGATAGAGAAATTCTTCAGTTTGAGTTTATTTGCTTATGACTTATGGCTTAGTGTATGTAAGGAAATTGAAATTTTTATCTACATCTTGTTTTATCTACATCTTGATCACTGTCTTTATTTTGAAGTTATTATTTAGTGATCTTTAAGTTAGCTTACACTTGATAGATTACGTTTTATATAAATAATAAGGCCCTCCTTTAAAAAATATTGGTTTGAGGTTATGTGACCAAACCTTGACAGTGGGTAGGTAAGTTGACATTTTTTAGATAAAATTGTTAACATATTATGCTTGTTCTGAAAATGAAAAGCTGGTTAAAAGGACAAGATTTTTAAATTTGTCAATCATGTAACTGCAAACCAACAGATTGTTAGGATACTCTGAAATAAATCGGGATAATCTCTATGATTTTTTTAACATGAATGAATTAAAACAAAGATGTGTGTAAGATCTTCAACTGATGGCCTCAATAGCTTTACAGCCCTGGTTGTGATAATTTAGATCCATCCCCTTTTTAAAACAATTTCCATCTATTGTATGTTTATACTATTTGTTTATCCTTTAAATTTCAACATCTAGGAAGGTTGAAGTTATATTCTAATAGACCTACTACTGTCTTCACTCGTAACTGCTTGGAGTGGGGCAAACTTTGTAAATTCTGACACAAGCCTTGTAGCAGGCTTTCTCATTCATGAAGTATTTACCAATTGATCAGGGTTCATTAAGAACTGATTGCCTATGGAAACCATGGGTTAAAAAGAAGCAGTTGTTTTTCCATGAATTTTTTAAAGTTTTTGCAAAAATATGAACAGTTTTGGCTGGATTTATTTCTCTGGAATAAACTGGAGTTTCTCAGCACTCCATATTGCTTACTCAGACGCTTTTTTTTGTAACATTGGAGCATCAAATTGATGAAGAATGGTATTATAAAACACAGCATTCCTTTGGCTGAAGTATTGTCAATGACCAATCGTATACAGCAATACATGACGCTTACTGATAGTAAAACATAGCATCAAAGTCTGTTGCTTTGTCCAAAAAATTGGTTAATTAATTTATTTTTGAAAACCCAGCAGATGATATTCGATGACCTTAATTTACTCAATTAACAAACAAATTTACACGACTTAGATGTAATACATATTGAACCAGCGTAAATAAATAAGTTCTGAAATGTTATCTTTAAATAACAACATAATTAATTCAGCATTATGAATCAAGCCAGTGAACTTGTGTAACCAGTCTAAACTAACCTTTGCATATAAAGAAATGCAAACATTTCCAATAATGCTGAACAATGTTGGTTGCTTCCATATAAAATTCTAGTCAAAATAGACTTCAGTATTTTTCCAAGAACAGTAACTCTAAACACTTCCTCTAATTATACAAAATAAGACCAGCTAGATCACAAATTAGGTTTAGGTCAAGCAAATATGGGTATGGAATGCTTGTTGTTCAATTCCTTGCAATGTATAAAATAAGCTGGTAATGATTCCTAGTAAATAACAAAATGAGTGAATATCGATGTACACTTGCATTTATATGTACAGAATGTCAGAGTTCACTGATGCATCAGACTGTGGACTGCTGGCAAAATGAGCTGTGTAAATATCAGGAAATTCAGTCAACCCAAAAGCAGCTTACATAAACTCTGGTTATATATCAATGATATCAAATTAAAACAAGTTTTACTGTATTCATTTGATGAAGTTGCTGAAATGTGCTTGTCAGAGTGTTTTTGTTTTTTTTTTTGGTCACAACTTGTGAGACCTGCCTATGCATGGGTGGGTGGATGTACTGAATGAGTATTGGCCAACTTTTGACCAATTGAATCGTAAATCTAACAACATTTAAGTACTGAATTCCGATTTAAATTAGTACCAAATTATAGAATAGTTTCAAAAAAAACTTATAACAATTAATAAAATACACTCAAGTATAATTACATCAAATTAGACTGGTGATGAAGATAGTTCAGGAATTTAACCCAGAGAACCATAATTAAGCAAATCACCGACAAATACAAAATTTGAGTAATAAATTTGATACATATTTATTATTATGAAAATTAAGACATGTATGCTTCAATATTTTCAAACAAGCTCTAGAATTCCTTTTTCTGATTATTTTATACATTGACAATTACAAAATCTAACTCTTAAATAAAATCTAGATATTTCGACCATGTTTGGGACTACAGAAAAAATAGTTTTGATGTAGAAGTTGCTTTATTACCAAGTTAAAATATGAAATAAGATGTATAAATAACCAATCTGAAAATTAGTGTTTATCATAAACTTCTTTGTTGACATAGAAATAATCCTTTGCTTCAAACTACAAGACAGTATTTTCTTCTCTTAGGTGCTAATTTGCTGCTGACATTTAATTCAAGGTTTCTAATCATCTTCTTTACTCTGTGTTTAGGAAAGTCGAGAATTCTTATTCAAGCTATTGTTAATTATTTGTTTGTGAATGCCCCCTCTCGGATATAAATGTTATATCAGGATGAATGAATTATCATCTTATTTATTAATTTTTCAGTACTGACTGCATGTGTTGACAGACTTGGTGATTCTAAAGAACAGGTATATATTAATTATCTGGGTATGGGGTGTAAAACTGTATTGATAAACCATTGAAAATCACATCTGATTTTCATTCCTTCTTGTCATTTTTCTGGAACCATCTCTACTTTTGGTCAAATTGTATCAACATCTAAGTGTACAGCTTGAAATCTGTATATTTTCTTTAGGAAGAATTGAAATGTGGAAATCATTCTGATCACAGTGTTTATTATCTGCCTGTGCTTGTATTTTGTACAGTATGCTGATATGTGTTTATTGTCTGTACCAAGATTTTATTGTAAAGGTATCAATTTCAGGTTCGTGAACAAGCTCAGCAGTTGTTACTGAAGTTGATGATGCCAGCGTCCACGCCACAGGTGAGATTGTGTTGTTATTGAAAGGTCTTCTTAAATGTATACGTCAGGCAGGTTCTCTTTAAATTAATAAATGTTGTGTAAGAACATCACAATGTGTCATTAATGAAACTCAGCTCTCACATAAACGAACAAAAACGCCATCAATTATAAAGTGATTGTTTCAATTTTATGGATGATTCAGTGGCATTTTAAATGTGAAAATTTGGCTTAAGAAGATAAGATTAAGTTTGTTTTGTACTAGGCCTGGTGCAAACAATATGTGATATTTCAACAAAAAATAAAATTCAGAGTTTTATCAATTCATTGATTGCATTGGACAGTAAAACCACCAATATTTGTAGAAAGTACACGATTATGAACATAAAGTTTGTTAGAACAAAAAAAAGGCAAGAAATAACAAAATGTTGAGGATTTGAACTTTACAGTACATCATTAAGCATGCAGTGGTTTAATAACTTCACTATTGTTATGTTGTTATCTTATGTTTCTCATTGATGAATGTTGTAAAAATTAATAAAAATGATATATGAGGAAAACTTGAAAACCAAGTTTAAGGAAGCAAGCAAAATATTAAAGGCACGTTTACATATTTTATTTTAAAGAAATGGTAACAACTCAGTCATGTAAAAGATATTCCTCATGACAAGCAATTTCCTGTTACAATTGATAGAACTAGTGAAATTTTCACACAGTACCATTACAGAGATATGGAACATACTGAATTACTTGCAAATTTCAATGTTTCAATGTAATTTGTCCAATTTTATCTTTCCTAAATTTAGCCAAATTTATCTTTCCTATTCTTCATGCTTCCAACAGACGATTTTGTAAAAACAAACATGCAGTTTTCATAAATCTAATCCATTTGTTTTTAGCAGAGTAATTTTTTGAAATTGTTTTTTCTTTTTTTGAATATGAATCCTACAATATTGACTTAAACTTATTTGCACCAGGCCATAAATTCATCTTTGACACCATGTAAGCTGTCAGCACTGAAAATTTCTGTACTGCATCATTGTTTTATATAAATACATCTTTGACACCATGTAGGCTGTCAGCACTGAAAATTTCTGTACTGCATCATTGTTTTATATAAATACATCTTTGACACCATGTTGTTAGTAGGCACTGAGAGCTGTAATTATGATGTTTGAGTATGTTGATGTCAGATTGCAAGGAAAAATGAGTCAATACTGTATTGTTGTTAAACATAAATATTATTTTGTGAAGACTGACTATATATGTCCAATTGTTTGAGAATTAGTGAAATGGGATTGATTTATGTAGTGATTGTATTATATACAAGGTCAGTAACTCTTACTGAATTTTTTATATAGCTTTTAATGTTATTTTCTCAGTGTATCGTGATCTCAAGTTTTCATAAATGTTGAATGATCTGGTTTTGTCAGTTTGAGTATATTGACAAATTATTATTGATCATTTAGATGATGAATCATGACACCCATTATGTTGTCTAATAAAAGTATTTTCATGAAGCCAGTAATGATCCTGATTCAAAGAGGTGCATGCCCAAGAAGTGAGCCTCCTGTCAGGCCTTCAGGCCTTTGATAGTAAATGTATTATCAAGTATGCTATAGATGCCTTGTTGTAAAAAAATATGACTTGCTTATTACAAACATACATAGGCAACACAGAATGGATTTGCAGTTACTGGGTTGAATATATAAGGCATTATCACATATTTTATACCAGATTCTTTGAAGTTGGAATGTTTTAATGAAAGAATTTTGTGTTAAAACACACTACCTTTTAATCCCATTTTCATTTTTATGCCTTACCATTGAAAATGGCATTTGCAATTGAACTGTAGTTCCTGATATATTTTATTACAAGCACCTAGTTTATAAAAACCATTTTGCCTGCCCTAATGGTTCCATTCTGTTTTTCCATCTTGCAGTTTAATCTACATTATTATTGTTTTACCTTTCAGTATGTGTTTGAAAGAATTATGGGTACATTCAACCATAAATTATGGCATGTTCGTGAAGGAGTTCTACTTTGTTTGCAGAACACCATAAACAGGTAACCTAGTTACTAGTTTCTAGTTACATAACCTAGTTTTCTTGGCACGTCTGTGTGCTCTAAGCATCAATGTGCTTATTTTTTTTTCTTTTGACTTTGATGGATTTGCTCAGCTAGTTCAAAAGCAAATCATTGATGG
This sequence comes from Lutraria rhynchaena, assembly GCA_008271625.1. Taxonomy (NCBI): domain Eukaryota; kingdom Metazoa; phylum Mollusca; class Bivalvia; order Venerida; family Mactridae; genus Lutraria; species Lutraria rhynchaena. The sequence continues at coordinate 1,975,989 of VIBL01000056.1, read as the reverse complement.
GAAACCTAGAATAAAAAGTTGAACAGTATGATGTTGAAATCTTTCAATTATTTGTGCAAATATTATACCTGTAATGTATTTGTTCTTGGAAGTGTATAAAGTCCGTAACTTTGTTTATTTTTGTTTGTTTTATTTCCTGAATTGGTTATTTCCTATTGTTTGTTTTTATTTTAGAAAGAAATGATATAAAATGGAGATAATTATTATTCATTTATAATTTAATTCTTAGCACTGATGCAGTCCTTAAAATTACATTCAATGCCACATTTTCCATGGAAAGATCAAAAAGTTTTACACAAGTATCACAAGATTGAATAGTAAAGTTTTATATGTTTTTGTTGAGCCAGCTTGCTTTGAACTCGACATAATTAATAAAAATGGCAGTTCTGTGTATGTGTGTCTGTCCGTGTGTAAGTTAGTCCGTCCGATTTTGTCCGGACCATAATTTCCCTTTGCATCAATGAATTTTAAAATGACATTGCATAATTGTTCTCTCTGATGAGACAGTGTGTCATGTTATTTTAGTGGTCAAGGTCACGCTTGGGGTGTAAAGGGTAAAAATTGGCATGTTAAACCAGTGGACAATTTTTCAGGACAACAACAAATCCTTTAATGGGCTCAACATGTTGCCATTTGATGACATCTGGTTAAACTTACACATGGACATTTTACTCCTTCTTTACGCTAGCTTCCATTTGTGACATATTAAAAATGGTTTCAGGAATTTTTTTGACTTGCCGGCCCCATTTATTTTTAATCCCAAAGAACAAGAAATTAATTTACTTACCTCTAGTTGTAGTTATCTTCAAAAAAATATTTTGTTTTCATCTTCAAATATACTATCAATAGTATAATAAGGTAATTGTAATTTTGTGCATGTTATGGTTTTTAGGTATGGTGCAAGATGTCTACAATTGTCGAAAATTGTTCCATCAATTTGTAAGCTACTTGAAGACCAAACCCCCCAGGTATGTAAAAAAGTGTGTTATGTTTTGATTTACCATTATCACTTGTGTAAAGGACCCACCAGTATAAGACACAGGTAAGAGGACATCCTTGGAAAAAATGTCTTCATGTATATCACACAATTGTTTGCAAAGAAAATGACCATACTGATGAAACAAATCTAACATTTTGTTTGTTTGGGTGTTACATAAATATTTCAAAACATTATAATGGCTTTTGTCGTATTACAACCCTTAATTTGCTCAATCTGCCAACACATACTCAAACTTCTCAATCCCTTAGTAATCTAATAATTAGCGACACGATCAGCAAACATTCCCTGTTGATTTTCCAACTAGTGAAGATGTTGAGGCTAAACCAGAGTGGATCTGTGACATACTTATGACTTCCTTCCAGAAAAGTGTCGCATAGAGATCTGGTGCAGAATTTCACTGTAGTTAGTGAACTCACTCTTCGGTGGGTTACATCTATTCCTAGAGAATTGTGTTGTACACTGCTCATCCTCCCTTTTGTTAATAAGGGACAAAGTAAATAGGTCCAATATTGTATTGAGCAAGTTTTACTAGAAGAAAGGTTGGGCATCACTATAAAATCCTGTGGTTTTTGTTTTTAACACATCCTACATGTTTATCGCCAGTTTGTTGAAAATATTTATGGGCTGCTTTGTACCCTTCCTACTTTATAGGTCAGAGAAGCTGCATTGAATACACTTGCTGAAATATACAGACATGTTGGAGAGAAGGTCCGTAATGACCTATCCAAGAAAGGATTGTCTCAGCAAAGGTATGTATACATATACAATTATTTGTATGACAGGGATTGTATCCATATCTAAATTTGAAGACCAGTCTGAGAATGAAGTCGTGTCATTGGGTACTTGTAGATATAGCTCTGACACAAGCTATCAGATGCTAGTCTTTATGACTTTTTGTCCTGTATTTTTATGATAGAAAGTTCCAGGAAATGTTTCTTGCAAAAATTTTGGTTACAGTGGTAACAAAATTTACATCTGTGGGAAATTATTTTCTCCATGTGTCTAGAGAATGCGATTGTTTAAATGTGTTCATTGTCTTCAACACATTATTATTGTCATTTGTCTACCATCTATTTTATTGAGAGACTTATTTCACATATTCTTGATGTTAGCATATTAGCATTCAGCTGTTGGCTTTCAACAACACCTATGAAATTGTACTCTGTTTTAAGAAGTTCGTATTATTTTTACAGATTAAACCAAGTTTACTCTAAATTTGATGAAGTTAAAATGTCAGGGAATATGTTAGCTACTGCTGACTTGGGTAAGTAACAATACATATAGAGAGATAGATATTAATATGATATGGGCCTGTAGGTTGTCAATCCAAAAAAAAACATTGATAGTAGAATTCTTTCCCTCTTGTTGATGTAACCAAACTTATCTGTTATAAGCTCCTTTATGAGTGATATAGATTGGTATTCTTTTTTTATTTGCTGTGGTATAAGATTAATAAAAACTCCTAAGTTTGTTGTTTGAAGAAAAGAAAACAAAAAATCTAAACTGGGCAGACTCTCTTCACTGATAGTCTGTAACACTAGTTGGTTATTGTTGAAACTGTGTACATATTACATCAGTGATATAATAAGCTGTTCTGAAATCTTGCGTGATGAATAGAATAGAATAGAATAGAAAACTCTTCCTGACGAAAACTTTGTCAACCAAAGGGAGCTAACTCTGTTTTTATGTTTATTTCTTTTCAAAGGGAAGTCACTTTGGTGTTTTTTGTTAACAAACTGGTCCCCATAGACTCTGTCTGTACAGAGAAGACATGTAAAGCCCAACATCCCCATTTACATCATACACATATTGTAGCAGAAACAAAATATGCCTCGCTTATAAATCTGAAAAATTATGTTTTATTGGGGGGGGGGGGGCAATTGTCCATTTTTGAATCAATTCTTGGGTTGGCATTCTTGGAAATGGCATTTAATTTACATTAAATGTTAAACATGGCATGATGAATAAACAGTGATGTGATTCTAGGTATCCATTCAAATCTGTAGTCTCTATCACATAATGATGGAAAATGTATCAAAAAGTCATTGTAAATCACTGACTTTTTTCCAACTTACACTCATGGTATGTACATATAACATGGAATAGGGACCTGCGCACTTTGTGCATAAGCATTTTTTAAATCTTTTATTCATATCCCTCTAAAATAAATTGGTCTCATCCATACTTTACTGTTACCTGGTACATTTAACATTACATTTAGGCTTCCTGAACTGTTGAAAAACTTGTCTGACATTGGGTCTGGTAATTTTTAGAATTTCTATCTGACTGATTGAAAGTTGTCTGACCAAATATATCATACATAAATGATAAATGCTGTTAATCGTGCCTTAGTGCTGTACATCTAGTCTAGTGCTCGACAAAAATGTCAGACCAGCACTAAATTTGTCTGTCATGTCCGATGGTCTGGCAACTTTTGGAAAGCCTGTACATTTGGTATTTATAAATTTTACTGTGTATAAGATGCAGTTGTGTATAAGACGCTTCCCCGCTTTTTTAACAAATCTGCGGGAAAATATGTATTATTGTGTATAACACGCACCCAAGTATGACGAAATGTTTGTCTGAAATCCGAACTGACATCGATTTATTAGGAGTCATGCTTACAAGATTTAGTGCTGTAATATGTACCTTCATATATACTTACTTAAACATGTGAATTACAACTTGCTTAAAATGTTATACAAGTTGACATGTTACCGTTCATGTCAGTTATTTCACACTTTCATTGTCCCCCACTGGTGATATAGTGTCTATGAACTGTCTACTCCAAGTTACCATAGAAACTCAAGATAATCTATTAAAATCACTCATTACATGCATATTACAGAAATATTTTTTTAAAGTTGTACATGAATAAAAAAAATATGAGTCAATGTCGAGCTGCAATGTCGAAAACATCTACGGATTGAGAATGTTCTGAAACTGTATGTACATTCGGATAATACGTTTTCGTCTACGGTCTATATCACTCCAGGAAAACATGTTGTTGGTTTGTTCTGGTGTATGTGATGCACACCCAACTTTTTATATATTTCTTGGTGAAAAATGTGGATCTTATTCACAGTCAAATACAGTATGTCATTGTTTCTAGGAGTAAAAAATTAAGTGCCATTCTTATAACCTACTCACTTCTGAAATTAGTGGTAAACTTACCCCCCTTGGTCTGAAATCAGGGGGTAAGAGCAGTATTTTTGGGGGATATGAGTGTTTTTTTAAAAAAAATGTATACGCATACGAATCGAAAGTTGTGAAGTTATCAATTTTTGACAAAAGCATAGTTGCTATCTAGAATAAACAAAACCAGTCTGGTTACAAGACCAGTCACAACAACGCATCGATCAAGGAGCGTCTATTTTTGTTTTGTGATGGGTTTTTCCAGAAAATTGGCAATTCGTCCCTGTACATATTCGTACGAGTGCGATCTCGCACCAGATCAAAATATGTTGCGTGATTTCTGATTTTGTTGCTATATTAAGTTAGTCACTATTTAATGTTTTATAGTATACTTTATCCAGGAAAAAAAGTATTATGCCTGTCATTCCACAATACAATACAATGGTTGATATTAGTGTTTGATACACGTTTGTGTTTCATTATTCTAAGTCATCAGTTCAGCATATCAACTTATAGGGTTCTTTTATTTTTGTATTTTTCAGCATTTTATACTTAGTGTATTTATTCACAGATTCATATCTTAACACTTTCCATATTTGGACTTAAGTTTGTTTGATTTATTGCTCGTACAATTCAATGGTAGCCAAGATATATATAGGTTGATATGAATATAAACATACTTATCACTGCTATTGCTTGATACCCCTGTAATGTTGACATTGTTTGATTACAGTTAAATGATCGACCCAGATTGAAATAAGGTTAGGGACATCTTAAACAGATATTTATTTTAGTCTAATGTTTTCACTACATTGTGACACCTAATCAAAGTTAAGTTTGTTATTTTTTCCTGGAGCAAAAAATTATTTACAAAAATATATTACCATCATTGATAAATGACTTGAGCTCCAAATGTGCTTGTCTTCTGTCTGTTTTAATCATTTTCTTTGTTAAAAAATTATGCGTTTTACTCATGAAAGTATTTGATTGTTGATTTTTATCTGATTTTATACCAAGCAATTGTTTTCCTTCTTTGTTTGGGTCTGGTAAATGGACTCTCAATATTACCAACCTAAAAATTCCCAATTTTGGCATCACTCTGTGCATTTTTTCCCAATTGGATTGGACCAGGCTCTTTTCCCATATTTTTCCAAAAATTTAAAAAAATCACTGTATACCTGCCTCTTTAATACACAGATGACACCCTTACCTAAGTGATTATGGTACATTAAAATCTTGGTATTAAGGTCACCATTTGGACCTGAAAAGAAGCAGTCTTAATATAGATGTGGTCTATTGTCAAGTTCTAATACTGAAGAAATGTAGAAAACTGGTCCAAAATTGAGTGGTTGTTATAATGAGGTGGTCATGATATTGAGTTGGTCATTTTTGAGGTTTTGTTCCACTTATAGAAATTGAGCCTCGACTTACTATAATATTGTTTCAATGTATGAATAATGTGTTGTACTGGCAAACCTGAGTTAATGGCCATGTGTAAATAAAAGTCACTCATGAAATAAGACCCCTCTTTAGGCCATAAAAATAGTTGGTATTTACAGTTACCTGTCTGACTGTTCTTTTGGCACCCTTAGTTTCTGACGGCATGATGCTCTAAGTGTCTGACTGCAAAATCCTAAGTGAAAATATTTGGAGACAAATCGTACTTCCAAGATAAGTTTAGAAAATAAATATAGAATAGTTTTTTGGATCTTCCTACCCCAGTTTTTTGGTCAAGTACCATATATACTAAATGGTAGAAAATTTTCATGTAATTGTAATTGTCTGAGACTTTGGATACTCATGACAGCCTTATAGTCTGTACTGTATTTCTTAAGAATGGACGTTATAAATGAAACCATCTCTTTTGAGAAGTCTAAAAATCACTTGATGGTCACTGAACCCTGTCCTACACATATACTGATTGTACACCCATCGTTATAAATGATATGTCTTAAGAATTAATTGTGTATTATTGACTAACTTCTTGTACTTTAAGTTTAATTGGCTTACTAACTCAAAGGAAAAGCGGGTGGGGTGATTCTTTTTATTATTTAGTCTATTTCAGTATGTGTACTATTTGTTAACAGTTAAGCAGTTAGTTATGTCAACACCATTAACAGTTCAATATTGTAGTTGAAAAGCTTTTGTACCTCTACATTTACCATGTTTTTATGGAGGTCATTGAAAAACTGAAAAGGAATGTAGAATTAAAAGTTGGTTATTTAATAGATTACTACGGTTGTCTAATTTTATGTATATTTTGATGAATGGTGACATCTCAGGTCATTTACTGATAATAATCACATGAAGAAGAGTGCATTAAGCCGAAAAACAGAAAAAAAATCAAACAAAATACAGTGTATCATTTGTGTACTTCAATCTGAAATTTAAGTTTGTGGTTAACAAATTATTTCCCACGGGTTCAATACTATCATCGTCGTTCGTTTTTGGACTTATTTCTGTTACACAGGATTTGGTTGTAGAAATAACATGACTGTTCAAATTTACTTTTGTTGACATCAGTTCACAGGACATTAAGTTTTTTTTTGAGAGACTATGTTCCAATATCTGATGCATTTCGGTCCTGTTTTTAGAACTTTGAAGTTTGTATTGTGTTGTTGTTGTTGTTCATGTACCCTTTCAAAATGTTCTAAAAGCTCATTAATTTTTTTCCTTCTTTAATAAAGGATTTCATATGATGTATATTTATAATGAAGAATATCAGTTTATTAATGATGTCTGAGAATTCTCTATACATTACTTCAGGTCTAGTTGATTGACCAAGTATCAACAACAAGATGTCAGACTGGTCTAAATTTATGTGTGTTTGATTTATGTGGGTTCTTACTTACCTTGACATTTTATGAATGAATTACAAAAAGTAAGCTGATACTGTGTGTTCAAATACAAAGAAATGTTTGTATTCTCAAATCAAATCCTTATGTTACCTGTATCAGTTTACAGATTAAAGTAGGTATGAAGGTGGAAACTGTGTATTTTATATTTCAATTTCATATCACTCATATTGTACATTTACCCAGCAAACAGATTTTATACTGTTTCTTGTATCAAGACTTTTTTACATGAAATATGAAATGCTTTAATGTTAATGCTTCTGAGGGACATTACAGGGCTATTAGTGTCCCCAACTCCAAATATAAACCTTGAAGGTGGTAGAAATGAATTTCTGATGCCAATAATTTGTTGATAATTTTACATATTTGTTTGAGACTTGAATTGTGAAGTTGATGTAAGATAGTTGTATTTATTGACACCAGCAGGCTTGTTTTGGGTTTGATCCTTGACTAGTACAAATCACTAGCCCCTCACCATTGTGAGTTTGAATCCCGTGCAGACCATACAAGTTCTTGTATGTGAGGAAACTATGTGGATTGACCCTGGTGTAAGCCTGGGATCTTCCTCTAGTGATAAAGCCAAATGTCCTTGGCTGTTGATGCAATGAAAAACCACAGTATAAAAAAAGTATTGCATTTATCTGAAGCTTTGCTGAGAAAACGGCTGATTTGATGAGATAGTGTTAACGTTTTTTTGCTATTCTTTATCAAAGTCTCATCAATAAATAACATTAGTAGAGTAGAGTTACAATAGACTAGATACATGTGCTGGTTATTGTATATACAAAAAGACAACATAATATTTGCTTTGCTGTAAAGCTAACTAATTGAACATACTTGACATATATTTGCAACAGTAATACAGAGAAGAAATCGCAAATTGAACATAAACAAAGGCCTAAAATAATGTTCTGATTTAATATATTGACCTTGGAAAAAGAGCACTTTTTTGTGCAAAGTAAGCAAATGTTTGAGAAGATCTATGATCACACTACTCTTATTGTAGATGACCAGATCAGCAGTTCCTTCTTGTGAATAATTAAAAATGTTTTATATTATGTAGTTTATGTTGTATGTCAAAACTGGATAGAACTTATGGGATAAAATTAGATTCTAAATTAATAACTAATTTAACTCCTAGGACGATCTTGAATGAAGACCACGATTTTACTTAATTGACACTGGGTAAATTGTATGTGCATAGAATTATGTAACTTTAATTACAAGTTGTTTTGTTTGTGATACTCTATCAGTAGTATTACATGAATAAATAATTAGCAGATAGTTGGGGTATGAACATTTTACCATATAGTTGTTTGTGTAATTGATATGGAGTAGATAAACCACATGTTAATTAGATATACATATTATATGCAACACTATGTACATAATTAATATGTAGATACGAAATTGTCTCTCTGACTGAAAGTACACTGACTTTTTGTCCTAAATTTGGGTATCTTTGTAAAAATTTTATCTAAATGCCTTGACTATGAAGTATTAAAATGTTCGTAGTCTCTGCTTACCTTAGCAATCATATTTTTTCTGCCCGCGCAAAACTTTTCTTGCTTAGTTTTGTTCATGCTGATATTTTCATATGAACTATATGTTTGAATAGAAAAAATTGTACTAGAAAAAGTTCTTCTGATCTATTGACATTTTTGGGGGATGCTTGCAGAAACCATTTATTTATTTTTTAGCCTTACAGAGCTTGCCTGAGTGCACCAATATTTCTTTTGATGTTTTAAAGTGATGTTAGTCGCTATAAATTACTCTCTAAAGTTGAATTTAGGTAAAACGTACCAATTTTGATTTTGATGTATTTTGTACCAGTTTTTACAAATAAAATAAACAATTTGTACAGGAAAGTCTGAAGAGGAACATGGTGCTTTCATACTTTTTTATCAAACTTTTCAGTTAAATTTATAATAATAAATCTTAGTTAAAATATTAATAGATGACAACTTTTGATGTATGAAGGCTTGATTTTGGCCTTGATGATTTTTAAATAAAAGTTGTTTTTCAGGTGTGGTATCTGTTTGGTATACTTGTGCTATTCCCCAGTTTCATAAAAATTTGTTCATCAGTCTTTCTGACTGAAATTGTTTCTTTCATTTACAGGTTGTTTACATTTCATTGGCAAACATCTCAAGTTTAATTTCCTTTCTCTATTTAAATTATCTCCCTTTGTTACTTAATTTATGTAAATATTGATATTGTGAAATTTGTCAAGTTCTGTAATTTACATATGAATGCATCGCTTCAAATGTACATCTGTTTTGTCGTATCAAATAATGTATAAATGATTATCTATCTTGATATTAAATGAAATGCTTTGCCATTCTCAAAATTTACATTGTTTACAAAAAGCCACAGATCTGATGTATAGAGGGTTAATATGGTTTTACTTATCACATGTTATTGATGATTTAAACCTGCGTAGAAGAAATCAATATATTTGATGTGTTTCTGTATTGCGATAACTCTGTCAACTGGAAAGCTCCTAAATTGTCTTTAATCATACAGAAATGTCAACTGGACTGAATGTTCAGTCTTATTCTGTTTCTATATTAGTACTGTTATTGACACAGTAAACAGTGGAAAAAAACTTGTCCCAATTCCTGTATCATAGTATTCCCGTCACCTTCAAATATTAATTAGTTTCTATTAAAGCATTAGATCAATTGAGTTTGTGTGTAGTACACGCGTTAGGAGCAGCTGTTTGTGTTGGTGAATATTTACACTGAAAAATTTAAATTTATTAATTTGGTACTGAATTCAATAGTTACATACATAATTAATTTGGATGTTTGTAATATTTTGATATGAAAAAAGTGAGTTTTAAACTTATATTATCAATGTTCTGTTTGGTGTAGAGTATTGCTAAGTCTTTACTAGTTCGGCTTAATGTATGAAATTTGAAACATTACCTTTAGTACCTTGTGATATAGAGTGTGTTGAAATTGATAATAGGTGTTGGTGAATTCTGGATAGGGCAATTGTAATAGTGGTGGCACAAAAATTGGATCAAAATTTTAATTGAAATTTAATTATGGTTGCCTAAAAGTTGACACTGTGCGGACTTTATTTCATTCTTAAACGTTATAATATCATGGAGGAAACAAAAAGGCAATGTTTGTCACTGTATTACTGGGAATAACCTTTCCATGATCTAACCAAAGGTCATGAAAGACATGCATTGTCGTAGTCAGTTACCAGTATAATGAAAACAATTCTAATGTGAATCTTTGGAGCTTGATGTTTTGCCTCATTGTGAAATACATGATGTACCATTGTTTCTGTAGTTACATGTATGTAGATGATAGTATATTTACATAGTTGTGATGATTTATTTCAAATGGAATTCTTTGTAATGACATATTTAGTATGATTTATCTTCAGTTAAATTGTATGTAAATAAGGGCATATTTTCCACCAGTTCAAAGTTGTTGTAACTGCGCAATAGTTCCACTCAAAGGACACCAAATATGTGTGTCTAGTCACAGCAAAGATAGATACACAATTTTCTTATAGTGAACTTGTATTTAGTTTTAACCCTTTGTCTCATAAAACCACATTTCCCAGCGTCTGATGCAGACGACTTCAAAAACCTTATGGCAAAGAGACCGTTGCTTTTAATGAGTAATGACTTCTTTTGCCACAATGTTTTACACTGTGTCAGGGAGAAATAACCCATTTTTCTTACATAAATTGATGTTTTGTGTATTAGTTTTGAATTTGGAGGTGTCCGAAGTATGCTTAAGAGGCAAAGGGTTAAGTCTCATTTTGCTCTGTTTCTGTATTTTACTGTGCTTTCATTTTTGACTATGTGAAAGGTAGAATTAATGCACATTCATGTTTAAGTCTGAGTCATTTGTATTTAAATAAGCTATAAATAGATGTTATTTTAATACACTGAATAAATTTATAGTCTTCATAATTGATGCATCCTGAGTGTATAATTTTAAGGTTATCTTCTCATCATAAAGGCGCTGATGAATATTTGCTAAACTAATATCTTCTGTCTCATTTTTTTGAAATTCTGTAAAAATATTCAAACATAACAAACAAAACCATAAGCGCAGAATACTTGCATTGTCATTGAAATTTTCTATAATTCTGCATTTACATGGCTCAGAGTTGGAAAATTAAAACTAATTGGAACTGTTTTATCAGTCAGAAGTCACTTCACACAACAAGGATTGCTTTGGCGTTTTTTTTTTCTTTGTTAAGTCTGCAAAAATATATGTATTTTCTTCTGTTATTGATGCTGTCTAATGTCACATGTGGAGCACATGGTTTAAGGTTTACTTGTAATTCTACAATTTGTTTTTCATATCCAATATTTCGTTAAATAAATGTGGCAAAAACAAATGGTTGAAATGATGCCAGATTTTTTATGTGTTTAATCTCAGTTTACTAAAGTTTATATTGACTGCCCTTCAAGTAGACCTCTGATATAGGATCACAATACTATAACTGGATCATGCACGGTCAAGTTTGTTGACATTCGGTTCATTGGGTTGACTGTAATAATATTGTACGATATTGATGTAGGAGATATGTTCAATATTTGGAGCAATTTGGTTTAGGTACGATATGTTAAGCTATGATCTTTGGTGTCAAAATTAGTGTATGTGTGTATGTTTTATGGGAGAATTATGTATAATTGAGATTTCTGAAATTGTGTCAATGATGAAGTTATATGCCGTTTTCATTTATAAGGAAAAATAGATTCATTGAGTCACATTGGGGTCGTCGTATACCTTAACTATGAATATGCAATGGATTACATAGAGATATTATGAATCTTTTCAATATGAAATGTGATTTCGTTTTGTACTGGTAAACATTATAGATGTTATGGCTTTATATGCGTGGTAACTCTTTGTTGCAAAAGTATCAAACTTATCAAATTGTGGAATTAATTTTATAAGGAGATTAAGTTAAATATGACAGGGGTCGGATCATAGTTAGTTTAATACATTACTTAAATCTTCTGTTTGTGTTTAGAGATACATTTAATAGGATTTTAATGTGTGTGAAAGTCCATTGGTTAAAAATGTTATTATGATTTCTAAATCCTAAAAGGTATGATGTTTATAAATACTTTCCTGTGGCGTTAATGGGAAGTGATATATTTGATAATCAATATCTTTTATCTGTTTAAGGCTGAATAAATGATTTTTTTGGATTACATTTGTATTTCATGTTGAATTATTGAATATTGGAAGAAAATGTGAGAATATATAGTGTTTGACATGAAAATTTGATCAATATTATATTATGTATGATGGGATAAGAGGGCATTTATACCTGTACATGTTGTTATTTTGGACATTTGCCTGTACCTTGTGTTTATATGACACTGTTTGGTTTATTGGGTCTATAATAGGTACCCTAATATTACATTTACGTAATATTTGCTAAATTACCTCAGATTTGTGTTAATTTATTCAGAAATTCTGTGATGAAGACATCAGTCATTATTATTAATTTGCACATGAATTTGTTTTGTTAATTAGGATATTGATCTAATTGTTGGTGTGATTTTGAAAATTTTTTGTTTGATTTCATGGATGTTAATATGGTATCTTAGTGTTTATGGCTGTAAAGCCTTCTCAGTATGCTGGATTGTTGAACAAGGTAGTATGTCTGGCTCTCGTCCTACTTTTTCTTTATGCCAATTTTGACTGAATATATTGAGTGCATTTTCATTTGTTTCTCATCCCTGTACTGGAGTTTACAGATTCTGACAGAATTAGGGGGAGCGGGTTGTCACAAGTAGGTAGCCCAGGCACTGACTGCCATACATAAATGAAATACAGTTTATTATTGATGTTAACCTTAGTTTGAAGGTATTGTGGTTTCAAAGATTGTATTTATGGTCCCATAGATATTTTTTATGGTTTTGTATATTTTATTTTGTGATTTAAAGCATCATTAAATGTTAACAGTTTTAAATTGCCTTATTTATCCATCATTAGACTGGTATTTTGTTGAACGTTAAGAATACTATTTATTGGTAGTAAATTAAATTGCATGGGAAAATTGTTGTAGGGATTTATTTAGGATAAAGATATGATTATCAAGCTTGACTTAGTTTTGTATACAAATGCTGTATGAATCAGGGGTTTTAACAAATAAGTCCCGAAGGCACAATGAATTAATATCATATATATTGCGGCAACTTTTTTGTGTGTGTAGTTTGTAACTCTTGATTATGACATATTTTACATCTCGTATCATTTCCATAATAGACGTCATCTTTTGTATGATGTTCTAGGACAAGGTAGCGACACATTTACCACTTGAATTAAGTTAAAACTGAAGTGTGTCTTTAAATAATTTGAAGATTACCAATGTTGGAGGTCATCTCTGTTCTATCTGATATGGGAAGGAATGGCAAAAATGGAACAAAATGAACTAAGTCAGCGTGTAATGAAATCAGATCATGTGCTTCTTATTGATATCACAGTTCTGGATTAGGGGAGGCACAAGCTGAAAAATCAGGTGTTTTATTAAAGGATAGTTTTATGACATTTTCTTTGGCTTGTCATCAGTGTGATTGATAAAAATATCTTGCAACACTTATGATATCATTACAATACATACTTAAAGTGTGACTTGGATAATTAATATGAAGATCTTAGTGAAAATGTTACGTATTAAGGTACAGTGTTTGGATGATTAAAATAAAATTCTGCCAAATAAATGGAAATTCGAATAGTTCCGTCCATGTTTTCATCAGGCTGTGATATATTTATAAACATTAATCAGTATGTATGATATTGATGAAGATGATGAAGTGTTTCTGACGAACGAGATTGAAGTGGAAATTGAAAAAGAACTTTGGTCATCTCCGTTAATGAACTATACCTCCCCATTTGATGACTATAGGGATCTATATGCAGATATAGATGTAAATAAACCACGACATTCGTCAAACAGCAAACTTCCAATTCCACTTTTTCCTTCAAGTAAGTATTTTACCACTGTAACATAGTTTAATGATTACAAATTTCCTTATATTCATAATTATGCTATGTAAATATTTGAAAATAAAATAAAGTTTCTTTCAATTATAATGATTAAAGATACCTTTCCAAACTATGGTTTGGAGGGCCATGTTTCTATTGTGACGGACCAAATGATAATCACAGTGGGTTTGTCAGACTTGAAAATAATTGTTATTCCAACCATCTTCATAACTTCAGACCTTTCATTTAATACCGTGAAGGTTATGTCCGCTACCTTGACTTAATGGATGATTTATTTTGTAACATGACTGTTTTAGGGTTTTGCAAACTTTCCATTAATATCATAATCATACAAGTGGGGAAAGAGGGCAGTCAATATTGTATTCTTTGAATTATCTCTTTAAAATGCTTCCAAAAAAATGTAACATCCCTCTGGTGTTTATTGGAGTATATTTGGTACATTGTATTGAGGTAAACTTCCAGTCTCTCCATATTTAAACACCCATGTCTTAAGTTTGATGTATATTTGTGAACAAGGTCTATGCTGTTGTATTTAGTGTTTTTTTTGTGCCCCTAGTATCAGCAGTAGATGCAGGACATGTAGTGATTCATCTGTTCATCTGTATGAGATTTACACAATTTTACCATTTGGTTTCTCACTTTGATACTTATACAGTTGTTACTTTGACTATCCACAATCCATCCATATCGCCCAACATTGAATTGACCTTGACTTTATTTGAATGTATAAAATTTTATATTGGTTATTTCTTGGTTAACTAGGTTGTACTCTTTCATCTAGCATCAATGGTCATTTCTTGGTTAACTACATTTTACTGTTTCACTGTTTTTACCTGTATGAACTAAGCCGGGGGGGGGGGGGGTAAATATGTTTATTTAGTGTCTTGTTTTTATGGATTCCTTATACAGTAATATCACATTTGCAGAAAACATATATTATCTGTACTTAATTGTTAGCTTCTATCTCTAAAGTTAAAATTTGTGTGAAAACATGATGAACTACTGTGAAATCCTTAGGAGAAATGTAGAAACATGATAAGTAGGCATTCACGTCAACAAAGGTTAAATGGTGGTTAATGTCCTTATACAACTTTTAGGTTTGAAATAATGAAAATAGCATTCAAAGCAAAAACACATCTCTCCACAACTTGTTTGTGCCTTTGTAAGGCCGTCTAAATGCAGATCAACATGACAACTTGATTTAATGGTACTAACTAGGAAATAAAATTTCAAAAAACACATATATTATATATACATGGATATTGCAATTATCTCTCCTGTTACTCCCTGTAATTCTGAAGGAATTCACCTTTGGAAGGAAAAGAAATGGTCTGAAGGTGGTCCTATAACAAGTTGGTATATAGTGGATTTGTTACAAATTGAATTGATCCAAAATTAGTGGATTCTTGTAATGAGTTTGTCTTTGATATTGTAATGGTCATTGTGTGAGGTTTTTACTGTACACCTAGACACAGATTAACATGCATTTTTTATGAACACAAAGTATTTATATAACTTTCAGTTGTACTTATTGTCATATATATGTATATATATGGATACAACTTGATTTTAGACACACATTAGTATTTATTTCACTTTCAAGCATACTTTAATGTATGGATGCGTTTATTTGTTCTGATACATGATAACCATGTTCAGAATACAAAACTTAGACTTTCAAATTTCTTCTACATGGCATACCTGCCAGATTTAAGGCCAGCACTCTATTTTTTTCTTGGGTTTACGAGAATTTGTCTTGGTTGAAAAAAATGACTGGTTTGATCGAAAAAGTTAAGTATGCATTCACAGAATGAATTAAGGTATTAATTAATTAAGGTATTAAGGTATGCATGCCAACCTTTTTAGATGGTAAGTCGAGAGGTTAGGATGGAAAAGTGAGTGATACCATAATTATACATTAGAATTTTGTTCGAACAAGATTAATTAATAAAATACATCTAATATTACATTTTCTTTCAATTAATGATTTTGAATTACATTTTATGGAACAAAAAATCCTGAAACATGTAAGATTCTGGTCCTTGGAAGGATGCATGATATTTGCTTGGTTGATTATCAAATGTAATTTTCTTTGTTCCATTGTTAGTATGATCAACATACAGATTTCTTCTTGTTTAATTCATATTCAACAATGATTATTATTGTATTTTTTATGTTTTGTAGAATTGAGAAAAAAAACAAAATTAAAATTGTGAATTTCTTGTTTTTTGTTTAGAAGATAGGGCCGTTTTGTAAACCAATAGACAAATAAATAGTGGCCTAAGCATTGAAGCGAAACAATTAATTGTTTAGTAAGTGTTGACTAAATTGAAACAGTTGCCTGTGGGAACTGTCAAATAATAGCTTAACTCATGCAGCTATTATTGTGTTACAAAACATTGAAAATTTATGAAGTTGAACTCAATTAGCCAACAATGTTCGTTGGTTGCCTTGCACAAAGATCAAAGTGTATTATGGTGTGTTTTAAACTGATGAAAGTTGTCTCAGGACTCTTAGTCCCCAATAATTTGGGTTAACTGTCTCAATTTTATTTTATGTTTATTTCAAATTCTGTTAGGCTGAAATTGTCTTATTCAATGAATTTGTGTCTTGCTCTGGTATTGATGGTGTATGAGTGTTTTGTATTTTCATGCTCATGTGGGTTTGGTTTCAGTTTCTGTTCATTTTCAGTTTAATTTGTCAGTATCTTACCTATATCCTTCCTTAACGTAATATTATCCATCATTTATCAATCTGTGTTTGTCCCATCTTGTTATTGACATCTGTATCACATTATGTGACATTTCATCATAGGTGTGGTGAATGATATAATGGACAGTAATTAGTGTTCAATTTCGCTTGTAACAATTATCCCATAGATTGGTTTGTCAATTACTCTACCTGCTTCTACACTTTACATTTCAAGTTTTTACCAGCAAAAATTGAAGTTTAAACAATACAGGTTATGGAAATGGTTTTGAATCATCTCCAGTTTTTCTTTCTCAAAACAAGCCAGTGTCCTGTGAAATGTCAACCATTTAAAGTTATTTTATCTAATGTTGTTGTTGTTGTTGTTGTTGCTGTTGTTGTTGTGTTTTGCTTTATTTCCTCAAATCCAGCAGTACAGTAAAACAGGGGATGTAACTCTTACATCAATATGTAGCTGTGAAAATGTCAATTGAGATGATATTGTTTACATGTTGGGATTTATATACTATGAGATGTAAATGACAACTTATATTGAAACGATAGTTCAGTGAATAATTTATATTGAATGTTAATTTTTAGAAATGGTCTGAGGTGGTTTTAATATTGAAGTTGCTACTAAATGAAGTTTTACTACGCAATCTTTTAGTAATGTGCTGCCTATATGCATATATCATAAATGCCCTCCTCTTGTCTTATGAATTTTTAATTTTGTGAGGTATTAAAATCTTGCAAAACAGGTTTAGAGTGAGAATTCATATTAAACCATTTTATGCCCCTTTATGTACAAGAGAATACATTATCATACCTCTGGTTATTACATTTATTGTCATTGTCTTAAAGTGAAATTGTTACATTTCATTTGGATTTTCTCATTAAATTTAATCTTTTATGGAAATCTGTTGACGAAAATAATAAAGGATAAAGTGAAAAACTTCTCTAATAATTTGCTGGCTCTATATGACCCACTTTTGACATTATCAGGTCATTTACAGTGTTGCTCTTTGAGTTGATACCTGATTATTCTTTTGTGTCAATTAATGTACTTGCTGTTAAAGTATTGTATTGATAGACCAAATGTTCCCTCATATATGTGACAAATGGTCTTAGTTTCATTTTATTTTACAGATGATTTTTAGATACATTTGACATAATTTGAAGAACTATTAAAGCATTTGTAGTGAGTCAGGATATTCTTTTTTCTATACAGGGGTGGGGGGTCATTAATTAGGGGCGGGCATTAATTACAAGATATTCGGTAGCGGATCTTTTCACAATCAGTTTCTATATTGAGTGTATCAATTTCCTAGCATGGTATGTATTGAGCACTTTGTTTATATCCAGGGATTAAATTCACCGATACCTTACACTGCCATGCCCTTTTACTTGCTGAAATATGTCTGATTTGTCACAATAATAATAGGCCTGTTTTAAATTTCCATTTTTTCCACCACTTTGAAAATTTGCCAAATTTTGACTAATACGAGTTCAATAGCGTTAATATGGCTGAATAAGTTTTGAAATGTATATGCTCATTTAAAGACCTATTTTTATGATATTACAATATATGCACAAATAATTGGAATATATTTTATATTATAATATGTAAAAATATGATGATAAAAGATAGATTTAGGAAGCTATATACTGGTAAGAAGAGTTTGTTTGTTGTTTCATTGTCTCTCTGTATGCAGGTTGTTTATATTGTTGATTAAAATACATAACAGAGATCTATCAATTAGCACTGATTTAGAAAATTGTCTTTTATTTTATAGACACCAGACATTTTGATTGAACATTGTTTTTATTTTGAGTGTTTATGCAAGGTCATTTAATGACTAATGCCAGTAATGGTATATGTAGATTTTATTTGTTTTCCTCTAAGTCTTCTTTATTCTTATTTTTTTCATCCAATTTTTGTCTTTAGGGTGTTTTTTTTTTAAATTATGATTTCAAAATGAAACATTTATAATTAACCTCAGGAAGATGTACCCTCTCCCAGGTTTTTATCATGCATGTGCTCATGATTGGATTGTTACGTTATGGAGAACTGCTACATTAGTAGATTCATACTGCAATCATTTGTACAGTGGTGAACAATGTTAGGTTCAAATTGGTGTTGTTATGTATTGGTTATTTTGACCTTTTAGGGTCAAGGTCATATGCCTTGTATGAATGATTTGGTTAGCTTTTGAACTATACACATTTATTGAGTCTCTCTATATATAACTGTTATCTTCAGAGTCAGTACAATTTCCATGTTGTGAACTAATTGTGCTCCCAGAATGTTGCAGCTGTTTTTATGCTATGTGCATGGTGATTGTAGCATCCATCTGTTACTCTGTCTGTCTGTTCTTCCATCCGGATTTAATAGACTATATTAAATCTGGGAAACCACCGAACAAGATTTTTCATTGTTACTAATTATAAATTCTGTGTAGAAACATATTGAAATATAGTGGCTATGGGACAAAAAATGCATCATCAAATACATGTGATTAGTCATCAATGGTGAATTTCATTTCTAAAATATTTTCTTGTGTTGGTAAATTATGAACTAGAGGTGCTTGTTTATTCACATTGTTGAGTGGTATGCGGGATGACATATGTTGCAAAATTTTGACTGTGTCAACATTGTGGCAACCAACAGGTCTTTAAAGCCATATTGTATGGCTTTCATGTAGAACCTTCTTATAAGACTCTCTTCCCTCTTGTTTATTTCTGAATATATAAAAATGCATCTTATAGGCTGAAACAAGTTTACCTTTTCAAAGTTTTGTTTATCTCATTTTGTTAAATTTCATTACACCAAAATACCACACCTGCAGTCACATGTTTAAAACTGTCTAATACATATAATATTTGACTATAAGACTACCACAGATTTTATTGATCTGTCAATTTGTTCCATTCTTGAGACTTCTGATATCATTTACCACAGTTTTAATGGCAGTCACAGTGCTGACAGAAGTGCTTGTATAAATCCTACACTTATTTTTATATGCAATGCTGATGGTTAAAATACAATTTATCAAAAGGTTTCATTTTAAGTGTAGTTAATTTTGTTCATCATTTCAACATTTCAATTTTTTCCAAAATAATGATAGCCTTTAAACTGAACATGTTATGGCACTGTGATGTGAAAATATGTTAATTTTTAGGAGAATGAAATGAATGATTAAATCTTAATTAAATGAGTCCTATGTTCAATGTTGATGTGTATTATTATATGTAGAGGGGATGCTGTAGAAACCATACACAATCATGTCTACGAAGTTAAGTTGAACTGTTAACTCTCTGTGTTGGTATGTAGAGAACCTAGATGAAATACATTGATAAACATTTTCAGGTGAGCTGTGGAGTTAATGAATTATATGCATATACTTGTATTTTGTAGTTAACAGATAATGTGTACATTAGGTTTTAGTTTACATGCAGACTACTGTAGTACGTTCAATGAGTCTTAAATGTTTCCTATTTGCAAGAAAATTCAATTTGTTTTGAAGTGATTGCCGACTTGCATGTTTACTGACTCCATTCTCTGCGAGTTGTTAATTGTCAGAAAACACGTTTGGGCACAAATAAGTACTACTTAGTAAGTTTCATTTGGAAAAAATTATCTATAGTTATATTTATCTTACATGCAGCTGAACATGATTTGATTCATGGAGTTTTGTTATGTTGGTCCAAGAACTGTTACATACAGCCCTTAGATTAAAGTTGCGATGATGTCTCTGATTAATGATTATCCATTGACTCATGGTCCTATTTAGTTTATTAGATTATATGTAATCATGTGTTAGTAATGTATAAATTACAGCATTGACCTGTACTCAAATCTGATACCTTTGCAAACATTTAGTTCAATTTCTTGTGGGATATATTATTAGCCAGCCCCTTTCTTTCCCTTCATTGCACTGGTCTTGATTCATCTGCTGGACATGTTCTACTCTTGAAATGAATAGGAGGATGAATGAACAGCTGTTTCCACTCAACCCAAACTACTCACTGAGTGTTTTTACTGCAACTTTGTTATTTTTTCCTCTATGACTGATATGTATTAGATGAAGAGTGTAAGAGATGCTAGCTTACTCCAGGTGCTTTTGTCTATCAGTAGGACTGCTGTCTATGTCTTCTATTTCCTGTAAAACGTGCTCCTGTTAGCCGCCTGGGATTAATTAGCTATGTTTAACTCCGATGCATGTGTTAACAATTGCAGAGAAACTCTAGAGATTACACTCACTCATTTGTGCTGAGTTTACTTTCAAAACTTTAGGTTCTTATGTATTCCTTGTGCTTACTTTTTTGAGTAATGAGCGCAGTCAAATTACCAACTTCTCTACCTTCAAGTAGAAGAGTTTCTTTGTTCAAAACACTGCCAGTGAGTTTCATATGTTGTGGGTTTTTATGTTTATGATAATTCATGGTCTAGTGGTAAAGGTACTTGGAATTATTTGTTGAATGATTGGCTGTGGAAAAGAGTTGCTATAGTTTTAATAACCTAATAGTGATCTTTCGTTTTAAGAAGGAGGTGTGAAAAAGAAAGTGAATATTTGTGTTTTGGAATCTGTGCCACTGTTAACATCTGGGATGTTTTGAAGTTCATTGGGATTATCTTAAACAGATATAATAAATTGATTGCTGTCTAGCATAAATTGCTTTCTAATTGCTGGATTAATACATAATGATTAAATTGAAATTTTATCAAAAATGGATGATAAATGTTTAAACTAAAGGCTTTTTTCTTTGAACAACAAATGGAATCTATTGTTAGAAATACAGTCACCATACACATCAATGAGTCATGTCTTCCATTAAAGATAAAATCATTAAGAAATACAGGTCCATTGTTTCATCCTCTAACGTGAAGAAAAATGGAATTGGTAAGTGTTCACTATATTGAACAATGTTGAACATTTTCATTGCTTTCTGTCATAATGGTCTATTCAGCATAATTCCATTTTTTTGTTTATATTCTTTATGCTTATTGTCCAGTAACGGAACCTATTTGTGATGATAGAGTAACAAAATTTTCTTGTTTTTGTTTTCTAATCAGAGCCTTAACTTTTGTCCTCCTTGATTCGGTAGGTACATTCAGTGTTTTACTCAACCCAGGCTACATCTTAGTTCAAAGGTCAATGTCACACAAGTGCAAGTGATACTTGAGTTGGTTTTCAAAAATTTTGTCTTCATCAGTTCTTTTATCATGGTTTGGTCTTACTGCTAATAAAATCATAATTATGATTTTTTTTTCAAAATCCTGGTTCCTAGCTGAAAGGTCAAGGTCACACTTTGAGCTCAAATGAATACATTTTTAAATTACATTTTGCAGATAATTTTTTTATCTGCATAAATTTGAATGCTTTTGCATTATTGTTCTCTATTGAATGACAATCCATCTTACATACAGTTCCAAGTCCTTATTTCAGAGGTCAAGGTCAGGTTTAAAGTTCAGAGGTTCAGACTAATGACTGTGTTTCTTTCTTAGGGATATACATATGTCTTACCTTTGAGGCACCTCTGGATAGAAAAGAAAGCACTTAATGGCATGCTTAGACCTGGCAAGAATACTTATTGTTCATTTACAGGTCTGATTTTTTCTCTGATTTATGACTTATCCACACAGAAATTAAGGTGCCCCAAACAAATCAGATAAATTAATGCTTATGTGTGGCAAGTCATATTTTGATAGAATTACATTGCTATTTTACTGAATGCTTAAGTTGGGCCTAAAAAGTAGCATTTCTCTGAGACTCTTGTTTACTAATTATGCATTTATTCTGTACTTGGATGTGAGCCTATTCAGATAGTGTTAGATCATTGATGATTGTACAAGTATGTATTGTAAATACATATCTTCATCTTTCTCACTCACTCTCTGTCTATGTGTACACTGACTGACTGATTCAGTGACTCAGGTATTGTTAATGGAATACCTGGATGTAATCCACTCAATGATGTGCTGTATGTGTATTCATTTGGTCCCCCCTCTTGTATACTTTTGTGTTGTCTCTAGTATATGTTAAACAGTACCATGGACATTTGTGGTCCCTTCGTAGTCATGTGGCCCTCGTATAGACATGTATGCCTTCCTCATAGAATCCCCCCATTTATGCATATATATGTACCACAACTCGTAGAAATGTGTGGTCACCCCCATAGGCATGCATTCGCCCTCATACGTATGGTTCCTCATAGACACCTATGGTCCCTCATTGACACGTATGGTCCCCCTCCTAGTTTTGTATGAACTCCCAGGGAGACATGTATGGTCACTATATAAAACATTTATGTATGTATTTCTTGAACCCTTAACTCTGTCATTATCTCAGTTTTGAGGAAATGCTTGTAATAATTGTTTTAGGTAATTGCTCACACTGCAGTTAATTGAAGCATGTGTCTATCTTAGGTGCATTCAGTATAGATAGAATACAAACATCTAGTAGTTAATTATTACAAGATTTTATTTCCTTTCTGTTACCTACAGACTGTATGTCTTGTATAGAAATCTATGCCAAGATCTGTATCTGTTCAAATAGATTTATATTGTAGATTGTTTACACAAAGAAAACATTGTACGTTTGATGAAAGTGATGGTATGGGTATTTATGTAACCTTGTTGCTTCAGGCGATGTATTGGTCTGTGATAACAGACAGTTTGAACTCTCAATATTATGTACATCTTATTTGGTATAAAACTAACACCCTATAACTATGGAGTTAAGTTACCTGATCGTTATGCCTGAGGGATTAATTGAAGTCCTGTTTGTCCTATCAAAATTAAATTACCAATGTACTGGTTAGATCTTGTATCAGTCTGTGTTTGTTATGTTTTGTTTATTGTTTGTTTATGGAATTAATCATTGTATACAATTTTATTGATATCTAAATGAGGAGTTTTTCTTTGGTGCAGTGTAAGTGTCTGTTGCTATGTTAAAAATTTAAGTTTTAATTTATTACAAATTGTCTATTTTGCTGTTGTGTTGAAACCATAAAACATTTGGGTATTAAAATTAGATCTACATGATATGATCTGAATTCAATATTTTGTTCTTCTTTGTGATAAGTTCTTCTGTTTGAATAAAATCAGAATGTTTGTACACTTGATTGCAAAGCATTTATGTCTTATAAAGTAACCTGTCTGTGAAGATAACTTGAGAAAGTCAGCATGGCACATTTTTACTAAATGCTGTGAGATTTTACTTAGCAAGGTTCAGCATTGGGATGTTCATGTTTTGTTTTTTGAAATTTTTGTCAACTTTGGGATGGTTCACATGTTATTGTTCTTTTTTTTCACGGTGGCCTAATATCAGGCCATTCCTGAACCATATTGTTTTGTTATGTACCATCCCTTGCTGACTTGTAAAAAGTAATTAGTGGTCTACACCTGGAAGATGTATTGTTCAAAACAAATACTTAAAGCCTGGTTCTTACTTAATGATTTCATTTAAGTATCTACTTTGTTGTTTTTAATTCAGGCCCTGGACGTGGTGACAGAGAAGAAGATGAACCAGATTTTGCCCGTCCCCTCTCTACTAAAGTTCCACATGCTAAGAGAGCCCCTAGTTCAGCGAGCTCAACTATATCCACAGGTTCAGCAGGCAAGAGGAGTGGGTTAGGTCTTTCAAAATCATCCTCTTCTACAGGTAAATATCAAGCAGAAAGATTCCATTGCCTATAATTTCTATCTGTGTTCTATGAGCATATGAGAAAATCCTGCTGTATAAAATTAGGAAAAATTGCATTACACCTACCTTAGTCATTATAATTATATTCTGCAAAATTTATTACACATGAGCTTGAATGGAAACCTTTTAATGGGGTTTGAACTCATCAAATTGATTGGAGGGATTTTGTCTACTGCAGAGTGATCTTGTCTTTATGCTGTATTCCACTGGCTTATCATTATGTTAACTTTGTATTGCATGACATTAGTATAATGATGTAGCATGGAATTAAGATACTGTGTTTGCTGTTACTCTATAGTCTGTATATTTAGCTCTTGTTTGATTCAGTTTTAATATCATCAAATTCTTATGGAAAAAAACAATATAAAAAAATTCATAAAATTGTCAATTTATTATTAGACCATGAAAATTTACTTGCCTTAGTTATCACTCATCATTTAGTCAGTTCAGTGCCTTATCTTTCATATTAGATCCATTAAAAAAAAGCAAGTATTTCTATGTATACACTTTATGTAATAGAAAATGTTGTGATGATTTAATCAATTAGCTGAGTTTTTTTCATTATGAACTAATATTTACTGACATATTCTCTTGACAGAACATTATATTCTGTAAATATAAATATGAAAGGTTCAAGATTGTCAATTGTCTCCAAAAAAAGGTTGGTTTTTATAAAATGCCGTTTTTTACCTTATAAATAACACAAGCTGTGTTACCTGTGATTTTATTCTAATGATTTTAATACTGAGTGGCTTTAAGAATGGACTTTATGTCAGAATTATAATGTATTGTCAAGAATGTAGTTTTTATAATACTGGTAAGATTAAAACAAAGTTATTTTATTAAAATATATGGATAAGTTAGTGCCAAGTAATTTTTTTTTTTAAAGTTACATTTTTATCCACTTAAGCATACAGATCAATGTTTACATAATTGATAGATATTGTTATGTTTCAGATAAATTACATTTTACTTGATTTATATTACTATCCTGAGTAGTAATCATTCTGTATTTGGTATTCAATTATTTGTTTATATTGCATACAATTTGATCTCCTATGTTATGTTTTGTCTGTAACTGTATGAATGTCATGCGTGTTCTTTCTACTCAAATTATATGCACTGTATAAAAAAATAACAAAAAAAAACCAACAACATTTTGTTCACTTTACTGATTTTCAAATAGATTTCATTTATCCCTGTTTGTTGAGGTAGTGGTTGATCTTTGAAATAATGTCAGCATCATATAAGTCCATATTCTATTTGAAATTTGTCCTATTTAACAGCAGCACGGCTGTCATTTCGGAGGAAAGCAGCTGAGTCACCAGGTATTGTGTACAAGTTTTTTTTTTATCCCACCAGCTTTCAACTTGCATATAAACATAACTTCATTGTATATTGACCTTCATAGAAAGATCATGGTCTTAACCTTTGACTTAACGAAAATGAAGGTCATTGTGTAAATGTGAAGGTCAGTACATTGAATGAAGTAAATGCTTACACATTCATGATTAAATCAGTAGTAGGATAGTAAGAATAGCTTGAGATAAAGGTGATGTGGGATGAATGGTTGCATCTATTTTATTCACATAGAATCATTTAAATTACTGAGCATGCATGGTTGGGAATATATGCATTAATATGTTCTAAAGAATTAAATGTCCCAATATTTGAAGAGCATGACCAGGCATTGATTGGGGTGATGAGTTAAGTGTGATTATGTTAAATTTTAACATAGAAAAAGTTTGTAACTTACCTTTCAATGTGGTCAAGGGAGGTAATAGGTTGATTGATTGTGGTTAAGGGAGGTAAATCATGGATTGCTGTCAAGGGAGGTAAATCATGGATTGTTGTCAAGGGAGGTAAATCATGGATTGTTGTCAAAGGAGGTAATTGATTGATTGTGGTTTAGGGTGGTAACTGAATGTTTACACTGGCATATGGTGTTGGGATGAAAGTAATTTTGGATTTTTGTTTTTTATATATTAAAATATTTAAATTATTTTTATGCAACCAGAAATTCAATATGTGCTGTTTGTCATTTGTTTTATCTTTACTTCATAATGCAGAATAGGTAAATAATTAGTTTCATTATTTCACTATTGCAGTCAGTTTTATATAACTTTCATCACTGAAATAAAATATGATTTCAAAGTTATAAGATGTAAAAAAGGTACGTCTGTCATCTGATCTTAGTATTATGTCAGGTAAATCTAGGTTTTCTTGTTATATGTATGAACAATGAGTCATCATTTTTATCATTCATTTATCACCCAAATCTTAAAACAGTCCGATTAGAAAGTGTGTTATTGTGTCCCAGTTTGTTAACAAAGCCTTTAGAAACATGTTAAATGTTTTGTTCAACATTGATAATGGTGAGATGTCTTGAAAACTACCCTTTTCTAACAGTTGATATATGTGTCAGATGAATGAAGTAAAGTTATGTGTTAAGCATTTTTTAGTCCTGTCAATAAACTATAGAAAAGAATCTGTTTAAAGTCTGTTAGTTTTTGAAGAGCTTTATTTGTAAGTGTTAAGATATCTTCATTATGGCCATAGACTTTATTTCATACTTTTGCTATTATATTATATATGTATATATGTATACTGGACTAGTGAGCCAAGCACCTTGGCATCCAAATATTCACACAAATAATGCTTGCTACACCTAATTCAGCTATTGAATAAACATGTTGACTTCTCATACTGTTGTGAAAAAAATTCATATTGTTGTTAAATACTGTTGCTACACATCTCAACAAAAGTCTATGTTGATGGTAGCTGCCAGTTTCCTGGACTCAACTAACAGTATCCTCAGTTCCTACCACATTTCTGTAATGTACCAGGGTTGTCATTTCTTAAGCCAGAAAAAAAATAATTGTGTTTACAGTTACCAGACCGATCCTTTTTTTTTTTGATGCCGACCTTTAAGTTTCTGATAGTAAAATTGCGAGTACAAACATATATGTAACACGTTGTTCTTCCAAAATACGAAAGATATATTCAGAAAGAAAAAATTTGCAATCTACGTACCCTGTTCTTGGTCAAGTAAGTATATAACTATAACATATCTATTTTTTCTTGGCTTCTCAGAATTCTAGACTGCACCAGTATTATTATTTTTTTTGTAAGTGCATTATGAAACCCATGTCAATGCTGTTTTCCTTCTTAGATAATACCCCTGCCACAATTTTTCTAACCAAGACAAAACCCTCGCACCTTTTGATATAAAAATGTATGTACATCTTTACGAATTTTATTCCCCTATCCTAGATTTTATGTAATATTAATGAAGTGATAAATTATTTTGAGTATGAAAAGTATTTGAAAATTCTTGGTATTTGAGTATTTGTATTTGGGTGATGTCTGGCAGGTATTTGTCCATCCCTTTTTGTTATCCTTTTTTTGATTTTCATACTAGTCCCAAACTTACTGTTCCATTCCATTTTTTTACGAGTGATATAAATTATGTTGTGATTTTTTTTTATTTGTGTGGTTGAAATGAATGGTAAGTCTTCAATATAGGATATCATTATCATTCATTACAGTATATAATTGTTTGTAACTTAATGTTTAATCCATTTGACATTTATTTTGTCATTTGACCTCAATTTTGAGATGAACAGTTAAGTTTTTTTTGTGAATACCTAGGACAGGTATTCATATTAAACTACATGGCCATCCTTAAAAAATTGTTGGTTTGCAGTTGGGCAATTTTATTTTCAACTTTTCATTTTCAGTACAAGCATAATTATAATGTTTTGAATTAATTTTGAATCAGTTTTAAACATTTCTGTACATCTGCTGCCTCCTACACAAACCTTGCTCCTTACACCAGTAGGTATATGTAATGGACCCATATTACAGACTTACTTTCATGGATTGAGTACATGGACTGTGCACCATTGAATTTCACAGTCTGTGTGGTTTTCTTCAGTGTTATCCTCAGGGACAAAAATGCTTTGTTTACTTTCTCTTTTTCTTGTTTACTTGTTGTTCTTTTCCTAATAAGGAATTACATCATTGTACACAATATTTTTTATGATAGTGCTCAAATATAAACTTGTTTCTGTTTAAGGATGTGCTGAAATATTAAGGATGTTATCACTTTACAATGTGTTGTTGTTGTTTCAGGAACTGGTGCTGGCTTTGTTGATGAAGAGTTCTTTATTCGATCATTTGAAGATGTAAACAAAGTGCAGGTAAGGGAAGAGTCCTTGATTTAAATCTCTGATGTCTTTTAGAATTATAGTTGAGTAGTTGAATTTCCTTCATGCTTAATAACATAATCAGTTTAAATAGCTGTGTTCCCACCACTTTTGTAAGATGGAGGATCTTTCATTCATTCTTTGTAGATCAATTTATGGAATACTTGTGTTTTACTAAAAAGTTGGGGGTACAACTAGTTCTAGGCAAATATGGCCTTTCGAAGGCAATGGGAAATGAAGTAGTTAATTGTAATGTGTGTGGTACTGTGGATTTGTTTCAGTGTGATTGTTTTAATTTCAGTAAAACCTCAATTTTGAGACCAACTTCGGGACTCAAAAAATTGGTTGTAATAATGATGTAGTCTCATTATTCAGTTTAATAATTAGGGAGTTATTGCAAGCTCGTCTGAAAATAAGTGGTTGTTATAATATTTACGTGGTCATAATATTTAGGTGATCGATGTATGAGATTTTGTAATATAGTGATATTAATATGGGCTTAAAGGAAACAAATTTAAAGTCCATGATGCATTATGATTGCTTATAATTAGAAAGGGTTGGTCAAGTAGGTGGATCCACACCTATTGAATGTAATTAGTGCATGGTAGAAAATCAATACCCACATCACAGTTGATATTCACAGCTTAAGTAAACTAACAAACACACCATCATTTATGATATGTGTCATTCAAATTATTGTGTGGTCCTTTGAATTTTCAAATGAATGCTTATGTATTTGTACATAAAAATCCATCAAGATACTCCTGTACAAAAGTTAGCATCATTGCTATTAAACAAGTTATTTCATTACTGTTGTTGTATAAAACAAGTGTTGACCAGCCAACCAATGACTAAAAACTTCAATTACACTTAAATAATGCCATTCAAAAGTAAAATTGACTTGTTTTGTTCCTTATTAAAAGTCTGTATTATATTTCAGATATTTTCTCCTCGTGATGTCACAGATCAGCTGACTAAGTGTAGGGATATATTAGGGGATACTAATGTTGCTTGGGAAAAACGTGTTGATGCTGTAAGTGAACCTTGTTGTCTTACTACTTTTTACCATCAAAATCCTGAATATAGATCTATTATCCTTATTGCAATCTAATCATATTCCTGCGGAGAAATTTCATGCAATTTTAATCACTTGAAATTAATTTCACTTGCCTTTGGTCTGTGACAAGTAGTTAGAAAAACAGAGACAATCCTGGGAAACAAGAATAAACATACATACAAGTTGTGCATAGACAATGACTGAAACTTCTGACAAGAAAGTGAGGTGAAAAAGTGGGGAAAAATTTGTTTATTTTATGAATCATAAGCATTATGAGTATGTGATGATTCTAGTGGCTTAGAACATTAGTATGCTACATAAATTTGCTATAATACTTATATTTTTTGCTCAGGGGTATTATGTCAGACCTACAGTCAGGGTCTTTTGGTTACTTCCAGTTTTATCGATGGAGGAAGGCCCCAAGTGTACAACTGTGTAGAACCATAGACCCTCTGAAAGCTACCTTAACATGGTGGGATTCAAACTCGCAGCATTAAGTAGCTAGTGGTTACTAATCTATGTAAATGTGTATGTGTTTATTTTTCAGCTGAAGGTATTAAGAGGACTAATAGTATCAGGGGCTGCAGAATATGATGATTTCTACCCATTCTTAAGAACATTAGAACCCTGCTTTATGAACAGTGTAAAAGACCTTCGGTCTCAAGTGGTTCGAGAGGGATGTATTACCATAGCGTAAGTTAAACAACCTATAGATTTGCATTTACCAATTACTTGAATTACTAATTACCAGATTTGTAATCACAACAAATCTAGATTAAACAGTATTTAATAATTACTTGATTTATTCGTAACTTTGTATCACTTCCATCAGTTATTGGTTGCTTTTGAAAGGAAATTCATTTTTTCAAAACTTTGAAACTTTCTTTAAATCTATATATACAAATTTCACTAGCATTTACATTCCACGATGAGAAAAGCAAAATTTCATTCCATTGTTATGATTAGCATTATATGCATATTACCTGAACCTCTCTTTTCAGCATGATTTGAAGTGAGGATTTTTTTTTCATTTTTCAGATATTATTCACAGCGTCTTGGCTCAAAGTTTGATCACAGTGCTGAGACTTTGTTGCCTGTTTTAATAAATCTTATTCCAAACAGTGCTAAGGTGATGGCAACATCAGGCATAGTTTGTATCCGATTCATATTTCAGGTATTTTGATTGGTATTTAATTCATTTACTACAGTAAAACCTCATTATTAAAACCATTTTTATGACCAAAACCATAGTCTCAATTTCGAGGCAGTTTTCTTTATCAGGATGAACTAGAAATGATATAGTACTGAATGGTCCAAAAATAAGTGATTGTTGTAATGAGGTAGTCTTAATATTGAGTTAGTGGCTAATTGGAGTTTTTCTGCTGAACTAGGCCGTTAAAGGGCCATTATCATGTAAGTGTACTTTTAGACACAAAACAAATATTCCCTAACAAACGCTCCAATTGGCATTAAGTTTCAAAGAATTCTTTTTTCCCATATGTTGTGTAATATATGACTTAACCTTTAATTGAGATTTCTCGTACCTCAGGTAGTTCGTTACATTTTATGGAAATTTCACATTTACACTATTATTTATTTATTGTTATTTTTTATTTTCAGTATACATTTGCTTCCCGTCTCATTCCAGTCATAACTAACAATTTCTCATCAAAAGCCAGTATCATTAGACGGTAAAGTATAAGAAATGTTCTGTATCATGATTTTCACAAGACTTAGATACAAGCGAGACTTTTAGTTCCAAATGCATTGAAATTTTGCTAATGTTTGTTCGAGTGCGGGTTTCTGCATTTTTTCCTTCTTAACAATACATGTTGGAAGGTATTTTTTTTTGTTTAAAAAACTATACAAACATGTACTTGTTTCTATTGCATTTTAAGACTTGTCTGATCAACATTTTTAAGTATAGGACATACTGGTACTGACTGTAGTGAAGTAGGTGAGGTAATCTAAGGGAAATAACTCTATTGTGTAAACTTCCTTAATTTATAACAAAGGGTGGTGACTAAATCTTGAATCACATTTCTTCAGTTATCAGAAGAAAGCAAGAGTTTCATTATTGACTTTGTATTCATTTATTTTTTAGTTGTTGTTAAAAAAATCTACTGTTTTTGTTACAGATATTGCTGTGAATTTCTAAATCAAATTTTACACACATGGCCCACACATATATTAGAAAAACATATAGCAATACTTCAAGATGCCATTAAAAAAGGAATAAGTGATGCCGATTCTGAGGCCAGAGCATTTGCTAGAAAGTAAGTTGTGATTTTACACATTTTTAAAAATTTGTTTTACAGAAGAATGTAAAAACATAGTTGTTGTATGCAACTTGCCCTGTTAGGAACTGAATCTTATTTCTACTCTGTACATTATAGTTGTAATTTGGTGATAAACAATTTGTATACACTTTTATC
The DNA here is from genome assembly GCA_008271625.1 of Lutraria rhynchaena. Taxonomy (NCBI): domain Eukaryota; kingdom Metazoa; phylum Mollusca; class Bivalvia; order Venerida; family Mactridae; genus Lutraria; species Lutraria rhynchaena. The sequence goes on along the minus strand of VIBL01000056.1, from coordinate 1,943,904 downwards.
ACAGTTCACATATATTTCAAATTTACTACCCCAAGTAATAGAAAATCATTTTACTGAAAACATTGAAATATAATTACTAGGCTGTACATTTAGCCATACCAACCAGCTTTCTTCATCATTAGCTTGAACTCCATTTGATGTTGATTGGTTAAGAACTGTTTAATTTCTACTCTACTCTGATTTATCCTTTTAAATCTGCACTGCTGTATTTTGCCAATTGTTGCATGCATGTGTTTGTATAAAATTGTATGTTGATATAATGATGATGAGGTTTATGCTTACGTCAAATAATAAATGTTCTATTTGGTTCTGTTCTATAGATTTAATGAAAACTCAGCATTTTATGCATTGGCTTGTATTTGGCTCTAAATTTAGTGTGTGAAATTTATGCAAAAAAACTTATATTCTAATGATCGCTATTTCAGGTCTTTCTGGGGTTTTGCTGACCATTTCAAGGATCAGGCTGATGCCTTAATTAACCATCTTGATCCTGCAAAACAGAAAGCTTTACAGGGAGAGTTAAGTAATTCATCTAGTAATAATTCATTAAACAGTGGTGAAAGATTGACTGCTAGTAGAATCAGGGCACGTTCAGCTAGTCAGGACAGAGGGTATGAATCAAGTACACTTGGGTAAGTATTGGATATCAATTATTTATTTTGTGCATTACTCTGAAGTTTCACTAATTTTCACTGGGAATGTAATTTCATGGAATGTTTGGATCAGCTGATCCACGAAATTAAATTCTCATGAATATAAATGTTGAGATATCTGTCGTTTGAATTTTGGCGATATCCAAAATTGAATATAAATACTGAGATGTCTGTCAACTATCCGAAATTTGGTGATATCCGAAATTGTGTATGTTCTGAAACTGGAAAATTACAAGGTCTGACAATCTGTTATTGTCTGAATAATTATCAGCTTGAAAAGTACTTTTACCACATTCTGTTACGAAACAGGTCTATTTATGTTCAAGGATATTTGATGATCATATAAACTTCAGAAATATGATGACCATGCTGAAATAGTGTTAATATAACAGACACGATGTACTTGTGTACATGAAAGGCCCCCAAAAATTTTGCGCCATTTTTGCACCACTGTCAAATGGCAAATGTCAAAGTTGACTCGTATATTCAAGATTAATACAAGTAATATCAGTAGATTTCTGGTGCATGTTGTATAACTTTTAATGGGGTCCCCATATGACATGTGTAGTTTTACTTCACTAGCAAGGTTTTTTTTATAAAGTAAATAACAGAATACGTCATGACAGAATACGTCAAGGCTATTTTTTTTTTAAATCCATGAATTTACATCCCCACAAAATGGTCATGTAGGTTAAAAAAAATATGAAAATTGAGCCCAACCAAAATAAATTGTACCATACTACCTGGTAGTGGTGTTCCGATTGTCGCTAATAATCGAAAATCGATCGAAAAGATTGACGTCGCCGACAATCGAGTCGAATTTACGAAGTCGCCGACGATTTTCGTAGTTTTTTTTTATCCTTATGGTCTTTTTTCTTCTTTGGGTTAATTGTTTGCGATCCGAGTCATCAGGCGGACGCATGAAGTACATGAATAAGCGTTCTTGGATACGGAGCAATTCTAGTCAAACAGTTTGAAGTAACAGTTATTATTGATATTAAGAGTTATTATTTGTTTCACATTTGTTAACTATTGTTCAACTGTTTTATCTCAAAGTATAGTTTTTGTTCCAGTAAAGTTATAGTTCTTCAGACTTCTTCTTAGTGCCATATTCTTCTGTATAGAACTAAGTTATTTCAAACAGAAGTTCACAGAACTCCTAATGTGAACCTCTTAACCTGAATATATTTAGAAATTAGAACTGAAAGGTCCATAGCTGAATGCCTGAAATGTTTGAATCCTTCACAATGAATCAGGCAGGCTAATTAGCACAATGCACATATCAACTAATAAAACAAAAACAAAAGCCTAAATACAGAAGTAGGCTGAAAGCATTTATTACAACAACTGTAAAACAAACAATACAATTCGCATTGGGAAAATAATCGATTATAATCGATAATCGATCGGTTGGGACAAACCGATAATCGATTATGATTTTGTCATCCGATTCCAATCACTACTACCTGGTGACTTAGTTTGTTGATTTGAAATAGATTTAATGTTGCTATATTAACAATATTTTAGATAATATGAAGATTAGTTATGAGTGACCTGTGTTCTTTGGCTGCCTTCTAGCACCAACCCATTCCTCATCATTTTTATGAAAATAGAGTGAGGGCAGATTGTTTGAAAAAAATAAACAACAACAACAACAAATACTACCTTCTCCAAATACCACCTGCCTGATACCCACTCAACACTTAGGAACACCTCGTCCTTTGGGGTTTATCAGGTTTATTTTATGCTAACTACTGTATAAAAGGCACAGGTTAAGAAAAGTGGAAATGGGGGGAAAGCTTATTTAAATACCTGTGATAAAAGAAAAAAATGATGAAAAAATTCACCAATTTTTTTTTTTTTTGTGATTCATAAGTATTGTAAAACATGATTCTTTGATTAATTTTTTAGACGTGTGAGCAAGAAGGGACATCAGAGGTTCCGTTCTGCAAGAAGCGACACTGGTGGAGGTAGGTTATTGTATTCCTTCCATGATTTTGATTGTCCCACTGTTATCATGTAAAATATAAGCAAGAATTGAGTTTGTAATTTAATTGGAGTTAATTACCTTTTAAGTGAATGTTATTTCTCATGAGGCTATTTTGATTTAAAACTCCCCCATTGTTCAACAGATATAAATGTTATTGTTATCATTCATAATGTATTTGTCCATTTGTTTGTGAGAAAATATGAATTGTAAATCTTCAAAATGTTACATTGATAAAAACATTTAAGGGTTAATGTTTAAATTTTTATTTTTAGGATGTATTCCTTGTTAACTTTTGTAGGCAATGTCTGAAATCAATCATTTTGATCAACTGTCAGTGATGATCTTTCTATTTTTATTACATAGATTATCTCCCTTTCTTCTCAAAATATGAAGTGCCTGAAAGATCAAGACCTTACACATAATTTTAATCTAATTACTATAATAAACTTAGCGTAATACTAGTATGAAATGTAATTATTGAGTAGTCAATACTTTCTTACTGTATCTGTTGTGGAATATGAGTTATTTTTATATGAAAACATGACTTGTTGATTATAATTTTAAGTATAATACATTTACTTTAATGCATAAAACTGAATTCATATCATTATGTATTCTCTGTATTGTTCAGGTACAGTTAATTTTCTATAGTATGATAAAAAAATGAATCAACCATGTACAAAATACATAATTTTTTGTGCTAAAATTTATAATATGTATTAACAGGGGTGAGAATATTTATTTTCTGTTTTTTTTTTTTTTGTAAATGAAACCTATATAGCAATGTGTGACTTTGTAAAATATTGAAAACTGTGTCTGGATATTGTTCAGTGTCTTTTCATTCATTGATATGCATTCTCACTTCTGTTAATATTACTTTTTACCAGTATTGTTCGTTCTATATTATATTATAAAACAATGTTGGGTACATCCCCCACCCACCCACTAACTCAGGATGCTGTTATCAGTTTAATAAGGCATGTCTGAAGCATGCATTACATACTGATCTATGGTCGCATGAGAACAGGATGCAACTAAAACATCAGCTCTTTGTGTTATGGTATATGACGGCATCTGAAATTTGGAATAAACGTTTGAAATAACAAGTTTGTATGTTAGGAAACACATCACATTGACTGGATCAACATAATGCTACAGGTTTCATACCTTTAGGAAACAGATTGCTCATCAAATGAACTGAGTATTGTGTATTCCAGTTCAAAATTAACTTCATCATTTTTATTTGATGTGTCATTATTCAAAATAAATTATAACCAGTCGCTAGTTTTGTTGGCACACAAAGGATTTCAGGCATCAGTTATATAGTATTATTTATGAATGTAGTCATATGTGTATTTGCATACGATTATCAACTTAGGATTCTTTTTTTTTCATGAAATTTAATACACATATTGACAACAAGGACTTCGAAAATCCTGTATAATTGTTTTATCTCACCCTAGTTATATTGGTATATTGTGACAGATTTGATAATAATTTGGTAGCAAAGCTTGTGAAGATCCTAGTTATTTGTCTTTGGTCTATTGAATGCCTGGTTTGTCTCTGGCTATACTGTATATGAAATCAGACATCAGATGTATATAAACATATGGACAGAAAGATGGTGTGGTAAAATTATATGAATCTTTGTGTACATTTTAGTGTAATAATTGTTCTGCATGTTCATACCAGCAACACAGATTATATTAGGATTCTGTGTTCCTTGGTGAATCAAGGTAATTAACTTACCATCCTGTTTGTCTATATTTTTCTCATTTATACATTATAAATGAATGTCCAATTGAGATCATTAATATTTTAGAAAAAATGTGACAAACAGGAGGTAATTTTATTTATCTCAGAGAATAGTGTTAGTTGAATTACGTGCATCATGAGATTTTAGTGACTAATAATGTTTTGTCTGTTGTTTATATAGACCTCGACAATGATGATATTGATGGTTCGCATGAAGGTAAGGATGACATCATTGTCATGTGACCATCATTTGTGTCATATGATCCACTACTACCATTGTCATGTGACATCTTTGTGCCATGTGATTCACTTGTAACTGTCATGTGACTTGTTTCATTGTCATGTGACATGCTCCCTGGACTACTGTGTATGGGCTGTTTGTTTGCAGTTTGCTGTGATTGCTTGAGTCTAAAACCCCCACCCATTTTTTTGTCTGTAAAACTTTGCATGAATAGAAATGACCATTGTCTATCTGTGCTTCATCAGATTTCATTTACTGCAAATTCAGATATACATGTATCTCAAGATCTTTTTATATTTCTGAGCACTTTTTAGCAGCTTATGTGTCTATGACCCTCTTTTGTTTTGGTTTATTTTCAATGCAAGAAGATTATGTAGCAAATCACTTCCATAAAAATAGTATTTTATTTTGGATGGGGAGATCTAAGCAGTAATAAAAAACAGCCCAAACCATTTGTTTCTGTAGTTTCACAATTTAACCTAGTCTTAGTGAGAGGCAGTTTTCAAGAATTGTTGGCTCGTGTATGAACTGATTATAAAACTTGCCTCTCACTATGAATGACTGTTTCATGATAACATGATATGACACAATAATCTCCCCTTAATTTATATACCTATATTTAATATTCCATAAAAATACTAAAACACCATAGTTTTACGTAGTTATGTAACACACTTATTAGTTACAGGTTTTTGTTTAGCTATTACTATCTTACTCTGTGTTTTTGAACATGTGCATTAAATAAAGCCACTTGGAAATACTGTAACACTAAGTACAATGGTTTATAACAAAAGTTTTAATTTTTTTTTAATTGTTCTAAGTGTTCTTCAACTAATTCCAAAATGTAAGAGTTACAGCCCTTGAATATGTGAGAGGTCAAGGTACGCAGTTAGTGACTTAGTTATGTCCCTTCTTTTCTCTTCTGCTGTTTAATACACATGGTCTGAATGCATTCTGTTGTGTTAGTAATGTTGTATTTTTTGTTTTAACGTAATAGATATATATAGAGGTTGTGTTCGTGGAATTAGACTGTAGATGGCTTCGTATGCATAGTTGCTACTCTACCGCTACAATACACAAGATTATTAGCACCTTTTTTGTTTATCCATTAAATTGTTACAGATTTAGAAACATTTAATGACTCACCATATGGCCAGAGATCTAAGGGAATGCTACGCTCTAGTAGCGCTATAGACATTGCAAATGGTGCAGCGTCTAATGTAGCTACCTCCACATTGCCACGGAAACGTTCATCTTCGACATTGTTAGCAGCTAAGTTGTCTAATGGATCTACTCAATCTTTACGTAAGCATATGTATTGTTTCACCTGGTTTAAATTATTTGTACGTCCTGGCTGGCATGATGACCCATTAGATTTTATTTCAAAGTTATGTAGGTTTAAATCTGATTTAGAGGGAAGAAACATACGATTTTGGTTCCTTTTTTTTTAGTAGTTGAGTTTATAATTCTATATCATCGATACATTGTAGGATATGTGATACATCTAGTTTTTACATACAAAACACACCCATGTAGTCTTATAACACAAATATTAAATCCAGTGTATTCACCTCGGTACCAGGGTTTGTATGCTGTTTTACATAGATAATCATTTTACTTATATTTTATAGTTTGGGCTAGTATTTTATAATGTTTTCATTTATATTCGCAAGGGTTTTTTTTATTTCCTGTGATAAATCTTTTTTTTTTAAGATAAACCTTCCTAAATCTAAGTTAGTTACTACTTTTTATTGATCTTTTAATGTTGCTTAAATCAGTCTATCCTTTCATGATAATTTGAAATTAGTACTATTTTACTTCTTTGAATTATCACTCTGAGAGTGCCAGACTTCTTTTTCACTTGACTTAAGATAAACTCCTCTTTCTGCCATGTTACCAATCCATTATTTCATGTTCATTTAAACAAATTTTCATATTTCCAATTATAAAATATCTGTAAACGTACGTCAGTGATATTATAAATGAAACCGTGATGATATTTGAAGTACTTTAGATATAAATTACCTCCCTTTTTATTTTGATAAAGCTTGTATAAAATTATATTTAATAAGTCTTGCAGGAATTATTACCTATTGTTTTGAGTGAGATGATTTGGAAATACTATAAGATATATAGAAACATAGGATAGCAAATAACCTTGACCTTCATTATCAAAGATGTGCTTGTATTTGAAACACATTTAGCATTTTGTTCAGCCATCTTTGCCAAAAATTGATATTATTTTCATCATCAACTACAAATTTTATTTCATAAAGAAGTTAGAAATGCCTACTTTGCTTATAAGTTATTTCATAAGAGCTATGATATTGTAGAACTAAAAAAACTATGAGCAAAGGGGGATAACTAATAAAATCCTCATGTATAGTTGACTTTTATGTAGAAGATTATTTAGTCTATTGTTCATGTAAATAATGAGCTAAAGGGTGGCTGTTATTCACATTATGGGCTTCATTCACTGGTAGCTGTTAGCTAGATTTAATTGGATTGTGTATAGGACGAGTAATATATTTGTTCAACGGATGGTTCAGTAATATATAACCTAACAGTGATGACAGAACTAGGTCAGTTTAGAAGAATAAGGTTAAGCCTTTGTTTGTGGTCACACGCTTAGCCAGCTTAGATATTTGTCTGGATTCTTCTGGCTAATTAGATAATAAATAGAAAAAAAGTATACAAGTGTCATTGATATAGAATGTGCACAAAGGTTCTTTATTTTCAGAAAAAAATTGGTGATTTTAATATATTTCTGCAAAATTCAATTTCATCAGGGTTTTTGTTTATATACATGAAGTTAATGGTATTTTATGATTTAAATGAACTGTAAATTAGGTACTATGATAGTTGCTTCATTATGAACAAAATTAACATTTTAATTTTTGCATATTTCACACAAATTAATGTGTTGGATGACTTAACTGTACATTAACACACTTGCTGTCATCCAGTCCTAATTTTTTCGCATTTCTTACATTCTATGACTCCAAAATTTCCTGTTTCATAATTAATGCTCATAAACATTAGTTTATGTAATGTTTTTGTTACAAGATTCATGTTAGCACCAAGAAATGACATGAACAATGAAAATTACACAAGTTTTTCAATTATGTTTAAGCCTTTAAAATTCTTCACACATTACAAATTCATAATTCATTTGTGATTGTGTTTGTTGCTTTAATGAACAAATTGAGTTTGAATTCACTTTTCTTTATATAGGTATGAATAAACTAAGAGACGTTGAATACATATGTAAATATTTGCTTCACACATATTTTGAATCAAATAAATAATAGTGAACATGAAGAATTTCATTGAATATTAGATAATAGAATGTTTACATTGTTACAAAAAAATCAATGAAATATTCAATATTTTAAAAAAAAATGTTGAAATCAAGTTGATAGGTCAATGATTTAGGGTCAAGATTCTGTAAATATACAACTTTCATTGTACTACTTAATCATGTCTGGTCTTAATTTGACCAAAAAACAGACAGGTGCTTTTGTTTGCTGGTTAAACCCTCATAGATTTTATCACCGAGAGACCTAGCAATTTGAAGTGTGTATGTACTATGTTGATGATACAATGAACATAAAAGTATCTTATGTTTTATTAAACAGAATTTCTGTATGAAAACCAGTAGATGTATTAATTAAACTGAGTGATCTTGATAGTTATGTCACGAAAATTGAAAACTAAAATTCAACGTGGATATTTTTTGCTGATAGTTGTTGAAAATTGGTGAACCAGAAAGTTGAAAGTTTTTAATGTGAACTTGTTAAACTGTTGGTGACTTTGTTGTGACAGATACATAATTAGTGTGATGTCTTTCTTTTTATTATGGATTTATAGTTTGTTTGAATTGATATAAGAGTTATTTCAGAGGATATGAATGTATACATGGTATTATTTGATATTTGAATGGGTTCGTTCTGAATGAATTGTGAATAGTTTTGCCAATTTGCTCAGTATTGACAAAGTTACTGATATTGCTATTTGTTAATGACAAATTAATTGGTTAATGAGGCATTTTATGGCATAAAATTGTCTGGTCACTTGTTATGATAAGATTTCTGATGCAAGGCTTGATATTTTTGTCACACCTGGACAGTTTTTCACTTGATAATGTTATCATTTACCACTAATTGTGTCAGCAGGCTTAGCTGGATAGGTCAAGTGTCAGGCCCAGGAACCTCATGTTTGTGTGTTCTGAATCCATTTTTTATGCATCCACCTTTACAAAATTCGTACAATGATTTTATCTGACTAAACAAAATAAAAAAATAAGGGGGGAGGCAGATATTTTGTATTGCATGATTGAAAATGCATGATTGGTTTTCGTCCTCCAATCTTACAAGTTACTGGTACATTCTAAGTGTACTATATATGGTTGGAATGTATTATCTTGGATGTCTGTAATTTGACATAAAGTATAGAATTGATTGTGGTAGCTGCCAGACAGACATCTCATGGGAGTCTACTGTTTTATTTATCTAGTAATTCTAACACAATTAGTCTGATTAGCTTTCCTCATTATTCAACTTCCAAACTGCCTGTCTGTACAATATGGTATTTTTACATCTAAATGTTACATTATGAAAAACTGTTTCTTAATTTTGTCATTTTATGCTTAGATTCACTAATTTCAGTATGTAAACTTTGTGGTGTGTATTAAATGCCTCGAAGCTCTATTGACACAGTTGATACAGTTCTAAATTATTGTTGCAGTTCATTAGTACCATATATTAACATAATTAGTTTTTGAATCAGACATGAATTGTGTTGAGAATCCTTTCATTGAGAATAGGAATGTGTAATTATTTTAATGTGTTGGTTGTGATAATTTCACTATATTGTCACTATAAGCTATGTAGGTGTTCATAAAATATTATGTTATAATTTGAATTCCAAAAGAGAAATTTTAAATATTTCTGTTGTTATATTAATTTTTTGGTCAGTGGCTTGTTATTGCTCTCATTATAAAGCTCCTACTTAATTTGTTCGGACGTAGTACAAACATCATATAACAGCTGTCTCTCTTGTGTCATATTAGGAGTATAATTATATGTTATTGCATTTTTCACTTGTTTACACACTACAGGCTGACTGATATTATGTTGACAAAGCTGAACATTTACATACTATTTTACTTTTATGTAGGTTTAAATGCTAATTTTGAGTCTTGTTTCGGAACAGTAGGAGGGTAATTAGGTTTGTTGAATGAATGATTATGTAGAAAATTGTTGTAGCCTGATGTTGTCCTGATGTATCTAATGGATGTAATAGTGTCTTAGGGGCCAAAGGGCTAGGCTATTGATCATTATTTTGTAGTTCCCTTATGCATTTTCAGTCAGGTATTTTGTGCTGGCTTGTCAGGGATCTCTGATTGTCCATCTTTACATATTTACAAATTCTAATGCCATGTTTTTTTAATTGTTCAGATATTCAATTTGCTGTCATACACTCATGTTTGATTCAATTTAGGATTTTAGATGAAGTTTTTCTCATTTTTTGTAATATTCATTTAGTTACTGTAGTCTGACCCAGGCTATTTAGGTATTAGACTACATGTATTAGTTTTAAGCAGTATGAAGAACTTGTTTGGTGATATAGAAATTCTGTCAAGTGGATTGTTTGCGATATAAGTGAATTACTTCCCTGTCTATGATGTATTGTGATGTGATACCTTTACATCTTATCAGGATAGTTTAAATTAGTTCATAGTTCATAAAATGAATCATTTCAGATTTTTTATCAAACTGCTAACCCTGCATCCCTCCATGTATTCAGATTGTGATTAGGTGTTTCAGTATGGTTGAATCCATGTTTCTCTGAAGTGTCCGTCCTTGTCTTACCTTTGTATCATCTTCAAATCATTGACCCCTCAAGCTGATTCATTTATTAAATGTTTATTTAATGTAAATTCTTAAGCTGCAAGTTTTCAAATTGTTTGACCAGATAAATGTTCAGTCTGGTTTGATTACAATACCCGAAAAGCTTGTAAATAATTAACTTGATGTAATGGTGTATTGCACGATATAAAAGCAACCAGTGCAGCTTATGTACTAGTATCTGCTTTACATCTCTTAATCTTTTTGTACTCAGTATGTTTTACAGTCTTTGGTCTTCTTTTTATAGTATTTGGTCATCTTAGAGTACAATGTAGCCAATTTCACGTTTATGATCACCAGTTATCCTAAACATTGGTCAATCTGGTATGAATCGTAATTGTTTTCTTTAGACAAGAATTTGGTTAATCCTCCTCAGTGTACCCGGACATACTGAATTCATTTGAACATAAAAATCTTGAATTTTTGCTTAGTTTAGGTTCACAAAAACATAATGGTAATGATTAATACCCGGTGGCCATAATTGCTAGGTTGTATCTATTTCTAATTAAATATACTGGTCAAGTCCAATTACATTGGATTTAAATTGTATTGAGAAGTAGGTTCAAGTGTAGATTTTTATCACTAGTAATCTATGGATTATGGCTTGAAATCATATCCTTACTTTGTTCCTTGTACAGATTAATGACTAAGAAATTAATAAAAAGAAAAGTATCCAATGGTCAGATTTAATTGTGACTTATAACACTATTACTGTATAATTAGTTCTGCTTGGACAGCTGTTGTGGTCACTATGTCAGTTTGTTAAGAAAATTACAACATGACTGATTTGCGTATCAATTTATTGATACATACATTTGGTTCCTTTTTGTGAACCTTGGAACGTATGTGATTGTTGACATATTCAGGGATCAATTGGATTATGATAGAGACAGTGATGTTTGTGTTTACAAATCAGGGGGTATTGAGGAGTTATATATACCTTGTATTAAAAATAATGGATTAAAGATTGGATTATTTGATTTTCTACTATTGATCAAAGAGGTTTTCAGTGATTAGGGAGTAATTAAATAGGCATGGAATCTATCACTGAACCCTGATTTGGCAGACTAGCTTTTGTATACATTTGGTATGTCTATAAACACATGTCACCTGATTACTGTGATGTCAGCTTTACATTGATTGATTTTTACTTAGCTGGAAGGTCTTGGTTGCGAAATCATTTTTTTGACTCTTCCAAAAAAATTAAATTCATTCATTGAGAGTCTTTTGTTGTTGTTGGTTCATATTTTGGATTTGTGTCTTGAACTATTGATGTATTAGTTATAATGTTTATTTCTCTACCAGTTCTGACAGTTATATGACTTGACTTTAGTAGGAACATTGAGATACTGAAATGAGTGCAATTAAAGTGAACTCATGGAAAACTTTGGCAGACTTGTCGAAGTCTTTACGGAAATGTAAAATAGAGAATGGGAACCCAACTATTGATTTGAAAGACACCGTTTCAAACCATAATGAAATTACTAATCTTGGAATCAGTGTTATTGTTGAAAGTGAAAAGACACTTGTTAATGATGTTGTTAAAGGTAAAGATGATGATAAAAATGAAGAAGGTATTCACTCTTCTCAGGGAATTAAGCTAGTAGGTATTCTTAAGAATCCAGATCTTGATGTAAAAAAAGAGGTGGAAGTGGATGATGATTGTGATGAAGGACTTGGTGATTTAGATGATGTGTTCGATGATTTTGAGGAAGTATATAATGCAGCAATAAACAGGAATGAATCAGATACTTCAAGTAATTTGAGCTCAAGTTCCTTTTTAGAAAATGAAGGCTTGCTTCAATCTCCTGATTCAGTTACAACTAGTCCCACTGAGCCAGTAGCATTTCGGAGACACAATGATTCATTATCATTATGGAGAACTTGTGACTCACTTTCTGCTTGGAATAAAAATGAAAAAGATAAAGATGTCTTTCAAGAAGTTGTAGACTCAAACTCTGACAGTAAACCAAAGGGATTGTGCAATGGATTTTTGTCTAAACCATCCATTATTAAACCAAATACATTGAATTTAAATCAAAGTCTTTCACCTTGTTCATCAAATAGTAGCCCGGTTATTTCACCTGGTACAAAAGCCAAATCGGTGCATTTTGCCATATTTCCATATGTGATTGAAGTACCAAGAGTTAAAGATTTAGAGCAAGAATTTGATGCTGTCGATGGTGACAGTAAATGTAATGATGTTTTTGTGGATGCTAATGAGGCTGGTAAATATAATTTTCATAATTTTGGAAAAAAAATTCTGGTTTTAAGTGACAATACTTAATGATTCATTTGTTTTTTATTCACTTACTATGTATGATTAATAAAAGTAATTTAAACTTATTCCTCAATGATTGGAAAATGATACAGATGAAGGAATTAAGTTAACATCACCGCTCAAAAGGATATTCTTAATACTTTTGATGTGTCAGTATTGCAAAAAGCAGGGTTAAATTTATTTGAATTAATTTTATGATGGTATAATGAGACATGGTAGCAATGCGATTAAATATATTTTCAAGATGAAATTCACATACATTTTGTCAAAGATAATGGCATTTTTTGTTGTTAGATATCCTGTTGATTGCATTATATCAGTAAGATTTCAAGTTCTAGGCTTCCTTTTGTGAACAATGGGTCCTCAGTGTTTGACAAAATTTATGAATGTTCACGGTGTTTTTTTTTTTATTTTCCAGTTATGCTCTGTGTGTCTATATATGTTAACTAATTCATGTGGCTATAAAAGTTTGAGATATTTCTATTTGCTTGTATGTAAATGATTGTTTGGGGAGCTGGAGTGGAAAGGGTAATGATCGTTGAAATGTTGTAACTAGATGTGCGTGAAATCTGATCCAGCTTGAAAAAAAAATCCATAAAATGACATAATTTGTTTTCTTACTAAGTTTATGAACCAGATTGTTAATATGCGGAAATATTTAATTGAGTAATATATATTTTGGTTGGAAAAACTATTAAACCTACATTTTTGAGATTAAGGCCAAAAATTTAAATGCAGTTTTTCTGTAGCTATTTTGTTGTAACAAATGTTGTTGCTTAAATATAATTATACTGATTTGTTAAGCATTTGTTAAACAGTATTTTTGAGGCTTGGAAAATACAGTCATGTTTAGGGTTGTTGACCAAAAAAGTTTCTAATTTTTTTTTTCTGAACACCTTTAGTGAGAATGTATGGTACTTATTCATTCCTGAATATTTTCATTAACACAGCTATATATTTCCGGCCTGTTCTAATATTTCTTAACTATAGTATAGTACATATATATATATATATAAAAAAACTTAAACTTCAGTAATTGTAAATACCTAAGAATAATGAAAATAGGGTCAAAATACAAGTTGTCAAAATGTATAAAGGTATATATTAGTTTTTTTTATGATGAAATATCCTTCATTTAGATGACACTTAAAGGGCCGTCAATCAGATCATAAGGTCCAATAAAGGGCCGAGTATGGCTATATAAGGTATACTTAACTACTTAACCAGACATTAACAATTCATTTCTTCCATTATAACTCTTACTGTATGAACCTGTTATTAAATGTTTTAATATTTACAGTAGAACATTTCCAAGCAAATCTGGTCTTTTCTAAACATTTTATGTTAACTTAAGTTTGTTGTTTTACTTGCATTAATAATTGATATATTTTAATACATTTGTTAGAATTTGGCAGTGTTTGTAGATAGAATTGATACAAATTAATTAAAATCATGTAATTAGTTTCCTGTTTTAATATTCTTGTTTGTGACAACATTGACTTGATTAAACTAAATGCCTTTATCACTTTTTTGATGTGATTTTCTCATTGATGGCTTAAACTGTGTCTTTATGAAGAGCTTTTGTTACGGCGATACAAAATGTTTCCTATACGTTAACATAGGATTTCTCTGTTTTGAAATAAAAATGAATAAAAAAATTTTATGTTTATGCAAAGGGAGGTAATTCATATGATTACAAAATAAATGCTACAAAACCTTTGATTTACTAAATTATGTTCAGACATAAAGGTAAAACAGAAATAAATTTGCTTTATGTAAAACTTAATATATGGAAAGTAATATTTACCATTTGTCATATTTTTGACGGTTTTGTGGCTAAATAAATCAAAGAACATTTTTTTTTCAAAATACGCAATGAACTTCTTCAAAGATATTGATCAAACAAATGTCTTAAGACTTAACAATTTTTGGCTGAGGTAAGTTAGTATACTGATATTTACTTGGTGTCATTTGTATATAAAATAATCACTTGAGTTTAAGAATCTTTTTTTCAGTTGTTAAACATTTCTATTTCTTTGTTTGAATAGATGTAGTTTTTCAGCTATACTATAAAGTTTTAATTTTATGCTGGTTAAAAAATGCCAAGAATTTTGCCATTTATCACTTAAATGCATGATTATTTTTTAATTGTCATATTTGTTAAAAATCAGTTGTTATTGGTGCAGTTTAAGTCAGAGAACATGACATATGCAGATCTTTTTTAGCCTTTCTTATCATCATATTCCAAGCTTTTTTGAAAAATTATGTTTTTTGCTGCAGAACATTTGCTAGTGATTCTGTTTATTCAACCTTTTTCAAGTTAATCTTGGCATGATGCCAATATTATTTGCTTGTCAGTCATTGGAATCCCTATGATTTTCTTGCCCCTATTTTTGCATGAGTCGATATATTTTGCAGCGAGACAGAAATCTCATGTGTCCTCATATACATCCAGTCGTATATCGCCTCAAGATCATGGTAGAAATCGTACCCGTTTAGGAACCTCTCAGTCTCAACGTGAGTATTTAATTTCCCCATCCTTAATTGAGGGGAGATAACTCAGTTTAATTCCTAATTGCATGAATTGTGCGCCTTTAATGATTAATACCTCTCATCTTGTTACAGGGCCTAACATTGCTGGCTATGATAATATGGTCTGAGGGTATGCATGAAAATAACTCCTACCATCCATACTTCATCTAAGGCTATAATTTATTCTTTCAGTCTGCCATGAAATAAGCAGTTGCTTTTGTCATTTTTTTTTATTCCCTCAATATCGTGTCACATAATTTCTGTATCAATTTAAATCAAACATCATTACAGTCTCGGTCGGCTGAATTTTGAATGGAATTTATACTCTTTTTTTCCGCTTGCTACATTTTGAAGAACAGTTTTGTATTTTTTGTGTATAAAGTAATACTTGAGCTTGGCTGATACCTTTACCTATGTGCTTGACATGGTACTAAGTCTTGTTAGTGTTTGTCCGTGTGTCTGTCCGTCTGTCTGTCCTTGTGTGTTTGTTTGTTAACTGAATGATGTATGATAATCACATTTAATCCCAGATATTCTCCTTCCAGTAACCCTAGTGTAGTAGAAATCTAACAAATTATATATATTCAGAAAACCATTTAGGATAAGCTTTTATGATCTAACATTAGTTGTGTAGAATTGATTCAGAACAGCAATTTTGTAACATGAATGAAGCTGCTTTTTAATAACTTAACATTGTATTTTATGTAAGTTTTCATTTGTCTAATCAATACTTTTTAATTTGTGTTTGAATGTGAAAATTGGTTCAGATTCTAACTATGATTTATCATATTTAGAAGTTCACTTTCAGCATGGTCTGCTACCTCAGTTGACTTCAGGTCTTCCAGCAGCTTGTATTAACTGAACAATTTACATCTTACGGCATTTTATCCTATGTCTACTACATACTTCTCGTGAGGAAGTTGTCAATTTCTTGTGTAGGGACTTAAGCTGCTATTTCATTGTTACCCATAGAACTGGTTAGGTTAACCGATCCCATTCTATATCTGAATTGCTGCCAGTAAGAAATTCAAACCTAAAATCAAACAAAAAATATATATATTTTGGAATTAAGACATTCATTTAATGTATTATTGTAGTTTTTTGTTCATATGTTTCGAAGAAAAAGACAAGCTATTACAATCGCTGTCCCATCATTGTCATCGTCGTCATTGTCTTGCAAAAACTTTAATGTGGCCCATTACTCCAACACTTATAAAGATATCAACACGACACTTAGAATACTTGATTATCATGACAAGGCACAGTTGAAAGACAAGGGGCATTATTCTAAAAGCTATATTTTTGGAGTTATGCCCCATTTTAACTTAGAATTTTGATCAAAATATTAAACAGAATGATGTAAAACAGATGAGCATTGGTGCTGCTCTGTGGAGTTGTAGTTTATACTTGATCATTGTGAGTTGTTAAGTCCATTTTTTAATATAAAATTTCATTTTTTGTTGTTACAGCTAATAGTCGTTCAAGCTCTCCTACCCCACGATCCAGTTACTTAACACATACTACTGGGCATGCAGCACCTCTGACCCCTAGTCGACCCCGAAAGTCATCTGCCATCTCTAACCCTAGAAGTCAAGGAACCAGCAGGGAAACTAGTCCTTCAAGATCCTCAGTGAAATCTTCTGGTTATGGTAAGCGTGAAATGCGTATGAGAAGTTCTTTCATCATTCTTCATTTTAATAACTTACTCCAAGTTAACTTGCTCCTTACTAATTAATGTTTTATCTTAGAAATATTGCATGTTTAACTTAATTTCAGTACAGAAATAACTGTGTATCACTTTAAATTTGTGAAATGTGAATCATTTTGGAGCACAAAAAAGATTCCAAACTTCAAAAAAAGATGATGATGTTCCATTTTATGATTGTAGCATTTTTACAAAGCGTAATGTATTTTCTTAAATAATAGTCTCAGCTTGGATCAAATCAGATATTAATTGCTTGTATAATGGTTGAATAAATTAGATGCGTGATTGTTAATTTTATTGCTTCAAGGTTTACCTGGTCGAGAACGTCGAATGAGTGGAAGTAAGGCTTCTGGTAAAAGTGTGGCATCTGTAAAAACCTTGAAGCCAGGACAGGATGTGGAGGAAATGTTAGCAGATGCCCTTGTAAGTCATCAATACAACATGGGTTTTGTTTCATAGATCCAACTAATGTTGTGTTAAGACTTTTTAGCTTAAATTTTGTGCTGAGCGCATTTACCATTGACAACTGGTGTTAAGGAAAAAGAAAAATTGCTCCTGTTTCTGCAACCTCTCCAAAAACATGACTTTGTCTTACAAAAATACAGGTTAATCTTTGTTTGAGGTTTAACATTGCACCAACTGCCTGTGTCAATTGGTGACTTTACCTGCCTAGTGGGCAAGAAAGACCCCATGTGTACACCTGTGTGAAACCACAGACTTTCCAAACAATAGCTGGACAGCTTCCACACATACAAAATTTGTTTTGTCCCAGTTAGGATTCGAACTCAAAGTGGTGAGTGGCTGGTGATTGACTGTCAGAGAACAGAACCACAATACCACAGAGACCCCCAAATACATGTTAAAACAAATGACGTGTAGACGGATGGTCTAACATGAAATACACATTATTTTGTTTTATTCTACAGAGACAGCCAATGAGAAAGCGATATGATACGTATGATTCCGATGATAATGCTAGTGAAACATCCAGCGTATGCTCCGAGAGATCGTACAGTTCATATGGGAAAACATCGGAGGTTGGTAGTGTTTGCCATGATTTTTTGTACAATCAATTCATATACTGGAATTAACTCTCTGTATGAAGTATGTAGAGTTTTAAACCACTACTGCAACATCTGCAAGTTCCTGGAACAATTGTTTGACCTGTCTTGTAAGCTAAGTATGTAATACAATTAATCATGGGTTATGGGTTTGAAACCC
Organism: Lutraria rhynchaena; assembly: GCA_008271625.1. Lineage (NCBI taxonomy): Eukaryota > Metazoa > Mollusca > Bivalvia > Venerida > Mactridae > Lutraria > Lutraria rhynchaena. The sequence goes on along the minus strand of VIBL01000056.1, from coordinate 1,925,617 downwards.
AAATAAGTTGTTAAAAATCTGCAGAAGTTTTATACAGCCATATATGGAATGAATAAATACTTCAGTGACTCCTACCCAAAGACACATTATTAGGCTATCCATAAAAATGTTGGTTTACAGTTACACAATTTGATTTGTCAATATTACATTGCTGGTGCCGAAATTGAAACATTAAGTTTTTGGTCCAAATTGTTGAAATAAATGAGATTAATGGATTTTTTAATGAGTTGGTGGGGTAACTGCAAATCAATATATATATATAAGGATGGCCTAATTTATTTTTATCATTAATTCAATAATCTTTTTTTTTCACTTTTTGGTTACATGTGTGATCTGGCTCCTCTATGTTATTCTGTTATATGCCAACTAACTGCTTAAAGCTTAGTAATATGAATTACATCTAACAAGCACTTCCGTTTAATTACCATATCATTATACAAGATCTTAATATTGAATAATTGATATCATTCTAATTCACCTGATTAGTTCATCTTAAGTTGAATATTGATCAAGATGGATTAGTCTTAAGAATAATTTATACTGGTACATTTAAATTGATTATTTCATAAGTTTATTTCAATGTTCATCTTAAAAAAGCTGGGAGTACATTAGTGAATGTTTTGAGCTTATTCTATTTTTCCTTTTGTCAGTGGTAATTGATGTAACGCATCTCTTTATTATTACATAAGTTATGTAGTACATAATTACTTGAGTTGTTTGTAATGTCAATGAATTTATGATATAAGAATTAACCATATAAAGTACATCTCCTGTAATTCCATATAATGATAGAATGATTACTGATACCACTTATAAATCTTTAATTATTTATTGTTTGTATAATTCTTTTATTTGTAGAATTGTTCAGATATACAACAATGTTTTAGATAATAAAAAATTATCTAACTTTCTAGTTTTGTAAATTTGGAGTATCCTGCTTATTATTTCTGTAAAAATAAAATTTCGAATCACTAAAGGTTTTTAAAATGATCAAAATAAATGCATGTCAAGTATCTTAGAAAATGGCCTCTCATTTGTTTAGAATAATTTTTATAAGTATTTTCATCATTGGTTTAGATTTTATTTTTGTTTGTGCCCATAAAAAAGAAAACAGTACATGTATTATTGTTAAAAGAACTATTGTCAAAGGATTGAACATTGCTATTTTCTATGAATTAAAAGCTTACTATTGTCTATGAATGAAATTATTTACTTGTATAAAAAGTATGCTATTGTCCATATGAGTATTAAGTTAATGTTAACTGCACGCTGCATCTATTTATGCTTCAAACAACAAGGCATCTGATGTAGACAGGTGGCCTCGTCGTCTATCTACCCCCTCAAAGGTAACGTAGTGTCGTGAGAATTCTGTTCCACAAATGGTTCTTTTCCACACACTTTACCTTTAGAGATTTCAGCATGTATCTGCCTACCTGTATTATTTAACCTGAATTGTGCTATATTGGGCCTACAGACATATTTTTTTGTCTATTTTCTTTTGTTCTGAATCTTTTGTTCTTGATATTAAACTTTACCATTTGCTACAAAGGAATAGAAATTTGATTTTGGTGTAGAATGACATCTTACAGGCTGTTCAAATTGTGTCTCTTGGCCCAATGAGCATGACAAAGAACATGAAATAGTTGTACCTGAACTGTGTGGTCAGTTAATGACCAGTCTTGTCAATTAAAGAATATGTTACCATTTTTTTTAGCATCAGGGCATTTTATTGATTTGAAAACTGGAATAAATGATATTAATACATGTATTATGACTGGTTTCGGATTTAACTAATTTTTATGATAAATGGCTAGTTATTTCTGTAGTCTTGTTTTAACAATTTTACACATTATTTTATGGGTATTGTGGAGTTATGTTTTTAGTTCATAAATATGGTTTTTCAAATAATAATTGTCTAATTAACTGACAAATCACAGTTCAGGAAAATTAATAACCTCCTGTTTAATGCATTTTTATTCTTTTCAGTCTTTTTTTTATTTTGTATGTTTATTGTGTATATTCACCTAGAAAACTACATTATATGCTTCTGTTCACAATTAATTATGTAGACAATTTTTGTTTGTTATCAAACAGCTGAGAAGAAAGGTATGCATTTAGTTATGTCCCCTTTTTATCCATATATGGGGTCATAGTGTTTACATATTGCTAAATGGTAACAAATGGAAACTGGTGAACTTAGCGTAATGTTAGTTTGTGTACTTTGACTGGAAAGTTAATTATTTTTATGGTCAGACTTTATCAAATTATTCATTCATCGAAATTTATTAATTTAAGTAATCAAAATAATTGAAAAATTTATTTATATATCAGTAATATATTATTTATGTGTATCCATGCACTTTTAATGACTTTCCATATACTTAAATGACATGAGGATAGTAATCTATGAATTATTATTATTTAATTAAGTATCAACTAATATTGAACATATTACATTTGTTAATTATTTTTGATTGGTTTTATGTTAAAACTTATATATAAGTTAGTTATAAGATTAGGTCTGCTCAGTATTATAATTTTGTTAATTACCTAAAAATATCACAACTTATTGTATTGTCCTAATGTTTAGGACTATTTTTCAAGTTTTGGATAATGTCTTAATTGATTTTGTTCTACATTTCCTGTGTATTGTATTAAGTCATTTTTGCTAAATTTGCATGAATACTTTAACATCTGTTATAGTATTACGAGTTACTTCTTCAATTTATTTGACGGAAGTCGGTTCAATGCATGATAGTGGCTGTGGGGAAGGATTTGTTATTATGTCAATTGAACACAAAGTGCTCATTGTGAACTATTTGTGATCATCCCATGTCCAAACCAATTTTGGAATTTTATACTTTCTAGGAGCCCTGTTGTCTCAGACCATAACATGTCAACCACAAGGCTCCTGGGGAGTGGTTATGTTGAGGAATTAGTGATTACTTACCAGAACCTATAACTACCCTTTAGGAGCCCTGTTGTCTCAGACCATAACATGTCGCCCACAAGGCTCCTGGGGAGTGGTTATGTTGATTAGTGATTACTTGCCAGAACCCATAGCTACCCTCTAGGAGCCTTGTGGTTGATTGGTTATGGTTTTTGGCTACTAATCACTCATTTCTTAAGCCCCTCAATGTGAGAGTTTGAATCTCACCCAGGACCAAATCTTACATTTGAGAATACTGTGCAGCTAGCTTAACGAAAGGTCAGTGGTTCTACCTAGGTGTTAAACTGGAAGTCTTGCTCTACTGTTAAGGCTTGAACAAGTTGCCAAAAGACCTTGAGATGAAACAAAATGAAGTAAAATCTTTGCCTGATACCAAGTGAGGTTACATAAAAGCTCTCTCTTAAGAGAGAGTATTTCTATACCTTGGATTAAAAAGTACTTTTTTCTGCCAGAAGTTCATGAAACTTAGTGCCGGAAATATATGAACTCATATCTAGGTTTAATTTGAAACTGGATGAAATCTACCAAAAAAATGATTATTAGGTGAAGTCCAAGAAAACGTCATGACTGTCTTGTGCCAAGAACTAGGTTACCTGGTAAAATTATTTAAAACTTGCCTTTGTAATGTGTAAATTGCTCAAATCTTGTTAATAATAAGCATTGAATTGAGAAATTTCACTTGCTGACTTTTCTTTGACTCAGGTGAGTGTAACATGACCAGTTTGGTCTTCATGTTGGTTTGGTAATTTAAGAAAAACAGGCAAAATGCATGCACATGTAAAACCTTTTTTTATTGAAGAAAAGAAAGGGAGAAAATCTATCTTAGATTGTACACTTAAATATTTTCCCCAAACTGCTTAGCTATCCTTTCATAGACATTTTTTAGTGCTGCTGGTTTCCATGGTAACAAAAGCAGAATTCATAAATTTTGCTAGTATTATCCATGATCATACATTTGTGTAGCACCAATTGATGCATTTTTCCCCGAACTTGTCTAGTATGCAATTTAAAGCTAGTGTATAGTTAATAGAATATTACCCTACACATTTTACCAAAATGATGTTATAACTATATTATACATTACATTCACAAACTACACATTGTGTGCTTTATACATATACTTCTATTGTAGTCAGTTTACACTATTAGTGTAGCAATTATCTTGCCTTTCATGTTATGTACATTTTTATAAGAAAAAAGCTCTTTTAATGTTTATATGCACTTAAATTGCTTTTGGCTTACAAATTGATGGCTGTGTTTTCAAAAGCATGAAAACTTGGGATCTGGTTGTAGTTTTCTTGCTCTTCATAAAAAGAAAAAAAAGTAAAGCATAAGTTTGCTTGCCTGCTGTTAGGGAGCTTCATGGGTTATTGCCTAATATAAGCTAGAGATTTAATATTCTTAATTTTTTTTCATATCATTTTTTGCAGTACATTTGTTTTAAGAGTGTATTACTGCTTGATTTTAACAAAATTATAAATGTTTGTATAGTTATGTTTAGTTGAATGTAAAACTGATACAGCTTTTTTCTCCTTCACTAGTTTGTGTCAGTAAATATATAGAAATTTACCTCAGAATAGACCTGTCATCTTAAATTGGAAAAATATTGGCCTATTTTTCAAAGTACTAGGTTCAAAGGACTATTAAGTCAATGTCCTTGTTTATATTGGGTCTTCAATTTCTCATTTCTTTATTGAATGCCTTCACTCAATATCTTCACTACTCTCTCTTCATATTGTTTTATTGTTGTAATTACAGAATGTTATAAGTAAGGTAAAACAATGAAAGTTATGCTGTGCATTGTTACAACACTGGATCACAGTTCAGAAAATCCCATCTTTGATCAAACTTTGTACAGAGGACTTTCGGTGGCTGGAACTCTATACCTGATTGTCTTGCATTGATTTTGTATTCACAAATAAAATAAAATGCATGGTTTAAAGTTTTCCGGAATTTTCTGGAACCTCCTGTTTTTCCCAGGTCCAAACTCTACTGGTTTTTATTGTTTCCACAGCACTGAGGTTAAGATTTCCAATTTTTGGAAAATTTTCAATGTCCACCCATGAGAATCTCCCTGATAATTTATTAATTTCACTCAATGCTGCTTCTGACAGCTCAGCCTCAAACTACCGAAAGAATATTTTGGACTATTGAACAAAGAAACATTGATTAAATTCTGCTTGACTTGAACCACGAGGTACTAACTTTTACTTAAAGTCATTTCATTATTCTGAGCATTATATAATGTTGTGATGTAATCACCTGAAAAGTTTCTTCCTTTGAAGCTCCTTAGGTCTCACTTGTTGTATATATAAGTTGACCATTCTACCCATATTCCTGTCAATTACTTCAACAATACTCAACAAACCACTCATTATAGCATATAGCATTATAGTATCTGCAGCTAATGTGCATAAATTGAGTGGATTAAGCAACTCTTAGGTAAACGAAATGGGATTTTTTGATGATTTATGGTCAAAGATTTTTTGTTGTTTTCTGTAGTTGTTTATGTTCTCATTTGTTTTCTTATTTTCACTGTTAATGTTATCATCAATGGTGTTGTTTTCTATGTATTGTGTGATGTTGTTTACTGTTTCTGATGCTGGGCCATTTTAACCGTGTGTGTTGTTTATGCAGTGTTGGATCTGGGAATAATGATGAAATTATTTAATTAACATAAAAGCTGACTTGTGAGCAGATCATGTTCAGAAAATAAGCTCATTTGTGATGACTGCTGTACTCTTACCTTCATTGCTCCATGTTAGTGTAGCTACCCATTTATGAAATGTTTGTCAGAACTCAGTACATTTTCAAAAATGATGGTAAGATGTCAGTTCATTGATGAAAAGGTCTTCTAATTAATTTTCACACTCAGTTTCAACCAAACTCTGCAGGAAATAATTAATTACAGCTCCAACCAAAGTCAATAGAAAAAAATTCCATACTGTTTTTAATCAGTTCTGTCAGTTACATAAATGTGACAGATGTAAAGCTAGATACTATTTGATATTCCATCCCAAACCCTTGTTTTGGTACGGTTACAAGAAAATACCCTTAACATGACTGTTAACATGAAGATCGATGAAACCAGTTAGATTATTTAGGCTGTATGGCTTAAGTTCTTTTCTGGTTATTATTTAAATTTTTCTTATAGAAAAAAAGTAAGCTCACATGAAGATAAGTCACATTGTTCTGTTTGTCTTGAGGAAAATTCCCATAATTTGCTTATGTTTTGCATGAATAATGTAAATTATGTAAATTTATGTATGAGTGAAATGGACGTATATAAAAATATTTCATTTGGCTGTTATATGTTTTGCTATTAATATCTTCATTTTGATACGGAGCGGTAAATGGCAAGACACTACAGATTCAAATAATGCTATCTAATTTCCCTCCTGCCCAATGTTTGGAGCTAACTTCTGAGAAACGGCAAAAAACAGTGGACTTATTTTATAAAATTGCCTTTTACCCTTCGATTGAGTTAAGGTACCTTGATTTATATTAAGTCTATGCTTATCTTACGCTCTTCTGATGTTCCATAGAACTTCAAATATTGCGTGAGAACATTTCTTGATCTCTCATGTTATCTAATTGTTTCTTTGCAGGATATGGGAGAAATTCTGTCATTGTTACAAAGTTCTTCATATCAGGACAGGAAAGAGGGTGTGATAAGTTTACAAAAATTGCTCCGACAAAACAGATTTTTAACGTAAGCTATTATATGGTACTTATTTATTTATTTATTTTTCGTAAATGTTTAGTTCGAACATAAAGGTTCATTGCCAGTTTAATTACTCACACATTCTGAAAAATAAGCTCGTCTCTGGTACAGGTCACCGTGACCTATGAATTCATGGCTACCTGTGAATAAAGACCACCATATCTGGCCTATAGTTACGTCATTTAGCATGTATTAATAAAATAGACATAATTAACAGCTGGATAAAGGCCAGCAGTGCATAAAATTCATATTTGTCTCTTCATTCAATGGCCTTTGTTGACTAGTTTGATTGTAAAAATGTTTGACAATTATCGTTTACAGGAGAATAGAGTTAAAGAAAGCTACAGAAATATTTACCAGAATGTTTCATGATACTCACAGTAAAGTAAGTATTGTTGAACTAAACAGCTTAATGGCAATTATAGAAAACTTCATGTAGCAACAACCCCTTCATTACACCACTTGATTATAACCACCACATGTTTTTGGACTGGTTTTCAATATCTCATCTATTATATATAAAATAGATGAATTATGGAAAACCAGCCCAAAAACATGGTTTTTACATCGTACATAAAACTTACTCATCCGTAAATCGAGAACAAATTATTTACAGCGGTGTCAGTGTGTTAAAGGTGAAATTAGAATTGTTTAGTCTTGGCTTGTTAGTAAACTTGATTGATATAATAAGGTAAAAATAAAAAAAAATGTCCAGTTGAGTGGCCTTTGTATTTGAATGACTTGTTGTAAAGAATTGTCATGTAACCTTTTTATGTTATTATGTTAATGTTGTAGCTGTTAGCTGAAGGATTGAAGTTCCTGTGACAGTGACTGACTGGTTCTATCCTGACTTGTTTCTTTAACAATCTAAACCATTTTTATTCCGTGGACACCATAGCACCAAGAAGATTATTGCTGATAATTTTATGTCATACTTTATTACAACCTAGCTGCTATGAACAGATAGCATGCAGTGTTTAAAACAATGATTAAATATTAAGAATAAATTATTATAATTCTGCTATTTGGTGAAATATTTCAGGTTTTTAGCTTGTTTTTGGATATGTTGATAGACCTGATACAGTTACATCACAGAGATATGGCAGATTGGTTATATGTATTGTTGTCAAGGTTGCTTAACAAATTAGGGGCCGATATCCTCGGCTCTCTTCAGGCCAAAGTCCAACGAACGTTAGATGCCACTAGGTTAGACCAGTATTTTCTTATAATTTTTTATTTAGGAAATTTTGACTGGTTTGTGTATTGTTTCAGTTATGTCATCTTTGTGAAATACTATATTGTTTAAAAAAAGCAGTTTTTTTTCTTGTCACTTAATATTAAAATATTCTCTTCCACATTTTGCAATGATTTTGGAAATCTTTCTTTCAATATAAGGGAAAAAGCAACAGGTGGCCATTGAAAATATTGCTGTTATGGGTTATAAAACATTCATTTTGCCAAAGTTCCACATTTATAATTATGGTTATTTGATAAAATTATCAGTTTGTTTACCTACTTAGTGTTAGCTAAGTTTCAATCCAAAGTTATAAGTAGATAAGGGAAACTTTGTAGTAGATACTACATATTTCTGTTTAACTTAAAAAAAATCATGAACTTTAGTTTGATGTTTCCATGGTGACATGTTGTATTATCTATATTTTAGAGAACATTTTCCAAGTGATCACCAGTTTAATATTTTAACACGATTTATGATTGACCAGACACAATCACCCAGTATGAAGGTGAGTTCTTGTTTGTAATTGGAATATATGTTATGTCTTGGAACTGATGCAAGACTTAATTATGGTTTAAAACTTTATTTTTTTGTCTCATAGTTGTTTTCAAAAAAAGTCTTCTCATTTTGTGGAAAACAGGCATGCACTTATTTGTAATTTGTGACAGATTGTGTCATTTTGACAAAAAGTAATTCCATGAAAATTGCTTTTTTATAAGTGTTTTTTTTTATTGTTCATCTTTATAATGATGTCTTGTATCAGTTCTGTGTCTGGGAAACCCTTGTCATGCATTGTGGGAAATAAGGGAATCCTCTGTGTTTTTGTAATGAATTTTTGAAGGCAGATGACCCCTTACAATTTTTATGGTTTAGGATAACTATAAGCATTTGATGAAAGACTTAATGCTGGCAATTTTGATGCTTTATAAATTTAGGGGATTGCATTGAACTGTTACTGCAGTTATGTTTGTAAGGGTCAATGTTTTTAGCCTATGAAATATTATATTTGATAGAAAATCTTATTGTGTGATTAAATAGATTTGATAGAAAATCTTATTGTGTGATTAAATAGCGGAATCATATACAATCCAGCTTGTTGTATTGTAGCCCTTAATTAGGGTCTGTTACTTCTATACACGCATTGTCATCATAAATTGATTGCTGTATATGCTTATTGTATATTATACTACATGCATAACATTGCAGCCCTAATGCATTGATTAGGTTATTGAATATCTTCCAGTTTTTACCCAACCATGATAATCTGTACATCATTCTATCATACTCTGATCTCCGATAGTCAAAATTTGAAAAAATACCATGCACCAATGTATGACCCTTCTATTTTAATGCTATGCCGCCTGTATCTTTCATCTGAATGATTAAACTGGAATGATGGAATGTTTTTTTTATGACATCATTCATGTCTTATTCATAGTAAAAACAAGCCATCTCATTAGAATGATCAAGTTCATCTTGTCTTGTGAATGATAGACTAGGAATAAGGGCCGTCTTCTCATAGCTTATTGTTACGATATGTGATGCTACTGTAAGACTCATTCAGTCTTGTTTTTCATAGTCCTATACTTTTATTGTTGTTTAAACTTTATTTCTTTTGATATTGTTCTTTGAGATGTTCCTTTGAAGAGAAGCAAGATTTTAAACTTACTTTTTTCAATTAAAATATATAAAACTCATTGCTGGTACTTTGTCCAGGTTGAATTTTGTGTCAAAGATTTTAGAAGAACAGTTGCTTTTTACAATTATTAGAATTAAATGATTAATTTATTTTGAAAATGGATGATTGACAGCAAAATGATTGAAAGTCAATGTCTGCACTCTGTGGCTTTAGCAAAGATATTCATTTTTAGGTTTAGTGTTGAAAGTTTTATATTTTTCGTGTATAAGGTAATGGGTAGCATAATTTTATACAGTGTATCTATGACCTCTCCAAATGAACATCCTGTGTTTTAAATGGCAGACAGTTGCTTCCTGGTTTATTAATTTGCTTCTATTGTTCTTTTGGTGCATGCCGTACAGCCAAAGGTAAATATTTATTTTCTCCTTGTCATTTCCTGCATAGTTACGCAAGACGTGAAAAATAGCATGCCATTGTTGTCAGTATCTTAAAGAATTTTGTAGCATGGTTCTTTGGAGGAATGGGTATTCAGTAGACATTGTTAAGTTTGGGATAGAATGAAGCATGGTATTGTTAAAAGATTAGTAAGTTAAATGTTTGAAGTATGGTAAGGCTCAGAAAGTTTGGCTTTGAGAGGTGATATTAGAGAGATTCTGTAAATGTAAACTCTAGAACATAAGGCAGTTTGTGTAGGGTTTTGATTTATTTGACAAAGGTGAGTCTTTAATGCTGTGGGACAAGTTCTAATAAATTTGTTCATACAATGGTATAAGGTAGGTTCATAACACATCATACATCATTCGCATGACTTCCGGATGGATTGTTAATCTGATGTATGGTGTTTGTATCATGATACAGTGGATTTATATAGCAAAATCAGTGCATGACTCATTATGGTAATAATTTAATCAATTAATACATTTTATAGAGGAGTACTTTTTTTGTTATTCAGTATATGAATCTTGAGTGTAATTTTCATGATGTTATGATTGTTATGTCACCATTCTGTTAACATTTACCAAAGTGTTTGTTGTCTTGTTACTGAAATTTCTAGCTTAGCTTTATTCCATATAATATTTAATGTCATATTTGCTGATTTCTGTATCTCTCCTTCAAATCACATTGATTTTATACCTTAACATTCCACATAAAGTCTGACCGCATGGCTTTGCCCTCATATTGAATGCATTCTAAGGGAACTTGATGTGAAAAAATTAATATATATGTAAATAAAATGAAGTACATATTGACATGCAGTTCACCCACAAGTCATGCTTGTTTTTTTTGTAGTATTTTTGCCCACCCATCACCCAAATAATTAAAATAGAATTAGATATTTTGTGATGAATGCACCTTTTATCCCATTCCAGATTTGCAAATTAATATTTATCCCAAATGCACTAATCTTTCATTTTATAATCATTTAACATCTTGTAAATTTCTGGCAACAAATTTCTGAATTCGATGCATCACACATCGATAAAACTTGATGAAAATGTTGTGTAAAAATGATACTTAGGAGTGGAGAGCGAGTTCTTGCTGTGGAGTAATTGTGTTACTTTTGAGCTTTCTTTGATTATGGGGCCGCAACCGTGATCCAGTGGTTAGTGCGCTTTACTTGTAACGTGGCGATCCGGATTCAAATCTCGGTTGCGGCAGGTCATGACCTTCTATGAAAATTTGACAAAAATGTTGATTTTCCTCCGTTTGTGGAGAACATGCCAGCTCCTTGTAGTAGGTTAAGTTAGTACTGGTTAGAGTCCAAGAAAACCGGTCGCAATATATAAATGAAAAATTGTTGAAGTGCAACGTTAAACCCAGTGAAAAAAAGATTCTTTAGAATGTGTAAAACAAGCTTTCTTGTTTACTTTAGTGTTTAAAAAATAGAACTTAATGAAGATTTTATTCATAGAGGCAACACTGTTAGGCATATGCCCAATCTTCCCTGTGAGCCTCTTAGGATTATAATTTTAATATAATGATCCTGATAATGCTCTAACCTACTCAGTGTTACATATCAGTACCACAAAAATAAGTTGTGGAAAGTAAGGGAGTTTTCTGTCCATTGTAGAAAAAAATAAGGGAGTTGTCTGTTCCTTATTAAAAATAAGGGAGTTGTTTGTCCCTTATTGAAAGTAATGGAGTTGTCTGTCCCTTATGAAAGTAAGGGAGTATCTTTTTTATCATCTTTCCCATTCTGGTGGCATTTCTTTCTTTCAATATTATTCTGTGCTTTGTTTTTGGCTGTTAAAATTAAGTCATTCATCTGTCACTGCTGTTAAGTGATTATGTAAACAGATCTGCTTAAATGGTGGCTGTTGTAGAGAGCTTCTATGGGGGATCTGTTGTTATTATATCTCTACCACACTTCCACTTACCCCCATTGTTACTGTCCCTTTTTTGCAGAAAATGCTTCAACTACCATAACCATCAGCTTTATGTAATTTTTCTCGTGTTGCACATTGGCTTAGAATTTCATATTTATTTACCTTATGCTTAATCATGTCATGACAACCTTGTTATGTATGATACAAATGTTTTCATTTTGGATGTATGTAAGTAACATGGACAAAGTTTGTGTTAATTTTTTGTCTGCTTGATGGTCCTAGAACGAACCATAGCTGACAAGTCTCATTAACTGGTTGACCATTTTTATTACTTCTGGTGTTAATTGCCTCCTATTTGTCATTAGTTAAGAGTTTCTTACAGAATACAGGGGAATGATTAAATACAAGGTGACAGAGTCAACTGTCAGGTACACAGAACTCAAATAATGTTTCCAATAGAGCATTAAGCTTAATTCTGTCTGTGTGCTGAAATTAATATCACACAGAAATTGATAAACATGGAACCCTTCTTGCTTATAAATTCTAATAATGGTGTAGGCCGTCATTTTGTTCTTGGTACTGTAGTTACTATTTGGGATGGGAGGTGGTACTGTAGTTACTATTTGGGATGGGAGGTGGTACTGTAGTTACTATTTGGGATGGGAGGACTCACTAATGCCACGCTTTGCTAGCACACCTAATATTTGTACCAATGCAGTTGTGGAAAAAATTGTCATACCATTCCACCATTTTGTTTTTGTCATGATACTTAGTTTTCGACCATAAGATAGGATAAAATCACATGTTGGCAAATCTTCATAAAAATGATTTTGTTGTCTCCATTATGTCTTAACACACAATATTGTAACCATTCTCTTTAATATTGGAAGGTTGAACGAAATGTTCAAACTTCATACTCTATTGCTGTATTAATTGTGTTGTATTATTGTAGTATTTTCTGTGATTTATCCAGATATAGCATCATAAGTTTTATACCATAAGGAATGTATTGTTATACTGATTGTATTCAAGATGTATGTAAAATTTATATAAGTCTTAACACTAAACGTGTCTGTATGCCACATTGTCATGGCCATAACTTCATGTGTTGTGATAATTAAAACACACTCACTGTTCTGTACAATCTGTGATATTGCTGTTCTACTTAATTAATTATGAATTGATGATTGACGTAATCAGTATTCACACAGTTATCAAACTGGCAAACTATGATTTCGGTTAAATAACACTCCTTCGTAAAATATGAACTTTTCAACTTTCATCACCTTGCCCACTCAATTTGATATGAAAATTACAATGGAGATAAAAAAAAGTGTCATATGTTGTAAGTTATTGTACATACTTAATTCAGCTTGTTCTGTCTTTCCTTCAAAAAGTATTAAAACAAATGTGCTGCTTCTTTTAGTTGCATTTTCTTGTGCTTGAATTAATTGGCTTTACCATAGATATGATAGCCAGTAATGACCACATTTATTGTGATAGCCAGTGTTGACATGCATAGATTGTTGATTGGGTAATTTAAATTTTAATGTCATGAGCTATTAGAGTTATGGGATTTCTTTGTAAGAAAGTTGTACATGTCCTAATTTCTATTATACAGAATAAAATATTTGATCATTTTGAATGCCATCAATTCATAAGTACCCTGCTGGAATACAGCCATTATCTCTGCTTGCCAAATTTCTCTGTTCCAAGTATTTCTTACTTGTGCTCACCCAGTCCTCTGCAAGTAACTGCAAACTTCTCTGCATGAATTTTTTGAATTAGTGGTGGATAACACTATGTCTTCAAACAAATTGCCACAGAGATCATGTGTCACACCCATGGTATGAACACAGAAGCCCGAGATCTGTAGAGTTCTCTAAAGTCCAGACCCGTGCTGGTCACCAAAGGGTGACATTGGTAATCAGCATCAAGTTTCCACATAGTGACATTGGCAGCGAAAGAATTAAAATCATTACAGGAGTATTACAAACATTAAACGAATTTATAGTTGTATGGATTTCTGTGTTGCACTTAATTATCTCCCTTATCATTCAATCAGCCAAAATAACACATGATCAGCTTTAAAATGATGGATATATAGAATATACAAAGTATTAATGATCTTTTATTATATTTCCTACCACCTGGTCTATGTAAATATAACAAAATTGTTAACTTGTGGTACTTATGGTTTTATTTCACTGCTTGGGGAAACTATTCATTTTAGGGTTTGAACATTTTCATCCAAACTTTTATTAGTTTCTTTTCTCTTCACAGGTTAAGTTAGCCATGTTGAATTATTTGAATACGCTGGTACCCTGCATGGAACCTGCGGATTTCACAAATTCTAGTGATACCCGGCTTGTAGTTTCAAGAATTATTACTTGGACTAATGAACCAAAGAATGTTGAAGTGCGTAAGGTAGGTATTTAAAGGTTAATGTGTCAGTTGTTAATGTACAGTGAAATTTTTGTCATTGTTCCTGATGTGTGGGAAGAATGTCATGTAATATTAATTGATTGACCTGTATGTCGCAACCAGGATTGTAGTGAGATTTTCATTTGTCACATTTTGTCTGCGATCATTTAACCTACCACTTTACATCATCCACCTCCTTTGGTTTGGATGCTGCACATAGAGATGTTGGCAGTTACTTGTGGAGGATGAGGTTAGTACTGGTAGAGAATCCAGTAACACTAAACATGTTAACTGTCTGCATATTACTGGATACATGGGAAAACTAAATTTTAACCAGAACAAATAATTAAGTCATTTCAATTCATTGCTTACTATTTTATTGACACTCATACAATAGTAAATTTAGTCTTGGCTTTCTTAATTTGTTACTTTTTTGTCTGTGTCTCTGTCATGTTAAAACATAAAAGAAGAAGCTCCTGGTTACCACTTGCTCAACTGAACCTTGTTTTTTTCTGCTGACCCTAGCCATTATTAGCCTGGATCATTTTTTTTTCCTTGCCAATATTTTCAGATTCATATGAACTATTGAAAGAAACACATTTTTTATTGTTTGTCCTAATGTGTTCTTATATGTTTGTTTCATTATTTATCCTGTCACACCAGGGATGATCAAAGTTTTTAAGTTCCCTGCTTCTAAAATGTTCACCATGAAATCTGAAGAATGTTTAATTAAGACATCTTAAAATTAATCCGGAATGTTAAACTGATAATTTCTTCCTTTACCAATTGGATGTTTAGACTCATAATCCCAACATTGACCTGTGACTTACAAAACTTTAGGCTTATTTGGACAATTTTTAGGATTGTGATGTTTATTTTGTATATATTTGTTACATGTGTATTTTTTTCAGTCTGCACAGTCTGTGTTATTTGCTTTGTTCAATCTTAACCCACCTGAGTTTTCTATGATGTT
Organism: Lutraria rhynchaena; assembly: GCA_008271625.1. Classification (NCBI taxonomy): domain Eukaryota; kingdom Metazoa; phylum Mollusca; class Bivalvia; order Venerida; family Mactridae; genus Lutraria; species Lutraria rhynchaena. The sequence goes on along the minus strand of VIBL01000056.1, from coordinate 1,910,346 downwards.
GTCTGGCCTTCCCAAAGCATTCCAGGTAAGTCTGTGATCAGCATCTTTATATACCAGATATAGGGGAATAATTATTACGATCTTCATTCTTGGTACAATTTTTTTTTTTATTTGTATTTATTGTTTGTCTTGTTGATATTTAGTACATTTTAGAAGTTTACTATGGCGTATATTTTAATCAATGATTTACATGAATTTGTAATATTTATACTATGCAATGTTGTATCCTAGATAAATACATATATAGAATATATGAATATATTAGATATCAGTAAGTCTAATTAATGAAACGGTCTTGAACACTAGATTGGTTGCTGATTGGTAAAAAGTTTTTTTGATTTGTGGAAGTTCCTAGATGCTTGTCTTTGTCTGCTCGATTGATAGAGCTGTCATAAATACAAACAAAAATAAAAACTTCTGTTCCAGTATTCACACCCCATTGTATGGAGTGCCCTAAAAATTGGCAATTTGGTATACACTAAGAAACTAGGATTTCCAGTATATGTTATCATGTTTTATTGATGATTTGATGATAATTTTGATAATTTTAGGATGGAGCAACAAAAATTCTGCAGCATCATTTTAAAGGTGCGCATGAACCTGACGTGCTTACACCACGGAATACAGCTAGTCCACAAACATATCAGAATCGCAGTCGACCGCCATCAAGGTTCATATTTTGTTTATTTTATTTTTCTAAAGAAAAGAAATACAGGCACATTTTGCTTAGTGATGTGCATGAAATTTCTGTGTCAAAAAGTACATTAATACTACACTGTTATAAATATATTCAAAATGAATACAGTTGAACATGGTTATAGTGAAGTATCCTAGGAATCAGACAATTTAAATCACTGTATCCATAATTCACAATATACAAACTGAAATTTCGTTTAACATGTTTGAATACAGTGAATTTCTTCACTGTAAACACAATATATACACATAATAAATGAAGTATTGTATAAATATGTGTCTTTTTTGGAAAAAAATGATTGTTAGAGCCAAAATATTATTTCACTGTAACCTTTTTTGCTCTCTAGCCAAATTTATAATATCGGAATATCAGCACATTAATATTAAGTAGGGCTCAGTCAGGGGAAAATGTGTTTTTCATTTTGTCAAATTTCTCATTATATCAGAGTTCACCGTAAGCATGTTCTATTGTATTACCTTTGAAGTTGAATAATTATGATTAAAATTTTATTAAACTTTTTGTGTAGTTTGTTTTATTGTTAAGAATTAATTATTCACCCTTTACAGGGGTCCTTATGGCCGTGATGAAGCTGACACAGAAAATATGAATCCCGAGGATATTTATAATTCAATTAAGAAAACTTCAGCTGACATTCAAAATCTTAGTTTTAATAGTAAACTAGATCAATTTGATGATGTGAAAAAGCGTAAAGACTTTACTTCACAAGATAGTGGCATTCAGGATTTAAGGAATGATAGTCCGGACGCTGGTGAGACCAGGAAGCCGCAGTATAACCCATCTCATTATCAGGAAGAGGTAAAACTGTTAGAATTCTTTGACGTAAGGGCTGTTACAGTCCTCAATGTGTTATAAAGTTTATCACATATTACCCTTTGTAAAAAAACATGTTTACAGTTACCTGACTCAAACAATAGTAAAAGTAGGTCACATTTTTTTATATTTTTTTTGTCTAAGCTTACCATTCATATTTAAATAATGATTTACAATTCATTCCCAAATATTTTTGTACAAAAAGGGTTGATCATCATTGTACTTTTTTCTGGCTTTGAAAAGCAATCTTATTCTGTCTGTGTTTTGCCATTTTATCATTTTAGGAGATTAATCTTTTTTTCTCTGCTTTTTCAGAATGCATTGAATGGATTTTCTCGAGCTACTCAAGCAGAGGGCGTATTCTATGCTGGGAATGACGTGTCATTTAATGAAGGTGAATATTCAAAACAACTTCAAGAATAGTTTTATATATGTGTGGCCTTATCACATTTATTCAGTATTTGGGATTCCCCCACATTTTATGCATATGACTTAATTCACTATTTGAATGTTGATAATAAGATATGGAATCTATTTTATGTCATAAAAATACTTCCCAACTAAATCCCTAGTTTCATTGTGGCAAATTATACTTTTTGTTTCATCTACGTTGAGGTACCTAAATCATTTTCAATTTTTTTGAGTGTCCATGTATTGCAACCTGTAATATATTTGTAGACATGTTGTAAAGATGGAATATATATAATTTTTTTTAAAATCTTCACAAGGATTAAGTGAAACAATGAGTGCTAATGGGTTCAGATGTCAGAATTTGATTATTTCACTAATAATTATTACACCTATATTAATTAGTTCATGCATTGTAGTGTAAATTGAAATTACCCTTAAAATTATCCCGGCATTACAAGAATGCTGCGTTACTTGTTGATACATTATGAATGTTGAGAAGGAAAATTACAAGCTACCTGTTTTTTGTTATTTATATCTCCTTGTGCCTCCAATATCGTGAAGAGTTATATCATTGTGCTAAACAGATGAATTTACAAATAGGTTAAATAAGCTCATCACTGTGCTAACATGATCCTTTTTTGTGCTTGGCTTTGTGAGAACGGATCTCAAATCTCAAAGTTTTAAAGTTTCAGGACGCAAAAGAAAGCCTAAAGGTTAATATATAGGAATGAGTTGTTTAGTTCTATATTTAAGCTGCTATAACAGTGATCGTATTGTTCAGCTTGGCTTGAGATTCCCCTGTTCCTCTACTAACAGATAAAATTCAAATAATTCTTTTTAGATGAATTTTTTTCTTGGGTTTTGGTTAAAGATGATCTTGTGAATGTTTGGTTACCTATGCTTATTTGCTAAACTTTTTAATGTCTCAAAAATAGGGATTTTACAGTGTTTTTATTCTTCTGATCCTAAAAGTGGTATTTTTAATTTTTTTTACAAAGAAAATAAAAATTAGCATTTATATAGATATTTGACTGTTGTATTTCCTCTAAGCTTCTTACAAGTGAAAACAATCAACTATATGGCGTTGATAGATTGGTTGCAGTGTTATCATGGAAAACTAGTGAATAAAAATCCTACTTTAGATATGAATGATTGATATTTATTTGTAGTATTGTCTGTACTAATATGAAGTTTTTCTTTGTCTTTTTACTGTGATGATTTTCATTAGTGTGTATGTATATTTTATTAACAGTCAGCTCTCACTGGGGATAGAGATTTTGTCACTTATATAAAATTAATGTGAAGCAATATTTTTTGTTCACACATTTTATGTATTTTATAAATGTGAAGTGCCAGGGTGAATTTTTTTGTCATGTATCAGAATCTCCAGTTCTCACAGGTCTGGACTGGTGTGTTTTTTTTTATTATTTCTTTGGCACCAAGCTTACATTTGCCTTTTTTTCAAAATTTTTAACTTTCACGTGTGCATATCCAGTGCTCCCTCCAGTAAAGTCACCTTGAAAAACCAACTTTTTCCAAGAATACACTGATTTTTAAGACACACATACACATGATAAAAAACACCTGTTGCAAATGTATCAACTCCAATTAACAACTCCCCCAAAGAACAACTTTAAATTGTATAGTCACACAAATGTATGAAATTAAGATTATTATCTCCATATGATGTGATGAATGTACTATAAGGATTTATAGATTCATTCAGTGCAGTTTGAAAATAAAAAAAAATATAAAATAATACTCAAGTATTACATGTATGTACTGGACAAATATATTTGGTTTAAACTGGAAAAGGTAGAAACGGCTATGAATTTTTAGGGAGTATAACTTTTGTTGAGAGTTGACTGTAGTTTAACACTTTGTCCATTGGTTTATTTATATAATCTTGCAATTTATGCTGACTTTATTGTCTAGATCCATGTCGAGCCCTGCTGGGCATGCAGATAAATAACTCTGGTTGGTATGAGTTACCTCCCTTTACATAAATAAATACACATTGAAGTCAAGATCTTTTTATTTCTTGATAATTTAATTCTTGAATTTTTTTTTTGATAATCAGATTCTTGCAGAAATGTGGTCAATAATCTTGGTGCTTGTTTCTGATTTGAAGTCTAAACTTGAATGTTGTCTGAATATAATTATTTACACATCTGTGTCAGTCTGTGTCTTTATTCAGGCATTTTATTTATCATGTAGTTTACTTAACATTTATTTTTGCCTTAAATTAATATATAATTAGTATGAATTATGCAGGTATGTTTTTTAAAGTCATTAACTCTTTGGTGTTTTACAAAATTCTGTCCATATCCGGAACATGCAATATTAAGTACCTGAGTATAAAACAGAATTCTGAAGATTTACTTCATTGAATAAATAAAAGAAATATCTTGGCTTCAAAGTATGTTAATCAATTAGAACGCATCATTTCCAGCAGTTTGTTAACTTGTTTGTGCTACCAGCATGCTCTCATTGTTAAACTTGTTCTGTATTGGGTTTCCATGTGTCAAATGAATTTATACAAATACAGTAACACCTCACGAAGCTACCCCTTTATATTAAGACCATCTCGTTTTAACGACCCTTTATTTTCAAACTAGTGTAGTGTATTTCCAGTATATTTCAACTTGATAATGAGACAACGTTTACTATTAATGCTATTAATTTTAGTCCCTAATGTGGTCTTAATGTTGAGGTTTTATCATTTTTTATGTTTAATCCAATGCTGGCTACTTTTGGAAATGCTCGATAGACTGTGGTTGTTTCCAGTATCGCACTTACAGAAATACAATTTCATTTTTGCTGAAGAAAGATACTTAATTTCTTAATTAATCATTGGAGTTAAAATATTCGTAACAGCTTTAAAAATGTTATTTATTGCATTAAAGAAAGACACTATCAAATTACTATTTTATCATATTCCAGTGGATTTGTTGATAATCACTTACAGTGACATGTTCTCATTTTAAATCATTTTTAAACGGTAAGGTAAAGAATATCAAATGGGTGTTTTCAAATCAGGCACAACAAATTAAAAATCTTGTGTCTTTAAAACTGTATTAAGACATTAGCAGTCAATTTAAATGTAGGTATAAGTTTTTTTGAGGATTGTCATTTTCATTGTCTTGGAAAAAGCTTTTTTGAATGCATGGAAATATGGTTTTGTTGAACATGTGGAAACCCATACCTTTGTACAATATCTTTCACTGTTTGATTTAAATAACATTATATAACAATAAGATCAAGTTTTGTTGAAATCTGCATGATGAAAAATGATTATATTACAATCTATTGAAATTCTTCACTTGCAACTTACTTTTACTTTGTTTTGATGTACTGACATGGTTGAAAGTTTTCCAGCATATGCCAGAATTTCCATTTATCCGCAGGTCCGGACTGGACTGGTCTTTATTGTCTCCTTAGCACCAATTTTAAGTTTTCCAGCTTTTCAAAATGTTCAACTTTCACCCATGTACTGACATACATGTTGATGTTAATAAAATCAAACCTGAGGACACTGGCCACCCAGCGGAGGAGAAGAAGTATTGCCTTTATGTTCAGTTGACCTGTTTTTCAAATGGCTTATTCTTTTATAGTGAATTGTGTGCAAAAAGTGGCCAATGGTCTCAAAGTGACCTAGTTTCTCAGATGGCTGTAAATTCATACATTTGACTGTTTTTGTATATATTTGATTGTCTTAATTCTGGATCAGGGGTTGAACGATGAGTTAATTGATCAAGTTTTTGAATGAAGGCTTCCCATTGGTCAATTTGTAGGCTGAGCTATGAAGTAACCAATAAACGATAAGATGTTTTCTTCATTGCCAGATTTATAAACCTTTGCTACTGTAGTATAATATGTATATCTTTCATACACTCCTAATTAAATGATCAATTCAAGTTGTTTGGTTTCTATATGTTTAAATCATATTACCTGATTATAAAAAGTCTAGGTGTTCATTTAGCACCACTTACATATTTGAGTATTACTGATAAAAATATATTTATCACGAATTCTTCAGCTTACCATAATTAAAGATGTATACAGTCCTATGGAAAGTTCATCGATGCGCTTGTTTTATCATTTCATGTATAAATATGAATCACATTGTTGACAATCTATTGACTGTTTTCTGTTTATTCTATCAATGTTTTGTTTTAATTGTATCGTAATGTATGCACTTCTATCACAGAATATTTTAACTCATGCAGACTGCAAATGCTTGCACAGTAATGTCCTCATGTGACCTGGCTGTTGCTATGGTTACAGCTTAAGCTTGAACTCAGGAATGATGTTCATTCGTTCTTCAAAAAATAGTCCTGAACACTTAGGCAACAGACTGAGGTCTGCGTCTTTATTGATTACCTTCTATGCTGCATGCTGGTGTTGAATTGCAAAAAAAAGATGTACTTACATTTGTGATATTACAAAAGGAATAATCAGGCTATCCTTAAAACATTTTTTGGTTTGCAGTTATGGGACCAATTCATTGAAAAAACTCCTACCCAAAATTTTTTGTAGAAATATTAACGAAACTTTCTTCAGTTCTTTGTTGCAGCTTTTCATTTTCAGTACAAAACATACAATGTTTATCCAAAAATGCCTATCTACTTACCCACTGTTAAAAGTCTGGGACACACAACTGCAATCCTACATATTTTTTAAAGATGGCCTTATTTCAGAAAATTGTGTTTGTTCTAATACTCTGTGTTTAAGAACAATTCTTAATCGATTTAGTCCCATATCCCATATCATGAAATTCTATTTAATTGATGATTAATTTAATCAGAAATTATAATTAAAAGAATCTTATTTCTTGTTTATGTTGTGTTGTGTATTAAGTTTGTTTGATTTAAGCCCATTCAGCAGTGATTCTACAGCGGTTTGATAATAATTGATAGGAATATACAAAAATCCTTGTAACATAATGATGTTTGTATCATATTGATACAAGTATTGTGTTTTAGATTTAGACTAAACTTATATCAAATATTGTGTATTATATATCAAGTCAAAATAATCATCTACTTTTGTGCACATTCTTCCACATGGCCATATCTACTTACATGGATGAAATTGAACCAATTCTGCATATACTATAAAATGAATACTTTTATTTTTGTTTATTTTATGTTGTAATATGTTTATACTTTAGTATTGTGATACATTTTTTGTACAGTATATAAATAAAAGTGTCTGCACAGAAAATAATGTTTAGTGAAAATGTTTGACTTTATATCCAGAAGTGGTTGAGATAGGGAGCTGGGTGGTAGAATTACTAAATATGCCCTAATTAAATCCCCTCCACAGGTGATATCTGTAAAATGTAATGCCCTTTGGGAGATATTTATGAGAGAATGTTCCATGGTCTGTCAATTAAGGGTGCACTTCTTTTTTACCGAGTAATATTTATATGCATTAATACTGCTGGTAGATGTTATCAAAATTTTTGAGATGTTTTAAAAATAAAATTATTGTTTGTTATTTGTTGGATGAAAATTGTTAATGTCAGTGGGTGTTGCTTAGATAATGTGTATTGTTCATTTATGTTGCAGCTTGCTGTCCTGGGAAGTTGCATAAATTGATAAACATACACTGATGACCTATTGTTCATATTTGTATTTTTCTTTCAGGTTCGTTAGATCAAGAAGAAATGATTTCTGAAATTTTACGAGAACTTTCTAACCATAATGATAGGTGAGTTAAATGTTTCCTTCTCCGTAACATAACTCAAATAATTGACAGTACTTGGAGATGATCTCTGCATAAATATACCAACAAAAGAATGCTACTTGCCATAATATGATTGTTTGCTTTCATTGGTCTTCTTCCATTCTATGACGCATTTTATTTATTGTGATTGTGTATTAATATATAAAAAGACCCTATAAAGTAAAATGAATGAATCTGTCAATGTACTTATACAAGTATTCTGAGCTGTATTCTGAGCTGTTTGTTCAAATATAGTTGAGACCCTTCACAAACAGAGCCTATTTGTCCTTAGTGTGGAGTCTGGGGAACAGGGTCTTACTGTATTTGTATGGACAAACTTGTGAATGACCTTAAGGTGTGAAAATATTGCTTGTAGGCATAGTTGGTTGTTACTCAAAAGGTTTATTAAGTCAAATATATCAAGAAATATGCTGAAAAGTGTTGCTATTGTTTACATGTGCAGTGATTTACCTGATGACCTTTACTGACATGGTAACCTTTACTTGTGTCTTATTTTAAACCAGGTACACCTTGTAATTTATCATGTATATTTTATTACTTTGCAGACATGAGGAGCGTAAGAACACAATGTTATCACTGATCAAATTAACAAGAGAAGGGATGTTTGAACTATGGGATGATCATTTCAAAAGCATTTTGTTGATCCTGCTGGAAACGTTGGGTGATGATGATGTTAGTATTATCTGTATTAAATTTATACTGTTGTTTTTCTCAATACACAAAATCACCATGACAAATATCAGGACCCCAGCTGAAGAAGCTTGGAATTAGTCGGTCACGTCACTGCAACCTAACAATTTTTAGGAATGGTCTTATTGATGATTACACTTGATTGTTAAATTTGTATAATCTTAATGCTCATATGCACTAGACCATTTCTCCTATGTTCTATGTTCCATAATATAGATACATGTATAATAAATTTGACATACCTTTTTGCAGCTACACGTACGTTCTCTAGCTCTCCGAGTATTACGGGAAATATTACGTAACCAGTCACAGAGATTTAAGGAATATGCTGAACTTACAATGCTGAGAATTTTAGAAGCACACAAGGATTCAGCAAAGGAGGTGAGTTTAAACATTTATTTATATATTCAGAGTCCGACCATTCGTACTATTTCCATTCAGAAATCTGGATTGTTGGCCAATTTTGTCTTTGGAAGATATTTTTAAAGAATGTATAAAGCAGATGAGTTGGATGCTCTGTAAATCAATTAGTATTTGAGTTAATAGAAGTTTGTTTGTTTAAATGAAAAAGAATTCAGAAAATATGCGGAATCGTGTCCTACAATTAGAAAAGAAATGTTTTTTTACCTTCGGAAATTGCCCATATTCTGGCTCATTAAATGGTCAAAATGAAGCCTGATTATCAGTATCAATTTTATTGGGTGAAGCGCAAAATGATAGGGGATGATAATCAGAAAATTTTATCTATTTTTATCTTGGTATTCAAAGTTACAAGGTGCTATTTATTCATTATTATCATGGTTTAGACTTTAGAATATTCTACCTAAGTTTTAGTAATTTTCATGAACGAGAAAGTAACATACAAATACATCATAACTGCGCCATAAAATTGAGCAGTTGACCAATCAAAATCTATTTAATAATAGATTGATGTATTAGATCAATGAAAAGGATAGTGAAATGCTTGTACCATAAATAGTAAATATTGGCCTAAGGGAAGCAACTCCTTGTTGATTCCTCATACTAGAGTTGTCTTTCCTGATTTTCTCTGATAATTAAATATTCATGTACACTGTTATATTTCATCAGAAGAAGCATGATGAAGATGAATATTATAGATCTGATCATTGCCTGGTAAAACATAAAATTTCACACAATACCAGGTGTATAGCTCGTCATTGAAAATTTTTGTAACAAAAATTGTAAAAAAATTTTATTGATGATGAATACCATCTGTTTCAAAAAGTCTACTGTTTCCTTTGATTACTATGCATGAAATTATTACTCCTGGAAAGTTTTTTGAATTGGCATGAAGCCTTGGGAATACACATTTTCATGGATATTCTGTCAAGCTACGCTCCTGGTTACTGTATTAGTTTATCTCTAATATATTTGTTTTCGTTAAGTAGAAAATAACGGGAAATATTCAGATTCAACATGATTTGCATGTAGTTTATGCACTGCCATTTTTTCAGTTAGTGTACTTTCTTTGCACACACTCACATGCTGCTTATCTCATTGACTTTTATTTTACATTTTTCTTGCATTTCTGTAGTTATTTTATACATTTTATAATTAAATTCCATGACCCCTGTAACATCCCAAAACATTTTAGGGGTTTGTAGGTTGGCAACTTCTTTTTCAAAACAATTTTTTAGAAAAGATGTGGTTTATACAAAAATGAAAATTTTGGCCAGTAAAAAGTGGCCAATGCCAAAAAAAGTGTAGTCCACAGAAACAAACAGGATCAGTTGGGTTAATGGAAATAGGAACGTTTTTTACAATTTGTGTTATCTAAGGAAAGCTAGGAAATGTTGACATCAGGGTCTTGACTTGGTCATGTTTGTTTCTTTACAATGTAGTGATTGTAGGAATATGGACCAATTTCAACAGCCTTGCTTTTGGGTTAACTCTTTAGCAACATGGTTGAGCATCCACCTACAGTGCTAGGGGGGCCTGGGTTCAATCTGCAGTTAGGACCATGGATTTTTCTTGCTCCCAAATTAATATAATTATATGCCCCTATTTTATATAAAATTGACTTAGTTTTTAATCAAGTTTTCAACAAATTTGATAAGTCTAGTTGTTAGAATGGGGTTAGTTCTCGGTCTGGTGGGTGTTTTTGTTAATTTATCTGGGGGGTTTTAGAGGAAGGTCTAGGTTGCTTTAACTGAAAATATGAGAACAGTTTCTTTAAAAAAAAATGTTGAAACTTTGGTTTGGTGATATTGTTGCTATTATATTGATAATTTCTGAATGGAAAACAATTATATAGATGTAACATTTGTACAAGGAAAACTGATCCAAGCTGCTGTCATGACCCGCATTATTATATGCCTTATTTGTTGATACACAATTTCACCATTTATTATCTTATGTCCTGTAAGTGACAAATAGATAAAGTGCATGATAACCTTGTCTCTTGCAGACTTTTAAAGCTGATATATGATACAATTATCTGATCACTATACATCAGAAATTGTCTTGTTGATATATGATACAATTATCTGGACTTTTCAGGTATACAACAAAAATTGGCTTGTTAATTGATACGTTTTCTTTGATTACAGGTGGTTCGAGCTGCAGAGGAATGTGCCGCAACTTTAGCCAGTTATATCCCACCTATACAGAGTATACGAATCTTAATACCCATTGTTCAAACAGCACAGATGCCAATTAACTTGGCTGCCATTAAGATGCAAACCAAGGTCGTGGAACAAATGTCAGCTGAGGAGTTGACACCAGTCTTGCCAGAGGCCATCCCTGGACTGCTCAAGGTAAGTTTTAGTGCCTTGCTGCGAGATGAATTAAATTTAAGAAATGCTTCTATAAGTTATCATTATTGGCAGATTTAACTGTTTTATCACTTATTAGTCAAATATTGATTTTCTGATTTGGATTTTTTTTTTTTTGGTGTGTATTAATGCAGTTATCGACACTTTTAACTGTACTTTAAATGTGTTCCATACTATACTACATTTTCATGAATTGACTTATGTACTGTATTTTATTCTTGCTAATTATGAGTTTGTGATCGTTGTATATTTTTAGGGCTATGATGATGTTGAGAGCAGTGTGAGGAAGGCCAGCGTGTTCTGTCTCGTTGCCATATACATGGTAGTTGGGGAATCATTACGTTCCTATCTCAATGACCTCAATGGTAGTAAGGTACGTAAAGTATACTCATGCTAAATATTCTTGATTTCATTGCCTATTATAACAGTAAGCACATCTCTAATTTAGACCACCTCCATTAAGACCCCATCCAAATATGACTGTATTTAGTAATGACTACCTCCAATTAAACCTTTGTCTCATAATGCTGCATTTCCCCCACATCTTAAGCAAAAGGAGCCATCGCTGGTAATGAGTAATGAGAATCTTTTGCTACAATGTTTTCCACTCTGTCAGAGAGAAATAACCCAATTATCATAAATAAATTGATGATTTGTATATTAGCTTTTAATTCGGAAGAGTCCAAAATATGCTTATGAGGCAGAGTTAAGACTGCCTACTATTAATCTACTTGTAGTAAAGACCTCTTACCTTAAAAAGACCACTTCCACTCAAGGCCACCTGCAGTAAAGACCTCCTCCAATTAAACAACCTCCAGTTTAGACCACATCCATACAGATAATAAGATGTCACTATAATACAATATGTCACTGCTACCTCAGTTCAGTTATGCATGATTTCAGAATGTGTTTTAATGTGTTAATTTGTCATACTTGAATGCTTTTAGCTTTTTATGACTTTAATGATTTATGATCATGATAAAAAATATTTTATGTATAAATTTATCACAAATTATATGCCTTATTATGTAATCAAACTTCATTTGAGTTAAGTCAGTTGAAGTTAATTTTCTGTGAAGTTTATTATTTTTGGAGTATTAAGAACTCTGAATTATTTTTTAACAAAGCTACTATTTTTATTATTATAATATCTTCCCATTTTTTTTATGGAAGCCAAGAAATTATTTTATGAATATATTACTGAAGTTATTGCTAATTTATTGTACCAGAGTCAAGTTAAAATCATCATGTTTAAAATGGAGGTAAATTTAATGATTTCATAAATTTCTTGGATGCCTCATTTTACTGTGCAGCTTTGTTGAATATTGCTGAGTCTCTTGTTGAGTCTGGTTATTTGTGAAGTTGAAGTTGAATGTAAATCAAATTTCAAAGTGTTTTAATAGTGCTCTGTTTGATGGTTTTAAACTGTGTTTTACAATAATGCATTAAAACAGTTTCTATTCAATTTAAAGACCATTTTCTCAGCTGGATGCTAATTTGACAATCCTGTTTCCATTATGAATGATTGATTATTTGTTGGTTACTGAAGACTTCTCATGCATGATTACATGCCTGAATCACAAGTTATCCAGAATTTACAGCGACTTTATGTCCCCTTTGGTGATAGAAAAACCATTACAAAGCAATATTATTGTCTACCTGGAGTTTTTCCTTGCACTTGTGGTGTGAAAGTGAATGTTTTAGGCTGTAAAAATGTCATCATTTTGTTAAAACATCATTCCTGTCAGCTGTTTCACAAATTAGTTTACAATACAAGTATTTTACCAGTATTTATTGGTTGTCTTTGATCTAAGGTGTTGAGGTGATAAGACAAGTTTATATGTGTTTTCAATGATTGTTAAATTTCATTCATCATAAACATGTTTACATTTTTGGTGAATGAAAAGTTAGGTGAGTTATAGTTCTATATTCAGTGTCTGTCTTACATTCTTCATGTATTGTCAGTGTATCAGTAGTTACTGTATAAGTTTGTTTTGCAAAACCTCTTTTAGTGGCCTCTTTGATATTAAGACCACTTCAGTACAAAGTCCATTTTAGAATTGTTCTTCCATATTTCCATTATATTGCAGTTTGATAAAGACAGAATAATATTAATTCTGAAGATGGTTTTAATTTTGAACTTTTTTTCTGTTTTACCTTTGCCTTAATTAAACTGTAAACTAAATGCAGTTGAACCTGTGATCAAAGGTCACCAATGGTAGAAAAGCAATGTTGTGTTTTTGCTTAGTGGACTGTTTGCATCATCGGACTCTTCCAAATTCAAAGCTAATATACAAAATATTCAAGTTATTTAAGAAAATTAGAAAATTATTTCTTTCTGATAGAGTTGAAAACATTGTGGCAAAAGTCATCTGCTTCAGATGCGGGGAAATGCGGTATTACAAGGCAAAGGGCTATAATATCAATGAGTATGTGTATAGGCTAGAAAAAGTATTGTTTACAGTTACCCAACTGACTTTATTTTCTTCATGCCAACCCTGAAGATTTTACAAGCAAAATCCTAAGAACAAAAAATATTTGGGGATGAATTGTACATCCATGATACAAAGGGTATGTTTAAGACAAAAATAGAAAGGTTTTAGAAACAACCTACCCTATTTTTTTGACAAGTAATTGTAAACATGATATTTTTTAGCCTTCAAAGCTGACTGTTTACACAGATTTAATTGTTGCTTATTTTTACACTTTCAGATCAAGTTGTTGAACTTGTACATTAAGAGAGCTGAGGCACAAAAGGAAAGTGGCAAAGTGATGTCTCCTCATAGTTCTGATACATCTTGAAGACTTAAAAACTTCTTACAGCCTCAATCAGTTCCTTATTGTGAAGGCAGACATTTGCTGACATCTGTAGTTTTGGTTACCATAGTAACTGGCTTCCAGTGAACTCGTGACTTTGAACTATTTTAGTATTTATTTATAACTTGAGTCACTGGATGTCTGCATGTTGTCAAGCAAATACTAGGCCAAGAGGATGATAACCAGCATTTAATAATTACAGATATGTCTGACGTTTTATCTAACATCAATGTTTTGCGTTAATCTGTTTCTTAGAGCGGACGATATAGTGCCTGTCACTCAATCACATATTTTAAGCTGAAAAACGAACTTTCTTATCATGGAGGAAACTTGCTGAGTTCCAATTATGGAATTAAATTTTTCTCATTCAATGAGATCAGCTGAAAGACTTAGAAAATTGAATTCCTTTGAGTGTTAGTTTCTGCCATTCTGATTGGTCAGTTAGAATTTAAGTGGGAGTTTTCTGCCAATCGAATTCTGTCTATGATTACTGATAGTCTTTGAGACGATTGAACCAAATTTAATAACAAGGTGATATTTGTATTCATGTATTCATATATTCAAGAAGTGTCACAAGACTTAGTGTCTCTTTATTCTGATCTAAAAAAAATGATTTCGTCATTTTTTTTTATCAAAATGTTATATTTAGTCATTCGCATTATTTGGATTTGGAGGAAGTGCTTTTGAGAATAGTGTTCATTTCATCATTAATAATATTACATTTAGACTTGTTCAACTTAAATTGTATTTGTTCCACAAATGCCTTGCTTTTTGTGGTGAATTATTTGATGTTTTATGTATTAAATTGTATTGTTTGTAAGTACAAGCTTCAACTAGCTTTGATTAAAATGTTTAGCTCCAACATCAAGATTTAAAATCTAGTTATGCAGCCTTACGGACTTTACTAATTTTGATTTAACTCTTCGTTGCATTTTACTGTAAATGCTCCCTGTGATACAGATGCCAAGCATTTATGGGATAATGATTTTTTAATTCATTCTCAGTATTTTGTGTCATTTTTATGCAGATTAATTCTAGTTGCAGTGTCTTATAGGATTTGATTATTGTGATTTTGTCCTCATTTCCCCCCATAAGTCTCTCCTAATTTAATCAAACCTCAATCGGTACAAAGTCAAACCTGAGATTGAAGCCACCACAATGGTCTCTCCATATAGTATACATATGTATATAAATATTGTAAACGATGTAACTAAAGCCACTGCTAGACAATGGTCACTCTTATAGTATACATATAAATATTATAAACAATACATAATCTAACTGTCTGAATAAAGGCCAACTGTACGTAAAGGACATAATTGATCTGTCGACTTGTTGGTCAGTGTTTGTTTATAGTTTGACTGTCCTTGGTTGTTATTCAGTCTTATTTTATTAAATTTGTACTTCATATAATAATTTTTTACTTATTTCACTGTGTTCATACATTCTGCACAATTTACTAGTATATACCAGTCTATTAAGCTAACTTAAAATTATTTCCATTAGGCCATCTTTAAAAAAATGTTGGTTTGTGGTTTCATGATTCAAATGCAGTGGGTAGATATGTAGACCTTTTTATGTATGCATTATAAACATCATATGCTTGTACTGAAAACGAAAATTTTATTAAAGAACAACATAGAATTTGATGAAAATCACTATTGCTAATTTTGGGGTTAATTGCATAATTGCAAACCAGCCATGTTTAATGAACCTTTTGAACTATTTTGTTACCTCTGATTTTGTTATCATGGAATTTCTCTCCATCCAGAATGAGGTATGTCGGAAATTTTGCATATTGCAGTAGAATGTCAGTTTTTAAGAAATAGAATAAAGAATAATTAATTATTTTTGTGATCTATGTAATTCCCTACCTGCAGAGTTGGTGTATTCATTGACATTTATATTTACGTCGGCTTCTGTTGCTACTTGACATTCAGAAGTTCTGTACTGTACTGGTATGATATGTCTACTGTATTATTGTTGTACTGAATTAAGATTGAAGTTTTACATGTCTGTGTGTCAGAAACAAAACAATTTATTATGAAATTGTAACATTATACTAATATATTTCTGTGCCTAATTAGTGTTGAATTGACGATAGTGTAATAGCCAAGTATGTTCATTATCAACTTCCACCATTATTTTTATCCCTGGATTCACTTCATTTTAGTACCTATTTCATGTAGGAAGGAAAAACATCTTCAGCATTGGCTTGTTAGTTTGATATTGCAGGATTTTTTAAGACAACAGTTTCATTTCTGTTATGTAGCTGTCCTTTATGTACAATATATGCAATACACACTGTATTAAGTCCTTTATAATATACAGTGCTATACTGTTTCCATCAGTTGATGTACTTTTTTTTAAAATAAAGTCTGGTTGCTATGGTTATGTCAGTATTGTGTTTATTTTATTATTGTGATTGATTTTGTGAACACAGAAAGATGTTCTTTTTCTTAGCTGTGACCTTGACCCCGTCTGTCATAACTTTTTCTTAGCAGTGATGTGGACCCCCACCTATCCTAATTAACAGCCTCTGATAAAAAATATAAAATTATATGATTTCAAATGAAGATTCTTTATCTTCTTTTAGTCATACATTAGGTAGAAAACAGATTTAGGTTTTAGACTTTAATTTTTGATATAATCATATTAATGTAGTCCTACCATACTGATATTAGATTCTGAAGTCTATTACTTGTTGAAGAAATGAGCCACTTCAGATAATGTATATTCTATAACTATAGTGTTATCTTTGTCTGTACTATACCTTCCATTTTAGCATATTTATGTAGTTTATGATGCCATGGTTACTGTAGTTTTGAATATTTAATGGCCAGTTATTTCTCTGTATTTTTAATTATTATTGTGCTTTTACTATTGTCACCTTTTTTTCTGTTCTAACAGTTCAGTTTATTTTGTTCCTCTGTCAATAAAATATGAAATCTATTTTTTTTTCTCAAATGTCCTAATTCCATTTTTTGTGTGATGATTATTGAAGATTATTTATCTGGAGCATTTAAATTTATTCTCAATTTCTGACATCAAACTTAAGTCAGTAAGTGTAGTTTTGTGGTATTTTGTTAACATTTAACCTTCAACTAATCACATAAGATACATATTTTAATCCACAAATATCTAAGCTGTTACATCCTGCTAGCATTAGTTATTGAAATTCTTAGATCTCTAGTTGTAATCAATATATTGATGGAATTAACATTTTATCAGAGAAATCAATCTATTTAAGATGGGACATTACTGTCTGAAAATCAAAATATTTTATCTTAAAATTTTTAATGCTCACATATTATTACGATATACCTTTGTTGGTACTGTAATGTAATGATAAACATGTTTTGTAATGGACTGATAAGCATCTTTGACTTTAAAAAAACACTTGTATGAAAAATTTCATTTCTCCACGCATATTAACATTAGTATCACCACGTGTTGCCTTTTCGTTTATGTAGTTTATAAGATACTGGAAACTGGTGACCTTTTTTATCCTGATTAGTCGACCAGACAGAATATTTTGTAATAAGCACCCTCCCTTATTTAATGCCTTTACCTTAAGGAAGAAACAAAAACATGACTCACTGTGAATGATTTAATAATTCTTCTGACATTATCTAATGCCTTCAAAAATCAATAGATTGATGTATTGAAAAAATAGTTGATTTTGTAAAAAAACTGAAGAATGTTACTCCCAACACATCAACACACACATGGGGCATTTATTTAGGATTATTCTGTACAAAGGAACACTCGTTAAAATTTGAATATTTACTTATTAGTCTGTTTATTTGGATGATTGTGAAAATTTCACTCTAATTTTCTTGTAATTATGTTTAATAGTAATTTTTTATTTTAAATCTAATTTAATTATTTTGTAATTTTGTGACATTATTTTTTGTGTACATTTTGTTATTCCTGTGATAAGTCTGTTTAATATTTGGTGTGTGTACTTGTTGCTTTTCAGTTTGGTTTATGTGAATGTAACTAAATTTTTAAATGGGATGATACTGGATGCATAGGTCAGAGACCCATAAATGTTGTGTATTTTAATGATTGACTTTAAAAAGGTAATTAATGCTGCCAAATTTATTTTTAGGGAGTTGCTGACTATGGTTTTGCTATGGTTTTGTGTGCATTGTGTTATAAGTGTTTAATGTGACGATTTTCAATATGATTAACTTAGGATCAAGTCTTTAGTTTAATACTGAAATTTTATTTTTTTAACTAAACAATGTGTATTAAGCATAGTATAAAAGTTGTAAATCTGAGATGATACAACTAACAAATGGTTGTTATATAAACTGATCAATTATGTTGATGTATTCTATAATTTATGTAGGTCGATGACGTTTGTCTGTTTTGATAGATGTCAGCTTGGTACAGTCTCAAATTACAAATTGGTGAATGCTATGTATTTTTATTTGAAACTTGAATTTTGTAAACATTTCAGATGAAGCATGTGTGTATTATAGTACAACTTGTACAATTCTTGATTGTCTCTGTTGTTAGTGTTATTGTTACTGTTGTTATGAATATTTGGACGAATGAAGAAAGGCATTGGGTGAAAGTTTTTGTGCCAAATTGTCTCCCCTTGGTACAACAAGGTTGTACTTCTTTGTATAAAAAACAAGTCATGACTTTGTTGCACTGATGGGTCCTATTGTGTGTACTTTCCATTCACATGATAAAACAATATCGCATGTAGATTGGTTGTAGGATGATGAAGTTGTGTGCAAATTGGACAACAATTTTAAGTGTGATGTCACTATTTAAAAGCCTGAATTCATTATCCTTGTGATCATCAGCTACAGTTCCTAAATTAAATTGTGTGAACTTGTTTAGAAAATAACTATTTTAGGAAACAAACTCTTGAGTATTTTGAAATATTTGGCTGTTATAATTATTCGTATTTTTCAGTTAAAATGCACAAGATTGAGCAATGCAGGCTTACTGTTATAATGACAGTTAATTTCTGTACTGATTTTTGCAATAGTTTACTGTCTCAACAAAATTTATAATGTTGCCAATTCATTAAAATTCAAGGAAATGATGAATATGTAATTCATACATTTTTCAAAATGTGACAAATTATTCAAATTAGGTCTAGGTTCAAGGTCATAAAGGGTACATTTGATAAGTTTGTCACATTTTGAAGTGTGAGTAAATTGGAGGTTTAAAGTTAGTGTGTATCAAAGTATGCTCATTATCTAATGGTTTAGCATGTATATTATCTGCCTTTCTGTGTATTTTATAATCTGGTATTCACCATGTGTATATTCGTATGTTTGTATGTATCGAGAATTAAATCATTTTGTGTTGTAGTGTTTGTATAACTGACTATTGTAATATGTAAAATAATTAAACTGTCATAATGATTTTTTCTACTGTTAGATTTTTAATTTTATGAACAAAATGATTTTTTTTTCACTCATGATTGTGACTGGTAATTTTATTATTAATCTCAGACATTGAATATATTACAAAATGTCTGCATTCTTGTGTTTGATGTTTTCATTTTTTTGTCCAATCTTTATATTATCATGATCTGATGTAGTGTATGATTTAAGCATTTGTAACTAATAAAAAATGTTTAAACCCGAAATCTGTTGGTTTTTCTTTGATTATATGAATATCAGATTTCCTCCAGTGACATTTATTGGGCTACTTTTCAAGAAATTTCAGAGAATTTCAATCATGCATCATTTTCAATTGATCTGAAATTGATATCTATAAGTAATATTTCTTCAATAAGTTACAGATATACTGTGCAATACTACAAATGGTTGAAGTTTTTTCATCTAAACTGAGGGCACTGTTGTGCTGATAAATTAAAACTTCTAAAATCCCTTAATTTTGTCAAAATGCTGAAAATCTCATCATATGGCATATAGTATACTGTAAGGATATTACCCTCAAAGCTGCAAGTTTCCTATGACTCATGTGTTGATTTCATCAAGTGGTTGGTGGAAGTCAGGTAAATGCCGATCAAGGATGGTTGCTTGGGGAACACATATTTTGTTGCCCCATATTAATGCCTCAATGAATTTTCTAAATACTGTCGAAGCAGAATTAATTGCTGCTTAAAAAAGGGCCTCTATGTGAGCAAAAGTCGCTATATAAATAATGGTCACTATGAGAGCAAATGTCACAATGTAAACAAATGCCACTATGTAAGCAAAGTCATCATGTAAACAATGATCATCATGTAAACAAAGGTCATCATGTAAACAATGGTCACTATATAAAAAAATGTCACAATGTTAACAAATGCCACCATGTAAACAAAGGTCATCATGTAAACAATGGTCACTATGTAAAAATGTCACAATGTTAACAAATACCACCATGTAAACAAAGGTCATCATGTAAACAATGGTCATTATGTAAGCAAAGGTCATCATGTAAACAATGGTTACTATGTAAACAATGGTCACAATGTTAACAAATGCCACCATGTAAACAAAGGTCATCATGTAAACAATGGTCATTATGTAAGCAAAGGTCATCATGTAAACAATGGTTACTATGTAAACAATGGTCACAATGTTAACAAATGCCACCATGTAAACAAAGGTCATTATGTAAACAATGGTCACAATGTTAACAAATGCCACCATATAGACAAAGGTCATTATGTAAACAATGGTCACTATATAGATAAAGGTCACAATGTTAACAAATGCCACCATGTAGACAAAGGTCATCATGTAAACAATGGTCAGTATATAGATAAAGGTCACAATGTAAACAAATACCACAATGTAAGCAGAGGTCATCATGTAAGCAAAGGTTGACATTTACCGAAGGTCATCATGTAAACAAAGATCATGTAAACAAAGGTCACCATGTAAACAAGGGTCACCATGTAAACAAAGGTCACCATGTAAACAAAGGTCATCATGTAAACAATGGTCACTATGTGAGCATAAGTCACCGTTTAGACAAAGGTCACCAAATAAATAAAGGGGGAATAAGTGACCAACTCAACCTTGGATTACATACCAACTTCGTAGAAAAGCTGTTTTGTTGCATCCTGAGGTAAATTTTGTTTACAGGTTTGGCTGTATCACAAAACCATAAAATATACAAGCGATAAGCTTGAGATCTTGAGAATTGTGAGAAGTGAAATGCGTAAGATAAAACAACAACATGCATGAAGATCTGAGATCTTATCCTGGAGATTTCTCATTCATGTGGCAATTTACTTATTTTTTAATTTGGTTCTGAGATTTTGCGAATGATATTAACTTTACACCTAATTTTATAGACGATGTATACATGATGGATTATTGATATTAATTGTTATACTGAACGTCATAAGTAATTCACTACATAATGTCAATGGTGAAGTTAAGAACTAAGTTTTTTTGGGATCAGATAGCATCCACCTGCAGAACGTGTTTCATTACACAAGTTAAACAAAAAGTGTTTCATATTTGACCCTGTTAAATACTTGGTAATGCAGCGTCGATGAGAATTGAAATGCTTAAGCCCTGATAAATATTCTGCATTTTTTCTTCTCTTTCGGTATGAAAAGAAAACTCATATTTAATTAAATACTAATACACATGTACGTTGAATGATATTTGGAAAAAAAACGTGGCTGTTTATTTCACACTTTAATCATCACTGATATAAGTGTTATACATGTTGTGGTTGAGCCAGAGAAAAGAATAGTTATGTTTACGGTCACCTGTCTGATCCATTTTGGAGTGGACTCTGACGTTTACACCTGAAAAGCGTGTTTAGATAAATGAATTCGAAAAGAAAAGTTTTATGACCTTCCTACATTAATTTTAAACTTTGATGCACATGTCCGGTGCATGTTACATGTTGAAATTCAAACTGCACATCTCACAGACGAAATCTTTCTCACGTTTCAATATTACTTCTCGAATATATATTAAAGTTATAAAGACATGGATACTCGAGACATGGAAAAAATGATATATCGTCGTATCAACAAAACAAGACTGCAACATCTTCATCCAGACAGGACAATTTAGAGCCAAGTTGCACTGCACGGAGAATATGGCCAGAAATGCGTAAAATCTGATACAGCGTAATTGTCTGTGTATTATAAGTCACGTGCTTCTAACGCAATGTCGTGCACGCGGTGGTCGTTTCAATGCCATCATTCTTTTAATCATGTATTCGTCGAAACATTTGTTAATATTATGATGCATAGTTTATAAAATATTTAGTAAAAACAGTATTACAAAATATTCAGTAAAAACAGTATTATAAAATATTTGGTAAAAACAGTATTATAGACTATTTAGTAAAACATTATTATAAAATATTTAGTAAAAACAATATTATAAAATATTTAGTAACAACATCATAAAATATTTAATAAAACATTATTGTAAGATATTTAGTAAAACAATATAAAGTATTTAGTAAAAAAACATTCTGCATCTACCCACTTCATGAAGCTTAGAAAAAAAACAAGGACTATTATTGGTGAACTAAACATTGTCCAGCAAGTTACAGTCATTTCTCACAGTGAACAATTTATTTCTACATAAACTATTGAATGTAAGGGTATTTATAAAAAAATAAAATTATAGCATTACTAGTTTCATCCCATTATTTCTGTCATGTGTAATAAAAGAAACATAAAAACATCCGTGATATGTCAGTATAAAAGCCGCCTCAAGTCAAAGTCTTGAATAACATCTTAATCGTTCACGACAACCAACAATCGTTTGTCGTTGAATATTGTAACATAATACACAAGTATATGGTATAAATCTTTAATTGGATACAAGCGAGGTTCTGGATGCAGGTTAATTCTATTTTATAGCCGTCTTCATTAAATAGCAACATGTCATTAGAATGTCATTGTTCGCTGTGAGGGATTTGACTACTATTTCCAAACATGTCAGTAATTTTCCCTGTCACTTTAAATCTGTCGTTTTCTTCCAACCTCTTCAACTTACATAATACAGCATAAGATAGAATGATTCTTCCGTGTTAAACCTTTTTAACGAATAAAACACAAGTCGTCAACAATTTAGTTAAACATACCAATGATATCCATCCCCGACACTTTAAATTTGTTTCATTCACTTAATGGCGAAACTGTCTATGTTATGTCACACTGATTTCATTCGATTTTTTTTTAATTTTAATTTTTTGAGTACAGAAAAACACATGTTTACGTCCACCTGCTAAAAAATAAATCACGTGTTTATTGACACACCAGCATATTATTATATACCTGGTGTAAACAATAGCTACTCTTTACCAGCAAAAAGATAATTTTGAAAAAATACCACCTTTAAACTGGATCCCAAAAGTTGCTTCTATGAAGAAAAGTTGGGGTTTACCTGAAAACAAATGAGAAATCTGTACATGAATTTTTTAACACGTGAATGTTTCATATTACAGTATTTGTGCTGACGCTAAATTTTATGTAAAACTAAACTAAAATTTGTATTTAATTTCTTGTTACACTAAATAACCCGAACAAAAGAAGTGCAGAAGTATGTATGCTAGGGAGATGGGCGAGTCAGTCTCAGCCAATGGATAATCTCTACGTGATGAGCTATAGATCATTTGATGATTGATTAAACTGCAATACTTCAATTTAATTAACATACATGTATCTACAATTTGAATTAACTATGTGTCTCTTGCATTTTTCATTTTTCCAAAATATCATGGAAAAACATTCACAGATTATGTTCAGGCCTTGATAGCTTACAGAAAGCAAAAAAACGGTAGCTGTACCTGATGCCTTTAAAAACGTGTGTTACAGTTTGTCTTGGGCAAAACCATTCACGCTGAGAGAAATTATCTTTTTCACAAAAATGTGTAAAAATCTGTATTATGATTCCATATAATGCGCCTTACACTTGCCGTTGCTCGGAAACTTGTCCATCGCCATTGAGACACATAGAACACTCAAAATCCAAGATTACACAAAATACTTTAATGTCTTGAAGTACAATCGATTGTTTGTTATTTTCATGAAAGCAGTCTTAATTGATTTTGTGAAGTACTTATTGATAAAAACACGAAAACATTTGACTCGTGTTTTTACCATTGACATACATGCAACTGATTTGATGAGATTGTCAGTGTACGGGAACTATTTCACCGTTGAATGACTCAGGAAAGAACAATTTTAAATTGTTTTTACGGGACAATAGATTTGTTTAATAAAAAAGCGTTATTCTGTTACTCAGTAGCTGCACGGTAAATTAACCATGACTGGGTATTCTTATTTGTTTCTCAATGAAATACAGCGATATAAAATAATCACTCTGGTTACTGTATACCCATCTAATGTATAGCACAGTTCACAAACCCCAATCTGCCTAACTAATGGGTAGTACCTTTGTAAATGTAATCGCGATAGACTGAAGAAAATATAGTCGTGTTTACATTTTTTTACACTGAACCTGAACTTTTCTTTATTACTTTTTCTAGGCATACCTTCGCACTTTGGACTCGTACTCAAATATCTTCGTACTTTGGACTTTGCTGTTAGAAACTTTAGGGTTGGCGCCAATAATTAGGGACGGTCTAGAAACCGGTAAATAGTCCTCTTCAAACAGTAACGCGTTATCTGATTGGTTATTCAAATGTTTTATGGATTTTTAATTTAATTTAGATTTTGATTTTGAGTCTTTTCTTTACAATAGTTCTATGTCCATTTAGATCGAATGATACAATACTGGTGAAAAAAATGTTTACAGAATGTATATAAAATAAACGAAAAATAATGATTTGTGAGTTATCAATTGTGGTAAGGCGAAACAATGTTTTTGAATAAAAAAAACGTGTCACTTAATATAATGACATTTCTATATTTCAAATAATGATCGTCACAATATCATTTGAAGAAACAACTACAGAATAAAACTGTATTCATTCTCGACTATTATCATGTTCAGTCTGGTCCTGCTTATATGTATATGTAAAAAGTACTGCGAACGTTATTTAAACGATGGCTTTGCAGTAAGTATCAAATCAAAACAATCTGAATTTATGTTATTGTTAAAATGGTCATGACATTAACTAACTTTGATATCTGAACATAATCCCAATTTTGGATTATCCAAAGGCTGTCATTATTATGTCACAGCTAATTTATTTAACGTCCTTATAATAAATTTACGTGAATTTGTATTTGTGAGTCTACCTGTAGTAAGATGTTGTACCCGGCTCCTGTATGCGGCACACGCTAGTAGTTGATACCCGATCAAAATGTCTACCGTGATTTCTTAATGCTCTATGATACCAGTTTATCGTTTAATCGAAAATCTTTCAAATCGTTCAAGTGTTGATCGCTATGATAGTTTGTTTAAACAAATTGACAGTGAAATATTTGAAGTAGGGGGGCACTTGTTGTAACGGAGATAACATTTACGTCGAATTTTTCTGTTAATTGAGGATTAAAATTTATAATTCTGTGGTTTTATGCAATGAAGTGGTCAGGAATATTAATAAGTGGTCAGTGAATTTCAAGTAAGTACTTCACTGCATGAAATATCATAATTTGTTAATTTAAGAAGGACTTCAAAGGAAAATGACGCGGAAGTGGGATGTGCGCTTTTTTCTTTGACAATTTATAGTTGGACTTTTTGAGTGAGTATTTGTTAATTTAGCAGTGAGTGGAAAACATCTTAACGTATATCATATGACGAGTCGTGAAGTTAATTTGATAGGTAAGCGCACATAATGACGTGTAATAGAATTAATCATAAGCTTTGAAGTTTTTTTGATTTGCAAAATTACAAATTTGCGTATAGGTGAATAGAGAGTAAATTTGTGTGATATCAAACTTTACTAAAAGTTTCACAAAACAAGATAAAATATGGCAATAATTGCTTATTATATTAAGGGACCTGTTTAACTAAACGACTCATGGAAAAAAGATCAAGTTGTTTATCTACATAAATATAAGATTCGTTTAGTATTATGTATCGTTACGTCGAGTTAATTTCCCACGATTTTAATTTATAGTCACAGAATTGATAGGATCTGATTAATGAGTACCAGCTTTAAGTTTGTCACTAGAACAATATCTAATTTATATCTAATTTATATCTAATTTATATCTAATTTATATCTAATTTATATCTAA
Source organism: Lutraria rhynchaena (assembly GCA_008271625.1). NCBI lineage: Eukaryota > Metazoa > Mollusca > Bivalvia > Venerida > Mactridae > Lutraria > Lutraria rhynchaena. The sequence goes on along the minus strand of VIBL01000056.1, from coordinate 1,884,236 downwards.
TTTTTATCTTATTTTTATCTTATACGTATTTAATTGCAGACAACTTTCTCCAGGAATAGAATAATTTGTACACGTTTTATCATAATTATAATACATTGACAACCTGGAGTTTCTGCGAATGTTTTGATTATTAGTATAAATCACTGCAACTCGTCAAAACTGTCGAACAATAAAAGATTACCTCCAGATCTTGTAATTAAGTTTGATAGGGAAATAAATCCTATTTATTGCCAATGTATGATGTAAATTAAACTCACAATATTGTACATAGGGAACATTTTCTCAGTAACATCTTTTGATAATTGATACAAATAACTTTCAAATTCTCATTTTATTGTTACAAATGATAGATCTATAACTGCATAAATCCGTAACCAGCGGCTTGTCTAATGCTGATACACAACAAGATTTGTGGTGAAAACCACAGTACTTTGTTGTTATTTACCACAAAAAAGAACTTGATTACATTTTGATGTGTTCTTTTAGGCGATTAAGTAAAAAAAAAACAATAGAACGGGCCTGCATCAACGTTAACCCTCAACATAGTCATGATTTGCGTATTATAAGACGGGCTAAAGTGCAACTTATGCCTGAAAATCTTTTCTTATGAAGTCTTGAAATCAGGAGAACAAAACCAGATAGATGTCGGAAAGAAATATTAGCAGGTCGCCGTCAGTAACTGAGTGAAATTGCCGAGGTAGTTAAAATAATTTTCACACTTTAAAGTAGATTAAATATTCACTTTGAAGATGTTATCAGACATAAGATAGGAACATGATAACATAACGATTTTATATATAAGATGTATAAAACATCACAACTTAGTTGGTGTAATACATAGATGCAAACTTGGCGCCTCTTATTTTAATAACCGTTACAGCATTGAAATCGTGATTTTTGTATAAAAATTCAGGTTACCACTTATCATTTGTATAGTCTTAGTTTGACCTAAACTTTCATCAATAAACAATTATCTTTTTATCTATTAAGAAATGTATTTCTGCCAACAGTTAATAAGATCTGATAAGATACGTTGGTCAGGCGCACGGTATCATATCAGGGACTGACTGTTACAAGAACACAGACACTAATGTATTGTTATACAATGATAATAAAAAATAACCTGTATATGTATATAAATAACCGTCCCATGGTGGTACCGTCTGGGAGGGTGTGTTTTGTCATCCTTTTTTGGTATGTTTCTACGTGTTGAACGGGTTTTGGGGAAGGTCGGAGTTTTTGTATGTGCTTCTCACCCGGAATCCCTTCCTTATCAATATCCCTTTGATTAATAACGCCTACATGTATATGTAGTTTTGCTCGTCATGAAACTATTTGACCTGTGGAAGTTAACAGCGCTAAACACGTTCATATGTCTAAAACTTGTAAATGAACAAAATGTACATGAAGATACCCATACTTCTAGCTGTTGGAGACTTCACAGACAACATGGTGGATACATGTAGTACAGGAATCGTTTTTACTTTGATCTTATCACATTAGTCATGAAGCCTACCTGGAATGTAATACAATTCAGTTACATCCGACTGACTTAGTTCATAAAAATGTTATTTTATTTAGTTCATGTGATTAGTAGGAAACTTACTGTTTCAACAAATAGTGAGTAGTAGGCCTTCTATGTTGTAAGGTAACGTATTTTTGTCAATAATTCAGCCTAACTTTGGTTGATATGTGTTTGGTTGTGATCACGTGAGTGAATTTTGAATAGGCATCCCTTTTCACAGGCACTTACCCATTTTTCTCATTAATATATCTTGTTTAGAGTTTTCAATAGTTTGGAATAAACATACCAACTAAATATCATCAGTAAATATTTCAAACGTCACTTAAAAATGTTCATACTTATAAATAGGTTAATGAAGGTCACTTTACTGAGCAGGAATATATAACTACCGGATTGCTCGTCCTTAACTTGTACCGGTTTAGTAAAACATTTAAGCATTGATGCACGTGCTCAACCACGTGGTAGCCTGGAAATGCTGAGTGAAACTGATATAACAAGATAACACGTTAAGTATTCAAAAGATATGAAATATCATCATACGATGAGTGAGGTAAAACTTATTTCATTTTCATTTTAAAAAAAAACAACAATTTTTTAAAGAAAAGTTGCGTCACACTACCAGCCAACACGCAATGGACGAAAATTGATCGGTGCAAGAATAGATTACTTACCATCATTTGATAGTATGATCTAAAGAACCCCTTGTTCATAAATTAAGAAAAAGGGGCCATAAACTAGAATAATGTTTAAATGAAACCCACGTTTATATTCGCCCGAGTTTCAGTGGCCGGTGTATTGTTACGATTTATTTCCCCGTGGAACGCACTTTGGTAATTTATACCAAACGTTCAGTAAACAAAAAAACTCACTCCCGACACGATACATTAGAGAGAAGTAGCATTTATTTATGAAGGTCTTCGCTAAGTAAATTATTTCACTGTTTTAACAGCATGGTAATGTTTCCCAACTGCAAAAATTGTTTGTTTATGTGTTCTTTTTACCATTTTACAGACTCACAGATATACTGAGCGAGTTAAAACATTATTTCCTGACATGACATGTGATGGGAGAAACTAAGAATGAAAGACAAGGTTTGTGCATAATACTGCAACAAGAGAAACTGGCTCCGTAACTCTGGATTAAACAATTCTTTAGCATCCAAAATCAACCGTTGTTTCATCGGTAATTAGGAATTATTCTCAAGGCACTTGCGAAATACTTGCAAACGGCATGCTGTGAACAAATTAATTGGTTGTAATTGGAATAATCTCATGCACGTTCTAAACGATGCGCCGCCATGATGTAAATTTGACGTCAATAATACTGCGGACATTTTTGTTTCTACAATCTCTTCCCATCGTGTTGTCGTGCATTTATTTACTGAACGGATGGATGCCAATGTCAGTAGGAAATCGCACATCACGTGCAGATATCGTGCTGTCGGCGCACGTGCTCAAAACCTACAAAGAAAAAGAACATCGAACAGAGGCGATGACGTACACAGCAACCGTGAAAGTGATTGATGTGTATAAAGGAGGAAAGTTGTTACGAAATATACACATGGTCAAACCTAATATTTATAATGTGTCCAATTTTGGGGATAGAAAAATGTGTTATGCGGATGTTATGGAAGGTGAAAATTATATTCTGTTTCTGACAACTTATAAACAAAGACTGTCTGCTAAATATGACGACATATTTGGAGCTTCCACTAAATATACAGAAAAGAATGCGCATGAGGTGGTTGGTCAAGTCGGTGAAGGTAAGGCACTCATAATATCAAATGGTTTGAAAACTTATTCGACTAAGTATGCATGGAACTGATATATTAATTATGTGTCAGCTGTTTAGTATAACCGGGGTGACGTCATTTGGGTGATTTTGTGACCATATCATTACAAATACTTGATTACTGGGCAAGAATTTTGGTCAGTACACCCAGAATTCAATTCAACAATCAATGAGATATATATATACATGTAAATATACATGCATGTATACAGTAACGGGTGTCTAAATAATACGTATTGTTTCCCCAGACATTAATGATTTATTACTAACTAACAAGTCTTATAGCATGATTTACTCTACATCGAACAATTTTTTTGTATTTTCTGTTTGTATCGACTTTTGTCATCGGATACATTTTGGGTCAGGAGTATTTGCTGACTCATCGTTTTTATTTCACAAAAAAAGCAAAGACAATATAACCGTATACTCCGTTTTTACGACACACAATAATCAAGCACCGACTGGTTTCAAACTGGACAAACATGACACCCACAAATGCGTAAACAACTTTTTTACAGAGGCCTAATATAGGTTTGTTTCCGGTTACCCGGCCAACCCATCTTTTACCTGCTGACTCAAAAGTTTTATGGCATCCAAATCTTACTGCTATATTGTAATTTTCACAACAGTGTTGCCGATATATGTAAAAAAAATCCCTACCAACCGACTCATATTTTTGGGCGTGTAACCGGAAACAAACCTTTTTTTGTTTAGGCCTAAGTAAGAGGATGATTCCAGTCAAATGTTTATGCTCAATGACTGCCTGATAGTTTGAGGTATACTGATGACAAGGTAGTTTATTGCGCTGGACTTGTAACCGGGCGATCCAGGTTCAAATCCCAGTCGCGACAGGTCACTTTTATGAGGATTTGACAAAAATGACGCTTTTCCTCCATATGTGAAGTTGGAAAACCTAGTTAAGTGCACCGGTCGCCGTATATAACCGAACAATTTTTGAAAAACGGTGTTATACCCAGTGAAAAAAAATGATGTAATAAATTAAGCAGTTGGGACAGAAAGAACGATGTGTTTTGGTTCAAAATTATTTCTAGATTGATTAGCAAATTTATAATCGGTGGATCTTTGTCGTAAAAGGATTTTGACTTTAACAGCTATGCGTTTTCTGAAACAATATTTATAAAGGATATGTATGCTCCCAACTTAGTGGCTGAAATCACCAATCCCAATTTACGAGACACTATATCTTATGCATGTACTAATATTTTCGAAGTTATGAGAAACTTTCAATCGCATTTCAAAACTAGCGGTCAGCGAATTAAGATATAGTAATGTTTTTCATGATTCATTAAACTGTTCAAATACCTGATACGCGTAAGTCAACGTTGATAAAATACATTTGTATGTGAGTATATAATAAATATACACAAACTAATTTAAAAGATACTTCTATAAAAAGTTTGTATTACTATTTCTATCTTTATCTTAATTTTAATCTAATTTTTGTATTTGAAAATATTGTAAATGTTATAAATTTATTCATTTGTACTTTATGATGTATCTTGTTAAATGGGGTGTTTTGTTACGAATAGCGTGCAATTTCATTGCTGTAACATTTTATGCACATTGTCGTAAAGTCTGATATGAAAATGGAATAAATACATTTTATTTCTAATTTACCACCTGGTTAGTGTCATCATGCACGTAGTTAACGAATGGATATTGTTGATAATATCAATAAAAGTTTTTTTATCATCAGTGTTTTAATAAGCTTCAACATTATCAACGCTGGCATCAGTTATGAAAATAAGGTCTAACAATTTACACAGTTCAGTCTAAATAATTGCTTCGGTGTTTGAATAACTTGTAATCATAAATGCGCGACTATGAATTGTGATGTTGGATCCCTAATTTTAAGGAGATCTGGAAGAAGGACGTGTTTTATGTCCGCTTCCTTCAGAAACTGACCTGAGACAAATATTCAGGGTGTAATTTTTACCCCTAGATCGCACGATCTTGTTGCCTAATTAGTGCAAGCCTTTAAATACACATTTATGACTAGTTTGATGATTGGAATCAATAGTTACTCAGCTTTATGAACAGTACGCACAATTTTGTCATACATTTACCCGATCTGTAATTTGTTACATGTGTCATTGTTACCATTTCAATAGTTGACAACCGTTCGGACAATCACAAAATTTTAACTACAGTTCAGTGGGCTGATAAAGACGGGAAACAAAACAAACTTTAAGTTGGCGAATGTTTTAAGTGATTTTATTTAAACGCTCGTCTTTTAGGCTAGAAAATAAGGATGATATCAGAAAATTTGCCAGCATATTCACAAAATTCTCAATCTTTTGAATTTCCGCGAAATACTTTCTCAAGACAAATTAAGGCACTTGCTATGCTATATATTGAAAAGCAAAACAATATATTATGTTTTATCAAAGAATTTACAATGATATAACTTGTGTTGAACATTCGCAAAAAATTAAATTTCAACTTTTGATATTTACACATTAATCAGGAACCATGTCGCTTTAACTGATATTAGAGAATCTTTATTGAATCTACAATGAAATATACATTTTATGTCTGCATATTTTCACGAACTAATGGATACATTTAATACTATTTAACGCATATAAACATATATACCTTGATATTACCAATATTTATGTAATACATTTTGAATAAAATGTTTCAAATATTTTGTATAAGTTTCTATTGAAGGACCTGCTCTTACGGTAGTCTACAATCAATTATGCTGTTTTAATGAACCGTTTAATATTTTAAGGTGATAATAAATAAGATTATACGGGGGGATATTTTTTCTGATAAACTCAACATATTGTAGCTAATTGAATAAATTAATATGCTTGACTGACGAGCGTGGACGTAGGTCAGGCTTTACTTCAAAAATGTTGGTTTTCAGTAACTGTGGGTAGGTACATGTATGTAGGCATTTTTGTCCATGTTATAAGCTCGTACTGAAAACTAAAAGCCGTAACAAAGAACGAAAAACGTTTTTTTCTGTCAAAACCGCTAAAAGTTTCGGGGGATCAGGGGAGTTTTGAATGAGTCGATTGCATAACTGCGAACCAATATTTTATTAAGAATGGCCTTATGGGAGAATCTTAAATCTTTATGTCATAGTGTTATGTTGAAAGCCGTTGAACCAATACTTCAATGTAACATTAAGGATAGTTTATGTAGTTTATATGGGTGGCTAACAGATTTTGGTGTGAAAGCATTTATTTTATACATGTGTACAGAGTATTTGAAGCTTAATGATTCGAGCTCTTGTTCACCCATTTTGCTTGTTGATTGATACCATGCTTTTACATCCACTTTATATATTTTTTCACTGGGTTTAAAGTCGCACAAATTGTCAGGGTCATTTGGAGACTATCCAGCTTTAACAGTGGAGAAGATCCCAAGCGTAATTCTTCCGTTAACTAGCTGGACATCTGCCTTACATGTGGAATTTGTCTAGTTCCGGGTGGAATTTCAACTCACAGCGGTGAGGGGATAGTAATTGCTAGTCAGAGAACATAACCACTCTACCATGGAGGCTCCCTCTTTAATTTTCTGGTTAGTGTCCCTAAGCACAGTCTTCAGTTTGAACATACTGGATGCCGCTTTGAAACTTTCATTTTTAAGTTGTTTGGAGCAGTGATAACGATTAGACATAAAGAGAAGACCGCTCTGTTATAATTTACAAATAATTCTTGTTTTTACAGTCCCAATTTTAGGACTGAACAAAAAACACTTCATGCACTAAAGAGACGATAAGTAATTGAACGTCATCTGTAGCTGTATATAACTTTAATTATTTTTATCAAATGAGTTTTTTTGTTAGAAACCAATTGTCCAGAAGTAGAGCAACGAATGGGTCATTAGCGCATTTCAACATAAATCAGATGCTAGATAATTAAATGTCTCCTGCAACTATCTGTTAATTTTTCTGTTAATTTTTCTGTTCGTGTTCAAAATAGTATTAAATCAATACCCGCACCAGTAACTTTCCAGTTTGCGAAATTTCACGTTAATACAGATCATGGATGAAGTTATTATTTTGAAGTAAAAAGTTGGGTCCTTGCCACTGAAGATGTCGCGGCTGTTTCTTGGATATTATAGACTGACTAACATTATCAATATACAGTACAACCTGTCCAGAGCGATCCTCTCTTGAGCAACAACCTCCCTTCAAAAACAGCATGATTTTTTCCCGTTCTACGATTTAACTGTTAATTATTAACTTCTCTAGAGCAACAACGACATAATTTTGCTTCCCCATAGGGTGTTGCTTTGGCGAGGTTACACTGTATAACGGATTCGGTCACAATAGCTCAGCCTCTCTTAAGCCTCTGCCCATTTTGAGCACTTGTTATCACTAATTCGTCATTTAATATCTCATTGGACAATAAATTACTTTTTGTTATTTTGGTATCTTAGAGAAATAAACATGTTCTTAACAACAATCAAGACGATTTTGTATTGTTCGCAAAATACGACCATTCTTTACTAGTGTTACAAGTAGGTGATGCTTATCAGTCGCTGGGAAAAATGTACTGCCGTAATAATGACAATGTACGAGTTCTAAGGAATTTTTAATGTCATGTCTTTTTGATAACATAATTCCTTTCAATAAGACCGTGCTATAAATGAACCATATGTTCCTCATTAAGCTACGTGTTCATGTATTGTTCTTACAACAAGCTTGATACAGTCATTTAACATACATGATGACGTTATACTGTTATTTTCTGGATTAATGGTGGCGTGATGAGAGATTTAGCGCATGAATACAACACTTGTCATCAATATCAATTAGCTAGTATTTGAAGTTTATGATATTTATGAGAATTCGTCAAATACCTGTCGTCTATTCTCAGCACTCTCGAAGGAACAAAGGTTTGAGTTTTTACATCCTGTTCTCCAGTATATGACGGTTCCAAATAATTTTGGAATCATTACGTGGGAACTTCCCAACTTTCAGGCGTTTCAAAACTTGATTAAGTGGTGACGATTATTCTCATAATAAAAGTTTGTATGATTAATATTCCAGGCAGTGCATTTATATTATTGTTTATTTTTTATAATAATTAACATAATGTACACGGACAGACGGACGGACAGCATGTCGTAGAGACTCTTGATAGATTAATCTGATATCATGTTCCGTGAAATCGTTGAAGATATGTAAATAAGGCAATACGTTTTTGAGTCAGGAATGATTACTAAGATCTTAAATGCTGAGTCCTCACCTTGAAGCAATCAAATTATTAACTTGTACTGTAACGGCCAATTTAGGACTTTTGTATAACTTTGTTCCACTGTAAATCACTTCAAGAGTCATTTAAGAATAAAGGTAGAATGTTATAAATGAGTCATATTTATATGTTTATACAAATGAGTATTTTATTACATAACTTTCTAATTTTACAACCTCAGATATGCTAATAAACGCGTATCAAAGTTGTTTAGATTGAAATTTTATATAAAGTCAGAATGAGCGAGTTTAACGCTGCTGTTTTGTAAGTCAATAAGGAGATCGGTATGGTTTTATACTCCCATTTATTTGATATCTTCAAAGGTTTGTACATTTTTTCCACATCAATATTTTGTTGACAACTTCATAAACATTGACGAAAATTTAATGTAGCAATAAGGTGTGTTTGTAATAAAATTACCCATGTATGTGTGATTAGTAAATTATATTTGACTTAACAGGCCAAACTCTTTCAGCCACTGCCAAGACGTTGTCTGTGCCATTTAAGGCTTAATGTGACCATCCGTTCAGTGTTAATAAAAATACTTCATTATAACTGTATATAGATATCCGTGAATAGATTTCAACGTTTATAAATGAAATGAATATTGTTTTAACGAGGTCATTAAGGACCTGTATGGAAGACGATCAACCAGTTTTCTTGTTTTTACATGCGGGACTTCCGTTGACTTTAATCTATGCAACAAGGGTCACACATGTAGGTGTCCGTGAACCTTTATCTAGGCAACAGAGACTATACATATGACACTTAATTGTGGCCATTTACCTACACCGTAATTGACGTAGATTGCATTTTAATTACTTCGTCACCATACAGTGAACTTCGTAAATTATGTACAAAAAGTACTCATTAAAATATCATTAATTGCAGGAAGCCATTGACAAATGACACTCGATTCTGCCTAATTTACATTTGACGTGTAGTTGCGCATATGAATTATAAATAAATGGTTTTAGTCAGCATATACCGTCGTTGAAGCAATATTGCAATTTGTGGAAAAAGCAATTTCGTCGCCAATTTCGCAGCCTCTCAATATAAACCATCTTCATTAATATGTAATTATCTTTGTCGTTCATAATTAAAGAAATATCAGGTCTGTAGGATCATGTGACGTTCCTAATTCCATGTTTCATCATTTACGAGATAACTGTCGCTAAAAACAAATTTTGAATTCATCTTCTTTCATTTGATGGGTCTCATCATCATCATCATCAACAACAACAACAAACAGTATTAAATGCACATATGCATTGGCATAGTTGGGAATGGGGAATATCAGAGGATAATACAGTATAACACGGATATATTGAAATCCTGGGGACTGTAATATTTAGATCAATTTACATCAAAATTTTACTGTAATTATTTCATTGAGATAAGTCATTATCTTGCTATATCTGACTATTCATTATATCTGAGTTCACATTATATCCGTGTTCTATTGTAGCACGCACGTTACTTATAATTTGGGCAATGAGCTTTTGTCTGATTAATAAATGTAACTTGTATATGTTATATTACCACGTATAAATGTATCATACTTATACTATCTTCCAATATAAGTTACTTTTATTTTGTTGGCGGACAGAAAACCTAACGGGAAGACATTGGAGTAACCCCGTGAATCTTTAATGTTTTAGTCATTCCAAATATGGACAAAGCCATGGTCAGTGTCATTGACTTATCATTGCTAAGATAGCAATTTTCCAATTTAAAAACTTTGCCGTCTCGTGTTTGCAAAGTTAGATTGTTAAATTTTATTGTTTGTTTTTGGTGTTACCCTTAGCTATTAGAGGTTAATAACCACAATGCATTAGATTGGTGAGATTTTTATGACTTTCAGTGTTGTTATGTAAGACCACATTTGTAACAGATCACATGGGCAATAGATGTTACGAATGTGATCACATATGTACCGGAAATCATACACATATTTGTGACGAGTGTGATCTATGCCGACTTTTGAGTTTACTTGTTACTAATGTGATCACATTCGTAGCATATCTGTTACAAGTGTGGTCTGTTTCTAGTTTTATCTGTAATGAATGTGATATGTAATGAATGTGATCTCTAATGAATGTGATCTGTAATGAATGTGATCTGTAATGCATGTGATCTGTAATGAATGTGATATGTAATGATTGTGATATGTAATGAATGTGATATGTAATGAATGTGATATGTAACGATTGTGATCTGTAACGATTGTGATATGTAATGAATGTGGTCATGTTACGAATACGATCGTACAATTCTATCTTAACTAAGGTATGTCATTGACATGACACATTTCTACGCCCTTAACTTTCCCTGATACAAAATTTCAAAGAACAGAAGTCATCAAATTTCCACATTGTGTTTGCTTCGGGTATGAACCAACAGATTGTCAATTTACATCTTTATCCTCTTTTTCGACTTCGTCCGTAGCGTCTGCTGCTTTCAGTGCTGAATATAATCCCTGTCTTGATTATTGTCGTGCATTTAGTGTTTATCTCTGATTTGTTCATGTACTTTGTAAGTTACCCATAAACACCAGTATGTACACATCAGCAATTATTTTTGAATGGTTTGAATTAGGAAATTTTTTATTCCCATTTTTCGGTCAACAGATATTTTATATACACATGTTCGATGCACAATTGACGTGAATTTCAAATTGATTGCATTAAAAACTATGAAATGCAAATTGGATTGGATCATTGTATTCCGTGTAGAAAAAATATACCCCAGGTTAGCTCTACTTAATGAAATTATCAGACATTTGTTGACATATAACATATTCTTACAACGTCTTCATTAAATTTTCTTAAATACCTGTAAACTTAAGTTACAAATAGGTCGTGAAATAATTATACTCAACGAATAAAACTGCTTCATGTTTTACGTGAAAGCCACAATCCGTCCTGATTTTTTCATTATTTCCAATTTGAAGAGCTACTTGTTGTATTTGTGCCTTTATTATGTAATAAGAAAAGACGGTGTTCATTTTAAGTTCCTCTACAATTATCATTAAGTTTTGTAAATATTGACTAACAGTGAAGCAAACATATTTCGGATGCCCTCATAAAGCATGTAACAATAAGGGTCTCAGTTTGGTCTGTCTTCGACAATATTGACGCTCTTTATTCAGGCTTTGATCTGGATTGTACCACATACTTATCAAGAAAAGGGAGATGATTTATGAAGAATGGTACCTCTGTTATTTATGATTAGGGATTTTTCTTACCTAGGTAGTAATTATAAACTACATATAACGACTTGTTTGTAAAAGAAGTATTATAAACGACATTTATACGGAACGATGTTGATTTAATCTACGATATTACAAATCATGAACAGTATTGCTTTCTGTTATTTCGTAAGAGTTACACGTTATGATGATTACTTTTCGTAAGAATAACCCATCATGAAATTACTTATCGTAAGAAAAGAGCGTCGTAAAAATTATTACTCGTAAAAATAACACATCGTGAAGATCACTGTGCTAAAAAATCAGTATAAAGTAAGTTTTATGCATATTCGGAATTAACCTTCCATGGCTCTGGTCCGGATTTTTTCTTTTATTCCAAACTTCGGTGTGTCTTTTGTTTTGAAATGGTACCCGGTCGATAGACACGAACCATCATGAAGCGTGGGGGAAACAGAAACCAGTTCAAAAGCATAGATCGAATACTTAAGGCCAAAACAATTCTATGACATCATATATACTTGTTTTCGTATCAAATGATCAAATTATTCAATAAGACTAAAGTAAACGCGAATCTAGTTTAAATAAAATAGTGATCGCTTTCATTTTTGATCCGTTTAATAGGAAACTGGGGAATGTTAAAATATTTATGTATTCAATCTTGAAGTGATTCTCATGAAACAATATTCATTATAACAAGGCTGGTAACTAATACACAAACTAATGATTATAAACCGTACATAATACTCATTTGTATTACATTAACGACTTGTTTTACTCCAATCAAATTCTTTAATGGGTTTATATATTGGTATAAATAAATATATCGGTAAAATAATTTGTAATTCATACTATTAGGCAATGTAAATTCAAGCGAATCTAGCTGACCTCGTGATTTTTCAAATAAAGTTCAGGAGATTTTTCTATACTGAATAATTCGGAGGTCGAATACTGCGTTAAAGAATATTATATTCTAGTACCACGCCAATGTTTGAATACCTTTTACAACTCTCAAGTGCCAATTAAAATAGATACGCCCAGTTTGAAGTCAAGAAAATGAAAATTTTGTACGTTGTGATAAATTGGGCGAACATATCTGAAACATGGACACCTATTATTGATTAATATAATGATGCCACTTCACAGAAAACCATCTATCCTTTGACAGATTTCTTTAAAAAAATGTTGGTTTGTAGTTACACGACCGACTCATTTAAAAAATTCCCCAAAATGTCTTTTGTTTTTTTTCGTATCATTTTATTTTGTTTCCAGTACAGGCATATAATGTTAAAATTCAGACCTACCTACCCTCCACTATTAAAAGTTTAGGCGCATCACCGCAAACAAGCAAAAATAAGGATGGCCTTACTGGTCGTGAACAAAAAAACAAGGTTAAGCTTTCTGATCCAACTTCATAATTTAGATAACGTAGGCGATAAAATTTTTAAAACAACACCATTATTAACAAAAAAATATGACTTATATCAATAAATTAATCAAAAAATGAAACATTATGATTTATTAAACATATTTATATATTTGTTATCGACGCGGCTGCGTTATTAGGCTCAAGTTTGGGACGTAAATCACGCCGCTGTATCACTTTCGCCCGCGATGTAGTAAAACCTATGAAAATCAGACAAGATATCTCAGTTATCAAACTATACTATCGGAACTTCTGTCACCCCTGTAATCCTGTTTTGAAGTTATCAAGCTTTATGTATCGATAATATTGTGGGCTAGTAGATCCCCGAATCCTTAACTTTATGATAATAATCATTGATTTCATGTTAAAATGGATTAGTTTATTGTAGACGAGGAAATTCAAATATTAAGAGATATTCTTATGATCGTAAAACAAACATTGGGTAGTGAAGATATCGTTAGTCAAATTTTTCCTTCTGATTAGATGCGGTGAGTTCAAACGGCATGATTTGCATTTCCTTTGTGTATAGAATAGATATGACCATTTACATAATGCATTATAATGTTGTTTTATTTGACGGATTTTAACATATTTCTTGAATTTTCATTCAGCTTAATCCCAACTACTTTAATATGTACATGACTTGTCCAGAGAATAATACACATAGAAGACCAGTGCTTTGTTTGTATAGATTTTACATACATCACCGAATTCAAGTCATGATTAAAGAAAAGGTTTTGTTGACAACTATATCCAGTCCTAATTTTTAAACGTCCATGTTGTTTTACAAAGTATTGTTATCGTCTATTCGTTATTAATTGTCTCATGAACTTTAAACGACATATTTTTATAAATATAAAAAAACTTCTTCACTTTTAACAGATGCCAAAAAATACAGTAAACCTCACCTCAATATTACAACCTGATTTAACGATCATTTGTCTCAGGGCCGTATATTTTAAGGGAGGTTAATGTCACACCAACAGCCAGGGTCATTTGGTGACTTTTCCAGCTTTACGGTAGAAGTTCTACCCATCTATATATAGTAAGAACGAGATTAGAATATTTTGCGTATTAAGTTGATGGTGGATGAGGTGGCATGGTATATTTCAGTTTGACAATCAGTGTTTTAAGCCTGTTCTATTAACTTTGTAATTTTCATCTAAATTTTTTTTTGAACCGCGCACTGTATTCCAAAACGCACTCTGCATGCCGGGACATTCGAACACACGAATCGCGAACTGCTTTGCAACTTTATGCAACCAAGATAATGCCTAAATGTTCATACCATATTAAAGGTTGTCGTATGGCTTAACAGTGAAAAAGACAGTATTAGTTTGACAAAAATGTTGGTATAATTATAACATTTGTCAATAATTTAGAGTAAATCTATTTTTATAGCGAGTATACATTTTAATGATTTATATCAGTCATAATTTCGTCATTTCAATAAACATCCATAGACTTGTATTTTACGTTTATAATATTCACGAAAAAATATATAAAATATAAAGTTCACTGTATGTAACAACATCTAAAAGGTGTTTTAAGTTTCATGTAACATTCCAGCGAAATAATGACGTTGATAAAATCAAGATTTAATTGATTTATTATCTCGTCTGATAAAAAAGATATCACACATTAAATAGTGAATGGTTAGTTATGTAGAAATGCGCAGACCAGTTTTAAGATTAAAATCGATTAGTAAAAAATTGTCCCAGTATAAATTACACTTAGGTATTTCCTAAATTCCAGTACTTAAATTTACCATTGGCTTAAAATAACTTTCCATGAAAGTGTTAGTTTTGCTAAGTTCGCCTAAGAGAGTGTTATTATACTGTCAATGAAATGTTTAGAATGAATAAATTGCTAACGACGGGGTTTCTTACGACTGTCCCTTCATTTATAAAATCACGCTCACCGTAGCCAATCAACTTAACATGGCGCCATTTGGAAAATCTCTTTGGAGTGATTGATAACAGACGGATATCATGTCGTGATGCATTCTGGTTAACTTAAATGACACAGTTGGATATAGAGTTCATAATTCATACTTAATTTTAAAGTTGACATTATTTGTACACTTCAAATAAAATTTACCCACTTTCAATTTGTATTTCATTCTTACACGTAAGCGCAGGTATTTTTTATCATACTAGTCATTAACACGTCACGTGATTGCTTTATGAGCCATGTCTGATTCTACTCTAGATCACGAATGGCGCAGCTTAGGTACAAGGTCTTCTAGTTCAACATTCCCCATATCAGCCGTGCACATATTGTCTCATCTAGTTACCTGATTCCCGAAATACCATTGTTGATCATATAATTGAAAATTAATTATCAAACCTCGTCGGATGCTTGTCTTGGTTTTTACTTGGTTGCCCGAATTTTCTGATTATGATGTTTAAGCTTATAATTAACCAATGATACAAACTTCATGTAGTTATATGATTTCCCTGGATGCAATGTTGTAGATTAGTTTCAGCCTGTGGTACAAACTTGTTTGGGTTTTTGGTGAAAGTAAAGTTTAATATTAGACAGAAAAAAAGCTACAGCGGTGTATCTCCGAAATATCAGAACTGTTAGCTTGTATATCTGAACCCCATGAACATCAGCGTAAACATGAAATTAAAAATAGCGTGAACAGTTTAAGACAAGATCAATTTGCCAATATTTTCTCATCACCGACAAATTGTGTAATCATAATTTGTATACAAATGGTTGATGAATGTTCGCTTTTTAATAAAATCGTTGATGAAAGAATGATAATTTCACACAGCTTTGAACATAGAGGAAAAAATGTTTTCGATAACGTACGATAGTCCCCCCTCCAAAAAACTACAAATAATTTGCCCTTGTGGAATATATTGCATCAAAAAGCTTTGAAAATCACCGACAAACGACAAAAAATGGTTAAATAGCTAAAATTTGCATAATTACACCATTATTGCTTTTACCTGTATGCAACATATATTTTGACTAAACATGTTAATAATTTTACATTATGATGCGCCGATATAGTTAAAGTTAATGATGAAATAGAACGCTTAACTAGCTCAGTTTATCATTGAATAAAAGGCTCGCATCAGGGATTCTTTTCCATCAACGATGTGAGAAAGATCTAAGCACGAATAGTGTCAAGCTTTTAGTAAAAGCGGTGTATGAATTTTAATAAGACGTTTAGGCGTTATTCTTTCTGAACGTTCGCACAATTCACTGACTTTCCATAAAGCGAACCAATGAACGGAGAAAATTGTTTATTTTCATAATTTATTTCATAAAGATATGAAATCTGGCCGATGTTTAACATATAAAGCACAATTTTATCTCTCGGTAAGTTAAATTTTAGTTGCAGAAGTACGTGCTTGTGTATGGTCTATCATTATCATCATTCTCCTCCTCCTCCTCTTCATTATCATCATCGTCATCATCGTCATCATCATCATCATCATCATCAGCAGCAGCAGCAGCAGCAGCAGCAGCAGCAGCAACAACAACAACAACAACAACAACAACAACAACAACAACAGAAATATTAGCAGCAACATTAATGATACATATATCTTCTCACTGACATTATTAATTTCATGATTGTCAACAGTTGCCGGAAGTTTATATTTCATTCTAGATCGGATTCAGCTGACATGTTTATCAATAGTGCATGTTTTGAAAAAACCACACACAAACAAAACCAGAGTCTAACTTAAAAAATGATAAACACTTTAACGGCTCTATCGGTCTAATCGTAAATATTTTACTCGTAGAAAATAAAATATATTGTAGTAAAAATGACCTTGTTTAGAAAATTATCAACTTAAAGTTATTAAATTTTATAAGTCCTGAAAAAATTGGTTTGTTTCCGGTTACACGACCAACCCATCTTTTACCTGCTGACTCATAGTTTTTACGGCATCCCCAAATCTTAGTGCTGTATCGTAATTTTCTCCGCAGTGTTGCCGATATATGTAAAAAAACATAAAAGAAAATAAATCCCTTCATACTGACCCATATTTTTGGGGGCATGTAACCGGAAACAAACCTTTTTTTGGGGGGCCTAAGGTAACATTACGTACGTTTGTTGTACATAGTATATCATAAATTGTGGTATTTTCTTCAAAGCTTCGTTGCTCCTTTTTCATCGATGTATAGTTAACTACATGATAAATTAGTTTTCACAAACGATAAAAAATTCATTATTTTTTTCTACTTTTTTGTGACATCGTAATTAATTTTCATGTCCTTTGAAAGGAACCATCTGTGACGATACCTTTGTTCAAAATATTTTTCTCACAAAATACGTGTAGGATATCATGCCTGTAAACTAGTATAAATCATATTTTTACGGTATTATATGATATATCAAAGGAAAATCCTGAATTATACAAACATATTGTATATATTTAGTCACTGGAATGATTTCTATCAGATGGACACCGCTTTATATCAAAGTCGGACGTAAGATTTCAAACACTCTTTTCACGTTCGGATAAACTTTTGTCAGCCTGTTTCAGTGTTGATTCAGCTACTCATAATTTTGTAAATGAACATTGTTTTCGGGTAGTTTAATTGCACAAATAAAAAAGGGAAAATACTTGATGCGATTTTCATATGTATGGCTATTTCTTCTTCATTCTTTATTCGTACTTCGTTTAATTTTGCTGCTAAATTTTAAATTTTTCTTGAATGGTTCACGAGAGTTTAGGCAAATTTGTAGACTTTGCTCTCACGGCTTTGTAAAATCAATGAACATCGTTCTATACACATGGTACATACAAGAACAAAACAACCGAACGTGCTCGAGATAACATGCACTTGTTGTTTGAACTGTAAATAACAAACTGACAGGTTAAGACAAAATCTACACTTAAATCAAACCGTCATATTTATTACTTTCTTTAAAAATCAATTAAGGATGATATATGTATAAGTATGGGGCTAGGGTTATAGGTTTATAAATATATATAATTTTTATTTATTTATCTCGTATGCTAAACGTTCTTACGACAAGGTACTTAAAACTCCCCAAAGTTGTTATTTAATCAAATATTTAGTTTGAACTCGTTCATAAATCTGAAATTAAGATTTTATTGAGCTATAATACACCAGAGAACAGTAATAGTGCTGTTTTGTAATTAAATTACGGCGCGATGAATGAATCTCTTTCAATACATTTTCATTCAGTTTCGCATGAATTGAAGAAAAAAAGGAAAAATTACCTGATGCATAATTAACGCTAAATTTTATTGCACTTTGCAACGTTCAATTTTTTATTCAGCGTTTAAAATGAAAGGCCTCACACTTGATCCTACACGCATTACGCATGCGCACTTTGATGAGTCTAATTTCTGATTTTGTGAAAGATTTTGACACTTATTAATGGGCGCCAACACATTAATCATGAAATAAAAATTAAATTAAAATCAAGTTTTTCTGGCTATTTTAGTGTATTATTCCCTCGATGAAATTATGTACGGGACATTCCGCAATATCGCTGGTAGAAAGTTAACTTTCTGTTGTTCAAAACATTTTTTAACTTACGTTTTAGAACCACATTACTGTTAGGACCTGTTAGGACCATATGATTGTTAGGACCATATGATTGTTAGGACCATCTGACTGTTAGGACCATCTTACAGTTGTTATCACATGATGGTTAGGACCATCTTACAGTTGTTATCACATGATGGTTAGGATAGTTGTTATCACATGATGGTTAGGACCATCTTACAGTTGTTATCACATGATGGTTAGGACCACCATCTTATAGTTGTTATCACATGATGGTTAGGACCATACTTATAGTAGTTGTTATCACATGATGGTTAGGAACATCTTATAGTTGTTATCACATGATGGTTAGGAACATCTTATAGTTGTTATCACATGATGGTTAGGAACATCTTATAGTTGTTATCACATGATGGTTAGGACCATCTTACAGTTGTTATCACATGATGGTTAGGACCATCTTACAGTTGTTATCACATGATGGTTAGGACCATCTTACAGTTGTTATCACATGATGGTTAGGACCATCTTATAGTTGTTATCACATGATGGTTAGGAACATCTTATAGTTTTTATCACATGATGGTTAGGAACATCTTAGGACCATCTTATAGTTGTTATCACATGATGGTTAGGACCATCTTATAGTTGTTATCACATGATGGTTAGGACCATCTTATAGTTGTTATCACATGATGGTTAGGACCATCTTATAGTTGTTATCACATGATGGTTAGGACCATCTTATAGTTGTTATCACATGATGGTTAGGACCATCTTATAGTTGTTATCACATGATGGTTAGGACCATCTTATAGTTGTTATCACATGATGGTTAGGACCATCTTACAGTTGTTATCACATGATGGTTAGGACCATCTTGCTATTAGGACTACCTAAATGTAAGACCAGTTGTTTTTCTTCCAATGCTTGTATTAATAGTTTATTTTGATCTCTTAATAAAAATCACCTCCAATAAAGAAAACTTTGTTAATACCAGCAAGGTGGTCTTTAGGTACGGGTTTAATTCTACAGGAACATAATTATCAATTATAACAGCCAATGAAAAGATAAAATGAGAAGATTATAATATTCTGTGATCATTAAACAAAGATCATTAAACAACCAATATTCTATCAATAGTCGTTTATATAATACTTATGTGTCATCTTATCATATACCGCCTCCTTCTGTCTAAGTCTTTACAGGCCCTTGCTTCACTAGGCGCCCGACTGTCTCCCGTATTTAACCAAACAATCACACCAGTTGCTGCACTTAGTACCCCGGGTATCTAGGGGTCTATAACGGCCCCTTGTTGCATAATTTTAAGTCAATATAATTGTACATGAATTGTCAGTTTATAAATTTCGGCGTGGATTATATATTATGTGATTTTGATTCGTATGAAATAAGATATAATTTACTTAACGCGTATCTTTTCATCATATTTCTAACACCTTATTAAATTATAATACACATTAGGTGAGTGTTTAAAATCATTGATTGTTGCGCTGTATACTCACAAGTAGTTATTCATGAAGGGGTATTATCCTCTTCACGTCACCCAAGCCCTCTCCAAAACACTTTATGGCAGACTTTTGTCAACTTGGCCATTGAGAAAACTTGTTGATTTCATTGAAGCCTCTATTCGGATATAAAAGAGTTTGTAAAGTATGTTTGCTTTGCAAAGCGAGGATTAAAGACCAATATAATATGATAATGTTCATTTTAATACGTTCTATGTATGCGGTCGTAAAGCAAATAATTGTACGGCGCCTTGGATTTCTAAACTACTCGTTTTTTCCGTAGCATTTGTGTTTTAATTGGTGATTTTTAAATGATGGCACTTTCTGTGGTTTCTTATTAAAATAATCTTTTAAATAATAATATTTAATCCGGACCTTGCCTTATTAAATCAGTAAGATCATGTCAACCGCAAAGATAAACGGGGGCTGATCACTTAATGCCCACTTTCAGTCACACAGAGGTTTCATTCGATAAATCCACCTTTCTGAACGATATCTGAAAAATAGAAATAGCGTAAATAAAATTCTATAAAGAGAGTGTAATCATCAGCAACACTGCCTTCGACAGACCAGAGTCGTCATCATTTTAAAAATCAACACAACCACGACGCCCCCATTCTTACATCCCCGTAACCACAACAACATCGTCACCACAGCAACATCGTCACCACAGCAACGCCGTGACCAGTTCAACGCTGTTCCTACCACCACCGCACAACATCACCATCTTCGTATTGCAGTTATCACCACAACTTATTTTTATGATGTATCATATATTTCACCCTCTCAGTAGCATTGTATGTTAAGCTATAACTGCCATTTAGCTACTTATTTCTTATTACTATGAAATGTGCATTTATCATGCATTGATATGTGTTTGATTATGACGATAAGCTGTATATGCTTAAGTCTTAAATAAACTTCCGTTTTGTTCTGTTCTTCTGTTCACAACGCCGTACTGAATGTCACGTGGTTGTGCTAAAAGAACAGATTTATACAAAAAATATTATAAACATATTTCCACGTTGAAGTAAACATTAAAAAAGCTTAAATATGTATGTCCACTTGAAATATACTTTTAAGGAGCTAACAATGATTATGTTAGTTGTATAATCTATATATTAATAATAAACAAACAATCAGTCCATCAATACTTGGAAACGTTGTTACATCTCATCTCATACATTAAGTGAAAGTGTAAATTTTGACACGGCATACATTTGCATCAACGCTAAACATGTATTTACATTTTAATTATCCGCAGTTTATTTTAATGCAAAGAAAATGATAGGAATTTATTGTACATGAAGATCCTATTACCGACGAATGAAATTCTATATATTATTATCAATACTTATAAACAAAGCCCCCTCTTACGAGCTCTTCTCTGTGAGTCCAGTTTAGTAACATTTTTATTCTTTTACTCATTAATAATAGAATAAATAAAAAAATCATCAGTGACGCTCTTTTAATTCGCTGATTTAGTTGAAAAAACAATGACACACCTTAATTAATTGAGTACGTACGATTGCGTATAATAGCTTGGTAAAATAAGAGACTATGGTAGGCAAATAATATTGCATACAACAACTCCTACAAATTGTACGTAAACAACTTCATGAATATGACACTGAATGAGATGATTAATGAAGGAGGCTTGAATAGAAACGTCATGTGAAATGGCATAAAAATGCAATATTAATTTCTTGATTATATAATAATCCTCGTCCGCTTGTGGTACAAGTCAGGCTATTTGGTTTGAAGCAGGTTGCGCTGCCTGGTACTAAAGCGCTGCACTCCCGATCAGATGGTCTCAGGTTCGAAACATGTCTTGCAGGGATTTTTCCATGTGTTAAGAATGTCGCAATTAAGCACAATGACTTGATTCTAGTAATTCACTTAAAAACGAGTGATTGATATTACATATCTTGTTTAACATTCGATTTAGAATAATAGGTCAGAAATAAACTACATATTATAAATTTACTAACAACATGTGTATATGGTTAGCAAGACACCCGGTCAAAGTTAATTAATATCTGTATATATCGAACGATATCGCGTGTTACACCGATAGAGCATCAATTAAACACTGCATTTTTATTTGCTTTTTTCTAATCTTCCTCTTACTAGAATTGCTGTTGTAGCTTTTTTTGCTGTTGGCGTTTTATGGATATCAAGATTTCCCAGTATTACAGGCCTGTTCAACTTCCTATTCAGGCTATTTTTCACGCCTACTGGTATATACTGAATATCTGTACCCAAATTTCAGGGGTTTCTGATTGGTTAGAATGGTCCTCGTGCTCTAAGACATGCGACCAGGGTTTCCAGGTGCGGAAGAGAAACTGTACCGGTAATTCGGATGATTGTAATCCGGATACGATGGATAAACGATCATGCAATAGTTTTTCTTGTCAAAGTAAGTTAGCAAAATTGTTTTTCATCGTATAGTAGAGTCGCCTCTTGTAAAACACAACCTTGGTTGTATCAAGTAATCGTTGAATTTTACAGTCATTATTATTATTATTATTATCATTATTATGTGAGCCTGTTGCAATGTTGGATACACTAATTTCTCGGGATAAACTAATTTCTCGGTCAGATCTGCTTTGTATATTTCACGTTAAACGCGTGATAAATAATTGGAATTATTAGCTTGCATGTATTGTCCATCATACATTAAACTTGGTTGTAAACAAAACAATCAAGTATCACGACGCCTACATGTATGACTTATCTTTTTTATGTTTTTATATATTTTTTTTCAGACATTCATGATCTTCTGCACCATTTAGGTGTGTACAAACTACCTCTAGGTGTCTACCATGTCCATGAAAGACCTGGAGCTTTCAACATCACAAAAAGTGCCAAACTGTACGCTCCTCTGTCAGAAATATTCCCATATTCTTTACCTCAGGAATTATCCTTAATGTTATCAATTAAATTCAGTCACAATTTTAGCGGGTATTTTTTTACACTCAGTGATTTAGCGGGAAATCAAAGGTTCGCGTTGAATTTCAAAAGTGATTTGGAAGGAGCCGGTGCCGTACGTGTGGAGATACATAACGATATAAATCTTGATACTCTAAATGAAGTTCAGGATGATATTGACACAGAAGTTACAGAAAATGACTGGCATTGGATCGCATTACGAATTAATGAAGAGAAAATAGAGCTATATATTGACTGTGAATTAGTTATTTCGAAATCGGTGACAGCTACGAACACCATGCCATTAAACAGTAATTTGATGGCGTCTCTGGGACCTTATTTCGCTCAGTATGGAAAAGGGTTTCAGGTGACTTATATTCTAGTTTATCTTCCATATAATTACATCTCGACTTAAAATTTATCTACTCCATTGCTTAAAAGATAAACTCAGCAAATTGTTTTCTTTTTAGTTTCAGCTTTCACTTTAAGTATTACTTTCATTGAAGTTATCCTGAACATGTACATGTTATTGAAATACAATAGACAAAAAACAGAAAACAATGTCATACATAGCATCTTTCATACTTCATAATTATTTCAATTATCTACACCTGTTGATTTTCTAATTAAATTCATGTCAGAGTACCGATCTTATATTACAGGGACAAATTGAACAATTAATGCTCATAGATGATTTTGAAGCTGCTAAACAACATTGTTCAACAGAGCTAGACCACATAGTAAGTCACATGTTGGAACATTCCTTATCATTTTCAAACTTGTTATTTTCTACAGCGCTCCTTTAAATGATGTCTCCAATTATCAGGAATTCAAATGTAAGTTAATAGTCTCGCACGTTTGTTCCCCAAAAGGTTGCCTTACATAAACAATCCTAGGTATATTTCATGATAGATATGTTCATTTAGAGATGATGGAACAAAATATGTACATGAAATAATATCAAAACTAACTTACTAGCATTTACGTTTCTAGGAAGAGCGAGCAATTAAAGATGAGGGGGACAATGATATACACACCATAGGTTATGATGAAGACGATGATGACTATGATGACGAGGATGATAATAATGAAGACGAAGAAAATAATACAACGGACAAATTGAACAGAAAAACAGAAATACCATCAAGTAGTTAGAAAAATATTCCATCGCTTATACCAATTTATGAAAATTTAATGTTAGATCATTTGAATTGTAATTTAATTAGTATAGTAAAACAAGGATGTCATGACTATAACAAATTTTGTGATGAAATAAACCCAAGAAAACAAGCGGCTGAATTATATAACCTTCGCCCCACAAAGCTGGAAAGCAAGATCTATGACATTTTGAGAATTTAGAATTTCAACTGATTTACAGTATGTTAGATTATAAGGCATACTTTATTGTGAGGATATATTGAGGTAGATTACGTGTGTGCGTGCTGTTTATTGTTGCTTATATTGCAGTCACTGAGGAAACAACGACTGCAGTGGCCGAATTTAGTGCTGAGTGGACTGAGTGGTCCCCGTGTAGCCGGACTTGTGGTCGTGGTGTACAGACTCGAACCTTATATTGTGGGGATAATGTAATAAGTACATGCATTCAAGCTGGAGTTAATAGTGTTCAAAACAGATGGTGCTTTCACCAGTCATGTAAAGGTTTGTGGAATATTTCATTACTGCCATATTTCATATTTAACATACTGTCTGTTATGGTCAATTCAGAAGCAATGAGACACTGAATAAAAGTGATAAATGTTGTAAAATTCTAGCATTAAACTGAATAATATAAAAGTGTGTTTGTTAGTTCAGACAATTTTCTGCCTTGTTCAGATCATTTTATGACATGTTTCAGAAATCAAAGATTGGTTAAACCGGGATTTAGAGATAGTTTTTATATTTCAGCTTCTTGCAGAAGAAATACTTGCTTAAATGGTGGTCGGTGTATATCGCATGATATCTGCGCCTGTCCGGTAGGATACACGGGAAACTCGTGTCAAACAGGTTAGTTTAACGTACCAATAATATCAAAATAATTTCAGTAAATTTAGATTTTTTTCGAAATTTCATGATGTTTAATTTGTCTTGTGTAATAATGTTCAGATTCGAGCTATACCCAAATGTGTTAATGAGAAGCTTGAACCAGGAGCAAACAGATTGTAATATTGTTTAAAAAATCACTGACATCGATATTCTTTTCAGCAATATGTGATCCACCCTGTGGTAACGGAGGTGAATGTGTTCAGCCAGGTTATTGTTCATGTCCGTACGGGTATATGCCACCAAACTGTGAACGTAAGTGTTCAAAAACACACCAGTATATATATCACTAGATGTACCGTTCTTTGATATTAAAGCTACTAGTATATAGTGCTGTGTCAAGAATATATATTCTACATATCATACTTTATTTTTATGATATTAGATTGAATCACGACATGCATTTTATTTCGATATGGAAGAAATATACATGTACTTTGATTTGAAACTTGTCTTTTTACAGACAAATTCTGAAATTTCACAAGTTAGTCTTATATTATAATTAGCATTACATCGGCATTTCAATGCAAATAACGGGAGTTTCTTGATATGTATGTATAATTTCAGCTGTCTGTGTACTGCCATGCAAAAATAAAGGTCGCTGTGTGGGGCCAAATGAATGTAAATGTAGGAAGGGTTATGTTGGAGCCGATTGTTCTACACGTAAGTGACATCTAAATCATAGAACGTACGGAAATATGTTTTACTTGTGTTACCTCTATAAGATAAAGAAACAAATGACTGCCACTTATCATCTCATGTTACATTACAGCTGTATGTCGACGTGGTTGTTATAATGGCGGACGATGCGTCTCACCGAACACGTGCTCGTGCCCACGTGGTTTCTCAGGTTCCCGATGCCATAAACCTGTGTGTTACCCGGCATGTCAAAATAATGGGAGATGTTTATACCCCGGCATCTGTCAGTGCAAACGAGGTTACAACGGACCATTGTGTGAAAATAGTACGTTTTTATCATTTCTGGTTCTTTTAAAGAGCTTACGACAATCCCCTATTTGACAAAATGTATACAACAAGATAGGACAGATCAGAAATACCCTCATTGATAAAAATACGGGATGGAAAGAATCTTCACTGTTTGCCATTCTCTTCGTCGTGAGTGCTTAGAACTGTTTCTTATGTAACGGTTTCCACCGCCCTCGGCGTTTAAAATAACAATTCTATGGGAACAATGACAATGTTGCCTCCATCTTACACGTCTTGGAATTATTGATTGCCCTAATATTTTTTAATAATTTATATTTAGTATATACACGGGACATATTAATGGGAATAAATAATTGACCTTCATATTCGTGTTCATATTATAAACTGGTTTGCTTCCAGTGGTTTGTAGGAAACCTTGTCAAAATGGCGGCGTTTGTTCTGAAAACAATAGATGCACGTGTCCTGCCGGTTACAGAGGGCGCTGGTGTCATAAGTTGATAAAATACCATGGTTGCCAGACGTCATGTTTAAATGGTGGTAGATGTCGTAAAAGAAGATGTCGTTGTAAACCAGGATTTACTGGAATACGGTGTGAAAAAAGGTAAAAACAACAAGGATGAATACTAACCAAAAATAAGATACCAAGTAATTACTACCCATCAAATAGGACTACCCCGATAATGGGGACACTTTTCAAAAGTACCAATGGTGGTCATATTAGCGGGATGCTACTGTCGTTGTTTGTAAGGATTAAAACTAAGAACGACTCATAAGCGATAGTTTCAATGTATGGTGTGTTTCAGTTTATATGGAGTTTTTCCTTTTTTTTTCGTCCGTATATAATGAATAAGCTAAGTGCTTGTAAGTTTATACGCTTGTCTGACCAGTTCATCAGTAGATTGAAAGGTCATAAGCAGACTGATTTGGTCCACTGTCTAATGAACACATGTGAAACCTTGTTAATAAAAAACTCAGCATAATTCCATTCTTGTTTGTCGTATATGACGATGGAAAAATGATTAAAGTGATATTCATCTACAATACTTCACCGAAGGTTAGACACGTATCTTTTATGGATTATATAGAGTATGTGTATTACAGACATTGTAGCTATGAGACGTATCTACGACCTTATATACAGACGTACAAGAAACCGGAGTCACGTGATGTAGCTACACTGTGTGGCCCATGGAGATGGATGACTTGTTTGGAAACAAGGTAAAATGTTTGGACCTTGTATATTATTAAAGAAACCAAACTTATCAAAATTGTTTTACGCTCAACATGTATTCTGCTTCAGATAGCAATATAGCGACAGATAAAGTATCGTTAAAGGATTTAAAATCAATTTTTCATGAGTGTATTCAATGAAAAAACAAACACTTGGTCTGTAATATTTGACGTATGTTAATACCAATAATTAAAGTTTTTTACGCATCCCATTACATATCGTATTATAATTCTAAATATTCTTCGCATGTATTAATATGATTGTAGAATTGAGTTCGTTTTGGCGACAAGGACTGTTTACAGAACAGCGTATAGATGTAAGGAATCCAGTTGAAAGGAAGTATTGAAGAGTATCCAAGATGGAGACCGGAAGTTGATAAATTATCATATTGCATTCGACGAACTGATCAACTGGTTCCTGACTACCTCGAGTGTTCACATAGATATCCAAATATTATTTTAAGAAAATACCTCTGAACAATCAATGGAAAATGCAACTGTCAATGAGTGGATTACGTCATTTTAAAGTTGGTGCTAAATATCCTCCGGTCAGTTGTTAGTACCGGAACTGTGACTGTTTCTTGAGCTACAGCACAGAACAGTCAATAAGATAACACAAACTTAACACAATATATCAAATCAAAAGGCCTTTTCAGTAATCAGTGGAGTTCATTATTCAAGATGGTACAAACTTTTTCTCGGTACAAGTGTATGATTGTTTGTGATATTTTGAGTTGTTTATTTGACTTGGTGATATTGTGATATATGTGTAATTTAATGTTACATCCGTCATCGTAATGTGAGGCAACCTTTGAAATACGGTCAGACCTGTGAATAAAGGTTTCTACCCGGAGAGTTGAAATACGACTCTTCAAGCACACTTGGTTTATAATATTTTTTCTGTAAATGGGTTGGTGGGGGTCTAAATATATCAATAAATTTTGTATCCATAGTGACTGTTGACAAAGGTTTGACTGCATTCATCAAAATACCAGGTCACACTTGTTTTTTTACCCTAACTCAAGCATAATATGTACATTCCATGAAACCGTTATTTATTACTTAATTTGAAGCCAGTATTCATGTTATAATTTTGGAATTATTGATGAAAATAAAAGTGTTAGAAAATCTCAAAGTCTTGTTTTGATATCAAAACTGCGTGTTTATCACTGTTTTTTACTCTAACCACAGACAACATATTTAATATGAATTCAATAACAAAGAATAAATTTGACGATACCCTTATTGAAAAATTAGACCAAAGACATACTATTCGTGTATGGTGTATGTCTGTGATCAGACCAACTTCAATCTGAATTGAAGTAAGGGGAAATACTCTTGCTTAACCAATTCTCAACCTCTACACTTGTTACCTCCCTTAATAAGTGTAATTCGAGAAATGTACACTTTAATTCATACAAGAATGCTACTATTTGGTCAGGTTTCAAGTGTCACCCTGTTTTCTGGATGGGTTTACTTTGTTCCTGTCACCTCAATGGATAAAATTATTTGGATAGTGCGCAACTATCGCTGCATGAGAACCATGTTGAACACAGGGGCTCGATAACATGTTCTAAAATTATTCCATTGACTTAACAACGATTTTAATGCTTGTAGCAATCACGCAGGGATTCGTAACAATTGTTTTCATGTATACTTGGTGAGTATAACATATCTTTAACAGAAGATAAAGTTTTGTGAACAGAATTACCAAAGGCAGTGACAATTGTTGCGGATCACTGTGGTATTTTCAATTTACTAATACGAAGATAAATCACTATGTATTCTATACTCTTGAATCATTTATTAGTATCGGTTTTATGACGTAATTTTATAATAAAATCGTTCAAAATATTTATAATGTTACTAGTAATACTTCCTATCAAGTGGTAAGTAAACAAAATATGGACACTGTTGTATGGTCATTCATTCCTCTGTTAAGTCTGATAATGATTAGAATGATTATATCACGTGTTTTGCTATACATTACACTCTGGATTGAAACATTTGTTCATGGATATCAGAATACCAGTATTGATTAATAATTGCGGAACTTGACGGTTGTCCACAAAGCTAGCCGATCGCAACTAGGAATTAAACATCATTAATTATTCGTGTTGTGCTCTACGTTTCTACATACGTGTGAGGTCCCGCAATAATTCTGCTGTAAGTGAAGCCGGTGTCCGTACATGTAGCAGATACAGCGTGTCGTAATTACACGGCGGAACCCAGCCAATCCGGACCCTTCGTGAATCCTGACAAATTTTCGATCCCGTTTAATATATTTGTCTTAAAAAACTCTGCATAAATTATGTTTGTCTAAAATATAAATCTTTCAAATCCGGAAAGCTCTCTGATCCGGACTTTTCCCCGGTCCAGACAAGTCTGGGTTAATGAGTTTCCTTTGCAATACTGAACTGTACACAGAACCATCCGGACCGTTGTTCATTAAGTCGGAGTCTTGAGATCAAGGTGAGACACATTGCGGTTTCTTCATGATAATTTGACGGAATGTATTAGACGCTAATCCACTTGTCTGCAACCTTTGATGAATACATTTGTGACGGAAAGTTGACATCTGCTGGCGAAAAGAAGACAGAACATACAATTACGAGTAGGTCACCCAGGCGCGCAAGATAGGTCAACTTATAATACAGGATACTGTTTATAAAGACATAAAATACAATACAAACAAACAATGAAACAAACACGGCGGACAAACATAGCATAACATGCAGTAACAATAACTACACACTAGTCTAACCCATTCTAGAATTGATATAATAACATAGAAAAGAACGGTAACCTTTTAACGATTTTTTTCAAACGTCGAAACTTAACCACATAGCGATCAGATTGGTCCAGTGTGCCTACTAGTGATTTACGTATTCTAATCCATAGTTTCGACAATGTGGCTCACTAATTTTGCGAAAAAATATTTTCATCTTCATCGAACAGATTTTGAACAAATATGCCTTCACACCCTTTATGTGGACTACACTTTAAACAAACATACACCACTCCATTTATATATATAAACAAATGATCGAAATATTTGGACCCTTGACTGAAAAGGCGTCGTTTTGGCACCATGGTTATTTGACGGTTAACTATTTTACAAATACACAATAATGTTCCATATAGGACGAACACTGTACCTCTAAAGAGACATGTACAGAGGAACGTGTTTTTGTGGCTATGTCATGATACACGCTGAACACAGCTAACCAGATCAAACGGTAATACTGAAGTAGATTGTTTTGAAACTTAACTGATACTTAAATAATTTACAAATTATTCTAAACCACTTCTAATGATGATATATCATCAGTGTCTTTCCTCGACATGAAGGTCATCAGTTTACATTGTACCGAGTTCATGGATTTTACACCCCCCCCAAAAAAAACAAGAATAACACCCAACACTCCGGTCCGAGCGGGATTATGCATATTTTAAATCCGGGTTCGAATTCCGATCGTCATACCTTTCTATGAAAAATTGACAAAAATGTCGATTTACCTCCAAATGTTGAGAAGTTGCCGGCTCCTTGTAGAAGGGTAAGTTAGTACTGGTTAGTATACGGTCCAGGAAAACTGTTTAGGTGAACCGGTCGCCGTACATAACAAAAAAAAATGTCAGAAAACGGCGTTAAACCCAGTGAAAGAAAAAAATGTATATCCACAAATTTGACTGTATGTTCTAATTAAAGGGGTTAATATTAGAATAATGCTTAAGAGCAGTATCTCAGCATCAGGTGTTGTAAATATGTTTTTTTATTCAACAACTTATCTTAATGGCTGTTACATGCATTATGTTTTGAAATACATATAGTCAATGCCAATATCATGTTGACACAATTATGTTTAATAGTTTTCATATCAGTGAAATAAATATTGAAAAAAAAACTGGGACTATGAAACTAATTGCGTAGAAATGAAACAGTCAAATGTATTATAAATTCACAATCCTTGAACTAAACGATAGTCGTAAATTTAATATCAATTTTAAAACTATCAATTATCTAAAGAGGAGTGAAGGAACATAATGGTTAAAGCGATAACGCGGTTCTATTGATGAATAATTTATCAAAGCAAACTGAACCTTTTCATTGTCTTTTATTAATTTATGGATAATTGTATCAATACACACCCTCAACTTTCATTCATCAATGTCTACAAACCCACAGTGATATAAATCTTACTATTTGTGTCAAGATTCAACAATACGTGGTTTTAGTAGCCTGTTGACCACCCTTAAACTGATTTAACTGTGAGATTTTGCTTTACATTCTAGTAAAATTTCTTCATAAAAACGGCACTCTAGCTTTGATGTTTGTCCCACAATTTTACATTTCATTATTCATACATCAGAAATAGCCGCTTATTGCTTTATCTAAGCGTTCAGAGTGTTCACCAGCTTTAATAAAAGGACTTCTATTTGTGGATTATACAGAAATTTAGGAGTCAAGTTTGGTGAACATTTTAGCTTATCACAGTCATTTACATTGTGAATATGACACGAGTAGGTTTGCACAAATTAGTCGAAGACACGGTTTGGAAACCTTTTGTTTTTATCTATTATTGTCGAAAGACACTTTTGTCTTTAAAAAAAAACACAATATTGTATAACAAAAATTAATAACAAAAATGTGGAGTGGAATCTATATCCATGAACAGTTGTATAAAAGAAATTACTGAATGCTTGATCGCAGAAGAACATTAGAAAAGTGATTTTGAACATTCACGACGTGTCACAGATAAGTGGTTTCGAAGCAACCTTCAACAATAGAAAGGACTTCAAAGACAAACAAACCTCACTTTTCGGACTTTTTACCGATCGGAAGTTTTAGCGTGGTATTTAAATTCATTATTACGTATTTTACTCGATTATTTTAGAAATGATAAATTTTTATTGTGAATTTTATTGATATTTGTTAGATGTACTAATTGTTACTTTGTTTTTTTTACAGATTCCTTCGTCATTTCGTAATTTTCGCAATAAGGATCGGATATAGGGATTTAATGTGAAAAATAAAATGGCGGCCGACGTTCTGATTTTGTGACCGAGTTTCAGCATTTTTTTTATTTTCTTGAACATATAGTGGCAAAAAGTGAAATCAACTTTATTTTGTGAATATTAAACAAAATTGACAAGAATTGGTGTAAAACCAATTGTGATTCAACGTTATGGGAGTACAAGTGTTGTCTCCAGAGAGCTACCACTCAAAACCGCTGCGCTCTCTTCCGAAACTCCCAAAAACTTCACATTATTCCCTGAAGCCATTGAATAACGTAAAACCATCAAGGGCTCTACCGTCTGTTCCTAATTCAAACGTACCGAAAATGGACACCACAGTTAAGCTAACAAGGGCTTTGCCCAGGGTGCCGAAACAAGCCGACAATAAGAAGCCTGCGCACGGACGAAATGCAAGAGCATTACCAGAACTTCCCTTCAGAGATATCAAGGAAGTTAATACTTCAAGTTCAAGTCGGACTTCAACCCCCAGACTGAAGATGTCACATAACAACACGAACAACAACAACAAGACATCCACTCACCACAACCACCGCTACCACTCACAGGACAAGAACCATACACATAATGTAACAGGGCATCACCACCACCAACAACATACACACAATCACCACCAACACCACCATCACCAACATCATCATCACCATGGTAAAGACAATCAATTAGATAAAGAAAATAATCAGAATATCAAAGAACATTACCATGGAAACGGAAGTCAAAGAGTTCTTCCGAAAATACCAAAGGCTATGCAGAAAGTCAAACCGGAACTGAACAGAATTGAGTACATGAATGATACTTACAGAAAGGAGGGTGACCTACTGGCTGACGAGGGAAATTACGAACAAGCTTTAAAAAGCTACAATCTGGTAAGTCTGAAAATTGTCTACGTGTTTTTAATTGTCTAACACTTATATTTACATAAGATTGGTATGATTTTTTTATGTTTAAAGGGTCTATTTCCAGATTTGTACTTTCCGAAATCTGGACTTTCTTTTCATTTGATAGTTATAATATTGAAAGGTAAATCAAGTTGTATCAAGACATTAAATGTCATGTTTATTTACTACTCTAAATAATTAAGATTTTCTGATATGTAGAAAACTATGTATATAATTGGGTAAGTCGTGAGCATGAAATATGTGAGGGTAGAAAAATACTAGTAACAGTCATGTTTAAGGTTACTTAACCAAAGAATTGTCGTAGGCACGTCGATTGTCTTTCTTTTCTGATTGCCTTTCTAAACATACATCTCGTACTTTAGAGGTAGGATTCGTCCCAAAATAGTTTCGTACTTTGAATTTTGCTCTTAGAGACATTGGAGTAGGCGCCAAAACAATTAGGGTCGGTCAAGTAACCGTAAACATGATTATTTTCTTTTGGGATCATCGAAATGTTCGAATACTTTACTATATTTTCAAAACACATAAACAAAATGAACATTCAATGAATTACTTTAAATCTTTGAAGTGACTTTTTTGTAAGATTTCATTATTATTATTTTTGGAGTTGAGTCCGTTTAGAATACAAAATAACAAAAGGGGAGTTTTATAGTTTACTGGCATATTGTTCTGATTCATCAGTACATTTTTGTGCATAAATGTACTTTCTTAATATTAAACAATATGACTGTAACTAGTTATTTGTGTAACTAGTATAAAAATATTTATATCTAATTGAATTAAGGGCAAACACTAAATCATATATTCGTGGTTGTAGATTTAACATATAAATTAAGAAATTTCTTGACTTGATTATTGTATACCACTATGCACAAATACAGATACGAAAAGGATTCCTAGAAAAAAACACACCAAAATCCCACCTCCTCAAATTACTACCTTCCCTAAAACCCACCCACCCACCCACCCAAAGTCCGCCCAACACAGAGAAACAATCAAATTATGGAAGACAAAACAGTGTCCAGGAGGGTACCGTCATGGAACATAGAAGACACGAGCAAAAAATCGTAGAGTGGATATTTATGTCCTCATAGTAAACATACATTTTGTATTCTAAAAGATTGATCTAAAAAAATTAAAATAAAAAAGTTTCGAAATATTAATGATTCTGACGCTTTTGCTTTTCATCAGATATATTTATAATTCATATAACGTATTTTGTATTAAGATGTCAATGTTAAGGTCTGTTGAAGAAGTATGTGAACGAGTAATAGAAACAGATCTCTATTTGTCTGAAATGATTTGGCAGTGAAAGCTATTATTGAGATCTTACCCCCCCACCCGAACATCAGTTCGGATGTACTCATCTACGAATTTTTTAAAAGTATCTTAGGCTTGCAAGGTAGTGAATACTCAAAATATGAATTCGTCACAAACACAGAACATGTTGACGAATCTTTTACAAGTATCTTAGGCTTGCGAGGTAATGAATACTCAAAATATGAACTCGTCAGTCACAAACACAGACCATGTTGAATAATATCAAATATACTGATTACTGTAAGAACTTAAAACTAAAAAACATGACTCTCGAATCTAAAACATGTCATGTGACAAGTTCCGCGTAAGTTTTATAACATATAAAACTGCCTTATGGTTATTATATTAATTTCGTTTTAATCATGTTTGGCAAAAATAATAAGTCACGCCTTTTTACGAACTTATCTCATTTCTATTATAATTTAAATTCAGTTAGACATTTTGGTGTATACAGACCATAATATTGATTTACTTTCCGGTAACAATCCTCAGAGTTCATCGGATACTCTTTATTTAGATTACTCAGAGAATGACCGATTACTTGCGTAGTTGATACATCGTTCATTCAATTAATGGATTAATGTAAGCGAGAAAATTATGAATTAGTTATTGATAAGATAAAACGGTCTTTAATTCACCGGGGTTACATTTGTTTAAACACAGAACTCAGTATTTTCATCATTGTCTATGATTAGAAGATTTTGGCTAGATCCTTGTGTATGGATTTTTCTGTTGACTTGGAGCCTTATCTAGCGGGTAACAAAAGTTAATAAAATAAATGTAATGTGGTAAAGACACTTTCAGTAACAAAATTATCGGTTTTTTTCTCCAATATGATAAAGTAATAAAATTTCATAGCGATTTTTTATGAAATGGATGATATTTCTGATTTCTATAATCCAAAAATTAGAATTAAAATATAATACATATGAAACAGTACTATGGCAATATTCGGTCCACTAAGATAAAAACTATGACTTTTGCTCAGTTCTTCTCAAGTCTACATTTTGGTAGACATTGTGAATTTTATATAAAACCAAAAAATATGTGTCATAATAATCTGTGAATGTTTTTGTTATCATATAAAAGTCTTGATACATTAAAAAACTGTAAAGTACAAGTGTTGAGTACATTATAACATATAATGTATTGTACATAATAAATAATAAATTATTTATGCAAATTATCCAATAAAATGTAATGTAATCTTTATAGATGCATAAAAATCGCTTTGATCTTCTGAACTTTTCATGGCATTTTCAAATGTTCTCTGGACAATGTTTGTATTTAATTGTTCAATGGTTAAAGAGTTCAAAGAATGAAAAATGCAATAAATCGCAATTTGTGTAAAATAAACATTCGAGTGATGGTCACATAAAATGAATAAACTTTTCTAACGACTATCTCTGACTAATGTCGATGTCGTCTATCAGAACTTTGTGAAATCAGTTTATACCTGGCTCAAGTGATTTGTATACCCTAATAAATGTAATCCCCGAAACTTGAGCTCAACACATGTGGATCAAATTCCTTTCTTAACAAATTATTTCATGTTTCAATAAACACGGAGATACCATTACGTTTAGAAATTGTCAAAGATCAAATTGGTTTTATAACTTTAACAACAAGTGGGGGTCCTCAGTGGTTATTGTTAGCCTATTGTGAATTAAATGTCAACTTTCATTGTTTAATAAAACAAATGACGCACATTTCAATAAGACTTTAACTTCATTCTAACAAATGTGAATGCGAACTTTAAGGATTTCGCCCGTGAATAAGATAATACGTAGAACGCCATTTAACTGTTTAAAACATTAACAACATAGCATGAAAATGACTGAATGTAATAATTCAATTGGTCAAAATAAAATCAATTCACGCCAGCTTTGTTTATCATTTATTTGAATAATGACACTAAATTAATACGTATAAACTATGTTATAGTTTAGGATTGTTTTAATTGATTTACAGTAAAACCTGTGTTTAAGGCTCCAACGAATAAAAACCTCCCTGTGAACAAAGGCCATTCTTTGAAAAACTGTCACTGATTATTTAGAACAAACTAACCTTCGAATAAAGGCCATCTGTCAATGAAGGCCACATTTCGTATTGCTCAGAAATGGCCTTTGTTCACAGGTTTGACAGTATACACAAATGTACGAATTCTAGAAGAAAGGAGATTCATTTAGGAATGAAATATGTGTTTTACATTGAGTTTAGTAAGCGAATAAAATTAAGATGACAAAATTTACAGAATCAAATTTTATTGAATATCTGGTCATTTGTTGTTTATTTCAAAGACAAATGTCAGGCTATTGCGAAATTTCGTAATTCATAAGGTTTTAGCAATAACTTGTACAAATCGAAATTTGATATATTTTTCTTTTTTTTAAAAAAAATGATGAATTAAAATGCAATTACTTTACTTACGGCACATGTTTTATCAAGACACATTGGAGGAAGGGAGATAAGTGTGTATAACATAAAACAAACGTCATTGTCAGAATTACGTCCCTATATGATAATAAAAAATAACAAGTAAACAATCGTGCTGAAAAATGGATCTTCAGTTTCTGTACCCCGTTTTCACATGCAGATATTTTTGTATATTTTACATAAACCTTACAATGTAATATTCCAGGGATTTTACATTACATGTTATATATAGTCCCTGACTTTTCCACATGGACCATTAACCACTACACTGACTTATCATAAGTCAGTACTGGTATACTAAGTAACAGGTGTTGTAAATAATTATGTTGTTATACTAACTTTATGTGTCAATTTTAGGCTCTCAAATTTATATCCGATGATAAAACAACAATCATTGCGAGGTCACGTGTGTACCGGAAGTTAGGGAAGTTGAGAAAGGCTTCACAAGACGCTGATTTGGCCCTTAAATTGGACCCTCTATATCATGAGGTGCTTATTGATACTTTTTACGAATGTCAATTATTGATCCATTAGAATTTTCGTTACAACTTTTGCCTTAAAGGCACAATCCAGGTCACAAATCCCGGATGTTTTCGGTCCAGTTCGGTAGTTTTCGGAAACTTTTTTTCTAGTTCCATTACAACTAGATCAAAACTTTAAAAAAGTTATTATATAGTTTATTTATCTGCTTTTTATCTTTTGCAACAAAACGAGACTTATACTGGTCATATAAGTCACTCTTTTAACACACACTTGATTGTTATGACACACTTCTAAACATTGAACAATTCGTCACAGTCAGAGGTACCTGAGGGTTACACTTACTCCACATCTCAACACAGAGTTGTGCATAAGCACTACTTTTATCTTTACAGGGTCTTCTACAAAAAGCTGAATTGTTATTGGAACAAGGGGACTACGAAAACGCCCTAAATTACTTCCAGAAAGGGGCCCGTATGAGACCTGATAAGGAGGATTTCCATGATGGAATTGAAAAAGCCCGACACGGACTGTCAGAGAATCATAAAGGTAATCTATTTACTTATTCCTCTTTAGGTGTCTTATCTTATGAACATTCTATAGCGATAGTTGTGTTTAGTCAATTGTTTCAAAATCAGGTATTAACTTAGTGAGGCATTAATGTTCAGTGCGACTAAAATCATCTTTATAGCGATTCATTTTAACGGTACCGTCGTCAGTATAGCTTGTTTTGTAGCGCAAGTAAATCTCTGAATGAAGACTAATTGCGCATAATGATCATATTTCTGCTCCGCGTTTTGGTAGTTTCTTTTTATTATTTAGCTTCTTTTATAGTTACTCGTACTCGAATGCATTAACATTTTGGTATTGTTCTCTAGTTGCAAGAAAGAGAAAGAATACAATAAGTCCGGAAGACATTACCATCCAGAAAAAGGTACGTACCATCCCAGAAAATACATGTTTTTATACATCATTGATATCGTGAAATGTCTTACACCGTCAATATACGATCCAAATGGCTTTTTGCAACTGTTGCTAATAAAATGCCCCAAAAGCGTGATGACGTAGCATGTGCCCATTTCTTACATTGTATTAACATATGAATTCGTTTTTAAGAAATCTCAAGATTCCGTTACAACTATCCTAAATAAAACAACTTATTTTTCTAAATTTTTTTGGCAAATCTTTAGACCATAACTCATTTTAATTGTTATTGATATGTTTTAGTCCAAGGACAAATCTGAGAAAGCCAGAAAGAATCGGGAAAACATACATGTCCAGTCACAGCGCTCGAACTCGTACATAAGTGATGACATGCAAGACGTTTCATACGCCTCTAACGGATCATCCAATAAGGACCTCGCCATTATTGAAGAAACTCCGCCCACCATGGTTCCAGTGCCGCCTCCACAACCTGCGCCGGCCACAATTCGTGCGAAACTAGGACGTCAGATGACGCCGATGCCTGGTAGACTAAAGGTAAGGTTTACATTGAAAATAAATTGTAAAAAAGTCGTCGGTAGTATGGTTGCGGTAACATACGTACATACTGACATACATTGGAAAAAATATAAGTCGCAGCATTTCACCTAACTTTTGGTGAAAGGCCCGCAATCAACGTCAATGAAAGCAACTGTCTGTAAAAATAAACAACAGATAATCAATCTACAAATCTTATTTTACACAGGTCGCTGAAATATTAAATAAAACATTTTGGCGTGCTCTGATCAGAGGTAATCTGAAATCTGACTGAGGTAGACAAATTAATTCCATATTTTATAGGGAAAGCAACCTGATCATCAGCAACAACAGCAGCATCAACAACAACAACCAGTTATCGTACCAACTGTTGATGATATAAATGATGACATGATGCGACAGATACTGGGATCGATGCATAAAGATCGTGAATACTTGGAAAAGTTTCTGGGGGAATCAGGTTCGAATTATTTTCTGTTTCTATCAAATTTACACTATCTGTCGTGAACATATAGTGACGTATTGTGATACCAAACTTGTTGTAGTTGTACGTTTCGTACTAATGTAGAATTCGAGCGCATCTGCGCTAGATGTCTTTTTTTAGACCTTTATAAGATATCCAATACCGCACAGTAAATAGCTCGACTACGATGTGAACACACTAATGCTTATGTCTGGTACAGCCAAGTTACTAGTACATGTATTTAATATACTGACAAAGTTTAAGATACACATAACTTTTACAGTGATTGAGGCATTATTCACAAAGAGATTAAATTTCTTGATGATTTTTCTTATTTGTAAGATTTACCGAAAGTCGCAAATCTTCCCATACCATTTCCCATTAGCCTTTAGCAATTATTCGTTGGGTTTCAATGGACACAAACTAGAAATTAAACCTGTAATATATTTTGTCAGACAACATCTCAATGCCCGGAAAAGCGAATGTTGGATCCACAGCTACGAATGGACTCCATTTCCTGTACGACAGAGTTTTAAACTGGGTACGTAAAGGAGAACCAGTCCCTGCAGTCCAGCCAACACCGTTACCAAGAGAGACCAGAACTTCCGCTAGAAGAAAGTCCATGGTGCACGGCTCTTCCGGTATGGCTTTAGAATATAAAACATTATACATAATAAAAATAACATTCAAAAACTTCAGACCATAATTCTAAGATAATGGAGAATCTATTTTAAAGAAAAGTTTCTGCCATCATTTGTGATTTCACCATAATTTAACTGTTGTAAACATACCCGGATGATGTCCATAAATATCAATCTACTTGGTGTGCACCGTATAGGTATATGTAATGTGAAAATGTACCAATCTGAAATAAGTAGAGATTTTATTTGTTTTGTATGTGACTTATGTCACCGGGGTTTACGCCGTTTTTCGTCAATTTCTATCTTTACATAGTTGAAAGTATTATCGAGGAACAAAAGAGAGAAACTGAAAACAGGAAGCGTAGACGGACAAAGCAGAAAAAAGTGTCTAATGTTCCTCGTACATGGAATACATACATAGAAAACAAGAAACAAGACGAGGCACAGGAACGAAAATTGTCTCGAAATCTTTTCTTACATGTTGTTGAAGGTAATTTAAATAAATCATATGTGAAGCATACGCTGTGATGCAGTATGCCGTATAAATTGAAATAACGTATGCTGTATCAATATCGGTACTATCAACAGCAACATGGTGAAAAAATTATAGCATCAGAATGAGTGTCGTTAAAATCAGTTACAAACGCTATGTTCTAGTTTCAAATACTTATTGAATTCAACGATGATGCATAACAGTTTCGAAAGGACGACTTGGAGACTAAACTGTTACATTGATAAAAAGCCGTAAACTTCCATGAAAAACAGTATGCATAAAACATACGGTTTCTTACCATCATGTAGGTTTCTAGATAATAAAACTGTACATTTGAATTTTACTATTCTTTTCATTAAGATTTTCTTCAATCACGTCTTTCTCTTTATCTATTTCTCTAGGTCGCAAGATTCAACCTAAAGAACATTCTAACCTGGAGCTGAAGAAATCGAACAAGGAGCCGGAGATCTTACGGAGAGGAAAGGACGGAAAGTTACGTAGAGTTAGGGAACACGGCAGTAAAGAATCCCTGAATCAATCATTTATCTTCAAATCATATCGTCCTAGTAGTGATCTGAGAAACAGTGATGAAAGGTGAGAGACACGCGTGCTTTGTTATATTGTATCAAAAAATAAAAATACAAATGTATTGCATCAATTGTGTATGTTTTAAATGAACAGTTTTCAAAGGTCATAAAATAAATTTGGCTGAACTGTTTTGAATGCAATTTCTTTATATTAGACTAAATCCTTCAATTAAAGGGTTGCATCTATAATGTGTTAACATTAAATGCCAGATAAAAAGATGAATAGAATTTGTCACAACATATTTGATTACTTTGTGTATGAACTTGTGTTCGTTTTTTGGTACGAGCAGTTTCTAATAAAAGTTTGAGGACGTTTCAGCATCACTTAATATTGCTTACAACAACGTTATATTATGTGATTTGAACTTCCGGTCATATTTGTTGCTGTTTGTTGCTGTCTATGTTGGTTGTAAGGATCACTAAATTTATCATTTTTAGTTAATGTATTCTTTGTTTTCAGCAAAACTACAACAACAATCATGGATACATCAGATCAAGAGAAGCCGATGACGATCAGAACTCCACCAAAGAAGTTGAGAAACTATGGCGGCCAAAAGGAGCGACAGGAGCGCCGCCGTGCGGCCGTCAGTAGTTACGTTGTCAAGGAGATCGAGCAAATCGAATCTTGTTAGTATTTGTGAATTTTGATTTCTTTTACTCTTCATTCTTATCAATTTCTATTTAATATAAAATTTCATTTCAATTTGAATTATATTAATAAAGGGCTCATAATGATTATTCGCAAAACACAGAAACACGCGAAAACACCCGAAAACACGTAAAACCTTAGTATTTTAATTCTTATTGACAAGAACTGGATTCGGACTGGCAAAAGTTTGCCTTATGTAAAATCACATGTACACTTGTAGTCTGGTTGATTTCTCAGTCTCAGACTGTCTCATTAAATTGAGAAATAGATATTCATTATATGAAAATACAAATGCGTATTATCTAGAAATACATTGTAAATGAACACACCATTGTTTTATCATTTTTGTTTGTGAAGAACGTACTGTATTCACTCATGTTGAGTCTATTGATGTTCGTATGCTTCACGTGTTACAGTATACGCTGATGGTTGTTACGACGAATGTTCCAACAAGTCAGCCCAAGTGCTCAAGATTCTTGAGTCAGAAGATTGTCCGGACAAGTTCTCTCACATGGCAACATTACACAGTTACCTTGGTAACGTATGTATCAGCAAGAAGGACTATACTCGTGGACTTGAACATCATCACCATGACCTCGAGATTGGTGAAAAACAGTAAGTAACACGTGACTTCCTGAGAACAAAGATAATTATGTCAAGGTTAGATCTATGCTTATCATTCAGTTTTTAAAGGCAATTAATCTGTACCGTACAATATAATTAACATAATTAATCAATTAATTAACAAATTCTGCTGTAGGTGCGATATAGCCTAGTTAGTGTTAGAAGCACCGTAAAACACCAATCGATCAATGTCAAGGTTAGGTTGGGCGCGCTAGTTTGTGTAGTTGCGCTCAATGAACACAGTTTATAATTTAATATTCAGCATATCAGCAAAATATTAGCAACTTTACTTAAATGTATAAATACAATAACGTTAACAGCGAGGTTATGAGGTATACCAATAATACTCGTCACGGGTTCGAACCTCAAGATCCCTAGAAATCGTACAATGTGATCATACAGAGCTTTCTTCCAATTACACAAAATATTTGTTCTGACTTTATTTGAAATGTATCTTATAATTACAGTCAAATAGACGAAGCTATATCAAGAGCTCTGGGTAATCTTGGACGTGTATTTGTTGTTCAAAAGAAACATCAAGAGGCTCTGGACGTGTAAGTTTAATATTGTATGTTTGCTTGGAGCGACAAGTGGTTTCTTCGTATTTAGTAGCTCTTAATTAGATGGAACCAAGTAACCGGGAAAGCAGACATTAATTCAACAATAATACATGCACTACGGTATTCAAAGACAGGTTTTTAACTTAAGGTCTAAAAAGTGTTTCATATTCTGTAAGAATTATTATTTAACTAACAAAACATGTACTCGTATTCCAGATTTTTACGTAAGACACCAATGTGCACATCACGCGTAGAGACAGCCTGGTTGTTCCATGAAATAGGAAACTGTTTCCTTGCCCTTGGTGACTTTGAATATGCTAAAGATGCGGCCAAGAAATCCCTGGAAGCTGCAGAAGAAGCTGTTGAATGGAGTTACAAACTTCAGTCTTGTGTATTGATGGGAGTTGCTGAAGGTATTTTCCGGTTCAGTGCTTGCTTTATTATGATGATTTTAATAATTCGCATTTCTAAACGATAGAATAAAGATGAAAAATGATCCATAGAAAAAACATGCCAAAAATCCCACTGGTTTATACCATGTGTTGACTCATGCCTTCAAATAGTATGTTAAAGTCTTAATTCTTTAGAGCAATCGTTCCCTTCATCTTCACTGCTTCTTTCTTTGTATAAAACAATTCGTTCGTCCATTTGTGTTAAAATTTACCGAGCACTGTTTACATGCTACGTGTATGGGCCTATATTTAGTTTGTAAGTAGCTGTGGTTTCAAATAGCCATCTGTATATCTTTTTCAGTGAAGTTGAAGCAGTATCATGCTGCTTTCAATACATTTGAGAGAGCTCTCGATCAAGCCAGGTTGCAAGGTAATGTTGTTTTCTAAATCAACGCGACAAAGCCTTTCATATACATGTCTTCGAAATTATACGAGATTAACGCAATCATTTGAAAAGTTCTGTTAAATTTATCATGAATTATTTCATATTTATGTACATTTTATAACGATGAAAATAAAGAAGATTGTACCAACACACGTATATAGAACCACGTTATGTAACACAAAACTAGTTATATTTTATACTAATGCTTATCCGTGCTGAATACGTATCATTTCAACTAGGCTAGAAAGAACAGTCATGTTTACAATTACTTGACCAAAACAATATAGTGTCGCAACACACTTTTTTAAGTACTTACTTTGTTGTTAGAAACTTTAGTCTCGGCGCAAAAAATAGGATCGGTCGGGTAACTTAAAACACGACTACTTTTCTTGCATAATGACAACCATTGAATTTATTTTAAGGTGACGAGAAGGCCGAGGATGCTATCAGGGACGCTCTACAAGACGTGAAT
Organism: Lutraria rhynchaena; assembly: GCA_008271625.1. Taxonomy (NCBI): domain Eukaryota; kingdom Metazoa; phylum Mollusca; class Bivalvia; order Venerida; family Mactridae; genus Lutraria; species Lutraria rhynchaena. Next base: position 1,839,889 of record VIBL01000056.1, on the reverse strand, counting down.
GATCGTATTGTAGAAGAAATGCGCACAAAGGGTCCACTTAATTTCCCGCCAGAATCTCATTCTGATAATTATAGCAGTACCTTATCACGTGACAATACAACGTTGACGGAGTATCAAATGCAAGGATTGTCGCGATCACGTGCCGAAATTGCCAGACGACATGCAGAGCTTGGTTATCGTTGTCGTGCGGACTATGCTAAAACCCCGGCTGCACAGTCCGAGTATTCGAGCATACTAATTCCGGATGATGACGGTGACGTCTCTCTCACAGACACTGTAGGGGATCACAATGAACTAGCTCTTGACCTCGAGAGGCTCCGTACAGAGTCAACAATATTCGGATCCTCCATTGATTTAAGAGATCATATTAGATCGGATACTTTCGTGTCTGGAAAGGGAAAATTGAAATAACTCTAGTGCTTTGCAATACGGCCATTGTGTAATGTACATCATATGACAACTCTTCCTATCAAATTTCGTGACTTACTTTTCGATCTGAATTATGTGTATTTCTCAAGGCATCAACAAATAGGAAGATTGTCAGTTCATGGTGAAATAATGTACTCCGTGGCGTAAAGTGGAAATTTCATTCAAAATTTCGATAATTTCGTTTACAACAAATGAACTGAATGAAATTACATAAATACGCGCCATGTCATAAGTTTTATTGGCAACTTCATTAACCAATGCCGGCAATCCTTCAGTTTCGGTTTTCTGGAAGGATAGACGGTCAAAGACACCATGTGACTAGGACACGTGGTACGTTGAAGTTTTGCAGAAATGATGAACACTGTACATAGAGATTGGTAGTTAATATTCATGGATTCTAAGCAACCAGGGTGGTTCGAGTCCACCCCCTTCACGTACGGACTGTTGTAAATATATATATATTTGAATCTGTGATACAAACATTATATATATACGTGCCAAACTTTGACGTGGAATTTGCTAATTGTTCCATTTTTTCTGAATTGTGTACATGCAGAACGTTTGTGATATTACCTCATTATTGACAAAAATGTGTTGGAATAGCAGCGGATTTGTCCCCAGCATTATTCGCCATATTGTATATTCTTTTCGAATTGTGCAAACATTATGTCAATATGTAAGGTGTTTGTTGTGTCTAGTCAACTTGTCTGTAACATTTAAGTCTATTTTACATGTATTTTGCGTCCGTTCGTCTGATTGTGCTGTATATGTTCTCATAATGTTATTTGTAGCATGTAAATAAAAAATCCAATTTTGCCTATACAGCCCTTGTTTATCTTGAATATTCACATTTGTAGATTATAAATAAACTTATTCATCTTTCAGTTATTTTACATTTTTACCACTTCGAAAAACTCGATCGTCTCTAACAAAACTAACGACAGAAGAATACAAGCTACTATTAGACCAATGTTGGATTCGTATTTTTCAATTTTCTTTAAGAAAACTTTGCCAGAAAAAAAGTCACGTTACGTGTTATTTGATAAAAAATTGAGTGTGTATGTCGGAAAAGTTATTTTCATTTTTTCTAAATGCTTTTTGTGAGACTACGAGATGCGATTCGTTCCCGATTATATTCGCACTTGAATTTCCGTTCGGATTACATTCTGGCTTAATCGAAGACAATACAGAGCGGCTGATCTGTTGGTCACTGATTCAAGAATGAAGTTATACTAAAACCTCCACACTGTGCACACTTCTTTGCAGAACTGTATGTATTCATTACAGTCACGAATTTGAACAGGACTTTTTGGAAGTTGAAATTATACAACTTTATTCCATTGATGCAATATTGACATTGATAGGACAACATTACTCAAAGCATGGCCTATGTAGGTAGAAACAAGAAAAGATGAAATTGACTCAAATTTCATAAAACATTGGACAACATAAAATTAAAAGCGACAAGGGAAATAAAGTGCTGGTACTGTCAATTAAAACGCATAAATTACATCGTAAAGGCGATGTCAAAGAAGTCCAAAACTTTAACGAATGAATGCTTGACTGTATTCAAATCTTCACAATATCCGACTTCGCTATAACCGTGTCTTACTGTATGTTGAAATCATTGTAATGATGAAATCATATTCGTTCTTATTCATTTTACTTTTAAAAATCGGTCAAGATCGGTCCAGTGTTATCTACAAACTGTCACAATAAAGAATATTGATCAAGGAACTTAATAATATTTATATTTATGTAAATATCAGCACGTTAATGGATTAATTTTGTGACAATATTGTTTCATAAAGTTAATTGTAGGCATTGTTAGACTAACGTGATGATACGTAAAACAATAATATTGGTACAAGAGTCAAACTGCAGTAAAATCATTCAATTAATCTTCAGGTGATGAAAAAATACTGGGGCGGAGATAGAATTTTTATAGATAAACATTTCAATTGTTGTATAATGTGGACGATGTTGATTTAAAAATTTGTTTTCGGGGGGTGATGGATTTTTTATTTCATTTAAATAAGATACTAAATCAACGTGCGGACTATTGCATAAGGAAAAAATATTGATTTTATGTTCAAAAGACTAAAAAATATTTAAATTCAATAAAGCTGCATTCCACTTGGCAATAATCATGATCTGTGATCAAAATTTTAATCATTTCAAAATAAAACTTCGAAAATATACTTTCATCTTTAAGGCTGGATAAACAATCAGATAAATGTTTTTGTTATTCTTGATCAGGTTTATGTTTTACCTTGTCGGGATATTTCATAGGGATTACAGAAAAAAGTGGGTCGACACATACATCTATTGAACATTGTAATCCGATCATTATGAGTGTCTGGGCAGATGAATTAATGATAAATGTCGTTTTTTGTCTTTCATGTATTTTTGTACCGAAAAATAATGATGATTAATGTGGATACTAGGACTCGGGTTTCAAGGCCATTGGCTTCGTCTTTCCATAATTTCAAAGCGGAAAACTAGATTTTCGTTATCAATTTCAAACTCGCAGCTTTGTTTTTTTTGTATAATATACCGCAAACCCTTTGAAAACTGGGCCCTTTCCGGACTGCGCGAAAAAATCCGGTTTTCTGAGAATTTTGGTTTTCAAAAAAACTATTGATTACTGAAGAGAGGGAAAGTGGGATTTGAAAAATCTTTAGATTTTCATAGAATTACGATTTTCACAGAATCCGGTTTTGTTTTTGGGGGTTATACTGTGTTTGTATTTCGATACAGTTACGAATATGCCCTCAATCAATATGTCCAGTTAGCTCAGTGGGTAGAGCGTAGGACTGTAGGTCGATAGGTCGCAGGTATGAGACTTCAGCGAGATTAACTGTTTCGCGGGAATATTAAACCGGAGATCCTTTGTCATCTATCTTTGGTTCAAACGAATAAATGGTCGAATGGGAAACTTGATAGCAAGTACCGGAAATAAGGAATAACTTCTTGGGTCAACCGATGGTCGAATATGATATTGTCGACGAGCGGTGGAAAAAAAAGAAAATTAGACAATTTTCATTACGCAATGTATTTAACGAAGGACAATAGAAGTTAAAACAAACTGTAAGTAATACGTTTCATTTGACATTTCATTTTTAAGCTTTATTCACATCACCAGGATCACTTTCACTCGTGGCTGAAACTCTCTTACAGTTTCCATAGAATCCGTTCGATAGCACATCCAAAACGAATCACGGACGTTACTGAAGGTGTCACGGAAAAACAGGAGTAATAATGTTTTATCTGCATGCTCGGTTATTTAAATTTCGCAACTTTCTTGATACATGTATTATGAAAGGCAGCACATGCGCCTGTACGTTGGGTTCTCCTTGTCATGAAAAGCATAAGAAAATTCAGTATACGCCCATGTATAAAATAATGTTGTGATCCCTGTGAAACTAGAATCACAGATATTTTAGGCAAGTAATAATCAGTTGATTTTATACATTAAGATTGAAGTAATCACCCGTATATTTAATGCGATAATGGTTCCTGTCTTGTGTAGATGAATAAATATTTACAATTAAAGTAATCGTATCATTTGAAATCGTCATAATTTACAAAATCGGATCAGAAATATATAAACTAATATATAACTATTCAATAAAATTTAGGCCAAATTAAATCAAAAGTACCAATGTAAAACACAAATACAACATTTATCATTTTTACAAGTAATTATTCCTACCACATACTAACTGTAACACTGTCCGTACATAGTTCAATAGGCGCCTATCATATTTTAGCGCTTAGGAATAAAAAGTTAATGCAATTGTAATAAAATTAACCACAAATTAGTTTGATGTACCAAAAATGGCCGCGGTCGTAGTCCAATGGTTAGTGCGCTGGGCTTGTAACCCGGAGATCCGAGTTCGAATCCCGGTCGCGGCAGGTCATACCCTTCTTTGAAAATTTAACAAAAATGTTGATTTTCCTCCATATGTGGAGAAGTTGTCGAAGGGTAAATTAGTACTGGTTAGTATACAGTCCAGGAAAACTGGTTTGGTGACTGGTCGCCGTATATAACAGAAAAATTGCCGAAATACGGCGTTAAACCCCAGTGACAATAAGTCAAATAAAAACAAACAAACAAACAAGTAAATAAAAGCTTCAAACACAGTACGGACACACTCGACTTTTATGGTATAACTATCATTCAATCTCCACGCTGAGCTTACTTCAAGAACGATATGACATTAAAACGTGGAGTCATGACGACAGGGCACAACGTGTGGAATACATCCAAATATTCCACTGGCTTAAATTAACAAATGTAATTGAACATGTGACAAACGGTTAACTGGACGAAATCCTTAACCAATACGTGCTGAAAATAACCGCGAGTAAAGCGAATAACTTGTATTCACAGTTTGGCCACAAATGGAGACACGGTATCGCAGCTCATTGATATATCTAGAGTACATATAATTTGGCAGCAAATATCTGACAGACATATTGTCACGTAGATTATTATATCTATGTCCAAGTTCCTTCTTTTGAAGAAAGGTACGACTCTCTGCAACACCGATAACGTTGTGCTCATACGATTTGTAAAATGCAAAGTTAATTACTTAAATAAACAATCGTTGTTGATATCTCAGTTCTGATAACATATCAAAACAAACAAGACTTATACTCTAGATGAATATTTATCGTGGGCTGTTCCGCTGATATTTATGTTTTAAATATACAAACGAACAAGTGTTACAAGATTAATAAGCATTTAATGAACGAAATGCACTGACTAAAATCGGGACGGAATAAATTGATTATTTTTAAAAAAAACCGAAACGGACAAAACTCAGCGGACCGGATTGTACATCAAGAATACTTTTCGCTCATCATATAAGTTATCACTGAGGGTATAGAACGAGGATTTAATCACTGTATTATATTGATGACAAGAGTATAAACAGAACTGAAGCGATAGGAGCCACCTGTCAAACTAATACAGAGATTGGGGATTTAGAAGAGATACGTGAAGATATAGGATAATGACGGAGGTAGATCGATTTAAGTTTTCATTTGTTCGCTTTTATGATTTAACAAAAAGTTTTTTTCTATCATTTCAAGAATGAATTACTTTTTTCATCAGCGTTACTATGACATTTTGAATAACAGCATGATATTTAGTTGTTTTGATATTTCAGCATTATTGTATAAATTTATCATATCTACAAATAATCTATCGCAATATTTACAGTTGAATCAGTTGTTTTAAGTATTTGAGTCTTACCTTTGATGCTAGATCTCTCACCTATTGTATGTAGTCGTTGTGCCTGATGTATCATATGGTTCGTCAAAGCAACACGAACCATTTCTAATAAAACTTTATTTAATTGTTCTCATACTTTTATTTACTTTACAATTCATGGATTTATTTTATGATAATTTCTGTGTCAATATTAATTCAATTGTTGGTAACGTATGGGCAGATCAAAATCTTCCAAGATTTGTATTCATAGCTGAACTGCTCAATGTATCATGGTCCCTCGACATCCCTTATCCTTATTTATTGCTTTGATTCTTGTTTTCGGTGAAAAGGAGCATCTCGGTTTAACATGCTCATGTGAAAATAATATATCGTATGTATAAACATTTATATACATGCATATGCTATAAGTAACGTGTTTGTTTGGCTGAATTGAATTCTCAAACTCTTCTACTTTGGAGGTAATCATAGTGTGTTAGTTTGAAAATAATCGTACTGTAGAACTTCACTAAGCGACCGCTGCAATATTAACAGCAGTTTTTAAGCTGTATTCTTCTGTTTCAACGTAGTGCCAATATATCAATGCTGGTCTCAAAATCAAAGTTTCACTAAATATTCTTAGTATGCAATATTTAGAAACTATGACATATTCTTAAAAAGACGGTATTCAAGATCAAGCATGTATTTTAACAATCCTGTACTTGTTGTCTTGTTTCACTATTAATTAACTTCATCATTAACTGTTATCCTAATATCGGCCATTATTTGTATTGTACATATTTCAGTAGTACGATCATTTCTTAGGTTTGATGGAACAAAATGTCAGTCCCTTGAAGAAAAAAATAGTCTTCGCCAATCCGAATTCCTTGTCTGTTTGGTTAAGCCGTGCACTAATCGATGTAAATTGACATACGTTAATTCCGTTTCTCAATGCATTAACCTGGCAGGCAAGTATTCAAATATACAACGAGCAGTATATCAATGGTTAATATATATTTTTACATCAACGTTCGATGAAAACAAAGTAGCTTTTTAATACTTATTTTGATAAGAGCTGTCGAACAATTGTTGAATCCGTGCTAAACACGCACAGCAGAGATTACGCAATCATTAAATTGTAACAAGTGTATGTTAGAATCAAATATTAACGACAACATTTATCAATGTACTATTTACTCGTATGTTTATTTCACCTCAAACTCAATTTGTTAAATACACCTTTCTTTATTAACAAATACATGTCAATATTCCGTGTCTCATGATAAATACGTTGTTAATTACTGTTAAGACGTTAAGGACAACAGAAATTTATCGTTGTGGTTCTACGAAAATAGATGCATAATTGAATTACTTTAGACTCATGTACTGTCTCATCGGGTGTCCAAACTCAAGAAAGTATTTAAGATCATGATTACGTTTTACGGGTTTTGGTTTGTATATTCACTCGTCCGTTGTTTCTATGTAAATTCTTTCACGAATCCATCCAGTGGTGTAAACGATTTACTAAGTGGGTTGTATTTGGTGTCACGCCATTTAAAACCATCAGTTCGGGCACCTAAGAGTTGAAGTTTAGTTACCCGATCCTCCGCATACCGTTGAAAAATCTGACAAATCTGTTTATTGAACAAAATTAAACAAACCGGTAGTATTTCATGAATAACGAGCGCAGAACGAGACAAAAATGTAAGAATAATTAGACTAATTGACATCACAATAAGATAAAAATAATTTAAAAATGAACTGAAGTCTAGGTTTCCTTTGTACGGATTTACCAGATTTGTAATTAGTGTAGGCCCACGCTATGTACTACAGTAACGTCATGGAAAACAGCAACTCAAGATTTTCTGAAAGAATTACGTGTACAATTTATTGTCTAAAACGCACATAACAATCAGTTTGTGTCCCAGAATAATTTGACCTCTAAACTGAATATTTAATGTGGAGAATATTAAAAATAATGCTCGCTAAATAGCTTTATTTTTCGTTTTGCGTAATTCATATCCTAAGTGTTCAAGATACCATGCTTCTATTTCAGAGAGAAGAATAAAAGTGTTTCAGGCATAAAGATATAGCATCATTCACCATTCCTGTAGTAAATATATATATTTATGTATAAGTGGTGTTTTATTTGAACAATATAAGTACCAACAAAACATACTCGATACAGCTTCGTCATAATATAATACCAGTAAAGTTTTAAGATTCGTGGTGGTAAAAATGAAGTAGTATATGGCTTAAAGACTTTACTCCAAATATTATACGACTATAAACACTTCACGTCTTCTTAAGGTACACTCCAGGATCATCACTTAAATCTTGACTCTGTTTTTAAAACGCGCCTATAAAATTTTCATCAATACTGCAGCGGTAGCAATTCATATCTTTAATTTGCACTTGATTTCATGGCACAAACTCATAAATAATGCTCAACTTAACTTTCTGAAGAAGTTACGGATTTACAAAAAGGGGGCCCATCACTCGTACTAAGTCTAATATACATACAAAACTATCTTTATCTTAACTTAGCGGGCCACAATGTGTTTTTGAAAAGCGATACTTGAATTTTATTACTTTTGCTTCGTCGTAATGACAAAACATTTAGTGTTACGTGTACCCAAATATCGGTATCAATGTACACTTTGCGTATATTCCACTTTGTACTTAGTGTAAATGCTGAGACTTAATCGGAATTTCTGACGGAAGTTAATATGCGTTTGAATACCAATAGTAATTAACCCTTCGCCTCATAAGCATATTTTGGACTCTTCCAAATTCAAAGCTAATATACAAACAATTTATTTAAGAAAATTGGGTTATTTTTCTCTGACAGAGTGGAAAATATTGTGACAAAGAAGCCGTTATTATTACAAGCAATGCCATAATGTTTTCAAAAGTTCTCCGCTTCCGAAGATTGGAAATACGGTATTATGAGGCAAAGGGTTAAAACAGAATGGAAATATAACACTCTAACAAGGAATGTTATGATCTGCAATGTTACATATGTAATTGTCCAGTCTTTTCAACTGTTTAGACTATAATTACAACGTCCATAGTTCAATTTGCCACTGAAAACATACGACCAATAACAAAATACAGTAACATTTTTCCCTGCGATGCGCGAAATACAAACATTAAAGTTAAAGGAGCTTTGTAGGATAAGTAAAGCTTCTAAGGAACATGAACTATTTATGTTCTTGTTCTGCTATCAAAGTCTTAACAACGCACCAACTTTACATCGATCTTGAAAGTGGCTTATATGACATTATTGCTGATTTTGGAGAAATACAAAATTGAACTCGTCTCCCCCGTTTTGAAATAATTTGTACTTAAAGTTTGCATTTAAAATACGTTGTACTTGTGGAGATAGTCGTTCGTGTTGTAGTGTGGAATAATTTGATGACATCTTTCCAATGTGTATTTACAGGTTGATTGGGTAGTTTACAAGAGCCCACTGTGGCACAAGGATAATGTGCAAGACAAAGTGAAACCCCTTCCGGACCCGACCGAGCGTCTGTCCATGGAGAAGAATTTTGTCAACGATGCAATACGAACACAAGTTTATTATTATCCTAGAAAGAAACCAATCATACCAGTTTACACAGCCAAGAAAGATAAATATGCACAATCCTACTTCCAGTCACCTTTAGTCAAGTCATTACTGAACAGAGAACGATTACCATCGTTGGTAAGTACTGATGCACCGGTTGTTGTTGTTGTTGTTGTTGTTGCTATTGTCGCCGTTCACGGACGGCGACATATACAGTTAACCAGATTTGACCATTTTTTCCCTTACACTGCCTGTTCTAAGCTAATCAGAAAGGAAAATGATAAAAAAATGGCTGACAAAAAGACCTCAAAATTGTCTCCTACGGGCACATCATACGTCATGTTTTTGTCGGGTTATCTCTTTGTATAATTGACACGCCTTTTTCAAGTAATGTATGAAGCTTGAAACCAGTTTGTAGGCTCTTGCGAAGTAAACAATGTTTCGAATATTTCACTCAAAAACATTAGCTTTTATTGTTCAGAAACGAGTGTATTTCTACAAAAATGAGGATTTTATTTGATGAATATTTAGATATGAATGCTACTTTAATTCATCATGAAATCCTTTGTTTTGCTCTGAATCGATATTTCAGTTCTGTGTTTTACACATGCTCTTTTGGGGCATTTTTACATCGTATTTTTTAGCATATGCTCTTTCGGGGCACAGCTCTGTCTTGAAAACGATTTACGAACTCCATTTGGTGTTATTTCTGAAAAATAAAACGTGCAAATTTACTTTGTACGAAATGTAATTGTGATTCATTATGTGTGTTAGATTGACACTGTTTTTTTATCCCGGGCATCAATGCAAAAGTCACAGACCTGTCATGGACGTCTACCTTCGATAGACAAGGTTAAATTCAAGTACGGACGGTCTGTAATCGGCCGGATTCTGACTAGTGCTTTAATATACTAACGGGACATCTTGAAATGATGTATCCAGTGTAACGAATTAGAAATAAAAAGTTGAACTTTCAGTGACTCTAAAGATTCGTATAAAATTCACTAAGCTTTAACATCAAGGATAACTGTGACATATTCGGATAGGAATCACGTTGATCAATTCTGTAGGATATTTTACTTAAATATTTGTCTGCTATCAACAAAGTTGAATTATTATTTATATGATTTATTGTTTATCATTTATGACATGTAGATTTAGTCGACTTTTTATCTTTCAAGTGTTCTACTTGGTGGGTAAAATATCTGAATCGAATTGGTGAACAAGTACTTCAGTGGTCAGGAAAATTCACTTATCAGCGTTCAATTATTGCCCGTAATTTCACTTACAAGTGTGAACAGGATCTTTTTGATTCACTGAAGTTAAAGTCAATAGATTTCCACTCGAATAATGATTTCGGTATAAGAGCTAATGTGTTTGAGAATCTCAAGAAAATAGCAAAAAACAAGTTCAATGAAAATGTTGAGAACTAACAACTTAAACAGTTGAAATATACAGTTAAACTTGATTTAACGACCACCTTGATACAGAAGTCACTATATAAACAACGATCATTCTTAAATACGCACATATTCATTGAAAATAGACTAAGGGTACTTCTGAAAAAAGGTTATTTGTTTATAAAGGCCATATTTTCCTTTGGTCGCTTTTGTTTACAGTATAATGGAACACGTATACTCCCATGAACAAGTGTTTTCACATTTGTCAGTAATATTAGACAAATAAAATTGTAAATAATGATGCATAGATTTGTAGTCGTGATAAAATTTCAGAAACTCTAAGTTGTTTTTTCTGCTATGAACTGCAATACCTTTTTCTAAGTTAGCATGCAGTCCATAATTTGTTTTGCATTCTTGTCTGTGGTTTGGAGTTTAAAATAGTATTTTGACATGTTGTTTTAAAACTTACATTTATTGTAAGCATACTTTAAACAATGAGTTTTAAGTAATCAGGATAGACTGGGTCGGTGAATGTATGTTCGAATCACGGATTGTTTTCTAGTAGCAGTTTAAGACAAACGCCTGTTAATTCCTATTATTCGGATGAAATTAAAACTTAATGTATCATTTCCCTGCTCATTTCATCATAATCAGGTTTATTCCGCTTTGCAATAATTATTCAGGTTTTATAATAGACAAGTAAATATTCGTATAGGTACACGTCCGTCAACACTAAACTTTTAGGACTCCATTCATCTTTTCATTAAAATGGTTATACCTATTTAATACCTTGATTAATCATTCATCTTTTCATTGAAATGGTTATACTTATTTAATACCTTGATTAATCATTCATCGATCAAGAATTTAATATAATTCTTGCGTCTAGATGTTGAATGTCTGGATTAAAGGAATTTAAGCAGATTTTCAGAAAATCTTGAGATCATTTATCATCTGTAGGTCCTCTTTGTAACGCAGTAAAGATGTAAATCTATTTACAAAACAAACCACTTTGTTATGGTACTCGGACATCCAAAATTAAAATCCAATTTTAAATATCGTTGTATTTTGAATTATGTATATACTTATAGCTTTTATTCAAAGCGTTTATATGGACACGCAGCTTAAAAGGTCGCGCTTAATATTCTTATTGACACCAAATAAGCAAAGTGCATTAACCAGGAGTCACCTAAAACACTGTTTTGACAGTAAGAACATGATAAATGGACATTTTACGTTTTAGGACTCTGAAACAAAATCAATCAATTGTTACTACTTTCGTGTGACATGATTGTCCGCATATTTTGAATTTTTATTTGGATGGATTTTTTACTTCTTCAATTTAACTATGTCTGATAAATATTTTAATTAGATGTTGTGAACTTCGATTTTTTAATTTGGTTTTCTTTCAGTCATCCAGTAATGGTACTTACAGTACTCTGATTCATTTAGACTATCATTATTCATTCAGATCTTAATGCTGTAATGATACTTAATAATCCTGAAATTTGTCTCTTGTTCGCAACCAAGCATGATTTTCATATTAGCTTATTCCACTCTACGTCAAATTATAAAGTACGGGGTCATGTAAGATTTGACAGGTTCATAAAATCAATCCTAGTAATTCGTTGACAGCTAGGAATGTCTAAAATCCTTGCACATTCCGTTCTTTTCCGTATTGTACTATTTAGCGTAACTATTGGAGTTCTCACAACATTTCAAGTTATTTACAAACTAGACAGATCAACATGTTACTTACAGTAAACAAATCACTTGTACATGTCTGTTACACACAGGTCTGTGCTCAACTTTACTTTCGTTACTTATCATACGGGCAACTAAAATGGAATACTACCGTAAAAATGAGTCTAATAATTCACGTGCCGGATGTGACTCGATTGAAAATGCTCGTGAAGCGCTTCTGACGTCATAAAAGTCTTTTTTCTACCTACGTAGGATTTGGAATCTTTATTTTTTGAAGCATCCGATCCTCGGAAAAATGAAAATATTATTTACGTAGTTATTTCGTATAATAAGCTTTTCCAGCGAGTCTAGCGAATCCATGTAATACTATCAGCCATAGCAAACAAGATACAGTGTACAAGGATTCGTCAAAAGGAAGTTCTTTATAATTATTATCATACATTTAATTCATGCAACATTCAGACTTTTCTATAGAGACATGCTCGGGAGCCTTGCAAAAAGCAGCCTTTACCGCGGTAGTTTGTATTCATGTTAAATCAGAATAAGTAACAATATTAGCCTTTAGAACCAGACAGTCTCAATTCGCAGATGGTAACTATACACAGATGGTCATTATACACAGATGGTCACTATACACAGACGGTCATTATTCACAGATGGTAACTATACACAGACGGTCATTATTCACAGATGGTAATTATACACAGACGGTCATTATTCACAGATGGTAACTATACACAGACGGTCATTATTCACAGATGGTAACTATACACAGACGGTCATTATTCACAGATGGTCATTATTCGCAGATGGTCACTATACACAGACGATCACTATACTCAATCGGTCATTGTTCTAAGATGGTCCCTATTCTCAAATGACCACTATTCTCAAATGGTCACTATTCTCAAATGGTCACTATTCTCAAATGGTCACTATTCTCAAATGACCACTATTCTCAAATGGCCACTATTCTCAAATGGCCACCATTCTCAAATACGGTCTTTTCAGCTCCGGGTTTACTGTACTCGCCTATAACAAAGTTTTGTCCGAGTTATTTTGAGGAGCTTTGTTGGGTTGTTGTCACCATATATTAAACATCTAACATGACATGTCGTCTGTAATGGAACGTCTGATTTACAGGCTGGATTAAGAAAGACGTTTCCGTCGGTTTATTTGTTTACTGAAGATTTAAATACGACGATAATCTTCCATAAGCTACATGAAATGAATCATGTTTGGAGTCAGATATATTTAGCTAAATATTTTGCATTTCATGTTTATTTGTCTAGACTGAAAGAACTGTTTAAAAAAGAAATATCATTTTTGTATGACAAATGATAACGTCTGATACACTGTAATAAAACGTATTCATCTTTTTCCGATTTGATACACATGCACATGTAGTATTATATTGATGTATTGGTTGCTTTTAATATTTCACGACATTTGCTCTTTTGTCTTCAGTCAATCGTCCTCCAACACTAATTATTCATACAGAAAAGTTGGTAGTTACTTGTGGAGAGCAGGGTTGGTATTGGTATGAATACTAGTTAGGTTAACTTCTCGCAGGTAATAAAACTGAAACACAATTTAAAACAGATTTGGGTCGCGACTTCATCAATCTGATTGTGATGTTAGCCCTGGGAATTGGTCATTTCGATTATCTGTTTAAAAATCCATTTGGTATTTTTTTATTCTGTTAACCATTTGAATGATTTGTATGATAGCGTATTATCACCAAAGAATGAATCATGGGCCTTTAATAGGGATCCAACCCCCTACAATGATAAGATAATACATAGTTACGTGATTTTCTCACCCACCTGGCTTAGCTTGTCCGGATTAACGACTTTTAAACACACTTCTCTCTCATCTTGAACACTTCTTGGTTTTAAATTTTATCCAGACCTGTATTCTAACTTTAAGTTGTTAGTTAGAAATGAGTTTTAAATAGAAAGAGAATATTGTTTCCTTGTAGCAAACACATCGAATGCTTGGTGTATATGAAGTCATTTTTTTAAAAAACAAATGGATCTTAGCGGGTTTAAAATATTTTCAAGTTCTTTTTTTGGTAGCCGAATTATCTATCAAACGATTTAAACATGTCAGAGGTCAGATTGGGATCTTAGACAAATTGAAAAATTATAACCCTTCCCATTACCGGTCTCCATTTACAAAAAAAGATCAGAATGCGTCTTATTTATCCATCGTTAAGACTATCGTAATGTTGTCGATCTAAGAAAATCGCCTTTGTGACAGAATTTCTTACCGTAGCTGGTGGATGACGGACCGAAACAAAATGTCGTGGTAAAATACAAGTATTTATCATTATCTCTGATGATTTCAGGATTTTAATCGATAAAAACGATTAAGTGAGGATATATGTTTTCAAAGATGTCAGTTGACACTGAAGACGGTGTCATTTTAGTTAAATTTGACATACTTTGTAGTCAACCTAACACCCTCAGTGTGTGGCAATCATCATACTCATCATGCTTCCATGATTATTGTGTTGCCATATAGACAAATTTGTTATCAAAAATAGTTTTATTAATTCTAAAGTGTTATTCTTACAATGGTCAAGGCTAATATGAGTTCTGTTTTAAGGCCCTTTTGCATATCGCAACTAAACCATAATAAGTGACATGAGGTGCACAAACATGGTGAATTACGTAACTAGATTTTGAAATCTTGATACAAGACCAGGGTCAAGAACGTGTGATCGTTTTAGGGGTTAAACACAAGTAAAAATGTATAATCCGTAATTTGGTTTAAAACGTTTAATGATGTTCTTTTCAAAATGTGCACCTTGTGTTAACCTGTGGAATCTATCCTGAACTCGTTTTATCGCCTCATCCATGTTTCTATATAAGAGTTTTACGCATTAAACAGAAGCGTGTTTGTGCGTATCTATGACACTAATTCGTGTGTGTACACCTTAACCCAGGAAAATGTAGTAAGATTGTTGCGTGTGTTGCATGTTGAAGATATCCGATAAATACGAAACTTCCGACGATCAGACGATGTTCCCAATTAGAGAATACAATCTTTGAATAATTAATCATTAAATACCTTTAGTTCAAAAGGTTTCACCACAGATCTTCCTTCATTTTAATACGTCTTATTTTTTTGTTATCAATCGTTATTTGCATAAGTGTTTATAAGTTTTATTTTTTCCTTAGTTTGCATTTCGTTTGGGGTTGAATTCATATTGTTATATCTTTATAATACTTGAAAATGACACTCATTTTTGTGTAGCGTATTAAATGCGCAGTGATAGAATAAATTAACTTGTTATAAAATGTCGGTCTCATATGGATGTGTTTATTCTAAAATTTCTATCTGTTTACCACTATGTTTGTAACTTTGGAGCTTTTCAAAACTGTGATAAACCTGATATTATATCATTCATAAAGTGGAAAGAGAAGTATGGAAAATGTCTTTAAGTGTGTATCATAGTTGACGGTTTTATTCATATGAAATCATGATTTTCGAGTTCAGTATGTGATGAAAATATCCACCGCCAATGATCTGTTATCAATATTTTAAGAAAACTGTGAAGCGTCAAATGTTGATAGTATACAGTGTAAAAAATTTGTTGTTCTCACCCTTAAAGCTTTTTGAAATGCTATACAGCGCTTGACGATTTATTATCAGCAAACATATAAACTGGTTATCAATGTGCTTGGACAAACATCATCAGCGTTAACGGGATTTGATATCAAACATCAATGATACCAACTGTCATATGTCGTTTAGAGGCGATTTGAATTCTTAGAGAGACACCGAATAACGAGGAGTGTGATTCTGACGCACTAATCTAAAGAAACGCACCGTTCGTGAAGAAATAAGTGGCGGACTGTCTTCCAAGGGAAGTAACTTCCTAAGAGTTTTACACGAAAGGATTAAGATATGAACTAAATCTGTTTATCCGATTTAAGATTTTAAGTAGATCTCCTCAGTAGTATGCGTTATTTGTTGACCGATTTCAATTAATGCAAAGGAACATTTAATATTTTACGCCTGAGATAATAACGATGTTTAAATGATATTGAACATATATATCGACTGAAGCGAAAGAATAAAAATGGCGGATTATGTGACTGAAGTTGAGATTAAAAAGACAAACAGTTTTCAGGAAAAGAAGAATGGAGATATTCCGAGGACGAGTAGTTTTCAAAGTACCATTGATCAAAATGTTCTAGCAACGCCAACGCCGAACGCAGAAAATGAACCGGACGATATTTTAGGAAAGCAGACGATTAACACTCCGCGGCGAGGGCGTCGTGCATTATCCCCAGTTAAATCGTATTCTCCAACTAGAAATCGTTCTTCATCAAATTCACCCAGACGAGAAAGGTCATTTTTACGATCTACATCGCCTGACAAGCTTCCATTCCGACGATCAACAATTTGGTCTCAATGGGAAGTGACTAAAAATAAGGGTCAAGAATGTTTACAAGAATATAATATTAAACAAATGACAAATTTGTACGGAAAAGAACTTGGTGGAAAGGTGGATGCCGCGTCAGATTGGTACAGAGCGAATGGTCTAGATCGAAGTAAGACCCAAATGGAAGCCTTAGATTGGCTTACTCAGGTTGGTTGCAAAAAACGGTTTTATAAACTTATGTTATTTCAAATATATTTTTGTGATTCCATAAAGCCATAATATTAATATTAATTATTTGTGGTCAATATTTGACAAAAATAAAACAAGAGTAATTAGTAAATAACCCACAGGATACAAAATTGATATTCAGAGCTTTCTAGTTTACTTCCGGTTGGTTGACTCCAAATCACGTGACAAATAAAAAAAATAATATGACGTTAATGTATAGTTATAGTAACTATCCTAATTTAAAGTACGCGGACTCACATTTACGAAATAATGAACAATTATAACAAAGTAATTATTAGTTCCCAGTACATTGGTAAAATATTATTGTCTAGCAACAAAATATTTGGCAATTATTTTAACAATAGTTACAATGTTTTGGATATTCACAATGAAAGCCAAAGCTGAGAGACAAATTGATCGTGTTATGTTGGTATCTTAAACTTATTTCTTCAAATTTTCGTGTTATGTTGGTACGTTAAAATGTTTCTTCAAATTTCAATTAACATCATAGTACATAATATTTTGGGAAAATGATAAATCTCATGAATTAAATGGATGACGAATTTAGTAATAGTTCTTATTAAAGCATAACCATAAGTTCATCGACTCCATAGTTATCTTTAATCATAATTATGAATTATAATTATTACTGACAGTTGATCATTTTATGGTGTTGTAGTATAACAAGCGTGGCTTCGTGTATTCTCTGCTGTATTACAGTCTACTATTGTATTACAGTCTACTGTTGTATTACAGTCTATTATTGTATTACAGGGTACTATTGTATTACAGTCTACTATTGTATAACAGTCTGCTATTGTATAACAGTCTACTTTTGTATTACAGTCTATTATTGTATTACAGTCTATTATTGTATTGCAGTCTATTATTGTATTACAGTCTACTATTGTATCACAGTCTACTATTGTATCACAGTCTATTATTGTATTACAGTCTATTATTGTATTACAGTCTACTATTGTATGACAGTCTACTGAATTCACCGAATGCGGAGTTTTTTTTGTATCTGAATATCATTCAATAAATTGTCCGCGGTACAAATAACTCAACAATTAATAAAAAAACAAGTGTTATGGTGCCACAAACTTTAAGATATCATAAATTTTACAATACCGCAAGTTTTATGATACCAGAAGATTTACGATACAAATAGTCCTCAGATACCACAAGCATTACGATACTACAAGTTTTACGATACCAGAAACTTAATGATACCATAAGCATTACGATGCCACAAGCTTTGCTATGCCATAAGGTTTACGATACCGCACGCTTTACTACACTACTAGCTTTACGATACCACAAGCTTTGTGTTGCCACAAGCTTCACTGAACTACAAGCTGAACGATACCACAAGCTTAACTGAACTACAAGCTTAACAATACCACAAGCTTAACGATAACACAAGCTTTACAATACCAGAAGCTTAACGACACTACAAGCTTTACAGTACCACATGCTGTGCTATACAAGCTTTACGATAACACACGCTTACGATACTACAAGCTTTACAATAACACAAGCCAGAAGCTTTACAGTACCAAAGGCAATAAGCTTAACTTTACGATACCACAAGCTTTACTACACTACAAGCTCTATGACATTATAAGCTTTACAATCCCACAAGCCAGACGTTTTACGATACCGCAAGCTTTAAGATACAATATGCTTTACGATACTATAAACTTTGCGATAACAGAAGCCAGAAGCTTTACGATACCACAAGCTTTAAGATACAATATGCTTTACGATACTATAAACTTTGCGATAACAGAAGCCAGAAGCTTTACGATACCACAAGCTTTAAGATACAATATGCTTTACGATACTATAAACTTTGCGATAACAGAAGCCAGAAGCTTTACGATGCCGCAAGCTTTAAGGTACTATATGCTTTACGATACCACATTGCGGAATTTATAAATAGAAGCATACCTTATACATGTATAGTAACCCAGTAAGCTAAAGAAGGAAGGAATATTGACTATATGTACAGTTGACCTTTATTTAGATATTCGTTTGGTATTTTGTATGGATTGATTATTAGTTAACAGTGACAATTATTCACGTGATGGCCTTTATTCGCAGATGGCTGTTAACTCAAGTTTTATTGCTTGCATGTCTGAAGAAATATCTCTTAAAATGGTTTGGAAGGTCTAATGTGTCCCATCCGTACTTTGATTTGTTGTCGATTGTTCCAAAGACATATTTTAAACAGAATTTGTCGTACTTTCAAATTGTGTTTTTCGCATGACCTTGATGAGACTTCGGAAACATGTATCCATTTGCAACCCAGATTTTACTTATTTGCCCAATAATTCAGATAGTTTCATTTTTGTTCCATTTCTTTCATCAAATTTTAATTTCGAAAGCCAAACCAAAATTATTGTATTAAAATTCATCTATGTTTGTAAACTTAACAATTGAACCCCGATCCAAAAGCATAATAATGATGTAATCGTAATATAGAAGTGGTCGCTGAGTGAGGTTGTGCTGTATATCAACATTCAAACAAATTGTTTGTGTTGATGTATTTAGAGACTGTTGACAAATTAACGCGCGTGTTTGTTCCATGTATTCATTTACAATCAATGCATGTATATAGTTAGGATTTTAGTTGGGTTTTGTAGACACCATCATTATAATGGTTAGTTTGCCTATGAGCGTTCTCGCTAGCTGAGCCACTTTACGACATTCGTGTCACTTTTGTTTGGACATTTTCACTCACCTGCACAGTGGTCTCCCCTAACATATTTTTATTACAATCAACAATACACGTGACGTAGTAACCAGTGGGCGGAGTTAGGGGGGGGGGCATTTTGCTATTATTAGACGCGTAAAAATAGTTCCCTGTGCAGAAATAACTGAAATTTTTAGGAAAAAGTAAATTAGTTATTAACTCAAAAGAAATAATTTCCTTTTTGTTGGAGAAGGAAGCTTATGATTATTGGTTGGGAAATAAAGGGAGGTAATTCGGCATAATGAGAATTTATAACGAGTTATCTTCCCTTAAGAGTACAATAACGTTTTAAATCTGATTTAGACGTTGTTATTATAAAGAACAAAGACGTATATGGGTTTAATAACATTTTAAAGACTGGGCGGTGGATTAAATATTTAACCTCCGATCACAGAACAAAAGTGTTCAACTTTGTACATGAAAATTGAAATATTCGCGTAATTCCGATTAAAACATAAATCTCATTCTAGGATTATCAGAAGGCTAACATATTATTCGCTTCCATAGATCTTTTCATGGACGTGAAATTAATTGTTTGGATCAAGTAAATCCTGGAGGATTTCATATACTGAATCACTTCAGTAAAATCGTAACATATCCGGTTGCTACAACACTTTTCTGGATAAATATTCAAGAACAAATTTCGGACATTTTCATCAAATATTTTCAATATTTAACTACATTGAACTTATACAGATATAATGTGTTTTGTATTCGATTGATATTTCGTGCGTTCTTTTCAAGCATTCAATCGGATTTATTCTTCAACTGGACCTTAAAAAGTTGCTCAGACCGGAATTGAACAATGGAGGTAAGATAATATTTACACGCGCAAACTTACAACAATTTTTTCAATATAAATCGACAAGATATTTGTACCTTTGTAAATAATTATCTCGGCACATTCGTTTTATTAATTGATTTTGAACGATATGTCGACTGATGAAATTCAATGTGCGTGATCGGTAATACTTGTAGCTATCATTAATATGTTTTCTGTTAAAACGATGTTTAATTGATAAACAAGTTTTCTGCGCGAACCTATTAATAAACAAAATTAGGACTTTATCAAAAAAAATGCTCTATATCTTATCAATTGTATCAGTGATGAATTGGTATGCTGGAATGTAACTCATTTGATATTTACATATGAATCATGAGAAAAAAATTGATTAACATGGCTTGCTTCAAATGTTCGTAGCTATAGGTTTGGTAGCAGTAATGTTCTCTTTGCGCATGCGTCCTGTCTCCCTTTGTTACGGGATCGGGGCTGTCTAGTTATCCCTAATGACAAATCATTTTACTCGTATTTTGCATTACAGGAGGCCGTTGCGGCTGGTGACCAACCGTCCGGCACACCCTCGGCTGAAGCCCCACGTGGCCTCGTGTCAAGCACACCCAGGGGTACACAGACACAATCAACAACACCATCACAGATGGGATATAAAAAGTTTGTTGGAAGTCCGTACAAAAACAAAGTAAGATTTTCACAGGACAACATATGAGGATAATGATTGTTTGGTAATAGCTTTCAACGTGTCATCAGTCCAACTAGGAACATTACAAAGAAGACACGAATTTAGCAATTACGTCAGCGTGGTTGTAAACACAAATATATTTGTATATATATTATATATTTTTAGTTTGTTTTGTTTACTTGTAGAAAATTATGATATTTCAGGGAAGTTAGCAAATGTGTTACACAAAACACTTTTAAAATATATAAATATTCATTACATGGAGTGTTCCAAGTATGATCACAGATATCTGACAACAAATTGCTTTATAATATTGACCATTACAGAAACCCATCAACTATAACATTCTGTGACATTATAAATTGTCGCTCCCTGGCTCCTTCCCAATGAACACCATGTCAATTGTAATCGTGGTCTACAATTCCATGTCAAACTTGTTATAAGGGACCACTTTTTGCATTTTTAAAGTGACATACCGGTCTGTATAGTTGTGACAAACTCGGACGGGTAATCGGTTTATTTTGTTATTTATGGTGTATTTAATTTTTTAATTATTGTGTAAATGAATATTGTATGTTACGAAATTCACGCGGTATTTTCGTTTTCTGTTAATGTGAAGCAAAAAATTGTTGATACAGAAATTTTACGAAAACATAGAAAATGATTGACTAGAGGAACTCTACGAAAACATGTAAAATCCTGAAGTATGGAACTGTTAACTTCAAATTGAAACAACTTCATTCGGAAATCGATAAAATCTCATATTGCTATCGTATGTTTCTTCATTGCGTCGTTATATTTGTAAGTAATTCACGTGTTTCGTTATGGTGAAATATTGCCGTTTTTTGTGACTAAATTGGGTTTGGTAGATAAAAATCACGTGTTTACAATTTCTAAACTTTTGGAAGAAAATTGTTGGAAATTATCGGTAAAAGGTCGGGTTTTCACAGAGAAGTCATGAGTCGTATTCCCAGATGAGTCTGGAGTCTCGTTTCATTAAAATACGCCAATTAGTGCTGAATGAAAAATTGAAATAGTGTTCTTAAAAGGTCATTTTCAACATTCGTGTATTGTAATTATGAAGTTTTAAGCCACGAATAAAACATATACTCTCATGATACAAGTGAGAACATGAGGCCTTGGTATAATAGAATAACGTTAAGAATAGTTTATACTTATTATGGTTGGTTTTACTCTGTTTGTTCAAACAAACTTAAGCGGGGCTTAATTTAACACATCATTTAATCATTTAACACATAAAATGACATCATTTCTATTATCATGTATTTGTGATCTACAGTAAAACCTTGATAATGAGACCACCTTCAGGACCCCCAAAAATTCGGCCTTAATAATGGAGTGATCTCATCAAGTTGAATTATAGGGGAGTTATTGAAAGTTGGTCCGAAATAAATGGTCGTTATATCAGGGCGATCACAATTTTGAGGAGGTCGCTACGGGAGGTTTTACTGTATTCTTATAAAAATAGTGTTTTGTAAACTTATCAACAGGATCAGAACTACGTCTTACTCGTATTTATTATTATAATGTAATGTACTACATTAACAGTGATCTAATTTAATACTAGTTCTCTGATCCATGTTCATTATTATTGTTATAATCCGGATAATCTTAGGCTTGGTTTTATATCTACAATCATTACGTTAATCATTGCACATTGTATGTATATTATACCATTTCAGACCCTCGTCTTTACGGTCATTTTGTTCTCACAACTTTATGAATTATGAGACTTGAACTCTGTTCTAACTTATGTTATTATACTGTACCGCTTTTTAACCTGTTACACTTTCAAAATGTTTCTACATATCCAGGATGTGTTTGCCTAAATGTAAACTTCAATAACTCACAGACCTTAGTCACTCAATAACTCGTCAGCTTAGCTGAATAAGTAGTCGCCATACGGGCAATGGGGACGCGAGTTCGAACCCTCTCTGTTACGACTTTGTTTTACACATTTAGTATGAAACTATTCTTCTTCCATCACTCATTTGAGTGATTCATGTTGAGAAGTTGGCACTTTGTTAGAAGAATGAGGTTAGGACTGGTACAGAATACTGGAACTTAAGCCAAAACTTGGTCAAAACAAACTATTTTATGCCCTTCCATGTGGATAAAACTAGAAGAATATATAACATTTATCCCATCCACACGTAGACCAGCGTACCACATACATACATATCTATTGACTGTGTTTTACAACAAACACTTTGACGTGTTACTTATTTTTCAGGAAATGGGCGCCACATACATACATACGTAAATACATACATATCTACTGACTGTGTTTTACAACACACATTTTGACGTGTCACTTATTTTCAGGAAATGCGCGCCACATACATACATACACATCTATTGACATAATGACGTGTTACATATTTTTCAGGAAATGCGAGCCACATACATACATACACTTCTATTGACATAATGACGTGTTACATATTTTTCAGGAAATGCGAGCCACATACATACATACATACACTTCTATTGACATAATGACGTGTCACTCATTTTTCAGGAAATGCGCGCCACATACATACATACATACACATTGACAAAATGATGTGTTATTTATTTTTTCAGGAAATGCGAGCCAGAGAAATGCTGAAGGAGGAAAAGAATTTAAACAAGCTTTCACATCGCCATCGAGTTCAGCGAACTCCGAGCGTACAAGACATCAGAGCTAGAGAAGAGAAATTCACAAACGACGCAATTGTAACAGGTAAGGAATTATAAACTGTATATACAGTAAAACCTCAAATAGCGATCACCTTAATATTACGACCACCTTATTATAAAAATCCCTTAAAATTCAACTTGATAATGATGCCTAAACATTATTACGATCATTTTTTGGGGACTTGAAGGTGAAGCGAGGTATATGTAGCACTATTTATTTTGTGCAACCTCTATAGCATATACGTGTTCATTCATATGTGAATTATTTAAGACGGTATAAATAATTAAAAATGTAAAATTATGTTAAAATACTACAATGCGATACATGTCTAATTCATGAAGCGGAAATAATCTAAATGTCGGCTTTAAAAATCAGCTAGCCCCGTGAAACATATAGAATTACAGTTGTATGTATTAAAAATATATACAATAAATAAATTTAAAAAACACGAAAATGTAAATATGGAGACTAAAATATATATATATTAGTAATAATGCTCACACCTACTGTAAAACCTGTATATAACACCACCTCTAGTACCAAATTGTGGTTTAAATATTCACGTGGTCTCATTATCAAGTTGAGATAAAATGGACGTATTGAATACTGATCAGAAAATAAGAGATTGTTAAAATGAGGTGGTCTTATTATTGAGGTCTCACTAACTGAGGTTTTACTGTATGTACAATGCTGAAAAATAGCTTATCAAACAAACTGTATTCGATGCTCAGTAGATAGAACACTGGGTTGGTGATCTTTTAGACGTAGACGCGGAAGTCACCAAGGTGAAGAGGTTATTGTCTCTAACTAGTAATCCCTAGCCCCTCACCGCTGTGAGTTCGAATCCTACTAGGGACCAGAAAAAATTTCACTTGTAAGGAAGCTCTCCAGCTGGCCATTATATTATATATAAATTATATATAATATTGTGGTTCCATCCGGGCGTTCTCCTGTGGTCATCTTACATCGTAAAAACTGGAAAAGTCACCAAATTACTCTGACTGTTAGTGTGACGTTAAACCACAAAAATACAAAACAAAAAAAATAGGACCCGAGCTAGATGCATGTATTCCTGAATATTCCTGACATAGTATAAAACTGAACCAATTCATGTCACGCTTCACAAACTTCATATTAATTATGGCAGGACATGTTAGTACTAGTCAACTTGCCGTCGTTAATAATAGAAATCCTGTTCATAAATAGGGAAAAAGAATCCATGCACAACTGCTGCTGGGTATATAGTTTTTGAATTATGATGCACAATATATCTGCGCGTATATAAAATAATGATATTTTATTATATAATTCATGGCCATGTATAAATCCTATATGAAGGTGTTTATATTCTTCGGTGTGTTGCCTTCTTGCTACTTAGTTGCACGTATATATATGTGCTGTTTATCTACATGTTCGAATCAGATTTCGAACTCTATACTTACAATCGTGATGAAAATGGCATCACAGGTTAGATCATTATGTACTCGCTTTTTTAATTGGACATAACACCTAATTTTTAAAACCTAGATGACCATAAAAATCCATAACATGTCATGTTTTATCTTTCAAATCGGTGTAAGTTTGCGAAGGGGAGCAATCCATTTACGTCTTAGATTTTACGTTTGTAAGAGTTGGCTCCCTTTGCACATTAATACTTGATACTGAACTAATTGTATGATTAGTTGACGATTGTTTTCTATACTTGCAGAACGAAGACGTACACGTTTTAAGGATATTATACCACAATACGACGCTAGTTCCGATCGCCATTGCAAAGCCTACTTCAAGCGAAAAGACGTTAAACGACTTCTTGATGTAACATGTTCTAGAGAGTAAGTTTTATATTTTTCTCTTAGGTGTAACGTCACATCGACAGCCAGGGTCATTTGGGGACTTTTCCAGCTTTAACAATGGAAGAAGACCCCGAGCGTACACATGGATAGAACAATCGACCTTCCGTAAGCTAGCTGGACATCTTCCTCGCTTGTGAAAATTGGTTTCGGGTTGGATTTAAACTTGCAACAGTTAGTGATTGTAAAGCCTCTGTAAATATTATAAACACGACCATGTTCATGTGATTGAGTCTAGAATAGAAATCTCTCGCCCAACTGATAACACTCATGATAAATTTAATTCATTTTTTTTCATTATACGTTGTATTTATATAATACGACCAATGGTTTGTGTTTGAATGGGCGGTACTTCACTGAACATGTCAGTTTTGTTTCATCCTGCGTTTTATTAATTACTGGTTTTGTGGTACCGTCAGTCGAAACGTGTCTTGGCTTAATATGCATATACATGCATTTGGGTACTTCAGCGTAAAAACTTTTTTAAAGCTTCTTATTTAATATGAATACAATTTAATATTTTTTTAAAGCTAGTACTTTACTACTGAAATTCTGTGTACAACTTAGAGAGTCCGTACAATTAAATAAATGCTCTCAAATACAGTAAAACCCCTGAAAACCGGACTCTCTGAAAACCGGAATTCTCTGAAAATCGGAGATCTTTCAAATCCCATTTTTCTCTTCGATAATTAATAGTTCTATGAAAATCAGAATTCTCAGAATTCTGAAATGACGTCTATGAGCACCATTTGTTTCCTCAAATTTTAACCCAGTCACAAATAAAAAATGCATCAGGTCTAGAACTTCTAGAACTTTTGGAGACAGCAGAGCGCTATATGTACATTACTTCGATGATTTCACCCCATAAATATCAATTTCTTGTTATTAGGTTGTATTTGAGTGCAACAAGACACGATTTTTATAGTCTGTATTAAAATAGTTAAATCAGTTACATAGACATCTTAGACTGACATTTTAGATAGTCTGAAGTCGTTGATAGAATACAAGATGCCAGATGTGTTGCCCGGTCATATTTTTCATTGATGTTTATCTGTGTGTACGAATATAGAATGACCAGAAACCTAACCCATGTATAGATGCTAACGGTAAAATGATGTATGAATTTTGCTATTGACTATTCATTTTAGTTAGCAAAGGCTATATAAACTTTAATTTTACACTGTTGATTCATAGAATAGCGTTTGTTAGGTAATTAGTTTTGTATCTTGTATTTTTACTCTGCATGAGCGGGAAGATGCTGTTTTGTTTAAAAGGTTTTGCATAAAATCGGGTATATCCGAATGTGGAGTTTGAAATAAAGGGGTCTGTACATGAGGATACCTATCTGCTTCTGTAACACTATGGAGACAGGCCATTTTTGCATACACCCCTTCAATTATGGCAGAATATTATGTATTGGTCCCGCTGATGTAGTACGATTTATAAAGATTTATGAGTTCGTGTAGATCAGGTGAGTATGGAATTATATCAAAGGGACACCACTCTATCAGGATTTTTGTTTTATAAAATTACATTTACTTCCCTTGTTATGTGGTCGTGCTGATTTGTTTCAGAGAAAATGAAATGCAAAATTATATGGACAGAAAACGTGAAATATATCGAAAGTATTCCATATTTGGAGATAAATCGAATAAAGAGAATCCTAAAGCGGGTAACCAGTAGATTCAATGATAGTTGTTTTATAGTTTTATGTATACAATCGTACAAAAGAAATTTGCGTAAAATATTAAATAAACAATAAGGGCGTCCTTAAAAAATTGTTGGTTTGCAGTTACGCGGCTGACTAATTCAAAAATCCCCCAACCCGAAAAATGTGTCGACAATTTTTGACGAAAACGTTTCGTCCTTTAGTCCAGGTTTTCGTTTTAAGCACAAACACAATGTTAACAAAATGCCTACCTACCTACTGTTAAACGTTGAGATCGCCTGACAGCAAACTAACATTTTTTAGGGTGACCTAAGTGTGCATTAATATATTTATTGGTAGCCCAGATTCATTATGAAAAAAGGCTCTATCAAATTCTATGACTGATTGACTTACTTTGAATATTGATAACAAAAATCAGGTATCGCTCTCTAAAAGATTCATCTTTCAAAGCTTTAATGAAATTTCAAGGGAATAATATAGTTTAATCTTAGCATACTGTGTTAGCTGTTTTCTTTAAATATGCTTGTACATTTGTTTTACAAACTTTGCTGATAAGAAAGCTACATCTGGGATTTATCCTTTGTACTATTGTATACATGGTTAAATGAATGTCTTAATATCGCATGTCTTCTTTAGTCGCTTAATTTGTATTAGGTCGCTTTGCATGAAGGGTTGGTTAAAAAAAACGCATCCGTCATAGAATTGAATTTTAATGTAATTGACTTTGTTACCAAATCATTCGATGACGCCCAAAGTTGTACATACAGTGTAATATAATTGTAGATTCACTGTTTGACAATAATATAAACAATTACTCTTAATTTTCTGAAAATCATTTTAATTGTGAGAACCACCTGATTAAAAATTCTAATGCATTTTATGAATGATATTTCGCAGACGTCTTTTTTTCATCAAAATTCAAATTCAAACTGAAAGAAATTTGTCTTACACCGTAACAAAATGACGTCATCATACGACAGATACGTCTTCATCAGAATTATTCATGTACTAACTTATTTTACTTCTGTTATACGCATATATATAATTTCTTATATTTGATTCATACGGATATGGCTAGTTAGTTTCTGGTAGTTAGTTTTTGTGGCTTATTTTCAAACATTATCAGAATCGTCTGCTAGAGAGTGGATATTTAACACTGTTATTTACTGGATACTTATTTCATTGCATGCTATAGTCATAACAAACATTGTGTTTCAGTTTTACAAGCATGTGATTGCTGATGTTGTGAAAACTTACTAATTTATGTTAGAACCAACATTTACTAAATAAAATAGTAACAACTATGAATGTATCTACAATAAAACCTCACATTGCGACCACCTCAATATTACGACCACCTTATTATAACGATCACATATTTTGGACCGGCGTTCAATAACCCTCCTATAATTCATTTTGATATTGAGACCATCTTGTTATTACGACTAATTTTCTGGTCCCGAAGGTTGTCGCATTACTGAGGTTTATTTGTATGTGTAATTCATAAGTGTATAACAAGGTCGATATTGCCCTGTTTTTATCTTCCGAAAAATATAAAATCAGATTGGGATTTATGCACTCTTGAAATTGTCATTTATATTAATATAAACATGTTTTAGTGTCATCCCTGTGGGCGATGTAGTCTAATATGACTTCAACAATTTATCAACATGTACATTTTTAAATATCGTATTTTCAGATTGATCATACAGAAACCTACTCAATAATGCGGCCAACTCAATAATTCGAATAATGCGCTATGATAAACACATTTTCCGCACCCAGTTTTTCTTTATGTTATAAAATACGGTACAATGTATCAGAGCTATATTTGATATATGTTTGTTTAATTATCATATTAGTTACAAAGATGAACAAAATTCTGATGTCATTAGGCTAAGATTTTCTGGATTAACAAATTATGGACAACTGACAATAAAGTATGAATGCGCCAAAACGTTTTAAACTTTTCACCGTAATCCAAAATTTAGGTGTATTAATCTATAACAAACACTTAAACCTGTGTTTTAACCAGGTTTGTAAATTTTCAATACATTTAGTGCCATAAAGTAGAATGTTTGTGACAAATCAATATTTCACAAAAGATTTCAATTATACAGTCCAGGGATTTGCGCTGTATATTAACAACGATGACTTAATCGTTGGATAAACTATTTGGCTGGTCGATCACCAATCCATTATCCTAAGTTAACTTCGTACATGAATGTATTTTAATGCCTACAAAATTAACTAAAACATAGATTAATAAACAATGTTATGTTGTTTCGTTTCATACTAAAGTGCGTTTTAATAGAACACGAAATTCTGCACGAAAATTGGCCGAAACTTGAGAACTTTACTTAAACCGAAAGTATTTTTTAAGATTTTAATCCATATTGGTACAATGTATTGTCGTATTTACAATGGATGTACCGAAAATTCTTTTGAAAAGATTTTATATTTGTTTTGCTGATTAATAGGTCAAACTATACCTTGTATCATGTTCTTGTGTATTCCTGGTGTTTAATTTATTGATTGATCATATTTGTAATGGTTTTAATTGCAATTAATGTGGGACAGAAATTTGATATCTTATGTATACAATTTAAAGTACATTGGATATTTTTATACTATGATTTCAGACTTTTATTGATGCGGATATTTCTAAAGTTAACAATCCAAGCTGCTACAATATAAACGTGTTAAGGTTATTAATTGGAAGATATGAAAATATTCTGTGTAATGTTTCGGCATACTCGATTATACAATAGCAACAAAATGACATAAAACATGTATCAAACACAGCCTAGTGTATGTTTCACTCTTAAATAATGTGCGTTTGTTCTATATAACGTTTGCATTTTTATTTACAATACTTTGAAAATGATAAAATCGAACAGTCTTCATACACTTACTAATTGGTTAAATGGTTTACACATCCGTAATACATCGATGATTGATTCTTGTACAGAACAGAACAGAACAGATCAGATCAGATTATAGAGATAATAATATAGTAAGGTCTAGACGGACGAATGGATTTACAGGGTTTTAAAGGTATACATTTCGTGACTTTTTCATATCCTTACCTGATAAGCCACTAAATGTAATAAAGGGTGACAACTGTGTAGGACATTGTAAAACGTAATTTCTATATTCAGTGACTAAAAAAAAGTATGAAGTCTACTATATAGGTAAACTTATTGAACATAAAATAAACTGTAGTATGCTTGGGAGTATTTGTTTAAGTAAGAATGAAGAGTACTTGTCAATATGTCTGACCTCATTTGGTTCTCTCGAAGCACAGCAAAACGCATGTAAGGCTTCAATATATCACCCAGAATTTATAGACTATAGTTCAAACCTCTCTAGATTGACAGCAAACAGTTTAATGTTGATAAGATTTGAAGATTAAATCTAACAACAGTAGCTGGATAGTCTAAGAATTTCTTAAGAGCACAAATATTTACGACTAGTAAGGAAAAAAATGGCAAGCCAGAAAAAAACTAGCATGTATGAAAACAAGTCCTCGCTTTTTTCTTCCTAGACGAAGAGGAGGGTTGTCCGTTCTACATGGGGACATCGACTTTTGATGTATCGTTAAACAAGTCTATTGTTTGTGACCAAGCTCTAATAATGATTAAAAGCTCAATAAAACTCTAATTTAAAATGTAAAAGTTGTTTGAAGATAACTCGATAAATGTATTAATTCAGTTTTAATTTTTAACGTTAGTATGTCAATTACCATTTTTTGTTCACGTAACTGAGCGGTAAGACATTTATGTATAGTGCGTTGTATAATATATTGATTTATTCAACATAAAAAGAAAATTATCATTTTGGCTACGTCTGTCAATTCTACTTCAAGTAGAAATTCCCTGTGACAAGATAAAAAAGCTAAGTAAATGTCATTGAGTTATTAATATTAAGCGGAAAATCTTGACACAAAATTCGCGAGGTTATCATGTATTACGTGCACTGATATGCTGAGCAGATGTGAGTCAAAAGGTGCACTTAGTATATAAATATGAACACATACTTCTATTTTTCTTGTTTACCTATGCTAAGCTTGTATAAATATTTGTCATCAAAGTCATTAATTAAAACAAACAATGCAGTATACATGCGTATTTATATTTTCTATGATTGTTTACTAAATCGGTAGCAAATATTTGACTTGTTTTAATAGGCTAGTCAATAAACAGCATGTTACATTTAATTAGCAATATGTCATTACGATTTAGATACATTATAAGTTTTTAAACATTTCAATGGGGTGTTTGATTGTCTTTCTGTCCCGAAATTGAGCATTAAATTATTCCATAACCGGTCCAGGTAAGTCCAGATAAGTCTTTGTATATGTAATTGTTTTTATTTCATTTTCATCACGCAGACATATTCATTTCTGACGCATTGTTGATCAGAAGAACATGTATACATGTATATCTCAATTCTTTCTGTACATGTGTAAAAATTGTGGATTATTGGTGTATTTATCGCTTTATAGTTTGTTTAAACCCTTTAGGTAGGATTTTAAAATTAGGCTTTAAGATTAAAAGTTTAGCGTGAATTTAATTCAACAAACGCCGTCTGAATAGATTGTGTATAGTTTTATCCGAATTTAAGTTTAAATAAATAAATTATGTGCTTCTTGTTTTGTAATTCTATGCATAAATCCGACTTATTAACAATACACAAAAGCTTTTAATCTCTCGGTGCCATTTATAGTTGTAATTTTATCTGGGTAGGCCAGGCGCTGTTTTACTGCGAGCGTTCCAATGTCCCGCTTAGCAACCGTGTAGGACAAACGATTCGTCAATAATTTAGCGAGCGTTTGTCAGTTAGCAATTAAGGGTGCTACAAATCGTTTTCTAGAGGAAACTAAACATTGCCAATTACGTGTTGTTGTTGTTGTTGTTCTAAGACTGTTTGTATGACAGACGGCCCTAGTGTATTGTGTATCATAAGTTTTGACAAACATTTTTTGTGAAAAAGTGAAATTGGATATTAACTTTTATTTTTTCTGTGTATGTTTATAGAACTACCCCCGCTGGAAGTGTGACCCCAGGAGTGACCCCTATTGGATCAACACCGCGACCAACACCAGGACCGACACCTTATTAATAAAAAAGCAGAAATGGCGGACGACAGATCGAAATCAGCTACTTCTAAACGTCACAATAAACTGTATCGTACCCCACCCACACCACCACCGGAACAACAACTTCGAACAGAGCGCGGTTTTGTTTTAGATTGTAACGCTGTTTCGAGCATTTCTACTGATTATTCTAAAGCTAATCCTAAACTAGGGCCCGTCATACCTCCATATAATTCTCAAAAGGATAATCATGTTGAAAATTATTTCAAATTTCAAGGTGTAGACAAAACTCTAGAGAAGACTGGACAGGTTCGTTATTTTTGTTTAATATATCAATTTTCACTTTATTCATCATAATTTACTATGGTCTTCCCGCATAATTTAGTTGTATTTGTCCGTCCGTTCGTACGATTTTGCTTATTGCACAGTGTCCACTTTTGGAGTGCATGTGTTTTCATTCAGTTTTTTGTACTGCTTTGTAATGAATTTTTACCTCTTTGGTAAATCGTATTGAGCGAATTTTTAGCATTAATTAATTTCTCTAATGTGAAAGTACGAATCTTGTATGCGTGTGTGTGACTTTTTTGTTTACATTCTACAACCTGTTGTTAATACAGATTTTAATTCGACGATATACCTTTGAATATTCTGTTTGAAATGTTTTAATTCCCATCATGAATTTTGCTTAATGTGTATTTAAAATATTTTGAATGTTTTTATTCCGTTGCATGAGTTATCAATTTTTCGTCTTGGCGTCTTTGTTCGGCTTTGATACATTTACAATTGTACATTTATAACATCACTGATATCTAATGCATTTAATATTTCTTGGTATTTTTCATGTATATGAATATTCTTTTGTATCTATATTTAAAATGCTATATTCATGTATCTTGTCTATTCGTATTTAGTTGTGTCTGGGGATTTGTAACCGTATATTCCAATTATCGATGAAAGTTTTATATCATTGAACCATTTATTTGTGTGTTTGCATGTTCATAAACAGAGACCGCTTTGTTTCCATGACGATTATTTTCATTCTGTATCGTAGAAGCAAATAAAACACTAATTCATGCGGACATTCATTTTTTGTCACAAGTTTTAGCAGAGCTGTAATATTGAGGGTTTCGGTCCGCACTAGTTTCTAATACATGTCTATAGTTCAAACTATAATTATTTTTGTCTACGTGAATTCATTAAATTAACCTATTAAGTACACATTATCTTCACCCGGTTTCCATTTTTATTCTTTATTTGTGTACTTACGTCTGGCTTACGAGTTCCCATACAGAGAATTATTCACAAAGTCGGTATAATTTTAGATATCAGTCGATATGTGGGCCGAACTTTATTCTTACCCAATTCCTGGATTAAGTTTTAAACAGACGAGGTAATTTAACAAGCCATATTGGCAGTTTATAGTATACAAATATATCAAAAAGCTTGTTGTACCCACAGGTAGCTTTATCAACTTGATCAATGTAAATTTTGTGCTTTTATGAATAAATGTGTGTGTTTTCATAGATTATTAGTTTACTGATCTCTTGTTATCAATGTTGACAAAAAGATCCTATGTATGACATGAAATACCAAATGTATATAACGTGAAATTTAAAACCATTATGCCGAAGTAAATCCAATAACCTTTTTCATTAAATTATGTGTTCTTTACAACACTTTACTACTCTGGAATACAATACGTTTATCTGTTAAAGACATTTAAATGTCAGACTATGCTGAAATATAAAATGTGATACGGTTACTGGTCAAACTTGGAATAAATCCAGTCAAACAATGGTGTTTGATATTACACTACAGACTCATTTGAGTCCAAGTTTACACAGGTTAACTTAATGCAGTCATATAACACTCATATTCATTCATATATTGCCTCTTTGTTCGAACCGATCTCGGAATAACTTACAGACGTCCAAATATACGCCGATTTATTAGAATTCAATTATATACTGGTCGACTAGAATTTAAACATGTATTGATTTACCCGAGAACAAACATACACTGATTTATCTAACTTCAAACATACACTGATTTATCTAACTTCAAACATACACTGATTTATCTAAGTTCAATCATACACTGATTTATCTAGGTTCAAACATACACCGATTTATCTAGGTTCAATCATACACTGATTTATCTAAATTCAAACATACACTGATTTATCTAGGTTCAAACATACACCGATTTACTCCAGTTCAAACGTACACTGGTTTGCTCGAGTTTAAACAGACATACTTCACTTCACATGCTTAGTGGTTTTATTATTATGTGGCGTGTTCTTGGTCAGTTGATCAATGTAATCAACAGAGACAGTAAATGCAGTAAACCCCCTTAAAACCGGACCCTTTCCGGACTGGGCGGAAATTCCGGCTTTCTGAGGAATCTGATTTGCAAAAAACTATTGATTATCGAAGAGAAAAAATGGGACCTGAAAATCGTCCGATTTTTAGAGAATTCCGGTTCTCAGAGAGTCCGGTTTTCAGGGGTTTTGCTGTACCATTGTTTAATACCACACAGAAGTGGTGAAGAATAATAGATATTTTTATGGTACTGTTAAGTCAAGCACGTAGTATATGTGTAGCCTTACTTTTTAAATATGTTTTGATGATTTCGGGTCAGTTTAGGGTGTAAAACTGAGTTTAAGCGATGTAAATCCGCCTGGCGAGACACTGTACACGAGTTCCGTAAAACAGACTATAGCTTCATCATATACTCACAAACAATGCATGAATTGAACAACTCTTACATTTCACAAAATACAAAATGTATATTCACAGGATAGGGCCTTAAGTTTCAAACGTATATGTACATTAATATTGTATGTTTATTTTGAAGATAAGTCGCTAACATCAACCAAAAGCGACTTCAATAACACATATACAGATATGAAGCATATAATGATTGGACGAGTTATATCTGGTAATAAGAACTTGACCCTAATCGTCTAGTTATAAATACAAGACAATGATAGTGTCGACCATTATACAAAGAATTGATTATTTTATCTCACAGCTGATAACAAAACGCTTCAAAAAACGGATCAGTGTTTACATTTAAATGACGTATCATAACAAAACAATTATTGATTGATTGTCCTTATACGTTCAAGTTCCATTCAAGTTAATCAATCAACGATCTAATAACATGGCTGCCAAGGTACACCCGCCAAGATGTGGGCCATCTTTGCTTTACGGTAAAAAAATGTTAAAAACACCACCCTTGTTTTTGGAGCAATTTGGGCTATGTAATTTATTAGTAATTATAATGCGGAAAATTAACCAAAACTTTGTAAGAGTGACTTGGTACATATCGTCTGATCACGTGATCTAGGTATCTTCAAATTTCATTGAATTTCAATCGAATCTCAACAATGAAAGGAATCAGGGACTAATCAGCTGTAGAATTAATCCACATTAATGTCTCAGCTCAATACCCATCGTCAATGTTATTTTATTAACCGTATTAATTCTAATATTCAACAATCTTGTCTGATGAAATGTTAACAAAACTTCCAGACTACCTACACCCTATTCACTGATTATAGTACTTCTCGGTCCATGAAGATTGTCATTTCGGGACAGAAGCAAACCGAACGTAAACGTAACACTTTGTATGTGAATTAGTGATGGGTTATGTGAAATAATTGATTCAAGAAGACTTGGCTGTCGTGTAAATCTTAACAATATGCACTAGGAATGTCACAGTCCATTAAGGCGAACTTATAAATGCATCCCACTTGATCTAAAGAATAAATAATCTTTCAAACACGCGGACATGCGTGTTATATACATGTACTTATATCGTCAGGGAGTGCTTACACTAACAAATACTTGATTAAATTTAACTAAACTCATCTACTGATTATATTAAATGTACTTATGTCTTCAGGAAGTGCTTACACTAATAAATACTTGATTAAATTTAACTGAACTCATCTACTGATTATATACATGTACTTACATCTTCAGGAAGTGCTTACACTAACAAATACTTGATTAAATTTAATTAAACTCATCTACTGATTATATTAAATGTACTTATGGTAAAAGTCAAGCGTTAAAGACTAAAATGCACATCAATGTTTGGATTATAAATCTGAATATACATGTAGAAACTCGTCATAAATAAAATACAATGACTTCACAACTCTTCCGACGACAAGGGGTCTTCAAAACGTAGTATTAGTGTTAGAACAGTGACACGGACCTTTAAAATAAAGAAAGGAGTCATTTTCAAGTAAGAATTGGTCGCAAGTGGAAAACGTATAACGCCACATTGATTGTTTGTATCTCTGACTTGGAGTACGAATAGATTGATTCAAGCAGACGACACAGAAGAGTCAAGAGGAAACAGGCAGATATATGATATAAATATCAAGCTCATTGAACCATTCACGACAACTTGGATATATGTCCGGATATTTCTGTAAATTAAGGTCGACATGTTGGCAACAAACACTAAAACCTGCTGTACATTGAATATAATATGATAAAATTGTATTCGAATTATACAGTAACAAATTAATGCTCTCACCGAACCTAAAAGTCTTGATCTACTGAACGTGAACAATTAATGTAATTGTTTTCTTTCGCAATGTTTTTATATGTTATTTATTTACTTTCAGGCATTTCCCGGAACTTCCATCAGTGGTCACGTGATGGATTACTTTGAAGAAAAGGGACCGGGTTATCAGTATGTGAACTTACGAAATGAAGCTGGAGCAGGTAACACTTTATTGCTGTATACATGCACTAAAATAAAATTTTTTACAGTAAAATCTCACATGGCGACCACCTCTATCTCATGACCTTCTCATTAGGCATAAAAATGTTTGTTTTGGGCTACCCGGCCTACAAAAAATATCCCCCTCGACCCTAGACTTTTTATTAGGCTCGAAGAATGGTACATCATCTTTTTACCTTTAGCACAAAAAATAATACCAGTAGCGGCTTTCAAGAGTCCCCCAAAAAATCCCCCAAAAAATTCTCTACCTACCAACAGCGTGTAACCAGAAACAAACTATTTTTACGCCTTATAACGACAACAGATTTCCGGACCGGTCTTAGACGTATCCTTGGAATTTGAAGTTATAATTAAGGGAGCATTTGGTCTTCAGGTCATACAGTATATCCAGCGAGGATAAAATGAGTAATTTCAAAAATGGTCGCATTCCTAACGCTTTTACTATTAAGTTGACCTTGTGGTCGTGAGTAAATATAGCTTGACACATAACTTTAATATCCATTTACTGAACACTTAGAGAGGGTAAACGCCGTAGTTTAGAACTATGGAACAATATATTATATGTGCGAAAACAACAACCTCCCTTCAACAACAACAACGACATTTTCTCCACGATTTAACAATTAATTTAACCTCTAGAGTAACAACCTCTCAACAACAACAGAATCATGTTTTTCCCGTAGGGTGTTGCTTTGGAGAGGCTGCACTGTATTTATAAAATCGCAGTTATACTAAAGAACATGTTTAATGATATCTATTTATACAACAATAAATAATTCAACATTTATATTCACAGGTTACTCTAATGAACTTTGTGATGGACATGCGCAGTTCATGCAGGGAATAAAGCCAGCGATTGGATACAATGGACCATACGGATTCCGGCGAAATACACCATGGCTTCGACAAAGTCCTTCTCCATTTGGTACAGCCAGCAGATCACCCGCACACGAAATAACAGTTGTGCCACGTCAATCAACAAGAGGATCGACAGTACAAGCGAAATGAGTCGTCTCATTTACATTGTTAATATTTAAATGGACTTTGTTATTTACTTTCTTTATTTGTCGTCGAGGGAAAAAAATTCAATCAAAAGAATTTTCTATTTTTAGACACACCCACGTGATTTTTATTGCCTATCATTGTAGTTTACAAACAAGTAATGGAAAAAATAATGTCTTAACATCGTTTTCATAACTTTCCATCTATATTTAACTATTTGTTGGACTCTTGAATCAAATAATGCTCATGGTGATGTGGACACCAACTGACTTATATCAGTGATCAATATTTGTACAGAATCGTCTGCATGATACGTGTGGATTTTATGTCTTGTAGGGGACACATGGTTTATGATGTTTCGAATATTATTAAATTCAGTGATTAAACTTAACATATTTTGAGATCGCTAAATTCTGTAATATTGATTAACCATCACATTTCACGCTTCTCATGTTTGCAATTTTTATTTGTTTTACATATATTTGAAAATTAGGCCTTAATTGGCCCTCACTATACATGACAATGCCTTAAGTTATCCGATAATGTATGTACCAAGATAATAGATATTGGTCCCATTTATAAAAAGGCTGAAATGTTGTCCAATTTGTACTGTGATATTGGCGTACTATAGGTTTACCATAGAAGCGAAACAAAACAAACAGACAAATTTTAAAAAAAATCTCTATTTCAAGTGTTACAATACTCTGATCTCAGTAGATATATCTCAATATTATAATTAAACAAAAAATCTTATTAAACAATTTTCAAACTTTAATTAATATGTTAAATATTTTCAAACAATGTCTTTATTTTTATTTGATAATGTATTCATTAAATGTTTTATATTTTAAATGGTACGGTGTGTGTGTATCTGTTCAATAAACGCATATTTTTCTAATCTGTATTCATGTGTAGAGTTTTATTTGAGTAAGAAATGGTTTGTGTCTGAACAAATCACTCTTTGTTATGATACATACGAACATTTACAATGCTTTCAAAGGTAAATATTAAAAAAACAAATTGATCAATGACACCATGATACAAAGTAAATGTGATAACTGTTTCCTTTTACAAAGATTTGTTTAGGTCAATACATTTTACATCAATACAACTGAACGACCACGCAAATATTGACCAGCCCAACTTGGTTCCGGCCAAACAAAAAACTTTATGATGTCCTCTGTGTAATATGTGATATTGCAAATATTTTATTCTTAGCATATTACAACGTCACAAATAGCTTTAAAAATTCTCTTTTCATGAACATAGACCTGATTTATGTATGGCTATTCAAAGATCATATTGCATATTGATATAAGCTACGAAAATTGGGAACAAAATCAGATTATTAAAATAACAGAGCAATGAAATGTGTTCAACTGTTACTTAAAGTAATCGTTTTAACGTTGACGACTCTACACTTTTGTCCTCAAAACAAGAAACACCAGTCTCATTTGCAGAACGACATCCGTCTCCAGTCCATATCCGGTTACCTGCACACCTAATGGAGACCAAACTTCCGGTTCGAGCGCAAATGATGAATTTGTGACAATCACTGCAATCGTGAAAAATTCCTCGCTTGTTTTCACAAGACAATTTGTTGTTTGAGTACAGGCATACTGAAATGTGAAAAAATATTTCGTTTGTCAAACAAAACGATAGAATACGATATCAGGATCACGTAAGAATAATCAAATATATTGTTTTAATCAAATAGGTTATTATGTACATACTATCTTGTGTACTTGTACAGTAAAACTTCTAACAACCTGTTAGATATTTAGACCAACATATTAGAACGACTACATAGGTTAGCAAAAATAGCCCAGTTTAGGGTTTCTTGAAAAAAAGGTCGATAGCGTAACGGGAAACACTATATTTTTTTTCTGGCTACAATTTCGGATCGATATATTTAATAGTATATAATCAGATCACTTCAATATCATGACAGATCTTTAGTTCCGGAAGTGGTCATAATATGAAGATTTCACTGTAAACAGAAGCAGTAGATAAAAGACAGAACTTACATGTTGAACATGTTCTTCCTCTCCAATCACCTTGGCACAAACATGACACACCATTTTCACCATCTGTACAGGTACCTCCATTATCACATGGATTCCCCACAGCTTCACTACATGACTTCAAGTCTTCTATATCCGTTTTTACTGCAAAATAATAGCAAAACGTGAAGAAATCGCTGTAGTCCCGTCAATAAATAAGTCATAAAGCTCCATGCACGAAATGTCTGTGATCGGACATTGCTCGCTTGTAATAGAGATCCGGTGTATGCTTATGTGCCTGTTTTGTTCCCTTTCAGATGTTATCCATAAAATATCAAAGGCGAAATGATTAATAGCTTGATACGAAAGTACAATGCATTTTATTGACGACGTAAAACGACTTTACATAATAAAGTGGTCAGAAAAAAAGTAATTAACTTTCATTATGAGACGTAAAAAATATGTAAAACATAGAATTCTCGATACTGTCCAACCTGCCAAGTTGTTCTCCGCAGAATTCTACTTTGCATTTACAAGCCAACTTTAATCTCTTGAAAATTAATATCACAAAGCAAAATAACTACTTACAGTTCTGAGATACCGGGCATTGAACGTAACATGACCTGGTCTGTTGTCCGCTGCCTAAACACACTGAGTTCTCTGGTTCACACATTCGCAGTCTGGCCTGTGTGCCGTCACCACAAGCTGCGGAACAAGCTTCCCAAGGTCGCCAGTCTGACCAAACTCCTAATAGGACAAAATTTAATTATTTTTAGGTTATTTGAATGCACTATGTATCTGTACATTTTAATCCTTAGTTCCATCAACAGATGTCAGAAGTTTCAGGATGATATTTCGAAAAGAATGTAACAGATCTCATTTCCATCGTAAATTGTAATACAAAGGAACAAATTATTTGGTTACCCAGAAAAGAAAGAATGGAATCCAAGTACATTTTTCTCACTGGAGTTTAAACGTCGCACCAATGCCACGGTCATTTGGCGACATTCCAGCTTTAGCAGTGAAGGCAGAACCCAGGCTTACACCTGGGTAGAACAACCGACCTTCTGTTAATTAGCTGGACAGTTTCCTCACATGTGAAATTTGGCACCGGTTAGGATTCGAACAAACAACCGTGAGGGCTAGTGATTACAAGTCAGAGACCATAACTACACCGTACCATTTATAAATGAGTTCATAGCATGCCTCAGTCATCTACAAGAAGGAGACAAATCTCTGAAGCCCTGTGGTGTAAAGTTGATGATATACCACTAAAACAAAAGCAATCGTGATTTACACTATCCAAGTTGCTGGAATTCATTGGGGACGACACATTGACGTAAACTATGTTGCTAATCTACGAGAAGGGTAGAGGGGAAGTTAAGTTCATACCAAAGCAATCTTCGTTAATACACTCTCTAGTCTGTGTGTACTCAAGTGTGCATGATTCCTCTGAACTGTGTTTACAGCAATCAGATTCTAACCCCGAGCTGCACGTGCGCACCCGTTGTCTACTTCCTCCTCCACATGTCCTCGTGCACCCAGACCATTCACCCCACATTGACCATTCATTTTCTTCCACATCTATAGAATATACAAAACATAATCATTAAGCTAGAAAAAAACATTTTCTAACTTTAAATTTTGCTGTTTTGAAACCTTAGGATCGGTGCCAAAAATAGGGTCGGTTGGGGTAACCGGAAACACGACTATATTTATTGTGACCTTACGAATTTACATTGGTTTTATGTGTGCAAGAAGCTTGAAAATAGTCAGTACTTAATCATAATCTGTAAAATGTTCAAATGATCCATCGCACATCGCAAAAATTGAAAACGGTACTCTCAGTAGATAAAATTAATCTCTATTACAGGGGCCGCTGTTGATTCAGACACCAAATGATATCAACATTATATGAGTTTCACTCGCGAACTAATTTTCAATTCTAATTGCTTGTTGGCGATTTAAAAA
The DNA here is from genome assembly GCA_008271625.1 of Lutraria rhynchaena. Taxonomy (NCBI): domain Eukaryota; kingdom Metazoa; phylum Mollusca; class Bivalvia; order Venerida; family Mactridae; genus Lutraria; species Lutraria rhynchaena. The sequence goes on along the minus strand of VIBL01000056.1, from coordinate 1,797,646 downwards.
GCTTAACAATATACGAATATGTTTCAATTAACTTCTGTACTTATATGATATATTAAGTGAAAAACATAGAAATTACAGATCTATAAATTGGTCCCGCGAATTCATTTATTACAGTTGAAATAAACTTGAAAACGGTATTATCCACAGCCACTTACCATTATCTACACATTCCGCTTCCATACACGTCATGTGTGTTTCGTCCGATCCGGTACATATTCCCGAAATACACGCCCGTTGTCTAGAACGTATCCCGGGACCACACGTCGCCGTGCATGCGGACCACGTGCCCCAGTCATCCCATAATGCCTCTGAAATATTATAATTACGACGTCAATTACAATTTGTTTCTGAATTAGTTGTTCTAACAAACAAAACGTAGATGACTTTGAATATTGATAATTTTCTAACTAGACCACCAATGCTAGAGTTCCATCTATGTTGATTCCGTATGTCTATTTATCAACAAATAAATGTCTGAGTCGTCGTCATAAATTTGCAGGTCTTTTAACATATACATTTACATTTTTGTGTTCATTGCACCATCGTAGCTACGCTGAGGCACACCGAGGCGTGTGTCTCGGTTAAAATTTGGGCAGGTAATGGGAAAAATGACGGGTTTTAGCATGGTAACGGACCCCCTTGATTGCCTCGGTTCAAATATGGATCTGGCTATGACATAGCATTGAGATGACACGATGTAACTGAATACGGCAATATTGCTCACGTTTTGGGGTTGCAAATTAAACAACAACAAAAAAACACAAGTCAAATAATTATTTTGAATATAGATAAGAAAATAAGTCTTGAAAACACATACAAAAAATACCATCTTTCCCAAAATACTACTTCCAAAAAACCCAACACCCACCTTTGAGATAGAAACTTGCAAAGAATGAGGATAAAACACCAACTCCCGGAGCGGTACCGTGTGAAGACATACAAAATATCGCACAAATATGGGTATATATGGTATATAGGTACCGTGTGAAGACATACAAAATATCGCACAAATATGGGTATATATGGTATATAGGTACGTTGTGAAGACATACAAAATATCGCACAAATATGGGTATATAGGGTATATAGGTACCGCGTGAAGACATACAAAATATCGCACCAATATTATTTGGATGGTAAAATGTTATAAAACGATGTTTTAAATATTAATTGTTATTAACAAGGTACAATGGTTTCAACATAAGTTTCTTAGGAATATGTCAAAACATACGAACTTACCTGTAAACGGGAGACAAACTTGGAAAGTGATCGCAAATAATAAAAATAGTTTATTCTTTAAATTCCAACTCATAATGTATTGGTTATAAGTGTCCTCAACGAGATTTATAAATACAGTCACATTCCTGTATATCTAAAATGAATTTGTTACAAAATATTCTCTGTCTCTGATATCTATCTGTATAATATACCATATGCCAGGGTCGATTATTGTCAATACTATATCTAGATTTAATGTCTTCTGTTATCAAATAAATCACACAGCCCGAGGGTCGGGCTGGTCAACCGGCCGTTGAAACAATGGATATTATGACCATATTGTTGACAAATAAACTTTATTCATGCGAAAAGCGTTCAAAAAATGGGAGAATTTAGACCCTGCAGTTAGGATGAATGATTCTCTTAGGCATGTTTTCAGAATACCTGCTTGTTTACATGGGAACGATTATTGATAAAAGGTCATGAATGATTTATTGTTGTTTTATGGGATTTTGCGGGCATTTCCCAACGCTATTCATGCCCATTTTAAATAAATAAAATTTAACCTTGCCATCAATTAAAACATTTCAAATGACTTTAATTTTGCCATCCTACGTACTCTAACCTATTTTCTGCTCAGGCGCGAGGATGAAGCTTATAAGTCTAATTGAAGCAAGGCGAATGACGGTACGTAAAGGTAACATCATTTCACTTGGGAAAGTGGACCTAGGGAGTCACAGATTTTATCTATTTCATTCAGAAGTGAAACGCAGTATTGACATGGATGTTATAAGATGAATATTTTCTTTTTAACAATATGATTAGCAACAACTAAAACTAGCGGTGTCGGCGGTCACATCGAGTTCAACGACCTCTTCTTTGTTCAGATCTAGTTCTCCAGATATATTTTTTTTACCGCAAAACCATCATAATTACGTTGTATTAAGATCAAGACTTCATTGCATGAATTTATTTTGATGGTATAACTAATCCTGTGACCCATTCCACGGATGCTTGACACCATTACGTATATAAGGTAGGAAGTGTCTTCGGGAACCAACTAGCATAAATGTTTGCCAGCAGTTCATTTATTCAACACACGTATGGTACATTAGTACCTGATTAATAAAGGCTGGAGTATAGCATGACACACACTACAGCTTTTATCAGCTTGAAGATAATGCTGTATGGCTGTCGTGTATTAACTGGGTGACAAGATTCTGCTTCAACACTGACAATCATTTCATTCTGATTACAGGATTTTAAATGTCGCATGTACATGAAGTTTTTTAAGGGGGGGGTGGGTGGTGGATTGTATCAATAAAACAAGTCGTTCTCAACTTAAGAGCTTTAATGACACAAAAATAACGTATTTATATTCTGACAAAATATGATTGTAAAATAACATTTCTTATCAGAACTTGAACTACAAGGAAGAATCACTTTTGGTTAAACAACAAACACTGAACGATTACTGAAGATTTGTTCAAAACATGAAGTAATCTCATTATCAGACCATTGTAATAAAAACCAATCAACAAAAAAAAAATCAAATTTTTTGCCAAAGCAATGGTTTGTTTTCAACACAATATATTTTCACTTTGTACTTATTTGCCACATTAGTCTATTTTTCTTTATGACAGAAAGAAATAAAGCAAATCTAATATCATTCAAAGAGTATCTTCGTAAGTTTTTTTGTAAATACTGAATTATTCTTTTGCTTAAAATTGACTACAAAGAATTCTTTGGCTGATGATCAAAAGGCTTTTGAAAGAAACTGGAAAATAATTTATCATCAGCCATAAAAAGCTGAATAATTTGAAGGAAATAAAGACAAATGTATAAAACGATAAAAAAAATTAGAATGAATGAATCTCTTACACAACAGGCAGAAATCAAATACAATAAACTAATTAAGATATTAAAATAATGAACGCAATACCGATCAGTAACAAGATGAAATATCTGATATAAATCTGTCAGAATTAATCTTTTCAGTAGATGCTCACAAAATAAAGAAATAAGTTATAAATGCCATTATTTTGATATAAGACATAGTAAATACAATAGAAATATGAACCATCAAGCAATCACAACCAATTTGTATTCAGTTAAAAATTCAAACAAACATCCACATTTAACCAGATCAAATTTGTCTTGATTTATTATTTGTTTATGCATAGTACTCTGCTTATTTAACAAATAATGATTTCGACATGACAAGAATAATAAACACAAACAATGTGTCACCACCTAGGTGAAATTTTCTATCCTATATTAACCCTCTGAAGTAAACATTTTACATCTTTAACAATACACCCATATTGACAAGAGTAACTTGTATTTGTTAATAGAAAAAGAGAGGAATCCTCACTAACATACATTCTCTTTTCTCTCCCTTTATGAACTTTCAGTGGATTACCTCCCTTGAACATACACCGGTATAAGTCATACTGTCTTTGACAGAGCAATATATTACAGTAACAAATTTACACTCCTGTAATCCTTAAAAGAATTAATAAAATTTGGATAAGCATTTAAAAATATATTGTTTCAATAGAAGTTTATATACAATTATTTAATGGAAATCACCATAAGAAATCTTAGTCAATTTTTAAAAATAATTTTAGATTGTTTTCACCTAATTTTTACTACTAATTAACATTAGCATGTTTGTGACAACATTGCAATGAGTCATAAACATGGTAATGGTTTCTATGTTACAAAATATCAACAACTTACAATAAAAAGCAAAATTTGCATATTTCTTTCTCATTAAAGATCTTTAACAATCAAAAGTTATGAACAAAAATATCATACAGTTTATATATATATAACAATGAACAGTAAATATATATATATATATATGTTGATAAATTTACAATACAATACAATCAGATCTAAGCAAAAATGATGTTAATAATTAATATAAAACACACACAAAGTAAATCAGAATATGGCACACAGAAATATGATGATCTCAATATAAAAAAAAGAAATATTTTCAGAACATTTCATAAATTGTGATAAAATACAGCTATAACTAATGATTTCACACATTCCTTAAACATACTGTCTGAAGCAGATCAAATACAAGTTTGAGGCCAGTGTTTATACATTTAATGCATTATATCTTAAGTTGGATCAAATCAGACATTCGTGTAAATATGTATTAGCTTGTTTACCGTTGATGAAACTAAAATGCAATAAATCATGTTCAATGATGGTGATTTGTATTATTAAGTATTGGAAATACTTCAGATAAAATATGAACTCTTTGTCAAGTAACAATTTTTCAAATCCATAAAAATAGAGTGTTTGATAGACATAAATGTTAAAAGAAGATGGCAACCTGTTTTCACAATGAAACCTCAAAGCAGGCAGTAAAATAGATAAAATCACATGAATAAAAATGGTTTGTAACAATAATGATATACAGCTCTTTTACAAACATTATGGTTAAAAACTTCAGTCTACTTGGTTACACCATTTCTTCAACAGTTGTAAAGATGGTCAATACTGTTACTATGGCAACGTTCATTGGAAAATAAAGAATTTTGATCCATTTTGACAGACAAAAGTATTATAGCCAAAGACAAGGAAATCATATATGGACAACTTTATTCTCCTTTCAGAGATGTTTTAACTTTTTTTTCAAACACAATTGGTTTATATGGGCTGAAAGGGAAAATAATGTACACCAGGGGGTCTTCTTCCACCGCTAAGCTGGGAAAGCTGCCAAATTATTGTGGCTGTTGGTGCAAAGCTAAAACCCCAGTGAGAAAGGGGAAAATAAAACTGGGTTTGATAAGAACCATAGACACCATATGGCACAATAAATGAAATAATAAAACTTATACCAAAGCATAAGACTTAGGAAAGAATTACATCAATAAAATAATTTAACACAACAAATATAAAGGTCACTACACCTTTAAAATAATTTTGAAAACTTTGTTTCCCAAGATTTGCAAGCCAAATTAGTAAATAAATAAATTCATTTGTTCAATCACTCAAAGTGTACATTGAAAAGACTTAATACAACATATCAGAACCAGAGAACAAAAAACATATAAGCAAATAATATATAGGTTATGTAAAATTATTGAACATCAGGGAAATTGTTGCGTAAAAGTAAAATAAAAGCACTCAAGGTATTTATAAACACAGCGTCTCTAGCACTCCAGTAACCATGGTAACACATTAAAACAATTAACAAACAAACAACAACAACAACAAAATAACAGCTGTAAACATGAGTACACATTGAATGTGAATGTAAATTCAATTGTGAAATATATTGTTTGTGCCTTGAGAGTTCACTCCCCTTGTAGAGAGACACATATCTCCACAACAAAATAAGAAAAACAAGCATTCACACTGAGTCATTATCATTAACATAATCCAACGAACATGTTCCAACATTTATAAGTCATATAAATCCAGGTATTACAGTAACATTATCTTAAATCCATTAGTTCACAAGCAGGATTAAGGTTCATATCATCAAATCAATCTCCTATCAAGGCTGGCAGTTATTTCTTATGTTTCATCTTCACAGATTTTACTACAATGTCACTAACACTAGATGCTTTATTATCATTATCAGCAGTGGGTGTCTGCTTGTCTAGTTCTGTCATAGCATGCTGAATAGCTTGTTCAAGATTACTGTTCATCTTCCTGCCACTACAATAAGTATAGCAATAGTAATTATTTAATAAAAATGACCGCTAACTGATGTTTCTATGAACATATAAACTTAGATACCTTACCAAGCTATCTGCTTGTCATATGAATGATTACATTGTATCAAAACAATACCAACTTGCCAATACTTCTCAGAATATTTTAATACAAGGACCTGACTGTCATGTAGTTGAAAGACTATGTAAGAACTTATTATGAGGCTTCTCACATTGTGAACTTCAATGTGGCTGATGAAATTCTATGAACATATTTTTAATTGAAAATAAAGTGTATTTATTCCACATACCGTCTGTGTTTCTTCCTGGCTCTATGGTGAGCTTCAAGTCCTTCTGACAATGTTTTCAACTTGTTTGGTTCCACCTGAGTGATGGTATTATCACCAAACCACTTCACAAGTACCTAAAATATACCAAGAATTATTAATACCCTATTAACAAGGATTAAAAACTACCGTGATAATGTGTTTAAAGCTCATGCACTGCTTGTATGATCATAATTAATTACCTGCTTATTGCGGAGAAACTATTTCATGGCTTATAGCTTATAGTTCTCATTTTATATGTGACCTTAAACATTGATAATTTACACAAAATATCACTACTAGCAACCAAACTGACATTTCCACAAATAACTTTTCAACATCTACTAATAATTATCATAGAATAAACAGTAATTAATCACATTTTCTTCTTAGCAAAGCCTCATAGTTAACTACTAATATAGTGTATTGTATAACCTCTTAACCATTCTTATCTCAGGTGGAAGCAAAGTACTGGATTTTCAGAATAGAAAAATTGCAATACAGTAAAACATGTGTTCGTGGCCACCTCCAAATAAAGACCACCCTGTGAATAAAGGCCATTCTTTGAAAAATCATCACTGATTGTTTAGAGCAAACTGACCTCCAAATAATAAATAATGGCCATCTGTCAATAAAGGTCACATTTTGTTTTTCCCAAAGATGGACTTTGTTCACATGTTTGACTGTAATTTCAAAACTAAAAAGTATAAGAACATACTTTTCCATCTTCTAGAGTTTCACCAGTTTTCAACTCTGTGTTCTCAACAAGTTTACCAGGCCAAGAGGGAAATCCCCTTATCTGACCCCAAACTAGGTCCCCAGTATTAAATGAACATGGTACAACAGCTGACTTCTCTTGAACTCCTGAAATATTGACATGAAAATAAATAATAGGATTAGAATGTCAATATACATCACCAGTGAGAAGTAAGAAATTTAGACAGCAGTCTTGTAGTAAAACAAGGCATACAGGAAATACTACATGTACATGCCAAATAACCAGTACTTCCAATGAACAATATCCAAAAAATAAACATAAACATACACTTTCATATCTCAATAGACACAAAGTCACTACCAAAAAAAAAAAATTCTCTTGGAAAAAAATCAAACATTAAATAGTTAAAATATGAGCACAAATACAATACCTTCATTCACTCTGTCTTCTACTGCATTGTCTAATCTAGTTCTTTTTCTACCAGCTTCAGCAACCAAACTAGAACATGTGGCTTTACAACTTGAATTCTCATCTGCAGGGGAAGCTTTCTTCTGATTAGATAACTGCCACAACCCTTTTTGGCTAGACAAAGCTGCTGCTATTCGACTGGTTATACTGTCTTTTACAGATAGGTCTTTATCATCTGTGTCCGTCACAGAACCAGTCTGTGAATCAATTGAAGAATCACACTCATAGCTTTCACTGGAACTTGTTGGTAATACATTAGGCATTTTTGAAGAAGAAGCTGTTGTCAGTGAAGCTTTCCCACTAACCTCACTGGACGTTTTGACTTGCCTCTTCACTAACTCCTTCAGTTTGTCCCTTGACATGTACTTAGCAGCTACAGAGGATGCTTTTGTGGCAGCCAGAGTTGATGATCGCAAAGCTTTCTTAACAATCAGGTAAGACTGAGATTTCCTCTCCTTCATTTTTATCCTTTTGACTTGTCCTGACTGTGAATCATGCAAGTTATCAGCATGCAAAAGGTGCTTTCTTTTTATTCGCAGTTTAAGTTCACCACCAGCAGGTTTAGCCAGTTCAGCAGACAGATTCTGACTCCGAGCTAAACTAGACTTTTCACCAAGAACTCTTGATTCTATCTCACTTGATCTGGAGTTTCCTTTCTGAGTTGCAATGGCTAAGCATGTGTTGGCAGACGATTTTCTAGAGACAGAACTAACAACAGGAGACAGTGTTTTAGTATCATCTTGATTCTCTGTAGAGATATGAATGTCAACCTTTTCTTCACCATTATCTGAAATTTCCTGGACATCATTTTCCATCTCTTCTTCAGATTTACTAGAACTGTTACCTTCTGAATTAACTACTTCTTCAAGGTCAGATTCAGAATTATCTTCAACAAAAGCATCAGTTTCTGTACCAATATCAACAGTTTTAGTGCTACAGTCCTCAGTGGTGTCAGCTGCAGCTATCACACGAACATTGCAGGATTTCCTCAACGACGTCTGCTCTTCACTTACTTCTGAAGTCACTTTTGAGTCAGGTTCAGAAGCATTACAGTCTTCTGTAGCCGCATGTGCGCTACTTACAGGAGGATTAGTATTTGGCACGTTATTGCCACCTGGAGGGGATGCTCTGTTTGTGCTAGGTGTAACAGAGTTATTGCAAGCATCACCTTGTGGTACAGTTATAGCAGCTTCCTTTTTCAATCCACCAGGACTGTTGCCAGTAGTAACGCTGTGATTCTGTAAATTGTACTGACTTATAAGATTCTGCATACCTTGTACCTGCTGTAGTTGCTGTAATAATTGTTGTTGCAGCTGCAGTGTCTGTAACTGCATAGCTGTCAGATGGGTGCCACTACCAATAGTATGGTTCATGTTTAGCAGATTGATCATATCTGGTGTACTAGTTGAATTTCCTGACAAGTTATTACTTATCAAAACTGGATTATGGCTTGTATCAGATAGGGAAGCAGGCATAGCTACATTTGGATTTAACTGCCTCGTTAAAACTCCTTCATTAGCAAGACTCAGAGTAGGTATACTGAAATGTGTAGGCTGCAATAACCCTTGAACATTGGCTGCTTGGATGCCTTGTAAATTGAATACTTGGTTGCCACCAGTTGCAGCATCTAAAACTGGAACAAATTGCTGGGCATTCTGAACAATACCAGTGTTGGATAAATCGGACTGTTGAACAAGTAGTGGTAAACTAGCTCCTGATCCAGAAACATTGCAAGCGAACTGTGGACCAGACTGCGCACCAGGAGCAACAAACTGATTGATACTGGTTCTTTGTATGGATGATTCAGCAGTTGGCCCAGTGGAACGCACATGTTTTGGGGTCATTAGTTCACAATTGATAGGGATGCCGAGTGTGTTACACATCTGCATCAAATGAGGATTAACAGCTTGCATATCAACATTTTGACCTTGGCCTTGGGCAATCAGATTCCCTAATGGTGCCATCAAAGAATTATTATTCATATTTATTGGAGCATTAGCTTGGTTGCAGGTAGAAGACACAGGTACCTGTGTTGCTTGTAACATATGCGACAGCTTGGAAATGTCAGTTCGATGCTGATTAGGACGTTCTGGCTTTTGCAGCAACTGAATTAAGTTTGTCATTTCAACATCTGGATGAGCATTAGGCTTATTACGATTCAATAACTCCGATATTTTCTGTGCACCAACTCTTGGTTTAAACTTCTCACTAACACTAGCAGTGGATGTCATTGTTGAATCAAGAGTGGTGAACGTCACACAGGTAACAGGAATGGATCCTTGTTTTGATACAGAGACACATGGTATATTTACACCAGTGGCTACAGTTGGCATCATTGCACTTGTATTTATAGCATTATGAACAGTTGAAGATATATTTCTAGAATAAATCTGCGGTGGCAACAAAGCTCCAGGCAAACTTCCTCGAAACTGCTGGGCCATCAATGCTCCGAACTGACTCTGTTGATATTCTAGCTGAGCCTTTGCAGCTGCTGACAGTAAAGTGCTGGCAGGAAATTCTCCCTGTGACATATTACTTATAACTGGTTGAATGGGAAAGTTGGGTTTCTGATACTGAGCACTCATCACAGCGGTCACAGGGGTGGTAGTGCTTACAGGACAGTGACCTGGTATCACCGGTGTCATGGCTAGTTTCTTAGTTTTCATTCCCGCTGCCATGTCTACAGACATATCTGATGCATTGGACTTATGTACATCAAATGAATGCATCAAAACTTGCTGAGCAACTTCTGGAAACATTTGCTGGAAAACTTGTCCAATAGTTGGGTCACTTAGAATGGCAGCTAATGGATGTAAAAGACTTTCAGTTGAGAGATCTTTAGATCCATCTTTCAAACCAAGAGCATGCTGTCTAGCTTTTATTAGGGACATCTGATGGCAGGATAATGAACCAGGAGTGTGGTGGACTACAGTTGTAGGAGTTGGTGGAGCACTGGCCACTGGTGTTGATTGAACAATTGAAGTACCAGTAGTGAGCTGGTGTGCCAATGAAACACTTACTTTAGCTCCACTGTTTGTAATACTTGTAGTACTGAAACTGTTTGAATCTTTTGTTAAAACACTGTTAACAGCTGGCAAATTCTCTACGGTGGTTACATCATCAGAAATATCAGCAGTCTCTCTATCCATTGGACATGGACTGTTCAGCCTATCAGAACAAGCAGAATCTGATCTGGTCTTCTCTGATTGGCTATCTACTGGACAGGATTCCTTTGACATTCCACAATCATTAACAGGGCTGGAAGTTGTGGAAGAAATAGACTTACTCATTAGATCACTTGATTGCTTGGAAAATTCAGAAGAATCTTCAATGAATGAAGCTATCTTTTCTTTTGGTATTGGTCCATGCCCCTTATCCTTAAGTTGACTAACATCAACATTTGGAGGAGGTTCATCACTATCAAAGATACTTTCTATATTCTTTGAAGACTCAACCTTTTGGTCACTGCTCTTCTTCATCCTAGTTTTCTTACTGGGACTCAGCAATATTATGTCAGAAAGATTTGGAGAACCCAATCCAGCTGTGCTAACAGAAAGTGACACTGGCAATGGACCCAAAGATCCAGATCTAACAGAAATAGTGTGAGAACTCCCAAGTGCACTGGTCTTACTATCATGGTGAAAAGCACCAGGATGCTTGCTGGATAATCCAGATAAATTTAATGCTGGAAACACTTGCTGGTTTGGGGGACTAGTTAGCTTATGCAAGTTTGCAAGAATGTTTGCTTGTAAAGGACCAAAAGGGCTCTGTGGCATCATGGGTAATTTCATCAGATCAGATTTGATGGCATCATTAACAAGAGGAAAGCCAGTCTGTAAGGCATCTTTTCCAAGAGAATCAGATCCTGGAATTCCAACAATGTTTTGCTGTAAAACTGGGGGAATATTTGAAGATGTCAAGCCGCAAAAATTCATAAAATGAGTGAACATTTCAGCTGTAAATCTCTGGTCATTTCCAGAGGACTGTGGCCGATCCATCGACTTAGAAGTTAAAACATTTCTCTCAGATCTGGGTGAAAGAGCATCTGCAGGATGCTTTGAATGAACAGAGCTTCTAGAACTTGATCTTGATGAAGATTTAGGTGATAAGAGTCTGCCATCAGTCTTAGCAAGGACTGGAGACTTCAAGGCAGAAATACTGTCAGCCTTGTTAGAATCAGCCACATTAACTCCACCACTCAACCTAGAACATATCACATCGATTTTCTTGTTACTGCAAGTTATAGTGTCACAAGTTTTACTGAAACTTACTTCTGGTAAAATTAATTGCTTTGGAATGCTTCTGGAAATGTCCTTTAAAAACACTCTTCCAGAACCAGGCTTTTCACTATGTTCGACATTTTGCATATCAATCTTGTTTTTAGCCTTATTTAACGTCACAGATTCAGTTTTATCACTAAGGTCTGGTTCTGAATTATTATTATTAGAACTTATCATACTAGTGGACACAACATCATCAGTAACGCTTAAGTCTGTTGTGGTTTTATCAGATTTTTTCACAGAATCACAGCTTATAACAACATCATCATTGTTCAATGAAGATTCTGGTATTTCTTTTATAGTGTTCGTGAGATCAATAGTTGAACTATTTGCACTGGTTGAAGATAGTAAATTCTCATCTCGAACAATTTTTCTTCGTTTATTGCCATCAACTGAAATGAAACAGGGGTAAACAATGAAAAATCAGGCTTCACATATTTCCACTGATTTTTATAAAATTAAAATGAGGCACCAAAATGAGGTTCTTAATCAATGAACATTGGATGTATTTAATTTTCAGTAAGAACAATTGTAGATGTTTTTCCACATTTTGAGAAAGGCATTGGTATCAACAGACTTGAGAAAGACAGTGTGTGTAATATTCAAACATTTTAGACATACAATTGTCCTTTGTTTTGTCTGATTTTGGGAAAAATGGTTACTCAATTGAATGGGTCCGTTTACAGGTGCCTGTTACATAAGGTAATAAATCCTTGAATTGGCATACTCAGGATAAAAGTTTAACAAGTACAACTACAAGTAATATTATGCCTGTTTGGAATGTTATATAGAGTGACTATTACAACATACTCAATGCTTGTGTCTCTTGGACTGTACTTGAAACCCTTGGTGACATAAGTCCACTACTGGTTACCATGGAAACATCAGGTCTGGTCATTCCGAATGATCGCACAGACTGACTAGATGAAATCGAGGAATATTTTCGTTTGTGGTTACAAGGATTGCCTGCATCCTTGATATTTGAAAATGAAGGATTCCACTTAATGCTGATGACATCACTGTTAAAGTTGAATACTCTGTCAACATGGAGTGGACATTCCAAACCACACTTACATGTACCATCAGTTATCAAATACTGTTTCACACTGTCAGTGGAAGTTAATCTTGTACATGTAGGACTGAAACAGATTTTAACATCAACTTGTAATTAGATGAACAAATGATGTCATCATTACAGATATGTGTACCAATAAAACAGACATCAAGGTTTATTTGCAATTTTATTTATTAGTGAAGTTTATCTGCCAAAGTTCATTTAACACATTAACTTCACAGACCAGAAACAAAATTATATCATTTATTAGAAAATTTGATGCAATATTAAAACTAAGCATAAGCGTAAACAAAATTTGTTTCCGGTTACCCGACCAACCAAAAGTTTTACGGCATCCAAATCTTAGTGCGATATTGTAATTATCACATTAGTGTTGCCGATATACGTAAAAAATTAAAAGAAAAAAATCCCTACCTAGCGACCAATATTTTTTGGGCATGTAACCGGAAACAAACTTTTTTGTTTAGGCCTTAATGAATGTCATACTACAATACATGTAACAAACTTGCAATAATTAAAACTGTCAAAATTGGTAACAAGTTTTTACTAACGACTTGTCTACAGGTGAAAAGAAAGCTAATTACCTATAGTATACAATAGAATCTCCCTCCAATGCCCTCACCCAACCATATGGTACAACAATAGTGTTTCTACTTGATGTTGTATGCGTCGTAGAAATCGCTGTCTGAGGTGTTTTCTCTTGTTGACCACGGCTTGGTGTAGTTGAGTCAATTCCAATGGAGACGGATCGTACAGCACTTAACTCCTCACTAGTACACAATTTTGACTGTGTTATTCCTTTTGAAAGCACATTGGTTGTAGTAGACACAACCTGTGAAATATGGACTGAATTTGATACCTTAGACGAACACAATGTCTGAACACTTAACTTTACATCAGCACCTTTTGAGAGTTGAGTATTTACATTAGATGCAACAATACTGTTCTGATTAACACAAGACTGATTCACAAACTGACTAATATTCCAATTATTGAATTCAGCATTTATATTGTCAGTACTATTTCTAAAACTTATAGGACCAGAATTAGAACTTATGTTCATGGTAATCACACCACTTTGATTTGATGGAGGTGAGACAGTCATCCCTGGTTGTGCAATTTGTTTTCTAGTTCCATCATCAGTTGCCATGGTACTGATGCTGAGATTTTGCAAAAATGGGTGTGGCAAACTTTGCATATGGTGATGTAAGAGAAAATGTCCAAAGCTTGGTAGAGATTGGTTTTGGCTGGTTACTTGCTGAACTAGGTTCTGTTGATTAGGCAAATTGGTGTTGTTTACATCTGTTCCATGGTTGGCAATGTGAGCTAACAGTTGCATTTGCTCATTAGTTATGCCGGAATTATGGATGTTCGCTTTTCCTAGGTTATCTGCACTACCATTTGGTGCAGGTAATGAATGACTAACAGAAATGATACCAACATTCTGATTGGCTACAACTTGAGTCTGAGAGATGAGTCCTGGTATTTGATTGGTTAACACATTCTGAGCAGTTCCATATACTTGTGGATTTACATTTTGAACAATACTTGGATTTGGCACAAACACATTCTGACTGAGACCTTGGGACACAAAATTATCACTTTGTAGTATCATACCACCAGTCTGGTTTTGAACAATGACATTATTACCTTGACCTTGGGTCAATATGTGATGCTGAGGATTAAACTGTGTTAGGTTATGTCCTTGGACGGCAAACTGATTCTGATTTTGAACGGTAAATTGTTGAGATGGACTTGGCAATGCAAACTGTTGGTTCGGACTTTGAAGCATCAATTGCTGGGATGGGCTCTGAATCATAAACTGACAATTGCCATTCTGAAATGTAATCTGTTGCTGATTTTGTTGTTGTAATGTTCCTAACTGAGGATCAAATCCAGCTGATTGAAAGAACTGTTGTTGTTGTTCCATAGGTGAGAGTGTTGTGCCACCAATTTGTTGGGGACTCAGTTGCACAGCAACACCTGTCGGTCCTTGGATGCCTTGATTAAAAACTGTGAAATTTCTAGGCATAATCTGGTAATTGGTAGCGTACATACTCCTTGGCCCTAAAGTGAATAACAACAGATATGATAATGAAACAAAACACAATTTCACATTGCAAAACACACTCTTTAGATTTCAATTCACTTGAACAAAAGCTTATGAAGTGAAACAAGCATTCAGATTTGGTTAACATAGCGTCTACTCTGAGAATGACCATTAAAAATCAAGTGAATCACTTTTAGAACTATTCATTTCAATGATAATAATGTTTACTTACCAAGTATCTGTGGGGTAGCAGTCTGTTGAGTTAATAACTGTGGTTGTTGTTGTTGTGGTCCAAGAAATCCTGGACCCGGCTGCCCAACAAACTGGAGACCAGTAGCAGCAGCCAAGACAGTAGGATTTCCAGTCTGTGGTGTATTGTTGACTGGTAATACAGTTTGCTGAACAACATTTTGAGTGCCATCTGCTGACTTTAATTGGGTATTTTGTGTAAATACCTGTTGAAAACCTGGTAACTGATGCAAAATCTGACTTGTAGCTGATCCTTGACTGTTTGCGACATTCATACCAAAGTTAAGAGTGACTAGTCCAGAATTATCCATTCCTGCCACGAGGTTTATCAATTTTAAGTCCCATTTTGTTCACTTCAATAAGAAGTGTCGCATTACTTTTAAGCCAAGGATACAGATAGATGTCAAACTGTAAGATGTATGGATGCATATCTCATAGACACGGAATCTTCATGGAATCTGAAACAAAAATGAAATCAAAACTAAAATCCTCAAAAACATTAAATTGCTTCTACAGTTTACATTGTCAACTTCATTGTAGACACTGTGGGACTAGGACAGTAAAAATGAAACATATGTGAGATTTTATTAGCCATTATAAATTATCAAACAAATCATGAATCAATACCCTCACAGCAAAAGAGTCAGCTGTCACCCCAATGTTTATCAGTAAATCTATACAAGCCAAAGTAACAAAAGTAAATCAATAATTCTGTCAAATTATTTACATATGAGAACATGACTTTACAAGAGGTAGAATGGTGAAGTCCTGATATTAATATTTTGGTTTGACACGAAGTATGACAGATAAATACACATACGTTTTTATTGTATAATTAAAGAACTCATGTATCATGAGAAATAAATCCATAATAACCCAAAACAAATATATATATATGTTAGTAGCGCAAAAACTATCAAGATACAGAGACTGGCATCCATATTAATATTTATTGGTTCGAAATGGATCGAGTACGAAACCATTTCAATTAAGCCCAATTAAGCGGAGTCAAGACTTCTTTACATCGTGTGACATGCGACATATTATACATTTTAGTTAACTTAACCATTTGATACGCGTGACTATTCAACAACAACTACGGTAAATTCATCATCAATCGCAGAATTTTGATATTACGTAGGTTTGCATAATTTCGAATCAGGATGAAAACAGGTACGCATTGAGAATGTAAACAAAGCGCATATCGCCGCATGGAAGGGTTATCATTACCTTTTAACACGACAAACTTGTTGCTTGTTAACCAAACTACATATTCAAATTGATTCCACGCTTTATCCATGGACAATTAACTGTAAATATGTCATAATTATAAGTTGCGTGTTTTTTCACCACCAATTTTGAAACAGGAAGTGGTCAGTGCGCCGACGCGACGTAACCACAATGCAATATTTGACCTACTTTTCACCAATGTACTTTCGGTTTGTAGAACACGAGCACTTGCACGAGATTAATCATCATGGCTTTAGCTTGTCAACGAAATAGCTATCTAAAGGAGGTATGTTTCCACATTTTCCATCTCAACGAATGATCTAATTAATAGTTTGCTGGATTATTTTGCGAGTTTTGGTTATGGAAGAATTAAGTTTGTAGTATTCTTTTCTTAACTGACTGGCATCAAGGTTTATAATGAATTTCTATAATCTACCTGCATAATGTGTATTTCCTATCTACTGTGTTGTGGTAGAATTGACTTTTGATGTTATTTTATGCATCTATTGTTAATTATTGTTACAATACATCCATTTTAATTTCTACACAAATATAACCCACTATTAATAAAGGGTAATTTTCATTTCACACCTGTTAATTCAAACAAACAAAAATTCAGTGGTATAGTTAACATTATATAGTCATTGGGATGTCCAAAGTCTTTTAACTTACTTGGTTTCTTAAAATCACATTGTTTTCCAGTTTCTGTTGAACACTAGATCTACATGTTATATTATACCCCTGTTTCATTAATAAATAATGTATCATAGAATCCTCATGATCTTCTCTTCAGAAAGTGTATATGGGGAGACAGCATTTGCCTTTTTGCTTTTGGTTTACTGATATTCACTAGGTAGATTATACCTTTTGTTTGATTAACCACTTACATTTTCAATGTATTTTAGCCAAGAAGTCCTGTTTTTACTGAACCAAAAAAGAAACTTGCGCGAGACTTTATTGGGACTGTTTCCACATAGGTGTATATTAACAGTTTTTATTCGTATTTGTTATTGTAAAATAATTCAAAATCAATTCATCAAAGTTCATTTACCTTGCCTTGTCTCGATGTGCCCTGTCACGGCGATGACGATTTGTTTATACTGTTCCGACATAGGGATGACGTGCGCGTAAATTGTTCTCAGCCAAACGATTTCCTACTGTTTGAACAGAAATCCTGGGGTTATGAGTACCTGGGACGACAAACGCTGTAGCTGTCGCAGTTAAAAATCAATTTCGTAAATGTTGGTTTAAAATATAGCGGTCTTGCGTCAGCGTGGTCATATGTGGTCTACCGCTATGTGGAAGATCTTCCGTGCTTCCGGTCTGCACAAACCAGCGTCTCAGACTTCTGACTAACTTCACAGATGATCCAATGTGAGCAGCAACCTTTTCCGTTGAAGCTCCTGCCTCCAGCATCCCAACTGCTCGCTCTCTTAAATGTTTTGCAATTTGAGGCATCGAAATTTTGCCCAAATTGTATCGATATAAAGTTGTTTAGGTATTTTATGACTGTAATCATCAAGTGCAATAATTTGCATTGAAAAAAGTTTACCCATGTAAATCAGATATATGTCCATCCTGTGCATGCACATGGAAATGGATATCACATGATATCACATGATATCGTTTGACATGAGGTGATTATCTGACCGATTTCTCAAAATAGGACATCAGTGTTATTTACTACATATACACATTTTTCTACATTATGTGTTTCACCTTATTAGTTATTGACCTACTTTGCGAAAGTTTCTTTTGTGGTTCAGTATATATTGCAGTGATCACTGGCTTAAGTATTAAAACTGTGATGGCGAAACATTTTTGGGATTGGACCCTGTCCCATACAGGCTAAGAGGCATTTTTGCACAAACTGTTTATAATATGATATATACATTGTATATGATTTGTTCTTCTTTAGTTTGACACAAAGGTGAAAAGTTGTGCGCCAGCAGAAGTCAACCTTGTACAAAATGGAAAGAAAGAACTTACTAAAGGTTTTGAGGTGATATTAGAAGACACTGTATTGTTCCCAGAAGGTGGCGGACAGGTAAAAGATCTATTTGATATTTAATGCTTTGTAAGTGTCACCATCTTAAGTGAATCTATAATATTAACGCTGTGATTGTGAAATACCCTGATGAAAAGGACCCAGGTAGCTTAGTTATGGAGCTTTTTCTCTAATGTACTGTAAAGATTGTCACTGGATGGAGTGTTTGCAACATACCAGTAGGGCTTCTTTTCACAGCTAGGGGAAGGGGCCTTTCTTAAATTTGGAGAAAAAATGACACCATATTTTTGCAAAAGGGAAGAAAAAACTTGATGCAAACTGAAATTTAGGGGAAATCTGCATGAATTTAAGGAGGGATGATGATGAGGGGAAGATGCCTATAAATGGCCCTTGCTATAGAAGGAAAAAAAGCCCTGACCAGTGTTAATAGATGTAATTATGCATCAAGTGTACCCTGACATACGACATTTAAAAGTTTATCTAGGACTTGGTGATTTGTTTGACTGGATGTAGAATCATATAACGCCTCTGTGGAATTGTACCAATGTTGATGCAATATTTCATCTTCAAGTATTCTCATTTTCCATACAGCTAAAAGATGGCTGGTGCTGGGATGGGTATGAATTGAACACAATTCTGAAAATTTAACAAACTTACTTCTGATAGTCTTGAATTAACCTTGTTATGTTAGGTCCTTTTATTTTGAGCATTTATTTTTATTTATTTCAGCCTGATGATCGTGGCTTGGTAAGCACATCTGTAACATATTCAGCTTAGGTTATGTATTATTCATGATTTTTGGAAACTAGAATTTATACATCTTGTTTGTAGAAAGATGAACTATTTTTATTTTTTCCTCGTAAAGTGCGCATATGACCTTTTGTATACTTATGACTAGTAGGTAATTTGTAGCTGTAGCATTTGATGTTTTTGCTGTATTCTTTGTGGTGCTTTTTAGGCTGTTGAATTCAGACTAATTGAAATTTGTCTTTGACGTTTTCCAAGAATCAAATTTAGCTGAACAAATATCTGATGCTTGATTTTTTTCACTTAGATAAATGACATTCCTGTACTTCAAGTGACTCGTCGTGGAGCCGATGCCATCCATTTTGTAACCACGGAGATACCTGCTGGAACTGAAGTTCATCTAAATGTTGATTGGATAAGAAGATTTGATCACATGCAACAGCACTCTGGTCAACATCTTATAACAGCGATGGCTGAAAATATGTTTGGTTATGTTACAACAACTTGGTTAGTATACTGTCAAACTTGAGTTAATGACCAACTGTGAATAAAGGTTGTATTGTAAATATTACGTACTCTTTAGGACAGAAAAAACTAGCTGTGTTTACAGGTGACAGACTGATGCTATTTCTTACAACAACCCTTGTGTTTCTAGATGCAAAATCCAAAATATGAAACTATTTGTGGACAACTTATACCTGCATAGTACAAAAGGTATACAGTTTGTACTTAGGAAAAAAGTATGAAAAGAATATTTAGGAAAAAAGGTAGATAGGAATAGTTTTACGATCTACCTTTTCTATTTTGATGATCAAGTACATGTAATTGCAAAAATGACTGTTTTTATTTCCTGCTTTAGCTAACATTTACCTGTGCCCTTTAACAAACTCGAGCATATCTCTGAAGTTAAGCCAAATATACATGAAAACCAATCTCCTTCATTATGTTTTGTGGTCATTTATTTTTCTTTTATACTAATAGAATGTTGGGCCTTTTTTTCCAAAAATTGGGCGTGGGCCTTAGCCTTTCATTTTGGCAAATTCAAACACGATTTTTAGCCAAATTGGGAAAAGGTAGACTGACTTTCAAGATACATCTATAAACAATGACTGACCTGGCACTTCTCCGAATTGAGAAAAAAGAGGCTTTTTTGCAATTAGAAAGTCAGCTAATATCTGCCTCTAATATAGAAGGAAAAAGGCTGTGGAATGATGCTTGCAAGTTTTACACTTTTGTGGCTTCTGATGTTAGAGCACAGTGTCCTTAGATAAGTTCTGTGAAATTTAAAAACAAACTGGCATGATGTATGATAATGTCGCTGTTAAGCAATCTCTTGTTCTAAATAAAGGGTTAACTCATTTTTTGTGCCAATTAGTCATTTGTGTTTTTGTAAAAATGTATATACATGTATTATAAGTGTTTGTATTCAGTTAAATTTGAAAAAATGGATTTGTACCCATATTTTCAGGAACTTAGGTGAAAAAACTTCATTTATTGAGCTTGACACACCAAGTATGTCAGATGAAGAAATGAACAAGTTAGAGGCAGCATTGAATGAAAAGATAAGAGAAGGTGTTAAAGTGTTTCCTACTCTGTATCACGATAAGAATGACCCTGAACTAGAGAAAGCAAGATGTCGGGGTCTACCTGACGATCATGTTGGACCTGTTCGTGTGTTAACTATAGAAGACATTGATTCATGCTTGTGTTGTGGTACCCATGTTTCAAACGCTTCTGATCTGCAAGTATGTAGGCTTTGTTTTGCTCTTTAAGGATACATGTCATTGTAATATATTTCATTAAGTCTTTATGTACTTTAGAGAAGATTTTGTCTTTTTTCCTACCTTTTGGTGATATTTGTAAGCTTTTGGTGATAATTCTAAGCTTTTTGGATGTTTTTCGGGTTTTTCAGTAACTTACAATTAAAATTGTGGAAATATTTAAATTATTGATACTACTATTTGTTGGTGTTCTATTTTTGTTTAAATTTGTTATACTAAAGAATGAAATTTCATCAAAGTTGTGATATATTGAGTAAAACTGGTCACTTTAGGAATCATAACATTCAGTTAAATATTTATAAAAGTATACTAGCACTTCAAAACCTGCACTGTTGTATTCAATCTTGTTTTGTTGTGAACTACTTAAAGAATGACTATAACAGATCATTGATCCAATTAAAACTGATGTAAACTAATACATGTGCTAGAAATTTGTTCAAAGTCAATGTTAATACTAGTTAACCACAACAAATGTATGATATATGTATTGATTTCCTCTCTGACTAAAAGAATGTGATCATAGTTTTTTATAATCATCATTATTCCTCATGTTGGAAAAATAGACATTTTTATAGGTGCAGTAATACCTCAAACAGTGATCGCCTCACTATTAAGACCACCTTGTTATAATGGCCTCTTATTTTCAGACTTATTAACTCCCATGTAATTCAACTTGATAATGGGACTGTCTCATTATTACAACCGTTTTTTGGGTCCCGAAGTTGGTCTCATTTTCAAGGTTTTCTGTGGTATTTTAGTTTTATTAGATAGAATGTTGGCTTCTTTTTCAGATCATCAAATTATTATCAACAGAAAAAGGAAAGAGGAAAAAATCCATCAACCTGAATTTTGTGTGCGGAAACAGAGTTTTGTCATATCTAGGGAGATCTGTGGAAGTAGAGAAATCTCTGACTGTCTTGTTGAAGTAATGACTTTATGCAATTAATCTACTTTATACCATAGACTATTGCTAACCCTTTTTCAGAAGTTGGTCATTTACTTATAGTGTAGTAAACACAACTTCAAAAACATCAGTGTTAATATTTTGGCAGGTAACAAATTCTTTTAATCCTGTAATTTTGTAGGCAGTGTTGATTTGTTTGTTGTAAGTTAAGCATTGCCCATTCACACAATGCTTTACATTGTCAACCTGATAAACGTTTTGTATGAACTGGTTGAAGTTCTACATTTATCTGACTGTGGATTTAATGTTTTGTGTCAATCAATAATTCTTGATTGGTCTGAATGTGTTGTATCAAGAGTCTTATTAGACAGTAGACATTTAGTTACAGATTAAGGTGAAACTAGTTTGTATTAGAAGGTAACCCAGGGACCCTGGAATAAAAAACTGAAATACTGATGATAAACGCATTTTCAAATTATGTACAAACAAAATTGGTCATTAATTCACAGTTTTAGGCACATCTTTAACTTCAAAACTGTTTTATTTCAGGGGACCATTAGATCAACACTTTGACCTTGCTGAGAAATATGTCAAGGGTTCTAAGGCTTCTCAAAAGGTAGAAAAACGTGCACATGGGGTTAATACGCTGTGGGAATGTTGTATAATAGCCTATGTGGCTCTATGATCACACAGACCAAAATATGTAATATATATTTAGTATACTACAGTCAAAACTGTGTTTTCAGCCACCTCAGAATACAGGCCACCCTGTGAATAAAAGCCATTCATTGAAAATCATCATTGAGTATTTAGAATAAACTGACCTCTGAATAAAGGCCACATTTTGTCTCTCCAAATGGTGGCTTTTGTTCACAGGTTTGACTGTAGTCCCCAATGAAAATCTGTATATTGATTATAGTAATTGTGAACTGTTTGCTTATGAGTGAGGCAGAGGAGAATGATAGTTTACTCTTTAATCACTTTGCAACATTTCCTTATGATATACCTGGTTGGGAGGTACAGATTTACTTTCCTTGTCATGGTTATTGTAAATGTTATAATTTTCTCTCATTTGTCATTCATTTTCTTCAGGCAATACGAGCCTTGTTGAAAGATGTAGCATCTTTAGAA
Organism: Lutraria rhynchaena; assembly: GCA_008271625.1. Taxonomy (NCBI): domain Eukaryota; kingdom Metazoa; phylum Mollusca; class Bivalvia; order Venerida; family Mactridae; genus Lutraria; species Lutraria rhynchaena. The sequence goes on along the minus strand of VIBL01000056.1, from coordinate 1,774,779 downwards.
GGTGAGAAGTTCAGAAATCAGACAAATAAGCCACCATTCTTTATATACCACAGGTACTTAATTCTCTTATAAGGTTACTTATATTCAGTTTGTTACTGTAAGGCTAAAAAAATAATTGTGCTTCCAGTTACCAAACCGACTGGTTTTTGGAGGACAAATGCCACTTCTAAAGTAAAAAAAGTTTGTTTATCAATAAAATTTGAAATGAAAAGTTTTGCAGCTAACCTACCTTTTTCAGTCAAGTAAATATAAACTTAATCATTTAGTTTTTAAGCCTAATTTCAGATAAAAGTTTTTTTAAGTATTTAAGATGGAACAGCTACATGTAAATTTACTTTGCAAGCATGAAAGAATTGAATAACACACAGCCCTTTTTTATTAAGATTTATTTGGTACTGTGTTTGATTGGTAATGTTTATATCAGTTACGAACATGGACAAGTGTATTGAATTCTGCTATTGTTTTACTTTGTATTGACATACTGGCAATTATCTTAAGATGATTTGTTTGTATGATACTACAATAACCTATTGATGAAATATTTCCATTGAATTTTTTTTAATGGTAATGTTGTGAACACTAAATTTTACTGTTATTTTTGAACTATCATCTACTGATTTTTTGTATCACAAAGCCTCATTTTTCTTTTAGGAAAGAGGGTGATATAGATTTCTTAAATTCACTGCTGAAAGAAATCAAGGATGAGGTATGAAGAGATGATACATTGAAATTACATGTATTATACATGTATCTGTTTTACTATCAATTTGATTTCCTCTTGAATTATGTTTGTATAATATGACTGACACATGTTATTAATCTTTAAAGATATACCTATTTGTAAGTAACTGTTTGTCCATTATTCTTGACTGACACATAAATTGTTACGAAAATGGTGTTGGACCAATTTCTATGTGGCATTAGTAATTTTGAAAAATGAATTTCAAAAATAAAAATTCTCAGAATTATATTTCAAGCATTTTAATTCATCAATGAAAAATGAATGTGCTTGATGAAAAAATTGTTTTCAGGTTCTTTTACTGCATATTTGTATTATTTCTGTTATTGCTTGCTTTTTTGTGAGTAAATATTATACAAAATAAATATATAAATATGTTATCAATACCACAAGAAGCTACGATTGTCATGTTGTTTTTTTTCATGGAAGGTCTAATCCACTGTATTGTATTTATTTTTTAAATTCTAGTCTCATTTTTTGTATTTTAGAATATAATCTCCATGGTGATTGGAGGGGAAGATAAGGGGCCAGCAAGTGTCATGATTGCGGGACCAGAAGCTGATGTACGAGAGTTAGGACCCAAGTAAGTAACTGGATAGTTACTAGTAAGTTGCTGGGGTTTGTAGATATTTCTGGTTTTCTCAAGGATGAATCCTTTGTCTGACCCCTGATTATGCCTGAAACCTGAGAGCACTTGTAAACTCTATGACTTGTTGTAGGTCCTGACATATTGAAAAATGAAGGTCATTTTTTTGTAGAAAAGGCCGCTGAGGAATCTTGTATTCTTGTAAAATTATTGTTGAAAATAGAGAAAGCAGTGTCTGCAGTATTTTCTGACAAAAAATTGACATTGCAATGTGTTTAGCAAGATGAGTTTTATTTTTTCTTCTACAAACAGAATCATAGCTCATCTTATTGACAAAATCAGTTATGCAAGTTTGCAATAGAAAGTGATGAGATTTTACAACCAATGTAACTAATAGAGTACACATTATACAACTCATCTTAGCATGTGATGATAGAAAACAATTCAGTACAAGCCTTTTATGTAGTATTACGATATGTTTAATGAATTGTCATAATATTTGTAACAATTTCAGAGTTATGAATCTAGTTGAGGGCAAGGGAGACTACACCAATGGCAGATTTCAAGGAAAAACCACCAAATTACAAAATCGCACTAAAGCTGCAAAACTTATAGAGGAATATGTTTCTAATAACAAACAATAGACTGTAATTTAAGTTTGCATCATAATTGATGATTTCTGTCTTTGAAATGTGTTTTAACTGCTTTTATTTAAATATTTTTACCTCAACTGAATCATAATTATTCATTAATCCCTCTTCTGTTGTGAATCGTTCTTGCCTGTGATTGTGTGAAATTCAGTGATCATATTCCTGTTCAGCAACAAAATCCATCTTGACAAAATATGTGTGAATGTATAATTGGTATTTATTTTCAACAGGTAAATGTCATCAAAACTCTTGATTGCCAATGGTTAAGACAGAACTTTATCTTATCCTACAGGAAGTGCAAAATAAGAATGCATAATACAGTATAACCCCTGAAAACCGGACCCCTTTCCAGACTGGGCCAAAAGTCTGGTTTTCAGAGATTTCCAGTTTTCAGAGAACAGTAGATCATAGAAAAAAAGTGGGACATAAAAAACCCGATTTTGAGAGAATTCCAGCTTTCAGGGAGTCTGGTTTTAAGGAGTTATATTATACTTTAATGAACACTCTCTGTCTGATAGACACATGAATGAGCTTACCATAATATCTGTATGTGATTTTATTGTGACTCCACTTCTGAAAATAAAAGTAAAGATAACTTATTACTGCTTTTGTAATATTTGACATTTAAGCTATGCTTAAAAATTTGTTGATTTGCAGTACACGACCAAAACATTTAACAGCTTGTTCTAAAAATGAATAGCTGGAACAAAGTAAAAAAAAAATTTGTCATAAATTGCTAAAAACATTTTAGGGGTTGTGCAATTTTTTAATGAGTTGGTCACATAGGTATGGCATTACTCAGCCCTTAAATGAATTATGATCTTAGAAAGGCTTTTATTAGAATCTGTTTCATGCTAAATGACTTTTTACAGATCTATTGAAAAAAGGTCATCCTTAAAAATTGTTTTTGTTCTTTATTCCAGCTTTTTGTTTTCAGTAAAAATATATGTTGATAAAAAAATGCCTACCTACCTATTCACTGTTAAAAGTTTTGGTCGTGCAATCGCAATCCAACATTTTCTGAGGATAGTCTTTTTTTTGTTGGAATTAGGTTATTGTTTTATGATATTTTGCAATTAAAAATTAATTAATGGTAAATATTTATTGTGTTTTTTTGGTACATGAATGATGCATAATTATTTTTTAATAAATTAAACATTCCCCAGCAAGTAAGTACATACATAAATGCATTTTGTTTTTGTTTTGTTTTCATGTGACATTTTGTCACGGGGGTTTAACGCTGTTTTTCAACAATTTTTCAGTTATATATACGGTGACTTGTTCACCTTACCAATTTTTCCTGGACTGTATACTAACTTACCCTTCCGCAAGGAGCCGGCAACTTCTCCACATATGGTGGAAAATCGACGTTTGTGTCAAATTTTCATACAAGGGTATGACCTGCCACGACTGGGATTCAGACCTAGATCTCCGGGTTATGAATCCAGTGCACTAACCACTGGATCACAGCCGCAGCCAGTGCATTTTGTCAAAAGATTGGCTATGCTTTGACTGGTTAGGATGGGTAGGTTTTGACTAGATCCTTTATTGTGTCACCATGCGATACTGTTACTGTTACATATATCTCAATAACTGACTACTGTCAAGGACATGCCTCCTCTACAATTATACTCAATTGCCTTCCTTAGTTAAGTACTACATTTGTACTGAGACCATTATAACCAGTATAAAACTTTAATTCAACACCAAATGTCTATGTCAGAGTTTCTAATTTAGATCTATATCCTTGGAGTAAAAATGCATAAATTTAATAAACACTCGAAAGTTATCAAATTACAAGACAATTAATATATCAAATACGCCTTCATATCAATCAAAGTTAAAATCCTGTTATTTACGTAAACCGTCTATGCAGAGACGACGACGATATTGCATGTCAATTCGTCATTGTATTACAGTTCAAAATGGCGACTGCAAACACGGAAGAATCAGTTTCTGATTCAGTGGAATCTACGGTACTCGCATTTGTCGAGGATGCTGGAGGGGGAGGAATATCACTTTGGGATCCAGGTTTGAGTAGTGACTGGGACAAAGAAAAACCATCAAATCAATGTATTTTAAGGATCAAGCGGTGAGTTAAATATCGGGTTAAAATTGGTGGCCGTTCCTGTAACGTTATTTTCGTTTTCAAAAAACGGTAAAATACGATATGTACAGGTTGCTGTGTTGAGGATCACTGTTATTGCTTAAAAAACACACGAGGCGCACCAACTAACTCTGCACTGGTATCAAGATTTTGACGTTACAACTTTCAGGACATGCCATTTCTCGTTTTTGACATGAAATGGTACAAAGTCAAAATAAATCAGTTTTTTTATGAACAACTTAAACTGTATTAAGATTTTGAGAAAGCATTCAACATGACAGAGTGGCACCATCAAAATGGAAGAAACGAAACCCTTACTAAAATGTATTTAATTTGGTAGTCATTTTTTATAGCAGGGACATCAGGGCTGAATGATTAATTATTTAACTTGTGTCTGTTTGAAGTCATTAAGACACTGAATAAAAAGCATTATGTGAAGGAAAATAACATGGCAGAATATGTAAACAAATTGGTCATATTTTAACTGATATCTTGATTTATAATCTTACCAGGCTTATTAATATTTAAACTACAAACTTCCTCATTGTTCTCTGTTTTTGATACTTCAGTTTGATAAAAGTCTTTATAATTTATGCCTGTTGTCAGCTTTAATGAGTTACATACCTCTTGTAATAATGTATGTGCTGCACAAATGAATTTATGATTGAATCATAACAAAAAAGCAAATGTTTTTTCAGTGACATAATGACCATATACAATGAACCTCCACCTGGTATGTGCATTGTTCCTGATAAAGATGATATTACAAAGGTATGGTAGAGAATTTAGTTTCTAATGTTCATGAATGTGATTATGTGCTGTATTATAATATATTCAGATTGTCTGATTGTCTAATGAATATCAATTTTATGTAGACAAAAAGGTATTACATCGTATGCAGTAATTTCAATATGGCTGGTGTAGAATATAAGTCTGTTTTTATTGTCTTATTAACTATTTTGGATTATTATTCTTGATGACTCTTAATGGAATTTCACTAAAAAATTTGTATTTTAATTTACTTTGGGATAGAATGTTCTAAATTATCTTGGAACAAGTTAATTTGTCATCTCTATTCTCTTATCAATGTCATTATTGGAACTGTTGGCATGCTACCTTTTTACGTTGTTAATGTTAGTGCAATAAATTATACTTAAGAGTAAGCTTGATGTAATATTTATGGATCATGTTTATTTGTTTATCTAGATACATGCTTTGATAACTGGACCGTTTGATACTCCATACGAAGGTGGATATTTTTATTTCCTAATCCGTTGCCCACCAGATTATCCAATCAGACCTCCTAGAGTCAAACTTCAAACTACGGGTGATGGAAAAGTGAGGTTTAATCCAAATTTGTACAAAAATGGAAAAGTTTGTCTCAGCATTATAGGGTAGGTTTAGAAGTTTACAAGTAATATTTTGATTATGGGGCATATTTGACTGCAGAGTCAGATAAATATATGTTTACTTGCATAGTAATAGTAATACTTGCATGTTTCAAATATTATCTACTAAAAGTCGATCAATTAAGTACAATCAATTATGTTGTTGTAATGGTTGATTTGTGAGTTGTTCATGGTCTAGTGGACATAACCAGTATTATTGTGGTTACATGTCAGTGAAAATATGATATTTTGATTGGGAACTCTTATTGGGCTTGAACATTACTTATTTGATGTTGCTATAAAAATATAGCATGAGAAAGTTACCTAAATGTCAACTATCTTATAATTTTTATATGCCACTGTTTCCTAATATGGTTTAACACATTTTTTTACTCATTTTGATTTGTATGTGCTTGTTTTACAGAACATGGTCAGGACCAGCTTGGAGCCCAGCTCAGAGTTTATCTAGTGTTCTTATATCCATCCAATCCTTATTGAATGAGAAACCGTACCACAATGAACCAGGATTTCAAACTGTAATATTCATTTTTTTTTCAATTTCTTATATGTACCGTTAATATTTGACCGGAACAGTTTATTTTTTTAATAAGTTAGAATATAGTTAGAATGTAACTTCATTGTTTTTAGAACTGGTTGTCTGGAGTTGTTAGTTCATATAAAAATGAAATGTGTTCATTTAATGTGATACCTTTCAATTATACTTGACTTGTTTGTCTTTGAAAACATTTAATTACAAATTATTTTGATAACACATAAACTTTGATCAACACTGTATTGATTTTTTTTTTAATCATTTAAATTCGTTTTAATCCTGTTTTTGGGTAGTTTGTCTTGATTTTCTTCAAAATGAAGTAAGTGGCCAATGTAATGAATGTTTGTAAAGCCTGAATTGGACTTACATTTATTTAATCTGTTCTGTAATGTTGAATTCGCTTTAAGTAAACCTTTTTCTTAATTAGCAATATACATTTAATCTTTGAATTGTACAAGAGATGTGGTTTTGAAGCCTTGAGTCTGTCACATTGTAAACTTGCTGCTTTTTATAACTTTTAGGAAAGAAATGCTGGTGATGCAAAACGTTACAATGATATAATACGACACGAAACCCTCCGTGTTGCTGTCTGTGATATGTTAGAAAGAAGGTGCACCTGTCCTGAAGCTTTGCGGTAATAAGCATTCTGTATTACCATGTTATATAGTCTTAATACAGAAAGAGAATGAATTGTCTTACCTCCTTGTTGCTATGTGATAAGTCTTTCAATGTCGCCTAAAATCCTAATATTTTTATATACAGCATTTTCTTGAGTTATTTCCCTTGTTACAGATATTGACAAGTTATTGATATCAATTCAGTTGATCTTTAACCATATCATTGTACAAGAATTAAGCTGGTGACATTATTTGGCTTTAAGTATTGTTGCATTTTTTAGTGGAAAAAGAAGATCCTTATAGAAGACAAAGCATTAATGGTTAAAGTTTAATAGTGTTCAGATTATTTCTTTTACCAACATCTGTAACTGCTGCATTCTTAAAGTGACACTTTTTCTCTACTTATGTTTCATTGTCTATGTAATATATATGTACCATATATATAGTAGTGAAATGTTGAATAAAAAAATGTTCTGCAATATTTAAAGTTAATTTATGTACAATGACCATATTCCACTTTTTTATCTGCAAAGTATATTATTTATAATTCTTTAATGATAATATTATAAATGTATATTATATAAAACAAATGATATACATATATATATTGCATATTTAATTGACTTATTTCAGGGAGGTTATGGAGAAATCCTTTCCTGATTATTATGATTACTATGAGAGTATATGTGAGAAAAACAAACATCAACAAGGTGAAACTATGCAGGTATTGTTGTCAGTTCCTATTTATCTTAAGATTTCAGTTGTGCATTTATGTCTAATTTGTCAATATCTTCGCAATGACTTTTGATGTGCTTTAAACTATTAAGTTAATAGAATAAGTTATCCACTTACGTGAAAGTAATTGTATGTGTAAGTGAGGAGAAATAATTTCAGAATTAATATATTGAGTGTTCATACACTGCTTTAATTTTGTTGTTACTTTAAACACAATATATCTTAAAGAATAAACTTGTTTCGATGTTTAGGCAGAGGAAAATATTGAATTTGGCTTAAAAAAACAGTCACTGTACTTATGTATGAACTATGTGCTGCTTATAAAAATAATTCTTTGATGCATGTAATAATTAGCTTTTAAATGATCAAATTTTTGTAATTGTTTCTATCTATATTTTAGGACCCTTTTGGTGAAAGAAGGGGCCACTTTGATTATGAATCCATACTTAAAAGACTGGAAAGGATAAAATCATCCTTGAGTGAGAAAATGGTTGTAAGTTCTGATGACTCATCTTCTGATACTGACATAGATGCAACATCGAATGACAGATGACACATACAGTATTGTTGTAGATGATCTGTTTTATATTAGGACCAAAACTTTTAGTGCAATGTCGATTTCATTTTGTTCTACTAAGTGTTAGTGTTTATATATTCATGTATTTGTTATGTATTTGCTATATTTTGTACTGTTTATTAAGAATTTATGTATGTTTCTGCTGCGCTTGTTGTCTACTGTCAATGATTTTGTGTGAAAAACGGCTGTAAGTGATTATTTCTGCAGACAGGAAATTCTAACTATGTGCATAAATATGACAGTAGAAGCTGCAAAATTAAATCCTTATTGAAGTAACCTTTGCTATAGTTGACTGTGTTAGAAAATGAGGGTCTACCGATATAACTTTCTTCTACACACAAAAATGTGCACTTATATGATATTGAATAGATTCATCAGTTTAATTGTTAGATATTATGGTTATGGTCATGTCTTCTGAAGTACAGCTACATGGGTATGTACAGTATTTGGTTGTCAGTAAACTGCTGACACATCCAAATGTCCTTATCCTTCTTTCAGGTAAAAACATGGTACAGCTGGAAAGATTAAATTTATGTATTTTAAGTGTTAGTGTATGCTACAGTTGTTTAATTCAAGTTATAAATTGGATGGTAAAATTTTCAGGTTACATAAATGCATTCAAATAAATGAAAAATGGCATTATAGCTCAGCTATATATTTATACAAAGATGAATATGTGTGACTTTATGACTGGTAATAATTTTATATAATCAGTAAATGATATATTTGTATTTATGTGCTGTCTATATTAGATATATGTATCTTTGTAGGCAATGTTGTTTCAATTATTGTTTTATTATTTGTTTATTTGTTTTGTTTATACTTTGTGTTTTGTTTAGTTCTAATTGGTAAATCAAAAATTCGTGTTTAGTTGTCACACTCATCTCTTACTTACAGTAGATGTACATTTTTACACTAGGAGTGCATTCTGAATGCAAATGCTTTAAGTTATTGTTGTTATATGTAAATGTCTAAGATTTGATCTACCAGTTGTGGTATGGTATAAAAGTAATTCATTCTGTCGTATTGATATAATGTACAAAATACAGAATATTTTAATTACTTCAAGTTCACAACTCTGAACATTTAATAATAATGAATAGTAGTTGTCTCTGTTAGTTAGGTAGCACAAGCGTGTATGAGTATTTACCTACTGTAGTGTCTCTTTGTTTTGCTGAATTGAGTTTTATGTTACTAATATTTTTTCAGCCATGGTTTAATTTTTGGGATAAAATAGTTGTATTGTATGTTTCAGTGGTTCATCAGACAGATGATTCTTCTTGACCTGGGTCAATTTAAGAATATTTAATGTCAGATTTTTTTATTAGGGATTTAAGTTACGCCAACAGCCAAGGTCATTTTACAACTTTTCCAGCTTTAATGTTTGAGGAAAACCCCAGGCATATACCCAGGTAGAACCACATACTGTCCATAAAATAGCTGGACAGCTAACTCACATGTGATATTTGGTCCCAGGGGGATTCATGCTTTCAGTGGTTAGGGCCTGATGATTACTAGTCAGAGACCATAACCACTAGACCATGGAGTCCTCATAATGTCAGATTTTAATAAACATTGTTTGCTACTTATAGCATATTTGTATATATATTCCGACTGATTTCTGTGTGTCAGAAATTATGCATTAGTTTTATTCATGTTGTTTGTGTTTTTTTAAGTGGTTTATTAAGTATTATTTTTCATTTTGTACTCAAAGTACAGTTGCTAGGACCAAATTTAGGACCATTTCAATAAGCATATGATTGTTACAGTTCAGTCTCTTGAGTAGTGAAAATGTTTGAAAAATATTGTTAAATATTGACTAAATAATTGAATAATTCTGATATATATACTTACCTACAGTTACCCAGGATTACACTAGCCTATCATAGCATTGTTTTGATAATATTAACCATAACCGCTGTATCAAGCATTTTGACTAAACTTTCTTGGTGCTCATGCAAGAGAAAAGAAGAAGCACTTGTTTCATTTTTAATCTTACGATGCAGTCATCCCAGTTGATGTTTTTATAAGCACTTGCAATTGTCAATTTTAATTGGCATTTGACAAGTGTTCAGCTATTCATATTGTTTTATTTTTGTGTATTGAGAACACAATCTTGTTAATTTCAATGGTGCTTTATTCTTACACAAAAGTAATGATTTTGAAAAGACAAATTGGTGATATATTGCCTTTAAATTTTTGACGAAAGGAATTACTAACATTATGCTTTCTGGGAGAGATTGTACAATGTTTTTTGTTAATACATTATGCACATTTTGTTTTTCGTTATCCTTTGTTTTGTATTTTCTATACAATTGTTTGATACTTTACTGTATGATTAATAAATTGACAATGTTACTAATGTGTACAACGCGTGAAGTTTTGTTTTTTAAGTTGTTTCTTTCTAAATAATTTTCTAGACTGATTCTGGATATAATTGAAGCAACATCACACAAGTATTGTGTTTGATAATGCAAAAATGCAGGAGAAAATGCCATGCCAAATCAGATATAAAAAATATATACCAATTTTTTGTTGAATGTTTGTGACAAAATATTTTACTTTACTGGTAGTTTCTTTGTTGTTTGGGGTGTAACTTTTCCAGCTATTGCAGTTGAGGTAAACCCCAGGTGTACAATAGGTAAAACCATCAACCTTCCTTAAGCTAACTGGACAGCTTCCTCACATATGAAATTTGCGTGGTCCCAGGTGGGATTCAAACAGTGGTGAGGGGCTAGTGATTACTGGTCAGGGACCATAACCACTGGAGCCCCCTGGTTTAGTTTTTGTCATGATATAATTATAAATTTAACAATTTTTAAGAACTTAAAGTATGTGCATAAGTATGTACATTTGTATTGTCTGTGATGATTGTTGCTGTACAATTTTGTTTGAATTGAATGGTATACTACATGTTTGGTACAGAAAGTGAATTATTCATGCTGCTAACTTCTAGTGGCTTATGCATGCCTTGTAGATCTGTTTTTATGTGTATAATTGTAATAATAGCAATAATAAATGATTCATTAATCCGTATTAATTGTTTGATTTTACTGTTAAGTGTCACATGTGACAGTTTGGAGGAAAAATGTGTAGAAAAAGCAAATGTACAGGTGTGTGGTTAAACCTGCTGCTAAGATATACTCAGCTACAAATGTATCAAGTTCTGAGTTACTGAAGTATGTGTGAATACACTTTAAGGCCAAAAAAATGTTAATTTGCTGTTATGCTACCCAAACTTAAAAGTGAGTCAGTAGGTATTTTTGGGTTTTTTTTTGGGGGGGGCTTACATTTTTGAGGGGCTTGTACTGAAAACAAATGCCTGCATTTTTTTGTCAAAAAGTTACTGAAACTTTTTTGGGGCGGGGGGATTTTTGTGTTACTGCAACCCAACCATTTTTTATGGATGGCCTTAGTGTGGTCGTATAATATTGATTGATTTAATTTCAGGTCATTGAATAAAGATGGTAACACATTGCAGAATTTAACTCATGGTTGTTCAATCCAATACAAATAGGGACAAAACTGGAGTAGTGTGTTACCTTATATAGCAATAACATAGTATTGATGATTGATCCGTGGACAGATGTTGCTGTTGTTGAAAAAAATAGTGTGTTAAAACAGCACAATTATAAAAACCTAAAAAGTTTATTCCTAGATTAGGTATTGTTGTTTTCGCAAGCTTCCTTTTAGAGCTTCCTCACATGTTTGGTCCTGGAAGAGATTCATACACACAGTGGTGAGGGGGCTTAGGTGATAACTTGACCACACTTTGTTTCATATTTAGTTACTCTAATCTGGAACTATTTGAATGGCCCTGCTTCAGTACTTACCTAGCTATTTTAACCAAGAATGATCGGTTTATGCACATTATGATCTTCAGATGGTCTTGGTATTGAAATGAACAATTGGTGCAACTCTCATATAATAATCTCATTTCTTTAAATATGGCTAATCTTATTATTCTGTAAAATATATTTTACATGTTCTTCCAAAACATAATATTACAGTATTCTTCGTTGATCGAATAATATATATAGAATAGGCTTGTTTTTGTCACGACGTCTATGATCACGCGGTTGACCCCCTCCCCCGAAAAGTACAACCTCTTCCGTTACTGCATTTGTCATACGTCGAGGGAATACCTATAAGCCTCGTTTTAGTACTTGACAGTTCTCATATGACGTCATAGGAGGTTCCCGTATCAGCATGAAAACAAACATTTGACATAGGTAAAAGAAAACACAAAAATCCAGCTTTGATGTTGAACCGGTGCCAAAGCAGTTTATGGGAGAGAAAAACTGTTGCCAAGGTTACACCTGTGAAAAGCAAGCATCCCATTGGCTAATACATGGCAGATTTAACTTTGAAGCTGATATGGTACCGACTCGGTGAAACATATTCAAAGATGGCGGAAGCCGGGGCTAACGTGCAGAGCTGGTTTAGCTGGGAAGAACATTTCTTGGATTTTTTATTAATATTTTGGATTTCGGCCGGTCTTTTGATTGTAGGTGTGATTAACTCCCTAACTACATTCTTTGGACCTTTGCAACCCCGGATTTCGTGGGACAAATCCAAGGATGGAGCATCCAGTAACAAGGCTGTATCGCAGGGACCCCACGCTCCCGAGTCGACATTCTGGTTAAACTCGGCTCTCAACTGGTTCTACTTGCATTATGAACAGTTCCCACAGTTTGTTAATGCTTGGGTAAAGTCGCTAAATGAACAAGCTGTTAAACTCGGGGTAGGTACATATTTCTATCCAGTATCAAATTAAAAGTAATTAAATTTTAATTAACATCGTATCTAATTTCGTGTCTTTTGTTGCCATGGTAACACATTTGTTGCCATGAAGTTTTTTTATTTAATTAACATATTAATTTCCTTGTGATCTGATTCTGATTTGTTATGAATTCCCTTACTGATTGAAATTTTAATTGGAAAATGATTGAAGTTAAGTAAAGATCGATCAAAACTATTTTCATGTTGGTTTCAGCTCATAATGATGGTCAAAAAGATACACTAGTCCATGTACTAACTCCCGTCTCTAAATAAACTATTGGTCTAGACTTTGTTTTAGTGTCTATGAAAACCCCAGACTAACTAAGGCTAGTAAGAATGCATGTGGCAAATATCTACAGACATACTTAGATTAATGGATAATTTTATTTTTTATTAAATATCTACATACAATTAATAATTTATGTAGATGTCTACACAGTACACTGTATTTAAAAGTCTATCATTCAGGTCAAAGGGGAACTTCTATAGTACATCAATGTACCTGTGAACTCAGTAATCACTCATTACCTGCATGTTAACTACCAGTATGCGTAAATCAATCATGACGGAAATAGATAATTTATGCGGAACTTTTTTTGCATGACCTTGAGAAACTGATGTCATTAACAGACTTGCGAAAACAACAGCACTTTTTATTACAACTTGAGATCATACTTCAGTTGTCATTATGCTGCAAGCAGAATTTATATTATATATTTATTCCATATAATATTATAATAGCTTATGATGTATTTTAATTATTAGGAATTAGGGACTTGCTGCTTTATAATAATTCAATCTGACTGGCTAATTTTACTAAGCCAGTTTGAATAAAAAAATAATATCATAGTTTGGCTTGATGAGTAGAAGTGAATTATCATAAGAACTGATTGGCAAGAAAATAGTGTGTTTAGGGGAACCAGACCCTACCTAATAAATTCTTATCCCTAGACTTTATTAAAAAAAATCCCAAATGTTTGGCTGTTGTTAACTGATTTTTAATAATTATAATGATTGAAGTCAGATATATGATTTTACTGGAAATGAAAACTTGGTGCCTACCCATCCTTGCTGTTTTCAGACCATTGACATAAATACTGTTCACACATGATCTTTTCGGCCTCTATCTACATAAATATAGTAGATATATTTGTATCATGTATTTGTACTGCTTCCTTGTAGACATCAAGGCGTATGGTATGTGTAACAATGACAATACTTGGACATTGTGTTTATACACTGACAATATAAGCCACAGTCTACCATTATCATTATCTGCCATGATAAATATGGTAAATAATTTGCACTGACATCAGTACTTATAAATATGGCAGCCTGTTACTCCTCAAGGAAATCTCTTGTCTTGTGTATAAATTATGATGATAATAGTCAGTATGTTTATCTATTCACAGTCTGTTGTATAACTTGCTATAAATTCAACATACTTAATCTGAATCTTCTTTTTAATGTGCTAGTATTCTAACTGTTTGTTTTCTGGGTATACCGGTAACTGTAACTATAAACTGATTGTAGTTTTGGGGGGTCCCACACAGAAAATGCCAAGGGCAAATTCCGAGTCGGAAGGGGTCCCATAGATGCGGTGGTCACTCTCAATGCGAGTCTCTTGGCTGAATATTGCGTCAGGGACGCAAGAAACATGCGTCAGGGAAATCCCTAATTTTGTATAAACAGATTCTCAAAGTCAAACCTAAATTTCTTGGCATTAACCATCATAAAGGTTATTTCTTCCTGATCTGTGAATATTTCTACCAGTCTCTCAGGCAAGAGACAACGTTACGTGAATTAAGATCATTTGCTTCCAATTTCTGTCAATTATTAGCCCTGTGGGACTTGCAGTGAAATGTCTTCCTAGTTTGTAATCACTTGCTTGAACACAGCTATTATCTAGAAACTTGGTGAGCTGTGTTTATTAAGATGTGGCTTATTTCAAACATACTTTTGCAGTCTGAAGCCTTGAATTCTAGATATGCTGCATACTTTCTCTACCAGACTTATTTAAAAACATATATAGTCAAGAGATGTTGCATTGTGGGGGATTCTGCAGGAGGGGATTTCATTGGCACATTCTTTACCAATCCATTTTACTTTTAGACATTTTGCAGACTGATACATTAATCATTGTAAGCCTGGGCCTAGAAACAGAAAAGTTTAATGTCAGGTTAATATTTGTGTATTAGCTGCCATGCAGTCATGTTGCATGCTTTGATCGGTGTACTTTTAGGTCTTTGATTATATAGGTCTATTTTGATTTATTTTTTCTTCTGTGGGGTTTAACATTGGTACCTACAGCGGGGGTCATTTGGTGACTTTTCCCCACTTCAGCGATGGAGAAAGAACCCAGGTGCACACCTGGGTAGGACCACCAATATCCTATTAGCTAGATGGACAGCTTCCTCACATGTGAAATTTGTTCTGTCTAATTGCATGGGATTCAGAACACAGCAGTGAAGCTAATGATAATTAGTTACAGACCTTAACCACTTGAATACTCGACTTAATCATTCCAGAACACTACATTAAATTTCAGTTTAGTATTTACTGCAAATGAAAAAAAGCCAATGTAAAAATAGTTTGTGGGTTGTTTACAATAACGTCTGCTCCTATCATTTAAGCTATTGTTGCAAAGGTCAATGCACACTATAATCTTGTTTAACGCTGAAGGGCAAAATGTAATAATAGATATTATTATGATTAATTTGTCCAATTTGTGTAAGGTTTTTGGATTTAGTTTTGGGTATTTCTCTCATAATACAAATATATCTAATTTTGGGGTATTAATGTTATAATATTATACCATCAACCCTGCTTTTTTTTCAAAAGTTGAATTTTTGTTGGTATGTGTTGAGGTAAATGCTGCCAAACTGTTTTGTATACAGTTAAATGTACTTAGTTATCAATACATATTATATGTGTATGACATATCACTCTCAGATCTGACCTCCTCACACATGTTACTGAAGTGTAGATTATAGATTAATATAATGCTATGTTTTTCTGTTATTCACAGTTTCCTGATGGTCACATTGTGGATATATCAATAATAAATTCCAATCAGTGCCATGTGGTTGTAACCTCCTCTTTATGTCTACATCCAGTCACTTACCTTATTGTGCTGAATGAACAAATTGTGAATCAATGATTTCACATTGCAGTATACCAAACTCACCCTAATAAATGCCCTCCAGATTCTACACGTCATGCAATTTTCGGTTTGTCTGGCATTTGTTTGAAAGAATTTTAGGCTCATTGAATGTAGTTTGTAGAATTATAAGAGTGTTTATAATGAACCACAATTCCTCATTTTTCTCTGAAAAAGTAAATTGGGGTTTAATTAAGGGAGCCATGTTTATTTGGGCAATTTTGGTACTTGTATCACTCAGATTATAATCTCATATCAGTGTACATACATACAATCTATGTAAAACCTGTATAATACTGTCTAAAGTGAGCTATGATTTATTCTGACTGATAAATGAGTTCTAACTTCAGCTATTATTGACTTCCCCTGGGATTTGCTGTAGTTTCTCTATCATGAATAATCTCTAATAATTGTGTGCAAATTATGATTTTTATCCACCATCTGTTGATCTGGTTTACCCCCAGACAACTTGTCTCTTCAGACAGTTCTTAGCTGTCTCTTATATGAAGAGATTTTGAACCTATAAGAATTAGTATGATCCAAATCATTGGTTTCTTGAAGCACTTTTTACTCTGCATATCTTAACCATTGATATAACAATAAATTGTTATTGAATAAAGAATATAATGATGAAACATATGACATAACATATTGTTAATACTAAGTTGAAGTATAAACTCAAATGTAAGTTTAGTGTTATTGATTGACTGGCTTTGTGGATATAATTATGGTTGTCTGCAGCTTAAATTTAGTTCCCATAAGGAAGTTATTAATTACCAACTATTTCCTATTTAATGCCCCTTTAATAATGATGCCCCAACCATTTATTCAGAAAAATCTTAATGTGACATACCGGTAAATGCTTTAACAGTAGTTTTAATCAATCTGGA
This sequence comes from Lutraria rhynchaena, assembly GCA_008271625.1. Taxonomy (NCBI): domain Eukaryota; kingdom Metazoa; phylum Mollusca; class Bivalvia; order Venerida; family Mactridae; genus Lutraria; species Lutraria rhynchaena. The sequence continues at coordinate 1,757,995 of VIBL01000056.1, read as the reverse complement.
TTTTTCCCAAACATTTTTCTCATAGAAACTCAACAAATTTGAAAAAGATTCTGTAAAATGTACAACCCACTGTGGCATTTATTAGGGAATAGTGGGTGTAGCAAAGAAACTTGTATCGGTTGATGACTTTTGAGCATTGATTTGGTCAGTTGACATATATGACACAAAACTGGACCCACTTGTAAAATGCTGGTGTACCAAAAGTTGACTTATTTTCTTATGTACATGAAAGACAAATATTTCTAAGCCAGCATTGGTCAAGGTGCTGTACTAATTGATACATTCTTGTTAAGTTAGTCTGTCTAATCAATTGTCTGGCTATCTATCTAGCTGTTGCAGGGAAGACTAGCAAGTGTGTTTTTTACATAATTATGAGTTTATCATGGGAGCATGCACTCACATAAGTCCTTAGTATTGTCTAGATGCCTGCATTCTTGTCTGTACTACAATTACTCATATTGACATGGTTAATTGAATTATCATGCCATTCATTAATTACTATGTAATCTTGGACAATGTGGCTGTGTTAACCTGTGTGCCATGTCTGGTCATCTAGTGATTGTCTGTTTGGTGTACGAAATGTAGTGCAGTTTGGCTTTCTCTGTTTTGTATACACGAGGTCCAGTTATGTGACTGTCACAGCAGTATTTAGGCCCTCATGGGATATTGGTGTCATCATACTCTTTGTTTGTTTGGTATTTAACATCACACCAACCACCAGGGTAATTTGGCAACTTTTCCAGCTTTAACAGAGGAGGTAGACCCCCCAGGTGTGCACTTGGCTAAAACCACCAACTTTCCTAGCTGTGCAGCTTTCTCTCACATGAAATTTGTCTGGTTCTGGATGGGATTCAAATGCAGAGTGTTGAGGAGCTTGTGATTTAACTGGTAACCCAGTTCCTGGTTACAATTGGAGAATACCTGGTACCTGAGCCTGGGCATTTCTGTTCTCTCCCTGGTACCAGTTATTGTATAATGCCTTGTGTGAGGTATTTGTTTATTGACCTGTGCTGATTACTTTTATCACATTCTAATATTAACAATGATATGATGACACATTGAGCCTCTATCAGTAATTGAATTCTTGCTTTGATGTTGTTTAATCCTCACATTTGCATGATGGGTGACATCGCAGTGACAGCTAGATATTTTTGTGGTGTATGAGAGTAAACATTGTACTACTCAGAATTTTAATGTTGCAAATATTGCAAAAGAAATAAGGCCGAAAAAAGAAATACTTGTTTTTTTGTGAACATCTCCATAAAAACATAGATTCGAAGAGTCTGCAGAATATTTTTTCGAATATATAAATAATTTCATAGTTTGAAAATGAAAATATCAGCAAGTAAGTTGGACCGAGGCCTAAAGACATCAGGATCAGTAGGGTTAGTGGAAACCAGAAACTTTGTATTTTGCTGAAGAAATAGTCTTTAATGTCATTTGTCTACACCCCTGCCTTTTTCTTCATCAAAATTTGTGCATCAAAAGTCAAAAGTTTATCCTCTTATAGTTCACCCATAAACAGCTCATAAATATTTGAAGTGCTGAGCATTAATCAGAGTATTGTGTATGATCTTGAATATATAAGTGCTACCTCTTATCTAAGTTATGTGAATGACTATGCATATCCTATCCAAATTTTAACTCATCTAATTTACCTCCATTATTGAAGAGTTTGAAGAGTTTATAACATGAATGGTTATTTGATATTGCATTATAGTCAGGCTCAAAAGCAAGAACCACAAAACCAGTCCCTGTCTCAGATATATTTAACCTTTTATTTATTGCATGCATAGATATATTTCCTCTAAAGTCTATTTTCTGCTAATTACTGTTTTATCTGCAGTCATACATTAAAATGTATAAATTTCAAGTCCGTCAATATTTTAAATCAAATTGAACAACTTTTAATGGTAAGGTAAGTAAGTAATCATTTGCAATCAAACCTGTGTTTGTGGCCACTTCCAAATAAAGACCACTCTGTGATTAAAGGCCATTCTTTGAAAATATGTTACTGACCTCAGAATAAAGGCCACCTGTGAATAAAGGCCACATTTTGTATAATCCTGATAGCAGCGTTTGTTCACAGGTTTGACTGTATTTTGTTCACATTGTACACTTATACTGAATATGATAAGCTGGAAGGAAGAATGAAAAAAAAAATTGCAATTTCACCCAAAAAAATTTTAGTCAGTGGATTCTTGAATGAGTCCGTCTATTTACAGCGACTATTTTTTAAGGATTCCCTTACATTTAAATATTCAAGAAATTTTAGTTCCAATCATTAATTATACAGAATTTGTAAAACGCCCTACCCACTGAATTTTGATTGATTGTGTGGATTATAAACAGATGTTGCACTGTTTCTGGTTGTTGATCATAACACTGGGCTGCTGTGATACAATGGACTCCATAGCATCAATGTAATTTATTTCTGCAGAACAATTTCTGATACACATAACACTTTATCTGCTTAGTTTTGCAAAATACATTTCTAGGTGAAAACTAAGCTTTCATTTGTTCCATGTTTCTATGGCAACTTACACAGTTAGATTGGAAGAAATCTACATAACAACTCCTGGAAACTATAATTCCAAGACTTACAGAAAATAAACATTATATCTTCCCAAGAGTTAGAAGCATTCAGGTTTACTGTTTGCGCAGATTTACCAACCACTAAATGCTTAAAGCTATAAAGCTGGAAATTGATAAATGTTTTACAATGGGATTATGTTGGTATTGAAATAATACATTTAGGAAAAAAGATTACTGTTTAAGGTTGATGATTTTATTGTTTGTATACTATACTGTAAGCATGTACAAGGCTTGGTGGACGATTGTTTAAAACTACCTGAATTCTCATTTTATGTTTTACCTATAAATTTTATATATTCATTGTTAAACTCCAGTTCTTTATTTAAACAGTCTGTATCAGTTTGCCATAAATTTGATGCAGGTGTTTAAAGTATGTGTTTTATGGAGGTTTATAACATCAGTAAACCATGAATACAATAAGGGATGTAGAAAAATGCTTTTACATTTAAAGTATACCTCATAAAAAATGCAGGGACTTTAAACAATAACTATTTATACAGTAAAACCCTATTATTGAGACCACCTTTGGGATCCACAAATCAATGATAATAATGAGGCAGTCTAGTTATTAAGTTGAATTATAGGGAGGTTAATGAAAGCCAGTTCGAAACTAAGTGGTCGTTATAAGAAACTGTGGTGGTAATATTGAGGTGGTAGTTGTGCGAGGTTTTACTGTACTCTGCTTATTTTCCCATTCCATGGAATGATTTTATACATGTTTTGTTCATTGTACAGTAAAACCACGAGGAGTCATCAGAACAGACTTAATGCTTGAAATAAATGTGGTGCTTGTAATTACAAGGTTTTGTTTGTATGTGGAAAAATTTACTTGACTAATAACCAAGAAATTGATGGGACTTTAAAAACCTCTTGTGATTAGTTGGGTGCTTGTGATATTGATGCTCCTAATAATGAAGTTTTACTGTATTTCAAACCGGGAACACCCTGAAGTATTTTGCTAATTTATCATTAGTTGCAGTTCCTTTAGATGTTATTGTACAGACAACAAATTTATGAACTTAGAACAAAAGGGAGATAATCTAAAAATATAGAGTTATGGTAATTGTACTATATATAATTGCACTTATGGGTTTTTATTTTTAATTCTGTAATTTGTTTAGTTTTATTGTATGGCGATAAATATATGATGGACAGACTGACAGACAAACAAACATACTCATGTACAGATTGCTCTTCAATAACTTCCATTATTAAAGAGTTGATTAAAAAAATCTTTCAGAATTTTTATTTTTGTATGAAGAAATTATTTCTCAATCCATACATATATATATGTATAATTTCTTTGTTTTAGACATACAGTCAAACCTTTGTTTGCCACAACCTCCGAATAAAGACTACCCTGTGAATTAAGGCCATTCTTTGAAAAACCGTCTCTGACCTCTGAATACAGGCCATCTGTCATTAAAGGGCACAATTTGTCTTTCCCAAAGGTGGCCTTTGTTCACAGGTTTAACTGTATGTATCTGTTTCCGATTTAAGTTTGCACCATTATTCATATGTTGATAGCAGTAATATATTAATTGTCAGTAATTCTACCGTAAGCTGTCTGTTAAGATTCAATGTCTCATCTGTTCTTTTATAAAAAATAAGGATGAAACTCTTTGCTTCAAAAGAAATATTTACCATACAACCTTTGAGTATGTATGGTTATTACATTAAGAGATTAATTATGACTAAAAAATCGTTACTGAATTTTGATTCTGTATGAATCATGTTCATGAAACAAGAGTTTTTATATTGTTCTATGTATGAGAGTACTTATTTTATTGTTTGATTTTGTACAACTTAATTACAATGAAACAAATATTGTCCATTTTATGTGGTTACTATTCTGATTTCCTGTTGGCTCTATGATCTTTATTGTTGAATATAACTGTAAAACAATTAGGTAATATCCTGTGTTACCAAATGTTCCCTAATAAATGTCCTCCTGTGATTGCTCTTTCACTCTTTTTCTGAAAAAAAAGTTAATTGTACCTCACCATACACTAGTGTTTCCTGCATGCCATTTTGTGTTCTATAGCAGGGTACTTATGGGGCACAGTTTGAACCTTGCCAGTCAAGTTGACAATCATGTTTTTGTTTGTAGTGAAACTGATATTACTTATCACTGTGTTGTGTGAAGAGCTATTACAATCTGTGCAAGAAATCAAAATATTTCCTGGATTAAACATGAATTTTGTCGTATATCAGAAAAACATTGGATGTAAGAACTTATATTGCTTAATAATTTTAAGGTTACAGTTAATTACTTCACAGTTAAGGCTGTTTGGATGCCTCAATATGGACTCATGTATTCATAAACTGTGTGTCTTTCGACTGTGTATAAAACAGGGACAAGTCATTCACAATTTATAAAAGTTACTTCAAACTTAGAATGCAATGATAATTATCAAAATCGGCCATCGAAAAAATTGTATTTGACCGACTGCAACAAAAAATTCAAAATTTGAATGATGGATTCATTCTACTTAGTGGTTTTATACATTTGTCATGCATAAGATAAGATAAAATATGTTTGTTAAACATAAACATTGGGATGCTTCCAGGATAAAAAATATCTATCAAGCTTAGACTTGTGACCCAACAAACTCAGAGATAACAAGCATTTGTTCTTGATCTTCAGTTTTTATTCGGGAATATTTTGTTTGTGGTTGATTGCTACTTTAATGTATGGCGAGAATGATTTGTTTGGTTGAAACATTTACTGATGAAAGTTATTAACTCATGAACAAGGCTGTCCTATTATATAGATATATATTATACATGTCTGACACATTGTTGAAGGGCTTTGTTCTTTTTGCTAATTTCTACTGAAGATAGAGGGTTTTTTTATATTAAGTCCAAATAAACAGAGGATGGGGTCAGAAGTATCTCTATTCAATATTAATTACAATTACATTGCTGTTCATTTGGATTTTAATCTGATTCATTATTTTGGTAAATTAATTTGGTGCACCATTGGTGTATAGTGCTTACTAGATAATTGAACTTTCTACATGGTTCAATGACTTGATTTCTTTTGCATATTTCTGCTGGGTTCAAGGTCAGGTCAACTTTATAGCACAGAATTATCTGGAATTATCTTGTATTGTTTCTGTATCTGGTTATAATGCTGAGTCATGCCATTGTTACTTACCACACATTGTTCCTGATTCTTATATCAGTCATTTCTTATATCTCAGTGTAACATAGTGTTTGTTACACACAAATCTTTTATTATGCCAGAAAAAAACAGACTGATTGCTGATTTTGGATTCTGATTGTAATTGATATGAAGTTGCTGGAACAAAAATTAACATTAACTGAAGGCTTAGTTGTAGATGTTTCTTACATACATATTTTGTTATTGTGCTGTGATAAACCATGTGTTACCGGCTTACAGGACACTACCCCAACTTAACACCAGCTAACAAGACACCACCCCACAACTTAACACCAGCTAACAAGACACCACCCCAACTGAACTCCAACCAGACTGAACCTAGAATCTTAATTGTGTCATCAAATTTGGAAATACATATATTGCAACTGTCAGGCAACAACCTTCAACTTCTGAGAACCAAGGCTACTGCTCTGACCTGAATGAGCCACAGAATTGGTTACTAGAAATCAGTTTGAATGTCACATTGATGAAAATTGATGCCACACCCTTCTATGGTTATTGATTGGTGAACATCGTTTCAGAATCTCATTAGTTGCTTTACTTTTCTATCCTTTCCTTTCATTAACATCTCCCATATCTTCTTGTTATAATCAGCTCATTTTATTTTATATTGATTGATAATTCCTTGTTAATTGTCTATTTCTTCCTTGTCAGTCTTAGTTTGGTGATAAATTCTTAATGCTTATAAACTATTATTTTGTGGACTGGTATAGGTAGATATTTTGGCTTTGCATATTTTCTGATGGCATAGTTGATAATTAGACATGTAATTAAGCTCATAGGTATGTTATGTTACTACACCTATTATTGTGAGAATGTATTTCTGTCTGTATGAAAACACTTAAGATTTTACCTATAAAATTACTGGAGTCTTTTCTTCTTCCTCCTGTATCTGTCATGTTGCCAAAATCACATTATATTTGTGTTAAACATTCCAGATAACAATGGCACTTCATACATTGTGTGATAATGGCAGGGGGGAAATAGAATGAAAACAATTTCAATCTGTATGCTATTACACATTATTTTCAATTTATTTACAGTATACTGAATATTTGATATCGTAGGTCTAGTGGTTATGATGTCTGACTAGTTATAACTAGACCCTCACCACAGCAAGTTTGAATTCCATCCAGGACCAGACAAATTTCATACATGAGAAACCTTCCAGCTAGCTCACAGAAGGCCAGTGGTTCTGTCTAGGCTTATGCCAGGGGTCTTCCTGCACTGTTTAAAATGAGAAAAGTTGTTGGTACAATGTTAAACCTCTGAGAAAGAATAAAAGATTGTGCATCTTTGTTGTTAGATTTTCGCACTAATTAAATGATTCTCTTAAATTAAGCATACATTATTCTGCAGTTAGGATTTACAGATTTGACCAGCGTGGACATTGTTATAGCTATCACCAATACACACCAGGAGAACATCTCAGAAAGACTGATTTATATAGAGCCACAAACATGATGTCCACAATGATTACTGTCCAATTTGTTTGAGCTTCCTAATATGAACCTAAATAACTAATTTCTGATCTAGACCTCACAGGTGGACAGACAAACAATAAAACAAATACACACCTCTTAATTGCAAAAATTGGCTATAAATATTTTTGTTCCATTAGAATTGTCTGTATGACATAATACTTAGTCTGTATGAGAACAATGTCTGATGTTAATCAACCATTTTTTACTGTGAGCTGCAGGGATAATGCATACCTGAATCTATGTTTTGTTTATGATAAACAATGCTTTGTTTAATTTAATGGGGAGAAATGACAGGTATGTTTGATTTATTAATTATTAGATATCAATTTATTATGCTGTAAAATTAAACCCTCAGAAATGAATGGGAATATAACTGCCACGTAACAGTTGGAAGTCTTAATGTAACCATCAGAATATCTGAAGTTATAATTCCTACAGACAATGAACAAGATGGACTTATGTTGCCATTCCATTTGCTAAGATTTTATACCCAGGATTTCCAAAATTATTATTACCCAAAATTTAGCACACAGATTTTGGGAACCTTATAACTTTTAAAAGTTTCTGTGATAGAAAATGATTTATTAACATGAGATAATTATTTCAATTATCAGTTATTGCTCCTTTAAATTTGCATTGAAGTCTATGGAAGTATCCAATCTTTCATCAAGGGCAACAACTCCTACAAATTTTACAAATGTATTGTAAAATAAGTCAAAGTATTTAGGGAAACTATCAAAGAAATAACAACAGTTGGGCAGTACATGTACTATTTAATAATATTAAAATCAACATCTTTAGTTGGATGTCGTGCACTGACACATAAAAAAGTACAGCTTTATGGACATAATATACTTCAGCTTCATAAAGTCCTTGGGTTGACATTTTTTGGATTAGTTCTTTGACTGTGTTCCACCAAACCTGTTCAGAAAGCTCAGCTTAAATTAAGTAACAGTAAACGTTGCATGGTCCTTATTGAAGATGGTCTTTATTCTGGGGTTAAAACTGTGTCCAAGGTCATTTGTCTTCCTCTGTTGATCATCTATATGGTGAAATGATGGCAATCACTTGCGGAGAACAAGGTTATTCCTGGTAAAGAATCCAGAAAACAGGTTACTGAGGCTGACTGTTCGCTAGTATTTAACTGAAATACTATTGAAAACAGGAGAAACGCTAGTGTTGCAACATCGATTCAAAATCATAATTGATTATCGGTTGCGATCGGTTGCAACATCCTATGCGATTTTCTGATTATATGATCGGTTCTAGTGTAGTAGTGTAACATAAGTAGACCACTAGTGTTTGATTCTATTTAAGCACCCTTTGGTTCATAGTCATCCTCTTTATGCTTTATGCTAGTTGGCATTGTAACATATAAGCATGGTGAATGGAGTGTGTTATCCATACGAACCATTAACAAGGCTCTATTAACATCAAATGACTTGGGGTGGTCAAGTATTTGTTTTTCGTCTCGATCGACGATCCGCTATCTTTTTTTAAACAACGCGAGTGATTTCTCTTGAGTGAGCATTCAGTTTGAGGCATCAGTAGTTAGTTACAGTGCCTAAATGAGATAGACCGATAATCGATTATGAAAAACTGCAATCGATTATCGGAATCGGCAGATGTTTTCACACCGCTAATCGATAGTATCCGATTATCGTTTCATCACTAAGAAATACATAAAAAGATATCAATGTTTTATTTTTATTTAACATAATGTGCAATACTTGATATGATGTTGCATTAATTGGTAACCCCCTGACTGTGACTGATATATTCCATTATCTAGAATTCAATCTGTTTGGAGCTTCTTTTCAGTCCTCTTCTACTCAATCATCTTCGTGATAAACTCATGAATTTATGTACGGTTGTATTGCCTGAATGCATATTTTGTGTTCATGGCTTCATAAAAGTGATTTTTCATCTCTGGAAACTCTCATGTATACTTGTGCATAAGTGCATAAGTATGTTTATTGTAATGAAGTTTTTATCCTGGTGCAAATTATGTTCAGTTTAAAGTACTTTTGAAGGCAGTTTTACTGTCTTGATGGTTTGCTTTATGTATGTTGTTGACAATTAGTTCCACACGGTAAACCAGTGCTTTTGTACATAGCTTTGAACTATTGATGTTTAGAAACAAATTTGCCAGCTTGCTATTTTCTGTGAATATTCCTAATGCTTCCTGATATCTCCTATTTTACCTGTTTTACCCAATATCACAGCAGATATTCAAGGTTTATATCCAGTGAAATAAATACCAGGGTTATTTTACATACTCTTACTTATTGGTGTAAATGCCTCGTTGTTTTATGGTGCAAATATATTAGCTGGTTGTTTGTGGTAGTGTTGGTTGAGATATTTTAGGATTTGATGGAACAAACACAAGCTCTTGTTGGCATTTAAGAGAAAATCATAGATAATGCTTGAATCTCCAGGTACTTGTATCTACAATACGTAGGTCAGTTACCTTGGTTTATACATGCTTGTCTGAATGTGTGTTACCCTAGTCATTGGGTTGTTGTGGTTACAATTACATATTTGTCTCTATTTGTCATAGCTCAGTCATTGTGTAACTTTCTTTATTTTATTGATTATAATACCTGAGTATGTCCCTCTCATCAAGTTTTAGTGCAGGATGAAGGCTTTTACTTGGAACTTAAGCCAAATGCTGAGCATTTATGTCTCCTACACACAGGAGTTCTCATAGATACGAGTCCATGAAGGAATGTTCATACATGTGATACTGGAGGCTTAATGAAAAAGTCTTGTGAAATAGTTTGGTTTGATCGGATTGTGTATCAACAAGTTGTGATTTTTTTGCAATTTTGTGAAAGGGTCTGGGTCTGATCAAATTGGTGTGAATTTTTAGGTCCGGCTTTGGGAAAAATGTCTTTATTTCTGATTGGGAAGGGTATATTTACTGGACACAAAAAAAGGAAAAAATTGCTGACAAGGCACGTGCCATGAGATATTTAATCATGGTACCTCATGCTCCAAGTACTATAGTACATGTCTGGACATAAAAACAACCTTCAATATTTTTGTGTAAATTTCTATGTGTTGGGTGGGTTTTGGGATGGTCGTGTGAGATTTTTTTGTGTGGGTTTATCTTTCTAGACATCATTTTCTTGAATTTATCCAAGATCTTAACTGGATACTGAAACAGTGTAACTGCTGATCAAGTGAAATTTTATGTTTAGCCTGAAAAAGGTGCAATATCTTAGACATGATGAATTGATCTTTAAATTGTACTGGCATTTTTGTAATATATTGATGTAAGTGATTCCAGATATAACTCCGTACTTCTATTAAGACTCTTTGATGATTAATTACATTCTCTGTATATGAATTATTAATTCTATTATAATTGTATACATCATGTAAATTTTATATATTAATTACAGTAATCTTAAATAAATTGGATGCTTGTCAATAATTATTATACAGGTGATAAATCTGTGTCTTATATTTTTTCATCCTTGAAGACTTATGTATCTTTCTTAGAAAGTGATTACTTGGGGAAAAAGCTATTTGTTGGATGATATTTATATGGTATATAAAAAAAGTCTTTTTTTGCTGATATTAATTGCAATAATTACTGAAATGATTAAATCAGCATAGTGCTCATTAATTTAGTGTCAAATTTAAGGTTCTATTTTTTTAATTGATCTTCATTCAGTGTGTATTTTTTGTTGAGGACATGTTTAAAATTTTATTTGTTCCCATTTTCTGACCCCTATTTGTAATGTCATATTCTGGAAAATCTTACATAGTTACCGCCTGAATATTAAGATAACCTTATTATAATGACCACTTATTTTCTTACCAATTTTCAATAACTCCCCTATAATTCAGCTTGATAATGAGACCACCTCATTAATACAATCAATTTTTGGGTTCTGAATGGTCTCAATATCGAAGTTTTACTGTGTAGGTTTTTGTTTGGTCAGTTGGCCATTTTTCTGAAAGAATAATTATCTTTTAAAATCTCCAAAGATGTTATCGTACAAACGTAAAATGCCAACTATACGATAAGACACTGGGGTTGCAGTTTTGTTTGTATGTTAGTTCTTGTACTGCAAACAAATTAAGTATTTTAAGTTGTTTAGAAAAAAACTTTATTTATTCAGAAACTAATTCTTTCAACTAAAATATTGCTATCAAAGAGACAAATTGTTTGTTTGCGAAATCCCCTGACCCAATTTTGTTTAAGCAATTTGACTAACAAGATCTTATTTCCAGCTTTTCACTTTCAGTAAATGTATTTAATGTTTACAAAAAATTGTCTGCTAACCTACTCACTGTTAATTTTCTAGTGGAAAATATCAAACTTTGAATCCTGTTTAAGTATTTCTGTACTGTTATATTTTATTGTTATAATGCATTAATTGTGATACATGATGGCAATGCATTTTTTTTAATTTCAGGGCCCTGTGCAATTAAAATTTGAAAAGGTTCAATCTGGGAGTTTGCCGCCAAAATTTGGGGAGGTCACACACGATGCTGGGCCAGAAGATTTATATGTAAGTAATACAAATGTTTAAGTAAATACAATACAAATAATTAAGTAGATACAATACAAATATGCAAGGAAATGCAATACAGGTATGTAAGTAGATATAATACTAATACTCATGTTTATTATCTATATTCTTTTAGCATGCATTTTTATAAAACATCAACAACATATTTAATTAAGTCAATTGAATGTATGTCACAAACTAGGTCAATAGGTCAAATCTCCTGAAAAACCTTGTTAACACTCTAGAAGTCACAGTTTTGATTGGATCTTCCCCAGACTTTAATGATATCATGAACAGGTTTGAACAGGAGTCAACTTGGGTTAAAAACTAGGTCACCAGGTCCAATTACAGGAAAACAGTAGAAGTTGCGATCTTTACTCACGTGAGCGAAAAAGGGCCATCATGGCCTATTGTTGCATTTGTGTGTTTTGGATAGACTGAAGACCTACTGACAAGATCTGTTATTATCTTACTTGTAATTATAAGGTAAAAGTAATATATATAACCCATAATGATTGTTTTACTTACAAAATAAGTCTAAGCATGAGTCATGTAATGCTGATTTTGTTGCTCCTAAATTTTAACACCATCCAAGAAATGATAGTGATTTAAACCTTAAATTTCAGACAATGGTGTGATATGAAATTCCATATCTTTGTAATTTATGGGTAAAACTTGACAAAACAAGGTTTATTTATTTAAGACATGTGGCTTATATTATAATAATGAGATAAATTGGAGAATCATCATTTGTGGCATGTTTTTATTTCATATTGCCTCACAGTTATAATAGTTACCAGGCTGTAGTTTTCTAATTAGTAGTTATTATGAAATTTTAATTACCCAGTTTGACTTGAGTTTCATAACATCATTCTCAGTTTCAAATTGGTTACCATGACAACATCATAACATTCATAAAATGAGGATATGATTTCTACTCAGATCTGTGAGATCTGATGCTGGGAAACTTATACATGCACCTGGGGGCTCTATATGGCAAAAATAAGGCAAAAATAAATGCCAATGTTTCCACAAATGTCCTCAAAAAAGATGAGGTGGTAGGTTTGCATAGCTTTTTTTCTAATATAGTTATTCAAGTTCAGAGATAAAGTTCTCACAAAAATAAAAATAGACAAGAAAATGATTGACCGAAACCAAAAAAAGCCTTGGCTCATCAGAAGAAATAGGGTTGATCAGTCAAAAACCATGAACTTTTTATGCCTGTTTTGAAATATTATTTATGTATTTAGCATGATGAGTCAGCTTTTGTCATTTTTCTCAGAATGGATGGGTGCCTTAATTATGGTAGGGGCATTTATTAAGGAATATCTGGTATGTTATGATCAGTGATATGTTCTGATATCTTGTTAAATTCATTATTCTGGATGAGATCAGTGATACTGTACAGGTAATACCCCACAGATTAGATAACTGTGTCATAACAAGATGTCTGACAGACTGATCTTTTTGTAAATTGAAGATAAAGCTGTTGTTTGCGATTGATTACAGGTGTTATATGAAGATTGGTGAATCACACCTTGAAATGTCTTCAATGTATTTAAATGTGTTCAGAAATATAGAAGGTTGTATTAGATCTGTCTGACATTGAGAAATAATTGACCTGACGCCACAATGCCTGTTGTTAGCCAATCAAATCGCTTGAAATGAACTGACCTTCAGATCAAGGTCAACTGTTGTCAATGAAAATAAATTCTCAGAACTTCACTTACAACAGCTAAGTCAAATCATGATGAACAATTTACGCTCATATTTAGTGTTAAAACAGTTAATAATGTGTTGCGGCTAATGCTCTTACATTAAACACTTCCTTGTTTTACTTTCCTTTGTGTTTTTCCTGGTATGTAACTCGTGGTTGAAGCTTCAAGGACTGGTGCTTATCAAACATGAATATTTTCATTAAGTTCACCCACCTTCTGATGAATGTTCTGGTATTTGTAACAATGCCTAATTGCCTGAGATCTGAAAGATGATGAATATGCCAAGGACTTTTTTCCCTGTCCACAGTTGATAACTATAATTATGTTTGGCAGTGAAATCAAAGGGCTGTGAGAAGCGAAGAAATATTTCTTTGACTTTGATCAGTTTGATATCAAAGCACTGTAAGGAGTACAGGGATCGTGTACAATATATCAACATTTAAGAGCCTGAATAATCAAAGAATTCATTGAGAACCAACCATGAATCCAGTCTTGATTGACCATTTATGTTGAAAAACGAATGAGACACTCACTCAGGCGTGATCCACTATCCTACAATGATTTTCCCTGCATTTAATACTTCCACCATGTTATATATGCGGCAAATTCAGAGCCAATTCATTCAGACAATTATTCAAATATTGTTGAAAAGCAATAACTTTGTTCTGATTTTTGTTTGATCTTTTCAGACAACAATAGCTTATAAAATACTGCATCATTAAGTGAATTAATACTTTTGAAATCCTATTGGAATTGTTTTATACTTTTTCGATCCATTGGGCCATCTTTACAAAATATTTGTTTTGCAGTTATGCAACCCAAACTTTAAACTGTTGATAAGTAGGTAGGCACTTCTTTTGGTTAACCTTACAAGGATGTACCGAAATGAGAATCTGAAATAGACAATAAAAAGAAAAAAAATTAGGGTTTTGGGGATTTTTTATGAGCTGGTCTGCAAATCAACAGTTTTTTATGAATGGCCTCATTTGACTAAGCTGGAGGATAAAATGCATAAAATGTTCATTGTTGATTGTTATCATATTTTAATTGTAATTGCTCAATCCAGTCTCCTGTTACCTGAATGATGAATTGTTGGCATTTAATACTAACTATGATCCTTGTAATTTCATTTATATATATTTACCAATTACTTTCACATACATTTATAAATTGTACAAAGTGATAAGACTTTAAACAGTTCTTCAGCTCAAAATTTAATTGTTTTTATGCTGGATTTCATTTATTTTGTTATTTGTTCTGATCAGTTTATCTTAGAAAGAATTGATATTTATAGAACAAAAACTATTGGTTATTGTTTCGTTAGAATGTGATTAAAATTTCTGAAAATTGAATTCCTAATGGCTGTTTAAGGTGACTATGCTGGTTAATGCATGATACGTTTGGAGGCTTATCCTTTTAGACTTGATTTCAGAGTCATGCTGATAAGCTGAACATTCTTCTTGCTGGAAATTAGTTCAAAAGAGGACAACATTTTAGATTTAGGAAACAGAGCATGACGTTGTGTGCATCATTGCTTCATATAGCACACTTTTGAGTTCAAACATACAGTAATCTCATCACAAAGGCTGATAGGCCTGAGTGATTAATTGCATGCACTTGAATGAAAAATAGTGCAAAAACTGTTTCCATTCTAACCTGCAATTGAGTGAATAGACAGAGGTGTTACTTGTTTACATGGTGACATCACATAACGGTAAACAGTATTGTGCAATATTGTTTATTTAAACACAGTACGTTTACCTGGAAAAGTCGACCTCAGTGTTAGAATTCTGTTTGTAGGTTTAAATGTCTGACAGAATGGTTCTGTTAGTAATGTACTATATTTTGAAGCTGTCAAACCTGTAAAGTAAGGCCACCATTGAAAGAGAAGAAAAATGGCCTTCATGCAGAGTTGGTCTTTGTTCAGAGGTTTGTTTTATCTGTTTCATCAACAGATGTGTGCTGAAATATGGCTGTTACTATTAGCTCACATGGTGGCCTTTATTCATGGGTGAACATTAACTCAGGGTTGACTGTAAATAGTTCATTTGCTGAATCTGCATCTAGCATAAATATATCATTCATTAAATTTATCCAAATTGTGAGTGACCTGAAGTTTGTCTGTTGCAAGATATGTCATGAGTATATTATATTTCTTGAAATTCCTGTTTGAAATAATATACTTGGTATATCAAGTACACATTTCGCAGATGTATTTTTGGCCTCTGAATCAAACCTGCACAAATAGCTGACACGGTGAAAAGGCCTTGTATAAAGTAGTGAAATCAGCACATATTGTCTCATGTCACTTTATTATTGTTAATTAATCCTGTCTTATATTCTTTCTCATTCCAGGTTGTGAATTGTCGTGTAGACTCCCGTGATCTTTCGTTCGCTGTGTTTGCTTCCCAGCAGACTCATGACGGGGTTAAGCTTACCAATCTTACTGTGACAGTACTCAAACTGCGAGGACAGGTAATGTCACTTGTTTTTATTACCTCCCTTTGTTCATTGTGGTCATTCATTTTCCTCCTGATTTCATATTTTGCTGCTCAATTAATCACTGTCAATTGAATTTCTACTTAAAAATCACATTTTTTGAGGTATTAAAATGATTCATTGTCAGAAAATGCCAAATATGTAACATAAGCTTTCTACACTGCATAGTTTTTTTTTCTGACACAGCCAACTTGACAATTAAATCCTACTGTTGATAAAAAGAGTTACAAAAAACATTGTAAGTTTTTTCAACCAAATTTGTCTGGATATTGTATGATAATAATATTCATTTACATTTATTTTCCTGTAATTCTGATGTACCTTACACAATTTATCTATTTTCATAACTTTTAGAACTAGAAAAGCAGTTATTCTGCCTGTAAAACAATGTCCACTGATCAATGAATGGTTGTTTTTATACAAATATTATAGAAAATAATACAGTAACAGAGCAACAGATAAGCTTTCTCAGTGAATTGGGTACTACTCCATCATGTCATTTTGAATTGGGTATTTGCTAAATATAATTGGGTTTTCTGAAACTCAATTTTCGTATTTCCCGGCACTAGGGCCGTTGAATGCACACTCCCAAACTGAACACATTTGGTTGTTTTTGGACTTCATTGTTACAACGACTGACAAACGAAAATGACGATATGCATGTATATTCATGAAAATTGATTTCGATATGCATCATAAATATTTTAATTGGGTATTTTGCTTTTGTAATTGCTTTTTGATACGCATTTGATATAGTTTCAATTGCGAATTTTGTAAATTTAAATGAGTAAATACGCAAGTACGCAGCTTATCTGTTGCTCTGCAGTAAGTCAAAAATAAAGTACTGGTAATACCATTGATGGCTTCATAAGTTCTGATGATAATTTAAATTTATATTTTGAAATAAAATGTTACTGATGAATAATTTTGTGGCAAGTCATTTGATAAGGAAATTTCCCCCATCCATCTAAAAAGTCTTTAAGGCCAAAAAAAGGTAAAAGGTCATGTTTATGGTTACTTTATAAAAAATACAGTGAACTAAGGTCGCAAAACTTTTCTACTTTTTTCTGAACCTACCTTTCATTTCTCCAGATCTGTTCGTATGTTGGATTTTTACTGTTAGAAACATTAACGTACACTAAGGTTTTTTTTCTGGCCTTATTATTTTGTGTCAAATCATTTGATACGGAAAATTTCCCTATCCATCTAATAATCTCTTTAAATTGTTGCCTCAAGTATCTGCTGTAGAGCTGAACAGCAGACAGTGACTCAGCAGTTTTTCATTAGTATGTAATAAACATATTGATTATAAAAAATGAAGTTTTTTATGTATTATCATCTTTTTGATAATAGTTGTTCTGCAATATTACAACAGATAATGAAATATAAGTGACAATTTGGTACAAGAAGCTTTCTATTATCGTAATTCATGTATTTTTTACCATGTTATATTCTCCTAGGTCTGCCAGAGAAATCATGATTTTCAGCAAAAAAATGGTCATTATACCCACCAGGGCGATGAAATATTTTGCACTAAATCAAATGTAAACTTTTGCTATAATGAGAGAATAATGAACAACAGTTTTAGAATTTCCATTTTTAAAAGATTCGTACTGAACTGAACCCTTCAAAGTTAAATGAATAATTCAAATATAAATTCATTATTCACTGGAAAATTGCCCAAACAGTATCATTTAGACAAAAAAAGAGAAATGAATGAAGGTATTGATATTTACGAAATGTTTCACCAAATGTAAAAGATTTTTTTTGTAAGTTAAAAACTAAAATTTCATCAGCCTTGTTTGATTGCTTTATTTACTCTCCATGTAATCCAAGATAATTTTCATTGAAATTATGATAACTATTATTTTTGCAAATTAAAGAATATTACCGTTAGATTAATGCAGGTGATTTTCATGTTGATTTGTGGGATTCTAGCCAACTTTAAAATATATCAAAATTGATAAATATGTAGTTGTTTCTCTCTTGAGATAATCAGTTCCAGTACCTCAGACACATTTTGCCTGATTAAATATTTCAGACTTTCTGTGTGTATATGACTTTGGATAATGTAAAATACCAGGAATTTATACAGCTTTATTCACTCTGAGCATTGTGTACATTTATAGTCTGGTCCTGGAAATAGTTGTAGGTCACACATTGAGCATTATGTACATTTGTAGTCTGGTTCCTGGAAATAGTTGTAGGTCACACATTGAGCATTATGTACATTTGTAGTCTGGTTCCTGGAAATAGTTGTAGGTCACACATTGAGCATTATGTACATTTGTAGTCTGGTTCCTGGAAATAGTTGTAGGTCACACATTGAGCATTATGTACATTTGTAGTCTGGTCCCTGGAAATAGTTGTAGGTCACACATTGAGCATTATGTACATTTGTAGTCTGGTCCCTGGAAATAGTTGTAGGTCACACATTGAGCATTATGTACATTTGTAGTCTGGTTCCTGGAAATAGTTGTAGGTCACACATTTTGGTTTTTGTACATTTATAGTCTTGTGCTTGGAAATAGTTGTTGACCATACATTGTTCATTGTGTACATTAATAGTCTGGTTTCAGTAAATGGCCACAGCCGTGCGTGACTTACAGCCATTTTGCTGCACAGGTGTATTAATATGTGCTGAGTGGAATTTGACTCAGAATACATGTGATGGGCAAAATAAACCTGGAACCTTAAGCAACTATTGTGAGAAAACATGAAAAATAATGTTTGCTTGTGCAGATTGGTCAATATGTTTCAAGGTTGGTCAGATATAATCTCTGATTCAGGAGTCTTGGGCTCTTTGTATCCAGTTTATATCAATTAACAACCCTGTCTAATAGGTTCTATTGATTCTTTTCCTCAAGTGATTTCACATCACAGAATTACAAGATCTTTTTTTCCTTGTATTTTTGTATGATATTTAGTACCAAGTTACCTGCAAACAATTATTTCTAGTGTGCACATGTACATCAAAGCATGAAAAATGTTCAAAACACAACAAAATTAATATTTATGACTTTCACAAAACAGACAGAAGTTCTAGGTTTATATTAGCTGTGGAAACACCTGCCTGTAGGATAGTATATCTTAGGTTTCTGGTTTTACATGGAAACATCCTGGTATTTCAAGAATGGAACTGCTTCTAAAAATACAAAACGATATGGTTTACCTGTAAATTGTACATGTAATGAATACTTGTGATAATCATTTCTGTATTAAGATGTATGCATATACAGTAAAACTTCTCTTAATGATCACTACATTATTGAGACCACCTCATTTTATATTCAGACTGAATTTCAGCATTTTCTCTATAGTTCAGTTTTAAATGAGGCCACTTCAATTGTAAGACAATAAATGTCTTAATATTAATATTGAGGTTTATTGTATGTACTGGTATGTTTCAGTTGTTAGAACATTTTTCGTTAGAACATCTTTCGTTAACAAACAAGGAGTGGCTTGGATTTTAAAGTTAAAAAATGCTATCCTACATAATTATGATTTGTCTGTGACAGGATGCCCTGATCTCTTTTTCTCTGGGGTTTAATGTTGCACCAACAACCAGGCTCATTCGGTGACTTTTCTAGCTTTAACAGAGGAGGAAGACCCCAGGCTTGCACATAGGTAGAACCATTGTCAGACTCCAGTGGACCACCATAAACCAGCTGAAATTTCATAAAAGGTGTAGTTCGAGCTCACAACAGTTACAGGCTAGTGATTACTAGTAAAGAGACCAGAGCAACTTGACCACAGAGGTCTCTCATCGGATGTCTAATTCAGACTCTTTAATGTTCTTTTTAGCATTTTAAGGAAGATCTGATACTTTGAAGGGTTCACCTCAGTACGAATCTTTTAAAAAAGGAAATTCTGAAACTGTTGTTCATTACATTTTCATTATAACATGAGTAATTTAGTATGATATATTACATTGCCCTGACGGCTAGAATTTCCATTTTTTGCTGGTGCAATTAGGTTTTATCTACCGCTAAGAAATAATTATGTTTATGCTTGAAATTGTACAATAGTTAGGATTGGTGCCAAAAAGCTTTTCGTGGGAATCATTATCATTTGATTTGAAGTCTTTTCTATTAGGCTAAATCAAAATTGTTTCTCATCTCAACTGTTGCTATTAAAGGGACTATACTCCAACTTCAGAATTTTTTTAGATCTGCTTCTTTCACAGAATTAAACTAATTATAATTTAAAGCAAAATCAAGGACTTTGTAATCAGTAAAATTTGGTTTATCTGTTAGGATTCTATTGTGAAATG
This sequence comes from Lutraria rhynchaena, assembly GCA_008271625.1. Taxonomy (NCBI): domain Eukaryota; kingdom Metazoa; phylum Mollusca; class Bivalvia; order Venerida; family Mactridae; genus Lutraria; species Lutraria rhynchaena. The sequence goes on along the minus strand of VIBL01000056.1, from coordinate 1,737,713 downwards.
TGAAGAAAACCAAGCAATATTTTTACCTAGGGCCTTACTGTACTTGATAATTACTTATAATTATGTGTGTAATGGAAAGTATGAACTTATAATTATCCTAGGATTGATTCCCACAGCAATTTGTTGCTTACCATGTATAATCTGCTTGATTAATGTAAACATTTATCTTATCTATGATACAAAATCTTCAGGTCTCAGCTGTGATCAATGCAAACATCATGTGCTAATACATTTGTATTTTGTGGTCTGCCAGGGAAATTTTCATGATTTTCTGCCATTTTGTTCTGCTCATATGTTAATTTTTATGATTTACATTAAAAAGACACAATTCCAACTCTTTTCTTGTGTACAGTGTCAGATACAAGAAAAAGAACATACAGGTAACCAGGTGTTCATGTTACCTTGTTTACTACCTAGCTGGGATGTAGAAAAAGTTATTTTATGTGGATTGACCAGGCACATGACCTTGACTTGCCAGTTATTTATTTTGACCTTGAACTCTTGTTGTGTCTAAACCAATGTATATATATATATCAGATATGTACAAATTTTTATGTTTGGTAAATAGAGAAAAAAATGTCATGTTTTTGGTTACCTGACCCGCCCTATTTTTGGCACTGACCCTGACATTTCTAACTGCAAAATACAAAGTATGAAAATATTTTGGAATGAATAGTGCCTCCAGAGTATAAGGTACAAGACTTGGTATGTTAAGAAAAAAAATGGGAAAGAAAAGATTTGTTAACTATTTTCCCAATTTTTAGGTCAAGTTACTGAAGACTGTCTATTTTTCTAGTCTTAGTACTCAGTATAAATATTATACAAGAACAATTTGTAAAGTACAAGATAAGAATCTCTCATTACTTTTATCCCTCACATGATAAATGATTCTATGGCTTCTGGTATTTTGTTATCAGTACAGGTAATTAGGACCTTAATTAAAGGTGTATTTACCATCATTTTTGGGTTGTGCCATGATGGCATTGATGTACAGTGATGGCCCGTAAGCCTGTAGTCACTGACCATGTATTTTTTAATTCATAGGGATTTCTTAAATACAGCTTGGTTGCTTTAATTTTTTACAATAGTCACTTTATACATTGTATTACAGTATGTACAAAAATATCTCCAGAGTTAGTTACATACTGGAAATATATAGAAGTATTATCTAGTTGGAATTTATCTGTGAGGTATTTTGAATTCACATAAATCAACAAAATTAGCTCATGTAAATGAAGTTAATACCTTATAATGATTGTTATAATATTGTTGTCAGTCTGGAGTTGTATCCCTTTATGGCAGCAAAATTCATTATGTGACTTAATTAGTGATTAGTGGTTGACCTTTCTTGTATTGTGCAGTAATTAGGTTCATGATAAGCAATAAGATATGTATGCTGGTATCAATTAACTCTATTATTTGCTTCTCTTACTAGGTATCAGGTATAATTTGTCATGTTGACCTTACAGTGGTATTCATTATACAAAACATTTGGATGTCATAAAAGATTTGATGTATGCTTGTAGCAAAATGCTTGTTTGATATCAAATCCTATAATAATAATATTAATAACAATAATAATAATTACATAATAATACTGATAGTTATATAATAGTACTAACAATAATCTTATGAGAACTGATACAATTTTTTGCTGTATTGTTTAGGATACACTACCATCAAATCAAGTTTAGTACTGTCTTCCTGATCAGGTTCATACTTCAAATAGGAAGTAGGTGTCAGTAGTTTGTGGGGGCGTGGTTGTGGGAGTGGTTTAGGGGGCATGTTTGGTTAATGCAGTTTGGGAGATTTTGAGCTCTGGTTTCGGAACTTGGTGTACTGATAATTGTCCCAAACATGAAGAAATCAACTGAAGTTTTAGTATGTGACATGACATGTGTTATATTTGCAGTTGAAGATTCGTTGCTTCCGACAGAAGAATGACATGATGGCAGAGGTCAGTTTCAGTGGTCGACCTGACATCAAAGTACAAGGAAAGCCAGTTAACCCATATATGGTAATACAATGTGTAAAATAATTGACGATGAAAGAATTTCTCATAAATTTGCTTTTGAATTTTTTTTGTTTAGTATCAAACACACTCAATGAGCATTTTTGACTTTTTAAGATTTCTATGCTTCAAGAAGTCTTCATTTTAATTAATGGTTTTTTACTTTTATCCAAACTTCTCATTTTTAAAACCAAATAAGATGATGTATGTTTTTGATTAATGAAAAGTTTGTTCTAAGAACTTTCTTGATTTGTATGACTTATCTGTGTCCTAGATTCTAAGTTCTATTAATGTTCTGTTAGATCTAATATCCTTTAATAACTGTCAGTTGATTTTGAATCTTGAACATTTTGGAGTACCAAACATTCCCTAATGAGAGCCCCATGGCATGTTCCATTTTACTGATGTTTTTGTTCAATTTGTTGAGTTATTGTTTAATTTTTAGATGCATTGAGTATAATTCAATATTATTAAAGCATTCATGGTAGTCATAATTTTTATTTAGTGCTTTAAGAATGGAAGGGACATTTATTAGGAAATATTTGATAGATATATCTTTCAATGTTCAGTAAGGAACTTTCTATCTGTATATTTTAGTGATAAAAAATCATATTACCTGATAAAAGGCTTCTATTTTGCTTTTATACTTTTAATATACAACTCACCATACTATCAGCTCTTCATTTTGGAGATATGGAGTGCCAGTATGTAACATAATTCTCAGAATAAGAGTTATTCGTTATCAAGATTTCTTCATTGTTTTAATGGCTATCAGAGTAAAGATATCTGCTACCAGATATCGTTGTACTTTGGTCAGTTCTTGGCATCGGATAATTTTGGCTAACTGTTTCATTTGTTAAATAAACAATGGTCAGTAATACACAAATCATTGTCTTAATACTAGCCATTATTGGTCCATTATCTTGCAGTGTGGGTAACATCAGTTGATGATCAGCTAGTTTGTTTATTGTGTTGGAAACATACAGAACTGTGATTTCTTACTCTCTATATTATTTCTAGGATTTGTCTTCCTATAACTAAAGACTTAATATACTCTTAAAACAACTGTTTGTTGCTTATCGGTGGTTGCTTACTTTTAAGGGACAAATATTGTGTGAAAGATAAATACTGCTTCCAAAACAATTTTTTGGGGCTTTATTATGTTGCTTTTTAGGGATAACTTTTAGTGTTGAGTACCATGTTGGATTCAGTTGGAATACAATGTGTATGAATTAACCATTGTTACACACATTGTCCATAGTTGATTTGTGTGACAATATACTGCAGGTGATTCTGATGAGGATTAATTTTTGTCTTGAAAACTGAATACATGCATTTTGTGATATTTTGTCTTGCACATATTTTAAGCATTTTGATCAGGGCTTGGTTTGTATTGAATTCATGACTTCATGCTGGATAATTTTTTTAAATGTAGGATCCCAGTGATATGGTTGATGTTGGAGTTGTGCAGGAAGTGGTCAGAAACACTATCTGTCTAGCCAGCACGACTTTCAACCTGTCTGAGTGGATTCTTGGTTCCGGCGAGCGTCATATCCCTGTACGTAGAACTCCATCTGAGATGTCAAGGTCATCTGAGATTTTACCAGTCCCAGGCTCCACCCCTCAGAGTCCTACTAGACAAACACAGCCTCAACAACAACAACAGATGCCACCAGCTGAGGTGTATGAACCAATGGAGGTTCCTCAGCAACAACAAAGTGCTGTAAGTATTGTTGTTAACGACACATCATGCAATTAGTGCCAATTAGGCTATAGAAGAGTTTATTCCTAGATTCTTATTCTTCCAGCCCTTGAAATTGTTCATATTTGTTTTAAGTTTTTTTATGATTTTCACATTATGGATAACACATGCTTCATTTGAGAATTAAACCAATCATTGTGGTACAATCATTTATAATTTCATCACAGACTTGTTTTACAACTCCTTTGTATGTTGATGTTTCACTAGTTAACTTGTTGTTAAAGCAGTTTGTTCGTTTTTATGTGACACTGTCACCGTTTTTCAACAATTGTTCTGTTACATATGGCAAATGGTTCACCTAACCAGTTTTCCTAGACTGTATACTAACTATTGCTAACTTACCCTTCCACAACGGGCCTGCAACTTGCCCACATATGGAGGAAAATCAACATTTTTGTCAGACTTTCATAGAAGGGTATGACCTGCCGCAACAGGGATTTGAACCCGGATCGTTGGGTTACAAGTCCAGTGTACTAATCGCTGGACCATGGTCGTGACTCCACATATAGGAGGTTGTGCATAAAGTTGCTGAAATGGAAATCTCATGATAACTTAGAATTTCTATACTTTCTTCTGAAAGTTCATAGATATGAAAAAACCCTCCTGTCATCTATAGTTCCATTACAGAAGTATACTTTGGTATAAAAGATCTGATAAATTTCGATGTGGAGTAGGCAAATAAAACATCCTTAATTTATTATTATTACATCTGCTGCATTCCATTAACTGAGTGTAAACATTTACCATGTGGGTACAGTGATCTATATAGACTGTGGGCTTGTGCAGAAGATGAATAAAAATGTTGTACAGTGCTCCCTCCGAAGGGCAACACTTGTCGGAGTCACAAAAACGTGTTGTTCTTTGGAGGGAGTCGTTGTTTGGAGGGAATTGATACACTCACGACAGGTGTTTTTTTATTATGCTTCTGCTTGTTATGATATTCATCTGCTTTGTTTTAGTTCCATGTCCCGACACTTCAGACACCAACTAAGTCTATGCCTCAACGTGTACCACAGCCAAGAGGTGTGTCAGATAAACGCCTGCTTGTCAAGGTCATCAAAGCTAGTGGACTTAAACAGAATGAAGGTATGTTCTTGGTGAATTTATACCTCACCTGCTACACTCAGTGGCATGTTGTTTTATCAGATATTTTCTTCTTGTTTGTCCGAATAATTAATTAAATGTTGATGTGTTTTCTATCACATATACATTATATAATACTGGTACAAGTTATTTTTTAGCTGAACTTATAAACTACAGCATACTAAATAAAACTTTTGAGCTCAGCATATTATCTCAACTTCCATGCTATTGTGTACAAACTCAACATATAAACTCAGCATACTCATGAAAAAATAAGATGGGGATTTGTTGTACTAGTTATTATCAAGTACATGTGTTATGTATTTGTGTCTGATTACAGGGTCTGTTGATCCATACTGTATGATGTATGTGGACACACCTCCTCAGTCGGAGGTTACCAATGTTGTACGTAGTACGTTCAATCCATTCTGGGATGAGCAATTCTACTTGTAAGTATTTTGATTATCATAAAAAATTCACCTTTGAGTGAGTACCTCGCTTGGGCCATTCTTAAAAAAATGTTGGTTTGCTGACATTAAAAAATCCCTTGACCCAAAATTTTTTAGAAATTTTGACAAAAACAAATTATTTTGTTCTTTTTGAAAGCTTATCATTTTCAGTATAAGCATATAATAGTAACCAAAAAAAACCAACCTACTACCCACTGTGAAAGTTTGGGTCACGTAACTGCAAACCAACATTTTTTATGGATGGTCTTACACTAAAATTTTTCATAAAGTAAATGATGTGACCTTGAGAAAGAGTAATGTCATCATTGCAGGTAGTTGATCACTTATATCAATTAACAATACAGCCCTGTTGTGTGGCTTGTGTCAGCTTATGAAGATTTATTGGTATATATTGGTCAATCTTAGATAATCTCATACATTATACTGCTACTCTAAGATCACCTCATTACCTCGTTATCATTAACAACCACTTGTTCTTTGTCTGGTTTTCAATATTTCCTCTGTATTTCAACTTAATAATGAGACCCACCTCTATGTTAAGGCCATTTTCATCCTCAAGGTGAAAGTAGTATTAAGTTTTTTTCTGTATATGATAGATCTAAATATAAAAAGTTGTGAATTATATAATTGTTTTGTTTCAGTGATTTGAACAAAGATAGTCAAGAGATTAGGTTTGAAGTCCTGGACAAACGTCGTTCACAGAATGGTATACTTTCAATTTAGGCTTATAACCTTAAACATTATTTAATAGAAGGATTGATAGCAAATTGTGTTATTCTAACCTTAACACAATCCTTTGGTGATTGAATATACCATTTTAATTAGTATTAGTATTAGTGAATTAAAAGAGAGAATTGGTGTGAAAATTTCCTGTTTATAATCCAATATTTACACTTTTTGATTTATCTATAGGGAAAAAAAGTAAGTTACTGTCAAACTTGAGTGAGTATCCACATGTACATGAAAACATCAGTGGGTGTAGCAGTCAATCATTAGCACATCTTTCAATATAACATGTAAAACAACGCCCTGTGAATGATGACCAGGTGTGCATATAAGCCATTATACATCTTGCTTTGTGGCCTTTGTTTGCAGGTTTGACTGTACATGCAAGGGTAAATATTTCCTGGCATGTGCTCAAATTAGCAACTTTCCTGTTCAGTATGTGCAAGTCTGTCCAGACTGGTTTTTGTTGAGCCCGCTTGCACTGAGCTCGACATAGTTATCAAAATGGTGGTTCCTTGTATATGCGTGCATGTGAAGGTGCATATCTGTGTGTTAGTCTGTCTGACTTTGTCCGGAGCATAACTTCCTTATGCATCAATGAATCTTTAAATGACTCAGCACAATTGTTCACCATGATGAGATGGTGTGTCATGTGCAAGACCCAGGTCCATATCTCAAAGGTCAAGGTCACACCTGTTATTTGTTTATGTGGCATTGAGATAAAGTTTACAAGTTTTCCACTTTTACCCTTGTGTATGTACCATATTTTGTGTTCAGTTTTAGTTAGGCTTGTTCTTTTCTATTTTGATACTTTATGTCAATTTGATGTTTTACAGAGTGCTTCCTCGGTGAAGCTGTTATCTATGTTGAAGACTTACAACGTAATCCTAGTAGTCGTCAGATTATACCATTACAAGGGCGTCTGGGCGTTGGAGAGTTTGTGTCTGGTTCGATCACGCTGGAGGTTGGTATATTGATATTTGTATCGTACTTCACTAATTGTGATATTGTCTAAGGCATTATTGCTTTCACCTTGCTGAAGAGTAGCTCTGTGCTCATTAGGATTGGATTGTTCGGCATACCTTATATTTCTTCTGAAGTTAGTTTTCTCATCCACATTTCTGCAGGTTTGCAGCAAACCTGCAGAATTTTTTAACCATAATAAAATGTGTATGGCTACAATATATTGATCAAGATAAACAAACTATGATATTTCAATTGTTACTGCCCTTTATTCATAAGCAATCTCTGTAGTACTTTTATCACTTTATCTACAAATCCACATAATTAGTGTTAATTTTAATAGGAGGGATCAAGAGTTACAGTCCTTGGATTGAAAATCTTGTTTGAAAAATAAACCAATCATAAAAGATTTTACCTTTCATTTCTGAATTAGTTTGATTCATACTTAGGTAGTGTCGAGTTAACTTGAGAATTCATTCATGGTATATTACTAGGAAGTGATCTTTATGGACTTTGTTTTTGAGTGAAATCCTTCTAAGTTCTTACTGGAGATTGTTTTGATTCGAAAAGTTTAGGTCAACTAGCTGGCTGGCATTGCATTCCCAAGATATTGGTCTTCATTTCATTTTTACTGTGAAAACATTACCTTCATTATCTACTACTGATGTAATGTGCTGATTGTAGGACTATTGATTGTTGTGTGATGTACGCTTGACTCACATGTGTGAGCGCTGATACTTGGGGACCACCTTGAGATCTAATGTAAATTTGACTTCTCAATGATTGTATTATTTTATTGGGTTACTATGAGTGACAATTGTTCAAACAGATGATTGATTGTATGGTACATTTTTACTTGAGTTTTAATCAGACATTGAAAATGTTAGGTAGGTGCGGAAATGCCAACACTTTTTCAGTCAATGGAGTGTGACCGATTTAACATAGTTTTGTTGTGAAAAATGTTGGAACTTCCTGTTTGATTTATACATTGTTGAATAATGACAAGTGTCATATAAGAGAGCCGTTATACATGTGACGGCTTCACATCAGATGTTCAATATATTTTCCATGAATTATTCCCACTGTGTTATTACACTTAGATTTAAGTCAGTAAAAATCTTAAGTTTTGAAACACCAACAATACTGAAAAATCAAAAACCTGAAGATAACGAATAACGACTGATTAATAATTAAGTATTCCATGATGTTCATGTTTAAAATAAATCTGTTTTAATTCTTGGTCTTGTTTTCTCTTTATCGTTTTTCTCATGGAAATTTTCTTTTCAGTTGTATTGTCCTCCCGGGTGTTTTCAATGATGTTGACAACTTAAACTATTGACTTTTATACCCGTTTCCTGCTGTGTTTTGGTTTAGTTTAGTCCTCACTACCTCCAGTATTCATCAATATTCACCAGTGTTGTTATATGCTTTCTGATTGGTTAATAATCAACCAATAGTGTTGTGTTTGAGGATTTCAACCAATCAGAGTGCAGTGCTTGTGACTATCAACCAATCATTGTTGAGAATTATCTATGGCCTTGGTTACATTATTGTAAGGTGAGTCTATGTAAAATTCAGACTGCAAAATGAATTTTTTTGCTCAATGATAGCAAAGTAGCAAGTAGTTTATGTATTATGTGTTATTAACTTGTATTCGAACACCAATACAATAACATGCACTCATGATATGCATTTGATTCAAGTATAATTACATAACTAGCCATTAATTCATAAAATTAAATTTCCTGGAAGATACTTGAGATTGTTGAGCAAATGGGTTTGAAATTTCAAACAATTTGTTTGAGAATGGAGCATTATTTATGTAGAATACATTTGCTACTTAGAAAGCTTATGTTATGGCACTGTCTTGCAGTTTGAATTCAATAGACTCCCTTGCGTATCTGTTCTAACATTTCTATTGCATGTTTTAATCTGTTTAATTGTGTAATTTTGCTGGCATCAGCTTGCCCTGTTCCTATTTGTGAAAACAGTCTTCCAAAATTATATACTAACACAAACCAGACACTGGACATGTTTTGTTCGTGAAAATTTACTTTGTCTGGAATGATATACAGTGCAACCTTTCCAAAGCAACACCCTTTGGGAAAAGCAAAATTATGATATTGATGAGAGGCTATTGCTCTTGGGAGGTTAAATTAATAGTTAGTGAGAAAAAATCATGTTTTGTAGAAGGGATGTTGTTGATTAAGAGAGGGCTGTTCTAGAGAGGTTGCACTGTATATTATTGGGTTTGGTACTAAAGTTTTGCTGTTTAATTTTTTCTATTCAAGGCATCTGTATTCAACTCATTTATAAGAAAAAGTCTTGGTAGCTTATGTTTGGTTCTATATGTGGAAACATTTCAAGGGTATTAGATATTAACAAACCATATGTTCCCAGATTCTGTTTTGATTAAAGTGAACATTTTGATTGGCATTGCTTATCATGTTCGCATCTCTATCCAAATTTGCATTATGTATTTATGAGATGTAATTACTGAAAGTTAACAATCCTCTTTTTATTTTTTCATTTTTTCGCTGTGGTTTAATGTTGCGCCGACAGCTGAGGTCTTGCAATGATTTTTACAGCTTTGAAACTATGAAACACAAGTTGTTATGTGTTGCTAGTAAAATATATCTCTGCCTTTAATGTGTCCTATATGTAATGGTTATTTTTTATGTATTATTACTGGGAAAATTCACATCTTGCACTGTTTGAGATGAGATTGAACTGCACTTTGAGGTTAAGTTTTAGGTTTGACAATCCGACAAGTTTGAACCTCGTGCAGCTTTGCTGCAGACTGGTCTAAGTTGGTAGATCAGAGGACACTGTTTTGTCCCACATTTTTTGTATGTTTCTGTATTTAGTGGGTTTTTATGGGAAGGTGGGATTTTTTGTATATTTTTTCTTGGAATCCTTCTACCTATACTCATCCATGAAACATGGTGTCCAGTTCAAGGTATACACTTGTATAAAGACACTACATTGTTGTACTGATTTTCATGTTATTATACAATACTGTGTGTCTAGTTTCTCTTGTTTCACTAAGTCTGTGCTTAGATATTTACCTAAGTATTGCTTCATGTACCTTCTTGCCTTTTTACCACTGTCGTCTGCTTTGGTGATTCACTTTTCTGAAGTTGCATTTTGAGTATCTTTACTGAAATGGAGTCAGATTGAGTTCTGGCTTGTTATTGAATTGGTAACCGTCTGGTCACGATAATAATGTTGATGTATCTGAGTTTTATATCTTTATCAGCTTATTGGAATGGCTTTGTGTTCGGTTGAAATCTTTTGTAAAATTTTGCCTAATGACATACAGTATTGATTGTCTAACTGAATGGTATGGCTTGAATCGCAATACAAAGGCCTTGGTTTAGTCTGTTACCCTTTATGCAGAAAGAATGATATAATCTCTTGCTAGGAAATAGCTTTCATTTTGTAAGATTCATGTTACTATTATTATAATGTTATTTTGAACTATATAGTATGATGTGGATGCTATGGTTACATTACAGTTTTTATGCATGGATGGATCAGATGCCCCTAATACTATCTCACCACGCAGGACAATTGAGACGTCCAAGGAAGTGACTCCCGGAGGAACCCTGGTTACGACAATGACAACAACAACACAAAGACCTCAGAATTCTAGATATGACACCACCAACGATGGTACTTCATTGTTCTCATATTATCCTATTGAACTCTGATAATACTTTATATTTATAACTCAATAGATAGTTTATGACTGAATTAACATGAAATAGTCACTTTAAAAGTGATAAAAGCTGAATTAAAAATCATTTAAAGAATGTTTCAGATTTCAAGTCAAAAACTGTTTTTGGACTGCTTTTATAGACGTTGAATATTTTTGAAATGGTCAGTACAGTCAAACCTGTGTTTGCAGCCACCTCTGAATAAAGACTACCCTGTGAATAAGGGCCATTCTATAAAAAACAGTCACTGATTATTTAGAACAAACTGCCCTCCAAATTAAGACCAACTGTCGATAAAGGCCACATTTTGTCTTCCCCCAAGGATGGCCTTTGTTCTCAGGTTTGACTGTAATTAAATGCAATGTGAGCAGAAATAAATCAGGGATATCTCTACAGGTCTTCATAGCCAGGGGTCTCTGTATATTTGTGGTGTTTAGTGCTGGTTGGGTTGTATTTTGGTACTAGCCTACACAGTTAAGTGTTGCATCCCAGTGGTTACCATCAGTCTTGTTTAATATGATAACATTATTTGAAAATGAATGCTGTAAAATTAGTAAAATTTTAATGAGCATTTTCAAATGTATTTTGTTAATGGCCCGATAATCTTAGAACATTTGAGACTTCCTGTAATCAATAAAAAAGAATAAAATATAATGTCACTGTATTACAGGTTCCCCTAGTTACATAGAGAAGAAAGAGTATGATTACAATACGTCTGCTAGTCCTGAGGCAGCAACTGCAGGTATCCCATATCATTCATCCATTCTATGTGTATTTAACTCCTAAGCTGAATTACATCCCTCTGTAAGCTTATAAAATTATTTCACAAATTCTTTCCCTTTGTTTGTTTGATTTAAATATGGAATACACGAGTTAATTGAGAAACATGTTCACTTCTTTTGTCAAAGTTTTTAATTAGGCACCAATTTAAATTATGTGTTTCATACACTATCGGTTGACTCACAGGAAATGATGTGCTACAAAATATTTATACGCCTGTGTATGACAAGGTTTATTTCAAAGTAGTGTCATGTGTTGTTTTTAATTTTTAACATTTTTGTAAATTTAGCCAGACAGTGTAATTGTTTATAATCAATCTAACTCATATTCTTGATTATATTAACATGTTGTGTTAAGAATATAAATATTTCTCAATGACATGACATACCATAGTTATTAATTGTTACAGATGATACAGTTCAAGAATTGTTGAATATATAACTTGTCTGCTTTCATTTAGTCTCTGATTTATGGCATTTTCAGCCTATTATTCTCCTAATGTGAGTATATACAAGCACATTTAGGAAGCATGAAAATGTAGAAAAAAACTGTTCCCCACCCATACAGTTATAACCCCACCCCTTCAAAAAATATGGCATGTCTGAATTGCTGTATGAAATTGTTAATGCTGAGTATATCTGTTCACTAACTAGGTGTTGAATAAATTTTCGTATTTTTTTGCGGTTAATGCTTATTTTCATCAGTATTTAAGTTATATGCCAGCTGGCAGTTAATCAAACCAGTTTTCCTGGATTCTGTACTAGTAATAGCATTATTCTCTGCAAGTAACTGCTGTCTGCCCTGGGTTTAAATTGACAAAACCAAGTCCATAAACACTAACTGACTGAGCTGAGCTGGTAAGCTACTAAGTTCTTGATTTCTACTTAAGGGTAAATATTACTAGGAATACTTGCTTACAACATTCATTAAACTTAAACAGGGAGCTTAGTGCAAAATTCATTGTACAGTCTATTGGTGGTGAGGTCATAGGTTTAAAACTCAAAATGACACTTGTTTCTCTGTGACAGTTGCATTAAAGAATGCGAGGATATAGGTTGTTATAGTTGGGTGGTGAATTTCAATAGTTTGGTGCTAATTACAACTAGATCTTGATCTTTTTCTCCCATTTTCCTGAATTATCTGGGATTAAAATGAACTTGAATGTTTTAAAATTATAGTATGTTTACTGACATGTATAGGAATATATCCACGATGCTGTAACATTTCAATGTGTTTCACAAGTCTGGTTCTTTAGTTTTACACTGATAATACATGTATAATCTTCACCAAAGTTACACATTTGCATATGTTTTTGACTGTGTTTGATTTGTTGAAACCTGTTTGAGAGAATGCTTGATAAAGTTATAAACTTGTATATATATTTAGTTGGCTTATATATTTCACTGAAGTATAACATCACACCAATCACAAAGGTCATTTGGCAACTTTCCAGCTTTAACAGTGGAGGAAGACCCAAAGCTTATACCTGGGTAGAACCACCCACCTTTCGTGAGCTGGCACAGGACATCTTCCTCGCTTGTGAAATTTGGTCCCAGGTGGAATTTGAACTCACACCAGTGAGTGGCGAGTGATTACAAGTCAGAGACCATAACCACTTGACTGCCACTTAAATATTTCAAAGCGCAGCTATTCAAGCATGATCAATATTGGTTTCATATACTATTAATTCATACACGCTTTTGACAGAGCTTGACAAATTGTTAACAGAGAGGTTTTAATCACCTTATCTATGCGTATCTCATGTTTTTTTTATTGTTTAAACACTGTGCAGCCTCTCAAACTGTGTATAGAAATTGAAAGCACCATCTCAAATCAAGCGTTACTTTACAATTCAGTACCATCCTGCAACCAATCAAATCAAGTGTTGCATATCAGCTTGTTACCATCCTGTGACCAATCAAATCAAGTGTTGCATATCAGCTCAGTAATATCCTGTAGCCAATCAAATCAAGTGTTGCATATCAGCTCAGTACCATCCTGCAACTTATCAGATCAAGGCTTACATAGTAGCAGGCTTGCCATTGGTTGTGTTTTCCCAAGTTTTTTATGTTCTATCAGAGCATGTATGTTTTTATTTATGTGAAAATAATACGAAGTTGTACTAACATACTGCATGGTTTGTTGGCATTTTTGAGTTGTTCGTTGTTTGTATGCTTGCAGAAGTAGTTCACATTAATGGTGTTGAATCTGTTGCGGAAACAGCAATCAGAGCTTTGTCAGAAAGATCAAAAACAACAAGAAGAACTCCCTCAAAAGTTTCTACGCTTATTATAACTGGAGTAAAGAGGGTAAGATATCATTAATAACAAATTTTTACCTTAAAGTTCACATTTAAAACATGTTACATCATTTGAAGTAGTTTATTGATTTGGGACACTCAGAATGATAGATCCACACTAAAGTTGAATTGTGAAAGTTTGAAATGGCATGAGAATACCTGAAAAATGTTTCAATATGACCTGTAAATTATTGTACCATACAGAAATACTTTTTCACTTGTATATTTTTATGGCCAAATGAAGAAGTCATCTTTACAATAACATGTCAAAATGACAGGTACCGGTAAGTAAAATCAATAAATTCTAACCATCAAGTAAATTCAGTAGGTGTAAAAGACAGCATATTGTCATTTCAAACATTAGATTACGAAAACAGAAGGAAATTCATCATGACTAACTTACAATTTTCAACTTTCATTGCATTTCAAATTTTCACTCTTAGTACTCTTCAAAGTCAACTATATATGCCTGATATTGTTTTAAACAAATTTAAATATTTTTACACCTTTATCTGCATTTTCTTCATGTTTGATTAAATTTTGTTCATGTTTTTGGTTGAAAAAATACTCTTTGGTTCATAAGTCTTATGTATTGTTCATAGAATTAACTGTTAAAGCAGATAAGTTGTATTAGTTGAATGAATACTTCGATACTTCATTTCACAATATCTTAACCTTTATCAATTAAGTTACAATCGAGGCCTTTTAAAGACATTTTATGTCAAACCTTTATATTTTAAATATTTTATAATTTGAATAAAGCACTTCGTAATTTTTTATTCTTGAATCGTAGAGTAGTATTATACAATAATATAGTCTTATTCCACTGTTTAATTTCAAACATATTTAGCTTTAGTATGATTTAGATTTATACATGCTATACAGGGCTTGACAAATTCACTTGTCTGCTCTTAATTACAAGTAGAAATCACCTCAGGAAATAAAATAAAAAATTCCATGTTGGTTGTCCTGCTAGACAAGTAGCCTGAAAAAATTGTCGAGCCCTGCTATACTTGTGCAATAATTATAAACTTTTTCTGTTGATTTTTGCCTTGCTAGGAAGTTGTAATACCAAAAATCCAGGTATTTATTGTTACTTTGTGTTTCTTTCTGATGCACCATCTCACACTGGATTCCTTCACTATAAAAATTATTCGTTCAGTTTTACTGTAAGATGAAATGTTCTTTCATTGTAAATGTTTAGATTAAGCGTATTTTTGTGTAAAAATCATTTAGATTGAAACCATTTGAAATTCTATATTTTATATTCATTAGCACACAGCAAAATGTTGTGTTCTGTGTAACACAATGTGTAGAATTTACCTTAATTATTGTAATTATCTTATAACAGAACATATCTGATTTGGAATGTCTGAGAATTTCATCAATTCCTGAAATTAATCGTGTTGGAATCCTATCTGTAATAACTGGATCTTTAACCAGATTTTCAACTGCATGATAATGTTTTGTACATGTATTGCTTTCCTCGTGTTTACACCATTCTTCGCTGCATTTTCTGCACTTTTATCTCCAAGTGTTTCAGTGCAAGGGTTAAATGATTATTAACCTTGCCTTGAATTGTAAAATATTTGGCAGGGATGTTGCCAAACTAATAACAAGTCTGTGATATTCAAGCTTGTCTTTGTTTGCTTTGTGAAAGTCTCTCATTTTAGACTACAAGCATGATGGATGCAGATTGCATAAGAGAATTACATGTATTATTTAATATGGTAGAAATTTATTTACTTGCTATTTTTATCAAAATGATTGTGTAACAAAGAATAAGACCATCTGAGATGTTTTTTATACGGCAAAAAAGTTCCTGGTTTCTGACTTCATTTTGGTCAAGGTATTTTTTTCTTGCCAATATTTTTGTATCTATATCTTTATTGCTGAACTAAAAAGATGTATTTGAACAAAAATGTTCCGCCAATCGTCCAATTCTGTATTTTTTGGGGATGTTAGTGGAAACCAGGTAATTATTTTTGCCTAAGTGTTGTTATTGTATATTGGTATATTTCACCTCACTCCACCGCCTTTTGTTTAAAGATCAGAATTGCTTATCTCTTTGTTCACAACTTTGACAGTGGTCCAGTGGTTAGCGGGCTGGACTTGTAACCCAGCAATCCTGGTTCAAATCTTGGTCACGGCAGGTCATAATCTTCCATGAAAATGAACTAGTATTTGATTACTTTAGCTGTTATGACATCTGTTATGTATATTATTAATGTATAATTTAAGCAATTTGTTAATACATGATAAATTTTAATAATTGAAGAAAATGCTTGAAATGCCTATGGTGATGCTGTTATTATAATCAGGCTATTTGATGCTATTATTATAATCAGGCTATTTGATAATATATGCTAGAGGTTTATACATACTGAATGGATTAAAATATTCATATGTTTAATGAAGCTTAATACTTTCCTTAAAAATACACTGGAAAGACACTAAATTGCCCTGGCTGTTGGCATAACATTAAAACATTGTGATATACATTTCTTCAGCTCAAAAGTTCCACATTGGGGGTGTCTTAAATATGCAGCCCCTTGAGATACAGTCCTTGTTATTAGATGTTTCTATCTGATAGCTAAAAAATGTTTTTAATAGTATCTCATTTATCATACTTGTCGCTAACAAAGTATTCATTGAACATTTTTTTAATTTATATTTTCACTGCATAATTTTCTATGAATATTCATTACCAAAACTTAGTCGTAAATTTTTTATCTTAAATTGATTAACTGATCATTGTTGTTACTTAAGTTTAAGAATGAAGTTAAAAAATTCATTGCACTGAACTTTGCTGGGGCAATTATACAAAATTTGTGAGGTAAATGAGCTGCCTTTGCTCTGAAGTGGCCTTACAAAAATATGGTCATTAACTCATGTTTGACTATAACTTTTATGTAATATTTTCTATAATATTATCTTCTGTACTACAGACAACAGAGAGTTCACCAATAGAAGAAGGAGAATCCAGAATGTCAGTGCCACCATCTATGTCTTCACCAGAATCTCCAGAAATCAACTACCCTCCTCAAGTTAAAGGTGTGTAATCAAATTGTTTCCTATTTATCTCCCTTTGATTAAAGGTGTGTAATCAAACTTAAATTCCATTAGTCACCAAAACTATACAGTATGGTATGTATAGGTAAAAAGGTTAACTTCATTATGTAAGATGAAAGTGAATAGCCAAACTTTCAATCAATCTGTCACCAATATAATTAACTTGAATTAAGGCCATTTGCTCATTGGCAAAACACTTAAAGGTCAGTTTACTTTGAAGATTAAAGGTGTATCTTGAAACAGTCCTTTATTTATTCATCTTCATGTGTCAGGTATATAATCAATCTTAATTGTTAATGTATCACATTTAAGTTGTATATTCAATTTTTCTTTTAAATCAGTCTCCACATGTTAAAGGTATATATTCAAATTTTCAATTGATTTACCTTCCAATTGTTAAAGGTTTATACTCAATGTTTTGGCTTTGTTTTTGTTTTGTTGGAGAGATGATTTCTACCAATTAAAGGTATAAACTCATGCTATTTGCTGTTCCTGGCCAAACAATATGAACTATGTTGGAAGTGAAAAAAAAACATTACAGATATGTTTGTCATCACTCTGATGACCTGCTAGCATCAGATGCTTGGGTCAGGGCCTCTGCAGTTGAGTGGTTATGGGCTCTGACTAGTAATCACTAGCCCTTAACCGTTGTGAGTTCAAATCCCCCCAGGACAAATTTCACATGTTCAGCTTACTGTCCAGCTTGCTTACAAAAGGTCAGTGGTTCTACCATGGTGTACACCTGAGGTCTTCCTCCACTGTTAAGTTTGGCAAAATCGCCAAATGACCCTGGTAGTTGGTGTGATGTTAAACCCCAGAGAGAAAAAAAAAGAAAGATGCATGGGTCACTTAGCATTGATATTGTCACAAATGCCTGAGAAATGTTACATGGAATTAGATGCTTAAGATTGTCCTAACACAGCTGTTTATAGTGTCATGGTAATATTTCTGTCACTATGGTTATAAAACATGAGAATAATCTCTTCATTAGTCTATTTTAATTAATCAAGCATCTATAAATAATATGTTTTCGAAATCTCAGACAAATTTGACCTGATTTTTAATTTCATTCAAAAACAATTTTGTTCTCAAATTCATTTTTTTCACATTTTGTTAAATTGTTGTTTTATCAACCTTCAATTGAGTTATTTTGATTAAATTTTACAAAACGATTTTAAATTATTTGAACGTAAATCATCCCAAGATTTCATTCAGGATTTCAATCTGGGATCTCAATTCTTTGATGAGATTGTTCTCATTTTTTATAACCTTGATTGCTTCATGTTTTTTATTTCCAGCAGATTTTTACCATTATTTGACTGAAAAAATGTATCAGTTTCAGACTGGTTGACAATTTTGATTGTATAAAAAGTGGTTATTTGTTTGTTACATTGGAACATGTAATATATAATATCAATAAAGTGTAATTTTCATTCAGTGAACATTCTAATGTTTAAGACTGGTGGTCTTAGGTAAAATTTAATAAAATTATTTTTCAATCTTTCTCTGAATCAAACCATTTTCCGACATTTTGGGCTTTATGCTGGTTTTCTGTCATATTCACATCATTTAATTGTCTTAATGTAACCTTTCAATGTTTTTTTTGTAAGGTCAAACGCTTATAGTGGAACTATACTTAGTTAATTTTCACTGCTTTGAAACAATGAGTTTACATCATTATACTCTACAATTTCTTCTCCATAAACAGCATTAGGTCAGTAAAAAATAGTAAGTGTATGTGGTTACCTGTATGAACTTATTTCTTGGCACAAACTCAAAGTTTCTTAACTCAAATTCAGCCGAATACAAAATTATTTTGGGACCAATTCTTCCTTCGAAGTAGGAAAGGTATATTTGAAAAAAGTAGAAAAGAAAAGTTGTGTGAACTTCCTAACCTAGTTTTATTGGTTTGAAGTAACCGTAAACATGGCTATTTTTTTCTAGACTTTAAGTATATAATGTTGTTTTATGGTACTGCTGAATGTCTGATAAAGCTGTTACTAGAATATTACCGGTCATGATTTTGTGTTTCTTATTTCTGATGCACACTCTGTATGTTACCATAGAAATCTAGAAAAAAGAGGTGAATTTTAATAATTTTGAATTTCTGATTGATCATTTGATGACAATTTATGATTCAAAGATTTACAAAAGTTTTTGAAAGTGCAAATTAAGTACATTGTTTTTTATTTTTTTATAATCTAATGTTGATCACACATTTGATTCTCTTACTCTTATTGTAAGTCAACAAACATATATGTATAAAGTTTTGCCTTTTTGTCATTGCAAAGTGTAAATATTATTTTTATTGTTCATTTATTTGATTGTGAAATTATATGAGTGAGGATTTATTGAAACCAAAGTGATATTGACACTTGGATAGATTAATGCAAGAAGAGTATATTTATGTTGTTACAGAACTAATAGGGCCGGATCATGGTCCAGTGGTTAGTGCACTGGGCTTGTAACCCGGAGATTCAGGTTTAAATCCTGGTCACGGCAGGTCATACCCTTGAATGAAAATTTGGCAAAAATGATTTTCTTCCATATGTGGAGAAGTTGCTGGCTCCTTGTGGAAGGGTAAGTTAGTACTGGTTAGTATACAGACCAGGAAAACTGGTTAGGTGAACCAGTCACCATATATAACTTAAAAATTGTTGAAAAACGGCATTAAGCTGAGTGAAAAAAAGAACTACTATTGATGTTTTAAATAACTTTATAGAAAGGAAATCATTTGCTGCTCGCATTAAGAAGAGGTTCTCCCGTTCCAAGAAGCGATCTCTGAGCGCAGATCGAGCCTCAAGCTCACTCCGTGAGGGTTCCAACTATCTCCAGCCACCGGGGCCTCATACTAAAGGTCTTTCCTAGTTGTAGGCTTGTATTCAAAACTGATTCAGTGTTATGGGTTGTTACTGAACTGAAGGTTTATAGCTGTAAATTACTGAATGCTACTAAAATAAGCATTAACCATATATTCCCTATTAAATGCCCCTGGGATATTACATTAAACAGACCCTTCTCAGTTTGTTGTTATATTGGTAAAACAATATTGTTACATATTGGGTATTATTTAAGGGATATTAATAAGGGATAAGCATGATGAGTCATGAAGTTTTTTGGTTTTTTTTTGTCAAAATGGTGGTGGGGGGTCTTGAAAAAGGATTGGGGCATTTTATATGTAATATCTTGAAGGAATGGGATATATAGAAATGTCTCATCTAAAATAAGAGAAAATCTTAACATTAATTGGTGTTTGCTTTGAAAATTAACAGTTTATGTGAACATTTTGAGATTGGCTTTTAAGTACCATTGATAATCAAGTCAGTTTGGGAATTTTATGCATTAAAAGAAATATGAAGTTGAATCTCATATAAAAACTTTCATGTTTGGTTCTGTTTTACTCCAATGAACTTGTTTATTTGTCAGTGAAAAGCCCCTCCCTCCAAAAAACTGTATAGTATAATAAAGTTATTAGTTAAACATGAAACAGTTTTGATAAAATTGTTGAGTTTTGTTCAAGTTGTTAGACTTTACTTGTTATTTGGCTGTTATATTGGATGGCTTATATATGTATGTGTGTGTATATGTTTGTATATGGCAGCATGTGCCAGTTACTGATATTGTTATCTGACCTTATACTTTGTAATATTTCTTCGCAGTATCCAAGCTGGGAGTCAAGACATGTTTGTTATTGTATCATCATGTTGTACTGTTTGTTCTTTATTTTAAGCCAATCAGATAATGTTTTACTGTTTCTTTGAATTAAGCCAATTGCATCAAGTTGTACTGTCTGTTATTTGTTTTAAGCCAATCAGATAATATTTACTGATTGTTCTTAGAATTAAGCCAAATGGATCATGTTTGTTCTTGTTTTATTTTTAGCCAATCAGATAATGTTTTACTGTTTGTTCTTTGAATTAAGCCAATTGGATCAAGTTGCACTGTTTGTGATTTATTTTAAGCCAATCAGATCATGTTTTACAGATTGTTCTTTGAATTAAGCCAATTGGATTATGTTTTACTGGGTGTTCTTCATCTTAAGCTTATCAGATGACTGGAATTGTCTTAGTGATGAGGAAAATGTCTTGTATATGTAGGTTTCCCACTTCCTTGATTTTTTTCCAGTTTGTCAGATGCTTTGTAAATGCCCCAAATTACTTAAAATGAATTTCATTTCTCTAAGGGACATCTAGTTTATTTGATTTAGATTTAGTTTCCATGTTTGTTCTAGACACTGAACAAGGTCATTGATATTGCTTTAAAGAATGATTTTGCAAGGTATTCGACTCTCAGAATGAGGCTTTATTCTCTATGTGCTTGGTTTTCATCTGACAGAATGACTGAGGTTCTAGCTTATCATTGCTTATATTTGTCTGTCTGATTAGGGCTCATGGCTTTCTGTGATGGGTTACTTTTTGCTAGACTTAGTCCATTACAACAAAGGTTCTTTCTGTTACCATGAGGTGAGCGTCTGTCCGATGTATCAGTTGATTTTTTATTCCTCAGTGTTTCTCGTTCCCTTCTTCTCCCACTACTGCTCAAGAAGGCTTTCAGTGTTTCCATGTTTTCCCATTTATTGTCAATTCAATGCTTGGAACTTAAAAAGAAAAATGTTTATTTTTTACCCTAACAAGGCAACCTGATAAATATTTTTATTTGGTTAAGAATCTACCAGATTATTACAACATTCGCCTTATTTTTTTAAATCAGTTACATTTTATTTTATAAATTTAACATATAAATGATGTGGGTTGTCTGTTAAACATTGATCTATTTTTGCATAATGTATAGATCTGTTGTCTGAATTGTATAATGATGTTATATCAGTATCTAGATGGATGTTTTTTGTTATTCTTGCATTCTTAGACAGTTGTTCTATAGATAGTGATTTTTCACTTACAACTATACAGGCTTCAACTTGCTCAATGAGAGGTAGGGTAGATTTTTGTCTTTGTTTTTTTTTCACCCACAGATTACATTGATGATTATTATTTATTGATTAGTTTTTATTTTTTTGAATAAATAAATGAATAATTTTTAATTAGATAAATCTGTCAGCATTCTTTGTAAATTGTAGATATATTTTATAATCAAATTTAATATCTTGGCTAAATCATAAATATGTAAACACCAATACCAATGATTTTGTTAATTGTTTTCTTAATTGATGCCTTTGACTTGTGACTTTGATGAAAACTTTGTTTCTTATAGATTCATTATGTATTTTGAAAAACTTTTTTAATGAATTTAGTTATGTTACATTGGTAGATATTATATTGTCACATTTCTTGAATGCCTATATACGTATATTAAAATGCACAATAAAATTGGGTTCTTTGCTGATAAGCGAATACTTACTAGTTCTGTTCTACTTAGTTATTCCATTAGATTTGTGTTACATGCAGCATGATTCTAGTTTAGTATGGATTTCAAAATCATTTTGCATGAATGAATATATAATGAAACAATATAACTTCCATTTTCATGTACATAATAATAAGTTAAGGTCTGTTCCTGAACATTCTGTCACAAGGTTTACAGAGATCTGAATGATTTGCTTGGTACTCTTCTTATATGAATTGTGTACTTTTTTTGCATTTTTACATGTCTTTAACTTCACGAGAAGCTTACAACAGTTATATTTAACTTTTTAAGCTAATAGGGAAGCTTTGTTTTACAGCTATTTCAAATTCTAAATGTTTGCTTGTCCTAAATTCTGAGAAGAAAATTTTATTAACAAATGTCAAAGCTTTGATGAAAATTGATTGATAAAAATAAGTTCTGTTTGGCACAAAAAAAGTTCCTGGTTTCGATTAACCAGACTGACCCTATCTTCTTCCGCTGACCCTAGATTTTTTTCTGTCTCAGTCATTTTTATCTTGCTGATATAATTCCGCACTTAAAAAAATATATTTGAAAAAAATTTTTCCAATCTACTGACCCTTCCTATTTTTTGGGGGGGATATAAGTGGAAACATGGTATTTACTTTTTTTTGCCTAATAATGTCACTGTATTCTTTTCTTGCTATCTGAAGATAGGAGGAGTTTGTCTTTACGTATTGACAGTTCATCTCTTTCAAGTAATGGAGGTATGAGCTAGGATAATAGTTTATATTCAGTTGTAAAGTAATTATTACCGTAATTACTCTTTTTGTAGTCATTAATGCTGATTGCCGTTTGATATTGTGGCAGTAAAATTCATGTGATCAAAGTCTTTATTTTTTATGGTGAAGCTTATATACTGTCCCCTGAAGCTTGAATGCTGTTTCTTTTGTTTGGGCAGAAATGCCATATTCTTGGTTTAGTATTGTTCAGTTAGCAGCATTCCAAATGTTACTACCTTGACTTTCTCTGGTATCTGTAGTGAACATTATTATATAATTATGTTCTATTTCTACTATTTTATTTCTGGTAGAATAATTTCCACTCAAAACAGGAGAGTATCATTGCTGTAAACTGGTCTGTACATATTCAGACAAAATTTTCACCGAAAGCATGGTTTCGTTCACTTTTTCAAGAATAAATATAATGTACTTTTCATTCAGAATGGATTATTTTTCCACTATCTTCTTATCCAGAAAGAAAAGTCAGCCACAAAAAATGGCTCATGAAGGACATGTAGTTTAATTTCAGTAAAATTTGTGTAATGAAATGAAATTGTGAAGTACATAATTGTCAACTATATACCAGATGTCTGATGAGTTAGACAAATCTATAAACCAAGTTTTATACCAATTGTTTTTTTTAATTTTCTGACATGTAAATGTTTCAAAAGAACTTCAAATTCAGTGTATAATACAAATATAATATAAATATACTACATATAATGTATAATTATATATGTAGATGTATAAACTGTAAGCTGTGTATGTTTTAAATGTTGACTTCACTATTTGTGTTTGTTCTCAATTAGAACAACAAGGCAGCAATTAACTCTGTGATAAGTTCTCTAGCATTGATAAGGCCTAGTTGTAACTGTAATAATGTATGTTATTGTCAAATTGTCATCATGTCATCATAAGTCAGCATGGACTCACATAAAATCTTTATTGTCTTTGTTTGCAGATGACATAGATTTGCACAAAGTGAAACGCAACGAAGAGACACCAACCTTGAAAAAATCAAGATCTCTCGGTGGAAGCTTGAAGAAACTTTTCCGTAGAAGCCGCAAAAGGTCAAGGTCACAAGGTCGAGGAGAGCAATCTAGGGAGAGTTCATTGTCGAGGCAGTCACGACACACGTCACAAGGGCCCTCTAGGGAGGGGTCACTTACTAGGTCATCTTATAATGCTAGCCAGCAAGATACTGTTATATTATGAAAAGACTCTTAGATAATGCAATGACATAATAATCATTAAAGGGTAGCTTAGTCCAAATAATTTATTGCTACATAATAGCTATGGACCTTATACTTTGTACTTTAACACAGTTTTTGTTGAAGCTATTGTAGCAAGTTTAGAATGAGTTTGAAATGCTTTTTTCGGAAGAAATTCGATTTTGCTGGTATGACATAGGTAATAAGTTATGTTGTACTAGTGCATACTGCACAGTATACTAAAAGATTGAAGTGTCATACATGCTTGTAAGTCTATACTGACATGATGGTATTTCTTTTATAGTGATCTACTCATGTGTTAAAGTTGAAAGTTACAGATCCATAGTTTATTCAATACATATTCATTAATTTTCATTCTGTGATTATCTAGCTATTTGTATGGTATTTAATCAGACAGAGTCTGTTTCTTATACATAATGTAGGATTTCATGTATATGTTTTGATGCATTTCAAGATTCCTACCTTTTCGATGCGTGTCTCATGCCAATTTTTAGACATAGTAAACGCCACAGTGATATTTTGTTGTTACTTATAACAAGTTTGTGCCTTTTGATTAACATTTGGCCTAAAAGCATAAGTTTGAGTTTATATTTTGTTATATTGATGTTTTTCTTATCTCCCTTCGAAAATCAGGATAATGACTGAGACAAAAATGTATGGATTGAATGGATACATATCAGAAATGGCATATATAAACCAGACATATATTGGCATATATATGTATTATTATATAGTTATTTAAAATGAAGATCTAACAGATTGATACTAGGTGTGTATACCTGAACAAGATGTGCTGTATTTACTAGTATTGAACTAGCATCAAACCTCTGTACACTAGCCTAAAAGCAATATTTACAAGGAAAAACACAACACCAATATTTACAGGTAACAGTCTGTATATACCAGCATAACACCAATATTTACAAGTAACAATCTGTTACCACCAACACAACACCAATATGTACTGGCATAGACCTGTGCACACCAGCATAACACCAATATTTACAGGTAGCTATCTGTTACCACCAGCATAATACCAATTTTAACAGGTAACAACTTGTTTACACCAGTATAACACCAATTTTTCAGGTAACAACCTGTTTACACCGACACAACACCAATATTTACATGTAACAGCCCGTGTACACCAGCATTACAATATTTACTGGTATCAACCTGTTAACACCAGCATAACACCAATACTTACATTGTATTTAGGTATACGAGTGTAATATGTGAGCAAAAATATCAAGACCTTGTAGATATCAATATGTGATGCTTCATAGTCACAAGTACAAGCTTTAGTTTAGGTTTCCATGACAACCAAGTGCAATTGAATCATTTTAGTGTCTCACTATTATAGTATTTATTGCTTTGTATTTATTTATTTTTGAATATTGTTCAAGTGGGTTTATGTGTGTGATTTTTTTGTTACTGTTAGAGAAAATTTTAGTATTTGTTAAATTCCACTATGTTGTAATTTATTTCTCCCCGTGAAAAGAAAAAAGTATTCAGCGATGAATATTTATTATTATAAATGAAATACTTATTGTTAAAAATTTCCCTTAGTCTATTCCACTGCTTACTTAGATTGTGTGTCTGAGTTCATGGACTAAAAGTGTTTTTGTTTCAGAAATGAAGAATGTGTGATTTTTATTTAGAGAACTTAAAATTCACGTATATCTTGTGATGGATTGATTGTTTGTGTATGTGGACATTCTAGTTTTATTCTGGACAAGTGATAAGATCTGTGTCACTGGATTGCGACAATGCTGAATTTAACTTGTATGACTTTATATGAAATTTATCATTGATATAAATACATGTATATATGTATACTGTTTCGGCAAGTCGTCAAATGTATTATACACATATGCATTGTATTTTATACATGTACATTTTTGTACTTGTATTATATAAAACTGTATATTGCTATGCTGTAAGATTCAAACTTTTCTCTCAAATTCTGTTGTCTACATTTAATCATGAGAATATTCTAGATTAAGAACAGTTAAATATTGAATACTAATAAGGTATACATATTATTATAGTGAACAGAAACTTATTATGAAAAAAGTGTTACCAGTGTTTGTTTTATCAAGAAGATGAGAGATTTTTATAGCTAACATTATCTGTTGGTACATGTTTTGTAGAAACTTTCTTATAAATGTATTCTGACTGATTTTATCAAAACATTTACCAGAAATGGCATTTTATTTATAAATAATGTCATATTGAGAATGCATGTATGTGTACATTGTGAACTGTTCATTATTGAGGTCAAATTTGTGTTTTGATAGTTATAGGTTATTTCATTGTATGCAATTAGTAGTTGCTAATTTCATGAGTACTAGTATCAACATTTTTCATGGATTATCTCCCCTGGATTTCAGTGACAGGAAACAAAATGATCCCACGTTGTCTGAAGTAATTAGTCCTACTCCAGTGTACTATGAAGTCATTGGTTAAACATGGTTACATCATATTTGTACACCTAGTAGTTTGTGGCAGCATTTTTGTTTATTCATCTCACCACTGCTGGTGCTCTGGACAACAAAACATTAAGTACTTACTTTGCTTATTGGGTAAAATAATTAGCTTAGATTTTAAAAACTCCAGTCCAGTTTAAAAAAAATAAATAAAAGAGTATGATGAGTTATAATATTTTTTGTTTGTTTTTATGTAATGTTAATTGGCTTGAACGAGAGAACTCAAGCCTATGCTCTTATATTCATTATCATTAAATATGATTATCATGGTATGAACAGTTTTATTGTAGCTTGACCCAAGCTTGTATTTAAACATCTCCAACTGTGGGGTATCATAAAACAGACTTGAGATTGTATTTTGTTATAGCATTGGGATGTTGGGGGTGTATTTTGTGATTAAATGTTTAGATTTTGGAATGTTTTAATATTCACACGTGTGTATGATGGACTGAGATGTGTACATAGATGCAAGATTAGTGAATGAATCTAACACTGGCATGTAATGAGGCTCGTAGACGATGTGTGAGAGTTCTTCAGAAAAAATAATATATCTAATTAATGGCTTTAATTAATTTAAAAACATTTATGTTTGGTGAGCATTCTTCATTTAGTATGTATTGTATACATAACTTTTCTATGGAAATATTTTATAAAAAATGTCTATTTTTATTTGCATTTTTTTTTCATTTTGATCAAAGCTAATTTTGTGAATTTGAGAGTTTTAATTTTTCTCAATACAATTAAAAATGTAGATTTAGGTGAAATATATCAGCTTTTAATTGTTTGATTTTTTACTTCAGGTTTATGTGACAATTAAGACAGTGATTTTCAATGTTTGAAAACTGTTGTTTATAAGTACATGTATTTAATTATTGTCGTTTGATCAGTACAATAGGTATCCATGGATACATGTTTGGTCTTCTTTTATCATTTTCCTGTAGTTTCTGTAGAAAGAAATCTGTTCTTACTACCAAATAAGGAAAAAAAACAATGAAATATCTTGAAGAATAAAATCACCATATTTCTCGAGAATTTGATGTCTTGATTATTTTTTTTATCTCCCCTTGACTACAGGATCTGAGGTGTTAAACATACAACAAATGTCTGAATGATTGTATCTTATCTTAAACTTAAATCTTCACAACTCCTGGTTGATATCAGAGGATAATAACATTACAGACTGTCAACTGATTGCTATATTCATGTTTTTTCCATATTTCAAAAACAAAATCATATATTTTTGATAACCTATATTTCCTACAGGTGTTGAATATTTTAGAAAAAGAATCCTATGCAAGAATTTTTCTCATAAGTTGATTACAAATTAAGAATTCGTTTACATTCAAACTGCCCTGTGACACAATTTGTTTACAGACTAGAGCAGTCCTCTATGTTCCAAAGCATCTCCATCTTTCAAAAGTGTTGTTGTACACCCATGGGCCATCAGTGATGTTGTACACCCATGGGCTATTAGTGTTGTTGTACACCCATGGGTCATCAGTAATGTTGTACACCCATGGGCTATTAGTGTTGTTGTACACCCATGGGTCATCAGTAATGTTGTACACCCATGGGCTATTAGTGTTGTTGTACACCCAAGGGTCATCAGTAATGTTGCACACCCATGAGCCATTAGTGTTGTTGTTGTACACCCATGGGTCATCAGTGATGTTGTTTGCCCATGGGCTATTAGTGTTGTTGTACACCCATGGGCTATTAGTGTTGTTGACACACATAGGTCATTAGTGTTGTTGTACAGACATGGGTCATTAGTGTTGTAGCCTGTTGCAGCACTTGCCTCTCCATGGAGATGCTCTTGGAATGCTTGGTATAAATATATAATGCAGACACTGCATGATGTAATATCAAGTGAACAAGTAAGTAAATAATTGCGTGTTTGATGAAAATTGGTTGAAAATCAATCCTGTGACATTCCTATATTTTGTCAAAACTTGGTTGATGGCCTGTAATAATGATAACTCACACTTGACCGAGTTTAGTAACATTTAGAACTATTTCAATGATATTTTATGAATATTTGAACTGAAATTAAATTATGTCATATTTTATGCCCTTACTAGCTACTTATCTTTCTACATGTCTACATATCTTAGCACGTGTTGTTGAACAGAAACACTGCATTTTTTATTTTTTGAATACTCAATTATTTTACCTAAAGATAAAAGTACCTGCAAATAAGTGTATTGAGTTGATTTCAAAGAATTATTTTAAATTTAGAGTATAGTCCCAATGAGATCAACCAATGGTTAGGCTGCATTCGGAGACTGACCTCTAATCTCAACGATCAATGCATAAGCTTGGTATATATGAGTAATATTTTGATATTATTTGGTCTTTTGTAAATGGTTTAATATGAGTGATTTCTAATTTGTAGGACTGTCGTCTCTTAGTAGTGTGCTCGTAGATAACAGTAATCTCCAAAATCCCAAATATTCTTTGTTTGCTTTAAAAAACCAGTCAGCATTACTGGTTAAGCCATTCAGTAAATTGTCGAGGACTTTGTCATGCGAGCAAATGTTTTAGACTCTCATTACTAAAGTATACCTTATAAATATGTGTATGTTATAGAGATGGAATAAACAATCATCGTATGGCGCAATTTATTAAAAAATATTCATAAAAATAGTTTACTCATGCAGCTTTGGACTCACCACAAACAAATAAATAAGCTGTATATACATACATTTATGTTTACGTCATCAAGTAACTTGTTCTGCGGTAACAACATTAGACAAACAAACAACGACGATGTGTCACTATAAACAAATCCAAGAATGGAGGGTAGTGAATAAGTTAACACATGTATACAGAAAAACTAAAGTGATAGCTTCGCTGTGTAGTATCAAAGCTTTTTCCCAGAGAAACAGACTGCACTGCTGCTAAGCAATGCAAATACCGAAAAGTAAAATAAGTAACAACAAGTTTTTAAATTAACATACAGAGCCAACACCCATATCTCCTAATAGTACAAGTAATAAGTAATAATGTATCACTGTACAAATCCAAATTTATATTCTAAAAAAGTTTTATAATTGCACACCGCTCGAGGACAATACAGTCACTTACATAGGTAGTTTTTTTCCTGGACGTTATCTACTTAAAGAACGACATATAATTACATTTGGTGTGGTAATCTAGATTAAGATAATTGTATATGTATCCGCATTTATACAAACTATCAATAAAAAACATATTCATTTTCTCTTGCTCTGTTTCCTATCGAAGAATGTCCACTTAATGTGTTATTGCTCATGCTAAGATCGGCCCTTGTACTTCTTGTCATGTTTGGCATACCCTGGTTCTGGTCATCAATAACGCTTCTTATAATTTGTTGTGACTTTTCATCCGTGAAAACATTCTGCAAATATGATGTTTGTGCGTTATATTAAGTACCTGTATGAAATCAGTTCTAGATTAGCTACCAGTATATTTTTAGACCACGTCACCAGGACAAACATTTATTTTCGGACTGGCTTTCATTATTCCCTCTATCCTCCAACTTGACAATGAGACTACCTCATCATATATTTGGCCGATTAGTTCGCTTTTATCGAAGAATTACTTTATCATGCCAAATTATGGCTGATTCATGAATTTTGCTTAAATTGCAAACTGTCACTTGACATTCAACAAAGCTTGGCCCTTATTTACATTTTCTTCTCTAGATTTTGAATATACTGGTATGTAAATGGATATGTTGAACTGTGTCCCAACAAGAGCCATAACTCCAGCGTAATTTTAGTAACACTGCTTTTTAAGCTTACTTTGGGGTGCATGTTTTACTTATTGTTTCTCTGTAACTATTTGACTGTTGAAGATCGTTAATTAAAACTCACTTGTTTCCTATCTGTTATATGTTAGGACTGGTTTATTACCCAAGAATGAAGACCACCTGACTACACACGGGAACCAGTCAGACCATACACATAAGAGTGCTCAATTAGGATACATTTAAACAAGTTAGCTTGCAGTCTCCCAAGTTTCAACCGACCATTAAACATGATGAGGGACACCAAAATTTATAACTTGATCGCAGACCATTTCATGAATGATTAAAAATGTTTAAAAGAAGCCAAAGAAAGGTGAAACGAATAACACGGTACCGTAAATGTTTTCATTGATACTTCAGAATGATGCCCAATGTCTGAGAAATTTGATGAACCCAAATTCGCTTGTTTTGTCGTATGTTTTCTGTAATCAAAATTATACATTTATTATAAATAGTCTAGAAAGCATTAAGCCAACTCAATGTATTATGTGTTGCAAACAATGTACCTCACTGTATTTGACGCTGGAAATAAAAGTTCAAGAAATACGTATTTAGAAAGCTCTGAATCAAACAATCGGCAAAAGACGAAAGGAATGTATAGCCCGATTACAATCGCAATCTAGGTTTGTTTCCATAACAACTTCCAACAAACCGAATTCAGCAGCAATAAGTTGGCCGAAGCTTAGTTATCGAACGGAAACAGATTGAAAACAGAAGTGGAAACAAAGGAGGGTTGAAAAGATATGAGCAGCGGCATATTGAAAAGTTTATAAACATATATACCTTACATAAACCGCCAACCCAATGACAGCAATTAGCAAACATAGAGCTGCAGCACCCGCTGTTATGGAGGTGATTGTAGATACTGAAATTTAGACGACCAAATTTATAAAGAATATAATGTAATATCATTCTTAAAGAAAATGTTGGTTTGCGTTTGCAACACGACAAAAACTTTTAACAGTGGGTAGATAGGAAGGCACTTTTGCTCCCATTATCATCAGCTTATTAAAAAATTCTGGCCCTGGGTATACGATTCCAAAATCTTTACTGAAATACACTGTGTAAACTTACAAAAATACGCGCTTCAAATTTGGTCGATATTTACTCAAATATATTGTTAGAAGCTGAACTACGTTTTTCAGTACAAAAAATTTGAAGAACCTTTGCCGTTACCTTCGTCTTGTTTGCCTTCGTTTCGACTGGGATTTGGTTCGACAAATGGTGTTGTACTCGAACTAAACTTAGATAGTGGACTGGTTCCTGCAGTTGTCTGATATAATCTACTTGATGAAGATGGAAGAATATTCATTGACGTCACTGAAGAGTTAGCGTTCGGTACTGATGTAGTCGAATGTGTTTTATCCGAATGTGTGTTATTTTGTGACAATACAGTTAAAACATGTGTTGAAGGTAGTGAAGTCGTTAATGAGTACTCTGCCGTATAACCAATGTTGAATGAAGTCATTAAGGACTGTGCCGTTGTTGGTGAAACTTTTACAGCAGAAGAAATGGAAGTTTGTTCAGTTGTAGAAATAAATTTGTCAAATGAAGAAATCAAGATAGTTGACCCATAAACATTGATCGATGTTGGCGAAATTGGCGTTAAATGAACCGAAGATAAATAATCCAATATGGAGGTTGATGATTCACGAATATCTGTTAAAGATGGTTCAATATATGAGAGATAATCCAATGTGTCACTTGGTAACAATGATGAATATTCATAATCATTGGTTGATGAAATCGTAGGTTCTGTTGGCTCTGTGGACAGAGTAGTAAAATAAATGGTTAGAAAGCATTTTATTTCTGAAACTAAGACAACTAGCCATATTTGTTGCTTAACTCAGATGATGAAATATACATACATGTACTACCTGCTCAGAATCGGTCCAAGATTCGGTTTTTAGACAATTATCCTCGTGTCTGCGATTAAATATAGACAAAAGAAATGCACATGTGTACGAGAATAGATACCTCAAACTTCTCTACCAGTTTAATGAGTTTGAGATATTAATGGCTACATGTGCCATTTCAAACAAGTTTTATACATTTTCTGAACGATCGCACACGATGATGAATATGACATGTGTTTATAAAAACGTCTTATACTGTGTGGATGAATTCTTTATGTTGTGTTTTTTTGTTGTTTAAATGTTTTGGATTCTTATTTTCTAGATTATCTTACAAAGAACAGAACAACTAATTAACAGCTGAGAACAGACTGCAGGAAATTACCTTTGGTCTCTAGTGCGAATAGTCCTATCCAAAATTGTTTATCTTTACTTATACTGAAGTCCGAACTGATGCATTCTTCTGTCTTACTAAATCTAATAGGGTATCGACCATCAAACGGATGGCGTGTCCGATAACCACACGCAAAGGTCCAGTTTGGTGCAGGATAATAGAAACCAGAATTGCATTTCCGTACATAGTTTTCACATAACGAATAAGCCAGTGAAAAATTACATGGTTGTACGTGATATACATAACCACCAATTGGTCTAACAGTCACACATCCTGTCATATTCAGAGGAATCTTTTTTGCTTTAACTTCGGATTCATCAGCTGGTAGCAAAAGTAGATAAAAATAGAAAATACCTCAGTCAATGTCATCTATACCGACACATATATACCAATAATCTAGAAACAATGTATTACATTGATTGCTATACAGTATGTTAACATTATGAGCAAGCATTTGAGGTTTATTGATAGCCATTTGAAACGTGCCTCTTGGGCCTGTTCTCTGAAGTACGAAAACAAATCTTTACGCCGGTTTTTCGTAAAGAGTACATATAGGATAAAACATGAAGCGTACAGTGGTACAGAACAACCAAGGACATCAGATGTAAAATACTTCAATAAAAATAAACACATGGACAAGAAAACTTCCACTGCTCATTGGGTAGTTAGCTTGTGCCCGTTTCATAGACATATCTTACCTAAGATGGCAGTTTTTAAACTTATTTTTGAAAGTGAAAAGTGAATTATACTACTGTTTTTGGGACTTATTGCCAGACTTAAAAGGCAAGAATCCGATACGTCAACAAAGTTAAGAACTGTTAATGATTAAGCGAGTGTATGTTATCTCTGTTGTTACTGGTAGGTAACACAGGAGCTCGCACTTGTTTTGGCCAACACAACTAGACATTTGTCATTAAAAAACACTGCATGCCATACACATGTAAACATACATTAACTTCTGATCAAACTTCTTCGATCAGGTTCTTGTTAAATATACAAATCTTTCATCATTGTTTATCAAAATTCCACATGAAAGAACGAGAAAAAACACGCAAAACACCAAATGAACTTAATGTAATGTCTAAGTACTGATACATGATGAGTTTCTATCACTTTTTACGAGCATTATCGTATAACAATTTATGTGAAATAAATATCTGTAATCAGTGATTCACATTTACTGATGAACACTAAAATCAGTTCTTACCTTTTGTATAAACTGACCATCCTTTTGTCTTCTGGCTGCCACACATAGTTATATCATCACCAGGACACTTCACAGAGCAATCATTGTTTAAAATAGATCCTTTTTTATCAAACTGACATACACAACGATTGTCCTAAAATATAAAACTTGCAAATTATTGTTATCTTGTAAATCTTAATTGTGTCGTTAGACGTTAAATTGAACTGATTTGTTTTAAATAAAGCAGTATTGGGGCCAGACGGTCGCTGTTCATGATTGGCCTTTATCACAGATATTCCACGTAAGTCTAGGAAAAGTTACTGACGGTGAAAAATGTAATCTGTCAGATTCAGTCCATCATAAAATCAGTTAATTAACAAATCAATTATCATGAAGGACATATCACCATGGGGGCATATTGAGCTTATTTAAAATGTCTTAATACTCGTATTGATCAGTCTCAATCACCTGAACAATATTTCCTAAAAAAGTGCGGATAGGTTACTGCATCACAATTTAAGCGTCGTAGGTGAAAACGACCACTTGAAATTTTAAGGATTTTAATCAACAGTTAGGACTAAAAATAGTACATGTATAACCTTTTCACGTGAGTGTAGTTTATTCATCAAGGTCTATAACTCGTACTTAATGTCAAGTCAGTGTTGTACTTTGGGTTGCTATGATACTAATATATTTTTTGGTCAATTCTAAATTTATCAGCGAATAAAAATATCATGACAAGAGAATATTCTGATGAAATACGGTACCTTCAAAGCGATAGAGCTTGTTTCACCATCACAGGACTGAAAGCACGCTACTGGTGAATTACCGGAGATGTTGTATACAGTACCATGTACCGTGACCTCATTGCAACCTTAATCAGAGGATCACACCGTAAACATATTTTATACATTCTGTTCATATCAAATACTTGCATATTCAATGAAGTTCGCCACGTACTATCAATTTTGTAGGTACACTGTAAACTTTGTTTTAGGCGTCGACGTCGATAAAATGAACAAATAGTACACGGTACAATGTTTATCATGCAAAGATAATATTGTTTAGTCATAAATGTCTGTTTTAGCTTGCTTTTCTTTGAATTGACCGCTCCTTAGAATTTTAAATAATCAACTGATGACTCCATAAAAGCAAATAGAAAACATGTTGTTCTGTTTAGAGTTACATACACAACATAATTTTATACTTGTAAAGTCATATCATTGGAAGAGAAGACATATGGCCACAATGCATAGGTGGTCTCTATTCAGAGGTTTGTTTAATTTTTTAATCAGCAAGTATTTGACAAAGAGCGCTTGCAGATCGAGTTTTCTCTGGTGTTAAACGTCGCGTCAACACCCAGGGTCATTTTGCGATTTTTCCAGCTTTATCAAGGAATTCGTACTCACAGCGGTGAAAGGCTTGTGAACACTAGACAGAAACCATAACCAATCGACCACGGAGGCCCCCTTTGTAATTCTCAGTTAACCGATAACACTGGTTTGACGAAAT
Organism: Lutraria rhynchaena; assembly: GCA_008271625.1. Classification (NCBI taxonomy): domain Eukaryota; kingdom Metazoa; phylum Mollusca; class Bivalvia; order Venerida; family Mactridae; genus Lutraria; species Lutraria rhynchaena. The sequence goes on along the minus strand of VIBL01000056.1, from coordinate 1,702,268 downwards.
ACGAGCACATGTATTTAAAGAAGTAATTGAATTCACTCTAGTGTTTTGAAAAGTTTTTTTTCTGTTGTTAATAAGTTTGTCTGTGTATACTCTGTTTTGCTTATTTATGATTTTATATCTTCGCCATTCGCTTGACCTTTCCCTATCGCTTGACCTTTCCCTATTATAAGGACTTAAAACACTTGAACTTCTTACATAGAAACACATTTATCTGTCATTGAACGGCGATAATAATGAAAATGATAAATCTTTTAGTTTGTATGAAAATATGTTTAATCTGGATTACGAAACAAAGTATTGATTATTTCTTTCATTAGGGATTCCGCTTCCTGGTAACCAGCACTTGTGTCTTATCAATGAAAATCAATGTATCAGGGTTGTTTGCGCAACTGTTACAGAGGGGGTGTTGTAATATCCCAATCTGTAACGTTATTAGTTTTGTAATGGCTAGGAGCTCTCGCAGTAGCGGAGAGGGTTCGATCCACACACTATCAAGTGATCGACATCTTATTTATTGCACCCGAACCGCCCTCTCACTAAAATTGTGTTCATTCATACAATACAGAGATTATCGTTTTACTGACGAATGTTTACGCACAGTTTGCGCATTTGAATATAAACAATGAAATAAGACCGTTCTGAGACAGGAGAATAAGTGAAAACAACATATATATACTCATGCATTTCATTGCACTTTCGCATCAGCAGGTGTTCATCTGTTAACAGAGCGACAGCAGACCATATTACATGGTTTGAATATATTTATACATGTATTTTTTATTTCAATCGCATCAATATACATTTTATATATTGTACTAAAACCGGCAAAAATCAATTACAATCAGACAAAGTGTATACCTACCCCTTAAGAATTAAATGTCAATTAATGGTCGAAATTCGTTAACATATATGGGAATAAAGATAAATACAGTAAAACCCCTGAAAACCGGACTCCCTGAAAACAACAATTCTCTAAAAGTCGGACGAAAGTCCCATTCTTTCTCTTCTATGCTCAATAGTTCTCTGAAAACCGGAATTCTCGGAAAACAGGACTTTTGGATTAGTCCGGAAGGGTCCGGTTTTCAGAAATTGACACTGGTAAAGTATTTTGGGCTCGCTTGAAAATGTTTTCAGTCATCACTCTAGTCATTTGAAAAATGAGCGTCAATAACTAATATGGTGCAAGTATGTAACATTGCCAAAACGTGGGCTGTTTTTAAATCTTGTTGCATCCAATTCATCGAGCGAGGAGTAGAATGTGGACTAAATGGGTGCGGACTACAACAAAATATAATACCAGTTTTGACAGGATAAAGTGCGCGTTATCTATAAGCATTTGTTCGCATTAAATTAAGATAAAGGATGTACCTTGAATGTTTTAGATATCATTCGTGTTTAACACAACGTAGGTCAATCGGAAAATTATTCAGGAAATAATATCGTTTATTAATTATTTCAAAGACTGTTGATCAAGAAATCATGGATTTCAGATACATTTTGGATGGGATTAATTAAGTATGTACAAAACACGTTTAATGATTCGGCTTAACTCCAAACAATCATTTTGAAACATTGTCGAAATGATTGAATTGAAATTATAATAATAATCATCCTCAAAAACAGAAGTTTTCTGTTAATTTTATGGACTTATGATATTGTAATAATCATGGCCGCATCAGCGTTAAAATACATAAAAACTGTTGATTGACATGAGTATTAACATTAAATCAGTGCCACTATATTTTAAAAACAGTTGAGTTGTCAATATAAGCCTATGATGATGTTTTGGCACAACTTTAAATTAAATCATATAAAAAATCAGCATCTTTTTTGGAAGTATATAATTACTAATTAACTCAACTCTGAGGTGCCAGATACACAGGCCATGCACCACATATTATATCAGCTTTAGATAATATGTTCTGTGAACTTTTACGCATAATAAATATTTTAGAAAATCGTTCCCTGAACAACATCATACTTCTTAAATCCACAGTCCACAGATATGACCTTAACATTGCATCAATTAACAGGGTATTCTAAGGCGAGTTATTGTTCAGTGAAAAATATCATTAAATACAATATAACCTTGATAACAGGACCCCTTCAGGACTAGGCAAATTATTCGGTTTTCTGAGAATTCCGGTTTTTAGAGGACTATTGATTACAGAAGAGAAAAAAAAATGGGACATGGAAAATCTAACGAATTTCATATAATTCCGGTTTTCAAGGAGTCCGGTTTTAAGGGGTTTTACTGTATAATGTACAAGATAAAGTAATTACCTTCTGTCCATAGCCACAATGGTTTTGAATCTGTAAGGTAATTTAATAAACCACAAGTTTTCTAAATGTAAAATGAAATCATACACACATTATACAGTTCCTTTCATGTATATAGATCGAATAAGTCCAACAATATTTGTCATTGATTAGAAAAATCATGCTGCAGATTCATTTTTTACCTTTTTCTAATTGATTCAGTTCGTTACCAAACAAACCAAACTACGTTTCATTACATAAAATCACATGAATGTATGTTAGGACGAGAATTCCGCACAGAAATTGAGTAAAAAAATTGTATTCCTGTTTAAATAGGTCTATTTTTTTTCTCAATAAAAAGTGGTTGCCTCGATAATTATGTATTGAAACAGAACATTAAGTATTACTTGAACAGATTGAAAGAAGTCCTACAACTTAAAGCTTCATGAACAAACTTTAACAACTTAATGTTAAAGTGTACAACAAATGAACGGACATGTAAGCAGGCCAATGAATTTGGGCATATTAAGAAGAAATCTTGAAGTAGAAGCCATTGAACAAGTATAGGAACGTACGTAAGACAGACGGACAAACGAGCGAAAGGACGGACAATACCTGTATGGGCAAAAAACGTAAGTAACAACAAAATGGTAGCATGGAGAAAGGGTTTCTCGGCGACATGTAACTCCATTTGCATGCTAGAAATCTCTCACATTCCTATTAAAGCATACGTCATGTGATAACGGTGTGAATCACAGATTCCCGACCGTCTAAAACATTGATATCCCGCTATATTACACCATCCTGTAACAGAATTAGATTCCTGTAACAATAGTGCCTATCATCTTAATATAATTTAAACTAATGTAAGACGGGTGAAAATTATATCTTGTGAAATTAATTGAATTTTGTTCTCAAATGGCAAAAACACAATTAAGCAAAAAAATGACCGACTGATATAAAATACTGGTGATAGTAAATACATGTATACATATTGTCAACATAACTGTATAGATTTAGTTCGTCTTCGATTTAAATCCACGAAGACTTTATTCTTTTCTTCGCTGATGACTGTATATCGGTCCAAAGCCGCCTAATAAGACTTTTATTTCACAAACAGGCATCCGGTGTGTATGACTTAATGAACTTTTAAATCGAACGTAGCTTATCAGTTAAAGCATTAGGGAAATAATTGAATTTCCAAGAAAATTAGAAAAATGCGACAAAAAATCTGATTTTTTCTTAAAAAAGTATTTATACATGTATTTTACAAAATAAAAATGGTTTCTTCAGTTTCTTAAGTCAAATCATTTTAAGAGTTTAGGAAAATGTGTTGCTAATTATCATCAATTAGGAGAAAAAGAACATTATAGACTGCTTTAAATACATTTAAATATTTTCCTTTAAATAATCTAAATTTCCGTCTCGTACCACAGCTTATATTATAAATAAATTTCTGAATTCAACAATCGTGAATGTTGTTTTAAGTCATGTTAACAGTTGTGATTCTAGTGTACGATGTGACTGAAATAAAATAAAATACTTTTACTTACTCTTGTAGTATATCTTTATTTAATAAACTTAACGGTGAACTAAGCCCCTCTACGTAAGGTATGAACTGTTTATATTGCAAGTAAAAATATTAAATTAATATTATTATTATAAATCCATCCATATTTTATTCATGCAATGTACTGCTTTGGGTTCGCAATAGACTTACAGCGAATACTATTAAATATAATTACTCCGAATATATTTTTCATTCAATGAAAACTGAAAACTGAACAGAAGACATGTGAATGATCACGTTTAGATTGGTGTCCATAGTTATCGCTACAACGATAAAACTTTAACCAATCATTAACCAACAATTGCATATTGGATTTTGTTATTTTTTGTTGATTTAAAGCTACAGCTCACCACTTTTTTACATTACAAGACACTGTGTCAAATAATTCAGACAAAAAGCCAGTTTCACTATTTGATTTGAAGACTATGGTTTCTTTTTAAGGTCTGTGTAAAACATACCGTGTTTACTGGATTATCCTTACAAGATGTAAGTATATAATATTAAATTGCTTCTGAATTCTCGTTGATAGGCGAGTACTCAGGCCTAAATTGAAGTGGATTCAAGAATATGATACGTTCAAAAAGTAGCTAGTTCAACACCATCTCAGTCAAGAATTGGATTGATTTTAATTTCTAATCAAAACTATTTTACCATCCATGTAATAGTTATTTAGCTAGTTATTTAGTTATTTTGATTTATTTATTCATTAATTTATTTATTTATTCAGTCAGTCAGTCAGTCAGTCAGCCAGCCAGCCAGCCAGCCAGCCAGCCTGCCTGCCTGCCTGTCTGTCTGTCTGTCTGTTTGTTTAGTTTTGGAAAAATGATGTGGACTCGACTGCGTACTTGTGTATAGACAGGTACGCGCCTGGTTGATTTGAACATCTGTCGTCGGCCCTGACTTGTTCGAGCCATTGACAATCCAGTTAGTTATGATTTTCAGTGTTATTTCATACAACACATTGTATTATCTGAGACCATTATACACGTGTATAATATAAGGTCTCAGGTATCATACATGAATTAGCAAACTCGAAATCGGTTAGAAATGCTTCCGATAACTCGATGTTGCAACATTGAGATAAAAACGGGTAAACACATTTAAAAACCTGACTGATAAGAATCAAGAAGGAAGTTTTGTGCTGAATTTTAACTAAAAGTGATATTCCTATCGAAGCATTACCCATAGGAGAATAAAATTACATGTAATCTAAATCTTTTCTAACCCATCCATGTTTTCCTGATTTCAGCAACTCTATCACTGTGAAAATCCTTTTTTAATGGTATTGATCCCAATGAACTTGATTGTAATCTAATCTGCGATTTTTTCAACAAATACAGTACAACCTCTCCAAAGCAACACGCTTTATGTTGTTCTTGAGAGGTTTTTGCTCTTGATTGGTTAAAAGAATAGTTAAATCGTACAGTGGGAAAAATCATGCTGTTATTGAAGGGAGGTTGTTGCTCAAGAGTGGTCCATTCTGTATAAAAGATACAATGAGTTTAATAATCGATTTTCGCGAGTTTCTGTCGAAATCGAACTTTGTAAGACAGACGCAATGGATTACTTATCGCCACTTAAACAGGATAAGATATGATATAAATATCATATGATATGCGGCTTTTATCATCGCAAAATATTTTTCCAAGTACCTACACATAAATCAGATTATTAACCCTGTCCACTAAGAGCCCTGGCTGTGTAAACTGATTTTTCAATGGTGACCGGATGATAAAAGGTTTCAACAACCCACATATGGCTTAGAACGACGTCGTGTTTCCGGACTTGGACAAAAGTTCGGTTTTCCGAGAATTCCGTTTTTCAGAGAACTATTGATTATAGAATAGAAAAGGTGGGATTTGAAAAATCTTTCGATTTTTAGAGAATCCCGGTTTTCAGGCTATCAGTTTTTTAGGGGTTTTACTGTGTAAATAAATGACACTTAGTGATTAATGTATATATACACCGAAAGAACCCCCCCCGAACCCCCCCCAAACAAAAAACCATCGGAGTTTATAAACACGCAAGTGCTCCAAACGGGTGTCCGTGATAAACATCAAATACATTCAATCGAACTAACGTTATTTAGCATCAAACTTGAATTAAATCGAAATTTAAAGAGGCGAATGTCATGATGTACACAAATTACAAATACCCGCCCAAACTAACCATCAACTTTACCACTTATCAGCTAAAGTTAAACACATTAAAACACTGCAGCGATTGAGAAAGGATCCGCTTGATTCGAAATTATAAAATCTAAACCTAAACATCTATGTGTTAACGTGGTGATAAAAACTCGTAAGCTTTGATCGATATCTGACTGAAATTAATGTCTAGTTGATTGTTTTCATTATTTGTCCGATTCTTTTGATTGGTTTTATATCATTTCTTTTGTTGAATGTCAGTCATAGAGTTAAGTCGGATGATCTAACCAAGTAGACTTCTAGTCACGTGGTTAATCAGAGACATGAGACAATTATGAATTAGAGCGTTCGATGTTGCATATCTTCTCGTGACAAAAATGAATACCTGGGCCCAGTTTCACAAAAAAAACTTAAGTTTGAGCGCACTATTTTCGAATTCAAATATTAAGTGTTAAAATATGTTATGGGTTGACTATTGGATCTTGGTGAGTACTACTGGTGTCAGTTTAAAAGATGAACAAACATAACATTGATTTTTATGGAAAGTAGTATCTAAAAAGGATAAAAACATGTACATGTATCATATATTGGGTCGATAAGTCGACAGAACTTTTTTCAGGTAGGCTTACATTTTTCAGCTCAGAGACATAGTTCATATCAAAGACATCAAACAAAAATATGGGCTTAAGAACTTAACAGAAATAGCCCTTTTTTGTTAAGATACTATCAAAGTACATACTCATGTACATACTCAAAAGTAACAAAATGTAGATTGTTTTGTTATATCTTGGACGCATAGATTTGTGTGTGGGTGAAGAGTAAATATCTTTTTATCACGTAAAATACTCATGTATACATGTAGCTCTTTATATATTTGACAATCTTAATCCATTTCACAGTTAAAACATTCATTCAATATCGAATTAATTGCTGACAGTGACATGCATGTTACTATAATCTCTTGTTAGCGCTTATTGAGTTTTTTTTTACCCCAATTAAAATGTTTAACAATCCTCTGTTGTTAAATTGTTGCGATCAAAATTAAAGAATCGCTTCATCTTGCTTGCTGTCGATTATCAAACATTGATTTCATGTTATAAAAATATCGTTTAAATACGACGCCTTAAAATACAAAGATACAGAGTTTTTAATCAATATTGTGTCTTTGCATGCTCTAATCACAATCAATTCACGTCAATATAATCACCAGATTTATTATCAAGCCTTCAAATATCGATCTTGAAGATTAGTGAATATCCATGTCTTTAACATAATTTCATGACTGGGCATCGAATGGAATGCATATGGCGGCTTTATCATGAAAACTTAAATAGATGTACCCGGAAGTAATCAGGTGTATTCAAAATTACCACTTGTCTAGATTAAATGGATATGTATGGATAAGGGCAATTCAAGAGCACTCTGGTGTTTTTAGGAATTCCGAAGTTGCCTATTGCTTGTATCAATGACTCTACATAAGACATAAGTAATTATTTGAAACCTTAAAAATGTGCTGGTTAATCCTAGCATGGCTAGTTTGCACATAATTTGGTGCCATTCTACAATGAGCGGGCATAATAAACAGAATTACTTAGTAACTCAGTACTGTACTAGGATGATCTGTATTCTTGGGTTGTGCATATAATGATCTTGTACTAAAACTTATCCAATTTTCTTACTTTATCGCCATTTATCTTGTACACCACTGCCTAATTATGCTGATTAAGAGACTGTAATGAGCCAGGTCAACTTAAACAATCGATCAACATTTTCAGAAAGGGAAGATCTAGACTTGGGACTGTACAATTTAAATACATCTAGTAGGGAACCAGTCTTAACACCAATCTGGTTAGTTAAATTATTAATCGAACCTTTATCCTAAATTTATTTTAATTAGAAATGATTGTGTACTTAAACTCAAATCTATCAATAAACCAAGCGAAGTTGTTTATCTGAAACAGTAGTAGACCAGGCTACAGGGCTAAGAGTTCAACTCGCTTAGTATTTGGAACAGACTAGAACATGTTCTGTGCTTTATTTATTCCGATCAACACTACCTGTGTTGTCATCAGAATCGTAATCGATCGTGTCATGTGAACTTAAGGGAAGTGAAAACGATCATTAACCCACGATTTGGTAAGAATTAATTCCTAAAATTTTTGCTAGTCGTTTCTTTTTACATCAAGGTTTGATGTCTGGAAGTCTTTATTGAAATGTCACAGTCAAGAGCACAAACTTGTTGACACTAGTGACTTTGGCCTGAGTCGGAAACTTATCATAAATTATGCTACCTTTCTGTCTACAGTACCGGCTTGTATGATGAATGACATAAACTTTAATCTTCAATCGCATTATTGTAATTTATTATTGCAATCAATATCATCATACTTGATTTTATTAAATCACACCGTCATTAATGTTAAAACAAAATATGTTTAATTCCTTAAAAACTCTATTTCAAATTTTGACCTGCAACCAACGTATTGATCGGAATCATGAATGTTATTGCTTGTGTCAGCATAATTTGATAATTATTTTGTCATTTATGTAATGTTACTTAATTGAAAGAGATTCGTCACTCCATTTATGGGTTCAGTGATTTGTTTTGCAATTTTGGGAAAGGGTCTGGGTCTGGTCCAATTGGAAAAAAATGTGCAGTGTGATGCCAAAATTTGGAATTTTTAGGTTGGGAATTGGGAATAAGGTCTTTATTTTTTATTTAGATGGGTCAGTTGACCAGACCCAAGCAAAGAAGTAAAAAAAATCCTGGTATCATATGATTGTTGTGCAACATGTCATGCATATCATATTCATATTTAATTTTTGTATGGCACATCTTTGATAATTTTTACTAATACTATATTTACACACAAATGTTCAGTATATGTAAGTTTTATGATTGAAGGTATGTTTGCCCCTTTTAACTGCCTTGCTGATGGATTTATCCTTAGCAGTGTTGTTCTAGAATTTGATATCTGGTTAGACTTCCGATTTTTCTCCATTCATTTACTGTGTCTAATTTATCTAATGTGCTGGTCTTTACCAATAAACATCATAAATTTGGAACTTGTAAAATTTGGCTTCAGTGTTAATTTGAAGTTCTTGTTCATTATATAATAGTAACTTCCTCAACTTGCAATGTTTTACTTAGACCAGATAAAAATCAACACAACTGACTCATTAATTTGTAAATGTACTTTTATCAATTGACTCTTGAATATTGAAATCAAAATGATATTTTATGAGTGTTTCTGTCAATAGGTAGGCCAGAATTTTCCACAGAAGTGACTTTTTATTGGATGATTGTAAACAAATTCTAAAGCATAAATTTCAGCTAAAAAATTCAATTATAATTTATATTAATTATCCTAAATAAATGCATACCTCTTATTAATGAATCAAACATGTAAATGTTTATTGAGAAGTGCATGAATTATTTCACTGCATGCTGACATATGTAGATTACCATGCCAATATTTTTTATTTATATTTTTTCATGTTTTGCAGAAATTCTTGTAGTTGTTAGATTAATTTAAAAGGACCAATATGGGGTCACTATTCCGCAGTGAGGATATGACATTATGTCAGTTGTTCCTACAATCAGAAGCATCATACGCATGCGTGTCAGAGCTTGGTGAACTAGGTCTCGTTCAGTTCCGTGATGTAAGTATTGTTTTATATATAAATGTTGTACCATTGTATGAATAAATTGACTTGAATTGTATTCAGTGACCATTATTTGTTAATATTTTATTGGGGGAAAATTTGTGAAAAATTAAAGTAGACATCTAAGATGGTCAGATAAGTTTGTGGAAGCCAGTATTTATGTTGCAGGCTTCAACTTCTGATACACCAAAAAGCAGCCCTTTATATGGTTTAGGGGGAACTGCTTTTGGGTCCCTTTGATAGGGGAAATTTGCATTGTGAAGCACCAAATTGGGAATTGATAAGGATTAAAGAACTAAGCATCAAGTTATGTCAAAACCATTCTTTATTTAACAGTGCACTTAACACAGCATTTTGCATGATAATTCCATGGGAAATAGTTTTTTATGCTTGATGATAGAAAATTTTTTATTTTCTTTAGTTATGGGGAATTTTTCTCTTTCAGTGGGGAAAAATATATACTTTTTTAATTAGGGAACGGGGCCGTATACTGGACCCAAATATGGCATAAAAAGGCCTGAAAATGCCAAATGCTGGAGCCAAAAATGGCATAAAATAGGCCTGAAAAAAATAGTTATCTGATGTAGCTGTATTCTAAAACAGTTCTATTAATAGGTATTAATCTTTATTCTTAGCTATTGATAAATATATTTCCTTTTAATTTTATGCGCAGTTAAATCCTGATGTAAATGCGTTCCAGAGGAAGTTTGTGAATGAAGTGAGGAGATGTGATGAAATGGAGAGGAAATTAAGTTAGTTTTTACTCATGTACTCAAACTTTATAAGTTTTTACTCATGTACTCAAACTTTTATAAAAGAAAGACCACCTTCAAAATTCCTTTATTGATTTTTTTTTGTTTTATCTTTGGGAGGTATATTACAGATTAGTAATCTATTGGAAAATGTGTTACTTCAGTTTATACATAGACAAAATAATCAATTATGTAAGATATAAAACCACTGAAATATAAATTACTGACTGCATTTCATCTTTTCACAAGTGTCTAATTCACTGTCTGTTGGTATGCTTGGTAAACATACATGCATAATAAGCTGACATGTATATTTCTACTTGAGGAAAGAAATAAAATGCTATGGAATATAAACTCACATACCGGTAGTTTTCACTAACATTTTTGATCTATAGATAACTTTTTGATCTATTGCTAACAAATACTGTCATAAGTTATAAATTATTGAATTTATGAGTTTTGTTGTATTGTGTATACATGTATGTCCTAAATTCGCAGTGTTATAAATTACTTTTCCCTTCTTTTCAATAACTATTTATGGCCACAAATTGTTTTAATCCAATTTTATTTCACACTTGTATTTCTGTGTTTAATGGAGACAGATAAAGTTAATTTAATTGCATTATTCATAAAATGTTTACACGTAGAAAGCAATTAGTTAATGATCTGTTTGTGTGTTGTTAACTCAGCTGAAAATAAGAAGTTGGCAAATGGAAAAGATGACCATTCTTCAAATTGTTCACTTTGACCTTTGTCCCTAATTTAAATTACTCAAAATCCCATTTATTTGCATGTTTCTTTTTAAATTTTAACTTCTTGAAGGAGAAACATGGTTTATGTATTGTGTTGTCATACATGTATTATTGCTCATTCTTGTTTGTTTGTGTTGTAGGATTTTTAGAGAAGGAAATCAAGAAAGATGGTATACCAATGTTAGATACTGGAGACAATCCCGATGCTCCCGTCCCTAGAGAAATGATTGATTTAGAGGTAAGGACACTTGTGTGACAAAGACAGGGTTTTACATCAAATTTTTTGACAGCTATACCAGTGGTCTTGTCAGCCTGAAATTTCACTAGACCTGACCCCATTGTTAGCCTGTTTTTAAAAAGGCTAGAAAAAAGTCCTTTGGAGGTTTGAATTGCCCCAAATTTTTTGTATTTTACTGTTAAAGAAAGTAGGATCAGTCAGTTAACCATAAATACAACTTTTTATCATCAAGTCTGGTTCTGTCTGGTTTGTCATTCCTTTATTAAGGAAGTGTTGCTTATGAAGCATTTGAAACATAAGAGACTGTATAATAAATGAACGAGATTACATATCATAGAAAAGATATCGTAGTGACAGTCCCAGTTTAAGCTTTTCCTCTTGTATGTTGTATTGATTGTGACAGAGATTCAGTTTATATTGAAGTGTTCACAAACATGTCAAAAGGTAATATATCTCTTAATTTCATTCTTATCTTTCCATAAAATCTTTTTTTTCCTTATCAGTATTCATTTTGTTTGTTGGCAAACTGATGGAATGTAATTACATGCAAGGGTTTGATTTAAATAGGATCATCTGTATTTGTATTACATGATTTTACTTGAAATTTGTCCTTTAGAAATGCTCTCAAACTTTCCTAATAAGATGTTTATAATCTGAGTGATTATGATTGCCTGTAAAATGTTTTTCTTTACCCTATCAGGGTTTTCACTAGACATCAAAAATTGTGGGTCAAAAGTGACCCTTGGCTGATGATAATTTGATGAGTCATCAAATTTCCTTCTAACTTTACTGTAAATTTTACCCTTTCATACAAATTTTCAAGAGTCAAAAAGTATATTTTACTGATATCAAGAGTCAAAATGCTGTTTTAAGAGTTAAGTTAAAGCCCTGCCCTATCCTCATCACATCATGTATATTAAAATGGTGATACCAGTATGTTATGGCCTACTTAAGCATATTTATTTGTTTTTTATGTTTATATACTTTTTACGCTCTGAATGAGGTAAAGAAAATCATAAGGGGGGTTCCATGATTGAGTGGTTATGGTCTTTGATTAGTTTTTACTAGTCTCTTTCTGCTTTTTCTAACCCACACAAGACCAGACAAATTTCGCATATGAGGAAGCTGTCTAGCTAGCTTATGAAATGTTGATGGTTGTACTCAGGTGTAAGTCTTGGTCTCCCTCTACTGTTAAAGCTGGAAAAGTGACAAATTTTGTTTGGGAAGTATCTCTTATGAAATGAGCACTGACCCTTTTTTGTTTACTTAAAGAAGAGAAAATCACTGGGTGGGGAGGATCTTACTGACATGTCCTTGTTATTTTCAGGCTACATTTGAAAAATTAGAATCAGAAATGAATGATGTCAATGCCAACACTGAAGCTTTGAAGAAAAACTTCCTTGAGCTTACTGAGCTGAAACATATCTTGAGAAAAACACAAACATTTTTTGATGAGGTTAGTGTATTTTTTTTCTTGATAATGAAATACTTATCTCTTGAGTCTGTGTACATCTATTTAATTTGATGATTTGTTCTGGTTATATTCATTTGTGAAATGTCGATTTATGACTTTCAGCAAGTATTGTGTTATTTTAGTTAGATTAAGTGTCTAATGCTGAATGGTGTCATTAAATTTGTTTGTAACCTGATTAATTAAATGGGCTTGTACTATGAAGTTTGGCTTAGTTTGGGTTGGGATATTATTTTTAGTTTATTTGATGTCATTTTTGTTATTGCATAATAGCTTAGTTAATAGTATGAAGATCTGCCTGCTTTGTTTTACTGCAGTAGTCATGCTGGTGTTAAAAAGTACTGTCAAACCTATTATTACTTACACTGCCATTTCTGGAGTTTGTCTGTATGTACCTTTATTCAAATTGTCTGAACGAATAAACTTTGTTCACATGAGTGACCTTTACCTACCGGTCACCTTTGTTCTCAGTGCGACCTTTACTTACAAGTGACCATTTACTCAGATTCAATTGTGCATTTATTTGTACTTCTTTGTAGTAATATTTTCCTTTATATTTGTTCATGTGTACGAGATCTGTTCAACATTTACTGATCATATTATGGTCATTTGGTCCGTATGTTTTTTCTCAAAGCAACATTACAGCAATTGTTGTGTCTGTGTTAAGAAGAATATGTGATATTTATGGCAGTGTGTTGCCTGTACCTGAATTTATGCCTGAATTTTGTATTCTTAGTGCATGTTATGTTTTTGATTTTCTTACTCAGCCATATGTCCAGATTGCTTTTGTACTTTGATATAAACTTGTGATTTGATTTTTCTCTTTTTTCTCTTGTTTTTCTTTATTTTTGTTTATATTTTGTTTATTTATTTCTATTATGTATTATGCTAAGCTTGAGGATGAGTGGGTGGGGTAAATGTTGTGTTTTGTTGTACTATTTATTAGGCTGAACATCGTAATATACAGGCAATGCATGAACCAATAGCGACAGATGACACAGTGGGTCTGCTTGGTGAAGAAGTGGCAAGAACTGGACAAGCTCTTAAACTTGGGTATGTGATGAAACTCCCATCTTTTTTATGTATTTCAAAAACTTGAAACAATATTTTCAATTTGTTTTTCATGTTCTTGTGAAACAGATAATCTTTCCTTGTTGTAACACATGAACACTGGTCAAGTTAATGCTGTCCTGTATCATTAATGATGTAATGTAAAGTAATGTTACATCTGTAATATAAAAGCATAGTTAGGCTGTAGAACACTTTAACCCTTTGCCTCATAAGCATATTTTTGGCTCTTCCTAAGTCAAGGCAAATATACAAAACATCCATTTATTAAAGATAAAATTGCCCGTTACAAGCAATGGCTTCTTTGGCCACTATGTTTTCAGAAGTCATCTGCTTCAGATGCATGGAAATGCGGTATTATGAGGCAAAGGGCTTTTGTGTTTATATCTATTTCATAAATTTATTCTGTTGTACTAATTTATTCCAACAGGTTCCGTCTGTTGGAAGGAGAATTTGTGAGCATTAGTGAATTAGTATTCTTTTTAATTAATTGTGACTTACAGTTTGCTGACAAATTTACATGAATGTTTAACTTGTAGGTTTGTTGCTGGGGTTATTCTGAGAGAACGTATCCCAGCATTTGAGAGAATGTTGTGGCGTGTATGTCGTGGCAATGTGTTCCTCAAACAAGCTGAGATTGACTCACCACTGGAGGATCCAGTGACTGTAAGTTGTGCATAATATATGGACTATTCTGTTTGTTTGTTTGTTTTTATGTGACATTATCACTGAGGTTTAAAGCCATTTTTCAACAATTTTTCAGTTATGTAAGGCGAATTGTTCACCATACCAGTTTTCCTGGACTGTATACTTACTAGTACTAACTTACCCTACCACTAGGAGCTAGCATTTTTTCCACATATGGAGGAAAATTGACATTTTTGTCAAATTTTTGAAGAAGGGTACGACCTGCTGTGATGGCAGTGTTCCATACATTGATCAGAAGATCAAGCATAGTTTATTTAACACAACATTTAGTTCTATTTATCATGAATGGCAAATCATGAGTGTCATGTTGAAACTGTTTGTGAAGTACATGCATATGATGGCTTGTAACGTATATATACTGTTTGTAGATGATGTTAAATACTTCCAAATAAGTGTTTTTGCAGACATTTTCTTTAAGTCATGTGTAATTGGATAATAATTGTGTTTTTTTAGGGAGATAAGGTAGACAAGTCTGTATTTATTATATTTTTCCAAGGAGAACAACTAAAAACTAGAGTCAAGAAGATATGTGAGGGGTAAGGATTTAATCATACTGTATTTGGTAATATTTTATTTTACTTTAAAAATGAACCTTTTAAAAGTATTGATTCCCTCACAGTTTTGTTCTTATTTATCTGAAATATTTTATTTACTGTTTAAGAATGCTACCAAGAATGTAATATAATAGAAATAAAGAGTTTTTTTTTTCAAATTTGAAAGATGCAAAATTGTCTTTATGGCTGTATACTCACTGTATGATTATTTGTATGTTATTACTACAGATTTAGGGCTACCTTATACCCGTGTCCAGAAACACAGTCGGAGAGAAGAGAAATGGCAATAGGAGTAATGACTCGTATTGAAGATCTTAACACTGTAAGTAGATTTACAGCCATTTAATAATTTGTTGTATAAAAAGTTGATGTGTAAGGGTGTGATTTTTCCTTCTTTTTGTGATATATTCTGTGTATATTAATGAAACACTTCATATTTCTTCTACATGATGTCTACATCACGACCTTGATCCATGCTATTTGTCTTGAAAACATACTGGCTTTGAACGTTTAGGTATGAATGATTGCCACAATTTGGTGTTTAACTTTTCATGTATATCGTATGGTATATATTCTGACAAAGGTTACATTAAAAGTATTATGTGACATTCAGTTAGTATATTAATTATTTTTGGTGGTAGCATTTAAAATAGTAAGAATTGAACAAATGTATGGTTGCTCTTTATCACAGGTATTAGGACAAACTCAAGATCACAGACATAGATTACTAGTTGCTGCAGCCAAGAACATCAAAGTCTGGTTTATCAAAGTGAGAAAGATTAAAGCTATTTATCATACACTGAACATGTTCAATCTGGATGTAACGCAGAAATGTCTCATCGCTGAATGTTGGTGTCCAGTGGCTGATCTGGATAGAATACAACAAGCTTTACATAGAGGAAATGTAAGTAAAAAATACATTTTGAACCATTTTTACTCGTCCCTGACATGAAAAATAATTTTAATTGCAATCCAAGATTTTTTTTAGTTCCTACCCTTTGCAAATAGTCTGATTATAAGGAACCAAGATTAAGAGTTATCTCCCTTGTCAAAGAGCCTAAAAACTTTAGGTAAATTAACCGATTGACTTCCAGAATAAACTAGTGTTACTTGTATTTATGCTACTACTGTGTGTTACCATGTAGCTGTATCTATATTGTATATAAATTCAACAGGAGAGAAGTGGTAGTTCTGTACCATCAATATTAAACAGAATGTCTACACGTCAAGAACCACCAACCTACAATCGTCTGAACAAGTTTACAGCTGTATTTCAACATATTGTAGATGCGTATGGAGTGGCTAGTTATAGGGAGGTTAATCCTGGTTAGTACTGAAACAAATGACCAAAAAATTCCTATTTAAAACAAAAATAACTCTTGTTTTCTTCATAGTTTCCTGTAAAATACTATCAACCTTTTTGTTTGAATTATGCAAGAATTTTACAATATAAACTGAAAATGTTTGTAGGAATTCTAATCTTTAAATGAAGGAAAACTGAAAGTAGATTCCCTAATGTTGAACAGAACTGATTATTTGATGATTTCTAGGTTTATTTGAATGATTGTAATTGTTATAATTTTTGTTTAATTATGATACATTTGGTATAATTTTATACAAGTTTTCAGTTTGTCAATACTTTGCTTAGATATTTATCTATCTTCTTCATTCAAATTTTGTACCATGGGTAATTTTCTAGCTTCGTAATATTTTTACTTCAAAGTTTGAGTATCAGTAGTTGACAAATTTATAAAAGTGTACATCCCCACATTGAATCATATTGACCTTGACCTTTGTTCTTAGAGTTCAAGGTCATAAAGCTCAAATTCCATTTCTTGCATTATTCTTACTGAGTAATCTTTTTGGAAGAGGAGACTGACATGTTATTGATCAGAAGTGGTATCTAATACATGTATTTGTATATATTTTCAGCACCGTGGACTATAATATCGTTTCCATTCTTGTTTGCTATCATGTTTGGTGATATGGGACATGGTACAATTATGTTACTGTTTGCTTTGTTCCTTATACTGAGAGAAAAGCAACTGGAAGCCAAGATTGCTGATAGTGAAGTAAGTTAGTTCTGTCAAATTTTGCACCATTCACACGTTATCAGTGTTAATCTTTTACTTCTTGGTCTCTGAATATGATGTGATCAATTCCTTTTTTCATCTATGTATCTTGTTCATGTATGTTTTGTGTTTATATTTTGAAAGAAATGTAAGTGGAACTTTTTTTCACTGGGTTTAATGCCATTTTTCAACAATTTTTCAGTTATATACAGTGTCAATTGTAAGTTGAACAGTTTATGAGTGAATGATCTATGGTTACGTTAATGTCATTTCAGATATTTGGAATGTTTTTTGGAGGAAGATATATCATAATGTTGATGGGAGCATTCTCCATATATACTGGTCTTATCTACAATGATATTTTCTCAAAATCTCTCAACATTTTTGGTTCTGGTTGGACTCCTGATCCTGTGTAAGTATTACGTCTGGTTACCATGGTAACAGCATGCCTTTATGAAGTGTAACTATGCTTGTAATGGATAAAACCTTTATTTGGATACATTTATGTGACACTAGCGATCCAGGCTAACTTCTTATTGATTGTATTTATTGATGAAAAATTATGTTAAAAATTGATTAAATAAAATCATAATTTCTTTTTATCATGATGTATACATGTACATCAACATGTTCGAATATAATTATGTTATAATTATTTACTAGCTTTGATAACATTAAGTGTTTGTCTGTTGTTTCTGATTAATTGTGATTTCAGATTGTATTTCCATTCAATGATAAAATCACCCTGGTCAGGCTTTTCCTTTGACCCTTAAAACAGTATTTTGACTCTTGAAATCAGTAAAATAAGGCTTTTGACTCCTGAGAATTTGTTCCAAATTATCAAATTTACAACAACATTAGAAGGAAATTCTGTATGGTCATTTTTTACCTTCAACTTTTGACGTCTAGTGAAAATCCTAGGTCTGTTATGTACATCTTTGTCTGACATATTTGGTTTTATAGAAAACGTGTGTATTTGGCTTTCAGGATGTATAATTACTTCAAGATGGATAAATTAACATACAAAATAAATCCAAATGCCACCTGCTATTCTAATGGACCATATCCTCTTGGTTTAGATCCAGTAAGTGTTTTGTCTTCTTCGACCTTTTGCCTCATAATACCGCATTTCCATGCATCTGAAGCAGTTTACTTCTGGATATATTGTAGCAATAGAAGCCATTGCTTGTAACAATTTTCCTAAATAAATTAATGTTCTGTATATTTGCTTTGAATTTGGAAAAGTCAAAAATATGCTTATGAGGCAAATGGTTAATTTACTTTAATTTATGTTTTAAGTAAGACCATCCTTAAAAAATTGTTGGTTTACAGCTACACGACTGACTTATTCGCCTATTTACCCACTGTTTGGGTTGTGCAAACACAAACTAACATCTTTTTTAAGGATAGCCTTATGTGAACTAGAGGAATTTTTTTTTAAATAATCTTACCCATAAAACATTGTAATTCATTGACCTGACTTGGGTGAAGGTTGTGAGTAATCTCTTGGTTTGTCTTAGGATTCTTTTCTTAATAAGAGATAATGAATACAAACTTAAGGTATCCTGTATTAAATTTGCTTAAATATTAGCTGAGTCTAATCACAAAAATTAATTTTGATGGAAATGATTTTAAAATTGTTCAAAGTTAATATACTACATATTAGATCTTGTATTTTCTGCAATTTTTACAAAATGACTTAACAGTGCTGTGTACTAAATTGTATTTGAGAGAATAAAGTTTTGGTATTCAAATACCCATTATACAAAACTAATACACTGACTGCTGGTAAATAATGTTAAAACAAAATGTTATAGTTAGTATAATCTTATAATACAGTTTTCATCTTTCATTTGTTATGGATGGGTTTATTATTCACGAAAGTTTTGTTAATATTTTCCAGGTGTGGCAGATGTCATTGAACAAAATTACCATCACAAATTCATTGAAGATGAAGATATCTGTCATCTTTGGTGTCTCACATATGTTGTTTGGATTATCTCTGAGTTTATTGAATCACAAGTAAGTTTAAATACACAATTTGTTTGTTCATTTTTTTAGCATCTAGGGAAATGGTTAGGTTCATCCCCAGTCTGCATATAAGGAAAATACTGTTAAAAAGGTACATATAAAGTGTATGATAAAATCTGAAAGAAGTTCAAAAACAAGAATGTAGCATGAATGTGTGAAACATAATTTTGTAAATATGTTTGTGTTTCCAGGTACTACAAGAAACCCTTGAACATATACTGTGAGTTTATACCTCAGATGATATTCATGTGTTCTATATTTGGATACCTGATCATTCTGGTCATTGTTAAATGGTTGAAATTCACTGAGGCAGATTCCAGGAAGGCACCTAATCTTCTCATTGGTAAGTTATTGAGTGACTTTTCTCACATTTAAAAGATTTCTTCATTTTAGACTCTTAACATTTTGTACAACATACCTCAAATCCTGTCAAGTGATGTTTTTGTTGTCTGAGAGAATTAATCACCTCCCGGTAAGAGTTTGTGCCCCACAATCATTACTTGGTGTGTTAGTGTTAAAATAGTTGTGTTCTGCTAATAACCATCTGTATTCTGATTAAAATAATATTTAGCATAAAGAATCATAATGACTAGACAACATGTTCTGTCTAAGAAATATGTTGCCAGCACAAAGGCCAAGGTCATGGTATGCAGAATACCAATAGTTATACTATGAAATTTTCTGTGTATTCATATTATATAGTGGCAATACTTGTGTCATAAGGACTCCAGTTTTTACTTACACCGAGTAGAGATTTTTGCCTAAAATTTATGTTTACTTTCATGTTGCAGGGTTGATCAATATGTTCTTGTTTAATTATGAGAAAAAAGAGGATCTCTGGTTTGCTGGACAGGTAAGAAACACAGTGTTTGTTATATTGCATAATGTTGTTTGGTTTATTGGTGCAAGAATCTTAATTATTGCTACTCTGGTTAGTAGACATTGGTCCCCAAACTGCTGTGAGTTTGAATCTTACCAAGGACTGGGCAGATTTCACATGTGTACACCTGGAGTCTTCATTCTCCATTAAACTTGGAAAAGTCACCACATGACCCTGGCTGTTGGTGCAACGTTAAACTTCAGTGAAAAAAGATTGCTGTCCCTTTAATGACTTTTCCTCATGTTCGACTTAATTGATGACTGATGCCCCACTAATACAGTAAGTCAAGTCAAAAAAGACTTATTGACTAAACATGAACTGATGTTTGTCACCAAGTAATCAAGTCAGCTGTAATTAATATTATAAATGAAAAAAACAGTAATTACATTCTATGACTATTATCATAATTACATAAATGCATATATATAACATGATTAGAAATTAATCAGACATATTATGCACACAAATAAGTTAGAAATGACAGTATTAAATTCTCAGTTAATGTTGATTGGACTGGAAACAAAATAGCCATGTTTACGGTTACTTCACACTAAAAGATTGGGCAGGAAAAGTTTTTTTTCTTTTTTTTTATTTTTTTTTCTCTAAACAATCTCTTAATACTTTGGAAGTATGATCCATCCCAAAATAAGTGGATTTTGCTGCTGGAAACTGTAGGGTCAGTACCAAAAACACAGGGTCAGTCGGGTAACCATAAACATGATTTTTTCTTATCTGATATCTTCATTCTCTCATAATTGGACAATTACAGGAAGGATTTCAAGTATTTCTTGTTCTTCTTGCTGCCTGTTGTGTACCATGGATGTTATGTGTAAAACCATATATTTTATGGAAACGTAGACAGTCTGGACAGGTAAATACACTTTTTTTATCGTCATTGTTGTGGTGAAACCTTCTTCTTAGCTGACAGTTTTTTTGTTACTTTTTTTGTTGTGATTTTATTTTCTAGATGCCAAAAAACCTTTGCCATCATATGAAACTGTGCCTTTGTTATGCTTGGTATAACAATGATCCTTGTATGAGTCAGTTATACAATATATAGTACAATATCAGTGTGAGTTTTTACACACTTGTTATTTCTACAAGTTACTTTTGCTCTATCTGATGTCCGAATCACTGATTGAATATGTGACACAGAATAATCATGTCCTTCTGTTCCAGTTATCCGTACAAAAAAATAATAATACTTTAAAGCTTTAAAACAGATGAGTAAAGTCACATGGCTCAAATTTTAAAGGAGTTGAACTATTTCATATTTATAATGCAAAAATGAATTTAAAAGTCTGTCTTGTATGATAAATATTGTGATCCAACATGGATGATTGGTTATAACACATTTACTTACTGGATGTTTTTCCCATTTTATTTTTTGTTAAGCAAGTTTTGAATTTGGCATGTTATAGCATGGCAGTATTTTCCCCTGTGTTTTTATTTAACTGGACTCCATATTGTAACTGAATAATTTGAATTGAGAAAACTTTATTCCTTTTTTTAACTTATTAGAATTTCATGTGACTCTGAATAGGTCATGTGATTTTAGGTAATGTACGTAACTACGGGTGGGTTTGGTGACTTTTGGTAAGATGTGTAACTATGGGTGGGTCATATGACTAGGTAAGATGTGTGACTATTGGTGGGTCATATGACTTTGAATAGGTCATGTGACTCTTGTGTGTCATGTGACATTCGGTAAGACATGTCACTATGGATTGGTCTTGTAACTTTTGCCAGACATTTTATCATTGAAACATGACGGAATTCATTTAGAGCTTAGTCATTTTGTTCTTAAAAATATAAGTTGAAGATAGTTTTATACTTTTATTTTTTTAGTTATTGCTGAGAGCATAAATTAGTATTAAATAGTATTAATTCTTTATTCTTATTAACTTTTTGCGGTTATGCTAGTTTTCAAAACCTGCATAACTTGCTTCACATATTGAGCTACTTGGACAAGCTAAATGAAGTTCTTCGGGCAGAAATTTTCAAAACTTCTTTCAACAGAAGGAATTTACATAATATGGAGGCTACTTGATTGTTTGTCACCTTCATTGTGTTGTAATATTTTATTATTCCCCACTTAGCAGCCACACAACTATGCATTATTAAATGGTAATACATATCAAGATGAAGAAGTACCCGAGGTTGTACACCATGTTGATTCTGAAAATCCAAACAATCGAGATGATGATGAAGAAGTTGTTGAAAAGGTGATTTTTATCCACGAGATAAAGGATATATGGTGCATTAGCGCATTTTATGTTGCCTCCGCGATTCAAAATTCATTTTTTGACTTCTGAAAGCTCTCAGTGATGAATCATGAAGCAATTTTGTGTCAAATCCAAATTTGACTTGTCAGTTTTTAATGCAAAGATCAAATTCAAGTCACTTAAGTTTACATTCTTTGTTTCATTGCATTCGTAAACAACCTCAGTGGTCAGAAAATGATTTTGAATTCCCAGAGTTTAATTTTCACATTTATTTGAATGGCACTGGAACACGTCTTCTTAATGGATTTGGTGTCAAGGAATTTGACAGTTTTGATTTTGAACTCTGATGCAAACTCATGATTGTTTAATTGTGGAAATTTGTGCTGATTTTATTGTCCTAAAGATTTGTTTCAGTGCTATGCAAACAAATGTTCCTGTAACACAATGCTAGATCTTTACCCAGAATTCATCTTAATGTATGCTATTTCCCTTCGAATTCATAATTTAAATTTTATTTGTCAATCATATAGATTTTCATGGATAGTATTTGGATTCCAAGTTGAAAACAAAATATTGATTATTCGAAGATTGACTAATTTTGTGCGCAAAAAATTGTGTGTCTAAATCTAGCACTGTGTTAATGGATTTCATTGGCTAATATTTGAATAAACCAAGGGAGATTATTCTCATTGACCTCTCATGTTGCTTGTCACAGTTGTCTGTCAACAGTGGAGACCTGGTAAACTCTGGTCAGGATGGCTTACAGAGAGGGGACGGGGATATTGAAACACAAGTTACTCCTACAGTACCGGAGGTAGTGAAAATATGTTGTGAAAAATGAGCACATTTTGAGTTTTATTTTACTAGATTGAATTATTATGTCCTTCTATTTTTTTTCTGATCTTAAAACATTGAAGACTGACTCTAATCTAAACTGATACTAAGGAGCCACAGAAAAAGTATTTTGTTCATTGCACTTAAGAAATAATGGTAACATATTTTGGACCTGACATAGTAAATGTAGATAATAGAAGTCTGTTATTTTTTATTGTATGCCAATTGCATTGTAATTCTAGATTTCAACAAGCGGACTTTAAACAGATAGGCTCAGTTATCTTATTTCAAATTCTTCAACTTTCTTAATAAACTTCATTTAATATTGTCATTTTATTTCAATTTTTTGTGGCACATTTTTGTTTTCAAGGTCTCTCTTTTCATTTTTTGCACAAATAATATAGTATATAATTAAATGCTATAAGTGTCCTACATAAATACTGTTACATGTACAGTCAAACTTGTGTTTGCAGCCACTGCCTAGTGAAGACCACCCTGTGAATAAAGGCTATTCATTGAAAAATTGTCACTGATTATTTATAACAAACTGACCTCCAAATAAAGGCCATCTGTCAATAAAGGCCATATTTTGTATTTCCCGAGGCCGGCCTTTCTTCACAAGACATACTGTAATTTTAATTCTTAAACTCAAGCATGTGTACATGTAGTGGTTTTGATGACTCTGTACTGATTACATGTTTATGTTTCAAATTCCCTAACTCCCTCAACTCTTCCTGGTAGCTTGCTGTCTGTGGGTTTTATGATACCTTACAAATTGATGACAAACCTGATCACTTCCTGGTTGAGTGATTATGATGTTAAGTGCTCTAATATGTTTATGTTTGTATGAAGTATATTTACATTAAAATGTAATTCTTATTTGTGGGAGTATTTGAGAGGTTAGTGTCTGGACTTAAATTATGGTCTCAAAAATTTGCTTATAATATGTATCGCTTGTATGCAGGTATGACCAGCTTATTGTGCACTCCCTTTATTCTTCACTAAAATTTGAGTCTTCATGATATACTTACAGCTTATTAATACTATTCTATCTAAGGTTGCTCTGTCTTGCTAAATTTGAAGAATTTATGAATATACTATAGTGTTTGTTTATTGGTCTGTAATTTCTGGAGTCTGTGTATGAAGCTTATTGATCTAACTCTCAAATGAATTGAAACAACTGTGCATGTTTTCACATCAATAAAAAGTGACAGATTTGTCCAAAAAGCTTAGAAATTACAGGTTACAACAAAAGTTCAATGGAATACTGTTTTACGGCATTCAGTATTTTCAAATTAAAACTTTAGTCCATTTGTACTGTTTTAACATCAATTTATAACTATTTATTATCATATTTAACAACAAGTAATAAACTTTATGATTATTATCTGTAATGACCAACATTTAAAATTTGAGTCTATATTATTTGTGCATTTTTCATTCTTTTATAATTATTTCTGTTGTAATGATGTTGTGTTTTATATATATTGATTAAACATTATATTATCTTGTGATTATATTTGTGAAAATTTGACTGAAGATATTAAGTTTAATGTCATTTGTCTCCATACTGATGTTTACTAATTATGTGGGATAGTAGGTAAATGCTTATGGAATATGGGGGAACTGGTTGTACTCGTTGTAACTCCAGGAACATCGATTTGGTCTACTGTTAGTCATATAACTTAAGTTATATTGATAAAACTTTTAAAAACAACAACAACAAACAGACCTCAGTTTGTTCATTAATTGGGACTTAAATGCTGGCAAATTACTGGACTCTCCCAATGCAGTAATTGCATGTCTTGTGATATGTTCAATGTAATGTTTATTCATGTAAAACTATCACCTTTTAATATCATGTTCATATTTTATAAGACAATAATTTCAGTATATATTTTACATTTCTCAATTTCTTATAAGCGATGTTTAATGTCTTAAAGGTTCATGTTGTGTTTGTGTATTGTTATTCTGGGCCTTGTGTTGATATAGACTTGTATTTTCTTCCAGGAGTTTGACCTGGGTGAGGTATGTATTGGTCAAGCTATTCATACCATTGAGTATTGTCTTGGATGTGTGTCCCACACAGCTTCCTATCTCAGATTGTGGGCCCTCAGTTTGGCTCATGCACGTAAGTATCTCTCATACATACATACATATATATATATACATGTATTCACGGAATAGAATTTCTAGTGCCTCTGTCCCTTGTTAAATACTTTTTGAAACTTTATTTTCACACACATATGGTTAGACATTATCTTGTATCTTTTCTTTGTCCTGTGGTATTCTGTAATCATTTATAGTTTACCATTTTGGAAAACATGA
This sequence comes from Lutraria rhynchaena, assembly GCA_008271625.1. Lineage (NCBI taxonomy): Eukaryota > Metazoa > Mollusca > Bivalvia > Venerida > Mactridae > Lutraria > Lutraria rhynchaena. The sequence goes on along the minus strand of VIBL01000056.1, from coordinate 1,676,713 downwards.
TGGAATAAGATGTGTTTCTTTTTTTGTTGTCAATATACTTGAATTATTTGACAAAAAAAATATATGTTGGGGAGGGGGAGGCCTTAGAAGTTTCAGTTAGAATAAAATATTAGAAATATGTGCTTATTATGAAAGCAAGGTCATGGCCAACTATGAATGTTGTTATAGGATATGCTCATTGAGCACAAAAATGTCTCATTGTTATACAGTTACTCTGAAAAGTAACTGTTGATGTAGGTATATTCTTACTCTGAACTAATAATCTGTCCATACTATAGTAACCATCTGTGACAAATGTTATTCTTCCTGTCTTTATCTCTAGTGACATATTTGACAGTGAAGATTATTCAGATGAATAAAAATTGAACCGACATGTTGCTTGTATATCGCATTTCAATAACTTTCCATAATCGGCAGATAAATATTTCAAGTGAGACCTAGTGTTTGTTAATCTAAGGTTGGCAAGTTTATGTCTCTTCTTCAGTGAGTTTCACCATTATGCATTTCCTAAGTGGATTGACCTTGACTATAACCTTGACCTTGTTTCTATTTATAGAATTATCTGAAGTATTATGGAGTATGGTGATGAAGATAGGTTTCAGTATGAACAATCAAGTGCTATCAACCATCCTGATTGTCGTATGTTTCTCATTCTGGGCTTCACTGACTGTAATCATTCTAGTTTTAATGGAAGGGATGTCTGCCTTCCTTCATGCTCTACGTTTACATTGGTAAGTCATGTTGTTTATGTTGTTTTTATTTTTGTAATATTGTCTCAGATGTCTGAAGTCTGATTTAACTGTAGACTTTATACAAGATCTGAAGTGTCAGTTTGGGTTTTGTTAATTTTGTTTGGTGTCATTTATCTGCTTCTTGTCAATATTTAATTAACTTGAAATTTTGTGTCATTGGGACAAAAGTATCGTATGAAATGGTGCTTACCACGTACAAAAAATGGTACCTGAAGTATTTAAATGTATTTATAGGGGAACTATACATTTACCCTAATCTCCTTTTGGCTATCAAGTCTTAATGTATTTTAATTTTCTTTTCTTGTGCATCCTAACCACTGGATAATGAGCATTTAGTAAAAAAAATCAATTGTTTGAATCATATGCACAAATTTACTCAATATTTCAGGGTTGAATTCCAGTCAAAATTCTACAAGGGAGATGGTTATCTCTTTATTCCATTCTCCTTTGATAATCTGATAGAATACAGTGTCGAAGAAACAAGCAGAAGCAGACGTTGAATACACTCTTCTGTGAACATTTAAATCAATTTGATTGGTCAGTCTTCGAGTCACATGATGAGCTTGACCAATCACAGCCAATTTGAGCATTAAATCTTTAGTCAGAGTAGTCATGGGCAACATTAATACATGTATTATGTGAAAAATGTTTAAAAAAACTTAAATAAAATCTGAATATAAATTCTGCATGTAAAAGACAAAAAGTGTGGGTTATATTTAGTCAGGAAACATCACACAGAGCTTGTAAACAATGTCTGCATACATTTGATATGATTAATACTCTTAATATGAATTTACATATGTGTGTTTAATGTATTTAACTATAATTAGATTTTTTCTGTTTAGAGTTGTTGTACGATAGATATATTCATGGTCCAGACTTAATCTTTGTTGGTTATACAATGTGGAAATTTAGCTTACGAAGACTTGAAGATTTATATAGCTGCAAAAATTGTGTGTATGTTCTGTTGTGTGAATAGATATTTGTTGTTATACAGTGTTTATGAACATTTCATGTAAGGATGGAAGTACATTTTATGAAACTTTCACATCAGATCAAAATTATTAGATATTACATTGTACGTAGAGGATATTTTCGTGGAGGTCATGTATTTATTAAACATGTTTACTTATTTATAATGAGTAAGATTACATTTAGTTATTTATATTTTTGGAAATGATTTTTGTAAAGTTAATATTATATGAATACCGTATAAAATTATTTATTTCAACTGTTCTGGATACTTTTTCTGTCTAGAATGATGTCAGCCGTCACAGAGCAGAGCAACATTATCAACTGTTCTTTCATTTGTGGAGTTCTGAGAATAATATAAGTGTGCAATGTGATGTGTGACTGACTGATAACTACATTTTGCTCCATTTCATATTTTGATGTTATTTTATTAATGTTTCTATTATTTATCATAATGATAATTTGTCGACTTTCTAGCTTTAACTGTGGAGGTTTCTAGTTCAAACAGTGGAGGAAGACCCCAGGCTTATACCTGGGTATAACCACCGACCTTCCTTAAGCTAGCTTGTTAGGTTTGATTTAACATGTTACAAATTACAAACTCATTAAATTATTATCGAAAAGTAGCAAAAATATGTCAAATATTGCGTAATGTGGTACATATCTGCATGTACAGCTTTAGAATATAAGACTGAATTGATGTACTGTGGCAGTTATTACAAATTATTTTTTTGTATTTGAACAAGATATTATAAGAATCAGACAAAAAATATAAAAAATTTACCATCATTTTACTATTGGTAAAAATTATCTTTGTTCTTCATAGATGATAACGTTGTTCTACTAACTATTTGTTCAGAATGCTGTTATTACGAGCTGATCAAAGTATTTGAATATTATATATTTAGGTCTTAATATAATATGATAGTATTAATAAGTTCTGTTTGTGGTACTCTCGCTTACTGTTTTTTTTGAGTCTAGGACCTATGGTATTGGTTATAATTTTGAGTCTAGGACCTGTGGTATTGGTTATAATTTTGAGTCTAGGACCTGTGGTTTTGGTTATAATTCTGTGTCTAGGACCTGTGGTATTGGTTATAGTTTTGAGTCTAGGACCTGTGGTATTGGTTAAATGCATTGTGTCCCATTCCATGACTTTGCTTTAATATTCTTTATTTATCAACTATAGAAAAAATGCTCAATTATAATATCCTTATTAATGTGAGAAATGCTGCAATCAATCAGGCCAAGATTTCACAGAATTCTACATTGAGATTTTTCTTAAGTTTTCTTTACAAGTTTGAGAAATTAGAATAAGCATGTGTAACTGAATTAATACCTTGAGTTAGATACATAGGCGAAAGTTTTCTGGCATGCTCAGGAATTTCCTCTTTTTGCTTGTCTGGACTGGATTGGTTTTTATTGTTTCTGTGTCACTGAGCTGAAGTTTTCCGTTTTTTTTTCGGCTTCTCCCATGTAGATGTGACATCTCTCTTTATTGTGATCAAGTTTCATTTTTATGATTTAACAGAGTTCTCAATTCAGGACATTTTTTTGAAATCTGGCTCTGATTGGTTTTATTGATTTGGTTTATTTTGAAATTTTTGTCATTACAAAGTTTGTAAAATATTGAAAATGTTTTCAAAGTAAATCATTTCCATGTATGTGGTATTTATATAGCGGTTGTGTGTATTGTTATTTATTATAAATGAATTTTACTCCCTGTTATTTTGTTGTTGATGATTTGTACATAACGTCTGGTTGAGAAGTTTATATGTGTATGCGAGAATGTCCTAACATAGTGAATGATTTGTGTGCATATGTGTGTAATTCCAAAATCTTAGTTACCTCTCATTATTAGATAGCTACCTGATATGATGTAAGCTACCTGATATGATATGTTAATGTAGTATTTGACTCGTGGTATATATCTCATCATTTTTCATTGATTATTATGTATTTGAATCTGATTTGATGTAATTAATATACCTGGCCTGGAGGTTATAAAACTTGAGAACAGTCTCCGAGTTCAAATCTTAATTTTGTAAGTGAAACATTCTGGTTTGAAAGATATTGCAGTTTGATGATTAAATACATTTTCAGATCATTTTAGCTGGCAGAATAACATAAGATTGAAATCTTCATTGTTTAGTAATAATTAAGTTAGAGACATGTAAGGACAAAATATGAGATTTGAGCCTGGAGACCGATCTCAAGTTTTATAACCTTGGACCCAGTACTGCAATTTTCTTCTATAGAAACAAGAAATAATCTGCTGACCTCAATGCTTTTTGTATCTTGGTGCAATATGTTTATAGTTTAATTATAGATCTGTACAATCAAGTGTGTAAACTTTAGGATGTAAATTAGAAGTTTCCTTATTTTTGAAAACTATGATTTGTGATGAAAGGAATTTTTATTACATGTACATGTGGTTTCCTTGCTTGTTATTTATAACTTTGTTATCATTAACTGATAGAGCTGTCTGTCTGAAATACTACATAGTTGCAAGTTTCTGTGAAAGATTTTTTCAATATTTGAGGTAAATTATTGAATATCATTGAATTAAATTCTTGCCTTTGTATAGTATAATTCTTCATTAAAAAGCCAAAATGTAAGGTGTCTAAAAAACTTAAATTTTATGAAGTTTTATCTGATTGATCATTTCATAGATTGTAGTTTTGAGTTTTCAGTTATGTGCATAAAGAAATATGTCAGTTAAATACATACTTTTGAATATATTAGTAGTGTTATATAATTGTCTTTAAATTAAAAAAATATGATATTGTGTAATTATATCCTCTTTGTGCATATATGTGTTTGCATTTTATGTTAGAGTGACTGAATTAGTGTGATTTTAAAAGTGTGAATTAAATGTGTAGTGGCTAAATTTTTACTGAAGTTTAAGAAAGTAGCTTTTTTGGTTTTGGCCTTATTTTATCTGATACAATAGGGCAACAGTAAAGAATGTCTGTGTTACTCATACTGGTACCCCTTTTGTAAGAACTACCCACAGTGTGACAGTAGAAACTTATTACTGAGGTTGCTGGCAGCGGATATATTCTTGAATGGTCAGGAATCAAGTGTAATTGTCTAGGAATGTATCACAGAGTACTATTAAGATAGGAACCATGAAGTAGGGGAAAATATAACATGATATAAATATAATGTGAACATTATGTTCTGTTGTTGCTTAGGTACCTCTGGTTGTTAGACTGTGTAAGTTACTGTATTGGGTGATTATAGTACAGGTTATTTATTGAACATATGAACATAAGTATTTAATTTTTTAGGATTTCTGTCCATTAATTTAGTAGGTGTTTGAGAACTGTTATTGGTGAATCATATTGTAGTATGTTGTTTAGTAAATTTCCTAATACATTGTCCGATTGACTTTTAACATATTTACTAATAATGTGTATTAATATATATATCATTTGACTGCATAGAACTGGCAGTCATTACTAATCACCTCATTATTTCGTACACAATTTAATTACACTTTATGAATGACTTAAAATACTGCTAAAAATCTTACATTACCTGTTTGATGGCAAAACTTTCATAAATTGAATATTAAATTAATGAGCACCTGGTAAATGTTGCCCACATTAAAAGAGGCTACACTCCAAGTAAAAGGGGCTGCACTCCAAGAAGGGGCTACTCTAGGTGTATAGTTTTTTAATTTGCACTTTCCTTATGTATGATAGTAATTACAATATAAAATAACTTCAAGATTATCTTAGATTATTCTGCTGCATTAATTTACTACTACACCAGATGCATGAGAAATATGACAACCATTTGTCATAGATTAGAAATACGTAACAAATAGAGTGAATTAGCTGTACTATGTTTATATATTCATGACATGTCAAAAAATATTATTTATAAATGTGTAACTTTGTGTAAGCCCTGAAAGTGACTCTGGGGAGGTTTATTTTTAAGATTTTCTGAAGTCAATCTAGAGTTATGTCCCTCTAAAGGTTAAGTATCATATTTGAAAGCTGAATCTCAACCTTGTTACTGTATTATATTGTTGGTTTATCAAAATACATGTAATATTTATTGTCTATTTATTGTGTTGACTTGTTAGTCACGTATGTAGTCGGAATATTGTCACATATTTAGGTCACATTTTTCAACATAACTTTTGTAAAGACTATCGAAAATCATGATCATTGTAACTTTATGTTTTGATCTTGAGAGTCATAATGGTTGCAATATTCATATATCATATGGCTGTCAATTAGATTGTTAAGTATTGTACTTTATTTGACTGCAATAACTTTTATAAATACCATCAAAAATTATTATCATTGTAGTTTTACTTCAAAATGGATTTTAGTTTGTTTGAAACAGCATAGATGAACTGGAAGTGCAGACTTTAATGTAGATTAGTGCTGCATTTCATTTTACCTGATGTTAAAATGGATTCTTAAATTGATGAAATTCACAGTTTAGTAGCACTTCCTCAGGATGAATTAAGGATGAACTTGTTTCATGGGATAAACCAGATGTTTCAACTGATATAAAAAATGGTGTAAAAACTTTTTATGACCTGTAGACACTGGAAGCCATTTTTGTAATGCTTAATGATGATTGACTTTTCTGTTAGGAAATTTGTCTGTTGATGATTTATGAATAACTGAATTTACATTTTGTTATGTGATAGGGGAGTGTTAAATTAGGATCATAAAGTTGTCCTGTATGTCAATTATGTTTTATTATTATTGAATTATTTATGCTTATTAAGACAAAGAAAACAGTGTACAATCAGTCTTGCTTTGATTTAAAAATGTGCTGATTAGTGATGAAAACAATATTTTGTCAGGCATTTAGAAACCTATGGGATTGATGTTTGTACATGTTAGAGGAGTCAAATAAATTATACTGCAGGAATATGTTTTATGGTGTGCATGCACTGACAAAGCCTGTCCAGCAAAACAGGCCTTTCAGTGTTTGATGATGGCATGCTTGTTTTCTTCTACTCAGAATAGTGTCACTAGGCTGTTATATATATGTACACACTAAGTATTGTAGTTGATATATGTTCATCTGTCTCTTGTTCACGTACACAACACAATCCATTGCAAACACCCTAGATTTATAATGAAATAAATAATGATTTCTGCAGACACTGATTACGGACAAACTATGTGTGGCCATCCTTAAAAAATTATTGATTTGTGGTTTCATGACCCAAACTTTCAACAGTTGGTGGGTAGGTATTTTTTGTTAAAATGTGCAAGTACAGATAAAAACGAAAATTCAAAATAACAAAAAAAATGTCAAAATAGCAAATTTGTTTTTATTTTGAATGAGGTAGTTGTGTAATTGCAGACTAACAATTTTAATGATGGTCTGAGAAACAGTTTTTCTTAGCACATGGTTGTCAAGAAACAAATGACAGATCTAAATTTTCTGACTATACTAAAAGTGATGGTTCTGTAATTTTGTATGTTGCTTATATCGTTGTTTTTTGCTTAGTTTATCCTTCAACGTGTTGATATTGTGATATTCAAATAAATTGTGGTTTTAAATTATGTTTGTTGTTATTCTATTTGAAGTTGCTTTGATGTTATGTGGAGAATTTTTTTAAAAAATCACAAGTATGAAATTGAGGTTCATATTTTTTTTTAATTTTAAATACAGTCAAACCTGAATGAGCGGCCATCTGTGAAGAGGTCATCTTTACGCATACATGTACACTGCTATATGGCACACATTTTCTTGATATAATAGGTCTTGTGAACTTGGAAATAAAAGAAGATAAAAATACTGAAGTAATGTTAAGACTTCATTTCTCGCATTATTGGTCTTTATTCTCAGATTTAAATTTATTATCATACAACAGCACAGTAATAAACTATTTAACTCGAGATGTTGATTAAAACAAACTCTACACATGACAGCTACGTCAAAACTGACCCCTTGACAAATAGCATCGTTAATAACAATCGTGCGTTTTATATATCACTATGACTTAGACATCCTCCATGATTATCGTGATGTAAGGTCGGGAATATCATTATGATAAAGTAGATATTTGATAATATTAATAAATATCCCTTTTATTATGTGTAAATCAAGCTTCTGAGTCAATAGTTAAACGTCGTTTGTTTTCGTGGACTTCGTAAAACAGCGTTCGGAAAAACTCGTTTGAAGTCGTTGCTCTATCGTCTGCGTATTGATGTAAAATCTAGATAGGAATGACCTACAATGTACATTGACGGGGACTCTACACCCAGTAAGGTAGAGTCCCTGATTGTGACAAGCGGAGATATGATCAATACAGTTTCATGGCGACCTTTAAACATCTATTGTTTTCACATCCATATATAAATAAAGGTCAAGGTCGAGGAAATCTCTGTGAGATGGATAGTTTAATTCTTAAGATAAAATTGCGCACTAACCCATGATGAACTATCATTTGTCTGTTTCATGATCAGTGGAGTTAACAATCACGTACACCACAGTTGCTTTTAAAACCACGTTGTTAAGATCATAAAAATAGTCGTGTTTAACTGCTGCAAAGATATCCTCCATAATTAGCATAGCAAAAAAACCCAAATGAAAACAAAGAATGAACGAGGGTCGTCCGTAAAGTTTTGAGACTGAACATTTATTTCCATTTACATGTTAATATGTTTATTCCCCTGAAGAGTAAAATACACAGGTTCATGTGCACACAAATTATAAACGAATTTTTTATCACTTTATGTTAAAAAAATCAATGAGGTTTTTTTTCAGGCCCATTCAACAGCTATGGTTATTTCAGAGCCGCCCTAGAAAGAGGAGAAGATACAGGTGAACCTGGCGTATATATCCTTACTGTTTTCGAGTAGACCTCCCGGTTCTCTGTCATGCCCAGTGTAAAACACCGATACACACCTCATCCATTTCCTATGATTTTCTATATACAGTACTGGGCTCAAAATGACTGCATTCAGCTCATCAGTAAAACGAACCGTGGACTTGACAGAAGAAAGGATTTATCTACAAACGACCTGTCAGTATCATTATGACATATTCGAGACAACAAACGGGTGTTTTTTTTTTGTTGTTTCACCGACGAAAAGAAAAAAAGAATCTGTATAATATCATTTTGGGGGCATTTGGTATCAAAGTGAGCTTACAAAAGATGACAACACAAACTTACGTGACATACCAGCATGGAAAAGATACTTAAAGATTCTTCATATGTCAATGCAGACGTGTGACATAAATAATACACCATTTCTGTCAAAATGTTAACACTGAATTAACAATATATGCCTTAATTCTTGGGCGTTGATTGGTATATATCAGTGACGTTAAAATTCACTGAAGTTATAAAATGACATAATAATTCAGTCCCAGCTAGTAAAGAGGATTTTACGACCGGTCCATTTTTTCAAGCTTCAGAGTGATTTCTTGTTTTTTTTGCGTGCGTTTGTTTGATTTAGAAATAAAACGCTTTGCAATAGTTTGAAATATGTCTATAGACTTAGTATTTACCGGAAGTGAACTTAAGTACTTCAAAATGCGTAAAGTAACTGTATGTATAATATCCTTTGCACTGATCCAAGTTTGTCAAACAGGACTAATATTTCATTCCGAGACATCTGGACTAGCGCCACAACTAGAAGGTAATTCTTTATCTATACACCGTATTATTTTGACTTTCACTTACTCGTAAGAATTCGGTTAATTCCGTTCCTTTCCGAAGGTTTCTTACGGTTATTGGTCCGACAAGCACTGTTCATGCGTGATCGTATGTGTAAGCGTATTATTATTGTTAACACGGATGTTCCCAATGTCTTCATCAATCTTTAACACATATAAATAAGTAGTGATTGTAAGAATATGGGCCACTTCCAACAGCCCAACATGATTGAGTGTTCGCCAGTACTAGGGGTCCTTGGTCCAATCCCCGGTTCGGACCACTTATTTGTCTTCCCCTAAATTTAGTATTTATCGGAATGGTTATAATCAATACAAGCATTAATTATAAGTTAGCAAGAAATAGGAACAGTGGCTTCATGTTTTATCTTATAAAAAGAACAGAAGCAAATATGAGGAACAGTGGTTAGTTCGCTGGCTATATAACTGAAAAAATGTTGAAAAACGGCATTGAACCCAGTGAAAAGAGAAACAAATAAGTAAAGACAAATGACGTTTAATCAATGTTGGTTTTAGTACACTTTAGGCTGTTCTGAAACCTTTGTCATGTTACATTTAGTTGTCAAACGTCTTTCCTCTATTTTGATACCCTTGAGTTCTGATTGAATGGTTTAACTTCAGCACATAATGAAGACGACTGGGAACCAGTATTTCGTATATACCACGGAAATGACTGGAATTCACACGATGATTTCTTGAGTCAAGAGAGATCAGCCCGTAACGGTGATAAAGATGACTCTCAGTTTCGTAGCTGGAAACTTGACAAATGGCAGCACGATAAGATAAAGAGAGTAAGACACTTGCTATATAGATGGCGCCTTTATCTCAGAAACCGATGACTTTCGTATTATCAAATTCAAGAGTCAAACAGCCCTACTTTGATGTTATTTAAATACTTACGTACTTTTTTTAAAAAAGAATATGATTTTCCATATGGCTACTCCGTAGGATACATACATATGTCCCTTGATTCAAAGCAAACATGAATTACAGGAAATTTACGGGAACTTTAACATAAACACACCGAGTCGTTACTCAGTTTTATATATAAAAATAGTTGTAAATGATCATAAGTAATATTCACATGTTATTACTTTGTAATCAGGTTCGACTAGAGTTGTATGATGAAGGTGACAAAGTTGTAGAACTAGGATTTGATAGTACTATGCAAAACATTACCAGTTTCTTCACTTCGGCGAACTTGAGATCCACAAACTATATTGATATACCAACTAATGGTCCTTTATTCCAAGGGGACAGCTTTAGTTTTAACGGGTACGTAAATCAGGGATAAGATTCATAATAATGCCTGTAATTACAACAAAACCTTCTAAAATAGTGTCGTTAATTTTCTTTCGGGCATCAACATTTTTCCAGTGGTTAATGAAAAGTCTCTCTATATTAGAATTATATTTTCAGACTAATCACTCAGAGAATGAATCAAGTATCTTATCAGCAATCGTACGTTATTTACAGCTCTTAAGCTTTTTATCAAACACTACTACACACAGTAAAAACTCGGCAGTCATATTGTACATCAGTATGTGGTCAACACTTTGGTACAATGTAACTGCTAATTGAATCTTTCTTTATACTTCTAAGACCACCTTATTATAACGGGCACCTGTTTTCGGACTGGTTATCTACATATTTTTTTATGTTTTAACCTGAAAATGAAAGGGATATTTAGATGACTGCTTTTGCACAAAGGTCGTCTTATCGAGGTTCTACTACATGTAGAAATTAGATACTCGTTTTGATGAAGATATGATAATTATATACACCGTCAAATGTGTGGTATAATTAAAGTTTTTTTATCACCGAACATGGTAATTTATTCCTCCATACGAAATGTTAACGACATTTGAGATTTATTTCGCCATGAAAAAGTAACTACAACAATTAAGGATGCGTTATGAATGGACGCTTGGTCTACTAAGTTTAAAACGAAGCGAATTTGCACGAGGACAAAGGCGAATGTTTAGATAATCACAACCTGGGGGTTTATTTTCGAACAAGGTGAAATATTTTGTCCTACAAAATGTCTCAACCGTATTTTTGATCATCTCCAAACAACGACTAGGTGTCAAGTATCGGACACGGCTGAACATCACAAAACGGCATCAATGTTGCTATTCAAAGTATTATCAATAGGTAAATATCAAGATTCAACATCACTAAGATTGAATGTCACTAAGTCTTTGTCATATACATGTATATGTCTAGTATACATTCCACAGAGATGGTGACGCGTGTCATTTCGCCGAGAGTTTAAGACCATGTAGCAAAATGCCGATGACTGCTTTCACGCTAATATCACAATTAATGTAATTGTACTTATATTCCACAGAGACGGAGATGCTCGCCATTGGACAGTGAGTTCTCGCCATGTTGGTGATTGTAGAAATGACGAGGGCTGGATACAAGTTATAGATAAACCAAAACCAGGACGTGATCGTTGTGTTTGTGGATATGAAAATGTTGATAAATACCCCACCATCATGTATGCTAAAGGAAACAGAAAAACCAAATGGAGCGATCAACGTACGTTCGCTATATTCCTAATTATCATTATCAATTATACAGCAAAACCTCGATAATGAAACTACCTTCGGGACCCGAAAAATCGGTCGAAATAATGAGGTGTCCTCATTATCGGAGAGTGGGTCTGCAGCCTACGACGTATCAACACTGGGACAACAGCTGGACACACTTCTCTCTGAATAGATCACCAAGTCGAGTGACAAGTTTCTCTGTGGTTATAAAAACGGCAATGATTCGCACAGTACTTTGAAAATTAAAACTGGTGTGTTTTCAACATGTACCAATATATATACATTTGTTTTATCTTGTATATTTAATAACTTATACATAGTCTCTGATGTTGAACCATAACTTTAGTCGAACATCGAGCTCGTTTCCAAGGCGAACCTTACAGATTCTGTTTAATGTACATCACAGTTATTGGTCCGTTCAGTGGCTTCGTTCATCTATTACCTTACACATCTTACTTTTTCAGCTTTATAATTCATTTCACATTTATAATTGTAGGATCAGTTGGCCATGCTGACATGTTGCAGCTTTCAATCAGCCACGTAGCATATCCGACGGGTCCAGTCCCTGTACAACAGGTTCCACAACAGCAACAACAACAACCGCAACAACAGTACCAGCCTGTTCAAACTATACAAACCATATACGGCAATCCGTTTGATCTGATCTAATGAATTATGGCACATGCGTGCTATACTTGGTCAAACAGAAAATGTAACGAATATTCCCTAATAAGTGCCCTAAAGAAACGTTACAGGTTTTTTTTGCAATATGCAGAGATCTTCTTAGAACGATTATTTGATTTATAAGATATAGTTTGAAGCCTTCTTATTTTGTTTTGTGGTGAGATCATTTTCGTTTTTCTAAAAATGGCGTCTAGATAGGATAGGCGTTTATTAGAGTTTTTTGGTAAATATTCGAAAATTACTCTTTATTCTAATCGTTTTGTGTTTATCATTATTTCCGTTTATGGCTGAATGCACTTTGTTCTTTATTTTTTATTCATGAAAATAAAATGTTTGTTAAAATACTAGTATAATATATTTGTTATGATTCAACGAATGGCAGATTTATCTCACAGCTGTCGTACATTTTTATATGTGTACGTCTTCTCTTACAAAGACACGGAAATGAGTCATTAATATGCATGCCTCATTAATAAAAGAACACATGACAACTCTGCTTGTCCATAAAAAAGAATTAATTATGTATCAGGTATTGGTACAATTAACGTGTCGTGACAAATCTTCATTAGCATTATTATAAGAAAAACAACACAGTTGTGATTTTCCTTCAATAATGACAAACACCACCCCAGCTGCTTTAATACTATAACAGTAATGACGAACAGACACAATGAATTAAACTGATTTTATTTCTATTGACTCAGGTCTATTTAGGCCATTTCAATGGGCAAATAGCCAGAACATGTACATGTTTACTTATGATGTTAATTTGACGGTAATTTGAATCTAAACCATGTTTACGTATTGTCATATTCGCCCTCGTATGTATCGTATTGAGGTGGGACTGACCACTTAGAAGTATGGCTGAACGTTAGGCAGCCATACAATTAGTGACCCAGGAGTGTAACATCAGGAAAACGCTTCATGTTTGATTATATGTGATATAAAATGTAATATTCAGCACTGTACACACACACATACCTTTGTTACCGCACCGCAACAAAACGATTGATTCATGTAGCAATAACAACATTTAACAGTCTTGTTAAGAATGAAATGATCAAAATCAAATCATAATATTTTAGTTTTTGTGCATTTAGCATGCGTGTGAAAATATTTTAGATTTGCTGCGTTGTGTAAGTGACGCTGCAATAGCATTGTCCAAATAAACATATCTAGATGTGCTAATGACTGCTACGACGTGTTAGAACACAATCAACACTTTCTGTGTATATTGTATTGACTACATGTACTCATATCAAAATAGCCTCGTTCCAGGAACTGCATTCGTAATGTTGAAACATAAATTCTTCTAACTTGTCAGAAATAAATCGTAAAAATTAATGCAACATTTAGGTGTTGTGCATCAGAATTTTGATGGATAGCACATAAGTTTGTAATTAATATGACAGCTACAGATCCATGTTGTTTGTGACAAGTGGGAATCTATGAGTCAACGCGTGGCAAAGACGTCTGTAATCCTGACAACCAGGCAGGTATCAATTAATCATAATTAGGCTTTTCATCATGTTTGCAAAATTAATGACAAAATGGTTCTCCAAAACATATAACTCTTAAGAGAGCGTAGGTGGGTGATTTTTTTGAAGAGCGATAAATGTTATAATTATTCGTACATATTTGTTCAAGTGGAATGAAAGCATTAAGTATATTACAAAAAATATATAATTATTTCGGGGCACTTAAAATACTAGTTTTAATTAAAATGCACTCTAAAAATTGTGAGACCTATTTAAATTAACCGTAATTAAGCTAAAGACAATCGCAGCCGTTCCACTACTGTCATCATCATCACAAACATAAACAAATATAATTCTATAATTCATTAATGAACTTTTGTTACGTGAAGCACCATGCATGATTTAAACATATGTATCTCTGGAAGAAACTTATGCACACCAGGGGCTGATACAGAATTTTTAGTTGGGGGACGTAAAATCTAGATGTTTACGTAGAATTGGAACACTCAATCAGTACATAACTTGTGCATTATAACCCCTGAAGACTGTTGCCCTTCCGGACTGATTTTAAAGTCCGGTTTTCTGAGAATTTCGGTTTTCAGAGAACTATTAATTATAGAAGAGAAAAAACGGGGCTTGAAAGATCGTCCGATTTTCAGAAAATTCTGGTTTTCAGGGGTCATACTGTACATGCATTTGCATAATTTCTTTTCAAATTTAGTGAGTCTTGAAGCAGCACTACGTACAGAGCACCTATAAAAGCATCCCGTATGCATCCTAATTTTTTATCTCCTCTTAGTGTTTTATAAGTTGTTTTCTAAATATTTCCTCCATTAAAAAGGGCATCGAACTTAATTTTTGAGTTTGAATAACAACGATGACGAACCTATTGTGATGTATCTGTCTCGTGTCATTCACATCGTTTAACGATCTATAAATTGAATGATTAAAACTTTTCCTGCTCACTGTAGACATCGATTGTCAATTTGGGCATGACCTTCATTTGTATGGTCGTTAAACGGTTATTTTTTACGAACAACTAACGCAACAAAATTTCAGTAAACATTCGTTCAATCTCACAACAACTCTTCCTTATCATTCTTTAGATTGATTTAACTTAAAACATTACGATATTTGTATTGTGTTTATTTTATCACGCACGTTATATGCGAATGAAAAAGGGATAAATTAAGAAACGCACACAGTAAAATCATTAGATGAAGGTGATCTGGTATCCTTAGTCCTCAATAATTCACGGAGAAAATTTGACCATAATTTCATGTAAGACCAGTCTTGAACAAGTAAATTAACACACGAAGAGGAAGAAAACGTATCCCAGAACATAAATCTAATTCTCTTTGATATTTTTCGGTCACAAAGTGAGTCCAAGGGATCGTTAGTAAGCTGGCTTCGTGTCAAATCCTTCCTTGAGTTTATATAAAATTCTTTTTGTTGACTTCTGTGAATAAGAATTGGTTATACATGTATAATTTAAGATAAACAATTAATATTGGTGTTTCATTGGCTACGTTTGTGTGGCTAATAAATGCTTGTACATTGTATATTAATATCCAGAAGATACATTAAAACAACTCTTACGCACTGTACCACATGCTGTCAACGTTTTCTTCTCACTGACAGTTTGACATTTAAGCATACCTGTTTTTCCAGCGTCTTCGAAAACCAAACAATTAATCACTCGCCTTATCGTGTCTGAAACTAGGGGAAGAAGCGCCGTGAAATGGAGCGAAATGTCACGTGGAAGCCTCTATTAATATGATTAAGATGACTGACATAGGTTACAAAGAACACATAAACAATTAGTTTAATTTAAGTTACGATGATATTTCCATTTTTATTATTCTGATTGACAAACAATGGTGACGTATAAGCTAGGTTTCTCGAGCCTATAAAAAGGAACCCAGCATTAGCTTGTTATTCCATTGCATAAGCGCCAGGCACTGGGCGCCACTTCTGGACCGAGCTGAAAGTAATAATTATTATTGAAACTAATTGTATGATTTTATGTTCTGAATTGTGAAACAAATAATAAAATGACGATGTCTATATCGATGATTAAGCTTATCTCGGTATGCTGTCTGCTTGAAATCACTTTGGCAGGAATTATTATGCGCAGTGGTGGTGATTCTCCATGTAAGTAATTCCTCTATTTTTACAGATGCATTGTATTTTTGTTTTGGATTATTTAAATGATTGTGTATTTTTAAATACATCCCAGACTGTATTTTTATCATGCGTTCTCTCCTTCAGAGGTATCCAAGCTACTCAAACTAACATCAATTTCTCGACTTATTTTATTCTGGTTCTATCGCAGCTAACCTGAATGCAAACGATATATAACAATGTTCTATTCTTCATAAAATCGTTTGTAAATCAGCCATTTTCAGTTCACTACGCATTAAACACCCAAAACTGAGAATGTACATCGGTAGTTCAGATTATCATGAACGACGGTAGAGCGTATTTCACTATTATATGGCCGGTACGAAACAAGAATGAATTCAAATAAGACTAAGCTTATGTGTGTGGAGGGGAAGGCGAACGCACCAGAGAAATTATTCCTCGTACTAACGTAATCAGTGTATCTACCAGCGATCTTCACTCAAGTAAAAAGTAAAATGCAAAATACTTATCTGCCGTTTTTTATTGAAAAATAATTATTTGCCCAATTAAAAATAACTGGACTGGCACTCTATTTTTTCATATTTCAGCTTATGATCAAGATGAATGGGAATCAGTTTATCGTATATATAAAGGGGATGACTGGGACTCGTATGATGATTATTTAAGTAAAGAAAGATCTGCTCGCAATGGTAACAAATATGATGCTCAATTCCGTAGCTGGATGATTGACCAATGGCACCATAACAAGATTCAAAAGGTAAGACGAGTTCGTTCTTAACAAGGGCTCCACGGAGTGGCGTCAACGCTCGTCTGGTTTACAACATTCTATTCAACAAGCAATTTCGACCAAAATAGTAAAAAAGTAAAAATGGGGGCAAAACTCCAAAAATATAGCTTTCAGAATAATGCCCCTTGTCTTGTAAATGTGCCTTGTGACGATAATCAAGTATTCCAAGTGTCGTGTTTATATTTAGAATTCAAGTGTTTGAATAATGGGCTAGGTTAAAGTTTTGCCACGACAACGACAACGACGACTGGGCAGCGTTCATAATAGCTCGACATTTTCTTCGAAACAACGGGCTAATAAAATTGGTATGCTGTTACACGGCCTAAACTTTAACAGTGGTTTGGTACATACATTGCACACTTAAATTTGAAGTTCAAGACTTGTTATCTTTAGCTGATATGTCTATGAAACAACAACACTGATTTATATATTTGAAATCATTACTTTTTCAATGTACATGTTTGTATCACTTATATATATTTAGGTCAGAGTTGAGCTTTATGAGGACGGTGACGAAGTTGCGGAATTTGAATTTGAAGGAACTTTACAAAATCTTACAAGCTTCTACGGGGCAAAGAATCTACGACGAACAAACTACGTTGATATTCCAACTAACGGCCAACCTTTCATGGGGGATGATTTTAGTGCCGAAGGGTAAGTGTTTATCATTTTTCACTACCATTTGGTACGAAATCATGTCAATACCAGAATGAAAATTATTAATGAACATTAAGTATTGACTAACTTAAGAAACATTCCTCAATATTAATCTTGATATTTTATGTTAATACTAGTAATTAACTGACTTTGGCTGTTTTCTGAGAGTCTAAGGCCATGTAGCAGGTGATGCTGATGACTGCTTTCGCGCAAATATCATAATTATGTAATCTTTCTTACATTCCTCAGAGACGGAGATGCTCGCCATTGGACAGTGAGTTCTCGCCATGTTGGTGATTGTAGAAATGACGAGGGCTGGATACAAGTTATAGATAAACCAAAACCAGGACGTGATCGTTGTGTTTGTGGATATGAAAATGTTGATAAATACCCCACCATAATGTATGCTAAAGGAAACAGAAAAGCAAAATGGAGCGATCCTCGTAAATACATAATTATTTTCTCATGACATTTAAATTATTGCATGTATATTGCATTTTTTTCACAAAACCGCATAACAGCAATGAATACCAGTTCGTCTTCTTACTTATAATGGACCACCTGTTCCGCCAATTTGTTCAATTTGATTTCACTAACTTGGTTCAAGTGCTAGATCTAATGTTTCTTGTATTTTATTACAGGATCAGTAGGCCATGCTGACATGATGCAAATATCTGTGAGTCACGTGCCTTATCCACCAGTCGCGGCCCCACCAGCTCCTGTACAGCTGGCTCCACAACCGCCACCACAAGTGTATCATCAAGTACAGCCACAATATCGACCTGTGCAAAGGGTTTATGCGCCGCCTTTTGAAACCAAGAAATAGATTAGGTACAATATATTGTTGACGTTTACCAGTATAGTGCCTCGTACCATAAACAAGACACATATACGGTGAAGAAATTAAGAATACACTGGTTATATATGATAAAATAATTATTAGTTAAGTAGCTGTTTACATCGACGTATAATTCTTGGTATAAGTTTGAAGAGTTGTTGATTTCAACACAATTCAAGTTAAATCAATGACATGTAGAATACATTATAAAGTTCATGGATTATAAATAAAATGTCAAAAACCATGCAATTTTCACATGCTTTTCCGCCAATCTGTTCAGTCGGTAAGCTGATTGTGTCTGATGGGGTATGTGTTGTCCCCGTGTGAAGACGGCTTGTAACCCTTAATACCACGTGGCATTTTGACTGATTATCGACCCTTAGTCTCCGGCCACGTACCGGTTTAGAATTATATGCCGTCTTTATACTCACAATTACCCTTAAGATGGGGTTTTCTCCTGGCTTCAGTAATTTTAAGTGGGGTTGACACATGTACAATGTAAGTTTAATATACAAGTTATATTTATTATATATTCTAACAAAGTTAATCATTTGAATAGACATATTAGGACAGAACGTTCCGAGTTGGAAAATATGAACATACATACATATATTAGTTTCGGTGGATTAATTATTCAAGTAAAATATTACCAGAATCTTCTTTAAGCGTAAAAACTACCCAATCAATTCAAACCAGCAATCATATAAAGTGACCGGTATTCATTCATTGGTGTAATCAGTTGTAAATTAAGTTGATGATAGATAGGGGCATAACGCATACTTTCCGCTCAGTGAGAACCTGGTTTTTCGATATTAAAGAATTAATTAAAAAAAGGAGGGAATATTTTACCTCCATACAAATTAATAACAATCATGTTATATTTCATGTATACTACATTAATTACAACATTTACACAAATAAATATATTACGTTCATTAATATGTTGCACTCGTTATATGACAGACGTATTATGTAAAATAATCATAGACGAATTTTTGCACGCATTCTTGGTCTTGTATTAAGTCCATGAACTGAATACGAACAAAAATAATAATTATAAAGATTTACAAAAATAAATATTCTGGTTATATATGTTCATTATACATACATTGTGTGGCTGGAATTATACCTCTGAAACACATTATTTTAATGCATCCAACTAATACTGTGTACCTCAGAGTAGAATTCAGAAAACATATACAGTGCAACCTCTCCTGAGCGGCCCTCTCTAGAGCAACAACCTCCCTTCAACAGCACAATTTTTCCCATTGTACGATTTTACTGTTAATTTAACCTCTCTAGAGCAACAATCTCTCAACAACAACTTAATTTTGCTTTTCCCAAGGGTGTTGCTTTGGATAGGTTGCACTGTACACATCTAATTGCATTGATTTTCTTATACATGTACCATAACAGGTAATAATCATAAAAATACTAACATTTCATGTTTGCATACATACTAAAGGTACAACCCGCGCATTTACATCAGTTTATATATAGATGTAATTTAGCATTCCAAAACATTTCAGTAAGCTTGTCGAACTATGTTACTTAACTCACGCCAATTAATTCAGAAATGCGTGTTCATCAATCTCTGTATAATGACTGACTTATATACATGCAATGTCATGTAAGAAAAGTGATATTATATACAGTATTACAGCAAGTAAATGTAAATAGTGAATAGATAACATTCATCAAAGCTGACGTTATTGCTAGAAGTCGACATTACAGAATTTAAGCTATCTTTTGAACGATTAGTTGTCAAGTGTTAAAATTATCCACACGACAGAATTCCGATTCACGAAATTATTCTGACTCGTTCAAAACTAACAGGAGCCTTGATTGTTTTCCGCGGTCGAACAAATTTTACTAGTAACTGTTTATTTGTAAATTTGAATAAAATCCATCTTATATAAAGTACAAGGACAACATTTCAAGGACGACCATCTCAAAAGGGACGATATAGAGGGAAGTCCTGTAGGGTAAAATAAGAGGCTTTGAAATATCGCATGGAATATGTAAAACTTACTACAAAATACCAAAACTGAAGTAAACCATATGTGAATGTCAGAATGTTTTTGACATACGTTTTCTGTCATCATACGGGGATTGTGTCTCATAATACATTGTAAACTTCATCCCTCCGTTTTCCGCAATAAACACGGAATTGTCCGGGTATGGTTGTGTACACTCTGAGCTAGGCGTTCGGCGAAAATCCGGAACGGTACGGGAAAGTCTGGAAGATTTCCGCTTCTTCGTGGATGACCTTTTTGTATGATGAATCTGTGGTAATCTTGTCTTACATGGTCTGTGCATTCTCAAATCTGCCAAGTTTTCCGCAGTAGGTCTAGAGTTAGGTGGATGGTAAATGTCATCCCGCAAATAACTGCAAAAATGGAATAATTTACAAAGAATTAAATTGTCTAGGTTAATACAAAGGGGAGGGCGGCTGCGTTGTTAACTGGTTATGGTCTATGACTAGTTATCACTATCCACTCTCTGTCATGAGTTTGAATTCGAACTTGGACCAGGCAAAATTCACACGTAAGGGAACAGTTCTCTTACTTTCACGACAGGGCTTTTTTATCATGTACATGTATGCCCTTTACTGTCGTTTCTTGAAGGGAATCGGTCTTGGGAGGTGACGTTATGGGAGGGAGCACTGTATCTTCGTCTGGAAAAAGTAACATCATTAATGTCATACATTACACATCCGGTTCAGTGATATGATTCAGGCTAAAATTAAAATTACGTACATAATAGGTTCGTAGTCTCCGGAATCATATCTTTCTCGTTTCCCGTGAGATTTTTCGATAGCGGCTGAACTAAACTCTCTTAAACTGAAACAGAAAACAAACACTTAAATAGATTAATAAGACAGAAGGCTTTATTAAGTATGCTTTATTAATTAAGATACATGTTCGCTATTTATACATAAAACTATTTTTCAAAATATTCTTTCCAGCAGATATCTTCGGACTTATCTCATTCTCAATTAGATTTTTCCGGAGTACAATAAAAAATGTTAATGTGAAGGTTTAAGATGACACATAGTTAGTTTCTCATTACCTTTTTCCCTAAAAGAATAAATATTATTAGCAAAAGGCGCCATTCCAATTGTCAAAGCACATAAGTATTTCTATCCTATACGTATGTGTGCGTGTGTGTGTGAGGGTTCGTGTGTGCGTGCGTGCGTGTTTCTTTCATTTTTTACACAGAAATGGCACAAGCCGTGAGGACAAAGAACATTTTACTTAAATGTAAATGTTTAACTGTTGTCAATTTAATTCACAGAAGGGGACACCTAGTGCTGCTAGAAGGGTCTGTCTTGTGTAGAATACGTTGATACCTCGGGTTACACAACTGTCACGTTACATTCACACAATAAATAGATCAAGCCATCTCATCAAGCTAACAGGGGTATCTTTGTTAATGCCCTACACTGCGGCTTCATATTCTTTATCAGATAGACGTTTACAGGAGATAATAACATTTTTTTATAATTTAGTTCTTTGAAAAAAATAGAAATGGTTAGGATTACCTGACTTAACAATAGGGTAGGTAAGTCGAAAAAGTTCACTTTTTCCTAAACGTCTTTTATAGGAATACGAGGTACGAGTCATCCTTAATACATTTATATTCATACTTTGAATTTTACCATCAGTCTGCAACAAAAAGGGTCCATCAGGTAACCTGAAACATGACTACTTTTTTGCCTAAATGTAGAACATACCTCTCAGGGGTTGAGTAAACTTCCGGTATAGAGGGCAGCACTTTCGTCTGCTCCTGTTCTCCAATGTAGCCTTAAAATATAAACGCGTAAAAATATCTGGTAGAAATCTAAGTGAATACCTTAATCGTCGTAATAAAACATATACTGCTATTGTTTTGTAGATTTTATATTTTATACAGTGCAACCTCTCCAAAGCAACATCCCCTGGGAGAAGCAAAATTATGTTGTTGTTGAAAGGTTGTTGTCATAAAGAAGTTAAATTGATGTTAAATCGCACAGAGGGGGGGAATCATGCTGTTTTTTGAAGGGAGATTGTCGCTCAAGAGAGGGCCGCTCTAGAGAGGTTGCACTGTATATAGACTCCGGTCACTCCACCACGACTTATCTCGTTAGTTCAGTTGTTAATGAATGTATAGCTTTATATTTGTGGTAAATACACAATATAGTCAAAGACTAATGTCCACCGAAACAAATTAAATTACAGAAAAAGTATATTTCAGTTCATACGACTACATTGCGTGTTGGTCGTGTTTTACCGATAACAGCAAAGCAAAATACACAAGATATAGGGCTGGGCCCGCGGCAATATACATAACCCAACTAATGATAAAACAACTTTATCACACGATGATCTAAGTAATAAGGTTAGATAATTTTTACTTTTAAATTTTACTAAAATAAATTCATCAAAACAGTTAAACCTATTAGTACCTTTTTTAAACAGCACGCATATCACAACGGTTGCTATGACGACACAGATAAGAATTATCCCAAGTATTATGGCAGCGATGTCTTCACCTTTCAGACCACTATTCGTGTCCTTCTCTTCATTATGATTTGAAGCTGCATGATTAAAAAAAATGTATATGTTATAAATCAAATGTTGATAATTATGTACCTAAAACATTTCTATAAAATAATTTAATTTGGAAAAAATAAATTTTGTAATGAGATAACGGGAACAAAATTTGAATGTTAAAGGTTCATCATTTTTACATTAACTTGTGTTTACATTATCTTGTTAAGTAACTTATCATTTTTATCTTTATCATTTTGATGCGCACTGCATGACCATTAGTTGTGCCATAAAACACCACTAAAATAAATAAATAAATTAATTAATTAAGGGTTCCTAATTATCAACTCAGTGGACAAATGCTGTTGTAAAAAGAACGCCCTCTCGTTTTTTCTAAAGGGGTTGAAAGTGACTGTGCCTGCACTGAACAATGAATCCTACGTCATCAGTACTAAAGATTTCAATACTTGTAAATTTATGTCCTTGTATACTAATTATATGAAATAAGTACTTCCTCAACACAACATAATGCTTAAATAAATTAATATACAGTATACATGTGTTTTTTTAAAGTGAGAAATGTTATACATTAGTTAAATACCACGGTCAGCACTCACTTTTTGGCCCTTCCGTCTTTTCACATGTGTAAGTAACAATCACTGTAGCTAATACAAGTATCTTGTATACATTGTAGACCATTGTGTTGTAGAACAATTACATCAAACACTGAAAAAAAAATTGCGATTTTCATATTCATTATCATGCAATTTATTTATATTTAAGCTTGTGTGTGGAAGACTGTCGGCATGTACACTAAAACATGATTTAAAGACCACAAGTGGTCGTAATATCGAGGTTTACTGTTTTGTAAATGGGAAACAACTGTAAGCAAACGAAATTAGAGAAGAAATGAAAATTTTAATTCAAAATCGATGTATTTCAAATTATTCCACAAATTAAGACACTTCTCGGTAAAATTATTTATTTTTGGGTTCTGAATTTTAAAACGGATGCCTTGTTTGGACCATCGCGAAATTTTGTAACAGGTTAAACTAATGCAATTTGTCTGGGAAATTATTGTAATGTTAGTGTTTCTGGAGTGTATAATCCTTGAAACTTCCAATATACAGGTCGGTGCAAACAAGAGTATGATAGCGTTATGGATGTATTTGAAAATGGTTCTTAAGTCCATTAATTGGCACAAACAATATAGTCATACGGATTAATTTAGTAATTTGAAATCGAGGCATGGGTCCAAATCAAAACGCCTCTAGTGACCTCATTGCATAGAATGGCGCATAGAATTGATTACAGTGTCAATTTCTGCGTGAATTTATGTCTGTGGAATATTGGTACATTGCATATAATATTGGTTCGTGGGCTCGTGTCGTTCATCAAGAGAAGCCCACTTACGAACGGCTGACAGTCCATCAGAAATACTCCTGGTATATCTACTAGTACTGAATTCTCTTTTATCTCTAAGTCACCTCCTTATATGGTGGGTGGATTAATATAGAAAGACAAAAGATCTTGGATGCAAATTCTAATTGCTACGGACTAACCCGAGTTTCGTCCGGGCCTCGCTCCCGCGACCTCTCTTTTGGCAGCCATGCACTCTACCAATTGAGGTCCTGGGTAGCCCTATAAAGTGTGACTTAAGCACTACTAAAACTGAAAGAATGTTATACTGAGAAAAAGAATACAGCTCTCTTTTCTATTTGTTTCCATTCCGAATGCTTTCAAAACAACAGTCTCCCCAAATTTTAACTAAATGGAATGCATTTAAATTCCGTATTCCTATCAAAACAATTATAATTAAAATTAACGCACTTACCAGTAAATTATATCATTTCTTTATCTCTCTCGTAAGCGACGAATACTAACGATGTAAGTTTAAATTCACCGGGACTAGACAGATATTATCTAACGTCTGCCTGTTTTACCACTCGGCCAAACACACAATGAATGACATTAAACGCTGTCACAATTTGTTAAAAGTCTATTGATACTTTATTAATTGTCTATTTAATACCGAAGTAATTTAAAACTCCACACGGTCCTGTGGTTATCCTTTTAACAAATTTGATTGATTTAATATAATGTTTATAAAGATGTGTATCCAGTTTGCATAAATGATGAATACATTTTTGGCAACCTTTTAAAAACAGACTATAGATTATTGATAACATCGTAATTGATAGGTACATAAACAAAAGACTTTTTGTCGTGTAAGATTTAAAAAGATCTTACTCCAGATTGACATCAGAAAAAAATAAATAAGGAAAACTTAAAACCAAACAAAAAGTCATTTTTCATAAATGTTGTGTTGATATTTTATGGACATAAAAATAAAGTACAGTTAGATTAAAGTGTATTTACGTTATAATTCTAATGCATTCCTAACACTTTTCTTTAATATATTGCACTAGTGAATAAAAAGAAATCTGATTCTTTAATGCATCGAAAATCCACACCATATTACAATCAAATGCACAGTTCCCGCCTTGGTAAAAATGTACTTAAGGATGAGTCCCTTGAAAACTGCAAAACTATAGTCAGAACTAAAGCTATCTAAGGGAGCGAAGAAATATGGCCTCTGTTCGCAGATAGCCTACATACAGAGATTAATCCTCTCTAATTGGTTATTGGGTATATGGTACAGAATCGTACCTAAGTTATAAGTTAGGTTTGTCTAAAGATAAAACTTCAAAATGACCCGTACATAGATGATTTGTTTGTATAAATTTGCTCAAATGTCTCAAGTTTTATGTGAATACATATGAGTACAGAAATGTTAGGCCATGTTTCCGGTTACTTGACCTATAGGTAAGTTGCGAAACTTCTTTTTATATTTTTATTAAAGTATTTCTATCGTACTTTTGGGGCACGATTCGACCCCTAATATCTTCGTAATTGGTTGTTTGCCGTTTTTTTATTTTGCTGTTAGAAACTTTAGGGTCGTCGTAAAATGTGGTTTGGTCGGGTAACGTAAAACACGGCTGTTTTCTTCCAAATATCAAAATGAATTAGTCAAGGACTCAAGATTATGTTTTCCATTTCATATCCATAAACGATCGGAATTTATGAAAGTGGGAAGATGTCAATGATTATTTAAATCACTATGGGTGTCAAGTACTGGCGAATCTTTTATCAACATATATTACATCATATTTTCTCTTTTCATTTGATAACCACAAAACTACAGTAGATGGAAGGAAGTCACTGCACTATGTTTTCGGTAAAACATATGGGTTCAATTCCCGACTTGAGCGAGATTCCACGAGGATATCACAATACCTGAGTCAGTTTTCACGGGCTACACGGTTACCTGTTATGACTGTTATTTATGTAACAATGAACTGAAAGCAAAACGAGGAATTCCAGAGAATGTCAGATGCAAAAAAACTCCGACTTTCATCCGGCGACGTGACCATACATTAATCGTCGTAATATTTTATAAGTACGATATTTACAAGTTTAAACAAATGGTAGGCTGATACTTCCGGGTATTTGTTAGCTTCCAGTTTAAAGTAACAAGTAACAAACCGATTATTTTAACAATGTATAGTTTGACCGTAATGTTATGTTTTGTTGGATCTATCAACTTCATTCGCGCGGTGTTTTGCAGAAGACAATTCTGAATACCCAGTTTTACCAAGTTAGCGTAACATTCTTTCATTATTCAACTACAAATTCTCAACTACAAAATCAACCGACCCTTTGTATTTACTTTTCGGGGTCATACTGATACTCGAATGACTTTCCATTTCTTGACGACTTTGGGTACGGCAGGATGTGAATCCGAATGACTGAAACATCTAATTCAACATCTGTATAATGATCTAAAAATATGTGCGTAAATATCATAGTTCACAATGTGTGATTCTAATGGCCGTAGTGTGGTGTAGCTGCCAATCTGTAGATTGTAGAAATTCAGATACAACTGCCAATCTGTAGATTGTAAAAAATCAGATACACAAAGAGCGAGATCAAATCCAAAATATATTGAAATAAACACAAAGTTAAATTACTTAAGTCATAAATTACTAGTAATATCATAGAGACAGTATCCTAGTATAACATATTAATGTCTCAAAACAACGGCAAGTATTGCTTAGTGTCACAAGGACAATATCCTTAAACTTAAATATCCTTATTATATCATGATATATCTTATTAACTAAACCACCCTTACATTTATAAGGCCTTTCTGAAAATAACATATTAATTATTTGACGATACTAGTATATACATGGTAGAAAACTTTGACAAGTTACACTTCCTAAAAAAGCTACATTTTCACAAGTATTTTACTTAAGAATGGCCAAAACATACAAAATTAAGTTAGATTATAAGTAGAATACAGCAACGCTAATGGCTTGGACACCTATCACTAGATAGAATGCCTCAGCCAACTTAAGTACCTAAAATTACACAAACATTAATAACTAAATAATAGGCTAACGTCGTAAAGCACACATGCTAATTTGACAAAAGATACAACAATAAGATTTCAGAGCAAAACTAAAAGAATTTTATATGAAAATAAAAATCAAATTATCAAGATGTAGATAATTTGTAAAGTGATTTTGCTAATTACATAACAATAATTTTGCACAAAACAAAAGCGCAGAAATATGCATCGTAAAATATGTGTAAAAATTAGGTCGATTTCTTTGAGTTAAATGTAATTCATTGATAAAAGCATGGTTTCGATTCACAAAGGCAAAAATGATAATTGGCGAGAAATCAAAGGAGGTTACCATGCTTGCTATTAATCAAGGGAGGTTACCATGCTTGCTATTAATCAAGGGAGGTTACCATGCTTGCTATTAATCAAGGGAGGTTACCATGCTTGCTATTAATCAATGGAGGTTAGCATCTTTGTTATCACTTAAGGGAAATTACTATGTTTGTTATTAATTAAGGGAGATTACCATGTTTGTTATTAATTAAGGGAGGTTACCATGTGTGGTAATAATTAAGGGAGGTTACCATGTTTGTTCAATTGAGTTACTAAAACAATCGTCTCCCTTGAATCGGTATTCAGATAAACACACGGGACTAAATTCTTACATTGCAATCAATAGGCCTCTAAGACTTAACGCAAACAGCCAAATGAGAAGACAATACCACGAAAGACACATTAATCCCATCGGCTGTTTTATAAACGTATACAATTCATTTGCATACAAATCTGTTCTTCTGTATGTGCACTCAAGGGTTTGTATTCAATCAGCTTGATAATTGTATTCATAGATTGGTTGATCAATACAAATAGTCATCCTAACACGTTATCTTGTTTTCAGTATTAAACCGCTCTACATTAATCTACAGTGACCATTACACATTGACTAACCTGAGATTTATTGAAGTTTTTTATTGATCCAGATCAATGGATTCTATAAATGTAACAAAAGACAAAGACATTGTGAATAATAATGCTTTGTTTATTTCGGTGGTGTGTGCCGCAGAAATTTTCATATTGTTTTAGTACATTGTAGTTTGTTGTAGAGTGTTATAGTAATCACGTTAAGGCTTTTTTGTGCAATTCAAACAGTTAATTAACTTTATATCAGTCATGTAGAATGTTTAAAATACATGTAAAATAAATATTACTTGAGCGAACAAGCGCGATGTTTCGTTCTTGATGTGGTAGTTTGGCGTATTGGCACCTTTCTCAAAGTCCTCCATTGAGTCAGATCAATTTTCTAAATAGTTGAATTGTTCACGAGGTACAATGTTTCTAATATCAATACATTCCTTGCCAGTAGCAAGCGCCCAGTGATTTGTTAGAAATTTATATCTAGAACACCATGAATGTTGCCAGTGATGGATTGTATACACAAATTTCTTGTTCTTCCTGTACAAACCCTTATAAGCGACGTCAATACACGCCCTCTGCTGCAAGGTCTTTCGAAACCAAAACGTGCTGCATATGTAACTGAATTTTCCACCTGATGCCCAAGCATCAACATTATCGGTGAAAAAATGAGTATTGGGAACAAATACAGCTTTATCATCAGAATCTTTGTACATCCCAGTCCCTAGAACCGAGGTAAATTCATCTGCTGACTCTAAGACATTCAAATACATATATTTATTGTACTTGATAAACTGTTCGGTGATAAATAGAGGACCTGTGGCCGACATGGTATTATCGTTTTTAAGTGCGTACTTAAAACTGCCTAATACTTCTTTTAAGAATGGATGTCCAGGTTGACACAGCATTATAGCATTATTCATGACAAATGGTATCCGATATATGAATGAGCTATGCTCTAATGGCTCAGTTGGTAATACACATGTATATTTCCAAGTAACTCGATCCAGTGAACGTATGTTTTCAACATCTGTGTCTGCATAGATTCCTCCATACTCGTATAAAACAACAATTCTCAGAAAGTCTGACTTTTTAATTCCAGTTTTAATTCCGTCCCATATTTCCAACAATTCGGGATATTTTCGTTCTATCAATCTCCTGGCAGATTCGTCAGTCCAAAAATAATATTTCCAGTGCGGGTTATTATCTGTGAATGACTTAATATATTTAACATTGTCATGTTCAATACAAGTACTTTTATCAGTCTGATGTATTATATGTGGTATTTTAGGAACAGAACGATCAATGGTTGGAAAGTCTTCCGTGACATCAGGCTGAAGGAGTTTATACTTAGATGTATCAACATACGCAGGAAGTCGAACTGCAATAAAGATACAAATAAAACTACACTTCATAAATTATGTAATGACGAGGTTTGAAATCAAATTTCTTTTCATTAGAGCGAATATTCATGCGGAGTTGTGTAAGGGCAGAAATCATAGCATCAAGTTAATAAAGCGTAGAGACATACTGCAGTAGGAACGAAACGAAACGAGCATAAACAAATGGTAAAACACAACATTTGTAACACCAACATGGTAGTAAACATGCAGTGTGCTTAGAATTATGACGCGTTCAGGCGTCGTTGCTTTACCTTGAGTATAAATAATGTAATTTTAAAAAAAAAACGTATAGATACGTGTAATACATTAGTTAACTACATTATGTACTTACTGTGCGCTGGTGGGAAGTAAAAATGGAACAGATACAACAGGCCTATGGTAATGGCGAAGAATACTGTAAGACAAATAGATTTAAGATTGACCATTATGATCATCCTCCAATAAGCTGGCTGTCTTGCATGTCTACAAAAAATCCGGTATGCTTTGTTTCGCCTGAACATCATGGAGAACTGGTTTCGTACTTGTCTGAAGTCGTTCATTGCTTCACATGACTTTATTGACAGGTCCTCTTCAATCCTGAAACCGTGATGATATTAATTTTGAATTACAATATTTGTCATATGGTACATTTTAGAAGTATGTTGTTCGCAGGGATTTTAACTTTCAATTAAAAAAAGAGTTTTAGGTGTTACATCCATAATACTTTTCTAACGCATCTGCTCAATGATACACAAAATGCTAATATCACAAAAATAGTATCGCCCAGTTATCATTATTTCTTTGATAATTACCCTATACTATAATGTGATTAACGATACATTTTCAAAATTGTGTATGAGTTGTTGCCCTTGTTGAGAAAAAATAGAAAAAAAAAATTAATTCCTGTAGATATTGCATGGTGACCTAAATTTTTCCTTGTCAAATTAAATTGATTGTATGTGTTTTTTGCATCTTTTACCGTAAGTGTTCATTAAAACTTATCTTCTTTTTACTTTAATCTTTGAAAAAAAAATAGAAATCAGCGCAAATTTAAAAGGGCAATAACTCAAAGGATTGTCATTGTTTATCAAAAATCTCACGGTAAATCGTTTTCTGACATGGAAACCTATAAAAATGTTGAACGTTCCCGAAATCAGTCCGCTCCATTTTGAGATAATGTATTTTATATATTAATTTTGTATATTGGGGAAGTAGTACCTTAATTGAAATAATAAGCGTTTATTACCAATACGTATGTACGAACCGTTGAATGTTTACAGTTTTTAAATGAACCACCAGCTTGAAATTGAGGTTCATTCGGCACATCCCTAATGACTCCTATGGTGCAGGTACGGTGTCGGCCGAATTATGCCGAATGGTTGAGGTTAGGGGGTAGTAAGATATCCAAAAGTTAACAATATTGCGCAAAAAGCAATGATTAAAAAAACGAAAACCATATTTTCATTTCTCCACAACTTTTAAGCAATAGCGTAAAAATTCCTAAAATTTCTTCATTATTTCGCACAAAAGTTAATAAATATTATCGTTTTACTTTACTTTTATGCAATTTTAACTAAATTAAAAATGATAATAAATATTTTACCTTAAAATAGTTAATATTATTTCGCAATAATTCTCTCGAATGCACACGTATGTTTGTTCAGGTCACAATAACTTAATAAAACCGGACAGAAACACCCTTATGCAGGGTATGATTGTTATATACTAACATATTCGCTTTGACTAATGGTGATACATGTATCAAGTTTCACCTATTCATAGTTTTAAAACGTTGTACACTAAAAAAAACTGCAGTATAGATATTAATGCAAATGTGAATGTATCTTCGACTTTGACCTTAATGTGTTTAGTGGCAGCGGTGTGGTGTAAAGGGGTTTGTCATATAATTTAAATATAAACTGTCAATGTCTGGACTTTTTTATTCTAAATATAACACATATACATGTACATGATAGAAGGGAAACAACTTCGACAATTGTATTTGTGTACAATAACGTTAATGTTGTTACAACCCTTGCTATCGCACCGCAGTTCAAAGCATTTTCCTCATTTATGGTGCACGCACTAATAAAAATATGTACTTTTACTACATTCAACTGCATATAAAACTCGATATGTAAGATTTTCTACACGAAAAATAGTCAAATTTCGCAACCCGGCACTCCTTGATTTTTTTACCCGTGTAGATATTATTTATGATGTTATTTTTTTATCTAAACTCATCAAAGAACGTAAATCTGTCAAAAACTCATTGTGTCTGACCGACATCTAAATTGAATTACTTCTCATGTCTGTGGTGGGGGTTGTCCTCTTTGTACCCGGTTTTGTTGTTGCGTTCGAACCAAATTTTATTATCTATGTTTCTTACCGGCGTGGTGGCAGTCTGTGACGAACATACCATGAAAACTTGTTTAGAAACAACTAGTGAGATACACTATACCTACTTTAAACAGACAGGGCGGAATTACTAAACTGTCAAACCAAAGTTGACTAGTACCCGGACGGTATTATTCGGAGCAGTATTCGAGCTCCAAACTAGTGACTACTGACTGAGAATGAAACTATCACTTCCTTCGAGGCTTTTCGTCAAAATTTGCAATACACACTGTCATTAGACCCAAACTTTGACACATAATTAGAGGAAGGAACTACCTGATGCAAGAAAACTGCCACAAACCATCCACGTGGTTTTGTTGACGACGAAGGGGAAGGACGTGCTACTGCTCAGAAAGTGGCCCAACTTGAACTCATGCTACGTCAAATTGCCAATTATTGTCCTATGATATCTAGGAATAATCTTATCAAAAACTGTACCAGTGGTCGTAGTACATGGCTATAAGGTTACATTTTGCTTTTAAGTCTACTGGATGACATTTTTAAATTTTGATCTTATCAAACTTAAACCTAATGAAGCTTTATCAACGTCCTTCAAGCTTCGTGGAGGATCTTTTAAAAGGGAAAGGACCAATAAGTCATCATGATCACGCGCTCAATTTGATGGGGAAGTCACGCCTACAGTGGAAAATTTTATTGTGCTTACGTGGATGCGTCTGATATCCCCAGATTTGCCAGAGCTAGTCAAGCAGAAGTATGCTACTGAACTTCGATCCAGGACACTGGCTTCTGTGAAACCAGAAACATCACCATAAACAGACATCTTGATGAGGTCCACACTAAAAGCAGAAACCAAAGTTCTAAGGTCCATCTTTCAGAAATCTGTCAATTTTGATGCAAAATCAATCCGTAATACTCTCACATTTCCCCTAGTAAAGAGGCTGCAGGCAAAGATTCCAATACTAGTTCACACTGGCATTATATTGAATATGTAATGGACAATTTTTACCAATACAGAAATGAACTTATTCCAGTGACCCAGAACCACTCTGGAGATGTACTGAATGTTAACTGGCAAGATTTTTCCATTGGAGTATACGATAAGACACTGGTTACAAAATTCATTATAAATGGACATTGTAACGTCTGGAAAGCTGATGGAGTCATAAAACTTCTATTTGAATTATTTGGCACATATCCGAC
Source organism: Lutraria rhynchaena (assembly GCA_008271625.1). Classification (NCBI taxonomy): domain Eukaryota; kingdom Metazoa; phylum Mollusca; class Bivalvia; order Venerida; family Mactridae; genus Lutraria; species Lutraria rhynchaena. The sequence goes on along the minus strand of VIBL01000056.1, from coordinate 1,643,385 downwards.
CAATAATCTGGAAAAAAAATTCCAACAGAGAATTTAACAAAAATCTACACCTACCAGTGGTGATGCTCCTGTATGTTAAAAGGCTGCATAATTCATAAGTTTGATAGTTTTATCCACTATGTATATATACCATGGTCCAATCAATAGCAACTTCATCCATGCTTATCCTCACTCAGTTCACAATGCCAGAGAAATTGGTACCAGTACCAGGGAAATACGAATCATTGATGTTTGATTTGTTCTGTATAATCAGGGACAAATATATGGGTACCAGTTATAATAATCAGTCATTTGTTAGTAATGAACCTTGGTATGCCACTAAATACGAAAATCGAGATAACAAACAGATCTGTTATGCCCCAGATATTTACTATCTCATAAACAACAACGCAAATTCATGGTTCGTAGAAAGAACCAGAGAGGACCGAGTTTTAGGTAAAACAACTCGAGTTGACTTGGGACGAATTAAATTAATTAAAGCACTGAGAAGACTGTTGTTGGATGACTTTACGGCTTTACAATTACTAATTTTCTTCAACTCCTTTTAATTCTAACATAGAATGCTAATAGACGAATGAGCAGATGAACATTGTAATATGTCTAAATGTGAGATGCAAGAAAATGACATTACTGACATCAATTCTTATTTAATGTCTCTCTGTATCTCAATATTATAATTAACATTCTAGCAAAATGATCAGTACGTGTCATTACATACCTGGATAAGTAGGATCAGGTCAAAGTTTAAATTTTTCTTCTCAAAGGTGTTTTAGCGCCTCGTAAGAATCAGGTAAAATACTAATTTCTACATTCTCCAGTTATACAGGTAAATCTTTAGAGGATAGTTTTCTTACATAATCTGAATCAACTAGCTTAAGCAAATCAAAATCTTACATTTCTGGCATTTATCAGGAATTAATGGATACTTTTTATATCGGTTCACATTTAGTTTGTATGATGACTGTATGCCTATCAGTGAATATTTTGTCCCCAGCTGTACCAAAGGTTAGTGATATGTATGCTTGTGAAATAGTAACTGTGAAATATGTCTTATGCCTGTCTTGATTTAATTAAAGAGAAACAATCCAATAGTAAATATTAAAGTGAGGCTAATAACAAACTGCAGTAAAACTGAAAAAAACATTGTTAAATAGCAGTCTTGTATTGCTTGGCTCTTAGAGCTTGGCAACAAAAAACGAGGTATGAAACTTATTGAGTACGAAACGGCTAGCACTGGAGTTATTTAATTACGAGGCTATTCAAGACAAAACCGTAACAAAAACATACATACAATTGACATAATTGTTTCTTTTAATAGAGGATCTTGAATGAGTGCTCATTCCTTACCATTTTTATTAAACGAGTTGACTAAATAATATGACACGATGCTCTGCCGAGTGTCATATTGTTTCTGTCAACGAGTTTAATAAAAATGGTAAAGGATGAGCACGAGTGTAAGATTCTATTTATCACATAACCGTAAAAACGACCACAGAAAATGAAACAGACTACAGGATGACGTCAATATGACGTTCACTACTGTGCGCAAAAAAGTAGTGCATGTTTCTATTAATCGTTTGGCGATAAAATGCAAGATAAAAGGCATGAAATCGTTATTTTATTTACACAAACATAATTTTATTAATTAATAAAATCATTCCGAATCGAAAGTCGACCATGTTTACAAATATCGTAGTAGCGTAGTAATACAAAGTATGCAAATATAGTGATTTGGCTAATTTGAATATTTATTGCACGGTTTGGCAGTGCCGAACGATAATTCCGGCACGGGTTTACGGCACTCCTGGACCGCAGGTTATGTGATAAACAAATGATTGACTTATCACAAAACTAACAGGTTAAATATTAAGTTCTGACTGTTAACGAATGTGTGCTGACTTTTGATATGCTTAAGATATGCTATATTGTGTATGCATGTAACTAATACTTCATTACTGACAAAACAATTATGATTAATAAATAAGAAGCCAAAGTAGATTTCACTTCTTAAACTGCAAGCAATATTTTTTTCAAAACTAATATCTATTTGTACAGAAAACAAATAAAATGATATTATAAAGAAATATCAAAAATCATAATTTTACGGAATAAAAATTGTTATATGGATATGTTCTAGACAAAAAAACTACAACACAGTATATGTATTTTACAGCAATGTATTTTTATAAAGATTTACTTACAATAGTTCAGATTGCTCCGCTTGAACCAAATTGGTAACTTGTCGCGTTCCAAAGCAATGACATTGCTCAGTTAAATAATTGATGCCTACCGTACGTACCTGGCTATAAGTCAACTGAGGATTCGTTTTTCATGAAAATCTATAGTCGTACCACCTACAGGCGATAACGTCATTTACGTAACAACCCATATCATTAAAAGATGAAAAGTCACGTTTTAGAGTTGTTGTCAATCCGTAAATTTGTTGGATTTTACGGAAAACTCATGACCCGTACTTGATAAAAATTACGGATGAGTATATACGGTAGTTGATCACAGCATAACAACAGTCAGATACAGTTAATGTTATTTGACTTATTTCGCATGACTGGCCAAGCAAAAAATTAGGGACATAAAAATGCAAATTAAACGTTGTTTAAAATTTGCCTTTTATTTATTTATGAAATTAAATTGTAGCAGCACTCGATGCAGCTCAGTGCCTTACATGACAGATGTGTACAGATGTTATCTAGCTAATTTACTCGGCTTAGGTTCGAATCTTCCTACACTTCTATCTAAATAAATAATCAACTACTTCAATATTTATGGCTTGGCCTATTAATCGTACGATACATGAGAATATAATTTTCTTTTCGACCATAAAATGCTTGTAGCAGGAAAAATAATGTTTACTGCTTAAAAAAACAAAATAATCCAACTTTTTTTTTGTTTTTGTATTTTCTTTTTTCCATTTTCATACATATAAATGGACCGTTTATGCACACAATAGACATGCAAATTAATGGATTCAACGATACAGGTTATTACCAAGTAACATGTCGTAATTCATACCATACAGGCATAAAGAGTACATGAATTTTCATTCATTACTCAATTAAAAGTACTTTCACCCACCATGTTTTAAGCGAGTTATTTACAACATCGCCCTCAAACTTAGTATACCGGTGTGCATGCATGAGTTTACATGCATGTGCTCACACGTCCATTCACGTATCTGTATTCATACACTACATTCACATATCTTTGTGTACACATTACATTCACATATCTGTATATATACATTACACTCACATATCTGTATATATACATTACACTTACATATCTGTATGTATACACTACATTCACATATCTATATATTTACATTACATTCACATATATGTGTATATATACACTACATATACATATATGTATATATAAACTACATTCACATATCTGTATATATACACTACATTCACATATCTATATATTTACACTACATTCACATATCTGTATATATACACTACATTCACATATATATATATATATATACACCACATTTACATATCTATATATTTACACTACATTCACATACCCAAAACAAAAGAACAAACAAAAAAATCCGTCCCGGTGGATAGGCTAACTTCGAAACGAAAAGCTTAGGTTATTTCTGACGGAGAGAAACTTTGTATATGTGAACTACATAATTTATGGCACTATCAAAGGTACAGTTTTTCAATATTTTTAGATTTCGTATTTGGTACAAACATCTTTGGATTTAAAAAGCTGGATTACTGTATGTCTAAGAAATCAAGGTTAAAAATAGACTAAAGTAGGGTAATATTGGCGGTTCTGGCTCATTTAACCATATCCGTGGTTGAAATCGATATTTAACCATATCCGAACCGCGCGCGTCATCAAACTGGGTTTTCCCACCGTTGGCGATAACCGACAAAGTCTGGGACCCTTTGGGTCCAAATCGCCCGGCAAAGCCGTTCGCGGTTTCCCAAATCTATTTATGGCCCGCAAATATTGAATATGAAAACTTGGCTTAAAGAAATATTGTCTATATAAAAGCATGCCAACTGTAAAAGAATTGAGATCGTTAGCGAAACAACGTAGCCTTCGTGGCTATTCGAGACTCAGGAAAGCTGAGTTAATAAATTTATTAAATGGCGTGGTTGGAGGGGCGAATGCTTCGCTGCTTGATGAAACAGTGCCAAATATTAATGTACCGACTCTTGTCCCTAGAATAATCACAACCGCGGCGAGCAACGCCAAAAAAGTTGTGGAAAGATCGGTAAAAGCCGTTACCGATTGGACAATGTGGTTGAAAGATGCTGGTAAAGAAGTTGTAAAGAAGGTCTGTCCGAAACTCGAAGCCTTGAAGGAAAAAGTAAATGCATTGTCCGAGTCAGGGGCGGTGCGGTCATTCGAGTTAAAAGAAAGTAGATCCGCTTTGAAGAAATTTACGCCCGTTCATGTCATAGAAGGGAGAAGAGGTTTTGACCCGCGCTCGTTTTTCAACGCGGTTCGACAAACCGTTATTATTTTTTTTAGGGGAAAGACACAAAATAAGGTTAAGTTAATTCTTAAATGTAATATGGAGAAAGTAAGCATTAGTAGCGTGGAAAGCGTAATTAAACCCGCAGATTTTCATTCCGATATCGGGGTCATCCTCGAGGGAATCGATGTAGACGAATTGTACGACGTCGCGACGGACAAAATGGCGGAATCGATGGCAATATATCAAAATATGGGTAGCGGTTGGAATTTTAGTTCGCTCATTTCTCTCGAGATTCATACGGTCGTTTATAACCCGCTGAGAGGAAGTTCTTACATTCCGCTGCCATCAGTATTTGCGAAGAAGAAGGCGATCCTTAATATGAAAAACGACGACGACAAATGTTTCCTATGGTGCGTATTACGGGCGCTTAATCCGTTACAAAAAATGCCGAACGTATAGATAAAAATCTTAAAAGTAAAGAAGGCGAATTAAACACCAAATGCATAAAATATCCCGTTTCGTTGAAAGATATAGATAAGTTCGAAAAACAGAATCCGGGAATCGCCATTTATGTGTTTGCGTACGAATATCGCAAGGGTGTTTACCCACTTAGAATGAGCAAACATTTTAAAAGTGAACATAATAGACCTTTTGTTGATTACCGCCAGAGAAAGACAACATTACTGCGTCATAACGGATTTAAGTAGATTATTATCGAAACAGATTAATAACCATGAGAGTAAAAATATTTTTGTCGTCATTGTTTAAACCCATTCTATTCGCGAGAGAAGCTAGACAAACACGCGTAATATTGTTATTCGAACGAATGTGTTAAGATAGATATGCCGAAAGAAGACTCATTTATCGGATTTAAAAACTTTAATAGGTCAATGAAAGTTCCATTTATAGTGTACGCCGACTTTGAAAGTTTTCTTAAACCTATCGATACTTGTAAACCGAGTCCGGACGAGAGTTATACTAATCAATATCAGAAACACGTCCCATCAAGCTTGCTACTAAATTAAATGTTTCGACTACATCAAAGACCCGGTCACCTACATGGCGAAAACGGATCACGATGACGTAGCGCGAATATTTGTAGAAATGTTGGAAAAAGACGTGGAAGAGATTTGTGATATTCCTCCCAAGAAGATGATATTCGGCCAAGAAGACCGAGTAAATTTCGAAAATGCCATGAAATGCTGGTTATGTCAAGAAGCGTTTTCCGAAAGCGATAAGTATCGCGATCACTGCCACTTCACCGGGAAATATAGAGGGGCGGCGCACAATAAATGTAATCTCTCGCATCGGAAACCGAAATTTATCCCGGTAGTATTTCACAATTTGGGCGGGTACGATAGCCATCTATTTATTAAGAATCTCGGGAAAAGAGAAGGGGGCATCAATTGCATCGCCAAAACTGAAGAAGATTACATTAGTTTTACGAAAGTAATCGAGGTTGGTTCCTACATCAAGGAGGGCAAAGAAAAAACAATAAATCACGGCATTAGATTTATCGACAGTTTCAAATTCATGGGCTCTAGTTTAGATAAACTTTAGAGCAACTTAACTAAAGACCAATTCGCGAATGTATCGAGATATTACCGCGGAAACCAATCAGATTTAGTACTAAAGAAAGGCTTATACCCGTACGAGTATATGGATTCCCCCGAAAGGTTGAATGAAACGAAACTTTCGCCGAAAGAAGCGTTCTATTCGAGTCTTAAGGGTGAAGGTATTAGCGACGAAAAATACGCGCATACGGGAAGTATGGAAAGCATTTAGCATGAAAACTCCAAGAGACTACCAGGATTTGTATAATAAAGCGGATGTCTTGTTATTAGCGGATGTCTTCGAAAACTTTAGAGAAGTTTGCCACAAAAATTACGGATTAGACCCGGCTTGGTATTATAAGACCCCGGGGCTAGCTTGGGACGCCGCTTTGAAAATTACGAAAGTAAATCTGGAATAATTGACGGATCCCGACATGTTGCTCACGATAGAAAAAGGCATCCGGGGAGGCGTATCGATGATCTCTACCAGATACGGGAAAGCGAATAATAAATATATGGATAAATTCGACCCGAACGAACCTTCAAAAGTATATAGCTTATATAGACGCCAATAATGTATACGGATTTATACTCACAAATTTAAGTGGATGACCGAAGAAGAATTAAACGCCTGGAAAAAACATTCTTGCATTCTCGAAGTTGACTTAAAGTATCCGAAAGAACTTCACGATTTACACAACGATTATCCTTTAGCTCCCGAAAGTTTAAGAATAGGCAAAGTAGATAAATTAATCCCGAATTTATACGATAAGGAAAAATACGTGGTTCATTACGAAAGCTTAAAACAGTAGGAGATTTTGGGGTTAAAAATTGACAAAATTCACAGAGGGATTAAATTACAAGAAAGAGCTTGGTTAAAACGATCCATCGAACTCAATACGAATCTTAGAACGAAGGCGACGAACGAGAAGGACTTCTTTAAACTTATGAATAATAGCGTTTTCGTGAAAACGATGGAAAATATTAGAAATAGAACGGATCTCAAGTTAGTAACCGACGAAACGACGGCGAAAAAATTAGCGGCGAAACCGAATTTTAACGGAAATACCATCTTCGACGAAAATCGTATCGCGACGCACACGAAAAAGACCCATTTAAAATTTGACAAGCCGGTTTATCTCGGTGTGTGTATCGAAACGGGAGTTAATAAAAAAGTGATCGGAATGTTCAAAGACGAGGCGGGTGGTGAAATTATCGAAGAGTTTGTCGGCCTGAGAGCTAAATTATACACGTATCAAAGGTTCGAAGGAAAAAACTGCGCGAAAAAATGCGAAGGTATAAAAAAATCCGTCTTGCTTGTTGACGGGACAAGAACAATTGCGGAGCATGAATATTTTAAGAAATCGCGGACACGAAATGTATACGGAGGAAGTTAACAAGGTCGCGCTAAGTCGCGAAGACGGTATATTAAATTTGGACGATACGAATCCGAACGACGAAATCGGATCTTCGGACGCCGGAAGTACGCATTGGGTTTGTTGGTATAAAAACGGAAACGAAAAATATTATTTCGATAGCTACGGAATACAAACTCCTTCGGAATTAGAAAACTATCTACAGCCGACAATTTTTTATAACGCGGAACAAGTACAACCGAACGGGACCGTAATATGCGGTCATTTATGTTTATACATTTTGTCGCAATTACCGACTTCGTCGTGTTCGCAAAGCGGGCTGAAATAAATTACGTATATTAAAAAAATGCCGGTTAATAAATTTGGTCAAATGCCAAAAACTCGAGTTTCAGAGTCCGACGTGAGTTTAGCTTATATAAATAACAACTTCCTAAAAAGAGGGGAAATCGATATATTCGGGAAAGGGATTCGTAATCTCGGTATGCCCTCTCACGAGAATGATGCAACGCCCAAGTCGTTCGTGATAAGGCGAGTAAACAAGATTGTGAAGGATTACGAGCTAGATGACTTGAAACAGTTAAAAGAGACATTTGACGAACGCGAAGATAACCTCGTACGGAAAGTAAGGGGCAATATCGAAAAAGGGATGATCTTTTCAAGATCTTGAAGAACAGGTGGACGAGTCATTGAACGAACGCGACGATAAAATTGAGCGGAATATTAAAAAAGAATTGGAAACGTACGTAGACGAGAAAGAGTTGGAACGAGCAAAGACGGAAATTGGTGAAACCTTCGTTACGAAGACAAAAGAACATTTGGAGGGATACGTCGGCGAACAAAAAATGGAAATAAATGAATAAATAAAGTTAAGAAAGAATGGGCGTTGGATAGCGAAATCATCAAAGATAGAATCCGGCGGAAATATCTGGGAGATATCGAGAGGGGAGTGGAAAATCTTAAGAGAATTGGAAACGTTCGTAGATGAAAAAGAACTGAATCCGATTATCGAAAGGATAAAGATGGACGTTGGTAAAGCTGTCCTTGGAAATAATACCAAAATTTTACGATTAGAATCGGATATACAAATTCTTAAAAGCAATCAATTGACTACTCTCCTATTTTTAAGAAAGGTACTGTTATTAAACTGCGCAGAGTCGGGATAAATCGAGTGGATATCAGCGATGGAGGGAATAAACGATACAAATATTTCACGGAAGCCTCTGATAAGAGGCCGAACGAGTATATCAAGTACGATGATGTGGTCGAATACCCTCATCATGTAGGCGACCAATTTCTGTACGGCTCGGAACACTGGCTCCTCAAAAAGCCGGGCTTTTACATGTTCGATATTGATTTGGAATACCCATCTCCCGGCGTTGGAGGTAAAATGCGAATTTTCAACGTAGACATCGGCGAAAAAAGAACAAAATTTTTCGAGGAAGAAAAAGAGAGGGTAAAGGAAACGTGGTCATTTAATATTAATAAACCGGACACTAGGATATCGAACAGTCCTTTAGCGTTTAAGACATTTAAATTTACTAAGGGAAGCATAAAGTTATATTATAAACCGAACTGATTGCCCAAAGGCCCGACGGAACCGATTATATTATTCTCGGAATAACATAATCATGCACGAATATTTTTTCTATCGTTTTTTCGGAAACGTTATATTCCTAATCTGAAGGTAATAATTCGCGAAATTATTTATACTTTTATTAATCGTGTTACTCGATTTTATACCCATCGTTTCTATTAATTCGTCTAAAGAAACTGGTTCTTGACAAATAATAGCGGCGTAAAGAACGCAAGCTAAAATATTCGCTTTAGTTCTTCTGTTTATTTTTTTATCGAAACGAACAAAGTCGTAAATTTCAACCGCTTTTTCGTTCATTTCCTCGGTTAAAAAATTCGGAATTTTATCGTAAATAGATGGTTCTTTCATTAATCGGTGACTCATTAAATGTGTCTGAACAATGACTAAAAATGTTCGTCTAAAATGGTTCCGCAATGAATACAAATAACCGTATGATCTTCGATAATCGTATCGTTATGCGCGCAACTTGGTGTTTTATCGCCCGGCAACCAATCTTATCGGGGGCCCAAAGCCGGCAGTAATTGTTCCAATTGATCCATTTTATGTTTCCGGAGACGTCTTTAAATCGTCCGGCAAAGCTGTTGGCGTCTTTAAATCATTTTCGACTTTAATTTCGTATTTGTCGTCCAACGTCCTTCCGTCCCAAAAAGTTATAATTCTCGGCGAACGGTTCATAAACTTGGCCGCTTTGTAAATGGAAGGAAACGTAAATTCTTCGTTCGTTTCGATATCTTCCACCGTAACCCGTTTCGGGTTCCTTCTTATCGTCTTACGAAAATTAAGATTTACGTCCTCGGGTATTAAACCCTTTCCTTTCAACGCTCCTACTACCCGCTCCATATTACCGTGCGAATAGCCTTTTACTTTATTATCGCGCAAAATTTTTCTCAAATCCGCTAACGTCGTCATTTTATTTATTACGTATAAAAATTTTCTTTAAATGATTTATCGTCGTCCGAAAAAAACGGATTTTATCCCGAGAACCAACGCTTTCGACAATTTGGTCGTTAACGTATGTATCGTTCCGGCGAAAACGGATTCCACGTGAATTGCGGCGATAATTTTCATTCTTGCGCCGACTAAATCTCCTTCCGGGTCGGCGATAGTTTCGAGTTCTTCCCCGTCTTTAGTAAAAAATGGCGATGTTAACTTAACCGGGTCGCTGCCGTAATGAGTTTTGACCTTAATGAACATTGCCGGAGGTTTGTCATCTTTCTGTTTTTAAACATCGAGAAATTTTCTTTATCGACTTTTTTAATACCTAATTCTTTATTTCCTCGAGCTAAATCGTACGCGTGATCTTTAATTTGTTCCGTCCGTGATCTAAAATTTTTCGTCTTCTTCTTTAGTTTCAGATTGAAAAGATAGACCCATTGAATAACTGACTTTGTCAGGCCTTTGGCAACCGACTTCTCCGTGTTTCGTCAATCCGAACGAAAACATCGGATGAGTTTTAATAATTAAATTATCGATCTCGCCGTTCGTGTATTTATATTTTAAGAAAAGTCGACGAAATTTTACGGGCTTTTCGTAAGATTTTAAATCTCCGGCAATAAGTCTTTCTGGCTCGAACGTATCCGCAGTAACGTAATTCGCGTTCATTTTTTATTATTTTATATAGAAAAAAATCCTTTAAGCCATTGGCAATTTATCGCCCGGCGAACCGACTTTGTCGGGCCGCAGGCAAGTCGATATAAAACAATTTTATATTTCCTCGAAATATAAAATTAATCCGCAAGCACGCCGAAAACATGCAAACATGCTCTTTCTTAAACCTAAATTCCCAAGTAAAATCTAGAGGCGGCTGGCACCATTTTGATTCTAAACATACGCCCGCGATATACTCCTCAATTTCGGTTATTCGCGCTATTATGTCATCTTTATAATTTGAACAACAAACCAAAGTTTTTTACCGACGAAGTCGGGCGATAAATCGCCATCATCGAAATACTCGTTCGTTTCAAACGGTTCGCCGCAATAAGCATAAGTCTCCATATATTTGTTATCCCAATACCAACAATCCTCTTCCATTTTATACAGAAAACATTTCCTTTAAGTTAGCGTAAGTGGCTACAAAATTAAAAAAATAAGCGAAAAAGACATTTTAAGTTATTAACAATAATTAAATATCATACTATCATACCATGCAACAAAAAAATCGATCCCTATTTGCAAAAATAGTGTTTTATCGCGATAAAAACTGCAACCCCATATCGACTCCACTTTATCAGCGAGAACGATCTAGGATGCGGCGTTATCAGGGGCTCCTTAAGGGCAAATTTGTGTCAATCGATATTGAATTTGGTATCGCTTGCCGTATGTTAACATAAGTATTTAAAATTCGACAGATTATCAACATCAAGGGGATTAAAATGGGAAATAAGAAAAATAAGGCTAAGCAAGGTGTTAGAGTGTTCTCAAAAAGTGAAAAATGTAGTTAGAAATCTCTTTCTCGCGGAAGTTGGTTTACGAATGCTAAAGATACCGAACTGCATAAATCTATATCCCGTAAAAAACTTGACCATAGTGACGTGACATATTGTGAAAATGGAAACTTTATGGTGGAAAATTACGTAATAAATATATAACTGCAACAATCATTTGATGTGCAAGAAATGTGTGAATTCATTAACACCTTGGTTGATTGGGCTACTAACATCTAATGTACTTTTAATATAAAATATATGATGAAATAACTGATCCGGAACGGTGGTCTTATTGAAGTGTGATATCGATATCATACTCTAACGCCTTGTTAATTATACTATCAATATGGGTCAATTTAGACCTTATATATGTCGCATATTTCTTTATGTTTTGGCGGGAGATATAATAAACAGCAATATGGTTTGCAGACACTTCATGCACCTTGCAATTAAACGCACACGATAAGAAAACGAGCTGTCAAAGATTGTTACCCTGTTAATGTAATGACGTACCATTTTTACAAGTTTAATTAAATTTATATATTCCAGAGTCAGGTTTCAAACACAATTAAAGTTATAAAACTACAATATATTTGAATTGCCAGTAAATTAATACAGGGAGACTGGGTCAACGAAAATTAATATTTTCGCTATTTCATTGATGTAATCAATAAAATAAAGTTATTTCAGCGTGCACTTTTATTAAGCAACTCTGTACATTTTGGTAAAATATTGAAAGCTATCAAACAAACAATAGGATGAAAAACAGTAACGTCTTATGGACATCGGACGTGCATGTTTTTCGAGAATCTTATACTATTCTGTTATATATCCAATTACCTTTATATATCAGTATGTTTTTAAATGATTACATTAGCAGATATAAAACATAGACACTTTTCTACAAATCAATCACATCTTAAGTTCTTATTTTTACACTAAATGCATGGCTACCTTTCATTTAATTTATACAGCGGTTTCCCCAGCCATCTTCAACTCGATTTCCCAATCAGCCGTTTTCCCGTTGAGAGCCTCTCGGTTGACGAGAAATCTGATGTACTGTGTATTGCATCGGTACGATATGATACTATTTTGACAAATAATTCGTAATTAAGCTCTTTAGAGTCATCTAAAATGGTGGGCGGTTTCACTAATTGATCCGCTAACGATGAACGAATTTGATTGGTTATCAAATTTTAGTAGGCTGTATTAATTTATAGAATAATTGTTGATTACACAAGGTGATAATGATCTAACACTTTTATTGTTAATTTCTCGCTTAGAAAAAAACGCAGTGGGTGCTATTTTTGAACAAAGATTGCCGCCTTATTTGAAGATGGATTTCAAAGCTGTTTTCGGTATTTTGTAGCGGAAATGCTTATCTAGGGAACCGTGTCACAGAATTTTGATATTTATTTTCGTTTTTTATCTATGACGTATTACGTAATTGTCAGCGGGGTTCAGGCTACGGAATTTCTTTAAAGTCAAATATCTATTGAATGGAGGGTGCGATATTGGTTTATAGAAGACAGACCAAGTAAAATATTTGTTTCAAATCACTTGCAATAGACTCTGTATAGTGGGTTTATTAATGTATACAATTATGGTTGACTTTTTAAAACTATAAATCAGTAAAACTTGATATCACCATATAGCCACTCACGACACATTAAGCCTCATTTTTCAAAAAAAAATAACGGCTTACGCTAATCGTCCAACACGTCGAAAATTTGGTCTTTATTAAACCTAAATTCCCAAATCGGTCTTGGGCCTAATTTTGACTATAAATATTGCCCCGCGATATAATCCTCGTTAATTTCAGTTATTCGCACTATCATTTCATCGCGGCACCGCAGACAACAAATCAGAGCTCTTTTACCGACTTTAATCTCGAAATCGCGATCATCAAAATACACATTCGTAATAAACGGTTCGCCGCAACAAGTATAAGTCTCTATATATTTGTTATCCCAATAACAACAAACCATTTTATATAAACAATATTTTCTTTATCCATGAACAACGCTCAACTTATTTCCGTCGGATTGAAAGTTGAGTAGTTTGTCACTTATTACAACGGCGAAAGCTTCGTACGCGCAGGCACGTAGGCGCCAAACTGCGCTTTAATCGGGATATCGGTGACGGAATTCTCCAGTCTCTCGCTCTGATTGCTTACGTCAATCACGAATAGCGGGAAAAGGGTCTTGTAATCGATGGATGTTGGGATTAGAAACTAATTCGTTCATGCCGTAAAATTTCGATCTGAATGCCGCCGCATCTCCGTAAGCGGGCTAAACTGTTGCTCAGTAAAATCGTGTTGATAGTCAACTTCGGGATACCTATCGGAAATGGGCATAACGTATATATTATTCAAGCGCACGTGATTGAAAATGGCCGGATTCTGTTCCTGATCACCGTCTTTTCCTGTTTGAAAACCGATAATAATCCAACGAAGTTTTTCGGGGCTCGACTTAACCGAAAGTCGCCACGCGAAATTAGTCGATCGAGGCACCGTTATGGAGTCGCAGTGTCTCATTTTATAACCTTCTATCGTCTTGTACAGTTGAAACTTTTCCTCATCCGCGGGGAGCACGTGCGGAACGAACCAAGACACATTGGTAAGGTTAACTCTACCGGCACCTCCGCCGTCTTCTCCGGCGGCTTTAAGATCACGTCGTTGTCCGTTTTCCGCGTTAGAGTTAGGGTTTGTTTCATGCCGTACAAAATTTTATCGTAATCTTCAAAAAATCCGAAAATGTGTTTTAACGGAACTCTAAAACTAAACGTGCCCGCTGGATCCGGATGCGCAATTAGACATGATTGCCGAATCTTGAATCCTTCATTGTTAACAATACTAGCGGCGGCAATTGATTTAAACCTTGATATTTGAAGAAATCGTCCGGGTATTTCAACAATCTCAACATCGTGCTACATTGTCCCGGATGAAAGACGGATTCGAACTCTTGGCCGGAAAGTTGATACTTGATGTTACTGAAAAGATACATGAGACCGTTATTCGTTAGCGAAACGGCTTTGTCGTTCGCGTAGGCCGTATTATCATCTTTCATCAACTGCCATTCGAACAACAAATAACTTTCGCTCGGGTGGGTAGATAAATCCTGGGTTTTGATATTGATTCGAATTTCCCCGAGGTTATTTAGATTAGTACCCGTAATAGGTTCGTATTCGTGATATTCGTACCTCGCGACACTCTCGTCCGTCAGGGGAGCTTCGGTAATTCTTAATATCTTCTCCATTTTTATAATTATAAGATTTTTATAGCGATTCGTTTAATTTCCGGTATAAATCTTGAATAACGATGGAACTTCCGTCAATCAACGAATTGATTGACATTGGATCGGGTTAAGGAAGCCCCGCTTCTGACATATGCTTTTTTAGAATTGATTGGGATTTGGAGTAAGGAGCTTATTAGCCCGTTTTGCGGGCCCAGCAAAGCTAGTAACGACCTCTTTGCCTATCTTTTTCCCGGCGGCATCTAGGGCTTTCTTTCCGGCTTCTTTCACGACGCGTTCGGTGGCCGATTTACCGGCTTCTAAAACCGTCTTCGCCGCCGCTTTTGCTGTCGCTTTCGCTGCCGCCTTGGTAAATATACTGCCAATGGTATCAAATATACCGCGGCCTCCATATTGGTACCGACTTTTAAATCCACGATTCGCGATTATCAACATCTTTTTTTATATAATAGATACTAATTTTTTATAATCATTCGTATTTAAGACGTTTTGTCTCTTGAGTTCGTCGCAGATAAAAATCAACTCGTTTCTAACGCTCGTGTTACCCGCTTTTTTACTCTCCATTAACAAGTCAAACTTTTTGAGTAATGCGTTGGGGTCTATACCGTAAGGCGTTCCGCTTCCTTCGTAAAAGCGTCGATTTTCCCAAATTGGTTTTATAATATTTTTCCATTTATACGACCTGCTGGACTTTGGATGTTTAGTTCCGGGATCATTATTTCGGTAAATGACATTCGTTTTAAACAACAGCTTGCCGTAATTATCATAATCCTCGTCGTATTTCATCCAGGATCTAGGCCATGATTAGCTCCCATAACCCCGGTGTTCCTTTGTATTCTTCACCATCCACAATCATATCATCTAATAAAATGAGAACGGGTGTATCGCCCATATAAAAATTACCAACCTCCCTATATATCCCGAATGTTTCATCAACTTCGTATTCGTGAGCGTTTTTATAACCAAGATTTTTCCCTATGCATTTGATCGCGAGTGGCCCGTAATAATCTTTATCTTCGTCCACCGATTCCTTTCCCGGACCTGGCAGGGGGTGCGGGACGGGGAGTCCTGGATCCGCGATTTCTTTTAGATCTTCCTTTATTTCTTCGGCAGCCCTCTTTTGAGCGGTCGTAATTTCTTCGGCGGAGCTCTTTTGCGCCATCGTAACGGGCTTGAAAAATTTCCCGAGATCCGATTTGTATTCTCGTTTACCGGCTCTTTCCTTAAGTTGTCTCTCTTGAATTCTTTTCTACGTTTCGAGAAACTTTTTTACCATTAAATCCCTTTTCTCGGGATCCGTAATCTTTAGAAACGACATCTTTTTCTGATAAGATAAAATAGTTTTTAAGCCCGACGACAAAAATCATAAAAATTGTGATAGTTTTTAACGCGATTTTCATCGCAGTTTTTTCACGGATTCTTTGAATCTAACTTATTTCGTTCCCAAAACTCGTTATCAATTTTTTCCATTTCTTTTCATCGTTATTCGTCTTACTTCCTCTTTCATTCGATAGTATTTATTCGATTGCGATAATATACGTTGAAACTCTTCGTTGGTGACCTCGTTATCAGTTAATGCCTCCGATATAAACGAACGAATAGTATTAAGTTTTGTCGTCGCGAGCGTCTTTATTATTTCGTGTTTGTCGGATTTGACCTTAAACCTTTTACCTAAGTATTTTCCCACGATGCTCAATGCTCCAAAACCTATATTTATATCTATATTTACCGTTATCTTTTTGAGACGATAAATCGATTACGACGAATCTAAATGGCTTCTCTCAGGCAGTTGTACACAATCGTCTAAATTCATCTTTCGTCATTTCTTGACTCACGTGGTCGTTATAAATGTGGTTAATGTTTTTGAGGTCTTGCGGAAATAAACAAATAAAATTGGCGTTTTCCCGTATCGTCTGACGGGGTAGTTTGAAATAATTTTGCGAAAGATAAAAACAATCGACGTTACTGTGCCTGCCGCGAATATAGTAAAGCTCGCATTTATTTTGTTTTTCTAAAAGTAAATAGTCGAATATTATTAATTTTTTATCCGTAGGAGTTAATTCCCTCGGATCGGGCACATCGTCGGCAGATTCGTAAAAATCTCATTCTAAATCGTCTCGCGCGGTCTTATTTCGGGCTGAGTCTCGCACCCAAGCTTCAATTACGTGGTTCGGTAAAGGGTCCGTATTCGCAATTTCTTTGCGCATATTAAAAAACTTGAGTATTTCGTCTTTGGTTAATTTCTCTTTAAAAGCTTTATTTAAAATACGATACTCGTGTTGGAATAAACTCTTTCCAAAAACCTTAAGTTTATTATGGTCTGACCATCCCGGTTGAAGTAAGAGGTTGAGTAAAGGGTAGTTTTACCGCAACCGGATTTTCCGACAATCAACCCTCTAACGCTTTTAGGTAAAAGGGGGTGATCGTTTCGCTCGGTCGTTATATTCCAAGATGGATCATTAATGTCCATTTTTATATACTATTTAAAAATTTTAAATAATATATATATATATAAAGAAGATGTATTGCGTCAAGTGTAAACAATTTACTGAAACTCTCGATATCGAGAATATTGTTTCGAAAAATAATAGACCCATGAAACGGGGAAATGTAAAGTGTGCGGAACAATAAAACACCAATTCGTCAAGCGGGGTGCGGGCATCATAAACAAAGCCATAAATAACCTGCCTCTTGAAATGCACCTACCGGGTCATAATTTCACGGGACCGGGTATTAATCTAAAAGAGAGACTAAACCCCGATCTCACCCCGAAAAATTGGGGTTAACCTATAAACAGGGTCGATAAAGCGGCGTACCATCATGACGTTTGTTGTTTAAAAAATAAAGACACCGCTACATGGAATAAGGTATGCGAAAAAAATATGTTGGAAGAGATGAATAATATCTATAATCCGACTATAAGAGAAAAAATGGATAGATCGATAGTTAATAAGATTATCGGTACAAAGATGAGATTCGGAATGGGGGATAAAAAAAAGTTAAAATGGGCCGACGATTTAGCTAAAGAATTACACAAGCCCGTCGTTAAGAAATTTCCTAAAAGACGCGTACGCATAAATGGTATTGACGAAATATGGGCCGCGGATTTGGTAGATATGCGGGCGTTTTCGAAATTTAACCGCGTGATTAAATATCTGCTAGCCGTTAAAGATATTTTTTCTAAATACGGTTGGTTAGTTCCGTTAAAAGATAAGACCGGGAAATCGGTCTCGACTGCGTTAAAAAAGATATTTAAAGAAAGAAAACCGCAAAAGATGTGGGTCGATAACGGTAAAGAATTTTATAATAAAGAGGTACGAGGTCTAGTAGAACTATATTCCGTCGAAAATGAGGAAAAATCTAGTATAGTAGAAAGATGGAATAGAACGATGAAAGAAAATGATGTGAAAGTATTTTTCGGTCAATTCTACGAGGGTATATATCGATGTATTGGACGAACTCGTTAATCGATATAATAATACGAGACACTCGTCGATAAAAATGACCCGCGTCGAAGCGAGCAAGAAGGAAAACGAAATTGAGGTTTGGCGAAATATTTACCCTGACCATTATAAAATAAAATTTTTAATCCGCGATTTTCGGTAGGCGATAAAGTGAGGATCTAAGTGGACTGAAGAAATCTTTACTATATCAACCGTACAAAACACTACCCCGGTTACGTATAATATAACGGACTATAACGGGGAGGAAATACGGGGCACGTTTTACGAAGAAGAACTACAAAAAATTAGCCAAGAAATGTTTAGAATCGAGAAAATAATACGCCGTAAAGGTAATAAATCGCTAGTGAAATGGTACGGCTATCCAGCGTCATTTCATGGTTGGGTCGATAACGAGCAATTACAAGGGCTAACGACTCCGTCGGGCCGAAGTGGGCCATAAATAGATTTGGGAAACAGCGAACGGCTTTGCCGGGCGATGGTGGGAAAACCCCAGATACGGAAAACCCCAAAGGCTTCGCCAGGCGATTTATCTCCAGTTTGATGAGGGGCATCACTGTCATCGTGCGCGGTTCGGATATGGTTATAATATCGATTGTAACCACGGATATGGTAAAATGAGCCAGAACCGCCCATATTACCCTACTGATTAATTAGAACTTGCCAAGATTTCAAGCGAGATAAATAAAGAATTCATGTTATGTGGTTTTAAAGAAGGCAACCCCAAACCATCAAATTACTCAGCATTCTATCCTGTAAAACCACGACCTGTATACTTTAAAAGCCTGTGAAAAACTGAAAACTTAAAAAATGTATAAAATATAAAACTTTATATATGATAAAATGTTATTGTTTTCCAATGTCCCCTTTCTACTGATGACTCTGCATGGCACCATGGTGTAAATTAGTGCTGTACAGGAAGCCTTATAAACCTGGTTTTTATAAGAGATCATAGAGATTTAATAATACAGAAATTGGTGAATATCTAAAACATGGCATATACTACAAATATTTTTTTTTAAAAAAAACCACAAGGGTTTGTATTAATTACCTTGGTTGTCAGGTTGGTCAGCTGTCCAGAGGATTGCGAACTTGTTCCAAAATTTACAGAATTCAGTGAAAGATTGTAGCTAAGCATTAACATGCCTCCGACATGTTTCTATATGCATGGTGTCACGGAAAAGTTGTTAGATTGTATCTGGTTGGACATTACAATAAGTAAAAGCACTCCTATCTCAGATACCTATTTTTATAAGTATGCAAGACTTTTGAAAGAAACTTTTTAGAAATTGTTCAAAGCTCGAACAGTTCTACTTGTCTTTTACTAACATTTCAGCATAGCATCTCAAATGTATCATCTTCAGAAAAATATTTGTTTTAAATATTAGTAGTGTAGGGCGGTACCCTGGCACCGCGATTTTTCATTTTTTTACTTATGGCACCACTTTTTCCTCACTGTGGGCGGTACTCTGGCACCAAATTTTCGGAAAATGGTGCCAGAATTTGTTGAAAAAAGAGGTGAAATTTTGGCCAATTTATTGTTTTCTTCTGGCACCCATTTTGGATAGGTGGGGGTACCCATTTTGTGTTTTTTGGGCACCATGTTTTTTTTTTATTTTGTTTTGGACTGAATGTGTGGGGGGGACTTTGTATTTTCAATTTCAATTTTATTTTCAATTTGTTTGTGTGTGGGATTTTGTTTTTTAGAAACAAAAAAGACAAAAGACAATTTGACACAAGAAAAATCAAATTCGAAATGACATGGTGGCCCTGAAAAGGGCCGTTGGTTTTGGTCCTAACAAGGACCGTTGATTTTGGTCACCAGACCATTTAGTTGACAGCAGGCTCCTGTTTGACATAGACCTCACGCTTGTCAGAGTAACAGTCTTGGCAGGTTGGGTCCCCACAGTACCAATCTTGTTGAGAATAACAGTCTCGGCAGGTAGGGTCCCCGCAGTACCATTCTTGTTCTGGAACAGAGGGTTGAAAGTACTCTCTCTGTGCCGCGGTAATCAATTGCCAATGGTCTTCTTCTTCAGCTTTTTGCTGATAATACGTTTCTAGCCCTTTGCTGTCTGATCTCAGACTGAAGTTCAGCCTGTTTCTGCTCCCAAACAGCTTGTTCTTTCTGCCTCCGTTCTGACTCGTACTCGGCAAACGCCTGTTCCCTATCGGCCTGCTCCTTTGCCTCGATATCATCCATAGCCTGTTGTCTACTTTCTCGCTCTCTGAGTCTATTCGAGCCCGATCTCTAGCAGCCTGTTACTCACGCCGCCGCTGCCGCCGAGGACTAGCTGCCCTGGCGGGTCTCTGGTTTCGTTTCTCAAGATTCAGAAAATGTTGTCTCATCCGAATCATTTCATCACGTTGATGATAGCGATCAACTTCAATACAATTCATGGACTCACCAATAGCCCGTTCTTCTTGTTCTCTCTTGTTTACCACATTAGCAGCCAGTTGACGGATGTTCCGCCATACCCTAGCCTGTCGTGCCGTCAATTGTCTAGCCGTTTCTAACTGATTCAACAATGCATCCATGGTATGTGAATGGAAATGAAATGACGTGACGCAATGAATTGGCTTTTTTTATACGGCAAGCGCGAACCTTTGTGAGAACATGTTAAATGACGTCACGTCATTTTTTGTTCGCTAGTTTTTGTGTGTTTTTGTGTTTGTTTTGTGTTTCATCAATCCTAATACCAACAAAGTAAAACAAACAGGTGGTATCATTCTTTTATATTTTTATTCAACATGAACCAGATTTTTTAAACATATAACAATAGTGAACCATATGTTTTTGTAAATCCACATATTTTTAAACAGAACAAAATTTTTTGTACATTTTTTTGGTAGAACAACATGTTTTGTAAATATTTGTTTGTTAGAACAACATAGAACAACATTTTTGTACACATTTTTTAAACAGAATAACATAGAACAAACATTTTTTTTGTTAGAACAAGATTTTTGTTTAGAAAGCAAATTAAGGCGTATAATAAATCATGTTTCTATTTATGATTCTATAATACAAATGTCATTGCGTCTTTATGCACTTGATCATAAATCAACGTTTGAAGTGCTTCTGTCACATGGTGGTTCAACCCCTCTCGCAAGGATTCAGTTCGTTCACTTGTATCGCAAGGATATGTCAATAATTGCATTTCAAAATCTTGTCCTGGTTCAATGTTGTCTATGTCCATTTTTTCTAGATTCAATGATTGCATTTATAAAGTCTTGTTAGTGTTCCATTTTTTCAATAATCTAGAAGTACTTCTCTAAACTGGTTGATTTCAATCTGATTATCGTATTCCGCATACACAATCACCTTAATGGCTTGTCCTAGCGCTCTGGCAAAGTGAAATTCCAACTTTGATCGGCTGTCAAATCCAGTCCCCAGAGAGTGTAACCGTGTTGATAATCATTCAAACTCAATCCAAAGGAACGAGTCCAAGAGCTCCTGTGGCTTGATAGAGTGACATGTAGGACCGTATACATTCTCCCGTTTCGAAATTGGGTTGAAACGGTTTGTTATGAATACTTTTTCCATCAATACTGACCTCCAGATGATTGAGATCAAAATGACGGAAATCAAAAATAATTGGTCGCTATATCCCCATTCATATCTCCATTTCTCACCATACCAATGATCAGTCGTTTTGGTAATTGACCTTGAAATAAATGATCTTCAATCTTGGAACGTTGACCGGTAGGAATAGTAAAGGTTTTCACCTCATTACGTCGGATGGGAATTTTCATGTTGTGTTGAGCAATGTGTTGATTGAGTTGATTGGCCACCACTGGGAGTAAATCCACGGTTCTCACATTGAAACCCGCTTCCATAAACTTGATTTTTGCGGGTGCAGCAGCCATGAGACAGAAATTGGGTGATGCTTTGTTCAGTCTTAGACGTATTTCTGTCCCATTAGGTAAATATTTATCTTGCATCACCAGATCCAAATGAAGTCGACCACATAGTTCTACCACACGACTTTGATGGACACGATTTCGCCTTTCCGCATAACCCTTGTTATCTCCATCATGGACTTTGGTATTCATCTGACCAGGGGTGTCTGCGGCCCATAATTCTAATGCTTGAAGCTGAGTGCTTTTACAACTTGGATTGAAGGAGAGTAAATTTCCTCGGTAAGCACGATAGGCATACGTATCCGCATTGATGGTGATCAGTTTATTGTTCAGATACACATCTATGCTACTGAACATGCTGTGAAAAAAGTTATTGACGGTCGCATTTTCACTGTCATTCGCCAAGTCGGAATTATCCGCCTGTATAATTTTGATTTTCATATACAGATAAGACTGATTCAGATCTGTCCATTTTTCTACTTGTGCAAGAATCACGAATTCAATAGGAGCATTATTATCCAGGGCAGAAATAGGATAATGCTCAGTCCATTGTCCCTCCAGCATGGCGGTCATCGTAGGGGGAACGACAGACACGTCCAATTCTGTCCTACTGCATTCACAAGAACCGTGTTGCATCATGATTTTCTTTTAATCGAAAATATCAAGTGGTCTGGCCTGCTTCACTCGACGACGATGAAGTTTCGAATGAGGTTTTTTCTTGATGGGTTTAGCCTTTATACTTTTCTTAGGTTTTTTGGTGACTTCACGTAACAGGGATTCGGTTACATTTTTCAACACGTTAGCTCCTCTTTTTCGTATCGCTTTTTTTAGGGTTGGATCCTGACATGATATCTTGCATGGCAGCTTTTCCTAGCTGGATCCTTCTTTTTTCAAGGTTCGAACTCCAGATCGAACCAAAGGATTCAGTAAAGGCATGATACGTTTCATGGCTTTCTTAAACATAGATCCAAGCCCCTGTCCATACTTACGAGGTTGACCTTGGTACATAGGCATCATTGTCGTTGGCGTAGGTGTAGCTTTACCATAGACTTCCCATGAATAAACTGAATGGAATGCCCTGTGTCACCCCTTATATGGATGGCGATGGTGTCAAAGTTGGCTTTAGCCAGTGGCACGTAGTGTACATTCAAGAACTCGAAATGAATATGTGGATTAGTCCCTGCTTTGGTTCTCAAAAGGAGCCACACGTAAAATGGGAGCTTCAATGTTTCCCAAATAGGTATAAGCCGCCAAGTCAGAACAGACAAACAAATGATTATGACCCATGTTCAAGTCTACCCCGTGAGGAAATGGATCTGGATTCTCGGTTAAATAAATGGTAGGAGCACTATGAGGAGACCCACCCAATTTCATAAACATGGATGAAACTGAATGCCTAAGTTCTTTGAACTATCCATCTTAATACGTTTACTTGTTCCCGAGAAACCTACAGTAAAACGGAGGTTTTTCTCTCTAAACAGTTGACCTAGGTAATCTTTAATGACTTGACCCAGGGTCTCTACCAGATGTTGTGGTGTAACATAAGTCCCTACAGGAATACAAAGACGTATTCCTTTTTCATCAATGGGGAAACGACTGTAATGGGGAAAAGCCTCAAACGTCTTGGCCAGGATAGGATCCCATGTGACAATGGAAAAATGTCGCTCTTCCTCCGTGATATTGATGACTTGACTAGGTACAATCATTTCTACTAAACCAATTTCCCAGTCTCGTTTATTGAGATGGATGGGTTTGAGTAGTTTGGTACGAAAACAGCATTGGGTATTGTCCTGGAACAGATCCATCGAACTGTCACTCATCAGGGTAATGTAAAACGAGCTCATGTTGGTTTGGGTTTATTGAATTTCAAAGAGGGATTCGGTAGAATATAACCCAGAGAACTACTTAAAAGCAGGAGCCACAATTCACGATCGGGTCGTTCAAAACACAAATTAAAAGAGTGACACGCTAATAATGATAAACACCACCGCAATTTGGGCAAAAAAGGTGACCTTGTTCTTCGGCTCAATGGGTCTGACTTGCTCTGATATACTCTCTGAGGTGCTCACTGAGGTACTCACTGCCACAATGGCTGTGTCAGACTGAGACATGCTGTATTTAAACGAGATGGGATTCAGGAATCCAACAGTCAAATTTCGAAGGGTATCCTTTCCAGTGCACTTTAATTTATTGTCTTATTTTTCCGTCTACTTTTCTCTTACGACGAGCCTACACTGATTCAATTTCATAGATACCATCGTCTTTTATAGATTGTACTTCAGAGAGATAAAACGAACCCAGAATAGGTTCTCCATCTAAATCTGTCAATTTGACGGTAGGATGTGAAGTTCTTTTGACATGGGTCACTCTAAACACTTCAGTCGTCCAGTTCTTTAGATAGCCTTTATCAAAGGTACGTTTGGTTTTATTGATACGCACAATCTCTCCGACACGAAGATGTTGATGTGGTTTCTTTTATTCTTTTTTTCCATACAAGGTCAAGGTCACCTCAGATTCATTTTGTCCATTCACGGATGCAGGTGCCATTTGAATACTTCGATGAAATCGATGATTATAGGCTTGCACCAGATCTGGCAATACATCGATATACCTTCGTGTTTGATGATGGGTAAAATATCTCCACATGTAGGATTTCAAAGTACGTTGAAAACGTTCTACTACAATGGCTTTGGTTTCTGGATTTTCAGTCGTGAAATAGTGAATACCTTCTTTCTCTAAAAACGCTTGAAATCTTTGATTCTTGAATTCAGTGCCTTTGTCCGTCTGCAGCGTCAAAGTGAGTCCCGTTTTATCCTTTAGTGGAACGACCCAAGCATATTTTGAAAATACATCAATGACACACAACAGATATCGATAGGGTGTGTTGTGTTTGACCAAGGATTGTATGTCCGCCAAATCCGCCTGCCACTGATGATCGATACCACCCACTTTGGTTTTCCGTCTTGAAAATTTCCGACGGATAGGCTTATGCAAGGTATACGTCTTTTGTCCTTTTAGCCAGGATCGCACTTGATTCAAAGTAATGCCGTGAGCTCGCACTGTCTTATAGAGACGGCGTATCCCTCCAAAAGCAGCAGGATGTAAGGGATCATAATATATCTTCTGTAACACGGTATCTACTTTGGGGTTCATAGGGTCTAAGTAGTAGTAGTAGTAAGGGTCTAGTAAGGTTCCCAATGAGGCTCTAGTTTGATTTGAGTTTTTTCTTGTTTTATAGGTTTCTTAGTCGCAGAAGGATCGACAAAACTATCGTAAAATTCATCTTCCTCTGAGTCTGACTCGGGTTGTTGTATCCAGGACCATCTCCGTTTATTTCCTACCACTTCTTGTGGTACATTGACTTCTCTTAATCCACGAGAAAACTGTTCCCATCCTTTAGGGCTAGACCCTTTTCTTTGACGAATCACATCATTGACTAAATCTATAATGTTGGATCCTTGTATGGGTTTTCCATCATATTCCAAAACACCTTGTTCATTCCATGACATATGGGGATGATTTTGAAGAAAGTGTAATAAGAGTTGAGTTTTTCGACGCATGGTTTGGGGAACACTTTCGAGGATCCTATCGGTTAGGGTTAGCCTATCGGTAGCTGGAGCTGCTGCTTGAGCTGCTGCTGGAGCTGTTGGAACTGTGGGTTCACGCGCTTTTTGATGTGACAATTGAAACTTTTGTAAGACTTGTCCATAGTGTTGTGCCTTTTCTGATTTGGACAAGGATTCATTTTGTAGTACTTCCCCCATTTGTTTCTGTAAATTTGAGGTCTGTGTGACTTGTAGGGGAGGAGGTAAACGTGATCGCTGTTCTGATTTCCATCGATTCATCTCTTCTAGCATTTTAAACGGGACAATAGCCATTTTCTTCATATTTTTTTCACGAGTTGAGCCACTCCACCACTGAGTGCCCCTGCCGCTACAGCTTTAGCAATGACTGGAGCGAGAGCCAATAATGGAAATAATCCTCCTTTTTGATTTAACTCCCGTTTCTTTATTTGAATCGATACTTTTTCATCCGCTAAGGTACGGAGATGTTGACGCTTGGGCTTCAACCTTTGCTTTTGAGAGGGCGATAAGGCAACATTGCCTTTCAAAACATTGTGACAATACTCGGAGACGCATTTAATCACTTCTTTAGGTGCTTTTTGTATCATCGTTCTTCTCATTCCCTCTGGGGCTTGAGTTAAACCCAACATCAGATGACCGTACTTGTGTAGGAGTGGTCGCATTGGAGCCATGATATCAACTGATGTTGTTTCATACATCACTGTTTATATAAAGCATCTAAGGCTTGTTTGGAAGCTGAACCCATCGGTAGGGTTCTCATTAAGTTCACACGTCCTTGTAAGATAGGTTTCAATACCATCTATCTTGATAATTGAGATAATTTCAAGGGTGAAATCGAGTCACAGGGGTATCTGGTGATGAAGAACTGATGTACGAAGTAAAACTTTTTCTGTTTGACCCACTTCTGGATCTGCTTCTCGATCTGCTTCTTGATCTGCTGGATCTGCTTCTAGATCTGCTTTTGGATCTGCTTGAAGAACTTAAACTGGTTGATCCACAGGTCGAACATGTACTGCTTGACCCACTAGAAGAACTCAGACTGGTTGATCCACAGGTCGAACAGGTACTGCTTGAAGAAGAAGAATTCAAACTCAAACGGCTTCTTAGAGTCCTGGGAGGAGTTCTCAATGGCGTTCTCAATGGAGTTCTCATAGGAGTTCTCATTGGAGTACTGGTTGCAGGAGGTGACCATCGTGTTGCCGTGTAAATAGGAGATCCACTGGGTGATCCATTTCTAGATAAGGGTGATTCCTTGGGAGGTGATCCTATGGGAGGTGAACCACTTAAAGAGGATCCAATGGGTGACAACCCATTTATAGATAAAGGTGACCCATTGGGTGACAACCCATATCTAGATAAAGAAGACCCACGGGAAGATCCTCTGGAACCTTGTCGAAGGGTGATAAAACGTTCATCGATTGTGGGTGAAACTGTAAATGCTGGTGTTTTCTTTATTGGTGTTTTCTTTGCTCTTTTCGCAGGAGTTCTCTGTTTAGGAGTTCTCTTTGCAGGAGCTCTTTTTGCAGGAGCTTTCTTTTTAGGAGAACGTTTCTTTCTAGGAGCTCTTTTTGTAGGAGCTCTTTTTGCAGGAGTTTTCTTAGGGCCAAATTTACGAATGGTCTTTTGACCATTCTATCGAAGTAAACTTCGTATCATCACCCCGCAAAGAAATCCACTCCCTCCTGGTTTCAATATGAGTTGACGTTTGGTGTCCACATCCACTTGATCATAACCTAACTGCTCTAGTTCATTCTGATGTTTTTGCATAAAGTTTTGTGTTTGTTTAGGTAACAGCAATTTCTTTTGTAAAATTACTTTAGCAGCTAACGTAAACCATTTGACCATTTCTTTTAATCCTGATCGTAACTACTGTTCTCGTTGAGCAGGATCACGTTCCTGACTCAAATGTTCTAGCGACTGAGCTATGGTGTTCATTCTGTCTGCCATGATGACTATGATGACTCTCTAAGTTCTATCTCCTTTATATATACACCGTCGGACCACGTTCCTCTCCAGTGATCCAATGATGAAAAATATCGGTTCTCAACCGATACGTGTCTGGTGTTTGAGGGTGAAAATCAATCACTAAATACCCATGGGGTGTAGAGATCGCATCTTGATAAGCGGGTAACAAGTGTGGCAATTGAATTTGATTCGCCAACACTTTAATTTGTCCTTTATCTCTTGTGTTTTGAAATAAGAGCATGTAATGTGCATTTAAACTCAATGTACGACTGGCTTTCGATTGTTGAAACATGTTTTGTGTAATGTAAATGACACTGGCATTACGATGATGACCTTTTCGTGTAAACCATAATTTAATTTTCTCTTCATCTTTATCCCCAAGCATATCATCAAATACAATTAAATGGGGAATGGAGGTATCCTCCACCAACTCCTCCTCATCCTCTGGAATACCCTGTAAGAATTTAATGTGGGGTTCCTGTTCTGGTAACTGAGCATAGGCTGTTTGCCATTCTTTGTAACACCATACGATACGCTCAGGTACCACTTGAAACAGATCCGATTTGTAAGTCAACATCTTTTTGACAAATTGTGTTTTACCAGATCCACTAGGACCTGAGATAAACATATTACAAGGATGCTTAAACAATAAACTGGACTCCATGACGTGACAATCACAACTAACATCAAGTGAATGAAACAAAAGTATTTTATTGACTTTTTTTTACATACAACAACAACTTTTTGTTATCACTAAATATACAATAGTTACACTGACACACAGTTACAACATGACAACAAAAGTTCTCTGAATGTCCATATTCACTAAGAAAAGTTATGACTTCGTCCTTGTTCACTACATGGTTCATCCAATCCGTTTCACTAAAGTCTAGTGGCACTGTCTGTTTATAAAATGAATTCATCACATGAAGTCCATTTCTAAATTCTTCAAACAGTTCTGGTGTACTCAAACGTTGTCGAGTCCATTCTACACTATGATGACCTTCAGGTATTTTCATGCGAAAAGCAAACATCAATGCTTTTCTTAACATGGTATGCTTCATAATATCAAACTGTTCCATTCTTGAATGGTTTGAATCACTTTCTTGTTATTCACCACGTACGTATTCCAATCGTCTCGATGGATAGCTTTCAAGTCCAAATGTGCACTGATCATCGCCTGATGAATCATCCGTTTAAATAGTTCAAACGTATGCGGATTCAGAATCCAGGCGTGAATGTCCTTGACCGTGTCAAGGTCATCTAGTACAATACTGAATAAGGTCTCTCTATACAACTCAAAATCCAAAATGTAAAATAAACTCACATATCGGGGTCGTCTCGATGGCCTTTCCATAATGGAATATTCCCCGCATTCATTATAAGCCTAGGCACATCCGCATGGAGAGCATCAATGCCTTGTGCCACTTCACGTAAATGATGTTTTTGTTTAAAGAACACAGCACGGTAGGATAGAATCGATGTGACCTTAGTGAAAGGGATCGGTTCCTTAAATAACATGATACCACGTAGTTTGTATTGCGAATACACTCGCCATCCAGGTTGAGATATCCCATTGTCTTCTTCAGCCATACTAAACCATATGACATTGCAAGCAGGTTGAAATGCATTAGTTAATGCAGATATATCATTCAAAGTGGCATCGTAGATACAAAACACCCATCCAGTCGATATCATGCGATTCAATTTTTGTTGAATTATATTGAACTTTCGTAGCATAGGTAATTTCTGACTTACAGTCAAATCCTGGCGTTCAGTGACATCCTCTAATAGTCTATCTACCCGTCCAGGGTCCATGCGTTGTAAACTATGAATAGCACCATGGGTCGCCCATGCATGTACTAACTCCATCTTCCATGGTTTAGCGTTAGCCTCTACCACATAACGATATATTTTAAGTCTTAACTCTATAGGAAGTAACGGTATCCAATCCATACTTGTTTTTTTTTGTTTCTGTTTCTGTTTGATTTTTGTATTCGACTACAACTACGACTACGACTACATCATTTATATATCAAAAACAATAAGGTCAAGGTTTTTTTTATCATTCCAAAAACAACAAGTCAAGGTTGACGTTCAAGGTCAGTCATGCAGATATTCATAATGAACAGTCATGTAATCGTCGACGATGATACGTTTGGTATACACAGAACGAAATGTTTTGATTTGTTTCTCACTCGTCACTGTTCTATCTCTATGACGTTTAATCCTGGACGCATATTCAACTACGGTAGAATAATGTTCTCTGTCTTTCACACAGTCCACCATACTATTGAAATTCACTTGTTGAGTTGCATTATAGTCTAATGTAATGCCTTTCACTTTACACGCCTGATGTCGTTCTCCATTTTCAATGTATTCCTAGCCATAGTTTTTTGGACCTAAAGCGACATATTTCACAATATGTCCATGAGGCACTTCATCCGTCCATTTTCCCAAACGCCTGGAGACAATAGGTACATTGTATTCTTGAGGGTCATAAATGTACATACAACTGTCTGTGTCAAAATAGAGTACCCTTTTCCCAAGTGGTTCAACCACTTTGTACAATTCTAATCGAGCATAAGCCGTTACAAAAGAAGCCACGACAGGATTAGAAGAAGAATGGGGATCAGCTCGATCCGATTCATCCGTGAAATTCATCAGTACGTATTCATCATAATCAAAACACTCGGCATATTTCACCGACTTTTTAGGATCATTCAGAATCTCATAGAAACGATCCAATTTATGGACATACTCCGTTTTCGGAAACAGGTTGGTTTGAGCATTTTTACCCCATAAACAATTCAACAAGGTTTTGGCAAAAGCTCTTTTTCCTGGATTTTTTTCACATGTTCCAAGCGAATTCCCTCTGCTTCCAAATAATCTTGTTTAAACTTCAATTTATCTTCCTCTGTGTCCACGCCAGGAGGATACCCGCTGGCTTCTTGCTTCATTTTTAAGTATTCGTCAATGTATTGACGGTACACGTCCATACTCCACTCATCCCAATGCCATACATGATATACTTTCAATACTTTATACCCTAAAGAAATGGCTTTCGCCAATTCAACATGGGTCCACGTTCCATACAATGCCCGTTCATACAGTGAATGTGTACAATAATCTAACTCCTCTTCCGCACAGGTACGACAGAGAGCAAATACCATTTTGTTATTACAGTGCATAGGTAAGACAGGCATCCATAAATCTTGCGGTGCAAGAACACGGCATTTAATCAATCCTTTGTACGTCTCAAGACGCTGTGGATCAATTTGCTCTTTACTCAAAATCATAGGATGACCTAATGGATACTCTCTGTACTTGTTGACATAAGGATACAGGGAACAAATGTCCACATATTTGATCTCTTGGTCTTTTTCTACTTCATTATACAGTCGGACGGCATTGGTACGACCTCCGAACAAAGCTTCCCTGGGTTGAATAGGGTCTTGACCCACATAAAATCGTTCCACTCTGGTCTTATACTCAGGGTGCTTTTGACTACGTTGATCAAATTCACATTCCCACGTGACCACTAATGGATACCCTTGTTCTTTCAAATTCTCAAGTCTTTTTTGTGTGTCTTCATAGGCGTGATGCATGCTTTTTAACGTATATGGATTGATGGTACCCCGGTTGGGAAAACAGGTAGGACAGCCATGATACCAACATCCCATGAATTCATAAACGGTGTCTGTCTCTTCACAATACCCATCCACACAATATGCTCCAATTTTAACTTCTCCGCCTTTGTGATTCAAGGCATGACGAATATGAATCCCTTCAGTCACAGCAGTCATTTGTAACCAACGCATGCTTTTCATGGAATACCGAGTTTTATTAGGATATCCTGCATCAGAAATCACGGCTAAACTATGAGGTGGCATGGAGTTTTTCCGCCAGGCTTTATTACACACTTGGGCTAGCGATGTCGCTTCTGTAAAGGGATCAATTTGATCACTGGCTAACAATTGTTGACGAAATTCACCGCAACCACGTCTTAAAATATCCACATCCGATTTACAGTATTTTTCCATTTCTTTTTGAAAATCAAATTCATCTCCTTTTTTCTCATGGTACCAAGTTAGAAATTGTTGACGTTGCTCTGGCTTCATACTGTCAGGTTTGTAAAAGTGTAGCGGTAAGTAAGGTCCCACATAATCCTGATAGTATAAGGTATTGGCATGAAATGGAAACCATCCTTTAGCTAACTCAGTCAGTCCAAATGTCTTAGGAAAAGCTGAGAGTGGCATACTTACGAAACTGAGTGAGTCAATTAATCGTATTCCATGCACTCTTAGCAGAATGATTTTACTTCCATTCATAATCAGTTGTGGTTTAGCTGTCCCGTGGGTAACGACATATCTAAGAATAAACTGGGCATTGTAACCTTGAGCATTGTGAGCAATCACTGTAGATCCTCGATGGGTGGGATTGAATAGCCAAGTGCAAAATTGTTCCAACGTGTTTTCTCCACGGAATACCATTTGTCTTGCTTCATTCACTTCTTCACAATACTCACATGGATCTTGCACTGACTTACACATACATTCACCGCAGGCGCGTTGCGCTACACAAAAGTTGGGTATATGTTCTCCTAGTGGTGTTCCGATTGTCGCTAATAATCGAAAATCGATCGAAAAGATTGACGTCGCCGACAATCGAGTCGAATTTACGAAGTCGCCGACGTTTTTCGTAGTTTTTTATCCTTATGGTCTTTTTTCTTCTTTGGGTTAATTGTTTGCGATCCGAGTCATCAGGCGGACGCATGCAGTACATGAATAAGCGTTCTTGGATACGGAGCAATTCTAGTCAAACAGTTTGAAGTAACAGTTATTATTGATATTAAGAGTTATTATAATTTTCACATTTGTTAACTATTGTTCAATTGTTTTATCTCAAAGTATAGTTTCTGTTCCAGTAAAGTTATAGTTCTTTAGACTTCTTCTTAGTGCCATATTCTTCTGTATAGAACTAAGTTTACTAATTAAACAATAAACTTATTTCAGACAGAAGTTCACAGAACTCCTGATGTGAACCTCTTAACCTGAATATATTTAGAAATTAGAACTAAAAGGTCCGTTGCTGAACGCCTGAAATGTTTGAATCCTTCACAATGCAACAGGCAGGCTAATTAGCACAATGCACATATCAACTAATGAAGCAATAACAAAAGCCTAAATACAGAAGTAGACTGAAAGCATTTATTACAACAAGTAACAGCTGTAAAACAAACAATACAATTCGCATTGGGAAAATAATCGATTATAATCGATAATCGATCGGTTGGGACAAACCGATTATCGATTATGATTTTGTCATCCGATTCCAATTACTATGTTCTCCAGAATCAAAGCGACACTCAAAGTCAAAAAAGATGAAGGGTACTTCGGGTTGCCTGCCTTTTCTATCAGGTGGTACATACGTTGGAATGTAACACTCATGATCTGGTCCCACTATTTTTTCACAATACTTGCATTTCTTTTGCCCTGGGCAAATATGATTTCGTCTCGTTCCTACAACTTTTTGCCCACATTTCCTACAATTCCACACAGACTCACAGATAGTTTTACGTTGTTTTCCACTTTTCGTTTTGTGACGATCAAAACAGGTTTGACTTCGAAATACTCGATAACAATCGGGACATCGGACGGATTGTTCCACGGGGCATAGGGTGTGGGCATAACACTGGCAAATGTTTCGACATTGATGGGTTTCACGATGATCATAACCCACATTACACCATTCACAATAATAACTCCGTCCAAGAAATCCTGTGATCGATATTATACTACCATAATGATTGTCATGATGAAAAATATGTATCACCCGACTTTTTTTCAGTCATCGCTGGTGGTTTGAATAATAATTCATTTCCATAATGTTGTGAATGAATTTTAATCACATAATTGGGGTAGAGGTAATCTTGTAACTTGTTGTATTCTTCTATACCGCAAGCGCGATCCGATGAAATATCCACTTGTTTTAATAATGCCCCAGCTTCATGTTGTTGTAGATTTTTCTTAGACTGACGAATGAGATGCCATCGTTTTTTCCATTCCGGGGTTTGACTTTGATTCGCTTTACACATACCAACCACAATAGATCTAGCTAAACACATCGAGTCCTTACTATTGTCAATACACACAACACTTGTCTTTGATTTCACCATGTTGAGTACGTTTGCCGACTTAAATGTCTTTTTTCCCGAACCTTGTGGCATAGCAATATGTGTAATATCCATCTGTGCTTCACCGTCATGAATTTTAAACTCACGGTTGCTCTGTGCCACTCGTTCAATTTCATCCAATACAACATCTCCATTTATACGAGATGCCACATCAAATGGAATATGAATTCCAATTCTAAATTAGGATGTCGTATGGATACTAGAACTCTATCATTGGATCTTACTTGACATGTCCGATAAAGTTGATTCATCATATCATGAAACAGCCGGTTTGTAAATTCAAACGAATCGTACGGTTGAAATTCCACATCATACACTCTAGACTGCATCTTGAGTTTCCTTGATTTTCTTTCCATACGAGAATGTATTTGATAATACTCTCGTACATGCTCTAACTTTGTTCGTTTGGCCGGAGGCTCATGACTGTCACTGTCGGTGTCTGACATGATTATGAATCCTATGGTCCTTTACACTCCTCTTTAGATACTATGTTCAAGGTCACACCTATAAGAATCTGTAATCACATTATGTAATATATTCAAGGTTACATTCAAGGTCGCATTAATAATATGTTTTCAAGGTCGCATTCAAGGTCGTATTAATAATATGTTTTCAAGGCCGCATTCAAGGTCGCATTCAAGGTCACATACATCTTATAAGAGGGACTGCTCCACATCACTCTAGTCATTCTAGTCACTCACAATATGAGCTACAACGATCCAAGAATGGAAAAAGCTAACGATAATAATAGCATTTATCAACAATCTTCTTTGATGTATTCATTAAAGAAAAAAATAAAAGAGTTAAACAGTATAGTGGAGCAACTTTGTGGGCAGAAACATGTCACATGGGGTCATATACAATGTTATCGTTGTGGAAAGAAAGGACATTATGCGACTACGTGTTCAGAAAACGTAGGTAAAGATGAATGTTTTCATTGTCATGAAAACGGACATTTCGCAGCGAACTGTCCACAAAAGAAGCCTCAAGTACCACCTCAAGGAATGAGTGATCAATTCATTGTGAACACAGTCAACCAAATGGATCCACCGCAAAAGAAACGGAAATACGAAAGGAGAGAGGACAAAACGAAAATGGACGATATTAACATTTGATGTGTTGGAACATTGGATGTGATGTGTTCTTGAATCATGTTTTTAGTTCTTCGTGGTGGATAGTATGTGTTGAACCATGTTCTTTGCGACAGTATTTGTAAGTTACTTTGTGATTTTTTGTATTTGTTTTTGCTGATTGTAAGTTATTTTGTTGTAAAAATATAAACAATGAAAAAACAAATAGTTTTTGTTGTAGTGACAGTAAAACTTATCTTAAACATATGGTGGCCCTAAAAAGGGCTGTTGAATATTTTTCAATACTTAGCTTCAGCCAAATACAAATAGCGCCAATAATTGGCGCGTAGCTCATCATCATAATAGATGGAGAGGTCTGGATATAAATTCCCCATCTTGATAGGTACACTGTCTTCCTCTACAGTGGTTTGTTTGGAAGCACGTAAACAATTTCCCATGTTTTCAAAGGATTGAATGTAGAACACACAGGCACATATGTTTATATACACAAAAAGTAGGTCAATCCGATTTTTTCTTGGATTGAAGAAACACAAAAAAGACGGGACGTCATTTAATATGTTCTCACAAAGGTTCGCGCTTACCGTATAAAAACCCCTGTCACTCTCGAAATTCATTTCATTCTACAACACGATGTCACTGAGAGCGATCAACTCAGCTGCATATCACCAAACAATGTCGGAACGTACCCTAAGCATCATCAAGAGGGAATATACCGTCTTAGGGTGGTATATAGAACAACTCGAGATGCAGCTAGAGGAGCTGCGGTTTGAAATAAAAGAGTTGAGAGAAGCGAAGAAGGAGGGCTTTGCGGAGGAGCCAGTGGTGGAGTCTGGGGAAGAGGACTGGGGGGGATCACCCCCAGGAATCAACCCCAGCTGAAAGCTGGGAGGAGGACAATGAGCCTCCTTTCAGGTTGGCCTCCACCGCCACAGAGAGAGATTTCCGAAAGTGGGACAAGTGATGTCCCGCTTGTATGGGTAGATTTGGCCAACACCATTAGGTCACTCTACCAAAAAACGGCCCTTTTCAGGGCCACTATGTTGAAATTCCCACACCAATCTTTATTTTGTCTAAAACCTACAAACAACTAAGTCCTGCACACATTCAGTCAAAAACAAAAAACAGAAAAGTCACACCGTATTTTTTGTCTGTATAGTTTTGTAGGTTGGCTATGATTATGTTTTATTCTGTAAGCTGGCTGTGATCGTGTGTTTTTTGTTTATCAGCATTTTTGGCTGTGATCGTGTATTTTTTGTACGTTTTGCTATGATTATGTTATTGTTGTATATCAGCATTATTTGGCTGTGATCGTGTGTCTTTGTTTTACCAGCATTTTTGGCTGTGATCGTGTATTTTTTGTACGTTTTGCTATGATTATATTATTTTTTGACTCACAATCTTTACTGTGACTGTGTATTTTTGTAGGTTTGCTATGAGTGCGTTTATTCTGTAGGCTTACTGTGATGGTGCGGTTTTTACTTTGTTGTTATTAGGATTAAAGAAACACAAAACAAACACAAAAACTAACACAAAAACCAGCGAACAAAAGATGACGTGACGTCATTTAACATGTTCTCTTTAAGGTTCGCGCTCGTACAAAATAAGTATAAATTGTCAGGCGCAGAGCCATTATTTATTACTTAACATGGAGTCATACAACATGTCATATGACATTCTGAAAGCGTTAGAATCGTCTGAGTTGATAGGTCAAAATGCTGTTGAACCGGTGTATGGCACTAACCAGCCATAGTACAGTCAGCCACAGTACAGTCAACCCCAATACAATCAGCCACAGTACAGCCAGTCGAATCTACAGGGGGAATGTACACCCAGTACAGTCCGTGGTGAATGGACAGACTCATGGGCAGCCTAATCCACTGCCTACAGAGATGGCTATGCTACAAGAACTCAAAGGAATCAGGGGAGAAATAAGACAGCTAAAGCAAGTCATGCAACTCCGTCGTGAAATCGAGTTAAAAACAGACAAATTGATTGTGCCTGTGCAATTTGTGACTGAAAAATGGGATAGCGAAGAAACTCTAAAAACAGATGAGAAAAAAGACTCTAAAAAACGTAAACATGAGACCACAGAACCAAAGAAACCTGAGAAAAACAAAACTGACCATGGTCGGGGTTATTATGGTAAAGTCATGAAGAAATAACACACTGATCAAACTGATCACCCCCAACGGCCCTTTTCAGGGCCACCATGTCATTTCGAAATTGATTTTTCTTGTGTCAAATTGTCTTTTGTCATTTTTGTTTCTAAAAAACAAAATCCCACACACAAACAAATTAAAAATAAAATTGAAATTGAAAATACAAAGTCCCCCCACACATTCAGTCCAAAACAAAATAAAAAAAACATGGTGCCAAAAAAAAACACAAAATGGGTACCCCCACCTATCCAAAATGGGTGCCAGAAGAAAACAATAAATTGGCCAAAATTTCACAATTTCACCTCTTTTTTTCAACAAATTCTGGCACCATTTTCGGAAAATTAGGTGCCAGAGTACCGTCCACAGTGAGGGAAAAGTGGTGCCAGAAGTCAAAAAAATGAAAAATCGCGGTGCCAGGGTACCGCCCTACACTACTAATATTTGTGGAGTGCTTTTAGATATTGACCAGTGCTGAGACATCTTTTAAACACAATCGGTTCTATGGTTTATTTTCACCTGTCACCGAACGAAAATGTAATCAATGAAGAGTTTGAATATCATACTGTGAATGTAATCAGTGAAGAGTTTGAATATCATATTGTGAATGTAATCAATGAAGAGTTTGAATATCATATTGTGGATTGCTTTCCAGATTCCTCAGTTACAATTTGTAAACACGTCGAAGTTTGTTTGATTGTTTAATCACATTTTAGTTGATTTTGCATTCATTTTGCTTTATGTAAAACAGCCGAGTCTTTCTGTCGCAGTAATGCTTAAAATCTGATTCCATGCCCAATTCATGGGTAGTTTTTCATGCTCACGATGAACCTTTTTTAATTTTTAGTTCATTGCTTGAAAAGTCAGTATTGAAATTTCAGCCTTTTTTTGTTCTTGTTTGATAGCTAAACTTTTTTACATTTAATCTGTTGAATAAAATTTGTTTCAAATAATTTTTGATGAAGTTCAAAATTGCAAATACCGGTAGAAAGATATCAGATAAATTTGGTACAATTTATATTTATGCAACAAAATTCAAATGGCATGCGTGTATGCCTTGGACTTAGAGAAAAATTAATTCACCCAAAGGTTATCCTTAATGGACTTAATTAAGTAGTATTTGTGAGTCAGAAATTATTATCAAGCTTTTCCTGATTGTTCTTCATCAATATGAATATATAAGTATGTATTTTTATCATTTAATCATAACTTTAGTGGCATTTCATTGTACATTGAGATTTTGTTGTAATTCTAAGATATTCACTAATTTTGAGATTGTAACTCAAAAACAACACTATGATCCTCAAAATTTATCATAGAAAACTGAATTTCACGATAAAATTCATTTTTTGTAATTTAATTTATTAAAAATGTATCTAAGACATGAACACGCTATTTCACAGTATAGGTGATAAAATATAACGCAAAATTATGTATTTCACACAGCATTTGGTTGTATAGGTTGAAAGTTCTGTCCTTTTAAAACTATGAACGCAATTTTCTCAAAATAAACAAAATACTACTTACGGCACTGTGAAAATAAGTTGTGGTGTCATTAGCGTATTGAGAAACTGAAAATTCATTGTTTTGGATTTTAATGCCTTTAATATTTTGGTGTGATTTTAACATAATTGAAAGAATTTCAGTGCAAATAAAGAAGAGGCAAGGAGAGAGTGGATTTCCTTGACGACAACCAGTCCGAAAGACCACCATTCACAATAATACAAGATTTCTGTATTTGTGTAGAAAGGTTTGATCTATTTAATTATTTAATCCCAAGATTAAAAAGGTTGGGAACGTTAAACATAAATCATAAGACACTGAATCAAAAGCTGTCGCAAAGAGCATTCCAAGTTTGTCTTTTTCATATAATACATCATGCAATAACACATTATTGTCCCTCGATGAACCTACCCAGTAAAAAACACTTATAATACTATGTAAATCTTTTTATTCAGGATGCTATGGCTGCAGGCGTGATTTTTTATGAAACATCTAATTACGATTTTGGTCGCCATTTTTTTTAGATTTTAATTATTGTTTTATTAATCTTGATCTCCTAATGGTATACATGTTATGACCCATTGGCTAGAAGAAACTAATAGTTCTCCAGAGGTAGAAGCTTCACTAACAAATTTGACCAGAATGTCACCTGAATCTTTTCAGTAGAATTAATAAAAAGATGTAAAACCACTTATGCCAGGTGATATATTATTTTCTTCTTTTTAAGCACTCTAATTTTCTCGTATTATAGTTAATTCTTTCTCAACTGATTCTTTGTCAGTTGTAGAGTTTTCAGGTACATCAATGTTATTAAAATATGAGCTCAGGTCAAATTTGTCAGCTTATTTAACGCTTGGTGATTATTCGTTGTTTTCTTTACTATTTCTCTTTGCTTCGTAATTATGTTACCTTCTATATGGCAAAGTTTAATCGTTGATTTAGAAACATTGTTTCTACTTTCTAGGTTGCAAAATAGTTTGAAGGCTCCTCTTCTCATGTATTCATTTAGCTTAATTCTAATTGTAGGTGTTTTTTAGTCCAGAGGGCTCATTCTTTTTATCCTTTTGTTCAATATCAATGTTAGATTAGTTTTCTAGAATTTCAGTTTCATTGTCTAACTCTTTTTGTTCATTTGAAAATTGACTCTATTTAAACGAAGCATAAGGAATAGTTTCACCAAAAGTTTCCATAAGTAATGTTTTATAAAATAATTGGTCATTTATATCTAATATTTGGTCCATATTATCAGCAGATGCAAAAGGCAAATTATCCTGTAGTGAAATTTTGACATATCGTCGTTCAAATAACACGGTTTATAGTGTTTTGGCCTTAATTACATAACCCAAAGTTAAAAATGTCCATAAACGTCCCAAGTTTATCCACTCTGTACCCAGGTATAGTCAGTGTATCATGATTTCGGCTATTTATGGATTGTACGAAACACTTGAATGACTTTATAATATACCTAAACTAAATAGTGTATTGATATATTAGAAAGGAATACACACATCTGTACACTGCGTGTATTTGCGCTACATTTTATACCGGATATATATGTACGTGTTCATGATTCAACAGATGATTTAACATATGTTTCACGTGAGTTGCCTAGCAGCTATATTAACTTATACGAACTGTATTTATCCATCATCATAATGATCCACAGATTGGCCCACTGCCGTTAGGAATACTTCACTACTGTGACATTTAGACGGACGTATACATGAAGAATGGCGTAGAATAGAAGAGTAAGTTTGTGTTTGTTTTGATGTTTAATTCATAATTTTCATAAAAGTTAGGGTGATGCAGTTAGAAAATGTGGGTCTATCACTAATATGTTATTATTACATGTATATGTTACTATTATTGTATGTTATTATAAAACAAATACTGAAAAAACATGCTACACGTAAACTTGTTCATAATCATAAGGCGTAAAAATAGTTTGTTTCTGGTTACATACCCGCTGGAAATAGGGTGCGTAGGTGGTGATTTTTTTAGGGTTTTTGGATTTTTTTATCAATCTTGAATGCTGCTGTTGTGCGGAAGGGTAAAAAAGTGAGACAGCGGACGTACAGTTCCTCGAGTCTAATAAAAAGTCTAGGTCACTGGGAAAATAAGGGTAGGTCGGATAACCAGAAACAAAAAAAATACGCTTAATATTTAATTGCTAAATTTGGTGTATACCATCACTAAAGCATTTAGAATGCATTTGCAATCAGTGTAGCTTAAATCACACTTCATCCTTAGATGTGAATTGTACTCGAACGGACGAAAAAAACGTATTTCGGAACATTTCGTTAAAAACCCAAAACTATTACTATTTATGTTCTGTATGATTCAGAAAAGTTAACATTATTACTAAATATTGAATCCAGACAATGTACGGTTTTTATTTCTATTGCTTGATGGAATGAAAAATCACTGCCCTGCATTTTATCTTATCTACAAACACTTCACTACAATAAATATTGTGTTCACAATCACTTAAAAACTGAATTTCATATGTGCAAAAACATACTTATTATGGAAATCAGTTTTTATCCTTTCGTTTAAATGACAATACAAGCTGTTATTATGTTTTTTGTGTGTAAATACGTCTCAACTTTCTGTTTGAAACGTTGAAGAATTGTTGTTAATATTGTTTGTATTTATTGTAATCACACATGTCGCTATCGTGAAATCAATTTGACTAAATGAACAGACGTTGCGTAAATAACTAAGGCGAAAAGATGTTGATTTTAACTGTACAAGTATCAAATAAGTCACCACTTTATGAACATGGTTAAAATGCATATGTTGAGTTAGATAATGTCTATTTAAAGGGTTTATGGAATAGCACAGTGTTCAGTCCAACGGTATAATTTGCTACTGAAATAATGTATTTATATTTATACAAATTGTTGATACAGTAAACTAAGTTGTCAGCCCAGCAACACGAATAATATTTCCTCAATTGTACAATTTGGTACTTAAAGGTCATTGGGACGTCAGTCATTTTCTGTGTTTGTATCAGTAAGTTTTATTACCGGTAGTTCAATTGTTTTTGTTTACAGTGGTTCTCTATAAAATTGTAATTTCGTGATTTCATGCGTCGTGAGTGATACCCTATATGTATATAAATTTCACTTTAGTTGACACCTCCTTCAATTAAGATTTAAAGACATCCTATCCTCAACTTTAGGACAGCTTTGTGAACGGTTAAATATTACATGTTTTGTAATAATTATAATTATATTTGAAGCATTGAATTTCCTTTACAATGTTGACAAGTGTTGGGTATCCTAAGTTTATTTCAGTTGCTAAAATCGATAATGAACTATTGGCTTATTTTTTGACAATGTGTATCTACTTTTATTTTCAATATGAACCCACTGGAATGTAAATTCGTGAAAAATATATCATTCAATTAAAATCCAATAAATGGTGTTTAATAAATTTCTGTATGTATAATCAACATCATTATTATCTATTGTTTAAAAAAATAAGTATAAAATTTTAGAGCCTTAGAATACTTCTTTCAAAAACAATTCGGAAGATCGGAAAACTTAAAGGTAATGAAAGCATGAAAAAACGCATTTGAAAAAGCTCCTTCCTCAAACACGAACACAAACACTTTATTCATTTTCCATATTTTTGTAAACCCAACTGATTAGAACTTATTAAATTTAAGGACGATCAGACGTCATCGGATTAACGCTCGAACTATCTTAATTCAAAAATTTATTTACTCATTAACTTGGCTTTAGTCGATGTACATGTATTTACTCAGTGGTCGATATTGGATAGAAACTTTGTCACATTTCCGAGCATAAAATTATGTTAGTTACAGGCGGTTTTACAATTCTCAGTGCGTATGAATGATAAAAATAAAACGTCGCCACGTGCACGATACTAAGTGACGTTAAATGACGTCACCAGCACGAAAGTAAGTTCGGTCTTCCTATTTCATTCTTAGAATTTAGATTTTACCATATCTGTTAGTTTGGACCTAAAATATTATCGTAATTCTCGCTTGATTTTGCTGTAAAAATGTTGATGGAGACTGAAAATACATGTACAGATAGACCCCCTGTAATAATATATTTAAGTTTTTGTAAAAAAATGTCTCGCCTTCGTGTTGACATAAAGCGCGAGTATAATTATTTCACGACAGTTTCACTGTTTGTTTCATATGTTTAGAATGTTCAATTTTGATCTAGCTCTGGATCTATTGGAATAGGTAACAAACAGTTAGAAGTTTTTATGCGAGAATATTTAACTCAGGTCTTAGTAAATAGATAGATTTAGTATATGAACGATGTAGAATACCTATTTTTTCTGTAAGTCACGTATCATCATTGTTTTTAGGTCAAGGGATGTTTTCTAGGAATGGTACCATGTTGGTACCAGCAGTTGCAGTTGTCTTTGTGTTGCTAGGATACCAATGTCCGAAGATTGAATCTAGCCACTCACGCGCTGTTGTCGATGAACTGAACCGTCTACAAGATTATCTAAATGATCTTAGATTTTTAGAAGAAGAGGAGAAACGTCAAGGATTTTCTGGTATTTTAATACATTAGGACACCATTGAAGTGCGTTTTGGATTTTCCGATTAAAAGTTAGATGGAAGATATTACATTTCAAGTCCTTAGTAATAAATGGCTTGAATTTAATTTAACGGCCTTAGACTTTTAATAATTGTGATTTCAAACCAAATATGGATCGAAGTCAATGTTGTGAGTTGAGTTGCATCCCTTTAAGTTGGAAATGTATGGCGCAATAATGATTTGTAAAACATGGAAATAGTTCCAGGTTTGTTTATCCGGTCATAATGAAGAAATTATCTATAAAATTAAATTATACTCAATGCCTTTGTTTAATTGTGAGCCTTTTTTGTCTCATGCTACACAAGAAAATAGTTTGATCAGGCCATTCCTAAAAAAATGTTTGTTTGCGTTAATGCGACCCAAACTTTTAACAGGGTGTATGTAGGTAGGCATTTTGTGAACATTATACATGTATGCTTGTACTGAAAACGAAAGGCTGGAGTAAAGACGGACTATTTGTTGAATGAGTGGGTCGTGTAGCTACAAACTAACAATTGTTTAAGGATGGCCTCAGTTATACAAATCTGATATCTTGGAGAATGCACAAGTGTCGTCCTGGTAACCAAAGCTAGCTGAGGTCACCATGGTCAGCGAGTACTTCATCTTTCACTTTTAATATACTTCAGACAAAGGCAAAGGAACAATAGGACAAAAAACAATTTTAAAAACTTGTGAACAGTGTGTTAAGGAACCGATAGAAATCAAAAATGACAAAGAGTACCAGGAACTTGTCACGG
Organism: Lutraria rhynchaena; assembly: GCA_008271625.1. Lineage (NCBI taxonomy): Eukaryota > Metazoa > Mollusca > Bivalvia > Venerida > Mactridae > Lutraria > Lutraria rhynchaena. Next base: position 1,599,574 of record VIBL01000056.1, on the reverse strand, counting down.
CAGATCTGAAGAACTGGGATGATTGTTATCGTGAATGGATGTCCAGGTCCGCCATAGCTCAATGGAACTTTGAGACGGACATGACTGAAGAAAATAAGAATCTGGTAAATCGTCATCTTAAACTTGTCATGTTTTTTTTTGTTACGACTGTGGAACTGTTGGACAAACTTGTTCTGTTCGAGTCCTAATTATGAGATACAATAATTAAGCTCAAATTGATTGTGAATAGATTAAATTGTGTATCCCCTGGAACTTGCGGTACACTACGCACCGCGGTACACTGTTTTCAATAAAAACATAGTTCGATTACCATTATTAATATAATATATAGAGAGCTACCTAAGTATCATTTTCACTCTAAAATACATCCAAATATAAGTGTTATTTAGTTTAAATTGATTAGTGTCTGCCATGATGATTATTATAATTGTCTTTACAAATTACATTTGACTGTATTTGATGTATAATTATTATTTCTTCTGTGCACAGCTTACAAATGTCACGGTTGAAATGTCAGACTGGCTTGAACTGTTAGCAGGAAATGCGAAACGATATCTTAAAGACATAAGAAACGATACTTTGAGTGATGATGTCATACGGAAGCTTCGACTCATGGCTTTTGTGACCACCCCTAAGAATAAACACGATGCAACGTGAGTGGTTTAATCAACTGTAGAACATATCAACAATATGTAGTTTGTTACATTCAGCATGTACTAAAATTTTAATGACATGCTTTTGGGCTATTTTTACGAACATGTATTACTACGCTTCCTTAGTCCATTCCGTTTTTTTATTATTGTTTTGATAAGCGTCAACTTCATTTTGCAAAACCTAGTTATCTCTTCAAAAAATACACAAACTCATTTTGAAAAAAAAAATCTTGACTTTAACAGAAACATCATATTAAAAAGATCAACTGTAAACTAAATAGTTTAAACTCAGAACATAGAAATCTAAAGCTGATTCTGATTTTGCGAGTCACTGTATCCTACACTAGACTACTAAACAACAATTTAAGAATTAAAAAAATCACAAAATTTAAAATAAAAGTTAACTTAAAACTTGGTTTGCAAAAATACAGCCTTTAATTTTGGAAGCTGCAGAATCGTCAAGAAAGTGTGAACTTAAATAAAATGGTGCTTTTTGGAGCTCAAAATCTAGGCGCACGAGGACGCTCAACAAAATAATAAAACAGTGGCTTATCCCGCGCGTTGATACCAAATTGGTTTCCTAGGTAATTCAAGTCAGGTTCAAACACTTAAGTGAATGGTACACATGTTTCAACGAGATGTATTTGTTTACGTGTTTTATTTCTACTATCTGAAATGACATTATTCAGATCTGACGATAACATCATTTCAGAGAACTTATCGAAGTGCATTCACGCTTACAGAATGCCTACAGTAAGGCAACAGTACAAGGCGGTCAACTAGAGCCAGATTTAACAAATATTATGTCTAATACGTCCCTGGATGAAGACATATTACTCGAAGTTTGGCTTGGTTGGCGCGATGCTACGGGACCAAATATGCGACAAGACTACAGCACTCTCGTCCGTCTATTAAATCAGGGAGCCACTGACAATGGTTAGTACATTAATTTACCTTTGTCATCATGAAACTTGCTCCCATGAAAATAAAACTGAATCCATATGAGCATTCACTCTTTATTACGACATGTTCTTGAGTCGAAGAGGCCAGTTTATAAACTCCATCAATATAAAATTTGTTGAGATTTCTGATCAATTTTTAATGTTGACATAAAGTATTTTAAACAATAAAAGTTTATTCATGGTTGTTACTGAGACTTGACATGGCCGAAGATCAAAGTGAATAACAAATGATAATTAACTAAATACTAACAAATGAGGATTAACAAACAAGTACTGATCAGTTAGAACAGGCAATTCAAATGTACCTTCAAGGTTTCTGTACAAATATGCGAGCGACAAAAAGACTTATATCACTTGGTAATAATCTCTACAGTAGCTACTTGTATGTGAATCACCATTTTTGATGACAGGGTTTGAAGACTACGCAGAAGCATGGATAGCCTCTCAATTTGATGAAACTGATGGCTTAGAAGAAATGGCTGAAGAATTGTGGCAAGAAATTCTGCCATTGTATGAACAGCTTCATGCGTACATGAGAACCATGCTGAAGAAAAAGTATCCGGAATATGACGATATCTTTGAACAAGGCGGAATACCCGCACATATAAGTGGTAACTCTTTTTTTACATTTTAAATTGTTTCATGTGATGCCAAACATTAGCTTCAACTTTAACACATGAGAATTCGCCAATTTTATTCTTATTATCAAGTCGTGCAATGTATTCATACTCATCTATAAAATATTTTTATGAGAACATGACAAGTACATGTAGTGAACTGTTCGATGAAATGTTTCTTTTCAGTGCTTAGATTAGTACTTGGACAACATACAGCAATTGTTGTTATTTACGTGTTCAATAAATTGAACATAGTTCGGAATTTCTTGGTCGCTCTTTTAAACAGTGTTGTAGATTTAAATATCACAAAGGCGTTGTTCGTGTGAACGATTCTTGGGAAAGGCCACTTTCGAAACAATTCACCAGTAGATCTATATAAATCAACCTTATTTTATACGTTCGTACTACAGGTAAATCATTGACTAAGTGAACCGCTTTCCGTGTAGCATTTACTTCCTGTATAGAACACTGTTTCTGTCCTAAATTAAGCATTTGTTCTATCGCTATAAGAATTAATGATTTAAACTAAATGATTATCATTTAGTTGACAAGGCTATCTAAATCTTATCATGCATACGCGGGACATCGTTTGGGATTCAATTATTCCAATACGGTTCGATATTAAAAACAAACTTTCGTCATAATTTAATGTACGTATTTTTAAAAGCACTCTTCCACTTCCATTCAACATACACTCCATTTTGTTACAATTTCTGATGGTGAATAGGAAACATGTGGGCACAAGATTGGTCGAATATCTACGAGCTGGTGAAGCCATACCCGGATGTGGACGAACCGAATATTGATGAACAAATGAAGAATCAAGGATACACTGTTAATACTATGTTCGGCATGTCTGAGCAGTTTTATCAGTCTATCGGACTTTTCAAGATGTCTCGAGAGTTTGAATCAAAGTCAATGAAAGTTCGACCAGATAACAAGGATGTTGTCTGCCATGCGGCTGCGTTCGATTTCTACTCTGCTAAACCTGAAAAGGATTTCAGGTAATAATGACACAGTTTGAAACACATTCGCTTACTATGCGGATTTGTTAGTTCCAAGGGATATTGTGCAAGAATTATAGTGTAATGATAGAAGAGTGGTCCTTGTTTCTAGTCCCTGTTAACTTTTTAAGTCGTACTACCAACTAATTAACGTGTTATCTATTCATACCCGCACATTTTTTCTTTATTTGTACCTTTGCAGTTAGCGCTCGTCGATTCGCTTTGAATTCATTTTGTGTACAATTTCAGGCCATTTCGTCTTTACAAAATTTCATCATTGCAAAACTGAATAAAATGTTAAACTTTTCTTGCATTAGTTTCTTGATAAGCGAAATTAATATTAAAACCAATCTTACAATCATCTAATTTTGAAAATATACGCGTGTACATTTTTTGTTCTTTTAACAGGATAAAAATGTGTACTGAAGTAAACATGAACTATTTAGAGACAATCCATCATGAAATGGGACATATAGAATATTTCATGGCCTACCAAGATCAACCAGCCATTTACAGAACTGGCGCCAATTCTGCATTCCATGAAGCTGTTGGTGACACGATTAGTCTGTCTGTCATGTCTAGAAAACATTTGAAAGCTGTAAAACTGCTTGATGCTGACGACGACGAAGAGGAATTAAAGACTAACCCAATGTATCGCGCGATAAAAGAAATCGAAGGTGAAATGAGTGAGTTGATGATAAATCATTGTCTTTTGTGTATAGTGTGCTTTTTTAGACACAATGAATCGTATTGACTTTTCGGCTTAAATAAATGAGATACAAAAGATCAGAAAACTTCATTTAACTTACTTTATCGACCCGGATTTGAACTACTGACAATGATACAAACACACTACAAGCAGTAGCATCACTCTTCCGCTCTCTCTCTTTTACTCAATTCCCCCTCTTTCTGTATACATATCAGATCCATTTTATCCAAGATGTGTTTTCATGTTTTAAATATCTAAGAATTGTATATTTGATCAATTTTAGGTGAAATCAACTTTTTGATGAAACGTGCATTATTCAAAATTGGATTTATTCCATTTGGATATATGATAGACAAATGGCGCTGGGATGTCTTCCGCGGGAAAATCACTGAAGAGAATTATAATAAACGCTGGTGGGAATTCCGGTAAAATGTAACATTGTTGTCTGCCGAAATATTTTTATGAAGTCATCCTTAAAAAATTGTTGGTTTGCAGTTGCGCGACCGACTCATTAAAAATTCCTTGACCCAAAATATTTTTGGCGATTTTGACAAAAAAGGTGTTCTTTATTCCAGCCTTTCGTTGTCAGTACAAGCGTATAATGTTAACAAAAAATGCCTACCTACCTACCTACCTACCTACTCACTGTTAAAAGTTTGGGTCGTATACCTCAGGACGGACTTATTTATATTTATGAAAAGTGGTTAAGGTATCTGCTCGTGTTTGGGTGTTTTTTTTTCATACACCCAGGTGGTGGTATGGAATTTCAAACTTACCAGTATTTATCAATGTTTATATGTCTGTAAATCTCATTTTTAGATTTGCGCAGATCAGAGAACACTCATATGTGATAGAGTATAATCATACAGTACTTTTAATTACAATAAACCCTCACTTAGCGACCACGTCAGTAATATCACTAACTCACTATGACGACGACATGTTTACGGACTCATTTTCAATATTTCATCTAAGTATCTACTTGATAATGAAAGCATCTTTATGATAAAACTGGAGTTTTGGTCCCAGAGATGGTCTTAATATCGTGGTCTTACTTACTAGCCACCGCTTTAATTAATTTAAAATACAGTATGTACATGTACTACGAACACAATTGCATTTTTTCTTATCCAAGGGAGATCACTCGTATGTGATTATTGTAAATTTATTCTGTTGCCCAATGTAATTTTTACTTATTGTTTTATTTTTGAAACATATTTTCTGATGCGTTTTGTACACTTTTAGATTACAGTATCAGGGCTTAATTTCTCCAGTAACAAGAAGTGAAGCGGATTTTGACCCCGGTGCAAAATTCCACATTCCCTCCAATTCACCATACATCTGGTAATAGGATTATATTACGTAATCTTCATACACTGCAGTGTTAAATGTGTCTCCTCTCAAATCTAGCAAAACCATCAATGACCATGACTAAATCGTCCGTCTACTCGTTCGTTCTTTTATTTAGTTCATTTATGTGCATTGTACTATCTTCTGACAAACAAGTTATCCAACATGGCGGATAGCAATGTTTTTCATAATTAGACAGTACGGTGATACGATGTTTGCAGAGAAGACTTGTATGGAATCACTTCAACGAACAAGCATTAACAAGACCCGTGTACACGTTCTAAAAGTCAGTGTTCACTCCTAAAGTTTACCTAAGACCTATGTATTGTGTAGTGAAGATCTTCGTGTCTATCAACCCGTACCTATTCATGAATTCCGAACTTTTAATCGTGTTATTCCATAATTCCAGGAATAAGATCATCACATCGTGTGTTTCTCACGTTCATGTTGATTTTGTTATATTTCAGTTATTTTATAAGTTTTATCGTCCAGTTTCAATTCTACGAAGCGATGTGTGATGCTAGTGGACACACTGGTGAATTACATGACTGTGATTTTTATGACTCCAAGGAAGCCGGTCAAAAACTCTTGTAAGTAATCTGATTAGTAATTTATCAATACTCATTACATATTAATCTCTCAGTGTAAAGGTCAAACCTTTTATTGATCAGAACTTCATTAATCGTGTTATGTTGGCATATTTTGTTGCGAGGTCGCTGAATATTGATGCCCATTGTCAGAACTCGGAATTTAAAATAATAATATTCTGTTCCTAACCAAAATAGAAATATTTATAAAAATTATTCATTCCTTCTCTGTTGAAATACTTTATATGTTTAGCGCGTGTACAATTATGTATTCATTATTTATTTTAATACAATTAAAGTATCAGAATTTTTGGTAGGCACAATCATCGGTGAATCGTTCATAGAAGCATTGATCAGTGATAGGTTTTATGAGGTCAATATCAGATTTTACATTAATTTTGATACCTGCATGCCATGCCGAGATAAAAAAGGGTCAGACCCTTGACATTGAATGGTACACTGACCAGGGGGCAGATATTGGTGTATTTTATATTGTTTCTTAATGACTTCTGTAAACTTTTATTACATCGCAAACGGATCAAGTTTTTGAAATGTGACATTTACGATTTTCTGACGGCGATACTGTCAATTCTTGAGAGAATTGAGACAAATTCTATTTTCTCCACTGACTGATACGGTACCTTCTATACGTCTGGTATTACATGCACGTGCATTCAAACTAGCAACCGAATCCGTCTGCTTACAATACAATTCGAGTTTTGCCCTGGTTCGGATTAAATTTTGGACGACTGCTATTGTGTGGCTATCGTCAATTAAAAGTTTGGTGTCTCGCAGCAATATTGTGTGCATCGTTAAATTGATATTAGCTTACGACCATTGTTAAGCATCTTTATCGTGGGAATGTGACCACATGAATATTTACAATAAATCCATTTTACAAATATAATACATTTCATTGCAGAGACATGTTGAAATTGGGTATGTCTAAGCCCTGGCCGGAAGCGATGGAAAAACTGACCGGAAGTCGAAATATCAGTACGAAGTCTATAATGAAGTATTTCAGAAAACTCCATGACTGGCTAATAAAGGAAAACAGAAAAAGTCGTGCAAAAATTGGCTGGAAAGATGCGAAAATTAATTGGGAAACATGATATAAACTCAATCAACTGTTTACAATATTATAAGACTTTGTGAAACAAAGCCATTTATGATAAATTAATTAATCTCTCTCACTGTATGATTGAGACCTGTGGATTAAATATCAATCAAGCTGACTTCTCTCGAGAAATTCATCTTCTATGCGTTGAAATATTCTATTAAATTGTTTTGTTAAAATTTGTAGTTTGTTATATTTAAACACTAAACTAATATGATTATTTGATGTTTGTTGTACAAATAAAGACGTATACTACCGTATTTAGATACGAGGTGTGATCCAGAAATTCGTGAACACTGCTCATAAACACTAATAAACTAGATATTTTACCAAAATTCAGCAAAATTGTTTATCAATGCTTTATCATTTTATTTTCAAGATTTTAAGTTATTATGTTCAATATTTTTCAGAATGCTGAGTTTCTAGATTTTACTCTTCTATCTTCTCATCTTTAACAACACTGTACAAAGCCTCAGAATTTACACTTTCTTCTTGTTTTAATTACCGTCACGAACAAAGATCATTTCTCAAAATGAAATTAGGTATGCATGTTTCCAAGAGAGAATTTCAAATGAGCGTAAAGTTTCCTACTTTGGACTTAAACAAACTAATAAAGATAAATTTGGTTGTTACCATACATGTATATCAATGGTGTATGTTATGGTAGATACACGTACTGAACTATTTTATAATATACATACACATTGGAAGACATTAGGAGCGTAAGTGCCGATGAGATGAACAAAGCGAGACCGTCCACTCATGTATGACTGCACATCGTAATTTAAAAGACTCTCGTCATTAAAAACATTCGTTTATTGTACTAGGTAATCAAAGAGGTTGCATCATGTATTGTGATTGACCCTGTCGTTAAGACGAAAGCATTGACCAATGACTGATTTAGATTTGTAATGTTGACAAGAGGCTAACTTTTATTCGAATCGAAAGAACAGAAATGTTAGAGGATTAACATAGAGAACCTTTAAGTCTACAGTAATGACTGAATTAGCAGATATTTATCTCATCTTACCCCCAATGATGTAATTGTTAAGATATATTTAACCAGTAGTTAATTTTAATCCGTTGATGAAACAGTATGTTTGTTTTTACAATATACATACACATGCGAGAAATTAACGCAGTCACTTAATGTTTATTTATTTAAAATCGTCTGACGGAATCCAGCGTTTCCCACATGCCATCGTCTGATGAATTCATTAAAACGTTCCCTTTCATTATTCACGGTCAGCAGCTGTGAGAGGTCACGTGAGGAGGGGTCAAGCTGGCCAAGGGGTCATTAAAACGTCCATCATCATCTTGATAACACGGTTCATCAACTATTAATGACACGAGCTTTAACTGACCGGAATAATATCTCAGAATTGTAAACTGTTGCCATGGAGTAAGAGATAAACAAACCAACACAGGAATCATATCTTCATCATATATCGAGACTTAAATCTCAATAAGCCGCGAGAATAAATACGCACTATATCGCTGATTTGAGGATGTAAATTTATAGTTAAGTGATTTGTGAAAATAATTCAGGGTCCGACAAATTGACGTCCATTAAGTCGTCTAGGAGTTTTTTTCTTTAGACGGCAACAATAGGTAAAGTAAAGTGCACTTAAGATTTTTGTTTCGTCTTTGAACCGTGGATGAATTAAACGAACAGTGAAAGTGCTCTGCATGTCGAATGATGGTACTTCAAACAGCCTGTAAACATTTACTGGCGAGATGGAAACAACTTAGAAGCCATGTTTACTGATCCCGAAGGTTGATAGCCGCTGGGAAAAGGACGAAGGTACACGGAGCTACACAAATAAATGTCCGCCTTCATTCTATTCTATCCGTTGGACATTTGGCAAATAGTCTTTGTTCAATAATAGTTAGGGTGTTGTGTTACGAGAGATAAAACTGCACGATGAGGGAAACAAAAACTTTCAAACAATTGCATTGTTAAAAAGTATAGCTTTCTTTCCATTGTTTACGCGTTTTCAATGACATAGTTTGTTGTAAAGTAATAGCTCTCTCTTTAAAAAAAAAAGAAAAAAAGAAAATCAGTGTATTTGGAGGTCATCACTGAAAAGTAAACTACTGTTGGATTTTTTTTCTTGTGTATACAAACAAAAAGTGGTAAAAATTCTAAAATTGGACATTAAGTTACTGTATAGTTGTGTGTCGGAAATCGGTGTGTTTAAAGTCATTACTATATTAGACACAGGTAGGTTTTTTTTTATATTTTTGATAGATTCAATACCGTGGTATATATCGTCCCAGCAATCCTTAACCTTTTGTTCTTATACTTGTATAACAAGCGACGATTTATCCAACGTTGTGACAGAACAATATCAGTACGATAAAATATTCATATTTTTTACATTAAATGTCGTAATTCTTCATCTAATGACTGCATTTATTGAACAATCTACACGTAACCTAAGCGACAAATCGTTATATTGCGCACAATCTTACTAATATTGCGGATAATTGTTGCTTAAGTGAATATTTGTTGAATATTTCATAAGTTTCTATGTATGTTGGAGTTAATGTTAGATTTAGTTACAAAAAAGTGACACAATTTAACATCCAACATTCGGTATTTTACAACTGTGTGTATGTATATATATATATAAATATATTGTACGTGAATGGACGTAAGATATCACTTGTTCATGTACATTGCAGCAACAATTAATTCATTATTTTACATATTTGCTATTAACTTTCATTTGTGTTTGCTGTTATGTTATACATGCAGTTCTTTTTATAATCGCGACTTTTATTTGAGCTGGCTTTTACTTTAAGCATGTGTTACCATTAGTCATTACTGTGACATTCTTTCGTATTGTTCGTGTCCAAACTGTATGTAATTATGATTTAAGACAAAAATGTTAACATGAACGCAAAAAAAATCTATCGGAAATTGTCGGATGTTAAATGTGTTCTCCTATCAATTATACCGAATGTTTCCCCTTGGAAGTATGCAGTATTTAAATGGATTGCTTGTGTAAGAATATGATTAATTCATCACGAGTTACAAGCTTTATTAAACTTCGTTACTTCAATAGGACTTTGTTTACATTCTATTTGTCCACCTTATAAGCAAAACCGTGTCTTAATCCTTTGAAGTACGCCCGCATAAGCTCTTGTAGGTCACAAAAACTGGCCGTGTATCATGTTTTGTTTTCTAACAAGATTAGTTTAACGACAATAAGAATAACAGATAAGAGAATGTAACGTTTGAATACATTATGACTTAATACAGAGTGCGAGTTCTCTTAAATGTTGATATTTAAAATATTTAAGTTATTTTAGATATTTAAAGTATACTTTGAAACCAATTGAAAGTTTGTATAGTAAAATGATTATAATCAACGCATTTCTGAAAACATGCCGAATTATGAATCATATTCGTATTTATTTAATGAAAGCTGTGCATTAACTGTAATTTTATTTTCTCATTATGATTTTATCTAATAAACATAGGATTAAAACATGTTATAATGAAATTGATTTAATATTAGTGTATGTAATTACGCCTGTTGATTATAACTTGACAAATTAACTGTCTGGTTTATTACATTTTCTTTATTCTAGGAGTTCGTTGCGGACCAATGGACACAAATAAATACTTTCATAGTTTATCTAGACAGAGCAAATAACTTGTACTTCATAAGGCAAAAATATTATCACAGTGTCTTTTCAAATGGAAAAATGTAAGTGTGATTAACCGACATATTGTGGAGATTGGTTGATATTTTCAAAGCTAAAAAAACTGTTTGAAAGAAAGTTGATTTTATCGGCTTGTCTGCTTGTGTGCCTCGAACTGGATCGCAATGAATCAAATTGTTCAGACACATCTCGTGGATATTTATAGTTTTTGTGGCTTGAAAAAATAGATTCCTAGTGCGGAATTATAATCAGAGATGTTTTAGATCCTGGTTTGTTGATAAAATGTCTTTTATCTTGAATAATCTAAACAACGGAAGTACATTACAAGATGGGCAGACGACACTGGCCACCGGAAAGCCGCCGAGTCGACTGTCACCACGTGTTATGCTGGGTGTCGAACTCAACATAATGAAGTCCCAAAGCGGCTCAAGCAGCACTTCGTCGTCAAGACATGCATCTCCGTTGCTTCCTAGGTCAGGGGTCACGAGCTCAAGAAGTTCAGCAAAGGGATCTGATAGATCCATGTCACCACCACCACTAACCGGCTCCGGAAATCGCTCTGGGAAGAGTTCCACCAGGATAGAGGTAAAGCAATTTAGCAACATTTGTTCTTTTCAAAGTAGTACCTAACCAAATGACTAGCAAATTTAAAACAACTGAATTAACAGGTGAATCTGTGCTTTACGATATAGCTGTTACACTCGTGGTTTTTTTTTCGAAGGGAAAAAGAAAATGTGATTTTTGTAATCAGAAAGTCTTGTACAGCATTTGAGGTCTCTTTGTTAATTATGACAATTTTGTGAATTAACAAAAAACTTCTCTCGTAAAAATTCAGTTGAAGAGATAATTCAAAACCGCGGTCATTGACAAACTCTATGTTTGGTTTACAGTAACACTCTTAAGATCGTCTGTTCTGATGGTTAGTTTATTTATAGAATTTAACAATGATGTAATTGGATGGTCGTGTGTTAATTCGTTTGTAATTGGTGCTTTCGGAATGTGGTCTTTAATCATGTAGTGCATGGTTATCATTAAGACAGGTGTTCCGGTTTGATAACTGCGTTCTGTTGAATATCTCCACCTTTCAGTGTATTTTGATGGTTGATTTCAGTAGCTCATGTTACCACTGTTGGGGATCTGTTTGATTTCCGGATGATGATTTCGTCGGAGGCTATTATTAATTTATTTTATGTACGCGTGTGTGTGTCTAGTTATCTATTTAAAACATCTGATGTATTAAGCTTTTTGTCGCGATTCAAACATCCCATTTCTTCGCAACGAAAAAAAAATTGCTTAAAATATGCTAAATAGTGGAATAAATCTGTATCACATAGTCCAAAGCTCTTTTTCTAAAAAATTGTTGTCTGATGCATATAACATACACCCCGTAGGCTATATACACCTAGTATATACATATTAGTCCCTGATATATTTATAACTAATTATGTTAAATTAATTTAAATCATGTTTAAGAAGATAATTTATGCATATATTATATAGGGCTTTGTATTATATTCAGGAAGAAAGTCTAATTTCAATATTTCCAGTTGCTAGGTTATTTCTCCAGAGTGTTTTGTCCCCTGACCTCCCTACTAGGTCGTGATCCTGCCCTGAACATACTGGAATCCTAAGTATGCGAGCAGACATTAGAAGTCCTTCCTAAGCATAGGAATTGATAATCAAAATTGATTCAAATACTATGAAAACATAATTTATTTACACGTTATTTATCATTCATCAATCGTTTCCTGGTGTGTAACAGTTCGACAATGCATTGGAATGTCCATTGTCATATCAAATGAAAAAGTTAACAATTTACAGTTAAGTTGTGTGTAAGTTATAATGTATTTAATATTGCAACGGTCGATGACGGTTTTTAATGCGTTCATAATGTTGTTAAAAGGTCAGAGCCAAATTTATACTGTTGCACCGTATTAATCTCTAATCCAGAAAATAAATCTTATTTGTGTGATGCCTACAGAAACTGAATATTTGTGGTTGAATCTAAATAATTGTGTTAATTTTTTTAGTTTATTGTTTCATTTATAACATTATAAGTATTGTAGTTCTAATGGGTTTAGAGACTAACAATCGCCATTATTGGAACGGATGTCAAAACGATTCAGAATATTTACTAATTCTTTGTTTATTGAGATGCATATTGTTTACTTGTTGACAAAATTAGTACTTCCATTGACGGTTTTTTGTTGGCACTGACTAATCTCTGGAATATAAATTAAAGGACTCAGCTAACCTGTGGTAACTAATGTCAACTTAGCCAGGTATTCAACAAGTGGGCTTGGTCCATGAAGTAGAAATACATGCTATAACTGTGTTCTCCTGAAAATGTTGTGTAGCTGAAAGGCGCACAGACTGATGTCTGGGTTCCATTTAAAATGAATGTAGATCTATTTCATTTGTTTCAATGGCTGAAATGATACCCTGGAAATGTGCATAAAAATTGCAGTTAATTAACTGATAAACAAAATGAAAAAAACAGCCTGTGATTCACTAATATACTTAGGAAGTAAATCGTGATTCTTCCAACATTGATATATAAATATGGCTATGTCACCTGCAAAATCACCTGACACGGATAGTTCCAGTCATTCTGGTGGAACTATGGTTGATTGGAATGTAAGTTTAGTTAAATTAGTATAGTTTGATTCAAATAGTTTTTAAATGTATTTAATTTACATCATATATAATGTTTGATGATCATTTTTTGCATAGATCTATCGTTCAAAATAGATTTATTCAAAATCAGAATTATATTCCCAAATCAAAGGTCTGAAATGTCTGAATATTATGCCTGTGATTTTACTCAATTAACATTGATCAATCAGTAATGGTAACAAATAGAGCATGTCCATTTATAGACTATAGTACATTCATGCAAAAAGTTATAAATTCTGCTATAATAACATAAGTTGTAAAGTACTGTTTATTTTGTAGAACCAGTTAGATGCTTACATGCAGTGGATTAATTCACAGCTGAAGAAGAAACCAGGAGCTAGACTTGTGGAAGATCTACGTAATGATACCAGGGATGGTGTTGCATTCATTGATCTTATAAGTGTCATATGTTAGTAACTTTCATTACATAATTTTCATGTAATATTTTTTTATGTTATAGTTTACACACTGTTAATTCAGGGCTAGTTTATCTGTAGTGGTGCATTTGCTTTGTTTTTATTCACAAGTCTTTATTAGTCTTGTTTTAACAGTGTACACATATTGATGTTAGCAGAAAGCTAAATATTTAGGAAAATTTCATTTGGGTTAAATTCTTTCACTTGATTATTTTGGGTGTTTTATGTAGATGTGCTTGATTTATCATGGTTAAAAAAGAGTTCTTTTCATTTTTGTTGATGAATCAGTATCCTAGATAATAAGATAATATTACCAAACAAAATCCCCCCAAATTATGACTAGATTTTTAAACATTTAATATTGATTTCAGCTGGTGAAAGAATATCTGGTGTTCATGAAGTACCATCAACATATATTGAGATGAAGGAAAATGTGGAAAAAATCCTTCATTTTATGTCATCTAAGAAAATCCGCATGCATCGTATAATGGCAAAAGGTAATTACGAAAAGAAATTTTGACTTGGATTATCAATGAGTAACTTTGACAAACATGACAAGAGGTTTGAAGTTAATCTAGGTTCTTTTTATCTAGTTGATGCATCACATACAAAAATGATTCTATTTTAGTTTTTGATGCCTGTGACAATGTTTTTTCAATAGCCATTTGCTGTCTGTTTTTTTTTTTCAAAATTGGTAAATAAGATATATCTATGAAAAATATGAAATACACTTTAAATATACAATTATTAATATCTAGTTAAGAGTTTCCGTTACAAAATATGAAGATCTGTTTATATTTGACTAATATTGAGCAATTTGTAACAGCATATTTATTCTTACAGATATTGTTGATGGCAATTCTAAGTCAATAATGAGGTTGATACTAGCCTTAGCAGCTCATTATAAACCCAATAGTGTGAAACATTCCTCCACGGGTAGTCGTGGGTCAAGGTCATCTGAATCTGTCGGTAGTCCCAATGTTAGTGCTATTGCTCAGGTATGTTCTCCATAATCAACTGAATATTTATCTTGATATATATTTTTGCAGTATAATTCGCTTTTATATGTGTAGGTGTTCAGAAATGAAAGACAATCTTTTTTCATAGAACAAACATGCTAGCAGTTAAATGATGATGATAAAATTATTCATTTGACTTAATGTACTTTTTATTCTTTGACATTGGAATATTGGACTAATACTGGGTGTATCAAGATTTTTAATAACAGGCTAATTCTTGGATTAAGTTTTTGAATGGTATAGTTTTTGCTTCCAAATTTATTTAGTTGGTATATATTTCATAACATTTATGCCTAGATATCATGTTTATATTATCTGAACAGGGGGCATCTGCAGCCCTTACTGCTGCCAGACGACATGTGGCTAAAGCAGGGAGTAGTTTTAGAAGAAAAGGTCGGGACTATCAGCATCATCAAAGGTTTGTTATCAAGCATTAATTTAACATTATTATTAATATTATGAAAAAGTTGTTAATGTTTCAATTTATCAGGGTCTATGATTTCTTCCTTGGTTACTTACTAAAACCTGAAGAAGGTAAAAATTTGAAGTTGGTGAAAAAATCCTATTCAAGCCTTTACTCTAATCCAAGTTTGGGTAGGTGTACCAGCACTCTACTGCTAGTCCTAATTACTGTCAATATGTGTCTTCTAAAAGTTAGATGGAATTGATACTTGAACCAGTAGTTAAATTGTGGGTTAGAATGTCTTTAACCTTTTTATATTCAGCAGTCAAAGTACCTGGTAAATTATGCTTTGCTTCTTTTCTGAAACAAGACTAGAACTGTTTTAACTGCTTTTAATTAAACTTATGTACATGTATGTCAGTGGATTTATCTGGATGTCCCAAGTATTATAATGGCTAGCATATACACTTCACTAAATTCTGTCAAGCCTGCTTGCAAAGTTACTTGATCTGCGTATGAATAAAATTTCAACAAAGCCATCTTAATTGCTCTATTTAGGGTAATTTTTATTTTTTAAGTGCAAACCATGCAATTTTGAACTTACTGTAATCATTTGCCAATTATTTCAAGCCTATGAAATGTATTGTAATACTGTCTATATTTTGAATTGTTAAAGACGAAGTTACTACCAGGAAAGCAGTTCAGATCAGTACAGTGACTCGGACACTAGTTTCCATGCCGATCATCCACGGATAGTTCCTGGTCGAGAGCGTGGTGATGTTGATGGAGCCAGTGCTGGAAGTAGTCCCACATCTAGTTCTGTGTACAGTCCTAAACCTCCTATGATGTCTTCCATGGAAACACCAAAATCTGCACAAACTTCAGTATCCAAAAGTAGATCTGCAGATCACATAGCATGTATGTTTGATTGATTGTGGTCTGTAAGGTTCATCTGAAGTTCATTTTTTTGTTCGGGGTTTTATGTCACACCAACAACTAGGTCATTTGGCAATTTTAATGGCGGAGGTAGACCCAGTGCATACATCTTGGTAGAAGTACCGGGTACTGCTCTTTTTTAAGCTAGATTTATCTAGTTACAGATGGGATTCAAACTTACTGCTGTGAATGGCTGGTGATTACAAGATAGACAATAACCACTGGACCATGCAGTTTAACATATCAGCCAAGGGGTTATTAATTATTCATATAGCTAGTTTGTAAAAGGATTGCTCAATTTCATTTCATTCCAAACATTTGCTTAAAATGTTATATCTGTTTGTATAACCAGTCAAATCTATTAACCTATTGTTCCTAAAAAGTCACACCTGTAGAATTCATGTACTTATAATATTTGTAGATAAAGACAGTGGTACAGAATTAGATGATAGTGTATTTACCCCAGGTAGAGGAGATGTTGTTAAAAAGACGCAATATGACGATCTAATGTCAGAATATCTTAAACTTGCTGAAGCAATGTCTGTGATAAAAAAGGATTTGTCTCAGTTACAGGATTTGGTATGTAGCTGTTTCCTGCATATTATTACAAACATTGGATTTTTTCTATAAATATAAGGCTTTTTGCTGATAACCTGCCAGATATAATTGTCTGAAATACCCAGATGCAATTACATTGTTGCCATCATTAAACAAAGTTGTATAATTTCAGTAATCCTATACAGCATTATTACTTATACAACCTTATGATTTTTCACTCTTTAAATTGTCAATTTATTTTGCTCAGTCGAGTAATCTGAACATGTTTTCAGGGCAAGCTCATATCTTCAGAGCTATTGACTTTTTGGTACTATGGTATATGTTAAAAACTACTTCACTACTCACTACTAAAAAATATTCTGCAGTGTGATCCGGTTTATGTATATATCGTCATCAGTCCTGGTATGTATAAAAATGTGGTTTTCATTCACAATTTGATAATTATTTTACAGTTGTTGAGTGGTCAACCTCCTGATGGTGAGGAATCTACTCCTGCTGATGTAGTGGAAGGAACCACTCCAGAAGAACAAATTGTGAGTTCTGCTGTCTTAATACACCCTCTCACTATAACTCAATATAGATAAGGCCAGATAAAATAGTTGTGTTTATGGTTACCAGACCAACCATTTTTAGTGGCAACCCTCAAATTTCTATCAGGAAAATCAAGTAACCATATGCCTGGCCTTTTGTCTAACCTCATTTCATAACAATGTACTTACAGTCTTACCTGCAGAAGGTGTTCAGTTTTTATGGAATATATGTTTCCAACTATCAGTACTACAATCAAACTTGATCATAAGGCCATCTGTAAAAAATGTTGTAGTTTCAGGACCCAAACTTTTGACCATGGGTGGGATGGTAGTCATTTTTTGTTAACATTGGATATTGGTACTGAAAATGTAATGCTAGAATTAAGACCAAAAATATTTTTCAGTCACAATCCCAAAAACATTTTGGAGTCTGGGAATTTTTGAATGAATCTGTCTTGTAACTACAAACTAACAAATTTTTTAGGATGCCCTAATTAGTTCAGTGTATCAAGTGAAATCTGGATTTTTCTTAGAACTACTAATTTAAGTAATGTCTGCTCTCATGAATTCTAAGGAACATTAACCTTTTGGGTTGCTATTATTTGTTCAAATTTAAAATATCAGTAATTTCATACTATATTTTATACATGTACAATGCCTTACCCTGTATCAAACAGACATTTCTTAAGAAGCTTTCGTCTTTGATTAAAAATAGTGAAATCAGCCAAGTCATCAAAAGAGATAATTTGCAAAATCTTGAGTACATGAAAATTTTGTTATTAGAAAATATAATGACATAAAATTGTGTAATTTTAAAATTTGTCTTCATGCACTCTTCCAAAGCACTTTGATATTTGTATAAATGGGGAAAACATTGTAATAAAATACCCAATCTGTTTCCTAGGTGATATTACGCAGTCAGTTACAACAATCAAAAGAAGTTTGTGCTGGATTACGAGAAGAATTGTCAAAAAATAAAATAGACTTGATGCAAATACAAGGCGTGAAGGTATGATCATTTTTTAGAATGTTATTAGAATGTTGTAACATATTATGTCTGTAATGATTTGTTACTAGGTAACACAATTAGTTATTCATTTTCTTTACAAGTCTTTTTTTCTTTTAATAATAATTATGTATGTAAAGCATGCCAATGTTGAATAAGAGAAAGCCATATTAATAAAAGAAATTGAGTTTATACTTTGATTGAAAATTTACTTCGATTGATTGAAGAATATTTTCAAATTTTTCTGACTCATTTGGCCTCAATGGTCAATTTGTTATGATCTCTGACTAGTTATCACTAACCCTCACTGCTGTGAGTGCTAATCTCACCTATGACAAAGCAAAGTTCACTTGTGAGGAAGCTGTCCAGCTAGTTTATGGAAGGTCCATGGTTCTGCCTAGGTGTTCACCTTGGGTCTTCACAGTTAAAGCCGGATAAGTAGCCTAATGACTTTGGCTGTTGGTGCAATGTTTGATACCAATGATAATTGTATGTGTGGCAATTTTTTTCTATAACTAAATTAAATATTATAGGCTGGTCTTCAACAGAGAATTAATGACCAAGAAACAAGTATTTCACAATTAAAGAGTGAATTATTGCAGAGAGATTTCCAAAAGCAAAAGAATGATTCTGAACAGGTAGGTGATGTGAAGTACCTTTGTGTAAGTTTATTGTAGCAGAGATCAAGCCACAAGAACAGGGTGTAACATTTCATATTTCATACTTACTGTGCTCTAAACATATTTATATTATATCATATGTCTGTCTGGCTGTTTTTAACTATGATTAAGTAAAATTTTTTGTTAGTATTATGTTTTTCCAATTTTAATCGATTATTTCTCTGTATCTAAGTATCAGTATTTTATTATAGGTAAATGTATATCGACAATTACAAGATAAAGACAAAGCCATCTCAGATTTAAGAGTAAGTACCACCTTTAAAATCACACTTGATAACTCTCATGGAAATACATTATCCACAGACTAAATACCAGATTAATCACCTCAAAATTTACCAATTTATGATGACTTTCAGTTGCATGGTTTTATTGAAGACAACCAGCTGATATTTGAAACATGTAATTACAGGGTAGGATATCTGTTTTAAAATTTGTTCTCCACTGGTCATTGTTGTTGAAATGCAGTTTGCATGCCACATACCTTTCACATACCATACCTGAATCTGATTTAGTTTGTCTCAAGTATTTAGTCATTGGAGAAAAGTGTTGTGTAAAGCTCAGATTCTATGATTGAATTAAGCTTAAAACTTATTTATTTATGATGTGTGCAAGGTTTGTAAACAGAGAAAGAAAGATTGGATCAGAAATCAAGCTTGGAAAGCATACCTTGATTCCTTTCTGATTGTTATTTTTATTAACATTGTTTTGAAATTTTTACTTGAAGGCATCTTTACCAATTTGCAATCAAGCTTTTTACTTAATGTCTGCTTTCTTTGTTTCAATAATGGATTTTGTATAAAGGAAATCACTATAACTAACATGTTGATGTATTACAAGTAAACAAAGACATCTCATAGTTTCATTTTATGCATGATAATCAACCTGTCCCTAATAAATTGCCTTGTGACTGGTAATACACTTGAATTCTTGAATTTATAGTATAGAACCTTAGTCTAGAAAGTCTTCTTCATAGTTATTTGACCAAAAAAGTAGGGTAGGCAAGTTGCAAAACTTCTATTTCTTTTTACATACCTTTTATACTTTGTTGGCACAAAATTTCTAAATATTTTTGTATGTTGGATTTTGCTATTAGGAACTTCAGTAAAGTTGGTGCCAAAAATAGGGTTCGACTCAACTATTTTTTATCTGGACTTACCAATCTGGTGCATTATTGTTTGCTACATACAAAATGTTTTATTATGTATTGTAGAAAGATATAGCTCGTCGTGATATTAGAATTGATCAACTACAGCATGACTTACAAATGCAGATAAATGAGAAAGAAAATGCTACTAAGTCATTGAAACTTCAAGTTAAGGAATTGAATGATCGATTTAGAGTGGTAGATGAAACAGGGGTAGGTCTTGGTGTATGTATGTTCCTTGTGACTTGTATCATAACTTGGTATTGTGATTATATAAACACCCTCAAACAGTACTGCCTTGGTACCATTATGTTTTAATATAATATGTGTCATGTGACTTAGGGTCTTGATACGGACTTATAAATCGAAAGAACATCAATTAAACAATTAGTTCTGAAACAGTCAAACAAGATATGTTGCGTCAGTTTATTTTTCTGTGAACTGTTGGTCTCTGTCAGTGAACAAGTATATTGTATACAATATAATGATAAAATTCTAAGACCCAAATTTACATGAGGCATCTTATGTGTAACTATTTATTTTGTTTCTTTTCTTTTCAAGGTGGTATATAATATATATTGGTTGTTTGAAGTGAATTTAACGCAGAGTCTCTAAAGTGTACCACTTTTACCTTACTTTCTTGACAATACTTCTACTACCACATCTACTGTGCTGTACTGGTGCATGTGATACGCTTTAACTTTCATTTGCTTTTACTTGGTACTGCATCTCTAAATTATCATTTACATATTTCTGTAGGCCACATTAAAGGCAAGGGTGGCTACTCAAGATAAACAGATGGCTCGTCTCGCTGGTCGAATTTTACACACCAAAAATGATCAAATACGACCACCACCTGTAAGGTTTTGTTTTATTTTGTTTCCATCATTTAGTGCTGTGCTTTTTGTTGTGTATGATGTGTCTCTTATATTACATGTATGAGTGTTTTATCATTTTATGTATTGTGTAAAAAAGTACTTCATTGTTCTGTCAAACTGTTATATAACTTCAAATTATTAAATTCATTATTTTCTCCGCTATGTTATATTAATGTATCAGTTAACCTGGACATTGACTTTAATGCTTATGTAATAGCATCTGTATGGATTTTTAAGACTTAATTCTTAGTTACAGAATGCAGAATTGTTTAAATGTCAGTGTCATTGATAATAACAAGTATGAATTACTTGATGGGATATTTTCAAACCACTCAGATCGGAAGATTTATTAAAGAAAAGGTTTCTGAATAAAAATCACGTTCAGAAAATCCCGCCAACACAAAACTCACTCAATTCATAGAAACTTATGATATGAAAAAATGGAAGATAATCGATTGAAGGAGTTCCGCTTTTGAACAGTCTGCAGCAAAGCTACAGGGGATTTAAACTGGTTTAATGGGTCCAGTTTCATTTTTACCCTAAGGGAAACAGAACAAAAATAATGCACTTATACAAAAATAAAAGTCAGTACAATCAACAGAGAACGTGCTCTCATCCTCCCTAACTTATAACTAAACCAAAATGTTCCTTTTCTAAGGTCATTTTTCATTCAATATATATTTGAAAGAGATAATATTACATCTTTAGATGTAAGCCTTAATTTATTTTATGACAGTGATAGATACTGCTAATAAATTATGTGCTGTAACACTGTGTTTTATTTTATATCTTCTTACAAAATTACCAGTAGTTTCACTAGCATATATTTAATACTGTGGTATCATTTGTTTTCATTGGGCTCAATTTTCGGGGTTTATAGTAAAATGGCTATTTCGTGATTGTATATAAATAGACTAATAATTTTTTTTACATTCATTGCACAGACTGGTTCAGATGAACTTGGTGTGTTGAAGGAATCAGTGTCCAGTCTACGGCAGTATTTCCGCAACACAGATCCACAACAGCACACACTAGATACCATAGAACAAGGTATATCAACATTAATTGAAAGAATACCACACACTCATCAGAGTTCTACAACTACAGGACACATGGTAAGTCTTGTTCTTTAGCTATATTGTGTATTGATTCATATCAGAGAGCTGCAGACACCCACATGAGGAGACTAATACAACATTTAGATGACATGGGATATTGATTTGTTTTATTATGTTTGATCATGAATATAGATTTGACATGCTTTGATGTTTCTTTATCTAGTAGGGCTGTTATTGATGTAATTTTTGCATATTGACGATGTTGATATATTAGAAATGTATGTATAAGTATATATCAATACATTCATACTTCTAAGATAAACAAATAATAGTTTCGCTAGCATAACTTGTGTACATGTGAGGTGTTGTATGTGCGGTGTTGTATATTTTCTAAAGAAAAATGAAGTTAAGAGAAACTTTAGAAGGGTGTTTCTTTATTTTCAGGGAAGTTACGAGGGCCATGTGTCCAGAAAGTTGAATTTTGATGGTACAGGTGATGTACGTAGATCACCTATCACAGCTATACCAGGTAGTAAACAATCAAGTGAGTGTTGTGTACCACGGTTTGCTATCCTTTACCTTCACTTATAACAACATTTATACATCTTGCACTCCTTAGTAGTGACTGGATTTCACCATTAATATGAAGTCTATGCAAAACAGAAAATGTGTCAAATCAATTTTGAATTTTTTTTTGTTTTATGCCTATTTTTTTAACAGTGTCTTGGTAATCTACTGGCTGGTTGTTATGTTAACTAGTGTTTCTGGATTCTGTAGCTGTACTTACCTTGTTCTCCACAAAGGACTGCCAGTTTTTTACATGAATTGGCAGTGGTGTTAAAACGGCCTCAGATATAATGTCTTCAATCAAATTTTCACACAGAACATGTGCTCAAGGTTTGAATTCATGAACCACTTGTCCGTAGCTTTTTGCCCTATTGAGCTAAGCAAGTATTTGAGAATGTGTCAGTCAATGAATTGACTAGTGTTAGGAAGATGCTGACATTTGTTGAAATTTTGTCTCTAAATCCCTTGATGACTGTCATGATTTGAGAACTGTCTGTTTGAGCATAGACTGAATATACTTTTGTTTAGATTTCATTTAGATAGTTTGGTTGGTGTAGATATTTATCAGGTATGATATTTAAGTGTCGCATTTATACCTACCAATTAATTATTTATCATTTGCCTGATGATAGCATTTATTGCAAGTTTAAGAGTTGAAAAATATTATTATGATTCATTACATTTATAGTTGATCTATATTGAGCATGAAAAAAATATAGTTTAGACCAAAGTCATTTAGAACTAAAAATGTGGGACAAAATTATTGCTTTAAGCAACTACATCAATTTTTAATCAAGGGTGTTGTAATCAAGGGAAACAACTCCAGTTCATTTCACTATACCAAAGGGTTACTTCCCTTGAATGCGAGTTGGCCACACTTTTGGGGGGTTTGGCCTTTAGAATAAAACTTGCATAGTTCTTGTGTGAAGTATGCATATTTTACAGATTTTAATAAATATGACCAGTCTTTGGTTGCATTTAGTGTTTGTTTGGTTTCAGTGTAAAAATATTTATTAGATTAACTACATCATTTATAATTAATTTTACTCTGATGATACTGGTTCATTTTGTTCAATAGCTCAGTCATTGTCAGTCAGAAGTATTAAAATTTTGATTACTCATCTTGAATTACAGGCACTGTCATTAAGTTTTGTCTTTCACACCAATTCTTTGAATCATTGCGATTCAAGTATATCCTTCAATATATTTGTAGGTTTTAACCCTAGGAAGTTAGACAGTCCACCTACTGGTAATCAGAACTGTACTAAAGTGTTGTACTTTACTGATAATTCAACCACGCCCTCCATGCTTACAATCAATAGAAGGTAAGCCTCAATATTAATGTAATAACAAGAGGAAATTAAGATATTTATAATGCTGTCATATGTGTTTTATATTATCAATACCGGATATGCTTAATAATTAAGATTGAGTGATTATGGTCTCTGACTAGTAACCACAAGCCTCTTGCTGCTGCAACTGTCAATCTAGTTCACAGAAGGATGATGGTTCTGCCTGAATGATCACCTGAGATCTTCCTCACCGTCAGAGATGGAAAAATCACCAAATGTTTATGGTTGTTGATGTGAAAAAAATTATGTTTTGAACATAAAGAGTTAATTGGACTCAACTCCTATTATTTATGTAACATAATTATGTACTTAGAATCCATTCTTATTTTCCTAAATCCTCTCTTTTTTGTTTACTTGTTTGTCAATAATTATTTGGTCTTTATTCAAATTGAAATAACTTTAACTTCATGTTTTCTTTACTGTGATTTTTTGTTTTATTCAGGCTTGGAGAGATAACTCTACATGATTTTAAAGGTGCTTTTGATCGTCCTGGACCCTACAGATACCACTTTAAAGCTTTAGATCCAGAATTTGGTACTGTAAAAGAAGAGGTAAAACATTACATCAGTGAAATTTTATAAATGTATACATATGTAATTGTTTTGAACTTAAGTACCATAATATACAAAGATTTAACATATGCAATTGGTTAAATTATTTTTACTTCGTTATTAACTAATGAGGCATTTCATATTTTTTTATTCAAATTAAAATAAGACAGCAAATCCTGTTGTTATAATGATGAATACATGATGAATGTTCATGATTGTTGTTCATGTGGCAAATTTTTGTACAATGTCATCATCTTCTTTAGAAAAGTCACTTCCTGTCTATTGCACCTAGATTGCCATAAAGATACTGTATGCTTAACATAAAATATACGCCTTGGGTCTCCATGGTCCAGTGGTTATGGTCTCACTAGCCTCTCACTGCTGAGTTTGAATCCCGCCTGGGACCAGAATTCACATTTCAGGAAGTTTTCTAGCTAGTTTATGGAAGGTCAATGATCCTACCCAGGTGTATGCCTGGGGGCCTCCTGTTTAAGCTGGAAAAGTCTCCAAATGACCCTGGCTGTTGGTGCAAGGCTAAACCCGAGAGAGAAATATGTACAATATTGATATCTTGAGGATGATGAATATTGGTTTATGATAATTTCAGATTTCAAATGAAGACAGTATAATACCTGGTTGGGAGGGTAAAATTGTTGCATGGATAGAGAAAGATACCGGACAGTAACAGAAATTTGCTGAATAACGAATACATGGAAAATGTTTGAATTTATGGAATTTATCAAATGGTTGCAGTAAAAATTAATGAACCAATAGAATCTACTCAGAAGACTGCTGTCTTTACTCAATTGACTACTCTGAAAATTTGTAGGAATTGGCCTGAAAATTTGTGAGAATACGGAAGAATTACTATGGCGATGTGGAAATTTTTCATTGAACTAGTGTAGTGACGATCAAGTTCATGTTATGATGTCATTGCTATGTAATCTGTTATTGTTTAATGTTATGCTGCAGAATCAAATGATAGATATATTATCTTCCTGTTGGCTGTCCCACTATTCTTTAATGATCTGTAGCACTTGGATAGCAGCATCCTTTTAGATGTATATCTATAACTATTTTATCAACACTGTACTCAGAAAAAATTTAGTTGACCAAACTTTCATCCCCAATATTTGACTCCAGACTTACACTTATTATAGTAATATTTGTTTATACTTTTGTCCATTCATGTATTAGCAGTAACAAGAATTCCTGTAGATTGAACCAGACCTGAGGACCATTACTGAACAAAAATAAACAATGCACTAAATGCCATAAGTTATGATCCCATGAGAAACATTTGCATTTTATTTTAACCATTTTAATAAAGACTGTTTTTAATGTAGTCTTCTGAATTCATTGAAAGAGTAAGAAATGAGAATATGAATAGCAGACTAGAAAGTGATTCTAACAAAATTTTTGTGTGCAACAGATGTTCTTTGAAATAGATTGTTAGTATATATGAGCTGTCAAATGCGTAAGTTTGCATGTTAAATTATGCCTTAGCTTACACTTTTTTTATCTGATAAATATTTTGGACTGTGTAGTCTGAAAACAAGATCATATCAGATAGAACTGATGAAAGCATAGAATATTTCATTTATTCAGCTTCCCATGTAATTTATTGTCTTCCCAACTTCTAGAAAAATGCCTTGTTAAAAATATTTTTTGCATATAAGTAGATAAAATATTTAAGGTTAGAAGGTGGCTGCTTATTGTATGCTAAATTATTTAAGTCAAGGTTTTAAAGAAATCCTAGAATTGTCAGTGAGAGCATGTTTTGCTTCTTGAAGCTTTTGAATTTGAAAATCCTTGAAATATGAAATTTCAAATTATTTTAGGATGGAATTATAGACTACTAATGTGTAGACATGCTTATCAAACAGTTTGAAGTTTGTATCAGTCAGTAAAATATTGCTTTGTGTTGCAATTTGTTTGCTTACAAATACAATTTTAATTACAGACTCCTGAAGAAATGAGTTTATGACTGTAAATCATCAGTCCCTTCATTCATCATAGATTTTACTGTTCTACTAGCTACACAATAAACCTGTCATTTCTTTTGCCAGTATCCATAACTTGCCATTATGTTTATGATCACAGGAGCAACATATGTTGCCTCCGTTTTCTGTTCATCATTTGAAATATATATTTAATTGTTATATATTAATTTAGACTTATATACTACGACTTCATATCCAGCTATCAAGAGAATTTTTTGTTGACTATTGCACTCGACATTGGGAAACTCAGTTTCATTGTTTTTGTATTTATATTTTGTTTGGGGTTTAACATTGCACTAAAAAGCAGGGTCATTTGGTGACTTATCCTGGTTTAATGATGGAGGTAGACCTAGGTAGAACCACTGACTATCGGTAAACTAACTTGACAGCTTTCTCACATTTGACTTTGTTTTGTAGCATTACTTTCATACACCAATTGATTTTATGTGTTTTTATAACACTGAGAGATCTTCAAAGTAATGTGTATCCATCCAATGTTTAATACCTTTAAATTAATATGATTTATGATATTCCCCACTTTATGTAATCTCAGTTTTTATATTATTGGACAAAATAGTTAAAATATATACATATTATGGCATATGTATCATTGGCGTGGTAAATGTTGAATGTAGAAAAAGTGTATTTGTTGCATTAAATGAACCTATTGTGTAAACTAATCAAGCCAAACCATAGTCAAGTAAATGTTGCATATTAAAGTTGAATTGTTTAAATTCGTAGTTTAATCTGTTTTATTGATTAACATTCCTGTCTCTATAAACTGTCAGTATTACATATTGTTGTTACATTCCTGATGTTTTAATTTCTGTCTTCGTACAACTTTCATATTAATGTATACATCTTTTGCTTAACCTGTCATGTGCATATTTCGCTCCATGATATAAGTCTTCGTAATACATTACATAATAAGCCTGACTGATGTACATTGTATCTCCTTTCTAACACATCAGAGAGGAGTTTTCAAAAATATACTTTAAGATCCCTAAAAATAGACAAATTTTGTTTGCGCAAATCTGTGTATCCTTTTGAACATTGTTCATTAGTTACCAAGATTGTAGACAACTGATTAATACTAATCAGTATTTAATGTTATATGAATAATTCTTAGTGTTTGATGTTTTCAGTACTTTTCATTGCTTCCATTCTAGTTTAAGAACTTGTTTAAAAATTTATCTGATTGTGTTTACAGAGATTTTGAAAAAAGTGATGTGAAGTGAGCTATTAAAACTTCTGCAATTCATTTGAAAATTTCTTAAATAAGTTCATTTTTTTATGTATGATTCTAATACATTTAAAATTTAGGTTACAAATTCTGACAAAAATATTGTCAGATCAGTGTCTCTCATTACTGTGTTTATACTTTTCTGTTCTAATTCTTTTGTATAATAATCCATTCCATGTATTATATTGTATTGTTTTATTTATTTTTCTTTCAAGTTGACTTGACCTGCCAATTTTTTATTTCATTATTCATTTCCATTGCTTTATCGGGTGATTTATGTATCAAAATGCGGGTATATTTTTTTTCCTACTTGTTGCTAGTAGCTTCTTTGTATTGAATTTCGTTGGTTTTTGTTGTATATGTATATATAGGGTAAAATGTGAGCCTGGAATGAGTACAGGGTAATGAACTGATCAATAGATATGGTTAAAAGACCATTGAATGAAGACCTATGAACAATCAGTTATTTTTGTCTTCCCTTCTTCCCAATCACTAACATGTAGTGTTGCTGATAATGATGTACAATGTATGTGTACATAAACATGTACTTATGAATCTCATTCATTAAATCACTCATGGTATAGTTTGTGCTTTATCATTGAATATATTTGTGCCATTTTAGAACATTTCTTCTAACCTAAGTCTAGAATTTATAGATAAATATGATGATTGAAGTGAGCCTGAACAATTTCTTTTAATAGCAAAAAAAAATGGAATTACATTTCAGCTTTCAGAGCTTTTGCTTACATTATGTTGTTATTTGTTTGTTGTTTTTATTTTGCTAATAAGATAAGTATAATCCAATGTTTGTATTGTTTTGTCACTATGGCAACCAGTTTTATTATTTTGTGCTGTTGAAATTATTATGTCATTATAATTGGGTGACAGTTAAATTGTGTTGTCAATGCTATTTTATTGTTTGAATATTTGTGCCTGAAATGACAATTTGATGGATTGGTAATTCTTTTCGTATTTGATGTTTTTTACTGAAACCAGGATGATCACAATTTATATGGATCTCAAAATGTCAACTAATTCTTCTGAAAGGAATTTCACCTTTTTTTGTTAAACAAGGCAAATGATAGTGCGCATTACATATCATCCATTCTTGGGCATAACTTTTTTATTGTCGTATCTTCATTCCTTACTTTCATTGAATTCTGTTTGTTCTTTACTGTTTATTGTGAGTTTAATATGTTGTGGATTAGTGGATCTAAGGGATTATATGATTCACTATGGTTACATAACAATTTAAGTTGTTAGGAAAGCATTCCTGAAATGTGCTTACTATTATTTGTTAAATTTTATCAAAATAGGGCATAGTTTGTCATGTGGCATTGAAAATTGGGAATGTTTTGTTCTATTAACTTTTTTTGAACCACTCTAATTTTACTATTAAACAAGTTATGTATCATTGATCTATCAGTTAATGTTATTCCAGTCAAAGACATAGTTATCAGTATTTCAGTGTTTGACTTATTATATGATATTAAATGAATTGCATGAGAATGTCCAGTATTGTAACATTGTTGTATGAATGTATGTTAAACCATTTTATTCTCTACACAAGTTAATTCAATGTTGTTCTATCAAAGTGCTTCTTATTGTTTGATCACATTTCCTAATGGTTAGACAAATATTCATGCTCTATCATGTTTCCTAGCAACACCTTTGTATCAGTATTTCATGATGATGTAGCTTAATTAACATTGTGTGTGATTGTTTGCAGTAATACATTTTATCAATAATACAGCAACATTAGGATTTTTTTGAAAACATATGTTACTAACCTCATAGTAACATTGTTAATGTCTTAATTACATCTATTTAAGCATTTTGTGATGAAAGTTCAGAAATTATCACACACTGGTTACTTACTGAAAGCCAGGAAAATTAATCTTTTTTATTTTCTTCTTAATTTCTGATGAGTACAGTTTCAATCTTGTTTACTGATTTAAGATTTTTATGCTGGTTTGCTTTTGAGGAACGAAAACCATTGGTTTTTTTTTGTTGTTGTAGTAATTTCTCTAAAAAAGATTTCTTTGTTTGTATATGATAGCTGCATTTAACATTGATGATTGAACATTTCATTATTTCTTTTTAAATGGTTTGAACAAAGTATTGATGCTATTTTATAACTTGTTCAGCATTTGTAATGTTTTGTAAAAATATTAAAGTCAATCTCATTTTCTAAAATACCAGATGAAAAAAAACTAAGATCCAGGCTCCTTGTTTATCAATATGTTATAAATTATAATAGACAGGAGTTTGAAAATATTTTTCAAATAAATATTGAAATGAAGTGGATTAAATAACCTGGCTCACCCGATTATCTTTAACATGAATGGGTTTCCATTGGTACCAAAAAAAAGAAAAAAAAATGTTTTGATTAGTTTCCTGGATTGCACATATTATTTTATTTGTGTGAATTATTGGAAGTTAATCATTGTAACAATGTTCCCTGCCTTGTGATATGTAGGTCTGATGTACCTCCTATTATTCTTATGTATATAAGTAGACTTATTTAATATTTAACTTGCTGTCTCATGTTTTTTTTGTGTATTTATGATCTAGTCAGACTCATCATAATAAGTAAACTTTATTACGGGATAGTATGGTACTTTTCCCTTGTTAAAATATCTTCAGTTTGAACGTAATTGCTTAAAGAGGCAGTAAAATTTGTGATCGGCAGTTTTAGAATACATTGCTCAAGTACTGCATGTAATATTCTCTTATAAAACATACTTATTGGTTTATTGAGAATTTATAAATTTCTTTAAATAAAATGCCATTTTTGTTTAATTGCACTGTTGATACCTTATTAATGTATGAATTCTAACCTTAAAATATTAATCTGTAGGCACTTAAAAATACAAAATGAATGAAATTTTGTTACAATTTGACAAAACTTGTTTTTGTGATAATGGAGCTAAATATTAGTCATGTGATAATAAGGTGTAGATGGTTAAAAATTTTATACTAAGACCATTTACAGCACCATAAGATACAGTCTTGATATTGATATGCTCTCATTATCAAGTTGAAATATCCAGGAAATGCTGAAAACGGTTATGAAAGTTTATGGTTGTTTTGATAAGGTGCAGTTATGAAAGTTTGTTGTTGTTATAATGAGGTGGTCTTAATATTGAAAATTATCACTTAATGAAGTTTTACTGTTCATTGTTTTAAGATGAGGAGTTTATTGAATCTTGATCTTTTTGAAGTGTTAATTTGATCCATGCAATTGTTGAAGAAGATTCAGAATGTTTATATGGTTTGCAGATAACTGGATGCATTTGTTATTGTTACTTGAATGTTGAATTTTTTGTTGTAATTCAGAATATTTGATTGAAATCATTTAGCTATCATGATAGCATTTAACCAGCATGAAATCATTTAACTATCATTCATTATAATTGTGCAATCCTCATTGTCACCTTTATTTTGTTAAGGTAAGAAATTAATGGCATTCAGTTGCATTATCATTTTATATTCTGTGTTGTTCTGTTATAACCAACTTTGTTTGCTTTTTCTTGTGCATAATTTGCATAATTACATTTAGTTAGGTTTTTTTCTTCTGTCTCACATATCACAATTTCATTTATGTTTGAAAATTCACTTTATTGTTAGTTCTCACCTTGTGATGAAACTGAAAATAGATCAGTGTGTATTTTTACTGTGGACACACTTTGGTCCCTTTTTTTATTTCATCCCATAAAAATGTTTTCATACATTTCTCATCCCTGCATAATTTCTGTTTGTATTATTATTATTATCTGGAAATGTTATTATTGCTTAATGGGTATTAGCATTATTTGCAAAATAAAATATTTAAAATTCAGTTTATCATGTTTTTGCTTACTAGTGTTCCATGTTTTCCATAGCTGGGTTGTATCATAGCAACATAGGCTTCTATTTACCTCTGCTTAATGAACAAATCAATCCAGGCTCCACAACGGATACATCAACGTAAGTATATAAAAAAATAAACTCATTAATACATGCAAAATTTTATTCAAAATTATTTTATCAATGTTACAGCAGTAATAAAATGCATAAATTTTGCCCGAAGAATTTGGGCAACAGAGTTTGGATTAGACAAGGCAACAATAACCAGTCATACAATAACTACCATAAGTGATGTACAGTGTAGTATCTGGTCAATCCTCTTTTTGTAACATAAAGAAAATCACTAAATAAATGCAATAACTCTGTCCATGCATTTACATTTTAAATCTGAAAGATTGCTTCCTTGTAGATGAAATTGAGGTTTGTTCTACTGGCAGTAGTAATGGACCTGTGACCATTTTTACTTTTTGAACGGGAATATTTTAATCTTACACTGTGATGTCTCTATGAATACTATTAACCAATTAGAAGTCGTGTTACATTTGTAACAGCAATGGTGGTGTAAGATTGAAATATTCCGCTTGAAAATAAAAATGATGACTATTAGAATGATTGAGTCTTCTGAAATAGGTAGCATCTCTGTATTGATGTATTTCATTGTTCTTTATAGGACTTACAGGTCAATATGACCAATGATAGACTAAAATCTTGCATTAGTGATTTTGGGCCATTTTGGTGTGGCCCAATTTTCGTCTGCTTAAAGAAAACAGGTCAAATTCTAGGATTTCTTATTCAATTTCTTGGGATCATATTGGGCTAGACACTTAGTTTTGGTCTCATTTTGTGACAGAATATATCTTTAAGTATTGCATAATTCTTTTTAAAGCTTACGTCCCTATTCTTCAACACTTTTGTGAAGATGGTGCATATTCACAAGAGCAAAGAGTTACTTGCCTTTATTTAGTTTATGTATATCAGTTCAATAAGTTTGCACTCTGAGACATTTTTTTTTCATTTAGGTTATTTTTGGTTTAATTCGTGTGTTTTAAATAGAATTTATTACAATTTTACCCTCACAGATCACCATACATTACTACTGCAAGAGGTCTGTTCATGAAATTCAGATTAAAAAAATCATGGTGTGATAACATCAAATGTTGACATCGTAGTATGCAAAAATACTGTGCAAAACTAGTGTATGCTGAACATTCAGAGCAGACATAACACTGACCATTATTGGCCTGTGTCTTTATTTATAGTAATACTGGTATTTCATCATACACATCATAAATCCATTTTATAGATACCCTGTAATCTTTAAGCATAGTATTCATACTCACTCTCCCTCCCTTTGTTCTTTGCACAGTGTTTTATAGTTTATCACAAAATATGCATATATATATGAAATATTTAGAATCAGGATCTATGTACAAATAAAATACATGCAGCATATACATATTTTACAACAAAATGTAACAAAAAAATAAATCATTTACTATGAACAGTAACTCACTAACAGAAGAAGGTAACACTAAATAAAAGGCTTTACATAAATTGTCAAAACACAGGTATACATATACAGTGCAACATCTCCAAAGTAACACCCTTTCGGAAAAGCAAAATTATGTTGTTGTTGGGAGGTTGTTGCTCTATAGGGTTAAATTTTTTGTTAAACCATACAGTGGGAAAAAATCATCATGTTGTTGAAAGGAGGTTGTTGCTTAAGAGAGGACCGCTCTGGAGAGGTTACACTGTAATTGTAAGTCAAATCAAAAAAATAAAAGATCCACAAAATCCCATCACCTGAAGTTAAACAAAATTAGATGGTCATCCATAAGGCAAAAAAAATAGTTGTGTTTCCAGTTACCCAACTGACTTAAAGTTTTGGTGCAGCCCTGAAGTTTCTAACAGCAAATACAGAGAGGCGTGGTATTAAAATTCTTATAAAGTGCCCAAATTAAGTAATCTTGTTTAACAGTTCAGTTTCCACTAATACATGTTAGCCATACGATATCCCTGATCCTGAAGATTGTGTATTGCACTAACATCTTGCATGAGTCTTTGTTGATCTGTTAGGATAGTACTCTCAGAGCCAAGACTTAGTGTTGATTCTGGTTGGTCAAGAGCGAGTCGGATTGTTCCATTTTCACCCACAATAGAATTGAGTGTTATTCTCTGGTTATTATTAATTCCAGTACCAACAGTACTAGATGAAGTAAAATTCTGATTCCCATTAGGATTTAAAATAGTCTGCGACATTCCGATATTGTTCATTCCCACATTATACATGGGGTTGAGCAGGTTATTTTGAGTCTGACTTCCCACCTGTAAAGTAGACTGGTCCACATTTCCAAGTTCTTGATTGGCTGATGTTGTTGGCAGAATGCCAGCTACACTCATACACCTATTTAGTGTATCAATTGCTCTGGATTCAGTTAAACCCAAATGGTCAGATTCAGGGTTGAGTTTTAGACGGTCAATTATGACATTCTGAACGTTATTATTCTTTTGTACACGGCGAGACTTGGCTTCCTTTACTGGAGAATTAGCTAACGCATTCACCACCTGTACCATGTCTCGTGCAACTCCATGGCTTTTCTCCATGTGGTTATAAAAATAACTTTCTTCCTGAAACTTGTCTTTACATAACTGGCATTGATACTTTCTTTGGTTGATATGAAATTGTATATGGTCCTGTAGAGGTTGACGATCACGAAACTTCTTTTTACAGTATGTGCATTGTAAAGTGGACTCATAGTGACACATTTTGTGTCGTTCAAGATTGTCTTTACGTGAAAATTTACTATCACACTGATCACACTCAAATTTAGTGTCGGACACATGAGAAGATTCATGACGACGTAAACTTTTTGCGTGTTTAAAAGTCTTCCCACAGTACCTGATAAAATAAAAATAAATTATAGAAAAAGAATACAATAACAATAAAAAGGTTAAAACATGTTGATATTTCTAAAATGAAAGATTTTCTATGAAGTATATGAATGTTTTGAGGCCATCTCAATCAGTTAAATTCAAACAAAATATAAATTACTTCATTTATTAGTAAGAAGCATAAAAACAAGTGGGGCCTCCAAGCTCAAGTGGTTATCACAAGCCTTTAACCATTGTGAGTTTGAATCCACCCAGGGCCGGACACTTTTCACATGTGAGGAAGCTGTCCAGCTAGCATACAAAAGGCTGGTGGTTTTATCCGACTGCACTCCTTGGGTCTTCCTCCACTGTTCAAGCTGGAAAGGTTGCCAAATGACACTGGCTTTTGATGTGACATTAAACCCCAGTGAAAAAAGAAAAAAATATGTATTAATTCAACAAATTATCAGGATAGAAAGTAATTCTTTACAGAATTCAAAAGTTGAAAGCTCTACTGTAAAATTAGATACAAACCTGCAGGTTTGTGTTCGTTCATCAGAATGACTAAACATATGCTCCTCAAGTTGAGATTTCTTCCCATAGCGACCACCACATATGGTACACTCAAACCTTTTATCACCCAGATGCACAGTACGGTTATGATGTAATAATGATGTGCTGTTGTTGAATTCTGAACCACAGACAGAGCAAAGATAGGGCTTGTGACCTAAAATCCAGAGTATACTTCATGTGAAATCTCTAAATTCAGGCATTGATAAAACAAGCGTACCTTGTGATATTTTTAACCCTTTTGCCTCATAAGCATATTTTGGACTCTTCCTAATTTGAAGCTAATACACAAAACAGCAATTTATTTAAGAAAATTGGATTATTTCTATCTAAAAGAGTGGAAAACATTGTGGCAAAAGAAGCCATTTCTCATTATAAGCAATGACTTCCTTTGCCACAATGTTTTCAAAAGTCGTCTACTTCAGATGCAGGGAAATGCTGTATTATGAGGCAAAGGGTTAAAGACAGGTACATCTGTACAGTTAGCACATTTCTAGGCCTCTGAGTATTAGTTTTATGATATTTTTAATTCAATATCACATAAGGCCAGAAAAAATACTCATTTTTTAGGAAACTTGACCTACCCTACTTTTTGGCAATGAACCTTAAGTTTCCAACAGAAAAGTTCAGAGAAAGTAAATATTTCAGGACTATAATCATATCTCCTAGGTATATAAAAAAGAAAAATTTTGCAACAAGAGACAATTCAAATATTACAAACTAACACAACCAAGATTATTTAGCATGGCATATTCTGTAAATAAATTGTCTGACTATTTCACAATATCAGTCACTTAGTTTTGAAACAAAATTCTGTACCCTTAGCACAAACAACAGCTTGAAATTACATCTATGATCTTCCAAACTAGGAAGTAATGGGACAGTCAATAAACAATCAACTGAAATCAATACAAAAAATATCTTATAAAAAATAATGATATTACACCCCCACCATTAATTCGGAAATGAAAATCACACAATATATACTTAAACTTATGTTTATATACATATTCAATGCAATAAAAAATCTTTCAAAAACAATTTATCAATTAGGAATGTTTAGTGATAGGTTCAAAAACATAACTCTCATACCAGTATGTATGAACATGTGTGTACGTAGTTTGTATTTCATAGCAAAACCCTCGCCACAAATTTCACATGTATGTCGTTGGATCTCTGAATGTATCAACAGATGGCGTTTCAACTTCTTGTTACTAATCAAACCTTTACCACACACGTGACATATGAATGGACGTTCACCTGTTAAAAATCAAACATGGATTTCACATCATTCAAGAGACCATGAAAAAAATCAAATTAAGATAACCTAACAAAGAAAATATTTGATGATGAAGAGTCAAAAACTTAGACTGAGGCAATTCTCAAAACTCGAGCATCCCTCGATTGGTTATTTCTGACTTAGAACATTTTCAAAATTCCAATATTTATAAATGGATTTATAATGTGCAATTCAGATGTTTTCAAATTATCAGGGCAGACATATTAGCAAAGGCAAGTTGGGATGAGAATGAATAAAAAAAAAATGCATACTGATAGTCAGCAATATAAAGTTCGTCAGAACAAACTCTGTGCAAAGTTCAGCTTTGGGACAAACAGAACAGTCCTAATGTTAAGGTGGTCCCATTATCAAGTAATATATAACAGGAAATGTGGAAAATGTCAGAAATTAAGTGGTTGGTTGCTACACTGAGTTGGTTGTAATAGCAATGTATATATATATATACAGAATAACACGATTTGACAAGTTGTGGGATGTAAAAGCAATATTTAGAATTCTATCAGTAGGACCAATGGGAAATGTAAAATATTATGTAATAGAATGTTGACTACCTGTATGCAGTCTGACATGCACATCCATTTTAGAGTTAGGTATGTCAGTACCGCAAATAACGCAAGCTGAAGACGATTCCTGAACCTTTTCCTGAGATTTCTTATTAGTTTGTTTCTTCTCAGCTTTTTCACGATAGATACCTTTCCTCTCCTGAGCAAACTCGGACTTTGAAGCCCTATGTGAACAGAGTTTATGCCTCTCTAGATTGTACTCCCTCATAAATCTCAGATCACACTGATCACATTCATACCTCATCTTATCAGCATGTTTCTCTTGTTCGTGTCTAATCAATCCACGAGTATACTGAAACATACTTGGACAGAACTCACATTTGATTTTATTTTCGGGTTTTGTTCTGCTATTAATCAGCTTATCTTCTTCTTCTGGTGTGCCTTTTTTCCTAATTTTCCTTGGAATGCTCATTTTTCTCTTACGTGATCGTGTATTTAATTCATTTGAATCGCTTTTTAACTTATCAGCACTTTCGACATCATCTTCCATATTCTGATGAACTTCACCATGCTCATTTTTTAAATTAGTTTTGCCTTCCTTTAAATCATCTTTGCTCATTAAATCTAAGCTTTCATTCAAAAAATGTTCTTTATCAAAGAAATCAGTATTATTATCATGTGCTACCTCAATACTTAATTCCAAGTCTTCATTTGAGCCATCCAGATTTTGTTTATTTTTTTCACTAGTTTCTTCAACATAATCACCTTTTCTAGGCCTTCCTCTTTTTCTCTTGCCCAATATAGCAGTGGCCTTTTTAGCAGCAGAAAGTTTTGCCTTCATTTTTGGAGCTCCTAGTTTCAATTTTGCGTTTATTCTTTTCCTCGAAGGCTGAACTTGTTTAGAAGATTCATCATCAAAATCAAAGTTTGTTTGAGAGTATGAACATGTGGTGTCATATTTAGGGAAGGCAGTCATCAACAAGTGGTCGTAATGGTAGGAACCACCAAAACAATGTTGCTGTAAATGATCATGAAGCTTACAGATGGTCATAAATGATCTTGCGCATGAACCACATCTGTAACACCCTGTCCGATGTTTGTGACCTGGGGTAGGTGGCGCGTCATTATCGTCAGTATCGTTAGTGGTTTGTGAATGATTAATAGATGGATCAGTTCCTTCAGTGACATCTTTTGGACTTGAACCAATTCCTCCAGTTTCCAGACTTTTTCGTGTTCTAACTCCAACAGATGCTTTCCGAGCCCTTTGAGCTTTAATTTTCCCTTCAGCATCAGCCGGTATAAGTCCTAAATTTTCAGAAAACATTGTTTTGTCTTTATCAGCATTACTTGATAGTAATTTGTCAAAATGTTTGTCTTCATTTGGCTTGACATTCGTCTTTTCACTCGGTTCCATACGACATTCATTGAGTACATTTTCAAAGTCATTGTCATCCTTCACTAATTCATCAATAGGATAATTTTGTTCAGTTCCACTTACATCAGATGACAATTCTCTAAGGATTTTTCCATCTGAAGGGTTTGATTTATTGAGCTGAGATCTGGTCAGTTCATCAGACACTGTAAATGGATTATCAATTTCTATGTCATTTTCAATGGCCTTATCTTCATTTGTTGAATGTTTTGGAGTACTTAGAATTGGCACTGTAAGAATAGTATCTTTCTTTGAAGCCTTACTTTCAACAGTTTGCTGTTTAAGTGCATCTGGCAGTGACATGTCACCATCTGTAATTTCATTGTTAGAAAAAATTGGGAAGTTATTAGTTGGTCCTTTCTCTGCAGCTGAACTAGCAGATTGAACTTTCCGAACAGGAATAGAAAAATCAGACGCCAGTGAAACACCTGAGAGATCAGCGTAACTATGGATACTAATAGGGTCTTCAACAATGATATAGTGAGGCGTAAGAAGCTCATTTTCTTGAATAGTTTCATCAGTAATCTGAGTGTGTTGATTTGATCTATCATGCATCACAAGCCCAGGAGACTCAGACAAACTGAACTGGGAATTGTCAGAGCTCCTGGAATGATGTTGAATATGCTGAAAGTTGTCCATTATTTCCTTGTATTTTACACATTAGAGTCTAGGAATTATTGTTCGTACCAACCTGAAAATACATAAATTTTTATGAAGTCCAATCTGAAGATAACTGGCAGCAATTAAGAAATGAAGACATTATAACTTTTATAACACACAGTTGGCATTAGAAAGCTGTTTAAAATGTCTGCTTTGTCAAATAATAAAATATTGTAAGCAAATGAGAGGCCACAAATATTTAAGAGAAGCTCAATTCAACGCTCCGCTATGTATGACTTAGATATATTCCTGTGATATAAAAACACATTGAAATTTATAAAAATATAATGTCGAATTAATAATGACCCTCACTTGGGCCTCTTGTGACAAGGGACGCAACTGAAATTTAAATGCGTATTGAATTCGGACTGCCTCCCTTCTCTTATAAGGACGGAAATTATTGTTAAAAATTTCGCCTGAAAATGGTTTAACTACCGAAAATTAACGCAATTAATCGGAACAATGTGAGAATTACATCGTAAACAAACACAGTGACGCGGTTGCTGTATTGAGGAACAAAGTTAGCGCTTTGACCATATGTTTACCGTTGCACCGAGTGAGGCCCTTTGAGATAAACAAACCCAAAAATAACCCGAAAGAAAACGTCGCTCTCTCCTCAATGCGCTCGTTACTGTGAAAAATAATAAGATGACACGACATTCGAACATAAAAATAACTTACTGACATCTGGGTCCCATAAAATCATCCCGTAAAGCCGATAAGTCGATGACAAATACTGACCAAATCTTGACCTATTTTTGCGTTGCACAATGGAGGGCCTGACGATGAAGGGAGATAACTCGATTAGATGTTCGTCGTGATTGAGGTGCTGAGTGGGGTCAGGGAATCTACATCCTACATTTTGACGATATAATTGTCTTAAAGATATAGCCACATTAAACAAATAGAAATGACAATTCACTATTGTAGTAGGCTAATCTGATCGGAGACTCTTTATAATACCAAACTCGTTGGTAAAATAAAGTTCCTGTTTTGATTAATATTTGTACGTGTGCCTATATATATATATACATAAGGTTAATATATGTATAGGCCCTGTTATTATATACACGTAAAAACGTGTGTATATATATATATATTTTACGTGTATATAATAACAGGGCCTATACATATTTGCAATCAAGTTACGGGTTTCTGGAATTGGGATTAACCCTATTTAGGATATCTACTAGCAGGTAAGTATGATCATTGTAAAGAGCTCATCGAGACAAAAAAATGATACCAAAATCTCAATATAGCCAAAAATTAAGTTACGGTGTTGTAGAAATAAGCCGATGACATGCCGTAGATACTAATTTGGTTACTATTTACGCTTAATCTCCGTAAAAAGGAATATTTTACAAACACATGTTGCAACAGATCAGCAACGTCATGAAATGAGACACCCAGAAAAATTTGTAATAGCATCCCTTTAGATTGATGTTTATAAAATTCTCTTTACTAAATGTAGTAACCATGTTTACACTTTACGACCAAATATGCTAAAATGCATATCCTACCGTAGCAAGACTCATAGATCGGATTTCTGATGTTAACATAAAATAGTACATAATCAGATAACATATATTTTATATCAGAACAGTATATCATTCCTTGCATTTGGTATTTAAAATTGATAAATGTGTACAAGCAAATAACGTTCAGCAATTATCGGTTGAATTGCATTTACTTTATTGTCGCCAGATTTCAGCGTACCTACGTTACTGGTTATGAAAACGTAAGATATACATGTACTATAAATCGTGTTAATTATTGTTAATCTTACCCTCCGAATATCAGTAAATGTGTAATTTGTTTAACCAGAATCGTCTTTTGTAAATTCGTGGAGTTCGTTATTGAAACTTATCTTCCACAGGTCGCTATCCAAAAGGTCATAGAAGTATTGAATACTAACGTTATATATACCTGACACACAACCAGTACAGTCATATAATCTGTCAGAAGGCAACGATGCGCTCTTTTTTGCATTACAACTCACAAAATATTATCTGTTGTAATTCTAGACCTGTTCACAAATAAATTTTTGTTCCAGTACACTTGTGACCTAAAGTACTGCGGAAAATGTTCCTTATTACTGAGAATAAGCGTTCAGTAGTTTACAATAAACAGATTAAATGATATACAGAATACGACTTCAAAGTTTCGTGCAGTAACCTTGAGTTATATAATTTAGATCTATAAAATTTAGATCTTTAAAAGGAATGTCATGTATGAAATTTTAATGATCTTGGAAATAAACGAAACATCGCCGAAACGGCGAAGGATTGAACTACCTCGTGAAAACAGATTAAATATAATTCTGTTGTCGTTATGTATTATGTTCATATAGAACAACTAATGGTATTAAGTATAAACAACTAATGTTCAACTGAAGTGAAAACACATACGTAAAATACTTTTACTTGCTTATACACTAAAAAGTTCGGACACTTAAGAAAACCGAACTTTTTTACGGAACCCATGGGTTTCCGATATTCAGAAGTTGTACTATATTATACTCATTTATATTTTATGTGATTTTATATTATACATGTATGTGATCTATACTACTAGCGCTCGATTGCTTAAGTTCAACGATTGACATTTGACAGCAAACACGCTCTTCGTTAATTATAGATAGCTTCATTTCAGTAAAAGTGTACATGGATAAAACATAAAAATAAGCAACATGCTGCATGATCAAAGAATTATGACATACACAATTAGCAAATGTCTTGTTATGGACACCAATACCAGGGATAACGCAAAAACGAGAATATATATTTATTTATTTTCATTGTGGTCCCCGATGGTAGAGGCATGACACAAAAAGTCATGGAAATTAATTTGATTGACAATCCAGAATATACCATGTAATAACTTTTACAAACAGAATTGCATGTATGTTATTTGAGATTAAGTTGCCATTTACTCGCCATTATTAATGTTAATTCATGCGGTACGGTACAGCTTTTGTTAACTTCAAGGCATTCTTGATATTTCAATACATTTTACACCGCGACATAATGCATATATTGGAATTCATTTACATTGTAATACGAATGTCGTGTCTTTATAGGTCGTTTATCGAATATTATTAACTCATCGGGGATTTCCGTATCTAATAGGAATATTGATGATTAACTTTATTTTTCTAATGGAAGTGTTTGCAATACAATCAACGTCAATGAAGATGCGTGATGATTCGTGACTTTTTCTCACGGAACATGATGTTATAATGATTATAAGATCGTTTAGCAATGATCATTAATGACACGACGTCATTTATTGGACACTCGTCCTAAGTTATATGAAGAATTATTCTTTTGACTTACGAAGTCATTGCTCATTGGAAAATTCCATACTTCCAAACCACACCTAATACATTGGATTATAAGGACATGGGATTGTTTAGTTACAAACAGATGGTAGATTGTAATACGGGGTATTGTATTTTGAGTGAAATATTATTACGTATCATATCATGCAAAACTAGATAACATGATACATACGTATTCAAATATCAGATTCATATGTATTTATACAGTGTAAAAGGTTTAAAATATTCTATTGCACTTCACGTGGTGACCTGTTTTGTGCATTGTCTGACTATAATTAAAATCATGGTATATTTATAGTGCATCATTATCAATTAATATGTCAATTTTTACTTATTGTAAATAGTGTAATTTTGCGAACAGAGACGAAATGATAGCTTCAATTTTCAACACGTAGCGTCAAGGAAACAATGGAAATTATTGATGATAATTAAGTTATAATTAATAATGCACGTGAGCTACTCAGGAATAAATCATAAATACTTAATTGAAAACAACTGATGCTGAACGCTCAGCTTACACACTTTTTGTGCTTAACATAATTATCATTGAATTCTTCCGTGTGGTTGGCAAGAAGTTAAACAGTGCGAGTTTTCATAATGCGAATTCGTTCCATTGTTCAATGCATGCCCAAGGAGTGTATGCCATTGGTTAGAATATCCAGGAACAAACTTGGAAGATGTTGGATTCTAGTGGCATTCCTAGTATTAACAAATTCTATTCTATTATCATACAACAGTAAGTTTCTCTTTTTATAACATTGTTTTGTAAATGTCACGCAGAATTTTTCTGTCCATTTTTAGATATTTCAATTATTTAGAATAATTTGATATTTCGTAAGCATGAATTATGTTGATTTCACATTGTATTGGTGTTGTTCGACAGTTCATTGAAATCGAGCGATATACATTTGTGGTATACAGAGCAACCTGTTCAGAGCGGCCTACTCTAGTGCAACAATCTCCCTTCACCACCACCAACAACAACCTGATTTCCTCACTATACAAATTATCAATTAATTTAACCTCTCTAAAGCAACAGCCTCTCAACAAGAACATAACTTGCTTTTCCCAAATGGTGTTGCTTTTGAGAGAATACACTGTAAATACAAATACAAAATATAAGCATGCGTGCAGATGTTTAACCATTTCGCGTGGTTCTGTTCCATCTCCTACTATCGTTCACATACCGCATGATCAGCAATGAATCTCACCCAATATCTTGAACGCAATCAAGAGGTCTATGGTTCAATAATTTTGATAATTGCTATCCTGAATTCAATAACTGAGGTGTCATAAGTCAAGGGTTTAATTGAGGTGTTACATGATGACTATGGTTCAGTAGTTAGGCGTAAGATATCCATGATCCAATAATTTAGGTGTTAGATGACCAGGACTCAATAATATAGGTATTAAATGTCCAGGACTCAATAATATAGTATTGAACAGCCAGGGCCTATAATGTAGGTTTTAGCTGACCAGGGCTCAATAATATAGGTATTAAATGTCCAGGACTCAATAATATAATAAACAACCAGGGCCTATAATGTAGGTTTTAGATGACCAGGGCTCAATAATATAGGTATTAAATGTCCAGGACTCAATAATATAGTATTAAA
Organism: Lutraria rhynchaena; assembly: GCA_008271625.1. Classification (NCBI taxonomy): domain Eukaryota; kingdom Metazoa; phylum Mollusca; class Bivalvia; order Venerida; family Mactridae; genus Lutraria; species Lutraria rhynchaena. The sequence continues at coordinate 1,555,739 of VIBL01000056.1, read as the reverse complement.
CAACCAAGGCCTATAATGTAGGTTATAGATGACCAGGGCTCAATAATTTAGGTAATAGATTCTCGGTGCTCAATAATGAAAAGAGGCCTAGGATGATCAGCTATCCAGACTGTGTCAATGATAACATGAAAGTTAATTCAACAATAATTTCTTTCTTAGTTAAATGGTTACTCGAAGCATCAGAGACGTCTTCAGCAGAAATACCTAAGTCATCACAGAAGTCTCCAAATATTCCATCAGGAATACGCAGGTCACCACAAATGTCGAGGAGAAAACAGGGTAATTAGTTTTGTTGTCGTTCATTACACAATATTATAATTTTCAATAATTGTTCCATTAAAGTAAAGACCTGCATTTGACAAAAAAGAACAACAACAACAAAGGAAACAATTGACTTTTATATAACTTATAATATTTTAGAACAACAACATTCATTTTGAATGATTTAATTGACGGACATCTCATATCAATTAATTTGGCTCCTTTTGAAAAGATACAGTTTGTTAATCACTCACATGAAGAGGTAATGGTCGTAAAAGGAACATAAACCAACAAAAACACATAGCGTGAAAACCATAAACTGTACCTGATTTTGGATGTAACAGATTCGGATAGATTCTAGAAGTGACCAAAACGAATTTCGAACATATTCGAATATCATTTTGATATTCGTTCCCATCCTTTCTATTTTTAAATACATATTTTTATTTGAGAGACAGCTTGTAATGAGAATGAAAATAATGACAGGAAAACATTGACCTAAACCCTCAAGTCTTGAGCCGTCAGGAAAAATAGGGTGTATAGTTAGTGGAAACCAGGAACTTTTTTACGCCTTACGAGGAGATAGGGACAAGTTGTATAAGTCCACATACTTATATATTACAGGACAAATGTTTACAATGTAAATACACTGTATTGAATTTCTCTTTACTGACTTGCGTACATCGAGATTTACTGAAGAGAAATGAAAATGCGCCATCAAAAGTTAGAACATAAAATCAAAAATGTTATTGTTCGGTAACAATATGTATGTACCAATAGTCACGAGGGTTTAGTTGTTGTCTATGAAATACTTGCACGTGTAATCTTTTTTTCAGTAGTGAATGATGCTTCTTTACCCGGCCATGTTGTAAAACAGATTTATGATACAAAGGTAGATTTTATCATTTGATTTATCTGTTAGATTTTTCCTTTTCTGTGTACATGTACAAACCACAAATCCGTGACATTATTGACCACTATGATTGCTAAGTAACTATCGGATGGGTAAAATGGAACAGCCAATCATGTTTTATCGTAGGATAATGTATGGATTGGTTCATGTTTACGTATGTGATGTGTTTTGTAATGCTATATGAAAACGCTTAAATTAGAACTCCAACTCAGAGATGGTTTTATACAAGTTTATTACTCAATGGCTATTTATTCTATGATCTAAACTACTATCAAACTACATCAAACCTATACTGACAGGTAACTGACAAGCCAAAGGTTTTTGTTAGCATTGTTCCTTAAATAATACCAGTGTTTTCTGGATCTTTTCAACAAGTCGATTTACACATGTCCTCAATGTGGTGTACATCTTTAAAGTTAGACAATAAAAGGGAATTAACATTTAGAAAATAAAAGAAAAAGTGTCGATTTCTTTTTCAAACAGACAGTTCAGTAGTTTAAATTTAGTTACAGCATATTACATGTAGTATTATACTAAACTGCATGATATGAATTAATCATTCTTAATGCTTTGTGTTTAAGATTTATTTATTTAATACATGTTTTATCCTTTTTCAGAACGCATCGGGATACAAACTGGCAACATTTGTGCAAAATAAATGTGCTACTCTCACAAAACCGTATCCGTATGAACGTTTGGTTGGATTTATGATTCACCAGATGTCATATATAACGCAAGAATATAAACATTTATATTGTCCCGTGGAAAAAGTTGCATCCACGTTTTGGCGGAGATTTATCTTTCAAGTTAACCACAAGAAATCAATAGATCACCCGTATCAAGTGTCGATCTACCAGGCACTTTTACAGCATTTTCTCCATCCACATGACAACACAACAGCCGCATTTTCGGACAAATTCAAATTCCTATTCGTCAGAGATCCGTATCATAGAATATTATCGGCTTATATAGATAAGTTGTTTGTTCCAAATCCTACGTACTGGAAAAGATATGGAACGCATTCAATCAAACTTACCCGGAAAGATCCAACACAGAAGTGTTTCCACGACGCAACGTTTTCTGAGTTTGTGCAATTTGTCGTCTGGTCAGTTACAAATATGAAATATATAGATCCACATTTTCTTCCCGCATCAACAATGTGTCTGCCATGTTCAATGAAGTACACGTATATAGGTATATATGTATTTTTTATACTTTGATTATGATACGGTGGCCTCGTAAAGTAGTGATTCAGTCCCATACAGATCTACTAACCAAGAGTGTTTGCTCTGAACTCCGAGCCCCTCCCCCCCACAGTAAAAATTCTCGTGTAACAAAATTCACATCCGTTGATCATACAGTAAAACTGGGGATACAATTTTGTAATACATGTATTTATAATTGTAACAGTGGGAAATGCAATGGGAGTATTCCGGTTTTCAGGGTGTCCGAATTTGAGGGGTTATACTGTATTTATTTCGCCTTGAAATGCAACGAATGCATTCATAGTTACGTTACTCTTTTTTCGTTTATTCGTAAACTGGATTTGAGTGAACGAACTAATACATATTACGATGTGTATAAAATACTACGGCAATTTCTCACTGATTCTTCTATGCTGTCGCTGTTGCCCGACTTCCGTGTAAAACAATTGACTTCTTTAATTTATTACATGAACAGATTTTGTCTACTTTAAATGCGTATCTAAACATTGCGTATATCGTAACATTCCATATTTTTAAACGTTTTTCGTTGTTACAGCAAATTAATCCTTTACTTAAGGTGCAAACCACCTGAGCTCTATATGTTCAGGCGAAAAAACCTGAAGCATTGTAATGAATCTCTAACATCAAAAACAGTAAAAATGTGAAATATGACAAATTGTAGCATGATCTAAAGAAAATATGTAAAAATAATCAGTTTTTATGCAACTTAATACTTTCTTTACTGGTCGTAATACACCAGCTGTTAAGTCACATCCTTTACTTACCAATACATTCATGTTACGTACGTATATCATACCTGTATTTAAGTATTTTATGCGGTACTTTCATGTATTTGGTCAAATGCTATTTCACTATGGTTCGGAACGTCATTGTAAAGTACATGTTGCAGTGACTTGTATTTTCATAACTTTTTTATGATCTGGATGTTGCAGACTGAAAGGGCTTAGAAAATTTGTCCTGAACATAAACACCGTATATCATTTTGAGAAATGAAATTCATTTCGAGTGGTTTGGGGTCATAATAAAGCCACCAGCGAAAACAAAATTAATTTATGGTAGTTTTAATGACTTGTACGAAAGCAAACATTGCTTTCGGACATATATTTGGTCAACGGAGTTACACATTGAACCCAAATAGGTTTATGTTGATGGTACAGTATTAACGCATTAACAAGAACATAATGTGATAAATTTTGTTGATGTCAAGTGTAGTCGCATGTTATACAGACCGTAACAAAAGAAACCGACATCATGAAATGGGCTATGTACAGTAAAACCTCAGATGGCGACCACTTCATTATTACGACCGCCTTGTGACAACTACCACTTATTTTCGGATCGGCTTTCAATAACTCCCCTATAATTCAACTCGATAATGAGACCACCTCATTATTACGACCGAATGTGGTCTCATTATCGAGGTTTTATTGTATGTACAAAGCACATTCAAGAACATTAACGTCGATATTCGTGGAAACAAATTATAAAACATCGAGATGATGGAAAGTCAACCTGATGAATGTAGAGTTGAACACTTACTTTAAATATAAAGAACAAAATGGTGACAAAACGAGAGTTCGTCGTTGTATCGAGACAATGGAAAATGAAAATTTAAGCGACGTTTTCAGTATGGGACTTGACAGTAATATCGAGCTCTAGAATGATATACAAGCTGTAGCATACTGGTATTGAGTGTCTGACTTTTATGTTAATGTTTGCATATATATCAACCCTTTACTCGATCGTGTCAATTAATTTGATACCTTTTTGAAAAGTTGTATGAATTTAGTCACAAACAAATTTGAACTTGCGTGTTTCAACCTTTATTACAATCTTAAATGTTACAAGTATAAAATGAATTTCTGATATGCGTGTACCTAAACAACGGCTATCATATGCACACTTTCCCTTGAATATGATAAGAGGAAGTCGTCGTAATTACTTTTTAAATAATCGACCAGGAAGATAAAATGTTTTATGAAATACAGTGAATGGCGTACACGCGGAAAATGCATTATATAAGAAATTTAATACGCTGAGTAAAGCATAATATGAACTGTTATTTAACGAATCGTTATAAATACAACCAATAGGCATCCTTTAGTTTGTTTTAGTATTTATCGACCATCTCTGCTATACTGAACTTTTTCTGAAATACCAAGAAATGTTTTGATTCTGTTTTTAAATTTACTTTGACCAGGTGCAGATTCGTCCTCTTAATCCGGAGACAGTGGAATACCATCAAATGGTATACACATACGTCTGTCATTCAAAATAAGACTGGACGTTTCGTCCTATTATTATCTGATTTAAGTTCGGCCGCGGCCGTAGTACAGTGGTTAGTGTGCTGGACTTGTAACCCGGAGATCCGGGTTCGAATCCCGGTCGCGGCAGGCCATACCCTTTCATGAAAATTTGGCAAATATGTCGATTTTCCTCCCTATGTGGAGAAGTTGCTGGCTCCTTGTTAGTACTGGTTAGTATACAGCCCAGGAAAACTGGTTAGGTGAACCGGTTGCCGTGTATAACATAAAAATTGTTGAAAAACGACGTTAAACCCCAGTGAGTATAAGTCACATAAAACCAACAATCTGATTTAAGCTCGTACTTGGAACCCTTTCGTTTTGTTGAATATTTATTTCCTCATCGTGCTTTTTTTTACTCAAACTTATGCAACACAATTTATCTACAGTCAAACCTGCGTTTGTAACCGCCTCCGAATAAAGACAATCCTGCGAATAAAGGCCATTGTATGGAAAACCGTCATTGATGATTTTGAACAAACTGACTTCCGAATAAAGGTCATCTGTCCACAAAGACCACGTTTTGTCTTTCCCAAGGAGAGCCTTTATTCACAGGTTTGACTGTACCATCATCCGCTGTCACGTTCGTATGTATATTGCAGGTAAAATGGAATCATTTACAAACGATGCTTTACCTATCTTTGAAAAGTTTGGATTACATAAAGCAATTACATTTTTGCAAGGTGATGTGAAGGAATATTCTGACGTAGACGCGATAGACGATTCGATATCCAGTCCATATTCTTGGAAGGAAGAAATAGTAAAATGTATGGGGTGGCACGAAGCCCTACTTCGGATTTGGCGGAAACTTCAAATGCGCGGTTTGATCGGCATGGAACAAAAGTTTCCATTAAATACATCTGATTCACTGACGACATCTCGTGAACGTTTTTTAGAGCTCGCGTATGCAGCCAGGCTGAACTCGAACCAAAAGAAGTTGAAACAGCAGAAAGCAGACGTGTTTGTAGAAATGTATCGAAGCGTACCAATGGACGTGTTGTATAAACTGAGGCATGCATTTCACACAGACCTATTATTGTTTAATTACGAACCTACTCCTACGTCGATATTTGATCGATCGAGCAATTTTATACCAAAAAACTTTTCAAATTTCAGATCATAACTTTAAATAAACTCCAATGTATACTTTTATTGTCAATAATAATTAAAATTTATACGGCTAGAAAAAAATAATCAATTTATGTTTATGATTCCTTGACCGAAAAAAATGGGTAAGTGGATGCGTAGGAAAACTTTTCTATTTTTCTATTTCCGCACATACTTTTGGTACGATTCGTTCTCAAATATTTTCATACTTTGGATTTTGCCACCAGACACATTAGGGTCGGCGTCAAAACATAATTTCCATTGGGTACCCGTAAATATGACTGTTGTTTTTAGTGATGATAATAATAATAACAGTGATAATAGCAATTTTAATGATGATATTGTGAATATTTAATATTGTGAAATCCATTTTCTGACAGTGCATGTATTTATTGTATGTATGTATGTATGTATGTATGTATGTATGTATGTATGTATGTATGTATGTATGTATGTATGTATGTATGTATGTATGTATGTATGTATGTATGTATGTATGTATGTATGTATGTATGTATGTATGTATGTATGTATGTATGTATGTATGTATGTATGTATGTATGTATGTATGTATGTATGTATGTATGTATGTATGTATGTATGTATGTATGTATGTATGTATGTATGTATGTATGTATGTATGTATGTATGTATGTATGTATGTATGTATGTATGTATGTATGTATGTATGTATGTATGTATGTATGTGTATGTATGTATGTATGTATGTATGTATGTATGTATGTATGTATGTATGTATGTATGTATGTATGTATGTATGTATGTATGTATGTATGTATGTATGTATGTATGTATGTATGTATGTATGTATGTATGTATGTATGTATGTATGATTAAGCCATACTTAAAAATAGTTTTATCAGTGGGTTGGTAGGCTCGCATAAATGCACACTTACAATGTTTTTGAGAATGACGTTACTAATACCTGTATATACGTCAATTATTCGTAATGATTTTGTCTCATAATATGCAAGCCAAATAAACATGACTTATTCTCAGTCGAGTTTCTGTTATAGCTGCTTGGAGTTGTCCCCCTTTGTACAAATGACATTGCCGTTTTGTTCAACGATTACCGGCCGAACATTCATCGGTGGATATAAAAGTGTGCATGTTCCGGTTGAATAAGTTGCATAAAACATTTTAGAGATTAGATATATAGGTACAGATCATCCCTCTCTCCCCCTCTCTCTTTCTCTCCCCTCCTCTGCAAAGAAAGAAACTTCAAAGCGGCAAATTGTAGACAAAAGAAAGGATTGTTACAACGTAACAGATATCAAAGTCTACTTAAAAAATACATTCAGAATACAAAATGTACATCACTATCCTATCATAACTGCTCCGGGAGATGGTGTTGTTGATGCTTTTGTTGTGAATTCAGACCTGAAGAAAAGCATGTATTTGAAATAAATCAGTTACAAAATACGTACTAAGTATAAAGCATATTCTTCTACTGGAGTCTGCATTTGTAAGGATACTTCTAATTTCTGTTTTCTTCATTCGATACATTCATTTACATAATGTTAATACTGCATGGGAACACGTGTTATTATCCCGGTAAAATGAAACTCTTGTCTGACAAAATCGGGTCTAAATTGAATGAAGACATAGTTGGACATTGAAATATAGACTGGTATTGTACAGTATTTTCTAGGCGTTTTCTAGAATTTTATGGATGTGTTTTCAATATCAGTCCTGTTCTTTGCATTTTGGTTAAATTTTTCTTAATGAATAATTACACAACACATTGACTAGAACTTGATTTATATCGTGTCCTAAGCTTTAAACACTAAAAGTGAACTTAAAGCTTGTAACTAATGATCATTTTAAAATAGCAAAGATAATATGACTTTTACATTAACTTTTCATGCCCCCTTTTGTTTTACTTACGAACAACTTCCAGACGAAATATTGATGTCATCAATGGCAATATCACCCTGGTAACCATTTCCAACCTGTGCTTCTATAATTATCTGAAATAATAGTATTTCTAAAAAATAATATCGCTTCCAATTAGGCAAGTCAGCAAGTGCATAATAAGTTGATGAACTTATTGTAGAACAGCAAAAGGGCCATGGCCGTGGTCCAGTGGTCAGTGCGCTGGACTTGTAACCGGGAGATCCGGGTTCGAATCCCGGTCGTGGCAGGTTATACCCTTCCATGAAAATTGAAAAAATGTTGATTTTCCTCCACATGTGGAGAAGTTGCCGGCTCCTTGTGGAAGGGTAAGTTTGTACTGGTTAGTATATAGTCCAGGAAAGCTGGTTAGGTGAACCGGTCGCCGTAAATAACTAAGAAATTGTTGAAAAACGGCGTTAAACCCCGGTGACAATAAGTCACATAAAACATAAAAACATTATTCAACAAAATATGTTCACGTATATGTATTTCACATACATAATTATTGTATGTATATGTTTAAATATTTAACATACTGTCTAAAATCAAATCGTCACCGAGATTATAAGCTACGCCTAGGGCTCGAACTTACGAACCCGAGGTCCGTCTCTTTACGCTCTTCCGATTGAGCTTAGTGGGCGGACTTAAGTGTTTAAGAAGAAAGTCATATTTATTCTAAATGGTGAAAGACATATTTACTCTAAATGGTCCCGTAGGTATTATAGTCGCCCTTGCTTCTGTCCAGATCGTTCTTTCATTAGAATCAAATTTCCACAGCGTGGTTGTTTTGTTCATGTATTCTGTTTGTCTTTGGTATATACTAAACTGTCCTAACTCCGCACCGCGTGCGTGATACCACACAGAGAAACATAAGTAATTATCATTCCACGTATCAATGGTTGGACTGATCAATATCGCATTTTCTCCAGTCTTGCGTGGTGCTGAGGTTTCAATGTAGATATAATGACCTGAAAATGTTACAGACCCTTACACGTTTTTTTTACAAAGTTTCAAAGTGCGCAAATTTTCCTCCAGATCTTTGGTATCCACACGACTTGAAGTCCCTGACAGGTCCTTCTATACTCAAACAAAATAAACTAATAATGCATTTCAATATATAAGATATGTATTAATAACTTCATTACTTTCTTTGAGCTAGTCAACTTAAAGACTTTTTTAAACGCCGAGTAATACTAATATCAAACCATTGATTTTCTTACTTTTTTGTATGAATAATAAAAGTTTTGTTTTATTTTTACATGTATCTTTCGTGTAACACATATTGATACACAGTACTAGTGGTCCATTTTAAGAAGAGTGCAGAAAATTGCATACCTGTGCCGGTTGTATGGTCATTATCAGGACCGGTGTTGCGTGTTGGTGTCGGACCTGAATACCGCGTCCAATCAAAATTATCTGTTTCATTGTTTTGACTCCAGTTACAAATCCCATTATCGAAATTACAAAATACTACAAGGATGAAGACAAAGTTAAGCTGTTGGTAAGAAAGTTGCAAATTTTGAATGTGATAACGGTGATAAATATGATGATGTTGGTGATGGTGAAGATGGCAATGATATTGGCTCTGTTGATAACAAAAATGATAGCTGTGAAGACGAAGGTAGTCAAAAAGACGACGATGGAAGAGAAGATGTTAATGACAAAGAAGATGGCGACGATTATGATACTGATGGCGAGGACAAATATACTACTCAAAATTTGATAACAGCAAAACATATAAAAACGCGAGTTAATCAATTTTATATGAGATTAAAGGCAACAGAATTGGCCTTAATATCAGATGCGTACAAGTTTGATTTACATGCACATTTTGTACAAGAAACATGAAAATCCTGCATCATTAGGAAATCAAGGTTTGGGGTCGGTTTGTCGCAGGTTCAAATCTTGACCGTGTTACATAACGTCGTCCAACGAATGTAGAACCCCTTCCAAATTCATAGATATGCATCTCATTTTCATAGTGGAGGTGTCGCTAAAAAGCGACAATGAATTGTTTGGCTCGTTTAAATGCCAGACACACTGCTATTCGCCCCTCATTTTTTGAAGAGCAATGTCAGAGATTTTCGTAAGACATTTGATCCTAATGGACGGACACCTAATAATTAGACACTAATACTCTTACAGACGATTCAATATTTTGTTTAGACTTTGCGGACAGACACGCCAGAGCGTGGAGAATGCGAGGTGCCCGCTTTGCTAAGATTGTAAAGCTAAACACGACCGATATGGCGGAGGGTCAGTTATGGTCTTGGCTGGCATTAGAGTTCAGGGCAAAACTGACATCCATGTCACTGATTCCTGCACCTTGACTGCAGAAAGATACTGTAAAATCCTTGACTAACGTGTACAATTGTCACACACTTCAATTGCAAGTAGATATACAATCAACTTACTCATCGTCTGAATTTCAGACATAGAGGCATGTTTTCCTGAAATAAGAAAAATACACATTTCTTTCATCAAAAATTTTATAGTGACAGAAAAATATATGAAATACAAAATGTAGAAGGCAATCATAGTGAACCCTTGTGGGTGGAGACTGCTTTAAAACCACGGTCACACTCTATTATTTAGTGATAAAATATACTAGTACGAACTTAACCTCTTAGTAAAAGCCACATGTGTATAAAGAGTTCTATATTTATTCTCTCCTCTGTTTACCTTCCCTAGGTTCGACAATAAATCTCAGATGTGTCTTGTTTACTTCTTATCCTTTCAACACCAGCCACTTATATAAACATTGGTTGACTTTAACCACTGGCTTAAATCAGAGTTTTGGTTAATTTTTTTGTTAAATGTTCGGTTAGCTGTTGTAGAAAATTTTGCTTAATGTTAACCAAATTTTGTTTTTGTTAAAGCTCAAATTAATCTAACCCAAGTCTAAGACGCTGGTTAAATCTTAACATAAACGGTAACCAGTGCCAAAATGGCAGCCCTTTTTAAATGCTTAAATGATTTTTTTAATGGTTTGTAAACCAAAATAATTAAATTTAACCTAAGGTTAAATTAACCATTTGGTTAAAGTTAACCAATGTTTATACAATTGGGCGCTGCGATAAATAACGACTCCCTTAAAGCAGTGTGAGGCCGCGGCCGTTGTCCAGTGGTTAGTGCGCTGAACTTGCAACCCAGAGATCCGGTTTCGAATCCCGGTCGTGGCAGGTCATACCCATCTATGAAAATTTGACAAAAATGTCGATTTTCCTCCATATGTGGAGAATTTGACGACTTCTTGTGGAGGGGTATGTTAGTACTAGTCAGTATACAGTCCAGAAAATCTGGTAAACCGGCCGCCGTATAGAACTGAAAAGTTGTTGAAAAACGGCGTTAGCCTCAGTGACAATATATCAGATAAAATCATAAAAGCAGTGTGATTCAGAGGAAAAGGTCCCATACCTTTCGGTTAAATTAATACGGTGACAGTCATACAAAAATTTTAATAATATATTAACATTTGTAAATGATGTTTCTTGTATAAGTACCAGTAGTCTAATGATATCTTTCTGAAATGGAGCTCTACGTGTATAATAGTGCCAAGGATAAAACAAAATAGCGGCGAAAAAAATTAAAACACAGAAAATTGAAGTAACAATCACTTAAATTCAATTTACGCACACTCATCTATCTATTCGTGACCTTAATTCCAGAAACATATAACTTCATTTTTTTCGTTTTAAGAAAATCGCGTTTAAAGATTGTGAGGTCAATAGAAAATGAATAGTTAGACGTTTGTGGCACAGCGATTTAGCCTCTTCATGTTAGAGCTACAAGTATATAAGTTAGTGCATATTGTAGAACGTTTTGAGACGAATCCAACGATACCAAAACTTCATTTTTGTCAAAAATGAAGTTATACGCTTCTGGAATTAAGGCGACGTATTGTTAAGTGTTTTATGAACTTTTACGTTTACCCATACATCTTACTATCGTGCTTACGTTTTATATTACATTCTCAAATATGAATCATTGAATATCGAAGGTGTCTAAACAGAAAGTGAACCCATTGTTATGTGTTTTATGAAAATCACTCTCAGGTATCCAAAAAGTTGAACACTGTTTTCAAATACCTTTATGTATGCGTTGTAAGTACTCAATGTAGTTCAAATGATGTCAACTCGAGTTCATTCATGATTGATATGCACACTTATGAGATAAAGGTTAATACTTCATCCTGATTTCGCTGTGGCTATCCCGTTCATACTATTAATTAATATACATGTATTATCGCGATAAATTAGATATAATTTCAGATGCCATTATATCATGTAATATTTCAGTATAAATATACACCAATACGAACTCTCAAAGCTGACGGTTGTTTGCGTGATGCGAAGTATAAGGTGAAGGGTTAATGATACCTAGTCAGAGACAATAACCGCTAGACCACGGAGGCTTCCAAATAAAGCAATGTAGCATCTAATATACCTGTACTTGTTAGGAATAATAATAGTAATAATGAAAATTTTATTTTGTCTTTTAGAATTGCTCAGTAATTTCGTGATATTGTGTTGGTTCTGACGCTTTTATCACGATATATCAGTAACAAACGGCTGACAAATGAACAAAGGAATTTTGCTACATCAGCAGAAAGTAGTGACATGATAAACAAATGAGAACTCTCCACATGAATGGAACAGTAATTTCGTGACTGTGTTGTTTCCTTTTTTTAATTCAGTTATATCGTACGTAACATTAGTGGTCACACACACAAATATGAAAGATACGCACTGAACCCCGCCTTATACGTGAATTTACGTTAAACACATTTTGTTTTCATGATAAAATCTAATGAAGGAAGTCGTGCGCGGGAAAAATGCAGATTGCAACATGGACGTCTACTAAATGCAAACGTATCTGCTGTTGTTCGAGTCTATATAAGTTGCTTACTTTTTTGTTTTATCTTAAGACGCTACAGAATATCGAGTAACATCAAATGTAAGTATATAAATGTACTACTACTAATGTGCTTACCTTCACATTGGACCAACCATATCCAAGTCAATGTCACTGAAACAAGACAAATACAACATACAGTAAAATGTCACCTAGCGACCATCTCAATATAACAACAAACTTATTATAACAACCACTTATTTTCGGACTGGTTTTTGCTATTTCCCGAATACTTCAACTTGATAATGAGACCAACTCCATTTAGTCTCAAAGGTAGTCTTAATATCGATGGTTTACTGTATATATCAGTCAAATAATAAGAATGAACAAAATACAAGTTAATAATTCACTGACATATGAATAATTTTCAGCCATGATTTTATTCAATGGAAATCATGAAATAAGGCATGTAATGTACGATGTGTTGCAAGATAAATTCATACTATAGCACCGGCAATTTTAAATAAATACGCAGTTTGTTATATTAGCAAAAGAACTTTGATCAACAGTCGTTTAAACAATTTTGAAAGTGAGAGCTGAAGGGTGCAGCCATATAAAATACTTACCCTTTAAATATAGCGATACTGTATGATCCATGATTTAAATGATTTGTTCCTTTCTAATTACGAAATTGTATGTATATAATATTTCACAGAGTAAGTAATCATAGAAAATAAAACAAACTTATCTATCGTCTTTTGTGTGCCAAGGACACACCAGTACAGAAAATGTTTACGTCAAAAGAAACTGGTCCAGATAACACACAATCATGAGATGACAAAATGTTTAACCTCAACAAATAGTCCAGCATTACTGAGTTCGTATATTGCCAAGGCTACCCGAGTAGAGCGTGACCTGAAGACGGGTCCCCCCCCGAGGTAATTCTACTATTCCTGACCAGCGATGAGGTCCTTCCGTTGCAGGCAAACTGAAGTTCGTGGAAAATAATTGAAAATTGTTTTATTATAACTTGCGTTCTTGTAATTGACATTTATCAAGTTTACCTTTGGTTAAGTAAGATCAATAATGTAAAACTGTTTCAGGGAATATTTGAACTTGTACTGATTTTTTGGATGTGAAATCAATAGTCAGAAGAATCAATTAAGTCGTGCTAGATTTAGGGAGCCTCCGTGGTTGAGTGGTTACCATTTCGGGCTAGTAATCACTAGCCTCCCATCACTGTTTGTTCCCTCACACGGGACCTGACAAATTTCACTTGTAAAGAAGCTGCCCAACCTAACTTACGGAAAGTTGGTGGTTCTACCCAAGTATATGCTCGAGGCCTTCCTCAACCGTAAAAGCTGGAGAAACCGCTTAATAACACTGACTATTAGTGCGGAGTTAAACCCAGAAGTGAAGAAAATGTAAGATTTGATAAAGTTAAAATCTCTTGTGACAGTTTACACAACTCATAAATCACAATGTTCACTGTATAAATTATGTCACCTCACTGATCATGATACACATGAATGTGCCACGAAATGAAACGCGCTTATCAATGTAATTGTGCCCTTTCAAAATGCGCGACAGAAAAATGTCATGATTAAAGCCCGACCCTCAACTAAAAACTATCACGGTTTACTATATGAATGACGTACATAACTTAGTTACAAAGACATTTTTAACTGATACTGTGTAATGTGAGGACAATCTTGCTTTTGCTCCGGCACCAAGCTTAATAACATAAAATGACCCGATGCATGGACGGCAATGAATTTTATTAATTCAAATTGATTGAGTCAGTCCAGAGTTTTTGCGTGAGTTAGATTCAATCATCCGTATCTCAATGACATATTTGTTGAATGCATCCATAGATCATCCTTCCGACGACTTTATTTCCATCAAACAACGACCATAGAATGATCTTCCAGTTTTGCACCGCTTATGTGTCTAGGAGGGCCCAATATGTTGAACACAGATCTTTAAATAACAATTTGTGCTTTATTTTCATTTTCCAGACACCGCGTATTCACGTTTTATTGACTACACTCATTTGCAAAATAATAAGGATCGTTAGCAAAATTACGTACTTGCATGCATATATAGGCAGGTACGCGCCTGACTACAGACCTCATATATGATTTCTTTATACGTTATCTCATAACAGTATTGCTAAGGAGACAAACAAACGTGTAAAATTTGATGTGTGAAAGATTAAATGAAAATAAGTTGAGGAGGTTCTACCCAGGTCCACGCCTGGAAAATTCTCTAAAATCTCTGCTTGCGAATCAGCAAATATTAAGTCTGTTATCACTAGCTAGGTGTTGGGAACCAGTCGTATTTCTGCGCCGAACCGATAATATATTTATCAATCTTTATCCAGAGTTGTCGTTCGTTATCCATCACATGTAAAGGAGAAATAACGAACGACAACTCTGGATAGAGATTGTGTATGTATAAGCTGGTTAACGTACAACAAGCCGGTTCATCAGATACACGACTGCCAATATTTAAGACAGCGAAATGGACGGTTACTCCAACTTAGTATTTTTTATCAACGGTAGAAAGGTATTTGAAATAATTTATCTTAATATTTAATTTATTTTGTGTATTACGTGTACGCGGTAATCGTTGTGTCTGTTTTTAGGTCAGATCGTCAACCTTAGCTTGTAGGTCGATATGTCAATCGTACTTCATTATGTTAAAGCAAATGAAGCGAGTAATAAGCGTAGTATTAGATACACTTGCGTCCTAATTTTGAATATGTTTAGTTATTGTAATACTAAGCAAGTTAGGGGCAAACGATATTCGCAAATTCATTTAGTCATTTCTGTTAATATATTTTCTTGGCGCAAGCAGGGGTGTAGCCAACTTTGAATGAATGTTACGCACAATGAGTGTGCGGGGGGTAGGTTAACAACTTTTGCTGCTGGGAGTCTTAAAACTAGAAACTTTTTCAAATTAGAGCTAAATTAGTGTGCTTTGAGGTGTATTTAGAGGTATGAGGGGCACTGAATATTAGCTAATTGATCTGCATTTTTTTCAAAGCATCATTATTAGATCTATAATGAAGACATAACCCCTTAGCTTTAGACTTAGATGCCATTTCTGACCATATTTATATTTTCACTTTCAAATTGATGTTATGCAGCTGCAGAAGTGCATTTGTCTGGCTTTGCCCCTGATTAGTTTCAGGTTCATGTAGATTTTGTCACTGGGGTTTAACGCCGTTTTTCAACAATTTTTCAGTTATATATGGCAACCGGATCACCCAACCTGTTTTCCTGGACTGCATACTAATCAGTACTAACTTACCTGTCCTTAAGGAGCTGGCAACTTCTCTACATATAGAGGAAAATGAACATTTTTGTCAAATTTTCATAGAAGGGTATGACCTGCGTGACCTGGATTCGAACCCGGTTACAAGTCATGCATACTAACCACTGGGCCACGGCCGCGGCTTGGTTCATGTAGAGGCTATCAATTATTTTACAGATTATTAGAGATCTTGTCACCTTGTTTACATACTGGGTAGCCTTATTTATTTGGCTGTCCCTGTTGTCCATTGTCACAAGTGCCACATCCAAAAATATATCTCACCATCACTAACTGTCTAATAAGTTGGACTGTGTTGAGCCAGTATTTTAGGTTAGGGGGTTTTCACTTTAGTATCTTGTTTTCGTGTCTATTATTTCAAATGTTACACTGTGAAACCTCTCCAAAGCAACACCCTTTGGAAGGGGCAAAATTATGTTATTGTTGTTGTTGAGAGGTTGTCGCTCTAGAGAGGTTAAATTAATAGTTAAATTGTACAGTGGTTAAAAATCATGCTGTTGTTGAAGGAAGGTTGTGAGTCAAGTGAGGGCCGCTCTGGAGAGGTTGCACAGTATATATTGGGTTATGTTACATTAATGTATGTTTGCATGGTCAGTGTGGAAATGTTTATGTATCATATATTATGTATCAAACATATTGGAAAGCAAGCTTAGCTGATAGTTTTGATACTACTATTAGTGTTCAATGTCCTAGAACATTCAGTGGTCAAGTCTTCTGTATCCAGTATGCAGTTATAGGATCTGTGAGTGTTTATATTTGATACCATAAGTAGTCAGCTCTACCATAAAGTGCCTAAAGTCTGGATTTATAATTGCATCATTAATTACACATTAAATATGATATAATGTTTAGGAGCTTGCTGTACATGTATTCCTACATTGGTTATCATCACTTTTAAATTGTAAATATCTAGATGCAAGTAGGAGTGTTTTATTGATCTCAGGGACTTCCCTGATGCAGGTTTCTTGTGTCCCTGATGCGATATTCAGCTGAGGGATGCGCATTGAGAGTGACCACCACATCCTTGGAACACTTCCGACTCGGAATTTGCCCTTCGCATTTTCTGTGTGGGGCCCCCAAAAATCCCTAGGGACCCCTAAAATGTTGGAGATGGGAGTCCAGGGGACCCTCAGTTGAAAAATCATAGGGAAAATTTTAGCTCCGTTTGTGTCAGGCACTGGTAAATCTTCAGCAGAAAGACTGTACATACTAATTAACCACTAATTAAATCTGTGACCATGTTCTAAACTCATCAAATAAATTTCATTTACACACTAATACAACCGAAAAACTACAAGATCTACAATTTTAGTCCTTACATTGATTTTACTCCTTTGTATAAAGACAAGAAACATGCGTCATGATGAGTAATTGTTTGTCATGTTGCGTTTGGAGGGGTAAAATGGAACAGCCAAACATGTTTTATTGTTGAACAATGCACATGTAAATTTCCTAGTTGTTTAAATTGGCGATGTTATTGTTCATGCGAAATTATAAGTCACTGAATAGAAAATATCTTGATTAATTTGATGTTAATTTAGAATTCCTCCATATTGGATATGTTTATCATTGCCTTCTGATATTTTTACTTGAAAATTGTACAACTAAGAATGATACATTTGAGATATAATCCCAGTTTCAGATTATTATTGCAGAGTTATACTGGTATTAATTTGCAAAAAGGATGTCAATGTTTAGTTTGAAGATGAAATCATTTACTGGTATATATGTTTTTATAAGCTAACCCTGACATATAAGCAGGAATTTAATGTTTGTTATTTCACTGGAATAAATTAATTTATAATTCCAGGTAATTGAGCCTCATCCAGAAACTGACTCTACATTGTTACAGTACTTGAGGAGAAAATGTATCCTTTCTATAAGCGTGTATTCTTTATTTAAGAAGGTTTTAGCCAGCTAGCTTCCAGTCAGGCTGGATAATAAGATAAGATTTCAACTGCAGTAATGGGTATGTTTAAATCTTAAAACAGGTAGGGAAGGGGGGGGGGGGGGTTGTGATGGGATGTATAAATCTCCTTGAGATAGACTGGGGTTTTTGGGGGTGGGCCCCTCTGATATCAATGCTTGTGATAACTAAGTTTTACTGTGTCTGTTCCTATAAACCTCAATGAAAAAATCATTGTTTTAGAATAATTATTTAGATTGCACAGCTGTCAACTAACCATTGATTGTTTGATCAAATTGCTTGTGTTGTATTTGCTGTTTGGTTTATTTACTGTGAAATTTGTCTTCTTTATTTTTTAAGCCTGTTTTCATATATCAGCAGGATGTTAACCTTATTGATTTTCCTGGATTCTGTACCAGTACTAACCTTGTTCTCCGCAAGTACTGCCAACTTTGCCTCATGAATGTTCGAGGACAAATAGCTGTAGACACAATGTCTTGAATAAAATCTTCAACAAGAAAACATGTCGCCTCTAGTGATCGAACTCACAAACCCAGTGTCCGGAGACCTACATAAAAATCTAACCAGGAGTTCAAGGAGAGATATTTTTCTACATTTTGAGAAGGGTACTGGTACTAAACGAATTGGGGAAAATAGTGTTGTTTTTGTCGGAAATTGGGAATTTTTACGCTATAATGTGGACCACAGTTTTGTATTCTCTTTTATCTCATTAACTCACAAGTATGTAATATAATGGATTGAAAATCAGTCATTTAACTTTTTACAGAACTATTTTACAAAGGGTCATGATTACAGAAACAGGTGTGTTTGATTAACATTACTGAAAAACTATCCTAGAATTAATCTTGTAAAAAAATCCCTGTTGTTACTAAAATAATATACTTTGACTTTAATGATTATGATTACATTGTACTGATAATATTTCTTCAGATTAATTTATCATATTTGTGTTCACAAGAATGTTATCAAGTTTTAAAATTATGTTACCTTGACAACAGTTATTCAGTGTTATTACCTGGAACAAAAGAAGGGTGTGGCCATGGAGGTTGTGGATCATGTACTGTAATGGTCTCCAAATTTCTACCTGATGTGGATAAAGTCATGTATCCTTTTGTTTGAAAACTATTTTACTGGTATGCAATTTTAAGGGCCAGTGTAAATGATGTCATTGATTCAAAGGGTGGTTAGGAAGGGGGTAGGATTTGTTTTGAATGGTATGGAGGGAGATTTTTTATTCACCGTCATGGAATTACCACAATCTTTTTTTTATTGTTATTTGTTTTATTTAACTTGCAGTGTTAGCATTTAACAGATGATTACGCTCATATATCATATATGTTTCAGTTAGTAATACGCTTTAAGGGTCTTTAAAATAATTTAAATTGTCAGTTGTATTGTATAACAATTTTAGTATTATAAATTTCTAATTGATAAAAGTAAAAGCATTGATTGGTGGACTCCGTGATGCTGTATATATTTATCTCATTATTCATTTCAATAGCAAACAATCATCATGAAATATGTGATGCACATTTACGTTATGCTAATATATTCAGTGTATGATAAGGATTTAATCTAAGGGGACTGGCATACTGTAGGAACCATGTTCAAGTGTTCAAGAAACATGGATGAGCTGCTTTATGACAATGTTGGTGCTAATGGCAAATATTACTAAATTTGTTGTACAATATTAAATGTTTTATATTTCTTCTTAAATATTTATCAGACATTATACAGTGAATGCGTGTTTGTTCCCTTTATGTGCTGTACATGGTTTAGCCATTACGACAGTGGAAGGTGTAGGCAACCCAAACACTGGACTTCATGATGTTCAGGTATCATATACTTATTACTTTATGTCTATTTGCTAAATTTAGCCACTCTTTAAATTCAGTATTGAAGTCAACACTATATAGTGGACATGCTTGAATATTCATAAGAATCTGTTAAGTTGTTATCAATGGGATTAAAACAGTGGTTATAACCTGGGGTTATTCAAGGTCAAGAAGTAGTTCTTAATTTAGAAAATGAACAATGTTCAACACTCTCCATTCTAAATAGTCTGTCAAATATTCAAGTTATTTGTCCAGAATGCTTGGCATACAAATATTATCTTATTAAATACATTGGTAATAAACTCTTTATTTTTAGTTGTTTCATATTCAGAGTAAAAATGCACTGTAAGGCCATCCTTAAAAAAATGTTGGTTTAGGGTTGCTTGACCCAAACTTTGACAGTGAGTAAGTAGGTAGGCATTTTTTGTTAACATTATATGCTTCTACTGACAATGAAAACCTGGAATATGGAACAAAAGACATTTTATTGTCCAAATCACTGAAAAAATTGTGGTAGGGAATTTTAAATGAGTGGGTCACATAACTGCAAACCAACACTTCTTTTAGGAATGCCTTAATTGATTATTAATTGTTTGTATTTGATGTTAGAAACGTATGGTGAAGAGTCATGCTCTACAATGTGGTTTCTGTACACCTGGATTTATTATGTCAGCTTTTGCTTTGCTGAGGAACAATCCATGTCCCTCTAGGGATGAAGTTGAAAAGGCTTTTGAAGGTCTGTAAATTATATTTTTGAGACGTTATTTCACTTTCATGCTATTGATTTGGAAAAGAATTAAAATTATAAAACAGTTAACAGATCACATCGTTTATCATTTGATTTGTAATGCTCTATTATACAGTTTTGTTTCATGTAAATGTTTCTTTGTGAATTGTTGAGCTTGCAACCAGCAGATGTCAAATGATATACTACCAGCTTTCATTAAATTCAGAAATTTATCAATTATTCAAGTCTAACGAGGAGCTGGAGGGATTCATACATTTTCAAGTAACTCCAAGTAATCATGATAGTTTTAACCATCAAGTATAGCATTATTTAGTCTCTGAGCTCACTGTCTACACATTTATTTAAGGAAATCTATGTAGGTGTACTGGATACAGACCTATTTTGAAGGCATTTGACTCTTTAACTAAGGTAAGTTTCAAATTGTTATTCCTATATACTGATTAAATTAAAGTTGCTTTGCAAATTAATAAAAGTAAATAATAGTTATATGGCATCAAAGATTGTCAGCTTCACACAAAACTGTAATTAATAACTTAACAACAAAAAACACCACCACACTGTATACAGTACTCAAATGAAAGAGACATTACAAAACTGTACCCAGTACACAAACAACACAAACCTTTACATAGTACTTGAGCAACACGGATATTATAAAACTATGCACATTACACAAACAACACAACACTGCATAGTGCACAAACAATGCAGACATTATAAAACTGAACACAGTACACAAACAAAATGGCACTGTACATAATACACCAACAACACAGATATTATAGAACTGTACACAAACTTGTAACAGTACATAGTACGCAAACAACACAGACATTATATAACTGTACACTAACTTGGAACAGTACATAGTACACAAACATCACAGACATTATAAAACTGACATTAATCTCTCCATTTTTTTACCAAATCACAGAATTTTTTGACCACTGACATAACCCACTATACGGTACGTCATTATAAACATTTGCTTGTTCAGATAGTTTATGAGACCATAACCACTCAACCTCAGAGGCCCCTTATGATTGGTGTTTTATTTATATTTTTTAAGGAAGGATGTCCTTTAGGAGAGCAATGTTGCAAGAAGTCTCAAAGCACAGACACAAGTGTTAAGGTACTGACCTCATTGTTTTTGTTTATATGAAATATGGATAATGTATTAAAGCTGTCACAGACAAATGATATTGTTCACAGGAATATGAATAAAATATTCAATGAAACTCTTTAGGATAAGTATGAATGTGTTTTTTATCTGCGGTGAACTTTTCAGAAGAAATAATCACATCCTAATTTTATAATATTATGAAAATCTTAAGACACAAACCATGCTGTTTGTCATTTATATTTCATAAATGAAAATGTTTAAATTGACTTTAAATTCTGTTCTTTCATCATTTTACAGGAGGATCTGATAGAGACAAACACATCATCAAATCTTGATTCTACACAGGTCCCTATCTTCCCGCCAGAATTACGAGTGAGTTTTTTGTATGATCAGTACAATTTTATACTCTCATTATGTAAGTCATAACTACGTACAGTCAGTACTATTTTCTGTTTTTACCTGTTCGTGATCTATTTGATAACATTATTGAGCTTATCGGTAGATATAGGGCCTGGTAATGTTGTATCTATAGAATTTTAAACAATGAACAATTCTCTCTAAATATTAATATTTTATTACTGTCCTTTCAGACCAACGAGCAGTACAGGAAGTCGGCATACTTCAAGGGCACCACATGGACCTGGATGGCACCAACAAGTGTACAAGAGTTACTGGAACTCAAATCCAAATATCCGCTGGCTCCTGTGATAATGGGAAACTCAACAGCAGGTTGAAATTACTTCTAGCTGTTCATTAATAGCATTATCTATAGGGAGTGGTGAATACAACAGTAGTGTTACAGTCAAACAAGGACTACCCAGTGGTCTTTATTTGGCGGTCATTTTGATCTAATTAATTGATGATGATTTTTCAAAGAATGGTCTTTATTCACAGGGAGGCCTTTATTCGGAAGTGGCCGCAAACACAGGTTAGACTGTATTGAATTAGCTTTATTCATGTCATATCGAATTTTCTATTTTGTCTAATGACTGAATTGACTGTTTAATTGACTATGAATGATTTCATTGAGAGATGATGCAGTGAATTGCTTTTGCAGGAACATTTAATACTAGTTGATAACTGGCGAACACAAGTAAAGTCAGGTTACTGCTGTATATATGTGTACATATGCATGGTGTTTGACGTTTATCAGCATTTGTGATATTCTTTTTAATTTTCTTGTCTGTTTTTTGGTAGCATTGTCAATCAAGTTAGGGAAGTTTAATGCATCACCTGTGCTCTTGTATGGTGGTAATTTACCAGGAATGAAAACTGCTGTTGTTGATGATGATGGTGTTGATTTTGGGGCTGCTGTCACTCTCTCTGAACTGAAGGAAAAACTCTCTAAAGTGGAGAAAGAAATTGGTGGTTAGTTATTCAAAAATGTTCTTTTGCATATTGATCATTTTTAGATTTTATGGAAGTGATCAAAAGAATATATTAATTTATTTATATTTATTTTCATATGATTCGTTGTGTTCCTGACTCTTAAATGATTCTGATATGAAATGTATATGCTGTACTGGACAGATTTAATGCAGTTTGTGACTGTAAAATAGGTACTATAATAAGTCGTCTATTGTCATATTTATATCATTTCATCATTACTATTTATTTTATGTGTCGTTGGGCTTGCCAAATCATAAGGGGTCTCCATGGTTTAGTGGTTATGGTCTCTGTAGTGGGATATTATGTTCCATTATTATTGCACCAGATGCTGTTGATTAAAATTTTAACTGTAGAAAGGGATACTAGTATAAAGAGTGTATTGAAATGATATATATTATTGTGTTACCCATGTCTAAGCATGTGTGTGTGTTTGTGAAAAATTATGACTTTATTATCAGTAGTTGGATTATGAGAATACTGGGCAAGATTGATCATGATGATAGTTTGTGACATGAATATGTCCCCAGCTCATACATCAAGGTCACCATGCCCCATTGAACATTGGGCATATTTACTATTCAAGTATACAGATGAGATGCACCATCTTTAAATTATATACCTTACGTAGTGGAGACATACATGTACTATGTGCATATAGCAATAGTTCTGTTATTATGCACCTTGGGCAACTAAAATTTTGGATTATAGTCTATAACATATCTAAGTATCAAAATATAGAAAAAACTCATTTTTGAACAATTTATTTGGGACCATTTTGTTATGGCTCGTCACATATGTACATAGTTATACATATATAACTGACATAACTGTATACTTCTTGTCTTGATTGTATGATGGATATGTTTACATTACAGCAAATAACAGAGGACACATTGATAGTATCAATGATATGATAGACAGGTACGGAGCTGATCAAATAAGGAATGTTGCGGTGAGTGTTGACATCAACCATTGATAAAATTTTTATGCATTATGCACCCCTAAAATTTTAACAGAAATGTTGAATTATGCAAGGTTTTTATAATTAGTTCCTGCTAAAATGAATCTGGAGTTTTGGGGTCTCATCCTCATTGAGTACTACTGTATAATTTTCTAGAACCAGGGCTTTCATTTGACCCTTAAAACAACATTTTGACTCTGGAAATCAGTGAAATATAGCTTTTGACTCTCGAGAATTTAATCCTAAGGATCAAATTTACAATAAAATTAGAAGGAAATTTTATTGACTCTTGAGTTATCATCAGTCAAGTGTCATTTTTGACCCTCACCTTTTGACGTCTAGAGAAAACTCTGTTGAACTGACATCCGTCTTCTAGTATTTTCTTGACTTATCATAATTTACAAGTTCTTCATTGTTTTTTGCTTGCTGATGATGTATAGTTTGAATGGATCAAATAATATGTGATGTTCACATTATTCAGACACTGAGTGGCAGTATTTTGTGTGGAAGATCCAACTCAGATGTTTTGACATTATTTACAGCTCTGAAAGCATCTGTATGTCTCGCCAGCGGTAATATTCTTACACAACATTTTTTAAATCATCCTGTGAAAAAATTGTTAAATAAAATCAAAGATACTATTTTTAGATTTATTTTTAAATGGCCAATGGTTATTTTCTTGTTAAGTTTAACCATTGCATGTCTGATGAAATGTATTAGAGTATTATGTATATTGTAACTGATATGATTGCAACCTTTACAATTAATTTTTTTTAATACAAATATAACTTTAATTTCTTTCATATTTTGTCTTCAAACTTGGAGTATAAGTACCTTTGGTCATTCAGAAAGGTAAAACATTGAGCTTGATCATAAATAACATTGGCCGTTCAGAAAGGTAAAACGTTTACCTTGATCATAAATGAAATTGGCCATTCAGAAAGGTAAAGCCTTTACCTTGATCGTAAATGACATTGGTCATTCAGAAAGGTAAGCCTTGACCTTGATCATAAATGACATTGGTCATTCAAATAGGTACAACCTTAACATTGATCATAAATGACATTTGGCCATTCAGAATGGTAAAACTTTGACCTTGATCATAAATGACATTGGCCATTCAGAAAGGTAAAGCTTTGACCTTGATCATAAATGACATTGAGCATTCAGAAAGGTAAGCATTGACCTTGATCATAAATGACCTTGACCATTAGGAGAAGTAAAACTTTGACCTTGTTCATTGTCTCAGACAATTTGTTTGAGATTACTTATTTTGTTCTTTTTTCAGTGGATGGTGAAAGAAAGATAGCCATTGAGGATATCAGTCTAAAAAATGGTGAAGTTATAAAATCAGTATTTATACCTCATCCACAGAAGGTATGACCATTAGAAGCATTTTATCATTTCTAGTTATTTATATTTTACTGTACTATTGTTATATGGAAGCATGTTATTGTTTAAATTATATTGTTGATCAAATGCTTATTAAATAATACTCAACAGGATACACGCTGTGCATTTTATAAGCAGTCAGACAGACCAACGTTTTCACTCGCTAACGTTAACTGTGGGATTGTATCTAAATTATCTGATGATGGAACTATCAACAGCTTAAGGTACATGACACTTCTGTTTTTTTTAAAAAATCAATTTTAGAATTGCTCCATAGATAACATAAAAGTTCTGATTTCTTTAAAGCAGACTGATTGTTTTTTCTTTAGTTTTCATCATTAATTATAGCAGAAATATACATAACATTACTTCATAGAAATCACTTATAAAATATAAACATTAGCCAATTTCTTTAGCATATGAAAGAGCTGTAGTGTGTCCTAGAGCTTGTTAAATTCAAATCCCATTTTCTTTTCAACATAATTAATGGATAAATCTTTATCGTTTGATTCTATAGTTTTTGCATGTTATTCATCTCACAGAATTTGTGTTGGTGGTGTTGTTGAAAAGCCAGTTCTTATGATGAAGACGGCAGATTTTGCTGTTGGGAGGTAAATTTTGCAATGGTTCTTTTAGTAAAAGTGTCCATGGCTATAATTCACAGATTATTTACATAAGTGTTGTCACTGATTATTCTATGTACAACAAAACCTCAATTTACGCTCAACTGGATATAATGACTTCCTTAATACAACAACTCCTCAATTTTTATATATATATTTCTTTGATATATAACTTGATAATCAGATCACCTCAATAGTTTGACTACCGTTTTCAGGTCCAAGTGGTGGTCTTGATATCAAGACTTTACTGTACATTGTTTGTTTACTATCTAACATATTTTCAGATATCTGGGCTCATCCTATGGCTGTTTTCGTTGATGAAGTTGAATGCAATGTCATTTGATGATGATTGATAATTCATTCAATTTTATTTTTAAGGAAGTGGGATAGTTCCTTTGTAAATGATGTCATTTCAAGCGTGTTTCAAGATTTGCAGACCCTTGGATGTAAGCCAGCCGATTCTAAATTCAAAATGGACGTTGTTTCTGCATTCCTCTTTAAGTTTTACAATTTTGTGAATGAAAATAAGGTAAGGCTTATGACACTATTTATGCTTTTATGTCTAGTGACAGTACAGATTGTAGATTTCTAATGTTGTTTCATAAGTAAAAAATAAAATTTGCTTCCTAGAAAGCAGTTTTCCATTTGTTATGTTAATTAAGTCCGTCAATTTCACATCTGATCACTAAGGGAGTCATTTTACCTAAGGTTATTCAGTCATACTTTTGACGAGTATTTATGGAGTACTATGGACTTACAGAGATAGAATTATTATAATTAATTGTTGACTTTGATATCAATCATCTCTAAAAGTGAAATGGTGTTTAATTACTTACAGGGTAAATCAAGTAGTAGTGATTTGTCTTCAATTAAGATAGAACCTTGTGTTGCCACTCAGTTCTATGATCCTTGTACAGAACCAGACCAACCTGAGTCTGACGCTGTAGGTAGACCAGTACCTAATGTATCATCTGAAGCTGTTGTGTCCGGAGAGGCTGTGTATATGGATGATATGCCTAAATTAGATGGTACAATTTTATGTTTGCCATTAATATAAAACATTCTTCATTCCAATTATTGTATTTAAACTTGGTATTAATTAGTATATTTGTTATTTAAGCAAGTTAGTAAATATTTTATCATGAATTTTTTTAGACCATCTTTGAAGTGTTCGTGTGAAAGTTACTGGTACATGTATGTCTTTCTTGAATTTGAATGATTGGTTCATTTGTATGCACCACAGACGCATGAAACCTTTTTTGTAAATACATCTTTTGCATATTTTATTCAATATCTGGATTTTCTAACAATTCAATTTAGGTGAACTTTTCTTGTGTTTTGTAATGAGTCGACGAGCTCATGCTAAAATCTTGAAGATAGATCCAAGCGCTGCCCTCAAATTGGATGGTGTTCATGGCTATGTTGACTATAAAGATGTACCAGGCAAGAATACTTGGAATGGTGAAGAGGTATTTGCATCTAAAGAGGTAAATATCCTGAGAACTTTGTGTAATGTTACCTTAAACCGATTTTCAATGTTATTGGTGTACAGTATAATCCCTGAAAACCAGACCGCTTCTAGACAGGGCCAAAAGTCTGGTTTTCTGAGAATTCCGGTGTTCTGAGAACTATTCATTCTAGAAGAGAAAGAATGGGACTTTAAAAATCGTCCGAATTTCACAGAATTCCGGTTTTCAGAGAGTCCAGTTTACAGGGGTTATACTGTATTTATTTGTCTTTCCATCAATACCTGCCAGTACTGTTATGTCCAGATTCACTAAAATCTGTTCCAGGGATCGACACAATGCTTCATTATTAGTTGTATGTCAGTGAAATAGTATAGTGCAAAAGAACTACAACTCTAACGCACATCTGTTTATATTTACTGTATGTTTTAGGTATTTGGACATGTGCTACAAATCTATTTCCGTCAATACCCGTGACTAGTAGGGTTTGGGTTGATGGGTTGTCTGGCAGATTTCTTTGTTTTTTGTTTGTGCTTTTTTGTATTAAGTCTTCTTGTGTGCATTATGTCATGTTTGGATCATTTTTATATTTGTCATAAATCTGTGTAATTTTTTATTTTCAAGGCTCTCTATAGTAATGGTTTCTTCAGCACCAACAACTGTATAAAACATCCTACAACTGTATAAAACATTTATATTTAGTAATGAAACTCTCATAAATCACTGTTTGTGTGCTCAGGTGTTATCAATGGGTCAACCAATAGCTGCTATACTAGCAGTGACCAGAGAATTGGCCAGAAAAGCGTCTTACATGGTTCATGTGGAGTATGAAGATCTTCCTGCCATTCTAACTATTGAGGTAATGACTTTATCTTCACGATTGCTTAAATCTTGTCGTAAAAAATAAACTTCTTGTTGTTTCTTACTTTAAATGCTGAACCCATGTTATGAAGGGTGTAATAGTGTAGTGAATGAAATGTAACAACTATTTCTACAGTTTAGTCCAAAGAATATGGTATCGAATTATAAATATTTTGATTTCTTTCTTTAACAAGGAATCTATGCTTTTAAATAATAATAGTTTAAAACAAATAAGCAACTTATAATTTGTTTGGTGCTAGAAAAGAATAAACTATATAATATTTTAGTGGCAAGCTTTGTTATGACATGAAATTTCTTTCGTATATTTGTGTCAATACATTTAGCATCCATGGAACATTTAAATGTAACCCATTTAAATAAGATCATTTGCTGTTTTATGTATATTTTCTAAGAAATATCACATACCCAGGTACAATTTTACATTTCTTACTGCTGTTTCACTCCATACTGGTATTTCTGTAATCTAACTTACCTCTCATGTATACGTTCTGTGACAAGTCATGTATTTAATATTTGTATTAATTTTAACATTGGATGATTGGCTACTTTGTGTTCTAATGATAAAGTGGTCATATGTTTGCAGGGTACATTATTTTTGGAATATTTGGGTCTAATGAACTGATTCATTGACTAGATGTTCATATAGTACATGTGTATTACATGTGTATGACATAAGGTAAATAGTAAACATTTTTAATAGTAAGTACTATGCTTACCAGTTCCTTGCCTACTGGTTAGTACTGGTTAGTATACAGTCCAGAAAAACTGGTTAGGTGAACCAGTCACCATATATAAGTGAAAATTATTGAAAAATGGCAATAAACCACAGTGAGAATTTTGGAATATGTTATTATATTTTTCACATTACAGGATGCAGTAGCAGCCAACTCCTTATTTGGAAATCCATCTGTTTTAGAAGAAGGGGACATTGAAAAGGGATTCCAGGAATCAGAGCATATTGTATCAGGTAATTTGATTTAATATCAGTAGCTAAGAGCAAGTCAGCAAAGTTTTTTGTATTGAAAACCAAATGGTAAAATAACTTCATTTATTTGTATCATCTAGATACACTTTTCGGTTATTTTTATCCTCACTGAAAGGTAAGAGAGATACAGTAATGGTAAGTGTGTATCCACTGTTCAAGCATACGTCTGTTTGTGCAGAATGTTTGTCCAGAGCATAGCTTCAAAATTATTTAAGATATTTATTTATTTGAAACTTGAAACAAAGAACTGCAGGGCACAATAATCATAACTCTGTAACATCTGTTTTTGAGTTATTCGCTTTTATTTAAATGAAATAATAAATTTTCTGCTGACCGTTATTCTGAAACCCTATTTACTTGAAGTTTAAATTAAAATTAGGGGGCAATGAGATGTAGTTCAGAGTTCCATAATCCTACCTAGGCCAAAAAATAGGGGTTTTTCCAGTTACCCAACTGACCCATCTTTTACCTGTTGACTCATAAGTTTTTATGGCATCCGAATCTTAGTGCTATATTGTAATTTTCACAATAGTGTTGCCGATAAGAAAAAATCCCTACCTACCAACCGATATTTTTTGGCATGTCACCAGAAACAAAACCTTTTTTGTTTATACAATTTTTTTAGTGATTGCCCTTTCTTTAATTTGAAAGATAAACAGTTATTATACTTGTATGAAATTTAGAAGAATTCCCAATTTTTCAGTTGCTTTTCTGCATGGGGGATTAGCCAAGTCAATCTGGTCTGGCTCTTGTTTATGTTTGATGTTCCTGATAAAAAGTGATCTTTGATATATTTTCATTTATGATATATTTATACATAACTAATCATTCAAACTTATTACAGAATTGTTTCATAAAAAAAACTTTTTAATACAAAATATTCATATGCATTGAACGCTGATTTGCAGGAGAATACAGAACTGGTCATCAGGAACATTTTTATATGGAGACACATGCCGCTTATGCCATCCCAAAAAATGAAAATAATGAGATGGAAGTCTATTGTGCGGCCCAGGGTCCTTTGCTTGCACAGGTATGAAAAACCCCAATTTCTGTACTGTGCAATATTTGTGTTTTTTTCTCATAATCAAATAATTTCTTGAGGAATCTTATACATAAGCAAGACGAATCTCATAGCATGTTCCTATTTTTATTGCTACTAGAATGCTAAGTCATTCAAAACATAGAAGGAAAAAATAATAATATCATTTTTAATGGTAGGAAGCATTATGTAGCGTCCTGGGCCTTCCACAGCATAAAGTCAATGTGAAGGTCAGACGGCTTGGTGGAGGATTTGGCGGGAAAGACGTAAGAAACCAACTGATAAGTACTCCTGTAGCTGTGGCGGCTTACAAGTATGATCTTATATTGAATACCTGTTTATTGTTACATATAGAGATCCACCATATATGACTGAAAAATTTATGGAAAACAATGCTAAACCCAATGAACAATTAGGGATTCCATGAAGCTTAGAGCAATCCATGATTACTCTGCACTGATTAATTACAAACTTCTGTTATTTATTCCTTGGCTAATATACCTCATAATCAGCTCTTCATCTTGTATTTATTTATATCCTGATGAGGTGTAATATTAAACCCCTATGACAACAGAACAACAAGAGTTGGGAAATGCTAGTCTAGCAATAATATCGCCCACTTTATTATTACAAAATATATTTGAAATATTTGGACAAAAACATTCTGTCTTTAGGTAAATTATGTGGG
This sequence comes from Lutraria rhynchaena, assembly GCA_008271625.1. Taxonomy (NCBI): domain Eukaryota; kingdom Metazoa; phylum Mollusca; class Bivalvia; order Venerida; family Mactridae; genus Lutraria; species Lutraria rhynchaena. The sequence continues at coordinate 1,524,761 of VIBL01000056.1, read as the reverse complement.
AGAGTCAAAAGAGTTTAAACAATCCAAAGTTTCAGTGTCTTAGTTAAAAAATTAAAAGTTGGCGTTTTTATGCAGGTATAAGTGTCCTGTCCGATGTGTGTTACCAAGAGAGATTGACATGGAAATTTCCGGAAAACGTCATCCTTTTCTAAGCAAATACAAGGTACATGAATATACTAAGTGCCACTGAATGAGTAATTGTATGATTAAAAGTTTTCTTGAGGTTTCTTAAACCTGGTTTTCCTCAGGTCGGGAGCCTACTGGCTTTTATTGTTCCCGCGACAGAGTTTAAAATTTCCGTTTTTTTTTAAATTTTCAACTTTCACCCATGTAATTGTATGTCTTAGTCCTAAAACCAAATGTTTGTTGATTAAAATACATTATTCATTTGATTGAACACTTTTCTATATTGTCAATTGTTTGCTATAAATCTTTATAAAGCCAAATAATGGTTCATTTGATTGTAACAATGCAATTTTAAACCTTTGCCTCATAAGCATATTTTGGAAGCTTCCAAATTCAAAGTAATTGTACAAACCATGAATTTATTAAAGAAAAATGGGTTATTTCTCTCTGACAGAGTGGAAAACATTGTGGCAAAATAAGCCATTACTAATTACAAGCAGTGGCTTCTTTTGCCACAATGATTTCAAAAGTCCTCTGCTTCAGATGCGGGGAAATGCGGTATTATGAGGAAAGGGGTTAAACGTTTTAATTATTTCAGCTGCAAGTAATAGTACTAAATGGTTGTATATTGTAGGTTGGATTCACTAACGATGGAAAGATCAAAGCTTTAGACTTAAAGATGTACAGCTTAGGTGGATATAGTGTGGATAATTCTATCTATGTGAGTTAGATATTCATGAAAGTATTTATTAGGTTTTAAGGCTATTCCTTTGACAAAGATTTGTGTCTTCCCCAATAATTTTATGAGACGGAACAAACTTGTGGTAAATGTTTGATGATTTCTGTTATCGTCCTTAATAAAACATATTTTTGTTTAATCATGAGGAATTGATCATGTTGATACATTTTTCAGTCAATTTTATCTTCACCAAAAGGTAGGGGAATTTGGTGATGATCTCCTCTGTGGGTCTGTCCAAACTTACTGTATATGATCTTTTAATAATAATTCTGTTTTTTTACTTTGTTCAATATTCTTATAAAGTTTTATTGTATTTTGATAAGGCTGGCTTTTATAGCTGTCCTGCATTTCATTAATCCCGCCCTTTTCTGTAGTTCTGTGCCATTTGCTAATGGTGCTGCTAATTAATGCCATTCACATTAGATTATGATTAACGTAGCGTAAGTGCCCATAAACGTAAAAAAGGCCAAAAAGACATTTTAAGTTACTAACAATAATTAAATATCACACTATCATACCATGCAACAAAAAAATCGATCCGAATATGCAAAAAAAATAGTGTTTTATCGCGATAAAAACTGCACCCCCATATCGACTCCACTTCATCAGCGAGAACGATCTAGGAGGCGGCGCTGTAAGGGGCTCCTTAAGGGCAAATTTGTATCAATCGATATTAAATTTGGTATCGCTTGCCTTATGTTAACATAAGTATTTAAAATTCGTCAGATTATCAATATCAAGCGGATTAAAATGGGAAATAAGAAAAATAAGGCTAAGCAAGGTGTTAGAGTGTACTCTAAAAGTAAAAAATGTAGTTTCAAATACAATTAAACTTGAGTTATAAAACTACAGTGTATTTAAATTGCCTGTAAATTAATACAGGAAGACTGAGTCAACGAAATTTTTTTTTGATATTTCATCGATGTAATCAATAAAATAAAGTTATTTCAATGTGAACTTTTATTGAGCAGCTCTGTACATTTTGGTAAAATATTGAAAGCTATCAAACAAACAATATGATGAAAAATAGTAACGTCTTTTGGACATCTTATTTTATTCTGTTATAAATCCTATTACCTTTTACAATAGTATGGTTTTAAATTATTACATTAACAGGCATTAAACATAAACACTTTTCTACAAATCAATCACATCTTAAGTTCTTATTTTTGCACTAAATGCATGGCTACCTTTCACTTCACTTATATAGTGCTTTCCACAGTAATTTTCAACTCGATTTCCCTATCAGCCATTTACCCCGTTGAGAGCCTCTCAGTTGACTTGAAATCTGATGTACTGTGTATTGCATCGGTACGATATATTACTATTTTGACAAATAATTCGTAATTAAACTCTTTAGAGTCATCAAAAATGGTGGGCGGTTTCACTTATTGATCCGCTAACGATGAACGAATTTGATTGGTTATCAAATTTTAATAGGCTGTATTAATTTATAGAATAATTGTTGATTACACGAGGTGATAATGATCTACCACTTTTATTGTTAATTTTAAAAACGCAGTAGGTGCTATTTTTGAACAAAGATTGCCGACTTATTTGAAGATGGATTTCAAAGCGGTTTTCGGTATTTTGTAGCGGAAATGCTTATCTAGAGAACCCTGTCTCAGAATATTGATATTTATATTCGTTTTTATCTTTGACGTATTATGTAATTGTCAGCGGGATTCTGGCGACGGAATTTCTTTAAAGTAAAATACCCATTGAACGGAGGACGTTATCAAAAATCTGAGACACGGTTCCTTGCATTATACCATGATCGTTATTGTAAGGCTAAATGTTGTAATATATCCTTATATACAGGGTAGTGATCGTTGTTCAAAAATATGAAGATTACGTGCGATATTGGCTTATAGAAGACCGACCAAGTACAATATTTGTTTCAAATCACTTGCAATAGTCTCTGTATAGTGGGTTTATTAATGTGTACAATTACAGTTGACTTTTTAAAACTATAAATTGGTGAAACTTGTTATCACCATATAGCCACTTACGCTACTTTAAGGTTATACTAATGTGTTATGAGATGCCTTAAGATGCTAAATTCAATGATGTTTATACTCTAGAGTGCATTTGTCTCTTCACCAAAGTGATTAATTGAATTAAGTAGAGACTTTGGTGAGATATACATTTCTGTATGATAATTTGACCGATGTATTACGTGGGATGTTATTTGTTATATATATAATACTTCTGAAGTATCATTACATTCAGATCACTGTATGCAGGATTTGTTTGACAATTTCTAGGTAATGCATGCATGCATGTATAACTTTGAGAGTGCTTATAAAGTGGAAAATGTGAAGTTTGAAGGTTATGTTTGTAACACGAATACACCGTCAAACACTTCGTTCCGAGGCTTTGGTACACCACCAGGGATATTAATGATTGAGGATGTTCTGTTTAATATTGCTTCAAGTCTTGGTGTGAGCCAAGAACAGGTAAACAAGATTTGTTTATTTCAATTTTAATGCATATTCATTCCTTGTTGCATGTTTTATATTCACATTTGATTAGGTCAGCAAAGATATTTGTTTTGTAAGGAACCTAATTTTCGAGGCTAACGTCGTGTTTCTAACTGAAAAGTCTAAGGTAAGGAAATATTTGTGGACAAATTGTACCTACACAGTACCAAAGATGTGTTCAGAAATTAGAAAGGTTTTGCTTTCTCTACCATGTGGTCAAGTAACTGGAAACAGCTATTTTTCTGTCACTGGGGCTCAACGCCGTTTTTCTACACTTTTTCCGTTATATACGGAAAACAATTAGAAAGCTTTTGCCTTCTCTGTCCTTTGGTCTAGTACTAGTAACTGGAAACACAGCCATTTTTTCTGGCATCAGTACTGTATATTAACATTTGTGATATGATGGGATCAGCTGGGAACTTGGAGGTTTGATTGGGCCTATGTTATTCAGCATTAAAATTGACCAATGGTTAAGCTGCATTTTGAGTCTGATTTTGTCCGGGCTCCAGTGGTGAGCTCAACTTAGTTGCCAAAATTTTCTACACTTTTTCCGTTATATACGGAAAACAATTAGAAAGCTTTTGCCTTCTCTGTCCTTTGGTCTAGTACTAGTAACTGGAAACACAGCCATTTTTTCTGGCATCAGTACTGTATATTAACATTTGTGATATGATGGGATCAGCTGGGAACTTGGAGGTTTGATTGGGCCTATGTTATTCAGCATTAAAATTGACCAATGGTTAAGCTGCATTTTGAGTCTGATTTTGTCCGGGCTCCAGTGGTGAGCTCAACTTAGTTGCCAAAATTTTATTGCATAGAATGCTTGACTTTAGCTTAAAAGTCTGGGTCCCATTGGGAGAACAAACTTTTATGTCAAGGTTGGTCTTGTCAAGGCTGTTATTTTAACCTGTTGCCTCATGAGCATATTTTGAACTATTCCAAATTTAAAGCTAATATACAAAACATCATTTTATTTAAAAAAAATGGATTATTTTTCTCTAACAGATTTGAAAACATTGTGGCAAAAGAAGCCATTGGTCTATCAGCAATGTGTTTTTTTGCTGCGGTGTTTTCGAAAGTTGTCTGCTTTAGGTTTGAGGAAATGCGGTATTATGAGGCGAAGTGTTAATATGCTTTGAGCAACAGCTTTTTACATCATCAAAAATGGTTTTCTGAATGGATTATCCTTAGTATTTAATTAAAACTCCAACTCATATATGAAAGCTTAAGGTCATAAGCTTTGGATGAGGTAGAATTCATGGCCTGTACATGTTGCCAATTTACATATGAATAATTATATCTCTGATTCAAGAGGGACACAGTTGACAATGGTACCAAATTATTCATCGATATTCATTGAAACATTGATTAAACACTTTTCAATAATTTTCTGCAAAAAAATAAAGACGGACACCACATCTGAGAAACTTTGTATTTGTAATTTTATTTTCACTGTAAGTTTCACAAAGTTTGAAGTATGCATCGAAATCATTTACAAAGATGATATGGAAATTTACCCAAGACTTTAGGGTGAGAGTTAGTGTAAATAATTCTTAGAATTTTGGTACAGAATCATTTTACATATCACTGTCGTAATCATTTAGATTCTAACTTAAGGTGAGGGAAGTCAATCTATACAAGGAAGGGGAAACAAATCCGTATGGAATTAAACTTGAGAACTGCACTGCTCGAGATACATGGAAACAATGTATGGAACAAAGCAAATATCAGGAACGTTTCATGGAAATCGAACGATTCAACAAGTATGATATAATTGCACATTTGTAATCTTGTAATTGAATTCACTTCAGACAGCGGAGGTTTGGCTGTAGTGGAATGTTATTTTTATAAAACCCAGCGCTGCAAATACTGACTAGTTTAATATATCTTGTCTTTCCGACACTGCATTTAACCTGTAACATTCGATTATTTGGCTGCATAAGGAGACTAGAATATTGACAATTTAAAAGGCTATATATGTGCGTTCACATGAACAGTTACAACAATTTGTTTATTCCATTTGAAAAGTGATTTAGTTTAGCTTTGTTTATTCACAACTATCGCACCTCCCTTATCCAAACCATTCTAATATGGAATCCTCGCTAAACCAAACACGTCAGCTATTATGTAATTAATTATATGTATTATTAAATGTATTTTCTAGGTAACCAGATAATGGACTGATATTAACTGTTAAAATTCACAAATAGAAATGCTTACATCACCAAGTGTGAAAACTTTCTAATCTGAAAAACTCTCTATTCTGAACTTGTCAACAGAGAAAAGAATGAGATCAGAAATACAAATTAAGCTTACATCAATTCATCTCTGAAGATCTCACATACAGAACAGTCGCACTCAAGCAAAAAGTCTAAAGGTATAAAAGTATCTGTCAGAATTGTATAAATGATATTTTTCTTCTAACTTCTTGTTTTTACTTCCAAACTGTCATCTTTAAATTATGTACGTTATATGAATTTCAGAGAAAATCGTTGGAAGAAAAAAGGAATTGCTATGACAACAGAAAAGTTTGGTGTCGGATTTGCTCCTAAATTTTGGAATCAGGTAACATTTTTTAGCCAGTTTTGCTATTCCTAGGTACAAACTTTTGTGTCATTAATTGCTCTATACATCATATATTTGTTTTGAAAATTTTGTAATTATTAGGTGATATATTATCTTTATTGTGTATCTACTGATGTATTATGTTATCAACATCTTATCAATTTGATGAAATATCTGATAGGGTGCGGCTTTGGTGAACATTTACAAAGATGGCACAGTGTTGGTTACACACGGTGGTGTAGAAATGGGACAAGGAATAAATACAAAGATGATACAGGTGGTGTTACTGATCGTTTTACTGGTTTATATGTTATGATGATATAATTATGTCTTGCTTAAACAACTTAAAATCCTTCATTTTCACCATTTATCAGCAATTAATGCCCCCAGCTGTACCAGTGGTTAGTTAATGATACACATGGTTCTAAAAATAGTAATTTGGCCCTATACCTGACTTTATTTGACTTGAAGGAAACAATTCAATAGTAAATATTAAAGGGAATTACGGTAAAACAGAAAAATATTGTCGTACAGTAGCCCTATATTGTCTGGCCCTTTAAGAGTAAGCCAACCAACCGACAAAAAATTGGGGTTTGGGATTTTTGCGTGCTGCATATTAACACTTTGTAAAGGGTGACTATATATTTTGTTAATTACATGTTAGGTGGCATCAAGAGCACTTGGTGTTCCAATGGATATAATTTATACAAATGATACTTCATCGGAAAAGATTCCAAATACTACTATAACTGGTGGAAGTATGGGTACAGATGTGTACGCTCCAGCAGTGCAGGTAAGTTGTTGAAGTTGTCTCAAGATTTCACTATTAACTAATGTTGTCTAATTGCCTGATGACTTTTCGTTGTATTGTTTGATGTAATACATTTGTAGCTCAACGTGTGCATTCAAATCAGGTCATATGACTTATTTAAAGAATTTATTAATACTGTAATAATAAAAGGCTTTATTTATAGAGGCTACATATTTAGGTTTCCCCCATTTTCCATGTGGACCTCTAAACATACCTGAATATGATGATACAAAATTACAATGTACAAAATATTCTATATACAAAATATAAGGCTGTGAATGGACAGTTTCAGTATTACAAAAACCTAAGTGTTGTAAGTATCTATTATGAGTTATTGTTAATCATGGCAGTTGTATGCTTCACTGTTAGCCCAAGGGTCAAGTTTACTAATATTAAAGGATAAGAGATTTCATAGATGTTCAGAATAGGCAAAATAATAGTCTATGGTTACACACCTAACCCTACATCACTGTGGTTACCTAACTGACCCTATATTACTATGGTTACCTGACTAAACCTACACCACTACAGCTACCTGACTGACCCTACATCACTATGATTACCCGACTGACCCTACATTGCTATGATTACCTGACTGACACTACATTACGGTTACCAGACTATTTTTCAAAATCCAAGGCATAAAAATATTTGGGGACAAACGACACCTACAAATCGCAAAAGGTATGTTTAGAAAAAAATTGAAAAAGAATTTTTTGCAACCTGCTTATCGTATTTTTTGTCAAGTAACTGTAAGCATGGCTACTTTTTCTCTGGCCTTAGTAGTAACTAAAGTTTTTTTTCCATAGGATGCTTGCAATAAACTCAAGGAAAGATTGGAACCTTTACAGAAGCAGAATCCAGATTTACCATGGAAAGCTCTGGTTTGTAAACTTACATTCGATCTTGTTTGATGTGGTTCAAGCATTATTAAAAAGTAATGGTGGTCGTGATTTTCTGATCATTCATTGTTCAATGAAAGACTAGTATTAAACATACCGTTGTTGAGCAACAAATGAATAGTTGAGCAACAAATGAATAGTTCACATTTATAATCCTTCAAACTGCAAAGTGGGTGGGGCAAGAATTTTTGTCACTTGATCTACCTTTGCGTACAAAAATGAAAGAAATACTGATCATATTAAAAAGTGTTTTCTGTAATTTAGTTAACAAATAGAAAATTCAAAACTTATGCAGATACTCCTCTCTTGTTCCACTGAAGTCCTAATTTAGACAATACTCCTATTAATCTACAGAATATTACAATGTTTTAGGTTAAGCGTGCATATTTAGAGAGAGTCCAGCTTTTCGCTACAGGCTTTTCGAGGTAAGTCTTGCATAATTTGTCAATATTCATAGTCATAACAAACACTTGTTTTCATCTCGAAATACTAGGATAAATATTATTTACACTCTTATAAAATTCCTCAGGCCGGAATAAAGTCATTTTTGCTGCTACCTGACTGACAATATTGTTTTGAGCCGACTGTTGCATTTCTGAATGAAAAATCCAGAGTATAAACATATTTTTTCTAGCCTTTTCAGAACAGATAAACATGTCCAAAAGTTCATAGTTCATGGTTATTTAGGGTTAACATATGAGATCCAGCACTATCATTGTATGTTGAAATTACTCGGCACGTACCCAAGCTAAATTGAAGTGGATTCAAGAATATGATATGTTCTGAAAGTAGCTAGTTTAACCGCTTCTCAGTCAAGATTTTATTGATTTTAATTTCTTATTAAAGCCATTTTACTGTCCCTATGTAATTTATATTACATGTTATTTTACTTTTTATTTTTTATTAACATGATGTGGATTCAACTGTGTGCTTGCGTATAGGCCGTTACGCGCCTGTTTGTGGTCAAATTTTGCATTGGTTTATTCTGTTTCTGACGGGATTTAGCCTTCCTACCAACCAATCTTTTTATCTACATCTTGATATTTGTAACTTGTATGGGACTCGTTGATTTAGTTGTTATGGTTTCTGATCAGTAATCACTAGCCCCGCACAGCTATGATTTCCAATCCCACCCATGGAAAGAGGCCAAATGGCCCTGACTGTTGGTGCAATGTTAAACCCAAGTGTATTTACCAAGTACTATGTACCACTTATGTGGGTATTTCATTTTGTCTGTATCATATCTTTGATGTTTAATAGACTACAGAAGGATTGTGATTGGGATGCTAGCAAACGTCAAGGCAGGCCGTATCAATATTATTCTTATGGCACAGCGTGTACAGAAGTTGAAATGGACGTTCTTACAGGAGAAAATCAGGTATATATTACAAGGATTTGGACATTTTTGTGTTTCACAGATGCTGTGATTAACTCAAGTTTGATGATGATGAATGCATTGTTTATATATATGGATTGAGTTATTCTTGAAAGGCAGTTTTCACAACCACTAAAGCTTATAAACATGTAGTTAGAATGCATGCACTTCTGCTTAGATTTTCAAAAAAACACTATTAGGTTTATCTGAGCCTCCCCTGAAACCAGAGAGTCAATTTCAATCAAACTTCACAGGATTGATCTTTAGATGGCCCTCGACAAATTTTCAAATGATTCCCCTGGGGTCAAAATTGGCCCCACCCCAAAGGATACTTGTTTGATATAGATTTTATTCAGAAAGCCTTTAAATATATTTTGGGCAAAACAGCATTGTCTGTGTTGCATTTTCTTGTGGTCCTCTACAGAGATTGTTTAAGTCATGTCCCTGAAGTTAAAACTAGTCCACCCCGAGGGTAACCTGTTTTAAATAGATTTATACAGGGAAAAGCTTTAAAAATATTCGTGGTCAAAAGCATATGACTTAGAGCTTAGTAATTTTGAATAGTGGTTTCTATATTTTGTTCTTATGTCAACTTTGGTTCTGTCCTTAGAGTCAGTTGTTAACCAAGATGTCTATCCGTCAGTTAATTCAGGTGAGCGATATAAAGGTCATCTATAAGAGCGATATAAATACATCAAAGATGTATATATAAGATTTGATCATAAGTTACACAACTGTTTGTCTGTATGTCTGACACTGTTAGTATTTGTTTATTGACATTTCAGGTGTTACAGTCTGATATTGTATTTGATGTTGGGAAAAGTTTGAATCCAGCTATTGATATTGGACAAATTGAAGGAGGTTTTGTTCAGGTACTGTATGTAATAATAATCCTCAAACTGGACAGTACATGGTGTAAAACAGTCATTTTTTATGTCGTTTGAATTCTGGGGTTACGTAGATGAATAATTAATGGAGGAAAATTGCTTAGTTTAGGTATGACTTTAGTAGGGGGCCTCCGTGGTTGAGTGGTTTTGGCCTAGCACTAGTAATCACTTGACCCTCACTGGTATCATATGTGAGGAGGTGCCAAGCAAGCTTACAGAAGGTTGATGGTTCCAAAATAAACAGGTGTATGCTGATGGGGTCTTCCTCCACCATTAAAGCTAGAAGTCAGCAAAAGGCCCTTGCTGTTGGTGCAACGTTAAACCCCAAAGAAACTTTAGTAGCTTACTTATTTTTTGTATTTTATACCTGTCTATTGAAAGTGAGCCAATGTTTTCTTCCTTTGTGGTTGTCTTAATACATGTCTTTTTGAAAAAAACTTTATTTGTTGCACGTTTAGTGAGTTAGTAGATTTTCTGATATGTTTGTAATGTGTATAGCGTAATTATAGACATTTCTGTGTGGTCAAACTTCTTTATATCTGTAGACCTCATATGTGAGAGAGAAAATATATGAGCAATATGTTTCATAATGGACTCAGTATGATATTCTAGGGGCTTGGTATGGTGACTACAGAGGATATAGATGTGGATTCTACTGGAAAGATGCAGAATTGTAGCCCATTGAGCTATAAGATACCAAATGTTAGAAGTATACCACGAAAGTTCAATGTTACACTCCTGAAGAATCATAATTTCACAGTTAACGCGTATTCATCAAAGGTATGACATTTCTCTGCTCAATTCAAGCTTGTGGCAATAGATTGACGTTTTCACGATGTATAACTGTATAATGCAAGATCCTGCTTGATATTGAATGTCATTGAAATTCAACTAAGTAAGAATAACAAAATATGACTTCATGTTCACGGGTTGTAGAACTAGAATCCAGGATGAGCCACCTGTTCGACAAGCTTATATTTATCCCTTACCTTTTCACACATTCCTTTGTGAAATAAGTGGTTGGCACTGGATGTAATCTTTGGGAACCTTTAATGATTTTCATAAGTGTTTGTTAATATTTTATATTCTGTGGAGGTATTTTTTTTTATTTTTAGCATTTGTTGTTTGAAGGCACTGTTGGGATTTATGATCTTATATTTGTTTCTGTGTGTCTGTCTATGCATGTTACCTTCATTTAATGAAGAATTTTTTAATATTTCTATTATTATTGTGGCATTGTTATTTTCAACTGTTTGTCTGTTTGATTTTGCTGATAGACTGCTTGAAACCTGCCCTAGATACTTTAGACTGGGATTTAAAAGATATTATGTACAAGTTTTCATTGACACATTTGTGATGAAAGCTACCGCATGCTTAACTGACTACATGCTTAAATGATAATTAATTCCTGAACTGTTTCCGTTACAATTTAACAAGACAGCATACATATTACTAAGTTAAATGTATCATCTGCATTTTTTCTGAAGGGCAAAATATAGCGCGATAAATCAGAAAAAGGGGAAAATTTGAAAAAAACTATCACTTATATAGCATTTTTAGGGGAAATATAACTTTTGGGGGCTAGGGGAAACATCCGATATTCAATTGTAAAATAAACAAAAATTAATGGGTGACTTTTTGTCCTCCATTTTTTGTACAGTTCTGGTTGCTTAGTGGATATTGTGTTGGTAAATCTTGGGGAGGGTGGTATTTTGGGGAAGGTGGAGTGTTTCATATGTTTTGTTTTACAGGAATCTTTTCTTATCTATATTCTGTATTTCAGGGTGTCGGTGAACCACCATTGTTGTTATCAATGTCCGTTATCTCAGCTCTCAAGCACGCTGTACAAGCTGCCAGGTCACAGATTGGACTTACTGGATACTTCCAGCTGGACTCCCCAGCAACAGTAAAAAGAATACGAAACGCTTGTGGGAACCAGCTGCAGTAGAAGGAATACGAAATGCTTGCTGGAACCAGCTACAGTAGAAAGAATATGAAATGCCTGTGGGAAACAAGGATTGAATATCGAATATACTGAAAAAACACCCAGGTTTAAAAATGAGTAGCATTATATTTATTAACAAAAGCCAAATGAGCCTCATTTTAATGTATTTTAAATTGCAGTTGTACAATTGATTATATTTCTGATTTTTTAAAAAAAATTCTGCTGGGACGGAAATCGCGACTCGGTTATTTTTCTCATGACAAGATGTCATATTGTTAGCTGTGCCAATAGTGATACATCGCTTAGTCTAAATATACCTTATCCCTTTGCCTCATAATACCACATTTCCCTGAATCTGAAGCAGATGACTTTTGAAAAGATTGTGGCAAAATAAGCCATTGCTCGTAATGAGCAATGGGTTCTTTTTCCACAATTTTTTCTGACAGAGAGAAATAACTCATTTTTCTTAAATAAATTTGTATATTAGCTTTGAGTTTGGTAGAGTCAAAATTATTCTTATATGGCAAGTGGTTATGGAAAACATTGAAACTTATCACAATTATATGACTGATTACATGTATTATATCTATTCCAGATGTTGTTTGAATACTTTGTTTGATATTGACATATATTTCATCACTGTTTTTTGTGTTGTTAAAATCTAAATTTTAGGTCAGATGAAACTAATGATAATAATTATATGTATGTCTATACTGAATGAAAAATGTTTTCTAAATTGTGTTATATTGGAGGTGAGAAATTGTTGGCTGTCTCATACCTGAACAATGTACCGGTAATACAGATACAAAAAAACTATTGTATGTTGCAGTTCTGATGAAAAATCCAGTTTTGGGAATTGCCTTCGAAAAGCTTACGTCTGTATGTTTTATATCAAGAGATATTCATGAAATGTTGGTCACTTTGACCAGTACTCAGATTTCGAGACTTGTTTTTCATTAGATGCCTTTATCTGTGTTTTTGTTAATTATTCAGTACTTATTTTATTATGTTCATGTAATGCTACACAGAAATAATCAATAAATATTCTGTCAGAATCGTATTAAGGTTCTCTTATAGTTGTCCTTTCATGTATTCCTGGTGAACGGGTATAGGAAACTGTATAATAGTTGTTCAGTTTAATTTTGTTTTTAATGTAGCGTAAGTGCCTACAAACGTAAAAGAAAGGCGAAAATGACATTTTAAGTTACTTACAATAATTAGATATCATACTATCATACCATGCAACAAAAATATCGAACCAAATTTGCAAAAATAGTGTTTTATCGCACCCCCATATCGACTCCACTTTATCAGCGAGAAAGTTCTAGGATGCGGCGTTGTAAGGGGCTCCTTATGGGCAAATTTGTATCATTCGATATTAAAGGTATCTCAACATCAATCGGATTAAAATGGGAAATAAGAAAAATAAGGCTAAGCAAGGTGTTAGAGTGACCTCAAAAAGTGAAAATGTAGTTAGAAATCTCTTTCTCGCGGAAGTTGGTTTACGAACGCTAAAGATACCGAACTGCATAAATCTATATCCAGTAAAAAACTTGACCATGGTGACGTGACATATTGTGAAAATGGAAACTTTATGGTGGAAAATTACGTAATAAATATATAACTGCAACAATCATTTGATGTGCAAGAAACGTGTGAATTCATTAACACATTGGTCGATTGGGCTACTAGCATATAATGTACTTCTAATATAAAATATATGATGAAATAACTGATCTGGAACGGTGGTCTTATCGAAGTGTGATATCGATATCCTACTCTAACGCCTTGCTAATTATGCTACCAATATGGGTCAATTTAGACCTTATATATGTCGCATCACATTCCTTTATGTTTTGGCGGGAGATATAATAAACAGCAATATGGTAAGCAGACACTTCACGCATCTTTCAATAAAACGCACACGATAAGAAAACGAGCTGTCAAAGATTGTTACCCCTTTAATGTTATGACGTACCATTTTTACAAGTTTAATTCAAATTATATATTCCAGAGTCAGTTAGGTTTCAAATACAATTAAACACGAGTCATAAAACTACAATATATTCAAATTGCCAGTAAATTAATACAGGGAGAATGGGTCAACGAAAATTTTCGCTATTTCATCGATGATAAAGTTATTTCAACGTGAACTTATTTTAAGCAACTCTGTACATTTTGGTAAAATATTGAAAGCTATCAAACAAACAATACGATGAAAAACAGTAACATCTTATAGACATCAGATGTACATGTTTTCACATCTTAAGTTCTTATTTTTACACTAAATGCATGGCTACCTTTCATTTAACTTATATAGCGGTTTCCACAGCCATCTTCAACTATATTTCCCCATCAGCCGTTTTCCCCTTTGAGAGCCTCTCGGTTGACGAGAAATCTGATATACTGTGTATTGCATCAGTACGATATGATACCATTTTAACAAATAATTCGTAATTAAGCTCTTTAGGGTCATCTAAAATGGTGTGCGGTCCCACTAATTGATCCGCTAACGATGAACGAATTTGATTGGTTATCAAATTTTGATAGGCTGTATTAATTTATAGAATAATTGTTGATTTCAATAATTGATAATTAATGGATTTCAAAGCGGTTTTCGGTATTTTGTTGCGGAAATGCTTATCTAGGGAACTGTGTCTCAGAAATTTGATATTTATTTTCGTTTTTTATCTATGACATATTACGTAATTGTCAGCGGGGTTCAGGCGACGGAATTTCTTTAAAGTCAAATATCTATTGAATGGAGGACGTTATCAAAAATCTGAGACACTGTTCCCTGCATGATACCATGATTGTTATTTTAAGGCTAATTGTTGTAATATATCCTTATATACAGAGTAGTGATCGTTATTCATAAATATGAAAATTACGCGCGATATTGGTTTATAGAAGACAGACCAAGTACAATATTTGTTTCAAATCACTTGCAATAAACTCTGTATAGTGGGTTTATTAATGTATATAATTATGGTTGACTTTTTAAAACTATGAATTAGTAAAACTTGATATCACCGCATAGCCACTTACGCTACTTTAAGTAAAACAGCGATCAAGGCTTTTCTATTCTTGATTCTGCTACAAGTACATTTCATGGAAACCATTTTACTCCCTTTCAATGACTCCGCTGGCAAGCATTTGCTTATGAAGCACTTGTAAATTATTGACATAGTTCGATTGTATCAAAAAATGAAAATACGATATCATTGCGCTAATTTCAGTCTGGCGTTAAGATGTTAAATTATGAGTAATTATTAATTTATTTGCATTAGCTGTAATAGCTCAGTAGTAAAACGCTCGCTCCTTAATCGATAGGTACCGGGTTCTATTCCTGTCAAATTTTATTTCCACACAAGTTTGTGTGTATTTTTCACGGTCACACACCCCTTCAATGGTTTTATAATGTTCAATGACACACCCATTCCTAAAAGCTGTTCTCAGGATATGAGACTTCAAATTTACTCTCAACAACAACTTGTGACTCTACACATTGAGGCCCAAAATATGCCATTTTATTATGCACCTAAAATATAAATTTCAGAACTAATTATATGTATACAAATAACGAGAAAACATAAAACATCGAAGAGACAGCGAATGTAATTTTTGCGGCTATTTTTCGTACTCTAGTACGAAACGGAACGCTGAAAAGCGAACATTTCGTACCCAAGTTTTATGCTTAAAACAAGATGATATTGAAATAATGAACGTCAATCAGAAATATTTTTAATTGAATTGAATGATATAATCAGCTTTAACAAGAATTTACAACACAAAATCGACAAAAAATCGGCCGCTTAGACAAATTTAAAATCTAAAGTATAAACCGGAGCGACTCGTTCGTCTATCACCGGTAACAAAACTTATTGTTTATTGTAACTTATTATTTCATTACGGATGCATGATAAAACAAAAACTTGATAATATTTGTTAAATTCCTTACCGTTTATCATAAATCAGCAACTTTAATCGATAAACATGTCCGTATAATCGTTGATTCATAACACAATGTTTAGTCACAATTCAACCTGGCGGCCGCCATTAGCAAATCCTGCGAGGTCACATTGGCGCTCAATTCAGCGGTGTGGTTATAATTGTAAATGAGGGATAGTAAAAATGCATCAATTTTTATAATTTTAATATTCTTACTGTACATTTTTTGTTGTTTGTTTGTTTGTCACTCTGTCTTTCCCCTTTTTTAATACACAATGCAAATCACTGTTATTTACGTTTTTATATGTCTTATTATTTTTATAATATGCCATCAAAATATTGTAAGGTACACGTGGGATGGATTCCCGACCCTCATGCTACACATAACGGGTAGAATAAAGTTAATTGTTAAAAAAGGCTCTCGATTCCTAAGCATGCGTTCTACCACTGAGCCATTACCGCTAATGAAGATTATCACTCTGAATTTAACTGATTAACGCAAGACTGAAATTCGCGCAATGATATCGTATTTTCGTAGTTTTAATTATTAAATAGTTTTCAAAGCATACATATATACATCGCATAAATGTATTTTACTGAATCCAAATGTTTATTCGAAGAAACATTCACTCATTTAATTTTAATTGCATTGATTTTCTTGGGACCATGTTTTTGTGCTTTATTTATAGCCTGGTTCCACGATATTAGGTCTCGATTAACTACCCACATGACATGAAATCAGACAGTTGTGCAGTCCAATATTTGCATACGCAGATAAGAAAACATTTTCTTTCCATTTGACACAAAGCGAGAAAGTTAAAATGGGACCCGAAGAGTTAAGCTGATGTATGTGAATGTTTTGACATACCTGAATTTTTATTGAGGACACGCGAAAAAAATGTGTCTTGTGTAAATCATGTGTCTTATTCAAAATCATATAAGACTCGGCTGCTTATCAGCCGAATAAGTTGAAAATTATTTTGTCAGCTCTAATATACAGTGTCTAATTATACATACGAAAATACTGTATTAACTTACTATTAAAAACTTAATATTATATAATGAAAATAGTTTTCAGTTAGTAAGCATATCCAATACGTACCAATACGTATTACGATTACGAACTTAATGTAGGCTATCGTGATATACCACAATACGATTTTGGGAGACAATGCACATCCCTGTTTATAAGTTATGAAATAACTTTAAGGAAAGCGTAATGCATGGTTATGTATTTAATATATAGCCACAGTCATAACAGAACGTGTATATTTTGTGTGTATTCAGATGATTCTCGTTATCTCAAATTCCTAGGGACTGTTGAAATTAGTTTGAAATAACCAGAATTCGAGATTATACACAATGTATAATTGGAGACTTTAAAGAGTGGGTATGCGTGTCTCACTTTTATTACAATCTTTACCTGAACATTTTGCTTGAATAAATCAGATGTACACTGTTAATTTCCAACGATATCGTTAAGTTTGCGCAATAGATTAAAATAGTTCATATGCGGGGCTATAATATAAATATATAACACAGTCTCAGCAACATTTTATGACACCGAAATATACACAGGAAATTGATTTGTCGATTTTCCTCCATATGTGGAGAAATTGCCGGCTCCTTGTGGAAGGGTAAGTTAGTACTAGTTAGTACACAGTCCAGGAAAACTAGTTTGGTGAACCAATAGCCGTATATAACTGAAAAATTGTTGAAAAACGGCGTGAATCCCCCAATGAAAAAAATAAGATATTCTGGGTCCACAGTGTTTTTACACAGTCTTGTAAATTGTTCCTACTTGTAACACTGACAGAGGATGGTTAAGAGCACAGTCAGTTTGTTCTGACCTGTAAACTTATCGCCATTTCTGCGTTTTAAGTGAAATAGCACCAAATACTGTGGCATCATTTATTTTCGTTGGGTTCTATTTTCGTGTTTTTTTTCACTAAATGGCTATTTCGTGGGCACGTAAAATGGATTTTGATTTTTTGAAAAAAATACCTTTCATTTTCTGTCATTTTCTTCATAATATAACCTCGCTAGTGAGTAAAAGTACCGGTAATAGGCACTCATGTGTTAAAAGGGGACCTCCATCAAAATTATACAGCATGCGACAGATATCCGCTGATAATATTGAATACGCATGTCAAATTCGACATCTGTCATATGCAATGTTCTGACAATCGCGCAGAGATTGAGCAAATAATTGAAGTATTTTTTACTTCACTAACGAGGTTATTTTATGAAGAAAATGATAAAGAAAAAATCAAAATCCACGAATTTACGTCCCCACGAAATAGCCATTTTAGTAAAAAACACAAAAATTGAGCCGAGCGAAAATAAATGATACCACAGTATTTAGATCAATATTCAACTGTGAATGAACGCAGGATTATTATCAATTTGAAGAATGTATAGAAAAGCCACTCGAAACCTACGTTATAAAGCATAAAGTTTTATATTGTGGTTAATGTAAACCAACTTTTCATTACGATGTAAAGTTGTATATAATTGCACAAAAAACAATTTTTGTTCATTGTAAATATATTTGTAACCTGAACCTATTATATATTGCAAAATAATCTGCACAGCTGAACACAATGCAATGTGCAAATGAATGCAAACACGGTACAATACACCCTCGTTAAATTACAACTAACCCTAAAAGTACATCTTTATTTATGCGCAGGAATATTGTATTCATAAAATACACAGACATTTTCACGAATTTGTAATTCTTTGCAACATTGTCTTTTTAATATTTACGTCGCATTTTCGTTTTCAACGGTCTCGAAAACTGCTAATGAGGATCAACAGTCAACTTTATGTTCTAGAATACATTTACCTATGTTGGCGAAATAATTATAAACAACCAATAAAGTCAATTTAACTAATTAGGGACGAGTCTCTTCACACCTTTAGATGAATCAATTACACTGAGATCTAAAAGTGGGAATAAACCACATTGACTGCTATTGTTAATATGAATAGATACATACCTTGTTTCGTCCCTACTTATGGATATGTTTTGTTCAACCAAAACATAAACATATATACATTACATACATATGTCAAATAGTTCAATATCTGCTTATCTCAAATTCTAGTTATCTCAAACTAGTTTCCACGGTCCCTAGGAATTTGAGATAATAAGAATCATCTGTCTATAGGTCTAAAGTCGTCAGATGATCAACTAAAATACAAATTGTGAAACAGACTGAAAAGAATATTATTGTAAGTATTTTTGCCAATATAGTACAGCAAGCATACTTAAATAGATTTGCAACTTCAGTAGTTATTCATATACTTAAACATTGAAGTAAAATTGTAATGATTTATAACATTGGCTTAATTTCATGTTGTCCATTTTCCATCATCTTAGATTCTACGATTTTTTAAAAAAAATTACACATCAATATTGAGTGGTTAATGTACTAAACTATTCGTAGAATCGACAATTACATACTCATTGTAATGCGGATTAATTAATGTAAACGTACCTATAATTCTGAAAGAAAATGTTTAAACGCGCGGAAACCGGGCATACACATTTACGACGCTTAGGCTTCAAATTTGAACTAAATAATTATTTTATTCTGCGAATGAATGATGTTCATGATTACATGATGTTCACGACACACAATGAGAAACTGAATTTATATCAAAGATCAAATGTAAAATGTTTGTCAGTACGCGTGTATAACATTATTTCGATCACCTAAGAATACAATTTTGCACATTTTTACTTTACAATTTTTTCCAACAAGAAAAGTACACGTTAAATAACTGCTGACCCATTGCAAGCATGACTTTCATTTTTCCAAGCTTGTAGATTTCACCCGATATTAGGAAAGATTTCCGCTGAATCATCAACATTGTCGAACCAGCCAACAAAAAAACCCCTCGAAT
The DNA here is from genome assembly GCA_008271625.1 of Lutraria rhynchaena. NCBI lineage: Eukaryota > Metazoa > Mollusca > Bivalvia > Venerida > Mactridae > Lutraria > Lutraria rhynchaena. The sequence goes on along the minus strand of VIBL01000056.1, from coordinate 1,505,065 downwards.
TACGAATCAGCGAACATTAAACTCGGTTGTCACTAACTAGGTGAACCAGTCATATTTCTGCATCGAAGCAATAATGTATGAATAAGCTGGTTAACAAACTACAAGCCGGTATATACGACTGCCAATATTTTAGATAGTGTAATGGACGATTATTCACACTTAGTATTTTTTATCAACGGTAGAAAGGTATTTGAAATAATTTACATTATGCTATTTTATTTTGTGAATTTCGTAAGATGAAATTTCGTTCAAACGTGGTAAGTCGTTGCTTCAGGACTTTGGTTCAGGTCAGAGTTTTCGCCACCTTCAGTGAGCCAAATTGTCAGTCGCGCTTCCAATTTACGTGATTGCAAATGATGCGAGTAATATGCAGTACTTGATACATGTGCGCCCTAATTTTGAATATGTTTAATTATTGTAATACTATGTAAAATAGGGATAAACGATACTTGCAAATGTATTTGGTCAATCCTTCATAACACTGGCTTTGCCACTGATAAGTTTCAGCTTCATGTTCAGTGGAGAGGCTATGGCTGATTTTACAGATTTTCAGAGACATTTTCACCTTGTTTACGCACAGGGAGCCCTACTTATTTGGCTTTCCTGTTGGCCATTGTCACGGGGGACAAATCCAAACAAATATCTCGCCATCAATAAAAGTCTTATTAGTTGAACTATGTACTATGATTGGTTAGGCGGTTTTCAGTATGGTAATGCATAAATATTTATTTGCATGGTAAGACTTAGTATTGAAATTAGAGCTATGTATCGCTCCTTAAAAGTGCATGGCGTTACGTCACAATATTGCATGCCGTATCGTGACACGATTTATTTTGAATTTCGTTTTAAATTTCTATTTTGCATATTTCACTGTGTAATTAGATACTTTAAAGAGAAATATTTTGCCTTCACGTTTGTTTTTCAATTTCATACTTATCCATGATTTTCGACTTATGAAATATATTGGTTCTCGATCTCTCAACAATACGGTTTATTGGTGGCAGCGTTGCCGGGAACCACGTTTGAAAGAATTTGTTCTATTTTAACAGTGTTGAAACTTGATATACATGTGTGTGTATACAGTTGATAATTCGAGATGATAGGCACTCGATTACCGTGATTTGTAAACCCGAAGTCTTCTTCCAAGTTTTTTAAGTAAATTTGGTCAGCCCTTTTTAGGGGCTGCCGGAGCTAAAAATAAAAAAAATACTTTCAAACGACTTCTTCTTCTTATGAAGCAATAGATGCATCATCAAACTTGACTTTAGCATCCTTGGATAGTGTTCTATCAGGTTTGCTCAAATAAATATGGTTGGCCCTTTTAACGGGCCACTAGAGCTAAAATTGAAATACCTTTAAGCATCTCTTTCTCATGAATCAATGGATGGATCATCACTAAACTAGGTATGTAGCATCCTTAGATGATCATCTGTCAGGTTTGCACTAATAAATTTGGTCGGCCATTAAAGGGGGGCCGTCAGAGCTAAAAATAGAAATACCTTAAAGTAACTTCTTTTCATGAACCAGTGGTTGGATCATTACTAAATTTGGTCTGTAGCATCCTCCGGTCATGTCGAATATTCCATTATAGTTTCCTTTGATGGTTCTTTATCAAGTTTACAATCTCCTTTATCTGTCCAGAAGTGTACCTTTATTACCTTTTATTAGTAAACGAGCTAACTTACATTTATTATAGTGAGCAATGCAGGACCATCATGGCCCTTTGTTTCAAAATAAGTTTGTGCATGTTTTTTAATAGGTAGATATGTTCTGCCAAATGAGATTGACGCTTAACAAAATAAAAAAAACAGAATGGCCTTATGTGACTGATGCATTTGAGGAATAATCCCGGTTCTAGGTTATTATTGCAGAGTTATACTGGTATTAATTTGCAAAAAAGGATGACAATGTTTGGTTTGAAGATGAAATTATTTACTGGTATATATGTTTTATAAGCTACCCCTGACACATTAGCAAGGATTTAATGTTCATTATTTGAGTGGAATAAATTACTTTATAATTCCAGGTAATCGAACCACATCCAGAGACTGACTCTACATTGTTACAGTACTTGAGGAGAAAACGTATCCTTTCTATAAGCGTGTATTCTTTATTCAAGAAGGTTTTAGCCAGCTAGCTTCCAGTCTTCTTTATCTAAGAGGTTCCAGAGTCAGGTTTTGGCGGGATATAAGATAACTACATTAATTGGAAAGGGGCGCTTGTGATGGGATGTATAAATCTCCTTGAGACGGGCTGGATTTTTTGGGAGTGGGTCCTCCTAAAATCAATGCTTGAGATAGTTTTTTTGTTGCGCCTGTTCCTGTAAACCAATCATTGTTTTAGAATAATTATTTAGATTGCACAGCTGTCAACTAACCATTGATAATTTGATCAACTTGCTTGCGTAAAATATATCATTTTGGCGCCTCAAAATGTATACATGCCACGTTCAAAATGGTACATATGAATTTTCTTTGTTAATTGTTAAATAGTCAAGAAAATAGTTATAATAATGGTCAGATTAGGACAAATTGCTACATGTATTGTTTCAGAATTTTCAGTGAGCTATGTTCTGGTGTTATCTTTTTGGAATGATGAATTTCCTGAAGTCATAACAAGTTACAATTTTCTGCGTTGTATTTTCTGTTAGGTTTATTTACTGTGTAATTTGTCTTATTACTTTTCATGCCTTTGTTCAGTTGTATTTCAGTTATATATACAGCAGGCTGTTTACATTATTGATTTTCCTGGATTCTGTACCAGTACTAACCTTGTTCTCCACAAGTAGCTGCCAACTTCTTCACATGAACGGTCGAGGACAAATGGCTGTAGACACAATGTCTTGAATAAATTCATCACCAAGAATATACGTCGCACCTGATGATCGAACTGACAAACCCAGGGTCCGGAGACCTACATAAAAATCCAACGAGGAGCTTAAGGAGAGATATTGTTCTGCATATTGGAAAGGGTAGTGTTACCGAACGAATTGGGAAATAGTGTTGTTTTGTCGTAAAAATGGGATTTTTACGCTATAATATTGCCAACAGTTTTGGACGCTCTTTTATCTCCTTAATTTATAAATTTGCAATAAATGATTGAAAATCAGTCATTCAACTTTTTATTAGGCGTGTTTGATTAACATTACTGAAAAACTACCCTAGAATTAAAATCCCCGTTGTAACAAAAAAGTAAACTTTGACTTTTATGATTATGATTACATTGTACTAATAAGATTTCTTTAGATTAATTTATCATATTTGGGTTCATAAGAATGTTATCAACTTTTAAAATTATGTTACCTTGACAACAGTTATTCAGTGTTACTACCTGGAACAAAAGAAGGATGTGACCATGGAGGTTGTGGATCGTGTACCGTAATGGTCTCCAAATTTCTACCTGATGCTGATAAAGTCATGTATCCTTTTGTTTGAAAACTATCTTACTAATATTTTTGCTATCATCCTCACGGTTTAAGACCCTGCATAAATGATGTAGGGAATGGGTTTTCTTTTGAATGTTATAAATGTATGAAGTGTCACATATTTTTTATGGAATGACCACAACCATTTTTATTTTTAAATATTTCATTCAATTCGCATTATTAGCAATTAGCAAATGACTATGCTCATATGTCATGAATGTTACAGTTATTGATGTACTTTAAGGATCTTAAAAAGAATTTGTCATTTATATTATATAAAAATTATGGTATGACAGATTTCTAATTGATAAGTAAAAGCATTGATTGGTGGACTCTATGATGCTGTATATATTTATCTCATTATTCATTTCAATATCAAATCATCATCATGAAATATGTAATGCACATTTACATGATGCTAATATATTCAGTGTATGACAAGGATTTAATCTAAGGAGACTGGCATACTGTAGGAACCATGTTCAAGAGTACAAGAAACATGGATGAGCTGCTTTATGACAATGTTGGTGCTAATGGCAAATATTACTAAATTTGTTGTACAATATTAAATGTTTTTTATTTCGTCTTAAATATTTATCAGACATTATATAGTAAATGCATGTTTATTCCCATTATGTGCTGTACATGGTTTAGCCATTACAACAGTGGAAGGTGTAGGAAACCCAAGCACTGGACTTCATGATGTTCAGGTATCATACACTTGTTACTATATATCTATTTGCTACATTTTCACGACACTAAGCTCAATGTTGTAGTTAACACTATTTAGTGGACATGCTTGAATATTCATAAGAATAAGAACTGCTAAGTTGTTATTCATGCATAATTTGCATGGGCATAAAACAAAGGCAATGATCTTGGGTTATTCAACGTCAAGAAATACTTCGGTGTAACTTAATTAAGAAAATAAACTATGTTCAACGCTCCCTATTACAAATAGTCCGTCAAATATTCAAGTTATTAGTCCAGTATGAGTGACTTATAAATATTATCTTATAAAATTCATTGGTGATAAACTTTTTATGTGTAGTTGTTTATATTCAGAGTAAAATTACACCTTAAGGCCGTCCCTAAAACAATATTTGCTGATGGTAATCGACCCAAACTTTTGACGGTTGATAGGCATGTAGGTATTTTTTGTCAAATTTGTGTGCTTGCGCTAACAATGAAAAACAGGAATATGGAACAAACAACGTTTTTATTGTCAAAATCACTGGAAAAAATGTGGTAGGGAAATCTTAAACGAGTGTGTCTCATAACTGCAAACCAAAACTTTTTAGGGATGACCTAATTGATAATTAATTGTTTACGTTTAACGTTAGAAACGCCTGGTGAAGAGTCATGCTCTACAATGTGGTTTCTGTACACCTGGATTTGTTATGTCAGCTTTTGCCTTGCTGAGGAACAATTCATGCCCCTCTAGGAATGAAGTTGAAAAGGCTTTTGAAGGTCTGTAATATTTTTATAATTGAGACGTTATTTGATTTTCATGCTAGGTTGATGTGGAAAGGCATTAAAATTATGAAACAGTTCATGGATCACGTTATTTATCTTTGATGTGTAATTCTCTGGGTACTTTACTTCATCAGCTGGTTCTTATTCTATACAGTTTTGTTTCATGTAAATGTTTTGAAATCTGTTGGAAATTGTTGAGCTTGGTGTACAACCTGTGAACCAGCTGTCTTTAAATTTAGAAATTCATTATTCACCTCATGTATCGTAAGTAACATAATGTCTAACATTCGTTTTAAGTAACTCCAAATAATAAGAATAGTGTTATGTAGTCTCTTTTTTAAACTCACTGTCTACATATTTGTTTAAGGAAATCTGTGTAGGTGTACTGGATACAGGCCTATTTTGAAAGCATTTGACACTTTAACTAAGGTAAGTTTCAAATTATTATACATAAGTTCAGATTAATGTATCGTAGCTTTGAAAAATATAAGTAAATACTAGTTGCATGGCATCAAACACTGCCAACTTTACACAAAATCGTACACAGAACCTTAACAACACAAAACAATACAACACTGTACACGAACAACGGAGACTCAGACAACTCAGACATTATAAAACTGTACACAGTACAGAACCAACACAACTTTGTACATAATGCGCACAAAACACAGACATTATAAAACTGTACACAACACAGACATCACCGACAGTATAAAACCGTAAAAAGTACACAAATATCACAAAGCCTGACATGGTACGCGAACAACACAGACATTATAAAACTGTAAACCGTGTACAAACAACACAAAATGGACACAGTACACAAACAAATACCAAACAAAAACTCAAGACAACTAAATGCATCATTGTAGCCATTTGCATGTTCAGATGAGACCATAACCATTTTACCCCAGAGGCTCCTTATGATTTGTGTTTTATGTATATTTTTAAGGAAGGATGTCCTTTAGGAGAGCAATGCTGCAAGAAGTCACAAAGCACAGACACAAGTGTTAAGGTACCAAACTCTTCGTTTTTGTCTATACGGAAAGTGGATCATGTATTCATGTTGTCAGAGAATGATAAAATTCTATTCTTTCATCATGTATATCATTTTACAGGAGGATCTGATAGAGACAAACCCATCATCAAATCTTGATGCTACACAGGTTCCTATCTTCCCGCCAGAATTACAAGTGAGTATTTTTGTATGTTCACTACAATTTTATACTCTCATTATGTAGGTCATATCTACATATATTCAGTGCTGTTTTCTATTTTTACCTGTTAGTGATCAATGTGATAACATTATTGAGCTTATTGGTAGATTTAGGGCATGGTAAGGTTATGTCGATATAATTTCGATGTAAATATTAATCTTTTATTACTGTCCTTTCAGACCAACGAGCAGTACAGGAAGTCGGCGTACTTCAAGGGCACCACATGGACCTGGATGGCACCAACAAGTGTACAAGAGTTACTGGAACTCAAATCCAAATATCCGCTGGCTCCTGTTATAATGGGAAACACAACAGCAGGTTGAAATTACTTCCAGTTGTTCATTATCCATAGGGGTGTGAATACAACAGTAGTATTATTAAATTAGCAGTACTCCTGCCATATCAAATTCTCTAACTATTTGTCACATAAATGAAATAACTGAATGGTATCTTCATTCATCATTGAGGATAAATTCAGTTAGTTGCTTTTGCGGAAACTTTTTAATACTAGTTGATAATCATGGGAACACAAGTCAGGTAACTGCTGTATATATGTGTAGTACACATGCTGTTGAAATTTTCAAGCACTTGTTTTTTTTCAATTTCCTTATCTTTCTTCGACAGCATTGTCAATAAAATTAGGGAAGTTTAATACATCACCAGTCTTCTTGTATGGTGGTAATATACCAGTGATGAAAACTGCTGTTGTTGTTGATGATGGTGTTGACTTTGGGGCTGCTATCACTCTCTCTGAACTGAAGGAAAAACTCTCTAAAATGGAGAATAAAATTGGTGGTTTGTTATTCAATAATGTTCTTTTGCGTATTGATGATTTTTAGATTTTATGGAAGTGATCAAAATAATATGTTAATTTATATTTATGTTCGTATGATTCATTGCGTTCCTGCCTCTTGAATGATTCTGATATGAAATGTATTTGCTGTACTGGACATATTTAATGCAATTTGTGACTTAATGATTACTTGGTTGCCTATTATCATAATTTTATCATTTTCATAATTGTTATGTATTTTATTTGTTGTTGGGTTTGCCAAGTCATAAGGGGTCTAAATGGTTTAGTGGTTGTGACCTCTGACTTGTAAACACTAGCTCCTAACTGCTGTGATTTCGAATCCCATTTCACATTTGAAGAACCGGTCCATCTAGTATATGGAAGGGCTGTGGTTATACCCAGGAGTGCGCCTGGGGTCTTCCATCGTCGTTAAAGCTTGAAAAGTCGCCGAATGACTCTGGCTGTTGGCCCAACGTTAAACAGTGAACAGCCAAATCATAAAATTTATTGTTACGTCATATTGTTGCGCCAAAAACTGTTAATAAAAATTAACTGTAGAAATGGATACTAGTATAAAAAGTATATTGAAAGGATATATATTATTGTGTTACCGATTTCTAAGCGTGTGTGTGTTAATGAAACATTGTGTCTGGCTAATAACTGTATCATCAGAAATTGGATTAAGGAAATACTGGGCACAAATGATCATGATGATAAGTTGTGTTGTCTCTAAGAACTACATCGCCAGCTCATAGATCAAGATCACCGCGCCCCATTTTTTTCTGCGTCTTCGCTTCACATAGAGTGGAAATTAATGTACTTTGCACGGATAGCAATAGTTCTTTTATTTGGCAACTAAAGTTTTAGATTATAATGCAGAACATATCTGCGTATCAAAATGTACAGAAAGCTCATTTTTTTAAACTTTCCACATTTGGGATCATATTTTCACGGCTTTGTCGCACATTTGTAGTTTTATATGTATAACTGTATATTTTTTTCTTTGATTGTATGATGGATATGTTTATATCATAGCAGATAACAGAGCACACATTGACAGTATCAATGATATGATAGACAGGTACGGAGCTGATCAGATAAGGAATGTGGCGGTGAGTGTTGACATCAAACATTGATGAATCGTTTATTATTTTAATGCACTCTATTGCAAGTATCACTCTAAAAGAAAATACAATTTTTGACTTTGACTAATTTTAACTTTAATATTACTTTACAAAACCTCACTCTAAATAATAAGTATTTTAGCATGCCCGTGTTTGTTATAGTAGCGAGATATTATTGCTATTGTCCATTATACAGCATAAACCGGACTCCTTGAAAACCAGAATTCTCTGAAAATTAGAACATTTTACAAGTCCCATTTTTTTCTCTTCTATAATCAATATTTCTCTGAAAACCGGAATTTTCAGAAAACTGGACGTTTGGCCCAGTCCGGAAGGGGTCCACTTTCCTTTTTAAGAAAATCGACACAATTATTTCAAGGATCAATAAAAAATAATTGATTTTACTGTCTTATGTTTAAGATTATCAAATCATGGAGACCTCAAATTTATAAAAACTCATTAGTTAAACTTACGAACTGTCAATATTTATTGCATACATAGCAATAGGTAACTTGTGCCATTATCAATCAACGCTTTGAGATGGTTGGTAGTGTCAAGTTAAACATAGATCGAATGCAGTGAAAAGTGACTTTTGGACTGAAAAATTGTAATTTTATGAAAAAATGTCGCTATGATGATAAACGATTCTTATTCAAACATAGAGAAGTCCAAATTGGACCCTCTAAAATTTTACAAAAATGTCGAATTTTGCAATGTCCTTATAATTAGTTCCAACTATGATGAATCTGGAGTTTTGGAGTCTCATCCAAATTGAATACTACTGTGTAATGTTCCAGATCAAAGGTTTAAATTGACCCTCAAAACAGCATTTTGCCTCTTGAAATCAGTAAAATGAAGTTTTTGACTCTCGAGAATTCGTGCCAATGGGTCAAATTCACTATAAAATTAGAAGGAAATATTGTTGACTCCTCGAATTATCATCAGTCAAGGGTCATTTTTCACCGTCTAGTGGAAACCCCGTAGACCTGACATCATGCTTTAAGTAGTTTTTTTACTTTATTATGCCATAATTTACAAGTTCGCTTTGTTTTGTGCTTGCTTATCATGTAAAATTTTAATCGACCAAATAATATGTGGTGTTCATGTTATTCAGACATTGAGTGGCAGTATATTGTGTGGAAGATCCAACTCAGATGTTTTGACATTATTTACAGCTCTGAATGCATCTGTATGTCTTGCGAGCGGTAATATTCTTACACAACATTTTTTAAATCTTCCTGTGATAAAAATGTTAAATAACATTAAACATACTATTTTAAATTCATTGTTAAATGGTCACTTCTTATTTTCCTGTTTCTAACGAAGTGTATCAGAGTATTAAGTATATTGCAGCTGATATGATTGCAACCTTTACTATTTATTTATTCTTCGTGCAAATTCAACTTTCATCTCTTTCATATTTTGTCTTCAAACTTGGAGTATAAATACCATTGGCCATTCAGAGAGGTAGGCCTTTAACCTTGATTATAAATGTCATTGGCCATAAAACTTTGACCTTGTTCATTGTCTCAGACAATTTGTTTGAGATTATTTATTGTGTTCTTTTTTCAGTGAATGGTGAAAGGAAAGTAGCCATTGAGGATATCAGTCTAAAAAATGGTGAAGTAATCAAATCTGTGTTTATACCTCATCCACAGGAGGTATGAACATTAGTTGTGTTGGTATTTTGTTAGTGTGTCTTTTATCATTTCTGGTTATTTATATTTTAAATGTACTGTTGTTATACGGAACCATGTTTATTCAATTGTATAAAAAATTATATTGTTGGTCATATTCTTATCATATAATCCTCAACAGGATGCACACTGTGCATTTTACAAGCAGTCAGACAGGTCAACGTTTTCACTCGCTAACGTTAACTGTGGGATTGTATCTAAATTATCTGATGATGGGACCATCACCAGTTTAAGGTAAATGAGACTTCTGCTATTTGTATAGATTCATATTTAGAATTGTAGAAATAGCTCCTTAGATAACTTTAAAGCAGGTAGATTTTTCATCTTTTACAGTTCCATCATTAATTGCAACAGAAATTTATTTTACATTACTTTATTGGCCTTTTCAGGAAGTAGGTTACCTCCCTTGCAAACATCTGTCGCATTCAGATTCCTTCGGACAATGGGTAGAAGTTTTAATAATGGTGTCTTGAGACTAAGAAAAACCGATATCAAAATTGACTATGTGCTGAGGTATCAATAAAGGCGTTAATTGAAAATAATTGATACCCACATTAATCAACTATTTACAAAAGATGTTAGAATAGGTGTAATGATTGTTGGTTAAAGTAAAATTAATCCTGCTCCTGCTACCTTTGTTCAATGTGTTTATGTAGTTCCTAATAGAACTTCGTGATATCCATTGAATGCAGAAATGTCGAATAATATACGCATTAGTCCCAGATGGCATTTGTTGTTTTTAGAAATGACAGTACTATTAAATAGAAGAGCGGTCGAAAATTCTTGTAGATTTCAAAAAGGATCGAAGTTTAAGATGACCATTTTTAAAAGCTTTTTCGTTTAAAGCGTTTTGAACCCGTCAGTTTATTATATTTTTATGCTTACGTTTCTCATCACACAAAATAGTAAAAAGCGTAAGACTGATTAAATATAGAACACATTTGACCCCCAGAAAGCTGTAAAACCAATGTAGATCCATAAAACATCGAGTGGTGTAAATATGGATGACCGCATACTATTTTTTCGGTTTATTTAATTGCTACCAGTAGGGATCATGTCGCCCAGACAATGATTTGACAACTTGCTGATATTAAAGCTGCAGATTTTACTAAGATATAAATAAAGAGACGTTGCACAGATTTTGCAAATTTGTGACAATTACCAGCCATTAAGACAAATCACAAAGTTAAACATTTTCATTTATTAAATTAAAATGCAAATCAATGTATGTTTTGAAATTTAGCGTACACTATTTAATACGAATTAGTTTTTGTAAAACCAAATTTAACACTTAATCGGATGTGTGTCTTTTTACCTCAATGAATGTAAATGAGTATACATTCGTATGAAATATTGTTGTATATTTCATCCTTATTTAAAAATTTGTTCTTTGCATGCTTTAGAAGGAGGAAAAAGAATGAACACAAATTAATGCATGTTTGTAATTAATACTATCATCTTAACCCTTACATTTGTATCTTTGATCTAATTTTATATAAAAATTTCAACACGTATTAAAGGTAATCTAATACCTATACTACGCAGTCATTATCATTATTTTTTTTCTATTGCAATACAAAGATGAGCAAAGTATGAAATTTGTATTCAGATTGTAGAGTGGATCAATTTCACAGTCACGTTTCAAATGAGATATTTTATACACTATTTTGTGACAATTAATTTAATTAGTATATTCTATCAAATATTTTGGATAAAATATTTGATGCACTAAAACACAATCGTAAAGAGAATTTTATGTGGAAATCATTATTTATCGGCAGTTAAATATCAATTACGCACTCCGCATCTTTATGAGATAATGCCTTAGATGTGAAATGTAAATTCAAAAAGAAGATCCAAATAGTTTGCCGCGAATTTTGGCAGACTTTTTTGCTCTAAGGAACAAACAGTCAAGGAGGACAGGGCTTTCCCATTATAGGTCTAAACTGTCCTACAAAATTCTCTCCACACAACATGGTTAGGGCACTGTTCTCAATGACAAAGTTGGGCTGACTGTCCTTACATCGCTGAATCTAAACCTTTCTTATTCACAAACCAGCTGAAAACGATGCACCAACATCTTTTCGTCAACTAGTTTCCCAACAAACATTCTTCTTTCATACACAACAATACTATTGGTGATATAACAGATATTTTGTCTATTGAATCAGAATGTTCTATCACTTTTAATATTCAATTTGATTATCCTCGCTTTTTGAATTTGTTTTTTTTTGTAATATAACTGAGATTGGAAACTGGTATATTATTACATATACATTAATTTAGGCATTAGTTACTAGTCAGATATGCATTTAATTAGGATACTATATCTATGAAATGTGAAAAATGATACTTCTGTGAAGCGCAGTACTACCCGGAAGTAGCAGGTGTGCGTTTTTATCTCCTAGTGAAGAACTATCAAGGGCAGATAAATCGTGTTTCTGATAAGGCCTATAGAAATCAACCAATTTCTTCAGCATAGAAGTGTTGTAAAGTGTGTCCAAGAGCTCAATTAATTCAAATTCCCATGTCCTTTCCAACATACTTAATGGATAAATCCTTATCGTTTGATACTAACTTTACACGATGAATATTATGTTTTATGCATATTATTCATCTAACAGAATTTGTGTTGGTGGCGTCAGTGAAAAACCAGTTCTTATGAGGAAGACAACGGATTTTGTTTTAGGGAGGTAAATCTTACCATGTTTTTTAGAAAAACTATCCATTGCTATAATTTACAGATTATTTACATAAGTGTTGTCAGTGAATATTCTAGATAAAATTCTACTATTCTAGATACCAGTTTTCTATATTTCTTCTACATTTGAACTTGATATCGGACCACATTATTGTTGAAACCACACTTTCCGGGTCCAAATGGTGTTTTTAATATCGAGATTTTACTGTGCATTGTTTGATTGATACATATCATCAGATATCTGGGCTCATCCTGTGGCTGTGTCTAATCTTTTTCATATCATCAGATATCTGGGCTCATCCTGTGGCTGCTTTCATTAATGAAGGTGAATGCATTTCATTTGGTGATGATTGATAGTCCATTCAATTTTATTTTTAAAGGAAGTGGGATCGTTCCTTTGTAAATGATGTCATTTCAAGCGTGTTTCAAGATTTGCAGACCGTTGGATGCAAGCCAGCCGATTCTAATTTCAAATTGGACCTAGTTTCTGCATTCCTTTTTAAGTTTTACAATTTTGTGAATGAAAATAAGGTAAGGCCTATCACAATATTTATGCTCTTATGTCCAGTAACAATATAGTTTGTAGATTTTTATGTTGTTTCATAAGTATAAATTAAATTTTGCTCCCTTGGTGTTACATTATATGTTAATTAGTCTGTCAATTTCGCATCTGATCACTATGGGAGTCATATAAACAAAAACTGTTGGTTATTCAGTCTTACCTTTGACATGTAGTCATTGGGGTGTTATGGACATTTAACAATTCTGATATTAGAGTTAAACCTGTAATTATTGACATTGATATTTATCATCTGTAACAGTAAACTGGTGGCTAACTTATGCACTTAACTCACTAACTGCAGGGTAAATCAAGTAGTAGTGATTTGTCTTCAATTAAGATAGAACCTTGTGTTGCCACTCAGTTCTATGATCCATGTACAGAACCAGACCAACCTGAGTCGGATGCTGTAGGTAGACCAGTACCTAATGTATCATCTGAAGCTGTAGTGTCCGGAGAGGCTGTGTTTATCGATGATATGCCTAAATTAGATGGTACAATTTTGTGTTGGTCATTATTACTAAAAATTCTTCATTTGGATTATTGTATTTGAACTTGGTATTAATTAGTATACCTTGTTAGTTAAGCCAATTAGTAACTTTTTCATCATGAATAGTTTTTGACTATTTTTGAAAGATTTGTGTGAAAGTTGTTTCTTCATATGATTGATTCATTTGTATGCGCCAAAGACGAATGAAGCCTTTTTGTAAATGCATCAATTGCGTATTTTGTTCAATATCTGAATTTTCTTACAATTCATTTTAGGTGAACTTTTCTTGTGCTTTGTACTGAGTAGACGAGCTCATGCTAAAATCTTGAGGATAGATCCAAGTGCTGCTCTCAAATTGGAAGGTGTTCATGGATATGTTGACTATAAAGATGTACCAGGCAAGAATTCTTGGAATGGTGAAGAGATATTTGCATCTAAAGAGGTAAATATCTTCAGAACTTTGTGTACAGATACCTTAAAATTGATTTTCATTATTTTTTGCCAATTGATGTACAGTATAACCCCTGAAAACCAGAACACTTCTGGACAGTGCCAAACGTCCGGTTTTCTGAGAATTCGGGTTTTCAGAGAACTATTCATTCTAGAACAGAAAGAATGGGGCTTTAAAATTTCGTCCGAATTTCACAGAATTCCGATTTTCAAAGAGTCCAGTTTTCAGGGTAGTAGTGTATTTATTTGTCTTTCCATCAATACCGGTTCGGACTATACTGCTATGTTCAGGTTAACTAAAACCTGTTCCGGGGATGGACACAATGCTTCATTATTAATTGTATGTCGATGAAATAGTACAGTACAAAAGAACTACAACTCTGGCACATATCTGATTAAAGTTACCATATGTCATATAATTAATGTATGTATAACCTGCATTAAGGGACTGACTTCAAGTTTCATAACATAAAACCATTGATTGCATTTTATTGTGTTCAGATTACAACATTACACTTGTTGAGAGTATCTGTGAACATGAGATAAATTGCTATAGTCAAGAGCCATAACTCAAGTACTTGTTTAGTTGAGTTACGTACAACTCGTGATTGCATTTTATGTTGTCATAGTTCATCTCATGTTTACTCATCCATAACAAAATGGGAACAATGACTGTCATAATTGGGTACATGGAAATGTGCTACATATCCATTTCTGTTGATATCAGTGGTCAGAATGGTTTAAGTTGGTGGAAATTTTCTGATATTTTGTTTGTAATTTTTTTCAAGAAATCCTCTTCTTTTCAGTCTTTTTTGTGTATATTATGTCAGGTTTTCATCAAATGTGTGTTTGCTATAAATCTGTTTATTTTTTTTTTATTTTCAAGGCTCTGTATATTAATGGTTTCTTCAGCACCAACAACTGTTCAAAAAATCTACGACAGTATAAAACATGTATAATCAGTAATGAAACTCTCTTAAATCACTGTTTGTTTGCTCAGGTGTTATCAATGGGCCAACCAATAGCCGCTATACTAGCAGTTACCAGAGAATTGGCCAGAAAAGCTTCTTATATGGTTCATGTGGAATATGAAGATTTGCCTGCCATTCTTACGATTGAGGTAACATTTCCATCTTCACAATAGCTTAATTCGTGCAGTATAGAAAATGAACTACTCTATACTTCTTGCTTTAATGCATAACCAATGCTATGACGGGTGTAACAGTGTATTGAAATTTATTGGAAGTATCACTCCAAATGTAACAATTATTTCTACAGTTTACTTAAAATACATGGTACCAAATTCTAATTATTTTGATTTCTTTCTTTTACAAGGAATCAATTGTTTTAAATAATTAAAGTTTAAAACTAATAAGCAACTTAAAATTTGTTCTGTGCTGTAAAAGAATCAAATATTTCATAGTCTTGTGGTCATTCGTATATTTGTGTCAGTACATTTAGCATTCATGGAACATTTAAATATAATCAGTTCAATAAGATTCTTTGTTGTTTTATGTATGATGCAGATATTTTCTAAGAAATATGACGTACCCAGGTACAATATTCCATTTTTACTGCTTTTTCACTATATACTGGTATTTGTGTAAACCAAATTACTTCTCATGTATATATTCTGTGTCAAGTCATGTATTAAACCTGTACATTAATTTTACAATGGATGATAGGCTACTTTGTGTTCTTATGATAAAGTTGTCATATGTTTGCAGATTACATGTTTGATGGAATTTTTGGGTCTATGAATTGGTGCATTTACTAGATGTTTATATAGTGTATGTGTATGACGTGCTGACTAACGTATGGCATACCAAACGTTTTATAGTAAATGCTATACTTGATTTTGTAGTATTTTTCACATTACAGGATGCAGTAGCAGCCAACTCGTTTTATGGAAAACCATCTGTTTCTGAAGACGGGGACATTGAAAAGGGATTCCAGGAATCAGAGCATATTTTATCAGGTAATTAAATTTAATATCAGAAGCTAAGAGCATGTAGGAAAGAGCATTTTGTGTGTATTGAAAACCAAAAGGTAAACAAATTTCATTTATTTGTATCATGTTGATACACTTTTCAGTTATTATTATCCCCACTGAACGGCAGAATGTTTGTCCAGAGCATAACTCTAAAATTATTTTAAATGTTTATTTGAAACTTTGGTAAAGTTAGAGGACAATGAGTAGAAGTGCAGGGCATAGGAATCATAACTCTTCTTTGTCTATTTTGGGGTTGTTTCAATGATAAATTTTGTCTGAGCATAACTCAGAAACCATAAGATATTTGTACGGAATTTAAAATTGGTAGTTAGATGACAACGCGTAGAAATGCAAGGCACATGAATCATAACTCTACATTGTCTAGTTTTTGAGTTACCGCATTTTCAATTTCAATGATAACTAGTTATTATACTTGTACAGAACTTTCTCTGAAGAATGAATTCTTTGTTTTTGAGTTGTTTTTCTGTGTTTGTATTCGATGGTCCTGACAAAAAGTTATTTTTCTTTGATATGCTTTCAGTTATGATATATTTATACATGACTAATTATTCAAGCTTATGAAAGAATTCTTTTATTTGAAATACTGTTTAATACGAATTATTCATATACATAGAAATTTGATATGCAGAACTTTCATTTATCACATATTTATGCGTTACTAATCATTCAACCATAAACATTCAACAGAATTGTTTTGTCTGAAATACTGTTGAAAACAAAATATTAATATGCATTGAAATTTGATTTGCAGGAGAATACAGAACTGGTCATCAAGAACATTTTTATATGGAGACGCATACAGCTTATGCCGTTCCAAAAAATGAAAATAATGAGATGGAGGTGTATTGTGGGACCCAGGGCCCTATGCTTGCACATGTATGAAAAACCTGAATCACTGTGCTGTGTAGTAATTGTAGTTAATGCTTTTTCTATTAATCAATAATTTCCTGCAGAATCTTATACATAAGTAAGATGAATCTCAAAGCATGTTCTTATTTTCATCGCTACTTGTGAAAGTCATTCAAATCATGGAAAGAAAAAAATGAAAGTTATCATTTTATCGGTAGGAAGCTATATGCACCGTCCTGGGCCTTCCACAGCATAAAGTCAATGTGAAGGTCAGACGGCTTGGTGGAGGATTTGGCGGGAAAGATGTAAGAAACCAACTGATAAGTACTCCTGTAGCTGTTGCGGCTTACAAGTATGATCTTATATTGAATACCCGTTTATTGTTACATTTAGAGATCCACCGCATATAACAGAAAAATTTAGAAAATGGCGTTAAACCCAATGAACATTTAGAGATTTAATGGAGTTTATAGCAGTCCATGAGTACTTAGCACTGATCGATTATAAACTTTTGTTGTTTACTCCTGGCATAATATACCACATAATCATCTCTTCTTATAGTGTTTTATTTATATTCTTATGTACCGTTAAACCTCTTAAAAATACAGAACAGTAAGTGTTGGGAAATGCTAGTCTAGCTAAAGTATCGTCCACTTGATTTGTACAAAATATGTTTGAAATATTTCGACAAAACATACTGCCTTTAGGTAAATTATGTGGGAGAGTCAAAAGAGTTTATACAATCCAACTACTTCAATCTTTTAGTTAATATACAAAAAGTTGGCATTTTTATGCAGGTACAAGTGTCCTGTCCGATGTGTGTTACCAAGAGAGATTGATATGGAAATTTCAGGAAAACGCCATCCTTTTCTAGGCAAATACAAGGTACATGAATATATCGATACTAAGAGCCATTGAATGAGTAATTTTGTGTCTTGGTCGTAAAAACAAACGCTTGTCAATTATGATACATTATTCATTTGATTGAACACTTTTCTAAACAATCAATTGTTTGCTGTAAATCTTTATAGAGCCAAATAATGGTTGATTGATCAAAACAATGCAATTTTAAATGGTTTAATTGTGTCAGCTACAAGTAACTGTGCTGAATGGTTGTAAATTGTAGGTTGGATTCGCTAACGATGGAAAGATCAAAGCTTTAGACTTAAAGATGTACAGCTTAGGTGGTTATAGTCCGGATAATTCTGTTTTTGTGAGTATTATATAAGGTTTTAAGGGGGGGTATTCTTTTGACAAAGATAATTTTTTAAGACAGAACAAACTTGTGGTAAATGTTTGAAGATTTCTGTTATCATCCATGATAAAACGTATTTTGTCAAATCATGAGGAATTGATCATGTTGATATATTTTTCAGTCATTTTATCTTCACCAAAAGGCGGTGGATTTGGTGATGGTTACCTCTGTGCGTCTGTCGTGATCTTATAATAAGAAACCACTGTTTTTTTCCTTCGTTCGTAATTCTGATAAAGTTTTATTGAATTCTGATAAGGTTGGCTTTTTACTGCTGTACTGCATTCCGTTAATCCCACCTTTTTTACATTTTTAGTTCTTTATCCTTTACTAAAATGCTGCCTATTAATGCCATTCACATTGGATTATGATTAAGGTTATACTAATGTGTTATGAGAAGCCTTACTATGCTAAATTCAATGATCTTTACACTAGAGTTCTTCTGACTTTTCACCAAAGTGATAGAGGTCAAAATTAATTGAATTAATTAGATACTTTGTTGTAGTATAAATATCTATATGATTAGCTGAGTCAGATAAACAGTGTCCTAGTTTATATGAAAAATCTGCCGCTGTCATGTATAAAATACTTCTAAATTATTATTTCATTCAGACGACTGAATGTAGGTTTTGTTTGACAATTTCTAGGTAATGTATAAATGTATGCATAACTTTGAAAGTGCGTATAAAGTGGATAATGTGAGGTTCGAGGGTTATGTTTGTAACACGAATACACCGTCAAACACTTCATTCCGAGGCCTTGGTGCACCACAGGGGGTATTAATTATAGAGGATGTTCTGTTTAACATTGCTTCAAGCCTTGGTGTGAGTCAAGAACAGGTTTGTAAATTCATCCCTTATCACAGGTTTTATGTTCACATTTGTTTAGACCAGAAAATAATATTTGTGTTTTGGTAATGGCCCTATTTTTTTGGGGGGGAGGGGCTGATCCTCAAGGTTCTGACAGCAAAATCTAAAATAAGAGCTGTTATTTTGACATGCTTTTAGCAACTGTTTTGTACCTTATCAAAATGGTTTTCTGAATGGATTAGCCTTAGTATTTAATCAAAACTCCAACCATAGCGAAACATTTTTAAACACTTTTCAATATTTTTCTGCAAACAATGAAGACGGTCACCACATCTGAGAAACTATGTATATGTGATTATATTTTCATCGTAAGTTTTACAAAGTTTGAATTGTGCATCAAAATCATTAACAAAGATGATATGGAACTTACGTAGAGTCTGACTTTAGGTGAGGGAAGTCAATCTATACAAGGAAGGGGAAACAACTCCGTATGGAATTAAACTTGAGAACTGCACTGCTCGAGATACATGGAAACAATGTATGGAACAAAGCAAATATCAGGAACGTTTAATGGAAATCGAACGATTCAACAAGTATGATATAATAGCACATTTGTAATCTTGTAATTTAATTCACTTCAGGCAGCAGAGCATCGGTTGTGGCAGAACGTTATATTTATAAAACCCGGCATATACTGACCAGTTTACCGATACTGCATAAAAACTAAAAAAACTTTGATTATTTGGCTTCATAAGGAGGCGAGAATAATAAATGTATATGTTCACATGAACAGTTGTTATAACAATTTGTTTATTCTATTTGAAAAAGTAATTTATTTTAGCTTTATTCATTCCCAACAGAGTCGAACCTCCCTTATCCGAACCTTTCTAATCTGGAATCCACGCTAAACCGAACACGTCGGCTGGTCCCGATATTTTTATCATGTACTTAATTATATGTATCATTAAGTGTGTTTCTGAGAACAAACTGCTATTAACAGTAAAAATTCACAAATAAAATGCTGGTCACCAAGAGTGAAAACCTTTCTAACCCGGAAAACTTTCTAATCTGAGCTTTTTTGTCAGCCCAGATAAGTTTGAATTAGAGAGGTTCTCCACAGCATGCATGTTTATACAACGGTACAAATAAGATCAGAAAACAAGCTTAGCTGAAGATCTCGCTTGCAGAACAGTATGCACTCAAGCAAAGATTTCATGTAGAATAATTTATTTATAGCATAATATGACTTGTTTAATTAGTAAACAAAAATTGTATGTATTAAAATATCTGTCAGAATCGTACAAAGGATACTGTTTTTCCAGCTTCTTGTCTTTATGTTTTGCTTCAAAACTTTCACCTTTAAATGGTGTGTTTTATGTGAATTTCAGAGAAAATTGTTGGAAGAAAAAAGGTATTGCTATGACAACAGAAAAGTTCGGTATCGGATTTGGTCCTAAATTTTTTAATCAGGTATAATTTTTAACCAGTTTTGTTATTCCTTGATACAAAATTTTGTGTCATTAATTGTTCTATGCATCATATATCTGTTTTGAAAATTTTGTAATTATTAGGTGATCTATTATCTTTATTGTGTATGTATTATTTGTATCTACTGATGTATTATGTTATCAACATCGTATCAATTTGATGAAATATCTGATAGGGTGCGGCTTTGGTGAACATTTACAAAGATGGCACAGTGTTGGTTACACACGGTGGTGTAGAAATGGGACAAGGAATAAATACAAAGATGATACAGGTGGTGTTACTGATCATTTTACTGGTTTATATAATATGATGATATAATTATGTCCAGGCGCAATTTAAAATTTGTGTGGCTGGTTTTAATTTTCATTTGAAGTAGGCATGATTTTCTTTCCAATAATCGAGTTAAATGTTGTTATAAATGTATTCCTTACGGTACCAATATTTATTTATGTGTCAGATTTATTGGCATTCACTGTATTATTTGATTAACTTGAACTCATTGATTTGTTTCAACTCATTTTATGATAGAAAAAATATAGCCACATTGTTGCCTTAGCTGATTATCAAAGTTATTTCCCTTTGATACTGAAATCTTCACTTTTTAAAATGAAGCTCACTAATCAAAGTACTGAGAGGACTGTTGTTTGCTGACTGCTGTATTGCAAGTTTTTCCGAAGATTATTGTTACACATTTTCCGTAAATCCTTTTCATGCTAACATTGGCCAATAGAAAAACATGCCATTGGACAGATTGATTAGTATATTGTAATGTGAAAGAAAATGACATTGCTGCCTTAAGTTCTCTTTATCTAATGTTTTTTTCTGTATTTTAATATTATAATTAACATACTAGCAAAATAAACTGTATGATTTATAAATTATATCTGAATAAATAAGATAAGGCCTAAGTTACAAATTTGCTTCCCTTAGATGTTTCAACATACTGTAAGGATCAAATAAATCCCATTTTCTATGGTTAAATTTTCAAGGTATACAGAAAATTGTTTTCTTGCATAATTTGACAAGTCCACTGACTTAAACAACTAAAATCCTTCATTCATTTATCAGCAATTAATGGATATTGCGTGGATCAGATCACTCTAAGTTTATGTGAAGAGTTCAGGCTTAACATAATAACTTTGAAATGGGCCTTATACCTGACTTGATTTAACATGAGGGGAACAATCCTATAGTAAATATTACAGGGAGACTAATATCCAATTGCAATAAAACGAAACAATATTATTGCATAGTGGCCCTATATGGTCTGGCTCTTTTAGAACTGGCCAACCAACCAACAAAAACTCAAAATAAGGCCATTCTTTAAAAATGTTGGATATCGGTCACACGCCACAAACTTTAACCATAGGTAGGTAGGCTTTTTTGTTAACATTATATGTTTGTATTGTGGAATAAATAAAACAATGGGGTTGGGGATTGTTTAACGAATAGGATGCCTGATGCAAATTAACATTTTTTAAAGGATGACCTTGTCTTTTGTTAATTACATGTTAGGTAGCATCAAGAGCATTAGGTGTTCCAATGGATATAATTTATATAAATGATACTTCATCTGAAAAGACTCCAAACGCTACTCTAACTGTTGGAAGTATGGGTACAGATGTGTACGCTCCAGCAGTACAGGTAAGTTGTTGAAGTTGTCTCAAGGTTTCACTATTAACTATTATTGTCTAATTGCTGATGACATTTCATTGTGCCGTTAGATGTAATACATTTTTGTAGCTCAACTTGTGCATTCAAATCAGGTCACATAACATATCAAAATAATTTATTAATACCATAATAATTACAAAGGCTTTATTTATAGAGGCTACACATTTGGGTTTCTCAAACTTCCATGTGGACCTCTGAACATATATGAACAAGATGACTTGAACTTACAATGTAAGAGATAACCATAAGAATTTTACTATGTACAATTCTATATGCAAAAAATAAGACAATGACCATTTTCAATACAATAAAAACCTAAGTGTTGTAACTATATAATGAATTATTGTTAATCATGAAAATTGCATGTTTTACTATTAATAAATGGGTAATATTTACCAATATTAAAGGATGAGAGAGTTCGTAGATGATGTGTAGATTAGGCCTGAAAAAATAATCTACGGTTACCCACTGACCATACATCACTACAGTTACCTGAACAACCCGCATCACTACAGCTACCTGACCAACCCACATCACTACGGTTATCCAACTGACTCTACATCACCACATTTACCTGACTGACCTTACGTCACTACGCTAACCTGACTGACCTTACGTCACTACGCTAACCTGACTGACCTTACGTCACTACGCTAACCTGACTGACCTTACACGACTACGGTTACCCAGCTAACCCTACACCACAATGGTTACTGACTGGCCCTAGATCACTACTGTTACCTGATTGACCCTACATCAATACTGTTACCTGACTGAACCTAAATTACTATGGTTACCGAGAAAATCCTACATCAAAGTCCAAGGAACATATACAATGCATATTAAAAAAATACATGGGGATAGATGATATCTCCAAATTACGAAAGGTATGTTTGGAAAAAAATAAATTAAAGGATATCTTTGCGACCTGCTAACCATATTTTTGTCTAGTAACTGTAATCATGACTATTTTTTTATCTAGTCTTACTAGTAACTAAAGTTTTTTTGCATAGGATGCTTGCAATAAACTCAAGGAAAGATTGGAACCTTTACAGAAGCAGAATCCAGATTTACCATGGGAAGCTCTGGTTTGTAAACTTACATTCGATCTTATTTAATGTGTAAAAACAATGGTGGATGTGGCTTTCTGATCATACATATATTTCTCTCCAATTGTTCAATGAAAGACCAGTATTGAATATCCCATTGTTGAGCAACCAATAGACAGTTCACATCTATAAATGTGGGCAAAAAGTAGTTATTGAGGATTTCTGTCAATTGTTTTACATTTAAGTACAAACAATGAAAGAAATGTTTATCATTTTAAAATATTTTCTGTAATTCAGTTTACAAATAGAAAATTCATACTTACGTAGATACTAATTTAATTTAGACAATACATTAAACTACAGAATATTACAATGATTCAGGTTATGCGTGCATATTTAGAGAGAGTCCAGCTTTTCGCTACAGGCTTTTCGAGGTAAGTGTTGCACTATTTGCCAATACTCATAGTTAAAATAAGCATTTGTTTTCATCTCATGTCATAACACCTGGATAAATATAATTTACATTCTTATAAAATTCCTCAGGATGGAAAAAATCATTTTTGCAGCTACCTGACTGACGACATCTTTTTCAGCCGACCGTAGCGTTTCTGATAGAAAATCCATCAGAGTATGAATACATTTTGGTGATGAACTCGTGTTCTCACTAAAAAAAAAGTTTTCCAAACTACGTTTTGGGCAGGTAACCCTAAACAAGACTATTTTTTATAGCCTTTTCAGAAGAGATAAACATGTCCAAAGGTTCATGGTTATGTAGGGGTTAACATATGAGATCTAGTACTGTCATTATATTTTGAAATTACTCAGTATTATCATGCACGTACCCAAGCTAAATTGAAGTGGATTCAAGAATATGATATGTTCTGAAAGTAGCTAGTTTAACCTCATCTCAGTCAAGACTTTGATTGAATTGAATTTTTAAAGCGACTTTACTGTCCCTATATAATTTACATTACATATTATTATTTTAATTTCCACTTTTTGAAAAAATGATGTGGACTCAACTCTGTACTGTACTGGTTCTGACCGGGTTTGGCATTGATTTGTTCTGTTTCCGATGGGATTTAGCCTACCTACAAACCAGTATCTACACTGTGATAGTTGGTAGAAACTTGTTTTTAACACGTATGGGACTCCGTGGTTGAGTTGTTATGGTATATGACTTGTGATTTATGAGTTCCAATCCCACCAATGGAAAGACGTCAATGGCCCTGATGGTTGGTACAATGTTAAACACCAGTGTATTACCAAGTACCGTTCCACTTGTTTATTTCATTTTGTGTGTATCATATCTTTGATGCTTATTAGACTACAGAAGGATTGTGATTGGGATGCTAGTAAACGTCAAGGCAGGCCGTTTCAATATTATTCTTATGGCGCAGCGTGTACAGAAGTTGAAATTGACGTTTTTACAGGAGAAAATCAGGTATTTATTACGAAGATTTGGACATTTTGTCCTTCTATTTGTTGTAGCCTAACAACTGCAGACGTTGCCTGGAGAACACATAGTTGATTTTTTCAAACAAGCAGTATATGTTACAAAGATATGATTACCCCCTCTTTTTATGTACACAATAACATAATAATTAACATATTAATATTGTAAATCTTGTTGTATGAATGAATAATGGTAAGACAATAGTATCAGATATATTGCAAACATATGGGTATGTCAAGAAGATTTCAAGTGTTAATTACAGCATATACGAAAGAGCTTGGTTTACTCTTCCTGATGTATAAAAAATGAAATTTTAATATGACCAAAGAAGGAATTTACCTTTAGGACTGGTTAAAGGAGACTGGACTGTCTTTCACAGACGCTGTGATTAACACAAGTTTGATTATGATGAATGCATTGTTTGTATGAATAGATTGGGTTATTCTTGAAAAGGCAGTTTTCACGACGACTAAAGATCATAAACATGTAGTTAGAATTCATGCACTCCGGCTGAGATTTTCAAAAAAAAAATTATGTTTTCCTGAGCCTTCCCACAGCACACCACAACTTCAATTTCAATCAAACTTCACATGGTCCTCTGCATACTTTCAAATTATTCCCCAGGGGTCAAAATTGGTTCCAACTAAAAGGTTATCCGTTTAATATAGATGATATTCAGAAGGCCTTTAAATATGTTTGGGCAAAAACAGCATTGTCTGTGTTGCATTATCTGGTGGCCCTCTACAGGGATTGTTTTTTGCCCCTGATGTTAAAATTGGTCCACCTCGTGTGTAACCTGCTTTAAATAGATTTATAAAGAGAATCCCTTTAAAAATATTATTGGTACAAAGCATATGACTTATAGCTTAGTAATTTAGTCTAGTGGTTTTCTGTTTTTTGTCCCCATGTCAACTTTGGTTTTGTCCTTAGAGTCACTTGTTTACCAAGATGTCTATTCATCAGTTAATTCAGATGCGCTATATATATAGGGCCACCATGACCTCTTGTTTGATACTACATGTATATTTGATCATAAGTCACACAACAGTTTGTCTTAATGTCTGATGTTTGTCTCATAATGTCAATTTGTTTATTGACATTTCAGGTGATACAATCAGATATTGTATTTGATGTTGGGAAAAGTTTGAATCCAGCTATTGATATTGGACAAATTGAAGGTGGTTTTGTACAGGTACTGCATGTCATAATATTTTTTAAACTGGACAGTACATGGTGCAAAACAGTAATCTGTTAGATTGTTTGAATCATGGCGTGATTAAACAACCTAATTAGGGGCCTCCGTGGTCGAGTGGTTTTGGTCTAGTACTAGTAATCACTTGACCCTCACAGTTTGGTGTTTGAATCCCATCCATGACCAGACAAATTTCACATGTACAGAAGCTGTCAAGCAAGCTTACGGAAGGTTAATGGTTCTAAACAGGTGTATGTCTGGGGTCTTTTTTCATCATTAAATCTAGAAGTCACCAAAAGACCCTAGCTTTTTGTGCAACGTTAAATTCCAAAGAAACAAAAACAATTCAACGTCTATTGAAAATGAGAATATCTTGTCTTCTTTTGAGGTTGTCTTAATCCATCGGTGAATAGATGTCTTATTGAAAAAAATCTTTTATTTGATGCACGTTTAGTGGATTGGTAATACTGTTTAGACATTTATGTGTGTGGTCAATTTCTCTACATCTGCAGACCTCATACCTAGGAGAGTTTATCATTGTGTTAGGTTTAATGTTGATCATGTCCAATGATGTATTAAGGTATCGTAAGTGGCTATATGGTGATATCAAGTTTTACTAATTTATAGTTTTAAAAGGTCAACCATAATTGTATACATTAATAAACCCACTATACAGAGTCTATTGCAAGTGATTTGAAACAAATATTGTACTTGGTCTGTCTTCTATAAACCAATATCGCACGTAATTTTCATATTTTTGAATAAAGATCACTACTCTGTATATAAGGATATATTACAACAATTAGCCTTAAAATAACAATCATGGTATAATGCAGGGAACCGTGTCACAGATTTTTGATAACGTCCTCCGTTCTTTAGATATTTGACTAGAAATTCCGTAGCCTGAACCCCGCTGACAATTACGTAATACGCCATAAAATAAAAACGAAAACAAATATCAAAATTCTGTGACACGCTTCCCTAGATAAGCATTTCCGCTACAAAATACCGAAAACCGCTTTGAAATCCATCTTCAAATAAGGCGGCAATCTTTGTTCAAAAATAGCACCCACTGCGTTTTTTTCTAAGCGAGAAATTAACAATAAAAGTGTCAGATCATTATCACCTTGTGTAATCAACAATTATTCTATAAATTAATACAGCCTACTAAAATTTGATAACCAATCAAATTTGTTCATCGTTAGCGGATCAATTAGTGAAACCGCCCACCATTTTAGATGACTCTAAAGAGCTTAATTACGAATTATTTGTCAAAATAGTATCATATCGTACCGATGCAATACACAGTACATCAGATTTCTCGTCAACCGAGAGGCTCTCAACGGGGAAAACGGCTGATTGGGAAATCGAGTTGAATATGGCTGGGGAAACCGCTATATAAATTAAATGAAAGGTAACCATGCATTTAGTGTAAAATTAAGAACTTAAGATGTGATTGATTTGTAGAAAAGTGTCTATGTTTTATGACTGTTAATGTAATCATTTAAAAACATACTAATATATAAAGGTAATTGGATACATAACAGAATAATATAAGATTCTCGAAAAACATGCGCGTCCGATGTCCATAAGGCGTACTGTTTTTCATCTTATTGTTTGTTTGATAGCTTTTTAATATTTTACCAAAATATACAGAGTTGCTTAATAAAAGTGCACGTTGAAATAACTTTATTTTATTGATTACATCAATGAAATAGCGAAAATAATAATTTTCGTTGACCCAGTCTCCCTGTATTAATTTACTGGCGATTTAAAAATATTTTAGTTTTATAACTTTAATTGTGTTTGAAACCTGACTCTGGAATATATAAATTTAATTAAACTTGCAAAAATGGTACGTCATAACATTAACGGGGTAACAATCTTTGACAGCTCGTTATCTTATCGTGTGCGTTTTATTGCAAGGTGCGTGAAGTGTCTGCATACCATATTGCTGTTTATTATATCTCCCGCCAAAACATAAAGAAATATGTGATGCGACATATATAAGGTCTAAATTGACCCATATTGATAGTATAATTAGCAAGGCGTTAGAGTATGATATCGATATCACACTTCAATAAGACCACCGTTCCGGATCAGTTATTTCATCATATATTTCATATTAAAAGTACATTAGATGCTAAGTAGTCCAATCGACCAAGGTGTTAATGAATTCACACCTTTCTTGCACATCAAATGATTGTTGCAGTTATATATTTATTACGTAATTTTCCACCATAAAGTTTCCATTTTCACAATATGTCACGTCACTATGGTCAAGTTTTTTACGGGATATAGATTTATGCAGTTCGGTATCTTTAGCATTCGTAAACCAACTTCCGCGAGAAAGAGATTTCTAACTACATTTTTCAATTTTTGAGAACACTCTAACACCTTGCTTAGCCTTACTTTTCTTATTTCCCATTTTAATCCGCTTGATGTTGATAATCTGTCGAATTTCAAATACTTATGTTAACATACGGCAAGCGATACCAAATTTAATATCGATTGATACAAAATTGCCCTTAAGGAGCCCCTAACAACGCCGCCTCCTAGATCGTTCTCGCTGATAAAGTGGAGTCGATATGGGGTGCAGTTTTTATCGCGATAAAACACTATTTTTGCATATTCGGATCGATTTTTTTGTTGCATGGTATGATAGTATGATATTTAATTATTGTTAATAACTTAAAATGTCATTTTCGCTTATTTTTACGTTTGTAGCCACTTACGCTACCTTAAGTTTCATTTAAATGTCAATGGAATAATTTGATGTAACCAAACTTTAACCTGGGATTTTAGGCTTTATTTTCTGTTAGAATCATCATATGACATTATTAAAATTCAAGCATTTACATGCGTCTCATATTGAGTAATAATGTTTTATAATGGACCATGACACTATATTACAGGGGCTTGGTATGGTGACTACCGAGGATATAGATGTGGATTCTACTGGAAAGATGCAAAATTGTAGCCCATTGGGCTATAAGATACCGAATGTTAGAAGTATACCACGAAAGTTCAATGTTACACTCCTGAAGAATCATAATATCACAACTAACGTGTATTCATCAAAGGTATGACATTTCTCTGTTAAAATTCAAACTAGTGTCATTAGATCGGCATTGTTAGTACTATGTATAATTATACAATGCAAGATCCTACCAGGACATTGAAATGCCATTGAAATTCTGTTTAGTCATCTGTGTAGATAAGATTTATAACAATCTGGCTAGATGGCTGCTTTCTCATATGTTAAACATGGCAACTGGATTAGCTAAGTAAGAATAACGAAATATGGCGTCACGTTCACGGGTTGTAGACCTAGAATCCAGGATGAACCACTTGTTTGACAAGTTTATATTTAGCCCTTACCTTTTCACACATTCACTTGTGAAATAAGTGGTTAGCACTGGATGGTATCTTTGAGCACATTTGAGCTAATTATTTTCATAAGTGTTTGTTAATATTTTATAACCTATTAATTTATTGTTTTATTGATAGCATTTGTTGTTTGAAAGCCATGTTTGAATTTATGACCTTATATTTGTTTGTGTTTATGTCTATACATATATCTTCACTTAATAAAGAAT
The DNA here is from genome assembly GCA_008271625.1 of Lutraria rhynchaena. Classification (NCBI taxonomy): domain Eukaryota; kingdom Metazoa; phylum Mollusca; class Bivalvia; order Venerida; family Mactridae; genus Lutraria; species Lutraria rhynchaena. The sequence goes on along the minus strand of VIBL01000056.1, from coordinate 1,475,749 downwards.
TTATCAATATAATTATTATTATTGTAGTACTAGTATGTTCGATTGTTTGAGATTTTGTTGATAAACAGCTTAAACCCTACCAAAGATGTCATTGATGGGGATTTAAAAGATATATTGTACAAGTTTACATTGATACATTTGTAATGAAAAGCTCATGCTTAACTGAAGTGATAATTAATTCCTGAAATGTTTCTGTTATAACTATATAAGTCAGTATAATATTACTAAGTTAAAGGTATCATCTGGGAGACTATTTTGTCCTCCATTTTTGTACTGGTCCTGAGGTTATAAAACTTGAGAACAGTCTCTAAGCTCAAATCTCAGTTTCATTCTGAAAGTATTATGGTTGAAAAGATAGTGATGATTAATGTTTAAATTCATATACAAGTCAATTATGTTGTAAGAATAATGTACATGTATCAATAATACCATTAATTTCTGATTATAATTAACTGAGACATTAAAAGACGAGATGTGAGATTTGAGCTCAGAGACCAAATTCAAGCTTTATAACCTCGGACCCATGTCTGTATGTTGAGTTTTTGGGTATTTGGATTTGTAGATCTGGGGGAGGATAGTATTTTGGGGAAGGTGGAGTGTTTCATATGTTTTATTTTACAGGAACCCTTTTCTTATCTATATTCTGTATTTCAGGGTGTCGGTGAACCACCATTGTTGTTATCAATGTCCGTTATCTCAGCTCTCAAGCACGCTGTACAAGCTGCCAGGTCTCAGATTGGACTTACTGGATACTTTCAGCTTGACTCCCCGGCAACAGTAAAAAGAATACGAAACGCTTGTGGGAACCAGCTACAGTAAAAAATAATATGAAATGCCTGCAGAACCAAAGATTGAATATCGATTATACTGAAAAATACTGTGGTTTAAAATGAGTAGCATTATATTTATTATCACAAGCCAAACATTTTAATTTATTTTATATTGCAGTTGTACAAATGATTATATTTCTGATTTTTTGAAAAATATATTTTTGCTGCTGGGACGGAAATCGCGACTCGGTTATATTTCTTATGACAAGGGGTCATATTGTTAGCTGTGCCAATGGTGATACATCGTTTAGGGTATATATACACCTTATCCCTTTGCTTAATAATACCGTATTCCACTGCTTCCGAAGCAGACAACTTTTGAAAACATTGTGGCAAAAGAAGCCATTGCTTGTAATGAGTAATGGTTTCTTTTGCCACAACGTTTTTCACTCTGACAGAGAGAAATAACTCAATTTTATTAAAGACATTAATGTTCTGTATATTAGCTTTGAATAAGGAAGAGTCCAAAATGTGCTTATGAGGCAAATGGTTATGGAAAACATTTAAACATATCACAATTGTATGACTGTTACACGTGTTATATCTATCCAAGATGTTGTTTAAATACTTTGTTTGATATTTACATATATTTCATCACTGATTTTTGTGTTGTTAAAATTTAAATTTTAGGTCAGATGAAACTAGTGATAATAATTATATGTATGTCTATACTGAGTGAAAGTGTTTTCTAAATTGTTTTAGATGATCGGAGGTATGAAATTGTTGGCTGTCTTTTCACATACCTGAACAATGTACCGGTAATATAGATACAAAAAAACTATTTAAAGTCACAGTTCTGTTGAAAAACTCCAGAGTGAATCCAGTTTGGGAATTGCTTTCGAAAAGCTTACATCTGTATGTTTTATATCAAGAGATATTCATGAAATGTTTGTCACTTTGACCAGTACTCAGATTTCGAGACTTGTTTTTCATTAGATGCCTTTATCTGTGTTTTTGTTAATTATTCAGTATTCAATTTATGTTCATGTAATACTATACAGAAATAATCAATAAATATCCTGTCAGAATTGTATTAATGTTCTCTTATAGTTGTCCTTTCATGTATTACTGGTGAACGGGTAGAGGAAACTGTATAAAAGTTGTTCAGTTTGATTTCGTTTTTTAGTAAAACATCGATCAATGCATTTCTATTCTTGATTCTGCTACAAGTACATTTCCATGGAAACCGTTTGACTCATTTTCAATGACTCCGCTTGCAAGTATCTTCTTAATGAAAAGTCACAAAAAGTGCGAGGTTGTTCTGATATGAAGCGGTTGAAAATAATTGGCATGGTTCGATTGTATCAAATTATTTCACAATTCAAAACAGAAAAGAATAAAAGTTGGAATCATAAGTCTATGTTAGTGAAGTGTAAGTTTTATTGTGCACTGTCACCTTTTTAATACAAGGTATCCACTCAAATAATAAGCCTACATTCGTCATGTTAATAATTGAATTGCACTTGAAATCAATCTGGTGCTTGCATATTCGGAATTCACTCAATACTATGGTAATAAGTTTCGAATATCTACATTCATGATATATATTTTTGGGGGATGATTTGGTAAATTAAAAGAAAAAACTGTACCAAGGCCTCACTACACATTCAGTCCTAAACTGCTTGTCAAAAGAGTTTAATTACTTTTCTTGTTCTCAAGTTGTTATGCAAAACAGACAAATTGAATATGATGTCCAAATCTTTCTAATAAATACTTGATTTTCTCGTGTAGGAACACCAATTTCAACTTGTTTACACACTGCACCAGATGAATTATCATATAAAAGTCCCTTTGCATGTCTGCTGGCATTCTATTCACAATCTTTTTGTTGTATAATAAGCTTCATGATTTAGTGATATGATTTAGACAGCATGAAATATCTAGACATACACTTACATATACATGTTTCAAACAGATATCATATTACATAATTAACTGTTGGTGAAGAGTTTACGTCCCATATGGAAAAAATGTGGAATGCAATTCTAGAATGCAGCTATAATTCTGTGCAGTATTGTATTTGTGTAACATGATATGAAAAAATCAATACTATGCTAATTCTGCACCAATTTTATATTACTGCAATGCTATTATAATACAGAATTATATTGCTATTATAATACAGAATTATATTGTAGTATTTGTATTGTATTTAAATCTGTACTAATAACTTAGTTACTTAATGCACACGAAGGACAGTATAGAAATAGCACATCATCTACTTTAAGTTGTGAGAATGTACAGAATTAATACACCATCTACATAAATCTGTGAGAATGTACAGAACTAATACACCATCTACATAAATCTGTGAGAATGTACAGAATTAATACACCATCTACATAAATCTGTGAGAATGTACAGAATTAATACATCATCTACATAAATCTGTGAGAATGTACAGAATTCATACACCATCTACATAAATCTGTGAGAATGTACAGAATTAGTACATCATCTACTTTAAGCTGTGAGAATGTACAGAATTAAAACACCATCTACATAAATCTGTGAGAATGTACAGAATTAATACGTCATCTACTTTAAGCTGTGAGAATGTACAGAATTAAAACACCATCTACATAAATCTGTGAGAATGTACAGAATTAAAACACCATCTACATAAATCTGTGAGAATGTACAGAATTAATACGTCATCTACTTTAGGCTGTGAGAATGTACAGAATTAAAACACCATCTATATAAATCTGTGAGAATGTACAGAATTAAAACATCATCTACATACATCTGTGAGAATGTACAGAATTAATACATCATCTACTTTAAGCTGTGAGAATGTACAGAATTAAAACACCATCTACATAAATCTGTGATAATGTAAAGAATTAGTACAGCATCTACTTTATTTTCGGAGAAAGTACATAATTAGTACTTGATTAGGCCTGACATGGCATGAAAGTAAAGAATTAGTATCCCGCATGTCTACTGAAATTTTTTTCTAGCTTTGATGTTGTAAGAGGGTCGGTTTCAGATGAACATTTTATAAGAGTGCAATTTGGAGCGATTTTAACAGTATTGTAAATTATGCAACACCAGCCAGAAAGCAGTCGCATTTCACACCAGATTTTTTGTGAAGTATTTAGCTCATGAATTATGAGTATAGATTCTATTCTATTCTACAGATTGGGGCCGCCAATATTTGAGACTATGATACTGCCTGAATCATTTTAGTAGTCATTGCCTTGTCAGGTTATATATCTTGAAGTTATATAATAAACAAGAAACACCATTTAAATTACTAAATTCCTTTTAATGTAATGAAATATCTTATTCATAGCTTTTGGTATATATAAGCTTCGGATTTTTTCTTTATTTGTTTTCGATATTTAATATTTGATGCGTAAAAAAGGCCATAAAAGTTGATGCGTCGATGCGTACAGATTGGAGAAAATATGTAATTCTCGAGCAGGTGACTTTAAAGTTCGCTTATAGAAATGCATTCAAATACTTTTTTTTCGAATGAAAAATGTATTCATTTTGTAGTTAAGACGTGGACACGACTTTTTGCCACACTTTAAAAAGTACATTTTGTATAATTAATGGCTAAATTCTCAGTTTAAAAGGGGCGATACAGAAATAAATGTGAAATTATTGTACCCAATATCGTGCTAGTGACTTAAAAGTTCGCATATAGAAATGCATTCAGATGCGTTTTTGATTGAAAACGAAATAATTATCTATTAGTTAAGATGCTTAAGCGGGTTTTTGTCACAATTTAAAAAATAGATTTTGTAAACGAAAAGGTGTCTTCTTTTGGAAGTGAGGGTTTAGAAGACTATATTGATGTTTGTGGAAGTTTAAATACAATTAACAGGAACGAAATATCTTCACAATTGTGTCCATCATGCGGCTTTAAGTCACCTGTGCTCTTAAAGAAACATAAGCCATTTATTGCACTGGCCAGCTTTCCAGGTTCCGGAAACTCATGGTCAAGAGAATTATTTGAATCTATAACAGGTCAGTTATTTTTATATAAAAATGTTGAAAACAGGAACAAAATAATCTGGTAAGTATTTAATTCCGACAAATGCACCACGCATCTCTGTTTAGTGCATTTCTACTCCTATTTTACAAATACTACTTTAAAATTAAGTTTTTCCTCATGTTTAGGTTCAATTTGTTTACTTTGGTCTAAAAGATAGTCAATGGTACATTGGGATGTACATGTAATTGATTCTCATTATGTCAAACTCGCTTATATTTAAATTTCATTAATGTTAAACTGTTTCTTGTGGTCCCATTTCTTTTGTTCTAATCGCTATAGATAAAACTTCGTCTGTCTCCAATCTCAAAATTTTGAAGTTGTAGGAAACTACGCTTATTTCGGGCGGTTCCGGCGGTGCCATTCCTAGATCTAGGTGAGTATGTCACCCCTTACGTCATTATCCATGTCGTGATCATTCAAATTCCTGCAAACAAAGTAAACAAACATGATATCTCATTCGCTTTAAAACATAGCTTAAGTGATTAACATACCCGCTCTGTGTTTAGTTAACTGATCATAATGCGGCAGAATTATTTAAACTTGCCAACAGAGGCAGATGTTGAAATAGGAAATATTTAATCACAAGTCAAGTGACATATAATCTTGTTCTTATCCTCAAATTTTCAAAGGTTTGTGTCAAAATTTTATTGATCGCTTGTGATAGTTGAAATTCTTGGGAAACTATGCTCCAACTACTTTGTGTGAAGTCCCGATTAGACTCTTAAATCTTATCCTAAAGCTTATCCTTCAAATGCTTGTGGTTTTATTTGTTTATAAATTTATGTTTAATTAGTGCATTTATGTTTAATTAGTGCATTTATGTTCAATTTGTGCATTCAGTGCCGGCATTGCTATGAGTATATTGAATAATCTGTTTATGTTTATGTAAAGTTATTGTGTACGTGATAGTTATGTACATACATGTATTTACTAGTATTCTAGTGTACTATATTGTGCCTACATTTTCCAAAATGCTTAAACCTTTGTGTTTCTATTCTTTGCGTATATATGTTGAACCTATAAGTCAAAGATGAAGGGGTAGGAGCTCTACATGCTCGCTATATGCCACCATGTTCTCATTATTTTAACGAGAGCTGTTGATCTACTATTGATCTAGATCCTGATAATATAATCCAAATCGACGTGGTATAATTGGATACTTAATTACACCACATTTTTCAACGTTTATACCGCGCGAGCCAAATTTTAATCTGACGGCTTCTTTAAACATAAATCACAAAACAACATTCTATTCGGCTTTATAAGTAAACAGTTTGTTATAACCTTACACTACACCTTGAACCGTGTATATTAATCTTTTGTTATGGTTAGTAGTTATTGGCCTAAAACTGAATTACCAAAAACAGTCATGATATTTGTTAGTCTTTATACAATTTTGTGGGAAATAGTACCCTGTTCCTAGACAAATTAGTTCAAGGTTTCTTGTAATGATTTAGGTCGAAACGTTTGTGTCCATGTACCGAATATTTAAGCAGGAAATCATACTTTCGATCTACAACGCTAAATATGTGAGTTTGAAAACTAAAGTACAGAGCAAGTACTCCTTTGTTACGCTACAAAAAAAGTAATTGCTCTTTTATTCAGTATAAAGTGCAAAGTTACTTATTTGTAAGCTTTGGTGGATCTTATCATCAGGAATTGATTCAAACAAGAATTTTCTTTCACTGACTGGTTATTCTTGTTTGAATCAGTTCTTAATGATTACAATCCACCAGAGCTTACATATAAGTAACTTTGCTCTTAGTAATAAAAATTCAGCACCAAACTGAATAAAGATAAAAAAAGTGATTGGGTAGGCTATTTCATTCTGTTTATGAAAATATTACAATTCTTTGATCAAATACGAAGTCAAAAGATACAGTCAATAATCGAAAATTCTTGTTTGAATCCGAACAAGTTCAGATTAGAAAGGTTCTACTCGTTTTTTTTTGCAGAAATACGACTTTAAAATGTGATTGGTTTGTAAAAGTATGCTTGCTTCTTTTACAAAATAAGTAAAGAAGTGGATACATCGGCTGAAACTTTGCATTTCTAGCCACGGGGAGTACTTCAAGGGCATGAAATGAGCGCTTTTGGACTAACTTGATATTTGAAGTCTCCAGATAAAAATAAGCAAAATTCATTTCGGACATCCCTCGTATCATGACCGTCCAGTAATAACAGTCCAAACAATAACGATTTCTTACTTCAGGAAAGCAAAAAACTAATTCTTGGTTTCCACAAAAATATAGGATCAGTCTTAAAATAACAATCAAGGGTCGGTAGGGACAGTAGGGTCTGTAACCTGAAACCTGAAACCAGGCACTATTTTTACGCTTAAATTTTAGTTTAAGCACTTTGTCTTTAGTACAAATATAGATGAAAATATCGGTGAGAAAAAACTGAATGAAAACAATCTATGGCTGGCTGAAAAAAAAACGTTTCTTCCTTCCTTTTCATAGAATATTCCTCCATCGTTCGGCGTTACTGTTATATTATCAAATGGATATCTGAAATGGTAATTATTGTTTTACTTACCGGGCGCCAGACAAGTGGTTAAGGTACCAGTAATTTAGATCATTTTTCATCATTTTAGAATGGCGAGTCTTCGTACGCGCTTCAGCAGAGGCATGGAGAAGAATGAATTTGTATTGGTTAACCAATTTTAAGAAGCCATTACATGTTATTGTATATGAAGAATTGACAACTAAAACATACACGGAATTATTCATTGTTGGAAGATTTCTCAACTTGAACAGTACGTATTTAGACTTATACTGTGCCAAGCATTGCTTGAAACCGAAATATCACCGCGTTGGTAAACCTGAATGGATGACAAAATTAGTTTTGTTTGATGATGAATTGAGGGAAGTTGTAAATTCTGCCATAAATCAAGTACTAATTGAGAACATTGAGAACAAGATCGTGAGAACATTGAACAAGCTTTAAAGAGCTATATACTGAAAACAGATGGAACGAATATCATTCCTTCATAGAATGTGCTTCATTAAAGATAAATGCTTCTGAAAGAATGTCATATTTTTGCCGAATTGAGTTTCGTAGGATGAATAATACCGCTCAATTGTATATAGGCAGATGTAATGGAATAAAACGATTTCCATATTATTTTATTGACATTGCTTGTTCAATGGTGGGTCTCATCTTACCACTGGAAAAATATAATTCACTAGAAAGTTACTTCTATGTCATTTGGCTCACATTTATTCGATTTCTATTTATGAGTCGATTTTCAATAAGTAATGCAATCAATAAAATTCATATAATAACGGTAAGCTGGTGTTAATAATTTAATGAGCGAGTACTGAACCCGAACCGCAACGCTGATAGTGTCTAGTAATCAATATTCAATTCTCACCAATTATACGGTTATTATATAAAATGCCCAGAGACAATGTATGGCTGTCGTGATACTAGTATATTTCAAGACACCAAATGTGAGTGGAATCTTAATCACTACGTGCGTGCCTATATTAGTTAGATATAAATAAATTTATGAAGTCCATTATTGATTTTACCTTCTAAAACAATGGATAAAAGAGTTGATCAATGTAATGATTGATACATGCTAACGGTAGAAATTTCGAATAGATTAATAAAATATATAAAACCAAAACTAGGGTTTGTTTTACATGTTCCTTGTTTGTAATCTTATGAGAAATATCACGTAAGTACATTGTATGAACTAAGCTTCATTTAAGATTGCATGACTTATTTTATTTTTTCGTTATAGACCTCATTATGATCCCAAAATGCTCCCGTATGCATTTTGTAACCTGTGTTTGTGGAACAAAACCTACTGTGTGGAACAAAACCTACTCTGTGTTCATAACTGACCTTTTACAATACAAAACTTTATATACCTTCAAAATCAACCTGTCTGACTGGACAATGTCCACACTTTAATAGACATATCATACCTACACCTGTGCCATTACTGCTGATTTAGTACAGATAGAACAAATAAGATTTTCTAAGTCAATCAGCAATGCTGTACAATCTATGGGATCTGAATAGGGCTTACTTTCCAGGCAGCTCATGTTCTATGTGAACAATGCATCCTGTTGCAAAACTAGCTATCATTCAGTTTTCATATTCAGAAAATTAACAAAATTGCTGATGAAATGGATTATTTGGTACACAACTGTAACTTTAAGACTTGTTTTTAAAAAATGTGTAAGTCGGTTTGCAAACAATTGCAACAAATTAAATGACTTCACATAAAGAAAACTACATACGACTGGCTATAATCTTTATCTGTGTATAAAACATGTATCACATACTTAGATGTGGCACTCTCACAAGTCATTATTCAAATATAATCTGCTTCATTGATATTTTGCTGTCATAAGCCAAGTCAGATTCACAAGTCATTACTGTACTGACCAAATTCATATGTACTCCAAACAATTTAGCTAGAGGATATCCAGTATGTCCAAAATAGGATAAAAAATAGTGAACCTGGTTTATAACATTGATATGCTAAAAGTAGTCACATTTTCTGCGCATTGTCAGCCTCTCATACTACAATGCTTACAGCGCTCTGGTTATTGATTAGCATCAAACACCATCATGGTAGACTGAACAAATTGATTTTTGCTAAGATTAAATACTGTATTAGGATGCTGAAATACCACAAGGTCTATTTATCATTTCAGGACTTGTTCATTGAATTATATACCAGCATGACAAAAACAAAAACACTCATTGTGCTTGATATTTGATGAAAAACACTCTGTGATTATAGGACTATAGGATTTGAAAAATCGAATCCCACTTTGTTAGAACAAGTTCGCGAAAATGTATAAATCTAGTAACTACACATTTTGTTCGATTTTAACTTTTCTGACGATTTTGTACATGTTTAAAACATATAAAGATAATTCATATTTACAAAACAGGAACTTAAATAAATTAATTACAAATGTTATAAGCGGATTTAGATTTGGAAGTATTGTAACTCGTTTTCGAGACAAAGACCAGTGTTCAGATATCCAAGCGTTAAATAAAACTATTGCTGGGTTCAAGTACTTGAATAAATACGTGGACGTGTGTGGAAATCAAAATAAATCAACCGCGAATCAAACTTCGTCCCAATTGTGTCCGACATGCCGCTTTAAGACGCCTGAGTTTATACATGATCACAAACCGCTAGTTGCATTGGCTAGCTTTCCAGGTTCCGGAAACTCGTGGACGAGGGAATTGTTGGAGTTAATATCAGGTAGGTCGATGTTGTATAATGATACCACTCAGGATTGTTCTTCCAAATGTTGTTTAAAATTTTATAAACATCATATTCCATTTCCTATGAGTTAAGCGAGACATAAAATTTATTCAACCATACTTGTTCAAAGAGGCATCAAAGTTTTATCGATGGAAAATGTTTCTGTTACGAAGATAGACAACGTTAATGGGATGATATTTGACTAATGTTTGTATAATATATTATGCAGAATGTCAACTGAATTCGGTTGGTAGTAGTGTAAGGCGGCACTCTGGTACCATTTTCCCATGCTATGGGCGGTACTCTGGTACCAAATTTCGTGAATTTCAAAACTTTTGCTGTGGGCCTGAAAAGGGCCGTTGGGGGTGACCAGTTTGATCAGTTTGGTCCTAAAAAGGACCATTTGTGTTTTATTTGGTTATTTTTTGTAGAAGAGTACTAGTTAGCAGCTGGTTTCTTTGGGGTGCAAAGCTCACACGGGCAGTTTTGTTGCGCATACCACTTCATGCATCCTTCATGGGGTTGGGATAGCAATCTCGGCAGGTCGGGTCCCCGCAGTACCATTCTTGTTCTGGAACAGAGGGTTGAAAGTACGCTCTTTCAGCAGTGGCAATTAATTGTCAATGGTCTTATTGATAATACGCCTCGGCTGTTTGTCTTTGTTGTCTGATATCAGACTGAAGTTCAGCCTGCTCCCTCTTGACCTGTTCATCGATTTCATTCATATCTTGCTGACTCGGTTCACGCGGCCTTCGTCTATTTGCAGTTCGATCTCGAGCGGCCTGTTGCTCTCGTCGGCGCTGACGGGGACTGGGTCCCCTGACGGGTCGAGGTTCAGCAGATGTCTTCTTTTCAATCAAATTCATCGACTCCGCAATAGCCAGTTCTTCTTGCTCTCGTTTTTTAGCGAAGTTACCAGCCAGTTGACGAATCGTCCGCCATACTCTAGTTTGCCTAGCCGTCAATTGTCTAGCTGTTTCAAGTTGTTGCAATAGCGCATCCATGATCAGTGAATGAATGGAAAAGAATGACGTGACGCAATGCATTGACTTTTTGTACGGCAAGCGCGAACCCTAGAGGGAGCATGTAAAATGACGTCACGTCCATATTTTTGTTCGCTGGTTTTTGTATGTTTTTGTGTTTGTTTTGTGTTTCTTAAATCCTAATACCAACAAAGTAAAACAAACTGGTGGTATCATTTTTTATATTTTTATTCAACATAAACAACATTTTTTTAAACATAGAACAATAGTGAACAATATGTTTTTGTAAATCAACATATTTTTAAACAGAACAACATTTTTTGTACATTTTTTTAAACAGAACAACATTTTTTGTACATATTTTTTAAACAGAACAGCATAGAACAACATTTTTTGTACATAAACAGAAGTCCTAACATCTATTTTTAAATAGAACATTTTTTTTTGTACATATTTTTGTTAGAACATAGAAAATAATCACACATTCAAATTATGCTGTATAATAAGTCATGTTTCTATTCATGATTCTATGATACAAATGTCTTTCACCTCCTATTCTATCACGGCGTAGTGCAAAACACTTTTGTCCACATTTGTTCTAATATTGAGCTTGTCTATAAAAGGTACCATAATGTTGTTCAAACCAACGGGTCACATAAGTATCGTTATCTCGTGGCCTATCCTCTTTGAATCGAGTGAGAAGGAGCTGGTTCAGGTCACATCCACGAGAAATAAAGTCCAGAACGAATAAACAATACACACCACACACAGGTAAAGTATCGCCTTGTATACACAATGCATTCCACTGATATGTTTTTGAATGTTTTTTTCAGAACAGAGAGAATCTCCTCGAAAGGTGGTAGTCCATAAGAATCAAAGTACACGATTGTATGGTCTTTGAGGTAAATAGCCACCCAGTGTTCTCCTGGTTGATTCGCATTGTGTGTATTCACAATATAGGCCTTTACATTATGAGGATTCTCCGAAGGTAACTGATGTTTTGCACAAACACAAGCATGCAATGTAGATAACATTGGTGAATGACCTTAGATGTATTGAAGTTCATTCGTCTCCATAATGCCAATTTCTATTCACACGTTCTGCCCATACGCTTATCCAGGAATCGTTCAGTTCTGACTGATTCTGATAGAGTTCGTTTTTAAACTGAATCCATAATCGACAGGCATCTCCTTTTTCACTATCGGTCAAGGTCACGAGTTCAGGATACCACTTTTCCATGACCTTGAACACGTCCAAACCTTGAATCGCTTTTGAATGTACAGTTCTGATGTGTTCGTGTATAAGCAGAGTACATGTTGTTCTTGACTAGGATGAGAAACTTGACAATCGTAACAGTCTTTATGCACTTGATCATAAATCATAAATCAACGTTTGAAGTGCTTCTGTCACATGGTGGTTCAACCCCTCACGCGAGGATTCAGTTCGTTCACTTGTATCGCAAGGATACGCTAATAATTGCATTTCAAAGTCTTGTCCTTGTTCCATGTTTTCTATGTCCATTTTTTCTAGATCCAATGATTGCATTTTAAAGTCTTGTTTGTGTTCCATTTTTTCAATAATCTAGAAGTACTTCTCTAAATACGCAATCACGTTAATGGCTTGTCCTAGCGCTCTGGCAAATTGAAATTCCAATCTCAGATTCCCCGTTTTTATAGGATGGAGTTGACCTTCCTCGCAACCTTGATCGGCTGTCAAATCCAGTCCCCAGAGTGTGTAACCGTGTTGATAATCATTCAAACTCAATCCAAAGGAACGATTGAGTCCAAGAGCTCCTGTTGTTTGATAGAGTGACATGTAGGACCGTAGACATTCTCCCGAAATTGGGTTGAAACGGTTTGTTATGAATACTTTTTCCATCAATACTGACCTCCAGATGATTGAGATCAAAATGACGGAAATCAAAAGGATTGGTCGCTATATCCCCATTCATATCTCCATTTCTCACCATACCAATGATCAGTCGTTTTGGTAATTGACCTTGAAATAAATGATCTTCAATCTTGGAACGTTGACCGGTAGGAATAGTAAAGGTTTTCACCTCAGTACGTCGGATGGGAATTTTCATGTTGTGTTGAGTAATGTGTTGATTGAGTTGATTGGCCACCACAGGGAGTAAATCCACGGTTCTCACATTGAAACCCGCTTCCATAAACTTGATTTTTGCGGGTGCAGCAGCCATGAGACAGAAATTGGGTGACGCTTTGTTCAGTCTTAGACGTATTTCTATCCCATTAGGTAAATATTTATCTTGCATCACCAGATCCAAATGAAGTCGACCACATAGTTCCACCACACGACTTTGATGTACACGATTTCGCCTTTCTACATAACCCTTGTTATCTCCATCGTGGACTTTGGTGTTCATCTGACCAGGGGTGTCTGCGGCCCATAATTCTAATGCCTGAAGCTGAGTGCTTTTACAACTTGGATTGAAGGAGAGTAAATTTCCTAGGTAAGCACGATAGGCATACGTGTCCGCATTGCTGGTGATCAGTTTATTATTCAGATACACATCTATGCCACTGAACATGCTGTGAAAAAAGTTATTGACGGTGGCAATTTCACTGTCATTCGCCAAGTCTGAACTATCTGCCTGTATAATTTTGATTTTCATATACAGATAAGACTGATTCAGATCTGTCCATTTTTCTACTTGTGCATGAATCGCGAATTCAATAGGAGCATTATTGTCCAGGGCAGAAATGGGATAAAGCTCAGTCCATTGTCCCTCCTGCATGGCGGTCATCGTAGGGGGAACGACAGACACGTCCAATTCTGTCTTACTGCATTCACAGGAACCGTGTTGCATCATTTTAGTCGAAAATATCAAGCGGTCTGGCCTGCTTCACTCGGCGACGATGAAGTTTCGAATGAGGTTTTTTCTTATACTTTTCTTGGGTTTTTTGGTGACTTCACGTAACAGGGATTCGCTTACATTTTTCAACACGTTAGCTCTTCTTTTTCGTATCACTTTTTTAGGGTTGGATTCTGACATGATATCTTGCAAGGCAGCTTTTCCTTGCTGGAGTCCTTCTTTTTTCAAGGTTCGAACTCCAGATCCAACCAAAGGATTCAGTAAAGGCATGATACGTTTCATGGCTTTCTTAAACATTGATCCAAGCCCCTGTCCATACTGACGAGGTTGACCTTGGTACATAGGCATCATTGTCGTTGGCGTAGGTGTAGCTTCACCATAGACTTCCCATGAATAAACTGAATGGGTTGACCTGTGTCACCCCTTATATGGATGGTGATGGTGTCAAAGTCGGCTTTAGCCAGTGGTACGTAGTGTACATTCAAGAACTCGAAATGAATATGTGGATTGGTCCCTGCTTTGGTTCTCGGATCAAAAGGAGCAACACGTAAGATGGGAGCTTCAATGTTTCCAAAATAGGTATAAGCTGCCAGGTCAGAATAGACAAACAAATGATTATGACCCATGTTCAAGTCTACCCCGTGAGGAAATGGATCTGGATTCTCGGTTAAATAGATGGTAGGAGCACTATGAGGAGACCCACCCAATTTCATAAACATACTAGGATGAAACTGAATGCCTAAGTTCTTTGAACTATCCATCTTAATACGTTTACTTGTTCCCGAGAAACCTACAGTAAAACGGAGGTTTTTCTCTCTAAACAGTTGACCTAGGGAATCTTTAATGACTTGGTCAAGGGTGTCTACCAGATGATGTAGTGTGACATAGGTCCCTACAGGAATACAAAGACGTACTCCTTTTTCATCATTGGGAAAACGACATTAATGGGGAAAGCCTCAAAAGTCTTGGCCAGGATAGGATCCCGTGTGACAATGAAAAATTGTCGCTCTTCCTCCGTGATATTAATGACTTGACTAGGTACAATCATTTCTACTGAACCAATTTCCCAGTCTTGTTTATTGAGATGGATGGGTTTGAGTAGTTTGGTACGAAAACAGCATTGGGTAATGTCTGGGAACAGATCCATCGAACTGTCACTCATCAGGGTAATGTAAAACGAGCTCATGTTGGTTTGGGTTTATTGAATTACAAAGAGGGATTCGGTAGAATATAACCCAGAGAACTACTTATAATCACGATCGGGTCGTTCAAAAAACAAATTAAAGAGCGACACCCTAATAATGATAAACACCACCGCAATTTGGGCAAAAAAGGTGACCTTGTTCTTCGGCTCAATGGGTCTGACTTGCTCTGAGGTGCTCACTGAGGTATTCACTGCCACACTGGCTGTGTCAGACTGAGACATGCTGTATTTAAACGAGATGGGATTCAGGAATTAAACTGTCAAATTTCGAAGGGTATACTTTCCAGCGCACTTTAATTTCTTGTCTTATTTTTCCGTCTACTTTTCTCTTACGACGAGCCAACACTGATTCAATTTCATAGATACCATCGTCTTTTATAGATTGTATTTCAGAGAGATAAAACGAACCCAAAATGGGTTCTCCATCTAAATATGTCAATTTGACGGTAGGAGGTGAAGTTCTGTTGACATGGGTCACTCTAAACACTTCAGTCGTCCAGTTCGGTAGATAGCCTATATCAAATGTACGTTTGGTTTTATTGATACGCACAATCTCTCCGACACGGAGATGTTGGTGTGGTTGATGTGGTTTCTTTCTTTGAAGTTTTTCTTTTTTTCCATACAAGGTCAAGGTCACCTCAGATTCATTGTGTTCATTCACGGATGCACGTGCCATTTGAATACTTCGATGAAATCGATGATTATAGGCTTGCACCAGATCAGGCAATACATCAATGTACCTTCGTGTTTGATGATGGGTAAAATATCTCCACATGTAGGATTTCAAAGTACGTTGAAAACGTTCTACCACACTGGCTTTAGTTTCTGGATTTTCAGTCGTGAATTAGTGAATACCTTCTTTCTCTAAAAATGCTTTAATCTTTGATTCTTGAATTCAGTGCCTTTGTCCGTCTGCAGAGCTTTGGGTTGTCTCGATTTCAGAATAGAGCGAAACGCTTCAATCAAAGTGAGTCCCGTTTTATCCTTGAGAGGAACGACCCAAGCATATTTTGAAAATACATCAATGACACACAACAGATATCGATAGGGTGTGTTGTGTTTGACCAAGGATTGCATGTCCGCCAAATCCGCCTGCCACTGATGATCGATACCACCCACTTTGGTTTTCCGTCTTGAAAATTTCCGACGGATAGGTTTATGCAAGGTATACATCTTTTGTCCTTTTAGCCAGGATCGCACTTGATTCAAAGTAATGCCGTGAGCTCGCACTGTCTTATAGAGGCGGCGTATCCCTCCAAAAGCAGCAGGATGTAAGGGATCTTTATATATCTTCTGTAACACGGTATCTACTTTGGTGTCCATAGGGTCTAGTAAGGTCTAGTAGGGTTCCCAATGAGGCTCTGGTTTGATTTGAGTTTTTTTCTTGTTTTAGAACTTTCCTAGGAGAAGAAGTAAAAGACGCAGAAGGCTCGACAAAACTATCGTAAAATTCATCTTCCTCTGAGTCTGACTCGGGTCGTTGTATCCATGACCATCTCCGTTTATTTCCTACCACTTCTTGTGGTACGTTGACTTCTCTTAATCCACGAGAAAACTGTTCCCATCCTTTTGGGCTAGACCCTTTTCTTTGACGAATCACATCATGGACTAAATCTATAATGTTGGATCCTTGTATGGGTTTTCCATCATATTCCAAAACACCTTGTTCATTCCATGACATATGGGAATGATTTTGGAGAAAGTGTAATAAGAGTTGAGTTTTTCGACGCATGGTTTGGGGAACACTTTCAAGAATCCTATCGGCTAGGGTTAGCCTATCGGTAGCTGGAGCTGCTGCTTGAGCTTGCTGCTGGAGCTGGTGCTGCTGGAGCTGTTGGAGGTGGCATGGTGGGTTCACGCGCTTTTTGATGTGACAATTGAAACTTTTGTAAGACTTGTCCATAGTGTTGTGCCTTTTCTTATTCGGACAAGGATTCATTTTGTAGTACTTCCCCCATTTGTTTCTGTAAATCAGAGGTATGTGTGACTTGTGGGGGAGGAGGTAAGCGTGGTCGCTGTTCTGATTTCCATCGATTCATCTCTTCTAGCATTTTGAACGGGACAATAGCCATTTTCTTCATATTTTTTTCACGAGTTGAGCCACCCCACCACTGAGTACCCCTGCCGCTACTGCTTTAGCAATGACTGGAGCGAGAGCCAATAATGGAAATAATCCTCCTTTTTGATTTAACACCCGTTTCTTTTGAATCGATACTTTTTTATCCGCTAAGGTACGGAGATGTTGACGCTTGGGCTTCAACCTTTGCTTTTGAGAGGGTGATAAGGCAACATTGCCTTTTAAAACATTGTGACAACACTCGGAGGCGCATTGAATCACTTCTTTAGGTGCTCTTTGTGTCATCTTTCTTCTCATTCCCTCTGGGGCTTGAGTTAAACCCAACACCAGATGACCGTATTTGTGTAGGAGTGGTCGCTTTGGAGCCATGATATCAACTGATGCTGTTTTTCATACATCACTACATCACTGTTTATATAAAGCATCTAAGGCTTGTTTGGAAGCTGAACCAATCGGTAGGGTTCTCATTAAGTTCACACGTCCTTGTAAGATAGGTTTCAATACCATCTGTCCTGATAATTGAGATAATTTCAAGGGTGAAAATCGACTCACAGGGGTATCTGGTGATGAAGAACTGATGTACGAGGTAGAACTTTTACTGTTTGACCCACTTCTGGATCTGCTTCTGGATCTGCTTCTAGATCTGCTGGATTTGCTTTTAGATTCACTTCTGCTCAAACAGCTTGATCCACAGGTCGAACAGCTGGTTGATGAAGAACTCAAACTGCTTGATCCACAGGTCGAACATGTACTGGTTGACCCACTAGAAGAACTCAAACTGTTTGAATTACTTCGGCTCAAACTCAAACGGCTTCTTAGAGTCCTGGGAGGAGTTCTCAATGGAGATCTCATTGGAGTTCTCAATGGAGTACTGGTTGCAGGAGGTGACCATCGTGTTGCCGTGTAAATAGGAGATCCACTGGGTGACCCATTTCTAGATAAAGGTGACCCACTGGGAGGTGATCCCATGGGAGGTGAACCACTTAAAGAGGATTCATTTCTAGGTGACCCATTTCTAGATAAAGGTGACGACCCATTTCTAGATAAAGAAGGCCCACGGGAAGATCCTCTGGAACCTCGTCGAAGGGTAATAAAACGTTCATCGATTGTTTGTGAAACTGCTAGTGTTTTCTTGATTGGTGTTTTCTTTGCTCTTTTTGCAGGAGTTTTCATTTTAGGAGCTTTGCTGGTTTTTGTTTGGGAGCTTTTGCTGGAGCTCTTTTTACTGGAGCTCTTTTTGCTGGAGCTCTTTTTGCTGGAGCTCTTTTTGCTGGTTTTTGTTTAGGAGAACGTTTCTTTTTAGGAGAACGTTTCTTTCTAAGAGAACGTTTTTTGCTGCTTTTTGTTTAGGAGCTCTTTTTGCAGGAGTTTTCTTAGGGCCAAATTTACGAATGGTCTTTTGACCATTCCATCGAAGTAAACTTAGTATCATAACCCCTCCAAGAAATCCACTCCCTCCTGGTTTCAATATTGACGTTGACGTTTGGTGTCCACATCCACTTGATCATCACCTAACTGCTCTAGTTCATTCTGATGTTTTTGCATAAAGTTTTGTGTTTGTTTAGGTAACAACAATTTCTTTTGTAAAATCACTTTAGCAGCTAACGTAAACCATTTAACCATTTCTTTTAATCCTGATCGTAACAACTGCTCCCGTTGAGCAGGATCACGTACCTGACTCAAATGTTCTAGCGATTGAGCTATGGTGTTCATTCTGTCTGCTATAATGACTATGATGACTCCCTAAGTTCTATCTCCTTTATATATACACCGTCGGGCCACGTTCCTCTCGAGTGATCCAATGATGAAAAATATCGGTTCTCAACCGATACGTGTCTGGTGTTTGAGGGTGAAAATCAATCATTAAATAATCATGGGGTGTAGAGATCGCATCTTGATAAGCGGGTTATACAAGTGTGGCAATTGAATTTGATTTGCCAACACTTTTATTTGCCCTTTATCTCTTGTGTTTTGAAATAAGATCATGTAATGTGCATTTAAACTCAATGTACGACTGGCTTTCGATTGTTGAAACAAGTTTTGAGTAATGTAAATGACACTGGCCTTTTCGTGTAAACCATAATTTAATTTTCTCTTCATCTTTATCCCCAAGCATATCATCAAATACAATTAAATGGGGAATGGAGGTATCCTCCACCAACTCCTCCTCATCCTCAGGAATACCCTGTAAGAATTGAATGTGGGGTTCCTGTTCTTGTAACTGAGCATAGGCTGTTTACCATTCTTTGTAACACCATACGATACGCTCAGGTACCACTTGAAACAGATCCGATTTGTAAGTCAACATCTTTTTTACAAATTGTGTTTTACCAGATCCACTAGGACCTGAGATAAACATATTACAAGGATGCTTAAACAACAAACTGGACTCCATGACGTGACAATCATAACTAACATCAAGTGAATGAAACAAAAGTATTTTATTGACTTTTTACAACAACCATGTACAACTTTGTGGTAATATACAATAGTTACACTGACACACAGTTACAGCACTGACAACAAAAGTCATGAAGTGGTGGTAGTATTTTCTCAGAAATTCAAACACACATTCTGAATGTCCATGTTCACTGAGAAAAGTTATGACTTCGTCCTTGTTCACTACATGGTTCATCCAATCCGTTTCACTAAAGTCTAGCGGCACTGTCTGTTTATAAAATGAATTCATCACATGAAGTCCATTTCTAAATTCTTCAAACAGTTCTGGTACACTCAAGCGTTGTCGAATCCATTCTACACTATGATGACCTTCAGGTATTTTCATCCGAAAAGCAAAAATCAATGCTTTTCTTAACATGGTATGATTCATAATATCAAACTGTTCCATTCTTGAATGGTTTGAATCACTTTATTGTTATTTACCACGTACGTGTTCCAATCGTCTCGATGGATAGCTTTCAAGTCCAAATGTGCACTGATCATCGCATGATGAATCATCCGTTTAAATAGTTCGAACGTATGCGGATTCAGAATCCAGGCGTGAATGTCCTTGACCGTGACAAGGTCATCTTGTACGATACTGAAAAAGGTCTCTCTATGCAACTCAAAATCCAAAATGTAAGATAAACTCACATATCGGGGTCGTCTCGATGGTCTGTCCATAATTGAATATTCCCAGCATTAATTACAACCCTAGGCACATCCGCATGGAGGGTATGAATGCCTTGTGCCACTTCACGTAAATGATGTTTTTGTTTAAAGAACACAGCACGGTAGGATAGAATCGATCTGACCTTAGTGAAAGGGATCGGTTCCTTAAATAACATAGTACCACGTACTTTGTATAGTGAATACAGGCGCCATCCGGGTTGAGATATTCCATTGTCTTCTCCAGCCATGCTAAACCATATGACATTGCAAGTAGGCCGAAATTCATTAGTTAATGGAGATATATCATTCAAAGTGGCATCGTAGATACAAAACACCCATCCAGTAGGTATCATGTGATCCAATTTTTGTTGAATTATATTGAACTTTCGTAGCATAGGTAATTTCTGACTTACAGTCAAATCCTGGCGTTCACTGACATCCTCTAACAGTCTATCTATCCGTCCAGGGTTCTTGCGTTGTAAACTATGAATAGCACCATGGGTCGCCCATGCATGTACTAACCCCATCTTCCATGGTTTAGTGTTAGCCTCTATCATATAACGATATATTTTAAGTCTTAACTCTTTAGGAAGTAACGGTATCCAATCCATACTTGTTTTTTGTTTTTGTTTTTGTGTCTGTATGCTTCTACTACAACGACGACGACTACGACAACTACATCAGTATATATAAGTCCAAAACAACAAGGTCAAGGTTTTTGATGATCATACCAAAAACAACAAGTCAAGGTCAGTCATGCAGATATCCATAAGGAACAGTCATGTAATCGTCGACGATGATACGTTTGGTATATACAGAACGAAATGTTTTGATTTGTTTCTCACTCGTCACTGTTCTATCTCTATGCCGTTTAATCCTGGAAGCATATTCAACCAGGGTAGAATAATGTTGTCTGTCTTTCACACAGTCCACCATACTATTGAAATTCACTTGTTGAGTTGCATTATAGTCTAACGTAATGCCTTTCACTTTACACGCCTGATGTCGTTCTCCATTTTCAATGTATTCGTAGCCATAGATTTTTGGACCTAAAGCGACATATTTCACAATACGTCCATGAGACACCGTCCATTTTCCCAAACGACTGGATACAATAGGTACATTGTATATGAGGGTTATAAATGTACATACAACTGTCTGTGTCAAAATAGAGTACCCTTTTTCCAAGAGGTTCAAGCACTTTGTACAATTCTAATCGAGCATAAGCCGTCACAAAAGAAGCCACGACAGGATTAGAAGAAGAATATGGATCAGCTCGTTCCGATTCATCCGTGAAGTTCATCAGTACGAATTCATCATGATCAAAACACTCGACATATTTCACCGACTTTTTAGGATCATTCAGAATCTCGTAGAAACGATCCAATTTATTGACATACTCCATTTCGGTAACAGGTTGGTTTGAGCATTTTTACCCCATAAACAATTCAACATGGTTTTGGCAAAAGCTCTTTTTCCTGGATTTTTTTTCACTTGTTCCAAGCGAATTCCCTCTGCTTCCAAATAATCTTGTTTAAACTTCACTTTATCTTCCTCTGTGTCCGCGCCGGGAGGACACCCGCTATCTTCTTGTTTCATTTTTAAGTATTTGTCAATGTATTGACGATACACGTCCATACTCCACTCATCCCAGTGCCATATATGATATACTTTCAACATTTTATACCCTAAAGAAATGGCTTTCGCCAATTCTACATGGGTCCACGTTCTATACAATGCCCGTTCATACAGTGAATGTGTACAGTAATCTAACTCCTCTTCCGCACAGGTACGACATAGAGCAAATACCATTTTGTTATTACAGTGCATAGGTAAGACAGGCATCCATAAATCTTGCGGTGCAAGAACACGGCATTTAATCAATCCTTTGTATGTCTCAAGACGCTGTGGATCAATTTGCTCTTGACTCAAAATCACGGGATGACCTAATGGATACTCTCTGTACTTGTTGACAAATGTCCACATATTTGATTTCTTGGTCTTTTTCTACTTCATGATACAGTCGGACGGCATTGCTATGACCTCCGAACAAAGCCTCCTTGGGTTGAATGGGGTATTGACCCACATAAAATCGTTCCACTCTGGTCTTATACTCAGAGTCCTTTTGACAACGTTGATCAAATTCACATTCCCACAATACCACTAATGAATATCCTTGTTCTTTCAAATTCTCAAGTCTTTTTTGTGTGTCTTCATAGGCTTGACGCATGCTTTTCAACGTATATGGATTGATGGTACCCCGGTTGGAAAAACAGGTGGGACACCCATGATACCAACATCCCATGAATTCATACGCGGTGTCTGTCTCTTCACAATACCCATCCACATAATACGGTCCAATTTTAACTTCTCCGCCTTTGTGATTCAAAGCATGGCGAATATGAATTCCTTCAGTCACAGCAGTCATTTGTAACCAAAGTGTGCTTTTCATGGAATACCGAGTTTTATTAGGATATCCTGCATCAGAAATCACGGCTAAACTATGAGGTGGCATGGAATTTTTCCGCCAGGCTTTATTACACACCTGGGCTAACGTTGTCGCTTCCGTAAAAGGGTCAATTTGATCACTGGCTAACAATTGTTGACGAAATTCACCGCAACCACGTCTAAAAATATCCACATCCGATTTACAGTATTTTTCCATTTCTTTTTGAAAATCAAAGACATCTCCTCTTTTCTCATGGTACCAAGCTAGAAATTGTTGACGTTGCTCTGGCTTCATACTGTCAGGTTTGTAAAAGTGTAGCGGTAAGTAAGGTCCCACATAATCCTGATAGTATAAAGTATTGGCATAAAATGGAAACCATCCTTTAGCTAACTCAGTCAGTCCAAATGTCTTAGGAAAAGCTGAGGGTGGCATACTTAGGAAACTGAGAGAGTCAATCAATCGTATTCCATGCACTCTTAGCAGAATGATTTTACTTCCATTCATAATCAGTTGTGGTTTAGCTGTCCCGTGGGTAACGACATATCTGAGAATAAACTGGGCATCGTAACCTTGAGCATTGTGGGCGATCACAGTAGATCCTCGATGGGTGGGGTTAGATAGGCGTGCAGAATTGTTCCAACGTGTTTTCTCCACGGAATACCATTTGCCTTGCTTCATTCACCTCTTCACAATACTCACATGGATCTTGCACTGACTTGCACATACATTCACCGCAGGCGCGTTGCGCTATACAAAAGTTGGGTATATGTTCTCCAGAATCAAAGCGACACTCAAAGTCAAAAAAGATGAAGGGGACTTCGGGTTGCATGCCTTTTCTATCGGGAGGTACATACGTTGGAATGTAACACTCATGATCTGGTCCCACTATTTTTTCACAATACTTGCATTTCTTTTTCTCTGGGCATATATGATTTCATCTCGTTCCTACAACTTTTTTCCACATTTTCTACAATTCCACACGGACTCACAGATGGTTTTACGTTGTTTTCCACTTTTTGTTTGGTGACGATCAAAACAGGTTTGACTTCGAAATACTCGATAACAATCGGAACATTGAATGGATTGTTCCACGGGGCATAGGGTGTGTGCATAACACTGGCAAATGTTTTTACATTGATGGGCTTCACGGTGATCATAACCCACATAACACCATTCACAATAATAACTCCGTCCAAGAAATCCTGTGATCGATATTATACTATCATAATGATTGTCATGATGAAAGATATGAATTACCTTTTTTCAGTCATCGCTGGTGGTTTGAATAATAATTCATTTCCATAATGTTGTGAATGAATTTCAATCAAATAGTTGGGATAAAGGTAATCTTGTAACTTGTTGTATTCTTCTATACCACAAGCGCGATCCGATGAAATATCCACTTGTTTTAATAATGCTCCGGCTTCATGTTGCTGTAAATTTTTCTTAGACTGACGTATGAGATTCCATCGTTTTTTCCATTCCAGGGTTTGATTTTGATTCGCTTTACACATACCAACCACAATGGATCTAGCTAAACACATCGAGTCCTTACTATTGTCAATACACACAACACTTGTCTTTGACTTCACCATGTTGAGTACGTTTGCCGACTTGAATGTCTTTTTCCCCGAGCCTTGTGGCATAGCAATCTGTGTAATATCCATCTGTGCTTCTCCGTCATGAATCTTAAACTCACGGTTACTCTGTGCCACTTGCTCAATTTCATCCAATACAACATCTCCATTAATACGAGAAGCCATATCAAATGGATTATGAATTCCAAATTCCAAATTAGGATGTAGTATAGATACTCGAACTCAATCATTGGATCTTACTTGGCATGTCCGATAAAGTTGATTCATCATATCATGAAACAGCCGACTTGTAAATTCAAACGAATGATCGTACGGCTGAAATGTCACATCATACACTCTAGATTGCATCTTGAATTTCCTTGATTTTCTTTCCGTACGCGATTGTATTTGATAATATTCTCGTACATGCTCCAAGTTTGATCGTTTGGCTAGAGGCTCATGGCTGTCGCTGTCGGTGTCTGACATGATTATGATCCCTGTGGTCCTTTACACTCCTCTTACACACCTATAAGAATCTATTCAAGGTCATATCACATTATATGATATAATATGTTCAAGGTCACACCTATAAGAGTCCGTAATCACACAATAACATGTTTGCAAGGTCGCATTCAAGGTCACATTCAAGGTCACATACATCTTATAAAAGGGACAGGTCCACACCACTCTAGTCATTTTAGTCATTCTATATGAGCCACAACGATCCTAGAATGGAAAAAGCTGATAATAATAGCATTTATTAGCAATATTCTTTGATGTATTCATTGAAGAAAAAAAATAAAAGAGTTAAACAGTATAGTGGATCAACTTGTATACAATGTTATCGTTGTGGAAAGAAAGGACATTATGCGACTACGTGTTCAGAAAACGTAGGTAAAGATGAATGTTTTCATTGTCATGAAAACGGACATTTCGCAGCGAACTGTCCACAAAAGAATCCTCAAGTACCACCGCAAGGAATGAGTGATCAATTCATTGTTAACACAGCCAACCAAATGGATCCACCGCAAAAGAAACGGAAATACAAAAAGAGAGAGGACAAAAAGAAAATTTGATGGGTTGGAACATTTGATTTTCTTGTGTTCTTGAATCATGTTTTTTAGTTTTTTGTGGTGGATAGTATGGTGGATAGTATGTGTTGAACTATGTTCTTTTGTGACAGTATTTGTAACTTACTGAATTATATTGTATTTGTTTTTGCTGATTGTAAGTTATTTGTTTTTTGTTGTAAAAAATAAAAACAATGAAAACAAATGAATAGTTTTATTGTAGAGATAATAAAACTTATCTTAAATATATGGTGGCCCTAAAAAGGGCCGTTGAATGTTTTCAATATTTAGTTTCTGCTAAATACAAATAGCGCCAATAATTGTTGCGTAATTCATCATCATAGTAGATGAAGAGATCCGGATATAAAATCCCCATCTTGATAGGTACACTATCTTCATCAACAGTAGTTTCTTTGGAAGCACGAAAACAATTTCCCATGTTTTCAAAGGATTGAATGTAGAACGCACAGGCACATACGTTTATATACACAAAAAGTAGGTCAATCCGGTAACTTTAAAAAAAGTAGGTCAATCCGATTTTTTTCTTGATATTAGGATTAAAGAAACACAAAACAATGCTTAATGCTCTCTCTAAGGCATTCATTCGCTCAGCATGTAGCACCGAAATTATCAAAGAAAAATATGCAGCCTTAGGGCTGTATATTGAGCAGCTAGAGATGCAGCTGGAGGAGCTGCGTCTTGAAGTCAAGACGTTGCGGGAGGATAAAAAGAAGACAGAGGGCTTTGCTGAGGAAGTGGTGGTGGCCAGCTCTGGGGAAGAAGACTGGGGGGATCACCATCAGGAATCAACCCCAGCTGAAAACTGGGAGGAGGACGATGAGCCTCCTTTCAGGTTGGCCTCCACCGCCACAGAGAAAGATTTTCGCCAGTGGGACAAGTGGTGTCCCGCTTGTATGGGTAGATGTGGCCTACATCATTATGCCACTCCACCCAAAAAGGCCCTTTTCAGGGCCACCATGTTTTTGAGAAAGCAAACTTCTTGTCAAATTGTCGAAAAACAAAATGTCCAAATCAAAATAAAAAAGTCAAATAGTCATACATCCACAAAATTAAAAAACCACAATATTCTACTATCATACAGTACATTCCTAATTGATGACGTCGTAAAATCACGTCATAGTTGGTTCACTATTATACTTCAACAATATGTCGGATTTATCATGTCTGGGGTAATTTTATTATTTTTTATAAATGGCTGATTGGTAGGTTAATTCATTGTGATTGTGGATTTTTGTTAGCTTGCTGTGATTGTGTTTTTTGTTTACAAGCATTTTTGGCTGTGATGGTGTATTTTTTGTACGTTTTGCTGTGATTGTGTTTATTCTGTAGGCTTGCTGTGATGGTGTATTTTCTTTGACTCACAATTTTGGCTTAGACGTGTTATTTGGAAGGTTTGCTGTGATTGTGTTTATTCTGTGGGTTTGCTGTGATAGTAAGTTTTTCTATACAGCAATTTTTTTTGGCCGTGACCGTATATTTTTGTAGTTTTTTGTTGCGATTGTTTTTTTTTACTAGCATTTTTGGCTGTGACTGAATATTTTTTGAAGGTTTGCTATGATAATGTTATTTTTTGACTCGCATTTTTTACTGTGACCGTATATTTTTGAAGGTTTGCTATGAGTGTGTTTATTCTGTAGGCTTACTGTGATGGTGCGGCTTTCACTTTGATGTTATTAGGACTTAAAAACACAAAACAAACACAAAAACCAGCGAACAAAAATATGGACGTGACGTCATTTTACATGCTCTTTATAACGTTCACGCTCGTACAAAATAAATATAAATTGTCAGGCGCGGACCCATTATTTATTATGTAACATGGAGACATACAACATGCCATATGACATTCTGAAAGAAGCTTTTGAGTCGTCTGAGTTGATAGGTCAAAATGGCGTCGGACCGGTGTATGGCACTATCCAGCCACAGTACAGTCAACCACAGTACAGTCAACCCCAATACAGTCAGCCACAGTACAGCCAGAGAAAAAAAGAGACCTGAGAAAAAGAAAACTGACCATGGTCGGGGTCATTATGGTAAAGTCATGAAGAAATAAGACACTGATCAAACTAGAACCACCCCCAACGGCCCTTTTCAGGGCCACCATGTCGTTTCGAATAACACACTTCGTGTCTTATTGTCGAAAATTGTCTAAAATAAATCCTGCGCACATTCAGTCACAAAAACAACACACAAACACATTCAGTCAAAAAACAACAAAAAAACAGGATACCCCACAAAATACACATTTTAAGGTACTAACCCATTATGACCACTTCAAATCCATAAATTCAACCTTAACCCTCCCCCCACCATTCTCCATAGACCCCCATTATAAAAATGGTGCCAGGGTACCGCCCACAGCAAAAGTTTTGAAATTCACGAAATTTGGTTCCAGAGTACCGCCCATATCATGGGAAAATGGAACCAGAGTGCCGCCTTACACTACTGTTGGTAAATCATTCCCGGCGGGAATTTAAAAATCTTTAATTTGCGTAGGCGATGTCTTCCATGTACTTAAAAATAGTTGAACATTCTTATACCAGTGAATGATATTTCACAAATTATCCTATTTTAACATAGATAAGCATTCAGTTCAATGTAAAACAATCTTCAGACGTTTAATCATGTATTGTGTAGGCAATGTATTTCATGTAAACTATCTATCTATCATGTCCTTAATACACTTGTACACATCAAAACCAGTATGATATTCAAACTTTGTTGTTTCTCCACATCTCCACGAGCTGATTTTGAACAAATTGAACATTCAGACGCGATAAAGCCGTTTTAAAAGGGTTAAACATAGGTTGTACTCCTGAGGGGGGAATTATTAGGTGAAATAGGAGAGACAATCATAGGATGCACTGTTCAAATCATGTGGGCTGAATCTTTGTGCGTGCACGTGGGGCAAATCTTCGGGTATGTATGCAAAGGGCAAGTCTTCGGGAGTTGGGGGCAAATCATCGGGTGTTGGGGCAAATTATTGGGCGTTGGCCAAATCATCGGGTGTTGGGCAAATTATCGGGTGTTAGGCAAATCACCGGGTGTTGGAGGAAAATCATCGGGTGTTGTTGGCAAACCATCAGGTGTTGGGGCAAATTATCGGGTGTTGGGCAAATCATCGGTTGTTGAGGGCAGATCATCGGGTGTTAGGGCATATCATCGCATATTGAGGCAAATCATCGGTTGTTGAGGGCAGATCATCGGGTGTTAGGGCATATCATCGCATATTGGGGCAAATCATCGGGTGTTGGGGGAAAACCATTGGGTTTTGGGGCAAATCGTCGAGTGTTGGAGGTAAATCATCGGGTGTTTGGAGCAAGCCATCGGGTGTTGGGGCATATTATCGCGTGTTGGACGAATCATCGTGTGTTGGGTCAAATCATCGGGTGTTGGGCAAATCATCATGTGTCGGGGCAAATCATCGGGTATGCACGTGAAGGGCAAATAATTGAGTGTACACGTGAAAGGCTCATTTTCGGGTGTACACTTGAAGGGCAAATTTTCGGGTGAAGGGCAAGTCAGTTTTGAACAATTACAGTTTAGTTTTTAAATCTATAAATTGGTGAAAATTACCAATTAGCCACTTAAACAAAATAGTAAAAGAAAAAAAAAGTGAAGATCTACCGGTGGACGAAATGCCGAAACTTGTAAGCACCTAGATAAACTGAAAAAATAACAACAACATTATCAACAACAATAAGAACAATGATAGCAACAACAGCAACATCAGATAAATAGAATGTCTCGGTGGTATCTATGACTAAAATATGCGTGGTATGTTTTTAAAATGATGTTTAAAAGTCAAATGAAACTTCACAATGATATCTCTATTTCAGGTGTTTATACAGGTAGCATCTACAGGGATAGTATGGGTCAATTTATAGGATCCAAACGTTGTCCTCTGCGTGGTGGCGTCTACATTGTAAAAACACACGGATACAATAATAAAATAAAGCATAAAGACTGTAAAACAATGAATGCGACGACAATTGACTATCAGAAGGCAATATTAATCCTCCGAAACCCTTATGACGCCTTGCTGTCATTATTTAATCTCAATAGTAAAGGAAACAAGGTTGGCTTTGCACGGCGGGACCAGTTTAAAAGTGAAAGTAAGTACAAATTGTACAAATCTCACGACCACCAATTATAACAATCTAAACAATAACGATTTCTTACTTCAAATATCCCCGCCCAAAATTTGGGACCATTTTTTCGTCATCGCGTTAGTTTAAACAGAATTTATTTAGTCCAAAATACAACGTTTAAAATAGTATTGAAGATATGCATTGGAAACTAAGCTATAACAGATAAGCATTAATTACCTTGTGTGCATGCAAACTGAACTCTCAAACATTCTTAATTAAAGATATCAAGAACATGTCAATTTGAAGTGATGAACTTCGTCGCATAAATGAGTTATCATATTTAGACAGAAACTTTATATACTTCCATTATAATATACTTTCATTGTACGGCATTAATGTTATGAAAATGGATGTCTGTACGAGGCGTCAGGTCAGTGGTTAAACTTCCTGTAATTTTCATCTTAGGATGGCGAACCTTCGTACGCGCCTCAGCACAGAAATGGAGAGCAATGAATTTGAATTGGTTAACCAATTTTAAGAAGCCATTACATGTTATTATATATGAAGAATTGACAACTAGAACATACACGGAATTATTCAATGTTGGAAGATTTCTCAACTTGAACAGTACGTATTTAGACTTATACTGTGCCAGGCATTGCTTGAAACCGAAATATCACCGCGTTGGTAAACTTGAATGGATGACAAAATCAGTTTTGTTTGATGATGAATTGAGGGAAGTTGTAAATTCTGCAATAAATCAAGTACTAATTGAAATACAAGATCGTGAGAACATTGAACGAGCTTTAAAGAGCTATATTCTGGAAACAGATGGAACGAAGATACGTCCAGAGAATGTGCTTCAGTGAAGACAAGTGTTTCAGAAAGAATGTCATATTTTTACCGAATTGAGTTTCGTGGAACGAATAACATCGCTCGATTTTATATAGGCAGATGAAATAGAATAAAACGATTTCAATATTATTGTATTGACATTGCTTGTTCAATGGTGGGTCTCATCTTCAGATTACCTCCAGAAAAAAATATAATTCACTAGAAAGTCACTTACTTGATTTAATGCCATTTGGCTCACATTTATTTGATTTCTATTTATGAGTCGATCTTCAATAAGCAATGCAATCAATAAAATTCATATAATAACGGTAAGCTGGCGTTAATAATTTAATGAGCGAGTACTGAACCCGAACAGCTACGCCGAGAGTGTCTAGCAATCAATAGTCAATTTTCACCAATTATACAGTTATTATATAAAATGCCCTGAGACAGTGTATGGCTGTCGTGATACTTGTATATTTCAAGACACCAAATGTGAGTGGAATCTAAATCGCTACCTGCCTATATTAGTTAAATTTAAACAATTTTTTAAAGTCCATTATTGATTTTACCTTCTAAAACAATGGATAAAAGAGTTGAACAATGTAATTATTGATGCGTGCTAACGGTAGTAATTTCGAATAGATTAATAAAACATATAAAACCAAAACTAGAGTTTGTTTTACATGTTCCTTGTTTGTAATCTTACGAGAAATATCACTTAAGTACGTTGTATGAACTAAGCTTCATTTAAGATTGCATGATCTATTTTAATTTTCGTTATAGACCTCATTATGATCCCAAAATGCTCCCGTATGCATTTTGTAATCAGTGTTTGTGGAACAAAACCTACTGTGTGGAACAAAACCTACTCTGTGTTCATAACTGACCTTTTACAATACAAAACTTTATATACCTTCAAAATCAACCTGTCTGACTGGACACTTTAATAGACATATCATACTTAGACCTGTGCCATTATTGCTGATTTAGTACATATAGAACAAATAAGATTGTCTAAGTCAAACAGCAATGCTGTACAATCTATGGGATCTGAATGGGGCTTATTTTCCAGGCAGCTCATGTTCTATGTGAACAATGCATCCTGTTGCAAAACTAGCTATCATTCAGTTTTCATATTCAGCGGATTAACAAAATTGCTGATGAAATGATTATTTGGTACACAACTGTAACTGTAAGACTTGTTTTTAAAAATGTGTAAGTCGGTTTTCAAACAATTGCAACTAATTCAATGACTTTACATAAAGAAAACTGCATACTACTAGCTATAATCTTTATCTGTGTACAAAACATGTATCACAGACTTAGATGTGGCACTCTCACAAGTCATTATTCAAATATGATCTGCTTCATTGATATTTTGCTGTCATAAGCCAAGTCAGATTCACAATGCATTACTGTACTGACCAAATTCATATGTACTCTAAACAATCTAGTATGTCCAAAATAGGATAAAAAATAGTGAACCTGGTTTATAACTTTGATATGCTAAAGTAGTCACATTTTCTTCGCATTGTCAGCCTCTCATACTACAATGCTTACAGCGCTTTGGTTATTGATTAGCATCAAGCATCATCATGGTAGACTGAACAAATTGATTTTTGCTAAGATTAAATACCGTATTAGGATGCTGAAATATCACAAGGTTTATTTATCATTTCAGGCCTTGTTCATTGAATTATATACCAGCATGGCAAAAACAAAAACACGCATTGTGCTTGATATTTGATGAAAAACACTCTGTGATTATAGGACCATAGGATTTGAAAAATCGAATCCCACTTTGTTAGAACAAGTTCGCGAAAATGTAAAAATCTAGTAACTACAAATTTTGTTTGATTTTAACTTTTCTGACGATTTTGTACATGTTTAAAATATATAAAGATAATTCATATTTACCAAACAGGAACTTAAATAAATTAATCACAAATGTTATAAGCCGATTTAGATTTGGAAGTGTTATAACTCGTTTTCGAGGCGAAGACCAGTGTTCAGATATCCGCGTTAAAAAAACTATTGCTGGGTTCAACTACTTGAATAACTACGTGGGCGTGTGTGGAAATCAAAGTAAATCAACCGCGAATCAAACTTCGTCCCAATTGTGTCCGACACGCCGCTTTAAGACGCCTGTGTTTATACATGATCACAAACAGCTTGTTGCATTGGCTAGCTTTCCAGGTTCCGGAAACTCGAGGGAATTGTTGGAGTTAATATCAGGTAGGTTGATGTTCTATAATAATAATACTCAGTATTGTTCGTACACATGTATATTGCAATTTTTTTAAATAAATACTTCCAACAAAACAAACAAAACTACAACAAAAAATATGGTATACATACTAAAAAAACATAAATATTAATAATTCAATCAATATATTGATATAACACATTAGTATTTTCTTTGTTGTTGAAGTGTGTGGGTGTTGATCGGAGATTTTAGGCACGAGTGAGGAATTTGTTTCTTTATAAATGAAAATATGCGCCCGAAATAATTAGCCTCACATTTTTTTATTCAAACATTTTCTGGAAAAATAAATTATTGCTTACGCATACATCGGCAGATAAGTATTGCTATGTATTCAAGGAAAATAATCAACTTTGCATTTCCGAATTTACGACTGTTTTCAATTTTACTTCATTACATACCGGGGGACAGTTAACTTAACCAATCTTCCTTGATTATGTACTATTACAAGCTTTAAGTGAATCACTCGCATCAATCGTGTGGAGGGCGGGTGGCTTTTGGCACACTGTTTTGAACTAAAGCACTGCGGAGAACATGGGCCACGCCCAGGGTTCGAACTCCAAACCGTAGACCAAAGGCTCTACCTATTGAGCAAAATGGGCTATGTAACCAAGCGTCAATCACAGATCAGTCAAATACAACTGAAATTCAAAATCTGTCGTATAACATATCGGTAAAAATATTTGGTAAACAAAATGTACTTAAAGAAATTTCCTAAAACATTTAAGATACCTCTTTAGTTTACTTGAAATAAGTCGATATTTAAGTGTAAATAAGACCAAAATCATTGATAAATATCACTTAATGTGGCGTAGGGGCCTTATTTCGTAACAAATCAATGGAAGGTAAAAATCATGTATAAAGTTCGACTGTCATGTTGCATAATTATTATTGTTTACCTTTTGAAGCTAAAAGTAATGATAATACAATGCACTATGCATACAGTTAAACATGGTTATAGTGAAATCCTTATGATCCGAAATATTCGTTTATTATATCTATATTTCACTATATCAAATACCTTGTAGTGAAGATGGACTTGGTAGGGGAGATAATTACTTCGCCGTATCCGATTTTTTCACTATATCCGAATTTTCACTATGATTTACAGTGTTGTAATCTAATACTACCATTATTGATTCTATTCAAAAAGTGGAACTCGAAGTTCACTTTTATTTACTGATTTAACAATTGTTCGTTTGAAAGGTTATACTTGACCTGTGTCCTTTCATGTATATACATATGGGAGTAAAATATACCGATCTATTCACATAAATACTCAACTGTATTATAGCATTCTGTCTTTATTGCAAACAACATTATCAAAGGAAGATTGTATCTGCTAGCTGGATAGCAAAACTAGACTTGAAATATGTTTTTTCGTCAGAAAAGGATTTATATCTTAATCAGTTTGCCGTTTTTAATTCTACTTTTCAAGTTTCAATTCTTGTCAAATTCATGGATGATTGAATTATACAATATTTTACAAAAGCCTCAGAATGAATTTAAATATGTCAGTAATTATTTTGAAAATCAAAAAGCGTGTTACAATGTACAGATAGTGAATAAAGCCGTTGACGGAAGTGAGGGTTTAGACGACTTTATTGACGTCTGTGGAAGTTTAAATACAATTAACAGGAATGAAATATCTTCACAATTGTGTCCATCATGCCGCTTTAAGTCTCCTGTGCTGTTAATGAAACATAAGCCATTTATTGCACTAGCCAGCTTTCCAGGTTCCGGAAACTCATGGACAAGAGAATTATTTGAATCTATAACAGGTCGGTTATATTTTTTATATAATGCAGGAATAAAATTATCTGGTTCGAAAGAGAGCATTAAGTATTTGATTCCGTTTTTTCCAAATGTTCCAAACGTACTCGAATGTATGTTGCTTAAAAATTTATAAACATCATTTTCCATTTCCTATGAAGTTAAGCAAGACATAAAATTTATTCAACCGCACTTGTTCAATGAGGCATCAAAGTTTTATCGATGGAAAATCTTTAATTTGTGTAGGCGATGTCTTCCATGTACTTCAAAACCATTATGATATTCGAACTTTGTTGTTTCTCTACGTCAATCATTCCCATGCTCGAACCACGCGCTTATTTTGAACAAATTGAACATTCAGACGCGATAAAGCCGTTTTAAAAGGGTTAAACATAGGTTCTACTCTTGAGGGGAAATCACTGGGTGAAATAGGAGAGACAATCATAGGATGTACTGTTCTAATCATGTGGGTTGAATCTTTGTGCGTGCACGTGGGGCAAATCTTCGGGTATGTATGCGTAGGGCAAATCATCGGGAGTTGAGGGCAAATCATTGGATGTTGGGGGCAAATCATCGGGTGTTGGGGGCAAATCATCGGGTGTTGAGGCAAATTATCGGGTGTTGACCAAGTCATCGGGTGTTGGGCACATTATTGGGTGTTAGGCAAATCACCGGGTGTTGGAGGAAAATCATCGGGTGTTGTGGGCAAACCATCGGGTGTTAGGGCAAATCATCGGGTGTTGGGGGAAAACCATTGGGTGTTGGGGCAAATCATCGAATGTTGGAGGTAAATCATCGGGTGTTGGAGCAAACCATCGGGTGTTGGGCATATTATCGGGTGTTGGACGAATCATCGGGTGTTGGGACAAATCATTGGGTGTTGGGCAAATCATCGTGTCTCGGGGCAAATCATCGGGTATGCACGTGAAGGGCAAATAATTGAGTGTACACATGA
Source organism: Lutraria rhynchaena (assembly GCA_008271625.1). Classification (NCBI taxonomy): domain Eukaryota; kingdom Metazoa; phylum Mollusca; class Bivalvia; order Venerida; family Mactridae; genus Lutraria; species Lutraria rhynchaena. The sequence goes on along the minus strand of VIBL01000056.1, from coordinate 1,440,424 downwards.
AAGGCACATTTTAGAGTGTACACTTGAAGGGCAAATTTTCGGGTGAAGGGCAAGTCATTTTTGAACAATTACAGTTTACTTTTTAAATCTATAAATTGGTGAAACTCACCAATTAGCCACTTTAACAAAATAAAAAGTGATGATCCACCGGTGGATGAAATGCCGAGGTAAGCACCTAGATAAACTAAAAAAATAACAACAACATTATCAACAACAATAAGAACAACAATAGCAACAACAGCAAAACCAGGTAAATAGAATGTCTCGGTGGTACCTATGACTAAAATATGCGTGGTATGTTTTTAATATTTTATGGTATTTTAACACATTTGTAAAACGATGTTTGAAAGGCACAAGAAACTTTACAATGATATCTCTATTTCAGGTGTTTATACAGGTAGCATCTACAGGGATAGTATGGGTCAATTTAAAGGATCCAAACGTTGTCCTCTGCGTGGTGGCGTCTACATTATAAAAACACACGAATACAATAATAAAATAAAGCATAAAGACTGTAAAACAGTGAATTTGACGACAATTGACTATCAGAAGGCAATATTAATCCTCCGAAACCCTTATGACGCCTTGCTGTCATATTTTAATCTCAAGAGTAAAGGGAACAAGGTTGGCCTTGCACGGCGGAACCAGTTTAAAAGTGAAAGTAAGTAAAAATTGTGAAGATCTCACGACCGTCTGTTATAACAATCCAAACAATAACGATTTCTTACTTTAAATTTCCCCGCCCCAAATTTGGGACTATTATTTCGCCTTCGCGTTAGTTTAAACAGAATTTATTTAGTCCAAAATACAACGTTTATAATAGTATTGAAGATATGCATTGGAAACTAAGCTATAACAGATAAGCATTAATTACCTTGTGTGCATGCAAACTGAACTCTCAAACATCCTTAATTAAAGACACCAAGACCATATCAATTTGAACCGATGAACTTCGTCGCATAACTGAGTTATCATATTTAGACAGAAACATTATATCCTTCCATTAAATAGAATATATTTTCATTGTACGGCATTAAAGTAGCGTAAGTGGCTACAAACGTAAAAATAAGCGAAAATGACATTTTAAGTTATTAACAATGATTAAATATCATACTATCATACCATGCAACAAAAAAATCGATCCGAATATGCAAAAATAGTGTTTTATCGCGATAAAAACTGCACCCCAATATCGACTCCACTTTATCAGCGAGAACGATCTAGGAGGCGGCGTTGTAAGGGGCTCATTAAGGGCAAATTTGTATTAATCTATATTAAATTTGGTATCGCTTGCCGTATGTTAATACAAGTATTTGAAATTTGACAGATTATCAACATCAAGCGGATTAAAATGGGAAATAAGAAAAATAAGGCTAAGCAAGGTGTTAGAGTGTTCTCAAAAAGTGAAAAATGTAGTTAGAAATCTCTTTCTCGCGGAAGTTGGTTTACGAATGCTAAAGATATCGAACTGCATAAATCTATATCCCGTAAAAACTTGACCATAGTGACGTGACATATAGTGAAAATGGAAACTTTATGGTAGAAAATTACGTAATAAATATATAACTGCAACAATCATTTGATGTGCAAGAAAGGTGTGAATTCATTAACACCTTGGTCGATTTGGCTACTAACATCTAATGTTATCTAATTATAAAATATATGATGAAATAACTGATCCGGAACGGTGGTCTTATTGAAGTGTGATATCGATATCATACTCTAACGCCTTGTTAATTATACTATCAATATGGGTCAATTTAGACCTTATATATGTCGCATCACATATTTCTTTATGTTTTGGCGGGAGATATAATAAACAGCAATATGGTATGCAGACACTTCATGTACCTTGCAATAAAACGCACACGATAAGAAAACGAGCTGTCAAAGATTGTTACCCCGTTAATGTCATGACGTACCATTTTTACAAGTTTAATTAAATTTATATATTCCAGAGTCAGGTTTCAAACACAATTAAAGTTATAAAACTACAATATATTTAAATTGCCAGTAAATTAATACAGGGAGACTGGGTCAACGGAAATTATTATTTTCGCTATTTCATCGATGTAATCAATACAATAAAGTTATTTCAACGTGCACTTTTATTACGCAACTCTGTACATTTTGGTAAAATATTAAAAGCTATCAAACAAACAATAGGATGAAAAACAGTTACGTCTTATGGACATCGGACGTGCATGTTTTTCGAGAATCTTATACTATTCTGTTATATACCCAATTACCTTTATATATCAGTATGTTTTTAAATGATTACATTAACAGACATAAAACATAGACACTTTTCTACAAATCAATCACATCTTAAGTTCTTATTTTTACACTAAATGCATGGCTACCTTTCATTTAATTTATACAGCGGTTTCCCCAGCCGTCTTCAACTCGATTTCCCAATCAGCCGTTTTTCCCGTTGAGAGCCTCTCGGTTGACGAGAAATCTGATGTACTGAGTATTGCATCGGTACGATATGATACTATTTTGACAAATAATTCGTAATTAAACTCTTTAGAGTCATTAAAAATGGTGGGCGGTTTCACTAATTGATCTGCTAACGATGAACGAATTTGATTGGTTATCAAATTTTAGTAGGCTGTATTAATTTATAGAATAATTGTTGATAACACAAGGTGATAATGATCTGACACTTTTATTGTTAATTTCTCGCTTAGAAAAAAACGCAGTGGGTGCTATTTTTGAACAAAGATTGCCGCCTTATTTGAAGATGGATTTCAAAGCGGTTTTCGGTATTTTGTAGCGGAAATGCTTATCTAGGGAACCGTGTCTCAGAATTTTGATATTTATTTTCGTTTTTTATCTATGACGTATTACGTAATTGTCAGCGGGGTTCAGGCTACGGAATTTCTTTAAAGTCAAATATCTATTGAATGGAGGACGTTATCAAAAATCTGTGACACGGTTCCCTGCATGATACCATGATTGTTATTTTAAGTCTAATTGTTGTAATATATCCTTATATACAGAGTAGTGATCTTTATTCAAAAATATGAAAATTACGTGCGATATTGGTTTATAGAAGACAGACCAAGTAAAATATTTGTTTCAAATCACTTGCAATAGACTCTGTATAGTGGGTTTATTAATGTGTACAATTACAGTTGACTTTTAAAACTATAGATTAGTAAAACTTGATATCACCATATAGCCACTCACGCTACCGTAATGTTATGAAAATGGATGTCTGTACGAGGCGTCAGGCCAGTGGTTAAACTTCCTGTAATTTTCATTTTAGGATGGCGAACCTTCGTACGCGCCTCAGCACAGACATGGAGAGCAATGAATTTGAATTGGTTAACCAATTTTAAGAAGCCATTACATGTTATTATATATGAAGAATTGACAACTAGAACATACACGGAATTATTCAATGTTGGAAGATTTCTCAACTTGAACAGTACGTATTTAGACTTATACTGTGCCAGGCATTGCTTGAATCCGAAATATCACCGCGTTGGTAAACCTGAATGGATGACAAAATCAGTTTTGTTTGATGATGAATTGAGGGAAGTTGTAAATTCTGCAATACATCAAGTACTAATTGAAATACAAGATCGTGAGAACATTGAACAAGCTTTAAAGAGCTATGTTCTGGAAACAGATGGAACGAAGATGATGCTTCAGTGAGGACAAGTGTTTCAGAAAGAATGTCATATTTTTTCCGAATTGAGTTTCGTAAAACGAATAACACCGCTCTATTTTATATAGGCAGATGTAATAGAATAAAACGATTTTCATATTATTGTATTGACACTGCTTGTTCAATGGTGAGTCTCATCTTCAGATTACCTCCAGAAAAAATATAATTCACTAGAAAGTCACTTACTTGATTTAATGCCATTTGGCTCACATTTATTTGATTTCTATTTATGAGTTGATACAAAACATGTATCACAGACTTAGATGTGGTACTCTCACAAGTCATTATTCAAATATGATCTGCTTGATTGATATTTTGCTGTCATAAGCCAAGTCAGATTCACAATGCATTACTGTACTGACCAAAATCGTACGTACAATTTAGCCAGAGGATATCTGGTATGTCCAAAATAGGATAAAAAATAGTGAACCTGGTTTATAACATTGATATGCTAAAAGTAGACATATTGTCTGCGCATTGTCAGCCTCTCATACTACAATGCTTACAGCGCTTTGGTTATTGATTAGCATCAAACATCATCATGGTGGACTGAACAAATTGATTGATTAGCATCAGACATCATCATGGTGGACTGAACAAATTGATTTTGCTAACATTAAATACATCACAAGGTTTATTTATTATTTCAGGACTTGTTCATTGAATTTTATACCAGCATGACAAAAACAAAAACACTCATTGTGCTAGATATTTGATGAAGAACACTCTGTGATTATAGGACTATAGGATTTGAAAATTCGAATCCCACTTTGTTAGAACAAGTTCGCGAAAATGTATAAATCTAGTAACTACACATTTTGTTCGATTTTAACTTTTCTGACGATTTTGTACATGTTTAAAATATATAAAGATAATTCATATTTACAAAACAGGAACTTAAATAAATTAATTACAAATGTTATATGCGGATTTAGATTTGGAAGTATTATAACTCGTTTTCGAGGCAAAGACCAGTGTTCAGATATCCAAGCGTTAAATAAAACTATTGCTGGGTTCAACTACTTGAATAACTACGTGGGCGTGTGTGGAAATCAAAGTAAATCAACCACGAATCAAACTTCGTCCCAATTGTGTCCGACACGCCGCTTTAAGACGCCTGAGTTTATACATGATCACAAACCGCTTGTTGCATTGGCTAGCTTTCCAGGTTCCGGAAACTCGTGGAAGAGGGAATTGTTGGAGTTAATATCAGGTAGGTTGATGTTCTATAATAATAATACTCAGTATTGTTCGTACACATGTATATTGCAATTTTTTTAACAAAATACTTCCAACAAAGGAAACAAAACTACAACAAAAAAATATGGTATACATAATAAAAAAACATAAATATTAATAATTTTGGATCAATATAACACATTAGTGTTTCCTTTGTTGTTGAAGTGTGTAGGTGTTGATCGGAGATTTTAGGTACGAGTGACGAGAGTGGAATTTGTTTCTTTATAAATGAAAATATGCGCCCGAAATAATTAGCCTCACATTTTTTTATTCAAACATTTAATGGGAAAATAAATTATTGCTTACGCATACATCGGCAGATAAGTATTGCTATGTATTCAAGGAAAATAATAAACTTTGCATTTCCGAATTTACGTCTGTTTTCAATATTACTTCAATACATACCGGTGAACAGTTAACTTAACCAATCTACCTGGATTATGTACTATTACAAGCTTTAAGTGAATCACTCGCATCAATCGTGTGGAGGACGGGTGGCTTTTGGCACACTGTTTTAAACTAAAGCACTGCAGAGAACATGGGCCACGCCCAGGGTTCGAACTCCAAACTGTAGACCAAAGGCTCTACCTGTTGAGCAAAATGGGCTATGTAACCAAGCATCAAATACAACTGAAATTCAAAATCTGTTGTATAACATATCGGTAAACGTATTTGGTAAACAAAATGTACTTAAAGAAATTTCCTAAAACATTTAAGATACCTCTTTAGCTTACTTGAAATAAGTCGATATTTAAGTGTAAATAAGACCAAAATCATTGATAAATAACACTTAATGTGGCGTAAGGGGCTCATTTCGTAACAAATCAATGGAAGGTAAAAATCATGTATAAAGTTCGACTGTCATGTTGCATAATTATTATTGTTTACCTTTTGCAGCTAAAAGTAATGATAATACAATGCACTATGCATACAATTAAACTTGGTTATAGTGAAATCCTTATGATCCGAAATATTCGTTTATTATATCTATATTTCACTATATCAATTACCTTGTAATGAAGATGGACTTGGTAGGAGGGGATAATTACTTCGCCGTGTCCGATTTTTTTCACTATATCCGAATTTTCAATATGACTGACAGTGTTGCAATCTAATACTACCATTATTAGTTCTGCTATTCAAAAAGTGAAACTCGAAGTTCACTTTTATTTACTGATTTAACAATTATTCGTTTGAAACATTATTTTTGACCTGTATCCTTTCATGCATATACATATGGGTGTAAAACATACCGATCTATTAAGATAAAAATTTAATATTATAGCGTTCAGTTTTTTTTATCGCAAACAACATTATCAAAGGAAGACTGTGTCTGCTAGTTGGATACCAAAACTAGAAATATGTGTTTTCGTCAGAAAAGGATTTATATCTTAATCAGTTTGCCGTTTTTAATTCTATTTTTCATGTTTAAATTCTTGTCAAATTCATGGATGATTGAATTATACAATATTTTACAAAAGCCTCAGAATGAATTTAAACATGATGTCAGTAATAATTTTGAAAACCAAAGAGAGTGTTACAATGTACAGATAGTGAATAAAGCCGTTGACGGAAGTGAGGGTTTAGAAGACTATATTAACGTTTGTGGAAGTTTAAATACAATTAACAGGAATGAAATATCTTCACAATTGTGTCCATCATGCCGCTTTAAGTCACCTGTGCTCTTAAAGAAACATAAGCCATTTATTGCACTGGCCAGCTTTCCAGGTTCCGGAAACTCATGGACAAGAGAATTATTTGAATCTATAACAGGTCGGTTATATTTTTTATATAATGCAGGAATAAAATAATCTGGTTCGAAAGAGAGCATTAAGTATTTGATTCCGTTTCTTCCGAATGTTCCAAACGTACTCGAAATGTATGTTGCTTGAAATTTTTTAAACATCATTTTCCATTTCCTATGAGTTAAGCGAGACATAAAATTTATTCAACCGTACTTGTTCAATGAGGCATCAAAGTTTTATCGATGGAAAATATTTCTGTTACGAAGATAGCCAACGTTTATGGGATGATATTTGACTAATGTTTGTATAATATATTATGCAGTATGTCAACTAAATTCGTTTGGTAAATCATTTATTTCGAGACATTATTATCACAAATTTGATAATGAATGGAGTTTTGTTAAATGATAAGTCAGTGAATAAGCATTAAAGAAAAAGGGATATCTCATTCAGGCGGGAATTTAAAAATCTTTAATTTGTGTAGGTGCTGTCTTCCATGTACTTAAAAATAGTTGAACATTCTTATACCAGTGAATGATATTTCACAAATAATCCTATTTTAACATACATAAGCATTCAGTTGGATGTAAAACAATCTTCAGACGTTTAATCATGTATTGTGTAGGCAATGTATTTCATGTAAACTATCTATCTATCATGTTCTTAATACACTTGTACACATCAAAACCAGTATGATATTCAAACTTTGTTGTTTCTCTACATCAATCATTCCCACGCTCGAACCACGCGCTGATTTTGAACAAATTGAACATTCAGACGATACAAAGCCGTTTTAAAAGGGTTAAACATAGGTTGTACTCTTGAGGGGGAAATCACTGGGTGAAATAGGAGAGACAATCATAGGATGTACTGTTCAAATCATGTGAGCTGAATCTGTGTGCGTACACGTGGGGCAAACCTTCGGGTATGTACGTGAAGGGCAAATCATCGAGTGTTGGGGGAAAATCATTGTATGTTGGGGGCAAATCATCGGGTGTTGGGAGCAAACCATCGGGTGTTTAGCTAAATTATCGGGTGTTGGGGCAAATTAGCGGGTGTTGGGCAAATCACCGGGTGTTGGGGGCAAATCATCGGGTGTTGGACAAATCATCGGGTGTTGTGGGCAAATCATCAGGTGTTGGGGCAAACCATCAGGTGTTTAGGCAAACTATCGGATCTTTGGGTAAATTATCGGGTGTTGGACGAATCATCGGGTGTTGGGGGCAAACCATCGGTTGTTGGGGGCAAATTATTATCGGGTGTTGGGGTCAAACCATCGGGTGTTTAGCCAAATTATCGGGTGTTGGGCAAATTATCGGGTGTTAGGGGCAAACCATCGGGTGTTGGGACAAATTATCGGGTGTTGGGCAAATCATCGGGTGTTGGGACAAATCATCGGGTGTTGGGGGCAAACCATCGAGTGTTGGAGGCAAATTATCGGGTGTTGGGGGCAAACCATCTTGTGTTGGGACAAAATATCGGGTGTTAGGGCATATCATCGGTTGTTGGGCAAATCATCGAATGTTGGGGGCAAACCATCGGGTGTTGGGACAAATTATCGGGTGTTGGTCAAACCATTGGGTGTTGGGGCATGCCATCGGGTGTTGGACAAATCATCGGGTGTTGGGGGCAAACCATCGGATGTTGGGGTAAATTATCAGGTGTTGGACGAATCATCGGGTGTTGGGCAATTCATCGGGTGTTGGGGCAAATCATCGGGTGTTAGGGCAAATCATCGGGGGTTCGGGGCTGATCATCGCGTGTTATGGCATATCATCGGGTGTTGGGCAAATCAGCAAGTGTTGGGGGTAAATTATCGGGTGTTGGACAAATTATCGGGTGTTGGGGGCAAATCATCGGGTGTTGGGCCAAACCATCGGGTGTTGGGGCAAGTCATCGGGTGTTGAGGCAAATCATCGGGTGTTGGGACAAATCATCGGGTATGCACGTGAAGGCCAAATCTTCGGGTGTTGAGGCAAATCATCAGGTATGCACGTGAAGGGCAAATCTTCGGGTGTCCATGTGAAGGGCAAATCTTCGGGTGTACGTATGATGGGCAAATCTTCGGGTAAACACATGAAGGGCAAATTTTCGAGTGTACACGTGAAAGGTAAATTTTCGGAGAAACTCACCAATTAGCCATTTAAACAAAATAGTAAACGAAAAATAAAAAGTGAAGATCCACCAGTGGATAGGATGCCGAGGTAAGCACCTAGATAAACTAAAAAAATAACAACAACATTATCAATAACAATAAGAACAACAATAGCAACAACAGCAACACCAGGTAAATAGAATGTCTCGGTGGTACCTATTACTAGAATATGCGTAGTATGTTTTTAATATTTTATGCTATTTTAACACATGTGTGAAATGATGTTTGAAAGGCACAAGAAACTTTACAATGATATCTCTATTTCAGGTGTTTATACAGGTAGCATCTACAGGGATAGTATGGGTCAATTTATAGGATCCAAACGTTGTCCCCTGCGTGGTGGCGTCTACATTATAAAAACACACGAATACAATAATAAGATAAAGCATAAAGACTGTAAAACAATGAATGCGTCGAGAATTGACTATCAGAAGGCAATATTAATCCTCCGAAACCCTTATGACGCCTTGCTGTCATATTTTAATCTCAAGAGTAAAGGAAACAAGGTTGGCTTTGCACGGCGGGACCAGTTTAAAAGTGAAAGTAAGTACAAATTGTGTAGATCTCACGACCGTCAGTTATAACAATCCAAACAATAACGATTCCCCCGCCCCAAATTTGGGACTATTATTTCGCCTTCGCGTTAGTTTAAACAGAATTTATTTAGTCCAAAATACAACGTTTAAAATAGTATTGAAGATATGCATTGGAAACTAAGCTATAACAGATAAGCATTAATTACCTTGTGTGCATGCAAAATGAACTCTCAAACATCCTTAATTAAAGACACCAAGAACATATCAATTTGAACCGATGAACTTCGTCGCATAACTGAGTTATCATATTTAGACAGAAACATTATATCCTTCCATTAAATAGAATATATTTTCGTTATGAAAATGGATGTCTGTACGAGGCGTCAGGCCAGTGGTTAAACTTCCTGTAATTTTCATTTTAGGATGGCGAACCTTCGTACGCGCCTCAGCACAGACATGGAGAGCAATGAATTTGTATTGGTTAACCAATTTTAAGAAGCCATTACATGTTATTATATATGAAGAATTGACAACTAGAACATACACGGAATTATTCAATGTTGGAAGATTTCTCAACTTGAACAGTACGTATTTAGACTTATACTGTGCCAAGCATTGCTTGAAACCGAAATATCACCGCGTTGGTAAACCTGAATGGATGACAAAATCAGTTTTGTTTGATGATGAATTGAGGGAAATTGTAAATTCTGCAATAAATCAAGTACTGATTGAAATACAAGATCGTGAGAACATTGAATAAGCTTTAAAGAGCTATATTCTGGAAACAGATGGAACGAAGATGATACGTCCAGAGAATGTGCTTCAGTGAAGACAAGTGTTTCAGAAAGAATGTCAATTTTTTCCGAATTGAGTTTCGTAGAACGAATGACACCGCTCGATTTTATATAGGCAGATGTAATAGATTAAAACAAGTTCCATAATATTTTATTGACATTGTTTGTTCAATGGTGAGTCTCGTCTTCAGCTTACCACCAGAAAAATAAAAATCACTAGAAAGTCACCTCCTTCGTTTAATGTCATTCATAAATGTTAAAATATTTTTATTCGATCGATCCATGTTGTATTAGAATATTAAAGGTATTAAAAAGCTGCTAACTGCATTTTAATTCGTCCATGCTTAATTGCACATCTAGGTCACATTTGTTTTCTGTCTGTTTGTCGATCTTCAATCAGTAATGTAACCAATTAAGTTCATATTATAAAAAGAATTCACCGTCAAAAATAATGGAGACATCTCTTATGAAATCACAATTAAAATAAAGTAAGTAGATGTCTGTAGGAACGGGTCCAGACCATAGATTAAGACCTTTTTGATAATCTAGAACACCCCTGGAGGTCATAGCAAGTCCAAGTATTGTTTTTACACAGAAATTTCACAATTTTAGCCCGTTTACGGCCAGGTTCGCGCCCAGACGTCCATTCACACGCCTATATGATACACTGTTGTATAGGTATGAATACTGGCTCTTATGGAAGACTATTTCCAAACAAATAGGACCCCTTATGGGTCGGTTCAACATGTCAGAAATTCTCAACATCCGGTTTTATATAGAAAATGGAACAAATATAGAGTAGGTTTTCGACCAGGTCCGAGCTCCAGGGAACTGGCGTATACATAAATGATGCGTGATTTTGTAGGTATGGGCCCTGGGTATCATTTGAAACCTCAACAGAGAAGCTGGGATCATAGCAGACCTAAGGCTGTTGACAAAAACAGCTTTTACACTGAAACATCACTATTTTAAAGGTTTGTCAGACGCTTTGCGACCGGTTCGATCCCGAGGGACCCGGCGTTTGTTCATATGATACACAATTATGTAGGTATGGGTCCTAGCTATCATTTGAGACTACATCAGAGTAGTTGGGATACCCCTGGGAGTCATAGCATGTCTAAGAATGTTGATCCAAAGGGTGCGAACTTATAAAACATCACTATATTGAAGGTTTGTCAGAGGTTTTCTAACCGGTTCGAACCATATGGACCAGGTACATACCCATATGGCACACAATTGTGTAGATATGGCTAATGGCTTTAAGTTAAGACCATAATCGAGTAGCTGGAATAGCCTTGGACGTCATAGCGTGCCTAAGACATGTTTGTCAGAGGTTTTTCGGCTCAGTTCTAGTTCCTTGATCTAGGTGCGTACTAATATGGTACATGAAAATGATAATTCTTTGCAAAATTGGTTCTCAACATTTACGTCGCATTTTCGTTAACACAAAGTATTTCAACGGTCCCGAAGGCTTTGTACTAATGGGATTCAACTGTCAACTTTATGTTCTAGAATATATTTTCTCATGTGGGCAAAACAATTATAAAACAAATAAAGTCAATTTAACTAATTAGGGACGAGTCTCTTCATACCTTTGATGAATCAATTATACTGAGATTTAAAAGTGGGAATAAACCACATTGACTGCTATGCTTATGAATAGACAAATACCTTGTTTCTTCTCTACATATGTATATGCTTTATTCAAGCAAAACGTAAACATACATCCATTGTATTAAATGTAAGTCACGTACATACCGGGTATGTCAAATTACACAATGTCTGTTTATCTCATTATGACCGTATGACACACTGTCGTATAGGTGCTTGTAGCAAGTCTCTGGGAAATATGGACGGACGAAAGTGTTAAAATGTTTGATATTTCAGTGGAAATGAGTGAAATAAACAAATGCATATTAAAATAAATGCTTATTGGATGGAAGTATGGATTGTATTGAATACAAAAGTTTAATTTGAGTGGGGTTTTATGTAAGCGTGTTGCTAAATTCGAGACCGTAGTGGTCAAGGGGTTTGTCGTTAAAATATAAAACTGTTTTATCTTCATTAATTTGCAGGTTTTATTGTTGTCTGTTGAAGGATTTTTTGAGTATGAGCTGTTGAAAAAATTTTGTCCTAGAAAGTTACCCCACTACACTGTTGAGCACGAAGTTAACCCAATCACGAAATGAAGACCTTTTACAGCTCTGTAGTCCAAGGGCTATAAACCCTCAATGTGTCCTCGTAATCCATCCATCCAAAAAAAACTCCAGGTGTCTCGGAAAAGGGCAAGGGACACGTTCGTCAAATGCTGATAGTTAAATACTGTATAACCCGGCGATACGTGTATAGATAAATTATTAAGTTTACATTTATTTTTGTTGCGTTTAAAGCGCAATAGTAAGTAAAATATGTTTGTCTTTGATGTAATTCATGCAAAGATGTAAATAAATACATATTAAAGTAAGTCGGTCGTAAACATCAATACAAAACATCCATTTTAATTGCGTGTGTATGCAAGGGTACGAAATCGTACACAGAATTATATACATAATCCTTCAGTTAGCTCCCTTGTTTAGTAATTTTCACGCCCTACCATGTTCATGTGCAATAAAATTAAAAAATGTATCCGAAGATTTTGTTCTAAGTTTGTAATATTTACGTTTTTATAAACATGTATAAATAGCAATCTGAGAAAATAAAAAAAGTTCCAAGAGAAAACAATTGTGGTGTTTACTCTTTTTTATCACCAGGAAGTGTTTTTATATTTCAGGGGACGTTTCCACCGTGAGAGCAAGATATAACATATTTTATAGTCTGTTTCAAGTACAACTGTATTAATTATGATACTACACAGAACAAAGTAAAATTTGCCTGGGGTCAGTAAAACATGTAACATACAGAAATATTCATTAAATATTTTACTGCAATCATGTATACACGGAGAAGGCGACAAAAATATGAATTCGGTATGATAATTCATTTTAGCTTACAAGAACCGAAGGTTCAGGGTGAGCTGTTAGGATGGGTATGCGGGATGGTCCAGCGTCCGTCGTCTGGCGTCTGGCGTCAACTATCTTATTCTCCTCTGAAACTATTTTACTTCCAATTGCTGTGTAGAATTCTTTTGACGTTCTAGCTTCAATTTGCTCATATTATATCAGTTGACGCCATTTAAAGGTCATCGTAGCTAAAAATAGAATAATCCTTAAACATGGTCTTCTCATGAACCATTGGATGGATCATCACTAAGCATTCTAATATAATCTTCTATCATTTTTTCTCAAATAAAGATTATTGGCCCATATTAGGGGCCACTAGAGCCAATAATACAAATACCTTTAAACGTCTTCTTATCATGAACCTATAAATGGATGATATCACCTTCGGGACTCGAAATCTTTCGTAATTATGAAGTGGTCTCATTATCAAGTTGAATTATATAGTAGTTATTGAAAGCCGGTCCGAAGAAAAGTGGTCATTATAACAAGGCCGTCGTAATATTCATGTGGTCGCTATTTGAGGTTTTACTTTATATTGAAACTTTTAAAATCGTTAACAAGCTATTGCCTCGATCATACTTACCGCCTTTGAAAGCATAGATAACTCTTTCTATTCATTTAGGTATACAACACTGCTACAATACCCGAAGTACAACTACAAGTCATGTATTTAATTAACACTTTCCGTTTCAGGTCACCAATTCTCTTCCCCAATATTTGTGACACCATTTTCAACTTTTTAAACATTTTATTAGTATGCTCAATACCTGGAGAGGAGACAATTGTCCGTGTAACTCATGTTGTATATTTAATCTTTTACTTATACAGTCAAACCTATGCACAAAGCCGCCCTTATAAATACAAAATGTGGCCTTTATTCACGGGGTGACTTTCGGAGGTGACCGCAAACACAGGTTGGACTGTATAAGCAAAACCACACTACACTGTTGTTGTCATCGTTCATATTTTATGTATGGAAAATAGGTATTTATTAGTTTAAAAATTCTGATTTCTCTTTAAATATATAAGTATAGAGAATTAGTGTTCGATCTTTTCTCATATATGCATCTTAACTCTAGCTGATTGGAGCAATTGATTATGTAAATTATTTTACAGAATTATGAGTCTTCGTCTCTAAAGTAGTTTATCCCTGCATGTTACGTATAATGTTTCGTTCGTATCATAAATTCTTGGTTTGATTTTAGTCAAATGCAGTCAATTTTCATTTTCGTTGATCATGATTTTCAGAATATTAATCCAGCATGTATCCATGCGAGATTTTAAAGAAAAGATATATTCAGGTATGATATATTGACACAATGCTATAAACCAGATGAGTCGACAGCATTGAATTATTTTTTAATATATTGATCAAACAATGAGTATATTATCAATGTTGGCCAAACGTAGCTTTCCGATGACAATTGGAGTGAAATCGATGTAGATGGCGTTGGCTCAACGTTGTATGACCAAAGCAAACTATTTTCCAACGTTGGCCCAACTTAAATATACTGTCTGGGATGTTCCAATATGTATATATATATATGAACTATACATTACTATCCCTGTGATTCTGTATGAACAATACATTACTAACCCAGTGATTCTGTATGAACAATACATTACTAACCCTGTGATTCTGCATGAACAATACATTATTAACCCTTTGATTCTGTATGTACAATACATTATTAACCCTTTGATTCTGTATGTACAATACATTATTTACCCTGTGATTCTGTATGAACAGTACATTATTAACCCTGATAATGTGCTTGACTAATACAGCGCAACTTTTTTCAGTATGATGCATTAGCAGCGGCAATAAATGTGTAAAGAACCGAAGGAATAAACACAATTATAACCATGCATGTTTACACGAGCGATCCATCGGTGGATCATGGGCAAGACTATAATTTATTCAAATTATTACTCTATGCATACGTATCTGAAACAAACGTAAACAGTAGACAAACCTAGAACGCAATTCATTCACTGACCTGGAACATTTTCGTTCGGATTGACTCTACACGGTATGTTTTTTTTTCATTATTCTTTCTGTGTAGCATTGTAGGAGCTGTTTATTAATCAGTTATAATTCAATTTAATTAATTCGAAGTATAATATGATTATTTTTTTGTATTGTTTTGTCATTAGTGTACAATAAGCATTAATATTTGTTTATATTATATGTTCGTCAGGTACTTAGTGTTTTAGGAGCGGTGCGATATTTTGAAATGTGAACATGACGCTTAAATAAAGCTTAAAATAAAATTTAGTAGTGTTTTAGTGAGCTCGTTATTACTGGAAACTAGTCGGTGTAAATCATTAAGTTTTATTTAATCTCAAAGTTTAATTTAAATGTGTTTTAATGGCAGTTTATAATCTTTAAAGAGTGCATAACAACATGATTCTAAAAATAGAACTACCATAATGCATTGCGCCACCACTTGGCGTGAAAAATGCAATGGAGCAAGTAGCACTTGTTGATCTAATGAAAACTGAAAATATTTCACTGCAACGTCATTAGTTTTGTTTCCCATGAAAAATTCTTATGTCTAGCATTCATCTGTGGCATTTTCGCCATTTTCTTTATTAAAATAATGACGACATAGATTCTTTATTAAAGTAATGATGACGTAGATTCTTTATTAAAATAATGATGACATAGATTCTTTATTAAAATAATGATGACATAGATTCTTTATTAAAATAATGGTGACCTAGATTCTTTATTTTAACAAAGACCTCTTTCGAACACAAATCAAGCACTGAAAACAAGACAAGACAAGAAATCAAGTCGATGAATGTTATTTTTGTCAACTAAAGTTATGTTTAAATACACGTATTTCACCGAAGCTATTTTACTTATGAAGTTTAATGGCTGCTGCTTGGGCGATCTTGCTTCATGATCCATTCATGCTAAGATGGAACTATTTCCACACTCCCCGCTGATTACCTAGTTATTTATATCTAGTGCGCATTTCAAAATCGTACTTGCTTGCTTCCTAGTTTTATTCCCACGTGATAGACTATAGATCTGCCACAAGCTGGTTCATACACTTGGTACTTCGTGTATGATAGCTGTACGAACATTTATGTAAGAGATTAGGCGTCAGAAGGGTGTACGATTCACTGAGAATTCTTATCTATCCAAAATGTGATAATGATTACCTACCGACCTGCTTGTGAAGTAAAGACATGATGCGTTTATAGACTGTATGCCAGCCATTTTGTAATTTTTTGGATACATTTTGTGTCTATAATTTTATTGTTAGTTTTAAATGTTCATAATGAATTGGTTCTGCTATAGCACTGTGCCACTGTTCCTTTTAGTAACTCCTGTGTTGTACATCTGACCAAGTTCATGGGAAATGTAATTAGTTATACATCATGTATTATAAAGATATTATTATTTGTATATTTCAGTTCTGAAACAATGAAACATAACGTATTATTTACAATGTTGATTAGCTACGGAGGAAATATATATATGAACTTGTTGAGGTTACATTTATGTGTAATATTTGTACCATTTTTCAGTTCCCTAAGTCGGTCTCGATATTGAGATTTTAAAGCACGGTAAGCAGCCCTGGTTTATCACATACAATGGTTAATTTATTTCTTTACAGTTTCATTTGTCATCAAACATAAGTTAACTCAAGATTGCAGCTGAAATTCATTGCTTTCAAAGTGATATTTTTACATGTGATGATGAATCATTCGCATGATGTTATTGTAGCTTAATGCTACATTAATCGGCACTAAATTGATGTTGTTTTTGTATGAACTGACAAATTACAATTATTGAAGTGAATTATTCTATCACAAAATAACAATCCTTGTTATTCAACGAAATGTCACCAGACATCTAACATCAGACAATGCTGTGCTTTAGATTTTGATCCTACAGAATAATAAGTGTGTTTTGTTTTTATGTGACATTGTCACTGGGGATTAACGCCGTTTTTCAACAATTTTTTAGTTCTATACGGCGATCGGTTCACCTAACAGGTTTTCCTGGAATGTATACTAACCAGTACTAACTTACCCTTTCATAAGGAGCCGGCAACTTCTCCTCATATGGAGGAAAGTCGACATTTTTGTCAAATTTTCATTGAAGGGTATAACCTGCCGCGACCAGGATTCGAGCCCGGGTCTCCGGATTACAAGTCCAGTGCACTAACCACATGACCACGGTGTAAACCACTGTCAAAGCCGGAAAGTTGCCAAATGACCCTGGCTGTTGGTGTGATGTTAAACTCCAATGCACCCTACATACGCGACCTTAAGGCACAATGGAATTGAATTGTATATATTCTTATCTTTTCAGAACTGACACGATGTTTGCTAAGTTACTTATCGCTATGGCGCTTCTTGGTGAGGCTCTCCATTTTTTTCACAGCCCCTGTAAAGGGACAACACACTGGATTTATTTTTGACTTTCGAAATTTAGAAATTTTCATTTGATTATAATATGACGAATAGTAAAATCTATGGGGATTAGTTATTGATTAATAATTGCCAGTTTTCGATTTACATTACAAAACAGTATCAGAAACAGCACGGATTAATTATTGATTAAGAATTGCCAGGAACTTTTCACTGTACATTATAAAACAGTACCAGAAACAACGTCCTTTATATTGTACTTCTATATAATATATTTTGATGGCCACCTTCTATCACAAGATAGATCTAAAATTAGAACACGCATACAATCCTTAAAGTATTAAAGCTAAACTGTCATATTCAGACATAGTTCCTTTTGTCAGAATCGAATATTTTCACCCTAACAGAACCTGACATTGTAGCCTTAGTCATATTTAGGCGTAGTAACCTTAGTCACATTCAGACACAGTAACTTAATTTTTTTAATATATGTTCGACAAAACGTCTGGTACGCGGTATTCATTCATACAAATGCAAACCGAAGTTGGTTGTTAGTTTTAACATCTTTATGTATGGATTATATCGGTTCTGGTGTTATACTTAAACGTTTCTAGGTGATATTTATGGCCTTGGTAACGTCATAAATGTCCCCTTCCTCTTTTGTATTATTATAATATATTTGTATAAAATATTTAAATTTCAGTAATGGTTATGGCTCAGGATAAATCATATGATGATGATTCATATTATAAAACACCACAGTACCACTCATCCAGGAGCTACGAACACTCATGGGTAAGTCGCTGAAAACCATACGTAATGACTTAGCAGAAGGGGGTGATGGTTCTTAATTTGGGTGTATTATCCCCAGCCCGCATTGATTCAAAATTATGACAGTCCTCTAAACTCTAACTTGTTTTGGCCTGTAAAGTTAGTACGAACATTTGATGATGGGTATTTTCTTTGGATCTCTTTGATGGAATTTCCGCGAACAACCGAAAGATGTACGTGTTATTAAACCTAAGCTACTATAAGCTAGTAATACTGTGATAAACTTGATATATTTTCTAGTCATAATATGTTTAATTTGACATACGCTTTAGTAATACTGTGTTGACATATTTTATAGTCATGCCGTGTTTAACTTGACATATTCCATAGTAATACTGTGCTTAACTTGACATATCTTATAGTCATACTGTGTTTAACTTGACATATTTTATAGTCATAATGTGTTTAACTTGACATATCTTATAGTCATACTGTGTTTAACTTGACATATTCCATAGTAATACTGTGCTTAACTTGACATATCTTATAGTCATACTGTGTTTAAATTGGCATATTTTATAGTCATAATGTGTTTAACTTGACATATTTTGTAGTATTACTGTGTTTAACTTTACATATTTTTTAGTCATGTGTTTAACTTGACATACGCTTTAGTAATACTGTGTTAAACTTGACATATTTTATAGTAATACTGTGTTTAACTTGATATATCTTATAGTCATACTGTGTTAAACTTGACATATTTTATAGCCATACTGTGTTTAACTTGACACACGCTATAGTAATACTGTGTTTAACTTGACTCACGCTATAGTAATACTGTGTTTAACTTGACACACGCTATAGCAATACTGTGTTTAACTTGACACACGCTATAGTAATACTGTGTTTAAGTTGACACACGCTATAGCAATACTGTGTTTAACTTGACACACGCTATAGCAATACTGTGTTTAACTTATCATACTTTAAAACGATACAATATTAATTGTAATTTGCACTATTCAATAACGATAGTTACACTTGTTGAATAATCAGTATACTCAGTCAAACCTGTGTTTGTGGTCTGAATAAAGACCACCCTGAGTAAAGGCCATTCTTTGAAAAACCGTCACTGATTATTTAGAACAAACTCACCTATGACTAAAGACGACCTGTCATTAAAGGCCACATTTTATCTTTCCCAAGGATGGCCTTTGTTCACAGGTTTGACTGTACAATGTACTTAAAGAGTAGTTACATTTTTAATGTAAATTCAGCATCTTCTCATTTGTCTGTTTAGGTTATGGCTAGTGCTTGTACAACACATGGTGTTCATGCCTTCATGGTTCTCATTCCTGCCATCATTGCTTGGATCATGACCAAATGAAAGTTCTACAAGGAAAGGTATTACTTGTTTCCTTATTTCCGATTTTCATGTGTCTTAATGTAGCGTAGCTGGCTATTTGGTCATATTACGTTTCACCAATTTATAGATTTAAAAACTAAATCATGACAATATACATAAATAAATATCATATGGAGCGTCCATTGTAAGTGATTTGAAACCAATACTGTATTTTATTGGTCTTTTATAAGGCTGTTAGGATGGGTAGGTGGACACTCCGGCGTCCGGCGTCAGATCATTATCTTCACATGTAATCAAGGATTATTCGATTAATTAATGCATCCCATTCAATTTTGATAGCCAATCAAAATCGTTAACCGTTTAATTAATATTAATTATAAATTAACGATATCTTGAACAATTTCGAACATGGGTTATCTCGGGTCAAAAAATATGCCACAAGGTCAAATCACAGGAAAACTTTGCAGAAAAGGCACTGTCTTTTCTAAGATGGGCGAATAAATGGCCATCATGGTCCTCTTGTGTATGTTAACTCTAGTATATAATAGTAATAATTATTTTGTCTCCATTTGTGCTATGTCATTAATTTGAATTTATTATCTAATGCCATACTTGAAAGTTTTTGTTTTTTAGTTACCCGACCGACTCGTTAAAGTATCACACAAATTATTTAGCAATTTTGACAATTTGTTTCGTAAAGTGTTCCAGTTTTTTAACTCACCAGAACCGGATGTTCAGGGTGAGCTGTTAACATGGGTGGGAGGATACTTCCCACCCTGTGTATGAACCACATTTAATAAAATACATGTAATATCCAGACGATATCCAGAGTTGAAATATTGCGAAATACGTTGACCCGCGTACAGACCTAACCTCGAAACATACAACTTCTTTCTCTGTGGCGATATTCGAAGTCAAAGACCTATAGCATGATCTACGCATGGTATAAAGAAGGCCAACAATAACATGTGTACATAGTGATAGAAAATATCATCGCGCATGTTCAGCTAAGGAAGAAGATGAAAGGCCATTACCTCGAAAACTTCATAAATTACAAAAACGATGTCTAGCATGAAAATGTATTTTTGTTTTCAAATTTGTATTAAATACAAATACACCACATATTTTAAAAGTTTTCTGCCACAACAAACTTACATCGTTGTTCTACATTTCTATGTATATATTTTATATTCAACTGAAATTTAAGGGACATTAAACATTCACGAAACTGTTACCTTCTTTCCGGACACCCTGTATTGCTATCTATATGGATATATTATAAGCATGCTTTCTGACCAAGTAACAATGTGTTCAATATTTATTATCAGTAATATTACATATCATTTCAGGCTGGTTGGAAACATGGTAGTCATTATGTTATAATATGAATGAGAAAAGAAAATTTGGAACAGCTTGTGTTTGCAGTTATACCAGACCAGCTATCTTAATTTACTGTCTATGGGTGGATCGTTCAGAAAAATGTGACTGTACAATTTGTTATGAATTCATATGGGCATATTTAAATTGTTTGCGTATTGTAACAGTGTACAACTACTTTGAAAACATTTACTGACTATCTCTCCAATTATATATATAAGCATGTAGATTTACTTCAATCCAATTTCATGAATAAATTTTTGAGTTAGTATCTTTATTATTATATTACGAAAGATTTGTGCTTGTAGCTAAGATTTTTACTATATCTAGGATACGTCATGATAAGGGCATTTTGTGGTGTAAGAAACTTCCTGTTCGATGAGGTTTATATTGAAAACATTTATGAAATGAAAACATTTTGTTCTTCATTATAAAAAATACACAAAAAATATGGAGAGCGCAGATTCCACGAAACTACTGCGGCAGAACAAAGACGAAGATGAGAACAAAAATAATTAAATTATTCATCTCGAACAATAACACTGATACAGTAAAAAGACGACAAGAAACGTCTTCTTCTACTTCGTCGTATACTTCTTTAATTCCGCTGCAGATTTCTTTGCTTATTTCTTCTTCCATTGTCTTTGTTCTCTCAATGTCTTCATCTTTGCATATTTATTTGATATTACTGAACATATTAGGGTACATGCCTGATTACATTTGTCTAGAACACTTTCAAATCATCGATATAATAGAAATAATCCACGGGAGACTAATCTGAAAATATTTTCTCCTCTTAAACGGAACGCCTCCATATTTTGGTCATCGGCTCGAGTTCTGATTCTTATAGTTGATATACCGGTATTACCTTAATCTAGTTCGCATGTAAAATGTACAGGTTCAGTGTTCAGTAAAATTGTCACTGAACCAGAATGCATCTCGTTCAGAAGATCTCTCAGAGCATTTTATTGTTGAAGCCATCCATATCATACCGTCATCAATGCACAGGATATCAATTTGTCAGGTTATGCGCGCAAACTTCTTACGTTGGAGGACCGCAATAGCTAATTAATTGGTGATTGACTAGACACAGTCGCCGTTCACAGTCGCAAGTTCAATACACATTTATAGAATTATTAACACCTCATCGTACCGTTATCATGGGAATTCAATAGATTACATACTGAAGACCTACTGGCAAACTGAAAACAAATGTGCCCCAAATGTGCAATGAACTTAGGACGAATTAAAATATATCAGATAGTCAATTTTAACGGCTTCGATTTTTATATTATGTGGAACGATGGAATGAAGAACCAATTTAACATTCATGAAGACATTAAACCAATAAAATGCCTTTTTATTGGGCAGTCTATTTATTATTCTTTCTGGTAGTAATCTGAATACGAGACATACAATTAAACAAACAATGCCAATAAAACAGAAAAAAAATAACATGGAAATTCTTTTATTTAATACATATGCCTAAAAATAATCCATCGGTATTGTTTATTCTACGATATTCAATTCAGTGAAAATATTTTATATTTTCAGAAACAGTTATCTTTAATGAAGCACATTCTCTGGACGAATCATCTTTGTTCCATTTGTTTTCAGAATATAGCTCTTTAAAGCTTTTTCAATGTTCTCGCGATCTTGTATTTCAATTAGTACTTGATTTATTGCAGAATTTACAACTTCCCTCAATTCATCATCAAACAAAACTGATTTTGTCATCCATTCAGGTTTACCAACGCGGTGATATTTCGGTTTCAAGCAATGCCTGGCACAGTATAAGTCTAAATACGTACTGTTCAAGTTGAGAAATTTTCCAACATTGAATAATTCCGTATATGTTCTAGTTGTCAATTCTTCATATATAATAACATGTAATGGCTTCTTAAAATTGGTTAACCAATACAAATTCATTGCTCTCCATTTCTGTGCTGAGGCGCGTACGAAGGTTCGCCATCCTAAAATGAAAATTACAGGAAGCTTAACCACAGGCCTGACGCCTCGCACAGACATCCATTTTCATAACATTAATGCCGTACAATGAAACTATATTCTATTGGAAGGATATAAAGTTTCTGTCTAAATATGATTACTCAGTTATGCGACGAAGTTCGTCGCTTCAAATTGATATGTTCTTGGTATCTTTAATTAAGGATGTCTAATTTTGGGGTCAACTTATTTCAATACATATGTCTTTAAGAATGACAGACTGAAAAAATAATCGCTTTGTTTTAAGCAGAAAATAAATTTAACCTATTCATTCTGATACAATGTAATGTATAAAAATTCACTCTTTACTATTAATATCTTCAACATCACGTATTATTAATTAATTATTTGCATTACAATAAATGTTCTGCATTTACACTTCATAAAGGAAGCCATTTAAATATTTTTACGTGCAATATGCAGATAAAGATGGAAATTTATTCTCTATTAAACTAACATTACAAAGATAAAAATGCAAGTAATAAACATGTTATTTTGTAGAAATGCTAAAAAACGTTATTTTTCAGGGGAATCCATTACATTTATCTAAATAAGTTAGTTAAATAGATCTTAAATGTTATGATTATTCATTTTTAATAATTTCATGCATGTTTGATGATATAACAACATTAATAAATATAAATTATGAAAACTGAATAATTAACCTTCATTTTCCTAAGTATACTTTTGACCCGATTTTGTTTTGGAATTCCGCGACAGGGGTATGCATAAGAAGTCGTTGTTGTGCATCCTATTGTAAACACTTTGGTTAATTTTAATTATCGTGTTTCAGTTCAAGTTGTATTAAATTTGGTCAATTTTTTCCGAATGATTTTTATATTAAATGTCCGATTTTGATAAAGAAGCCTTCAAGATCCTCAGTTTGTCTGTTTACTAGTCCGAGTTGTAGAAGTCATCTAACGCCTGATACAACTTGAGTAGCAAAATTGATTCAAGTTACCTACTTCACCTAAACTCAAATTTGACCTAGTGATTAAATATTGCCGATGTTTATTCAATAATATGGTCAACCAAGGCGGAGGCTGTCAAATGAACAATGATTTCCCACTTCATTAATACCTATCTGTTCTAGCTTCTTCAGCGCCATATTTGTGTATAAATGTAATTTATTGGTTTCCGCTAATCAGAACTACCCTGTTATTCAGCCGACACTAGGTTACTTTCGATCAGTTTTTTCGCACCGATATTTTTATTTTCATAAATAGATAACATGTATATTTGGACTGTTATAACTGCAAATTTTGTACTTACTTCTACCTTTAAACTGGTCCCGCCGTGCAAAGCCAATCTTGTCCTGTTTAATTTGGAGATTATAAAATGATTCCATAGCGTCGTAAGGGTTTCGGAGGATTAGCATGGCCTTCCGAAAATCTATTATTGTCTCGTTACAGATTTCATGCCTTATTTCATTATCGGATCGGTGAGTTTTTACTATGTAGACACCACCATGCAGAGCACAAAGTTTGGATCCTTCAAATTGGCCATAAGGATCTTCGTAGACGCTACCTGTATAAATACCTGAAATAGAGATATTATTGCGATGTGTCTTTCAAACCTCCTCATTTTATAATTTTGTAAAGTATGTGTTATCCATACGTTTGGCATTCCTAATTCGTGCAGAATAGTTTTGATATGATAAACCCAATTCTGTTTCCTGTATGAATTTTCTTCGTTAGCGTCATATTTTAGAATGGTGTACATTTTCCTAAGCGAACTATTTTCATCGAAATTAATTATTTTTAGCCAGTATTTGATGAGTATTATTTTTCTTTGAATTTTCATCGGATATCGTCCAAGCTCTCCATACAAAAAAAATGTAGATTTTCTAACATTAAGCACTTTTCGCAGAAACTTGCAATGGACTAACTATATCTACTGCTTCGTCATATCCAAAGACTTCTGCGCCATAATTTAGAATAGGGCCTACAAGACTATCAAATAATTTAAATTTATCTTCAGCTTTTAATTCTAATTGGATGAATACTGTGAACAAAATGTGAAGCGCATAAAGAGAATGTCGTGCGAGATTTTTTGTGTGCGATTCCACTGATCGTTCTTAAATAACGTTTCTCCTAAATATTTCTAATGTTTCGTTATTTAGTTTGAAGTTATATGAGGAATGTCGTCCCTGTTCGAATATTATTATTTTCGACTTATTGTATTGATTTTCATACCCCAGTTCAAGCAGTATAGATTAAGATCATTGAGCATAGATTGCAAAGTTTCTGGTGTATGCGCAAAAAATACTGCATCATCCGCGAATAATAGAACAAACAACTTTAATTCATCTATTGTAAACAATCCATCAATGTCATCATTTAACAAAATAAAGGAAAAGTAAACTGTGACTGGGATTGTTTTTGCGCCAATGTTGGAGTCGAAAAAAGGGGAAAAATATTTTTTTGTATTTGGCTGTCGCTTTGGCAGATCTATACATACTTTGAATCGCTTTAACAAATTTAGAGTTGACATTTTCTTGGAACAGTTTCATGAATATATTACGAACATTCTAACTTATCAAAACATTTTTCGAAATCTACAAAGGCTGAATAAAGTTGTTTTCCTTTTGAAAACGTTTTCGTTATGACTGAAAGTAATACAATATACAATCCGCTGTGGAGTTTCCGTTTTGGAAGCCGTACTGATTGTCAATTATTATTTTATGTTTATTTGACCATTCGGTTAATCGATTCAGAAGAACTTGTGAATAAATATTTGCGATTGTATTTTTCAAGGTGATACCCCTGTAATTTTTTGCATATTCCTTATCTCCGCCTTTAAAAAATGGGATTATCATTCCCTCACCACAAGAATTTGGATATTCACCGGAAGAATATATTTCATTAAACAGCAAGTGAAGCGTTACTGATACTTCATCGAATAAACATTTTAAATTTCGGCCGTAACTGAATCGATACCGCTACTTTTGTCATCATTTTGTGAAAAGAATGCTTTTCTTATTTCTTGTATTTCTATTTCTTTATCAAGTTCTGTATCATATATATCATTGTTTATGCATGTAATATGATTTTCAGCGTCAGTACTATATATAAATGTTTAAAATGATCATAAATTTATATTTAAAGGCTCTGCTTCGACTAGGTATTTTGCGTATTGTTTTCTCACTTTGTTCCAGAACCTTTTTGGTTGGGATTTGCTTAATCTATTCAAAGTATCTTTTTTGCGTAATATGTACTATTGCTTATGTATCCGCTTAATTTTGTTATAATTTGCCTTTTCAAAAATATTTTCTCTTCTATATTGGTCATTTGATTTATTTTTAATAAATATATTTCTAGCCTTTTTAAATTTTTGTCTAAATCTCATTAAACCAGGGTTGTTTAACTTTATTTTTACAAGGTATTTGGTGGTTACATTTATGGCTAAAAGAATTAGAAGCACATTCACGTATAACGCTAATAAATTTATCTGTAATTATATCGATATTTTCATTTCTACGTATTTGCTTATTGACATCATTTAGCAAGTTTGTTTTTGAGTGCAATAGTTTCAGATATGAATCTTTTTTTGTTTCGTTCCATTTAATTATAGTTCCACCCTGATTAGATTGACCAGTGTTAATGGTAATTCTATTACAAGATATTTGAAAACTTAATACATTGTGATCCGAAAATTCGTTCGGATCATTGATAAAAAAGTCAGATACATAACTCAAATAGTAAAAAATCAACGACGCTTGATCCGTTAATCGAAAAATAAGTATTTTCACCAATATTAACGTCCCTTTGGAGCCTCCCATTACATATAATGTACGACGTTGATTGACAAAATTCTATTAAGAGTCTACCTTGAGTGTCGATTATTTCATCTTTAGATACACGTGTAGGAATTTGATCATTATGTGACAATCCATTATCAGGAGCGATATATTTATCATACGATAAAATTTATTATTGATTTGAGGTTCTACTATTCAGATCTCCAAAGACAAAGCATTTTCCTAATAATTGATCTTTTTTCTAGGCCAGATTCAATTCCATCAAAAAGCACAAAATTACCATTGTCAATTACCGTGGAACAATTACCGTGGAGGTACATAGGTACAGCAGAAACAAACGTCTTCGTTGAAATGAAATAATTGCTTATTTAATTTAACCCATAGTATACCATTTTGAATAGTTTCAACGATTGTAGTATATTTATCAAAAACGTCTTTGTAATACACTTATACCGCCGCTAAAACGGCCCTTTTGGTATTGTATGACTTATTTCCAAACAGATGAAAACTTTTATATTCATTAATGTCTAAGTTTAAATGAGCTTTCTCTAATATCCATGTTTCTTGTAAAAATATTATATCATATTCATTTAGTACCTTTATGAAGTCTAAGAGTGAGCTAAAAGAAAAACCTTGTTAACGCTCTAGGGGTCGCAGTTTTGATTGGAGGTTCACCAAACCTTGTCAAAATGGTTGTTTTAATGATATGTTGGTTAAGTTCGAAAATGGGTCATCTGGGGTCAAAAACTAGGTCACCAGGACAAATCATAGAAAAACCTTAACAGTTTAGAGGTCACAGTTTTGATTGGATCTTCACCAAATCATGTCAAAAAGATTGATTTAATAATATTTTGGTTAAGTTTGAACATGGATCATTTGGGGTCAAGAACTGGGTCACTAGGTCAAATCATAGAAAAACCTTGTTAACGCTCTAGGGGTCACAGTTTTAATTGGAGGTTCACCAAACCTTGTCAAAATGCTTGTCTTAATGATATCTTGGGCAGGTTTGAATATGGGTCATCTAGGGTCAAAAACTAGGTCACTTGGTCAAATCTTTGGAAAACCTTGTTAACCCCTAGTAAACTTAATGATATCTTGGTTAAGTTTGATAATGGGTCATCTGGGATCAAAAACTAGGTCACCAGTTAAAATCACTGGAAAACTTTGTTAACCTTCTGGAGGTCGCAGTTTTGATTGGATCTTCCTCAAACTTTGTCAGAATGTTTGTATTAATGATATCATGAACAGGTTTGAACGTGGGTCAACTCAGGTTAAAAACTAGGACACCAGGTCAAATCACAGGAAAACCATAGAAGTTGCAATCTTTACTCAGGTGAGCGAAAAGGGCCATCTTGGCCCTCTTGTGATAAATACGCATAGATTTAATGAAACATCTTTTTGATCAGATTTAAGTAATTCAATGAATTAATACATACTAGGTCTTATGTAATAGTTCTGTTTTATAAATCTCTTTCTAATGTCAGTGTATTAAGGACATATTAGAATAAAATGGTACTCGTCTTCTATATCATGAAGGTTACAATGTAAACAATATCTTTCACTTCTCTAAGTTCTATTTGCATGATATCTCCACGTGCGTATATGTAAAGAATGGTAAGAAACTCGAATTCTAGTAAGGAATATTCTAAGGTTATATGGTGATATATCTAAATAAGGTTCGTATCCAAATGCATCTTTAACATAATTATATATTGTCAAAACAGAACTGTTTTACTTATTATTATACCAACTTTGATAAAAAACAATCAGTCACTCTTTGCTTAAATAAAGGAAAAAAACAATTTACTACTGACTGACTCAGGATAATTCCATACATCATTAAAACCATGATTACAAAGCAAACATTTAATATTTGATAACCAAGTTTTTTCCCAATGATGCAATCAGATAAACACATATTGTATATTTCCTGTAGAACTAAGTTGTCGGTATTTAATAATTTAAACCAATACTTGATCATGCGGATGTACGTGGTAATTTACAAAGGATAGCGACCTAATTCGTCATAAACTGCAGTATTACACGTATTCAATTTGACGTTTAAAACTTTCTTGCAAAATTTAAAATGTATTCTTTCTATTGCATTAAACTTACTATAACCCCATATTTCAGATGAATAATTTAGAATAGATCCAACAAATGTATCAAAGAGTTGACATAATATTTTAGGCTTAAGTTGGCATCTATAACAATTTACTAAAAGGACATTAAGTGCCTTACTAGCCTTATCAATTAATTATTCTTGATTTAAATTAAAACTTCCGGCGTAATTGAACACTGTTCCTAAGTAATTAAAGTGATCTACCGCATCTAAAATGTTTCCATCATAATAAAAAAATTCGTCTTGTTTCAAAGCACCACGTCTTCTGAATACAACCACTCTAATTTTGTCATTATTAACTTCTAAGATCCACTTCTTACAGTATTCATTTAGAAGAGATAAACTATTATTTACATCGGCCGGACTGTTTCCTAAAATGACCACATCATCAGAAAAAAGTCAAAGAATCAGTACAATATCATTTACAGTTAAACTGCTATCAATATCCGTCTGCAAAACTAAGTAAATGTCGTCAATTAAAAGCGAAAACAGTATAGGCGACATAACTTACCCTTGGCATAAACCAACCGCATATCAAAAAAGTCAGAATAATTACATTGTCAAACACAGGATTTTACTTTATTGTACATATCTTTGACCACTCGTAATAATTTGCCTCTTATATCACATTGAAACAAAGCGCGCTTCTATATATACAATCAAATGTTGTTTTTTTAATCCACAAAAACACAGTATATTCGTTTATTATCATTGATATACTTTTGGACAATAGACATTAAAACAAATAAAGCGTCAATCGTCGATCTACATTTCCTAAAGCCAAACTGCGCATCTGACAAGATACAATTTTCATCACATTATTTAATGATTCTATTGTTAATTACAGAGGTAAATAGCTTAGATAAACAACTCACAAGCGAAATGCCTCTGTAATTATTCACATTATTCTTATCCCCTTTTTTGTGAACTGGTACAATGATACCTTCGGAACATGCTCCCATAATTTCTGATAATTCAATTGGCTTATCTAATTCAACATCACAATTTTCAAAATTATTAAAATCATTATTATGAACAAACTCTTCCGACTCATCGTTCATGGCTCGAAAAACATCATTGCCTAGTTCTGAAAAATGCTTTAAAAAGTCATCAATAGAAATATCGTTATTCTCCTTATGATTTCTTTTAAGGTATTTACAAAACCCTTTTGATTTCGAAAAAGGCAACTTTTCTATCTGATCAATTTGTTTTGATAGAAAAAAATCGTTTTTTCTTCTTAACGATTAGTTTGTAAATATCTCTGTAATGAATTAATTGTTCTCTATTTGTAACAGATGTATTAGCATTAAATGCATTCATAGCGCCACGGTATTTTCTCTTTAATAATACAATCATTATCAAACCATTCTTTGTTATTTACACGACATTTATTAATAAATGAATATTTTTTGGTTATTTCGACATCCTTTAAAATAATGGCTTTGCAGCATCAAGAACAATTTTATTAAAACCACTAAGAACACTATCAATGGATGTGCGATCGTTCAAATTAACATCATTTGAAAGATTATTAAACTCCAGCAGTTTTGCTACAATCTTAGCAATCGGACAATGGTCACTCCAATCATTTAAATCATGAACCATATAACTACTGATTTGTGTAAAATTTCTGTCCCTCGTTAATAGGTAATCAATGACAGATGCTCCTTGTTTTGAAATGTATGTGTAATTACCATCAATATCATTTATCCTACCATTTATAACCCGCAAGCCCGTAGATTTGTACAATTCTAGTAATCTACAGCTAAATGTGTTACAACTCTCATCTAATGAGACCCTATACATACCCATTATAGTCAATTTCACAATTTATAGTATCATGTATAATAAAGTCATTGTTGTGCCAATTCTAGAGTTCCAATCTCCGATAAGAAATAGACTACCTTTACTTTCGAATTCATAAATATCAGTTTGAATCAATTCAAATAGGTCCACGCTATAAACATTATAAGATGGTGATTCTTCACACCATAAATAAGCACTACAGATGTAAACATCTTCACACAGATTGAACATCTTCACACAGATTGAAGAATGATTTATCATGTTTTATCTATATTATTGTGTCATAATAGTTACAAATAATCCCAACACCACCACTTAGCTATTCTCTATGGTAAAGCGCTACTCCACCACTAGACCTTTTGGCCCTTCTATGTTGAAATTTTCTATAGACGTTATATGAAATATACCCTGATATATCAATTTCACTATTCTTACTTGTCCATGTTTCATACAGAAGAATTAAATCATGTCTACAAATAACGTTAACAACTATACTGGACAAAATTAATAATGTTAACGCATACAGGACTAAAAGTTTGAAGTGGCAGATATTCGTTTTTACTTTTAAACACATACAGTTTGTCTGCAATATAACAAATAAAAATAACTTTAAAAGAGAAATAAATAATACAGTCAATAATTATTGTGAATAATTTTGTCAGAATTTACACAGACAAAAGTTTTTTAGAAGTACAAAATACTAAGTATTATTTTTACCATTTACACAATTTTCACAATATTCTAATTAATATGTATGAAGCTATTTATAATGTACTTAAGATGAAAAGAAATAACATAAAAAAGAAGTTTAAATTTTACCTGCAAGTTTCTATCAGAAAACCCAACAAAAATGTCTGCATCTGATGAAAGCAATTTTGGAAGTGGCGTGGCGGTAAAAAATATCGTGGTTATCGTTCCTGATTGATGTGATTTATTGAGGATTATTGTATTATAGTCACATGACAAGTGGTGACACGTGGCTTAAATTAGTTTTGGACTAAATTCTGAGGACAATTTTGGAGGTAATGAGGTAAAACCTTTTTATAAACTTTACCAATGTCAGCAAAGAACATCCAACAAAATTCTGCCAAAGGCAAGAAAAAAAGGAAAAAAGGAAATTCGCCCACGTCACCGGAAGACCAAGATGTAAACGATACACAATTATTTGAAACTCGTGCTCAGCCAAACAATCGATTGGATATAATGTGTTCAGTTGGTCAGGCTATGTTTACCCCGACAAACTCGATACAACAAACACAGTCGATTACGCCCTTAAACCATAACAACATAGTCCATTCTCCTCTCAGTTTCATGACGCCTGTGCAGACACGGAACTTACAGAACCCATTCGCAGCATCTCCTATTTCTTAATTAAGTCCCCTAGCGTGGGCTTCATCTTTGATAGAACACGTCAGGTCTATGAAATTATCAACTGAAAATGTTGAATAAAACCGCCAGCTCAATCATAAGGAAAGTCACATTAATGGACTCAAGACTAAAAATCTTTGAAGAAAAATTATTTGACGTTGAAAAGTAGTCACATTAATGGACTCAAGACTAAAAACCCTTGAAGAAAAATTCTATGACGATGAAAATTAGTCACATTAATGGACTCAAGACTAGAAATCTTTGAAGAAAAATTCTATAACGTTGAAATGTAGTATCATTAATGGACTCAAGACTAAAAACCCTTGAAGAAAAATTCTATGACGTTGAAATGTAGTATCATTAATGGACTCAAGACTAAAAACCCTTGAAGAAAAATTCTATGGCGTTGAAATGTAGTCACATTAATGGACTCAAGACTAAAAACCCTTGAAGAAAAATTCTAAGACGTTGAAAATTAGTCACATTAATGGACTCAAGACTAAAAACCCTTGAAGAAAAATTCTATGACGTTGAAAAGTCATGTCAATTCATGAGCTCTGAATTAGATCACCAAAAATCAGAGATAGAAACAACAAAGCGACAAGTAAGGCAAATGCAAGTACTATGTAATGAGCTAGAAAAATCAACTGCCTCACTCAATGAACAGAAGATTGAAGTGTCGAACAAATTGATTGACATTGAATCTAGATCAATGCGTGAAAATTTGATATTTAATGGAATACCAGAACAGCCGTCAAGGGTTGATACTAGAACAACATCTTAACCAGAGAACTGTGAGCAGCTCGTGAAACAGCTAGTCTCTGACATAATGGATCTTGATTGTAATAATATGACCGATTGATAGTATTGACAGGGCACATCGTCTTGGTTACTAGAAACTGAAGAAACCCAGGCCAATAGTTGTCAAGTTCCACTACTGTAACGAACGGGAACAAGTACGACTAAAGTCGTATGACAAAGACATCAAACAGGCCCTGGATAATGGGAGCTACGGTGTTGGAATACAAAGACCCCAAGGTCTCCGCGACAGTAGGAAAACCTTCACTGACATCAGAAAACATGAGGAAAGTTTAGGCCACACAGCTCGAGTCAACGGAGTATTTGTGAACAATAAACTTGCAAAGATATTCCATGAAGGAAAGGTTATTGATCTGCTAACGTATATGACATCATTTCACTAGGACAGCCAACATGAACAAGTAAATGTTTCATCTTGGAAAAGGGAAATCAACGACCGATTGCATATTTCTTTTACATTCTATTATATCAAAACCTTTAAATTCAAAAGAGAAATTGTATTGTCTTTTCATTGATTTCGAAAAATGTTTTGATGGTATAGATAGGACTTATCTATTACAAAAGCAAATTGATGCTCAAATCTGTACGAAGTTTGTATCTGCTGTAAAATCTATGTATAATACGATTAAACAATGCACAAAATATAACGGTGTCAAATCCGAATTTTTCTCATCTAACCTTGGACTAACAGGGCAACCCGATGTCAAGTTTAATGTTCATATTATTTGTTAACGACATTTTAAACAATATCAACTCTAATCTAGACCACGTATTTACCGAAAACGAACTGAATATATATTTATTTCTATTTGCAGACGATGCTATTTTGTTTGCTCACTCGAATGAAACGTTACAACTTCTGATGAATGACCTTGAATAATATTGTCGCATGTGGGGACTAAACATAAACGTGAACAAAACTAAAACAATGAGACTGTAACTTCCTTCCAATATTTGGGTATTCATTTGTTTAAAAATGGCTTTAGGTATAAAACACAACTTCGAATAGCCCAACATTCATCGCACGCTTTATATCTTTTTATTGTCTATAATCAGATAGCACTGACAAATAAAGAAAAATGTCGACTTTTTGACGTTTTAGTTGGCTGGTTTGTTGGTTGGTTGTATTTGTATTGGGGTTTAACGCCGTTTTTCAACAATTTTTCAGATATATACGGCGACCGGTTCACCTAACAAGGTTTTCCTAGACTGTATACTAACCAGTACTAACTTACCCTTCCACAAGGAGCCGGCAACTTCTCCACATATGGAGGAAAATCGACATTTTTTTCAAATTTTCATGGAAGGGTATGACCTGCCGCGACCGGGATCTCCGGGCTGCAAGTCCAGCGCACTAACCACTGGACCACGGCCTCGGCTTGACGTTTTAGTAGGTCAATCTTAAATTACAATGTGGGGGTGTCCATGATACCTCCAATGTAGAACAGATACACAATAAATTTATGAGAAAAATACTAAAAGTTAAATATCGACTAACCTTTATAGGAATGTATGGTGAACTAGCACGATATACAATGAAAGTATCAAGACGAATGATAATTGTTAAGTACTGGTTTAATATTTTAAAATAAAAAAAAAAACTCTCATTAAAAATAGGTATAAAATATTATTAGAAGACGCAAACAATGAAATCTCATACAGTGGTCTAAACTGGGCATATCACGTCAAATCGCTATTAAATATTCATTGTCTTGGTAACTTAAGCGTTATACAAAATCCCACAAATGTTGATATTTTATTCATTAAAAGATTACTAGATGTTTTTAACCAAACTTGGTACAATAAGATGAATAATTCAACCAGATTATCAGAATTTCGTTTATTTAAACACGTCTTTTGTTTAGAAACGTATCTACAATACAACATTGACCAAAAATATCAGACGATGCTTTCTAACTTTCGCTTTTATTCAAATAACCTTAATATAGAAACAGGCAGGTATAATAACCAAGAAAGGAAAGATAGAATTTGTACACAATGTAGTATGGGAATGGTAGAAAATTAATATCATTTATCACTTGTTTGCCCTAAATATCGACATTCATTATTAAGATTAAAATTCTTTAAACCATATTTCTGTAATTGGCCTAGTATTAAAAAAATTGAAAAACTTATGTATCACCACTTGTGTAATCATGAAAATGTGTTTGTTTGTTTGGCTATACTTATATGTATGATATGTTGCGGCAATAAACTATATATTATGTTATTAAGGATACTACTACTACTAGATCTACTTACTATTTGAATTTCCTATGACACCTGCTCTAACCCTAACCCATCGGGTGATAATTATCGCCTATAAAACGATATTTATCGCGTGGCACTAGCGAAATTTAATGTTGACGAAACAGGATTCCTTATATTAATGTTAACTTCAAAATATGTATAAATGACAAAAATACTATTAAAGATTGTACCAAAGTGTTTTTGAAAGCTTTTAAAGTGGGAGCATTATTTCCCGACCGCGAACAAGAACAACAACGAGAAATACTTATATAGATTCTACAAACCGACAATCATGCTCCTGTTTTCAAGATTTTAATACAAAATTTATTCACAGACTTATCGTTTAACAAAACTCCATTCATTATGCTCTCTTTCGAACCAGATTATTTTATTCCTCCACTATATAAAAAATATAACCGACCTGTCATAGATTCCAACAATTCTCTTGTCCATGAGTTTCCGGAACCTGGAAAGCTGGCCAATGCAATAAATGGCTTATGTTTCTTCATGAACACCGGTGACTTAAAGCGACATGATGGACACAATTGTGATGATATTTTAGTCCTGTAAATTGTACTTAAACTCCCACAAACGTCAATATAGTTTTCTAAATCTTTTCCATCAACGGCTTTATTCACCTTCTGCACATCGTAACACTCACTTGATCTTTCAAAATTATTATCGACATAATGTTCAAATTCATTATGAATTTTTTTTAAAATATAGCCTGAGTCAATGTTCCACGAATTTGACCGTAGATAAAACATGAAAAATAGAATTAAAACGGACAAACTTATGAAGACTAAACTTATCTTCAAACAAATCATATTTCAAGTCAAGTTCTGATACCTCACTGACAGATATTAAATGATATTTAGTCTTCCTTTGATAATATTGTAAAAACAGAATATGCTATCTCGGTTAAATAATAATCTTAATTGAACGGGATATTCTGTATGTATGTATGTATGTATGTATGTATGTATGATATGATATGATATGATATGATATGATATATGATATGATATGACGGAGTTCAATTCCAATTCCAAATCATCAGTAAACAATAAGGCAAATATCAGGAATCATAAGGTGACCTGAAATTGAAAAAGTATGCAATATCACGAATTTCGATAAATAATACACAATATCACAAAAATTTGATCAATAATACACAATATCATGAATTTTGATAAATAATTGCCTACACAATATCACGAATTTTGATAAATAATACACAATATCATGAATTTTGATAAATAATTGCCTACACAATATCACGAATTTTGATAAATAATACACAATATCATGAATTTTGATAAATAATACACAATATCATGAATTTTGATAAATAATTGCCTACACAATATCACGAATTTTGATAAATAATTGCCTACACAATATCACGAATTTTGATAAATAATACACAATATCATGAATTTTGATAAATAACACACAATGTCATGAATTTTGATAAATAATTGCCTACACAATATCATGAATTTTGATAAATAATTGCCTACACAATATCACGAATTTTGATAAATAATACACAATGTCATGAATTTTGATAAATAATACACAATATCATGAATTTTGATAAATAATTGCCTACACTATATCAATAATTTTGGTAATTTTAATTCAGGTAGTTGGCACAATATAAACAATGAGATAGCTCATCCCGTATTCCTAACAATATAAAGATATATACAGCTAGTGCACACAATATCATAAATGAACACGACATAATTAGCAAATTACTCAAAACAAACAGAAGAGCGCAAAGTACAAATTATATCAGTAAAATGATGCCAGTTGTAAAACAAATTTCCGCTGTCAACTGGTAGATCTAAAGCTAAAGGATAAAACAGGGATTCAGTAGAAACGTGTCAAATAAAGTACTTAAATAAAGGTGTTAAGAAGTATATATTTAACATATATATATATATAAGCAAATTCATCATTCAGTCTTATAATATATAATTAAAATCATATTACATCAAAATTTAGGGACGAAATATTATTACATTGAAGTCAAAGCAGTCAAATTCATATGAAACAAACTTATCTCTTCAAATTCTTCAGTTAATTAATTGAAATTTGAAATTTTCATCACCAAACCATATGATGATACAACAAACATACAAGTAACACATATATAGTAATACTACATCAATCACGAAATATTTACATTACCTATATAATATTCAAATCTTAGGATTTAGTGATGGACTTACATCACAAATCTGTGACTTTTTATATATAGATACATGTATGCGTAAATCGACATTCATAATTCATGCTAAAACACCATTCAGGGAATTGTTCCATTTATTTCATTAGTTCATAAAGCAACTAATTTGTGGTCTCTTGTTTGCGATAATCCTTGAATCTTCCT
The DNA here is from genome assembly GCA_008271625.1 of Lutraria rhynchaena. NCBI lineage: Eukaryota > Metazoa > Mollusca > Bivalvia > Venerida > Mactridae > Lutraria > Lutraria rhynchaena. The sequence continues at coordinate 1,402,838 of VIBL01000056.1, read as the reverse complement.
GAATGTTTTTTGTTCTCTTTGAACGTCTTGTCGTTCTATATCATTGCACACTCAGCTGTCTGACTTCTGGGTTCTTCCAAATTACCACCATCTATGTTTTTATCACTATCTTCTCGTGTTATCTTCAACTCTTCTATCATTAACTACATTTTTCTCATTATCAATGTCAACTTGTGTGGTTGATCTTTTCTGTTTTCTTCTCTCTATTATTTCCAATGAATGCGCATCTTTATTTCTCAGTCTATTAAAAGTTCTATTCTCTACTCTTCTCAAACCATCATCGGTTTCAACACTGCGATACAAATTTCTGCATTTCATGACGTTACAAAATTGTCGTCACCACTATCGTTTATATCTATGACTTTAATGTTCGGTTCACTTGCATTATTAATTATCTGTCTCCTAGTTTTCTCTTTCCCTGTTCTTCATGCTTCTTCTGAAGCATCATCCTCTTCAATTTTTTGAGGTGTGGATGGTAGTATACTCTTCTGGGATTTCAAAAGCTGAATCAATGATTCAAAGTTTGTACACTGACCTGTGTGAAGTCTGCGGGAGCGCACGACGAAGTTGATGAAGAAAGCATCTGCTATGGTCTTTATAATTTGGTTGTAGGAACGGCTATCGCATACTTTATAAAAAGATCGATTAATTCAATGATGGATTTGAATGAGACTGCCTCAAAATGGCAGCACTCTATCATAAAAGAGTATGAATAGTCTTTTACCAGAATAATAAGTAGAAATGGTAATTTCTGTTAAATGGTATCCCTTATTCAAGTCAGTTAAAATAAATTAATTATGCATGCGAAGTCTCACACGTACTACAATAGCATACGATGTAAAATGTCAACTCAAGGACTGCAGTTAATATATAAAAAAGACATTAATTCATATGATAATACACCAAATTTACAAAATAAATAATATACTGAAATCAATGTGTCAACATTATATGAAATATACTCACTCACAAACCTGTAACATACAATGTCAATGAACGGTAAAATTTTTGCGACCACTGGCACAATAGTTAATACTTTTCACTGTTAAAACTGAATATCCAACAAATTTCTCCTTAGTTCTATAGTAGAAAAAATCTTCCTCCAATGATTCGAATACACCGTAATGATAATGAAAGTCCAACAATGTTAAAGACAAGTAGTTAGGACATAGTTTAAATCAATTGATTTTACTTACCTATCAATAAATACGTGTCGGTCTAAACAAGAAAACACTTGTCGCTAAAACACAAGTTCGAAAAAATGCTTGCGTATACTAGAATATGTCAGTTAATCATAAGTCATGGCCAGGGGCAAACACTCAAATATACGTATGTCTCATTTATTCAAGTTGTACAAAGTTGTATAAAGAATTTAGGAAACATTTTCGGTAATGGTGCTTTCCCGTTTATACAGGAAGTACCAGCAGATGATTTAAACTGTATTGCAAAATATTTTAATCAATCTTAGTTCAATAATGAATGTTATGAAAAACAGCAGATATTTTAAATAAATTCCGTGGTTGTCAGAATGACTCAAACAGAGTAAATATGGTAAAAGCGAGGTCCTACAACAAAACACTTTACGTAAATGTTAGACTAATTTTGATAAAAACAAAACAAATCAACTGTTAAATGCAGAGTACAAAAATGTGCGCTTGTACTGCAAAATGTAGAAACAATCGGCTTGTGTGAATCAATCTAATATAACAATATCGAATTTTGCGCAATATTTTAGGACTGTTAATAGTCTAGAAGATAATTGTTTTTTTCTCCAGATGATGTTTTGTTTGTTTTTATGTAACTTATTGTCACTTCGGTTTAACGCCGTTTTCCAAAAATTTTCAGTTATATACGGCGACCGGTTCACCTAACCAGTTTTCCTGGGCAGTATACTAACCAGCACTAATTTACCCTTCCACAAGGAGCCGGCAACTTCTCCACATATGGAGGAAAATCGACATTTTATAAAATTTTCACAGAAGGGTATGACCTGCCACGACCGGCATTCGAACCCGGATCGCCGGGTTACAAGTCCGGTGTACTAACCACTGGACCACGGCCGCGGGACATTTTACATTGTGTTGAACATTATGTGTTCGTCCATGTTATTATATGCATATCTGTATCCATGTGGACTTTTTAGCCTTTTGGGAATGAAATGTTTTTTCTCAAAATGTCGAAATATTGCCAACTTGCTTTGATTATAACAAGGAGGTTTGAATGACATAAATAGTAATACATCATAGTTATGTATAATGGATTATATCACCGCACTAACATATGATAGACTAAGAAAAGGTTCCAGTTCTTTTAGACTGAGATCTCCTAAATTAGAAAATACAGCTGGGAGATTTAATGGAATAAATAGGGATAATAGAATCTGTACATTAAGCCTTCAATATGACGTTAAATTAGAATATCACTTTCTATTATGTCATTCGTTGTATTATTATTAGAAAGTATTATTTTCTGGCCTAATATTTATAAATTTTTCTCCTCAATCGCATCAAAAATATGAACAAAGTTACAAAGTTAGCAAAATATATAGACCAAGTTATGACTCTAAGAAAAAATAAAAAATCTGTTTCTTTATATGCTCGTATTTATATTGTTCAATGTTTATTCAAGTAATACACTTCTTCTGTATATTTCTAGTTATTGTTTAAACAACTTTACATCACATATTGGACAATATAGTTTAATGCTATAAAATTATATCATGTTGTAAACAGCCAAAGGCATTTTCTAATTGCTGGTCATGCCAATTAACTTAAATTGAATGTAAATTGATGAACAAATGAAGCCTCGGGATATCACTGATTATTTATCACGTGTGTATTTATGTAACTCTTAATTGAACATGTCTTGATAATATATTATTTAGTTATTCTTTAAAACATTGTAAGCATTTTCTTCAAACCAGACTAAAATTATGTATCATTTCGTAAACATTTCAAAAACATAGACATCACGCTCCATCGAGCGCAGTCTTCTTAATATGTTGTCTTCGTGACTTTTTTCACATAAATAAAATATGCATAAGTTTTCGTAGGTTCCACTGGCATTTCGACCTGTCGCCACTCAACTGTAATATATTAATATGGAAATAATGTGTAAACGTTTTGGGGAGTATAAAAATTGTCCCATGAAAATAACATTATCATCTCATATCAGTATTAAGCATGTATTTGTTTTTGTAATTGTGGAGTCATTATATAATAGATATAAACCGGTTTGGTGTTTAGTGTAATGTACAGTAAAACCTCGATGATAAGACCACAATCAGGACCGAAAATCAGTCTTATTATCAAGCTGAATTATTCGGGAGTAATTGAACAAAATAGTCGTAAAGTTAGGGTGGTCGCAGTGTGTCATCTTTACGCTCAAACACACAATAACACAGACAATGACGTTTGCCATGGTCCAATATTTCAGAATGCAAACAACGTCACCCATAGGGATGTTCACCGTCTGGTCTCATGAATAATATGCTTACATTAAACGTTATTTTTATCGAAAAAGGCAAATTCAGCAGATATGGGGAGAAAACACCAAATCAGTGCAACAGTCACTCTGCTGGTACATCGACAATAGATGCAGTTATGAGAACAAGTGCGAATGTATTACATTTGTTGATATTTCTATAAATCGATTGCATTCAGAGGAGAGTGTTAGGTCTCCGGGTCAAAGATCGTATGAGTAGTCAAAGAGCGGACATATTAAGCATTAAACTCCACTAAAATCTCTCAGAAAAAAGACTAAAACAATTATGGATATATTGTCGGAGCCAAAGAGAGCATAACAGCAATTAAAACTTAAGGTTAAGAAATGAGCATCATATAACCTAAGTATCGGCTGAGGTTCATTCATGATTCAATGTTCGAGCTTTAGTTAGCAGTCCATATTGATTTCCAATTAACGGCGGGACACTTGTTTTAAGTACTAGTAGTTATGGATATGTGTGCGTGTGAGGTGCATCGCGTGAAATTTAGTTGCCTCTATTTGAAATACATATTACATGTACAGCCTAAGAGTGTGGAGAAATGTGGTCCTTAAGCACTGTTGGTCTTTATTAGATGTTTGACTGGTTTTCTACATCGTTTATTGTGTGCTAAATAATGTCATTTGTTCATATGATGGACGTAATATACAGGCTGTCGTCAACTCAGACTTGACTGTATAATGAGTAATGAATTTGGTGGGCGTATAATGTATGCTGAATAAATAATGATGAATATTAGTGCGTACTAAATATGGACATTTTACAAAGCATGTACATTTACAAATCGGTTTTACAAATTATTTATTTGTCAAGCAATTTAAACAAACAAATATCGTGAGTGGAAATCAATGGGTTTATCAAACATGTGCTACAAATCATGAATAATGCAAAACGCATTACAATAATGAAAGTAGTTTAATATGAACACGAGATTGTGAATATACAACATGTTGTTATCATACTATATCACGTCAAAATAACTATTTGTTACTAATATTACAGACATTTCGCATGACATCGGAAAAAAACACCTTTTAGCCTTTCTCTAATTAAAGATCACCCTCCTTTGACTTGAAATTAGCAAATAAAACATTAAAGTAATAGCTATGGTTTTGTAAAGCTAGATCAGATGTTTGCAGAGAAGATAAAATCAACCCAAATGCGTGATTAAAATGGGTCTACACATGGTAGTCTTTGTTCAAAGGTGACCATTACTTCAGACACTGACTGTAGTCATATCACAGCGATTTGAGTTGGAAATTAAAGAACTTGAGTTTGTGACGTTGTTATAACTTCGACAGTTTAGAAAATTCCATACTAACGACCACCTTTGGTAGCATTTTCACATGTCCGACAGTAATTTTCTTGTTAAATTATCACAACAGGCTTTTATTGGTAAAATACAACATTGTACATGCATACAATTATCTAAACAAGTACGTGTATATAAATTGTCTGACTAATTTTGTACCCTTATCAATATCTTAAACAAGAGCTCACTTTGTATATTAGTACTACAATACAGATATAACTATCAGGAGCGTTCAAAGCCACCAAGCTTCAACCAAAGATTTGTCTGTTATTTATCGCCATGTACATACATATCATAATACCACGAACATATCATGCATTAAGTTGTACCGCACACATATGATTCACTGATTCGTACAGTAGCCACAATTTGTAATATAGCCTAGCTTTAGTGAAAATCTAAATAATATGATCTAGTATGGACATTAAGTTACTAAAATGTTTTGTCAATTTGGAAAATAAAAATGCACACTTGGCATAGCTTCAATCTGCGACTTGTTCGTCGAATTACATCGAAGTCTTCCAATTTGGGTCGATATATATGGACAAGTTATGTTCAACCCCTTAAAACAAACACCACCTGATTTTTCCTCTTCTAGAGACAAAATGTTGTACACGTTGACGTCATATGCACAATGTTTAATTATATGAAAAGTATAAATATTAAATAATGACGAGGTGCAAAGTAATCAAACATATGATTATGCATGTCAACACAAAACTCCAAACAATACATATGTAAAATAAATAGCTATTTCTACAACCCTATGTCGAGTTTTGAGCAAACGTAAAACTAGTCTGTATGTACAAACGAGCATTTCAAAAAGAGACTATGACCGGACTATGTCATTTCTGAATTCATATCTGAGTAATATACTCTGATAAACACATGACACACTTTATATGACGCACTGAAACAAGCATCCAGGCTTGTTTACAAACTTTATTTCGACTTCCGGTGACGCATTATTACATACGCATGCGCCTTTTAGTTCTCCGATAGTATACAAAAACATTGAGTACATCTATCATATTTTGAAATAATGATATTTTTGTCCAATGTTTTCTTTGCTAAGAAATGAATTTTGATTCTTAATCGCATCAGTTAACAGTGCTTTCAATATACGTTTAAATATCGAGTTGTTCAGAAAGTACGCATTCATCTTTCACTCGAGGACATGAAAATACGAAGGCAATATGAGAATAACTTTCACACACACAGAAAGGAACCGACCAAAGATGTCTCAACTATGGGTATAGTTCTTACTCTGTTGAAAAAAAGTGAAAGCAGCATGTTTGATTATACTAAAACACGTCCTTTGCTTGCTTTAATTGTTTCTTAATACTACACGTATTACCGTTTTGGTTGGTTCAACACGCCGAAACATTTTAGCGAATATCTGTTCTTTTACTTACATGTCTGCATGATTGAATGTCCACAAAAAATAACTTGTATGTGTCATTTACCAACATCAATAAAACGCAGTTCGTTTACACGTCTATTTACCCATATTCACCTACATCCACCATCATTGTTTGTAGGACTGTGATCACATGAAATGTTAGTGGTTGCATAATACATGTATATATGTCCGGTTTCATGATCATCTTTGCTTAGGAAACGAAATTAAGTTCCTGCACAGATCTTCCAAATTTGGTCACTAAGCAGCAAAAAAAAGACTTGAAATCGGCTTGGTCTGGCTAGATGAAATGAGATGACTAAACCTTCTTACTCGCACGAAATGATAAGTTTCAGCGAAACAGATTGTAGCAAACCTACACATGGCATGGTATATTTATAATAATCTCAATTTAACGGAACATAATAGATTCCTCCGGGTAAATCTGACCGGCTATGCTTCATAATTCATTATCATACTAATTAACACAGTTGCCAATGGCAACAGTATGTTCGTGTTTAAAGAATGTACATTATCAGCAGTATTACACAAGTGGCGCCCACACATACATAAGTATCCATTTCCGGAACGCTCGGACCGGCAAACACCATCAATCATCATAATTTTGAAGGCCTTCAATCGATGTGAGCACGTTCGATGCATGTAAAGCTCATCTGGAATAAACCATGAAACAATTAAAAATCAATTAATGATAAATTGATCAACAGTTACTATTACTATAATAATGTAAGTATATGATATGGTTGTTTTTAATTGCACTGGTCTCTGTAACAGACCTATCAAAATGGATTTGTAACATGATTTTAATGAATTAGAATATATAAAAAGCGGAGGCATACCACAGAAAGTTGTTTTTCTGGTCAGGATGTATTGAAACTGGCTGGTTGGACATGATTTTATTGAGTTAAGTAGCTACTTACTATTATAATAATGTGTCCATTTTAGGCATATACCATTCTGGCATTCTATAGGATGTAATGTTTGTCCTTTATCTTCTTTCGGGAAGACTGGATCAGCACAGGAACTGTTCACAGCAGGTCCAAAACAATAATAGCACTTTATAGGATCTGAAAAAAGTAACAAAATTTGATTTTTTTTTGTAGTTGATTTTTCAAAATGTGACAAATATGATAAAGTCTGAATGGTGAGATAAAAATACATCTTCGATTTCAATCAAGCTAAAGTTATATACACGCGTTTTTTAGCCACTATCTTTTTACACGTACCAATGAACAATTGCTAGAAAAATGACTTTTTTCATTATTACTATGCTAGCAATGTTTAAACAAGGCTACACCCTTGTTTATGTACATGTATTTGTTTGAAAAGTATTTTCTGTACATATACCAATGTATAATTCTTTTGATAACTGCTCGACGACCCAGTGTTTATTACACGAATATTTTTCATTATTAAAACATTATTAAAATTTTTCGATATATAACAGCCGTGAACGACGAGACATTATATTTGATATTTCAATGAAATTCTGCAATACCCATTGCTAAAACACATCGTATACTTTCAATTAACATTTTTCATATTTTGCATTTTACATACGCTGCATTGTGATAAAGTAAAACTGCCAAGTTACACTAAGGGCACTACTTCACGACAATTTTATTATTTTTTTGTGAAATCACTAAATAAAAAAATCTGGAAATTTATATTTTCACATTTAAAGTTTTCTCTTTTCAACTTTTTTCGGTGAAGGTGTAATAAGATCGATTTGTGTTGCTATGACGCTGTTGCTAACAGAAAAATATTGGGATGCTTTGGCAGTTATTGTTATCTTTAATATTAATTTATAAAAATCGAGCGTGTAATTATTTCTCATTTCCGAAAAACTTTATTGTAAAACCTTACACTACTTTGATATAAAAATCGTATATAAAAATACACTGAAAATAAAACAATATAGTCAATGACTACTTTTGTGCAAAACTCTGCGAATTTGTATGCGCAAAAAACTCTTTTGAAAACAATGCATCGCATTTTACATTCGTCGGAAATGAAATAAAATCCAGTCTGGTAATAACCACAAGCGTGGGAACTTACAACGCGCGTGACCCAGATAGAACAAAACAAAACTAAATGCTATACATCTATAATAGAGACTCAAATGAATGTCATTCAGAACAATGCATTCGGCGCTTATCTTTTTTAAAGATTCTTCTTGCTGCATCATTGAGTAAGATTATTACGAAAATAATTGGCAAAATGCTAATAAGAAGAGGTCAAAAATGGTCTTCCGTATAAATCATTCTAAATTGTATTAATCATTTTCAGACAGTTGTCTACGAAAAAATGGTACAAACTCACTCAATAAACCCCCTACTTACATGAGGAAATTAGATACAGTCCAAAGAATACTCATCTCCTATCAGACGAATACACTGTAATTTGTGTGTGGACAATTCGTTCTAAATGTCAATCAGTCTTGATACATCGACAAATGCTATTGACAAATGGTAAATTTATTTCAAACGTCGTGTTTTACATAAATCACCGGTCACCCAATTTGTTCATAGAAAAGTCGTGTGTACGGCGTTCAGGCAAAGAACGCCGTTATCTGATAAAACATCAACATGTAATTAGATCAATACTTTTAAAATAAAATTATTTTGCCAGCTCTATTGATCCATTCTCCATTCTCTGAAATAGTTCATAGATATTAACAATCCCCAGTGATTTTCCTATAAATTCTAAATTGTGAGATTTTATCAACCCCATCCCACAAAAGTGACCCAAGATTACCTTAATATGGAGGTTTATTTGCTTACTGGGGGATCCGTGGTCGAGTGGTTTTCGTCTCACAAGTAATCACTAGTCCCTTACCTCTGTGAGTTCGAATCCCACCCGGAACGAGACAATTGCACATGTGAAGAAGTTGTCCAGCTAGTTCAACGAAAGTCAATAGTTCTACTCTGGTGTACGCCTTGGATCTTCGTTAAACCCCAGAGATATATTATTTGCTTACCTGTTACTTATAAACAATATTAATGTTAGATTATATACTTCTTGGTCACAAAGTGTCTTTAATTACGAGTGGGTTTAAAATCATCGCAAAGGACTGCCATATGCTTGGATTTAGTTTATATATGTGTGTGTGTAAGAATACAAAATTTCAACGATTCTGTCCATTATGATAAAGCCAACAGCGGATTCCCCGTAATCCTGAACCGTACATCTCATGTTGTCTTTAAGAAATAAAATCCAGTTCACCTACAGTAACCTCAGACTCGTCCTTCGGGAAGGATTTAACATCTATGATGTAATGAACAGTCCGTCAATTAATCACTATTAACTCTTGAATAACACTCAGACTGAATTAAATATTAAAATAAGATCAATGCATTCAAACGAATAATATTTACACAGGCGCATAATTGATTTTGCGTAATTTTCTCAGCTAATTCACACTTCACGCTTTCTGAATTTGACTTTGAAACCAATAATGTGTTTTCAAATTCATGCGAATGAATTTGATTGAGGCAACATTACTAAAAATGCAAACACATGCCGTACTTCAGCACGGCTTAGTGAAAGTTTTGTTAAGCCCTCATTTCACGAGATATTGTCAACGTTATTTGACAAATACCTCTGACAATGTCCGTAATATCGAGTCTTAACGACCTTTACTTTCTCCCTGCGGAATGAAAAACTAGGATTTGATTGTCACTGGCTGAGTGCTTAGTGCTCAGTGAAAGAAGAAATCAATGGATTACATTCACGCCATAACTACACAAGTGGAAGAAAAACAATCCGATTTCGATAAAGTTTTACACGGAACCTTTGTAAGAATTTTCTTTAAAACATGGTCCGAGATTCAGGAAGAAAACCTATGTGAAGAAGTTTGTGAAAAATAATCGTATAAAAACGGACGGGCGGACGGATGGATGGATAATTGTCATAAAAGTTCGCACATATTTCGTTCTCACGTGCTCTAAAATCTATTATAATAATATTTGAACATTTATTTTCTATACAACTTTCTTATCACTGTGATGGTTCCTAGCAGGCACAAAGTCAATGTATGAAAATCATAATGAAATAAATTCGGACCTTAATGAATGACATAATAGTTTTTTATCGTACAAGTCCGTCAATACCTTACAAGGCAAGGTCACTTTCACAATTTCGTCAGTGGAGGAAGACGCCAGGCGTACATCTGGGTAGAACCAGCTTCCTTGTATGTGAAATTTGATCCCAGGTGGTAATCGAGCTCACAGCTGCGAAGGACTGGTGATTAAACGTCAGAGACCATAACCACTTCACCACGGAGGTCCCTTATTTACATTTCAAATAAAGAATGAATCATTACAAAACTGGAGGGGGGAGACGACTCTGTTCAGAACATGGTCACATTTGATTGGTTATTTCGTAGCTAACTAACCAATGGCAAACTTGTAATCTGAATCCGGTCTCCAGATTTAGTGTTTTATCTACGACCTAAACATGTGAATGTTTGAGGCTAGTCTCAATTCTGAGATCTCAGTGCTATGAAACGCTGTACGGACACAGCTCAAAATCACCGCATTGAGTACAATAAACACAGTTGTAGTCCCTCACAATAATAATAAATTGTTGCATATGTTTTCATATGTTTTACCGGTATGTAACGCGTAATAAAGACAAATTGTCAAAGTTTGGCTCCAATTTTCAGCCTTTGAACTGGTCTCATTTGCAACCTTTATATTCCGGGAAATGGTTAGATGGGTGTTAATTACCTTTGTCTATAATTATACCATTAACCATAAAGGCATAAATTGAGTGCGTGAGCATATTTTCTACATATTCTGAGTAACGTATCATTTAATGAGAAGTTACAAAAAAGTGTGAACATCATCCCACAGACGTCTGTATCTAGTGGTGTTTTAATACAGCAACTGCATATACAAAGAAGTATTTTACGTCACCGTCTTAAACACATTACTATCAAACAAGCCATAAAATCATTCTTAAACTGGTGCCAGAATCTAAACAATAGTTTCGTACAGAAATATTCCGCTTATTGTTAACGAACAACATGATTTCAGTGTTAAGAACACAATTAGATGCTAACTACAGTTAACAGTCTACTCGTCTTTACTCAATTGCTGGTCAGTAAAACCAATTATTTCATAATTTGGAAACATATTTTCCTGAAACAGAACTGTTTCTACGAACTAGCGTAAGTAGGAAGCAATAGGGAGGATCGACAGGAATGCGTAAGGACGAATGAAGGAGAGAGAAAAATAATTTTAAATAGAGCAACCGTGCATGTCGTAAAAGAGAATTACTCATCATTAGAAATATATGTACTAAGATAAACTCAATATATAGGTAAGCAAGCCTGGATTTTCTATTTTCATTCGTCATTTGACAACTTGACACAATTATATATTCGGAGGATCCGTGATAACAAATTGTTTCAATATCATCTGACAATAACAGTTTGATTCCATTATCTGCCTGTAGAAAACACATTTAAATTAATAGTATGAGTAAACATTTGTTCATTCGTGCCCAGACTAAAGATCAAGGTGGAATAAATTAGCTACTCGTCGATTTATTTCTACAAACCTGTATGTCAGTTTTCCCATTTTGAGAAAATCGCATTTGGAGTTTTGAACTGCAATAACTTTGATCGAGTTACGGGTTTGTGGAACTGGGATTAACCCTGTTTAGGATAGATCTAGAAGCAGGTGAGTATGATGATTGTAAAGAGCTCATCGAGACAAAAAATGATACCAAAATGTACTTTTGTAATACCAAAGATGCCGTTCAAGACACTGTCCTTTGTACTGTAAAATAAATAACTGACGCATTACAACAAAACTTTAATGACTTCTAAATGATGCATTGAAAGCATTGGAATTCCCATTAAACATGTTTACTTATTCATTCTGATAAGTGGAAACACAGTTAGTTCTAATATATTGAAATACAAATCTCCCGCAGACAATTCTTGGAGCTGTGTAGCTTAATTCTAATGAATAGTCTGCTGATGATATTTTCCTGTTATAAATCATGATTAACTTTCACGCAGCAATTATTCATTTCATTTACGAGAATATAAAATACTTAGTATATGAACCTAATAAATGTCACGTGGCTAATACTGTTACAGAGATATATGAACATATAAAAAGTCGAGACAAATCGGTACAGGCAAAAAGGGTCAACTATCAAACATTAAGCATCTAAGAATGCCTTTGTCCCAAAAAGCTTGAATTGGTTTATCATTTTTCTCCAGGACTTCATATTCTATTGTTGGTACGTGAAAACATTGATATCAGTGTATGTAATAGTAAGTTGATAAAAGGTTAAAAAACGAAGACATAAATGTTGAATGCAGAGAGCTTAAGTAGCATGAAAACTGCGAACACATATTAAATAGATTTGAGTAATTTGAGTTCTTGTTGAACGTTCATCCGTATTCCCTGCTTGGTCTCCCCTATTGTTGTAAGGTCAACAAGGCTTTGTTTCATTCATAAATCGGCGCTAAGATGTAAAAACTTTAAAACTAAAATCTTGCCACTTTGTTTTTATAAAGAAAGTTTTATTCTATTGATGGTTTAGGGAGATTGAAACTTTGTTAACCCTCCATCGATCTTTTTCCCACAAAATGAATAAACATTATAGTACATACCTAAATAAAGCATAATTATTTAACATCAAAGATCTCGTGCAGAGCTCTCTTTAAACGTGTTTACCAATTAGAGTAAGACACGACCATTAGCCTCGTCAAATACAGTTTATATCGTGTCGTATACGTGTTCAGGGCTAGTTGATATCCAGCAGAAATGTATAATCTAAAAGCCATGGAATACGACTCAGAAAACCCCATATCTAAAGCTACGAGACTTATCATTCTTCTCATGTATGTTTTATAATTGACTGAAAAGAACATGAAATTCAAACAGCCAGTCGTTTGATCTTAGCGGCTTCCTATTCGTAACTTATCAAAACAACTGACATTTAGAAATGACACCATATCCATAGAGCGAGCGTTTCATCATTATGTTTGGCTATAGCAAGTTTGAATTTATTTATTTCACATAATACAAAAATACAATATAAAATAATCGTGAACAATACAAATAACAATACAAATCTGATTTATAAGATACATGTACTATATACATCAAATCAACGTATTCAATGTACAATAAAACATATATATAAGTAATAAAAATAGCCCAGTCCTTTACAAACACGAGGTTATTAGATACCTTTATTAACGTCTAGTGTGTACAAGTAATTACCATCAACAAATAATTAATCATTCACGCTGACCTCAGCTGTTTTGGTTCATTTGAATTACAAAGCTATATATGATAAATAAAAAACCGAGTCAATTTAATAACAATGTAAAATATCTCTTATGTCGTATACAAATACAAGGTACTTTAATTAATACCCGTAATTTGTATACATATTTTGTATCTTTTTTTAATTCGTCCACGAATTTAAATCCCTTAACCATTGTAATTTTTAATACACGCGTTGTTTAAATAATGTCAAACATCTTAATTGATCAGTGATATCGTATCAGTGATTGTATATTAATACAAGTCTACACTGATATGTCTATTGACGTAAGCTATGTTTGTAAGACAGTAATTTAATAAAATTTTGAAAGACCTTTTCCAGTTGATAGGATAGGATAAGTCCCACAGACCATATAACATAATAGTACATATATGACAAGATGTTATGACATACCAATAATGACAAATAAACTAATTGAAACGCACATAATGTATGTGTTATTAATATGTTCCCGTCCCACAATTCAATCTTATCATTTTATAACGTTGATATTAAACATTAAATATTAAACTACACAAAAGATACGCCACAATATCTAAGATCTAATGTTCTTGTTTATCTTTATGTAAATGCTTAAAACTGCTGGTTGAATTAACGAAGATGACAAATTAGAGAAGGAAAACAAATCAAGTCTAAAATTGCGACGTTTTTACAAAGTACAAAGACTTGTTGTAACCATTTGAACACATTTCACTCTTGTTGCATCGATCAAATCAATTAAAAAACGCCCAATCTCAACCCAAAGAAAACAAATTTCACGGAAACGGTGAACAAACCCAAAGAAAACAAATTTCACGGAAACGGTGAACAAACAACACGTGGATATGTTTTCTTAGATTAAACCAAACTCGCCAGAGTAAAAAACAAGGAGTTTCGCAAATATGATCGTTATTCAAGAATGGAAATAAAATTTCCATTACAAAACAAATCAATTGACACAGCCTCTATGTTTGAGAGATAAAACATTTCAAAGACAATGTTGAAATAGTTTGATTGACTAGAGCGGTGTATATTGAATTCGATTTGTTTTTTGTCTTGTCTTGGTTTTAACTACTAGCAGCTGTACACACTATAATCTTCGTCTTTAAGTACAATGACGGTTTAATTACATCTGTTTGGTTCCCTGCAGCTTTTCAATTTCTTCTGTTTTTTTTTTACTCGAGTGTATGCACAAATTTATGGCAGCATAGCTGTACGTTCAAGTTCGTGTTTTTACAATTACAATACATGCAAGCAATACAGAGTACACCGCACTTCATTGTCGCTTTATAACGTCCATTGATTTCGGGCCGGCTTTACAATATTTCACTACTAATACAATTTGATAATGATTCAACATTACTATTACAATCTGATAATTATACAACATTACTATTACAAATTGATAATGATTCAACATTACTATTACAATTTCATAATGATTCAACATTACTATTACAATTTGACTATGATTCAACATTTCTATTACAATTTGACTATGATTCAACATTACTATTACAATTTGACTATGATTCAACATTACTATTACAATTTGACTATGATTCAACATTACTATTACAATTTGAGAATGATTCAACATTACTATTACAATTTGAGAATGATTCCACAACAACCTTGAGCCCGTTATCTTTTGGCTCAGAAGATGGTTGTCATATTATTGAAGGTTTGTTGAATGAACCTGTGCTGTTTCCAAATGCATTTGAGAGTCCTACGTTGTTAACACATACTTAATGATTCAGTAGATTAAATTATGCTACGAATTAAGGTCAACTCTGCACAAAGGCGACATTTTCCCTAATGCACACGTTTGACTGTACATATTTATACGGAATGGTCACCCAGGATTGGTCATATTCACACAACTCAATGGGATAAAAGTCTAACTACGAACATGTTCCCAAAAAAAGATGAATTCACCATAAAATCATATGGTAAACAGCTGAACAAACAGAAAGGAACACACGAACAGACGAGTCGTAATGAATGTACGTTCTTAATCAATTTATAAAGCAACATGGACACCATACTGCATCACAAATGAACGAGATTTGAAAAACTACTTGAAGTAACAGATTAATGGACGTTTAATATAAATGAATGATGTGTTTCAAATTTTACTCGTAAATTCGAAACAAGTCACTATCAATTTTCCTTATTAAAACATTCTGTCAATTTTCAATGTGTCTTTTATTCTTGTAGAATTTCAAAAACTCATTTAATGTCTGTATGCTATTGTTTCCAAATCTAATAACAGACTCCCCGAACGTTTTATTGAAGAACAATCCTGAAGTTTCCGCAGAACAATCCTGAAGTTTTCAGCAACACTCAATAAAGTGAACTTCTTTCTGGTACAAATCTATTTCAAGAAAACACAATATTGGATTTTCGCGCCAAATTGGCAAAAATAATCTCAAGAGGGCTCAGTGATTGTGTGATACTACGTACAGACTCTTGTGAATAAAGAATTCAAAAAAACTGTCTCATATACTTTCCTGTTTCATCTGGATATCACTGACATATATTTTAACTGTTTCACGCACAGAAATATCACATTGAATAATTCAATTTAACAGCGTGAAACAATGCAGTAAATTCTACTTTGTGATATATTGTACGTAAAAATATATACTGCTGAATATACAGAAAGGTACATTTATGTTGTAATTACTGCCTCATTTTGTATAGATAAATTGTGTACGTAATTGTAGTTAAACCTTGCAAATAAAAGCATTGACAATTATTAGCGAAATACACATGTACACTTGTAAATATATCGCAGACAGTTTAAGAATTTGGCATCTTAGTTCTGTCATAATAACACAAACATGTTAGCTGTACTCAACATTATATTCGTTGAATTGTACAGATAATATTACGATAAAATGGATTCGGTGAAATCATACAGTGGTACAATTTAAATGTTCTCATAATGTAATATGTCTGAGTACCAGTATGCGACAACCTTACAATTCATAGTACGTGAATTCACTGATTCGAATTCCTGAACTTCCACCTTATAAAACTCGGTCCTCGGAAGACCCCAAATAAGTGAATTTATCCCTACTTCAAAATACTTACAATCGATCGACACAAAGAAATCTAGTAGTCAAGTAAATGTTGGATGAAACATTAAAAGTTCACCTTGTATCTCTACCAAGTGTGTTCAATGATATCCTAGTGCTATAAAATACAAGGTGGACATTTAGAAATTCGTCCAAGCGTAGATCGTTCTATATTTGATGCAGTGCTCCCGGTATATGAACAGTGTCATTGTAATATAGCTAAGCACGATCAGAAAGATAGCAATATCTTGATAATGGTAAAGGCAATTTATCATAAAATTCTTTCTCTCCACTTCCTGTACGAGAAAAAGAGAATCAATTGACATGAAAACAATCATACACTTACAGTTTACAATAATGTCAGATTCTCTGACCTGTCTTATCATGGAACAATGATCAGATTAGTAAAGTTACTGATACAATTTTGTCTGTGAAAACTGCGAACTTATTATGCCTTAATCCAATTACTTGTATTCGTTTTTCACTATAAACTGCTGTATTTTCCAAAATTAACTACACATGGTTGACGCCATTTATATAAGTACGTTTTTACAGATGGCGAGTTCATTTAAGTCCCGATGATCATGGAAGATTGCCCTTAAACCATTCAACAATTACGTTCATAAATTATATACTTAGAAACACTTCAGGGGTAGCGACTGTAGTGTTCGGATCTGAGGTTTTCGGAATAAAACGACTCCCTTCGTGGAACCAAATACAAAGTAGTATCACAGAATATCTACTTTAAATCATTAAAATAAAATAAAATCATTAGTGACGGTTTAAATGCGCCGTTTTGTCGCAAATGACTGATGCTAATGACACACTTATTAATAGTTATATTTCTGTATTTTGTTAGTATTCATTTAATAAACCCCTGGGAGCAGTCAAATAAATCATATAAAATAATTGTTGGTATGCAGGAGAACATATACAGCCAAGCCTGTGAACAAAGGCCAGGCAAAAAATATTCATTTTTACCATTACTTGACCAAAAAAGATAGGTCTGGTAAGTCGAAAAACTTCTTTCTAACTTTTTCTCTAAACACAACTTTCATAATTTAAAGGTACTATTCATCCCCAAATATGTTCGTCCTTTGATTTTGCTGCTGGAAGCTTTTGGGTCGGCACCAAAAAAACTATGGTGACTTTCATAAAGGGGAGGTCTTAATTCAGAGGCGTGTATGGTCTATTTTATCAATTAGTATGGACTTAAAAGCCTGTACACGTACTGGTCTTATTTACAGATGGTCGTTAAATCACGGGTTGATTGTATAGGCTGGTGGAATTAACCAACATATGGATGTATTCATTTGCAGCAGGCACTGGTTCAACATTGTTATGTATATTCTATATGATGTCTATTAGTAACACGTGTCTGGAGATGGTTTGGTGAGGGTGGTTTATTCTGAGTATTGTCTTATTACATATAGACAGACCGCTGGACATTCATACATGAGTTATCTGAAGAGATCCTCCGTTAGGACACACTAGGCCAGAAAAAAATAGTTGTGTTTCCGGTTACCCGACCAACCCTACTTTCTGGTACTTACCCTGAGGTTTCTAGCATCAAAATATAAAGTATGAAAATATCTAGAGATGAATCATGCCCCCTTAGAATGAAAGACGTAATATTATGTTGAGGACAAAGTAGAAAAAAATAGTTTTGCGACCTACCTACCATATGTTTGGTCAAGTAACCAGAAACACTGCTATATTTTTTCTGGTCTGTCCTATATAATTTCTTTATGACAATTTAAATGGCAACGAACTGATATGATAGAACGTATTGACGTCATTGTACAAATGGAAAACTAATTGTGATACTTCAATGAAGCCAATGGCAACAAAATTCCATAAAAACGGATCCAGAAATATTAACTTAACGCATGTGCTCTATAATATGATTAATTCTAACACATAAACCTTTGAATTAAACAGATACAAAATGGAGAATCAAATACAGTGAACGCTGTTCGTATAGAAGAATTTACTTCATATAGTAATCGGGTAATAAGATTGGAATAATGTTTTTTATTTCCGGACATGATTATTGTATACAACCGGTAAGTTTTGTTTAATATAAATGTAAATCTATACAGGAAATAAAGAAATCTGGAACTTAATTCTCAGATACAAAAAAAACGAATCTCTCTCCTCAGTTACAGCCAACAGGGAACCAGTTAACAAGGTGAGGCAATATTTGAACCGAAATTTACCTGGTTCCGAGACTAAATCGACACTTTTATATGGGACGGTAACCAGTCAAGAATTCGTATCGATCGGCTAAGGGAGATCACTCTCGACAGAGAGTTTAATAAACTAGTTCCAGTTTAAGAGTCTAAGAAATATCTCCGTCTTTACGTATGAAATGTCATCGTATGGATTCAGAAATGCTATGACAACATGAAATTCTGGGATGTGTTTGTGTGTTTATTCATTAGTTTATGTCTTTGTTGGTCAGACAAGGCCTAAACAAAAAAAAGGGTTGTTTCCGGTTACATGCCCCAAAAAAATACAAATTACAATATAGCGCTATGATTTGTATGCTGTAAAAACTTATGAGTCGGCAGGTATAAGATGGGTCGGTCGGGTAACCGTACACAAACCTTTTTTAGGCCTTAGTAAGCACACTTCGTAATGAACATATCAATAGTTCGTATAACCACATGTTCGACACTTTGGGATGGAGTATTATCACACCCCTCAATTACAAACATTATCGGTCAGCAATCTAATCAGACAGAAAACAGATGTTTGCACAAAGCATTGAATCGATGCTTATTATCATATATTTAACTATATGTTTGTCATGATAGCCGTATCTTCCTTAGACAATTCAGTTAATAGTTTTGTAGTATGAATGGTTGTATATTAGATCCTTAATGAATTAGCTTTGTGATATCAATGGTAGAACAAAAGATTTTTCCTGAATATTAAATTCCTTATGCCGTTCCCAAAGTGACTTTCAAAAGATCAACCTATAAGCGGTGAATTGTACAAATGTCATGTCATAACCAACCAACAATTTAAGTCGACAATTCATACTACATGAACTTTATAAATGACCTGTTACATCGTGTACATGTCCATCTAATACATAGCTCCCCCCCCGTAACCCCAAAGACCGATTCCCTCCAAGAAACGACAGTAAAAGACACACACACACACACACACACACACACATAATAAAAACACATGTCGCGAATGTATCAATACCCTCCGAACAACACTTTTTGCGACCCCGACAAGTGTTGCTCTTTGGAGGAGCATTGAATAAATTTACAGTCAATACTGAGATAAGGCCTAAACAAAAAAGGTTTGTTTCCGGTTACATGCCCAAAAAAATATGGGTCGGTAGGTAGGGATTTTTTTCTTTTACTTTTTTTTACATATATCGGCAACACTGTTGTGAAAATTACAATATAGCACTAAGATTTGGATGCCGTAAAAACTTTTGAGTTGGCAGGTAAAAGATGGATCGGACGGGTAACCGGAAACAAACCTATTTTTTTAATAAATGCCACCATGTCATACATAAGGTCGGAATAAAAAAAAGACGTGTTTACTGTTACTCGAACGACCTTACATGGTGACGTCCTAATGGCGAAAATAGAAAAGGAAAGTGCTACGAGCAGACCACCTGATTTTTTTTCAAGTAACTAAACGTGACCCTTTTCTAGCCTAAACACGTGCTTATCGGTATAATACAGTAAAAAGTTTATTTCAAGTAGAAAAACGGTGCCTCATGAAATTAGATGCAAATATAATTAAATACTGACCCGAGTAATCGTCCACATCGGCTTTCACGCATTTCATGGTCAGCAACATGACCACTGCAACGGATGCCACAACAACAACTTTGTAATCCATGGCGTCGGAATGATCATTTGTCACATTTCACTTAACTTCGGATTAATTTGGTTTCCAGTCACATTTCGTGCTTGTTAATCCTGTAAGCAGAAAAATATGGCTACAAATGACCAGGGAAAGCGTTGCGTTCATATCGTATGCCAGTGATCATTTAGACGCTTGGTCAAGCGTTTGCATGCCAAGATTATGCAAATATATCACAGCGTCTGAAAACGGTTATCGCAAACACATAATTAATGAATATACACCTCAAACACGCCAACTCAGACTTCATGCAGTTATTGCTGAGATTATTAAGATTTCATGTACATGTAGATATTATTATGCTGTTGTTGATGATGCTGTCCTTGTTGTTGCAGGTGATGCTGTTGTCGTAAATGTTTCTGTACTTTTGAATGTTGTGCAAGTATTAGTGTGGTCGTATTTGTTTTGTGATATTCTAGTATATCTGTGTTATTAAACAGAAAATACAAACATGATCATACTGAGGAAAACCATATCTTGTAAGTCATCAACGGGTTGCGTGAAACAGCTCAATAATTCTGGAAGATATTTCTATATCTACGTTCGGCCAACAACAACAGACGGGATTAATTAGCATGTACACGGTACACCAGTATAACAACTAGAGTCTAGACTATAGGTAATCATACTTTTGTCCTTAATTTAGAATTTCCCTGGAGACTAACATTGTTCAAAGTATGGAATTAAAGTGGTCCATACAATGACTTCACGATAACCACAGCGTAAGAAAAATGCTCATTATATTCAACATGTTCACTATGTACAATCCAATTGCACGAGGTTAAGATGCAACACCAATGTTTTTTACTCTGAAGTTAAATAAACCACTTGAGTTGACGTCGGTATTAAATGAAGCCATTCGACTTTAACAATAAAGCTTACTGTTTTAAGACGACATATGGAACTTTATTTTCACAAACAATATTGTTATTGCGCACAACACACAGAATTGCTATATTTTACGCGGTATATTAACCTCGTTACAACTCGGTCTATTCCGGTCAATTCCGTATCGATCCGACAACGACCGATCATTGTCGAACGGATAATGGTATAAAATGTAGGCAGGTTAGCAAATACTCGGATGATATTGTATCTATACAGATTCATACTGATAGTAATCAGTAATATGCTTTGTAATCAACATACAGCTAACAATATGATAATGGATATAAACTCGTTTCTGCTATTCGATAACATTCATATAATAATTGGTCGAACGCCGTAAGGTCGCAAATTAGACATATTGGTTTATATGTCGCATAAAAATATGTATATTGTAATCGTAAAATGTTCATACTATTTAGTATTCATGTTATAGAAGTTTAATATCAATATTTTTTTTCATTAATCGTGTAAAAAGTTAAAAACTAACATTAACCAATGGCAAAAGTCAATTTCTGTGTTACTCACCGATACCAGTCCTAAATTATAGATAATTAACTACCGGAACCAGTTTGAGGCCAACTAGATGTTGCATGAATCATACAATCAAACCTGGTGGTATGGTTGTATACAAGAATGAACACCAACAACGTCTCAAGGATTTTATTAGACCACTTAGAGCACGGATTTCATCAGAGTCACAAGAATTTTACTAGAAAATTTCGGATTTAGCTGGTAACGCACGATTTCTCGAAAATTTAGTTGGAATATCGACGTGAATCTCACGAATTCAACAGGAATATCACGAATTCAGTCGGAATTTGACGAATTCAACCGGAATCGCATCATTAAGAATGGCATTAGAATCACAAATATAGTCACAAACTTGTTTCATCGATTTTGAAAACATGCACATGTTCACTAAGAAACAATGCAACCAAAAAAATATCGTCAATGAGAATTCTCAGCGAATGTTCGTAATTGGTATAAAAATCACACAGCATGAAGCGACTCAGTTATAAAATCATTCTACCAATATTACTACAAGAATAGTTAATATCAAGCTAGAATATGAATTCAGCTTTTTCTTGTAGTTCATCTCATATTCAGTCTCCGTCGGGACTGTTTCTTTTCTTGGAGACGTAATAATCTAACTTTCTCAACCATATACTAATCTCATATACAGTTCTGTCCCATATGTATGGCAGTGTGTACGATAAAAGTCGATTACAATTATATTCCTGGGATTTAATATAATAGCAAAATTTCTACTTGAACACTAACATGCCAGTGTAAGAATGATTTATGTTTGAAGGGGGGACTTTATAGAGTGGTTTTACAGACTGACGCGCAAAGAAGACGAATTTTTAGCTAACAAATTTTCCCAGCGCAGCGTTCAACGTGTCAGAACAGACGAAAACATACAATTATCACATGTAAAGATTTTAATTGTGAAATGTTCTGTGTTAGGTTCACATGCTGAAAATTGATTGAAATAAATGATTACTGGGCTCATACAAAAGTATTTTGACTTTAGATGCCTGAGAATTTATTGTCATTTATTTTACTTTTCATCCAAGAAATATGTATATACTAGGACTTCGTTTACAATTGTAAATGATCTTTTATACTGGTGTTCAAAGTCGCCTCAATGGCCAGTCAATTGGCGACTTTTCAGCTTTAACGGTACACCTGCATAGAACCTCTGACCTTCCGTAAGTTGGCTGGACTTTGTCAGAGACTGTAACCACTCGACCAAGGAAGCCCCTGCAAAATGATAAAATTTGCAAGATACATTCCGACCTTGATTAATGACCGCCTGAATGTAAGGGCCATCATTTAAACAACGGTTGCACATGTATTGACATGATAAACCAAATGTACTTTTGATTAAAGGTAAACAATGCCTCACGATAGATTTGTTTATCGATCAGCAATATTTCGTCTACGCAAAATGTTACGTGAAATATATTTGTACTAACGATCACTGGACGCTCGCACTAATAAAGTGTCTCTGTCATTAATGATTGTAGTCACTGGACGTTTGACTCTACTTACATACAGTTGTCATCGTCCCATCTTTAACGGCTTATTGAACCGAAATGAAGTCGGTTAGTTCACATTCCAATATTGTTCATCAAGAAAGACCGATAAATAAATGTGTAAAATCGATGCGGACGAATATGTGATATATTTATACGGTCACTCAATTCGGTCAGTCGTTAAATACTAGCTCTGTACACAATTAACAATAATCTGAAGTTCTTAACGTCCACCTTGTATTTTATAGCACTGAACGAAAATCATTGAACACACTTGGTTACCGGGTGGACTTTTAATATATTCAATCTAACAGTTCCTTTGAATACCAGATTTCTTTTGTGTAGACGGATTGTTAATACAAAAGAATTAATCCACTTATTTGGGGTTCTTCTAAGAATCTTGTTTTATATGGTGGACGTTTAGACTCAGTGTACACTTGTGTGACCGCAAGCTGAATAAAGAGTCAAGAATATGACTTGAGATTTTTCTCGAAACTTAAACATCTTATTTTGTTGGTTAAGATTTTAAAGTGATTAGAAATCAGTCTGACACCTTGTACTGTACTTGTTTATTCATAACTAAAAATGAATATCACAAATGGAATCAAATCAGGTTGAGGAAGATTTGTACGAAGAAAGAGTTCCCCAGACCAAGATCTTCGAATACCGCTCTGTACATGACGTTTTGTCGCAATTACAAACTGATACATTTTTTCATTTCTGTCCCATATATAAAAATATCAACATGGTTTCAATTCATTAATACACCGATATAAGCTGCAACAAATCAAGACATAATAACATCACCTTCCATGGTGAATCAATCGGTTGTATATATCTTATTTATTACAAGAAATATAAGTTCAGGAATCGAAATGTCACTTTGGGAAAGTTGTAAATCTGAAGATTTTTCGTTTTGTCTCCCACTTGGGCGAATGCGTTAATTTGAGTAGGGTGTTCACCATAGCAGGGAATATCATATTTATGACAAACGCTTTTATCAGCGTTTATGGTTCAAATTTTACAGTTTCACTTTGTTGCGCAGAAACCAAACACTTAATTCGTCCTGTGAGAGAAAATAACCGGTCTGTTAACGGTATCTGCTTACACGTCACTGCCTGGAAGTCATCCAGACAGTCATAGCTGTTTAATTATTGTGTTTAATTGCTTGAAAAAGTATCCTTTAGTCACATGATTGCACAGTGCGCTCAAGGGAATATATTCGTTATAACAGCAAGCTAGACGGTTATTAACGTGTCATTGAAAATAATAGAATGATTATCGATTCAAATTCAAATCAATAACTTTGTACATGATTTTGATGGGAAACAAAAACTGTATTTTGTATTTCTTGTACATATACAAATACTTTTTAGTAAATAGAATTGTTCAAGACCTTAGTTTTGAAAATGTTCCAACTCTTTTGATGTCATTTCATATTTTATCCAAAGGTCAGACGCATCTATAACACAGTAATTTGACGTACAATTGATAATATTTACCACATGTAGTTTGTTTGTGTGTGTGTGTGTAAACATCCAGCAAGAATATGTCTAAAAATAGTCTGTAAATCATTGTTAACTAAAGCAACTTAAGTAAAACTTGATCGATACGACCATTATTACTCTGTGAAAATATCTATAATATCGTAATTCCCCAGACAGGAAAGTACAATTTCTAAACATTCAATGACACATTTAGATGTTCTGTCAAAGCGCGTGTGTCTGTATTCTATCCCGAAGCATATAATTGTTTAACTATTTCGTGGAACTAATCCTACGATAGACGAGCTCGAATGTATGTATGTAATCCTCATGAAGTTGGTAAATGAATTTTAGTATACAAAATAATGTAATATTAATACAGTTTCTAGATACATAGAGCAGATTAAATATCAAGAAATGAACAAGATATATAGTCAACAAACTAGTATTTTATGTTCATATTCTTCAATGTAGTTTATACAGTTTTCACCATAATCTAAGTCGACCGTGAAAATCGATATACTGTCATTGATAGAACGTACTAACAGATTTTAAATACATCTGTGTTAAGTGTATATCACAGCACTGCTACTAGTGTACGTACCTATTTTTACACGCTATTCTGGCATATTTAATCCATATATAGATGTTCCATTAGCGGTACTCCACTTTCGTTCCGATCTCCTAAAATCTCTCAGATATTATGATCACTTTCTGAAGTTATTTCTTCAATATCCATTTAAAACGCAGACAGTTTTCGAAATGCAATTTATTAATCAATGCTGTATAGTCTAGTAGGCATATCTTACAATCCTCTTATAACTTCTAAATCCTCTCATTTTATTCTTCAAGTCTATATGCTTAGTGTAAAATCAGATTACTCTATACCGAGCCAAAATGCGTCCATTCGCGTTATGATTACCGACTAATCAATAGTTTAAAGACATGCATACTTCATACGAATCGGTTTTTCAAAATACACCGCCTTAACACGAGCACTTGAACAAATATGACAATAACAGTTTGTCAAGCAGTCTTGTAAATTCACGCAAATTTGTTCCATGCGAATGGCTGAAGAGGAAACGATATGTCAAGAAGTCTGAGAGAGATTCAGAACAACTAGATACAGTACCATAATATTACAGAGATATATCTGGATTATTGATGTTCGCTTTCTGGCAAGCTTTCATTGAATTTATCGTTCAGTAATCTGCGGAAACACAAGCGTATTAAGTCTACCAAACTGACAATAATGACAATTAAAATTCCACGGTAATTGACTGGTATTAAATAACAGTCATTATTTTTCACATTGTGTTTTTGGTTCTTAATTCAAGTATCGTTTTACAAAACCATATACGCTCTAACTGTGCAATTAAAAAAGGTATACATTAATTAATAAAGCGAGGATTGTTTATAACAATCAGAAAAATAAATACTTAATATAAAAAGCCCATAATAATTACAGCAACTGTCGAATCATAAATTATAATGAAGTTGATACTAACAAGAGATCTAGGATAACCAATCGCTCTCTTGTTTGTTTTACATTTCGGTTGAAATTTGATGCAGGTTTTTTCAACCACTTGGAAATTCAGAAACTTTAAACTACCAGTTTATAGTAATAATTTAAGTCTCGTCCATTAATTAAACCTTACTAATTAAGCTTACTACATAAATATGTATCCTAGTTTCATATATCGCCAAAATATAGTAATTTACTCAAATTAGAATTAGCATTGAAGCGCCACTAAAAGTTCTGCATAACATTCCAGCAAATGGAATTAATTTCAGAAATTACTTTTTGTGTATTCTAAGATTACAAACAGTAATGACAATGTTTTATACGATGTGTTCTCTAGTAACATGACTTGTCTTGGTCATAAGTCCTTTTACCAAAAGGGTCGTTCATTTATATTTGTTGTTGTTGCTGTTGCTGCTGTTGTTGCTGCCGTTGTTGTTGCTGCTGCTGTTGTTGTTGTTGTTGTAGCTGTTGTTGTTGTTGTTGTAGCTGTTGTTGTTGTTGTTGTTGTTGTAAAATAACCAAGTCGCCGAAATCTAAGAAAGTAGTTTAACTAAGCGAAAGCCTTGATAGCACATAAAAACCCTCTGTTTAATTAACACAGACAGAAATCTAATCTATGATTGTTGCATGAGTTATGTACAACATTCTTTCTAAATCTAAATTGAATTTTAAATAGTTAATGAGGTATGGCAATGAGGGAGCTTTACCTTGATTCAAGTACGTCATAAAATTAATTGATTAAAGATTATACACTCATTTAATGTTATTTCCAACTAGTGCCGTCTTCTAAATTCTGTAATCAATTCAAGGATTTAAAAATCATTAATTTTTAAAGCTTCAATCTAAACGTAGTACAAGAGTGATCATTTCAATTCTACAAACACAAGGAAAGTATTACATGATTAGACAATTGATGTAATACTAATTGGCACTTATGAACGAATTTCCTTATGATTTCATATCATTGTCACAATTGACTTTGCCAAGGCCTAAAAAGGCTTGTTTCCGCTACCCTTTAAGACCCTATATTTTTACCGCCACCCCTGTGATTTTTTTGGTCAAATTATAGTTTTGCAAAATAAAAATGATGTCAGTCATATTCTGGAATAAAAATAGAAAATAAATCCTGACCTACTGACCCTATTTTTTCAGAGCCGGAGCCGGTAGCGGAAACAAGTCTTTTTTGGCCCAATTATTATTGTGATTGTTACCATTGACTGTATCTATAATTGTTCGTGTGAGTGTTGTTGTTGTGGTTGTTTGTGGTGGTGGTGGTTTGCAGTATTTAAAGAATTAAGCTTTATCGAAACAATAAAAAGTTATAAATGAATACCTACTTTCACATACGAATATATTTCATAATCTAAAGTTTGCTCGCAAATATCACTCTCCACCTAGAATCTGTCAGAACTGTTACCCGTAAATGTTGCCTGGCATGGTATGGTTTCGTGGATGTCTATAACAGATCAGTTTAAAACCTTCATGTAGAAAGTTTATAATCTGTAAAAGACTCCCCCACAAGTAGCTATCTGCCATCAGAGTAAAAAAAACAAAGGTGAGGAATGGCTTGTAAGTTTACGAACTTCATACAGAAATTTCGGGTCTGTAAAGGAGACCTTCACTCAAATGGTTTCCAGGAATGTCAGTATGAAAAACGCATAGTGATGCTTTCTTGTACAGGAATATTGTACTATATATGCACATATAATTATGAACAGACATAATCCATATTATGATTATAATGCATGCGTGCGTTTTGACGTACGATCTGTCCGTTCGACCGACCGTTTGTTCGTTCGTTTGTTCAAATGTCGCCGACGATAACCCAACGCTGTAACAGCATTTACAGGATACCTTATTATTGCAACATAATGATGTTTTATTCCATGACAACATTACACGCAATATAAATGTCAACATGTTGGTCTTCATATCAGGCTGTGTTAATACGATACCTCTGTTTGAATAATTAACAGATTTGTCGGTCATCAGATGAATCAAGCATTCCTCAAATTACGCAATGACATGCATTTCCTTGTATAAAGTAGTAGCATCTTATTAATTAACTATAGATTGTAGGGAAATATATCAGCGCCATATAAAAGTAACAAAAGGAACTTAATGTCGCAAATAGAATGTTTTTCGCCGTAACAATATGCTAACCTGACGCTTTGCCATATGACATTTAATGTTCCTGCCGTTACCAGAAATTAATACAATGTAGTCATATATTGATGCAACTTGCTGGAATGGAATATTGTCGTATATCATCATGAAAGTACAGATCGTCATAAAATTGACAGAATATCATCAAGCGCACGTCTGGAAATTAAACCAACAAGATTAAATGTTGCTTGCACACAGATTGTGGAGCACACTGAATAGAATATACAGTTTTTTTTTTTTGAGAACTATGACGGAAAAATGTTGAAAGGTAATACTATTATCAATCAAAAAACCTACAGAGCTGTTTCGTTGTTTTTATTTTAGGCCTTAACAAAAAAAAGGTTTGTGTCCGGTTACATACCCAAAAAAATTATGGGTATTTAGGAAGGGATCTTCTTTCTTCTTTTTTTTACTTATATCGGTAATACTGCTATGAAAATTACAACACAGCTCTAATATATAAGATTTGGATGCTGTAAAACTTATGAGTCGACAGGTAAAAGATGGGTCGGTGGGTAACCGGAAACAAACCTTTTCTTTTTTTAGACCTTATTCTATTCTCCATTCATTTCTTGGGAAGCTCTAAAAGAAAACAATCCCGGTTCGTCCCGGTCAAACAAGTCTAAGATCAAAATGAAGCGTTACCTTTACAGCAGAATCCCTAAGCAAACTATTGTGTGAAACGAATATTCACACAGTATTTCACACAGATTTTTCAATAAAATGTACCATTCATGTCAGCGATATATTGAATAAGCGGGGAAGGGGGATTAAAAAAAATGCTGTCCAACCACTCTAATCTTAAACTTTCTAATCCGGAATCCTCTCTAAACCAAACATGTCATCGGTCCCGAATTTTTATCATGTATTTAATACTAAAAAAACTTTGTATTCAGACACCTCTCTAATCTGAACGTTTTTTGTTAGTTAGAACAAGTTCGGATTAGAAAGGTTTTTCTGTAGTGATTTTAAGGAGCTGTGCATTGTATAATTTTTAATAACATGTTTATACAAGAATTACATGTCCACAACTTAATTGTAATGTCTCCGTTCTTTACGTATCAACATCTGGGCAAAAGTAATGGGATTTTTTTTTCATCCCATACTTAGAATACTAAATTCTAAATAAGTCAGATAATTAGAAGAGAACAGCACCTTTTTATAATCAAACTTGACCGGTGGATGAGAAGAGTCATGTTTTTATGCTAAGTTCTTTATTGGGAGCTTCACTTGGTCGATTCAGGATTCTTTACAAATCGTTGGTTTGCAGTTACGCGAGCTACTCATTCAAATATCCCCCGACCCAAAATTTCTTTTAGCGATTTTGATAAAACAAAATTGATTCTTTATTCCAGCTTTTTATTTTCAGAGCAAGTATATAACGTTAACAAGAAAATGCTTTTAAAACTACCTGCCCGCTGTTAAAAGTTTGGGTCAAATAAACACAAACCAACATTTTTAACTGTGGCCTTATACATGTATCAACAAAGGCTTGCTGAATGATGGCCGTTCTTCTACGGGTGGTTTTTATTCACATGTGGTCGTTGACTCGGGGTTTAACAGCGCACGTACTGCCTCAACTAACCCTTTTCTGACTTTGCTAGTAAATAAATCTAATAATTGGTGACATTGATGAAGCTGTGATATGCACAGGAGTATTTACCACAGATACATGAGTGTATACAGATAACGCTAGCGTGCAGGTTGCATAATACACTAGTTTATCAAACAGAAAACATGTGTGGGTAGTTTTATAAGTTTGTGGATGAATCTGTTGTTATTGGAACCCATGGTTTTAATGTTTACTTGGAATGTACACAAGACTGCGGTAATTGTGAACACATTATCCTATATCTCTGTGCATAAAATACAGTCAACATGCAAATAATGGTCTCATGTGAATAACGACCACCTGTGAAATACGGTTACGTATGAAAAAGATTACCTGTGAATAGCAGTCACTTGTAAATAACAGTCACATGTGAATAACGACCCCCTGTGAATACCGATAATCTATAAATTACGGTTTTCCATAATTAACGGAAACACGTTTATAACGGTCACCCGTGAAGTTCGGTCAGCTATAAATCAAGGTTACTTATTAATAACGAATAACGTTATCCCACAATATATACTGCAACATAAACTTAAAAGCCATAAAAGAAATGATCAATCATGAAAGCAGACCGTCTATATAATCAATTAATATCATTAACAACTTACAAGTTACTAGATCAGTCGCTGTTTATAATCTGAGGACGGCTAATCCATAAATACCAAAGTACAAGGTTACATATGAGATGCAAGAATGGACAAATTTCAATTACGAAAGCTCTGATACCAATAAAGTGAACAGCAACATCTGAACGCACATTAATGACTGTTTTTAACCAAGTATCAATGACATAATTAAGAGATGCGCTAGATCGCCTTATCATCGTGAAATACTATATGCATGTAATATGATCTAATTCATGAAATTAATCATTTGTTCAATACAAACTGTCCACCCGTTATGGTTGACATCTGCAGATACAAAAAATGCGATCGGCAATGAAATTATATATATATATATATATATATATATACATCTCAATACCTCAAACGGAAAAATGATTGTGTGAATCAATCAGAATTATTTCTCTATCAGCAACACTCAGCATTTAAATCTCAGATGAGAAGTCACTTTTTGAGTCTTTGTGTCAGGATATAAGCTTGAAGTGTAAGTAACTTTACTAATGAATGCCAAATATTATTTACGGTCCATTTTGTTGGATATTTAACATAAAACTTAGGTCTGGAGGCAACTGTTGGGTAAGAGTGTTACTCATGGAACTGTTGATAATTATGTATTGCTTATTATTTTGCACTTTCGTGACAGTGTTGTATTTCTGATAAGACATGAATATTGTTTCTCTCAGCAATATAACCTGGTGAGGGTCTATTGTCTCTTTACGATACAATCTACACGCGTGTGAGGTATTTAGTTCTAATTGCTACATATTATATCACCTCATCAATATTTTACCTTTTTAGCAAAGAATCAAAATACACCAATAAATCAAGTTATGTAACTGTCGCTAATATGCATGAGCTGCAGAATAGAGGTAATGAGGAAAATACATATATGAAGATTATGCATGTATCGAAATGGAGTTTTTGAGAGTAAAAAATCGTTATATTAGTATACACACTATGATCAATAATACAAAATATACAAAATAACCTCACCATTGAGACATCGTTATGCGTACATCCTAATCGAATATGTATGAACACACAGCTACTGAATCCGTCACTAATTTACCCCACCTCTCAATTGTTCCCAACACAGATAATTGATAAATCTACTCCACTGTAGAACGCATATCAATACGCAACTATTTATTATACGGCTGTAATTATATGACAGCAACGAATATTATACATAACTCGGAGTTGTACGAGCCTCGGATTTCGAAGTTGCTACAATATATTGACATTGTTCCAACTAGTTGTATACATTACATACCTTGAAGTATATAAGCCAGGTGCGTAGCAGGACAAATTACGAAGGAAGGTACCATAGAGGAAAAAAGTGCGAAAGATGTAAACAAATATGTCATGTCTTTCTTTTATTATTTTAAAGAACAAAGGAAGGAAAACTTCATATTGACAGCAAACCGTAGAACTTGTTAGTTATCATTATTGCCCGCAATCTCACTGCTCAATTTTCAAAATTCCGCCTGTTCATTTGCTGAATGTGTTTCGAAATGTTATTACTATAGGAATAATATCTGATAGTTACCCCCAGACACATTATTTTAAAACACATTGACAATTCTGTAAGAGTTGTGGCCCTTGTTGAAAATAGTAAAATATTAATTTCTGAAGATATTGCACAGTAGCCTTTATTTCTCCTTCAGTAAATATAAAAGTAAATAAAAATTAAACAGATAGATATAACATCTTTTAATCTTTTAACCGTAAGTTTTCATTGAAATGTGAATTCTTTTTGTTAAATCTTTGAGAAATTTGCTACGTCTATAGATTTCAATACAAATTTAGGGAACAATAATTCTGATGAATGCCGTTGTTTTTTTAAAAATCTCACAAAAAGGTTCCAAAAATCTGTCTCCTCTATTTTGAGATTATAATTTTTGACATTATTGGTATAAAACCTTAATCGAATTAGCGCTGATAATGCCAGAAAAAAGTCGTGTCTCATGTTTCTTGACCAATCAAAATGGGAGTAGCCAGGTCTCATAACTATTCTTTTTCTTAGTTTTGTTTCCAAACATACCTTTCGTACTTTTGAAGCACGAAGCTTTAAAAAAGGGTCTGTAGGGTAACCGGAAACATGTCTGCTTTTTCTGGCCTAAGGCTATTTATGAAAATAACTGCATTGGTGATATGAAATTTATTCAACATTTACTTGTCTGAGTCCACCATGCTACACAC
Source organism: Lutraria rhynchaena (assembly GCA_008271625.1). NCBI lineage: Eukaryota > Metazoa > Mollusca > Bivalvia > Venerida > Mactridae > Lutraria > Lutraria rhynchaena. The sequence goes on along the minus strand of VIBL01000056.1, from coordinate 1,369,786 downwards.
ATGCAATTAGTACGCACAGCTTATTAATAACTATAGCAAATCTGAATGTAAACACAATTATGCTTGTATATATCTGTGGAATGCGTTCAGAATGCTTTATCCCTAAACATAAAGGTACGTCATCTGTTCTCAATTCAGACTAACACTTCTTACCATAATAATTCGGCGAATTTAAGAGTTATCATAGTCCACATTAGTAGTTTTGGAGTTAGAAACTAAAAAATAAATATTCTAATTTCTAGAATGTTAGCAGGATACATAAAATGACTAGTCACTCTTATCCACATATGTGCATATCTTACATACGAGCTAAATACAGTCAAACCTGTGTTTGCTGCCACCTCCGAATAAAGGCCGCCCTGTGAATAAAGGTCATTCTTTGAAAAACCATCATTAATCATTAGAACAAACTGACCTCAAAATAAAGGCCGTCTGTCAATAAAGGCCATAATTTGTCTTTCCCAAAGATGGCCTTTGTTCACAGGTTTGACTGTACAAATATAACCATATAACCATTGCGGTAGGTTGGACGATCTCGCACCAATATGCATTTTTGCATAAAGTCTGCATTTTACAACAATGTTTCGCATGATTCCGAGCAATAATTCCAATACGAGGCATCAATTATCTTGCAGATAACGAAATGTTAATGAATGTAATTCATAATCCACAAGGTCATGAATCTTCCACCAGAAACGCAATTATAACCTCCGCGTTGAAGAGTCATTATCATTCATGCGTCTGGGGAACAATTGCTGATTTTTCGCCAGAATGACGTATCGTTTCTCCCTGCTTCATACTTTATTTCCTTGGTTTTCGCTGTCATTAGGTATAGAGGTAATTCATTATTACTTCATTCCCGCTATTAACCATTGCAGATACTGACTTCTCGCTGAGCACCATCGACATTTGAGGACCAACTAAAAACGATTATGTCCCCTAACATAACTCACAACGTTTGCACATTGGGAAGGGAGACCACTGTGTCATTAGCAAAGGTTTCGAATAACTTAAACCAATCGGTTGTGGAAAACATTCCCTATTAGCAGACATTTGTTCATATAGAAGACTAAAATCAACGTCCGAATAGAGACCATACGTCTCCGTACCCTTTGGCGGACATTGTTTTATGGGAAGTGCGTTTTTTGTAGCGAAATGACGCCTTTCCGATGGCGATGGTTCCGTTGTAAATACAAAAATGTTAGATTACTAGCATAGTTTCCGAACAGAACAAGGCTTAGATTTTCATGTATATGTAAATACCTAACATCTCCTTACGTCAATCAACGGATGGTATCCACTTGTCTTACAAAGTAATCAATGCGCCTGTGTATCTCACTTGCGTAAAACCGTTTAATTGAATATATGCTTAAAGATTTGACCGATGTCCCGCGGTCACAACAAATTAATGCCTTTCATAGAACAAAAATGGCTACCATATGTCAACAAAGATGTTACATTGTTTCCAGCAGCTGTTGAACATCATTGAACGAAGTACAAAAACGCAGCCTACCTTGCATTTGCCATGAGACCAAATTTTTTTCAAATACAATAAATAACTTATTTCTGCGAGTTGAATGGCTGAGAACGAGTGATATTTCATTGGCTAAGAATGATTTATTTACCTCGAACGTCCCAAAACAGCACAACAAAAGAATCAAAATAAGTTAAATGGCTCAATATTGTCACGCGGTTTACATTGTTATATCTTTATGTACAGTAAAACCCCGATTTTTCGACAACGGATTATACGAAAACCTGGTGTAATCCGAAAAGAAATTTCAGTCCTCGATTTTTTCCCTATATATTTCATTGTGAAATAACCCCGCTTATCCGGATTGTCTAATCCGAATACCATGGCTTATCCGGAGTGATAATCAGGTCCCCAAACTCATTTGAATGCATAATCCGAAATCGACACTTAACTCTGTAGGACCAGACTTGTCCACTGAAGGATTTCTTTAACCTGTCAAAAGGTGCGAACATCAATTGTTATCAAATCTGGTATTTTCCGGAAGTTGTCACAATTTTTATATTCTAAAAATAAAGAAAACATATCAAGTTACGTCATTTGATACAGTCTGGACAAATAATTAGGTAACCTTGTACAAGTGACATTTCAACAATAACAATTACCTGTAGCCCGAACAAATACAATTAGATAATGACTCTTCAACGAATGAAGGTAGGCACTGAAGAAAAATCAGTCACTGACAATAATAGCATTAAAGGGACAAGGCTGGAGATTTATATAATTCATCATTAAAAATTCTGAGGCCTCTTTCATTATTTGAATAAAATGAAATAAAAAAGTTTTATGGATTGATGTATTACAACTCCTCATTTCCTACAGCACGTGCTTCAGATAAATAGAAAATACGTATACATAGCGTGGTCTCGTGGTAAATATGTGCTGTAATTGATTTTGAATTAGCTGTACTGGGTTTATATTTCATTATATTTCACATTCTTTTATATTTATTTAGTATTTATCATATTTATCACAAAAACCAAATACTGTGCGACAGTTCTTTTTTTGTAGATATGCTAGACGAGTGTATATCAAAATCCCCTTGATCATAATCCCCTTGGTTGAAAAATGACATAGTGATCGAAATCCCCTCAACAGAAATGACAGGGTGTTCATAATCCCCTTGATGGATAGTCAAAATCCCCTTGGCAAAAATGATGGGGTGGTCAAAATCCCCTCAACTTGTGAAAAACAACCCCCTTTACTCAATATTCTTTTTCCTTTGATCTTTTGTCACTCCAGCTAAACTATTGTGTTACATAAAGAAATGTTGCAAACAGCAGTTACATTGAGTAGAGGAAAGAGTATGGAGTATACTTTAGCAATAAAATATTTGGAGACCGTGATTGTATTGATTAGGAAAAAGTAAAACAAAGATGAAGTAATTTTAGATAGCAAACTGCAATTAATAGCCTCATTTTAAGTTATTATCTGGAAAGATCTAAAGCTAGTGTGCAACAAATTTGCCTTTAAAGGTGTTTATCATTGCAAAGATTAATTGATTGTTTGTTACATATAACTATAATTGCAATGATTAATTATAATCAACTATCATATATTTGTTTGTATTTTACAATTTTCTCAGCAATAATAACATCAATAAAGGGTGTCATTATTAACTGGCTGTGACAAACATACACCTTTTAATTGTTTGTATGCTTTTCTCTTTTTTCAGCAATTCTTGAAGCAGTTGGTTCTTAAATTCATTGAACTAAAAAGAAAAATAAGAAAAAAATCTTAAGAAATTTCCCAACCATTTCACATTATTTGAGGGGATTTTGACTACCCACTGAGGGGATTATGACCACCCCTTTATTTTTGCCAAGGGGATTATGATAACCCTGTCATTTCTGTTGAGGGGATTTCGATCACTATGTCGTTTATCAACCAAGGGGATTATGATCAAGGGGATTTTGAGCGTCCCCCATGCTAGACAATAGTGCGTCTGGCTATAGATCTAAATAACATGCGGATGACTCGCCAAAATCCTGTGTTGTTGATACAGTACATAAGTCAGTTGTCGAATGCTCTGTAGCATTGTTGTTGTTGATTTCGTTCTTTAGGAAAAACAATTCGTGTTTCTTGTAAATTTATTCAAAGTAGAATGAAACAGAGCAGGAACGTGCTGTTTACGTAACGCCGGGTCGTTCCGCCATGTTGCTTCCGGTTGAAAATATTCTTCAATATCAATATCGTTCAAACGCTTGCAGATGTAGCTATGTACTCCTTCAGTCGATAATTCACGATGATTTGAAACATCACATATTGGCATGAGATTGTTTGAAAGTTCACAGTAATAAAACATCCTTATCTAGATCCAAGACATCAATTAGACTTTTACGACATCGTCTTGATTGTTCTCAAAGACAGAAAGTCGTAAAAAATGTAACAAAATGTCAACATTCTGCCGTGTCAAAGATTTCAGAACAGCGAATTTACGTAGAATGTCATTTCTCATGAAACTGTTACGTCATGCACTGATAGCAGAATTACATGAAAATACATACGTTACATGAAAATATGAATACGAATTGATGATGGATTTGAGATTTCATCACGGAGACATTAATTAGTTACATTAATGACCAAGTATACAGCTAACAACGCGTACGTTGATGTCTGGTTGTCTATATACATTACACAAGTACAATATACATGAAATTCAACTCTTAGTACGTGAATGGTGCTTTCCTGACATCAGAATGTTAGATCAGGATGACATTTACAGGATTACCGGCTTGTGACCACTGAATGATGTGCGGCTTATTGATTAGATGATACGCGTATACACTGATACGCCAATGATGATCGTAAATGCGTTAGATATAGATCTTTCTGAATGTCAATTACTTAGCTGTTAAATAGCTACAAAAGGAATTAATATAAATAGATTGTCCTATGTACACGCTTGAACGCATGATTGTGTACGTTTATTTCAACACACACTTACATGTAACATCATGCGTCACATGATTCGCGTTCATCAACCAATTTTATTTATCAATCATACTGAGTTTTTCAAGGCCCCATGGAGTGCAAATGAATCATTTATTTATTAAATGACTAAACACATTGCGTAACAACGCAGTGATCTGTTGGTCTATTAATCATAACTGTGATAGTGCGCAATTCATACAGAGTTTGTATGAGAAATATGTGTTCAAACACAAAGTGGTTGTTTCATTTGTTATACTGTGATGAGCTTGTAAATAAAAGCATTTATTATACTCCATACTGCGAATTGCTGCAAACAGTTGTAATACATTACAACGGTTCTTATTTCTGTGAGATCACAATTCTGGCGCCATTTGTGTTAGGTATTGTGCTTCAGATAAGTACAATGCTTTCAGAACAAAAGGAAGCAAACCTGTACCTCACTACTACAGCGCCTAACTGGCAAGTCTAAACACGCCACTATTGAATGATTGTTTTAAACTGTTACATACCTAATGTCTAAAATTATTATCTCAAAATGGAGCAGTCAGTTTTTTGTGGTAACCTTCGACATTTTTATAATTTCATTTGATAGAAAAGGATTTACTCAAAAACAATGACAATCATTCCAGTTATTGTCCCTTGAAATGTGTGTTCAAATCTATGGGAGTAACAAAATAAGATCCATTTCAATGAAAACTCACGGTTAAAAAATGCAAAAACACACTATAAATCTAATTTGATAAATAAAGAATATACCACCAGGCAATATATACAGAAATTAATATTTTTCTATTTTTCCACAAGGGCAACAACTCCTTCAAAATTTTCAAAACATGTCATAAAATCAATTGAAGTTGAAGTATCTACGAGTAACTATCAAAGGAATAGCGATAATTGTGCTATATTTTTTTGAAAAGTTAGTTTTTTGTGTAGCATAGAATAGACTTGTCAGTAAAGTACAGTATTAGAGATGTAATACCTAGTTCACTCTTAGGCTCTCAAGTCAATTGAAAGCAGCAGTATGCAAAAGTTCACTCAGCTATTTTATATAAGTACGTTACAGGCAATGACATGCGCTTATGTGTGTATATATACCAACCAGCATCATGTAAAATACAGTTGGTATATAATACAAATCAAACCTAACGACTCAGACAAGAGAACAGCTGGTGACTAGCGTGGTTCAAAGTCAATGATAATAATAATCTGATGGTTCAACTTTAACATTTCATTCCAGTATTACTAACATCTGTTACTGTAGCAATTATAGATTTAACAAGGTTTCATGTTAACACATAAATGTCCACACATTGACAACTCAATGTTACATAATACCATACAATCCCAATGATAAACACTGTCGATCATTTTTGGTGCAGTAACATGTGACATAAGAAAAGAATTCCAATGTCCAACTATTCATCAATATCTAAAATGATTGACTAATCAACATGTGTTTTTCACAATAATGTTCATTTTACAGTAACCATACACACGACAATATGGGTATGTTTCACACTGAAGTTATGTATTAATTCTTATAGATTCTTTTACTGAAATTCACATTTTTGTAAATACAGGATTTTTTACCTCTTAAAGTTACATTTTCATCCACAGGGATGTAGAAATTTTGTGGGATTGTGTATAATCGTGTATCTGGGCCTAAGATGGACTAACACACGAATCAAGCATGCTATACACAAACACATGCACAAACATCAAATATGTGTACACTAAATAGCCTTGTTTACAGTACATTTGATCCTTATGTACAATTGATGCACACTTCTTACCATTCATCCAAAGTTTCTGATTTCTAGTTAATTTGTGATAATGTAATTTGTTAACATGCATCCAAAGTTATTGATTTCTTGTCAATTTGTAATAATGTAACTTGCACATGAATTATTAGCATGCGCATTTCACATGCCAACATGAGCTTGGGCCTAAAAATAGGTTTGTATCCAGCTACCAAACTGACCCAATATTTTACCTGCTAACTCTTAAGTTTTTACAGCATCCAATCATAGTGCAATATTGTAATTTTCACAACTCATTTATATTACAGTGCACATATTTCCGTACAGTGTTGCCGATGTATGTAAAAAAAGAAATGAAATAAAAAAATCCCTACCTACCGACCCATATTTCTTTGGGTATGTAACCAGAAACAAGCCTGTTATTTTTTAAGCATTATCAGGTGTGTCCCATATTAAGTGACTTGTTTGTATTGTTTATGAGTAGCTTTTCAGTTCTAAATAACAAGTTGCCAAACCATGACTACCTGTTTGAACCAATCTGTTCTCATATTTAAGGCAAGCAATTGACAGCTTTCTCAAGTGTTTTATCAATCTGCTGTGTGGAATAAATGAAGTTGTATAAAATTTCTTCAGTTATATCAACTCTTTTGGCGCTACATTTCTGATAAGACGCATTTCTCAGCGCCAAGTATTTTCTTACTTGTGCTCACCCTGTCCTCCACAAGTAACTGCAAACTACTCCACATGAAATGTTTGAATAAGTGGTGGATAATGTTATGTCTTCAACAAAATCGTCACAGATATCATGTGTTACACCAATGTTTCAAACACAGGGGCCTGAAATCTGTACACTTTATGCTCTCTAATGTCCACACCCGTACTGGTAGCTAGAAGGTGACATCAGCAGTCAGCATCAAGTCGCTACATGGTGACATCAACGCCAAAAGTGTTACATTGTCCAGGAAAAACAATGCCTCACAAAGTTTGAACCTGAGACTTCCAGTTTTAAATTCCAGATCTCTAACAACTGATACAAGCACAGGTAATACCCAGAGAATGAACCAATAAAATAGAAGACTACACCTGCTCTGTTTTATCTTTTAATTAATGCCGATCCAAATTGATTACACAGACATATATATCTCATTTTAAAAATGAAAATAAGTTTTTTTGTCCATTGTTGTTTTAATGAATTTTCTATTTCAAATCAGTTCTGTTTTATTTTTTTTGAACAATCCAATATGAGAGTATTATAAAACAATGTCTGCAAAGTAATAACTTTTCAAATTAAATGAAATTGTTATGCCTGTACTTTCCATATTTCTAAGCAATCAATATAACACAAAAAAGGAGATTCGTTAATGAGTGACGGACAACCCTTAAGTGGAGAGTCCTAATTAGGGATCTACATGATACAAGAATAATAACAATGCACCTGACAAGTATTTTTTGTTGTTTTAAACCTTAGTGTAAAGTTTCAATGAAATCTTCAGAACTTATCAAAAATCAAAACCAAGACCTGGTTTGGGCAATATTTTTTCAATGTAAATTGTTTTTCTAAATTAAGGTTTAAAAGTCACTGAAGAAGAATCACTTATGGCTAATGAAGCATTTCAATATAGAATTCAAATCTGGATATTTTTTGCGCCAAGCATGTCTTTTTAAGGGACATAACTCCAGGTAGGTGTGAGCTAACTATACTGCAACCCAAACTTTTAACAGGGGGGTAGATAGGTAAGCATAATTTTTGTTCACATAATGTTTGTACCGCAAACTAGTATCTTGAATAAAGAACATTTTTTTTTAAATCGCTAAAAGATGTTTGGGAGAAGGGAAGGCAAGCCAACAATTTCTAAGGATGGCCAAAACATAGAATTAATAAACTAGACATACCTTCAGTTTACTTCTTACATTAATTACTACCAAATTACTAGCGATTACTAGATTTTGACAGAAAAAAACAAACCTGGAGTCCAGTCCCTTTAAAACAAGCAAGCCAAGTACTACATGAAGCTTCATATACAACCTTACATAATACAAGAATTTACCAATTATTTTCTAATTAACACCCTCTGAGTATTGCATTTTACGTTTTTCATTAGTTATTGTTCGTATGATTTTTTGGACACATGGGATATAATTTTGACTATTATTACAGTATTTACAGTAAATGACCCTTTTTTGTATAAAAATAAATGGTGTGGGTGTTAATTAGGAGATATTTGGTGTATTCAAAAGCAATTACATAAAGGTGGCTTGAATCATTTAAACTCTTAACGTAGGGAGAGCCATATTCATATAATGTTACAACTTAAGTCATTGAGAAAAGTACTATATTCATGATATATAAGCATCGAGAATGATCTCAGGGTCCATGACTTTGAAACAATAACTATCCCTACTTTAAGAAAACAAATGAATGAAAAAGGAAGCACACTAAATTGTTACATTATAAAATACAAACACCCTACACTATATTATACAGTTACCACAGCCTGTGTATACAGCCCCTAGCATCGAGAGTGCATACTTTATATCCTTCTAAAACAGCAACAATCATTATAAAAAAAGCAGTCTCCATGACTGAAGAGCTCCCAGTCTAACAAAGAGTGTTGTTCGATTTTATCTGAAGCAGGGCACCAAATACATGCCTAGTATATACTAGATTCACACAAACTTCAAAATGAATGCACAAGAACGACTCAAATATGACTCACTAACATCAGACTGACACGCTTGGCTTAAAACACAAGCATAGCGAAAGTCATAGTATGATTGCAGGTAACCAAATTTAATGATTTTTTGAATGCTAACTCTAAATATATAACAAATTTTGAGGAATAAATTTACAGCAACTAAAATTGTCAGAGTGTTGTGTTAACATCTCAACAGCACTACTGTATGTTTATATTTGCATACTTAACACAATTTGAATAATTATCAAATTTTTTTAACAAAACCTCACAAACCTGGTAAACCAAAACAATTCTAAACAAAAGTTAAAAAGTCCTCAACTATCTAACATAATATCTTCGGCCATGTTACCACATATATATCGTTTGCTTGGCTTTAAAGCAAAAGAAACAGAATATTTATTGCATTAATATAGCATCTTGAATACATAAACTCTGACTAAACATGATTCATACCTTTTTCAGACAGAACATTACTTTGAGAATGCAAAAAAAACAGATTTCCATATTTTGCATTAAACTTGAAACAAGATTTCAAACTTAAATGCCTATTTGATACAAAAACAATAGCAAAGCAAATTATTATCTTATTAAGAATTCATGCAACAAAACATAATTTTGGTCCAAATAAAAATCCACCATTCCAATCATATCCTTCAAAAATTGCTTAAATGACAAATGCAACTAAAACTGATATAACAGCAGTAATTACCTCCCTTGAGTGATAATTTGTCAAAACTTAGAACTGAAAATTTTTCATTTTCTGTACAGAGGATATTTAAAATAATCAAAAATACTTGTTAATAATTGGGCCCTAGAGGAATGTGTAAACAATTTTTAAAAAATGTATTAAGATTAATATTGAGCTTGTGAAATTACACAAATATTTATAATTGCCAGGTGGTGGCACCCATACAAATCCCAACCACTATCTGAACAATGGAAATAGTAATAATGATATCACTAAAACAACTAGAGATAATAAGTCAATAAATGTAACAAAAAAAAATTATCGTTATTATTAAAGAAAACAAACAGAGTAAAGTAACCACAGTTATTTCTTTTTTATTTTTCAATAACCTTACAATTCTTAATCTAAAAGACATGTTTTTACATAATTAAGTATTCATCTTAAATGCACAAAATTAATTAATACCATACTTCAATTCGACATTTTTAACTCCTTGTCAACAGAGATCTTTCTTACACTTTTATTACATTCTGCTCTTTAACAGACACACTAAAAACGGAACACTTCTTTGTAAGCTATTAAATAAACCAGCAGGCTCAGATTGTAAGTCCCAAATATGTTGCTAGGCAGCTGTCCAATGTAACAATTATGATCATATCAAAATTTATGCAAAATAACAAAATGTTAATGCTGAAACATGAGAGAAAACAAAGCCATATCTTAGCCAATCTCATATGACAAGCTCAACTCACCACTACAAGCAGTCATACTACAGCTAAGCAAGAATAGGATTGTTTCATCTATAAAAGATACTAATAAAAGATTTATTTTCACTCCTCCAAGTAGTTTATCATCACCATGATAAATAGGATAAATTTAATATAAAATTAACCCTAAGTATATACAAAAATCTCAGGTTCCAAGCAAATTTTACAAGTATGTTAAAAGACCAGAAACAATCCTATTTTAATCATAGTATACTGGTTACATACAAAGCAAGCTAAAAGGTTACATATACCAGAAATATTTTAATCTGATTTTAAGAAACAATATTGTGATAATGAAAAACAAAAGAAGAAAAAAAATTACAAAGTGAGATTACAGAGTAAATAATAATTAACAACAACATAATAGCCACTAGTAACTGGTTTTAATTTGGCTATATGTTTAAACTAAAATCATAAATACACAGGTAAAAATTAAAACATTAACAGATCTTGAAAAATTGGTAAAATAAGAACTGTACGGAGTATCCTAGTACTTTGATAAAAACACAAAACAAAAACACAAAAACAGGGTTTAAATACGTAATGAGACTCAGTAAAAATAATGACATGAAAATTCTGACAGCACCACTGTCAACATTATAATCTTCAAAAGGGCAGACAACTGGCTCTGATTAGGGGCCAATAACTTATTCCCATTTCTATCCCAAGATTAAAATGGTCTAAATATGACACTGCTTAGGTTAAAATGGCCTATATTGGATGTCTTAACCTGGAAGTATTACCTTTGAAATGGATTATTTTAATTGTGACAAATGCTACCTTTGGTTTAGTATGGCCCAAAATCTGCTCTTGTTTTGTCTGCAATTCAAGAGTGCATCACTAACACATAAACCAATAGAATAAGAAAAAAGTAAGCATAGTACTCTAACACATTCTGAGGTAGATAACAGCTCTCTGTGGGGTATAGAAACTTGTATATGGACAGATCTATTTACATGAACTAGCTTTGGAAAAAAAGTGAATATGTGGTTGTTATCTGAGAAGTTCCATACTCAAATTAAAAATAAAAACAAACGCTTAACTTGAAAATAATACTGCTAGTCATGAAATATACAGTAACGTTAGCCATGAAATTTCAAGCATGAAAACTAAGGGATAAATAGATACCACATTCATACCATAGCCTTCCTTACACATTAAACTTAAGAATTAAAGAATGTTTTTTACACACACAAACTTATGATATCTGCCATTTTATATGTCTCCGATCAAAATTATCCACATGATCATTTAATACAACCATAGATATATTACCACAAAACACAACATCAATATTTATCTACAATTATTAACGTACATACAAACTTACAGTACCACCATTTGTCTTTATTCTACAGAAGAAATCCTAATCTTGAGTATGTTCAATATTACACGAATACAAGAAAACCACTGAAACATATGATTATTTCATTTTTGACAATTATTCAAATCAGACATCGATGATTGTGCAATAATAATATCAAATAAGTCCTAAAAAAAATTTAATGCTGATTTTGTATTTATCTATTTTTGTTTTACAAATAATGATACATTAAAACATAAATTGAACTTAAAACAAACATAATACTGCATGTATTAAGTATATATGGAACTATAAAAAACTAGGCCTGAATGACATGTATAACACTGTTTGCAAGATGGGTATGTTTCTTTAAACAAATCAATCATACACTGATCAAGATTAAATATTCAACTTAATTGATACCAATAAGGATAAAAAAATGTCACGTTGCCACTAACATTCCCCCCTAAAAAAGTAGGGACACAGTAGGTAGGCAAAACACTTTTTTCAAATATGATTTTTTTTTAATTCTGAGATGTATGGATATGAAAACACCAACAAGTAAAAAATGACAAAGACTGAAAAAGTCAAGGTTAGGCAGAAAAACAGTCAATCAGGTTAGTGGAATTACAGTAACTTTTTATTTTATGCCAAAAGATGAACTTCATAAAGTTTGAAATATGTTCACAAGACCACAGGAACACAAAGACTGAAAAAGTCAAGGCTAGGCAGAAAAAACAGTCAATCAGGTTAGTGGAATTACAGAAACTTTTTATTTTATGCCAAAAGAAGAACTTCATGAAATCTTTTCACAAGACCACAGGAACACAAAGATTTGCCAAGGTCCATAACTCTGATATTACTCATGGAGTCAACGGTAAAACAAAAAGGAGTTACACTGCTGACTGATTCTTGGAAAAGTTTATAACTCAATAATATAAGCTTACATCAAAATAAGTTTGATAAATCCCAGTGAGCTGAAACTAGATGGAACGATTTTAAAACCAAAGTCCCATTTTCTCATGTGTTAAAACCAAAGTCCCATTTTCTCAAGGTTGAAACACTAAAAAAACTAATATTTCAATGCAGTAAGGACATCTAACTGAGCAAAGAATTTTAAGAAAATACAAAATTAATGGTCCAGAAGTAAAAATTTCAAACACAGCCATTTTAAAAAGGCACACCTATATTTTATAAGACAGATATGAGTTTTACTAAAACAACAACATGAGAGTGGCATAAAATACCAAGCTGTAAAATAAACGTAAGATTTATCTACAGTCTAGAACAGCACAACATGTATACTGAGATCACAACTATCAGATTTATCTCTCCTCCAAACCTGGCATGTTATACTTTGATGCAAATTTTTCCACTTCCTCTCGTAATGCGCGTATCTTAGCAGTATCCTCATTGTCCTCTGCAACATAAGCCCTGAATTCCTTAAGATTCTCTGCAAAAAATAATAATCAAACTGGTTGGCAGATGAGAAGAAATGAGACAGAAGCCGGAAAAATCAACCATCTATTTGAGCATTCTCGTTGGCTACTTTTTCTCCTCAGGGGGCGCAATCCCTTTGCACCCTACTTGAGGGAACCCTCAACCCCCCCCCCCTACAACTTTTAGTAGCTTACCAGCTACATAAAACATTTCTACACCCCTGGGTTGGTATTGCTATTAAACTTAACAACCTATCTACTTCAGGAAGTGATTATTAAGAAAAATGGAATGATACGATTCCAAGCTATATGACCTTGAACTTGTGGGACAACATTTAGCAGTCTGCTTCAATTGCGGACTAATGAAGGACATAATGAAATGAAAATATCAGACAAAGCTTACTTATCAGCTTCGAATACTTAGATCATAGTTCATCAATAAATCTGATTATCTTGGAAAAATCTGTTATTCAAAAATCTTATCAGCAGCAGTAAAATAGTTTTCAGACTTTTCATATATTCAACTTTTTCAACTCAATTACAGGCCATCTCAATATTAAAGTAGTGTTAACAGTGAAGTTTTACAGTGAATTGGCTTCACCAAATAGTGAGTACATTACTAATAAGGAAATTAGCTGTTTAATTTTTTTTAAGACAGGAACTAGCCTCATTCAGAATGACTAGTACACATAACTTCCAATCATAAAAAAATCCAGACAGCAAGATTATTTCAATTTAACCATTGCATCAATTCCACTGATGTGAAACCCTACAAGACAAAAAACTAAAACGTCTTCAGCTATGGCTGAAGACATTTTATGGACGTTCAAATCTTACTTACTTGTTTTCTTCTGAATATCAACAGCAATTAGAATTCCTTGATCAAGGAATTCTGCAACCTTAATAAACTCTTGTTCCTTCATTCCTCGTGATGTCAAAGCAGGAGATCCTACAAGTATGAAATAATCCATTTCCATGACAACTACCTACCCAATAAAATCTCTTACAAGAGCCAGCAGTAAGAAAACTGATGATGAAAACCAGTCTAAAATACAGCCAAGTAATTGGTCAGTTTTACAACTGTTTCAGACTGGTCTTCACACATTCAGTTTTACAACCCAGTCATCTTAACCAAAATCTCTTACAATGAAATTTAATTAAAACCAAATCTTGTTTCTAGAAAGTTATTGTTGAACTAAAGGGGTAAGGGTAAAGGGTATTTATACATAGAATGTCTAACATTTTCTGAAGATGAACAAATGTTATGAGCAAATGATAGTTCAAAATTTGAATAGAAAGGTTTGGTAACATGATTTTCAAAAAAAACATCTTTCTCAACGAATGTGAATCAAGTAAAATAGAGACAAACTTCAATTTAGATCCATTCAATATTAATGTATATATAGTAGAGATCCATACTGGCAGACCCTATTTTGTGTATTTAGCCTTTTAATAACCTAACATAATCATCTGACTGATGATTGGAATATAATATATTGACTCAAATTTAAAGCTAAGACCTTATTCAGCCATCTAAATTGAGATCATAATAAACAGTATTTACTGTTACAAATTGGGATGTTTTGTCAATAAACACTGAATACCTATCCTTAATCCACCAGGAGTGAAAGCATGTGTGTCTCCAGGAGTGGTGTTCTTGTTCACTGTAATAGAAGCCTTCTCCAAGACAAGCTCTGCACGTGTTCCATCTGTGCCCTTTGGCCTCAGGTCCATAAGAATAAGATGGTTGTCAGAACCGCCGGAGATAACAGCATATCCAAGCTTGACGAGCTCTTCACCAAGCAAATGAGCATTCTTCATAACTTGCAACTGATATTCTTTGAATTCTGCAGACTGGGCCTTTCAAAATATATATTAATACAGTCATATTGATCTAATATTACACCTAGACAGACCATACTTGAAACAGCCAAGTTAGGTGTTTGAAGTTTATAGGTAGTTCAGATATGTAGCATAGCATTAATACAGATGGATAAATACTACAATTTAATCTGAATTTAGTTGCATTTCACATTCCTATTTATCATTTCAAAAATATCAACAAAATTATTAACAAATCTGTCAAATGACTTCTGATTTTTTTGGTAAATTTTTGTAATTGAGATTTTTTATGCCAAGCTAGGAATGAGTTCCTTTGATAGTAAAACACATACTTGTTTCATAGCAACAGCAATACCAGCTATCTGATGCTGATGAGGACCCCCTTGTAAAGAAGGGAACACAGCCCCATTGATCTTCTTCTCATAATCATACATGATATCTTTACCAGTCTTCTTATCTTGCCCCTTTACACCCTTGCGGTAAAATATGATACCAGCCCTGTGGAAGTACAGCAATATAGTTATGAAACTTACTTACTACAAACATACACAGATGCATTCTGGAAACTTCACAGCCATGGAAATATTTATTTTTGTTCCTTCCATGAGTTTCAAGCTGTTTTATTTCCAGAATATTAGTTGTAGAAAGTAGACAACTTACTAAATTAGTTGTTACCTAACATAACCAATCACTTCTATTTGGGGGGGTAACGTTGCACTAGCAGCCTGGGTCATTTGGCGACTTTTCCAGCTTTAACGGTGGAGGAAGACCCAAGGCATTTACCCACGTACAACAACCAACCTTACATAATGCTAACTGGACAGCTTCCTCACAAGTGAAATTTGTTTGATCCCAGATGGAAATCAAACTTACAGTGGAGAGGAGCAAGTGATTACTAGTTAAAGACTATAACCACTTGACCAACCAATTCTATCTTTAATCCGTAAATAAACACCAACTTTTCCCATATAATATGAGAATCAGAGACAAAAGTCTTCTGACAGGAGGAAAATGACTTTAGATGCAATATATTCAGTTAAATATCAGAGTGTCAAATAAGAAATGTATACAAAGTACACAGAGAAATTAATGAAAGCACTGAACCTTGGTCCACGGAGAGTTTTGTGAGTTGTAGAAGTTACAATATCTGAATATTCAAATGGAGTTGGAATGACGCCTGCTGCCACTAAACCAGATATATGAGACATATCGGACATCATAACAGCATTCACTTCATCACAGATCTACAAAACACAGATTATAAAATAGGAAAACAATATATAACAACTGTGAGCATTCATTAATCAGTAGAAATTAGAGCATTCAAATAGGAACTTTCAAATAAATACCACAACAGACTATTAAGTTTAGCTCTGACATAGAAATATGTGGCAATTCCATAGTTTTTACCTATAAAATCAAGCAGCAGGGGCAGGTAGCAAATTTTCAACTTAAAGATAATTTACAGTAAAATATCTGAATTCTACATCAAAATCTACAGATTTTCCAAGTTTAAAAACAGCTATCTTAGCTAAGATATGTCTATAAAATAGGCCTCAGATTCATAAACACATTCATAAAAACAAATAGAAACAAAATTCTGAAAGGGGAACCAGACATACTTCTCTGAATGCTTTGTAGTCAAGGAGACGAGAATAAGCAGTGGTACCAGCAATAATCAATTTAGGACGGAATAGTTTAGCAGTTTCCCTGAGCTTGTCGTAGTCAATGTAACCAGTTTTGGGCTAAAAAATTATAAACAAAAACATTGAGGAAATTCAAATATAAGGGATTAACCAATCAAAATCAAAATTACATACAGGTATAAACAAACAAACAAGAACCAATCAGAATCATTAGACATTAATGACTGACCAATCTGATAAGTGCTATCTGGTAACAGAATTTTCAATAAACTTTTTCAAACATTTGCAACAGTATTTTACATCATTTCAATAAAATTCAGCAAAACATGGTGCAAAAAACAAGTTGAACACTATTATTTTGGTAATGAAATGAATAAATAACATGTAATGATGTTCAAGTCCAAAAGCCAGAAAAAAAAAACATATATTTCGGTGTCAACCCTAATGTTTATAACAGCAAAATCCTAAGTACAAAAATGACTGGGACGAAATGCACCACTGAAGTACAAAAGGTATGCTTAGAAACAAAAATGAGGTAAGATGTTTGTTTTTTTTAACTACCCAATTTAATTATTTTGGTCAAATAACTATAAACATAACTATTTTTTCCAGTTTAATATTGATGTACAGTAAAATGGCTCTAAAAGCTTCAATACTTACATTAAGTCGGTAGGGCATGGATTCAAAGTAAATGGATGTTGCGGATATCCTCTTAGTGTCTGTCATAAATCCATGGGTTAAACTGAAAGAAAAACAGAAAATACAGAACTTGTTTCCATCTGAAGATAAAATCAATACAAGTCAGACTGTTTAAGTGTTTGCCACATAATACCCCATTTCCCTGCATCTGGAGCGGATGACTTTTGAAAACATTGTGGCAAAGGAGCCATTGCTTGTAATGAGTAATGGCTTCTTTTGCCACAATGTTGTCCACTCTGTCAGACAGAAATAACACATTTTTCTTAAATGAATTAATGTTTTGTGTACTAGCTTTGAATTTGGAAGAGTCCAAAATATGCTTATGAAGCAGAGTTAAATCCTGTAGTTAAGCGGACTAAAAAAACAAATTTCCTTTAGAAGATGATTTGTTCAGCCTTAAAGTATTTTTATCTTTATGTACACTAGAATATGTTCTGTACTTACTGTCCACCATCCGGTAAATCAAGGCCCATAATTCTGTCATGAGGATTAAGTAATCCAGTGAACACCTCGAAATTGGCGGGTGATCCAGAATATGGCTGAACGTTTACACCCCAATTAGCGGAATCAAGTCTGTAAGCTTCAAGGGAACGTTTCTGGCACAGTCTTTCAACTTGATCAATAAACTGATTTCCTCCATAGTACCTGAAAACAAACAGGATATTCAGGAATATTCAATTAAAATAAGGACAGTCAAACATGAAATAAGGCCACCTTTAGCACACATATAATGGCACAGTGGACTATCTGTAAATTCAAACATCACGGACAACTAGACCTCATTCTCCATTCCAAATTGCTTTGCTATATGTTCAATGTAGTTCAACTCCACATGGTTAGAACAACTTCAGAGTACATCCTATTAAATTATCTGCCTTAATGCGCTTGACAAGACATAGCATACGAAATTGACATGCATGTATAGAAAAGATTGCAAAATAATGAATTTGTTAGTGACTTTAACTGTATTTAACTGTACATCATTCATTATTATGTAGGCCAACAAATGATATTTAACTTTGAGTAATAACTTTACAAATATTTGTGAAATAAACAAAAAATAAAAAATATGAAATTAATGTCTCTTACGTTTATTATGAACAAATAGTTATATGATCACGATATATGACTACAAACAAAATACATGTACAAAACAAACAACCCTATTTCATGGAATAAAATGTTTCACTTTGGATGGCTAGGACAATGGAAAGCTAGACCTGATTTCATCAGTTCCTGTGAGTTAAAGCCAATGAGAGGCCATTGCATCAAGAAAGATATTTTAATTATCCTCGGTTGCATAATACTAATAGTTAAAGAATAATGACTTTGACACAATGTTTTATGAGCAATTTCATTAAATATGTGGACTATACATTTATACTTCAAAAATGTATAACATGCTTATTGAACTTCACTTGACTCAGGTTCATATCTAAAAGCAAGACTAGTGACTAACAATTCCACTAACGACGTTACATAAAACTACAGTACAACTCACCTAGCACCCGGGTATCCCTCAGAATACTTGTTAGTCAAACATGAACCCAATGCTTCTTGAACAGCACGACTAGCAAAGTTCTGTAAAATAATTCAACAACTGGCATTATAACCATTTATTATCACTATTTCAAAGGACAATTTACCTTACCAGAATTCTTGGGTTACCTGCCTTTTCTCCTCCATGATCATTGAATGAGTGTATATAATATCTTAATGCAACACTCAATGAATGCTGACATTCTGTATAAAATGCATTCAGAGAAGCTGGTCTTTGTTCTGATTAGGATCTAAGCTAGCAAGCAGTCATTCTGCTTGGTTTTAATTTGACTGTCCTTACTACATTTTGATTTGCCCCTTGGACTTGCAAGCCTTCCTTTTGATATGCCCTTTGATTTCCAAGCCTGCCATTTTTATTGGCCATTAGACTAACAAGCCTCCATTTTAATTGGCCTTGGACTAGCCAGTTTCCATTTTAATTGGCTCTTAGATTAGCGAGCCTAACATTTTTATTGGCAGTTAGACTAACAAGCCTCCATTTTCATTAGCCCCTAGGACTTGCAAGCCTTCACTTTGATTGGCCCTTGGGCCAGTGAGCTTCAATTCTGACTGGCCCTTGGACTGGCAAGCCATGTGATTGTGGAGATATTCATATATTTTTATCAATTATTACAATTTGGAAATGGCAAATACATATTCCATCCAAACTTATTCACTCCAAACTTATTCGAAACGTTCCACACTTGACTAATATATCACTGACTCTTCAATATGAAGTTAGAAAAGTTATTAGTATACGTATTGTATGCATTGTAATCATTACCTCAGATGCAATAAGCTCCAGTCCGACAATCTGTCTTGCCTTTTCATTCTTGATGATGTTGAGTAATTCAGGGTCATCTTCAGCCAGAGATTCACGTCCAGTCCATACACTGCGTGCACCAACGATATTACGTAGAGGCGAAAATAAATTCTGAAATATTCATAAATATATTACATATGTCTCATGATCGATATGGGTGAAAAATTCGTACTGCTATGTAAAAAATTTTCAAACCATAAATGGACAGACTGAAAAAATCTAAAAATGTCACTCCCTACCTATTTTTATTTAGGAATGACTAGTGAGGTTTCCTCACTTAAATTGTCTGAGCCAAAGCAATCTCTGTACTTCTTTAAATTGTCACAAGATCTTCACGAAGAAATCAACATTTGACTTACTCTTCTGTACTTTAACAAGAAGAGCAATCAGGAATATTTCAAGCACATTTTTACCTCCTTTCATGAAGAATCATGTGCGAATGCTATTGCCATAAAAAATAATAATAAAAAAACAGATTTTAGTAAGACTACTATCAAAAGAACAAGACCACATGAATTACAATTATATGATTGATACACCTATTTCCCAGTTACATACTGTGTACATAAGTAGAAAAATGAAAATACTAATGTATTTAACAGGCCTCTATGAGATAAAAAAACATTCAATATAAAAACAGTAAAAAAACAGGGACCAAAATCAAAACCAATTTGTTGATTGTTTGATGATTAACCATACCATCATCCAGCATTTTCAAAAGTCTATGTTGGACATAAAATGTTTGACTGCTGCATATTACTATGGTATTATCAATAATTACCTATGTCAC
Source organism: Lutraria rhynchaena (assembly GCA_008271625.1). Lineage (NCBI taxonomy): Eukaryota > Metazoa > Mollusca > Bivalvia > Venerida > Mactridae > Lutraria > Lutraria rhynchaena. The sequence continues at coordinate 1,349,326 of VIBL01000056.1, read as the reverse complement.
AAACCAGAGAACAGAATCAAGCAATAAAGGTTTTTTAGCATGGCCTAGGTTACAGGTTTACAATATCTAGTCAGTACTGAGCAAGCCTTACATATCTGTCTCATTTGACTAATTTTACAACCAGTGATTTATATAGTAGCTGTCATACATAAGCTCATGTTTTATTTTAAACAGGAAAGAAAATCATCCACATACATAACACAGGGCGCTGACTATGAAATTATTACACATTGTATGATATACAGGACAACATTTAAACTTCTGTACTTGTAGCTTCCATGTGATTACACAGATCAAGACCAGTGTGGACCTTATAATCAGATGTCCAAAAGTTTAGTATTCTGTTACTTTCTATACAGGCTTAATGCAAAAAATGACCATGGCATACTTAACATGAACATCAAGCAAGTATTGTCAGTGGCCGACTGTGAGCCATCTTGATAAGCCCAGTAAGATGGAGTAGAATTGACTTATCATAAACACATCTTGATAATGAACAATCTGCTGTATACTTTTATCTATTCCTTACACCAAAAACCTTCAACAATATTCCAGCACAATACAATCTACATAATATTAATGTCATAGTATCTGATAATTATCAACATGAGGATGCATAACCATTATCTTAGTATCACTTAGTATGAACTCTTTTCTGTTCAATGAATACAAGGGATAAATAGTACCAGAACAGCCCAATATATTGAAGACTTTGATTGGTTATTACTTTTATATTGTATGGTTTTAAAAACAAACTGACCAATCAAATATCAGCATTTTCTTAAATAGTCAAAACTGATTGAAAACATTCCAGAATAAAGTCAATCTGGGCTGTAAGTCCACATTTCTCTCCTCTAATGACATGTTCATTCCTCCTATAACAGAGATCATTTATAGGCATCTTCCCTCAAGACAAATCTAAAATTCAGTTTACACCGAGTTTTTTCTTCCCCATTTTGGCAAAAATGCTGTTTATTTTTCCCTAAATTTAAGAAAAAGGCTCCTTCCCCAACCTATGAAAAAAAAACTGACTTTTATATCTATTTAATTTCAATGTAAATTGATGAATAATGCTAGATAAAATATGTCACACTGTATTTTACATTGAGATTGAGTAGACTTACAATAACTTAGGCACATTATTTGGATTTCATAATACAGAATTAATTGTCCATAAAATTTAGATTACATCAAATTACAACATCTGAACACATCAAAGGCCAATGGTTCATTAAAAACACGTAAGAATGATGAAGTAGAATAATTCATAGTCAATTCGCAGAGAGTATTATAAACTATTTCAAATGTTAAAATAATATTATGTTACAGGTTGATATACATAACAAATGTCAACAAGTTAGTTTAGAAGCTGTTAGAAAAATGCTTAAACCTAGCACAGTCGCTTGTACACAATGTATCTACTTAAAACTGCCATAATGTTACATGTACTTATTCTTCTTATTGTATTACGTTCTAAACCCATAGACTTCTCAATAAAAAGTCCCAGTCCACAGATTATAACATTTGAGAACAGTCTCTAAGTTCAAATCTCAATTTCATTTTCAAAGATTTCTTGGTTGAAAAGACATCATTGTTTACCTTTTTTCACTAGGGTTTAATGTCACACCAACAGGGTCATTTGGAGACTTTCCAACTTTAACACTAACAGTGAAGGAAAACCCAAGGCATACACCTGGGTAAAACCACCAAAGCTACCTCACATGTTAGTCCTGGGTAAGATATGAACTCACAGCAGTAAGGGGCTAATTATTACAAGTCAAAGACCATAACCACTCGAGCACAAAGGCCCCTGTTTACTGTACATATATTGAGATCAATTATGCAGACAGTATAGCGTGACTGATACCATCATTGATTTATCATAATTAACTTCAACAATAGACAAAGTATGAAATTTGAGCATGGAGACTGATCTCAAGATGTATAATCTCAAACTATGTGCCCTGTATTTGTACTTTGTTGGACTTAGAGTCATAATGACTTTTTACTGTGCTGTTAGGGGTAATTTATATTATGCATCACACAATCGCAAACACATCATTAGCTGTGTAAAACAAAGTAAAAATAATCAAGATAACATTAATTCATAACACATGATAGTCCCACAAGAACATTTTATTTGTTGTTTGAAATTATGGCACAAGATTTTCTATGTATCTCCAGAAGAGATTCTGTAACCGTCTGATAAATGTGGGACAAAGAAAACCCCAGCTAAAAATGAAGACAAAATTACAACAGTGAATTAAAACTTGTGTTAGATTTAAAAATAATAGTGCTTCAAATTTCTAGCTCAGAGAATTTTACCTCATTATAACTTAAGAGGTTATCTTTAACATTTAAACATTATACCGAGAATTTATTTGTTCAAAAGGACAAGTAATTGTTTGTTTAAAACTCCATTTACTAAGTGTATTGTACAAGATTTTACACCAAACTCTGCATATGCGGTATCTATAATATTGATTAACACAAAGACATTTCACTAAAATATCCAGCAAAGAAATTAATCCTAAGTAGCCTAGTCAACATCAGTAAAAGCTTGCTTTTTCAGCATTTTATGCAGTCTTAGACAACAGTTTTTAAAGTGCATTTGGTAAACATGTACATAATTTGTGTCAGTTAATCTTAACCACGTGTGTGTACAGTAAATTTCCACTCCAACATTTGGTAAAATTCCAGAGACTGAGAAATGGACAAACTCAAACACAAACAGCACTTTACTAAAGAAATTGAATCAATTCTTTTCTAAATTCTCTAACGATGTTTAAGGTATTTAAAATTAATTTTTTTTGGATGTTCAGTCATTGATATTACACAGACAAGATTTGGTACATTAGTCTATTTCTTAATTCAATGTCATGTCCTCTGAACATAACTTAACAATGTTAATAGCAAACAAACAGACACAACTTAACCCTGACTACAGATTTTGTATCTAGATTTTTTTTAAAAATGTTATGTTTTATTCAACAAAATTACTCGTCAGGCTGGTTATGAATAAGATAAACTAAGTATGAAAAATATCCTTTGATTGAAACCTGAAATGAAGAATTACTGTACCAAACCAACGAAATCTATTCACAAGCAGACGAAAAATTTCCACAGGTCAATTAACCTCAGTGCTCCAAATGTTATGAATTACAATTGCCATACTATAAATATGGTCCACAACTGGGTCACTGGTACATAGAGTTTACAGGTTTTTATACATAAAAAAGCAAATTTAATAAGGTTTTTTAAGCATCAGTAATACTAACAGGTGAAATTGGCCACATTTTACCAAAAAATGTTCAGTCAAACAAAAGCCAATGAGTTGATTTTTATAAAGCAAGTAGTTATCAATTAACCTCTCTTTTCATGTTATGATGCCCGCTCTCATATACTTTTGTTTGAATGTTAAAGGTGAATGAATAATCATAGGACAATAAAACTGCAGAAACTGTGACTGTATTCAGTCCTGATACTGAATTTCACAATAATACAAGTTAAATAGAAGGATACATGTTTAAGGACCAGAAAAGAATATGTCAAAATCATTTCAGTATATAAATATACAAGAAAATGTAAATTTAAGGTAAATGTGGATTTTTGCTTAAGCTAATTTTGCAGCTTGAATAATGAAACAAGATTTACATAGAATAAATGCATTATTTTAAAACTACTATAGAGTTACAATGTAAATTTATAATAACACATTCATACACCAGTATAATGTATACAATTTATAAATGATTCAAATCAGCAAAAGACAAATGTAGAATATGATCATGAGGAACAGATCCGAAAAAATAATTTGTTAGTCCTATGAATAAATGGATAAATAAGAAAATATTAAAGTAACATTTAAAGATGACACATTATGGCTTACTAGTATCTATATTGAGTAGTAACATCTGTTATAAAAAGAATGTGAAGTCATTACATCATGGGATAAATTATTATACAAAACTTCTATGTGCTCACTTCATTTCATACAGTAGTGGATATAATAATAATCATCCATACATAAAGAAATGGTTCAGTGATCACAAAACTATCTCTAAGAAATTTTACACACGGAAAGTAAAGTGCATCCTGGTTCACAATCTAATACTTGCATCCAATTTAGCAATTATAAAGTCACAATGAAATTGTAATCAACCGGATTCAATAACTGGTCTTGTGCTCACAGTCAAAAGTCCAGTGCAACTCTCCTAACTCACAAACCAACATGATGTCTTCAAACAGTTTGCTAACACCAATATATAATTATAGTCAGTTTATAAATTGAAAATCAGTAAAAGCAAGACAAAATCATGAAAACAGCAGAAAAAAAATGTCCAATATAACCTTAAATGAAAATCTAAGATAGGTCAAGCATTATTCCCAAATGACCCAATTGATCAAATAGCCATGCTTAACTATGAAATTGGCTCATTTCATTTTCAGATAATTCAACTGACCTAGGCTAGATGGAACTCATTCAAATGGCACCTCATTGTGGCTAATTAATTAAACCATTAATCAGCAAGATGAAGATGCAAGCATGCATTTCCAGGATAAGTAAACTAGAGGATACATCAAGAGCATACGCTCCATACTTGACCGATATCTGAAGAATCTCAATAGTCATCTGCATGAGACAGGTTGAAGTTCACATTGAGTATTATACAACTTTATTATAATCAGTTCATACACGAGTCAAGACTAAAGACACAAAGTTTTTTTTAACTACATACAGTCAATACATACGCAGGATTATTACCACATTGTGTGATGCAGAAGGAAAAATTCAGTTATTCATTTAAGTAATGATTTTATGCATACAACAATTGAATTTCATTTCCAGTAGTTCTAATTTACATGATCATTCAAATATTGTTGCCAAAGCATGCTTTTATTTTGACCTTACTTTAACCTATTTACGTATAACCAAATGACTGAATATTTAGCCGAGTAAATCAAAATTGCATCACCAATAACTACGTTAACGTCTCACGGAGGACACGCACTGATTATTATAGACACACGTTATGAAACTAGATTCATACTATCACACGTTTATTTGTTAAATCTTCTTGCATTATTTTTTCTGAACAAACTGAACAAATAAAGAATAAAAACACTTTTACCTTCCTCGAAATGATTTGTCTTATTGCGCTAACCGACATTTTGTAGTTAAGAATAAACAAATATATCTGAATATTCACAAAAGCTGTTATGTGTTCCGACTAAATCGGTACCATGCGTTAGGAACCAGTGTACTTTGTAAAGAGCAAGATAACTGGCCAAAGTAGAATGCTAATGTAAACGACGTTCTGATTGGCTGTTAAAGGGGAAGTGGAATTCAGCAGCCATTACTTTGCCCGGCACCACCTATTTTCAGACTTGGAGAAAACTAGTAAACAAAGTAGACAAACTCTCCCGATTTAATCAGCATTTTGTTGGTATTTGAAGTTCAGCTATCAAGGTAAGAATGGAAGATGTGTGTTTATTTGATCAACGTGTCTTTAATGTTGTAAACTTCTTTCGAAGTTATGACATTTTTTATAGTTTCAGTTGTGAAAAGTTAATTTTGTTTAGATATCAGTCATTAAATGGCAGCATGCGATTATCGCGTGTTAAATGTGTCCTAATACTGCTTTTTTCGGTGCCGTTTAACGTATGTTGTCACTGAGTTTTAGACACTAATGTAGCCAGCGTTCGTCTGACGAGAATCGCATGAAAATAACAGCATGAATGGATATAGCGTCCTTGACATTGGATGGCAGCTAGACCTGGAATGGCTATGAGTCAAGCATGAAATAGTGATGTGCTACGCTTGTCATCATTCAGGTAATGTTCTCATTTCTCTCAATTTCATAAGATATTTCTTGTAAGCTGCATTTCTTATGATAATGCGCTGCTATGTTGAATTAATTTTATTACAAGTTACCTTTATCTTCCATTCTGTTATATTTCATAGACTTTTGTGTCAACAATGACTTCTTGAAGCTTCAAATTTAAAAAATCGAATATGCATGTCTCTACTAATTCTTAGAATGCTTAATGGCATTGATAATGCTGTAGAATCTTTTAATTATTCACTAAGTCTAAGAATCTTATGTGGTTAATTCTAAACTTTTAGCGCTTACTAATTAATCCACCATTTCTGATTAAACATCAGTCTTATGTTACTTAGACAGCAGAGTTTAGGAATAATTTGTGTGGTTCTATTCTAAGTTTTACTTCTAAAAAATGTTCCCCAACTCATCAAGTGTTGATGCCATCTAAATGTATTTATTAATAAATGTTTTTGATAGCATTTAGGATTAGGAACATCATTACACTCTTAAGTTATAATTGATTAAGCTCTAATGAGTGTATTTACACACTAATTGTCACATGAGAAATATCAAGCATACTATTTTAGTGATAATACTTCATGATTATCTCATGTATTGTTTGTTTTTTGAAATGTTGATTAAATGTAGCTAATTTAAAGATATAATTTGATATTTCAGTCACTAATGAATGTACATGTATTGCATGAACTCTGCTACTATAAAAATCAATACATTAACTGTTTTGTGGGTTATTAATTATAATTGCCTTAACAATGAATACTGGTTTATTGTAGATTTAATAATTGTCAGCTTTCATCATATTTTCATCATTTAGGATAAAATACTTTTGTGATTTACATTACACTGCTAGTGCATTGACTTATCAACTTGCCATTTGTGGTCCACTGTGAATGTGGATTTCCATGATTTCCCCATTTTTTATGAGCTTGCCCCTTACCAATGAAATTGGAAGTTTTGTCTTGAAAATGATGTGAATTAAGAATGTTAGCAGTTAATTTATTTTAATGTACAAACTATGAAGGAATATATAAGGTCCATTTATTAAAGTTTGATATCAGTTTAATTTTTGTCTGTCTACATAAAACTTATAAAGCTTATTTGAAAAGATGCTGTTGTGTGTGAGTCCTCTATTATCACCTTTGCATAATTATTACAAGGTACCATTTTATGTTGATCAACAAGTTGTTGTCCTTTATGTAATGGGTTATTGACCTGTAGATGTTAATTTGTCTGGTTTGTTTGTCAGGCTAGATGATATTGTTTAGAGAGTTTGATCATAGAATGTGAAACCAAAATACTTGGCTGACATTTCTCCCTACTTTAACTGTCTCTATTTAGGGTTCTGACATCAAAAGTTGTTCTTTATTTGTTTTTGTTAGTCATTTTACTAATTAGATAATAAGATCATGCATTATTACAATACTTATTTGGTTTTCTGTTCATCTGGAGTGGATTTGATATTTTAATTTTGCTTCATTTGTGTTCTAAATATGTTTGAAACTTCTTTAGTACAAATCATGATTCCCCTATCTTGTATTGATAGACACAATATCTTGTTCTGAGGTGACTTGTAAATTTTGTGTATTTTAAAATCTGTGGGAAGACTTAGACACGCTTGTTTTCCTGGTGATTCTGAGTCTTCTAACTGTACCTCTGCTCTGTGGTGTAGGTTTATTCAGATCACATCCCAGACTGGCAGATATAAGTTTATAACAGTTCTCTATTCATATATGAATGTGTTGTAGACATCAAATTTTCAAATTTCTGTCTCATTGAATGTGTGACAAATGTATTTTTTGTATCATTAAAAAATAGTTGTTTTTGTATCTTGTGTCCAGAAGTGAATATATAATTCTTACGATGTCTGTTGGTTTCATTCTAGGGTTAACCTTGTTAGAAATATTGATAAGTCACTAATGGGTTCAATTGTATGTATCAAAGGTCACTGACTGATCAGTCTATTAGTTGGACATGTGATTAGAACCAACAAGCTATCTTGGCATGACTACAAGTGTTACATATGACAGCCATGCTACCAATGCATGAAAGTCATCATAATTTTTTTGTCAGTACAGTAAGGTTGTATCCAGCCTTTTTAATGGAGACTTAAATCCTTGTTGTGTTGTTATATATATTCCCTGATAAATGTGCATGGCATCATTTTACTTAGTATTATCAATATGCTGAATTGGTCTTAGAACAGCTTTTGGACATTCAGGATATGATTTGAGGAATAATTTAAGCTATGATGATTCACATTCATTTTCTTCTAATTGTGTGGGGCAGGCATTATTTGAGAGGTGTATTTATTTAAGACTATTTGTAATGCTATTTAGTTTTTATTTGGAGAGTGTTGTCTGTAAAATGATAATGTTTTACTTTGTCTGGGGAGATCTTTGATTCCAGGCTTAGATTGAAACAGTGGGAATGTTCAGGTTTGCTTACACATAATTTGATTAGAAGTCAGCATTTTAGGAATCCTTACCATGTCTGTTGCAATTAAGTGGTATTAAAAACATTTCAAGAATTTTATTCCCCTGTGAGTTTTAATTTCTAACTTGTTTTTGGAAATTGGCCAATGATAAGATTCGTTCTGATAATTCATTAAGTTGAATGAAATCTGTCAGTTTACTTGGCTTGAAGTTTTGCACATGTTTTGTTTTTTTAGATTGGTATATTTTAAACATAGGGCCAGAATTTCTGATGTTTCATTTCTAGAGTGGAGTGTAAGTTTTCCATTAATGATATTAAAATAAAATGCTTGTGATGAAACTTTGTCTACGTATAAAAAATAAAAAGTTTTTGTCTTTAATATATATTATATTTTCATTTTCGTATGAACTATATCTCAAAAAAAAAATTTAAAAACATACTTGAAAAAAAAAAATTCTCCTATGATTGAAATGTGTATTTCTTCAATTTGAAATTTGTAAAAAGAACTTGATTGTTAGATATGGATTGTGAATTATTATTTTTGACTCATGTTTAAAAGCTTACAGGGATATTAAACCAAACAAACAGATGTTTTGTATAGTATTTGCATATTTTATTTACTGCAATCTTCCATATGTAGTTTCATAAATATATGAGGTACATTCCTATATGTGTGGTTTCAACTGTTCATTTTTATGGTTATAAAATTGACAAAAAATCTTTTAGTTTCATTTTTCTGAAATTTTATCTTAATTTCTGCAGCTTATAGAAATCTGCCTAATGTACTACAGGATTATTATGGGAGTTAGATCACATGGTTGTCTCCCAATCACATTAAGTACAAAGTTGAATGAGATATTACTGTTTGATGTTGGTTTTTATAGAGATATAACATTAAATATAGTGTTGTTATCATTATATTTTACGAGTTTTATTGGTTATTAAAATTTATCTAATAGTGATACTGAGTCATGATATTTTCAGTCAAAATAACCTCTTGTCTATCAGCTGCCCTGAAAAAATGTGGTTGAGTAAAATATGACTATGTGCTACATGTTATAAATTAGGACCATAATGTAACAACGAAAATGAAATGATGTCTAAAGAGACCAAATGAGACATTATTCTTTATCCGGCTGCTCAGTTATGCTTTTTAGATTAAGAGTGTTGGTGAGTTATGCAAAACATGTAGAAGTACTCATTTCTGTCTGTTTTGTGAGCCAGATAAATGTTACTGCAGCAGGTCTTTTGACTTATTCATAAGAATCCTAGCTTTGTAAGTTCTACTTAATGAATTTGTGTGTCTGCTTATCTGTCTGTGTAATTGTTAACAAAAAAAAAATAAAATAAAAAAGTTACTTGTCCAACAGTTTTTGTCTGATTAAATGAAACCTGGTACAAATGCAGACTACAAAAAGATACATAATTCTGAGTATCAATTTTATTGAACTGTGTTTTTAGTGTTGCTGAGAAGAGTAATTATTGAAGACTAGATGCCTATGTTAAATTTTTAGACCAGACTTCCAGATTTATATTATATTATAAAACATCTAACCCACTTTCTTGTTTCATGTTTTTCCCCCACCCACCTGGTTTTATATTGTACTATTCCCTCACCCACTTGGTTTTATATTGTATTAGTCCCTCTCCCACTTGGTATTATACTGTATTATTTCCCCACCCACTTGGTTTTATATTGTATTATTTCCCCTCCCACTTGGTTTCATATTGTATTATTCCCCACCCACTTTTTGTCCTGGATTAGATCTAATGCAAGGTTGTGTGTTGTCTTGTTTACTCATACTTATACCTATCTATCCTGTTTTCCCTATGTACTTTGAGTGTTTTATCAATTAGATTGTCCATGATTGCCTTTATCTAATCTAACAATGTATTTATCTTTCTGCGATTTCACTGTGGGGTATAACTAGGTTTGTGTAGTGCAGCATCAAAATCATTGATAAAATGTATGTAAGTAAAGTTTCACAACTAGCATAATTATGTGACTGATTTCTTTTTTAAAAATCCTTTCATTGGTCTACATTTTTGGTCTGTTCTGTTGGGTGACTGATTTTATACTATAAAAGTATGAAACAGTCAATTTGTATGTGCCTTAGTTTAGAAGTTATATAATTATATCATCCATGTACTTGTTTAATCCATTCATACAATTTGTGGTGCGTATGAAATTGTATGGTTTAGTTTACCATAAAGCATTTTTTGTATCAGAATACTACTGGTATTGTAAGCCTCTTAAATGAAGTCTGCCAATTTGTTCAGTCTGTAAAATGAAGTCATTCTTTACTAGATCTAAGAAATCTTTTTTACCAAAGTCAACTTTATCAGATGTATCAGGTAACTAGACACCAGTACTAAACTCTTCCTGGTTGTAGAATACTTACTCTACCATTAATGATATATTAGATGCTACATGTAGCTATAATTTCATCATAATCTGGCCATTAAGAATGTTTAGTGCTGGTATTGGTGTGTGTTGTTATTTATCAATATCATAACATATGGTGGTAAGATGATTATAAGGTACAAGCATCTTATTATGCTGCCAAGTGAAGAAGCTTCCTTCCTTGAGCAGTAATAAGAAAATATTTCCATTCATGTACATGAAATAAGTGATTAACCGCTGCCTGCTGTCAAGGGAAAGTAACATTGCATCAGATGAGCACATAAGCACCATTTTCTTTTTCTCCCAGGGGTCTAATGTCACACCAACAGCCAGGGTTATTTTGGTAAATTTTCTGGTTTTAACAGTGGAGGAAGAAATTAGTGTGAAATTTGATCTCAGGTGAGATTTAAATTCACAGTTGTGAAGGGCTAATGATAACTATTCAGAGACCATATCCACTGACCATGGAAGCTCCTCACCATTTTCACATTAATCATGTAGTGAAATATTAGAATTCAGACAACCAGTTACAAAAGCTTATGTTGTTCACTAATATTCCAAGTTTGCCAGCTGGGGCCAGTCTTTGCCAAAACCAAAATATGTTTTCCTGTTAATTTTCCAATTTCTTTATCAGGCACTTTTATATTTTACTAGCTGACTGTGTACATTTTACTAGACTGTCAGGCTGTCAGACACGGTCAACAAGCACATATAGCAAATAAGAATTACATGTTAATGTCCCCCCCCTCTCAAAGTCTGTACACTCTCTTATCAAAATTCAGTTATGTTGCGTCTGTAAATTGATCCATCTTTCCGATCCAGAATGATTAACTCATGATTCAAATTTATTTGATGGTGAGTTGTAAGCTACAAGCATTACAAATTTATGTCAGTTGATATTAGGGGCTGCCACCGTGGTCCAATGGTTAGTGCGCTGGTCTTGTAAACCGGAGAAACAGGCTCGAATCCCAGGCGCGACAGGTCATTCTCTTCTATGAGGCTATAGAAGAAAATTCTATAGATTTTCATCCTTGCATTCATCAAAGTAAATACGTTGTTGTTCAAAACATGTTAATGTTACTTTATTAGTGTTGGATGAAAAGTTACTGTGACTTTGTTTGGAACCATACCACATATTCCCTAATAAACACACTCTTAATGTTACTGATCACTTGTTTTTGGTTATCAAGTACTGGGTAATTGTTTTTGGTTAAACTTGAAAGATTATTTAAGAGTTTCTTGTGAGTCAACATTTTTCATTTCCTCAAAAAGGATTGAGACATTAATGTTTGGGGTGTGTTTATTAGGAGAAGTTCAATAATTTTTCTTCACATCTATGACTTAAGACTGTGGTGATTCATACTTTAATACACACTGGATGTATTTGTTGCATTTATGCTGCAGAAAATCCAGGAAATCTTAGAATTCTGATATTTCAGCATTCTCTTAAATGCAAAATTTTTGACTGTGCTATTTTCCTAATTTTATCATATTGCTGAAAAGATTTGCAGTCATAGGTTTGCTATAAATCCAACATCAGTAAACTTTAAACAGAAAATTCCTATCAAGAATGTTTAATAAGTAATTGTTTTATAAAAATAACCTAGCTAAACCAAGTGTACATTAAGAACTTATTACTGGTTTACCTGTATGAGGCACCAATGTATTTTTGCTTCTTAAGTTTGATTAAAAGTCTGCTCTAAGGAAGAAGGAAATTAAATCAATTAACTTAATTGTTGGAGCTTGCCATAAAATTGTTTGGTTTCTTCTGAATGGCTCCATTGGGGGATTACTTTAATATTGTTAACTCGCTTTCCTTTGTTCTTCATATTGCTTCATAGGTAAACATTAAACTTATTTCCTGACTAAATTTGTGTAGATTTATTATTCAATCATTATTCTGGCTGGCATTTACCAAATGCTCCCTAATAAATGCCCCTAGGGGAATTAACATATAGTAATTAATATAGAACATGTTTTCAATGAGTTAGTCTTAGAACAACTTTTGGCATTGTCAAATTCAACTTTAAAGATTACTGAAGTATTTATTGGGAAGGCAAACTATTTTGTTGTTCTTGATGCGGGGCATTGATTTGGGGATAGGCGCTTATTAGGGTGTATTTGTTATTTTCTACTTTCCCAATTACTTTGACCAGTCATATCCTTCATAAATTATGGTAAGAGAAGGGAGAACTATATGTATCCATCTACTGATTACAGAAAGTGATGCTGTCAGCTACTTCCAAGTTATTTTGTCTGAGGCAATTACCAGCTAGACATGAATTGTATTGTGAAATATACATGAATGTGGGTAATTGGCATTGTCTTTACCATCTGTTAGCACTAAGCTTGCTTTAGTCTTAGTTTTGCTTCTAAATGTATTAAGATACAAATTTAAAATGGGGTGTTGGTTCAGAATTTATAAGGTATTATCTTAATTCAGTTTAAAACATACCTATCCCAATAACATAGTTTCAGTTAATTAGCGTTTAATGCAGAACTGTTTCATTCAGTTTGGATACAATAAACCTAGATGTATGCCGATTTCAAAGATACCCTCCCCACCCACCACACTGGCACCTCCAGAAAACTCATATTTGCTTACCTAGCCAAAATTACTTTATGTTTATATTATCTATGATATGGCATAACTTTAACCTAGATTTCACTCAGCATGGTGTTAGAACTTATTTATGACAAGGAAACACTGATAAAGTTGGGTATTAGAGATCTGAAAACTGGAGAAAATACACCCAGATATTTTGCTCTAATACTATAGCATTCCTGGTATAAAGATGTCTATTCCTGTACCTCTCTAGTGGAATGTTTGCAGATATTTTCTACTCTAGGCTATAAATATCACAAAAATTTTCCCTGATAGCATTTAGATTGAGAAGTCTGATATTTACCTTTTACCAGCAATAGTTATCTGCATGATGTTGTTACTAACCTGTACTGTAAAATATTAACAATGTGCATGCATGTTTCCTCCGCTTGTATTTGTGCTGGTCAGTTGCTTTACATTGCATTTAAAAGGATTCAATGTCAGATTTTTTTCACTGGAGTTTTACTTGAACCAACAGCTAGGGTGATTTGGCGACTTTCTAGCTTTAATGGTAGAGAAAACCGCAGGTGTGCTCTTCAATTGATAGAACCACCAAACTTCTGTTAGCTAGTTGGACCGCTTCCTCAAATATTAAATTTTGTCCCTCATAGGATTCGAACTCATAGCAGTGAGAGGAAAGTGCTTACTAGAGACCATAACCACTCAGCCATGGACCCCCCCAATGTTAGATTGTAATAAGAACATTATTTGAATATTCACAAAAAAGATGCTTACACGGTTTGTTGTGTTTATAGATACTTCTAGAATACAAATCTATTAAATTTTTCCTCTGTATTTTAACATACTCTTTTGTATATTGTTCTGTACTAGGAAATTTGTGTCCTGTGATCACAATGTGATAGATTCTGGTTTAATGTCCTTAGTGTTCACCATGTGATAGATTCTGGTTTAATGTCCTTAGTGTTCACCATGTGATAAATTCTGGTTTAATGTCCTTAGTGTTCACCATGTGATAGATTCTGGTTTAATGTCCTTAGTGTTCACCATGTGATAAATTCTGGTTTAATGTCCTTAGTGTTCACCATGTGATAAATTCTGGTTTAATGTCCTTAGTGTTCACCATGTGATAGATTCTGGTTTAATTTCCTTAGTGTTCACCATGTGATAGATTCTAATTTAATGTCCTTAGTGTTCACCATGTGATAAATTCTGGTTTAATGTCCTTAGTGTTCACCATGTGATAGATTCTAATTTAATGTCCTTTGTGTTCACCATGTGATAAATTCTGGTTTAATGTCCTTAGTGTTCACCATGTGATAGATTCTGGTTTAATGTCCCCAGTGTTCACCATGTGATAGATTCTGGTTTAATGTCCCCAGTGTTCACCATGTGATAAATTCTGGTTTAATTTCCTTAGTGTTCACCATGTGATAGATTCTGGTTTAATTTCCTTAGTGTTCACCATGTGATAGATTCTGGTTTAATTTCCTTAGTGTTCACCATGTGATAAATTCTGGTTTAATGTCCTTAGTGTTCACCATGTGATAGATTCTGGTTTAATTTCCTTAGTGTTCACCATGTGATAGATTCTGGTTTAATTTCCTTAGTGTTCACCATGTGATAAATTCTGGTTTTGTATCCACTGTGATCACCATGTGAGAGATGCATTGAAATGGCAAAAAAATAGACATATAAATTTGGTGTCCATGACAAAAGTCTGAAATATTTTTTGAGAGTGTTTTCAATATTTTGTTTGATTTGGCTGTTTGATATCCTTGTAGTCAATGAGTTTGTTGAAATAAGAGCTTAATTGTAAAAAGGTCAGAAAAACTCAAGCTTTTATGCACATTACACCTTTTTCTTAGTGGTTTAGTTAAATCCATGATATGAAATGTATGCTTGTAGACTTATGTCCACATTGACACATATGTAGCAGATGTATGAGAGGTGGCCATCAGCCATAGTTTGTCAGTTGTTAAGGTCTATTTAAAACATGATTGCTAGGCATAATACGGGCTGGAACAGTTGGATTGTATCAGTATTTCTTGGATGACTTGACCCTTATTCTGGAATTGTCTGACTCATCTTTCACATTACTAGTATTTTAGGGTTTGTTTAGCTAGAGGCTGTGTGCTATCATTTCTCATTTCAACTTCAGACTAAAATTAATTTTCACTTTTCCTTGAACTGTTCCAGGGGGTAGGATGAATAATTATAAATACTGCTATCCAGTAATTTTCGCAGGCACCAAGTTTTGAATCAGTTCAAAACAGACATATCACATACAACTGCAAAATATATCCAGTTTACAACAACACTTGAGCTATAAAGAATTTGGACAAGTTCCTGAATTTTCTACTAAACACTCTGGAATGTTGAACAATAAGCCAGTAATGTTTCTCAAATAGAGTGCATATGTAAATCTGTGGTCTATGGATAAGGATCATTAACTGCACCTTACTTTATTAGTAACACTGAAAATTTGTGAATGAATAGTTCTACATGTTAATCTGAGGATTGATAAACTAGACAGTTTGTTTAGTGCATTCTTAGGAGTATTTACTACAAAATAGTGGAATTAATCTTATTTATATTCTGGTACTGATAAGCATTAGGCTGGTGAGTGAAAAGCCAGTTGGTTGTATAATGTGCTGGAAATCTTACTAGTTGATTTGTTTAATTAGAAGTAAGATAATTGATTTTGGATATACATATTGGAATTACTCTATCACAAATAAGTGTGATTCCTATTACTGGATTATAATAACTCTGAATTATTTAATAAAAGGTGATTTCTTCCTGAAATCTTTGATTTGAGGTTGATTGATAAATGCAAAGTTAATGATATTGGCAGGGTTTTATAAATATATAGCATTTTTACAAATATTCTCAAAACTTTTCCAATATGATTTATTTTGTCATGATAAATTTATATCACAGCATTAATTTCAGTTTAGCCCTAGTTATAGGGCGGAAATGTGATGTTGTATTATGTTTGATTTCAATTTTTCTAAATTATCATAATGATAAAATATCAAAAAAATTAACATTAGGTCACACCAAAAACTGGTAGTGCTTTGGGTTCTACAATTGACCCTATTTTTGGGCTCCCTGATTGACCCTATTTTTTGGTGGCTGAGACTTAAATTTCTGACAGCAAAATCCGAATAACTTCAATTTTGCATAAATTGTACCTTGTAGTCTGACAAAGGTTTTTAGAAAGAACATCAGAAATGAACAGTTTTCATTTGTTTAATTATTACGTCTGTCTGGAGATGGATCTCTTTAAAGTATAACTGAACCATTTTTTTAAAGTACCTCAACAAATGTAAATTTTCTGAAGTGGTTAATATCCATAAACACTCAAAGTTCTGAATGAATAAATCATAAATGTTGGAACCTGTTCTGTTGATGTTCTTTCATTTTTTTATTGCCTTACCGTTAAATGATAATATGAGAAATGTTCCAAGTCACTTTAAGTTGTAAGATTTATTTTAGAGATAGCACAAGACTTAAAGTGTATTAATGGTATGTACTGTATCCAGAGTTTAGTTTAAATGGAGTATCATCATTAATGGCATTTCTTTTAAAAACAACCAACTTACCTGAATGACAAATTTCTTAATTCTTTACCTCAAAAAATTAATGTTTGCAAAACATATCAGATGATCAGTTACATTGGAGATCTATAGAAGTTTGGACATTCTGAAATAATCCAGTTAAATTTCTCTTTATGTTTCAAATACTCCGAAATGACTATATCAAGGGGGCAATTATTTCAGGTCTGTTTCAATGCCCATGTTGATCAATATGTTCAATGCTTGTATCTGTTTGGTGAGGATCCCTTAGCTCAGTGAGTCATTGATGTTTTTCTCTTGAACTTGAATTAATAGTACATTAAAAGTCTGCTCTAAAGGTAGACAACTCTGGATTGATGTCAAAAAACGATGGAAGTAAAATTTACTTTAGGAATTGTCTATCTAAGGGTATTCTTATTCATTGGTGTTTCCCTGGTTGTTTATGGACATAAAAAAGTACAGTGTAAAGTTTTCAAGGGTAGTTGCTTTTCATGTCTGTAGAATAAATTCAATGGTTAAGATGTTGAGTTGTTACTGAATAGATACTTTTAAAGTACAAGTTGAGTTGTTGAATTTATTATATGTTTCAAGTTGCTTATGTGTGCATGAGTTCACTATTTGACGTTGATACTATTTCACACAGTACAAATTACTTACCTGGTGAATCATGTAGAAGTTGATTTTACAAGTGCTATGATATTTCTTGGCACTTATCTGTACTATCAGGTGTTATCTGAAGATACCCTGTTAGTTGAGTTATATTGTACAGACTTTGCTTTGTAATTCAGAGCACCTTGTACCAATTAATATTATGTTGTATTCATTGCTGCCAATCCAATATTACGTCATTGTTTCATATTTATCTTTTTTCTTTCACAGGTAAAACCATAAATATGAGTTGGCAAGTGTATGTAACTGAACAGTTGATGATGCCCGGAGATATGGTCAGTGCCGGAATCTACGGGCTGGATGGCGGGGAATGGGCAGCTGAAGGATGTCTACGCCCTGCAGCAAATGAAATCACTAGGTTAATCAATATAATTCAGGGAAAGGAGGTAGACTTTAATGGAATTAAAATTGGTGGGATTAGTTTTCTTTATGTTTCTCATGATCCAGTCGAGGGCATGATCATTCTAAATAGAATCAAAGCCCCATCTGATAAGGAAAAGTTTGTCATTTGCGGATATCTTGCCAAAATGTGCTTCGTGTACGGAGTTGTGTCTGGAAACTACCGAATGGGCAACTGCAGCAAAGTTTCATGTCGGCTACGTGACTATCTCAAACAAGTTGGATACTAGCATATTGTCAGTCAGTAAATGATTTGTATCAAAATTAGGTGCTACTAAGATTTGGTCTCATTAAAGTTCAGCTCGACTATAGATACTTTTGCCATCATTTATTTATGTGGGTAAAAAAAATTTAGACAAAAAACTTTCCAAATATTTGTTGGTTTAAACTTTACAAAGTGTGCAATATTTGTTATCAAGATGTCCACAATGACTGATGTTTTTACATAATTATATTTATTGGTGATACTTTTATTTTAAACCTTCACATGTTTATCTATTAAGGGTGTTACATATCATAATTTGGATAATGGCCAGGACAAGAAATGCAATTAGCCATTATTTTATACAAAGGGAAGCAACTGTTGACTGCTGTACTGTTTGTGCTTTCTTGAGTTGTGGTTTTTAGATTTTATGAAATTCTGTTCATGGTTGTGAAATGGATTTTACATAGAATAACTTTACACAACCATGAAAATATTATGGAATAGATCGTTATAATTGTTTTGCCCTGCTTTGATGTATGCTGTGTAAAATGCTTTTTATTGTTCATTTGAGACTTATACAAATATGATGTTAAAATCTTGTTCGTTAAAAAATAATTTCACTTACAAAAAATAACAACGCAATATTGTGATCGAGCAAAATAATGATTAAATCTGTTATAAATCTGATACTTGACCCTTAAAAAGAAGAAACGTGGTCTTCGTTCACATATTGGGGCCAAGGTTCAACTCTGTTTATGCTGTGAACGGTTTTGTTGCATTTTTAATGTACTGCCAAAAAATCAAGTTCTCAAAATAGATGCTTTTTTATATGTTTTTGACTTGTATGCTATAATATGGCAGTACAAATTCTTTTGTGTCTTAATGTGAACGAGGTTCTGCAGAGATTTTTTTTGAATAGATGGTAAAAAATTTATAATACTTGGCTATGTAGCTTCATTGTTGTGAATACTTTTTGGTCAATTTACTGGCAAAAACAAAATTCATATTTTTGTTCAACTTTTTTTTCATTTTTTAAGGCTTATTTTATTCTTGCAGCAAAAGATTGTCATAAAATGTGGTTATTTTTTGTGTCAGAATGTAGTTTTTGTAGATATCATCTTTATTGTGCCAAAGTATGACGTGCAAATTCATCTTGAACTTTGTCATTTATTACTATTCCATAGTAATTGCTAATAAAAAGAATAAAACAGCTCCTGTTATTTATTATTTTTTAGTTTCTCATTTGCTTAAAATGAGCTACATTATGCAATTTTAACAAAAAATATGAAATTTTGATATTTTGAGTTTTTAGTGCTGTGGTAAATAACAGACAATCCTTGTAGTAGAATACTAATATTGTATTTCATCTACCAGTATTCTTAACCTTGATTTTTGAGATATAGAACAAAAATGTACTGAAATCTCAGCATTCATCTCTCACCTCTAAAAATTTCAACTCTGAGTTTGAGAGTGAAAATTTTAGGTTGAACAGTGATTAACTCTACTAAATGTTACATCTTGGTCCATCTCCTGCATGTTTTATTATAAATCTACTGTGAGTGTAACAAAATGTTACACTTAGCGCTCAAAATCCATATTTACTCTAAGATCTCAGATTAACCCTCAAATCTTATGGAAAATGAATCATAAAGAATATTTAGCATCCAGTCAGAATCATAATTACACATCCATTTTAATAATATCTTCCTCTCATATCGGAGGTGTACGACTAGATTTTGAATGTGGAAATTTGAGTATTGGTTAACATTTTAGACCATTATGACTTAATTGCTCATGTATAAATGATATTTGATTTTTTTATCAATAGGTAAAAATTGCAAGATGCAGCTCAAATTGCACATTTTGATGTTTTTGTTGTATTGATGGTGCACATTTTTTATCATGGGTAATAATGATGTCAAAGCCATAGAATCTATAGGGGCCACTGCCCCTTAGAGCCCTTTATCTGTTATCTGTTCTGTATTCATTGTTGTAGAATCATAGTAAATCTAGGAACACACCTTCTGTCCTGTAACTGTGACCATTTAATTAGCCATACTTAATTGTCTCCAATAAACAAATTCGTTCAGTTTGTTTTTTTACCTTATTTAAGTTATAATAGTTCCTTAAATCAGAAGGAGAATAGGATTATCCCCTACTGTAATTGTGTTTTCTTTAATATAAATTATTAATGTAAGAATATTCTTTACAAATAAATGCTCTGATGTCACATGACTGATGTCACATGATTGTCTGGTGTCACATGACTGTGTGATGCTGTATGACTGTCTAATGTCACATTCATGTTACTCTTTAGTATTAGGTTATGAAGCCAAGCTGCATTCTAGAAATTAATCTAGATTTGAGTATGAAATGTTTATCTTTTTTGATTGGTTGAAATGTCATTTAATTTTAAATAACTGTATGTGAATGTGTCATTAGAATAGGGGATACTTTTAAAATATATACCAGTAATCCTGTAGGTCAGTGAAATATTTTTGTTATAGCTGAAAGTCGACAAACTCATTTCCATGATGAATTCACCAGACAGAAAATTTCATCATCTGGATCAAAATTCCAAATTAGGTAATTTCTGCATTGTGTATCAATATCCATCTGCTGACTCTTCACTAACTATACTATGCTCAATTGACTGTATTAACAAGTTATGTAGTCCTAGGGGACTGCTCTAGAGGTGAATGGTGTCCTCAGGTAAACGAAGAAACAGACCAAAAACACAGTTACAAACAGTTATAACAGAGTAAGAATTTGTAAGTCTGCAAACTGAGGAGTTTGTTAGTCACAAGTTTGTCCTTAATGTTATGTATTTACCTGTATACTGTGTTTCTGGTCTGTTTATCAATTTTAAAATATGCTGTGGATGTAGCATGGTGCTAGGGATTGAACTCTGCTCATTTGCTTACTAATATTCTTCTGTGTACTTAGAAATCTACCTGCTAACATGATACTGTATGGTAATAGGTCATATTGACAATATACACAAACTTGCTTATTTATAAGTTACTATATGTATGTTGATTTGTCTTTTATGTTGTTGAACGTGTCATAAGTAAGTGTCCCAGCTGGGGGTAAATAGGGCTCCCTGTCCAGCCCGTGATCTCTTATTGATAACTATGATCTAGGGTGGGAAAGCTGGTCTGCTGGTAACAAAAAGTCCCGTCTGTGAATGGACTCCATGCACTATTTTCCTGGTCAGAAGATATGAACTTTAACAGCTCTACAATAAATGGTACACCTTATTCTATGGGTTCACTGAGCCATCTTACAAGCAATGAAAATTTGCCTTGAGAAAAAATACCCAGTTTGAGAACTTTGAAACAGGGCCTGATCCAAAGGTCATAGGTTCAAATTCCCTCAGGCATAACTTGACTTTAATTGAACTGTTGCAAAGTATTTTGAAAGTTTTCAGTTCTAAGTATTACCAAACCCTTTGCCTCATAATACCACATTTCCATGCATCTGAAGCAGATGACTTTCGAAACATTTTGGCAAAAGAAGCCATTGCTTGTAATGAGTAATGGTTTCTTTTGCCACAATGTTTTCCACTATGTCAGAGAGAAATAACCAAATTTTCTTAAATTGATGTTTTGTATATTTGATTTGAATTTGGAAGAGTCCAAAATATGCTTATAAGGCAAAGAGTTAAATTGTAATTTAAAATTTCCTGGGTTTTAACTACCTAGGCTATTACAAAAAAATATTGGTTTCTTTCTGTACTTAAGAAAACTTTATTTTTCATGTTGCTAATTGAAACAAATTATCATACAATTGTTACCAAATTTATTAACATGATCAATCTGTTTTCATCATCTTGTTAAAGCAGGACTGAAAAAAAATGTTTTCATGCCTTGAATGATTTATCCAACCACTGAGCATATCATTTCTGTGTCAATATCTAGTGTATATCAGCATCATAATGTGGTATGGCTCTATCTACATGATATCAATATGTTCACCTTCGAGATTGCTTTTCTTTCTCTGTTGTAAAGTATTGTTAGGTTTTCGTCCCTCATTTAAAACGATAGAAAATAATTCATAAATCCGGTAAAATGCTTGGTGCTCTTGGATGTTTTTGAACAACAGCCAATCAAGGTGAAAAATATAGTCAATATGTACTAAGGCTTTTTTGATCTATACTATTGGTACTGATTTTGTTTATGCAGTGTGGTTTTGAAATTCCCTTTAGACCTTTAAATTCTGTTGCTCTGATAAAAGCCTATCCTGCTAGGGTTACTTTTTATCTGGGAAGAATTCACTGTTGGAATGTTGTTGGATATTATAAAAAAATATATATAAAAAACATTCCTTGTGTCCCTGCATTCGAGCTAAACTATATTTTTAGTATATTTTCTTTCAGTGCCCACCACCCCTCATCCAGTTTAACATTGAAGAATTGTCAGAAATTAAGATGTTTCTTTAAAAAACCTACTTGATTGCTTTTAACAATTTAATTCTACATTAATGTTGGCCTTATTTGGATGAACTGTCATTGTACAAATACTGCTGTAACCTCTGTACTGTATGATAATTACTATCTTAGATAAATTGTTGATCATATTGGGAGAATACACAGATAAGCGTGATATATACATATGTTGCAAACCCAATGATAAATTTTATACTTATTCATTCCGTGAATTAATACAGAAAGCTACATTGTATGTTTCACTGGATATAGTACTTGTCAATCAGATTGTAGGTTTTTCTTTTATTTTCATTGAAAAATATAGCAGTTCATTATTATGTGAGATTAAATTACTGATAAGCCTTAAT
This sequence comes from Lutraria rhynchaena, assembly GCA_008271625.1. Lineage (NCBI taxonomy): Eukaryota > Metazoa > Mollusca > Bivalvia > Venerida > Mactridae > Lutraria > Lutraria rhynchaena. The sequence goes on along the minus strand of VIBL01000056.1, from coordinate 1,326,432 downwards.
GGCTTTGATTGAAATGGTTCTGAGATAATCTAACTGGTAGTTCCAATGTGTAAAAAATTTTACAGATAGAACAAGTTTACTCAGACTTGTGTACAATGGTTTTGTGTACATTTCTTTTTCTGTCATGAAATACCCTATCAAAAATCTGTAGACTTTACGTTTTATAATTTCTGCCATGGAAGTGTGTGTAACCATTCTAAGCTCCTGGATTTTTTCTGTCGCTAGAATGTATCATTTATCTATTTGCATGAATATATAATGAATTATAGCACTTTTTACTTATTTGCTTTGTTTTTTTTTTGTATGATGTTTGTTTCAATGAATATTTTCAACATTGGAGGCATATTTGATAAGTTCATATTTTTCTATTGTGTTAAATTTTTTTGCATTAACATTTGTTTTCCGTTTTTAAGTGTTTTAAAGTAAATAGCCAAACTTTCATTCCTTTTATTGTTCGATTGAATTATTGAATCTTTACCTTAGTTAGAATCAGTTGTTTTATATCATTAGTAATTATTGGTAAATATGTTCACCATTAATTTGTTTGTGTTAACAATTGACTTGGAAATAACTCTATTCAAAATATTTTACAGGTTACAAAGATGAGTTGGGACGCACATGTCAAAAGCCTTATGGGAGGCCCTGGAATGAAGTACGCTGGTCTATACGGGATGGACGGGAATCCCTGGGCTAAGTCTGCCGACTTCAATCCATCGCAAGTGGAAGTAGCTAGACTTATAAAGCTAGTTCAAGGCAAAGACATTGGTGGGGAAAGCATTACTGTGTGTGGAACAAAATACATGTTCCGTAGTCCAGCTGAAGATGGGCTCTTAACTGTTTTATCTTTAGGTGGTGAGGAAAAGTATGTATGTAATGTGTGCCAGACAACACGTGGAGTGATACTTGGCGTGGCATTAGCATCAACTGCCGGGGCTTCCAGAGATTACTTAGATAAATACAAGAGTTATTTGAAAGGAATCGGTTACTAGATTGATATTTGAATGTTTGCTGCACCTTGTGAAAAAATGTTAACTCGAGGATTTTATTCCATATTTTAGCAGTATTTAACATCAGACATTCATCACCATAACGGGCTGTTCAGCATGGTTCATTGACAATCTTGCCATGGTCTTCAATATTTTTGTTATTGGTTTAATAAGAATTTTAATTTTCTTGCTTTTTAAGCATATTTGAATTTCTTTATCACAATGTTTTCAATAAAATAACAAATATATATGATCTTAAGAAAAAAGTTATTTTCAATTAATGGTATACTTTTATGCCAAGCAAAGCTATCTTACTGCATTATGCATTTTATTGGTACATTATATACTTACTAATTGGACTTGGATTGGATTATATATATATGCATAAATTATGTGTGATCCAATTTGTTATGATTTGTTCTTGTATACTTGAATTTTGGTTCCTATATTGTTTGCTGTCCTTACCAATTTTACAATACAATGTTTACTGACTGAAAAATCCTATGTCAAGTGACCTTTTAATTGACACAAAGTTGTTTTTCATAATGTGAATCTAAGATACATCAGTATTATTTTTCCAAGTGTTTATCTTTACATTAAGTTTTCAGAACATAGAATTTCACCATTTTTGCTGAGGAGTTCACCCAGGATTTGGCACACTAACATATAACTATGGTTTCCTTTTTCATTAGTTTTATCAAATTCGCATCATTGTCTCTTATTTTGGTATCCATCAAGTTAGTCCCCAACACCTTATGTTCCTACAGGTTACTGCAGTCAATGAAATTCTGTCTAATTACATTTCTGGTATGTAAAATGGTGTATATTACAGTGAATGGTTGTGTATATTAATTATGTTTATATGTATATTAAATTTGAAATCCATGTAACTTCATATCCTTCCTTGTTAAAGCTGATTAATCATCTGGTCAAGGTTCATAACCTTTTCAAACTAGCAATATTACTTATGTTATTTGTAACATTTTAAGACGAGCAATATTATTTATGTTGTGTTCTTAACCTTTTAGAACTAGCCATATTACTTATATGTTGTTTATAACCTTTTAAGACCTGCAATTATACTTTATGGCGTTCAAAATGTTTTATAAGACCAGCAATTATACCTTTATGGTGTTCATAATCTTTTGAAACTAGCAATATTGCAGTACTTGTATGCAGTTCATAACCTTTGAGTTTTTGTTTAATTCTTGTTGATTTTAGTAATGTCATAAAGTACATGACCTGTTTTTATGTAGTTGAAGTTCTGTGTTAATGACTAAAAGCAATAAACGTTACATTATAGACTGACTTGTTGTTTTACATAAAAAAGTCCATGATTGTGAATTATGATGTTTATCTGACTAAGAGTGCTCATGTTGAGGGTGATGAGTTTTAAAATTGATCTCTAATCTCAGCAGAAGTCCTGGATTTAGAACAATATAATGAAACTAGGTCAGAGCATTTATCTCAATAAAACTCAAAATTTCCATCTGTGTCAAATCTAGGTTAAAATTGTTCCGTCTCAAGTATTAAGGTAAGAGTTGATAGACCATCATGACCCGCATATTGCATTAACTTTTTCTAAGAATAGAAAATTGATCTTTCTATATATCTACTGAAGCTTAGCCATTATATTTTACTGAACGTGTTTTAGAACTTAGTTTTGAGTAACAGACTTGAAACTGATTCCAAATTTATATAGTTGGACTTGAAACAAATATGCAGCAATATTGTACACCAGATATCTCCCAATAAACAGCCCAGGGTGTGCTACATTCTGCAGATTTTTTTCAATGTGTCAAGTTTTTGCTAGGAGGATCTTATGATATCTTATAAAAAATCAAAGGACTATTAGAATATTTTAGGTGAATCACAACTTTTTTTCTCCAAAGCATTTATTAGGGACTGAGTGGGAAGATTTCTACAATTTCCTTATGCTTTGATCTCATAGATCTACTTTAATACCCTGTCAAAGTAGTACAAAATGATTCACAAAACTTCCGAAAAAAATTCCTGCTCATTTCATTGCATACAGCACTTTGCAAAAATGCTTCAGTCATTGGTGATAGTTCAGGGAATCTATGAATTGCATAGATTATTCTATTGTAGTTTCAGGTAATTCAGTGAAAGTATACTGCCTTGAGTTTATTATTTAGTACTGTACACTCTTTCCATGCCCCCAGGTGAGATAGATAATAAAATTACTCTTTAAATACTTTTGACTTGGCTTGTAAGCAGATTTTGGTGATCCTGAACTGTATTTATTATCACTGATTTAGACATGATTTATACCGATTATGCCCACTTAATGGCTGTATCGTTCATGTTTAAGATTGAACCAAGTATAAAGCAACTCTTATCGTCACTGTACAACTTGTGACGCAAATATTATTATGCATCACTGACACTAAATAACCTGAGTGCTGATTATAGCACATACAAGGATTCCTAGAAAAAAATCCCTTCTTCCCTCAAAATACTACCTCCCCCTAAACCCGCAAACTCAAAACCCACCCAACATATTGAGTGCATAAAGTTAAATATACAATACTGGAAACTGTAAAAGATTACTTTTTTTGGTTTTGTTGATCTCTGTAAGGCCTAAAAAAAGGTTTGTTTCCGGTCACATGCCCCCAAAAAATATGGGTTGGTGGGTAGGGATTTTCTTTTTTTACATATATTGGCAAAACTTTAGGGGCATATGTGTGCCATAATATTAATGAGTTGTGAAAATTGCAACATAGTATTATGATTCAGACACTGTAAAAACTTCAGCAGGTAAATATTGGGTCGGTCAGGTTACCAGAAACAAACCTTTTTCTAGGCCACAAGTCTTGATTGTCACACAGAATCTACATGGGAGGTAACTCTTGTTGTCTTCTTGCATTGTGTAAAAACAGTTGATCAAGAGTAGTGCTATGGCTGCAGTAATTTATGTGCATTATCAGACTGTTCTTCAAAGTATGAATTACATTAAAATTGTATCAAAGATTGGGGGAAATAAAACACTCATTAGACACATATACAGTAACATGTGCATTAGGCCTAAAATAGTCATGTTTAAGGTTACCTGACCATGCCTACAATTTTGTGCTGACCCCAAAGCTTCTTACAGCAAAATCTAAATGACAAAAATATTTGGGAAGTATGAGAGAGATATGTTAGGAAGAAAAAAGTAAAGTTTTGTGACTACCCGTCCTGTTTTTTTGGCCAAGTAACAGTTAACATGACTCTTTCTAGTCTTAACAACATGGTTGATCAAAATCATACAACATTCCACCAGACAGTTTCAAGCTTTTTGGTGAGCCTGTGTTCTTTTAGAAACAAGCAGATTCATGCTATGAAATGAAGTGGTAACATGTTGTTAATGCAAACCAGGTTTATTTTGTTTATACCTGACGGAATGCTGCATAATGCAGAGTCAAAACTGGTAAAACAGCTTTTATTTTTATTTATTTACTTTCTCTATTGTGTGTGTCTGCCATGTTATACTTTCAGGTGTCTAGAAAGGCTGTGTCTGGTTAGAAATTTTCCTGTAAACTAATGTTATGATGAGGCTTATAACAGACAGTGTTGTAACACGTGACTTGGATCATGTGTAATTATATTAGATTGTGGTCTAAAGCATTGGTTGAGCTTAGGTATAAACTTGTGTTTTCCATTTTTCAGATGACTTCGACTTGGCAAGATCATGTACAAAGTATGATGGCTGGTGGAGCTGAGTTTGCTGCTGTTGGTGGTCAAGATGGAGCTGTTTGGGCAAAGAATGATTCTTTCAACATAACATCTGAAGAATTGAGAATTCTCTGTAATGTTGTGCGTGGGGGTCTAATGCAAGACAGTGATGTGGTGTCAATTGGCGGTATTCCATTAATGAAACTGCGCTACGTTATCGAGGAAACATTCTGTATTTTTGTGACAAAGCAGAGTAGCGGACAATTTAAAATGCTGTGTGCAGTTTACCTGACATCAAAGGCTGTTATTGTTGTCCTTACATCAGGCAGTGCTGAAAAACTATGTGTACAGATTTGTGAAAATGAGGGAAATTTACTGAAAAGTTGTCAATTATAACACAACCAAGAATATATTCTTGTCATTAAGTATTATATAAAGTACAGGTTAAGTCATTCTGTGATTTATTTATGTAATTAACACTATACAATTCCTAGTTATTGTTCATTGAAATTGTAGATTATTGTATTTCTTTTTGCCTGTATACATATATGTACAATTGGTAACACAATCGTTTATTCCTAAATAAGCCATTGATGTCTCAGCAAACATTTTTATACTTGTTTATGACATGGGATTCAGTCATTCATTAACACATGTCATTTCATTTACTTTCATTTTATTTTTTATTAACTTGTGTTTTAATAAAATTTATTATGTACGTTAAAGGACTGAAATTAATATCACAGCCCTGTATCACTCATTCATTTTCAACTGTCATTCATTGGACAGTGTGAAAACAATATAAGGTGGTTTTCTTATTTTAGATGTCACCAAAATATTGAAGGGGCAGTCACTGCAATCTATTTGGTTGTGAAAAATGGCAATTTACTTGGTTGCGAAAAAAGGCAATTTACTTGGTCGTGAAAAATGGCAATTTGGTTGTAAAAAATTGCAAATCTTTTGATTTTGAAGAATCACATTTTTTGGTCATGAAGAATCATTAATTATTTGGTTGTGTCGTGAAGAATGGCACTTTATTTGGTTGTAAAAAATGGAAAATGATTTTGTTTTAAAAAAAAAAACGGAAATTTATTTGGTTGTGAAGAATGGCCTGCATACTGAACACTTACATTCCTAGGTATCATCGTCAACTGATTATTATGTTCATTTAGATAAATGAATTATTTTCATATTAACCTGTTAATGTCATATATCATCTTTAAATCTAAGTCTTTTTTATTAGTATTGCATTTTGTTGCTTTGTTGATATTTGTTTTTCATATGAATCACTGTGATCTGTCTCTAAATTAAATTTTTCTTGAACAAAACATACACCAAATCTATTAAGGATGATAACTTATGTGTTTCTTTATTTACAGTCCTGTCTCTATATATGATTTGTAATATTAAGAAAATACATTTTGTATGTTTTTATTTGTGACTTGTAATATTAACAATGCATGTTTTTTTTTATTTTTGCATGATGTGATGTACAGCTGTTTGTGGCTAGTTTGTATAATGATGTCACTTATTTTACAAAATTTGTATATTTTATTTGTAAGGCACAATGTGTAAAACAAAGAAAAAGGAGTATATCCCTTTTTGTAATTTAGCGTCAAACATGTTTATTATGTTCTTTTTAAATGTTCATGCTAAGAAGCAAGTGAAATCCTATATGCTGTATCTATCACTGAAAATCCTTGCATAGACAATTTATCCATATATTACGGGAGACATTTTTTTTATACTTGAATAGAAATATTCTCATGTATATTGTATGAATACTCATCAAATTGAATGCTTAATTTACCTATAAATTATACTGAAATGCAATTGTATAAGAAAAGTAGTTTTAACTTTTGCAGGTGGACTTTGTCCAAGTATTGCCAATATTAACATTTACACCAGTTTTTTAGATCATAGTAATCTTTCTGTGAGCAGAAATCTAACAATTTTTTTTTATTTTTTTTTCACTGGGTTTAATGCCATTCTTCAACAATTCTTCAGTTATGTATAATGGCCGGTTCACCTAATCAGTTTTCCTGGACTGTATTCTAATTAGTACTGACTTACCCTTCCACAAGGAATCAGCAACTTCTCCACACATTGGGAAAAAATTAACATTCTTTATCAAATTTTCATAGAAGGGTATGACAGGAAGTGACTGGGATTTGAACTCAGATTGCCAGGTTACAAGTCCAGCGCACCAACCACTGGACCATGGTTGCGGCCCTAACAACAGTAAAAATGTGTTGACAAAATAGTTCTAAAATTTGCATGTATTAATACATTGATATCGTCTTCTACATGGTACAATTTATGATTCAGTGTGGTTTGTTACATTACCGTCTGTGAAACGTATGTGATTGAAAGATGTAAAATGGATATACTAGTATTGTTTTTTATGTGCATGAAAAAAATGAGATTATTCTCAAAAAGTATTTTTATAATTGAGATTTTTCTGAGGTCTCTCATATTTTTTTCGAATTGTATTGAATAATGAATGAACTTCGTTTATGCTGAATTTGAGGTCTCATATTTATACTCATGAATATTTTTGACAATTTTATCTTTTTATTATACTGTGATATTTCATTTTTGGTGATAAAAATTATTTTTGTTTACATTATTTTCTTGAAATTTTGATGTCATTTTCTGTATAAATGAATGAGAACAGGTGTTTGCAATTTATGAGATTCTGTTCGGATGTTTACTATTCAATCTGTGCTAATAAGTGCTAACTGTATTTTTCAATGCAATCTGTGCTAATAAGTGTCAACTGTATATTTCTATTACTTCTATCAATTATCTAATACTGGAATCACCTGTATGTGTACGTATATCATGGTCGGTATATAGTGAAAGTTGCCATAGTTTATAATAACGTAGTCTGGTTTATAATCACATATAGATATTGTTTAGATGAACCGAAAGTGTGTAATTCTCTTGTTTCAGAGTTAACTAAAGTGGAATAGTATTATTTACAGAACATTCAATTTCTTATTCATTGTTATAATAATAATTTGATTTCTTACAGAACATGACAATTTTTATTGAGATATACATTTTGATCTTTTTACATGATAATGATGTTGTGTTATAATTGTAGTTGTTATTCAGTAATTCTCGCTCTTCTTCATAGAAAATGCAGGAATTTTAATTTCATCCTATACACAATGAGTCATGTGATGTCCTGACAACAAACTGATCACTAGGGGAAACCAGATGAAGCCTGTCTCACAAAGAAAACAAATACAGTAATACATGAAGTACAACTTTAATTGATGTGTACACATAATCCATTATCTGAAATGAGGTATCAGAAGTGAGAGGAAGAAAAAACACAATCAGTAGACACACATACAGTAACATGTACATTAATAACACGATAGATCAAAATCATACAACAGAAGAACCTAAAAGTGGACAAAACCATTATTTTTATAATACTTTACCAATTCTTTATCATCCAATTAATAGTTTTTAAAATGGTTAACTTCAAAAAAAATACAGAGTGACTACAATCTATGCTGTAGTAATAACTGTACAGTAGCGTAGCAGTCATAATGGTCTGAAAATGTCCTTTTGTCATAAAAGAGAGTTCTAAATTAATAAATTTGAACTACTTTAGACAAGTAATTAAAAATTTCAAAAAGTCTATATAATTCTTACCATATAGCATTTGCTATGAACAGTATATTTTGACAAAGGATTAAAATCAATATAATGGATTTCAACAATTACCCAGTAACTAATTTCTGCTAACCAGGAGTACAGTTTGAAAAAAAATCTCTAGGTCAATCCCCTGAGATCAATTATCTGTATACTATAGATATATATACTTAATAAAATTACATCCCTGAGTTGAAATGACTATACAAGAAACTATTGGGGATAATGAAAAGTTCATGCATTAACAACACAAAATGTAAATCTCAATAATGCCTAATATAATAGTAATATCAATATCAATTAAATTTCAGGCAACAAACTATTAAATATACTTTAAATTTCAAAATTAAAACAATCGGAACATTTGCTTCAAAGGAAATAACCAATCAAAATCATTATTACATAATTTGAAACCACTTCCCCTCACAATCAGAAATAATCTATGGATGTGCACAAATGTGCAGCCAATCAAATTTCATTGTTTTACATCTTTACTAATTGAAATTCACACAAACAACTTATGACAAAAAATCAAAATACATGTACAGACCAATCAAAATAACAGTATTTAGTAAAATAAACTTATTTCAGCATCTAAACAGGAAAATGATTTTTGAACAATGGCAAAAAAAATGATGAGTGAAAACGTTTCAACGATACCTTTTACAAATTGTTAAAACAAGAAACAACACAAAACGTTGTATTGATGATTTCAGATTAAGTAGCACCAAAAATATGTATTAATCACTGGTTAATGAAAATTCAATATTTATACAGACATGCGAGAATGGACTGGTGTGTGTGATGCATATAGACTAAATCTCAGTTGGTTTCTGAAAATTTACAAATTTAAGGCAGTAATTTGAAGGCAATCTACAAAATGTTTGCATATCTAAAAATGCAGCAGTAGTCATGAAAAATGGATGATAACAAATATGAAATATAATAGATAAAAAAACTGGGGTTAATTGAAACATCTATCCACTTTGACCAATATTTCAATACGGGATACAAACAGTTCAAATGCACACAACAAACTACAATACATTGAAAACTAACAGAGTTACACAATATTGGATTTAAAATTCACATCAAAATCTACACTGTTAGGATACAATGAAACTTTTAAACTGTCACCGGTTTATTATTACATACATCTGTGTACTGGCACTGAAAATTTAATTCACAACACATAAAAACTTGGTAAGTAAAACAATAACCATGAGGAAGAGCTTTCTGATCTCCGTAACAGAAGAGTCAACTTGAGATATTTTTTATCTCCATGAAAGAAGAGTAATTAACATAATTCAGGCAAGCTTTTCAATATCTACTATAGAGGAGTCAACAGGAATCTTTCTTATCTCCCTGACAGAAGAACTTTCTGATCTTTAAATACAGAAAGATGTTGATACAGACAGGCTGATAGTGGCTTAATGAAATAGTAACGGAATCAACAGAATCTCTGATTTATAACAGTTTTAAGGTGGACACCAGCAAATCAAAAGTGATTTTATCCACATTTTAATAACTTCACTGCGGCGAGTAAAGATAGTTTTTCCAGAAAATGTCAAACCTGGAATAAAGACATTATGAACAAGACTACCAGGGACTTATTTTTTTCTCTCAATTTAAGAAATCACTTTTTTACTCAATTTATGAATCAAGACCGTCCACTGATATGAAATCTCTTTCTGGTCTTAATATACAGGTTTGATGGAATTTTGACTTATTAAAAAATGCTTATAATTTTAATGGTTTGTGTCAATTGACAGCATTTCTTATCCACTTATAAAAACACCTTACAACTATACAAGAGTAAATAGCACATTACAATAAATAAGAAATTGACCCACTTACATAATTAGTTAAACAATCAAATAGATTAAAATATTAAAATGTTATTTTTATCCCCATCATAAACAAGAAAGCATGCAACATAGTCACGTGATATTACCAAAACAGCAGGAATGAAATAAAAACAATTTAACACATTATTCCTTAAGAACATCTTTGGTTTACAAATAAACTTTAAAAACTGATACTTAAACTTGACTGTTTTCACATGTTACAGCATGGAGCTACATGATTTGATTTCAAACTAATTATCTCATGGGAATGACTAAGAACATTATTATTACATGATTACTTCTTGATTACTGTAAAAAAATAAGCAATAATAGGTTGAAATTTGAACTTGGAGATTAATCTCAAGTTAGAAAACCTAAATTTAAGATGAGATGAAGAACCACTGAAAGGGTACAAAAAAAGCTCAATGATTTATACTGCAAATGATGACACACGTGATTTGACATTTCTGGGAACCATTAACAAAGATGTGAACAGGGATTAATTCGCATACATCCACACAGGAGAAGAATTAGTGAAATTTAGTATTCATCAGAGTTAAAAGAATTACATTTTAGATAAGGTATCCAAAAAGGAAAAAAATCAAAACACAGGGATAGAAAAAATAGATAATTTTGTAATATTTCAAATTTATAATGTCAACAAAAGTTTAGCATCTGTACTTCACAAGTGAGTAACAGAAAATAAGAATGGATTTCACTTCAACCTTACAGCTTAGAGTCTCAATTAATACAATAAAATAATCAGAAATCTGATATTAAAGACTTCTCGCATCAATTGATTAAAAGCTGCATGAAAACAAAGTTAGCACTGCATAAAGTTCAATACAAATATAACATTAAACATTCCAGCGTCAAACAAAACTTGTCACATGTCTTCAACATGATGTTAGCTATTTTAAAACTTAATAGTAAAAAGATCAATCAACCTTTAAGTAAAACACAAAATAAAACCATTAATTTACATACGTAAAATAATGAAAATCCAAAATAATAACCGATGGTACCCACAATTATGATAATATACACAAGTAAATATTAAAATCTCATTATTTATGATAAAACAATCCAATCACAGTGCAATAAACCCTTCCAATTGAAGAGTTGCCAATAACCCTCCTAACTGAAGTCTGACAGCAAACTCCAAAATGAAGAGTAACAAAAATCTTCAGAATGAAGAGCTTCACAGAGACATGAAATGTAACTGGTAAACTAACCACAATGAAGAGTAAACGTTAATTCAGTATGAAGACTTTGGTATGATTATAAGACAAGCATGAACACACATCATTAACCGGTATAATTCAGTAAATATCGTCACCTTAGTAACATGAAAACCATTAACATTGCAAAATTTCGTACACTGGGATAAAATGAGCATTAACTGAATAAAATGACAACAAGTATCAACAAAAGATGCAAGATTGCCTAATACGGCAACTACAGACTATTGCAGGAAACTATTGAATAAATTTTATATACCAGCTTCTCCCTAAAAAAGCCACTTTTTTCAATTTGTCAAGTGAATGTCTGAAACATTTTTTATTGCTTTTTTGCTTTTGCCACAAAAAGAGTGGGCGAGTTAAATTTGAAAAGGTAAATTTTTCAGGGAATGTTTGAAACTAGGAACAAACTTTTAAATAAAACCACAGTATGTTTACCTGAACAATGCGAAACAATATTATAAATATACTGACCAGAACAAAATGGAAAACACTTATATATAACTTGCATAAAATTCATGTGTCCAAAGTTTTAACAAATAGAAATAATGTGAAATTTCATACAGTAATTATATTTATGTACAATTTCTTACATAACATCCTACCATTTACTTAAACAACATCAAAGATGTAGAACGCATTTTTATAAATCCTTTATTAAGGCAAGTGAAGAAAAATAATAAAAATTTTAAATGAAGACCAATATAAAACAACAAATCCACCCTTTAAGTTAATTTGCTAATCATGACATAATGACCTTGGCTTATAGTACAGAGTTTACTAGAGGGTGATATAGAATCACCAATAATACCTCCAAGTGATTTTTTACAATTTTTAACACTTCATATATTCTGATCAAATAAATCATAATATTTCCTAAGAAGTTCAAAATATTAAAACTAAGGACAATTCTTTTACCACAGAATTCTGACTACAACAGGAGGTAATATGATATATACTTACAATATGCAATAGATGATACAATATGTAAAAGGCTATTTTTGGTAATGACAAAAATTGATACAAAATATGGTTATTATTGATACATAAAATAATTCATGATATAAAAGCAACCTTTAAGGTTTCATTATCATTAGGCTGCCTTGAATTACTAGAAAAATACTGGTAGCTACCAATCGGTTGACTCAATGATTATACGCTAATTCATATTTTTCACAGTCAGACTAAACTAAAGACCACCTGCATACAGGGACAACCAGACCCAGAAATTCCATTACCATTCTATGTTTATCTCTTAAGATGAAGTCATGAGGAAAAAGGGGCTAAATTTTGGGATCTCCTAGAGCCTAGAGGTGATTTTAATTAACATCTTCCCTGTGCATATATGATAATACAATATAATATACATATTTATGCATATATAGGCATTTGCTAGATTCCTGATCTGTATAAACATACATTCTTAAGGCAATATTTGATATGGCTAAAATAACCGCATATAGGTATATCATGAAATAAACTATTTAACAAAAAATAAACTGACAAAAACATTCAATTCCATAATTAATGAGTCATTACAGATAAATTCAAACACTTACAGTATTCACACAGTTCAGAAAATTTTGAGCATTTTATGATACATTAGTTAAGGAGGGGAAATTTGCTGACTAAGGCATATCATACAATAACATGGGTGAAAGTTAAAATTTTCAAAAAAAAATGGAAATATTCATCTCAGTGCCATGGAAACAATAAACCAGTTGGGTAAGGACCTGGGAAAAACCAGAGGTTCCAGAAAATTCCAGCAGACTTTTAACCATGCAATATGTGATCATTTCAAAATAACACATTCATAACAAGTAAAAGGATTTCATTAAACAAAACATTTTTAACAATACCCATCCATTTGTAAAAATATTTAACATTCTGTCATCAATGAAAAACATATAATGCGATAATTAAAAGCTAACAAAATTGTACATTTCATGTTTTTATCAGGAGATAAATTTTGAATTCCTTTTAAAGAAAGCAACATGAATAATATTGAATTATTTCTTTAACACATTGAGTAACAATAGCAAAAAAAATATTACAATCAAAGCATATAAGCTCATTTAGAAAGGTATGTATCTTCATCCCACATATTTCTTTGAAAAATGGAATGGTTCACAGATGATATAGAACACATCTGATACAGCTCATACACTAACTAAATTAACTTCACAAACTTTGCACAAAGGCTAAAACAAGCGCACTATTTGTTTTGAACAGCTGTATAATGTCGTGTAACTACAGAAAGTACAATTATCTTTAACAGCACTACACCAAGAGAAGGTCAGAATGTGGTACTCAAGTTTATAATAACATGTTTGCAAGGACTGAAACTGAAAGTAAGAATTTGAAAACCAGTCTGCAAACTCAAGTCTCTGATTGGTTGCCTCGAACCAGTCTTTAAATTGACCAATGATAGGGCTGTATTTTCTGACCAGTTTCCATACTCTGTATAAAAAATGTGTTTTGAATATATCATTGAATAATTTTTTTAAATCCAAACTATTTTGTTATCTGTATTGAGCAAATATTTTCATGAAAGATTGATTACTTGATAAAGGACACTTCATAACAATATATTTCATTTTAAAATATGTATAACACATCTAACTATATATAATATAATACTGACCTAATTCATGTGAACTAAAGCTACAAATGTAAAACTCTGATATACAATTAGTACACAATTTTATCCCTGAGTAAAACTTGAGTAATCTTTTAAAACAATTGGTTAAGTGTCAACAAAAAACATGAAATAGCACAAAAAAAACAAGAAATATCAACAAAAAATCAATAAACGTATCACTGTAGCTAATGCTACTAGCAGTAATGACCTTGACATATGTCACATGACCTTGACACATCACACGATCATGACCAAAGTCACATGTTTTGGATGTGTTTTCTGATTGGTAGATGTGACATAAATGAATCATAGGTCAAACTGCTGAAGGTTTTGGATTAAAATCTGTAAAACAAAAAGTGATTGATTCCAAATGTTATCAAGTCAGCAGTATTAATGTCTTGTTGCCCGTTTTTGTAGTAACATTTGTCTGAGAGAATTCGCTTCTTCCCGTAAAGTAGCCACTTGTGCCCTCAAAATGGCATTTTCTTTTTCCAAGAAACTTGCACGAATAGCAATTTCATCTTCCCTCGCTTTTCGAGCATCACGTGACTTCTTGGCAGCATTGTTGTTTCTTTTTCGTCTTTCGAAATATTTATCATCTTTCTGCTCATCAGGGATTGGTTTCTTTTCACTACGAGGACGCTTTTGATTTTGGTTCACAGATGCTAGAGCACGAGCTAATGTAGGGTTTGCTACAGCTTCTGGAACTGAAAGACAAATGAAACATATATCAATAAACATGCAATAAACGGTAACCAAGACAATGGCATAACCTAACTGCCATAAGAGGAATGTTTTAATTCGATCAAGATTTTCACAATGGCAACACTAAAACAGATTGGAAAAAAAATGATTTTTTGTTTTAATACTAGCATTGGAGTTTCTGCCTGCCATTGAAAGGTACTAGTAATTTATTTTGTCATGTCTGTAGGGTGATGTATAATTACTTCGGAACTTATTTTCAGAAAAATCCAATCTAGAAAATCATAAATCACAGTCTTCATCATTACTTATTTATAAATCTTTATGTACTATAGATACAAGTGCACTAAATGACCCTATCCTATTTTCTTACAGACTGTAATCACTTTTATTGTTACTCATCATTGTATAACCATCCCATATAAAAGCTCCTGATTGATCTTGATTGTTGAATCAAACATCTAGGTAACAATGATTTGTTTACATTCAGTTATATAACCAGTCTAGAAAATGGCCAATAATAAAACTGGACAGAAGATCACAAAGTTGGTCAATATTTAATGTTTTGTTTATATTACAATGAATTATGCAAGATATTCAATAACAGAAAATAGGTCATAAAGTACAATTTTTGTTCTGAAAAAAAAATGAATCAATGACAAAGATAAAAATTTCTTAATAAATAAATAATACACAAAATCACTAATATAACTTCACTGAGTGATGGAAAATAAGATTTACAAAATCAAATTATGACTAATCATTGACTCCTTCATAATTAAAAACAGGATAGTCAAGGAAGGATATATTTCTTTCCAAGCAAAATCAGATTTCAAGTTTTAAGTCAGTTGCATGCATACTCTTTATGAAGGACATTTTGAGGTTGCAGATGAAGATTGAGCCAAGATAATTGTTAATAGCAAGCTAAGATAACAATTTGCAATTTATTTTAAACAGACTGGTTTAAGTGTGCAAACAAGTTTTTACAATAGTGCTTTTTTAGCCAAGATATATCTGAGAAACCAGATTCAAAATAGCATGGTTGGCTTTTAATGGATCACTTTAAAATATCAATAAAATACCATTATGAAGTTTTAATAAATCAAATAAATGGAAATAAATTTATTTTACCCATGGAAATATCAGTAAAGCATAAAAAAGTTTATATTTATAACAAAATATTTACAGTTTTTATATCATTGAATTAATACCATAGATCCCCTTTTACCCCTTTGCTTCATAACACTGCATTGCCCTGCATCTAAAGCAGACGACTTTTGAGAACATTGTGGCAAAAGAAGCCATTGCTTGTAATGAGTAATGGCTTTCTTTGCCACAATGTTTTCTACTCTGTCAGAGAGAAATAACCAATTTTTTTTTAAATAAATTTATGTTTTGTACATTTGCTTAGAATTTGGAAGAGTCCAAAATATGCTTATAAAATATAAGGCAAAGGGTTAAAACAATCATAATGCTCTGCATCAACATCTTTCTGAGATAAGACATCTTTAAAGTCATTTCCATGGTTTTCAGATACTAGACAGAGAAAAATAACATCCAAAAGCCAAATCTAATCATGCAACTCAATTCATTTTAGAAATGTGTCTAAAAATGACTGTTAATTAATGCATTACCCCATAATGATGACACATTGCTGTATGATGAGTTATAACTTTGTCCCCCACTTATTCCATTCAAGCACATTGACGAGAAATCCGTCGAACCATTCAAAAAGTTTTGCTGAGGAAAATAATTTCTAGATGATTCAAAGAATCGTTCCATCATATCACCCATATCAAGCTTCTTGCTGGTGTCAAATTTAACCTCTATTTGTCCAGCAATTATCTCTTGTCACAACCGCTAAGCTTGAGAAACCAATTCTTCTTAATACTAAATTCTTCTTTCCCAACTAATTATAATCCAAACAAAGAATCATTGACACTATTTTGTAGCTAAGTCTATTTGAAAGGCAATTCCATCCAATTTCATCTGGGTTTTCAAAATGATTTATTTTAATTATTTCATATAATTACCATATTCTTGCATTATTTTCCACTAATTCTATAAACCCAGCAGATAACAGTTTAACTTTCTTTTAATTTTAAAACAGCCAGTTTGAGAATTTCTACTGAATTTGGTATCAAGTAATATGACATAAATGAAGTTTTTTTCACCGAATAAAGTTTAGGAATAACTTTAAAATCCAATTAGACACACACCACACCAACTCATAAAATAAGTGACCACTCTTAAGTACAAACCAAAGTTTTCCCTCAATTTTATTCAATGGCACAATGAAAAATCAAATCACTGGACAATGCATAAGCTGTATTCCTTAATTTTTCACGTAAGTGTGGCTACCACTACTGTTTACCTTGTCCAGACAGATTTAATTAAATATACTTGCGATATTAATCATAACATTGCGTAATATTACTGAACCATTAGTTACTTGTACATGGTAAGTCCCCCTGAGGGACAATAATGGATAATCAATACACACTGTTGCCAAACTGACATAGAAATCTACACACACCTTATCATAGAGCAGAATTTATTGACTGACACTTGAAAAAAAAACAGAAGTTTTCACATTGTTTCATAGTTGAACTTTTTATTTGCTGAACATTCACAACAAGAGTCGCATCTCCTGATTAACATCTGCCATCAAGTTTGTTTGTAAAAAATAAAGAATTTTTACTCACAGAAAATGCTGCAATTTTTCAAATCATACCCACTAAGCCCAAAAATTGCTCAAACAACAACATGACAAACTTATAAAATACCAAGGACATTTATTAGAGTACATTCTGTAAATATACCACAAAAATTTATTTATGTAATGAAATAAAAATGAATTAAAATTAATTTTACTTCCTAAGACAATTTTTTTCAATTTAACTCATGTGATGACCTAGAACTTTTTGGGGCCAATTAGAACCACACAATGAACATCAACATCATAGTGGCATTCATAAAACAAGAAAAAAATTAAATTGAAATAAAATCATCCATTTAAACATCTAACAGTACAAAATACAATAAAATCTATATAAAAAGGAACATTTCTTCATTAAAATTCAAATAAAATTGAGGATTTTTTTTTAAACTATATTCTACAATCAGTTTCGAGGCTTAAGACACTTACAGCTTCAGTATTATCATAATGCAAAGCATTCATTACTATGGATTCATCTAGGAACAAAAAAACATGTAGTCACCTTTAATACTGAAATAACTGAATACTTCAACATAAAGACAGTGCCTACTACCACCAAACTATAGCAAGACATTTTTCTCAGAGAGGACAAGAAAAAATATTATTGTAGGTCAAATGATAGCATTAAATACTGATGAATGATATGGTAAGCCCCTAATAAGGTAGAAAAGGGTCAGTATTTTAAGATGTTTAGCAAACAAGATAGTAAACATAAATAGTGACACTCCTTAAGTTCATACAAGTCATTTATCAGTTAACTGACCAGTTTGGTTATCATAAAGATCACGACATGTATAGGTCGACAGAGTACATTGTTTTGTCATCTTAGTATCATCTTAGTACTGTATACCAGTGTCTTATCATAACAACCTGGACATATATAGATCTAAAACCAGTCAACATCAAGCTCTAGTTCATAGGGAGTTTACAAACACAAGCAGGCGTGTAGTGTGACAAATTTTTTAAGTTACTTTAGGCAGTCCCAGCTCTAATAATGTGTTACCCCTTAAACTCTAGTGTGACACTAAAGTGAGACGTAGATCTAATTTACACGAATTCAAATTGATTTTCAAGATATCAACTCTAAAAGTTTCAAAGCAGTGAAATCTGTATGCATTCCTGACAATAAAACACAACTAATAAACTTGTTTAGCTTGTTTATAGATATCAGTATCTAACAGACACATTACCAATGTTAAAACCTATGGCTGCACTTAATCATGAATTAAGAATCATTGTTCTTTTCCCTGCACTAATCTAAGATTCTTTGATCATACTGGGGGATGGAAATCCCAAAAAGAAGAGGAGGGATTCTTATAGCGAAGTAAACTACCTTGAATCGGATCCATTCCTGGTGGTTCAGAAGGCGTAGTTTCAATACTTGAACGACTGTGTGAGGCTCTTTTATCGGATAATCTTCTCATAGGAACTGGCTTGGCTAGAAGGTTATGATTAAATGATGACTGTAAACCAACCATAGAAGCTGGATGCATGTTGTTATGGTAATTGTGTTGATGACTTGAGGTTGATTGCACATTTTTTGGTTCATCTGGGCTTCCTGTGAAAATTAAAATGTCAATCAATGTATTTTAACAGCATCTAATATTCAATTTGTCCAATTACATATTTCAAAAGTGAAAATCATTGCCTCTTTAAATGGAAAAAAAAATATGGGTCGGTAGGTAGGAATTTTTTTCTTTTACGTTTTTTGTTACATATATCAGCCATACTGTTGTGAAAATTACAATATAGCACTATGATTTGGATGCTGTAAAAACTTCTGAGTCAGCAGGTAAAAGATGGGTCAGTCAAGTAACTGGAAACAAACCTATTTGTTTTAGGCTTTACAAGAATACTTACCAGGTGGGGTAGGTGGAAGACCTTTTTCTGGTTTAAGAGCGTAGTTCACTGCATTTTCATAGGCACTGGAAACTGCAGCAGCTTGTGACATCATGCTAGCTATCAGGGCTTCCTGGTTGCTATGGCTACCCGATGACATACCAGACATTGCTAAGCTTTCCATCACCGACTGTGGCATACCTTGAGCAAACTGTTCCATGTAAAACCCAGCCCCTCCTTTATGCTGCTGCATTTGGCCATCCCCTAAAATTCAAAACAAACCACATCAATTCAACAACAAAGTGCACAAAATTATTCAGAACCAATTTCTTTCATGGCATTTAATATGATTTAATGGCATGGTTTATGCTTTACACTCCATAATTAGGATAATATATAATGACCAGATGAACATGTAATAATCATTACCAGTAGTCCACCACAATCCTCAAGATTTCTTGATTACAGAAAGAATACACCTATACAAATAGTAATACAGACAAAACAAATAATACTCAAAGTAGACAAGTACAATGAATTTTCTGTGACAACCCTCAATATGAGTTTTGCAGCCAACAGAGCAATGGAAAAGATCAGCTGATTTTTCTACAGACATCTTTTATCCCTAATATCCATATAAATTATCTGCAACTAGAATCTCATATAAAGGTTTGCTTTTATTTATTTTCTCTGGGCTTCAAATTAGAGAAAATCGTTAAAGTATTAATATTTTCAGTATAACTGTTCATAGCTTTTCAGAGATACTTTTCCAGTTTAATAGTATCTTTTTTATGACAAATCTATTCCTATAATAAATTTAACATTCTGTATTGAAAACAAAATGAACAAAATTATTCTTTAGGAACACGATGACTGTGTTTTATCTGAAATTTTTACATTTTGTGTTTTCTGACTAAATACATCATCAATATCAACAAAGTTTAACTTTTATTTATAAGTAGCACAAGAAATGTTCTCCCCATTGGGATCCTCATATACTTGATTCTAATGTTAACCTTCAGATTAAGCAGTGCAATATCTGTCAAAACTAAATATTTCATTCATTATTACCTAACAAAAGTTGGACTGCATAATTCCACTATTGTTACCAGTTACAACCCATTACGATGCAATCCTCTTAGTATGTAAATATACCTGCAGAGACGCCATTGTACAACTTTATTGTCCACCAACATGGTGAATAAGTACATTGGTCTTACGCATCAAACTTAACAATACAAACACAAAAGTACATTTTGCAATACCATTCTAGGACTTCCTGTCGAGTCTTTGAAATATGATGAATTTAATCGCCTGGTTATGTAAGAGCTTTCCACACATACAAGGCTGCATGGTAACAATTATTTATTCATACAAATTACAAAAAAAAATACCTCACAAAATATGCATGTACAAACTATAATCTTAAAAGTTTAAGAGTATGCACTGAATAAAGAATAAGATAATCTCAATTTCTAATCTCAACACCATATCAACCATATGTAGACAAGATCACTGGAATTTGTGTAGATTTGATTTGTAAATATTTGGTTCAGTCAATCAATGTGCAATCCAAAAATTAATTGGTACCAATTGCTGTGGCCATGACAACATAAAAAATTAATTTAAAGATCACTTGTGAGACACAGTAGCTCATTTAATTTTTATATGCCAACCATAAACCGTCTTGTCCTCAGCCAATTTCTTTGAGAACTTCATCTCCAAACTTTTAGAAAAGAATAATTTTGCTGACCTACCAACACCATATTGTTGGAGGATGTTAGTGGAAGCATGGTATTTATTTATTTAATTTTAGCCTTAAAAACTGGGCCATTAAATTCTTAAACATTCTATGAAAAAATATTGAGTGGTTAAAGACGTCATTCGGAAAAAATATACAGGACTGTTAAAAAAGTTATTCAGAAAAAATGTACAGAGCTATTAAAGGGTCATTCAGATTTATTTACTGAACTGTACTTAAAAATGTCATTCAGAAAAATTCAGGCTTGTAAGCCTTAAAGTGGTCATGTAATTAATCCACTAAATATACTGTTAAACTATAAGCTTATTGTTATAATCTCTTATAAAACATAGAGTAATAATTGATAGATATATTATTAGCTTTGCGATATAGTTTTTGACATTGGCTGCCAAAAATTGTAAAATGCAGTAATTTTGTTATATACTTAATGAGTTAAATAACACTTTAGTCCTATTCTAGTTCAGAAAGAAATTATTACATATTTGGCTATTTAATGAGCCGTTCAAGACAGATTTATGTACTCAAGAATTTTTTCAGGAATATTCGTGAAACTTGTTGAACTAATTTGCAGCATTTGTTTGTTTCTTTGTTTGTGTTTTAGATTTTTTTTCATCATGTATGATAGACTGTTGATCTAACCTGTATATAATTACTTAATTGGACAAATTACAACAGTGTGTTTTACAGGATCCCTTTATTCTGTAACCATTGCCCACAATCCCTCATGAGGGAACAAAGATACAGGGCAAATTAAAACAGCATTTTGACTCTTGAATTCAGTAAAATAAAGCTTTTGACTCTTGAGAATTTGTACTACTGGGTCAAATTCGATATAAAATTAGAAAGAATTTTTATTGACTCTTTATCATCCACTCAGGGTGGGTCCAAAAACTTGCTAAATCTCAAATGTCAGTATTGCGTTCTCCAGCCAGCATTTACTATTAGTATGACCCTCAACCGAAAACAAATTTTTCTATACAACATTAATCAGGCTTCAAAATGAATTTCAATCATGTTTATCCAAACTACCAAAGTGATTCTGACAGTTTACAAAATCATCAGGAAAATTAATTAGCATTTATAATAGTCTGAACTTAGTATAATTAACAATGTTCTAAAAAGACTGGAAGTAGCATTTGGCCGATTCCAGCATCATACATCAGGGCTTTCATTTGACCCTTAAAACAGCAGTTTGACTCTTTAAGTCAGTAAAATAAAGCTTTTGACTCTTGAGAATTTGTACCAAAGGGTCAAATTTACAATGAAATTAGAAGAAAATTTTGTTCACTCTTCGAATTATCGTCAGCCAAGAGTCATTTTTGACACTCAACTTTTGATGTCTAGTGGAAACCCTGCACATATTTAACAGATAAAGCAGCATTGTTGATCAGCAATCAGATATCAAGGCTAGCATTCACTCCTAAAATAGTTGTATGATTTTTATAGAAGATGTAACAAAAAGAATTCATGGTGTTTACTAAGCAGACCAAGTATATTTTTTCTGTTGATCCTTGACTTTTTTGTAGGTATCATTCTTTTTTCTTGAAAATAATATTTTTTTATAACTATATCTCCAAACTAAACAAACAAATTTAAATTTTATTTATATTAGAAAAAGTCTGGCAACTTGCCGATCCTATATTTTTGAGATATTAACAGAAAACAGGATTTTTTCACCAAGTCGAAGTATCTCAGTTGCAAATTTGTTCATTGCCAGTAATATCCATCATGACATCCCTGGCATAAAATATGGATTTAATTTATTAGGAGTGAAAAACTTCAAGAATAAACCCATGATTAAACCACCCAGAACCCCCAGCCCTGTAGACAGACTTTGTTTTGAGTTCATCCTACTTCAAGGCCATTAATTGGAAGTTGTAGACAATGATAATAGTTGTAATGGATGGAAATACAAACAGTTCTTTACATATAATGTATATAATATTTCATATCTAAGCATTGGCACAATAAATATATATGCATTCTGTGTGATACAATCTGCATCAACATTTAATTAATGTAATTAAATTGTTCCCTTTCTCAGAGTTGTTGAATTCAATAAACTAATTATATTCTTGATAATACATATGTTGTCTAAACAAGTTACTCATCAAAAAAATATCTGTTACTGTTTATGCACAGAACACACCTACACAAGAATGTATTAATAAAATCTGTTTACAACAAAGCTGGGTCGATATGACATGACACGGGTCAGCGCGTACTGACCACCTCCGAACGGTCAAACAAAATGGCCTCCATGAAAACCAACAAATAGACCAACGATTGACCAAATGCGCGCTCTATTCTACAAATTATATGAACAAACTTTAGTCAAACCGCTCCCGCTGATAATCAAACAGTTAAACGTACGTTTTTCTTGGTTTTGAATCTACTTATAAGCCTAACAACATATTACAAGTTATTATATAACGGCTGAGGTGTTACGGGCAAAATGGCAACGTTCGAAGGGCATAGGTCGTAGTGGATGAAGCATAAACAATATTTACCTAAGTTTTCTGAACTTCCTCGGCTCCCGTATCCAGCCATATGAGCGAGCAAAGCATTATCCGCTTGTCCAGGATAGTCGCAGAAAGAACCATCCGCCATTATTTACGTTTTAAAGTCAGAAAATACACAAATATCTTATGGATTAAGAGATAGCCGTTACGTCATGACTAGCTTGTTGATTCACAATACGCAATAGGAGGGGTTCATTTAACAGTTGGTTTTATACTGTAAAGATAACAGTCATATAACGATGAAAAATGTTCATATTACACAAATTGTATGACATATACTTTAGATAAACCTTATCTTAAGTAAATATATTGTATTTGATAAAGAATAATTCAGTCATAAGGTCAAAAGTTCGGTGTTTTAAACCTGACTACCCCACATATTTGTTAGTTCACAGTCCAACTAACTGACCGGTCACGTGACATAACTGGTCACGGTTGGAGGTGCCCGAGGCAGCATGACTTCCGTTTGAAATACACAATGTATTCGGACTGGACATGAGAAAATGAACACATGTCACAATACCGGACATAGAAGATAACGCATGAAATTAAACTTTAGACACTCTTTCGAACACCTATATGATAGAACTATAATAAGAGTAAATTTGTGAAATAATAACTAAGATGAATTAATTCGTTACTTACGATCAGATAGCCTATTACATTAATGTAGAATAATAAAATACTGTTTGCATATTTTAGTCCTAATAAAATCAAACTTGGTGTGTGTATAATGAAGCCGGGATGTGGTTAAAACATATTGGTGCTCTTCGTTTTAAAAAAAATGCGAAAGGCCGCCTATTTCAAAAGTGTTTATTACACAGTATTTCAAAATCGCTATGGTAAATCTGAAAACCTATATAAAAGACCTAAATACTATAGATTTTTGCCTATATACAATACTTGAGCCATATAGATCATTGGTTAGTGTAGATACATAAACTTTTCGGTTGATAATAAGATTTCACCACAAAATCCAATTATCTACGAAATCCGAGGGTCATGAAACTTTTTTTGTATAAAAAATGATACATTGAGACTTGCAATGTTCAGTTTTGCATGGGCAAATATTTCAACTTATCTATAGTCAGAGATGTTCAGGACATTTAAGAATATACATTCTTTTAATTTCAAATCTTTGGGCCTATTGTTGGCCAACCAACAAACGATTCTCTGCAGCTTTTATTCATGCCCGTTGTGCTAACATTCAATTGAACTACATGTATGTTCCATATATATATATATGAAATTAGACGAAACATAGATTAAACAGGAAAATGCTTGCGACGAAGGGATTTTTAAAGCAAATTTCAAGAAAAAGACTATCTTCGCCTTCAGATTTATTTCGCAAGATATAAATAATGCTGGGCAATTCGAAAGCGTGCGCTGTTTGGTGGGGTTCGACTAAGATTTTCTCGTGCTAAATCAGCTGACGGAAGCGATCAAGGGAGGTAATCTGGAAGGCACTTCCGGTACATTTTCTTGTATTCAGCTGTAAAATAAGTCATGGAAATAAATGCATCAGATGACTCAGAAAACAGTACAGATGCAACCGAGGTATTACTGAAATAGTCATTTCTTCAATCATATGGAAAATAATTTCATTCAATGAATATTCAGCCCTACAAACGATTCTTGCATTCATAGTTTGCTAAAGTGGGTGGGGTAAATGTCAAAATGTAAACAAACATGAGGAAACTGAAATAGCATACACACGTGATTTATACTGCTTTTGTCATAATTGTCAATTAATAGTTATGTTAATGTGTATCCGTCAAGTGGCTGTCATAACGTTTTAAACTAAAATAGGTAAATCTAAAGGGATAATTTTGTGGACACTATATGGTTGTTCGTGTTTTCATTCACAATTTGTTGAATTCTTTGCCTGATTGTGACAGTTGTTGTAGGTGAATGTTATCACTGATTGTGCCAAGGCATTCATTCTGGTTCACTTTCGAGGTGATGGGTAATAGAGAACAAAATTATTAACAAAATTTATTCAATCGACCAAGTAGATATACAATCGAATAGGCTGAGGATTTTTGTTACTAATATAATTACAGATCTTGTTCATTTTAATGTTTTGCTGCAAAGATTTTTGCCCACTCAAGTCTGTTCCGTTTCAGGATGATTACCTCTCTGTGATGAATAACATCATTGATGACATCACACTAGGTCTATGTTTTGAGATCCACAGATCATCTAAACTTGGTACACTCTTTCTGAGTGACACAGATCCTCAGTAAGTATGTTTTCAATTAATTCAGTGGTTAAATTATCAAGGAAATGTTGACAATGGTTTAGTCTTTACATTCTATAACAGACAGATTGACTCTACATTCTGAATTGATTTGATTGACACTCTGTGTCTTAAGCGGTTGAAGTGCTTTTTTTCAAACTTGTAAATTCATTTTTATATACCTGAAGTGAAAAACAGCATACCGTTTGGAGAATTTTTTTGTCCGAATATGGGCAAGTAGCATATGTTGCAGACTGGATTAATGCCTGCAACTTGATTACGGTTGTTAAGTAAACATTTCATTTTGTATAGTGTTATATAGAAGTTCTTTGTACTTTTTATTATGACCACTGTTCACATTTTCTTTTTCAGATCACAAATTGATCATGGTAGGTGCACATATGCATACGACTTTTTTATATTAAATGATTGTAATTTATTTAGAAGAACAGCTAGTTTTGTTTCTTCTGCAGATTTATTGTTAACTTTAACTTTTCACTTAATTTTAAGCTTTAAATGCAGCTATTCCAATAAGGCTGTATGATATTTTAGTTGTCATAAATTACATGCTTTCCCTTTATACTATTCATATGTAATGAACTCTGAATATTTTCAGCACTTGTTGATAGGCCAGGGGTAGATGTGTTTGGTAATTTACCAGCTAAAAAACAGTTGGAATGTATTTGTCCTAACTGTCAAAGAAATCTTGCTGCATCAAGATTTGCTCCTCATTTAGAGAAATGTATGGGAATGGGTAGAAATAGTTCCAGAATTGCAAGTCGACGTTCACAGAAAGTGCTAAAAGATAGGTTAGTCTTATTGTAAAATGAAAATTTGTGTAATTTACTTTCAAATAAGAAATTAGTTTTAGTTTTTGTAATGAATTTTTTATTAAAGTTTTTGTTTTAAAATTTTCGGTATCTGTACTTCAGTGGTGAAATAAGTTCTTTTCCATCTCTTAAGATTGAAAAATGAAGGATAAGGCTGAAATAAAAAAAGATTTGCTTCCGGTTACATGCCCAAAAGTAGGTGGGGATTTTTTCTTTTGTGTTTTTTTACATATATTGGCAACACTGTTGTGAAAATTACAATATAGCGCTAAGATTTTGATGCTATAAAACTTATGAGTTGACTGGCAAAAGATGGGTAGGTCAGGTAACCAGAAACAAGCCTATTTTTTGTATGTACTCTGAAACACCAAATCGGGAACATGAGTTTTGACTTTGTTTCTAAACTTTTGTGTAATGGTTTTGCCCATTGTGTTTTACATGACTGATCGAATTAAACAAAGTTTTTTATTTTAAATAATCCTTAATTATCATGTCAGCATCTAAGAAATAACTGTATTGACTGAGTCATTTGTCCTTGACTTTCAAAAACTGAATAGAGCCCCAGATGTTGTTTCATAGGCACAAGCACTGGAAATTTTCAGACATAAAAATCAAGCCAATGGTAGAATTTCACACATATACTTTTGACAGTTTTCATAAATACCCCTGAACATGACATAATTTCCTTTACAAACAAGTTATGTACTGATTTTTAAGTTTAAAAAGTGCAGATATTGTTAAGATGTGTCTTTGAAATACCACTCTGGATATTACCATTTATTATTACATATATGTTTTGTAGTACAGATCAGTGACATTGATTGAGTTGTATTCTTTTGTAGACTTGGTCCTGACTCATTAAAACATGACAGTGGTGAAAGTGATGATGATTACAATGATGCCGATTGGTCATTATATCCAGATAAGAAATGTAAATATCTCTTACATTACATCTAGGATGTTAGACCTTAAATTGGTGTAATGTCGTAAGCAATCCTTAACAGACTCTTTCTTTAATGCTATCATGTGTGTATATATATAATGAGGACATTAATCTTAGCTAGGTGAAGGAGTTTAACGGACATTTTAAGACATAAGATTCTTGTGACTTTTTGTTCCATATTGGTATTTAGAGAAATTTTGATAGAATTCAGTTCTTCCATTTGACACCTAGCAGTTACAAGCCTAATTCAAGTGGAATGATTACTTTTGTGTGTAAATATGATAACTTTCTTTGTGTTCAGATTTTATTAGTGGCAATTCTATTCCTTTAATTTGTGATTTAGGCAACTTGCCATACCTGTAAAAATTGCCTCATACTTAAAGTTTGATATTAAATAATTCAATTTCAATTTTTTACAACTGGTTGAACCAGGAGGCCTTTTCAAAGAGTAGGGAAATATATGCCTGGTTCTAATGTATCTTCTCCCCTCTCTCTTGGGGCTCTGGAATGACTATGACTGTCAAATGGGCCCATTAAACTAACAGATAAATGAGATCCATGTATCAATTTTGTGGAACTAAAACCAATTGCACGAAGTCTTACCTTATAGTATTTTCTTTTATTTTCAGTGAAAAGATTGAGGAAAGAAAAAAGAAGTAATTCCCCAAGACGACATAGAAACTCTAAGTTGAAAAATGGTTCCTCTTTAACTGGTAGCTATGTTTACTGGTCACAAATATTTTATCTTAAATGCTTTGAATGCTGAGTTAAAATCTACCAGAGAATAGATGCTGCTTATGAACAACAGTCATACTTTGACATACACAATTATTGATTTAATTGATCAATAAAATCTCTGACTAAAAGCCAACTGTGCATTATGATATTACCTCTCTCCCTTTGATGGTTTTTGTCCATTAGTTTGACTGATATAAATGTTTTAACAATATTCTATGTGCCATGATTGTGTTTCATAGACATTTCTAAGCTAAGATAAAAATGTATTTTATCTATTGAACAGGATTAGATTCTAGATATTTGGTTTATTCTTTGGGGGTATCGAAGCTCAATAAACAAAATATTTGTCCACTATGTTGATCTATGTGCCAGTTGACCAATTATGACAATAAAACTCATTTTCTTTCAGTATCACATTGCAGTCTTTTTTCACCTGTAATCTGGTAGTTTTTACTTGATCTATCAATTTTGCGCAATTTTTGCAAATCTACCGTCCTATTTATATCACACTATTTACCTTTAGAGTTATTATTTAAATTATTGACTATTTCAGATGGTTTGCATTTATCAGATGTACCTTTTAAACAAGAACGAGCAGACACCCCTGATTCTATTGGTGGTTATGAATACATGACATTAGGTACCACTTCCAAATCATTTGTTATTATTCTTATTTAATATCTAAACTTAGTTATTAATTCTTCAATATTTTTCCCTGTAGTTTTGTTATATATGCTAACTTATTAAAGGAACCAGATGTCAGATTTGGATTTTTCTGATGCAAACTTCCAAATTAAATGCAATAAGGTGATGTTTGAAGTACAATTGCATATCTTTTTGCTTGCATTTTTATGGGAATTCAAAATTCAAATTGATATTTATGTCTGATATTTTTGACATTTACAGAAGACAAGAAGACTCTGCTTATGTCTGTGAGTACAGCCTTTGTTATCTACTGTACATAGATTTTATATGTTCAACTTGTTTAAACTGTTGTAATTGTCTTTAAAAAGAATTAATGATATATATATGTATATATACAAAAATCAAACAAAAACACAAGTCAACCATCAATCTTTGTTCTAGCTTTCCTATCTACACTGCCTATCACTGTACCTGGTAAATTGGTAAAAGTTTAGTACAAAACTGTACAAAAGAATAACACTAATGTAAAAAGTTTTTGTCGTGGTCAGTTATGTATGTTTTTTAAGTTTTTTTTTCAAAGTTATTCAGGGTGCATTCATTGATGGTTGTGTTAATTTCAAGTCTGTGTTGAATGAATAAAATACCCATGTAGTAGACTTAGAAATCTTCCTTTTTGTAGACTTGTGGGGTGATATCTGGTCATACAAAGAAAATGTGTACAAGGTAAGATACATAATGAATTAGTGTAAGCTTTAGCTGGATAGACAAACTTGTTATGTCTTTTTAGTGGTCTTTTCATATAATGTGCAAATTTAGCTTGTTGAAATTCTGTTTTACCTTTTCTTGGCTGGAGGGTCAAACTCTATGACATGAAAATTGTGCTTGTCGGTATATGTTGTGGCTGAAACTAAAACTGATGGAATTCAAATTTTGTCAGTCCTGAAAGTTGCCTGACTCTGACATGACAGACATTATATGCAGGTCCAGCTTGCATATTTGATGGCTTTTTTGCACATGTTTGTTTTTATTTGCAACATTCATACCTTATAACACAGTTGGTATTGAATATCCTGTCAATTAATGGCCTAATTTAGACTGTTGATAGTTTAATTGTTAGGCTAACAAGTTCATGTCTACATTTTAGATCCCATAAATGTCCACAGCATAGTGATGAACAAAGGAGACAAGTTCGACAGTATCTGCTGGGAACAGGGTGAGTATATCTACTTTACTCCACAGTAACAGGCTTAACTTATGTAAGTTTATGTAATAAGTTTAGAAACATCCTTAAGTATATGTACTCATCAGGAATTCAGAGTTTAAAGTTTTATTACTGTTTCCTTTTTCTAATACATGTACAAGCAAATTATTGTTTCTGGTTGTATGTTTTTTTCAGTCTCCATGGTGATGATGATGATAATGTTGATATAGATACTTACGTTGATGGTGACAGTCAGTCTTTACGTGAATCTCTTCAGTGGGAGGCGGCTTCATACGCTTCCTCTCCCACAGACTCTACTTCAACCACAAATGGTAATTAGTTTTTTTTGTCTTACCTAAAGGTTATGAAAACATATCGTCGGTGTTATTCTATAATGACGTGTATCATTTTTTTTTTGTTCTTTGTATAGAGTAACTCATTATACGTCTTTTGCGAAGGATTCTGATTCTCTAACCAATCAGCTAACACAGTTATGTCATGTGACTTTTTGTCGTATAATTACTGGTCAATTTTTTTTATGTTTCCCGAAACAGACAAAATCAACATACGACATTTTAGAATAACAGCGACCATATGAAAAAATCTTATTAGTTTAGAGTCATTTATAATATGTTATTTTTGTTGATATCCTATGAATATGAAAATATGATATGATTTAAAAACATAGCATCTTCTGTGTGATGAATACTTCTGATATTTTCTGTATTTTTCTTTAACAATTTTTTGCCTTTTATCATTATGGCATGTTTTTGTTTCTCAGGTAACTCTCACACATCATCAAGGAAACGCCATGGGAAGAGTTCAAAATCCAAGAAAAAGAAAAATGGAAAATCTCATTCATTTCATAATACAGTGACAAACAGTAACAGTCAGTTAACTAATATGTATGAATTTGATTGAAATTGTACAGAATTTATTTGAAATCTGTGAAATAGACTTTCGAGTCTTTTTATGTTCAGTTTGAAATAAGTGAAACAGCTATTTGATTAATTTTTAGCAGTTTGATTGAATATACTGAATATTTGCAAGTGGTTATAAGACTTGTGTTCAGTCTGTGATAGTCTCTCCATTGGTCAGTTTGTGATCAGCCAATCAGATGTTTGAGATTAAAGGCTGTATTCAGAACCAACCAATCAGTGGCTCTTTGCTTTTGAGACCACTCGGAGTCAGTCAATCAGAGTCTGCAGACTACAGTACTGAGACTAATCTTAGAACCAGCCAATCAGAGGCTCAGATTTTATATCAGGTATCAGAATGAACCAATCAAAAGCTATGGTTTTGATTCTGCTGTTTAATATGTATATCATCTTGGATTTATAAATGTGGTGTGTACTGATTTATTTTAGTTAAATTTATATTATTTGTCCATATGTGCTAGTTATTGGGTTATAAATGAATGATGGCAGATAAGTTTTACAGTTGAATTCTCTTGGCTACATTGCTCGTATAATTTCAGTAATTGTCATGTGCCAAATGGTTGATTTTCCAAGAATTTTGTCTTTATGCAGTCCCTATCCTTATTCATGCTATTTTAGGAAGGTAAATGTTTCAATTGTTGTGCAATATCGTGGCTGTACTTGCATAACATGTGTTCTTGCATGTGAGTCTGTGTGCATGATGCAGTATATCGGCATAATTCACTCACAATTTTCTCAATTTTATTCAAGTTGGGTATCAGATGGTGTTTTTTTTTCCTAAAATGATGAATTCCAATGTTTGTCTTTCTGCTGTACCCAGAGGCCAGTATTGCTACAAACATGTCATTTGCAAGTTTTAAATCTATAAGGAGTTAGTGTTTTTGATATCTGATCCTTGCTTTTCTCAGATTTTCTTCAATTGATTAAAGACAAAAACTGCATTGTTAGTAATGGAGTGGAAATTGACACACAGTCAAATTTAGTAGTAGTACAAGTAACTTGTAGTGTCTTGTCTCTTTTAGGCCATTTTTGTGTGAGATCATTGTAATAAATTTTACAATTTGGAATGCATGAATGCGGTATAGATACAGCCATATACATTAACATATTTTTTAAATTGTTTTATGACACATAGATCTCTGCTTTTAATTGTTTATATATCAGGGTGTATTACTTTAACATATGTATTGACATTGTGTTCATTTTGTGTTTCATAGGTTGAGATTCTGTTGTGTAGATTTATACTGCTATAAGACAATTAGGCTATTCTGAAAAAATGTTGGTTTATGACTATGTGACTGACTCATTCTAAGATACCCTGATCTAAAAAGATTTTTTTTGTAAATTTGGTGGAAAAACTGTTTTGTTCTTATTCCAGCCTTTCGTCTTTATTACAAGCATGTAATGTTAACAAAAAATGTCTACCTTGCTATTCATGGTTAAAAGTTTGGGTTGAAATACTAAATACTAGCTACATATATATATCAATCTGTTGAGTTATTGTTTGGACAATTTTTGACACAGTGGATAAAACTAATAGTTTTGGAGATTATTCAAGTATTTATGTTACCTTTTTTCCATGGATAGTATGCATCAGTTAGGTCGACATGTTTCGTTGGGAATATTTGGTATGTAAGAAATGAGTGTTTGTATATGAACTAATGTTGCATGAATGATGAATGAAATAGTGAAATAACTGATGAGATTGTTGCGTCACTTGTCTGTAAGAGTTGAAGTAGATTACTGTGTAGTTGTATTGGTTTTCAAGTAATGGCTTTGAAATTAAGTATTTTTGTTTCCAACAGGGGCGAAAACTGGCCCAGAATTTTAAGATGTTTTTTATAGAAGGAAACCATTTTAAAAGTATTGGGACCCACATTGGTTTTCTATTGTTTTGCTGTCCAATTTATGTGACTAAATTGTGGTTTACAATTTAATGAGTTTTTCTCTGAAGGGACTTTTTGCATTAAATGGACTCATCTCTAGATTGACATTTGTAGAATTTACAAAGCTTCTCTGGGGATTTATGTTTTTTTGTGAATACATGAATTTTGCTGATGTTTTATCATTATGAAAACAGAACAGCAGATTTCAGATTTGACTTTAGTATATTTCTACTGTATGACTTGCACTACAGACATTTTTCTATGTCTGAAAACTGAAGTGTATGCTGCTGTAAATAAACACTGAATTTCTATCATTTATACACATTGATCTTAAATTTTAATTAAAATAACCCAAGTTTCTTATTTCATGAAAAATCAAGTATGCGGTCAAGTTCGTTTTATAAAGTTGTTGTAAAGGATATTCTTAACATTGTAATAATGTGCTGTTGTTTTCCTGTGTTCTTATAGTGTTGTTATGTTTATATGTAAAACTATAAAAATACTGTAAAATGTTTTGCTTACAATAAAAGCAGGCTTATCAGATCTGGATCTATTATTATTTGAAATGAAATATCCTTGAAGCCATCATATCAATGTTTTATTTACTTTAAAAATACATTAATTTTTGTATCATTTAAGTTTTTCTTTTGTTTTGAAATAAGCCCTTATGTATGGCCCACAAAACTGGTCATTCAGATTTAGAAATCCAGCTGATATTATTCTTTGTTTTGCATGAGAATCTAGATACATGTGAAAAAAATGCAAAATTTATGTATGTGTTAATTTATGCACATGTTCACTTATAGCAAGATTTTGAGGCATATTGTTATATACTGTGTTGAATATAATAGAAAACTGGCTAATTATTGAGCTAGACCACATCATTGCACTGTGGAAATTAACAGAGGAACTGGATTATTTCAAAGTTATCTCAGAGGCGAGTTGTTAGTGAGCTTGGTGAGTCACCTTTTCAAAGATGTGGAATCAGTGCCAAATGTAGGACATTGTTGAGCATCAGTATGGCGCTTACAAATATTCTTGTGTCAAGTTAAACAAAACAAACAAGTATTTGATTAGTACATACAATAATTATCTCATATTGGCAGAAAAGAGGACAAATTTTATTTACAATACAGTATAACTAGAGCTGCCAGTAACAAGCAGATTTTTTGACAAAAAAAATCTGACAACAATAATGATACATAATAAATACAATGTTTTCCTTACACATGTCAACTACCATCATATTTTGAGGCAAAATCAATTTTACATTGTTTGTAAGTGAGGAGAGTGGGGTCAGGACCACCAAGGATTTCAGAGAAATTTGCTGAGAGGTACTTGAGTTAAATCACATTCTTAACATAAGTTTTCCTTAAAAAAATCCTTAACCGTGAATAGTTTGCTATTTGGCAGTCACTAAATTAATGAAAAGTAATGAAATCAACGGTCAACTTTTATGGTTCATTCTAGGGTCTATTCCTGATCTACCAGAAACAACAATAGAATGTTTCAAAATTATTCCTGATAATGTTTATATTTTCAATATGTAATGTCAATTTCTAAATGAAATACTCTCCCACACTGTACAACACATTGGTAAGCACTTTATATCAATACATTTCATTCTATACATGTGCAGTTACCATGGAAACAGAATATGAACAATTTTTAAGCACACACAAAAAAGCATACTAAGTACTGTACATTTAAAATCCCTGCCATAAATAACACACACAGTTTTAGTGGACATCTAGAGTATACATGAACTAATATCAACAAGAAACAAATCAATATTAACACATGATATAGTTCATAAATAATAATTTTAATTAAATCATCTTGCAACCTTGAATAAATGCTTCCTGTATGATGAACCTGCATTTTCCTT
This sequence comes from Lutraria rhynchaena, assembly GCA_008271625.1. Lineage (NCBI taxonomy): Eukaryota > Metazoa > Mollusca > Bivalvia > Venerida > Mactridae > Lutraria > Lutraria rhynchaena. The sequence continues at coordinate 1,291,518 of VIBL01000056.1, read as the reverse complement.
GTATCTATGTGTTAATATTGCTTAGAGACTTGTGTCAATATCAACATAAATATCAAGGACACATAATTCTAATAATAAGACAGATTTATATGATGAATAACATAATATCAGATTAGTAAAGCCTTAGGAGATTCTCTCTAACACACATGTAATTACATAACATCACATGAAAACCATTGCTTACTGAATTCATAGAAACTTTGGTTTTATTAATTTAATTAATTAATTTAATAAACTTCTATCCATTCAGTTATGAACAAAGGAAAATATACATTTTTTTGTATATAACCATAGGTAAGTTTAAGAAATGATGAACAAAATGAGATACGTCATATATACTACCAATATGTAAAACTTTCATCTTCAAAGTCAACAATTCTGAGATAAATTAAAATCTACAAGTAAACTTATCAATAATTGTAAGAACAAACAAAAATCAAGAAAATAAGGTACTAGTATTTACATACATAATGCTGGAATGAGAGCCATTGATAGATAACATGTACAGTATAATGTGTGACCACCTGGCTGTCAAGACTAGTAGTTTATCTCAATACAGACATTTTCAATTCATTCAAACCTCTAAACAAAGGCCACTCCCAAAACAGACCAGACCTTCCAGCAATGATCTTATTGACTGATCTGATTGTAATTTTAATAAATTCAGAAATGAAAATTGGCAGGTATGGCAGTGTTTGAAATGTTCTTTTTTTACAGCACTAGCCCAAACTCTAAGTGGGCTATTGAAAAGAAACAATTTACCACTCGCTTGAATAGAAATTTCCTAGCCCAAGGCTTTGGGTTGGTGGGTTAGTGCTGACTAGCATGACTATGATTCTTGACCACTGGTACATGCATGTATTATCATTATATATACCGTATATATATATATATATATATATATATTAAATATGAATAAAATGTCTGAAAAATAAATCTGATTTACATAATACTGTACTCTATCATAAGACAAATACTACTACAATACAGCAGCAAAAATAAAACTTTTTGCAAAAAAATAAAGAATATAGTGAAATGACTAAATTACAGTGTGCGACCATCACCACAAATTGAGTTGAAACTTCATACCTTCAAAAAAATCTTCTGAATAAAAGTGATAGCAAAATGTTCTTGATTCATTTCCATGTAAAATTTCACATTTAAACGTAAATACATGTAGTAAAAATCAACATCACTGCTAATATTTTCATGAGATATATCACAAAAAAAGTCACACAAGACAGATTTCTGTTTGTAAACAGACCAATCCAACAGTGACCATTATGTTAAAAAAAAACAAATGAAAGGCAATTTTTTTACTATAATGTTTGAAAATCATGCAGACAACATTTTTCTTAATTCAGTTGGTACCTGTACCTTACCAAAAATGTGGAAAAAATACCTGTAAAAATTTGCCTGTTTTGACCTTATACACACATTAAGCTAAGAGAAATAAAAAAATCTTTATCTATCTATTTCCTGAAACTACAAACATCCAAAGTCTCAACTTCTGCCATTATTAATGAAAACAGGCAGACCATACACGACTGGTGCGAAACCATTTAAATGTTTGAGTTTACACACTGATCTGGCCTTCTGTACTTCTCTAGAAAGATAAGTTCCCTGGCATGCAGACAGCCAATTCTGTATTAGTTCAGCTGTAAATTTGTCAATATCTTTGTCAGTGACATCCCACAAGTTGGCTACCATACTTGGACTGAAATTACATGGTAATAAAATGAAGTTAATTCAATTTAGAAAAGTGTATTACACAGGTTATTTTTCTGTAAGGTTAACAACAACAGAGGAGTTCATAATATGTTTATAAATAGTACATAAAAGGCTGTAAAATGTACTTTTATATACAATGCATGCTAAAACCTAAAGAAATAAGTCAAAAATTAAAAAAGAAATAATCTTTTTATCCAGAAAATAGACCATCTATCAATTGATAGACCACTTGTGTTGCTTCAATTGAAAGGTCCTAGATTTAACTATAAATACATAGCTACAGAAGTGTTCTTCTCCATTACAACAACAACAGTGAAATCCATCTATATCAGAAGCCAACCAAATGGAAGTTTACGAGTAGTATGAAAAGAACCTTTTACAACATTTCATCCCACAAAATGAGAGCATTCTGTACATTTCAGTATTCAATAAAACAGATTAATATTAAAAGCAGTAAGTTAAAGCAATCTACCATCCAGCAAGAAAATAGCTAATCATCATTCCTGAGGCTTCCAGTTGACCTTTGACCTGTAATCGTCCACTACTACATCCCATTAACAACGCCACAGCTCTTGCTGATAATTTCTCTATCTCGTGACTATTGAAGAATCGACCTCCACTACCATGTCCACAGTAACTGGAATTCAGACCATTAGCCATTAGCACAAATTTTAATTATATCATGGTCAACAAAACACTGTTTTGTTAATCTTCATTAACACAGACATTATAAGCATGGTTCATTACATTTCAATATCAGTATACAACTTATGTTGCTTGTCCAAGGCACAGAACAAGCAAAAGTGTCACATTACACATATTTGAGATGGTTTATAATTCTAATATAAAATAAACTATAAATGCTAGCATTGAAATTTAACCAATAGGTCTTTACAGCCAGATGACCTCTGTTCACAGATGGTCTTCAGTAGAGGTTTAGTTGTAGCATGCTAAATGAATTGTTATGTTCCAGTTCAGAGTAATAACAGTTAACTCCCCAACTCTGTATTAATCATATGAAAGATGAATGAAGATTTCTTACATGAGAAAATCTCTCTGAGTCAATGCTTCTATAAACTGTTCACTTTTTGGTTTTACACCAGTCACTCCTTTCCAACCCTCCTCACTAAAATAAAACCAATAATATGATCATATTTAACACCGACATTTAAGTTTAGAAGATGTCAAGAGTACACCTGGGAAGATCCATCAACCTGCAGTAAGCTACCCGGATAGCTTCCTTAAATCTGAAACTTGTCAGGTTTAGGGTAGGATTTGAACTCACTGCAGTGAGGGGCTAGTAACGACTTGTCAGAGACCTTAAATACTTGATCATGGATGCTGTAAGAAAATTATTTAATGCAAAATTGTATGTAAGATTTTTTTTCCAAACAAACTTTAATTGATAATTGATGGTCATTCTTGTATCATTATCATTAAGAAATAATTTGACTTGAGAAAAATCTCAAAATTAGAAATCCAGTAAAACAGGAGCTTGATAATAAAAATGCATGTGCAATGTGGTAATACAGCATGCTGATGGATTAATAATTACTCTAGGAAAACTGATAACTCCTTTCATTTGAAGGTAATTATACTAAAAAGTAAATTCAAAGCATATGAAAGGCTTAAAATGCTGTGTTAGTCATAAAACACTTGCTCAGGTCATCAAACATGCAGAAAAATAAATCTAATATTAGTCACATTGAATTTGCTTTAATTCGTTTTTAATTTAGCTCTATGCTATATCAGGATCAATAATTAATAACAGAATAAACATTTATGAATGACACTTTTTGCAAGTTTTCATTCTCCATTGTTATGGTAAATTATCAAGACTTAAGTCCCTCCATACAATAATACAAGTTACCGTTCAAACCACTCCTTGAAGAATTCTTCAGTGCGAGGTAGATCAGATTCTGGGTTCAGTATGTAGAACGTCTTTCTAGGATTTATCCCTTGCATAAATACAGAATTCTCTTGGGCTTGAAGATTGTTTAGCTGTGTCACTAAGTGTGACAAACATGGCATCCGAGATACAGATCTCTCAGATAATATAGTCATACATTCCCATGGTAAATGTTGTACAGTCTGAAATTAAGCCCATATATTGTACAAGTATGCAGAATCTACAAAATATAGTCAGCCTTTAATAGATTGAAAAAAAACTTTCATAGATTTTAAAATTTAACACTAAGTCAGAATTTATATATTCTATGATCGAACATTTAGAGAACTCATGCACATATACAGTCATAGCAACCCCTGTTAACAGTTTTACTTTCAACAATTACCACGTTTAACCAATGTTACTTTTAAGTCCACAACCATTATCGACACAAGAGAGAAAATTAAACTTCAATTAAACAAAAACTGTGCAATAATGGTTATTATGAAAGCATCTCTCTAGGATGGCATTTGTTTGCAGTGTGAACGCTATAAATACATTTATGCCAAATGCTGTCTGTAAAAAATTGAAAATGTTCCTCATAAGGAGGGTGTGGTAGTGACCTACACATGATTTAAAACCACAACCTCTGAATAAAAAGCAGATTCTGTAACAAATATTCTCTAAACATTCTGCAAGTAAACTATTTCATTGAATAACAAACACATACCTTATCCAGTATGAGTACAGTGTGTTGTTTATCACCATGAGAAACCATACACTTAGAGTACTTCTTTAACACAGCAAGAAATTTATCAACGTCAGACGTGTCCAAAGTTGATCCAGAAATTTGTTCTATACATTGTCTTAATTCTCTCTCAGTGACAGTTTTCTCAGCAAGTAACAAAAGCTGTGGATTTAAAAACATCAATGTTGTACATTATTAGCATACAAGTACCAACTTCACTGTTACATTGCAATACATTTTTTTACTATTATTTCATTTAAAACTGATGAAATATTAGCTTTTCAAACACTGTCAAAATCAATATTGAAATACAAATATGATCGCTACTGAAAACTTATCAAAATTAATTAGACATTGTTCAACATGAGAAACAATGTAATGAAGAGAAAAGTATCAAACAGAAGAATATGTTTCAAATATAATTATGTATTTTCAGTGCCTGGAAACATTTTGACCTACCTTGAATTACTTTACAATAACTATAGAGCTGGAATTAAATACTGTCAATTTATATTAACTAACCAACACTTGTCAAATATCATTCTGTCTTACCCCGACATGAGAGAGTTCAATATCTAACTGAGTAATCTTCATGATTTCTTTCTGTGCACGATTCATTACATCAGATCGACATTTCCCAGGTAAGAGAGCACACCTCCACACTCCAAGCCAGTATTTTTCCATTCTCTCAACCAGACTTTGCATATCCACATCTAGTTTACGTCTTACACTCCACCATTCAGATATATTCTCAATTTTAGCAGTCTCCGCACCCTGTTCCAATATACTTCCAAATTCTTTCAGTATATATCGACCCTAAATAGTAAAATTGTTTAAAAAATTAAACAGATTTATCATCACAAAGAAAGGAAATACAAAAAAAAACGCATTAAATTGAAATAAGAATGACAAAAACTGATGTTGTTCACAGATTACTTCATCTAATAAAAACTTAACTAGAATGGTGAGTGAACAAAGGTTTCCACAATATGAACTGAGATTTAACAAAGAAAACATGTACAAGCATCTAACCTGTGGCGATGAGAATCCTGGTAGTCTGAGTACAACAGGAGCTTGATCTTTCACAAATCTTGTAAGGATCATTTGTTTCCATGATGATCCAGCACTGACCACAGACAACTGTACAACGCACCAATCTGTAAAATTTACATATACGCAAATATTTGTAACATTTCACAACAGAATGATAAAAGCACAAAAAAAATCTCATGAAGTCAAGGGTGAAAAGTTGTTTTACTGCTTTATTGTAATTTATTCCTACTTGGTATAAAGTTTATGAGTTTCAATGTAACTGTTCAGAGTTGTAGCACTAAAGCCCAAGCGTAAAACTTTATCAGAAAATCTATGACTCAAATTGGTCAGTTGTAAGCTAAAACTAACCAACGGTTAGACAGCTATTATGGACTGCTATGCAATATATATATGTATTTTTTAATAGTATGAGATATATATATATAGTAAAAGCTTTGAAGATAGGCCACTTTAAGCGGGGGGAAATAAATATGGTCTTTATGCCCTAATGGGTATTATTAAGAGGTTTATAGATACATATGAATTTGACCTTAAGGACATCAATGTTCACAGGTAGCTGTTCACTGTAGTATGACAGTACATATATAGTCCCAAGCCAAACAATGTTGTTTACCTTCAGGAATAACTTTTATAGAAGATTCAAGATTCTCATTTTCCTTGCTGAACATATGATTGTGTTGTCCAAGACCAACATTACTTGCCATGATACCTTGTCCCTCAGCATCTTTCCTATAATTAAAGGCAACATTAAAAAGAAAACTGCAGAAAAATATTCCTCCCCTTTAGAAGTTTTCATTGCAGTCCAAGACAACCGAAATGATCATTTCGTTTGAAAATGGCACCAACCATGTATACTTACAGAAGTATATGTGTGTATACTGAAAATAGCAAATTGATTTTCAGCTGCTGAGCTTGGAACCTTTTCTACTGTAGACCAGTGTTTTAAAAAGAATACAGAAATTTGCAAAATAAAATATAATTTCTTAGGTAATATTGCTAAGGAAAATTCAGAAAGATTTAGGCACATGTTATTTTGGCTTTACCAGCAAAACTGGTTTGGACGGTCACTTCCTTACCCGAAAAACACCAAGAACCACATTTTCAGATTGTTCTTAGATTTTACTCCTCATTAATTAGAAATAAGCCATCATTCTATTACAATTTGTATTTTTTCATTACTACACTTTATTAATAAAAATCTTGAGCTGTATCCTAATAATCCCATTATCTAAGTCAAGAACGAGCATTGAATGACTTATAAAGGCAACATTCTACCTTGCTTTTCTGTTGCTGTTTAACATGACCTGATGTCTGAATGTAACTGCCATGGCATCACTGAGCAAGAAAGCCGCTCTCCGAGGATTTGTGTCTAGATGATGTAAAGCCAGTATGTGACATGTATCTGAATGTTGAGGATTGGGTGGAAACTGACATAATCTCTCATACAACAATTCCAATGTTGAAATTATATCCACTTCACAAGGAGACCCTACACCTAGAGAATAAAACAAGATTGAACATTAATTTGTCTTAATAAAACATAAAATGTGACAATCATTTATTACTTTGATCAATGAAATTATAATGCATAGTGACTGTAGGCCACCTTTCAATAACTTTGCAGCTTAGCCAACCCTTTGCAACATTAAACAGTGTCTGCATCAGAACTGCGAGGGACTTGGTTTGATCCATATTTTGCACATGTGCTTTCCAACCGCAAGTTTTCTTCAATGAAGGTAAATTTTACAATATATCTTATTTATTCTGAATACTGATCAGATTACAAATAATTCAGAATGCACTACTTTTTTTTGAATGGGAGAATCATACCTTCTTCAGGCTAGACACACTAAGAATAATTTACAGCTTTACCTGATATTGGTCTTTCAACATTTAAGAGCCTAGGGTCATCATTAGAAGTCAAGCTTTCACTAAGATTCTTCAGACTGGGTTCACGCCCACTTCTCATTTTCTCTACAGCATGTACACTATCATTGTCAGATGAATTATCTATTTCACTCTTGGTGTCATCTTTTTCAATGTTTTGTTCAACCTCATTTATTTCAACTTTCTTACTTATGACACGATTTCTAGAATTTCGTACCGTTCTTGGCTTTCTATCTCCTCTCATGATTTCTTTTGATTCAACACTTAAGTCAGTCTCTGAGACATTATTTTCACCAAACCATTTCAAACTGGTCTCTATCAATGACTCACTAATCTTATCATTATTCTTATCAATGTAATGATGAAGTAAACTTGTATCTGAATCAGATTCAAAGTCCAGTAGTTCTTCAATAGAAATATCTAATTCCATTTCTTCATCAAGATATTCTGGTAATCCTCTCACTGTTTCAATATCACAGGCATTCTTCCGACCTCTAGTTCTTTTCTTTACTGGTGCAACGTTCATATTTTCTTTATCAGGTACGTCTTCCAGATCATCATTTGAAACTTCTTTCTTATTAGCAGATGGTTTTGTTTTCCGTCCTTTTTGTGTTGATTTAGTTTGCTTACCTTTATCTTTTGATACCTTAGTAACACAAGGTGAAGCTTCAAGGTCAAAATCAAACACATCATTTTTAGTTTTATCAAGAAAAACATCTGACTCTACAACAATCTCATTCTTTGATAACGTTTTTTCTTTTAAAAGTTTTCTCTTTTCATTCAATGACTTCACAGAGGACTCCTTAAAAACATAAACACTATCATCAGCCTGACTTTTAATACAACTAACTTTCCCCTTAGCACTGTGTTTTAATGTTCGTGTAGGAAGTTTGGACTTCCCAATTTTTCTCTTCAGTTCGTCTGGTTTACATATTACTTTTCCATCTGATGCAACATCATTATCCTTTTCTTCAATTCGATCATCAACATTCAGATTCTTAACCATTTGAATCAATTCAGTAGTTTCTTCTATATCAGCACCAGTCTTATTAATCGGATCATCACAGAAGTTAAGTTTACACTCAACATTATTTTTCTCAAGGGAGTCAACTGTGTCATGAGGAGCAGTTTTTTTATTCCTAGGGTTTCTTGGTTCAGTTCTACACTTAGAGCTATATTCAGACATTGATTTTACCGTTTTTGATGACTTAAGGACAGGTTTTGGTGTGATGGGCTTAGTAATTGGAAAACTAATTTCTTCATCATCATTGATTGTGGCCTGTATGACATCCTCCAGTTTACAGGCAATCTTTGTACCATCAGTAGGATCTTCAGCAACAAAGGATGGTTTCTTACTTTTTGAATTTCTAGGTTCTGTTTTGCATTTAGAACTAATTCTAGTTTTAGACATCTTAGACTTAGATCCCACTTTTGGTGTGACTGGTTTAGGTAGAGGGAAGTACACTCCCTCATCAGGCAGAACTGTAAACTGATCTTCTTCATCATCACTTGCCATTATTCTCTCAAGTGCCGCCATCTTATTTGTTGCTGGTGTAGTCCGTTTCATTTTCTGAACCTTGTTAGAAAAACTTGTTTTTGGCGTGTTTAATAAAACCATTGTTTTCTGTTCAGCAGATGGAGTACTGTCAATCTCATCCTTCAGTAACTTCTTTCTTGAAGTTTTTAATTTCGTACCGGTAACTATCAGCACTTCAGATTCACTTCCAAATGACACTTTTTTCTTAACACTCACTGCCTGACTATCAAATGGTTCTATTTTTCCACAGTCAGCACCAACAGTAACTGTCTCTGATTGGTTGTTATCTAATTCCATTCCACATTTGTTCTCATGTAAAGATAACATATAACCAGTCGCATCACATAAAGCCAGTCTGGTTAATAATATATTACTATGAAGAACACTATTAAGCAAACCAGTCTGCTCAAGTTTCTGCAAGGACTTCCATATATGGTGAACTTTATGGAAGTCTCTCTGGTGAAGATAAGACTCAGCTTGAATACAAGCTGCTTCAAGATAAGCATACAACAAACAAGGATCATCTGGTAGCCTATTATAATTATTTGAGCCTTTTTTCACAAGTAGGCCATCACAGCTTTTTTCATCAAATTGATCAATGTCTGCATCAATACACGTCAACAACTTGAACTTCAACTGGACTTCATCTAGTAATTTTTGAGCTGCAGTTTTCATGCCATTTTGTGTCAAAAAATCAGACAAAACTACGCCAGCTCTCATGCATAAGTTGTGTCGATAACGATCAGGACAAGTTTTCATATTTTGTTTCATACATATACACTCAGGTACTTCTAATTGTTTCATTTTTCTTTTCCTACCACTATCTAATTCCTTCTCACTATATCTTCTCTCAGGTGTTTTATCATTCTGTTCATTTTGCATTTTCATTGGTGTTACATCTAAATTTTGAAAGCCAAAGCAGTCTGGATCTTGAACTGTAGGAAATGGTAATTTGTTTGGATCTATACTGCTATCAGAAGATGCCTTATCCTGTTCAGACAGACTTTGTGATTCATTTGCTTTGGACTGGTTTAATGATTTTTTCACTTTGGATTGGTTTAGCATATCTTTTACATGGGATTGGTTATCTGCACTTATAATGCAGTTTAAATACTCAACAGTTGTTAGAGCTTTTTCACTGTCAGCTTCCATTGACTGTACACTCAACATTTCAAACAAAAACTCACATGACCTGTGAAGAGATGAAATAACATTTGCATTAAAATAAATTCTTTATACACATACATGTATACACATTATGGCTAGACATTCTGTGAAGTTTAAACATAATCTTTAAAGAAGTGAACAAAGAGTTGCTTCTACAAAATAGTGACCTTATAGACTCACATCTGGACATATACATTGATTCTAGTATTCCCTCTTTCAACTATGTTCGGCAAAGTGTACAATAACTACACCACAAAAGCATCACATTTTGACCACAATATAACAGATGTATTTACCATCTAGGTAGACCTTGACTCTGAGATATGTTCACACCAGCTCTGAGATAACAGAATGCATCTCTAGGTAATCCAATGAATCTACATAACTGACACAGATGTAACAATGAAGATAAAATTTCATTTAACATTATCCACTTATCTGAAACAAAAGTATGCAAGCCATATAATTTCTATGATAGAAATGTTGCACTAAATGCAGCAAAAATTGTGGAAATTCTTCACACTTACGTTTTCCTACAAAAAACACACAATGCTGAGGAAGAAAATACATGAAATGATTGTATACATGATATTAGTTGATGATTCCATAACTTAAAAGTTTAAACAGTCTGGACTCCAGAATTATGGTATATTTTTCAAAATTTATACTCATTTATTTGAGTCTATCAATTACATAAATTCATACAATGTGTAAAACATAAGTAAATTTGCACTTTGTATAAAGCAGTAGGCAAAATGTCAGCCTAAGCTGGCCAAATGATAACAGTACTACTCAATTCAAATTTCGCCATCAAAAAATCTTAAATCCAAGCATTTTGCAACAAACATAATACCTGCATTCTTGCTTAAAGTTCCATTCTTAGTGAGACAATTCAACACTGAAACATGACAATGTACTGCTTCAAAAGCCAGGGATAGAAGATATTGATTGGTTGAAGTAATCAGTTGAGCTGCAGATGGTAAACATAGACCCATAGAGAGTAAACGCTTTGCTGTACCTTGGTTCAAGTAATAACAAACACGTTTTGTTTTACCCATGAAATGTTCACTGTCCAATAATGACTGCAATAACTGTAAACCTTCATTACTCTGCAAAATGAATAAATACAAAATAAAACAAAAAAGCAGTGTAAAGAGTAAAAACAGGATATATTTAGAGGTCATGAGTTCAAATCCTTTCTGAGGCAAGATTCTAAATATTCAACATAAATCCTTGCATATGTATAGATGCATGAGCTGACTTATAATGCAGTAATCAAACAACAGGAGTGATATACACAAGTGTTACTGTAAGTAACCAACTAAATTAAAATATGTAAGTTCATCAGTATAGAATTTTCATGAAACATTATATCTAAGATTACAAAGTACTGATAAAGCAATAAAACATGAACTGTTTAAGACTAGGCTAGAATCTCTATAAAAAATTTATCACATACAAAACATTAACTATTAAAATATTCTAAATTTGCACAATCTTTACTTTTCATTAAATCATCAATACTTCAATAAAAACTGATAAACAATAATTCTGAATGCTTAATATATACACACATATACAGACAGAAAACTTACCTTTCCAACCAACATGTATAGTTCAGACATCACAAGTGAAACATTTAAAGAAGGTTTTTGTTTCTTGTTATCTCCCTTGGCATCAATTACAGTCTGTGCTTCATCATATTTACCAAGAGACATTAAAGCTCGTGTAAGACACAATGTTAGATCTGAAGTTCTCTTGTTGTCACTGAGGTTGGTAAGCTGATGTTTAGCAACCTGTAATGCTCTCTCGGCTAGCTGGGGCTATAAAATGAAATCAAATTACAGAGAAGTTAATATTTTTCACACAATATTTCAACAAAAGTCAATCGTTCATGAAAGGAATAAAACAAGATAATCACAAACTGTTGTGCATTTTTTATTTTTTCTCTTAAAGCTCGTGGGTGTGCAAGTAGCAAAAACAATTTCTCTAGCAAAAGTCTTCTTTTGTTTTGATATAAGAACAACAACAAAAATAATAAAATACAACTTCAATTAAATTTTCTCAACAGTGTTACTGCTCTTATGTGAATAGTTGATTTTTGACAACTGGTATTAGGAGTGAAAATGTAGAATATTTTTATTATTGGACTTCAGCTTTTGAAGCAAAACCATATAATTTATTGTTAACATACAGGGATCAGTTTGTACTAAATACATAACATTACCTGTTTCATTGTCAACAGTCGAGTTCCACACATTATCAAGCAGTCTATATGATGTTCGAGATCAAACATGCTATCATTGTTCACATCAGTAGCACCACTTGTCTGTTCCTTGGCAATTGTATTCTTCTTAATAACTTTTTTCTTCTTAACATCAGGTGATGCTACTGCATCTTTTAAACTTTTCTCCCATAATTCAATGGCTCGAATGAGGTAAGGGAGGTTACTCTGCTCATCTTGAAGAGTAAATGTTTTATCATCGTGTATGTTCCAATTGATGAAAATATCCTGTTCCCCATATTCACTCTTAATTTGCTGTCAGAAATAAAAACACAAAACTGTCATATATAAATTGTAGCAAATCAATCATCTATCTGTGCATTAAGTATGATGAGAATAAATTGAAGAATATATGCATCTGATAACAGATACGCTAGTAATTAGATAAGACAAATCATATTCCAGGCTTGTATCAGTAGACTACACACCTAGAGTCTTTGATTCAACCTTTTCAGCAACAAGATTACACATTGTATATCATTAATCAACCACTCATGTAACCATTATGTTAACAGATTTATCAATTAAGACACTTCAAACAAAGATATTACCTCAATAGAATCTTCATGAGCCAGTATATACTTGGTGTAACATGCCAAGGCTAGGGAAGTCTCAGCACCAGGTAGGTTTTTATCTAATAAAATAATGGCATTGTTCAGCAACTCACTAGCATTCCTGAATGGTAAGAAAAGTACAAAAAGGTTTTAGTTCTCAACAATGTAATTATGACATAAAATGAGAGAGAAATAATACTCCATCTTGTTCTAGTACATTAATAACAGGACCTTACTATGTTAGATCTGTCAAATTACAACAAATTGTGGATGACTGAAAAGAAGGTGAATTATAATTTAAGAGCAAAAAATGAAGAAGCAATGTTTTAGTTACTCAGACTGAAATATCAAATAATACCTATAAAATATGCGATACATACTTGTCTTTATATGTTTGTCCAGTAATACATGCTTCCATGGCTATTGATATCATTGCCTCAGCTTCATGTACAGATGTCTTGGCCTTATCTAACAATTCACACAGAATGTAATACTCAATTAAGTGATGTCGCCTGAAAGTGTTTGATAAAAATATTTTGTAATCTTATAAAAAGAAAACATTCAGGAACACAGAAAAATACAACTAATAATTGAACTCTGCAAATAAACTTAATTCCACTCATTCAGGCAGTTTGTTGAACAAACCAGCATGCTTAGGTTATTTAACAGTAAATTTCTAATATCTCAATGTGATGTGGGAATCAGAGTTGAGAGACAAATGACAACATTTCAAAACCCTATTCCTCTATATCAATAGTACTGTTCTACAAACTGAGCTAACAAGACATGCTCAAAAAGTACAGAAAAAATTTCAATAAATTGACAATTATTAGAACCCTATGTTACTATGATAGCATAGTATCACCCACAAAAACTCACAAAATTTTGGCACAACAGACTTGGGTTCTAAAATCAATTAAAAAAATAACTAAAAAAGTGATTTGTGATGTACACCTTTTCTGTATCATTCCAACATGGTACATAAATCTTTTACAATCACATATCGACAGTATAATCAAGTTGATAACAGAGATTGTTAAATAAGTGAATGAATGCTTACCTTGAGAAGTTTTTCCAAGCTTGATACTCAGCAAGAAGGATTTGTCTACTTGTAAGGTTACTGATGTACATCCCAGATTTTTCCAAAATAGCATTCGAAGTACTGAGAAATTGAAGAATACAAATGGATGAAAGAAAAGTATGAATAAAAATATCATAATAATAATATATTAAGACAGAATACAATAAACCCATATTTTTCAACAACGGATTATCCGAAAACCTGGTGTAATCCGAAAAGAACTTTCAGTCCCGATTTTTTCCCTATATATTTCATTGCAAAATAACCCTGATTATCCAAATCGTCTAATCCGAATATCATGGATTATCCGAACTGATTATCAGGTCCCCAAACTCATTTGAATGCGTATTTTCACACCTGTAATCCGAAATGGACAATTAACTCCGATTGACCATACTATTCTATTGAAGGATTTCTTCATCGTGTCAGACTGTGTGAACAACAATTTATAAAACCCCACTGACCAAAATATTGTTTGTTTGGTTTATTGTTTGCAATTGCGGGAACATAATTATCCTATTATGATGCGAATTCGGTTAATTTTGGCTTGATAAATACATGTGCTTCTTAAAAAATGAGCTTCGGGTTTTATACTATTTACGTTATACGTATGTATGTTTTTTTCTAAGAATTCAGTATTTATTGTAAATAAAACAAAATATAACACATACAGTTTGTCTTTTTTATAAATTTACATGTTCTTCATTTGGAGTGTTCTCCCTTTATTTTCATATAAAACAATCCAGATTTCCTTTACCCCGGATTATCCGAAATAATTTTTCGGTTCCATCGATTTCAGATAATCGAGGTTCTACTGTATTGCATCTTTTACATCCTTTCAGTTAGGCTTCTAGATGCTGATATGAAATGAAAACTTCACCAAACAAACTAAAGATGTAAGACATTAGGATATTTCATCTCCTTTTTTATCATTATGGAGAAGTCATACCTTGCAAGTGTAAATAAAAACATAGCTGACACAACATTTCTCACTGACCAATCAATTAAATTGTTCACAGACTAGCAGACAAGAATTCTAATTCAAAACAATTATCATGTCACTATTGTATACACTCAAGAGTGTACCAAGCATACCAATGACTCAATAAATTTTAACCCATTGGTGATACTTATGATGAATAACAGTTTTGTCATTCATTAATATTGATCTGATTGACATTTTATGAACATAAAAATATAGCGTTGTTAAATTGTAACATAATTGTGCCAATTTCAACTGCGTGACAAATGCTATAGGTTCCTTTCTAAATTATCAGAAGACCTCAGCAAGAGCTGTAGTAAATTATCACAAAACCTAAATCCTTAGAACAATTTGATTTTACCTTTTATAATAATTACTATGAGTATGAAATAAATAGGAATTTCCAGATCTACAAAAATAAAACATAAATCAGGAGTCTAATCCCATTTAGGCCTAAACAGAAAAAAGGTTTGTTTCCAGTTACATGCCCAAAAAATATGGGTCGGTAGGTAGGGATTTTTTCTTTTACATTTTTTTTACATATATCGGCAACACTGTTGTGAAAACTACAATATAGCAGTACGATTTGGACGCCGGAAAAACTTTTGAGTCAGCAGGTAAAAGATGGGTCAGTCGGGTTACCAGAAACAAACCTTTCTTTAGGCCTTAGTCAATGGATAAATTAAAACTTACACAGATAGCAGGGCATCTTCTTTACTGACTGCTTCTCGTTTTAATCGAGCCCACATTGTGGCCACTTGTTTCAAGCTACCATCAACGCAACCTAATGCTTGGACAATGCATTTAGATGCCATCAACCATTCTTCTTGATGCTGGTAACATTCAATCAACTTCTCATACATACTTAACAAGTTTGGCTGAAAATAAGTAACCATCATAAAAATTCTTCTATTTTGGCCTAATATACTGACCTTGAAATTTTGGTCAATGATGGATAACAATATGGTTACACATAACAGTAGTAATGGTTAGTTGGCTTACTCATGGTGCACATGCAAAATTGCTCTTTTTAAGAATAACTTTTATAAAATAAAATTTTATATCAAAATCACTTACTGGTTACTTCTTATGATGGCCAGTGTATACAATTACTGTAAAACAATCACTAGCACTAACCTGTTTACACTTGTAGAATTGTTTCACAACAACAGTATACATGACAGTAGCTTGCTTGTAACATCCCTCTTGTAAAAACATGTAACCAATATTGGAACAAACAAATCCTAAATACCAAATAATACAGAAAAAACATGAGACAACATATAACCAGTAATAACCAAACAAGTACTATTCCATTCTTTAATATGCAATCACAGGGATTCAATTGATTCCGATAATATTGGCAAATCGACAAAATGACATCATATATTCATTATTAATTCCAGTCTGAAATATCAAATAACAAATAACCACATAATAAACTGTGATTTCTACAAATTTTTAGTTTTTGTTGGGAGGTGACCAGTGGAAATTCTATCATCGGGAAAGTCTGTTGTCATGACAGGCAAGGTTTAAGAGTTATTTCTCTTGCTAGAATAAATAATTAAATTCTCCATTTGGTGTACCCATCAAATATATGGTAATTAATGAATGCAGGGGTGAGCATGCACAGGTACTTGAAGAAGAAAATACCTTACTCATCCAGCTGAATCATCATACTTAGAATAAATTTGATGGGATCTGAACACTTTCATTTAAAAATACAAAGTCTGAGGAAGAAAAGTCACAAGCCACTGTAAGTCCTTACCTAAATTACATCTCTGTGCCTGAATGCATTTCTCAGTTATAACCTGTTCACTCTCGTCTATGTCGTGTTCATAATTTTCAGCCAATTCCAAACATTTTGTCAGTATGTTACTTTCTTTATCTAAAACACAAGAAAATTGTAAATAATCATGGCTGAACATTTGGGAAATGCTTTGAAAAAGTCCTGAAGTACATACAAACTATTACAAAAATGTTATCAATAATTTCATAATGGAGTCCATTTTTCCTACAACAAAATTTGCTTTTCACCAATAAAAGTCCAGGATTGGTAATATAAGATAGAACAGAGATGGATCTAGACAACATTTCATTGATAGCCATGTAAACAAAGCTTTATGTAAATATTAACAAATATGTACCAAACTTGACTTCTAGGATAAGATGTAACAGTTGAAGATGTCTGTAGTATGCGATCAAGTTACACATTGCCACCCTCATCTTTTTGTCTGACCCTTCCTCAACTTTCTTCGCATCTTTCTTGGAATTAGTAGGTCTGTTATACACTAACAAAAGCTTTTTACTGACTTTTCCAAGAATTATACAACTTTCAGTAAGTTCATGAAGCAAGTCAACAGGCAATCCTTCCAGAAACTTAGAGACTAGTAATTGAATAAAATAAGACAGAGAAGCATATAACACTAATAACTGTTTTTCATTTTCCACAGCAGTAATTTCTGTTGCAAACTTATTTGTATCTTTAACTTTTTCTATGTCAATTTTTATTTTTTCATTCAACTTTTTACCATTAGTAACAATGGTGGAGAACTCATAAAAATTAGTCATAACTGTAGTGAGTGGACTAGCTGTAGCAACACCTTTAATCACTTCATAAACTTTTGTAACATCCAATGTTTTCAGTAAATGTTCTATAAGCAAACCATGAATTTGAAGAATCATACATTCAACAATGTTCTGATCAGTGTCTGCTTCAGTATCAATGTGATGTTTCAATCTTTTAACAACAGATTCAAACACTCCAAAGAATGCCTCTGTGGTACCAGAGTCTATCCACTTTTTGTCATACTTTGAATAATGCAGGATAATACTGTGTATTTGAGAGACAAGTTCCTCTTTCACAGGTAAATAACACAAAAAGAGGAGTGAAGATTTCCTGATTTGAAGAACATCTTTCAGGCTAACTGCGTTGCCTACAAGTAAACATCATTAAAACAGTCAACAGTATTTTTCATACTCATAAGTGTCAGAAAACTTAGGCATAGAAAGCAATGGATAAGTCTAAATACCAAGAAAATGATAAGTTATTGACCACATAATTATGATTAGAGTGCTATTGAAAAAATAAATCTCAACCAATGTCAGAGAAAAAAACATGGTAGTCTACAGTAACACAGTCTGTTACTGATGAAAATCCATTAAATGATATGTTCACAATTGACTTACCTTGCTTGAGCATATTACAGGAAGTTTTCCAAAGAAAGCTATAGAATGCATACACAACATTGTGAACCTTTTCAGGAAGTGGGAAAGATGCTTTCTCAAAAATATCAATAACTACCTGGGAAACGTCAAGTAGATAGTCTGATATCACCTGAAATGGAGTTGATTCAATTCAGACATTATTATAATTCAATGAGTACATTCAATGAACTCCGAACTTTTCCATGATAGTATAACAATTATTAATATATTAAGTATTGCATTTTATTTATAATGAATGAAAACTTTAAGTCAGGGAGAAGTTCAGGGATATCTTTAAATAGCTTTTCTCTTTACATTTTATGAATATGAAAAAAATTGCTCAGAAAAGGCTAATTTTGGCTTCTTTGTATGAATAAAACTTTTTTCATTTTTTTTCTCCATTGTCCTAAAGACCTAAACAAGTAATAAATACAGCATTTAAATCTTTGATACAATTTTATTTTCAACTATTTACTGTCAAATGACAGGGGTTTCTAGAAGAATAGATCTGGAGTACAGACCAGGGCATGGAAAATTTTAAAATCTCAATTAGTCCAAGCCTGCGGACGACCCCCCAGCTCTGAAAACGGCGACTATTTGTTCACAGTTATGCTACAATACACTTAACAGTAAAAACGAAACAAAAACGAATTGAAATTTCAACCAGATACTACTACAATGGAATCACAAACACATACTTGATTGAAATAGCTAATATCATTAAATTTAACAAGATTTATACCTTTGTATCTGTAAGGCTGTTTGTGATAAGGTACAAAAATGATGGCACAGCAAAGGATCTATCTTCATCTAACACAGACAACAATTTCAGGTAACATTTCCCACAAACCACGGTGGAGGACACAACTTCATCAAGCTGTGAAGCATCTTTAATGCTCTTAATATTTGAATTAAATATTTTTAGACAATGTTGAATGAATAGTCCATAATGCTTGGCAGCTGTTCTTCCTATGGAACCTTCAAAAACTGGCTTCAAGAAATCCTGAAGAAAAATAATACATACAATATTTAGATAATACAAAATCAAAACAATGCTAGTCATTCCTCATGTTATTCATACGAACGCTACAGGCTTTCATTTACAAGAAGTAATAAATATATAATAATAATATATACCCGCATTGAAAAATCATGTTGCTAGTGAACAACTAGTTAGTGACCAGGGTAATCATAAAATTCAAACCAAGAACTGAATATTGATAACAATTATGAATTTATGTGACAATGTTTCATAGGCTAAAACATTTCATTGATGTCAACCGAAAACAAGATGAATGTAAATACCACAGACAGAAACATGACCATAAAATGAACAAACAGAGCATAAAACGCAGACAAGCTATAAAGACGTATACGCTAAAGACAAATCTGGTTTCGGATGCGAGAAATTCGGACACCAGACGATAAGCTTCCTAACCTGTAATTTAGATTTGATATTTTCAAATTTAGACTCATTCACATCTTTGAGTATCTGGGTTGATGTCAGCATTTTGTCTAATCTCATACGGCTTCATGAATTTGTTTATAAAGTTCATTAATCAGTTCCAATGTTTTGAATGGACCGCCTTTCCGCATTCTTTCGGTGTCAGTGAGAATGACTAGATGTGAAATTCACTAGTTGTTCTTATTCAATCGGCATTCCTCGGCTAACTCCGCTTCGTTCCATACAGTCAATGTCGAGTGTGAGAGACATCCGAGTAGTTCCGAGTGGTTCTTCTCTTAAACTGGTACCCGTTGACTGTGGTGCACTGCAACTTTGTTGCACTGAACGGGGACCAATTTATTGTTATCTACGAAATGTAAATCTACTTGTCCGTTATTTCGGTCCAGAGTTATTTACAGAGATGTATCATTCAGTCTGACCGTCGCTTAATTAATTTATAATTTAATTCATTATAATGCTATTTTCTATTTTATTCCTAGCAATGTTACACTCATCGATGGAAATAACGCCCATTATAAACATCAAGCCATCAAGTACCATACTTGCTTTGCTCCAGTTCTAGTGCGTGATCACCAACCTCAACAAGTTGAAGACTCTGTCATAGAGATAGTTTTTCTATAAGAATTAAGCTATTAAAAGATCTGGACAAACTGATTAATTTGAAAATGTATAGCTTTGGAATGATAATTCAAATGCAGGTAGAAAAAGAGATACCGTTGCTCGTCGAATCAGGATAATTCGACCCCTAGACAATTCGACCCATCATATTTTCGTAAGACAATTCAACCCCAAGACAATTCAACCCCTCATGTCAAAACAATTCGACCCCAACCTGTCTGGACTATTCGGCCGCTCATATGTGTGAGGCATTAAAGATAAGAATTATCCGATTTTCGTTTGTTATAAAAATTGAATAGGTTGGTATTCTAAAAACATTTTTTTTTTATTTTTTGAAGAAAAAATGATTATATAAAATTCCCTGAATGTTGGTAAACTTCAAAGTAGTTTTGAAGTATTAGGATTAAGCTAATGATTCAAATGAAATAAAATAATATTTTTTCGCGCAACTATCTCATATATAAATGATGCGGCTATTTAGGGTATACACACACGTATGATGGTCTCATGTTTAATTTAGTGTGGGTAAACTAATGTTACGTGATATTATCCTACTCAGTATTGTTACTATTTGTATTATGATTTGATAATTGTTGTTAATTATAATATATTTGATAAGCCAGCAAAGTTATGCACATTATCGAATTGAAATATTTTATGATCACTTTATTATTGTGTTACGTCTAATTTCTTGATCTGCTTTCAATAAAATTATGCATTTAATTTTATAATTGACAATATAAGTATATAACATGTATATGTAGTAATATTATAAAAAGTATAACTCAAAATTCATTTTCCAATATCAATTATCCATGATATTTGTTGAGAAATCAAGGGGAGATAATGAGACATATGTATGAATGTGTTTTGCGTGCGTGCGTGGGTTCGTGTTCATATAGTTAACTTTTATTATTCGAGAAACTTTTAAATCTAAGATGTTGTTTTGTCTTGTATATGTCATGTGATGGATCTTATTGTATATGAATGTTTATGACTTTATGCCGTATGTAGGGGTGGGCATCGGTTAAAATTAACCGATTCCGAATCGATTCCAATAACACGATTCCAATAAGTGTTGTTTAATGTAAAATAATAATTGTGTATGATATGTTGCCATACAAGTAACATTTTCGCCCTGTTACCCTGCATGTTTACAGACGCTTTGTGATGACGTCACAGATCTCACGAATAACAAGACTTGGGAGGAAAAAAAACACAAGAACTTTTTTATCTATTTATTTCAGATTTTGATGGAGACACAATTGCTATATTAGAAAATCTTGTCATGACTAAATATCAACTTATATTTATATTGAAAGAACTGGTTCCTAAAAATTAATCGATTCCGGCGCCAGTCAGAATTTGGATCCGACATACCGGTTCCTGAGAACCGGTGCCCACCCCTAGCTGTATGCATGCTTACGTCAAATAAATAAATATCTATCTATATTTGAAAATACTGAATTTCTAGACCAACTCTGCATTTTATTTCAATGCATCTCATTATGTGTGCGTTATAACTAATGTGAATTACGATGCAAAGTTAGAATATTTCGGGAAGCTTGCATTTAATTGAAATTGATATAAATTCAAGTTTCCCGAAATATTCTAGCTTTGTATCGTAATGCATTGAAATGAAAATATATATGTAAAAAATATACCTTTTTCACTTGGTTTAACGCCGTTTATATTTTTATATAAACGGTGATAAACTCAGTGAAAAAGGTATATTTATTTACACACTGGTGACGTTATATAAAATTAAATTAGGGACCATGCAGTATCTCTGGTCAAACCTGGGACAACTATTCGCATGTGAATTGTCGATTCAGAATATACACTCAGACAATAATTGTATTGTTTTTATTTTGATATGTGTACACAAACAAAAGTAATTATTTTTTGTGTGCGGGGGGGGGATACATTGTTTTCAACACTTTATTTATGGACATTAAACCATACCAGTGATCCTGAATTCAGGACCAATTTGGCACGAAGAATATCAATTAATATACATTGTACATGCATATATTGGTCCCAGGTATGTGGATGATTTGATTGGTAAAATAAGCATTGGTCAACAAATAAATTGGTATATATGTAGTAAAAAAACATGATAATCGATCATAACAATCATAACTTAGTTTACAATGAACAGCTTTAAGATTTTTTATCAAATACATGCATTTTACTTCCAAAACGCTTGCAACACCTTGACGTTACTCAGACGCAATATCAATAAGTCTAAGTGCCATCACACAACTGGGACAACCACCCTGTAGCACCCCGCTAATAGGACTACCGTTGATATTTTTGAAAAGTGTCCCCATTACCGGAGTGGTCCTATTTAAGGGGTTGACCATCCAGCTGATGACATTGTGGTCATAACAAAGAACATTTTATTTTTCTATAAAACATTGAATGTACGGTTAATTAACGTGTTAATGCACTAATTTATGATCCCTCAATTATCAAAGATCGTTATGTCTAATCATGTTGATTATTGTCCCTGCCAGCGAAGTCAATACCGGTGTCAATTTGATTATTGGATTAGCCTGGTCTGATTATGGGGTTAAACAAAGAGTAAGTGTAATATTTGGTACACTGTAAAGTGTCCCAAGAAATGAATAGCGGGGTGGTCCTATTATCGGACCATAGGGACATTAAACAAAGAAGGAAAAAATCCGTTCTTTTAAAATGTGTCCCGAGACACGGGGTGTCCCGAAAACGGGATGGTCCGCTTCCGTTACCAGTCTTGCAATCAACCTGAGGACAAGTGTCATTGTTATTTTCGTCTTTCATAGAGGTAAGCTCTGTGAAACTTTCCTATGACCCTGAGAAAAGTACAACAATAATTCATTGTGAGTCTGAATACAAAATGCACAGTTTTTAAAAACAAATAAATTGAATAATTTGCGCTAGTTTGTATAACACTAGTATGAGATGTACAGCAGATAGGCTTTTATATGTTTCATCATCGAATTGACAGTTCATGAACAGCAGAAAACACATTCTAGTCGTAAATAAATAAATAGAATAATAAGAATTAAATTTGAAGACATAAAATCATATATAATCAAGTGATCACGTTAATGTTACTGTAAGTTTCGACATGGTAAGAGCGATATATGATGTATGAAGCACAATATCTCTGAGTAAGTATAATATACAAATCACAGGTTTTGAAACACTTGTCCATGCTTCTAAGCGACTACTTCCGCCCGCGAACCACCTTGAGTAATTTAGTGAACAAATCGACCTTGAACACCCCAATGACAAAATCATGTTCAGGTGCAGTTACAAGATTTTTGGTTGGGGAGAGGGGGGGGGGGTAAAGTCTAAGTAATAATAATGCAGAATATGGACACAATCAGCGCATAACTGACATTTTTTTCACTCATGTTTGCCAGATTTTAGGATGCGGGGCGCACGTTCAAACCTGCGTGCATTGTTCTAAAGATAAGGTTTTATTCTTCAAAATTACACAACGTATTATGTTCAAACTGTTCTTGGATGGTTTTTATCTAGCACAAAAAGAAAAAAAATAAGTTACTAATGTATAATGAATTTAAATTTATGTAAACCATCAACTTTTAACGTTGAATGCAGAAAATACATATGATATCAGTCCGCCGAAACATTAAAACCGCTTAATCATTAGCGAGCGTAGCTTGTGAAACAAAGGTTCCACATTGTATGTGATTACTGTAAGAAAGGTACTTTTGCCTGCGTTAGGTCAATGAAGCTTGACTATGAAGTAGAATTTCCCGATTCATGAAATTTTCGTGCGTTCATACCAATTCGTGTGTTAATTACCGTGTCATCACCATACTGTTCGATAAGTCTATGGACTCCAACAGGGTAAGGCTGTTTGTATCATGTAAATAAACTTCTTGAATTGAGAATGAAAATATTTTATATTCAACCCGCATAAAAAGTCATTTTGTGATAAAATTTTAACCGGATACGAAAAGTTTTGGTCGTCAGTTGTTTTATTTTAATAACAGAATCGGTGTACATGTACAAAATTGTTGTTGTTGTTGTTGTTGGTAACGTGTTTACACACGAGCAATCGGAAGGGTTGATTTATACTAAGTGTGTTACTGGGTGAGCGTTTCATTGCAACAATAAAGGGATAAATAAAAAACAAGTTTAACCAATGATATCGCGTGTTGGTTATTGTATTCACTTATTCAAGGGCGTGGTTAGTTTTGAGTGAATTATACTAAATTTTTTCGCGGGCAACCACAATAGTGACAAGTAAAACATGATGGAAGGACGTGTTTTGGGAATTGTACATTCATTGTTTCAACTACGAGTAATGTATTATTTAATTGATTTATTTTATTCGTTGCTTTATTTTATGAATACATTTTGTCATTTATTGAAACAACTGTTGATATTAATTTAAATAATTATAATTTGTATATATACTCGTAGTGTATTTGTGATTGTGTTAGTAAAATTCGCATCATTTTAACAGAATTATATCTCTTTGCATCTTACATTCTGGTAATAATTCAGGATTTATCCAGTAAAATAAATTTGCATGTCTCAAGGTTCCTCTGATCATTTTCCTGGAAAATGGCCATCAAATCATTATTTTTAACCTGAAAATGAAATTACTTAAAATTAATTAAATTCTCATTAATTTATCTATGGAATGGTAAAAAATTTGTTGAAATGTGTTTTTGTATTAGTTTATCATGTTTGCATGAATTGATACTCCAGTCTAATTACTTGTTACATATTCATAGGATGATGATGGTTAGGTCAAGCCTAAGGAGCTTTATCATGGAAGAAAAGAATAACTTCTAAAGGTATGTTTGTGTATTTCAATGTGCTCGATGTGTGACATTTATTTTTTTACCTGATAAGCATTTTCTTGAAGTATTGTCTATTAAAATTAATAAAAAGTGTTTAATTAATTCATTTTACCACATTTACCAGTACCTGTGATTTTATTGATTCAAGAATTATTGGTTCATATTCCAGTTGATTTTCACTTCTTTCTGAAGTCAAAAGATGGGAAGATGGATGACCTTAATTACCAGCACTTTACAAACGTTAGTAAATCTCTATCTTTAATTTACAAATATGTGCATTCTTCATCTTTTGTCATGAAAGGACTTACTATGAATATTCACAGCTTTAATCGCAATCCAGATCTGTCTGTTTTTTTTTCTGTGCCCCTGTAGCACACTATATAGGTGTGAGCTATATAGCTTCCTTACACACAATTGAAATTTTTGTTTGTTGGATGGATGAATGATCACGCAAAGTTATTTACATATTAATGAAAATGTTATTTATCTTGTTTTTTCTCACATTCTAATTGCTATTATATTTTCTATTTAGCGAGGTCAACTGAGGATACTACAGGAAGATGGCACAATGTGGATACTACGGGAAGATGGCACAATGTGGATGCCCTTGGGAACCAGCCAGCACATCAAAAATGTCAGTATTTTTTATCTTTCTTTCTAGATTCATGTGTTCATGCATTTTCAGGTATACATTCACATCACTATTCTTCATCTTTTGTCATGGAAAGCCTTACTATGAATATTCATTGCTATATTCACAATCCAGATCTGTCTGCCTGTGGATTTCTGTGGGTCTGCTCCCCTGTAGTACACTATATAGGTGTGTATTACACAGGTTCCTTACACACAATTGGATTTTTTGTTTATTTCAGCTTATTGGTTAACTATCCTTCTGCATCCCAATTTGAGTTGTAGACTCCTTACCATGCCAGGTGCTCCGAGTCGCGTATTTAGATTCAAGTTGGACATATAGGGGTAAAAGTAATATATGGGGTGTGCTCTGCAGTTGGACGAAAGTAGGGAATCTTGGTTAAACTGGTTGTGGACGCTTCCACTAAGAATGAATATTGTGGTGGAACTAGATTGAAATTATGGTTTATTTGATGGTTGTCTAGTTTCCTATCAATTATTCAGGAAGTGTCATATTTTAAGGTAGTCTGAGCACGTGTAATAATGCATCATTGAATATATTGGCTTCATTGCAAGTTGGATGGATGAATGAGCTCACAAATTTATTTACAAATTAATGCAAGTATGTATTTATGCTAATTTTGATCCCATTCTAACTGTTATTCTGTTTTCTTTTTTGCGAGGTCAACTGAGGATACTACAGGAAGATGGCACAATGTGGATACTATGGGAAGATGGCACAATGTGGATGCCCTTGGGAACCAGCCAGCACATAAAAATGTCAGTATTTTTTATCTTTCTTTCAAGTACATAGATTCATGTGTTCATGCATTTTCAGGTATACATTCACATCACTATTCTTCATCTTTTGTCATGGAAAGCCTTACTATGAATATTCATTGCTTTATTGACAATCCAGATCTGTCTGCCTGTGGATTTCTGTGGGTCTGCTCCCCCTGTAGTACACTATATAGGTGTGTATTACACAGGTTCCTCACACACAATTGGACTTTTAGTTTATTTCAGCTTGTTGGTTAACTATCCTTCTGCATCCCAATTTGAGTTGTAGACTCCTTACCGGCCAGGTGCTCCGAGTCGCGTATTTAGATTCAAGTTGGACATATAGGGGTAAAAGTTAATATATGTGGTGTGCTCTGCAGTTGGATGAAAGTAGGGAATCTTGGTTAAACTGGTTGTGGACGCTTCCACTAAGAATGAATATTGTGGTGGAACTAGATTGAAATTATGGTTTATTTGATGGTTGTCTAGTTTCCTATCAATTATTCAGGAAGTGTCATATTTTAAGGTAGACTGAGCATGTGTAATAATGCATCATTGAATATATTGGCTTCATTGCAAGTTGGATGGATGGATGAGCTCACAAACTTATTTAATGAAAATGTTTATTTATTCTGTTTTAAGTACATTCTAATTGTTTTTCTTTTTTCTATTTGCGAGGATAACCAGGGACTCTGCATTGTAATGTAGAGCCCCTAGGTCAACTGCGGATACTACAAGAATATGGCACGACGTGAATATTATATGATGGCGATATGTAGATGCCCTTTGGAACCAGCCAGGACATTGAAAATGGTAAGTTCTTTTTATATTTCTTTCTGGTTCATATGAAAATCTATCAGATGAATGCTAATTTGCGGACAAGGAAAGTAATCTCTCCATTCATTCATTTTAAGTATGGCTAGGTTCACATAAACTTATCCTCCGGATCTGGACACCATCTAAGAGTCTTCATTTGGCTTTATTATTTCAACACTCGTGCAAGTGGGATGATTGTGTTATGTTCAGTGAATACAATGAGAATGGCTTAAGGGCTGCACCATGTTGAATGCCTTCCGGGCGACGGTAGGTTTTCCTACTGGGGAGGTAATTTAGCATCAGGCCTGCTATATAGACGGGCATATCACCTTCTTCCTGACAAAAACAATCTCTGAGTGGGTCCGGTTATGCAGACAAAATGTGGAATGAAATTTGTGCTGTCTGCATAATAAATTTTCTCCTCTTTTTGCCGAGTGTTACAGTGGATGGTTAAAGGTTAGGCGGCTTTTAGACGCTCTGTTTGGTGAAAGTGGTGTAGAATATGTGAACTGAAGCCACTATGAATTGAATAGGAGAGTAGGAAAAGGCTGGTGCCGTTACTTTTTTTCCTTCGTTTGCGAATGACGTATTTTCCGGTCCATAGATTCATGTAAATACAACTCTCTTCCAGATTAATGAAAATGTTTGTTTATCCTTTTTTAAGAACATTCTAATTGTTTTCTCTTTTTCTATTTGCGAGGTCAACCAGAACAGGGACTCTGCATTGTTATGTAGAGTCCCTGGGTCAACTGAGGATACTACAAGAAGATGGCACAATGAGGATACCATGGGAAGATGGTGATACGTAGATGCCCTTGGAAAACAGCCAGCACATTGAAAAAGGTATTTTTAATCTTTCTTTCTGGTCCATATGATTTGTTTTTAAGTTTTTATGTGACTTATTGTCACCAGGGTTTAACGCCGTTTTTAAGCAATTTTTCTGTTATATACGGCAACCTGTCCACCTAACCAGTTTTCCTGATCTATATCAGATGAATGCTAATTTGCTGACAAGGAAAGTAATCTCTCCATTCATTCATTTTAAGTATGGCTAGGTTCACATAAACTTATCCTCTGAATCTCGACAGCGTCTAAGAGTCTTCATTTGGCTTTATTATTTCAACACTCGTGCAAGTTGGATGATTGTGTTATGTTCAGTGAATACAATGAGAATGGCTTAAGGGCTGCACCATGTTGAATGCCTTCCGGGCACCTGTAGGTTTTCCTACTGGGGAGGTAATTTAGCATCAGGCCTGCTATATAGACGGGCATATCACCTTCCTCCTGACAAAAACAAACTCTTGAGTGGGTCCGATTATGCAGACAAAATGTGGAATGAAATTTGCGCTGTCTGCATAATAAATTTTCTCCTCTTTTTGCCGAGTGTTACAGTGGATGGTTAAAGGATAGGCGGCTTTTAGACGCTCTGTTTGGTGAAAGTGGTGTAGAATATGTGAACTGAAGCCACTATGAATTGAATAGGAGAGTAGGAAAAGGCTGGTGCCGTTACTTTTTTTCCTTCGTTTGTGAAAGATGTATTTTCTGGTCCATAGATTCATCACAACTGTCTTTTGAAATTATGAAAATGTTAATCCTTTTTTAAGAACATTCTAATTGTTTTCTCTTTTCTATTTGCGAGGTCAACCAGAACAGGGACTCTGCATTTTTATGTAGAGTCCCTGGGTCAACTGAGGATACTACAAGAAGATGGCACAATGAGGATACCATGGGAAGATGGTGATACGTAGATGCCCTTGGAAAACAGCCAGCACATTGAAAAAGGTATTTTTAATCTTTCTTTCTGGTCCATATGATTTGTTTTTATGTTTTATGTGACTTGTTGTCACCAGGGTTTAATGCCGTTTTTAAGCAATTTTTCTGTTATATACGGCAACCTGTCCACCTAACCAGTTTTCCTGGTCTATATCAGATGAATGCTAATTTGCTGACAAGGAAAGTAATCTCTCCATTCATTCATTTTAAGTATGGCTAGGTTCACATAAACTTATCCTCTGAATCTCGACAGCGTCTAAGAGTCTTCATTTGGCTTTATTATTTCAACACTCGTGCAAGTGGGATGATTGTGTTATGTTCAGTGAATACAATGAGAATGGCTTAAGGGCTGCACCATGTTGAATGCCTTCCGGGCGACGGTAGGTTTTCCTACTGGGGAGGTAATTTAGCATCAGGCCTGCTATATAGACGGGCATATCACCTTCTTCCTGACAAAAACAAACTCTGAGTGGGTCCGATTATGCAGACAAAATGTGGAATGAAATTTGCGCTGTCTGCATAATAAATTTTCTCCTCTTTTTGCCGAGTGTTACAGTGGATGGTTAAAGGTTAGGCGGCTTTTAGACGCTCTGTTTGGTGAAAGTGGTGTAGAATATGTGAACTGAAGCCACTATGAATTGAATAGGAGAGTAGGAAAAGGCTGGTGCCGTTACTTTTTTTCCTTCGTTTGTGAAAGACGTATTTTCTGGTCCATAGATTCATCACAACTGTCTTTTGAAATTATGAAAATGTTAATCCTTTTTTAAGAACATTCTAATTGTTTTCTCTTTTCTATTTGCGAGGTCAACCAGAACAGGGACTCTGCATTTTTATGTAGAGTCCCTGGGTCAACTGAGGATACTACAAGAAGATGGCACAATGAGGATACCATGGGAAGATGGTGATACGTAGATGCCCTTGGAAAACAGCCGGCACATTGAAAAAGGTATTTTTAATCTTTCTTTCTGGTCCATATGATTTGTTTTTATGCTTTATGTGACTTGTTGTCACCAGGGTTTAATGCCGTTTTTAAGCAATTTTTCTGTTATATACGGCAACCTGTCCACCTAACCAGTTTTCCTGGTCTATATCAGATGAATGCTAATTTGCTGACAAGGAAAGTAATCTCTCCATTCATTCATTTTAAGTATGGCTAGGTTCACATAAACTTATCCTCTGAATCTCGACAGCGTCTAAGAGTCTTCATTTGGCTTTATTATTTCAACACTCGTGCAAGTGGGATGATTGTGTTATGTTCAGTGAATACAATGAGAATGGCTTAAGGGCTGCACCATGTTGAATGCCTTCCGGGCGACGGTAGGTTTTCCTACTGGGGAGGTAATTTAGCATCAGGCCTGCTATATAGACGGGCATATCACCTTCTTCCTGACAAAAACAATCTCTGAGTGGGTCCGATTATGCAGACAAAATGAGAATGAAATTTGCGCTGTCTGCATAATAAATTTTCTCCTCTTTTTGCCGAGTGTTACAGTGGATGGTTAAAGGTTAGGCGGCTTTTAGACGCTCTGTTTGGTGAAAGTGGTGTAGAATATGTGAACTGAAGCCACTATGAATTGAATAGGAGAGTAGGAAAAGGCTGGTGCCGTTACTTTTTTTCCTTCGTTAGTGAAAGACGTATTTTCTGGTCCATAGATTCATCACAACTGTCTTTTGAAATTATGAAAATGTTTATCCTGTTTTAAGAACTTTCTAATAGTTTTTCTTTTTTCTATTTGCGAGGTCAACCAGAACAGGGACTCTACATTGTAATGTAGAGTCCCTGGGTCAACTGAGGATACTACAAGAAGATGGCACAACGTGGATACTACGACATAAAGCAAGATTGTAAATGAAATACAATCTTATTGTGAAAAAGTGTATTTTTTTAAGTTTAACAGATTGGCTCAATGAATAACTCAGTAGAACAAAGTGAGAACTGGAGACTTTATTTATCTAAATTAGAACAACTCATATTGTTTCTGCATGTATTGGCTTTATTTTTTTATTTAATATAATGTAATTTTTTGTATTTGTTTAACTTCTTTTTTCTATGTAATATGGTTACAATCCAAAATCTTATTTTGTTATTATTTTTTTCTATCTAATATGGTTTCAATGAAAAAAATTAAAAATTTGTTTTTATTATTTGTTTCTATTTAATATGGTATCAATGTAAAATATAAGTATTTACAAGCATTTGGTCTATATATTTTGTCACTGACAGTAGTAATAACCTTTTGATGGTAAAATTGTAACAAGTTTTATTCAGAATAAATAACCCAAAATTACCATGAATGGGGTCACAATATAAGTATAATCACTCCCATTCTTACAATTATTTTAAAAAATTCAAATACCTGTGGTTTACAGAATATTCTAGGGAATTGATATTGACTCTGCATTAATAACAGCTATTATAATCATGCCCAAAATAATAAATCTAATCATCATCATCAATTTCTTCATCATCAGTTTTTTCATCATCAGCAGCATCAGCAACAACAATTATTCAAATTTCAAGAATACACAGCCAATAGCAGTCACACCTTAAATAGCTCAACTGTAAACAAGAAGCATAATTATCATCATCATCAGCAGCAGAAGCAAAAACAAAAACAACTATAATAACAATAACAATAGCAATCAACAATGATAAATAAACACAACAGCAACAAAAGCACCAGCAGTAGCAACAATAGTAAAATGATCAATGAAACAAACTCTAACGGTAAAAAATTTATTTGTACAGAAAACATGGAGATTGGAAATTACTGTACATGAAGCCTAAAAAAAGAAAAGTTTTTTTTTTGGTGACCCGCCTGATCCAATATTTTACCTGCGGACTCATAAGTTTTTATGGCATCCAAATCTTAGTAGTATATTGTAATTTTCTCAACACATTAATATTACAGCACACATACTCCTATACTGTGTTGCCGATATATGTAAAAAACAAAATATGAAATGAAAAAATCCCAACCTACGGACCCATACTTTTTCGGGCATGTAACCAGAAACAAAACTTCCTGTTCAGACCTAATTGAACTGAAATCATTAGGAGCAGAGATTTCATTCAAAAGTACTTCACATGAAGATGTACCAAAATTAGGAATTAAAAGCAAATTTTTACATGATGTTATCATAACCTGGTGTCAGATCAATTACTCAAATAGAAGCAAAAATATTGAAAAACTATATGGAATGACAGTGATATGAAAATTAATGGTAAAACCATTGTCAATAAAAAGTGGATAGGAAAATCATATACTTATCTATATGGTATACGAAGCAAAAATATTCAAGTGTTTTAGTTTATAATCATTTATTTTAGCTTGATTGTGAAACAAGGAATTTTGCTAATATAAATCCTGCTCGAGTCCGCAAGTTGGGATTCGAACTCAGGACCTTTGGATCAGAGGCTCTGCCTCTAGACCTAATTCAAATTATTCGATCAAATGAAAGAGCAATAAAACATAAATGTAGGCAAGCAGCCTTTTCATTAATACTAAACTACAACCTTTTCTTCTAGACTTGCTTCAAGGCTATAACCATGCAAATTTTGACAAAACCCTACTGAAACCCTGGAACCACTGATATAAGGGAAAGAAATTCACTGTAGTTCCAATCATAGAAACCAGTTCTCCTTGCTTAGCCAATGTTGATATCTACGCAACTATATGCATATGTATATAATATCATAGTAATTAACATGCCCTGGGTCTCCTCGAGTGTAAGTAACTTCTGTATAAATGACAATGAATCCAAGTTAATCAACATTTTCTACATACTTGGTATTAGAATCTATGAAGCACCTACAGAAACACTAAACAAATACAGAGACCAGGCTCCGAGGTTGGTTATTAAACTTGGGAACAGTCTCAGAGTTAAAATTTTAATTCCATTCTCAAAGTATTATGGTTGAAAAGATAGAGATGATTTGAGGCCATATTCAGGTCAGTTATACTGTCAGAATAATGTATCAATAATATCATAATTAACTTTCTGTTTCTGGATTTCTCTCATTCTGTAAGCAACTGATAACTCCCCACATGGTGAGATAATCAGAGTTGGAGGACAAATGACCTTGACATTCAAAGTTACAAAATTTGATTTCATTTTTGATAAGATATCAAATTCTCAACAATAAAAATGAAGTTGAGATTTGAGCACAGTGGTTGTACTCAAGTCTTATAAGACATAAATCTAATACTTGTCAAACTATCTTTGGCCCATAGTAATTTAAAACTAACATACAATAAATGACATAAAAATGTGTAATAAACACTTTTAATATATTCTTTAATGTGTATGTAAGTTATCTTCAAAATTGCATGTTTTATTTGCAATATTTCAATTTTATTGTACTCCAAAATAGCTTGTGATGGTTATATATTAAAGACCAGCCTGTAAATAAAGGCCATTCCTTGAAAAACCATTACTGATTATTTAGAACAAATTGACCTCCAAATAAAGGACACCTGTTAATAAAGGCCACATTTATCTTTCTCAAGGGCAGTCTTTGTTCACAGGTTTGACTGTATAACACTTTACAGTACACATAGGGTCCAATTTTATGAACATTGATCAATGTTATATGTTAATAATTGAATTTTACTCATATTTTTTATTTGTGATGACATTAGCTATGCATAATAGGGTAAAGATCTGAAGTATGGATAAGAAATTTGTGTAAAATCATGATGTGCTAGTCTTTGTTGAACAGTCAGTCACAGACAAATTGCTATTGTAGTTTAACTTTTTGAAAATGAGTACAGATTTTTTTTTCAATTCAGCCATGGAGATTACCATCCAATCTCAATATAGATCTTGTAGATGCATAGTCAAGTTTTTGAGACGTGTTTCTCTTTCATCATGCATGTTAATGATGCTTAGGACACATGTTTATGCTTTAGGTTGGTCTTCAAAATCACCCGATCCTGATAGATCTTTACTTTGAAGTTTGGTATATTTTTTAATGAACAATTTTTTTGAAGGAACAATTTGGATAAGCTAAGACAAATCATATCATTACCCTACCAAGAAAATCAATGAATATAGCTAAGACATAATTACATTAGCTGCATTTTTATACAGTTGAGATCAAGTATTGTAATGAATTCAAATATAAATTTAAGTCTTAAATTTGTAGTTGAAATAATTCATCTCAAGCATATCCAAATGTCTTCCTCATGAATTCACCTCAGTATCATAAAACAATGCAGGGCTCAACAAATCCACTTGTCTGCTCGTAATTATGAAGAGATATTGTCTCGGGACAAGTTGGAATTGCTAACTAGTTAAAATTCTAAGCTGGTTGTCTTGCAGGACGAGTAGCCTGAGAAAAAAATTGTAGAGCCCTGCAATGTTTGTGTGCTGTCTCAAACAAAATTTGTTGAACACATAAAACAGGTTATCTTGTCTGGTTATGTTACTGTGAATAATCAACAACTCTCAAATGGTAAAACAACAGAAAGCTCTTTAAAAACTTATTTTGTAGATTTTCAGAATATTGACATGAGCATGGGGGAGATAAACAATGAGTTAAATTGGTAATGAAAATTTGAAGCAACTGTCATTTCCTGGTTATAAGCTTAGTGCTTACGCATCAAACTTAAAAAAATATCCATGGGTGCTAAGTACAACTTATTTCAATCACACGATTCTTCGACTTCAGTAAGTTAACCAAATCAGGGATCATGTGATAAAATTGATTCAAATATTTATCACCCTTTTGTCAGATCACATTTTAATTCCAAATAAATCATTTCAACCTATTCTATCAGTTTGAAATAAACATTTTTACAGGGTATTATTTGAGTTATCTACGTCGTCACATGATAAATTATTGAAGACGCAGCCTGCCTTCAGTACTTTGATCTCTTAGTAGTAATTTTCACGCATTGTTAAAGTTACGCCGTAGCGGTAAAATCAAATAACTTTTCGTTTTAAACTTGATATTTGAAGTATTTTTTGCAAAAGAGGTATTGATTTATCTATTTTTAATGAGTTGACCATTTATTTATAAAAGTTGTTCAATTTCTGATTTAGTTTGACTTAAAGACAGTTTGGTACTATTAAATATGCGGACCTCTGGACTCCCAAGGCTAGGGTCCGTGTTTTTGATTATTTGAAGTTGAACCGGAATATTCGTTACTGAAAAAAGTGTTCAGCCTGTCTTTACCAGCTTTTGTTCTTTTTTCTTATTAAGTGACAACAATTCTAACTTATGCACAGGTCTTGATTGCAAACTTTAGATTGAAGTACTTGTTTGTTTTTTTGATGTAACAGTATCATCAATATGTCACGATGCGAATCAATGACAACTCTATATCTAATTGTTAAGAATTTCATATTTGCTTGCCATAGAAACTGTTATTTTATTGCTGATAACAATATGAAATTATAGTTGTCTTTGTGCTTAAGATCCTGGCTGGACATATTTGCACAGAGTACGCATTCCATGATGCCAATATATCAAATACTAGTAGTCTGATTTAAACTTAGATGAATAAAAATGGCAGATTTATTGACTTAGACAACTGGCTGACTTAAACAACTAATTGTATATTATTTGTTCACTTTGACGTTTGTTAATTGATAAATTCCTGTAATGACATTAATCTCTAAATTAAAACTTAAGTATTGGTGTTTGTATACTTTTACTTTATATATTTTTTCAGTTGTCAACATGGCTGAAGGTTCTGCAAAAATTAAAGAACTTGAGGATGAATTAGAGGAATGTCAGCAAAATCTCAATAAGGTTCAATTCATTGTAGTGATTGCTGAACTGTTATAAATAAATGAAGATCTACTGTTTAGTTTAATATACCACAAAATGTTCAGTTTTTTCCATTATTAGCTCACTTGAGCACATAGTGCTCAGTGGGCTATAGTGATCAGTCTGTCCACTCTGGCGTCCGGCGTCCACATCTGGGGGTTGTTAATACTCGAGTGATCACACTTTTGAGAGAAATATCTTGGACAAGTTCAAACATGGGTCATCTAGGGTCAAAAACTAGGTCACCAGGTCAAATAGAATGGAAATTTTGGATCTTCACTAAACCTTGTCAAAATGATTATCTTATTGATATCTACATCAAGTTCGAACTTGGGTCATCTGGTGTCAAAAACTAGGTCACCAGGTCAAAAAAGCGAAAAAGGGCCTTCTTGGCCTTCCTGTAATTATAAAATGCAAGCATGTTTTATCTTTACTATTCATTACATCCCTGCTGGCTGAAAAAAATCTGAAATTCCTCAGACCCTGCTGCCAATTTAATGTCTTAGGTAAAATCTTCCGTTAAATCGATCCTCAAACCTTTAAAGTTTTTGAGAAAAATGAAATTGTAATTCACTATAAATGCCATAGCAATTATTAAATTATGCCACGTAATAACTTGTTAAATTGAAAATTAAATTCCTGTGTTGCATTTTTATGGAATACTTTGTTTGAATAAAAACTGTTTATGTATTATGTTCATAATAGTGTTAGTCTAAATGTATGTAATAATTTTCAGGCTGCAGAATTTGGGAAAATGTTACTTGAGAACAACGAAGACTTAAAAACTGATATGGATGAATTACGAAAATCTTATGATAAGAAATTGGAGGTTGGATATAACAGTTTATACAAATGTTTGCTCTTGTCCAAATTTTTTTTCTGTTGCTTAATTTCCAGCCCTTTCAATTAATCTACTAATGGAAGAAAACTCATACATTAACACTCAAGGGAGTGCTACATAACTTATGGTCTGAAACTGCCCAAAATGCATTTCTTGAAATGACTTCTCGTATGTTTTCAACAAATTTCAAGCCAAATGTAGCATTTACATTTTAGATTTTTTTAATGTTTTAAAGAATTTGACTTAAAATGTATATGTCTCACAAATTGGTTGGATTATTTCAAAATTAAAAATGGATTCCTCACTAAAAATGTTTTCTCTACAGACTTACACAAAATGTTTTTGTACCTGCATACATTTTATGAACTGAAAAAAAAATCCTGCAATTTAAGAGTTTGTTTCCGTTTATCTATAGTTAGCTGAGCAGGAGCGTTATGCAATGCAGTTAAAGATCGATCAAAAGTCCAGTATGGAAGCTTGGTATACTGAAGAAATATCACATTTAAAACAACAGTTATCTGATGGATATGACAACCTTAAAGAAGCATTAGAAGCTGAAAAAGTCCAGGAAGTCACCAAGCTTACTAGACAAGTAGGTGATTTAGTTATTGTTATAAATTATGGTAGGAAAGAATTAAAACAAAAAAAATGTTGATTTGTGGTTAAGCAACCCAAACTTTTAACTATGGGTAGGTAGATGGGCATATTTGTATATTTTTTTTGCATTATACTGAAAATGAAATGCTGGAATACAGACTTAAAATTTGTTTGGTCAAAATCGTTAGTAATATTTTTGGGTTGGATGATTGGCAAACATCACATTTTTATGAATGACTTTGGAGCAAGTAGACCACTCCTGAGTATATCTTTGGATTTGAATCAAAGAATTTTTGAGTCATATTTGTCTCATGTCATAAATGATGTTAATGATTATTTTTGTATATGCTTAAAACCTATACAAAGGTTAAATATAAGTATGCATATATACCAGGTAATTGCTAGTATCCTTATTGTGTATTTATTGGTATGGAGTTGTGATTTTTAAATCATCTGAAAGTTCTGATCGTGAATGAAATATGAACTGCTTTGACCACGGTCACTCTTACTGAATGTAATTTTAAGATTATTTTAAGAGTCATATATGTCTCATGTCATAAATGAAGTTTATAATTATTTTTGTATATGCTTAAAACCTATACAATGTTTAAATATAAATATGCACATGTACCAGGTAGTTGTTACCATCCTTATTGTGTATTTATTGTATAAATGTAACTTTCATGACTTGTCAGATTATTAATTTTAGTGAAAGGTCTGAAATTAGTGAATGCCAGTGCTTTTTTTAGTTAGGTATTTAAGTGAACATACCCATATTTGTTGTTACTTTCAGATTGAAGAGCTTCGTGTTGATTTAGATCAAGCCAGCTTAAATGAGGCTCAGTTGAAGCAGAAAGCTGCAGAACTTGAGGATTTACTGCAAGAAAGGATGAACCAGAATGAGGCCGACCTTAGCTCAAGGTCACTTGATACACCTGAAGAGATACATGTTCTGCATGATGAAATTGCTGCTCTTCACAATGAAGTGGTAAAAGCATGTTTTAGTGATTGTATCACATGCCTATATGTATGTATGACATGAAGTCTTATTTCCTAGAGATGTGTTCAAGAAAACAAATGTGGAAATAAGTCATCAATATAACTTTCACTGATTGTAATATTTTTTTTCAGTGGATGAGATCTCTGTGAAACAATAATAAAACAATTGTATGTTATGTTTAACTAACTTTTAAGTCCCATTTTTCTGCCTCTTTGGTCTTATGAAATTCAATCAGATTAGATAAATAATTGTCTTGGAGTATTTTTGTATGCCGAAGTTATTGTAATTGTCATTCATTTTAAAATTATTATTGAAAATAAATGTATTACACAGAGAATATTTTACATAACATGATCTTTGATTTGTAAAACTTTTCTGTTATTGAATGAACATCTGACATATTATTTCGTCTCTTCAATAATTTTGTAGACCAATTTGAAATCTCAACTTATAGAGAAGAGAACAGAACTGAACACTGCCTTGACAGAAGTAGAAGGGTTGAAAGGTAAACTTGTGGCTCGAGATGAAGAATTAGAAGAAATCAAATGCCAGTTTACATCAGTCAACAATACACTTGAGGTTCGCTAAAACAATTCAGTTTAGTGTGATACTTCATATAAAGACCACTTCTGTAATAAGGCCACCTTGTTATAAAGAACACATATTTTCAGACTGGTTTGCTGTATAATTTCTATATTTTAACTTGGTTATAAGATCACTACTGAATTATGTTCTTTAGTGTTGATTACAGTGAATTATGTTGTTTTGAATTTCATGAAGCCTAATATTTTTTAAATCGTAGGAACACATTACAGTATCACATACAAGATTTGTTAAACTGCTATATATGCTGTCTTACATTCAGTTAGATAAACTTGACAATTTAACCTGACCATAGATGAATTTCTTTACAACAAAATGTATTTATATTACACATCAGGCGTCCAACAACTTTAAGACAACAATTATACAGCATGGCTTTTTTATGATACAGTTTTACTAAAGTACAATTAATTTTTTGATGCATTAAAAACATTTTTCTACTATTTCTCAAATGAAGCAAGCTAGGGTGGAAAAGATAGATCTCAAATGTCAGTTAGATGCACTCAGAATGGAAACAAGCTCTCACAGAAAAAAAGGAAATTCAATATTTTCCGAGGTAGGTTTCAATCAGGTCAAAAATTGTTTTTATCCGGTTTCCTACGTAGTCTTTTCCAGATTAGACTGATGAGCCTAAGTTTGTAAATTTTATAATACTGTAGAAAGAATACACTGAATATTAGCTTTTTAAATTTCAGTTGTGTCAAACTCAGCCTATGAAATTCAAATTGTGTCCATAGGAATTTAGACATGTTCTTAAATTCCTGATTGTTTGGGTTATGAAAATGGATTATTAATGAGTAACAAAAAATTTGTGACTTTATAATCTATACCTCATGAAAATGCCATGTTTTTGGTATTGATCTTTCTCTGTAACTGTATTGAAAAAACTTTGATATAAAATCATCGATTGCTACATTTTACAGTTGGATGATAGACGTATTGATGCTGAGAAGAAATTGATAAGTCTACGTAATGCTAATAGTACGCTACAGGAGAAATATGCTGTAGAAAAACAACAGAACAATAAATACAAGGTTGCTTGGATTTTTCATTATAGATATAACTGTGCTGTATTACATAAATTTATTCCTGACTAAATGATGGATTTATTTAATATTAAAAAGTATGACATGTTTTACGTACATGTAGATGATATTAGGAAACAAACATATTATTTGGCCAGAGCTCATGTGTTGGAACTTAGATATTTAATACATAATATTGTCTAGTGGTTTTCTACTAAGTTTGATTAAATTAGGCATTAAAATTGGTTCCGCCCTTAGAGTCACTTGTTTATCAAGTTGTCAATTCATCAAGTTATTCTACTGAGCTATATGTTGGGCCATCATGGCCAAGGGCTCGACAAACCACTTGTACATTTGTAATTACAAGTAAAAATTGACTCGGGATGAGTTGAAATTGCTGAAGAGCTATTTAAAATTCTTAGCTGGTTGTCCTGCAGGACAAGTAGTCTAAAAAAATTGTTGAGCCCCATGGCCATCATGTTAGAAGTTAAAGGAGTAAATGATTTTTCAGTGGATTTATGATAATTTTATTAAATTTATGAAGTAGTTTTAGAAGTATGAACAAAAAAGTACCTTGTTTTTGTATTATTGGGTATAATTCTGGTTTGTTTATTTTGATCATTAAATCTTTGTTTTAATGTTGTTGTAGATGCAGATATCTCGCTTGTTGTTACAAATGAGTTCTGGAAGAGTTGACAGTGAATATGTTTCTGAACTGGAACACAAACTGATGCAAGCTAGACAAGAAATGAAGACCTTATTGGAAGAAAAATCACAAACTAAACAGGTCAACATTTATTATTTATTTCTGTTTACTTTGTGCATTAATGACATTATACATATTGTTTTGTTGTTTTTTTATTGTTTGTTATGTTTTTGCTTCTTAATGTTGCTCTGTTCTTGTTAAGTCTACAAAAGAGCTTAAAAGACTTATGTAGCAATAATTAGTCATATTTACTAAAATGTAAATAATTCATCGAATATATCTGTACTTGCAGAATTCTGAGGTAAAACTAGCATCTGTATTGGATCATGTGAAAGATGAATCAGATTATACACAATACTTAGTTACTGTTATTGAAGGAAAGAAGTAAGTGTTTCTATCTTCTTTGATCAATCCATAGATTTTTCTATCAGTCTGTTTGGCAGTCTGTCTGTCTGTCTGATTATGATTTCTTCATTCAAGTCAAGTTCGCTAAGTTTCTTAGCTGCACATCAGTATAAGGGATGTCAGTTACCCTTATAACAAGTGCAATCGCAATTAAATAACAACAATGATTCCAAAGGAAGAAGAATTCATAAGTGATTACTAGTCAGTGATCATAACCACTCAACCTGAATGGAGTTCTAGGCCTTTAGTGTTAGTTTCAAACCATTCATTGATAATGTTTTATTTCAACTTAATCATGATCTTTATTCAATGTCTTTTATAAAACTAACTTTTAAGTGAGGATTTTAATGAAATTAAGCTTGGAATGCAAAAATAAGTATCAGAGTTATCAGTTTCACACAAAATCAATTTTCTTACATACAGTCTGCACACCTGATATCGACATAACCAGGATATGAAAAAATTGTGATTGTATACAAATGATGTTTTAAAAGGAATTACAATTAGACACTCAAGTAGTATTAATTCGTTTTGACAACATTAAAAATTACATGTATCTGTTTCTTATGTTGGTTCTCTTGAATGTTTGTTCTGTTGTGTTGTATAATGTTAGGAAAATAAATATTTTATTGTTTTAGTACTTGGTACTTACATGAATATTAGTTCAGTTCAGCATATTAAACTAAACATATATGTGTTACATTGACAATGAAATCATGGTTCTATTCCAAGACACAACTCTTTCCTACTTCAAGATGTATGTTTCATTCTATTCATAACAGTTTATAAGTAAAATAGTCTCTTGAAAAGAATAATTGGTAATAGTGTTAAGACTGTAAAGTAGAGAAACAATGTTCTGTACCTTTAATGTAATATATGAGTACATGTATATCGTAATGCTGATTTAATCTTATAGACAAGAATTACAGAGAGCCCAGCAAGAATTACACACAAAGAATCTGCAGTTGTTGGATGAGAAAAGTCGTACAGTGTCACAGAATACAAGAATCATTCAGTTGGAGGCTGAGAAGGACAGGATAAAGAGTCAAAATATGAAAATTGGTGCTAAATTAGAAGATCTGAGACAAAAATATGAACCAGGTATGAATACGTGTCACTATGCAAAAGGTTGTATCATAGAGCCAGCATTGCCTAGTTTTGAGTACAGTATACTGTCATTGTATCCATTATGTGATATTAGTTGAGTTATGCCCAATATTGTCTTTACATTAGGACGGACTGTAAACTATTCCTCCATATTGGTTCTCTTATTTGGAAAGGCAGGTCACATGTCAATATTTTTGTTTATTATTTTTATAATTTCTAAAAAAATCCTAATTTGATTTAAATCAATCTTCATAGAAAGTCTTTATTTTGTGAGATTAAGAAATTTGAATATAAAGTCTTTGAGAAATATTGGTACTCTCTTGATATGCTCGAGTTTTGTTTCACTGACGTTCCTTACCATGGTACAGTGGTAAAAATATGCATCTCTTGCATTGATCTTACCAGTTTTAGATATTTTATTTTTTAGACAGTCTCATTCATGTGGCTATCTTGTCTACGAGCTGTTCCTGTATACTAGTATTCTATCAAGCCAATTCCTTGACTGTTTCAACTTCATGTTTGTTGCACCATGGATATTTTTTCAAGGTAAAATTTAGTGGCTAGACAATTATTTTCTTTGCCAAATGGCTACAAAAAATGAGTCCACATTAATATATGAATATACATCTGTTTATTATGGTTTATATTCCAGAGTCTGTGAAAAAATCTGGTATTTTAGTCATTAAACGGACTGAAGTCATTCCTGATGACGCCAACATTACAGAAACCAGTCTACTTAACAATACATCGATTGACCAATCACAGATTAGTTTATGTAGAGACAAAATGAAACCCTTACAGCCATTGGTTGAAAACCAGGAGAGTAAAGTTGAAGAATCAAATGCAAAAGAGAACAGCACTCTGTCCAAGTGTTTAAAGAAGAAAACAGTGTCTATGTCAGAGAATGTGGAAGAATATGAAATTGAGAATGAACAAGTAACTGAAACAGACATTAAATCTCAACCTAAGACTAAACATAAAGGAAGAACAATCACCTCAGTTAAACATATATCATCTAAAGACAATTCAAAAACTGCTAATCAAAATGAATGCAAAACACAGTAATTGATATTTAACGAGATTTTGACATCTGTTCAGTACAGTAAGGTTACCATTCTACATGTATATTCATTTACGTAAAAACAAGCCACACAGGGTGTCTAGTTTTAGATTGACCAGTTGAGTACTTAATGCTGAACAATCTCTCATCCTGTATTGGATGATACTCTGTTGTTGCTATGGTTACTGTTGTCCAATTCTGAAACCTTTAACCTTTCCTTGAGTGAATTTACCATTTTTTCTATGTCTGCTTCAAGTTATTTTCACTCTCTTTATGTCCGAGTGTGTGTGTGTGTGCTGTAAAAACTCAAGTTGTACTTGAGGTATATCTATTAGAATACAGCCGGACAAATTATTTTTGTAGTTTTATCAACTGGCTTTGATAGTCCTGTCCTGCTTTTGCTTACAAGAATCCATATGCTGAACAGAATCCACCCAAAATAGTTTTATGGAGCTCTTATTAAGGTTTGTAAGAAATTAATATCAAACAACAGGCATCTGATTTTTCCTGAATAAGTTGCTAATTATAGTTCTAAAGGAAAAATTACCTCCTGCCTGTTTTAAAACTTCTTAAGACAAAAAGCTAGATTTTGCCTTGCAGTCTCTCATCAGTTGCCATCCTGGAATTTCATGGGCTTATTATTAGTCTACATGTTCTCTCATGGTTTGAAGGGACTATATTCCTCCTGAGATAAGTGTGTACCTGTTTAGTACATAACTGGCCCAGTTGGTACATTGTGTACGTCACTAAATGTTATCTTAAGATGACATTTTTCATCAACTTCAGTAGCAGTCGGTCCATCATTTTTATCTCATTATTTTCATTTTATCATTTTGACAAAATTTGGTTGTAAATGCTTTATATTATATTCATGTATTTAATATTTCATGTTCATCTGTCTATAAACTGCTGACCTTTGCCCAGTTGTTTTTGTGGTTGAGCATTTTCCCTTTTCATTGTCTTTTTAAAATGGACACATATAACCATATATATTATTCTATCAGACAAGTTAATTATCTAT
Source organism: Lutraria rhynchaena (assembly GCA_008271625.1). NCBI lineage: Eukaryota > Metazoa > Mollusca > Bivalvia > Venerida > Mactridae > Lutraria > Lutraria rhynchaena. Next base: position 1,247,345 of record VIBL01000056.1, on the reverse strand, counting down.
TGTTGAACATTTTTTAGCGCTTTGTTGTATGACATTGACTTCATGCCCTTGTATATGAAATATATTTATCATTACTAACAATGTTAGATCATTTGGTTTGTTGTTTTACAAAGTTTATACTTCACCTTACATACTTCCAGCTAAACTTGGTTGTAAGATGTGAAGATTAATAATAAGCAATACACCTCTGAATGTTTGCATGAAAAGTTGGCAATAATATTGTCATATACCAGATGACTTTCATCGACTTAATCCTGGTTTATACAGATTACTTTATTTTTTTAGTCTATTGGACTTTTTTTGCTTCTACCCAATATTGGACAGAACTACTGTGCCAGTAAAATTTGAAAATGTCCTGTGTTAAAGATAGATTTATTTTTCTCTATTTTATTTGAGTAGCTAAACAGATATTGTGTATAACAAATTAGTCATTACTGGAAAGTATGGTATATTCTACAGGCTGTTTAAAACTGAAAATGCAACACTAAGATAAATCATCGATTTACCAATTTCCACACAGAAGAGCAGTCATATGGTTTCCTTTGTCAGCATTATGTACATGTTAACCTCATATCCCTTCATAAAATTCCAGCCTGCCATGACAATCTTACATACATTATTTTATTCCATGTGTGAGTGAAGTTTCATTGAAGATGAACCCACAAGTAAAATCTTCATACATTCCGAGGTTGAAATTGAGCAAATATACAGCAATCAAAATTAACACAGCTTCATTGTAAATTTAGTATTCAACTCCACACTTAAGTATACAACTAAATCTCAAAGAACAAGAATAATGATTATTGAAAGATGATTAATTTTATTTTTCAAACTACCTAATATCTGCTCACTCACATCTAAAGATTTAAGTACTAATTTGTATCAAGTACCAGTGTTCATAGTTTACATAATTTCAAGAATTGGACAACAAAATTTTATTCGAAGCTCTTTATTTTAAGTGACATATAAACAGTAATTAGAGTCACACAAGAGCATAATGTCTACTTCAGCTTCTTCTTTGGGCGGAGGTTATTTGTGTGGCCACACTTCCTCTTCCTGCAGTTACTAGCACGTGGGTGAAGACGAGCATAACATCTAAAAACAACAAAGTCCAATTAATGGTTGTGATCAAAATCACCAAAAAAAAAAAATTAAAACCTAGTTTATTTTATCAGGAACATTTTTTATGAAGAGCACATAGAGTAATTTAGTGAAGTAGACCTCTGCAAACAAGAACCACATGAAAACACTTAAAAAGGTTATCTTCTCGATTCATTCATAATATGCATAAGGATGTCGGCAACGAATTCAAACAAACACTATGAATGTGCCACTCAAGTAAGTTATTTGGACAACTTGCTGAGCTAAACAAAGCATTTTATTAATATAAACAAACTGACTACAGATCAATTTTGAAGACAAGCATATCACACACAATTAAGTTAAATCTCAGTAAGATTTTACAACATTACATTTTCTATTCATGGCCAGACCCTAAATATTAATTCTGGTGAAGAATTATTGTATCTTTGTATTGGTTAATTGCCTCAAGTTACCAAAACATGTACAATAAGTTAACCTAATGAAATTAAGTCACTAAAAGTTCATAAACTGTCTTTAATTTTAAATTGATGAGAGGTAAATTAAAAATATAAATAAGTGAATGACAGGCATTCTTCAACCCAGGTAGTGCACATAAGTACAGCAACTTACTTTCGGCAAATCATTTTTTCACAGTTGTATTTTGAGGCCAACATTCTTAAACTGGGCTCAATAATTCCACCACGAAGACGAAGTACAAGATGGAGAGTGGATTCTGAAATAATGAAAACAAAACTTATGAATAAAACCACCTGGTCCAATTATATGATTCAGAACATAGTTTTGTTCTGATTCACTTCAAACTGGATGATGAAGACTTTAATGACAACACTGTAATAAATTTGGCAAAATTGGGGTAAACCAAAATTTCATAAAAACACAGGACAATTGGTGAAATCAAAGCCATACAGACACTACATACTGAGTATTTATAAACATAATGCACTTGGATTTAGTGCCAGGGTCATTTGGTGACTTTCCAGAATAAACAGTGGAGGAAGACATTTATGATTGCTGTAACATGATTGACTCATAAAAATTGCCAAGCCTCACTTTTTTAAACCCTCTAGGCAAAAATTTTTTGCCCTTTCATTAATGATAATTGTTTTCTGTTATTTTGTCTTTCCACTCATTAAATTTTAGGTGGTTCCCCTCAGCTATGTTCTAAACGACAAAATCCACGTCTTGCACGATTTTGATATGACTTTACTATCGCAGTAACTGCTAATATCAGCCAAGACATACATACTGAATCATTCCAATCAAAACCTTGTATTCTTTGAAGCTCATTGTACACATGTATAGAGACTCAAGATTTTTGTCGAGGAAATCTCAATAACTCCTCCAAAAATCCCTACCTACCTATCCACTGAAAAAATGTTGGGTTGCGTTACAGCAAACATTTTTTTAGGATGACCTTAGCTTCAAAAACAATAAGATAAATTATAATTCTTACAATAGATACTGAAGCATGTTCTTTCTTGAAAAACAAATCAAGAGAACAGATGTATGAGAGTAGTGATTTTGAAACTAGAGCCCTATTAAAAAACTCCTACTTCATGAATGGTAATTCTCTCATAATATTCAGGAAAGTTTAGTAACTGAACAAAGTCCCTTCATCCTAGAGACAACAACGATTTGAAGTCTTCATAGTGAAGTGATGACTGCAAGAAGGAAGTTAAACTTGAGTCCCCTAAATGGATTCACACAAAACAAGTCAATTTTGCTAATTTTGTTAATATTAAATTCTTCTATGAATTTATCAACTATGTGACTGACAAAATTGTACTAATTACGAACACTTTCATGTCCATAAGAAAACAATACCTTTTTGAATGTTGTAATCTGACAAAGTGCGGCCATCTTCCAATTGTTTACCAGCAAAAATCAATCTCTGCTGATCTGGGGGAATGCCTGTAAAATACATAAGGAAATAAGCACTGAATCAAATGCCAATTAGTAATTAGTAGGCAGTGTAATAGAGACTGTTGATTATATCAAAGGTTAAGTAAGCAGGGCCACTGACAAATATCAAAAGTAAAGGCAAAGGACAGCGAACAGTTGAGACAGAGCAAGGTCGCTTCATAACAAATTTCACATTCTGACAACACAAAACCTATCTCATGAAATCTAAAGGTTAGGTTAACTTTAAAGCCATGTTAATACGGCTTAAGAGATATTAAAAGTCTTAAAGAAATGCAGTGACTGTTCAACATATACTCTGGCAATTACCTTCTTTGTCTTGGATTTTGGCCTTCACATTTTCAATGGAATCAGATGGTTCCACCTCAAGGGTGATGGTTTTGCCCGTGAGTGTCTTCACAAAGATCTGCATCTTGATCTTAAATATTCACAACAAATAAGTCAATAATCTGAGTATAGAGAAAGATATTTGTAATCAAACTGTTTTGGGATAAAAATTTATAATATGAAGACAGACAAAATACTCCTTTGTATCAATTTGAAGGAAATGACTCTTGCTAAATCAACTTTCCAAATTTTTAAATATCATTCATAAAAATGCATACTTAGAGACTGTCAGTGACAAAGATAATGCAACAGAAACAGACTTACAGAGACAGTAACACATAACTGAAGGGCATGTTTATGTCACATGGCAGTCAACTGCCACACCTGACAAACATACTGATACATCATAATTCAACTGCAGGACTAGGTTCATTTAAATGTTACCATCATCAACATAATTTGTTGGATAGAATAGAACCGTCCTAATGAACGTAAATCTATCAATCAACAGGACGAAATTTATTACTATCCGAGTACTACTACACAAGAATGTAACACGTTCCTTTATATTTCAATAGATATTATTAGACAATTCCTACCATGTTATCTACAAAATAAAAAAAAATAAAATCGTTCAGACATCGCTCATCACAGGAGTGGAAACAGGTTGATAACTGCTGAAAAACGTCAATTTAGTGTTATTTAGAATGACACAACGCGAAATTTCATGGAGATTCCATGCCCAAGTCCTAATTTCGCGTTTCGGGGCTATTTTTCATTGCTGTACATTCCTTTTGAACAGACATGTTTCCGTGATGACGTATATAGAGCCACTTTCCTCTAACGTAGTCAAAACTCACTTAAAATCAAAAGAATGTAAGTGCCCACATAATTTTCATGGGGGCAGCCATCTTACCTCGTAGAAAAGGACGATATGGGGGTTACACACGCATTTATAAAGCGCCAGTAGGTGTCGCTCTTTACCGCAGATAGGTCATATGCGACAACGTGAACTTTAAACTTTCAACTTCGGTGTTTACCTCCGGAGCACTAATTGCTATTGTTTCATTGGCTAATATTGTATTTTATGTTTGCCGCTCCGCTTATGATTGGATAACTCTGTGGAAAAGCGTGTTGCGCACCTTGTTCAATTAAATATCGTCTGCAATTTGACAGCATGTTATTTGTTTATCACAGGAATAGTCGTTCTATTTGAATCTATATCAATTCTGATGGATTATTTTCTTATGAGTTATTCAAAAACATTGATGTCATGACACGACTCACGTCATGGGAGGGATTGGATGTAAAATTTAGCAGACGAACCACAACAGGTATCATTTTATTGCATCGACTCAGCGTCTTCTGGTCGTAGATATCTAGTTCCAGAACTTTGTTAAGTTGGACCAATTGAAATCGGTCGGCTATTTAAATTAATTCAATAATTGCTTCAACCTTGACCTGCGATTGCGATTTTGCTTAACTGACTTCTCGATTTACATGTCAACTTCGATATTTACACGAATTTCGCTTTGTCGTGGCCTTGATATGGTTTACTTGGCCCAGAACTTCAAAATAAATTGGTAACATTTTCTCATGCCGTCATGGGTGGCGGCGACCTTTCGTGCGTTTAAAAAGTTTGCTAATGCGCTTACTTATTATCTTGCTGTCTGATTTAAATGACATTTTGCTATCCACTTACGCATTTGAAAATAGCTTCGGTTAGTTTTGAGTTCAAATTGCCGAATCTCCATAATCGATTTATTGAAAAAAAAGTAATCAAAACGGCATCTGGTTAGTGTAATAGAATCACTGTTTTTTGAGTCAGAATCTTTGCAGGTTGAGTTGTCATCCAGTTTAAATGAACAGATCTCTCATTTGGGTACTACTCATTGATCAATGAATTTTCTAGAATTAATGGTACCTTAGTGCTACGAAATCACTCTTACTCAATTTGTAAGCTGGTTCAATCGGTAACAGGACTATATGCCCAGGTACTTAATGGCCCATATTTGTATGTTAGGGCCGACGTACATATTATATAGTGGCAATTGTTAAACCTGGAAGGTGCTAATTGATGCATACAGGTCTATGAAATTATGTGTTGGATGGATATTCAGTTTAATTTATTTTAATTGATTGTTTATTAATCTTTTTGTACATATTAAATTGACGGTCTGTACAAAAATAATTGTTGTAATGTTAAATGAGAAACATTAACTTTGTCTACTGTTCACTTCTCTTTACATAACAATTCTATATTAAATGTAAATTCAATAATCAAAATAACAGTATGGTGAAAAAAATTTAATAATCACTGAGTCTTTAAATTACGAATTGAAATTTAAATAAATAAATTACATCAAATTTAACATGTATTCTAAAACAGTGATTAGCAACCAAAAAAAAATATAAAAAAAACATCAGTATAATGATGAAAATGCATGCAAAATATTTATTAAAAAAATTTATATTTACTTATGTGATTTATGGTGATTTTAAATTTAAATTCTGATTAATAAACCTGTATTCAAACTCAGATTTAAACAGTAAATATATTCATTACTGAATATTATTTTTTTTAGGTATTTCAGGTTTATTTCATTTTTTATAAATCTTATTGAAAATATTTATTGATAAATATTAAAGTTTTTAAAGTCTTAAATATTGACTTCATTTTTTTTATAACTCAGATTAAAACAACTCTACGCAATAGATGCTATTTGCTATTAACTAGGTGTTAATAGCACCTCCCAGGGTTAACAATTACCACTATATAATATATATGTGGGCCATAACATCCAAATGTGGGTCATAAAATACCTAGGCCAAATAGTCCAGAAACTGTTCAATCAAATCAAAAATGCTAAATCTAATTAACTTACAGCTATCCCTAAGTCATCTTATAAAAATAATCTCATGAGTTAGTTTTGTGTATAACATCTTGTAAAAAGTACACTTACAAAACACATGGACATAAAAACTGAAATACAGTTGATGTTGGAAAAATGCTGAAGATTGTCTTTTGTATTTCTAGTAATCAATCAAATTTCAAATAATGACATGATATTTATTGGACAAACAAAGACAAAACAGAGACTATTTAATGTGAAAAAGGAGTCTTTGTTACCGTTTTACTCACATTCTAATCATACTAATGTGAAGTAAGTATTAATTTATTGCACTTACTGTAGTACATATAATTTATATTTAAAACTTGTATGACTATCTATATGAGAAACCTGTGGTAAAAATATAATTGATAAAATTAAAATAAGTACCAAATGTATAAAGATACAGACAATACCATTGAACATATTTACATGTAGATGATTGAGTGATCCAAATGATTTGAAATGGTTATGGAGACAATTGAACTAGTAGGCAACTCACTGTATGTTTGATTGAATGATATTTCAGGAAAAGGTAAACTTCCTTCTTATTCTGCAGGTGACCAATCCTGATGGGTGTTCAGATGCTTGAAATTGCTAGTGCCATGTGTTGTTTGCCTTGTTGTCCATGAATCAGGCACACATTTTTTTCTAGTAACAAAAGTTCTGATAATTGCCAGATGAATGTGATTAAAATAGCTTGACCTCTTATTTTTCTTAATTTATGAAGGAGGAAAAGCAGTGTCTGATGTGCAAAAAATGACGAAGGCAAATCTTATAATGTTGTACTTGCAATTTAATTCAGTCACCTCCATTAAAATAAGTGAAGCAATTAGCTGCCTATTACATTGTCTGCTGTTTTAGTGTTACTATATGAGTTATGGTATGATGGTAGTGTATTGAAGACATCTGGTTTTAGGAAACAGTGTGTAACCAGTAGACAGAATTGATGAGTTTTGCACCTGGTGCTTTTTCTTGCCTGAAGTATTCACTATACATTTCTCTTTGGTTTTAGCCTGAACACTAAGTATCATATTGTGTTTGACCTTCAATTTATCACAGTGATTATTCTGAACAAAAAAGGAACCAACAAAATAAATCTACATTGTTGTTTCTTCATGTTGGCAACTTTGTTACAAAGGTATAACACTTCATTAATAGGATGCTTAGTGCATTCTTGTGTAAAGTGTAAATTCTGTAATGTTTGTGGTTAATTGCCATTAGAAGAATATTAATATATTTGTGTGGTGTATTTTATCCTGATGAATTGGGTTTTCTATTTAGAAGGAGGTGGTTTTTGTGCATGTATTTTATGGGTATTTTTCAGATATGTGATGAAGAAATTGATACATCTTTAAAGTAATGATACTATTGGATTTGTTGTCTTAAAGGAATAATAGAGATTGGAATTCCAGTTGGAATGACATTTTCCTGAGTCAAGTCCTGAATTTTTAATTTTGTTTCCCTGGAGTATTTGAGACTTGTTTATTTATCTTCTTATATTTTAATGCCCCTGACATCAGATTCTGCTGATGCAGGAGCATGTAGTGACTGACTTGTGCGTCTGTTCATCCATCTGCCCGATATTAACTGGATTTTACCATTGTTTATTGCTTTGATACTTGTGCAGTTGTTGCCTTGGACCATTCCCAATCCACCCATATCACATAACCTTGAATTGACTTTGACCGTAGTGGGATGTACAAAATTTCAAAGGGTTTATTTTTCTGTTAACTAGATTATACCCTTTCATCTAGTGTCAGTGGATATTTCTTGTTTCACTACACTTTACTGTTTCATCTAGCACCAATATCACTTACCTGTATTGATTTGGGTTGTTGTCACATATTTTTGGCTCAGTTATAGGGCTTGGTTATCTTTCATGTATGGAATATATAGAGCAATTATGTGTATTTGAAACTTTGCTTCTACTTTGACTTAATTTACATTCAGAACTTATTGTGAAGCATGCTATTGGGCATATGCATTTATTGAATGCAGCATCTTGTTTTCAGTTGCCTTACTCCCTTATGAAATTATTATATCATTCTGTGACTTTCCGCTTATGAAATTATTACATTTCTTTCTTTGGCCTCCCACTCATAATGATATTAAACATCTTTTGAAGTGATTTTTAATTAAATATTTGAGTATTAGATATTGATTTTACCACTGTAAACTTAGACATGATCTGTGTTGAAGCTCATGTTTATTGGGAATACAGAAAAATGCTTAATTCACCATTGGGAATGGGTTCATGACAGACAAATGTAATTTTCAGTTATTATGTTTATGATTGACTTATCTCCTAGAGTGAAAATCATGATATGGTATGTGTTAGTTTACTGGTAAAGTATATGATATATTGTCTATTTAGTATTATTCACCATATGTTCACAAATTACTCATTTATAAATCATTATGTGAAACTAACACTGTATGATTTATTTGTCTGGATTACTGAGCTATTAAGCTTAGTAATATTACAAATATATTGATTATAGTTTTCTAAGGGACATTCTTATTTTGTCTGGTAAGATTTCCAAGTTGATTTGTGATATTTTTATTCCAAGCACATAATAGATTTTAATAAAATGATTTCATAAAACTGGCTCATTTTGTTGTTAAGTTTGGGTTCAATATCTTTTAGGTACTAGGTAATTTGATTTCTTGCAATGTAGTACATTACCTTAGCCAGTCTGCCTTTAATACATCTAAACTATTATTCAAGACAGGAAAGTTTGATTTAAATCCACAGGTTTTCATTTTGCAGAAATCTTATATTTTGTGTAGACATTGTTGTTGCTGTTATTATGCAGAGAGATATGTATGTTATATATAGGTGCTTTTTCTAGTCATTTTGGGAAAAAGATCCTGGCCAAATTTTAAAAATCTAGTCATAAAATCCAATAATTTGGGAAAAAGTTGTCGGTCGAAAAGCCATTTTGGGAATTTTTTTTATTGACATTTTTTTCACATTTACAACAGGTGATAAACAAATGGTTTACAAGAAAAAACAGGCCGTGTCCATGGACTTGCCCATACCTTGATAGGGTATGACCTCTTATATTTAATTTCAGTGAGTGAGATAGACACCTATTTAGACTGGCTAGCTGAAGATTCGTGGTGAGGGAGTCTGAAGCAGTTTGTTTTTTTTATTGGATGCAGGGATTTAGTAAATGTACTTTCCACATCAGGTGCATGTTCAACTGGATGACTTTAAATTTCAACTGGTTGATATCCAACAGAAATGATTTTGGACCCTGGAATTGAAGTGCTTGGGGGCTTAGACCATTAGGACTTTGAATTACATGTATGTGTCTTTGTATTTTGCGATCGCAATATTTCATGTTGCCCAGCAATTTTTACAACAATAATGATAAAACCTGAGAAAAAACAAATACCAAAAACAGAAACGGTGCACTGGTCAATTGTTTCAGCGGAAAGTGTACTTCGTGGCCCTCAGTGGTATTCATTTATGGAGGCCGATAGCATCGTCGGACACTGAATTTTTGAGGTTTTGACAAGTAACCAAAGTGGTATTTTGGGATTTTTTTTATGGAATTTTGGAAAAATAACATATATTTGGCTTTGGGAATGGGTGCAATGGTCAGACCCGTGGTATGCATAGAAAAGGCCTGTATATCATAACTTAGGTGTTTTGTCTGTCTGAAACTTAACAAAACAAACGCTTCCCACCCTTTTTGGAATGGTTTTCTCGCAATTTTGGAACTGCGCTTAAGTCAAGTCCTCTAACTGCATTTAATGAAAGACAATGTCTTAGTTACATGCTTAGGTAAATGCTATTACCTAACTGAAAATTGAATGCTAGTCAGATACATCTTAGTGTTACATTATCTCTGATTCTATTGCCAGTGGCAGATGCAGAAATCATGTCACTGTATAGTTTCTGCTTATATTCTTTACACGCTTGTATTGACGTACTGGTAAGTGTAAGTCAGTTAGTTGTCTGTAACTGGTACATCTTGATTAATGATTTATATCATTTTTACTTGTTGACCTAAAATCTTAACAACATGTTGACATGTTACATTGCCGTATTACAATCGTTTCTTTGCATCCTGAACCTTGCAACTGTCATGTTGGTTTAGCAACAGTCCAGTTGTCAACTTTGAACTACATGTATAGCATCATACAATTTCTGTTAATCAAATAATTTGTATTCACAAATGTATTTTAAAGGACTCCATTAATTGCTTATATACTGTTTTGAGATGTATGTAATTCCACTCAACAAGAGATATGTTACTGTTGCTGTCTATGTCGTAATATTATTCGCACTTAAGCCAGTACTTGGTATCTTTCTAGCAAAATAATTTAACTAGAATACCTTTTAAATTGACCTAGGTTCAGGATTTTAAACTCTAGGTCAGTTAAATAAACACACACGTTTGAGCTTGGAGAGTCTGACTTGTCTCAAGAGCCTTTTTTCAGACAATTTTGAAGGGGCCTAAGCCATTCTTTTTGGGAAATTCAAGCACGATTTCCAGCCAAATTGGGAAAAGATAGACTGACTTTCAACGTCAATAAACAACGACTGGCTTGGCACTTCTCCGAAATTGGAAAAAGAGGCTTTTGCAATTGAGAAGTCACTGAATATTGGCCTCTATTGTAGAAGAAATAAAGGCCCTAGTCACAGGTTATATAACTTTGAAGTTGAACCCATTCTTTTTTAAACACATTTTTCTCTGCACATGCAAGTTTGATGAATAAATAAGTAAAGAAATAGTTTGCACAGCCATTGCATCATCAAGTTTTTTGTAATTCTGTCTTCATGTTTCTTTGGACATATTTGGTGTTGTTGACCTGTATAAATCTTGTATTTAAAGTGAAACAGCAATGCTTGCCTAACTGGGATAGCAGTTATTTGTTTCTATTAGACTCAAATCAGTCATATTTATTCATCTCTGATTTTGGAATTTAAAGTATATAAATCGATTTTGGCTGTTTTTATGGACTGAATTATTATAGTGATTTTAAACATGTCTTGCTCTATGTGCACATTATATTTATTTTTTAAAGGTTTGCTGTTCCAAACTGAGTATGCAGCCTAAAATTGAGGATGACTGTATCTTTCATGGAGTGAATGCAATTAATATAGTTTATTGAGTTGTAACAAGCTTCATATCAGCTTGTTAACAAGTTACATAAGCTATACATCTGAAGAAGACTAGACACCTGATGCTGTATTTTGTAATATCAAACTACCATTCTCTAGATGCAAAGAAATCAAGCTATGAACAAAGCTCATTTTTTAATTTTTTATGTTTCTGTTTCCAGTTTTGTCTGTGTCTATGTTTTGATTCATCAGTTTCGAAGTAAACATATCTGTAGTGACGGAATCAAGTCTGGTCAGCTTGGTAGAGTGCGAAACTGTTGATCAAGTCTACCTACCTTGGGTTTTAGACCTTGGCATGACACATTTGAATGAGGCTTTTAGAGGAACGTTACAAACCCAGTAGTTGGCTATGTTACTAGATTGCATTTTAAAACTGAAATAGTGTTGATAGATCAGTGTGAAATACACTGTAAAATTAATTGGCTTCTATTGAATTTCTAATTCCACAGATTATCATGATTCTCCATACCTTGAATTTATTAATGGAATTTCCCATACTATGCATTTATTGATTTCATTCCCATATCATGCATTTATTGACAGAATTCCTCATACCATGCATTTATTGATTGCATTCCCATACCATGCTTTTTATTGATGGAATAGACATATTTTTGCATACGATTGAATTCACCATGCCGTGCATTTTATTGATGGAATTCCCATATTTGTGCGTTTGATTGAATTCACCATGCTGTGCATTTTATTGATGGAATTCCCATATTTGTGCATTTGATGGAATTCACCATACCATGCTTTTTATTGATGACATTCTTCATACTGTGCATTTATAAATGGAATTCCCTATTCCATACACTGATTAATGGAATTGCTGAACCATGGTTTGCTTGGCTGATTTTGAGAATGGAAAAGATTTTAATTGCTTGTTAGAAAATGTCTTGTGAAAATCCATTGTCATTTATTACCTACATTTTGCTTCAGACCTGTTCTTCCCTCGAACCATTTGAATAATTTCATCCAAACTCTACTGCAGTGGTTACCTTTTATTGGCAATTTAACTAAGTTTCCCTTAGCTGTACATTGGCAGTTAGAAGTATTGAATGAAAATACTTTATTCCCATGATAGAAGACAACATCAACAATAATTGTCCACAGAAATTGGTTTAGAGGTTATAACAATTTGTTCCTATATTTAGTATATCTTTGGGAATCCATGACTTTTCGAAATAAGAGATATTGGAAAGGTTTATTTCTAGAGTCTAATGTGACACTAAGTTACAAGATTACAATTAGTTCTAGGCTTGATAACTATTTTATTGCTATGTAACTGTTGTGAACATGTTAAAGTAGTATACATTTTGTAGCATTCTTGTTTTATATTGTTCCTTTTTCATGAAAAATTATTAAGACTTTGATTTCATTAATCTACTAAATTTTCTGTGTTGTAAGATCATGTGCGTATTTATTAACATACATATAAACTGTGTAGGCTCTTGGTAAATAAAATTTTATACATAAAATGACATTAAGATAGCCTTTTGCACATGCCTGGATAATTATTTTGGTAAACTATTCATTTAATGAACTTGAAGGTCATAACATAAATACCTGGTTTCATCCCCAAAAATACAGAGTTGGTAAGTTGGTAGAACTTTGTTTTTTTAAGTATAATTGTTACTTCAGAGGTACAGTTCATATAAAAAATATTGGCAAGAAAAAAAATGACAGAGACTGAAAAAGATACAAAGCTCAACATTGGGTTAGCAGAAACCAGATAATTAATTATGCTTAATCTTGAATGTTATGTTTTATTGCTCTGAATTCAAGTTATTTGTGTGCTTTAAGTTTTCCCATGTTTGGTTCATGTAATCACTGTAGGTTGTCATTACCTAATTGCTGTGGTGACATTTCTGTTAACAGAAGAACAACTCAGTTGTGTCTCAGAATATGTAGAGAATACATATATACATGTATATCAAACTTGATATTGTAATAAAATGAAATTTCTTTGCTTTTTCAGTTGTTAATGGAGATCACTGTTTTCAGGTATTGTTTGTCCGACTGATCAAATATTATTTTGAATTTGATTGATTAGCCAATGTATTTTATTTGTATACCTTATGATCAATTTTCTATTTGTCCCATGTAAATATATAAATTGCATTTTAATTAGTAGTAAGTAAGCTTAAAATGGATATTTGTTTTGGAACCAGACTTATACAAGCAATATTTTTGTTTTATTATAAAGTGTTGAATGTAAGATAATTCAGAATTGTAGTATTCAATCCCTGCTGTAAGATAATGCAGCATGTCTGGAACATAAGGCTTGGAAAATGGATCAGGCAATACATTTCGTACAGTTTTCATTACCTGACCAATTTGAATGTAGCAGCCACTTTGGGAACCAATTTTAAACTCTGTAATCTACAGCTGTTAGTAGTTATTTGGCAGTAAAGGTGTATGCATGTTATCATTGACTTAAAATATTCTATGTTTTGATGTAAATAGTGGAGTATTTTATCAATAATTGCTGATTTTGAACAAATAAACTTGGTTTAATAAAGCAGATCAGCTTGTATGATAAACACAGAGTTTATTGTGACTTATTTCAGCTGAGCAATTAAATATTTGTGATTGAATTAAAAGACAAACTTTGTTTATAATGAATTATTTGTACATGAAATACTGCAGTTAAATTAGTTTAAAGTGTGCTGTATAAAAGGCGGTATCTCTTGGTTGAGTCTTCTGTCAAGGAGCTTTTTGCCAAGCTTTATGAAGTGGTTTTTATATCTGCTTGTAGTGAGTTTGATCCCTGCAGGGCATAGCACATGGTCTCTTTGAACTGATATATGGTCGTAGCTATTTGTTCTCACCCTCTGGTTTGGATGAGAAGTGGATTATTACTTGCAGAGAACAAGAAAATACAGAATTCAGGCAAATTGATGAGGTTAACTGCATGTTGATTTATACTGGAATCATGTTGAAAAACAGCCCCAAAATTTTATCATTTATTTTGTTTAGACTATGATTGAGACTACTGGATACTTACATATGTGACTTGTTGTCATTGGGGTTTAATCCCATTTTTCAACAATTTTTCAGTTATATATGATGACCTGTTCACCTAACCAGTTTTCCTGGACTGTATACTAACCAGTACTAACTTACCCTTCCATAACAAGCTGGCAACTTCTCCACATATGGAGTAAAATCGAATTTTGTCAAATTTTCATAAAAGGGTATGACCTGCTGCGACCCGAATTCAAACCTGTATTTCCGGATCACAAGTCCAGTGCACTAACCCTTGGACCATGGCCGCGGCCCCTATGATTTGTTAGATCTATTGCTGTAACATCCATTGACCATATCATTCTTGGCATTGATTGCATGCTAAATTTTGGTCTCCATCTATGAAATGATCGTTGGGTTTGGTTCTCAATCATCTATCAGTCAATGACTAGCCCAAAATTATTTGTAACCTTTTACAGCTTCTACAATGTACTAAGCATTGTATTTTCTGTATTTTTCAAAGAATTGACAAACTTCTTCACTTATAACTTGTTTTTACCAATTAAGAAACACACGAAGTTGAATCATTTATGTATGTTTATTATCAGTTTTGAATCGGAATTTGGGTTTGGTTGTTTGATTGATATAAGTAGAGAAGTTATTCCTATCTAATATGATATAAATTAATAGCCTGATGTTATTACAAACATAAAAATGAAATAAATACCACACCATAATCCTCACAGCTCTTCCAATAATTGAATGAAATGATAATTAAGCCATATAAATAAAGCAAAAAAACATGCTGTAGGGATTAGGTATTGTCAGAAAATTTTGTTTATAACTCGAGTCAGACTGTTAATTAAAAACAGTTGTTATGTTTGTCTACAGACTTTAACCATTATGGTTCCATATACTGTATAGCTGTACAGTGACCTGTCTTTTAAATAACAAAAGAAATGGTAAAGGAGAAATCTAGAATTTTGAGGTAATGCAGGAAGTATCCCACCTGTCTTGTCTACTTGAAGACCATAGTCAGTTGTGTAATATCCATGAATGACATTGGTTTGCTGCTGATACGCTGCACATGTATGTCATAAATTGACATGTTCAACATGCTTGTTTTAGTTTTTGCCATTTTTTGTGTATTCATTGCTCTGTAATTGATTTTTTAGAGAAAATAGCATTGTTATAATTTACAGCAATTTATATGACAGGTGGTTCAGGTAAATATTCTTATATACATGACAGTTTATGTTGAATAGGCATACCTGAACCATAAAATACATGAATGCACTTAATGCTTGTGTACATCTAATTAATAATTAGTTTAATTGATATGACCACATGACAGTTAAATTTTAATTGTGCACTGACATTACATGTGCTGCATATTTACATGATTAATTATAAGAGCAGAAAAAAAAACAGTTGTATTTTCCAGTTACGCAACTGACCCTATATTTTGGCTCTGACCCTATATTTTGGCTCTGACCCTGAAGTGTCTCACACCAAAATCCAAAGTATGAAAATATTTAGGAACAAATAGTACCTCCAAAGTATGTAAGGTATGTTTAGAAAAAAACAGAGTTAAGAAAAGCTTTGCAGCCTTAGTAACCTACCTTATATTTTTTGTCAAATAATTGGATACATGACTTCTGGCCTAAGTAATGTTATGTTTCAAAGGTCATTATTATATGCAAGTTGAGTTTTTATTAGCTCACCAGAACCGAAGGTTCAGGGTGAGCTGTTAGGATGGGTAGGTGGATGCTCCGGCATCTGTCGTCTGGTGTCAACTATGGTCTTCTCCTCAGAAACTACTGGTTGGATTTACTTCAAATTTGCTGTGCAGAAGCCTTTTGACATTCTAACTGCAATTTGGTCATATTATACCAGTTGGCCCCTTTTAGGGGTCACTAGAGCTAAAAATAGAAAAAAAACTTTATTCATCTTCTTCTCATGTATCACTGGATGGATCATCACCAAACTTGGTCTGTAGCATCCTTATATGGACTTTTATCAGATTTGCTCATGTAAAAATGGTCGGTCCCTTTTAGGGGCCGCTAGAGCTAAAAATATAAAAATATTTAAACGTCTTCTCTTCATGAACCAATGGATGGATGATCACCAAACTTGGTCTGTAGCATCCTTATATGGTCCTCTCTCAAGTTTGCTCACATAAATTTGGTCTGCCCCTTTTGGGGGCAGCTAGAGCTAAACATAGAAATACCTTATAATGACTTGTTTTCATGAACCAATGGTTGGATCATCACCAAATTTGGTCTGTGGCATCCTTCAGTCGTCATGAATATTCCTTTGTAGTATCCTTTGATGGTCCTTTTTCAAGTTTATTATTGTTCCCCATTATTTGCCCACAAGTGGTCCTTTATTACCTTTTTAGTAGCAAGTTGATTAACATTTATTCTGGTGAGCGATGCAGGGCCATCATGGCCCTCTTGTTGGTGTATATGTACCTTACAGGAAGTAACTTCATTGATTTTCTAATTTCACCTGAGAAGTAAATATTTATTTTATGTATTGCTGCTAATTAACTAGAAAAAAATGTGTTTAGCTCTGAAGTGTTGAAATATAAAATTCAGTATTCAGTACTTTGATAACATTAAAATTGTTGGTGTCTATGAATAACTTGTTGTTATATTGATTAGATATGATGACCTTGACCCTTGGGAACATTAGTTCTTTGAACACTTCAGGCGCATTATTTATTGACATAGAAATATTTCTTCATATATTCATGTATACATGTCAATTCAATGACATATCCAGAATGTCATATATAGGATCTTAATTGATTCTTGATCAATTATTAAATGATTAGCACATTTTTGATGTGTCTTCAAGTTTAATACCCTGAAAATATTGCATCAACTATTTAATATATCAATGTTTGCTCATTGATTTAGTGTCAGTTTTAATAACCGATTCACATGTAAATACACCTCTCGCACTGTACAATTTCCGGGAGATGTCAGTTTCACTGCATATTGAATTATTCTTTCCACAAATGATACAAAACCTATTAAAAGGAAAATGTATAAACTATTTAGAAGTTTGATTACAATATTGAATTAAAACCTACTCTTTTGGGAAGCTTCACAATATGTTCTTTGTAGTTCCCAGAATAATATTTTGTATTTTCCACTCTTATTTATGATTTATGGAAAAGCTTTACTTCATCACAACTAAGTTGAACTGCTGAATTGATATTAAAATCATGCCGCAATAACAAACTTCTCATATTTTTGTTATGGTCTGCTAATGCTTTGTGTTAGGACAAAGTGGTGGTTTCATATAAGGGTATACTTTCACTGAAATGCTCACTCATTCATCATAAATCACAAATGGAACCATAGTAGAATCAAAGCACTGTCGGGGAGCCTCAAGTTGCAGTGTACTGTGTACAAAGAATTGGTGTACATATTTCTCATCATGTTTGATAAATGAAATGTGCTTCCTTAAAATGGAACGCCATGTATTGCATGTCACTACTTTAACTGGGATAAAATATGAAAATACAGCTATTAGTTGACTTCCCGTTGGGTTTAGAATCTAGTTTTTTTTTAATTTCTGTATTGTAAAAATAAACTATATGAAAATTAAGTTGGTAAAAAGGTGTGATTGATTAGGAATAAACATGTTCAAGGTTTTCATTTTTAGCTCACCAGAACCGAAGGTTCAGGGTGAGCTATTAGGATAGGTAGGTGGATGCTCCGGCGTCTGTCGTCCGTCGTCTGGCGTCAACAATGGTCTTCTCCTCAGAAACTACCAGTCGAATTTACTTCAAATTTGCTGTGCAGAAGCCTTTTGATGTTCTAACTGCAATATTGTACTGGTTGGCCCCTTTTAGCGGTCACTAGAGCTAAAAATAGAAAAACCTTTAATCATCTTCTTCTAATGAACCATTGGATGGATCATCACAAAACTTGGTCTGTAGCATTCTTATATCGACTTTTATCAGATTTGCTCAAATGAAAATGGTTGGCCCCTTTTAGGGGCCGCTAGAGCTAAAAATAGAAATACCTTAAAATGACTTTTTCTCATGTTTCTATGGATGGATTGTTACCAAACTTGGTATTTAGCATCTTTAGATAGTGCTCTATCAGATTTGTGAAAAGAAATTGATTGGCCCCTATTAGGTGCCGCTAGAGTTAAAAATAGAAATACCTTTAAAAATAGAAAAATATTTAAACGTCTTCTTCTCATGAACCAATGGATGGATGATCACTAAACTTGGTCTGTAGCATTCTTAGATGGTCCTTTCTCAAGTTTTCTCAAATAAATATGGTCGGCCCTGTTTAGGGGCTGCCAGAGCTAAAAATAGGAATACCTTAAAATGACTTTTTCTCATGTTTCTATGGATGGATTATTACCAAACTTGGTTTTTAGCATCTTTAGATAGTGTTCTATCAGATTTGCTCAAATAAAAATGGTTGGCCCCAATTAGGGGCCGCTAGAACTAAACATATATAAACAAGTATATAAATCGATATTGGCTGTTTTTATGGACTGAATTATTATAGTGATTTTAAACGTGTCTTGCTCTGTGTGCACATAATGTTTATTTTTTAAAGGTTTGCTGTTCCGAACTGAGTATGCAGCTTAAAATTGAGGATGACTGTATCTTTCATGGAGTGAATGCAATTAATCTAGTTTATTGTGCTGTAACAACCTTCATATCAGCTTGTTAACAAGTTACATGAGCTATACATCTAACAAGTTAATTAATATTTATTCTGGTAAGCGATGCAGGGCCATCATGGCCCTCTTGTTTCAATTTGGTACATGTCCTTTCAACAAATTCAAAGCCTCATAAAGCTGTACTGAGTTGAACTGCATGGCACTTTGCATTTGTGGTAATGATCAATGGTAAGCATATGTGTCTGATTGATACAGGAAAATTGAGCCTTACTAAGCGCGATGACAGTGGTGAATATATGTTATATATTCTGTCTGTTTGAGAGATAGGGCTTCCTGATCTGCCATCTCTTGTAGCCTTATAAGGTATAATCTTATCCTCTACTGAGCTGAATTAATTGCTATGTATGTTCATAAAATCATTGGGGTTCTGGGAATGGTATTAATTTGTACAGATCCACTACACAGTGTGAACAATTGGAAAATAAGAGAAACATTCAGGCTATAACTGCATTTGGTAACATTAAGAAAATATGATATGACTAATAGTCACCTTTACAATGCAGTGTACTGCGTCTACATGTGTTACTTTCCATGGTGCTTTCCTTGCTGGAGTTGTCCTGTTTATATTGCCTATTGTATATCATGTGTTATGTCATACCAAGAAAATGCCTTAAAAATAAGTATAAGTCATTAAGTGCATGCATGTATGTCATGTCAATGTCTTGTATTTTGATGATAGTCTTTTAGGAGTAAATATGGGCAAACAAAATTACATTTACTATTTTTGTTCTCTAAAATTAAGCAGTATTGAAAATGGAATCAAGCAAATCCAATCTGATACTTGTTTTAGAAGTTAATCATATTTGCCTATTACAAATGTGTGTTCTGTCAGTCATTTCTGAAAAACATAAGCCTCAAGGGAGACAAGTTACAGGAATTGCTTTTTAGGGAGATAAGTTACAGGAATTGCTTGCAAAATTTGTTTCAATGAAGAAAGAGCTTTTCTAATGATGTGTTTCACATGGTCTATCATTACATTATCTACTGTTACTTTAAATTGGAAAACCTATCCTGCAGTTCGCTTCGGGACTGACTTTGGTGCATATGTATTTTTGCTAATCAGAATTGTCTTACTAAAATAGTCAGTGTCAATAATTACTCTGCAGACATGTGTTTTGTTTGTTTTTGCCTTTCAATGGCAGCTATGTGCATTGAATCAATATTTGGTCAGTAACAATTTATTTTGTAAAACCCTTGATAATTATGCAATAATGAAATCTTAAGTCAAGTTGAACAGCTACATGTTTCTGGTCATGTTTTTTCTGGACTTGCAAATGCATTGTATATCATGTTTCTGTTAATCAGTGTTTGATCGAATAACACCTAATTAAAAATAAATGAGTGCATGTATGGCTTACATGACTCTATCATCATTAGTACATTACTGAATAAAGGTTTAGCCTTGCTGTGTTGCCCTGGAATGCCTGTGTTGAAATATTAATGAATGAGTGAATTTGTAAGCACTAATTATATGATAGTCAAGGAAAAGAATGGAAAATAGATTAACTCATGGTAAATGAGAAACTTTTAAGTTTAATTCTTAGTACTAACCAACTGTCTTTACACTGAATGGTGTCAGTAACAGTGTTTCTGCAAGAAAGCCAATACTATTTAAGGGTCATTTGTGATCCCCTGGTTCAAAATCAGGGAGTCATGCGTTTGTTTTGAAGGGTCATATTTGTATTATGAAAAAGATTCAAGTTCAATAAAGGTTAAAATTAGTTATTTGTGAGTTTGTTTTCTATTAACCAAGACCTAACACATCCAGAAAACAAGTGTGCAGACCTGATCAAAATCTCTATGTGTCCCACACTGTGGTGTACTTACAGGCATAAATGATTTGGAAGCTTCGTCTGTTGGCTGAAAGGAAAAGAAGTCTGAAAGGTGTTTTTGCATCTTTTGTTTTGTCCGCAATAGCAGACATTTTTCTACATACGTCCACATTACTAAAATTTTAGTTTAAAGCACAGCGTATTGAAGTTTTATGCTCTGCACAAGGACCAGTATGGAATCCAAACTTTTACACTCAACCATTGAAAGTGAGGGTGATAAATTTGTAAACATCTTAAATATCAAAGGTTTGGCAATTAGTCTTAATGCATGAATTTGGACATTGAATTACTGTTTGTTTTGCTGGAACATATTTCTAACATTGAAGAATTAAGTTGCATCATGGAAGTTAATATTTACATGAGTTAATATTTACCATTGTTGATAAAATGTGTCAAAAATGCACTCACAGAAACACTGTAGGAGCTTGGCACATTCCTGGTTTTGACTGTTATTTTGATTTCTTTTCTAGAACAAAATAAATTAAAGTTCATATATTTGTCAAATAAAACTGCTGCTCTAAATTTAAATGTCTTATGTAGAGGTGTTTTCAAGCTTGATTAAAAAAATCCAATAGCTGAACAAGTATTGCTAGAGAAGGTTTTCAGTTGACTGTTTATGAGATTAAGTGTTGAATGGCTGTCTTGATTCATTGAAAACTGCAGTTTCTGTTTGGAGTCTAGATCTTTTTCAGGGACTGTCTTAGAACTTTGTATCTTCATCTGACTTTTCTAAGACTTGTAAATGGTGAAAACAGGCTCAGATCAGTGTAACAAGTTTAACACTATTAATCTTGTCAAAAAGAAAAGATAAAACCTTGCGTAATGATATGGTTTCACATTTTTCATTGGGGATTTCATTTTGTGGATTTTGCAGGTTGGATTGTCCGTGAAATCAAATCCCCATGAATATAAATATTGAGATATCTGTCAACTGTCCAAAATTTAACTGAAATTGTACTACTTTCATCACAACTTTCTGTATGATCGGAAACTTAAAAATTAACTTCTAATATAAATTTGAACAAAATTCTATGATCTGTAATTGTTTAGTAAATAAATACCATATATTCCCTTATAAACGCCCCTACCCTAATAAATGCTCCCCACCCTTTTTGGACAAGAGAAAACAAGAGTGTAATTGACAATTTTCAAAGGTTAGTCTGTGGTTTAAATTTGTTAGTACATATTTGGCAACTTGTTTCAAATAAAATTTACCAGTATTTAACTGTTCTATTAGCGACATTCTATTTATATGTAGTTGCTGATATTTATGTGTACAGAAGTCTTCAGAAAAACATTGTAATGTTAAGAGTTTCTTGTAGCTTGGGATATTGGCCACTAGCTGAACATTATGGAAACAGAAACAAGACTGTCATCCCGAAATTACTTAAATAGTATTAAAATAATGGACAAAATGTGAGACAGGTCTGAACACCAAAAGCCCATGAAAGTTTTCTCTGTCTTTGCACCACTATCAATTTGCAAGTCTCATATGTCAAATTTGACATGCAGAATCAAGTATTTTGACATGTTGGAGGCAATTATCTGTATTTTTACTTCACTAACCAGCTTATTTTATCAAAGAAATTGATAGAAAACATTAAGCTAAAATTTGTATTCTCAGAAATCAAAATCTACAAATTTACATCCCCATGAAATGGCCATTTTATTAAAAAGCACAAAATTTGAGCCCAATGAAAATAAGTGGAACTGCTGTAGGCGAGTATTGATGTTCTAATTCTTCTAGAGCATATGTATGAAGTGCAATTGAAGCTGGCATTACACTACCAGAACTGATAAAATTTAAAGACCCTGAAACTAACTAAATTTAGTTTAAAATCTTATGTCTAATCTAGATGAAATTTATGTAGAGTCTGAGAGTTGGACTTTAGGAACTTACTGCAGGAAAAAAAGAATTGAATCCTTGGAGCTGGCATTAGCAAAAATGGTGTAAATGTCCTATGGTTTTTATGTGATTCCTCCACTTTAAGTATCAAGTATGGAATTGTGTATTTTGTATTGTCCATTGCAGCTGATTCTTCAGCATTACAGTCATTATTATTTTAATCCTGATCTAAAATTATGTATTGGCATGTTCTTACAAGGCCGAGTATAGAATAAATGCCTCAGAATGTTGAATGTATAATTGTATGGCCTGTTGATATTAACATTCTTCCAGACATTCTCAATTGGGCGTTTAAATCCTGCTTTGTTCTATTGAAGTTTTTTCCGTGTTATCACCCTTGATTGTTTTCTGCAGTATAAGGAGACATTCAATTCTGGAAAATGCTCCTAAACACTGTAATTATATTGATTGATGCTGAACATTGTGATAAAACTATTTCTGTATTGACTCTAATGAAAATCAACATTAGCCATAATGCTTCGTGCTAAACTGAGAACTTGATAATTCATAATTTATTTATATGTTATGATGCTCTAATGAAGACATTATTGTCATTAAATTGGAGGAGCACAGATAATCTTTTAGTAAATGGCTCAATTCATTCCTATCTATCAGTATTATTTAAATTTCAGAAGGGCTTTTATGCTCAAAATTATTCTTAACTGATGTAGATAAGTAACTGAAAAAACATGATCTCATTCAAATAAACTTTGCAATAAAAATGAAATTCATTTTGAATCTTATTTCAGAAATTCACTTTGTCTCCATCATCAGATATGGCTATTGGTGGGAATTTCGTTCAGTTTTATTATTCCATGGTAACTGAAAAAACATGATCTCATTCAAATAAACTTTGCAATAAAAATGAAATTCATTTTGAATCTTATTTCAGAAATTCACTTTGTCTCCATCATCAGATATGGCTATTGGTGGGAATTTCGTTCAGTTTTATTATTCCATGGTAACCATCACTACTATCCCAAGCATTGGACATGATTACTGGGTGGAATCTTTGAAACTGGTCATTGAATCTGACCATGATGAATAGTCCTAAGATTGAGAATGTTTATCATGTGGGAAAAATTATTGCAAATTTATACAGATTTAAAACAAAATGCGCTCAAGTTCAGTCCTGAGAACCAAACAACTTTATCCATACACTTAGGCATTAGTTTCATGATTAATTTGTATGTTTTGGTTGTATTAACAAATTTTATACATGTAGTGATGTGTTTTGTTTTGAAGGACTGCATTGTAATGGTTTATATATCCTATGTCAGAAATTAGAATCAATGTTATTTATTTTTACCTCTAGGTCTGATGAAATATTTTTATAAGACATTTTACACTGTATTTTCCTGGGGACAGAAAATAAAGCAGACTCATAGGAAATGTCACATTATGTCCATACAGATTGAAAAAGTTTCTAACCAACCAATATAGCTCATTTCTGCGTAGTTCCACTCTGTAATAGTACTTTCAGTGCTTTGACCAAGATTGTTTGCTCTGTTAAAGATCACCAATATTACAGTGTACAGTTTGTTACAATGAAAGGCAATATTTCTCTCTGTTCTTGTCCAAATTGATCATAATAATTATTTTCCTGGATTTGGAAAGCCTAAGCTGATTCTCACCTAGACTTAATGTCCAATTGACAATTTATGGTCTCTGGTACTTCCTGACTATGGATAAGTAAGAATCCTTCAGATGCTTAAATTTGTCTGGGTTTGGTTATTTCTCACTGTTTGTGACATTTAAATTCTTTCTGTTGAAATATCTTGTGTTGCTACCAGTCATGTTTATTGAATCACATTTGCATTCAATTTCTTTATAGTGTCTGTTATGGAGACTCCACATTGCTTCTGTGACCTGCAAGGTGATTTAGTGTGGTAGAATAGAATGCTAGCTGAGGTACTCTTTCATGCTATTGCATTACAATAATACTGACAATAATTGCATAATTACTGTCTTTGAAAACAAAACAGAAATATAAGTCTGTCTTGCATAATTTTGTCTGGTGTTGTTAATGTCTTGTAGCCACGCAACCTTTTGTATATTCCTTTATGAATATTGAATTATAATAAATTAAAATCCTAGGTGGGCTTTATTCTTCTTGATCTTGTATGCAATGCTTTCAGTCCATTTTGATTCCATTTAACTTACGTCTGTAGCATAATGAGGAAATATTGTTTAGCTCATGTTTGTAGGTTTGTCTGTAAGCCAGTTAGAATGTGTGGAACCTCTCAGACTGATGATCACAGTTTTCTGAAAATCAAAGGTCATGGTCCATGTGTCATCTGGGAGAAATATGTTAGCTAGGAATATCTGAAGAAGCCTTCAGCAAACTGTAATGCTGTTTGATGATTGTTTGTGGGTTTGATATGTTGTGTGATTCAGTGAGTAAAAAGTCTGATGTAATTGTGATCTGATATTAGGGATGGTGTCACCAGTATCTGAATTCTCAGATACTCAATTGAATGACTAAACATAGTATATAGTTATCATTATATACATGTAATTGGTATACCATCAAATGTGTTTCACTTAATTTCTCATTTTCAATATTTTTATTTGCATTGTGCTGCTAGATGTCTGCATAAATAAAATTTGGAATTAGTGTTATCTTACCTCACATGGAATACTTGCTGTTGATTGTTTGGGTGGGTCACATGCAGACCTATCTTCCCATATTAGGTCAGTAGCTATTCATATCCAGTCAGTAACCATAATTTGAAAATGAAAATGGCTGAGATGGCATAAAAGTTTGGTGAAATTATTTATGAATGGTTCTTGGTAAGATAAATTCATGACATGGCTTCTTACTGATCCAATACGGTATGATACAGAGTCAGTAAATTAATATTGGGCTTGAGAGCTTATATATTTTTGTTATTCTGAGTGCTTGATCACTTAATTAAAAGATTGTCTGATTTTTAATTCATAATTTCATCCCTACCTAATATTGAAAACATTTCCTGATATTATGGACAAAACTGTTGAAAGCTGAAATTTAAGTGCTTTGGAACTGTTCTAATTTTTAGTCTTGGCTGATGCATCAGTTTGTTGTTTGAAATATTTCACTGCTCAGTAATTGTCCTTATTTAAGAAGGTTTGGCACTATATGCAATGCTTGTCTTAATTTTAATAAAAGAATTGTTTTAATACAGTCCATAGATTACTCATTGTCATAGGCTTATAATGTTATTATGTTATTTTAACCTTATAACCTTTTTATAAAATTGTAACTGTCTATTAAATAATCTATATTATTTAAAATAGAACTAACTGTAAGCAATTACTTTCTACTCAAGCAAGATAAAATAATTAAGCTGAGAGTTTTTACTTTACCTACTGGGGGATATATTCTTTATTATATATCTATTTTGAATGATTGTGCAAGTAATTTACCACAAGTTTCTCAAATTGATTTTGTAAAAAAAAAATCTGTTGAAATATGTATGTTGCAATTACTTTTCTAAACCTTGTTACATATTAGGCAAAATTTTCTGCGTCTTTCATTGGCATTTTGGCCTTAAAGAGACCCCAAGGGGTGTTGATTAATTACACTTATACCACATTCAGCTGCTAAAACATGTGAAACAAACCACTTTAACTGAAAACAATTATAATGTTCGAAAATGTTGTTAAATTTGAATATATTTTTTCCTTGTCTTGCCACATTGTATTTCACTCACCTAAAGGCAGACTCACTTCAAGATGTTTCAGTTAGCAATTTCACAGTGATGTTGCTTAGAAATTGGGTTCAGCATTCCTAAACACTAAATGTTTGTGATGAACTACAGCTGTCCAACTAGCTTACAGAAGATCATTTATTTTACCCTGATATCGGGTAATCTCTGATATCGGGTAGTATATCTGGAGTCTTCCTCCACTGTTAAAGCCAGTGCTGTTAAAGTCACAAAATGACCCTCGCTGTTGGTGGGACATTGAACCCCAGAGAACTGTTGCATCAGTGATGATCCATCAGTTGTCTGCCATCTGTCATCATCCTGTCATCCGTTTACTAAGACCACAATAAATGATACCCTTAAACTACCAAAGTAGCAAGTAAGATGACACTTAACATGAATGGTCCTCCTTCAAAAGCAGCTTAAACAGTTGGAGTAATGTCAAGGTTGCTATGACAAAGGAAGGGTACAAATCATTAAAAATCACGTTTCTGTTTTACTCTGAAGCGATGAAATTATAAAATGAGGCCATCTTTAAAAAAGTCATTTGCAGTTACATGACAGACTTATTAAAAGATCCACTGGCACCAAAAAAAAAAACATGCTATTGCATGTGTATTTACTAGGTTCCTGATGATCAAAATTACTTACAATGCCAATAAATAAATATTCAGTTTTGTTTGCATGTTCATTCTAGAATTTAGAGTATATTTTGAAGTGGTTTTGATACTTTTTGATATTCTGTGATGCTTACTTTTACCATATGTAATAGGTATCAGTAAACAGACCCATTCCTATTTTAAAATAGTGAACATTTTCCCCAATGTCTGAAAAGCATTCCAATTAAACAAAATACAAATTTTCTATTGAAATTTTGTAAATGATACACATTATTTTTCACAATTAGGTCTGTACTGCTACATTTCAATGTGTAGAAAAAATCCCTGCCTTATACTGTGACTACTGAATATTCCATAAAAAATACTGTTGAAGGTATTTTCTTTTTCAGGATTTTGAATTATTGTTGAATAATTTTAATTTTAAAGCTCTAATTGGGGTGAGCCCTGATTTTTTGTCTTTCAACATAAAATCCGTGGGGCTGTTAATTTTCGGAGGTCAGCATTTGTAAGGGAATATTTGGCATAGTATCTGATCTTTTTCATACTTGTTCAGAATTATGAAAGCATAATGACTAGATGACAAAGTTAATGTCCTAAAATACTTTTTATACATGGAGTTTATGTCTTCGTTTTAAGACCATGTTGTAAAGTGTCTAGCTTTAAACACTCCTCAAATAATGTTAAAAGATCTTGAGCTGTTTTAACACCACACCACTTTACCCTGCTGGATCACCAAAAGATCCACACTTTTTCTATAAACCAGTAAAAATTAAAGTTTGTAACCCAGGCAATGCTGCTTTGACAGCATGGCTGAAATCGGGACGTTGTCACAGATGGCGAACTTAGAGTACTGTCACATGTACATGACAGATTGTTGTTTCATTGCTAGGCTTAGCTAAGACAACAACCCTTACACTAAAATTTATGCCATTGGTATGTAGTTCATTCATATGTAGTAGGAAATAAGACTTTAGAGCATATTAACAGTTTATAGACTTTAATACTTCTCTATTTATTATTTACCAACATTGTGTGCATGATTTATATTTTCAATGAGTGCTTTCTTAGTTAAGATAGAAATAGCACCGATGTTTGTATTTGGTTACAATACATAAAGTTTGAAAACACAATGTCATTCTATTCTATTACTTGACGCAAATTTAGATTTATTGCTGTAGTGACATTTCTCATATTTTATTCAAGTAAAACAATCTTGTACAAGCTTGTCACACTCTGAGTGATGAAATATTAATTCTATGATTAGGTTTTTACAATCAATGAGAGGCATTAAATGTCATTCAGGTTCATTTTTATTCCAAATCAGCACTTTTACTTTTTCATGCCTGTCCTCATTGCACCTTAGATTAGCAAGGTTTGATTCACTGGCGTACAATAGTGGTTGGATGGCATTTTTGTTCTCAGAACGATGTTCCTCCACAGTTCCTCCATGGCTATCCCTTGGTGGTCATATTATTGCAAGTGTAAGTTACTTCCTTTATTGTTGTCTGTTTATACTTCAATAAGTTGAAGTAATTGTTCGGGAGTCTGATTACATTATATACTGAATTGTGTACACATGACAAATGGCTTGTTATGCTTAACACATTGACTTTCTCCAGCTGTTAGGAATTACACAAACTTTTCTTACTTGAGTTTCAAAAGATTCCAAGACAGAAATTGTTTACTTAATCAAATCTCATCCAGGATTTATGAATGTTTTATGCAGCATGATGCAGTAATTGACAGCTACCTGGGACTGGTTATTATTTGAATCTTATTGCAGGCTTCATTGAGCTTATTGTAGGATAAATTGTTAATAATCTTCAGACTTTTACATGTAATGGGTAAAAGGAACCTGTCTTAACAACTGGCTGGCTTCTATTAATGTTACTTTATTTGTGGCTAGAAAAAGTTTTTTTGAAGACAACCATGTTGATCTATGAAGAGATATGAATTTATTCTGATGAGGCCTTGCCAAATTAACTTCTTATTTTGAGGAGGGGGGGGTTAGATAAAAAAGGGTGAGCAAGCAAAAGAAGTTTCTTTTAATGTGTCATAGATGTAAGGGAGCGAACATAATCTAGAGTAAAATTTCTGTGAGCAAGTTTATATGCTTTTGTGTTAAATATGAAGTAGAGGACATGATGCTCTCCTGTTTTGCATGCAGTATGTCATAAAAAGATAAAGCAATTAACTAATTGCAAATACCACCACATGGTAAGTAATTAATTGTTGGAAAAAATGAATGAAAAAAAAACTGTATTATTCTGCATGACATTGCAAGTTTCATTCATGTTATGATTAGCAAGAGACTTGATTAAATACTTTGCATTAATATAATTAAGTGCTATGTAAACTATTTGACCAATCAATCACATATACTGACAATTATAATCTTTTGAACACTCACATGTGGATTGCTGGTGATATGTGGATTACTGGTGATACTGTCACTGACTGTTCAGTCAGTCTGCGATTTTTTTGTTCTTTTTATAGTGTTCCTGGCAGATAATGATGGAGTTGATTCAGTAAATTTGAGTAAGCCATGCTGGCTCTCAATTAAATATTTCTAAGGCAGGTGGTTGGGTCTCAAGAGTCTCTTGTATATTGATCTTAATGACTTAATAATTTATTGATAGACAACTTCTAGTGCGGTATACTGGAATGTTATTGTACAGTCCACAGCTAAGCAAACCATTCCTTGAAGATACTTCTATGTACTTTATACTGCAGTGATTCTAGCTTAATAAGTTCAACTGTCAAATTTTTGTTGTTTTTGATTTGAAACAGTTTAATTTTTCAAAATTTGCTGCAGAATTGATTATCGTATTATTGATAACTTGGCCGTCATTGGAGACATAATTTTTGCTGAGTGTACCATATATCCTTTGAGTTAAATAATAGTTTATCAACGTTGTTTAACTTCATGGTATTTATGTAATAGTAAAGCTGGAAAATATTCTATTTATGATTAATAAGTTAGCAAGGTTGGCGAATGTTTTGTTATGGTTTCCAATTAAATGTCCACTTCATTCAATAATTTTCATTTTGTTCTTGATTGATAAATTTTAGTTACCTGGGTGGCCATCACTTACTGCGCATTTTCTCAACCAATTTAGGTGAGATGACGGTTTAAGATATAAGTACTTTACTGAATTTGTAAATGTATTGATTTCAGTCTTTCTTCAATTACAGTCAATTTTAGGGGATTCTCACGAAAATTTGTGTATGATCTGTAAGCAGAATGGTGTCTAGTCTGTCTTAATTAAGACTTGTCAAACTCAAAATTGTAATCAATAAAATAAATTGCATTCATACAGATTGTTATGATACTCAGTTCCTGTGTGTCATGCAGCAGTGTGGATATGAACTATATCATTAAATCACCAATCATTTATAGCTGTAAAAAATGTTTGATAAGTTTTTGCAATTATTGATAATTAATTGACAACTTTCATGTTTGGTCTCAGTAGGTTTCTGTTTCTTTCATAACAGTTTTATATTTGGTCTCATTCAGTTGCGATGTAATAATGACTGGCCGGGAAACAGAGTACTCGTAAAACGTTGGGTACTGATGATGAATACTGATTGATTACCTCACAATTATCTCAACTAATCAATGAAACTATACTCTCTTTATGGTATCATTTACTTCAGGCTAAACATTTGAATGAGATTAGAATTAAAGGTACTATGCATTGGACTTGATGGAAAATTGATAGCCTGAAAATATTTTTCATTCCTTACTGAATAATTAATCTTAAATGTGGTTCGAAATTTTCTAATGCTTGGACAAATTTCAGTAATGCATGTATGATTCAGCTACACATTTTAATCCATTCTTTAGTACATACTCAAATTTAATTAAGCCAAGTTTGATGCAGATAAAATACAATTTTAAGAATAAATTTCATATTGAAATAGAACATTTTAATTTTTATGGGCCTTCAAATGTTGGAACACTTCCATGGAATTTTACTACAATATAGCTATTTGTTGGGAGATATGCACATTTAGGGCCTTATACACAGAGTATGTAAGTGTTTCACTCAGGATTTAATGTTGTTGTAATTAATTGTTTTTTTTTTCATTGATAATTTATGCAAATAGCTCATGATTGCCTGTAAATCTAACAAATATTGTTAGTAATTCAAGCTGACGATAATATATCATTACAGTTTTTTTTAAATTTACAATTAGTAAAAATCATTAATTATTGCTCTATTGATATTAGCTTATTTAGTCTAATAGATTTCTATACATTAAAAGCTAAGGAAAAGTTTAATTCAAAATGAATGATTTTGTATGATGGTGCTTTCTGAGTCTATCAAATAGGTATATACTAAGTGTTTGGATATATAGATTGAAATATCTTGAGTTTGATAAAACCCTGATTTCTCTAGTATGAAATCTTTATGTTAACCTTGGTTAAGCTAAACCAGATCAATAAATCACTTGTCCATTCATTTCCTTCATTGAAAGTCTGGACTGGACATCAGTAAAACTCTCACTGTGAGAAAAGAATTTAAGATACAGCCATTTGTCATAAATTGCTACCCTGCTGAAAGGTTTTGTTGTGAATGTGATTTTATGGCTTTTTGTACTGAAATGACCCGTCTTTACAAATTTAGATTTCTTTAGTGTCTTGTTCGTTCAGATAACTGCATTAATTCAAACAATATTCAGATGGGATTAAGAGTCTAATGTATTTTGTAGTTAAAAGACTTTTTATTGATTGAGAAAAGCGAGATTTGATTATTTTCTGATTTGATTTACCTTGAGTTATGTGAATTGCTATTCCTCTTTGTTGTAATTACTCTCAATTAACAGTGTCCTTAATTGATTATCAGGTACTTTGCATACATATATATGTTGATTTGTGTCTTAAGTTTTAAACTAGTGTAATTGTCCTTTCATAAGCGTCAGTTTTAGTTTTCATACAAAATTCCTACAAATATATAGCAAGGCTAGGTTAAAGCAATATTTGTATTGAAGCTAATATATGCGTAAATATGTAACCTTTTTAAACTTACATTTTTAGCTCACCAGACCTGAATCCTTGACATGTCCTTTTTCAAGTTTGTTGTTTCATTGATTCTCTGTTGAACAACTGAGGGCCATCATGACCCTCTTGGCAGTAATTTCCATTATTTCTCACATCTTTTTGGTCATGAATTGGTAAAAAATATATATCAGCAAACCTGGTGTATCATACATCCCCTTGTATGGTCTTCCATAGTCAATACTTTTAATTTTGATATCATTACTATAATTGCAACTCATTAGAGATGTAAAAATCACTATTATTGATTCATAATTACTTCTATATATGGTACTACCTCATTGTATTACAGGCTATCAGTTGTCAGTGAGAGATTAGGATTGTGAGTTATATAGTTAATTGTTCATTCATTTTGAAAATGTTTGGGGACACACTTATAAATCTTGCTTAAGAAAATGGACTACTCAAAACAAGGTCAGGAATGTTTGATATTTTGTGATTAAAAATTTTTACAACAAAGGCTCTTTGTGTTTATTTAAATGTCAGCTTTGTGCATTGATGAAACAGTCAGATAGTTATAAAATCACAGATTTCTTATGCTGTGTACTAGTGATTTGAAAATAAAATTTTCTGATTATGTTGATCACATTGTAAATAGAAATAAATATATTACCTGATGATGTTGGGCTATTACATTCAGTCTTTTATTATAAGTTTAGTTAGTTTGAATCCCACAGCATTTACCAACTGTGCTTCGATATTTACAGACAGTAGTTTTTTTACCCTCTCATTTGTATATTGCAGACTTTCTCACATAATGTATACATCAGAAGTGGGAAACAGTTTACTTCTGGTATGAGATCTCTACATGAACCTTGTCTGTGGCTCAAACTTTAGACCTTGTAATCATCAGTCCTGTGGCCTACCAACTCTGATAACAAGCAGGCTGAATCTTTTTATGCATCAATAAGTTTTAGATTGATGCATCCAAAATCATTGAATGTTGCTAGAGCAAGATTTTGGATATCGTTGCCATATTAACTTGGGCTCCTGCTCAGTCATTGACTACTTGTGAACTTTTTATTAATAATTATTTTGATGGATAAAGAAATCTGTAAAGAAAGGTCAGTTTGATGTGTATGGCATTTCCTTGGAATCTTTCTAACCAGTATTTTGTGATCTGCCCTGTAACATTTGTTCATTGCAAAGCTGTTAATATATTATTCAAATAGACAAGCGAGCATATTCAATTATCTTGGATTAGAATGTCTTCTTTCAGTTTAGAGAAAATAGCGAATTAATAATGTCATAGCAAGCCATAATAGCAAAGCTTGTTGAATAATTCTAGATGTTAAAGAGGAAGAAATTGACATTATTCACTATACAGGTACTTCCATTATAATCCATATGAACCTAACTGTGTTTTATACAGGAGATAAATGAGTACAGTGAATGATTTTCTCTATATTTCAGAGTTGATGGTCAACTTTTCTGTATCTGTATACATCCTGACTCTCTTCCAGCTCTGGATGCACACACCTGGTAAGTCAGTTTGCTCATTAAACCAAGACCCAATATTCTCAGTTCTTGTAGTTTTCTGTTTAGTTACTTCATAATTTGTGCTTGCATGAATTCATTTATTTTACTCTACCTTTGGACTTAAACTAGGTTCATTAGAAAGTTTAATCTAAGTTAAAGTGCATATATTACTGATTGGGCATTTTGAAAATGACAATGGAATACCATATGTGAAAGAGGCAGTAGTGAAAGGAGAAGTAGATGAAGTGATGGAACTAGGTGTTATCCAATCATCAAATCATTCCCTGTTGTTCTGATAAGCTGCTCCTGAGTATGGAAATCCTTTCTAAATACAAAACAGGTATAGCCTGCATCACCTCATTGCAATAATCATTAGAATGGATTTACTTCCTTTTTGTAAGCCTTCCTTTTAAGCTTGTCTGTTTCAAAGAAAAAGTTGAGCCATTATGGTCACTCAGGGGCATCATTGTCATCATCATTGTTGTTGTCATGCAAAAAAACTTCAATGTTGCCGATTTCTCAAACACGTAAAGATATCAACACAACACAGAATACTTGAATTATCATAACAAGGGGCAGTTGCAAGACAAGGGGCATTATTGTGGAAGCTGTATTTTTTGGAGTTATGCCCCTTTTTAACTTAGAATTTTGAGCTCTAGTTGTGATTTTATGATGTAAATCTTCGGTTGAGCCTAGTTTAGGCGAAAGTATCATTCAAATATGTTTGTTTACTCCTCTGTGAGTCTTAAATTCATAGTTATGGAATGGACTTACCTTTCTGTATATATCAAGCATTTTATGTGATTCAGGTTGATCTTATTTTGAATGACTCTGGGAGCACTAAATAGAATCATGAGGTTATTGTTTTATTTAAAAGAAGTTGTATTTTTGATATTTCAATTTCATAGTCATTTTGTATGTTTGGCTATAAACAATCCCATACCATTTGCCACTGGTTATCTATGGGATAGGATTCACTGAATTTGTAATTTTGTTGTATTTCCTCATTTTGTCAATTAGTCTGTTTTATCCTGCTTGTTTTGGTGCATCTGCATGATAAATGTTAGCCACAGAGTTTGTACAAAATGTCTCTGGTTATCTATGTACTAATTATTTGTTAATTGAGACATTTCTAGGTACTAATTTCTGAGAAATTGTCAAACTCCCTCTTCTCAATGATGAAACTTTAATGAACCTATACATTATTACTTTGAAATATAGGGATATACGATTTCCTTAACTTCAATTTCCTATCTTAATGTAATAAATTGAATAAACGATTTTTGCTTCACCATGAGGAGTGCTCTGTGTGTGTTTGTGTATGTGTGTATGTATATCTATTACTCATACAAAATAATGACTCCCACCAGAACTTCTTTATCTTTTGTTGCAAAGGACTCTGCCACTTTGCATAGATTTTTGCCATTTTCAAAGTAAAAATGTGTCTTTGATGTAGTTTTTTTTCAATTTTCACTGATTGAGTTGTGAACTTGTGTATTTGAATTTAAAAAATGTGATTTTGAGATGCAGATTTTCAATAATTATTGTCAACTCTGTGTTTATCAGCTTAGTAGGATGATGAACAAAATGTTTGTAGTGTTTTCATATTTTGTCTTGTAGCTTTGATTCAATATTATATATATATATATATATATATATATATATATATATATATATATATATATATATATATATGTGTGTGTGTGTGTTTGGATTCATTCACAAGAAATGTATATTACGGATTTATTACTTTGTATAATACGTACCAGTACTGAACTCACTCCAAATCCAAAGTAGCAACATTTTTTTACCAACTTTAAACCAAAATCCCCAAACAAAAATGAATTTTTGACTGAAATGTTCATGCAATTTTCTCAGTTTACTCCACAATAGTTCTTTTAAGTTACATTAATTGAATGCACCAATATTGAATGCTTATTTGCGCCCCTTTATTAATTAAGATATTGTTCTTTGAACACTATTAAATGACTGATTTTCATTTCTTTAACAAATATTTGTGAATAAAGGTAATAAAAGATCATACATAACAGTATTTATATAAGAATTCCCAATTTCAGTTTAAAACAATGTGGTTTTTTCCCAATTTGATTGATACAGGGACTTTTCACGAACTGTTGCAAAATCTCCCTGTATATCAACTAAATTCTTAATTTTCATGCTTTAAAAGTTTACGTAGATGAGGCCAGTTATTTCCTGAGAAACAAAAGATACAAAAGGTATTGCCTCATTTATATGATGATGGCATATACCCAGGATTAACCATGAAAACCTTAGTTAAGATGACTTGAATTCAGAAAATTATATTCTATATTCCGTGTGTATTGCAGAATATATTATTACATATATAGCAAATTATATTGTATATATGTGATGAGGTATTAATACATAGATATGTTGTGAAATTATCAGTTTTTAACATGATTCAAGGGAGCTAACTTTTGATTATGTATCATCTTATTATCAGATCCAAGTATTAGGGTGCTAACTTTTAATTAAATATATTTATTTTTCATGCACTGATCCAATCAAGGGAGCTAATCTGACTTATATATCTTTACTTACCATACACAGATTCAATGGAGCACTAACTTGAGATATATTCCAGGGTCAGATTATTTTATCAATAATGTTATGATTGATTGATTGATCAGCTTATACAGTGAACCAATTATCACTCCTTGATGATTGATTAGAATTGACATAATTTGGGAACATTTTCTGGTGAGATCAATTTGTTCAATTTTATTGAACCAGTGTGTGTTTTAATTAGGAAATGCTAGAAATAAAAGTGTAATTTACACATAATGTATGTCTAGTGTAATGAGGGATTTAACAAATGTATTTTCTCAAAAAAAATCACATTTCGTAGCATTAAAGTTGAATTTTACATCTTTGCTTAACCTTTTGAAAATTTTCTTTTATTTTGGAAGTTACACTGTGTGTTGAAGGTGACATTTTGATGAAGTTTAGCCTCTTAAACCTTTTCTCTGTCACTAACCTAGTCAGTGTATGTTGTTTTATTGTACTGAAAAGCTTTCTGGAACATTTCTGGTTAATTCATGCCATGCTGTTCTTTGAATGCCACATTAACCTTCTATGTAGCCAAACAAATTTTATTCAGGTTTTATTGTCCCCCACCTTTTTCAGAGGAAAGAAGGATGAGGTAATTGGATGTGGCAGTTGGATATATTTGTCCCATATGATTTGTATCCAGGCCATAACTGTGTCAACCATCAAGAGGACTTGATAAAATTTGGCATAGATGTCAGTCATCATGTGACAATGCATTGGGCTAAAAACTTATGCCAAAAAATAAAGTCTGGGAGTTCAAAGTTTATTATATAAAGGTCTTGTTAACCTTGACTCAGCCACTCATTTTGGGATTTGGAAAAAAAATCACTTATATTCTTAAGATGGGTACTTTGGTTGAGTATTTCAGGGTCGAGGTTATATCTATGTAAGAATTTAGTACGAATTGGATACTATTCTATTTCGACCAAAAATTTTGTCTCTTCATTCCAGGAATGGGAAAGTGCATACATGAACCCTTGAACATCAATGCAGACAAGTTGTTACAAACATGTTTGTCAATCTAAACATATGCTGTCATTAATTTCCTCCATTCTGTTTTGACAGTTGTTGTCTTCAGTTTGTTTACCTTACATCCATACATGACAAGTTCTGTTTGAGGAAGCTATGTAGAATAAATCCCAGTGAATCCTTTCTTTATTTATACAAGGATTCTAGAAGTATTAAATCAGGATAAAATGTGCTGTATGGAAACATTGTGAGAGTTGGTAAGCTATTTATACTGTTGTGTGACCACCTCAAGAGGATTGTGAATGAGTACTACACATTTATAAGATTCTTAGAAAATAATGGCAAGTTTTAAGAATGTCATA
Organism: Lutraria rhynchaena; assembly: GCA_008271625.1. Taxonomy (NCBI): domain Eukaryota; kingdom Metazoa; phylum Mollusca; class Bivalvia; order Venerida; family Mactridae; genus Lutraria; species Lutraria rhynchaena. The sequence continues at coordinate 1,209,763 of VIBL01000056.1, read as the reverse complement.
CTCAATTGTATAGGGTTATTATCGGTGATTGGACAATAATAATATTAGGAGGTTTCCTTGGTGCTCAGAAAACTTGATTAATGAATATTTTCTGTACATTTAACCTGATAGTTACAGTGAAACCTAAGTTACTTGACCACTCTTGTGTAAAGATCATTTTGTGGTATACAAGGAAAAGATACATCTGATTAAGGTCAAACTATGTATGTTGGTATTTTTTGTCTTGTGCTCACATGACTGTTTCACCTTCCTTTGTTAAGATCATTTTTTCAAACTCCTTTTAACTGCTTCCTGGGTAACTAAGCAACCAATACTTACACCATTATCTCAGAAACAGTGATGATGCAGTTGAAGCTCATCTCTGACCTTATTCAAGTCAGAGACCTTCATATTCTCTGACTAGCTCCCTAAACCTCTTGTATTCTCAATACTAATACAGAATTATCTTTAATAAACTCCCATCCTCCTAAGTCAATCCCCCACACAGGTATCTTGGGAAAATGAAACATTAGAATTCATCATTTTTCAAATTGCATCTAAAACTGGTTTGGTCCATGACTCAACAAATGGAAAAGTCCGTAAAAATGGTCAAGTCTTTTCAGCTGTGCAAAGTGAAGTTTTGAATAAAAATTTGCTAGAATTTTTGTTCAGTTGTTCATGCATATTTTCGTATTACTACAAAAATCCTCTCTTGATTTGTTGATGTTTTGCAATTTAGGAGCCAAAAGCTTGGCTGCTTTTGTTAGAAGACATTTGGTCTGTTGTTAAAAAAATTGTACATCTTAACTTTAATGAAACTCTGATCTTTGGTGTTGACCTTGTTATAACCCTGATTCATTTTTCGTGTTGATGATATTCAATTCCTTGAAGGATGAAATGTTATTTCTTATTTTTATGATAAAACTCACCTTTCTTAATAAACAACACTGGTTCATCAAAAAAATTCAGGCAAAAAAATTCGTAGCAATTTTAAGATGTTTTCTACTCATTATCAATAAAAGATGTTTTATAGCTGCACAATTTATATCGCGTCTATGCAAAGAGTATCTAGGAGACACTAAGCCTGTATGTCCATTATATAATGAGATTTTGCTTTCTCTATTTCTTTTTCATTGTATTCTTTATCATTGCTTCTGCAAAATAACTGCGTTACTTTGACCCATTGACTTAAGCAGAATTTAACAAGCTTATAGAACTTACACTTCCATTGCCTCAGTTGCATGATAACAAATACAATGTTTAGATTGCTTTGAAGACTTGAATGATAATGTTTTGCTAGGCTGCTATGAGCTCCATTAAAATGATTAACATTAGTTTATTATTAATTGATAATGCATTCTTTGAGGTAAATAAGGTAAAAATCTGATAAGCACAGCAAAAAATAGTTGTGTGTACAGACACCTGACCAACCCTGTTTTTTGGCACCAACCCCAGTTTTTTGCAGTAAAATCGGAAGTTTGAAAATATTAGGTGACAAATTGTACTTGCAGATTTTGAAAGGTGTGTTTAGAAATAAAGATTAGAAAAGAAAAAAAAATGTGATCTACCTATCCTACTTTTTTGTTTAGTATCTTTTTGTTATACCATTTGAAAAACATGGCTGGCTTTTGATGGTACCACAGTGTGACATTTTATTATTTCTTGATCTTTCCCTTTCATATCTCTTGTGAAGTTTCAAACCATGCCTTAAAAGACTTAATGGCATATATTCATTTCAGATCATTGGGAGATGGAATTATAGTTTAAATGAATGTTTCTTTCCACCATTGTTAAGTCTTGAGATATTGTGAGAAGTCTAAGCTTTCCTATAACTTTACTTTGCTCTGTATCATGAGGTTTATTGGCATGTTATTCAGACAAACGGTAATAGAAAGTAATTCCAAAATATTGTCTGTCAATCATTCTCTGTGGAAGGATGATCCCCGACTCAACGTGCACTAAGGAAGAATATATGAATAGTTATTAATCCTTGATTATTTATACTTGTTGTTGCAATGACTGTGTATTGCTCACTCTGTAAGTGTGCTTAGTCTGCTTGGTTGGCTTAATTGGCTTAATTGGTAGAGTGCTGCACTGTTGAAGTTGCAGGATCATATTTTTTTCTGCAATAATATGTCAGGAAATATTACATCCTAAGATCAGTAGTTTTCATAGTCTGATTTATTGTAACTGTTGTTTGTAACTGGTGATGTGTTGAGGAATGGGTTAGCACTGGTTAATTATCTCACAGCACAAGTTAAGTGTAGATCAGCTGAGCTAAAACAAACCCGGTTAATTAATTTGATTACATCCCTGGTTATTGCAGTTTATGACTGTGTATTGCTCACTTTCATACTCCCATTTGTAATTTTGTATTGTAATTTGTTTCATCATAAAAGCCTGATTTTTTTCATGAATTATTCAAGAACACTTTCATAACACAGTAAAATCTTGAAAAAGGGTATCTGTCAGTGCCTAAAGTGATGTTTTTTTCCCAATTTTCCTTCACTTTTAGTCAGCTTTCTTTGTGTCATTTTTTCTTCATTTACAAAACATAATTCTTCATTTCTTCATAATTTCTCTCTCTGAGAGTGCTAAAAAAGTCTTTAAATATTCAAGAAACCATTTTTGACTTCATTTGTGTCTTCAGTCCATCTCTACCATTAAATTCAAACAACTGTTGATTACCTGATGAAAAGTGACAGAATAAGAGATGTCCTGGTCAATTCTTAATTCAGGGTCCTACAATCACATGTCTTGTGTGATTTTACAATATTTCAACAACCTTTAAATGCGTCTGTCTACCAAAAAAATATTGTCCACTCCATTTCCTTTGTGAATTCTTGATGTATTTCTAATTATACCCCCCTCACAACAAAGTTGTTTTCCAAATCATCTTAATCCGTTGAGAAATCTTTTGGGGGGGGGGGTGCATTTCTGCTCATGGTTCGTAAATGGTAGTGTCGAGGAGAGTTATCTAGTATGCTGAGGAGACTAAAATGAAAGGAAAACTACTCTTTTTTGCTATATACTGCAAAGCGTTCTCGTGTGAAGGCCTCAGCAGTATTTTCAGGTTTTTAGAAATTTCCTACTTGCACCCATGGAATCAGCACAAGAAGCTTGAAAATATATGATTTTTGTGGACATCTTGTAATGTATTAATTTAATATAATTATATACTTGAAGTCAACACTCGGGAGGCAGTACCTTTTATTAATTGCTTTTCACTTGTACATGAGTTGTTTGCTTGTAGTGGAGTTTTTAACTGCATAAACCAACACTTGATACTTAATTGATATGAAGCATAATTAACACACCTCACAAGTCACAAAACTGACAATATGATAACTGTGAATTATGATCAGTTGCCATGTAAATCAGTTCCTCGGGATGTAGGATTGTAATGAAATATACCTTTACCAAAGTGTTTGCCAGACCATGTTTGACCTTTGGTATGCTTCATTGTGCCAAGCAATTACCATCTATCTGTCAACAGTTTATGTTGGTATCTTTATTTAATATGTAAAACTGTTCATGTCATTGTTGTTTATGGCTTTCAGTTTTTCCCTGCTACTGGCTGATAGCTCAATAAAGGACAGTCTGTTGAATAGTTCATCTGTATATTGAGGTGTATAAAACTGTGTATGCCTTTACTCTATAAAGCTTGCACTTTGTTCAGGTTCTTGGTGCTGGCTGATAGATCAATGATGGATGATTCTGGCCTATAATGTCTTTGGTCCAGAAGTCCTTATGAGTGAATTGTGTCTGCCATATTATATGTGACAGAAGAAAATCATAATATGTGAATTAGGCAATGCTTTTGACTCCATTGCATGCAAAATGCACATCTATTGTTCACGAAGACCTCTAGAATTCTGGGTATGTTGGCTGACTAATCGCCATACATCAAAATAATGTCAAATCAAGACCACAGAAATGTGATTCTCCAAGGAAAATGTTTTACCTTGTATATTGTACTGGGGTTCATATGTCATTGGTCGAGTTATTGAAGTGACACAATAATGTGCATTTTTTCTTGGCAGGAAATCACATTACTGTAATTAAAGGGACCTAATGCTGGTTTAACTGCTATGTTTCCTTGTTTGAAATGAGCACAATTCATGAACACAGATATTCCACTAACTATTGTATTGTTAATTTTGCGATTTTTGTTCAGCAAAGAATGTTCACAGATTATGTGAAATTGATGAACATTCAGTTGGTATACATACATATATAATTCACTTTGTCAGTTTTATTTACCCCACTGGGGCCTATAATGCACTATGAAGTTTCAGTCTTTTCTAATCTATAACAGCATAACATTTCTGGTACATAATTCTGGCTGGCGGACACTTCAGTCTAAGTGATGTCACCATTAATGCATCATAATATTTATTATGTGTCTATTCTTCTTATTTGATGCTTATTTTTGCCACTGCTGTCTATTAGTCCCATGGGTTGGTGTATTTGCCTTCAAGATGTCAGTTTAATTCCCCTATATAGGTATCCCCCATGTGTTCAAAAGTGTCAACTTCAGAGAAAAAAGTGAGCTTTTACAACAATTGTTGAGTCTGTCAGGTCAGTGAAACCTAAGGTTATGAAGTGATTTCATGAAGGTTTTGATACAGATATTGCTTATTTGTCACTGGTTTTTTTATGTTTGTTTGTTTCACTGGGTTTAACACCATTTTTCAACAGTTTTTCAGTTATATATGGTGACCGGTTCTCCTAACCAGTTTTCCTGGACTATATACCAACCAGTACTAACTTACCCTCCCACACGGAGCTGGCAACTTCTCCACATGTGGAGGAAAATCAACATTTTCGTCAAATTTTCAAGGAAGGGTATGACCTGCCGTGGCCTGGATTCGTTTTTGTATGTATTATACACAATTATTGTACCATCTGCTGTACTCATATTTGTTGTTCTTTGACATGGTGATGGACCATTTCCATTTTGTTATTCTCTTGATTTAGTTAAAAGTTTTTATTTTATTGTTTTTTAATTGATTGTGAGGCAATTTAGTACAATTATTAGCAATGCTTCTTCAATTACTTTGTGAGAACCTGCACCAGTTTAGGGTATATGAAAATCTCAGAGAAATCATGCTATTAGTCAGGGTTTTGAAGAAACAGTTTTAAGGTCAGGAGTCTAGCTTTCTGTTCCTAGACTACTAGACTTCCTCTTCATTCTCAGTAGCTATTCATATGTATTGAATGTTTACTCGACTTATTTTGTAATTATTCAAATGAGCCTAATCTAAGATATGCTTACTATTCACAATGTGTGGTCTGCCGGAATGCAGAATGTTCTTCAAATTGATGGGAATTCTAATGAAATATTACAGAAGTAATAAAGTGTATTGTTGTTATTTCTGCTTATTTTATAATTTCTTCTCATTGTTCTTACTTAACAAGCACTGTTACAATTACATATATATTACTGCGCTATGTTTCCAGTTTCAATGAAAATAGAAAACCATGCTTACAAGTATCTAGACTGATGAATATTCACAAGTTGATTTTGGCATGAAGATATGTAAGGGGTCTCCATGTAGGAATGGTTATGGTCTCTGACTAGTTATCACTAGCCCCTCACCAGTGAGTTTGAATACCACCTGGGACCAGACAAACTTCACAAGTGATTAGAAGCTATCCAGCTAGCTTATGGAAGGTCGAAAATTCAACTTAGGTGCACACCCTGGGTCTTATTTCAGTGTTAAAGCTAATGAAAAGTTGCCAAATGACCCTGACTGTTGGTGGCACGTTAAACACCAGTGAAGATACGCAAACATCTGAGGCAAATAGGATAACCACTGTTTGCTTCTAAATTGGAAAGTTTACATTTCATCATCTGTTAAGAGCAAATTCATGCCCAGCTTTATGATGAAAATTCAAATAGATAATAGATAACCCTATTGATTCTTGTAAATATAGCAGTTAAGTTTAGTCATTCAGGATGATGTAAATTTAATATCAAATAAACACAGACAGTGAATGACGATGAAGTGTTTAGTATCAAAGTGATGACCAAATCACATCTTACACATTGTGGAAGTAATGTAAACATTCTGAATATATTACCAATTAACCTATTAATTAAACATTAAATTGATTCATTTGATAAAATGATTTCATATCTTCATCACTGAGAACTAGATTATGAACTTAGTATTTAAGGAATGTGAAAATATAAATGTATTATCAGGGTTTTCCCTAAGATTTTTCACCTGAGGGTCCCTGTGACTCCCATCTCCAACATTTTAGGGGTCCCTTGGGATTTTTGGGGGTCCCACTCAGAAAATGCCAAGGGCAAATTCCGAGTCGGAAGGGGTCCCAAGGATGCAGTGGTCACTCTCTATGCGAGTCCCTCGGCTAGAAATATCGCGTCAGGGACGCAAGAAACCTGCACCAGAGAAATTCCTGATTGTTCAAAATGTGTGCAAGGTTTTGCCTTGTTGATTTGTTTGTTTGCATTGGATTTATTGTTTGTTAATCAGTTCTTACAATTATGTAAGACAAACATTTCATGGAACTAGTGTTTCATGGTTACCTGCTTATACTAAACTGTTTCTCCATTCCAATGCTGCTGCAATTTACCCATGTGACTTTGGCTGGTAACTCCTCAGGAAACGTTGGGTAACAGAAAACCAGCAACTCACTTGGGTCTTGAACCTGTAACACTTCAAACAACAGTCCTGAGTATGCTTTATCAACTGTGCCAACCAGACTGACTCAAAATGTTCAGAGAAATAGCAATTTAGAGATTGTATGATGACAATAACCTGAGAGAATGGGAACAATCTCTTTGTCAACTATCAATATACTGAATTAACAATTTGTTATTGATATTCCAGTATCCAGTCTGTCTAGAAGATGCAATATAACCATGGGGTTTATACTGATACATTTGGAGACTAGTGAGTCTGGAATCAACAATAAATGTCACATATATGTCTTCATTGTAGTAGCCAAGACTTTTAACTTGATGCTATGTATAATAAAAACCCTTTTAAAGACGACATTATTGTACATTAGCAAGTTAATGAAGAAACTCTTATGTAGAACCCATTAACCTTGTTTACAAGAAATCTTTCTGTGAAAATAGTCTTGTTTAATCATTTAAAATACCTATCTATATGTGTCACATTTTCCTCATATGTATTTGAATGTACATGAATGGACATCTTGAGTATAACAATTCCTTTTTTTAGCTCACAAGAACCGAAGATTCAGTATGGGCTATTAGTATGGTAAGGGGATGCCCTGACATCTGTCATCTGTCCGGCATCAGCAATGGTCTTTTGCTGTGAAACTACATACCAGATTTCCTTCAAATTGGCTTTGTAGAATTATTTTGACCTTGTAACTGCAATTTGCTCATATTGTACCGGTTGACTTGTTTTAGGGGGTCACCAGAGCTAAAAATAGAATAATCTTTAAGCATCTTTTTCTCATGAGCCAATGGATGGATCATCACCAAGCATGGTCTGTAACATTCTTTTATCAGATTTTCTCAAATAAAAAGGGTTGATCCCTTTTAGGGGCTGCTAGAGCTAAAAATAGAAATGTCTTTAAATGTCTTTTTCTTGTGACCCAATGTATGGATCATCACTAAACTTGGTTTGCAGCATCATTAGATGGTTCTTTGTCAAATAAATTTGGTTGGCCCCTTATAGGGGCTACCAGGACAAAAAATAGAAATACCTTAGAATGACTTTTCTCATGAATCAATGGTTGGATTATTACCAAACTTGATCTTCAGCATCCATAGATAATGTTCTTTTAGTTTTGCTCAAAGAAAAAAGGTTGGCCCCTTTTAGGATCACTACCTTCCACAAGCTAGTTGGATTACTTCTTCACCTGCGAAGTTTTTTTTAGTACTAGATGGTATTCCAATTCACAGCAAAGAGAATTTAGTGATTACTAGTCTGAGACCATAACCTGAGTCCCTAGGTATTTTAATGTCATTGTTTTTTATGATTGACTCAGAATTGTGTTGTCTAAAATGACTTATTAGTAGAACAATCCAGAATATTTACAGCTAATTTCTTGTTGGACAAAACATCTTTTTAACCAGTGTTATGTTTTTGTTCACCAGTTAATACAAAGTGACTGTTGTTTGGAAGGTCCACAGATTTTCTGATCTAGCTATTCTAGGATGTACCTGGTCCTTGTCTCTCAAAAGTTCTCAAATTTAGATTTTCTCAAGTCAGATATTTTGTTTCTGTATAAACAAATATATGCAATTTTTATTGACAATTAATAGTAGGGATGGGACTGAATGTGTGAATATTTGTTTTTTGTCTGAATATTTAAGCCCTGAAAACAATATGAATATTTATTAAAACATTATTTAAAACAGAAATTTGCCAAGCAAAACATGAAAATGAAATTAATAAGAAAATGCTCAAAGTCCAAATACTGCATAATACATGTCACTTATCTAAAGTGTATATTGTAGGCAGAGGTGTACGTCAGTGATCACTAAATAACACCTCTATGTCTTGCCCTGATGTTTATTGTGGTAAGTGATGAGGGGGTGCTGTGTTTAAAAGTTAACTTTTTGACACTTAGAAAAATACAAACAAACGAACAAACAAACAAACAAACGAACAAACAAACAAAAGCACAGAGTGATAACTATAAACTGTACCTGTGTTCGGATGCAACAGATTCAGACGGATTCAGGAATGGGCCAAAAACTAATAATCAGATATATTTGAATATCTCAATCAAATATTAGAGTATCATTTGATATTTGTTCCCATCCCTAATTAATGTTGTTACCTGAGTATAGGAATTGAAAATGTTTGCTTAAGACCAAACTCAAATGAAGTGATCTGATATCAGGCCAGGTTGTTTGTGATTTTGAGTATGACTTCACTCAACAGATAATGCAACTACAGCGATAAAATCAACAGAACTCCTGTTACTTTAAATCCAACAGCGTCAACGATAAAACGTTTTAGAATGTTCATGTCTTACAGTCATTTCGTCTGATGATAATGTAAAGAGAAAATGTCATCTTTAGAGGGTTTGCATTTTATTTCTGCTGAAATTAAAGGAACTGTCTGACAGTACATAGTACATATGGAATAAATTATACTGTTCAATCTAAAATTCACTTGCAATTTTGCTTCAATGTTTAGTTACTGCAATTGATTTTTGTTGCATACTGTATATTCAATTTTTGACATGAAAGTCATGAAAACATCACATTAACAGTCTGATATTATCTCTCTGAGTCTGGAATTCATTCTATGCACGTCTGTAGACTTTACAATATCCCCCATTTGTCAAAGTTGAATCTTCGATGTTTTTTTGAATCTCAATAAATGGTATCTGAGGTTTTTAGAGGAAAACATATTCACAAGTGCCAATTTACCACCAGTAAATGCTATTGCTATGTACATTTTTTTCTGCGCTATTGTTTCATTTATTTTAATGGACAAATTCTGTAATAAAATTGCTGTTTTTATAGGTAGTAACAGATCTCTTCTGATTTTGTTACAGGATTGGGATTTTATTTGAAAGGAAATCACCATTATGTGCTAAAAGGGAATTTAACAACTTCCTGAAGTGATGGTGTATTAATATTGTTCCTTTATGACTGTAATTTTAGTATCATGTTTAAAAAGATTACCAGGTGATTAAATTAAACTCGTTAAACTGATCTTGTTTTGTGAAAGTAGCAGTCAAGTGCCATAAAACATTTTTATACCTACCTCTGTATTACATCACTTGCTGAACATAATAATGATTTATATTCTGACTTTGTGAAGATCATTATTTACTACAAGTAATTGTTTCCTATTTTAAGCTTCATGCTTTCCAACTTTGTTTAATGCATCTGTCTATAAATTACACTGCATTATTGAATGAACATAAATTTTATTTACCATTGATTTCATTGATTGTGTTAGAAAAAGCTTGATTACTACTCGTATCTCAGACCAGTGTGTTGATTTATAATGTAAACTATTGGATTCTTTCTCATCTGCAATACATTTTTTTTAATTGAAGTTTTTTTGGTGAGGGATTCAAACCTCTTGCCTTTGGTACGGAGTCATGGATTCCCTTTATCTCCATAACCATCCTTACAGTATTGCTTCTTGAGTAGTGACACATGAGTTTTAATTACATGCAAAAAACATCAAAAGAATATTGTTATAATAGAATTGTTCAATGCTTAAAAAGACACAAACGCTCAATTAATATAATGAAATTTTCTATGAAGGGTAAAGGATAAGGTTATCAGTATGGTTTTAGTATTGAATTTATTGAACAAACAATTGATACATGCGAGCCTCTGGGGAGTTTCATATTTGTTTTATTCAACTAGTTCAATAAATTTAATACAAGTCAACACCCATTAAGTTTTCTATTCATCACATATTTAGATATGATGGTGAGAATTCGCATCAAAATGTCATCTCCATTATCAGCCCTATGAAGTAGCTCTGAATTCAGTGACTTAAAAATGGCCTTGTCTTAACACATGATTTTATAGCTGCATTATGAAGATATTAATATTAGATAAACAGAGATCATTGTCTTCTGTAAATAATCATTTGTTTATGAATCATTAATTGAATTACTTTTGAAGAGCAGGTTGTGTTAAAGTAAAATGAAAATCAATTAAGCATACTTATTGTGAAATAAGATTAAATAAAACAATAATGTCATGGTTATCTTCTATTAGTGATTGATGACTGGAAGTCATTTATAAACTTGCAGGTGCCTGTCATTTTAATTATTCTCAGCTCACACTCCTTAATTGTAGTTTGATTATTTGGGTCTATTGTCAAAAATGTGATATCCCCTTAAGGAGTATATGGCATATCTTGGCAGATTATGATACCCATATTCAAGTAGATATTTCTGACGTGTGCTATTGTTCTAGCTGTTATCAATTCCATCTTCACATATTTTGAAGCAATTGTTACCTTGGGTATGTCTGTGGCATGTAATAGAATCCAACCCTCTGATATGAAATGAGGATGTTCCTAATTAGAATTGCAAAACAACATATTTGAAACCATAATGGGTACAACTGGGAAATGTTTTGTTTGTTTAGATATGATTATATAAACATAATCAATTTAGCATCAGACTAGGGAGTTATTCCAATACAAACATTGATTCTTAGGTACTGTCTCTATTCAAAGACTGATGCTGGTAAATTAATTAAGTTTTCTCACTTCTGGTTGTGATTTTTTCATGTTTAACCATACAACCGTATACTGTTTGTATAGTATCAAGGTGCGTACGCATTCTTCTATTGCAATATATTCTTATTGCACTTCTTAGCTTGATTGTTTTTCTTTGTTTAGTTGCCCAATTTTTGTTTGAGGTTGGGGATGAACAGAACAGAACAGAACAGAATTTTATTAGACTTATACCATTGGTATATTGTCATTCAACATATAGGTATATATAAATAACATGTCACATGTATTTACAAAAGTTAAAGTGTAAAAGTCAAAGTGTATACAAACATACAAACACTAATACAAACATAAATGATGAAGAAAATAAGTATGAGCCTATGAAAGTAGCAAGTAACACGGTATTTACGAAGATGGTCATAATTAATATAACATTATTATTGAGTATAGTATTTCACAGGTACAGAGATTCTTTAATAAATTTAATGTATTATAAGCAGAATTTACTACTATTGGGTGATCTGTGTACAAGGTGTCCAGTAGTTATAATTATTTACAACAGACAAATTGTCTCATGAAGGAACTTGAAACAAAACAATGTGATATCAGGTCTTGACAATTTTTCTAGTTCTATAGCAATTTCATCATGTCCTGAGTCAATGTCTACACATAATTATGAGCGAACAATTAAGTTCATTTGTCAAGACCTGGATTGAAAGGGCAAATATTGTGACTCTAGCACTCTTTAACTGCAGTATCTATATTTATGTGTTTAGTAGTTGAATTGTCATTGAGTTTGTTTGTGTTTTCCTTTCAGATTGTTCACTTTTTCAATAAAAAGTGCTAATACTGCGTGTTCTGCATACTTCATTTTTCTCTGAATCAATTGAAGTGTGTTGCTCAGATTGGATTAAAATGGATAAACATTTTTGAGATTTTTACTAAATAAAGTCATACTCCTAATGACTTCTGAATTTGGTTTTGCAACAATGTCAGTGTCTCTAAATGAATAGAAATTCTTTATTTACTTTTGTTTTCTAATTTCTGCCTTTAATGATTGATTCTATTCTATTTAGATTATTCCTTTGAAATTCTTTAGTTCTGACTTGTGAGAAGAATTGTTTCACTGTAGCGTGCAATTGTTTTTTTCTCATTTTATTTTTTATATTGATTTCATTTTCTGTTGGAGTATTCTTTTGTAATAATTGTATTATTATTATTACAGATTTTATTATCATGATCCCTTATTGGGTCAATAACTTTAAAGTTTTATTTTAGATTTATTTGTTAACAATTTGTTCTCTTGGGTGCTAACTTGTTCATTTTTGTTGATTTTATGGCCATTTTCCATTTTTTTGTGATATATTTTTTATATCATTTTCCTACTAATATATGGTGCGCAATTATTGGTCAGAACAATTGTAAAATTTTATTGTAATGAGACTGTTCCAACATGGAAGAAAACTGTTGCTTGGTTACTACTAAGCTTGTCAACATGAAAGGTGTGGCTTATTATTGTTTGTTTGTTAATGTTTTATGCACAGGTTGTGTTAGTATATACATGATGTCATTATTTCCCTAGTTTCTGCCTGGTTAGAATTGTTGGCATAAAGAATAACTCATGAAGATTCCTGTCAATTCGTATTGTTTTTACGTCGAAGTATGTTCTAATTTGCGTGTGAGCTCGGTATATTGTTAGGGAAGAAAAATGCATTATTTATCTCAAGAATACAATAATCCTTGATTGAATACAGTTTGTATTTCAAATCCTGTTTTTATTTCGTTGAAAAGAAAATGATAAATTTCCTTTGTAAGGATATAAATAAACAGATTGATTATACTTTTTCTGCATGAGAGGTTTGATCACATGGACTGATGAAATTAGCGAACAATTTGTGGAAATTCGTTATTTGTATGTGTTATTTATTCATTCTTAATTTCGTACAGATGAATGAATATGATATGGATGTGTTTTTTTGTATTCACAATTTAATTAAATATCAGTAATTACTGCTTGTAATTACATTGATCGGCATGTAATTTATTTTTCATTTTATATTTCATGAGCTGTTTGAATGTGTCTGTGCTGAAACAAGATTTGTTTATGATAAAATAGTACAAAACAGTGTTGATGATGGTAAAAACTGTTTTTGTCTGTCAGTTACTATACATGTTTGTGGTTATATTGTATTGTGAATATATCTGTTCAGCATTTTTTCCCTTCTTTGTTTGGGCCCGGTTAACAGACCCTACCCAATAATTTCCTAATTTTGGCATCACACTGCACATTTTTTCCCAATTGGACCAGACTCAGACACTTTCCCAAAATTGCAAAAAATCACTGCTTTTAGACTTCTGATTTTTGCTATAATCCAACAATGCATTCCTCAATATACTTATGAATTGTTAATCCTTGTAAATTGGGAGATTTTTATTTCCTTATGGTAGCTGGAGCGAAAAAGAGTATTGGGCAAGTAAATAAGGCTAAATCTAATAGGTGTAAGCAAGAACATTAATGTCAATTCATGTGTCCGAATTTTGATTACTGTGGCATCGTAAAATTATATCTATGAAAAAATTAGCCATTGTTTATACTGATCTTACCTTAATTGCTTGAGAAATGAAGACATTTTGATGATCTAGTGAGAATATATCATTAGGCAACATTAGTAATCGATCAATGTATAAATTACTTGCTTTGTTATGCAATCTAATAGATTATTTTTTGCTTCTAATGGGATGGTTAGTCCTAATATTGGTTAAATACTTTTTCAGCTTGCCCGGAAATTAAAACGAGTTATTAAATAATGCCATTAATTGAAATTGATAACTCCTGCGGGAATGTATTTATTCAAACAGTCTATGTTTTGTGGCTGTATGGCAGTTCTGTTGTACTATTTTATATCTCTCATACGAGTCTTACCATTTCAAGTTTATCTGTTAGCTGCCCATTTATCTCATATTTGTTCTCTGTACCATATTCATCTTTGTGTGGAATAATGACTGTTTCCTGGGTTGACAGAGAATGACTTTATTTTTTCCTGTGTACTCTGGTAATGGTTTTTAACATTCAAGTCTCTAATGTATTTTATGTAAAGCACATTTTATTATGACTCACCAATGTCAATTGTTTAAACATCAATTACCTGTTCATCTGTCTGTTTTGTGCTTCTCTCATAGGCTCAGGGTCATCATTGTTCCTTTAATATTTTTTTTACCTTTTATCAAAATGTTTACAAATAATTTTATGTTTTCCTTTCCAACACTGTGCTTAGAATGTGACAACACTGTGCATATAATGTAACAACACAGCTTAGAATATATCAACACTGTGCTTAGGACAAATCAACACTGTGCTTAGAACAAAACAGCATTGCCACGTGGTGTGCTTAGATCGTAACAACACTGCTTAGAATGTAACAGCACTGTGCTTAGAACATAACAACACTGTGCATAGAATGTAACAACATTGCGCTCAGTATATAACTTATAGTGAAGCTGGTTTAATTTCATTCAGAAGTATCAGACATCAAAATTATTACAACTCTTTGAGACATTCTTTCATTTTTGACTTAATAACTGTGTATTTCTATCTTGGAGCTATTATGATGTCATCATATTTAATTCCTTGATACATGAAGATCAGACTTGACAACATGCAAACTGGAAAAATCAAACTCTGATATATTAAAGAGTATATAAAAGAGTTATCTCTCTTCCATAATAAACTTTAATATATACTTTCACTTCAATATAGATTGTTGTATTTGTCCTTATTTAAATTGGATCAAAATATTCAATTTAAGTGTGTGTCTCAATGCTCTAATATTTTCATTGTTATGCTTAATGTTCTTTATGTTATAAACATCAACTTTAATGATCTTGATGTATTATAATATTTACAATAATAAAGCATTCTAATTAGCATTTTGCTGATGAATGAATATATGTGAACATTCAAGTTCTTATACTGTGGGAGATGATGTCATTTAACAGGATTTTATATCAGTTATTTGATATTTGTGGACAGATAATTTGATTTCAATATTACAATAGCAGAATTCCCAAAGCTTGTAATTTCTTGTATAAAACGATAAGTTGATCCACCATTAGCATGGTTTAAAGAAGGCAAAACATGTACCAGGTTTTCAGTAACATCCCAAAAAAATGTTGGGTCGGTAGGTTGGAAAAACTTTTCAATTATTTTTTTTTGTTCTTTGACATACAATTGATACGAAAATGAAAATATCGGCGAGAAAAAAATGACAGAAACTGAAAAATGATTAGGATTGGCTGTAAAGAGTTGGGTCAGTCAGCAAAAACAAGGAACTCCTTTTGTAAACCTTAACAGTACTGAAGTATTTTTTTTATATTTATGAAGCTATTATTAACATCTTTACCTAGGTCAGAACTTCTTACAGAATCCAAAGGCCTTGATTAACAATCCTTTGTATTATAATGACTGACATAACAGATCCAGCCTTAGTAATATATGGCATATATTTCTGTCTAAAATGTTTTCCATGCAAATATCTTTTTGGATGTATTTTAAGTGATGCTTCCCGTGTATATTACAGCACACAATCTTTCAGTACTTTGGATATAGATAACAGATAACGAAGTTGATGTAATGGTTCTAGAACTGCTTTTTAATTGTTTTGGTTGCAATAAAACTGTAATTGACAAAAACTATATTTTCCTACATATCTACCATAAAATTGGCTGTTATTACCCTTTTTGCCCCATTAAGGTGATAACTAATAAACTTACATGTTCTGTAAGCATTTTGGTTCATTAATATTACTGAGCCATCAAATCATACCTTCATACATTTCTTAATTGTAGGAAAGCATTTTTTATCCATGTTTTTTTTGAAGTCAAGTCACTGGTGTTATAGTTATGCTTAGCTGTACGTGAGTAAATGACTGGAGTTCTTAATATTGGTGTTATTTTGAAGTTTATAATGTGCTATCTTGCCTAATAATGATATGTGCTTGAAATGAAATGAAGTCTAAATACCATGCATTGCAATTACTATTTTATATAATTTATTGAAATTGAAGAAATGCCCACTTACAAACTAGGTAACAACATGAAGATTGATAGTGAAAAGCCCTGTTGACCCAATTGTCCTTTAGATATTTCCAAACCAGTTTCTCAGTTGGCAACCACTACCTGTGACCAACAAATGCTTTTCCACTTTTTTATTCCAAAAAGGAAGGTGAAAGTCTTTCTCTGAATAGATCATTAATTATTCTTACTGCTGACAAATTAATATTAGCTTAGGCCACACCAGATTAATCATCTGTTTGTTGGATTTAGTGCACCTTTATTTCCAGAAAATAACAAAGTTGTGTTTTTGGCTCATCTGTTTTGAAGAAAAAGTCTAACTATTATGATCACTGCATCGTCATCGTCATCGTCATTGTTGTGCAAAAACTTTAATGTAGCCCATTGCTCAAACACTTGAAGATATCAACATGACACTTGGAATACTTGATTATCATGACCAAGCACAGTAACAAAACAAAGGGCATTATTATGAAAGCTATATTTTTGGAGTTATTCCCCCTCTTAACCTCTAAAATCACTTATTAAATAGAATGATGTAAAACAAGACAAGCTTTGGTGCTGCTCTGCAGGGCACTTGTTTTTTGTTACCACCCACATGTCCAAGTAAAAAACAAGTAAGACAACAAATTGTGGACAGTCTTACAACCTTGTATACTGTTTGTTTGCATCTATCAACACCAGTTTTAATTGCTCCAATCAATGGAACATTCTGAAAATGGCAAATCTACAAAGATTTTTTTGTTTGTCAGTGGGATAGAATGAAGATCCCATCTGTCGTATGTTTTGTACGGTATTTTCCTTGAAATTGAAAATCGTTGCACTTGGCATGATTATCACATGTTTTAATAAATCTAGTAAAATTGAATCTTTATTGCAGTATCATGTTGTGGTAATAATTGTAATGTGAATGTATTTAAGACATATTCAAGAAATGTATGCTTATATTACCACAAAGTACACAAAATTCGGATGTCAAATTTTGGATATTAGTATTAAGGTGTTTATCGATTTTATGTCATTTGTGTATTAAATGAAAATCATTTCCTGTTGGACATCTTATGATTAAAACTGGAATGATGTATAGGAAGTATGTAAGTATGAATAATTTTTTTCAGAAGAGAGTTTATGTTTAAAGAGGCTCATAGACTTTTTACTTCTGTTTTGTGTGCTCACTTCATTTATGTGTTCAACAAAAAAATTTGAAAGTGTTTTTGGCTTGCTCGCCCCACTTTTTATGAAAAAATTCTTGTAGAGCAGCAATTAATTTGGTGTGGCCTTACAAACCATTTAACTCTTAACAAAATCAATGAAGCAAGTATTTAGATACTCATTTGCTCAATCACAGACATAATTTTGTAAGGGAAATAGAATGATGAGAAAAATCTTCAAATAATCATTAATAGAATTGATTTGGTCAATACTCCAATAACATAGCTAATAATTGTGATTGTTAAAATTGATTTTCGTATTACAAAGAAGATGGCTTCCCGTGTTTTAGATTATGAGATTTAAAAGTTTCTCATCTGTTTGTGGCAAACCATTCATTAAAAACATTCGATGACACAGAAGAGGAAAAAAACTTAGGTGTATTGGTTAAGATCATTGTCTCTCTGTGTTAAATTGAGATCCTCTTGGTGAGTAGGTGGATCCATAATAGGATATAGGTTTATTTTATGCTTTTTGTTAACTAGGTTTTCAGTAAAAGGAATTGGTTATTGAGGAATGTTACGAAGACCCTCCTCTGTACAATCTTTAATAAGCTCACCCAAGTCTAATGGATTTCATTGATGTACATCTGTAACCATGTAGTGTCTTATAAATGTGGTATATGAATAACAATGTAGTGTTTGATATCTTTGTGGTATGTTTTTAACTATACAGTGTCTGATATCATTGTGATATATGTTTACCCATATAGTGTCTGATATCGTTGTGGTATATATGTAACCTTACAGTGTCTGATATCATTGTGGTATATGTTTACCCATATAGTGTCTGATATCATTGTGGTATGTGTTTTACCATACAGTGTCTGATATCATTGTGGTATGTGTTTTACCATACAGTGTCTGATATCATTGTGGTATAAATGTAACCTTACACTCTTACACCCTCCTATGTGGGTCTGGATTTTTCCTATACACAAAATTGATGTACTTATAGACATATTTTCCAGAATGTACAGAATTTCCAAATGTTTCAAAGCATTATCAAAGTATGTGGTTCATTTATGGTTCTGTTTTCACTTATTAATAAATTACCTTTTGATAAATTCATTCAGGTGATTAACACTGACCCATTGTACCTCTTGTATATATATATATATACATATACATGTATTATCAAAATTACAGTCCCTGGAAGTAAGTTTAATTTACATTAAGTCTATGGACTCATCTATGAACTCTTGTTCAACGAAAATTGTTGTAGTTTTGCCTTCTATTAAACGTCTTCCAGTAAATAATAGTCTGCCATATATGGTATAATTGTAGCAGTCTTCTATGTATCTTCATTTTCGTCATCAGATGATATTTTGGTCGGTAATGGGCATTGTATGACATTTAAACTCTTCCTTACTTAATTGATTATTATGTATTTATAGCAAAGGTCACTGTCCTATGGTGTTGCACCAATTCATTTTAGGCCTCGCTATTTTCAAATATTTATTAAAGGCCTTTTAATTTGAATCAAATGTAATTGAGAGGAAAATATTGAAAATGTAACAAAGAGAACAAAAATACCATCTCTGTGAAGTAGATGTAGATAGAATTGTTCAACATTTTGGTTGTAGTCAGGTGCATTTTAGATCTGGAAATATTTTTCTGTTATTCAGAAAAGGTCCACTCAAAAAAAGATGATGCTAATGAAATTGACCACTATGTTTTTGGCAGGTTTCTATGTATGAAATGCTGTAAATGCTATTCGTGATTTTCTAAATAATGATTTAATTTGGACTGCAGCTGTAGGCGTTTTGTGTCAGAAGTAAAAAATTCTTGCCTAGAACTATTTGTATTGTGAACTTTATTCCATGTATAGTTACATGAGCCTCTGGTTACCAGTGCTGTAGTGATTGGAAAAAATGTTTAGAATCCTTGTAAATTTTGCGTTGTTGTTTTCAAGCGAGGCACACTAACTTTTAAAATTTATTAGTCTGTAGAGGGAGAGTGGTCTTGAAGGGTGTTTTACGAGTCTGCAGGCAAAGTGCTTTTTACATTGATTTACATAGTGTCTGTAATTGAGAGTATAGTATTATCCTGTATTGACAAGTTGATTTAGTAGCATGGATGGGCTGAATACAAAATGTGCTTGTCTTTTTACTGTCTGCGTCTCTCGTGCAAAATTTTCTGATATATTGTTTGTTGAATTGCTGTTTAGAAGATTGCCTAGGACAGTGGGTCAGTGCTCATACTCTAAAGTTATAACTCTTGGTATAATTTCGAACTAAAAATGCTTTTGTATAAATCATACCCCTAAGTTGAAGCCAAATCTTGTACTCGATGGCATGTAGTCTATTAATTCATGTTTGCTTTGACATCTAAGATGTGCCTGCCATTCGACAAATCTCTGTTAATATTCACAAATATGCCTAATTGTAATTTGCCAACTCTGGCAAGCCAATAATAAATACCATATTTTTAGTGTTTATGTTATTTACTTGGACAATTTGCCAATTTTAAGGCTACATGTTTTCTGGAAGAATGGTTTGTATCAGTTTACGTTATATTTAATTTAGTCATTTCTAAATTAGATCTATCAATTTTTTTATGTACATTTGTTTTAACTATCATGTAATTATGAAACAGAACTATACCTGTGATGTCTTAGCTTTTACTCCTCGTTAAAATTTCTAAGGTTGCTAAAGATTTTTTTTGTTGGGGCTTCTGTGGTCGAATGGTTATGGTCCCTAACTATTAATCACTGACCTCTCACCACTGTGAGTTTGAACCCTATTTGGGACTAGATTTCACATGGAAGTTGTTTAGCTAGTTAACTGCCCTGTCCCACCTTACTGAAATTCGTAGCGAATTGATCCCGAAAATACAGAACAAAATTCACAGTGTTCGTAGCCATTTTATTCGGCGAACTTTGGTATGACAGGTTTTGCACCAACCATACACTGAGCTTGCACAGATTATGTCGAATAGCCAGTGTTATTTCTCTGAAATATGCCGAATTTGGTTTCGAAACTTTAACAAATCTCTGCCGTCTGGGTAACGACTGTGACAAATGCGCCATGTACCCCCACCGAGTAAATGGAACATTTAACGAACCTCTAATGAATCACATGCAACATGCAATTAATCCTGAATGTTCACGAAATCTCTCAGCAAACTAGGTTTTGTCAGCTTTGCCCCTGAATTATCTGCGTGTTCACTGCTTGTAATCAGTGTTCCAGTTGAATTCACAGCTAAAACATCTACTACTACTACTACTACAGAACTACTACCAGAGTACGGCAGAACTACAATACTACAATAGCAAGATGAGGAAGAGGATGCCAATAAGTAGGGAAGGAACGCTTTCACCATCTGATGGCGCTAGGTCCTCCTCTGCAGCCTCGGTGACATCTCAGCAGATGGCAGCCCAAATCATGAAACTGTGGTCAACTTCACATTGACCAACTGCTGGAGGAGGCAATGGTGAAGTTTAAGAGTGTCCAAGGTTGATTATTCTCTCTATCCATAGTGGGTCCAGTATTTGCATTTTCTTTTTCCTTTTTAGCCCTTCCTTCTTTTATGACTTCAACAGCAGCTACTGCCTTTGCAAATATTTCATTTTGGTATTAGAGGGTTCCTAATAGCCTCTGATGGGATTAATTTGTAGTAATTACTAATTTTACTTTCAAAGTTTATAGTAGATACCTATAAATTTATACAGCACAGCATCTGTGAAACACAGCTAGGAATCATTTATAAAAATGCCAATAGAATGTTGGGTAAAGGTAATGTCACTCAGCAGTCGCAGAAGACATGGTATGGAGTCAATTTAAATGTCCCGGCCATCGTGCTCAAGTTGTCATTTTCAGAGTGGCATCTGTTTGGATTGGTGCGATTTTTTGGCGGTTTGTTGGCCTTTCCGGCCAAGTCGGTATGTTAACACACCCTCATCGGAATGAAAGCAGTAGTAATTCGTTATGAACAAGATTTTAAAAGGTCGGTGGTTCTACGTCGGTGTATGTATCACCACCAGGCCCCAAGGTTATAAAACGTGAGATTACAGTCTCCGAACTCAAATCTCAATTTTGTTAGTGAAAGATATTACATTTTAATGATTACATACATTTTCAGATCATTTTAGCTGGTAGAAAGTTAGAAACATTGAAGGACAAAATATGAGATTTGAGCTTGGAGACCGAATCAAGTTTTATAACCTTGGACTCTGGGGTCTTTCTCCTCCATCAAAACTGTAGAAGCCACCAAATCACCCTGTCTGTTGGTGCGATGGAAAACTTGCAGTGAAAAAAGAATTGTTTTGCTTACTCCTAGAAGTATAAATTCTTTATTCTGTTGAATTATTTGTTCTTGTTGATATTCTTTTAAAATCGATGTTTTATGAGATTATTCTGAGAAAATGGTTGTCTGATCGTCATTTTATGTGGACAACATCTTATTGCATGGATATAAAATTATTTATGTCTTGATAATATTCAGACTAAATACCTCATAGGGGAAATCACAAATTGATGACAGATATTTCATATTATGCACAAGTTATGACTATGATGTCCTTTTATTGTGCTTTTATTATATCCACTGGTCTCTGTAGAAATTGGAGTATCACTGAATGGTTTGTGTACATTGTAATAATCATGGGCAATTGAGGGAAGTATGTTAATCAATCATTTTCTTACTGTTGTTTTCAGAAGTCAGTTTTTGTTAGGTCAAACCCCTAAGGTGGTAAAACTTCAGAACGGTTTCTGAGTTCAAATCTCAATTTCATTCACAAAGGATTTTAGTTAAAAAAGGTATCACTGTTAAACGTTTAAACACACCATTAGGTTAATTTCATGCTAATGGAATAATGTATTATTAGTATCAACTTTGTTCTATCATAATTAGGCCCATGTCTTAAAAAAAATTAAAAACAAACAAAAAGATTTTAGCTTTGAAGACAAATTTCATGTTTAAGAACCTCAGACTCAGAATTTGTAAATTACCAGACCTTATCTTTACCTATCTTGTCTTTAAACAGCATAGTGTACAAATCATTTCACACCCAAATTAAGTTACAGATGAAAGTAAACAGATTTTTCCTCTTCTTTAACACAAGTCCTCTGGGGAACCAGTGCTTCAGTAAATGGTCAATTTACAACTTATTTTATCTAATTATGGATATTTAAATTTCATTTTTAGGGTTTCCAGTTGATTCTTTTTGGTTTAATTACATCATGTGAAGCCAGGCTTTGCTACATTAATATAATTCAATATCATATACATCCAATTTGGTAACAAATTAAAAAACGCCACTGGAAGTGTCATTTTTATGAAATTAGAAATCATTTTATGGTTTAATGCTTCTATTCCAGCCTATGGCATGAAAAGTTACAAACTTCTGTTACTATGGTGTTTAGTATTGATCCACTATTTCTGAAATACTTCTGGGTTTGTTAGCAATTTGTGTCAATCACAATGAGAAATTGTTTCTTGGTCATTTTATACAGTGTGTGGTCAGTTAGATTCAAATTGGTATACATACAATATATACATTGTCTTGCCTCGCAGTGAGGTTCAAATTGGTACATTATCTTAGATGTAGCTCGATCTTGTCTATGTCTCTTTTCTTGTGTTTGATTGGTGAAGTAATTACTTGAGCAGGTGCTTTTAAAAGATTTTTCTATAAGTCATTACAACTTACCTGTGAAGTGCTATTGTAGATTTGTCTTAAATGCCACCATGTAACTTATTTTCTCATAACTAGCATTGCTATTTACCTTCTTAAAATGTAAGTGCTTAGTGTGCAATCATATATACATGATTTTTGTAGTCCATAGTATAATCTAATGCTGTCTTTGTATTGACAAACTTTGTAAGAGAGATTCTGGCATGGTCCCTAAATCATAATTACTAATTAAATAACACAATCTTATTAAAAATTAGTTTCTATGGAAACCAACAAAGCTTTTTTTGTGGAAAGCAATGCAAAATGTTGATAAATCTGTGACTGGCTTAAGTGAGAACTAATGTTAGATTGAAAATTATGCACCTGTTTGTGAATGAAAACTGAAGCAGCCTATTTTATTAATGTGACTAAATACAGGTATGTTCATGAAGTATTTTTGTTTTCTTGTTGAGAGCTAAATGTATATTTGTAGGTCTGAGGACATTTTATGACATTGAAACAGACAATTTTGTCCATAATACTTAATGGATTTGAAAACTTGTATGTTGATGTTTGAGTGAATGTTCATAACTGTTGAACATGCATTCAAAACCAAATGTATATTTTGTATGTCGAGTCAGGATAAATGTTTCCTCACCTGTGAAAACATCTAGCCATTGACTTAATGTACCTGATCGCAATATACTTTAAACATGCAATGCTAGCTAGTATTTTGTGCTAAGTTAATGTGATTTTTACTGGAGAATGCTGTTTACAAACCATTTGTTGGTAATACTTCAAAAGTATAGCATCTTAATGTTCGATTCCTTGAGTTTGATAGGCCAGATTGTGTTATATTGCCTTTATATTGGTCATTTTATGTTGTCTTTACACTTTAAGTTAATGGACACATTCTTAGTAAATGGGAGACTCAAATAAAAATGCTATATTAAGCTTTCTTCTAACTTTGACCACTAAATGTGTTTCTAACATTGAACAGTTTTTATGGCGATTTTGGTATCCGAGACACCAACATTAAGAGTGTATTCTCCGCAAAGCTAGACAACCGTCAAATTGTGGCTGCCCACATTGGTGGAAATTTACTGTTATGTTCTGTTAACATACAATTAACCGGATCCAAGTTGCATCTGAATATATTAGATAGTGGAAAACTCTCTTGGAATCTCCTTGTTTATTGTTGGGCGAATTCTTGGAATTATAAATCTCAATATTTTATTATGAAGAACTAATATTCTGGTTCTGTTAATAATTGGTATGGTCTGGGGATGGGAATTACCTGCCGATTATTAAATGATGTACCATTTGGCTAAAACACGGCATTGATGCTGATCAGGGGTTTTTATGTTACATCAATGGCACAGTAAAAATATATGATTTTAAAGATTGTAAGTTTTGCTGTTTGAACCAATGAAATCATTTAAAAAAGTATGGATTTTATTATTAAAATATTGTCAGCAGTGGTTTTTTTCAAACACAAAAAATCAAATATACACTTATTGTTATATTCCAATAATCGGTACAAATAAGTTAATAAACTTAGACTGACATTGACTATGTTTCCGGGCTAGCCCATTTTTTTTTCATGAATGACTGTTCTTTCTTAAATATTAAAATTTAAAATTCTGTTGTGAGTGTATGTAACCATCAAGTTTATGTTGCAATAGTTTAATTGTTTCTCATTTCAAAAGTATAAATCCTACATTGGCTAATGTGTATTCATGTTATGTCTAAGTTTGCCAAAATGTGTAGTGCTATGAATTAACATCATTGAAAATTACTATGGTTGCAGGCACTATACAAAAAGGTGTAGAAATGAAAGAAAAAATCTTTATACTATTGGATGGAAATAGTGGATAAAGACCATGCATGCTTGTTCATGAAAAAACTAAACTCGATAAATTTACTTATTTGAATGAGGTACAATCAGCACCTATACCATGTGTCAGCCAATTGCGTTTTTGTAGCATGCCCTATTGATCTGATGTCCTAAAAAAAGTATAATTTTTTTGTGATAACATACTTACATTACCGTCAAAATAGATGTCAGAATATGTCTGTAGGTGGAACCTAATTCTCAACTTCAATCATATATGCATTGGATTGGTATCAGAACTGATGTGTAGAAGTATTTAGCTGCATTACCACTGGAAAATGGATTCTTAGATGTTTTAAATGTTGTTATAGAAACTAATTGACAATTATGCTGAGTTTGTATGTTCACAAATTTATCTGTGTCACAAATTTCATGCATGCCAAGATAGCCTAGACCATTTCCATTTCACAACATTATTGTAATTGCCCATGTCTGTTGCGCATCATTATGATTTTTGCTGATAGTCTAGAATTACTGAAGCATAAGATTAAAACTTCTGTTTGACTGAATTTTGCTGTAATTATTCTCCACACCTATGGAGAGACAAATAATTCAGCAAAACAAAACCCCATTAGGTGTGATAAAATTATCAATAATTGTTAGTGTCTGAATTCACTGTGAAAACAGGTACCGCATTGTTGTCTTGAGGCTGTGGTAGAGCTATGTTGTTTTCGATACCAGATTGTGGTCTTTTGGGTGGTAGAGCTGTGTTGATTTGTATACCAGATTGTTGTCTTGAGAGTGGTTGAACTGTGTTGTTTTGAATTCCAGATTGTGGTAGCCACGGCCATGGTTAGTGTACTGGACTTGTAACCCGGAGATCCGGGTTCGAATCCCAGCTGTGACAGGTCATCCCTTTCTATGAAAATTTGACAAAAATGTTGATTTTCCTCCATAAGTGCAGGTGTTACCGGCTTCTTGTGGAAGGGTAAGTTAGTACTGGTTAGTATACAGTCCAGGAAAACTGGTTATGTAAACCGATCATTGTGTATAACTGAAAAAAAATGGCGTTAAACCCCGGAGACAATAAGTTACATAAAAGCAAAAAAAAAACAGATTGTGGTTTTGAGAGTGGTAGAGCTGTGTTGTTTTGTATATGAGATAGTGGTGTTGAGCTGGTAGAGCCATTCAATGCGTGACAAAATATCTCTTTAGTAGAGCAAGGATTATGGACCTTGAATACTCTTTTTTTCCTTGTGCTTACCACTATACTTGTCTGAGATATTATTTTTAATTGACCTAAGCACCACACAACACATTTTCATTCCAGCTTGGGTCTGCTTGTCTTATTTGTGGCATATGACTCAAATTAGTAGCATTCAGGTGAACAGTATTACAACATTAAGTCCCTCATGTCATGAAAGCTTTACAAAAAATTGATTTCTCTGAAGCGTTATTGTTACTGTAATCTTGTAGACTCTGTATGAAACTAACCCTTCCTTTTTTGCTTTGAAAGGGGTATTGATAGTTGTTTAGTGAAAGAAAATATTGGTCTTGGAAACATTATAGATGAATTATATTAGATTGGATCTTTTTTCTGAGTGTTTGATATTGTTGAACTGATCTTTTCAGAGGAAATATTTGTTATTCAAAACCCACAATTATTAATTTTTGCATTCGAAAAGACATAAATATCATTGAAAACAGTGTAGAATTTGTTATTCATATTGGAGAAGTGCAGTAATTATATGTTTTTATTCTTAATTACTTCCATCTTGACTGTTTTAATATCATGAATAATTAAATGCAGTGTTATTTCTACTGTTTAACTGCCAAGTATAAAATAGCACCATCTGATATTAGTTCAGGTCTACAGCTATGATATTTGAAATATTATTCTATGTACAATAAATATCCATGATATAATATCATATACATTGTAGTTTGCTAAATATTTAATAAAATTGCACTCTGAAGAGAATTACATGCTGCTTTAGGGTAATCACATGAAGGATGCTGCCTTGTGAAGTACACTTTTAGTTAACCATACCTGTCCAAACATGAAAATTTTATAATATGAAATATTAGATGGTTTTAATTACTGCTGGTATTTAGACATTTGATCTAAAATTTGGTCATCTTTGTCAACTTCATCTGACTGCATTCCGGGGCTATTTCTAGGCATTGTGAAACTGTGAAGATCATAAATTGTACTGAGAAGCAGTTAAATTTTGTATCTTAATTTACATGTTGTATATAATGCATTCTTGCATGACTAACTTTTACACCAGACTCAACTTACATTATGAAGTGATTATGCTGGTATTATATGCATAATTCTTATTCATAGTTCCCAGTTTAAAAGCTTCTACTATTGCTATGAGCAATATTACTCTCTTGTACCACACTAGCTTATCTGTGAAACCACCATTAGCTGTATTATATAATGTAAAATCATTCTAAAGTGGTCAATAATGGGTGACAGCTCTTCAATTATTTACTAATTAAAAGATTAATTTATGCTAATGCAAATGATTTGATGAAACAGACAAAAATATGAGTAGAATTATGAATAATTAATACATAACAGCAGATAAAATCTTTGATATTATGTCATGCTATTGTATGATATTCTCTTCTTTCATGGTGGTGGTGTGTGGGCATGGTTTAGCTATTCAATACTAATTTCGTGTGACAATTTATGAACATTTCTGGGAACACTGAAAATATCATTGACACTTGAATACAAAAAGTACTCATCCATCTGTTTTATCCTAATTCCTTTTGAACATATTTTTTAGTAATTCAATTTCTGAGATTTAAATTCAGCTTCTAGAAATAATAGTTATATTTTGTTCAATTTATTCATTGCATGAATTTCAATCCATAATAAATTTAGGAATTACAATAAAAATTCATGATTTTTGTATTCTTGAAAGTATTACTTGTCTGCTCATATTTATTTTAATCACTCAGTTTATACATATAGTTCAACAATGCTGTTTTTACAGACTCATGACAAATCCAAACTATTTCATCATTCTTCAAAACATGTTTGTATAGATGAGGCTAGGAAAAAATAGTGATGTTCACAGTTACTTGATGAAAAAAGTTAGGGTA
The DNA here is from genome assembly GCA_008271625.1 of Lutraria rhynchaena. Taxonomy (NCBI): domain Eukaryota; kingdom Metazoa; phylum Mollusca; class Bivalvia; order Venerida; family Mactridae; genus Lutraria; species Lutraria rhynchaena. Next base: position 1,181,764 of record VIBL01000056.1, on the reverse strand, counting down.
TAAAACTTGAAAAACTTATTTTCTCTTCATTTTTTGAACAGCTTTTGTGAGAATACGAGATACCAGTCATCCCCAAATATTTTTGTACTTCAAATTTTGCCATTAGGAAATTTAGGATCAGTGCCTTGAACATCTCTAAATTCTTTTTTTGCTTCAGGTAATTATCTTCTAATTATCATCAAATTTACTAATTTATGTCAGTGTGTTGTCTATTTCATTAAAATATAAGAATTATCCACCAACTACCAAAATCACTGAAACATACAACAAATAAATGCTTAAGTAACTCAGTGTTTCAGGCAAGGTTTTACCTAAATTAATTTTTCGCTTCAAGATATAAGACATTATGCACTTGAAGGAGGGTTACAATTTACGTAATTTTTACTTTCTTCTCAAAGTTCTATTTATTGAAGAGTAACTTTTAGGGCAAACCAATTTCGTACTGTGAGGAATGAACTGTTAATTAACAGTTAGTAAAAACATTCAAAACCTTAATTGTGTAATTTTATTTATTGATCAGTCAATGACATGCTCGTAGAATGTAATAAAGTAAACATAATGAATACGAAACTGATTTTGAAACTTAATAATGATGGCTTGTTTCCTTGGTTAAGTTTTTTCGCTAAGACGTATCATTGGATGTTTGTCTCTTTGTTTTCTTTCCTAGTGTTACTTATGAAAATACTGGCTTACTGATATTGTTACTGTGGTTGCATTTAATTTTGTTGGTACCAAATTTCATGGACTTGCCCAATGCTGTTATTTCATGGGTATGTAACTTTGTGTGTATGTATATTTGTGTATAGTCTTTTTGAATACATTGTGATTTACTAACATTGTAATTTGTGAAATCTTAAATTTGTGGACCAGTTCACCCAAGAAATCCACATAATTAAATATAACATGAAAATTTGAGATACTACAGTATTCAAAAACATACTGCCTTGCAGGAGACAGAATCAATGCTCCTGTCTTTTTTGTGCTGTTAGTCCCTTATGCAATAAAACATAATTAACGGACAGGTAGGTAGAAAAATTTTTATCACACCTTGTCAGTCTGTGACTGAATCAGACTTAGAACTGTTAATTGATGGAACACACAACATCGGAGAACAAATTTACAGGTCCTCATCCCTTTTCTCCAGATGTTATTGATCCATCTAGGTATTTTCTATTTGGGTACCTTTGTAGAAATGAGTGTCATTAGCTCTTGTGGTTCAATACAATACATTTTCAATGGACATGGTAGTCTCATGCTATTGTCATGGTGTCAACATCGGTGATACGGTGTAAAATGCTATTGGACTGAGTATATTGGTTATAGAAGCTGTTTAGTTCGTTCTTCTGCTGATTTTCAATAAATGCTATCGTACTATTCGGATATTTTCTCTGTGGCTGATCGCACAGAGTTGGAAAGACAGCAGATTTATTCTTGGAATGAATTTACTCTCAGATACTCCTGGGGGTTGTAATTGCATTTATTACAGACTTCTGTGTCCACATTCGGCAAATATTTTGTAGAAATTAATTCTACCTAGCTTGAGTGCCTCTGATATTGTGAACCTACATTGCGACAATACTCTTGATTGAATTTTGGACCTTAATAAGACAATGTGTGAAGGATCTTGTTAAATGTGGCATGATATATGTAGATAATATTACCTCTATCAGTAAGGTTAATAAACAGTGACATAGTTGATGATAACGGGGTTTTAATTGGTTTGTTTCACAAGAACCTGCTTAAGCCATTAAGTGGCAATTGTTGTTGAGTGCATGAAAATTGGTGGCATAATTATTAACATAGAAATACTGTGTAGACTAACTGCACTATAACTGACTTTTTAAATTGTTGATATTGCTGAAACTGGACGTGTTTAAGTTTTCTGTAGTGTGTTGTGTATGGATAGTGAATTGTATGGCTTTTGACAGTTAACACTTTGTGAAGTCAATTATTTGATTTTATTTATTTGTTTGAAAAATACTTCTTTATTATTAGTGTGATATGATTTATGAATAGTCGAATTGTCTATCTAAAAAATTGTAAATCATTTTTATGATTGTTGCTCAATGAGTTATGATCAATCAACTTCATGATTTTGATGATAAAAAAAGAAATTTATTTTTTAGATAAATTCTAAAGTGAGGAATAAAAAATATCCCCAAAAAGGTTTCTATGGGACGATATTCCAATGGGAAGAAACAGCATGAATTGATAGGACTGTAATAGCCTGGATAAAGAAAAGATAAACATTATCAAGATAAAACACAACCTGATAGGCTCATGAATTACAATATAATTCTCTAGAGAAGGATAATTTCCACATTTTCTGGGGGAATGTTTGGTTGACAAGATGTTGTCATGGATATTATCTGCCCTGCAGATTTTCTCAGGTAAGTGTTAAATAGTTAGATTGAATACTTCCTTCCTGGTAAATAATCTTATTTATTCTGTGCTGCATTTTTGTGCTTGACAGTTGGGTAAAAAATACTGGTACATAGCTATTACACAAGTATATTACTGTCTCCCTCAAGCATGAGAATGCTAGCTGCCACTGTTTACTTTCAGCAGGTTCTGATAAGCCTTGAACTGTTTTTCTCTCTGTTTCTCACTTTGATTCTATGCCTTTCTTCAAAAAATCGTCAGATTTATGACACAGAAAATGAGGTTGTTGAATTTATTACTCTGAATGATATTGACGCTCAATTATGATTTATTTTCATTCATGAGGGGAATACATTTTTACTGTCTTGGTAAACTAATTATTACAAATTACTTTCTTAATTGGTTTCCCCAGAGATTGTTTCGTATATTTCTATGATTTTATATGTCTAAAGTGTGTGTTAATAAGTATTAAAGTATCTTTTATATGGATATTATCCTTGTACGTCTAGACAGGATTTTATGCATATTTATGCAATTTTAACTTTTTACTAAACATTTATCTTCAGAATTACTACTTTATCCATATTTTAAACTGCATACAGAGGTTAATTAACATTTAAAGATCCATTATAGTTAAAATTTCAAGTTTTCAAGAGATCCATTGAAATGGCATATTATCTTGAAACATCACTTGTGTCAGAGATATGAGGTAATATGTTGCTAAGTTACATAATTGCATGCCATGTACTAATGTGCTTGATTAGGAAATCAATGTGTTCCATGATAATATGTAATTAAAACCAAACAAATCTTTTTCATATTATCTTTATATGAATTATTATGATCACATCAATCATCTTTGTGATGTAATGGTTAGAATTGTTGCTTGTGAAGAGTATGAATTTTATCAGTTTTGATCTCAATGATGCATATGGAATATTTTGTGTGGTGATTCAGTACGAGTTAATTCCTTATGATGTTATAAAACTCTCCTATTTGCATCCATTAGGTTGTATGTTATTATTTTTACCTCATTTATTCATGTTGATGTATGAATTAAGAGAAGAAAGTATTTTCACTTGACTTTGGGGTAACTGGAGTAACAAATGATATCATACAACCATTATGTTTAACCTGCTACAGTATGGCTAATTCGTACACAACTGACACATGATCAACGTATGGATACTGGTTAGGTGGCTTATGTAATGAAAACCATTGTATGTGACAATTTTTTTCAGTATCACTATCACAGTGACCTTTTATAAATCATATGTACTGTTATATGATGGAAATATTGTGTATTATTATGTGACCAATATGTCCATTGCTGTTCTATTATTTGACCAATATATCCATTACTATTACATTAAATACAGTAAATATTTATTGCTGATATGCAACCAATGTATTCATTACTGTCTCATCACTAATATGATTATTATTGTTTTGAAACTATATATTATTTCTATCATGTAACCAATATATTCATTTCTGTCTTGTGACCAATATATTTATTACTATTATGTGACCAATGTATTCATTTCTGTCTTCAGATGATCAATATATTCATTATCCTCCTGTCTCTGATATACTCATTAATATCATGTGATCAATATATTCGTTCCTGTCATGTGACCATTTCATTCATTACTATCATGTGACGAATAAGTTTATTGGTATCATGTGACCAATACATTCATTTCTGTCATGTGAATATTATATTCATTGCTATCATGTGATCAGTAAATTCGTTGCTCTCATGTAACTGATATATTCATTTCTGTCATGTGAATATTACTGGTATATTCATTACTATCATGTGGCCTGTAAATTCATTGATATCATGTGATAAGTATATTTTCTGTCATGTGACCAATATATCCATTGCTATCATGTGACCTATAAATTCATTGCTATCATGTGATCAGTGTATTCATTTCTGTCATGTGACCAAAATATCCATTGCTATCAAGTGACCAGTATATTCATTACTGTCAGGTTATCAATATTATTATTGTCATGTGACCAGTGCACATTTTTCTGTCAATAACCAAAACTAATTAAAAATGATGCACCAGTCTTTTTCAGTAACTAAATGTTATTTCATTTTCTGTTAATCCACCTTTATTTTATTTATGCAGACAATAGAAGTCCCTGAAAATAACTTTCCCTGTTAGTTGGGAGTCAGGTATACACTTGATATTTCGTCCAACTCTCAGGTGGTCTATTTTCCTCATTTTAACACAGACAATGCTTTGTCAATTGTTCTAATCATTTGTAAATTGTTTCCGCTCTGAAGGTTCAATGAGTTGACTACATCTTCTCAGTCTCACTTGATATTGCTTTTCAGAATTAATCTTAGGTTTATTCAACATAACAACCTTTTATACTTAGCTCCCTTAAGCCCAGTATGCTCAATGAAATTAAGCTATTGTGATTGACCAGCATGTGTTGCCTCAGTCTGACATCAACAATTTTACTGTCAACATATTTGTGAGTGATTTTATTGATGGCTGTATGATATTGTTTAAGTTCTGTCTCTTGTAACATCTTGCTAAGTTTTAGTCCTTTAATTTGTAAAATTGTAAGTTTTTTATTTGAAAACATTATTGTAAAGGATTCATTTTAGCTCATCTGTTTTGAAGAAAAAAGTCGAGCTATTATTATCTTGTGTCATCATCGTCATTGTTGTCATACAAAACTTAATGTAGCCCATAACTCAAACACTTATAAAGATATCAATGCTCTCTTGGAATACTTGATTATCATGACAAAGTACAGTTGCAAGACAAGGGGCATTATTCTGAAAGCTATACATTTGGAGTTACGCCCCTTTTTAACTGAGAATTTTGGTCAAAATTGCTTATAAATAGAACAAGTATTAGCATTTCCAAAAATGCTTGGAATCGCCATTCAACATTCAGCCGAGTATACGAGATTTCATTTCTTACTGAGAGTTTGCAACCCATTTCTAAATTTATGAAATATTAAACTGGTTTCCCATTGAATCTGGTTGTACAGAGACAACGTTCCTTTGGTGCACTGCAGCATGGAATGGGGACCCAGTTAACGATGATATAAACTGCCCTGAAAGTGCATATGTTAAAAAATTATGATATAAAAATGCCCCAAAAGAGCATATGTAAAACACATAACTGAAATATTGAAGTATCGGATTTCATGATTTTTGTAGAAAAAACACTGGTTTCTGAACAATTAAGCTTATGATTTTGAGTGAAATATTTGAAATATTGTTTACCATGCAGGAGCTTACAAACTGGTTTCGAGCTTCATACATGTCAGGCATGTCAGTTATACAAAGAGATAACCCGACAAAAACATGGTGGATGATGTGCCCTGTAGGAGACCCTTTGAGGTCTTTTAGACCGCCATTTTTTTATCATTCTCCTTTCTGATTGGTTTAGAGCAGGCAGTGTAAGGGAAGAAATGGTCAAATCTGGTTAATTGTATATGTCAGCGTCTGTGAACGGTGACAATGTAAAACAGGCAAGTGTTGGTGCCGCTTTGTTGGGCTCATGTTACAGCATTGTTGTCTGAGTTATATTTCAGCTTTGGGTAGGAATTATTTTTTTATTAAATATCAAATTATGTTTTACGTTCGCATACCTCAATGTTCCAAGTAGTGAACATTCCTTCATTTTAACGAGCTTTTAATGCAATAATTCTGAGATTTTTTTTCGCATTTAAGAAAGGTCCTGATATACTGATTAAATTGGAAAACAATGCATTGTTTTGCACTGATATTGGGAAGTTTTTGGTAAAAAAAATCTTGTTTTATTTGGAAGTTTCTCCAAAATTGGGAAAATACTTGCTATTTTTTGTTGAGAATGGGTCTGATTACTGATACCTATTATTTAGGGTAAAAACCCCTGTAATTTGATAACTTAAATTTAATATCTAACTTTTGAAAAAATGTCCTTGATGTGGGGGTCTTCCAGTTATATGTCAAATATTTATTTCTTAATTTACAGTTTATTACCCTCTACACAGCTATGACCCTTGTAGACCCGCCTGAATGCCACTGCCATTGTTTATGCTGAGGCTTGGGCTATCTTGAGCTAATCAACTACTTGAATTTTTTTTTAATTATTAAAGTCTCCACAATGTTCTTAATAATATCAGATCTTGTTGTGTATTTAGCTAGAGCACTTATTTATTGCTTTAAGTATCTGGACTTTATCAAGTGCATTAAGTAATTGGTCAATTTATCATTTAATTAAAGTCAATTAATGATGTTTATTAGTCAAGGGTGAATGCATTAGTACTTGTTTTAGGTCATTAATATCAATTAATGTAGTTATGTAGGCATGCAATTTTAGGGAAAACCAGAGTGGTATAAAAATATAATGAATGAAGAAAAAAGATATTTATAATTGCAAAAAATGGAAATCTTGCAAAGATTCATGTGAAGATCACATGTGTAATACCCTAGACAGGCTTTTACCCAATTCAGACACTGTTTTTGTACATATTCAGACAACGTACAAAATGTATTTTGGTCGATCCTTAGTTTATAATCAATACTTTACATTCAGAAAATGTTATGAATTTAAACTATTTATGCTGTAAGGATGCAAGGATAATGCAGTCTAAACAAAAGAAACTGTCTTGGTTTATACGTCCCATGAAGGCAATAAATGTTAACTGTCCGTCTGCACATGCTTGGATTGACTCTTTAAGTCTGTGAGTTATAACACCTAAGATGTTAGCAATTTCTTCTAAATTCAATCAAGTTTACCATCCCTCATTTTGGCTTTATTGAATGTTGTCTGAAAGAAAAAGAGTATATGTTACATAAACATTGGTGAGTTTGTCACATTACATCTTTTGAAAATGACAGACTTGACTTACAAGCACTAACTTATTAAAATAATTCCCAAATAAATCCCTGGGGAGTTACAGTTTATAATTCAATCTGTTGATCGCAGTATTGTTTCCACATACTTGTTTTGCATTGGATATAATTTGAAAGATGATGAATACATTCATAGTGAGTCAGTAATTTTTTTTTTCAAACTCATTTTAAAGTTGAGGAGGGTTTTTGTAAAGGGCTTGACTAAGAAGAATGTAATTATAAGAGATAGTTGAAGTTTATTCACCAATCTTTCAGGCAATTCTGATAACAATAGTGAATATATGTTTTATTTCAAGCAAAATTTTCATATTTCATTGCAATGAAATTGAAGAAAAATTGAAGTTTTCGAGTGCACTTCATGTATAGAGTTGCCAATAGTTATAACATTAGAGTGTTTATGATTCCAAACTGGTAACTTTACATTTTGTTTTGCTTACATTTCAGATACCTACCCTTAGGGTTATACAAAAGCAACAACTTTTAGATTGATTTTAACACTTGCCTGTCTTTGTGCCCTATTACTGTTTAACAGTAACAGAAAATCAAGCCCTAAAACTCCATTTTTATGGTATATATGGTGTATGATGAGCTTTTGTTGAGGAAATAAATTCTAGGTTTTTGTACAGTTATTTTAAATTGATCATGCCTCAGAGATTTCTACGCCACTTTGTTGATATGTACTGCCTTACAAGATGGCTTATTAAAATAAAAGTCTCGGATGCAGTCTAGAATTTTCCTTGGAAAATATGAAATTTCCTATCCTGTTATGTTGCAGTCAATATGAATTGTACTCATTTCTCACAGGGCCGATAAGGAATAATCCTGTAAAGGCCTCTCGTCTCTTTAAAGAGATCGTGTCAATATTAGGATGAAGTTGTGTACATGAGGTCGTGATTTCTAATGTCATCGCAGGTTTCTGCTTGACAGTGTAAAAACAGATGGTAATTTATTAAGTGTCAAATAACAACCTGATAGTCTTTTAAGCTGAATTGGCTGCGGTTTATATCTTGTATAAGCTCCTTTAGTATGGAAAAAGTTCCTTGTTTATACTCACCCTATTTTTTTCGCAGACATAAAACTTTTTCCGACTGAGCCAATTTTTTTGTCAATATTTACATTTTAATATGATCTATACCTCTGAACTTAATGAAAATAGTTTATGTTAAATACTCTGCCCTCCTTGTATTTTTTGAAGATTTTTTGTTTTTGTATGAAAATGAAGAATATATGTCCCGAAACAACTAGAGGGTAGTTCAGAAAGACAATTCAGTGGTCCACTGTTTACGTGAAATGATAAGTTAAGATTATTGGTTAGTGTTTTGTGTTAATGTATGTGGAAGCTTTTTTGTTATTGCATTATGTGCTTAGTGGTTTATTGCATCAAAATCTTACTGCAAATTTTGGATCTAATTCTTGTTTAATTAATGTTTGCACTTCTCTAATAAGAATTTAATTTGGGATACAAAACATCCCAGACATTTCTCTGATTGGCTGTTGGTGGAGATGCCAAGGAAATGAGACCTGTTGACCATCATAATACTCAGCAGAACCAATTTTATGGTATGATTCAAACCAGGGTTAGCTTCAATTAAATAATTATTTGTAACAATTGCATAATTGCAAGGTATTTGAGTGATATCAGACATATAGAATTACCATTGAACTTCCTTTATTCAAGATACTTTGTTCCCAAGCATCATTCATGCTTGCACTGTAACTGTAATTAGGCTCTCTGATAATGAATGAATGGGACAGTATTATTTGTGATGAATGATTAAAAAAAGGACCCAGACAATTCATCTTTATTTTTTATGCCATTCATTGGATTATCAGTATTGACAAAACCATTGAAACCAGTTTGAGAGCACATTCCAAGTAGAAACAATTAAAGCCTCATGTATTTTCCATACAGCTTAACAATTAAAACTCAATTACTCAATCACAATTTCCTGGTTTCTAGTTATTGGATTTTATTAAAGTCTCTCTGATGAAATGAGTTTAAGAGGTTTTTATACCAATCTGTGAATGGATTGACATTATTCTATTCTTTCTAGCGGTGTGTACAACTTTTTTGCAATACATATTGATAAAAATAACTTCAGTGAAGCATTAAAATAGATCTAGAAGTGATGAAACATGTTGCTGCATGAGTATTATAGATGTCAAGTGACTAAAACAGACCTATATTTCTTAGTGACTAATTGGTTGTTGACTACCGTAGAAAGAATGGTCGAAACATCATTAAGACAGATGATTTTATGGCAAATACATTTATTTTGATTTCCCCATTCTCTGAATATAGATTAGTCAGACAGACTCTTTATTCAGTGTTTTAGCCTGGTCAATTGTGCATACTGAGATAATGATCTGTTCTTTTGTTATATGATGCAACGAAATTACATATACATGTCTTCTTTCCAATGTAATATCGTCTTTGTAGATATCCTCTATTTCTGCAGAGTAATTTATTTTTCAGGCATGTGTTATATTGTTTAGCTGCATATTTGCATTTGAAGTTTAGACAGCTAGGAGGCATCTTGGCTATTTTGTTGTAAAATTGTGAAAATTTGGACGAAGTGAAGTATTGAAACTCTCACTTGGTTAGATGAAAATGCATTTAGGATTTAAAAGTTTTACTTTTGCAAGATGAATAAGAAGTAAAGCCAGCCACTGAAGTCCACAACAGAAGGAGAAGAAATGAGGAACTTTATTGCAGTTTATTTAGTGATTTATTTGGTCTATTGTAACAATAGAGATTGTGGAGGTATGGTTTTCCATCCACAGTTCTGGTTCTGTGGCAACTTGCTTCATTATCTCAGTCAGTTGCTGGAGGCGCAATTATTCCCTTTTTTGACAATTGTGACTGCAATTGCACTTGTTAGTTTCTTGTAGAGGAATGGGTTAGGACTGTTTTGCAGTCTGGTAATTGTTAAATACCTAACACTGAGTATATTGTTGTTGAGAAATGCTGCATGAACCAGTTCAAACAAATGTAAACATGACATTAACATCTCTTGAATTCGTGACTGTAATGCCAGAAATTTCTCCCCCTTTGAGATTTTATGTTCAAATCATTTATTTTTACTCTGCTCATGATAGAAGTAATAAATACTGTTGGTAAATACATTAAGGTCACTGCAAAAGAACAAACTAGCAAACAAACAAACAAACAAACTAAGAAATATGTCAGGAAAATTTTGGCAATTTTTATAGTTAAATTATCGATTGTTGTTCAGGATTTATTTGTGCTGAATGTTGTATTGGAGTTTTATGTTCTTAAAGAATTCAGTGTTGTCTTACTGCGTTGTCTCAAATTTTCGTGGAACATTTAACTTAGTGGATTTCAAGGCAGAGCTTGTCTACAAATTCAAGTACCCACAAATTAAAATGTTTGTGAATTAAATTACAAATGTATCCCAAAAGACAACATTCTGATACTTGAGAATACAATAATTCACACACCCATGAAATAACAGATTTGGGCAAATCCACAAAATTTGGTACCAACAAAATTAAATGCAAACACAGTATTACAAAGTTGCAAAGAAGCAGTATCATTGAACTGTTTGCTGTGAAAAGTAATTACAAGTACTCAGTTGATGAAAAAGTTGGTATTGCAAATCACACATCTTAGTGAAATCATTTCTGTTACATGTGTTTTGTCAATTTCGTTTTAATGAATTTATTTTTAGATAAACATGTTTGATAATATTATGTGCTGCATAATAATCTTAAGAAATATAAGCATACTGTTTATTCAGAAACCTCTAGAGCTGTATAATTGTATGTTTACTCTCATCAAATTCTAGTTGTGGTTTGAATAGCAATCTAAATCCCTTTTGAATTCAAACCAGACGTATGGAATGCATCTTTCATTTCTGTTACTTATTTCCAGAATGTGAAGCTATTGAGAGACAGATCTATTGGAAATGTCATTTTCCTGTTAATGTTATAAATTTTGAAGAAGAAAAAAAAGCATTTAGCCTGCAGTAGAAAAACAGTTATACACCTGTGATTTCCCAATTTCAGTCAAGTATACATGTTTTCTTAAAGCATGTCTGCCATGAAAGATGTTTCAAGTCTTTAACATGTATGTTTTTAATTACCTCTTATTACAATGGTCATTGGGTTAGTTTTAATTATTGAATATAACTGACACACTGATGAACAAATCTACATGCACTTCACCTTATAGTTCTTAAAGATCAAATTTATGTGTTAATACTTGTACTTTCCAGTAATTTTAACCTAAGTGCTCAGTTGAAATAAGTCATTTCTCTTCATGAAGTCTCGAAACTGCTGGAATACTTGCCTGACATTTGGTCAGGCAAAGTCAGAATTTCTGTCTGACCAAATGAAAATTTGTCTGGTCGAATATATTATAAATAAGTGATAAATGCTGCCTGACTGCTTGACATCTGGTCCGGCACTTGCTGAAAAGTTATCTGAACTGCTCAAAATTTGCCTGACATGTCCAACAGTGCGGTAATTTTTGGGAAGCCTAAACTACAATGCCTAACAGATCGTGGTGGGCCATGGTTGACCATGTATTGTTAAATGGTTATTAACATGTTTTATTAAACCATGGTGTGACCATGGTTTTTCATGGCCTCCTACAATAGTCCACCATTTAAATGACCGTTTAATTTGACATGGTGTGTCATAGTTTGACATTATGCCAACAATATGCCAATGCAAGTACAAATAAACAAATGCTGCACACTTGAAAATGCACTGTGCATTAATGATGTCAAATATACCAAGAAAGGGCTTCAAGTGAATTTTGGTATAAAAAGTATAGGACATACCTTTGAAATGTAGGATTTTTTCCATCAAAATATTGGAAATATATATATACAAAATCAGCTTTTAGACATCCTCCTCCATTCACAACACTCTCCTTTTATTGACTAGTTAACTGGAATTACAGCTTTTACTATTCCATCAAAACAAAGTCAATTAGCAAAGATAAGTGACACATTAGGCAAATTTATTGCAATATGATTAATTCATTTAGCGATTAGCTTCACTTTAATGTAACGTTCTGTATCTGTGTCTATTCAAGCGTCTGCAAACAGAACTATTTTTTGTTTGACCTTACATGTGCTAGCTGATTTAAAAGTACCTGACTTTAATGAAAATAAATATTCCATAGTATGTTTTATGAAGTTCTTAATCGTACATAGTTGTTATTTTCAGTTATTATTTGATGGAAAACTTTAATGAAGCAGTCTATATTCTCTACATTGACTTGTTTCTTTTAATTGTCATACATATTTATATATCCTAAGAAATAGCAGTCTCTGTTGTAAATTATGAAGCATTGCTCATAGATTTGCCTTTTGAAGGCATGCTTAATTTTGTGAACTCTGCTTTGAAAAACAAGACCTAGGACATTGCGCAATACGTTAAGAGTGTGTGGCTATCAGAGGTTACTTGTGTAGATTACCGTTTTCCTGACCCTAGAAATGATTAGTTCAGGAGAATGTTATTTATTTAGTTACAAACTGGGTATTATGAATTCAGGATAGTTGTCATACAGTGTATAAAACTCATGAATACAAACTGCCAATACAATTAACAAGAAGGTCAAAACTCCGCCATTGACAAATACTGATAATTCTGTTATATTAGACTGTTGGAAAATGTATAAACGAGTTATCTTCATTCATTGACTAATGTAATCTGAATCAGTCTTATTGAATTGTTTATTGCCTCATGCACCATTAAATGTTTATATTGGATTGACAATTACAAGCTGGGTCACTCAGGGTTTTAATAAAGGAATGTTGTCTTCTTGAACTTAATTGGTGTCATCATAAGTTCCTGTATTAACTCCTGCTTAATAGTGGAACTTAATCAATGAAATAGTTATTGTGACTATTTGTGTTTCATCGTTAATGAAACTGCTGTAAAATTTAAGTTAGCAATTTGCCCAAATGTAAGGTATGAGGCTAAATTAGTTTGTTATTGATCTAATTGTGTCATTAGTCAACTCCAAATCATCTTGCATAATAATAGCAGTTCATGGGAATATACATTAATTTGTTAAAAATCATTTAAATGCCTGTTTTGTCTGTAAATAGACAGTTTTTTGGGTGGAGAATAATTTTGTTAATAGCATAGAATTGACATTATTCTAAATTCTGTTATGATTTCAAGTGCATCTGATTTTACGCAGCACTTAGTTAACCATCAACAATATTGAGTATGTCGAACAAACTGAAAATGTTAATTTGATGAATGAAATTGTTGACCATGATCTGTATTAGCTTCATAATCATTCTACTTGAATAATTGAACTTGTGGAAAGATGGGAACATATAAAGATACATGTACATTAGTTTTTGAACTGTTCTCAATGAATATGCATAGATATCAATTGTAAACTGACATTCGGTATGTTTTTATTTAACTGGCAGCATTTGGGTGGTTTTTTTTGTATGAATTTGACTAATTTGTAGTCTTGTCATGAAACAAAAAGCTCAGATTATCACAAAGAATCAATTTATTTATTACTCAAGTCATTTGCTCTGATTTGCTTTAATTGTCAATCTTTACTAAGGCCTAAAGAAAGGTTTGTTTCTGGTTACCCGACCGACCCATCTTTTACCTGCTGACTCAAAAGTTTTTATGGCATCCAAATATTAGTGTAATTTTCACTACAGTGTTGCTGATATATAAAAAAAAAAACATAAAAGAAAAAATCCCTACCCACTGACTAATATTTTTTGGGGCATGTAACCGGAAAATTTTAGGCCTAATTGGAAAATAATTTGAGGCTGCACTCTAATGAAACAGTGAGAATCGTCTCAAATTCTATTTGCTGTTGATAAAGCATTAGGTTCTGTGATTGTGAGAGGTTTGGGTGCATTATTATCAATTACATTTTGATATTTAGTAGGCAGTTAGTTTGCTTGTCAAAATTACAATTTTTACAAAAAATTCAGAGTTTTCAGAGTAAATAATGACTTTCTTCTAGCTTGTTCATGCTAATATCCTTATTCTCTAAGCAATCAACTGAGATTTATAATATTTATGATTATCTTAACATAATAAGCTTAAAAACATTCAAAGTCTTAAAGATCAGTCTCAATTTTTATTGTTTCAGACCCAATTAAGTCAGTCAAAAAAGGCTAGACATTTAAATGATAAACCAATTGAAGGGTCTCTGTGATCGAGTCGTTATGGTTTCTGACTAATAATCACAAACCCGTCACAGGTGTTAGTTCAAATCCAACTTGGGACCAGACAAATTTCACAGGAAGCTGTCCAGCTAGCTTACTGAAGGTCAGTGATTCTACCATGTGGTCTTCCTCTACTTTTAAAGCTGGAAAAGTCGCCATATGACTGGCTGTTGGTACAATGTTATGTTAAGTGCCAGCTTTAAACCAATTTAGGTTTGCTTTGTATCTGCCGTTCTCATTTATCTTTAAAGTGCTGTACATGGGCATAAATGAACAAATTGACTTATGCCTTTTTGTCTTCATAATATGAATTTGAGGGAGATCTTCGTTGAGGTCTGCTTTACATCATTGAATAAACTTGATAAGAATCATGGAGCTATACAGAGACACTGTTCTGTTTATCACTTGCATGAATTAAATAAGACTCGGTTTGCAGTATTTTGTGTTAGAATTGTAACTTGATCTACAAATTGTAATTTAGTGGTATTGACAGGAGATACTGAATGAAGTAAATAGTCGGCAGAAAAATAAGAAAATCGCAGACTAGAAAATGACTTACAGAATGCTTTGATTGATCTGGTAATAAACTTTCTTTTCATGTTGTCTAGGTAATCAGTAATATTTATGTAATATGAACGATTTTTTGAATAAATTGTAGACTTTTGTTTGATTGATAGTTAATAATTTTAATACCAAACTCGAACGAGACCCTTGTTGATTTGATATACATTAATTAACTCAGTAATTGTTCACAAGTGGTGAACCATACCATAAACGAACAATTTTTTTACATGTCAGGTGTATTTTTTAAGTTCTCAAGTTTTCCTTATCATGTCAAAAGGTCTTTGAACTTACTAATATATTATCACTTTTAAGTTTTTAAAATATACCTGAAAGTTACAACAAAATTATTAATAAAGTGCTGTTCCATTGTATGGTAATTATCCATAAACTATTTTATTTTACATCCTTTAAGTCAATTGTCTTCAGAACAGACATGTCAAGAAATACTATTCATTTCCAACCATTAGAATAGGTCTGGCAGAAAAATGGTAAACTTGGGGACAATTTAAAATTGAACTATCTTGAAATTGAATGTGAAATCCCATGTTTTACATAAAATCATGTAGTTTTTTATTTCTGAATCTGATATTCACCATTTATTTATTGTTCATAGCATTATAAACATGACATAAAGATGCAAATTATAGACTGATCTGCTGCTAAAATTGCTCTTCGTCACGTGATTCACATAATGTTTTAGACTTTTACGTCACTGGTATTATTACTGTTACAATATTATGGATATTTTGCAGGGTTTCTTGCTTGTGTTGTAGCTCACCTGAGCAATAGATTTATTTCAGTGTTTATAAGGATGTTCAGCTTTTTCATTTTCTGTTACAATACTTGCTTATTACTGTGGACTCTCAATGAAACTTACACTGATTTTTCACTGCTTTGCAAGTTCTTAATGAACACAGTGTTACTGATGATACTGCCTCTATAATGAAGATTGTCATTAGTTGACTATTTGACCATGATTGTGCTTTTTTCATCTGTACAAAAAAAAAGAAATGATCACTCTATGATCTGTCTGTACCAAAGCTCTTAGGTGAGCAATATGAAACTTGGTACTCTTGTCAAATGTTTACTGAAATGTAGGATTTAAATGCAGTTGGAAATTAATCTGAAATCATATCTCTGTCCTTGGATTTTTTTCGTTAGATGCCTCATGATTTTCTGAAACAAAATCTCTTGATTCTTGGTGTGCCATTGATCATTTTATTGTCCAAGTCTCAAAAAAAAAATTCTGCATTTGCCTTAGTTGAAAACTTGTAGAAAAGTTTAATTTCTATGAATATGAATGATGTTTAAAACCTCTAGGGTAACATAGTGCATGCTAGTATGTTGACAAGTCTTGCAATGTGTTTGTTGATTCTACATGTACAGAAGCCAGGCCAATCAGACCCAATACAAGGCCAATTGAACCTGATACCAGACCAATTGGACTTAGCATGATACTAGGCCAATAGGACCCAACACCAGGCCAATTGGAACTGACAACAGGCCAATTGGACTTAACATGACACAAGGTCAATCAGACCTAAAACCAGGCCAATCAGACCCTGTACACCCAACCGATTGAATCTGACAACAAGCCAATCTGACCTGACACCTGAGGCCAATTGAATCTGGAATTATCATATTAATGGATAAAAGAACCATTCCCTAACAACAGTTTTATTGACATTCATGTCTGTTAGCTGATCCTGGATCAAGTCCATTTTTCCATGTATATAATTGCAACATACATAGCACAAGCAATATTTGATTAATTTATATGTTGTGCATGGATCCCTTCATCTTTATTTAATGATTTTGTCTGCAAATGATGCATAATTTCCATACGCTTTATATCAAACTTAATGTGAATCATAGCTTTATCATGATTTCAGATTTCAATGCTAAAGATATGCACTTGATCCATTAAATGGCATTCCTCTACTTAGCAGCCCTAAATTGATTGATATTTTCTTACTCGTATGTAAGTTTAGATGCCTTGGATTTACAGAGATAAATTATGTTTTTGTTCCAGAATACCAGCTTACTGAACACTAGTATTGTCATTTATGTGGTTACAAAGATGTAACTGTCACTGTATGCTGAAAGATCTAATGGAAAAACACAATCTTTACATGCGATCAGAAAGTAAATGTGTACTAAGTGTTGAGTCTTCTAATTGGTTGCTTTTAGCTCTGTAACCTATGGAAACCATAAGTCTTCTAATTGGTTGTTAGGTCTGGGACTGACTGGCATTTTACCAAAGCTCAAACCTCAGAACTCAACTGTCAAAATTTACTATTTTTTTAAACTGAGTGTAATGATTTGTGGTCCAGGAGTTGGATTCTTCAAGAAATGAATGCTTAATATTCTCTGTGGTCCATTTCTTCAGAGATATAGTGTGAACATACTGTTTGAACAATTGAGGCTGAGTGTTATGCTCAGCTACCAGATTCTAGAATTTCTCTTAATGTTAAGAATTACTTAGAAATCAAAGAACTTAAGTGAACATCATTGAAAATTCAACATCTTAAAAACAGTATAATCCACTTTAGACACGCATAATATATCCATTCTCAAACTCATTCTAGCTAGAGTATTGGTTTTAATTTTGGGCCCTTGTCTATTAACCAAGGATCCCAACATTTTATCCAGACTTTCAGATGATGAAAAATAAACATTTGTTTAGCATCATTATACCATTGTGTCTAGCATATATATATAGCATGAATTTAATGACTTACACACTTTTATGTCTGAATGATAGTTTTCCCCCCTCAATGAATTGTAAGGCTCATATATGTCTGGAGTTTTAGTATCAGAATCTTAGCCAAGAATGGTGACCTAGACTCAGAATTTCTGCACTTTACCTCCTGAGCAAATGGGCTTCACTCATACTTGTTTTGCATTATCTCTTTTTAAACATATCAGTGGTAGGAAATGTTTCATACTGAAGTCTTTGCTGCTTGAAACTTTTGGGTCAGTGCTAAAAAATACGGTCTTCCAGGTAACCGCACACACCGCTTTTTTCTGGCCTTAGCAGTGTATTATGTCAGCACTTTCTGCTACTATGATTTTTAGATGACTTATGATATTTTGTAATGAAACAAAATATTTTCTTGGCATCAACATTGGATTAATTGCGGATTGGTTGATCACTTTTCACTTCATGCATGTGTAAATGTTTTTGGGCATTTGCCGGAATTTCCATTTTGACTTATTATTCTGGACTTCTGGATTGTACTAGTTTTTAATGGATCCATGGCACAGAGCCTGAGTAAAAAATCCTTTTTTTTTCAACTTTTACGCATCTATTATGTACCTGTCTAGTGAGACATCTGCTTTTACTTAGAGAAATCTTGAATTTATTTTGTTCTGCCAATTTTTGCTGTAGTTTACATGGAACTCCTCACCTATTTGAGATACATTTCGATACATCTTTACTGTGCTTTAACAAATTACCACAATGCTTATCAGTGAAATAACTTCTGTGGGAGGTCCCTGATATTTTTCCTGGGTGCATGTTCTCCTGTTCAATCCAATCAGAGGTAATATGGCTTATCATAGTGTGATTTAACAAACATTGTTTTTTTATGACAAAGGACACAGTTAAAAAGCAATGAAACCTTGATTTAATTATGAGCCATGATGTTTAATAGTGTTTTAATCCTCCATCGCAAATGTTGATGTGTTTTTCTGAAATATTAATGTGTTTTTTCACCAATTAGACATTTATAGTTTACTATTTGTTAGCCCGTGTCCTCCTAGATTGTCGGTAATTGTTTTATTTAATTAGAACAAGTTCAACTTGAAAACTTTGACTGATTGTAGAATTTGCTTGGATAAAAAGACATCCTATCCCAATATTGTGTCTTATTCAAGTTATTATATTCAGTAGAGATTAAATATTGGATTTATTTCTTGAATACAGTATACATTCCTTTTGTTGAATATCTCATTGTGTGTTATTCTGTTTATTTTGTAATGCTATCTTTTGTGCTGTTTGCTGTGGTCCAAGTATTTGTAAGATACTTCACAGTGTCAGACTCTGTTGATGTACCACAACATCATCCACAAATATTGACTGTATAAATGAGTCTGTCTGGGTTTTGTCTGAGAATTGTATCTGTTTAACTGAGTTCTAAGACAAAAATGGTAATTTGATACTGTCACTGTCTGAATTCATCCATTTCCTGAAGTGGAGCTCATGCTGCATTTAAGCAAGAGTTGGAAGATCTGTTAATTGTTAATTAATATCATTATCTTGTTTGTGGCTACCATTGGATTCTTCTTGGTTTAATATGTTTCTTATTCTTGAATTAAAACTGCTATAGAAATGTTTTTATAAAGTGTTTTTGTCCATTCTTGTCTTCTTAAACTGAATGATTTTTTACCTAAAATTGTAATTCAGAGTTTTCTGAAACTCAATTTCCAGTGACATTATCAGCATTGTCAATGTCCTCGTTCTTCACTTAGCAACTTCCATGTTGTTAACAATGAACACAGTAGTGCCTGCTGAGTACTTAGGTATTTTATGATGTGGAATTTTGTCCCACACTCTCTGTATCATGACAATGAATACAATTCATTGACATTGCTAAAGGATTCCATCTTTCATCTGCTAATGTCTCATTGAATGATTGCAGAATCAAGCTTTGAATGACAATTTATTTGGCAATTTAGGAATTTAATATCAGGATGTCTTGTTTAGGGATAAAAATGTGATGGTAGTATTTGACAATTCTGAAATTTTTAAGACACTGTTTTACTTGTTCAGTATGGCAGTGTCAAAGTGGATATATTCCATTTCTTGAATTAGTTCCAGAATACAGTGCACAACCATTGCTGTGTACCGCTCAAGTATTTATAATCCCTGCAAACGAAGTTTTCAGTGGTTGTTGATTGGTTAGGTTTGGTTTGGTTTGCATGGTTAATTGTCACCATTTTGTGAGGGTATTAATTCACAATTCGGTGATAGGTCTAGTTTAAACTGGTTGACTGAAATGATAAAATTCTGTCATAATACTGAAAACATGATGTCCAAAAGGGAATTTGTGATTGTCTTCTTGTGATCTGTGAAGTGGTGTTAGTCCTATACTGCATTGAGATGTTCAAGTGCTAAATTCAAGGATCTTAACAAAGAAACACATTAAAAGTTCACTCAGTTACCTATAAAAATACAATACTCAGACATAGGTTATGGCCACCAGAGCTGGTGAAAAAATATGGTCTTTATGTGCAGTTGATCTTTGTTTGTAGGTTTAATTTGTGTTGAGTCTATGAATGTGTGCTTTATAAGGATGGCAGTTGTCCCCATGATGTCCTTTATGGCTTTGTAGTTGTTAACTGGGAACTAGGTTAGACAAAATATCCTATGACTGACATTAGTCAAATGATGGCGAGAGTTCTTTGAATAATCTGAATTCCTTACTTGGGTGTAAAAAGTAGAGCTCTTTATTTCCACTAATCTGACTAAACATATTTTTTTTTGCGAGCCCTAGATTTTATTTGCCTTGGTCAAATTTTTCTGGCCGATATTTTCATATAAACTAAATCTCCGACCTTAGAAAAAAAAGATTGGAAAAAAATATGACTACCTACCAAACTTATTTTTAGGAATGTTAGTGGAAACATTGCAGTTATTTTTTTCACCTTGTTTACCATACATTCTTTAGTAAAACGTATGTTATGAAACCTAAGGCAATGCAAAGGATGTTTTTGATGACTGAATGCTTTTAAGAAGATGTAAGTAAACATCTGATGTAGTAATTTGTTTGAAGTGAATAAACTTTATCACATGAATGAAGCATACATGGAATATAAAAAAGTGGGTTTATTATTAGCATACATTTGCACAGCACTTGCTGTTGTTAAAATGATGAAAAGGCATGAAAATGTTGTAAATTTCTCATAACCGAGATGACAGTATAATTGAAGCAGCATTTATTGTTGCTCTATTGGAGTCACCTCGTCATTGAGCTAAGTGAAAAATTGAGAATCCCACAAATATTTGCTTGCTTTGTCATTTTTTCGTCTTGTTCTATCCTTACCTTGTAACCACTACTTGAGATATGTGTTTGTAATGTGCTGAAAGTGAATTAATCTTGTACATGATGTGTTACATTCTGCTCTTGTTCTCTCTGCGAGTTTATATAGATTCCTCTCTTGTTCATTAAGTTTTAAAGGGTGGCTTGGAGTGTACTGCTTCATTCTAATAAATGTTTGACATGCAAGGATTACATTGAATCTCACATGAAGCAGTTAGTTATTACTTTTTATATTAGATACTTTAGATCTGCTACTCAATTGATGATGTCAAAAATTTGTTTGTTTTAGTTACCTTTTTTCGCTGGATTTAACACTGTTTTTCAACCAACATTTCAGCTGTAGCAGCCAGATCACCTAACCAGTTTTCCTGGACTGTATACTAACCAGTGCTAACTTACCCTTCCACTATTAACTTGCAACTTCTCCACATATGGAGGAAATTTTGGTATTTTTGTCAAATTTTTATAGAAGGGCCTGACCAGTCGCGATCATGATTTGATTTGTTTTGTTTTTATGAGACTTATTATCACCAGGGTTTAACACCATTTTTCAACAATTTTTCAGTTATATACAGCAACCAGTTTACCTAACCTGTTTTCTTGGACTATATACTAACCAGTACATCTTTGATATAACTGTCTTGATAATGTTCCTGAAGTTAGGGGGGCATGTATCCTTGACCTTGACATTAGGTTATCGGACTGCCTCATGATAAATGTTTCATCATGTCTAACTTAATTTTGTAATTTTACTTTTTTTCACTGGGTTAGAGTCACACCACGGTCATTTGACAACTTGCCAGCTTTAACAATGGAAGAGGAACTTGACATACTTTTGGGTAAAATCACCAACCCTCTGTAAATTAGCTTGACAGCTTCCTCCTGTATGAAATTTGGTACTGAGTTGGATTCCAACTCACAGGGGTTAGTGGCTATTGATTACTAGTCAGAGACCATAACCACTCAACCACAGAGGCTCCTTGTAATTTACTTCATAAATATCCCATTCAAATATAGTGCAAGGCTTGATTGAATCACTGTACATAAATGTGCTTGCAATTTATATATGATGTTGACTTTATGGGGACAGATGCGCTTCTGGATAATGTTTATGAAGTTAATTGGGACTATCATTAATTATTGAACAGTTGTGGCATAGATACTACACTTGCTGAACAAACCAAATAAATAATAAGCAACAAACATGATGTGCAATAGGTCAGTGAGATTATTGTATATCTCCCTTAGAGACAATAGTACGTGTCTGTCTGATTTTTAATTCATGTACAGTTACATATGATATTGATAATGATGATTCTTGCCAGATTGCTTAAAAGCTGTTCATATTGATATTGCTCAGTTAGTTGAGGTCTTAACAATAAATCTAGACTATGTCAGTCCTACTGAAAGTTGTCTCACTGGCTGATATGTCAGACAAGTACTCCTTCATAAAAATTATGATAAATATTATTATGTTGGTCTGACAAAATGTCAGACAATAATTTCTAAGTCTTTCATACTCTTTTGCTTCATTTTACTTTTCAGGGGATGCAGTAAACAATTTCCCTTACTGATGAGCATACTGGTTCCTCTTTCACCCAGGAGCTCTGGTTATGTCAACTAACCATTATACATGACAAAAATACCTTTTATGAGAAGTGCAAAATTCACTACAAGCAGTCAATGCCTGTCTTCTAATGTGCTACTTCTGTTCCTTGCAATAATTCAATCTTCACTTACTTCATTTTAAATTTTTATATTTCTAACGCTATAGGTGGTAAACATCTCAATGGTAATTTGAAAAGTTCTGCTGTATAAATTTCATTTCAAATTTATGCTTTTTGTCTCAGGAAGACAATTTCTTGAATGTGCCATAAATTTAATTGAAATGGGGTTCCTTTTCATAATTTGTTATTTATAAGTCTCATTATTTGAAAGAGCATACTTTAGTGTGGAACAATTTTCACTTTTTGTTCCAGAAGTACCATCACAAATAAGGATTTAATTGCTTAAAATTACAGAAATTTTAACATATTTCACTTGTCCTACCAATTGTGTCACCTGATGCCTGTGTTCTAAATAGAAAATATGGTTTACAGACACCTGGTTGTAGATTTGTGTTTCTGATTTCTGTGTATTAAAATTTAAATTGATCATTCAAATCTCAAAGAGTATTGTTATATTGTTATTTATTGATTTGAATTATAAGTCTTCACGGCAGAACAACACCTGAGCAAGTTTGTCTTTCTTTTGTAGACAATGTTCAATATTGCGTGTGTGCATTCAGATTTTTTAGAAGTTTTGTTTGTTTTACAGAACAACCATTCAGCTGTTTGCTATTGATTTTTAAAGTAAAAGACTCTAGAATTTATTTCATATTTTGAGATTTCTATGTGTGTATTTGTCATCTGCTATTGAAATGATTGATTTCCAAGATTATGTTTGTTCTAACTGCAGTGTATTTATTGTTTTCTTTGAAAATGGAAAAGAACTAGAACTTCTGGTTCTTGCTGTTTTTTCTTTATGCATGTTGCATGTTCATATATTTAGAATCCTGTAAAAATCCATACTTTTGTTTCATAGTTTTTGTTTAAAGTTGAACATAATCTGTGTATGACAACTTGAGTTTACCTCAGTTATTGAAGGACCATGGAAACAATATCTTTGGTCAGATCAGCATTGTCAAGATGACATAAAAACTATTTGCTGATAGACTAATATTATCTGGTAAAAAACATAAAAAAATGTCTGTAACATTTAGTTCAGACTACAAATAAATGTTTAGATTTAACTTCATGTTCATTGTTAATGAAATCATTCCTGCTTCTCACATAGCTTCTTCGAACAATTTATTATTTGTGTTTTCTTGCCTCCATGACAATTTACATTCTGAATAATTTGATTATCTCAGAGATCTGTTCATAATTACTCTTTGAGTTAATTTGCATGCAAGGCATACTACTCATGAGATATATTTGTGTATAATATATCTTATTACAATATTGATTTTGTGAATATAGAAAAGGTTTCATGCAAAAATTCCACCTTCCCCAAAATTCAAACCTACCCCAAAACACGTAGAAACTTACAATAAAATGGATGACAAAATACAGACTCAATGGTGGCTGGGGCTCAGAACAGTTTGCAGCAAAGTTACAGCAGGTTCAAACTAGTTTGATGGGACTAACACCACACTAACCCAAGGGGGGATAGAATAGAATTAGTTAAATAAAAAAATAGACTGATACAGAATAAAAGACATTACAATTGACAACAGACATATATACATTTGAGGTTTAACTTGTCATTAACTCAAAGATTGTCTGCTTTTCTCAATAAGGATGAGGGCACTTATTTGGGAAAATCCTGTAGTCTCCGTCAGGTAGTCAAGTACTACACACATACTTTTTATTTTTATCCATGTAAGTGTATGTATCTTAAACAATGACATAAATGGCTTCACGATATTATACAGATATAAATGTTTGTTGATCGGGGCATGTCAGATCATCGGTTCAATCAATCTTTTTGTTTTTATAATTTAGATACACATCTCTGAATGTTGTTTCATAAATCTTGTTCAACTGTGAAATGTATGCAATGGAGACAGTGCATTTATAATATTACACCATTTGTTAATTATCAGAGAACTGAAAGAGAGTTCATCACCCGCTCATGAACCTGCTGCAGTTTATTTTTTATTATTATCTAACTGTGTGTAGTGGTAAATACATAACATGCTTCAGAATTTTGTGTTTATTTTATTTAGATGATTACTTCTATGGCTATATAATTACCTTTACATGTTTTTGTACAATTTATGTAAACTGAAGTGATTGCTCTTTTGTTCTGCTGTTATATTTTAATCATCTTAAAAAAGGTATTTTTTTTGTCTTTCTGTTCAACTTTTGCCAACACTTGTTTTTCGAATTTGTTTTATAGATTATTTCTAGAATGATTTCAGAATGTTTTCGGAAATATTTTCCAACTTTATTTTATATTCTAGGGATAATGCCAGTTAAGGTTGAAAGTGACATAGTCCTTCAGGGGTAATGCTTATTAAGTGTTGAAGTGACATGGTCCTTTCTTAGTAATGCTTTCCAGGCTCTCCATTTTCCCATTAATTGTTTTTAAATCAAAATATGCTTGATTAAAGACTAAAAATAAATGCTTTAGAAAACAGTTTAAAGTATTTTTTATTTTCTTATTTTATGTTTTCTGAAGAGAAAATCCAGGCTATAAATAATCAGAATAGCTAGCCCAATTTGCCAGAATTACTTAATTTTATTCTCCAGTCGGTGTATTTTATGAGAGAGATGGCACTATTCCATTCATGTTAGTTATGCATCATAACCTAGAAGTCCAACTGTCATATATGAGACTTTATGGTGCTTGCATTCACAAATTTATTATATCAACCGGCTCATATAATTGATATTAATCAGAAATATCCGCAGAATCTTCTTCTCCGAAAAATGTGTGTGGTTGTTTTTAAATTATTGACATTAACACATTATGCTGCCAGGCAAGCACATGCTGTTAGAATTCTTTTTGATTTTTTTAAATCATAAATTTGGATTTGAAGGTTATTGTCCATATATAAACATGTATAGAATACTCTGACTGGCTCAGTCATAAGGTCCTGTTATTATTTGCAATGAAAGAAACACAGGAATTTTTCTTCCATCGAAATATTTGGTTTTAGATAAAAGATTGAAAACCAGTCTTTGAATGTAGCCTTGCCATTGGTCCATTTAAAAATGAGTTCAATTGGAATAAACCAGACTCCATAGAAAAATGTTGGTTCTAAATGAAAGATTGAAATCCAGTCTTGGAATGCAGCCTTGCCATTGGTCAATTTAAAAATGAGTTCAATTGGAATAAACTAGACAATTATGTTTTCAGACTGGTATCCATAATCCTTAGATTTATATACCTAGACCCAAGAGATAACTTATTAGAGAAGTTGATTCAGTTTTAAATAGATACTTCTCTGCTCATTATATTGTTAACTTCCAGTCAAATATTACATTATTTGCAGTAAACAAAAGCTTCTACCAGTATTTCTGGTATTTCCAGATTGTGTCATGCTTAACTCCGTTAAGTCACTTCAAATACTGATTTAAAGTGGAGACCATCCTACCATAAAAGTCGTCATTGTTCACTAGTTCACCTAACATTTGTTTAAGGGATATACGTGAGAACATACATTACCAATATAATTTAATTTCGTTCTTTAATAGGTGACAATAATTTTGCGAGTTTGTCATTAACTATTTGGTTTGGTGGCAAAGAGTTCTTTCTGTGATTGATTAAACAATTCCTGACTAGTTTGCTGCTGAGTTTAATTTCTTACGTACTTACATCTTGGTGACTAGATAAGGGTTGTTAATGTTTTACTTCTCTCAGGCATGGCTGGATGATACTTGGTGATGTAAAACTACTTTTTGTTCTAATTTGTTCTAGATGAAAATTTATGGGTTTTGCTCTGACAAGCATACCGTGTGCCATTGTTAATGAAAAGTTGAATGAATAATATACTTCTACTTTTAGAAGGTTTTTTGCAATTAAGTCAAATGACCAGTAATTGTTTGTTGCAAAACCATTTTTAATTTAAATAAACTGGTGTATTTCAGGTGTAAATGTACATTTTTTAATCATGGTTTGTCAGTGCATCAATGGGTATAAGATGAGACTGGCTGAATCAAGAACACTCCTTTGATAACAAAATGTGGTAAACTCAAATATTGGTGCTCATGTGATGCAATTGTATAAGAGAATTCATGGTCATTAAGACCAGTTGGTTGATGGTGCTACATCATGCCATTGGATTTAATGTTAATTCAAGCCTGGAGTTTAATTCCAACTGTCAAAACAATCCATGCTCAGTATGTTAATAGGAGTCTTGTCAGAGTCTTGTCAGATTTGACCTATGAGGTGATATGTTTACCTGTAAAATGCCATTCAGTTGACATCCCTGATTGGCATACTAATCTAGCAAGCAGCATGGCTTTAATTTTGTGTCAGTGAATAAACCATACACTGTCTCCATGTGGCAGTATGTGAGAATGGCTGGTCTGGCATTGGTAAAATGATGCAGAAATGAAATGGAATACTTTTTCGCAAGGTTTATGCTCATATTGTACAACACTGTCAGAATATTTGGACAGATGGCTGATTACATATCACATTCATCTGGAAGTTTGGAGAGTAACATTCAACATTGCTAGTATGTGTCTGTAATTTCACTATTCTACATTGTAAACCTGTCTGCAATGTCTGTAAGAAGAAAGTCAATCGCAATTAATTTATATTTTGTATTATTATTGTGTTCAGTTTTTTACTTTGTATTTAGATTAATTAGTAGGAGAAGCCAGATTTTGGATTGGCAGTGTTAAATTTTTTTTATAGAACAAGTCCAAACTTCAAGTGGACTATTGAACATGAACAATTTACCACTAGCCCAAATACACTATTTTGAGAAAGTTCTCTTGCCCAAATAAAAATTTACAGTACTTGCCCCAGGCTTTGGACCAGTGGGGGTAAGCCAGTGGACTGGAAATGAGAAAAAGATGCAGTCTAACCTGTCAGTAAAGACCAGCATAATGCATGAACCAAAGCTTGTCCTTTGACCTGAGGTAAATGTTTAAATTGCCAAAGTGTTTTGGAATGTGTACTTGTTTTCTGTCTGGTTTGAATGGAACTCATTTAGGGAATGTAATGCATATTTTGAATGGAACTCTTGAAATACTTCGCTTGTTTTACTCTGTCTAATACTGGCTTAGATTGTTCAGTTGAGAGTAGAAACCTTCATTTTTTTTGTTTGATGGGGGTTGTTATCAGAGTTTTTATGTTTATGGGGGTTATGTCCTGGTGAAAATATTATGCTTTCTTTTTTAATGAAATAAATCTTGGTTTCAAAACTTGCAAGGTTGATGACCATAATAATATACATGATTTATTTGATATTATAAATTTAACGAATAAGCCTATTTTAAAGTGTTAATGAGTGGTACACATGCACATACCGGTAAAAATGTGGTAGTGAGCGGTGGACGCATATGTGAGATAATGTGGCCACATCAAGGGAAGGGTTAATATTTCTTTGTATGTGGGATAAGAGAACTGATGTAGCATGTATGCTACATTATTCTGGCATCTGAGAATAGAAAATAGGAACCAAATTGCTTTTCAGTCCCTTTATATCAGATATTTCAAGCTGTCTTGTAAATTTAAAACACATAATAGACATATAATTGACTTGAATGATATCAGATCTTGAAAATCTTGGTTTTAATTGCATTTTACAACCATTGAAGTCTATATCAGTTACCGGAGAAATAAATAAACCAATAGATAAGGATGAAAACATGGAAGGAGATAGTGCAACCACTTACATCTGACATGTCAGACTCTTTGATATGGATAACAGATACACAAGGCATGCAGCAGTATCAGTGTTTTCAACAAGTATCAAACTGTGATATTTGTTTAGCACTGTCTCCAGGATGTAATCTCTTGAATTCATCAGATGCTCGGTTGACACCAGTTTCTCAATATCTCTCAGATATGCCAGTTTTCTGTTTAATTGATAGCACGCATTGTATTTTTAAAATTTTCAATGTTTGCTATTCCTTGCAGACCCGCTTTATTACAAGACATTTTGGGTTGTGTAATTTTATTTTTCTATCATATAGGATGGTTCTGCATTGTAATCATCTTTTGTTGTATGACACGAGATGATTTATGGGAGCCTTGTCCTTATAATTGGTTTGCATCATATTTTCTGTTAGAAATCTCTGAACATAACTTCTTACTTAGCTGTTTGGCGCTCTTAGATTTTTCTGTCATATTCGTACCAGATAGGCTGTTTATCATGGTTTCTCAAGCATTTATCAACAACATGGTGTCTGTACTTGACAGTGTATGATTTGGAGGGTTGTGCCGAATATCTTGATCAGTTTATAGAATGCATCACTTTTCCCTCCTCATAATCTTTTTTTCCTATTTATGATGATTGGTTTCAATGCAATAATAGTTTTGGGTAAGTTCCTGTTTTAAATGTATTCCATCATTAACTAGAAGAAAGAAGGATCTTTTGCTTGATTATACACAGTCTGTCTTTTGACCTTAAATGTCTCGGTTTAAAAACAATTAACCTCTAGAGATTGGAATTTATTGAGTTCTGTTTGTATTGTAACTCAAGAAAAATATAAAACCTATAATTGTTCAACATCCTCTGGTACCTGGTCATGTTTTTTAGTATTTTTTTTCTGGAAGCTGTTCTGGTGCAAGTCAGATTATGATTTTTAGTTGCAGAGACATGTTAATTGGGAGAAAACAAGTAGCAAAATTTGCAAATGAAGAAACTTTAGATGCACAACATATGAGGATTGTCTTTGTACAGTAGCCAATTTTCACAAAAAGGCTAACAAAATGCTGCTTGGTTGACCACTATGTGCTCGTAGATCGCTCTCATTCATATGACATTGAAATACACAAAGTATTGTTCTTAATCCACTTATAGTCTGGTGTAGGTTTTTAGCTCACCAGAACTGAAGGTCCAGGGTGAGGTATTTGTATGGGAAGGGAGATGCCCAGTTGTTTGGCGTCATCAGTGGTCTTCTCTGAAAGTACTGGTCAGATTTCCTTCAAATTTACTTTGGAGTATTCTTGTGACCTTTTAACTGCAATTTTCTCATATTGGCCAGTTGGCCCCCTTTTAGGGGTCACCAGAGCTGCAAATAGAATAATCTTTAAGCATTTTCTTCTCATGAACCAATGGATGGATCATCACCATACTTGGTTGTTAGCTTTCTTAGACAGTCTTCTTTCAGATTTGCTCAAATAAAAATGATTGGCTCCTTTTAGGGGCAGCCAGAGCTAAAAATAGAAATGCCTTAAAATTACTTTTTCTCATCAATCAATGGATAGATTATTATCAAACTTGGTCTCCATCATCATTAGATAGTGTTCTGTCAGGTTTGCTTAAATAAAATTGGTTGGCCCCAATAAGGGGCTGCTAGAGCTAAAAATTGAAATGGATGTATCATCTCTAAACTTTGTTTGTAGCTCCCATAGACGGTCTTGTCAAGTTTGCTCAAATAAATTTGGTCTGCCCCTTTCAGGGGCTATCAGAGCTAAAAATAGAAATACCTTAAAATGACTTTCTCATGAATCAATGGATGGATCATCACCAAACTTGGTCTTTAGCATCATTAAGATTGTCCTCAAATTTATTAAAATAATTAGGCCAGCTGCTTTAAGGGGCCACTTGGCCTAAAAGTAGAAATAACTTTATAAGATCTTGTTTTCAAGAACCAATAGATGGATTATCATCAAATTTGGTCTGCAGGATCTTCAGATCATCACCAATATTTCATTGCAGTATCATTTGATGGTCCTTTATTAAGTTTATTGTTCCTCTTTATCAGCCCAGAAATGTACCTTTATTACCTATTTCATAACAGTTTACATTTATTCTGGTGAGTGATGCAGGGCAATCATGACACTCTTGGATTTTCATTATTGTATTAAACCAAACCACTTTGCTACAGATGTTAGACCTTGGATGACTCGGTTAAATAAATATTTGTCTGATTTTACATTGACTGTGCTTTTTTATCACAGAAAATGAGTAAATATACTAAAAAAAAATTAACATAAAAACCCCTGTTTAATCTGAATTACATTGAGCAAACACAGTAATGTTGAAATTGTGAGATCTGTTTACTTTATATTCTTCATTCTATTGTGACACCTGTTCTGGATCTAATTGGACAGTATGATGGTTTCATCCTTGTATTTTATTTGATTTGCTACTCGAATGGTTGATCGTACATCAAATCACATTATATCAGAGAGACAGAATATTTCTGAACAGTTAATGAAATTCTGAGCCATAAGACAAAATTAGGAGTTATAAAATCTGGGCTTATACCTGATTTTATTACAAAGTACCACCAGATATCCAAGGTGATGTAGATACAATTAATAGGACAGTGCTTTGTTTTCATGTTAAGCTTTAAGCTTTTGGTTCTTTGTTCTGTTTCCATTGCATTAAAAGTGAGAGAGTCTTAACTTTGTAGTGTTTGTAAAAACTGCTGTTGGGCAGCATATGGCTTGGTCCTGAAACAATAGATTGTAAATAATAGATATTTTCATTACTTTGTGTGCTATATACCAATTTATTTCTCGAAAATCAGAAATCAGTCAGGGAAGTTAAATTTTTTGGTTACAGATGTAATTCTATCATAGGAAGTGCTCAAATTGATTCTAATTGATTCTTTCATTTATTCTGTTTCTACAATTCTTCTAAGAATACTTCTCTGTCATACAAAATACTTAGGATTTCTAATCAAATAATCTTAGAGGAGTTGTCTGACTTACTGCATGATACTGGATCACTCAGCTTGTTAGTGCTAAAAGACCGACTACAATGCTGTACTCCCATTGCCAAATATCTTAGTAGTTGTGTTTGTCTTGAACAGACAACAAGTTTTAATTATTGTGAACATTGTGTCATTAATCAAGATTAGTGTACTGTCTACTATACCTCTACACATAATGAGATGGGGGGTTATAAATAATGACACATTTTGGTACCTCCGGTTAAGAAAATAGTGCATTTAAATTGAAAACAAATTTTTCACCAAATTGCTTAAATTATTGTATTAAGACCAGTGCATTATTCACTCAAATATGCATTTGTTACAGAATTTGTTGCAATAGCCTTCAGACATCTTGGTAAAAAGTAGTTCTCTTTAGTATTACTACACATCTGAGACTGGTTTCATTACAATGCAAGAATTTCGTCTTTCCCCAACGGCATACTGATCAGAAAAGTGTTAATTGCACAAAAGTATTTCCTTTAAACACTTGAAGTCATTCACAGAACCTTTTTTCTTGTAGAATGCTTGTGGCAGTTACAGAGGTAATTGTCTCTTAGCAAAAATATTTATAAATTTTAACTGAAATTGAAATGGTCGTCTGTAAAAAAATGACGATTCATTTAACTTTTTACAGCATTATCAGCTCTTGACTTCAGTTATGTGTTTTTGATGCAGAGGTTTTGTTTTTTTAAAGTTACTGGAACAACTACCAATCATTACCCACAGAATTTACTGCAAGTTAACAACTCATTCTTTATAAATTGATAATTATTCCAAGACCTTGACTTGTTATTTCATTATACACATTGTTGTGACTGTAGAACTCCTAGTTCTGGTTACAAATACTAAGTTTAAGCTTAGGGAACAGTCTGTTTAGCATTTACTGCAAAACAATGTTATTGCTATGTGCTTATATCATTCCTTCTTGGCAGCATATGATGATAATTCTGACATTATAACCTAACTAATCAAAGCTAGTACACCTTGTCACATATGTCAAGCGATAATAGTAGGTTCTATGCCACCATTATGTACACCCTCTCACCTCAGGATAGCTGTTATAACATAAGGAATATATATCAAATAATTCTTATATAGTCTAATCAATGTAATCAAGCTGAAGTGCTCTGAAAGCTTGAATGGGTGAAATATTGGAAACCATTGTCTTTGATTATAAGTTTCAGTTCCAGAATTTCTCTCTTGGAGGATTCTGCCAGCAATATGTAACCTAACTATTTGTGAGAATGGAAGACAAGAGAGTTTATAATAGGTATTGTCTGCCAGTGTTCTGATGTTGCGCAGATGAGCAATTTACACCAATCTGCATTTTGGTATAATGCTATCAGGTTGGTCTTCTAATATCCAGAGTTATATTGATGCTTTTTGACCTTGATACATAAGTAAATGACAATACTTAATTTGATGGGTGAATTTTCTGTTTGTGGGATGTAATCATGATGACAGCATCCATAAATAATTGATTGAGATATGGCTTATTAAACAGTTGATACAGACCACGAAACATTGCCAGAAAATAAAAAATACCCTCACAATGTATTTTCATGTAGTTTTAGAATAATACTGGAGACAGCAATTCCTTCTTTCAGTTAGGGTATAATTGACAGAACTATTTTACAGTATATTTGCTGCACAAGGCATCCAATTAAGCTTTTAGCTGTGATTTCTGATGTTTCCTGGTTTGGAGCTGTCTGTAGTGTTTTCATCTGCCCTTGCTGTTTTTTTTCAGAGCTATAAGCAATTGTGTTATGATCTATTAGTTGGAGTGTGTCTGTTTTGAGATGTTAGTGTTGCTCTTTAGTACTAAGATAGCCCTTGTGCTTGGCTCTGTTGGTGATTGTGTTGGGAATGTGCCTTATCAGGAACTGTGAGCAACAACGTTGTGGTCCTTACAGCTGTGAAGGAATATGTTTTGAGTTGTTTGTATTGATGATCAGTGCAGTGTTGTATTAAGTTTGAAGCAATGATACAATTGAGATCTGTATTGGGCTACAAGAAATGGTGGTTAGATTTGACCAATGATTGCATATTTTCAGGCAAATAGTGTTGGAGTTGTTAGCAATGGCTTTGGGCTCCACGAGTCATATTAATTGAACATTAATGTTGTCTCATACTTGAGACATAAGCATTGATGTTGGGTCATACTTGAATCATGAACATTGGTGTTGGATCATGAGCTTTGATGTTGAATCATACCTAAATCACGAGCATTGATATAAGGCCATACTTGGGAGATAAAAATTTATGTTGGGTCATACTTGAATTATGAGCATTGATGTAAGACCATACTTGGGAGATAAAAATTTATGTTGGGTCATACTTGAATTATGAGCATTGATGTAAGACCATACTTGGGAGATAAAAATTTATGTTGGGTCATACTTGAATTATGAGCATTGATATAAGGCCATACTTGGGAGATAAAAATTTATGTTGGGTCATACTTGAATTTTGAGCAATTATGTTTGGTGGATCATACCTGAATCATGAGTGTTTAAATGTTAGGTCATACTTGGGACATAAAATATTAGGATGGATCATACTTGAGTCACTGGCAATGTTGTTGGTTTGAACATGAGACATGAGCATTGGTGTTGGGTCATACTTGGATCATGAGCAATGCAATTATTCATTATTTTCCATATTACCTCCTCCTTCACTTCTGTGCTGATGCATTTTATTCTGGAAAATGTTCTTATTACCAATATTCAGGCTCAGGCTCTGGCTCTGGCTGTATTCCAATAATGATCTTGATCCTTCACTAAGCTTGAATGAGGGACCATTTAATTTATGGATGATGGTGCCCTAATAAGATTTTGATTTGTAGACTGGTGTCAATGAGAAACTTATAGTTTGCATAGATTTATATGAAGACTCAGTGGATCCAGTTCTAAGTTATCAATTTGTTATTCTGTTCAACATTTCATTGTGTTTTATTTTGTATTATGTCTGTAATGATTATGCATTAAGGTATTGTAAGAAAGTTTCTGATAAAATAAACAAGTTTATTGATTGGTTGTAACCTTTCAAGATATTGTTTCTAATTTTCAAGCTCCCTGTAACAAATTCAGTGATATTTCACCAGCACCTTGTGGTATCAGAGAATAGAAATTATCTATTATGACTTTAATTTCATGCTCTAATATCATACAGTCTGTACTGAGAAATTAATGAATAAATTATTATCCATGTGTGGTTATGCATTTTCCATGATAAAACAATTTTGAATTGTCTATCATTGTATTTTACTTACAGTCTGAATGAGAGTATTAGTAGACAACCTTATTAGCTTCAAATCTTTCATATCATCTGAAACAGTCTGAAAGAGTCCTAGATAATTATTGATAATCCTATTGTTAATCTGTTATGTAACCAGACATGGTTTACATGAATACCTGGCTCTTGTTAGCTTTTTTGAAGATTCTAAATTCTCTAAATTTTTCATGAAACTCCAGACTTTGTACTTAACGGTATGAACTCATTGAATAGACACTTCATTATGCTGTCTTTTATTTTTGTATCTGTGAATTATTTGTTGATGTAATCTAATAATTTTGTTTCACCAAGCAAGGGTGCAGAAATGTTTTCATGCAGCCAGTAAGCTGCTAAAAGTAGAAGGAGGGTCTGAGGATTCCTCCCATTTGGGGCAAAGGGGCAGTGCTTCCTGTGTGGAAAAAGTAGCCAGCAAGAATGCTCAAATAGCTGGTTGATTTTTTTGGTTTCCAGCAGATTTCTACAACCCTGACCAAGGATAAGTTTGAGATTCTAGAGTGCCAGATCAATTTTGATCAGTTTTTTTAATGTTAAGTGAATTTAAATTGTTTCATTGTAATTGTACTCTGAATCTTAAATAGATCTGGGTTTTTTACAGTTTATACCTGGTGGAATGGCTTTCACACAGCTTATTACTACAAATTATGTAGACACTGTATTGTTGCATGATAGATATTCATAAACTGGCTTGAGTATAGGTTTTCTATTCCGCAAACAACAAATCAAATCATGAATTCAATTGTTACTACAGTCTCGTCATACATTATTGTGGTAATGCATTTCTTACTAATCCACTTGTTGTATTAGACAAGTGCCATTGGAGGAAACACTAAGAATTTACAATTGTTAATGTTTTGCAACATTGGTGTACTACACAGACTTGGTTGCCAGTAACCTACCCCCTCCTGTCTGTAAATCAACCAATATAGTCCAACAGTCTCTATACAGTACATTATTTGTAACATTGGCCATGTATTATCCAAGCAATTTAAGCTAAAATCAGGAGAGGAAAATGTATTGTATCAATAATTGCTCTTTTTCTCTGTGTTAGATCGAGTATTTTATGAAACTGCAGTCTTTTCTGTAACATACTGATTCACTTTATAGAAAACCTTAAAGAAAATCTGTGTGAATTGTTGTGAAAAAAATGATGACTTTGATCTGTATACTAGAATGTTTATGTGATTGACTTGCGGTATTAATTACAACATATCAATGTTCCATAGGTACTTATTTCCAGACAATCAAGTAAATTATGTTCTTCTTAATTGCCTGAAAATAATCACTCACAGTTCTGTTACTGGGTGTTGTTGGGATTGTAGATGCAATGGATTATTAGCCGCATTTTTATTTTCAATGGTACTTTTTATCTTAGAATCTGGATGAATTATTACTAGTCTTTTTTACAATGCCTCCCCTAGTCTGGTAATGAATTTAAACTGTAACAATGAAAAACAAGGAAATATTTTTTCAGTCATGTACAGATTGAGTTTATAAGGGGAAGTCTGTTTGTTTTAATGGGTTTTGCGTCCAGATCGAGTGTCCTTTTATCCTCAAATTCACAGAACCCTGTGAACAAAAGTGTATTGTGCCAAATCCAAGAGTTTCACATTCTTTTTCTCCACAGTCTTAATTATTCGCTATAAATCTTAGAAATAAATAATCCAAAAACCCTACTAAGCTCACCATTTTCCAGAATCTGAAATTTGGTCTCAAATTGGTTAATTTGATTATGACGTGTCAACTTTGTTCAAGATTAACATTACGGATTTGATTTGTGTGCTGGTGCTTTATTTTGATTCCTTATACTTTTACCAATTTTAAGAGAGTATTTTCTGTGTAAAAATCACCCTGCACTTGGCTTCAAGTCAATGCTGGTTTTGGAATTTTCACTGGAAATTGTAAATCTGCAGAATTGATGATTATTCAGTTTCATCACATGTCACATACTGTCTTAAATGCAATTCCTTATGCAGCGACAATTAGAGTGCTGTTGATATGATTCATTTTGTTAAGCTTAGATAGGTTGCATTTTCTATTCAATCAATGCAAGATATTGGTGTAAAGTTTTGGGAATAACCTTTCATTTATCAGGTTATTTTTGCCAATTTTGGAGCACAATTTATCAAAATATCAATGGAACAACAAAGGCTTCTCCTAACTTATTCATACCTCTTCTAGTCTGTTACAATCAATGAAAAATATTAGTTGATGTAACACAATTCAGTTCTACTGTTCAATGTCTTTACATGAAAGTCTGAGGAAGATTATCTGGTTGATCACTAGACATTTTGATTGCTTATTTCTTCCTGTAGTTAGTGTGCCCGGATGGTACAAAAGTTTTTTTTTCAGTGATGTTTTCATTAGTCATTTTTTGTTATTTTGGTAAGGTCTATGTTGATTAGGCAGAATATTAAGTGATTTGTGTAAGAATTGATGACTGTATTTGTCCTTGTAAAATATTCTTGGTTTTTGGAGTTTACTCAACCATCAATTTGTCCCCTCCCTTTAAAACTTAGGTTGCCTGTGTCAGAGTGTGCAAGATAAGTTAATGACCTCTTTGAAATTTATTGGTCTAACATTAAGGTCATAATGACCACTGAAGATAAATCAATGAAAGTGGTTATTTTGAACAGTTAAAGTAAGTCAGAACTTTAACAATAAGAAACCCCTTGTTTTAGAGGTCAGCTAGTGTCACTTATAGAGCCAAAGTGCTTTCTACTCAATAACTCCTGAAAGATGAGGATTGATTTATATGTCACCTCATTGGATGATTTCCTGCACATTACAGATGGATTATACCAATTCACTCTTTGCGTTCAGTAGGTTAAGTCTTGCAACTGCTCGGTCAGCACTTCATGATCGACAGTAACTTCTGTTGAGATTATGGAGGCATAATTATGTGTTTAACAAACGTCTCATGCTGTAACAACATGATTTAAATGTCTAGATGTTATCAGAACTAGTTCTAGAACATTTAATAACAAATCAAATAAAACAGACACTTTGCTGTATGTAGTCAGCCAAAAGACATTATAACCATTCTCAAATGTACACTATCCAGGAGATTTTAGTGTTTGAATATTACTATATGTCTAGCAATCCTCCATATGCTTTGGTCCACAATATTTTGAGAACAGTCATATTTCATATACATCCTGGTAGAAGTGTGCTTACCAATGGAATTCTGTGGTATTGCAATGGTATTTACCTGGTTAAAATGTATCAGCAATGGTACTTACCTGGTTCACACTCATCAAGCAATGGTACTTACCTGGTTACAGTCTTCAAGCAACGGTACTTACCTGGTTATTATAGTCTTAAAAGTAGTCACCAATCTTTTGTTACAATGTCATGATATCACCAAACGTGTGTTTTTATTGTTTTTAACCCCTTTCTGTCGGGTCTATCTAGATTAGTTGCCTTTCTATATTTAAGAGAGTCATGTCTGTATGAGAAATTGTCTGAAAAGTGATGGGTACAATAAAATTGAAAGATGCTGCAGTGGCAGTATGTTTGGATATGGTCTGCATAAAGCAATGTGTTATTATGAGTGGCACAAAATTATGGCTTCTAAAAAGGGGGATTATATCAATTCATGTCTCTTAGTGGAACTTCATGAGTGTTACATCTAAATATAATGTGATTATATCTAAGCAGATCTGAGTCTACAACTTGCTCCATTATTTCATTAGAGGAATTACAGTAGGATAAAAACCTTTGTATTAAATCATGCCAGATAGTAAATGTGTTTGTGTAACAAATTGACAGGGTAGCGCATTGATAAATCTTGTCCTTTTATGGAAAACGAATGAAATGTCAGTCTGTGATTGAAACTTACTGTGAAAGTCTTAAGATAGGATTCTGAGTGGGGGCTTTTATTGTGTTTTCATCCTTGGTAGTCAGGTAAAAGAGCAATAAGAGAAGGATTTATAATGGTTTTAGTAGAGGTTTCCTTTTATGTATCTGTGCAGAATCTCAATTCATGATACAGTGATCAATGCAGACACCATGAATCTTAACATTGCAGACTATGGTTTGTTATATTGTTGTGCTGTCTGCTGCATAAAGAAATGAGATGTTGTCTGAAGGAAGAATATTAATGAAATAAAAGTTTAATTAAACTTTACAGAATACATGACAAACACTGATATTATGATATTACTTGACTTTTTTGTTACATGGTGTAGACATAGACACTTATGTTTGGGCAATGTTTAACCCTGGCATTGTACAATTAGTATAATTTAAACTTTCCTATTTTCATGCTTGGCCATTCCTTGACTGATTCCTGACAATGCCAAGATATAGAAGAGATCTATGTTCAAATATTGGGACTTCTTGATATGATAAGTTTAGATAAGATTATGTAATTACACATTGTCAACAAATACTGACATATCCATCTTTTTGTCGGAATAATACTTGTTAAGATTTATGTTGGTATTTTGTCTGGATCAGAGATATAAAATGTATGTCTGAAATGTATGGTGTAAAAAAAAGAATATGTGTTATCAATCTACCATTTGTCTTGTCCATAGAAGTCTGGATCATAAATAGATATTTTTGGGCAGCAGTACACCAAAGTCATTGTGTTTATTAGATATATATTTAAGCTGTCAATTGAATTGCTTTTTGCATGTACATTCATATAGTTCTAAAAGAATAGAATCATCAAAATTGAAATGAGGCTCAGATAATGCTAAAGTTTCCTAAAAAGATACATATTGTCAGTTATGGTTGTCAAGCTACATAATTCAGTTGTATTTTTTAACATTGATTGTGAAATAAGCCTGTACAATTCATTTTGATCATGGTACCCAATGACAGCTGCCTCTGAGTCTCCTACCTGTACTTGTGTTCTTATTGTAGCTGCTGTTCTGCCTTTCCAAAGGTGGGATTCTAGACTGCTCTTTTGCAAGAACATGAAACAAAATTTCTTAATAGCATAATATCATTTGTTTTTCATTAGAATATTCATGTCTAGTTTGTGTGGACATCTAACTGATAAAAGATGTTTAATATGTTTGGAATGGAAAAAGTGAAGCAAAAATGAAAATATCGGAATATTGAATGTTTAATGAAACAATTGTTTGTTCCAGTTATTATATCCAATTATTCTGAATGTTATCTTGTACTGGATTTGTTTATTTAACAGATGTCTTATTTGTACCCGTTTCGACACAATACTTATTCAGCTGTGACATTATGGTACAATGTAACTATCATGACTGTTTAACCACTTGTTTTTAAGTCCAATGTAAGATGATTTAGTTTATGCTCACTAATTGTTTGATCACTTGATGTCTGTTGTCCTATTTGGTTTGTTTCACTCTCTCTTCATCAATGTTTATAGCATTTGCGTGTATTCCCAAATAAATGCACCTCCCTAATTAACACCCCGTCTTTGTTGAGAAAAAATCATAAATGCCTGAATTAAGTCTTTCAAATTATTTAATTAATTTCTAAAAATCATTTAATATAATGCTGGGGAATATTTATTAAGATCTGGTCTTGTTTGATTGTGGGCCAAGTAGAATTGTATCAGTGTCACAGTTATCTTGCCATTGAAACTGTTAACAATTTGAGGATATTGGTGTCACTTGTGTTTCACACCAGTGTTTCTTGTTCTGTGGCTTTTTCTCCATGCCCTGTTCTTTCTCTCTTACATGATTAAAACAATATTGAGTAGATTCTGCATTGTTGATGATTTATAGCTATTATTTTTTGATAGGAAATGTAATAACTATATTATCATTGGTGCAGTAGATTGATAGTCCCTGTGGTGGCAGTCTGGTTGTCATGAAGTCTAGATACATTGTGAAATGTTGATATTAATGGAATGTTGACCAGAATTACTCTTTGAAGGATGTATTTTTTTATTTTACCATGCTGTGCGATCCTATCATCTGAATGGTTACTGATATTACTGCGAATAATTTATGTGTATGAACAAATTTATTTGTATACTGGAGGAAATTCTGAATTACCACTGTTGTTGGGTGTTCATGATTCAGCTTTGAGGCTTTGTCAGAAGAGAAATGAAGATGCCTGCATGGTACAAGCCAAAGTTCTTATTGATGTCTAACTGGTTGCTGTTTTTTGAACTCTTTTAATTCAGTACGTTCACTCAATCATAATCAATATCTTGGCTTAAGAAGCTTATTTCAAGAAGAAAATTTTAATTTTTAAATAGAAGTCATTAAAACTTGGCTTCTTATTTTTTATTTAAAACCTCTGCTAAATAAAGTAACCTATAATCCATTTTTCTGATTTTTAGTACATCCTTGTCTATATTAGCAACTTCAGCCTGACTGTTCTCTCAGTACTTAACATCTTAATCTTAAAACTCTATCTGTCCCTGACTTCTAGATGACACTCTAAATGTGTAAGGTAATTTGGAATATATGTACTTTTAAAAATTCACCAGAAGCAAACATTGACCCCCATTTTGTTCATCCTAGGACAGCATTAATACATGGTTCTGAAGCTCTGCTGTAAATTCCATGCTAGACAAGAAAGCCTTCATGTCTTGAGGTATTTAAATGGTGTAAACATATTTTTTGGAAGACATAAATATTAGTTCTTTGTTGGTAACATGTTATTTATGTCTCCCATTTAACACTCAAAGCAGTTTCTAGTTTAAGAAAGAAGTAAATGACAAAATATTTCAATCGAAATTTGTTTTAAGTCCTGAAAAGTAATTATTCCTGCTGTTTGTAATGTTGCCCTTTATCTCATCATATCTATCTGTAAACACGTTTTAAGCAGTTTGATTTATAAAACAATTAAAAGTTACCGGTGTTATGTAATACTTTCTGTGCTGTTCATCAACATTTGTGAAATGCTTCCTCTGCAGAATAATTCTGTTTATGTTAATTAAATAACTGAAATAAAAGACTGATGTTTCCTACAACAGTACTCTAATAATTCTATTACAGTTACATTCACTGTTTTTTGCTCCATCTACTGTATGTAGGAATCATGAATACTACAATTCATTTGTCTTTTTATTTAGAAATAAAACACATATTTTATAGACTATCACATCATTGAAATCTTACGTTAATTTTTTGCATTAATTCCTAATTATCAATAATATATTATCTATTTATATTCACTGATTAATTAAATTCTTGATTGAAATGTATATGGTACTTCCTTCAGTCTTGCTGAGGGATAGATAATAAATTACTTCTTCTGCCTAGGATAAAATCTTAAGATAATAGTGTTTAGATGGTTTTTACACCACACATACGCTATGGTAATTATCATGTACTGTCAATCATTATGTTTAAGTAATTAAAGTTTCAATTCAACAGAAATAGAAAATATTCAAAGTTGTTTTTACAAGTTAACTTGGTTGGCGAGTTGATAGCTTGTAAAATCGGAGAAATTTCATCTCTCTCTATTTTTACACTATTTTCAGGCAAGTAGTTTGAACCAGAACAAGTTGATATCTGTCATCATGAACTCAAATTCTGTTTTAAGTGGCTGCCTACCTTGTCAGTGTCTTAGTTGCATGTTACGTGCGTTTTTTGCGTCTTGTTCATATTGGCAAAACTATCAGAGTGTTGTAATTAAGAGAACTCTTTGTTTCAGATTTTTTTCCTGTTAACATCAAACTTGTCAAGTCCTTGGGTGTATGTTGAAGAAACACATGTTAAAGTCTGCATTCTTGTGGTCTCTATTTTTTCATTTACTAACTGCCAGAAAATTCATAGAAAATGTGTTGTTAGCGCAGCTTAAACAATGCTTTTTTTCATCCCAATTATTTATGGTATAGAAAAGGTATTCTGTAAACTCACTATGATCAAGAAAGTGTTAGGAATTCCTTGTGATTCCCTTATGGAAATGTTGTCTGTTTGCAGTGAAGCCTCATTGAGCAACCACCTCCACAATATAACCACTTCATTACAATGACCATTTACTTTTGGATGGGGTTTTGATATTTCCTATGTCAACTCAATTATAAGACCACCTCAATATTAAGACCATTTTTTCAGAAAGGTGATCCCAATATTTAGGTTTTACTGTACATAATAATTTATTTATCATGTCCATATTTGTACAATATTCCTAGTTCCCTTGATGTTTTATTTATGTTTTCTCATGCTGTTTGCATGCAGTGAATCTTAACATGGATTAAACTGTTGACCTGTCTGTCCTATATTGTGTCTGCATTGTCATCAATAATTGGTAAATCAAATTTCTTGGCGTGTTCACTCTATCGTTGAATCAATTAATTGTCACAGAAATCAATAAAAATCAAGCTTACTTGCATTTCTGGCAAATGATTGCAATTGTTTTGAGTTCTCACTTAAGCTCTTTATATTCCTGGCTTAAATA
This sequence comes from Lutraria rhynchaena, assembly GCA_008271625.1. Taxonomy (NCBI): domain Eukaryota; kingdom Metazoa; phylum Mollusca; class Bivalvia; order Venerida; family Mactridae; genus Lutraria; species Lutraria rhynchaena. Next base: position 1,138,677 of record VIBL01000056.1, on the reverse strand, counting down.
TAACCTCACTTGATGTATTAGTGTTCTAGTATCATGTATAATGTTGGTTTTGAGGAGCTGTAGCATGTTACTGTATTCCGCTATGAGAGAGAAATAATATATAAAATCTGTGGCATGCAAGTGCCAGTTGCATGTTGCATTAAGATAAGTTTAAAATGGACAAATGCATTAAACGTGACAATAGAATTAAGGTATTATTGTTGTATTTATCCACAAGGGAAACAAAATGCCACATGTTTGGAATATATCCATCTCCATATTCATAAAACTGCAATTTGTGTCTCATCTTACTTTAGTCGAACTGTGAAGATTCTCAAATAAAGCCTCATTATGTGCTGTTTTATGTTTTATTTTAGTATCTGTGTGTTTCTCTATTGATGACGTTTGAGTCATTTTCAAACATGTTCATCATTAGGGGAGGTAGCAATTCATTCTGATTTTAAATAAAATTTCATGTAAATTTAACATTGTAGCTGTAAATATTGATGAATAAGATAAAAATGTGTCTCAAACATATGAATGACACTATTTACATCTGAGACCAACCAGTTCAATTTCATCTGTACAGTGTGTAACTGATGATTTAGGTGTTAGGGTAAAAAGGCACAGATGTGATACTTCTCAGTGACAATTTAACTGAAGACATTACATACAAGGTCATTTATGATCCACTTTTGAAGTTTACAAGGTCATTTATGATTCACTTTTGAAGTTATCTGTAGTTAGCATGTGGAAAAACAAGTTATTATTTGTCATTCATAAAACCCAACGAGGACATATGTAGTTACACCTTTATTAAATCCTATTTCATCTTTTTGCAGGAATACTGTGTATACAAGCAAATTCTAAGGCATCAAGTTTAGGCGGACAACAAGTTTTGGATTGTCGTTTACAATACCCTGATGGAAAGCCTGTCACTTACATGGTGGAATGGAAGAAGGATGGTTTAGAGGATTCTGTGTTTGTTATGTATGATGGATACCCACCTAACATTAATCCATTGTTTAAAGATCGTGTTAGATTAGTGGATGGTATATCGTTAGAAATTAGCCATATAAAAGAACAAGATGAGGGTTGGTATGAATGTAAAGTTGTATATATTGATGGTGTTGGTAATGGAGACAATAAATCGAATGGTACTTGGATATATCTTAATGTTAACAGTAAGTGGATTTACATTTACATATATCAGTGTGCTTAACTAAATAGTCCAATTATGATTAAAACCAGTCTGTTAGAATTAGGGGCCTCTGTGGTCAAGTGATTATGGTCTCTGACTTGTAATCACTAGCACCCCTCAGTTGTGAGTTTCAATTCTACCTGGGACAAAATTTCACATGTGAGGAAGCTGTCCAACTGGCTTACAGAAGGCCAGTGCTTCTACCCAGGTGTACGCCTGGGGTCTTCCTTTGCCATTAAAGCTGCAAAAGTCACAAAATAACCCCGGATGTTGATGCGATGTTAAACCTCAGTGAAAAAAAAGGCAATTAAAATTTTTATATGTACCCTTTAACACTTTTTCAAAATTTTTAATAGTTTATGAAGTTTAACTACTGGCTTGATAAATTCTAGTCCAGCTTTAATTCATGCTACATTACCCTGGAGGACATGCTCAATATTCTGTGTGTGGATTCTACAGGAATTTGCTGTAATAATTGGGTCCAAATTAATCCAAATTAAAGGCTGCTGTGCAGATATTTGCATGATGGACCTCATTTATGTTTATGAGTTTTCATGATCCAATTACTTGTGTACAAAAACGAAATGTTTCTGTTTGATAAAAAGGGCACACAGAAATTAATTAAATGTCTTTGCTTCATTATTGCAATGATTGCATGTGCCATTTTTTCTTGAAGAAGAAAAACACAACAAATAAATTGGCTGTTTTATTCATGAAAATAATGCTATTGGCATGCCTGTTAAGACCTGCCTGTTTTTTTGTAGAGGGGGTAAAATATGGAACAATTGTTTAAGGAAGAGTGTTGACATAATTTGACAGATTGCCTCATGGACCAATTTATTTTTTGTCCCATCAATGAGAGAACCTTGCCTGCCTGTCTTGCATTTCTAGCAGAGAAATTATGACAAGGGGATAAGAAATGTCAGATAATTATCTAGAATATTGGCTGGAGCTAATTGACAGTCATTTAATATTTACAATGATTGGACAGATGTATTCTGTAGCTGGCAGAAACATTCCTTTTCTCATTCTGTATGTCTGTGTTTGTATCGGGCATATGAAATTTTGTCCTTGCATTGCCAAAAGCATGATCATATTGGAGAAATCTTGATTTGGATTTATTTAATAAAATAATAGATTTTTGTACCAAAGTTACAGTTGTTATCGTATCTCTTGTTTCTCCCATTATGCTTTCTTAATCAACTTGTCATGGAGTTTAAATTCCTGACACATTTGACGAAACTTTCAATTTGTTGCCTTTATAATGTTAAACGTACATAGCACTGTTTACTTTGTTGAAATGATATGAAATTGAATTTCGGCATGGTAGCTGAATTTCTGATAAAAAATCTTGTACAATGCTTTTGTTAATAGAGGTGAAACGATTAATCGCGATCCATTGCGAACCGCGATTTTTCATGCTCGATTCGATTCGATTCGATTCAATGACGGCAATTTCGATTCGATTTTTTTTTTGGTAATACCTACTTTCATTTTCCGTAGTATGCGAGTCAAAATGACTGAAATCTAACGAGATCAGCATTCTTCTCATGTCGTCAGGCTCTTTACTGTTTCAGTTTTTCCTATTCACAAGTTTTATTTTTGGTTTGTTCCATTGTTTACAGTATTTAAGAAAATACATTCCATCGTAAACTAGTGGGATAGCTATTTTATTCTTGTCCTATTTAATTCCTTTTAAAATCGAAAATCGAATCGAAAAATTGAATCGTGGGATGAAAAATCAAAATCGAATCAAATCGAAATTTTTTGAATCGTTTCACCTCTATTTGTTAAGTGAAAGCTAATAAGGATGGATATTTTCAGTGAACATTTTGCAGAGATTAAGAGAATGTACTTAGCATCATTAACTGTCTACCTGAAGAACTGTCAACCTTGACCTCTTAACAGTTTCCTTGACCTAGCTTATGCCAGATTGTCAACTTGATGTCAATATGCCTGCCTTGACTTCTTCCTAATTCTTTTTTCTGATTAATATTCTACCATCCAGGATAGTTTTACTGCAAATAAATTGTAATGCTAATAATGATTGGAGGTTACTTTAAATTTTGTTTATAATACAATTATTATGATATAAAATAGGTGAAGCCTTTCTTCTTTGTTAGTATAGCTTTAGTTGTGACTGAAATAAATGCAAGTTTTGCCTGCAGTTGAATATTAAAACATGTTTATTTTCAACTTGGTGTGGGCAGTTATTTGTATGCGAAGGCTGTTCACAAGGAAACGCTGTGCATAATATTGATGTAGGAGACTTTTAACTAAATATTATTCCACAAAATGAAATCTTAATGCTTAACGTCCCTTCCTTCTACTTTTCACTGCATTACCAGTGGTGATAAAAAAAAATGTTTTACCATTGATCGCCGTCTGCTCTTATGGAATAATGATCTTGGTTATACAATTTTATTTGATACGGCTTCATGCATTTATGTGTGTTCCTTAGCAACCCAATAATATCTCCGATTCCACTTCTCAAATGCAATTAGTTGAATTTCAACATCTTTAAGAAACATGCATGTGACAGCTAAGAAATTCTATCACATAGTTACAGTGTTTTTATTATGTTTTGCATCTTGCACATTATGTCATAAAGTCAAATAGATGTATGTTGATCTGAGACGTTGCTGCAAAGCCTTTACTATCCTTGAAGAACATAAGTATTGTTTTAATCTACTACAAGTATCATTGTAAGGGTAATTGTGAAAGCATGAAGACATTTTGTGAACTGTGTTTGTATTTTATTCAACACATTTAGTTTTAAATGAGAGAAACTCAACGCAATGTTAAGGTTGAAGAAACTGTTACTGTAGTTTTTTTGCCATTTCCTTGATAAATTCTCCTGACAGCTTTAAAATTAGTCTTGCATAATTTCCCATATGAGCCTGTTCAAGTTCATTGCTCTTATGTTTACAGATGTAAATAAGTATCATCTGGGAAAATAAGAACAAAAGTTACCCATCTTACTTTGGAATCAAAGGTCATTTAAATGCACGGATAATTTCCTGTTGGATTCTTAAGATATTTTAAGTATCTAAATAATTTAATTGTAATATATGAAATTTTCAGTGTTTGAGAAAATACTGTTGAATGTATTCTATTTATTAATATTTTCCATAAAAATATCAGACAGCTCACTTACTTGTGGCATTTATTCTGGGATGTCTGTCCACTGTTTTGACCCCTTTTGGAGGGAGCATTAGGGGTCTACTCAGATTTATGAGTTTGAACCCTTGGCATGGCACATGTTCTCTGTGACAATCGTAAGAATGCATTGTGTACAAGAATTCACTGATTCAAGTATTAATGTGGAAAAGTTGACTGTTACTTGTGGATATATGGATTGTACTGATACAGAACACCGGTAAGGTTAACTGCCCTCAGGTAAGCAACAATAAAAATTGTTTAAAACAGGTATAAAACCTGAACAATCTGCAAAGGAAAAAAAATTTTAATCATCTAAAGATAATTCTTGCATAATGAATGCTTTAAAAAATTTGCCACCATAGTGAACTGTTTCCATTTGTGTTTCAATTATTGAGATTTGGAGAACCAACAATGGATAAAAAGTTTTGCATCTTCAGTCAAAATGGTGTAAGTTGTGAATGTAGTACAATCACATTTTGATACAATCATATGGACCTGTTCTTGAAATCAATTCTTACTTTTCTTTTAGAAAATCTCAAATATCTACGAAATTACTATGACAAGAAATGAACTCAGAACAAACATATTCTATCCACTATTGAACTAAATGCACCCAGGTTAGCTATTTAAAACATTCATCTATAAATTGAATTTTACAAAATTTTTGGTTACTGTTCATACATAACATTGCAGTCTAGTTGTTTATGCATAACGTATGAATTTTATGCGATTTAAGCAAGTCTGTTCTTCAATTAAAATAAAAGTACATTTGTGATGTATACCTTCAACAATGCATTAGTAATATCTGTTTGCAACTGTTATAGTCCAGTGGCTAAAATGAAATTGTGGATGAATATTTTTATCTGGTCAAAGTTGATTGGTTGATGGTAGATGAATTAATTGTCTGTGCCGATTTTCTATCTGGAATGCTTATATTGGTGGCCAGTCAGACGGTGAATCTAGTCTCCAAAGCTTCTGTTCTGATTGACATTTATGTATTATTGTCTTGGAGCAGATAAATGCCATTTGTATTCTTCTTTGTGTTTCTTTATCTTTGCAAATTGTAATTATGTAATGGAAATAATGCAATAAATTTGTCCTATCTGCAGGACAAGGTTGTATTTTGCTCTCTCTATGTGAAGGCTTATTGTCCTATTGCACTGGGTGGGACTGTTGCCAATGCAACTTCTGTTTAAAGATGACTTAAATCAGTGAAACATAGTCTCTATACTGAAATCTTCTCTTTTTAGCCAACACATTTTATATATTATCCTACAAATTGGATGAGAATAAGTGGTCTGTTATTGCAATATGTGATCTCTCACGCAAGTTGGACTTAACAAGGACTGTGGCAAAAATTTATAATAATTTTTCTTGTGCAAGATGTTGACAAATTAGTTGTAATAATTGTTCACAAAAAGACAAGTTGTGTATATAGCATAATGTATGTATGTTTTTATGATAATTGTTAGTAAAGCCTCATTCTCAAAAACTTTGCATTGTATTTATTCAGACAACTGTTACTAATTGATATTCATTGTGTAAATTTTGCAATGAATTTCCAGTAATTTAAAATCTTATTTTAAAATATTAATTCTTTTCTTATTATGAAAGCTAACCTGCTAAATCCCCAAAATTCGTATTTTAATTGAAACTTACATGTATTTCTGTATTTTGTTTGAATTAGACTCTGCAACAATTGCATTTTACAAGAGATTTTAATGTCTGATAAGTTTGCCTACAAAAATCCTTTTACTCATTTGATTGTGTCTCTATTTATGGCATGCAAGAAGTTAATTTGCCAGTAAATAAATAATTAATGTAATTGTTGCATGTGAACAAGTCTATATTCATCAGGCATGGCAGACTGGGTCCTCTCCCACTCATTTCATGAAATAGTTATGTGCAATATGCTGGTTTACAATGGTACTCAAATTCAAATGGCACCCTTGTGAAAACAATTGAAAATGCTAATAAACTCCATTCCCAATATTTTTGCCCTATTTTAGTCTCATGATTTTGCTGTTAGGCTATCACTTAATTTGTTTCCAACCCCTTATGTGTCTAATTTCAATTTCCCCAAAAGCTAAAATTGTCTGTCCAATATCTCAATTGCAAGCAATTATTTAATCATACATCATTAATTGCATGAGCAGCTTTTTTGCTGCTGGTCATGTATACTTAATGTTGTCACTGTGAAAGACATTTTCAGACATTGCCAAATTAATCTGTAAACTAATGTCCATGTCTAGAAAAAAGTTTAATGCTGCAATTCAGTTATTCAGTGAAATGCATGTCTGTTGTTTGTTAGTATTTTTTTTCTAAAAATGGGCACTGTTGACTTACATTTTCAGGTATTTATATTGTGATATGTTGATACGACAATTGTATGTTTTGTAAAATATGTTTCAATCAGATTATATGTGTAGAAGCCAGGATATGTCAATTAAGTTAACTATATGATTACTGGGTATGTGTAGACCAGAAGTGTTTTTGGATGTGTCTGTCTATCAGTATGATTGAAGAGCTCCAGGATTGAAGGTAAGTTCTTTTCATCCTGTATCTCTGTATTAATGCTCTTTTGTTTCAAAAAAGAAATTCTTCAGACAAACTGATCTAAGAAGCTGTTAACAAGTGTATTGAACTGCAAGGTACCTAATGATTTACTTTGTCAGAAGATAGCAGAAAACTACCATTAATAATTTTATAGAATGAATTTAATTTCATGCGCAGTATAAAGTGTCACTTCAGGTATTTCTTTTAATCAATCAAAGTAATCCAATTGAACTGTTCTACATCCCTATAATGCACCATGAAGACTTTTAGTAGAATGGAACTTTCAAAATTGATCTGCTTTTAGACACAGGGATTACATGTGAATACTAGTGCTTGTATGATGGTTCAAAGTTTGGTCAGTTCTGAAATTAATAATGGCATTCTTAATCCCTGTAGGGTACTATCTGAAAATTTAATAAACAGTGTGCATTAATGCAGCCTGTACTAATCCTGAAACATGAGAATCCTGTTTTTCCATTATTCTATTAGCTAACTACAGAATAAGACACTGACTTAGTAGCCAGCAATCTGTCAGAATGTAATTTCATCTACAAAAGGATTTATTCCATGTTGCAATTTTTGAGTGCTATAGCAAAAAGCTGTTCAGGAATGCATAGCAATAATTTGTTGCAGTGTTAACAAGATTTAAATTTGTCAATAAAATGAATTGATTTTTGTGTAAGTAAATGTCCCCTTATCCATGCTTTACTGCAGGATAAAAGGAATTGTTTCAATAATGGCAGAGGCTTAGCACTTAATTAGCATCTTTGGTGACTTATGGGCCATTTAAATGAGTTCAGTATGTTACAAAACTTGAAAAAAAACTTCTCAACTGTATCACAATCCTTTACAGCATTTATTACGCAAATTATATGAATGGTTATAGATGTATTTTGCAAACTATATTCACTCAATCAACAATTACTCTTCATAATTCACTTGAGTCCACCTGCTTTGTGCAATACATAGAGAGCAATTGATATACAGCCCTCAAGTTTGTGAGTTCAAATCCTGGGTGGGATAAAGTTGTCTGTGACAAATTGGTATTGCATTTTAATACAAGGCATCTCAGGCCATTTGTCCTACTCTTACTGATCACTTATGTAAAGCAGTTATGTGCAAGGAACAGTATTAGTACTTGCACAGAATCCAGAAACAATGGTAAAACTCTCCGCAACAATCATGATTTACTAAGTATTATAATCTTACATAGTGAGCTGTATCCTGGCATGGATTTCTATAGTCTTTGGGTTTGAAATTCTATTTTAATGTCCAGATGAAAAAAGAATAGAAACTGAGACTTTTCATGAACTGCTTGACCCAGAGAGCAACTGTAAGTCTAGAGGAGATATTATTTCAAATATTCTCCAAGAAAATAATATCAGAATTGAGTGGCATCATGCAGTCCTGGTAGTGTTCAGGCATTATTGATATTCTTTTACTTAGTGGTTGTGACCTTCCTAGCTATACACTTCTCACCTTGACATTAACTATTTAGAGATTCCCACATGAGACCTTTAGGAGTTATGCTGTCAATGCATGTAAAATCATCCTTTAAACTGCTTTCTGCGAGTACATTAGTAAGTCATACCGAATCAAATGATTTCATCTCCTGCTCATGGTTTTAGAGACTCTTGATATTTTAGAGAATTGTTTTAAGAAACAAAGAATGTTATAACCAGTTATACAAGTCCTTATGTTGTGAAAGTTAATGTAAATCTTGTAGAAATACTGCTCAATGATTGAAGTTTACCAGGCTCCAAAAGGTAATTTCCTTTGAGTATGGCACCTTGCGGGGTTTATCTTTGCTGTGTAATTGGTCTCATACATTTTTTCTGGAAAGTTAGTTTCAGACTCAGATTCTACTTTATCTGATAAAACAGACATCCAGGTCAATAATGTCCTGTCGGCATATCTTGTCACTGACTGAAAAATGCATAAAATAAGACAAATCAATTTCATAACCTCTCACAACATCAAAAACCCATTTATCATCTGTTCACTCCATTGGTTAATGTTGTGAAAGATTTTTCAAACTAGTACTCTCAGCATTTCTTTAATTCTACCTGTGTTATAGTTACCTTTAAATAAAATCCACCTTGTGAGTATATATCAATCTATATGACTTATTTGTCAATTTGATATACTAATAAAATCTCTGAGGCCAGTAGTCTTACAGTCATATTTCTTCCTTTCTACTCTCCCTTTGGTGACCTTCGTTTACAAGTTTGGCTATGTCTGCTTTGGGACAGCTTGTAATGTCTAGTTGGAACCTGCTTTGCCAGTACTAGAGAAGATTTATGAAACTTGCTGATACTGAGATTGGCAGTCGTATGGTTTTTCTGTTGGTTGAATTAATGTTTGTTTACATTTTGGGAAGGATCTGTATGCTTCATTTTGAATGGTGTTCAAAAATTCATTGTAGTATACTCTCTTGCAGACACCAAATTTTCCCACATTTTTAACTTCTTAGATAATTATATCATTGCCAAATATTTAAGAAGTGATCATTTCATTGGCATAGAAATATTGGCAGCGCTTGGTGTATATTTCGTGTCTCTAAGATGGACAAATGAATTATCTAAGCTTGACAGACAAATTACATTGAAGCTGACCTAGATTAATAGTCACAGCATCACATAATAAAGTCAACGATTATTGACAATTTGGCTCTTAAGAACATCTACAAACTTAATAATAGGCACCATTCCAGTAGATGCTACATTGTGTATGTTCTCATTTGATTAATCTTCCAAATGAAAAGCTGCCCCAAAGTCTTTGGTTGACGGTAGTAGGATAAAGTAAATCATAAATTTAGGTTTGTTTTTTGTATCTAGAAAAATATTCGTCTGGACCTGTTAAGTTTGGTGTTAATACTGCTACATTTATCAGTTATCACTGAAACATTCTTCTTCTTGTTATGTGACAAGATCTGACTGTACATACTGTATCACTTGATTGTTATGTAACAATCACCAAAATGTTGTTGGTCCTAAATAAAACAACAACACTTTTACCATGTAATTCAAAATACCAAGTACAAACAACAGTCATATTCCCATGAGTTCCATCCATATAATAGCTAATTTAGTTGCATTGAAAATTTAAAGTTAACTTGGTAACTTGCTCTGGTAAATTAGTATTATTATCAATTTAACTGCAATTTACCATAAACTGTAAGTTGGGAAGATGACCTTGCTAGATTAAGGGAGATTTATTCATAATAGTGTCTTATAGGCTTTCTCCAAAACATATTATTGTGATAATTGTTCATAGGATTAATTGTGGACTTCTCTAAGGGAACTGTTCTCTTTCATGATTGCATTTTAATTGGTTGCATGACATGATGCTAAAGTGACTTTAAGTCTTGTGTGACATTTTATCAGCAGGTAATTGAATTACCAAATTTAGTATTAATGACCTGTTACTCCTGTCAGAATTCCCAATTCCCTCTCATTATAAAATAACTTTAATCAGGGATGGAATTTAAGTCTCTGAATTTGATAATGTCCATTTGTGGATTATTCTGGTGCTATTTTGATTGCTTGATTTCTTGTACTGCATATAATTGTAAGTTAATTGTGGCAATTAGTAGTTTTTTGTCCATTAACTCGGGGATCAGGAACTTTAGAAATTGATCACCATTCTAGTCATTAATCTCTAAATGCCCCATTTTTTTTTGCCCCACTGTGACTCTTAACATAAATAAATTATTGTGTGACTTCAGAAAATTGGATGATTAGCTTGTGTTTTTTTATTCTATGTAATGAATCAACAATGGCTGGTTATTTTCAAATGATTTGTGTTAGAATCTTACTTTTTGATTTGATTATTTTACCACATGCGAGATTTCTGAGTACATGTGTGTGTTTTTCATCTTCCATAAAAATGGCTCATTTTTTTATAGACAAAAAAGTAATTTCCATTGTCATTTTCTTGTCTGTAGATTCCCATTAAAAGGTGCTAGATTTATGACTTTAAACATTTAACTGTATAAATTGGGTTGTTGGATAAGTTTTATTGTAGTTGTTGAAATGTCTTGAAATATTGAATTGCATTGTTATAATTTCTTACATATTGCACGAGATTTATGTGTTTCCTGGTATATGATATTAGGATGGTAATGCATACTCATTGCTTTTGATAAGCTGTGAACAAGAATGAACATTTTAGCATTTTACTTCAGGTTACCATTAGTATTGCTAGCTTTGACTTATACTGATTTTTGATGTGATGTTTATTTGGAGAATCCTACCAACTGTCATAAGTCATGCCAGAAAAATAGTTCCTTGATGATAAATCGCATACTCAAAAAAAAAGAAATCATTACAAATCTTATGATGTTGAATTTACTTATAGCTTATAGTATTCTTTGTAAAGAGTTTCTCAGTATGTTTCATAATATTTTTCTTTAAAAGGTATAGATTTCTTTCTTGTTCCTCCCACTAACAGTACTTTCAGTACTTTGATATGTTTTGTGAACAGTTTTGAGATTATTTTGTAATTGAAATGCACTAATGACATCTTACTAGTAACTCATTCCATGTGTAGAATACTGCTTATTTATTACATTACAAGATGCATTTCCTGTAAATGTATTAGAAAAGACGTTTCTTTATGACATGTTATGCTGTGTGCGTCTGTATGGAGTCTGCCAGATATAATATTAAAAGACTTTTGTTTATTACAACATCACTGTAGACATTCAAATCACCAGCTTATTACATTGTTTTAGTATGCATGACATTTATAAGCTTGTTTTATGAGATAATCTCCAAATACAGGTGTTAACATCGAGTTTAGAACCAAAATTATGGGAATGAGATAAGAATCATACAAGTGTCAGACAGAGTAGTGGATGCTTGGCATTGTTCTTAATAATAATAATAAAAACTTGTGCTTTTGTTGCACCATCTGCTGCATATATGTGTCTTACATTGTATGAATACAAGGTTTGGAATTACTGAGTGATTATGATTATACTGATGATGCCACACACACAGGATTTCAACGGTATGTTTTTCTGTCTGTTTGTCAAACCAATCATATTTAAGGCAGGCATTGAAGTGTGTAAACTTAAATGTTTACTACAGTATGGCAATGCTGCCCTGCAAGTTTCAGACAGATTCCTGTGTAATGGCCCTAAGCACTCATATAGGATTCCATTTGTGAACCTCCGAAGTTCAATTACTTCAAATACATACACGTATTTCAAACACACCATAGTATGGATTGCCATTCTTGTCTCTAGGGTCAATGTGTCTGACATGCTTAACCGTATTCAATGATTTTCAATTATTGTAGTTAGAATTTTGAGTGAATTTGAGTAAACTTGTTTTGTGGCTCCCTTAGTTGCTTAGAAATGAACGCTAATTCATTTGTCACAATCTTTCTATTGATTATTCTACTGTATAACTGATCATGTGTTAAAATGTCAGTCACTCTTTCAATTAGTCACTGACAGTATCAGTCATATTGTCACTCACAATCATTTAATCACTCAGATTCAGTTATGTAGTCACTCGCAATTAGTCATGACAGTCACTCACGATCATTTAATTACTCAGATGCCATTATGCAGTCACTCACAATTAGTCATCTTAGTCACTCACAACCAGTTATCTTGGTCACTCGATTCAGTCATCTTAGTCACTCACAATCAGTCATCTTAGTCACTCCTAATCAGTCATTTAGTCACTCACAATCAATTATGCAGTCAATCAACAAAGAAGTCAAAGTCAATCATAGTATATAATTTAGTTAGACAGTTGATTAAGTAAGTTGCCAATGATTTAATCACAGTGTTACACATTGGTGCCAATGCTGGCAAACCTTCAGAATTAATTGTTCTAGTTCATGTTTCAAGTAAATACATAAATAATTCATACTATATGTCCTGTAGAAGCTGAAGTTTTGCATTTATCCATATGTAGCTTTTTACTTCTATTAGTGCTTTAGATGATGATCAAAGGAAACTACCTGCAACATTTCCTGAGTCTATAAAGTGCTTGCAGTTGCTTTCAGGTCTTGACTGTGCATAACATGCCAGGGTCAGGTAAGTTTGTCAGAATGTAGGTCTGTGATATATTAGATATCTCATTTTGCATTTTTGTAAAAGTTCAGATTTAGGATATTGTAGATTAATGACATTATAGATCTATGACATTGTGGATGTATGACATTATGGATTTATGACGGTTTTATAACAATAAACAAAAATCTATGACAATGTAGACTTATGACATTGTGGATCCACAATAGTTCTATTTCATTGTAGATCTGTGACAATGTTGACTTATGACATTATTGATTTATGACATTATGGATCTATGATGTTCTATGACTTAATGATCTTTGACATCGTAGACCTAAGACATTGCATTGGAGACCTAAGACATTGTATCAAACTTTTGCATCTAGAAATGTGACACAGCTGTTGGTATGCATTACTGAAAATTGTTGATAGGACATAAAATCCACTACACTCACCCTTATAGAATACTGTTATTATGATGTTTTTCTGTTTTCTGATTGTACTTCAAATTTGCTATTCCTTACTGTTTTTCCTAAATCCTTTTGATGATTAAATAGAACATGATGTTTCTGTAATGATTTGGTTAAATATTACAATGATAACCCTGCCAAAAAGATGAGGTACATTTTTTTTGGAATGAGAAAACAGTTCATTTAATAGAGAAGACAATGTTGTGGGTTGTATGATATGAAACGTCTTATATGAAAACTGTTTTACAACCCCCCCAAATTCTTATATTTCTCTCATTCTGAATCTTTGTTAACAGTTAATATACAACAATAAATAACAAGATTAATGGATTGTGTACAAAATTCTTTGAGCATGCAACCTGCTGTGAGAATGATAATACCTTAATTAAGATATTGTGGTGATTAGGATTTTGAAGTTCTTGGTGCTATTGTTTAGAACTTCAGAAACAATTCTACAAATATGTGGGAACAAATGTGTAAACCAATCTACAGGAACATTTTGGATTGTTGATGCATGTGTGTGTGTGTGTGTCATGTGTGGTGTGTATTATAAATCTCTGCTGTTATATATCTCTACAAGATTGTAACTGCATGTATCTAAAGATTTAATTCAACCTTTTTGTTCAGATGTTATAATTCACAAATTGCTCCTAATTTAATCATAAGAATGTAACCATGGGCATTGGGACATATCTTTTTCAAGATGATAGATTGTCAGAAACATTTTTGTCCATTATTCCTAAGAATGTAATGTTGTAATATCTCTGTGGTTTGTCTGTTCTGTTTTCATCTTGTCCAGATTGGTGTTATTGAATTATTGTATCTGCTTGTGTGTGTGTTGTTGTTGTTGAAGATGAATTACACAAAACACATGAGCTCTGTTTGTACAACTCATTGAAGACCTCCATACTTAAACTGTGCTATCATGTCCACACAGGACCTTGTGTCCTTCATCCTTCATCACCTGTTTACTTATTGCTTGTCAACAATTGGTTCATTTACACTGTTTGAATGAACACTTCAGTGGGCTGTGTGTATCATCCGCTCTCACCCCAGATGTCTGTCTGCCCTTTCTGATGTTTACATTCATCTAGGGCAGTATACAACTTTTCTTCTGATCTTTGCAAGACATGCTGTTTTGAAACGTTTGTCAAAGTCGTGAGCAAATATTGACATTATCGACACATTAAGCCCTTGATGCCATAGATGCCATGCACTGTTTCACATGTGCAGCCATGTATTTGTCATCACGTTTGTCTGTCAAGCTTGGTGTGATATCGTAGGACTCTTCCAGGTGCTTATCCTGTTAATGTCTCGCACAATGTCAGCATCAATTCTGAATTAATATTGTTCAATTTTATTGGCAGTGAAGTTTTGCTTTTGAATGAAGTCTGCATTGCTGAATGGATGTAATCTTGTCACTACATATTACTGTTGAAGTGTAAATCTACAATCTTATTTGAGGAAGTTTTGCATTGAGTCTGTTTTATTTTTGTGTCATTTTGTCTGATAACTGACATATGCTGAAAGCTGTATAGGAACTTAGTTGACTAACTTAATGCTTCCACTTATAGACTTTAGTTAGTTTCTTGCAATGAAAGAAAAGGATGTTTAAGTACCTAATATGCAGACTAAAAGGAAATTACGAACATTTATGTTCATAATTTGTACATTTAAAAGTTTTAAGTGTATTTTGGAACATTTTTTTACTTTCGTATTCAAATTTGTCTTTCAGCTTGTTCTTGATACTTGAATTTGTGGTTAAGCAACTTAATGGAACTCATTGTCTAATGGTATCTCTACAAAGTAAGGCTGCACATAATTGTTACATAAAGTTCTTCAGAATGTTTCATGTACTTATAAATAATTCACTTTGATTACCTTTATATTGGGTGCTTTAAGTGTTTTTCAGCATTTTAAGTCCATTAAAATTGTTAATTAATGCCAATTTATTGATAATGTTTGGGCAAATAGTTGTTGATGATTAATGTGCAAGTGTAATGTACAGCAATAAACCAACCTGTTCCCTGTGAGTTGGCTAGCAGCCACCTGTTAATAGAGAAATTATTGATTATGAATAGTGGGTGTTTGGACCATTGCAACAATTTGTTGATGTTTCGTAAATTTTATAGCCTCAAAACAGACTGTAAATAACTGGAGATAAGAGTCTGTTTAAATAGCGCCATGTCAATACAAGTAATACAGTTCCGCTCTTTTCTTATTGATTAACAATTTACCTTACATAATTGGTGTTTTATCTACTCAATCAAACAGTTAAGATGTTATTTGAGAGTCTTTCCTGTTCGTTAACATTGTCCTTTGTATCCAAAAATTGTCTGGACACTTGGAGAAAATTGCTCCATTAATGATTTCGTGTTGTTTTTTTCACTTCACTTTTGATTGATGAATGTAATATTTTTTTCAATTTATTAGAAACTGTAGATCTAACCGATGTCACTTGTGAAATTATGAGAGTCATTTTTCTTAGGCTAGAAACAGTCATGTGTATGGTTACATTAGATGTTAGAAACTGTGGAATCTGCAAAAAAATAGGGTTGGTCGGTTAATCATAAGCACAACTATTTTTTTTTGCTGGCCTTATCCAAAAAGTGGGTCTGCAGTAAAAATCTGCATGGGGAGTGCCATGAAAATTACCTGTCAATTCTGAATCTTTTCCAGTCAAGTGGCCTATTTGTTAGGTATGGTGTGAGCAACAAATTTTCTTGTTTTTAGAGGATGTTGTAATCACTAATTTTTGATTTTACAAGTCATGAGTTGATACTTGGGCTTTTTTGCATACTCGAGCTTTTTCTTTCTACCTCCAGCTAGAAGTTACTTCATCTTAGAATGACACGTACACCATTTATTATTTTCTGTTAGCCAAGATGCTTATGAAACCACATAAAGCTTAATTTGCCAATTTACACAGAAAATCTGCAGTCATAAATATAAGAAATTATATAAGAACACCAAGTTAACATTTTACACCAAAACTGCATTCTTGCCATACATTTCATGCATATTTGTTGATGAAATATTATGCTATTGTAAAGTGTAAAAGCAATTAACGTCACATATTGATTATGTTTAATTAATGTGTTGGAAAATAATTAATGTGAGTGAAGGAAATGAAATTATATTTGCTTCAGAGAATAAATTGATCAATCACTGGCGTTTTAGAAATTTGAGAAAAAGGGGTTCCACCATGGTCATTGTTTGTAATATCAATTAAAATGATGGCTTAGATTTCTTCTTACATTTCTTCATATCCATCATAAAAACGTATACGGACTGATTAATTTTTTGTTGCGTTTGATGTTGTCAGAAACACTGGCAAAACATGATGATTTAATAATATTCATGTACCAAAGTATGTGTGTAGTATCAAAGAAGGTTTTTTCAGTTACATATAAAAGACATCCAAAGACTAGACCTATCACTGAATTTTGATCAAATACCCCACGAAAAATGGGGACAGACTGCGTGACTTACTGACTGACCAACCTACCAACAACCAGGGTGATTCTAGCTAACACCCAAAAACTTTGTTTGCGGGGAATGTAATGAAATTATATGTATAAGTTAATAGAAAGGAGGCCCCTTTAGTCAAGTGGTTATGGATTCTGACTGGTAATCACGAACGCATCTCTGTTGCGAGTACTAATCTCACTCAGGACCAAATTTCATTTATAAGGAAGCAGGCCAGCTAGCTTACAGATGGCTGATGGTTTTATCCAGGTGTACGCCTTGGGACTTCCTCAACCATTAAAGCTGGAAAAATTGCCAAATGACCCTGGCTGTTGGTGCAAAAATCTAATAATAACTAGAAAAAATATTGAACAGATAGTATGTTTTATCTAAATGAATGTTCAGTTATTTGGTTTAAAATAGATGCTTAATAGAGTTACAGAATCAAACAAAAGGATTCTCATGGTTTTATCTCAAATATTATAACTAACAGATGGTCAATAATTTTAGATAAATGCTCTTGATACATATTCATATACAAATAACATCTTCAGAATCTAAGCAACAATATCTCGATATTAGTTGTCAAAACTGATTATCGAGTCCCCCATATTTGAATGAAGTTAAGTTCATAGAATCATGTATTTGATGTGTGCTTTTGGAAAAATGCTGTTATGTTTGATATAAAAATCTTTCGTAATCTTTTTGTATATTGTAACATTTTTCAGACTTTTTTCAGCTCTGTTTTGTACACATTTATTGTTGAATGCCACTTCCATCAAAACAGGCCTTTGTGTCCCCCTCTCCTTGTTACATTAAGAAAAAGACTGTCAAGTTCAATTGATTGTTGCTTGGTTACATCAGCAGCCATTGAAGGTACCAGACAGGAGTATGTTACAATTGGTGGTGGTTTTTGAGTGAAACAAGTCCCATTTCAGCTATTATATATGTATGTCTTTAATAATGATGAAATCTTCCATCAGCTGTATGCATCTTTACGAGCAAGACATACTTTTGTATTTAATTTTTTTTTTCATTTTTCTGGTCTGGAGTGTTGGAATAACAAAGTCAACCATTGTCAAATTTACAGAAATTTTGAAAATGTTATTTGTATTTGAAGAAATTGATAAAAATTTGAATTAGAGTTTGTTTACGTTTGTAATTGTTTATTCAAGAATCTTCATTCAGATGAAAAATCATCCATCAAAAAATATCCTACCATGTAAGCAATATTCAGTGGACGCAGTATTCTGATTGATAGATACAGGCCAATTATTGATGTCTCAGACTTCTATGTATCATCAGAAATAGAGCATACATAGAAAGTACACTTATATAAACCATAATGCAAATATGTGATTAGACATGTTGTAAAGTTCTGCTATTCAGGTCACTCTCCGGACCAACATTAATTGGCCTTAATAGCGAGTTGACTGTAATAGTGAACAATGCAGACAGCTGACTGTAAATGCCCTTTTTTAGGTGGTCATTTTTGTCCTTATGATTTCCCGTTCTCTAAAGACTCAAAGCAGCATATATCTATCGCAGAAAACAATACATTTAACTTTAAGTGTCATAAATGAATATTTAGTTTAAAATCTATATGCAGCTAGTTTACAGAATACATTATTACCCACTAGTATTTAAACAAGGGAAAAAATGGAAAGGTACGGAATTTAACTTTGTCCCCTAAGTTTTAGTTGCACATTTTAATTGCTCATTACACTGTGGTCTGTCACATGATTTTTCAGATGATTTAGCGTCACAAATAAGTTTTCTCAGATGTAAGTTACTTTAAGTATAGTGATGATATCATAAAGCTCTTTAAACCAGAAAATTTAAAATTGTATTTATTTTTGGATGAAAATTTTGCTTAAAGTTTCCTCATTTTGGGAATATTTCACATTTGTACCCATTTGACAATTGTTGTAATGAATTATATATTTACTATGCATTTTGTACCTGAAAGTTGTGCATCAGAAAGGACACTACTGATAAATCCTAACAGATCATCTGTTGTATATTTACGCCATAATACACATTTTTGGTTTGTCAGAAAAAACACTGAATTTGTTGCATAAACTTTCGTCCAGCCAACGATGCTGCCATTGATCAAAAGCCCAAGGTGGTATTTTACTGTATAAGAAATGGAAGTCCTAAATTCTGCATTTCATTCCAGTCTACATTTGTATGTGGAATTTATATTATGAATTATTTTGCCCATTGATGATTTTATGTTGATAATTGATGAATATTTGTTTCTTTTTAGTGACACAAAATTGGTTCTCAGGTTGCCAAGGTTTTCTGACATGTTGGAATGTCAACGTCATGCCATGAAACAAAAAATACTTCCAAAATTTCAATTAAAAGTTTATTAATAAATCCTTGCACAATGGTATTGAGTTTTTTGTTCTTGAATGACGTGTTATAGACTGGTGGCCTTGAAACAATAAGAGACAATATTTGTCATTGTCATACCAGCTGTGACTAAAACTATTAAACTATTGGCAGGAAGTGTGGAAAGTTCTATTTTTGGTAAGATTGTTCTGTGAAAGCTCTGTTTTTTGATAAGATTGATTATTTTTTTTATGCAAGTTCATTATTTCTGGCACTAATGTATCTATACCTGCAAATACTTGCTAACTTATGATGCACTTAACCTTGTGCCTCATAAGCAAAATATGGACTCTTCCAAATTTAAAGCTGATATATAAAACATCAATTTTTTTAGGAAAATCGGGTTATTTCTTTCCGACAGAGTGGAATTACAAGCAATGGTCTCTTTTGCCACAATGTTTTCAAAAGTCATCTTCTTCAGATGTAGGGAAATGCAGTATGAGGCAAAGGGTTAATATATGTTAGGTGTATCTTTTTATTCTTTTTGACAAAAGTTACAATGGCTAATTGCAGAAAACAGCACAATCATTATATTATTTATTCAGTGAACTGTATTCTTTTTGTGCCCTGCTCATTGTGTTTCTGTTGAAACCTTTTTACTTAGATCATGACCAATTAATGAATGGTTGAAAATATTTTTTGTTCAAGAAAAATACCAAAGATGAATTTCTCATAGTTTGACAACAAAACCTCATTTCATGGCAAAGTAATTATTCTCTTTATATTAATGTTACCAAGACTTTTGTTGACCTCAAGCTAGGACCTCTTTGGTCACATGGTTGTGGTTTCTGACTTATAATCACTTAAACCCCTCACTACTGTAAGTTTGAATCCCACCTGGAACCAAATTTCACATATGAGGAAGCTATCCAGCTAGCTTATGGAAGGTCAGTGGTCTACTGTTAAAGCTGGAAAAATTGTCAAATGACCCTGGTTGTTAAACTCCAGTGATAAAAAAGGGACCTTAAGCAGGAACAAGGAATTAGAAGCACTATTCATTTGACTCTTGGTCAGGTATTGTACAGAATAAAAGGCGGAGTGTGATATTAATGAGAATGATTCATAATAGTCTGCTAGTTGTGAATTGCGTAATATTATCCAATGCTTAAGTAAATACTGTTTGTGCTATAATTTATTTTCTGCACATTATAAAATGATCAATTTGAATACTTAATTGAATGGATTCATTTTTACGAAATCTGTTTACATTTCAATATGAATCTTGTGATTGATTTTCTGATATTGAACTATTCATTGTAAAGCCAATAAAAAAGGTCTATTTGTTTATTATGATTGCATACTAGCAGGTGTCTCCAGATAGAACTGTTTATTCAAGCTTGGAGCATGAAATGGAATTCTGGCATTATTTAATAAATATGAGATGAGCATTTTGAAGGGCATTACAACACTAAGCATATTTGCATGTTTTGTACATAATTCATATTGTTTAAATACTTGGGGACCAATGATAACGTGCAATTTGATCATCTTATCTCGACATCTGAGACAATGAAGGACAATCACTTTATATTATCTATTGGCAAACTGTTTAATTAATATGAAACCACAGGATATTAGCTGGTCATGTTTACAGAACAATCAATTAATGCAAATGTGTGATTGTATTTTTACAGACTTGTACACCTGGCACTGAAATGTTTCTAGACTGGACTTGTTAAGCATGAACAGATCCAGTAACTAATTCTGACACCTGAGACATTTTTATGATTGGCTGACAGTAAGTGACTCAAGCTGTAGCAATCATACCATATTTTGTGTGATAGCATTTACTGAGGGTGTTAATGTGTAGCATGTTGTAATGAAGCTCTTGTGTAAATGACCTATGGATATGTCATTTTATGAATTACTTCAAACAATCATGTACTTGATGGAATCAAAAATTAACTTTGTGACTTGAGAACATTTTGAATATTGTTTGAATCTTTCATATAGATGAATGTATATTGTATTCAAGGGGATTTGATCTTTGTACAATAGCATCATTATTGTCTTAAGGTATATTGTACATAATACTGTGCTTATTGTACTCAGAAAATGGTATTATTATAAAAATAGTATTAGTAATATCTTTGATAGCTATCCTAGATACTTCAGTTTATTTTACAACATATTTTGAAATTTTTTAGAGTTATTGCCCGTGTTGAAAAAAAAGAAAACTATTCATTGCTGAATATTTTGCATGGTGTCCTATATTTTTCTTTATTAAATTAGATTAGCATCATATTTTTGCATCTTTTTTTGCCAAGAATGTACACTGAAATGGATCTTGTTTTTCTTTAATCTTTGAATAATTGGCTGCTCCCATAGACTTCAATATAAATTAAAAAGGACAATGATTCAAAGGATTGTCACTGTTTAAAAAAGCTCCCACAGGAAATCATTTTCTATCATGGACATCTGTAAAAATTACAGGTTCCCAAAACGCATCCATTCCTTTGAGATACTAATTTTGGACATTATGGGTATAAAAACTTTACCAACACCCATTATATCCCCATCACCATATCAAGGTTTCCACTGCCATTCGCCAGTTTCGCAAATGGCGAAAAAAAATCTGCAAGTGTAATCAAATTAAGCATACTTTTTTCCTGAACCATCCCCTCCATACATATGGCGAAAAAAATATAATGTCCAGTGGAAACCCTGCCATATCATACAGTTAGCAGCAGCTACACCCATTTAGCAACTTGCAGCCAGTGATTTGACCATCATCCCTAATATGTTCACATCTAATCTGTCTTTGTTTGAACTTTACTAAATATAACATGTCTGTACGCAGGTTAAAAGATTCTTGGTAAAATAGGTGTGGATTATGTGTGTTTAAGCATTGTTAATTGAAGGGCATCTGTCATATGGTCACATTCCAGACAAGGTAATTACATGGAAGCAGTTGCTGTACATTTATTATTCAATACTATTCATGGTAGCCAATTCACTTGTTCTACAAAGATGAAAGATAGTCTTCTTTCATTCAGAACATTTCCATCTGTATCTTAGTGATTTATCTTAATAGCTGCCTAGAAAGAATTGTCTTCTCTTGCAAAATGCAAAATACCTGTAAATAGGTGTGTTATGGATTTTTAGATTCTTTGTTTGTGTGTGGCAATAAGATACAAATAGATAAATGGTCCTCCAGCAGAACACATTCTGATAAATGACATCTCAACTATTGGCATGTGAGCATTGTGGATTGTAATAATTTGATCTTATTCTTATGAGAGTAAGAACTTCATGCAGCGCTTTTCTTGACAAAGAACTAATTGTCCTTTTCTTCTCATACATTCCAACTGTAAGCTATTTCAATTCAAGTTGCTTAATGAGGATGGCAATTTCTTAAAAGTTGACGCACTTTTGCTACTTTCAGAGTTTTGACAGGAAACATGACATTTTTAACCATCAGTCTGAGTTTCTATTATCAATCCTCCTTTTCATTATGATAATGGTCAAAATCATATATAATAAAACAAAACGGTCTCATGAAAACGGTCAAAATCATATATAATAAAACAAAACGGTCTCATGAAAACGGTCAAAATCATATGTAATAAAACAAAATGGTCTCATTAAAATGGTCAAAATCATATGTAATAAAACAAAACGGTCTCATGAAATAAGGGCAGCATGTCATTGTTACAAGTTATCTGTTATGTCTTAATTATCCATACACCATGCTTAAATGCACAATTAATACATTAAATTATTGTGATCTTTGATATTATGGAAACTGAAATAAATAAACCGATTCTTCAGTCAGCATGCAATCCTGTGAGTTCATCTATTATAGCACGATTTAATGTTCATTCAAATTTTAAGGTGTAGGTGATTAATAATTTTTATGCTATTCCATGTAATTTCCCTTGTTAATAAATCTATAGCTATGGAAAGCTGAAGCTTGTGTGTTTTCCTACAAAAATGTATTTTCACATGCAATACACTCATCTATTCCATCTTATTCCTCGTCTTATTTTCCTTTCTTTTCCTCTCAAGCTTCCTTAATATTTTCTCTTGATTCACATTTTACTGTATAAAACATTAGTTGAAATATTATGTTGGCTGTTTATTAGACTAATTTTGTGCTGGAATTGTGTTTGGTATTATATTGTACGGAGAAATGGGCGTTATTCAGCATGATTAGTCACAATGACAATCTTAATCCAGTCGATGAGACTACATAAGTTTGCTTCATTTCTTAATTTTTTTTGTTTATGTTATTTTTTATTTTCTTTTTTTTTTTTTTTTGTTGTTGTTGTTTTGGAGTTTATGCTCAAATTCATAAAGAATAGTGATGCCATATTGCTTCCAGACTGAATGCTTGTCCTACTGTCCCATATACAGTCCTTGTCTTCTTGTATATTGTAGAAATTTTGTAAACCAAGACTAATTTGTTTTATTTCAGTGTGTTTAAAATCACAAATTGATCAGTTTAGAAAAACATATGTCAATTATCATGTTTCAATGGTTATAAAAATAATGCCAGTCATTTAAATTGTCTGTAAGTAAAAGAGATTAATGGTGAAATGTTATGATGATAAACATGGAGTCTGGGACATATTTTGCTGGGGCTATTAACTTCTCCAAGCGGTAATTATTTTTTCCTTATGGGATTCTATGAGCTTCACAGGGCCTATGAAATTCATTGTTAATGTCACCAATATATATATGCTACACTTCACAGACTGGTTTCTGTCACTTCATTCTGATTTAACTTACATTTCAATGCTAGATTGTTATTCCTCAACATTCATAAAACCAGTCTGGAGAGACAGCACAATTATGTACCATTTAAATTCAAAACTATAGATTCTCCTTCAGAGATTGTCTGAAAAGACTGTTAGTACCAATATGTTTGAAGTAACATGAAGTTAATGTCAGTACAGCTTCAGGCTTTTATTGTATTTATTCAGTATTATCTGCTGGTAAGAAATATCAATTTAAAATACATAGGTCTATGATTTTTGAACAAGAATCATGCTGATTCACCATTTTTAGAAAGAAATGAGTAATGAGTACAATTAGTGGGAATGAGAGAGTGTTTAGGTTGTGCATTTCTAGGAAGATATTATAAGCCCAGAAAGACTAACAGTTTGTGAAAGATACACTGTTTATGCCACTCAAATTCTGGTATGCAGAACAATTCATGGCCATGTCTATTAAATTATTCTAGTTGAAACTAGCAGGGATATGGTTTCACAGTAATCAATACTTGGTTTTATACAATGACCGTGGTAAATTGCTCTGTGCTTGGAAGACATTGATAGTTTAAATTCTATAATTTTAACAAACAGTCTGTCAAAACTGTTTGATGTACAGCCCAGACAAATTTTCTGAAGGTCACATGCATATATATATATTGCCAAAGGAGCTTTCAATAAATAACATTTGTCATTTAGAAGTGCATTCTTAAATGCCATTTCTTCCTTGTTACAGTATACACTTAATTCTGCCTGAAATGAAACAGAAAATTGTATTAGAATTGTAAATATATTCAATATTCCATGAATGTGTTGTCAAGTGGGAATAAGTGCACACAAAATATGTTATGATATTTCCTGTTTTAGTGAATAATGAAGTGTCATATCTGCATGTCAGTCTAGTTGTGGATTATTAGCAAAAATCAGAGCTATTTATCAGGTTGTTAAAAAAGATGTGCCAGCAAAAAAAAAACAAGAAGACCCCCTTCATTTGTTCATCACAAGTCTACAAACCATGGTGAGAAAATAATTAAAGATACCTGACTCACTTTCCTGGATTAATACTTCTGTAGTATGACTCTCAACATTTTAAGAACTGTTAACAAAATTTTTCTCAAGAATGATTACCACATATTGAAGAGGTAAGCCATTTGCTATGAAAGCCACATAAATGACATATGCTTACAGCTTTTTATACTGGCTTCTAATGCTTTAAATAGAAATTATGACTAATTACTTTTGTGCGCATAGTGACTGTTTGTGAAATGTTGTTACACTCTTGGAGACCTAGCAGATTATATAGATTGTGATACACAAAAACACATTTCTCAAATCTTGCAGTATGCTGCCTGCAATTTTCCATGCAAGACAACTGGTCCTTAACTAGTAATTTAACAGTTCAACTCACAGTTTGATAACATTGCCCTGTATCTTGCTGGGTGTACTGTAGGTCTGATGTACTGTACAAGAAATACAAAAAGGTGACTAATCAGTAAAAGAGACCTTAACTGACAACTGAATATTAGGGTACACAGCTGCTTTATAATAATATTCCACCAATATTTAGGTCATCAATAAGTAAAAGAATTACTTAATTGACAGATGGTCAATTTTCTCCTGTTACCAGTAAGAATAGGATATTGAGATATGGTGCTCCTGTTAACCCTGTCCATTTCTCTGAATGAACCATTCAAACTAATAGTGAGCATCAGCTTCAACAATCTGATTGCTAATCTATTCTCCAATTGTTTCAGTGAGCTTGTACCCTTCATCTAAATGGACTTGATAGTCCTGAACTATTCAGCTTTGATATCTGCATGATCAACATCAAATGCACTGGTTAGATGATACAACAGTTATGTTATTTAATTGTCATATGAATAACTATACATATTGAACACCCCTGTCATAACACGGAGATGTAAAAAAATGGTGTAAATTTCGTATTCCATATCTCTGTTTAAAATTTAAATGTGAAACAAATTATACAATTACAAGGAATCTGAATTCTTTACTTGTATTGAATCAATAGTGTGTATTTCCATATCATGGGTTTGGTTTATATGTGTGAAGGAATTTGATCATTTGTCATGCTATTTTCTTTGTTGAAAGAAATAAAGTTTGCTTCTCATAAATATACAACATTTTGCACTATAAGATATGAAACTCCCATTATTTTCTGTGTTATCTTATAAAATCTATTGTTTGAAGTAATTGTATTGCTCTTCATTTACCTCTATGACTACTGTGTGTATTGAAACAAACCCTATCAACAACATCATTTCAATTAGCACAAAACCATGAACATCATACCAGTTTTACCAGTTGACATCAGAACCATGTGGTCATGTAAAATGCCTTGGTATGCATTACACTGCTGCTCACTGGCCGTCCTTAAAAAAATTGCTGGTTTCAGCTACTTGAGCGACTCATTCAAAAAATTTTCTTATCTTATTCCAGCATTTTTTTTTAATTGCTAGCATTATTTTGTTATGGACATTTTTAAAGGATGGCCTGTGAAAAGTTGCAGTTACCTGGAGAAACTTCTTCACCCCTTACAGTTAAATCCTTTTTTGTTATTTGAATAAGTGGATGTACATTAGTAACATGTTAGCATAGTGCATGAAAGTCTGAATAACGAGAGACAATAAGATAATGATGCCGACAATTGTTGGAATTCATGGTGTCAGGTTGACACACAATTGCCATTGGCCTTGTTACTTCATCGGGTCTGCTACAATTATTGTAATTGAATGTGCAAGTCGGCTAGATGCTGTCAGGCGATGTCATCATATTCTTTGTAGTCACCGAAAGGAAGTCTTATGAATTATTAAGAACCTGTAGAATATCTTTGTACTATTTTCTAAGTTTTCGGGCACAACACTATATTTTGCCCACATACCAGTACAGTAGTTATGCATTTTGATTGTAGTTGTAACTGTTTTGTAATTATTAAGCATCACATGACTACTTCCGAGAGATTTACCAAGTCAATCTGTCAGGTGCTTCAATATTCATTTCACATGTATGCATAAAAATTAAGCCTTATAGAAATGCACATCCTGTTTCACTGCATAGTAAATCGATTATGTCATGCATTCTGCAGGAACCAGTTTAAATCAATTAGGTTGCGGGTTCTGCAGGAACCAGTTTAATCAATTAGGTTGTGGATTCTGCAGAAACCACTTTAATCAATGAAGTCATGAATTCTGCAGGAACCAGTCCAAATCTATTAAGTTTTGCATACTGCAGGAACCAGTTTAAATAAATTATGTCATGCATTCTGCAGGAACCAGTTTAATCAATAAGTTTGTGGATTCTGCAGAAACCAATTTAATCAATTAGGTCATGAATTCTGTAGGAGCCAGCTTAAATCAATTAAGTCATGCATTCTGCTGGAACCATTTTAAATCAATTAGGTTGTGGATTCTGCTGGAACCATTTTAAATCAACTAGGTTGTGGATTCTGCAGAAACCAGTTTAAATCAATGAAGTCATTAATTCTGCAAGAACCAGCTTAAATCAATTAAGTAATGCATTCTGCTGGAACCATTTTAGATTAATTAAGTTGTGGATTCTGCAGAATCAATTAGGTTGTGGATTTTGCAGAAACGAATTTAAATCAGTTAGATTGTGGATTTCGCATACACCAATTTAAATCAATTAGGTTGTGGGTTCTGCAGAAGACTTGTTTCCATGTGGTGATGTTGTGGTTGCTACTTCCTACTGTTCAGGTCCGAGATTGTCAATATGATTTTGCAGATCATTATTTATATTCTCAATGTTATGATCATTTCTAGGATAATGTAAATTCAAATCCATTCAATTTGTCTCCAAGATGAAATTTTAACCTTATTTTCTGTTGATTTATTTAAAAGCAATGTCTCAACTATTTAAACATTAACTTGGCTTATGCTGCAATTTGATTGTAAAGCAGGGCAAAATAATTAGAAAATGAAATTTATATATGATTCTCAAATTTTTCATAAAAATATTCAGTTTCCATAGTGATGTTGATTTTAAGAAGTATGTTAGCTTTCTGTATAATTTCAAGGTGATTGTGTTATCTGATCACTGTTAGAGGATTTTTAACATGTCTTAGCAAACACATCCATTATTCTTTAGTTTCAAATCTCATTTCTTGGTATTTCTAACTGCTTTCTAGGAATAATTGAAATGAAATTTTTAGTCATTGGAATATTCAATTTCATAAAATTTCATAACCATTTTAGTTTGAGATATTGAAACTGGAGTAAAAGTGACTGCTGTAAGTTAATTGGAATTTCTTGTAACTTTCTCGACTATTACATGGGTCCCTGATACATGTTTAACTTGACTGAAGACTGAGAAATGTTGTTAAATTTGGTACATAGACTCAGTAAAATAATACAGCTGCATAATGAATGCTTAAGGAAAAGTAGTCTCAAATGAGAATTAAGTGTTATAAATATGTTTCCAAGTCTATTAAGATTTTAAGCTAGTTTCCACTTAATTTTTCATTAAATAAGTGATTCCTTTCCCCCTTATTGTTACAGTGATTTTAGTGTTATTATTCTTTAGGATTTTCAAGTGTTTTTGGTCACTTTTTGTGCTTCTGCAAAGAGTTTGCAAGATGTTGAAGGATTCAATCCTGATTGCTGAGCAGGTGTCTACACCTTTTATAAATAGCAAAGCATCTAGGTGCGGAAAGCTTGTTTCCGAATGCAATATTGTTCATAAAAAGGAAATTGTAATAACCTCCTATGATGCATTATGGGTGAAATCAATTTTGACAGAAATTGCAAACAAAACTGAGCTTTATCAGAATTTGATTTCAGTGAGGAATTTTCACTTTTTTTGACAAGTCAGATAAGGAATAACAGAGTATATTGTTAGTTCATAACATGTACCATTGCATAAGCCATTACAGAAATATGTTAACTGAAGAAAAATGGAGAAAATGTGTTTGTTATTTTATTAGAGACTATATATAATATATTGGCTATTTCATGATTACCATCAACAGGAAGGGAATTGAATGCCGAATAGCAAATGCTCCAGCTTCTATACTTTCATGACATGATTCTAGTTTAGGCCTAAAAAAGGTTTGTTTCCAGTTACCTATCCATTTTTACCTGCCGACTCATAAGTTTTTATGGCATCCAAATCTTAGTGCTATATTGTAATTTTCACAACAATGTTGCCGACATATGTAAAAAAAACAGAAAGGAAAAAATCCCTGCCTGTCGACCCATATTTTTTTGGGCATGTAACCAGAAATAAACCTTTTTTTTTTTTTCGTTTAAGCCTTAGGCTGAAATCGAATGCTCTATCTTCCATGGCCCTGTGGCTAACCTCATGTATGTCTATCTGTTACATTGATTCTGTGACCATGAAACAATAAAATGGAATAAATTCTTGGAAGAAATCTTACATTATAATCAAAATTCTTATTATAAAAGTATTTTGTTTTCACTACTCTCGATACATTCATTTTGATATTAATTCTGTCTGAACATTACATCATAATTTTTATGTATTTTATGTTGGCATTCCCTTGCAAGTTTTTGCTGCCATTCTGATGAGAATGTATTGCAGTTATTCCCTTTTTTGTCTCCTGTGTTGTATAGCAGACATAGAAATTGCTTCCATACTTTTTTTCTGTCATCTGCATGCCACTTGGTTTCCGCTTGATGTATTGAGAAATATCTGTCATGCAACTAAAGGTTTTTTTCTATCTTTTTAATTCTAGAAAATGCTGCTGGTTTGTATTTCATCTCATAGACAATAAACATTCAATTTGTTAGATTTAAAAATTTAACAAAAGTTGATCAATGGTTTTACATTCAGTCACTCAAATTCAACTCAAATGGAAAATAGTTCTCCACTCCACCCACTCTGGCACCTGTAATGTTTTCCTCCACCCCCAAAATATGCAAATTTTAAGCTTAAGAAATAAAGTTAGTACACTATTTCCATTAATTAATCCTGTACCTCATAGAGATGTCAATCAAATCATAGACCCTTTACTTCATAAATTCACAAAGTGCCTTATTGATATTTACCCAATGAAAAATCATCATTTTTGTCAAAAATTTTATCTTTAAATCTTTTAAAATTGTGAACTTGATGTACCTTACATTTAAGGTATAAAATATTTATTGACAATATTGCTGCTATTTAAAGTGATAAAACATACAATGACATCTACAACTTGATAAACAATGTCACTTGCACAGCATTGCCTATGCAGTAAACTTACACCACTCTGGTTCAAACAACAGCAAATTCTTTTTTGTCAGGGCTGTGTTTATGTTGATTGTCTATGTTTTGCCCAGTTGTGAAATTTCTGTATTTAAATTTAATTAGCAGAATAAAACAATTACAGTCTATTTACTTCAGTAAGTTTAACATCTAATAGAGCAGAAGCAATTATAAAATATAGTAGTTACAGTCAATTGATTGACATATTAGTTAATGAGTCAAAAGTAAAAACTAATTGTCATCAGAAACAAATAAGTTGCTATATCTGAGAGCATGCATTAAATAGACAAATTTTCTGCCCATGCATAATACATTATCAGTCATTCCTGATGTTTTGTTTTGTGTGAATAATATCACTATCTAATGAAATGATTTGATGGTATTGGTAGAAGGTGCTACACTCTCTCAGTAAAGTTAGATAATACGGTTGACAGAGATAACTTGTATCTCTAGGGAGTCTGTTGAATTCCAATTTTATTCATCATCTTTATCGCTGTGGTAGAAAACGAAAACACAAATTTAATCTGCATTTATCATGACTTTTTTTGAACCTGTTTACAATATGTTTAACCTAAATACCCATGGGTGGCATTACATTGTGAGAAACTGACCTTACTTCAATGGCAAAGAGCCAGCAATGGGATATTGTTTTGGGGATTTGTTATTCAGGTCTGCTTTAGGACATTAATGTAATTATCAAATGTGATGTCTGCTAGAGTCTACCATCCAGATAATGTTAGATTTGAAAAAAACTACATTGAATTCTTAAATAGACGGCAGTGTCTCTATTGATTAGCAAGTGAGGATTTTAATTGTCTGTATTTTTAAAAACCTGTAGGATATCAGGGACCAAAAGTTAATGACTTATAGAACATTCAAACCATCTCGATGATTGTATGGATATTGTCTTATATCTAAAGTTGCCATTGCCTTAATTCTCTTAAATTTGAGGATTCTATCCAGTTTACCTGACATGGTCACCATAGTGATATTGACATGTTTTTACTCAGTCTTGCAGTGCCTGCAAACATTCATTAACTATTCTTAATTAGTTGTTAAATTTTTCCATTATAGATTTCATTACCCATTTCTCAATGAACTACTTTCTCCCAAAGTTTGACTGAATTATTTACATGGTTGTATACTGAAAATAGTTTGTCGCAAACATGACTGACACATACAAAAGTGTTGCAGTCTTCTTTTCACAATTTGAAATGTCTGTATTTTAGAATGCTGAAAACTTCATGTATTAGAAGTATTTTTTCTCACCTGAGTACAAAAGGTACACAATTAAATTGATTGGCGAAAATTAAAATGCTGAAATGTCATTAACACTCTGAATTAATTGGATACTGGTATTCTTTTATCAGTATTGTTTCCTATACAGCACATGCTTTCATTGATACCATAGTGCCTCAGTATAAATCTTGAATTCTTTATAAATTTTTCCATTCTACCTTTTAAGATTTTATGATTCTGAAGGAAATGGCATGTTGGTGTATTCCTCAGGAAAAAGCTATGTTTCTGGGTCAGATTGAAGGCAATCTTCATTACTTTAAGACATTTAAATAATGTGGAAGAAAATCTTATCAATGTTGTCCTGAAGCGTATGATCGATCTTCCTGTGCAGATTTTTGTTCAAATTAAGTTAATTTTAGTCTGTGACAACTATAAAGCTCAGTAAACCCTAACATTACTACAGTGAACGGATATTGATCAAATTTTCCCTGAAGACTTTTTGCAGCATTTTGTACCAAATTTCATGTAATAGGTTTGTCCGTTACATGTAGAGAATGGATAATTACACAGAATATGAAAGGGTGATAAGTACATTGTTAGCCCCAAGTCTTAAAAGTACCAAATAAAACTGTGATTAATTGTGATGGTTGTTTTTTTTTCCTGGATTTTTTTTCACCTAGGGAGACTGCAATGTTTTGTACCAGTAATGCTTTCACAGTATTAATCCCTTATTAAACTGTTGAAACAACAACAACAAAAATAGAACACTTTAGTAAAATTTTACTAAAATTCATGTTTTTTTCAAATTTTAGATTTAATTCGCTGTCAGGTATTTCATTAATCATGCCTGCAAATCAAATAATTTGGCTTTGGTTATAGAGAGTCAAATTTTAGTTCACTAGACTATTGGTGTGTATGTTAATATTGTCGTGTTTATCTTATAAAATTCCATTGACTGTGTGGTTACTGTTTCTTTCTTTTAAAACAGAAGAAATACACATAATTATACAGCTGAGAGCAGCCACTAGTGTTTCTATGGAACCCCTCTAAACCGGCCAAATGACCTGCTCCCGGGCTTGGCTGGTTTAGAGGGGAATTTTGAATTTTATAGTAATGATATCTGAATCAGAACATTTGGCAGATTTAGAGGGGAAACAGGTTTATAGAGGACCCAGTTTAGAGGGTTTCCACTGTACTTAACTTTTTGTGTAGGGTATTAACATAAAAATGGCCATATTTATGGTTGCCTGAGTGATCCAAAGATTTTCAACAGCAAAAGCCTAAGTATGAAAATATTTAGGGATGAATCATAGCTCCAAAGTGCAAAAGGTATGTTGAGAAAAAAAAGATAGAAAAAGGAAAGAAACTTTTTTAACTTCCTACCCTATTAATTTTGATCAAGTAACTCTCATCATGTATCGCTTCTAGTCTAAACATTTTGAGCATTACAAACATAAATTTTATATTATTTTATCATTATATGAATGTGAAACAGAAGAGTATGTTTTAATATTTATGTATGTAAATTTTACCAGGATTAGCTGACTAATGTTATTGAGATATCTATTATGTGTTGATTGTACTGATGGATGTCAAATCTAGAAATATCTAAATTACTTTTTATACTGTAAGGCCATTTTTCTTAGATAGAATTGGTAATAAAAAACTATTATCATGTGTAGACAAAGCTTCATTGGACCCAAAAATACTTACTTGATACTGAATCTATCTAAGTAAAATTTACATACTAGCCAGATAATGAGGTTCTTTGATTTGTGATAAACATTGAGTGTGATATATGAAGATGACTTGATGTGCATTACTCAGGGAATGCCTTAAAACCATACCATTTGATTCTCAGACTAATCAACTGGTGTGATCCATTTGTGATAGTGTTAAGCGAAAAATACAGATCTACCTATGAAGGGTTTACTGGTTTGGATGTCCGCCATGAGTTTGACATGAGTCACATCGAGGTCATTACCTTGTCTGGGACATTCATCAGGTTACGGAGACGTAATGACAAATATCTGTGAGCTAAATACCCACACTAAGTGTTGGAGTGATTGTAGAATTTATGTACTTCTGATTTGTCTGTGGTAGAAAACATACAAATTGGATGTAGGCAAGTAAGTGAATAGATGGATTAATTATTTGGATTGGTCATGAGAAGAGGAAATGAAATGACTGCATCAGAGGTCCTTTCATCCAAAAATCTTTCTACCAGTTACTTTGTTGTTTTTTTTAAACACCACACCTACAGCCAAGGTCAGTTAGAGACTTTTCCAGTTTTAACGAAGGCATACATGCACCTGACTAGAACCATTGACCTTTCATAAGCTTAGCTGGACTGCTTCCTCGCATGTGAATTCATCTGGTCCTGTTACAGTTCAAACTTGTAGTAGTGAGAGGCTTGTGATTGCTAGCCAACGAACACCACTCAACCAGAGCCCCCAGTTTGACCAGTTGCATATTAAATTATGGGAAAAAACATATAATGTAATGCCTAGGGGCCTTTCTCTGGGAGTATCTAAAGAAAGTTCTACCAAACCTGCCATAGAAATGCTTTCTAATAGTATGTCATGAAAGTATTTTTGAAAGTTTTTGACAAATAACTTGTGTTTGAATAAAGATTCTTAGACAAAAGAAACACACATTAAAACAATTCACCTCCCCCAAAATCGCCCGATCTACCCATCATATAAGGCCATACAATTAATAGAGGATAAAACACAATATCCAAAATGGTACCACTTTGGAACAGTTTGAAGCAAAGCTACCTGGGGTTTAACCTAGTTTTGAGGGCCCACCTCATACTTACCCCCAGGAAACAAATAAATAAACTGTTTTTTTATTATTGTTCTTAGAAATTGGGAGATCAAAACAGCGTTATTTAAATTCTCTGTACTATGGCCATATTTCTTCATGTTTCATGTATCTAAAACTGGCTGCTTTAACACCAGATTCTCATGAAAATTACCACATAGTTCTCATAAAAAAGCTACTGCAGATGTCGTAAAAGTGTTATTTCAGAATGCACAAGAAATGTAGATTTTATTTCATATTCATAATGTTCATGTTCTTGAGCAATTATGAGAATAAAAATGATAAAAACTTCCTTATTACGTTCATTTGCAATTTTCTAGTGAAGATAATGGTGCTAGTCTGTGATTCAGTCAATAATCTCCATGCTGTTCATTGCAGACACTGCTGCCTCCAAGTGTGAAAATAATGATTTAATCAATTTGCTTTTATGCTCAATTTAATTTTCATTTGTAAGATTTCCAAGACAATGGCGAGGAAATGAGAATCGTAGAAGTTTGTTTAGATAGGTTTCTGATTGAGTTTACACTTGTTTTGTTTGATTCTGGATTATGTACAGAACTCATGTGCTGGCATTCAAAAGAATTGAAGACAAGAGTTTTATTTGATTAAATGCTACCTTACAGCTGCTTGGAAACATTTTTTGTGGCTCTATGTCTGAGATTTATGGTTCTCTGTTGGGTTATACTAATTCTGGCCATGGTGATGTATTGTAAAATTATTGTAACATACATTTTGTAATGATTAACTGTATTTTGACATTGACTGATGTTGCATGAGTTTATGTTTGGTTAATAGGTATTTGTCTGTGGTAATAATCCCAGGTCATTCTCTTGTACTTCATTTGTACTCATTGACTCAAAAAAGACTATTTTGATTTTGATGCCATGGGAATCAACATGGAATCCAGAACCACCAAACGAAATTGGATATAATGATCTGTGATGTTATAAAGCACAAGATTGACCTTCAAACTTGAATAATATTTTAATGTCCTTTTTAAATATGATTATTAATTAGTTATTAAAATCTGCCATTCTACCATTCTGTTTAACTAGCAGCAAAATGAACATGTGTAAATCGAAAAAGTATATAAAAGCTGAGAATGAAAGTAATTTTGAGCACAGAAATTGTTGAAACTTTGAAGCATCTCTAGACCAAAACTTTGAAATCTGAGCATATATTATTGTCCAATACAAGACATACTTTGATTTGAGGATATTGCAATGATCAAGACAAGCCTATATAGTGGGAGATAAGTGAATCAGTATACACTTACATTGCCAAATATGTTTATGTCTGCCAAATATATCTGATAAGAAGTCTGTTGCCATAAATTGTTCATATATTTTTGGTAAAGCTATGGTGAAACAAAGTCATAAACTGGTACATGTTTGGTTTCCTTCAGCCTTGTCACACACGGATGTGATAAACCAGAAGTATACTGGTCTGAATTTTATGTATTGTTTGTTTACCTTTTCAAAGTTGTTTGTTGAATCTTTTTTTAGTAGAATTATGATTTGTATGTTATAAGAAATCGTCTAATTAACTGGTTCATGTTTCTTATTTTAACTATTAGATTGTGTGTGCATGGGCAAAGCAGCAAACATTTATGTTATTTACAATTAAGATCCTCTCCCCTAAACGGTGATAAAATGAAACAGGTGCTATCTTTTATAAGTCCTTATTGTTGATAATGAATCATTTAAGTTATTTATGGATGGAATAATTCCTGTCCGGTTTGGTTTGAACTCGTGACAGGAAAACCTTGTTTTGAATTTTTGCCCTCTGATTTTTTTTTCTTCATTACACTTGGGGGATTCAACAAACTCCTAGCTCTAAGCTGTTGATTTTAGATAACAAATATAGCTGTTTGTTCTAGTCCCTTAACATTGTAAAATGATGATAGTGCCTAAGGTGATCTGATGAGTTACAAATGATTTTGTTTTTGTATCTAATCTCTGTAGTATACATTATCTAAATAGTTTCAATTTAGTCATCATAATTTAACCCTTTTCATGCTACATTTCCAACTACTTATCAGCACAGCCTATACTGAATTAATTTACACTCTATAGGTGATTAGAGCTGTTTTAATGGTAATCTTCTTTATCAGCTTGAAATTGTTATTAATTAGCATCTCACCCCACAAAAACCTGTACATTTTGGATGGATAAAAAAAATTGAAGAAAATAGTGAAATAAATTAGATTTCAGATTATTATTTCTTGTTCAAAATTATTTCATGATTGTATCTGTGCAAAGCTATTTCAATTGATCAGAATGTAATATTTCAGTTTCATCACAACTGTTCTATTTCAATTTCACAGACAAGCACTGTATTGCAATAATTTGTTAGAATTATTAAATAACTTGTGATTTCTGCTTGTATTTCATTGTATTGGATGATGTTTTAGAATTCTTGTTTCAAAACGACATTTCATATTATTTTTTTGGTAAAATTATGCTGAGAATATGTTTGTATGTGTTTAATTTAAAGCAAGGTTTCAGGTTGTGCTCAACTGTGGTGTATCACATCAGCATGCATTGAAGTTGCGCTTGGCACGATGTGGGTAAAAGCTGCAGACCCTGTTTTTCATTTTGCTGCTTACTATGGTTCCTAGCCACCGGAAATGGATTTCATGTCTCAAAATGTTAAATGTATTATGATGAGCTTACAAACCAAAAGTGACATGTTTGATAATAGACATTGAACAAAAATCTCAGAATTCATCAATAGACTCAACCATCCAAGATTTATATTGAATCTTCCATAATTTAGAAAACATTAGCTTCATACAGGTAAAATGGTTTCTCTGAATAATTACTGAATGTAATTTTTTACATCAGCTTTGTTTTTATGTGACTTACTGTCAATGGAGTTTAACGCCATTTTTCAACAATTTTTCAGTTATATATACGGTGACCAGTATTTCCTAACCAGTTTTCCCAGACTGCATACTAACCAGTACTAACTTACCCTTCTACAAGGTGCCGGCAATTTCTCCACATATGGAGGAAAATTGACATTTTTGTCAAATTTTCATAGAAGGGTATGACCTGCAACGACCGGGATTCAAACCCGGATATCCGGGTTACAAGTCCAGCACACTAACCACTGGACCACGACTGTGGCCTTTTACACCAGTAAACATCATGAAAACATCATATAATAAAAGAAGCGCTGCAGCTTAAGATAATGTGATCTACAGGACTGTCAGATGAAACTGATGATGTGATGGAAAATGTTGTACCATCTTCTGTCATCTTTAGGACCCTATTAATCATCAAAATGGATTATGACATGACTGGTAATCTCCCCTGATAATGTATCCTCATTGAGATCTACCCGGCATGTCAGATTTAATGTGATTATGTTGTCTTTATGGTCATAATGAAGGAATAACAATTGGAAGATAAATCCATAGTAATAATGTTTATGAGCAAATTATTGACAAATTATCAGGTAATTACTCCACTCCATTTCATTTACATCGATTTCTGAATGCTTGTTGCAGACAGACATTGGCTTCACACTTCCGTTGCTTAAAACTTTCAATGCAGTCCATACATTGTCCCAATATTGTTGTTTCTTTTTCGATTGTTTGATTTCTTCACGTTCGAAGTTACAAATAGTACCAAGCCAATTCTGAAAATTATGTGTTTTGTTATATTTCACTGAAGTCATGGACAGCTTTCCCGTCATTGATTAATAGTTTACTGTTATAAATGTGTTCAAAGGAAAGTCATTCAACTATCTGCATGACTTGTTTAAATGCCAGATCATGTGGAAGGAATCATCAAACTGAATGTTAAACGTATGAGATTTGACTGTGTTTGTAGTGATTTTATTCATTTTTGTTTTTGATTTTGTTAAATCCAGATTTGGTACATGTCCATCTTGTGTAGTATGTGTGCCAAGATAAAGTAACTTATATGATTGTGTAAGTTTTTATGCAAATTTAGAGAGAAAAAAAAATGCCATTGTATTATGCATAATTTGACTGCATTGTTATCATCTGTTGTGTATATTTAAGCAAGAACTTGTCTAAATTTGATGTCAGATTACTGCTGTTTCTCTTTATCTTTCTTGTCTCCAAAGAACTGTCATATTAATTCATTTCAGAAGTCACATAGTCCCCACAGGACCCCTCCTTCAGATGGCTGTCATTCTGTGTACAGTTACTGAATTTTATCCATTGATTGAAATATGTTCTTTTATTTGCTACGGTCGCCAAAATGATGTGCGATCATATGACAGTATAGCAATTTATTAGTTTTTTCTGTCAGAATTACAGAATTTTATTGGTTTCACATGTCTAGCAATAGGAGTTGTGTAATGCATTTAATATGACTTAGTTTTCATTTTGTGTAAAATCTCG
Organism: Lutraria rhynchaena; assembly: GCA_008271625.1. NCBI lineage: Eukaryota > Metazoa > Mollusca > Bivalvia > Venerida > Mactridae > Lutraria > Lutraria rhynchaena. The sequence continues at coordinate 1,100,012 of VIBL01000056.1, read as the reverse complement.
TATGTTTGATGTTACGTAAACCATTTATATCTGTCTCTGTCATGACTGTAATTCTAGGTTATTATGCTGCTTGATTCATATAACATGCTGTTAATTGAAGTGGGAGGATTATAATTGTCTTGTATTATATATTTATTATCCCATATTGAGAGCCAATTTGTCAGGGAATGAAATAGTGAGTATTGCTAAAAAAAATTAACAGCTTTATGATTGAGATTTATTTGCCTGAAAAAAACATACCCCTGCATTTCTGTTTATAAATAAATTATAAGAAAAATCAAATTCAGCATGTATCATTTCTGACATTGAGATGCATTAATATCCAACTTAATGACTTGGTATTATTTGGTGCAAGTTGAAAAAAAAGATTTATATCTGTGTATGTTTCATTGCGTTAAATGGATTTTTTGTATTAAAAATAGTCAATTATTGTGACATTGATTGTATTGTCTCCTAAACCGTAAGACTATATTAGATAGCATGTTATAGTTCAAACTATTATTAAATGTATTTTAAGTGTATTTAGTCAGTGCCCTGGTCTGTTAAATGGCTTGATTGTCTGCTTGAAGATATGGACTAGTGGAGATAGATTCACTAACACAACTTGTTGTAGTTTTCATAGAATAGATTTCAAATGACTTTGGTCAAGGACATGTTCCCAGCGATAAATGAACCAGAGCCATCTCAGTTCTCTTTGTGTTCAGGCTAAGAACTTGTTTCCTTTGGTGTCACTGTGGATGTTGTTGATTTGTTTCTCCAGCCATGGAATAATAACACAAAGACCCTAATAAATGAACAGATCTGATGTAAGTTTTATTGGCTAGAAGTCCAACTTTTGGTAATGGATTTCTTTGCTTTCTATCTTACTATCCCAATGAAGTGAATGTTATATCAAGTCCTGTATACAAGCATAAAACGAACCTTCCCAATTATTTACCAGATAGTCCATGTGAAAGGACTAGGTTTCCTTCATTAATTAGTCCACAATCTCATAAACCCAAATTCTAAAGATTGGCCTTAGATTGGAATGGTATTTTCCATCTCATTTGTGATGCTTCATTTCTTTCTGCCTGCTGCAATCTAGCTTAGTGTAAGACACATTCTTAGGCTCTAACATTATCTGTCTATGAGCCTAACTTGTATAGTTTGTGAATAAGTTGACCACCATTATGTCATGTCCTTGTAACTATTGCTTGGCTCTAATGTTTAAGTCTGAGAGTTTGATTTTGTATTGTTTTCAAGATGTTGTATACTATTATATTATGAACCTCCATGTAACTAATGTGTTTGCATTGACTGGTCAGTGTCTACATGTTTGTTAAATCAATTACATACTTAACTAGATGCCTGAGATGGAAGATAGATAATTGCTTCTATCCAAATAAGTACTTTCTCTTTCTGGTAAATTATCACTTACTGCAGGGATACTTCACAGCCGAGTTTTAAGTAGATTTGCCATGCGGGTTATTAGATTTCTAATGATTTTTTGTAGCAGTTAGAAAATGTGTTCAAGTAAACGTAATGTGAAATTTAGAGATTTTTTGGCTGGATCAAGTCATCATTTTATTTGCTGACAGTCTGGCTTTTAGTTCAGGAAGATTAATGAAATTTTAGTCTTTTAGTGGATGATAAGAACTGCAATTGGGGTGTCCTGTGAACAAATATGCTCCATACAAACATCATTAACTGAATGAAGGGACATTAGTCTCTGGTGTGTTTCATTGATTCAGTATAATAGATACACAAAACAGTATAAACTGATTCATTCTGATTTAGTAGTTCTATCACTCTTTCTGATTTCATCAGAAGCTTTGAATGATATTACATATTTCTACTGTTTAAATGAATATCTTGTTACAAAATAATGTAAATATCAGTCTCAATCTGTTTTGAACTTGCCTTAATTTTATATCGAATTTGCTTTAATTATGATAGATCTGAGATGTTCATTCGTGACTATTTATTCTTATCATTTTGTGACATTTATTATTTACGTATAATTTTGATGAAGATATTTCATCTTTTAGCTCATATCCAATACTCTGTAATTAGTGCTGGATACATGGAAGAGGTATTAGAGGTATAACAAATGCATGAACCTCCTTCTGTTACTGCAATGAATTCAAAATTTAAAAACAAAACATGAAGTATTAGTTCAATTTCAAATCTTCCTATCAGATTATAGATACTTACCTGAGTCAAAGCTTAAATACTTGAAGAAATTCAAACCGAAACTCTGTATCTCTCTTTAATTGCATGGTTAAAAGTTTTCTAGATTTTTTCGGAACCTCCGGATTTTCCCAGGTCCAGACTCTACAGTACTGGTTTTTATTGTTTTAGCAAAACCGACGTTAAGATTTCCGGTTTATTGAAAATTTTCAACTTTCACCCATGTATTAGTTGTATCGTGTGACTCAGTTTTTTTTAAAAAGAATCATTTTAATATTTTCTGATGTGTTGATTTTTTTAGTTTGTTCATCCCAAACAAAAATACCTGATTAGTTCATGTAGCAATTTTTTTGGTTCCATGTTTCTTGTATGGGGACAAGATTGAGTTGTCCCGAACTTCAACAAACATTCTACTGCATTGAATGGAACATTTGTTAATTAAAATCCACAATAGCAACCCTCTGTTCTCTCATTTGTTACATTTTTTTTTACTTCACCTCACTTGCCTTACTGACTAAATAGCACAGGCTGTGTATTAGTCTGTTAATTAAAACAATTAATTTATTAACTATGTTAATAATGTTCTGTATCTCATTTTGTCAACCATTTTGTTCTCATGTGATACTGTACACAATGATACTGAATGTGCAGGGTTTTCCCTAGGTTTTTTTATTTGGGGGTCCCATGACTCCCATGCTTGCCATTTTGGGGGTCCCTGGTAAATTTTTGGGGTCCCCATATAGAATCATGCTTAGGATTTTGATGCAGATGCAGGGACTGACACTCAAAAAACCATGATGTGTTTTTGCTTCATCCATTGTTGCCCCCAATGCCATTTTGACGACAAGTAAAAACGCTTGACTCCCTTATTGGCTGTGCCACATATTTAAGGAAAAGTGAAATGTTCATTCTACGGGTCCCAAGGATGCATATTTAAGTTGGGTCCCAGACGAAAAAGTTACTTCAGAGAATGTGTATTTCCTGCTTAAATACCTGGACTATAAATGGTTTAGTCTTGATAAGCTGTTTTACAGTAACCTTACTTATTGTTGTCAAAAAATACAAAGAAAATGGCATTTGTCATGGAATGAAGTTGACAGCCAGTATGAATTTGAAATATAATCAAACATGAGTACTGGTACTCAGCATCCATTTCTTGGGCTACTGCCGGACTTTTAATGAGAATTTGATATACCCAAGTTGTTGAAGCTATGACAAACAGTCATAAAGGATGAAGTGTTGAAGGGCTCTGTAAAATGTAATTAAAATATCAAGTATGTGTTAAATGTGCTTTATTGCATATTTACATGCTTTTGTATTAATTGGCTGCCTAATGAAAGTAGGGTTAATTTTGAAATAAACCCCTGACTTTGCGGGTTTTTTTTCACATATTCTCCTACAGCCAGGAGCGTGACAGTCTGTAGGTTGATTCATTCAGGCATATTGGCTGGATAAGAAATAAGTATCAAATCTATGAGATATAAACTATCAAGTTTCCTTAACAAATCATTCATAGCATTGATTTTGGCAAAACTACTTAGAAGATAAGATGAAGAATTTGTTAGACTCACTTAGATGAGTGGTCTATTCTATATATCATGTATTTTATCAAACACAAGCTGTGATATTATGAGCACTTGTATGGTACACAAATTATCACTTTCTTGATTTATATGTATGATATCTTAAGAAGAAAAATCTGGAAATTTGTATGAAAGATCTCTGCTTTGAATCAAGTGGTGAATAATTTGTAGCTAATAAATGAGGTATCATAATTGACTTATGGTATCTAAGAGAAATAAGTCTGACTTTTGTGGCAGAGGTCATATGTTTGAGTCTGATCCATGCACCATCTTGGCAGGATTCAACTGCACTTTTACATCCTTGAATAAAAAGGGCATTGGTCCTCTGGTAAGAAATTGTTCAGAAATAGCTGAGTCAGTTATGGGGAAGTGTATTTTATCATTTCACAGTACAAAAAAATGTCATTGAGTTTAAAGTGAAGAAACTATTAACCATTAATAGAGGGGAAATCTAGCATTATCCTTGTCTGTACCTGTGTCTCTGTGTGTGTCCGAATCACAACTTTACCATCAGTTATTGGATTAAAATAATGTTTGGCACAAATGATGACTAAGATGAGAAAATTTCTGAAGCACAAATTTGCTTCATTTTAAGTCAGGTTTTTTTGTAAGATACCATGTTCATTTAATTAGCGTTGGTTGATGTGTAACACGTACATATGCAATGGAAACTGTGCTTGTGCATCAGGTAGAATTAAATGGTTTAGAATTTTGGATTTGTCTATGTATTATTGATATGTGCTTGGCAAATGAACTAAATTAGTCAATAGTCATTAACGAATATATTGGAATGAGAAAAAGGTTGATGACATCATTTTCATCGTAAACAACAGTTGTGACCTATTTTTGTGTCTAAAACTCAACGCTTTTAGTCTGATTAATGATGAGTACTGAAATAAAACTGTTACTTCTGATGACAGATCTGCGGCTTTAGGAGTCTTCAGAATTCTTTATTTTCAGCTTAGTAGATTCTGTCTTTGATGGGAAGTAGCTGACTAAATGTGTTTTCATGATTGCCACCCATCAGCTGATTTTGGTTGTTGTTTTTTCTCAATGATTATGAAACATACTGGTGGTAAGATGTTTGTAATAATTATCTGAATAAATGGTTTATTTTTTTAACAGAAGCAGCTGATTGCCTTTGTTTGTCAACGAGACATTATACTGGTAGTTGTACAATTAACCAGCTCTGAATATTTATTTGTTAATAGTCTGTACATAAATATTGCAGAAAGTGGTTTTATTAGACTTATTTCACAAAATTCTGGATAGGGATCCCCTCCGTGTGGACACCATGCTATGCTGGGCCATCATTAAAAAAAATGTTTGTAGTGCTCCGACCCTGATTTCCAGAGGTGGGTAGGTAGGTAGGTAGGTAGGTATTTTTTTATTTGCTTTTTTGGTGTGTAACAATTGCATTTGGTAGAAAAATAGCAATTTTTTATTATCACCTATGTAAAGTAATAAATGATGAGTGAAAATGTAGTGGAAATTTTTGGCCCTGATGGGAATTTACTATAGTAGCAATTTGCACTAAGGTGGAGCCATTTAAGCATTGACGTAAATGTTTTAACATATAAGAGACAAGTGTCTGTGAAGGAGCTGAGCTGTTGCTGGAATTGGATGGTGTTAAAAGATTATGGTCATGTTGCCAGACTTAAGTGGTGTTGCAAGTCTCCAAAGGTATTTCAGGACTCTGATGATTTTGCAAGAGTTTTATGGTTTTGCATTGTTGTTGCAAGTTTTTGATGCTGTTGCAAGAGTTTAGTGAAGTGATGCTGTCCTTGCCCTTTGGTTGATAATCAACGTCACAAAACGATTAAATATCGTGTCAGTATGACTCAAGGAAGCAGTTCTAGAGCTGTCTTAGCCCTTGTATTTTATGAAGCAGAGAATATCGGAATATTAGAGATGCATAATTGGTAAAAATAATGGAAAGTGACACATTTTCCTTATATAACTTTATTGATAGAATAATTTTTACATTTTTCAAAAATGACAGTTCTTTCTTAATATTGGTAATATCAAATGGATGTTTTTTATTCAATATATTAAATCAATCAATCATTTGCACAATCTTTACATACATAAGTTACAAATTTGTATTTTTTGGGCTGCTTTAATAAGATTTAATGTCTCTTTAGGCTGAACTTAGTTTTTCTGTGAAAATTTTGGAAAAAATTCAGTTTTATGTAACTATGCTAATAGTTTTCGTTTTATTTAATGTTTTTTCATATTAAATTGTCATATGAAATCCATGTCTTAAGTCCATAACTACCAATATCATGGGGTTCAGAAATGATGAAATAAACTTCTGCCATGATATGATGGTTTTGGCTGAATTCCCTCCTAATTCAACTTCAGCTTTAGTGATCACCCTGTCCATTGTTTTGTGATGTGTATCATTGACAATTGTTTTAATTCCTATGAAACTACTTGGCCAATGTCTATCTAACTCCACATAAATGATCCTTGGATGGTCCTTTACTAAGATTGTACAAATAATACCCCCTGAGGTCAAAATTGGCCCCACCCGGGTTGGGGGAGGGGGCTTACTTGTTTCATAGCCAAAAGCGCATGGCCTATGGCTTAGATATTAAGCGTGCAGCCTTGTCTTGTGGTCTACTGAGATTGTTCAAATTATGCTCCAGGGGTCAAAATTGGCCCTACCCAGGGGTCTCTTGTTTTATAGACTATATAGGAAACCTTTAATAAACATTTTGGCCAAGTCCACTTGGTCTAGAGTTTAGATATTCAGTGTATGATATTGTCTGGTGGTCCTCAACTAAGATTGACCGAATTCCCTCCTAATTCAACTTCAGCTATTATGCTCCTGTGGTCAAAATAGCACTCAGAGTTTTCAACATAAGGTTATTCAGGTGAGTGATATTGGGCCATCATGTTTCTCTTGTTGCTTGTTTGTTGTTCTGATGTTTGCTGCTATTGTGCAAAGAAACTGTTGGCAAATAAATAGAATCGGTTATTGCGTTTTATTGCTCATGCATTAGTAAATATCAAAGTATTTAGATTTAGATGATTCTCAATTGATGTGTGTGTGTGTGGTACTTAGCCAGTTAGACAAATAATAGGCTTACTCTGAAGTGATTTCTGTTCATTCCACTGACTTACCAACTTATCAAACTGCTTGGTGTCATGGTACATTGTATTGGGGTTTAACGCCATTTTTCAACAATTTTTCAGTTATATATGGCGACCAGTTCACCTTACCAGTTTTTCTGGACTGTATACTAACCAGTACTAACTTACCTTTCCACAAGGAGCCGGCAACTTCTCAACATATGGAGGAAAATGGACATTTTTGTCAAATTTTCATGGAAGGGTATGACCTGCCGCAACCAGGATTCAAACCCAGATCTCTGGGCTGCAAGTCCAGCGCACTAACCACTGGACTACAGCCACGGCCTTTTTCATGGTACAAGATATTGCATCCATTCTTTTCTATTCTTGAAGAATTTTGAAAACTTTGTGAACACATTTCTGGAGCATTGCCTGCCGCATTATAAATTGAAATGAGATACCTTTATTACATTAGAAAATTAAGTGACTGAAGAACATTATTAAATTGAAATCTGTGATATTGAATTATAATTGAATGATCTAGAATTGATTACTGTAAAAATTATGAGGAAAAATGGAAAACTGAGTGCCACAAATTTTCTGTTGTTACTAAGATTTACTGCCACCATGCCAGAGATATTCTATGATGTTCTCGCAATAATTTAATTTGTTTCTGAGCACACTTCCCCAATATATCTTCTCTTAATTGATGATACAAAAAAGTAGCTACCATATTATTCTTAATTATTTGCATTTCTCAGTTATCAGGCCTGTCATATACAGCACAAAAATCTCATGCAGTGATAAGTGGTATAAAACAACTACAACGCAATAACTTATTTGTATATGTATTTCTGAGGATACAGTCTAGACTGTCACGGGTAACCTTTTGTGGAATCTTTGGAATAAGGTCAACTATGATAGAGAGGTCACCTTCAATCAAACCTCGGATTGAAAGTACCAGTCTGTCTTTATACTAACACCATTTGATGATTCAGTTCAGTCTTATACCAATTCAAGATAATTCACTATTCAGACAAAAAAGTTTGTTGAGACAGGAAAAGTGGAGCTGGTTGTCGCATAAGACGGGAAACATTTCATTCTGCCAATTTATTAAGGAAATTATGATCTGTGGAACAGAACATGGTGGTTTAAGTCATCAAGCCTTTTTATTCAGGACGTCACTTGTAGATTCTAGACAAATGTTTAATACTGACTTGCTAAGTCCAATGTTAGAAAAAAAAGACTCCTGTAATTTTAGAGTTATTACATGCAAACAAAAGCATGAGGACTTCATAACCTGCACTCTTACTTTAATTATCTTTTAAATTAGCATCACATAATGAACCATTTAATAGAATCTTCATGGATACAGCATATGATTTAAGTTTAGGATTCCCCTTCTTAAAGTCTGTAACATTCAGAATTTTGAATTTAAATCCATTTTATATTGATATTTCTATGACTACTACTTGGGAGTGATTTTATGACCAGTGATAGTTGAGGTTAGATTTAATTTATTGTTTGAAATTGATAAATTTATGCAAGAAGATGAAGATGTTTTTTGTGTGAAATACTTAAATTACCTCCCTTTATGATGTACATGTGTCACTTCCATTGAATTTTACCCTGATTTGGATTTGTGGAAAAAAAGGGATTATTTCTATTTATGTATGCATCCTGCAATGTTCAATCTAATTATTGTGAAATTCTGTGTCTTCTAGCATTAACACAATATGTGTTTGTACTTTAACTCACAAATTGCACAGAATTGTTCTAGCAGCAGGATTTATTAACAACTCTACCTAATATTAAAGTTGATAGCATATTTAATTGAGCTTGAAATTGTGAATAAACGATTTGTTTTTCATTATTTATCATGTAAATTGATTACAACTTGCAAAGAAAAGCACCTTGTCTAATGTATAATTAATGTCCATGCAGTTGCCAATTAAATAAGATGCACTATCTTTACCCAGTAAAATGTTACACAGTTGCCAGATTCAGACCTTAAGAGGACTTGATAGTTGTTTATTGAATTTGCTATAATGGAATTTGCTTTGAAAGTACGAACTTGCTTCAATGGAACAATTATGTCCTTTTCTATTAGATTAGATAGATGAATAGATTTTGCAATAATGGCAATTTTAATTCATTTGTCCTATATTACCCTTTTATAATGTCAAAAAATGTTCAAAGATTGTCCAAAGCATGACTATAATTAAAGTATATGTTAATTTGGTAAGCATTTCAATCAGTAATTACTTTTGAACCAAGATTTTTGTAGCATTTATTGCAGTAGATCTGTCTATTATTGTGTTTGAAATCAGTGCATAAAGAATTGTGCGCAATGCTATTTTCTATTAATTACTACAGTTATTTCTCCTTTGAGGGATAGTCCTGTGGTACTGCACTTGAAAAGATAGTGGGGGTGTTGTTTTTCTCTGATTCTTAATTGTCTTTTAGATGTTGTGTATGTTACATGTTAGAAAGTAAAAACAGATCCATGCAAAAACATTCTTGCTTCCCTCTCTTTGAAATCTAACTAACCAGCATGGCTTTCACCAGTACTCAGGATTATAAGCATACAAAAACAGAAAATTGTCCAAAGACCGAAAGGCTCACAGTTGTATATTCTTGAGAAAGATTTGACCTGTTTTAAAAGGATCAATTATGCATTCTTGGGCAGCTTCTGCTTCTGTTTTCTGATCAAAACAGATATTCTAAGCATGTTGTCAGAAACGTGCCATAAAACTTGAATAATCAATTTGTAATACGGATTTTAAAAAAAAGTTTAACCAATGCTGTTGCATGAGATGGTGAGTTTTTATGTGTGTTTCCTTTTCATGTTATATAATCCAATAAAAGACGCTTGTGTCTGATAGTTACACTGATGTCTAGAATTTATTCAGGGAGGGCTGTACTACTTTGCACTCTTGTAGATACATGATTGAAGAGTTCTGGTAATGTGCATCGTCATGATGTAATGTAGAAGTTATGTATATATCATGGACTGTCACTATTCATTGACATCTAGCAAGAATGATGAACCAAATATTCAATGTCCAGCTTATTGTCGATATCCAGCAAGAATGATTAGTCAAACACATGTACTAAGTCCATTGATATCAAGCAAGAATTATTAACCAAATATGCAATGTCCAGCTCAAATAATAGTTAAATGATATGAATATTATTTAATACATAAAAACCATATGTTTATTGGTGTGCTGCGCCTAATATCATGGGTAAGTCACTTTGTATCGCTCTTTAATCATTAGAAATTTAAATTTGATGTTTATAATAACCTGTAAATCACTCATAGAAATCTGTCAGTATCAATGAATTTCCAAGAAGTCTTACATTGAGTATTATTGCCTTCTGTATTATTAACTACTGTTGTATTGCTGCTGATGTTTTGTTGGATTTTTCATCCATTGATGCTGGTTTATGAGTTGATCAATGATAATATGTACAGACAGGAGAAGAGTTTAATTTGCTGTAATTTCCTGTAACTATCAGGTGCTCACTTCCTCCTCCAGTGTAGATGGCAAGTAATCAATCATTTTCAATTGCTACTACTTGCTGGAACCAAAATTATCAAGGGAGATAATGTGATATATGTGAGATTGTTTTGATAAAGAGTACTCTCCCTTCGTAGTTAAAGCTTGAAGTGTTACTAACATTAACTTAATGTAGTTTATGAATTTTTTTATTAACACAGAATTCATTTTATATTTGAGTGAACTAAACTGGCAAATATGTTATTGCATAAATATAAAAATAATGTAATTTTTTTGTTAATTTTGTGCATAATTGTGCTAAATAATATGAAACTGCCATTTTTATGTGTAAATATATCTGTATACCTGGCTTTCTAATTTTATGTTGTTGGATGCCTATAGCAATATTTTTTATTGTTAATTTCTTATCATTTGATGATGTGCACAACATTCATTCATATGTCTGTTTAATTTAAACCATGTTTATTTTATAGAGTTTGTTAATGAATGGAATTGATAACATTAAGAAATTATCTGATTTTCTTCATCTTTCCATCTATTTTCACCTGCAATCAATGTGTTTTTTATCAGACAAAGAATTCCTTACAGATTATAAAGATATGGTTTGATTTGTGCATCATATTATCTAGTGTGAATGTTCCTTTTATATATGTGCTAAATTATTGCACATTAAGCCATTTAGCACAAACTTTAATACTCTTCTTATGTTAACAGGGTGTTTATTTACATGTTTCGCACTGTTGCGCAATCATATGTCAAATCAATATGTCCAGGATGTTGTAATAATTGTCTAGCCAGGGGGCAGTATTTGTGTAAATACTGCACTTAAACCAACCCCTGTAAGATAGACTAGACCGACCTATACTTATCTTGGTAAATTTGAAATGAGAGAGTATGTATAATAGGGTTGTATACCCCTCTTCACTCACCGGCATGCTTCATGGACCGTAAATCACCAAACTTAAACTTTTACTTGCTAGAGTGGTTCAGTTGACACATTTTTGAAATTTGAAATAAGTTGTTTTATATTAACATGACTGTTGGATGTATATTCATTTAAAACATGGAAGTAGAAAGCGGATAGGGATTGGATTAAATTTAACCTGTGGAAATATTTTACATTCTGTGCATGCATTTCGATCAGATAAAAATGCTTAGATATTTATCTGTGATTTCGATATGGATTTTAATGTGTGGAGTAACCAATGCACAAAACATCAGTAAGTATTTTGCTTTAAACTGGGCTGAGTTTGATCTTTTTTCTTTTTGTGTTTTGACATATCAATGTACCTTGTCCTTCTCTAGTCAGCTGGGATTTATTTGTGAATTTACATCCAATTCTCAGCCATGAGTTACGGAAATACAAGCGAAACCTTACTTCAAGTATGAACTTGAAAAAAAATTCACAGCATGCTACAGGATGAAATTTATTGAATAAGCAAAAGGATAATATCAACTCTACCTAAAGTTCATCAAAAGTTGTTGAACTGAGACTTATTGGAAAAGCGCTACACTCACTTTGCAACTTGGTTTACCATCAGCTGGCTTGAAACCTTCACCTCTCTATTGCTGTGTCAAAACAGGACAGATCACAGCCATCCATCTTGTAATAAGTCACTGCTGGATACCAAGAATGTATCACCTATCTGCACAATATTTGACCTACTGGTGTTATCCTCTTATCTGAAGCCCAGGACAATGTATATTAGAATCGGACAAGCAACATGATATCCATTGTTCATATAAAGCACCATATGGATGTTAAATTCTGACCTTCTTCCAGTTTGAAATACCTAGATTTTGTCATGAAGGAGGATTGGGAGGAGACTTAAAATATTACTCTGGCATTACATGGCATTGGCATATTTTTGCACTAAACTTGAATGAATGACATGAAGTAATATATAAATCGTGTTAAGTAAACTGTAAATCTGCCTACAAGTTCCTATTAGACAAATATTTCATGTTAAGACACACTAATAGTTATCTTCACATATTTAAAATAACTGCTGAATTATGCAGTGTCACAGTGTCAACATATGTCCCAGACACTTCCTGTGTTATTTGTTTCAAGCTGGAAACTAATGTTTAAATTGTACAAATTTACCACATTTTTTACCACTCTGTAGTGTTATACCAATCACCTATATAGAGACACAAAATTTAGGTAAAATTGCTTTAATTTTTTTTTCATTTTTACATCATTTTTTGTTCATTCTAAAGGAAATAAAAGGTCTCTTAAAATAATGTTATATTAATTTTTTTTTGTAAACATGCTGTACACAATACAAGATATTGACAGCTTCTACTTTAATTCAACTTTGTGTCCTTATCAGGTAATATGCAGTGTAAATGCTACAAGGTGCTAAAAAAAATTAAACATTTTTATATACAAAACATTATCTTAAGTAGCCTAATCCAAAGTCTTGATACAGAGGTTCTTTCATAATCAGTGAAAAATTTTGATCTCTATATAAAGGAACTGTACAAACAGTTTTTGTATGCCTATTATATACTTACTGCTTGTTGCAGTATGTTTTAATACTTTAAGGATTGGCTTTAAAATAAATAAAGAAATGCTTCACCTTAATTCTCTGGGCCCGCTTCCACAAAGCTAATAACCCTTGATTCATGCTTTGTTGTAAATAAAAGCTGGAAAAATGTAATTCAAACACAAACATAGTTTAACCAATCTAATTCAATTGTCATTTGAAAACATAAAAATGTCATCTTAAACATAGTTATGTGAATGAACTTTCAAATCTACCTTGAAAAGATGGATATATGTTAGTAAAAAAGGACCCCGATATGGTTGAGAAGGTTGTTTTTTATCAGACTTGTATCACTATAAACGTTTTGCTTTAATTGACCGAAATGTTTGAACTTAATAATGAGACAATTTGTATGACTGAAGACGAAAATTGCCATAAACATGAAGACCCAAACTTGTTTAGGGCATGACAATAAAGTTTGCCCCTTTGATATTATATATTCATGTGCACTTGAAGTTCAACCAATTAGTGACATCATTATGCAACAATTAACCAGTAATTATTTATTCATACAAGTGCCTATAAGCTGACATTTAAAAAGTCTTACCATTATGACAGATGTATTATCAATACAACAGGTAGGATAAAAATGGGTTCTTTTTCTTTCCTTGATGTTTCATATGAATCTAGATCTTAAGTAGGTCAAGAATATTATTGCCAGATGTGTCAGGTGCTTGATTTTCAATTTCCAGTACCTTTGTGATGCAAAAAAAACCTGTAAAATTACCACCAAGTGATAAATAAAATTACTTGTGTCTTCTATTTGCATAAATTTTGTGACAGCAATTTGCATTTATTTTTCATCACAAATAGTTTCTTAAAATTTATAATTTTGTATCATTCCATACAAAAATGTTTAATGTCATTTATTGTTGAATTAAACCTGTAAACTTGTTTATTTTTTGTGGATTACTATGCAAAATGAATTTGCAGGATATTGTTAAAATGATTGTGTGTTCAATATCAGTCATTTAAATGGTGATTAAAAATCATGAATTAATACATCTTTTTCAATAAAGAACCCATTAGGCTATATTAAATGTGGTCTTCAGTTATTTCTGCTCCATTGGGTTCAATCAATTCATTATGGTTCATTGTATACTTGCTGAATGATATAAAAAAAAGGTAGATATAGGTCCCTGTGTCAATATATGAGGCAAACATTTCTCAAATTTTACGGACTGGAATATTTTATTTAAATGTCACACCACATCCATCATACAGCTTTTCTTCTTTATAATAGTCCACTGTTTTCTCAATCTCAGAGGAATCAAAGGGCCATAACTTGCATTTTGGGTGAAGCTTTGTCTCGTGGCTTCTGTATTAAAAGCCTTGCTACAATGAAACACTGATATGATGTATGAATTCCTGGATCTTCCCATTCCACTACAGGTATCATTTATGCATCTCTTATATAAATCTGAACAAAAGATAAATATATTTCTTTCATGACATGGCGTCAGTTTAATTCAACTTTCAAATAAAAGCAGCTTGCTTTTACTTGACAGCAAGTGTTGTATTTCATTTTATTACACCAAAGACAAGCGAACCTTTATACATAAACACATCCCTTAGTGTCAAGTTTCCAGTCATGGGTGCATGAAAAATGGTCTACATATTAGAATTGTAAATGTATTCAAGGAATGACAGTTCATTGCAAAATTACTATTAAACATCTCATACGACACAACATTCCAGTTTACTCAAGTGAAAAATCAGAAAACAGCATGGTATGTTCTCTGATATCAACAGTACTTGCTCTACATATCTGTGGTATGTGGTGTATGATAAATTAAGACAGATTACAAAGTAATTATTATTTAATTAAGCTTTAACTGGTTCAGCACTCACACATTTTTATCATAACTTACCACTTAGAGATATCAACAATATGAAATTAATTGTTCTATCTTCAAAGTCATTCTGTGTTCTCCATAAAATTGTCTAAAGTCTTGTTTCTCTTTGTTGGCTTGCATGAAGTCAGGGTTTTGAAGAGAATGTCTGAATGACCGTCTGTTCTATATCAACTAAAGATTTAATGTTCAGATTTCCATTCTCAAGGAATTTTTCATGTGTTTATGATATTAAGCGTGTTAAGTCCATGACTCAAATAGCATTCTTTGCCTTAGTTGTAGCTTTTATATTCAAATCATTTACAATTTGGAGATTTAATCTTGGCATTTAAGTTCCTTTCACTGTGATTAAACTCAGATTTTTAACCTGAGAAGCAGGCCATGTCTGATTTTATGACATAATGGTGACAAATAAATCTGTATCAAAGAATTTTGATGGGACTTAATGCCACTGGTGTGATAGTATGCATTAGTATTCTCATGGTAAGGGTCAATGTAATTGAGGAAATGAAGAAAATAACCAAGGAAGGCCTTATTTGCAATACCAGATCTCCATACAAAGATCTGTATTTCAACTAAATTTTGTTGCAGAAATGATCAAAATTCTTTGACTGTAGACTGATCCAATGAGGCATAACATACACAAAAATGGAGAGAATGAATGGCTTAAACATAAAAATTGAATTTTGTGAATAATATTTGCATAGGTCAGACTCCACTTAAATATGAATAAAATGAAAAAAAAAATAACATCTACTTTTATTTGAATCTTTTCAAGTTAATTGTGTCTGTACCATTATGATGACCCATCCCGAATGTCTAAATAGGTGATAAATTATGATATTGGTGATTTTGAAAGTCATGTTTGATCCCTGGGGCCATGATGGCTGTCTGATAGAAGTGTGCCCAATAATTAAATATTTATTACTCGCCATAATTTTATTGCCTTCCTGTTTCTTTATGGTTACAGGTTAAACTTCTAGCAAGAAGTGCATTTAATATCGTCCTTGGTAACAAGAGAATGTCAACATGTCTGTCAAAAATCCCCATGAAAAGTTTAATAGATATCAAGTTGATTTTTTTGTTGGTTCAGGTAAAAATGGGGTTATTGTTAATTTTTCCCTCCCCACATATTTGAATAAGGCTTAACATTACATGTGACCTGTTCTCTGTGGCCTAGGATTTAAGTAGGTCAAGTTTCTCAGTGTGAAGTGCTTCATCAGTGTATTATAGTCCTCCACTTGTACTTGATTTGAACAAGTTTCTTTTGAATTCATAATAATATCTATAAAATATTTGCCTTTGTGAAAGTAGGCTCTCATTGAAAGAAAGATTGAATATGGACGCCACTCATCCCTACAAAGTTTTTCTATAATTGAAGATTGAGAAGTATGTTCATTATTTGTTTGACTGTAATTCTAGTTTTGAATCAGTGAAATCACCAGTTTAGTCATTGTATTTATAAGTTTGCAGTGAATAAAATGCAAAAATTGTTCCTGAAACTTACGTCGTTTGAGGTAACATATAGTTAGAACAGTGATCATAAGTATATTTCTGTTTTTTTTTTCTCAAGTAAATTAAGTAAATCAAAAAAATTAATTTGATAATTTAATTTTTAATCAGTGAATCTTTAGTTTATTGCTTGTACCTGTATAATTATAATTGTGTTACACCTTGAATGAAAGTCTATTTTTAGGTTTTTATTTTTTGTCATAATTATCAAAAGCTGTGTCCACTGAATTGGGTATAAACATAAAATATGTATTTGTGGACATTCAGAAATGTTCATATCCATATTTTCTCACAAATTTTGGATAATGATTTATGCTAGACATAAAACTACTCAAATTAATTTACTATTTTGCTGCAAATGTCACTTTATGAAATGTTAGAATGTTTATGTTGGCATATTTATTACCCATAAACAGCTGGGAAAATTCACGCCATAAAACAATAATTTTTGTCATTCATATATGATGAAGTTAAGAAATTTATCATTCCTTCATTCAGTTTAGTTTGCAGACATAATACAGCTTGGTGCAAGATTTCCAAAACTTCATGATTATAATCAGCAGACATGGTTATATGGATTATCTACCTTGTCTACTGTTTTCTACTGGTTGTAAAATTTAACTTTAATAAAAAAAACATGCTAATATTCAAAATCATTAAATATTGAAGTTTTGAAAGCTGTTGTGGCATTCAGAATCCATGGTTAATTTCACTAGATATTTTAGACTAAGGACTCAGATGAATAGAATATTAATAAATGGGTATTTATTTTAGAAATTTCATGTTTTTCACATTTTTTCCTTTATTTCTTGCCTACATGTAATTAATGTAATATTTAAATCTATATATCTTTGTATAATTTTACTTTGAACTTGAAATTTCAATTCTGAAGTATTTTAAGTTTTAATCAACAATTTAGGAGTTTTTTTAGAGTTATCAGGAGAAACTGACTTTTTATACTCAACTTCATCCTTTACATCAGGTCAGAAAGGTGATTTACTATCAATTATTTGGAAATCATGAACCTAGAATTCAGTCACTTAATTTAGTTAGAAATGTTAGAGGCCTGTAATTATCTTACTTTATAGGATAGACTGTGTTTAAATTCTATTACATTTAAATTACAGCATTTCACGAAATCTCTCCCAACAAATTTCACTGCCAGTCATTTATCTCAGGATAATGAGGGGCAATTGTTGTAAGAATCTACCCTGTAATTGTTTTATTTCATTTATCAAAGTGTTGTTGTAGAAAGGTAAACAATGGTTTACACCACTTGGTTGTTTTGGTTTTGTTATCTTGGATGATAAAATTAAGATAAAATTTTGTCAGTGTAAACACTTGTCTGATACCAGGAATGAAGGACAAACCATTGTGACTGGTTTTGTCAAGTGCAGTTAAATTTACTTGAGTTATTTGTTGTTATCATAAGTTGACAGGTGAAATATAAAGTCCTGTCATAGATTTTACATATTTTAATTTATCAGGTATGTTTAAAAACTATCCCAAAATGCACCATGTCACTTACATGTTGAAGATAAAGTTTTCTGTCCTTCAATAACCTTGGTTGATAGATTTTAACTACCAAAATGGTGTTATAGTTAGATCATACAAGCGCTGGATGGGAGTTAAACTAGTGACCTATTACATTTTAGTGATCACTAAGGCATTACTTAACCAGCCAGCTCTTTTGTAAGGCAGTTAAATAGAATGCATGGTTCTCCTAGCTACATACACTGCATATATATGAATTGATAAGGGCAAATATAAATGTAGGATTCAAAGGATGATTATAATGATACATTAGGTCTTCTAATATGTCCTTGAGTTTTTTTGTCTTGAGACACTGTAAAGTTTTTGTGATGTTGCTCAGGTGTGATTTCAGTTTGAACTGTTTGAAAGATCAATTTCAGGACAATGTGTTCACATGAAGTATTCATTCACTCAATTAATGCAATGCTAAGTTCACCAGACAGAGATGTATCTAAGTTCAGCTTTTGCATGGAACACTGATCATGTATGCAAATAATTTCATGCTAAAATTTGAAGAGATTTTGTTGCCTTGAAATTTTCCTTGGCACAGCTTAAGGAATTAACCATTTAGACATGCCTGTTTTACTAAATACATTAAAACCTTGCATTTTTCATGGTAATTAAATCCTGCAAGGCAGCTTGATTGACACATTAATTGGTACCAGTAAGATACAATTTTAAAAGAAATGAATTCAAACAATGAACTGAACTTGAATCGTTTTAGATCTTTATTTTAATCTGATCTTTTTATTGATAAATGTAGTTATTTGATACTCGTGTATAAACACTGTAATTGAGCTCTATTATATAATTATAGCAATTCTTGTTTGAAATTATGGATTTGAAATTATACCAATTATATTTTGTGGTTCTGATAAATTGTTGGGGTTTGTTGTTTAATTTCCTGTGTTCTGTTGGAATTCTTCTTGCATAATTTTGGTTGTTCTTCTCCATTGTAATTCTTGAAACTATGCTCAAATTGTTGTCAAGGATAAATGTGTCCATGTTTTAGTTTGGGTATAAGAATTAACAAAACTATTTGTCTGTCTGTCTGTCTTCCAGGTTATGAATTAGTAAGTAGATGCTGAATAATGTTTTTTTATAATTGTTTGAACTACTGACCTAGTGAATATCCAGCACATTTTGTATGAATTTTCACATAAAATTGTAGTTTCTCTGAAGCAACTGTCAGCAATTTTAGAAAGCAACTTATTTGCTGCATTGTGATGCATTTATTAGAACCTGAAAATTCAGTAATTTGGTGAAAATGATATGAATAAAATAAATACAGAGATTCCCAAATTGTTAATTAGAACATCAAAGCCATTTTACCCATCAATTACAATCTAAGTAAATGTATGTGAACAATCACTCATTCGTGCGAGGTAGTCTGTGTAAAATTGACTCAATGAAAGGAGGTAAGCAATAAATTGTTTTTAAATTCCTATGAATTCACAGACAATATTTGGGCACATCTGGATTTCAAATTGATCTCATGGTTTAAAGGTAAGTTGTATGTCAAGTGTAATGATACTATGATGACATATTAGGGGAAAAGGGAAGTAATTCATTGGTGAGATATCCTGGCTTCTACCACATGGTCAATGTACCAGGTGTTGATGAACCTCAAGTGTGAGCAGTTGTTGTCATTTGAATTTTTCAGTTCCGCCCAAGATTATCTCGAGCTCTGATCCATCGTTTCATCAACCTCTTAACTCCACTGTGCAGATAAATTGTCGAGCAGCCGGATCACCGAAACCTAAAGTTACATGGACTAAAGATGACAAAATTATAAGACAAACTTCTCGAGTGAAATTAATAAATAGTGGTAGTGATGTTTTGCTTGCTGAAGTCTTAATCAGCAATCTGCAGGAATCAGATGGTGGGATTTATAAATGTACATTCCAGAATGCTGTTGGACTAATTTCTCAGACGGTCCATCTTATAGTTGAAGGTAGAAGCTCATCTGTTGTGTGGTCATGTGATATGTATAATATACTGAGAATTTCAGCTGATGTTTCTATGACAAACTGAATGTTACAATACTCAACTTTTCCAACATCTACTTGAGGAAAAGTAGTAGTTTGACAGCCTATGCTGTTGTTTTGTTGTTATGTTCTTACAATGTATTGAGTGCAACACTTATAATTACAGTGACAACCAATCGTATTTCATATCATTATTTCACCATGTCTTATGCTCTTAAAGTACTTTTTCAATAGATGTGTTTTTCAGTAAAACATTCTTGCTGTCATTGTTTGGCACCAAATCGAGCTAGCTCTTTCAGCTCCAGTTTCCAGAAATTTCATGAAAAAGTCTTATTCTCATTTTTTTTCAACAGGGGCTTCATTTAATTTATTTACTTAACCATGCTTTTTTTTATTTGTAGGCAAAGCTTATATAATTGTTCCTCCGTCCAACAAAACAGCTGTACTTGGTCAACGAATACAGTTCACATGTGAAGCTAGAGGATATCCAACTAATATAACATACAGTTGGTAAGTTACTGTAGAAACTGTTTAGAAATATTCCTTAGTTTTTTTTTCTGAATTAGGTTTCTCACAGTTTGTTATGTATGATGTCGACTTGATCTAGGAAGTCTTACATGTTTAGCAACTTATTGTAGTCTGCAGGTAACTGACAACTTTTTCATATGAAATGTTAGTCAGTGACAGAGGACAAAATTAATGACCTTCAGCTGAACTGTCATAGAAAAACATGTTCCTCCTTGCTGTTTTGAACCTACAGTCTGCAGATGGCAGTTCTGCACTTAATTAACAGGTCTTTTTGTGTAGACCTTTAGCACATATTGTCATATCTAGTTGCTATTCCAAGCACATGTAGTTCTTGGGACATAACTGTTCTTTATCATGATCATTGATCTCTATTTGAAGAGTAAATATGTATTGATCTATATTTATGAAATGGTTTCAGGTATAAAGATAATACTAACGTGAATACATTTCCTCTGTACGGCGAGCGTATTATAATCAACAGTAGAGATGGTAGTCTGGTTATAACTGATATACAAAAAGATGACATGGGATGGTACCAGTGTCGCCCTAGCAATGGAGTCGGTGAAGATAATCTTGAGGCAGTCGCCTACCTCAATGTTACATGTAAATTGCCATTTAGATACAATAGTATACTCAAATACAGTTAGATATGTGGACAAAGGCTATTAGGTCATCCTTTATAAATGTTGGTTTGCAGTAATGGTTAACATTGTGTGTTTGTACTGAAAACAACAGGCTGGAATAAAGAACACAAAAAATTATTATCAAAATTACTAAAATTTTTGAAAGAGTTGGTCATACAACTGCAAACCAACAATTTTTTAAGGATGGCCTTAATTTACTTTTATTCATAGTTGACCTTCATTCTAAGGTTTGTTTGGTCTATTTTAGAATAAATTTAAGCTAAAGAGTGGCTGTTGGTATACACGGGTGGTTGTTAACTAATGCTTGACTGAACTAATGTTACTTGAATTCTCACAAATCTATGGGATTGGCATTGTGAATTGTCAGTGCCCCAGCCAGCTGTCTTTGTTAGTGATTTAAGACCTGAGTAGTATTATTTCACAATTGACAATTGTAAAATTCTTCAACAATTAATGTAATGTAGATAAATGTTTACTTAAATTGAGGTATTGCCAATCCCGAATTTCATTATCAGTTGAAACAGTAATAAATATAACCATGACAGTGTATATTGCAAAATATTCCATTGCAGTTCTCATTAAATTCAAGTGTATCATGTAATAAAATTGCATCTCCCTATCATCATACCACATTCTGAAAGTTATTCTTTCATCATAGTTTTGAGAAATTCTTAAGACTTTCAATAGACCATTTTACATTAATAGATTCTGTTTATCGCATCAAATCTCATTGCACATTATTTATGTGTTATTATCAGGTATTTCTATACTTAAAATGTTTATTACACAATTAAACATCAATAGATCTGTTCTCATTGAACATTATTTTTTGCTGTAACAGGTATATCATTACTCAATTTGCATTCAAGTTTTCCATTGAAGGATTATTTTGCTTTATCATTCAACAAGCAATCAAATATCTAATGTGGGAAGTGTTTGTGCATTTATTTTATACAGTGCAAAGTAAATAAGGTTAAGATTACACAATTTTACAACATGGATATCCCTGAAGAGTAATATTTAATAACTTTGAGTGTTGGAACAATTAAATTTCAATTACTAACACTTCTCTCTGGGAAATCTAAGTTACATTGATATTTCCTAGCTTTTATGATGCTATGTTTTATAAATACTGCAAAACTTTATTTTTCTCAGCTTAAATTTGTTATATTTATGGAACAATTATTCTCACACATGCATCTTGTGACAAAATTAAATGATTTGTGTTAGTTGGACCACTCCCTACTTATATATGGCCATCCTGTTCCAATTACTTTTTTTCCTTTGAAGCTTAATGTTGCACCAACAGCCACAGTTATTTTGCAACTTTCTCAACTTCAGTGGTAGAGGAAGAAGCCAGGCTTACAACTGGATAGAACCACCAACCTTCCATAAGGCTTCCTCACGTGTGAAGTTTTATTCCATGTGGGATTTAAACTCACAGCTGTGAGGGGCTATTGATTATAAATCAGAGAGACCATATCTACTTGACCATGAAGGCCCCTTTGTGCTATATTGTCTGTAATTTGAATTTCAATGATTTTACTGACCAGAACTTACTGAGATGGTTTTATACCGATATGCTGGACCTTTTTATAACTTCTCTGATCCTAACACTTCCATTTGTCCAAACTTTTTTGCTCTCTATTTAATGAGAAAAGACGTTTCTAATATGAAACCTCTGTAACCTGATGCTTCTGAAGATTTGGCTTCGTAAATATTCCATCTATTACTACCAAAGTTTTTGAGTTTTTAATGACTAGACATTCTTATGGTACTATAGAATTTGTTGATCATTTAGGAAGAAAATTCTGTATTTCTACTTCGCTTGTTAGTCTTATATGGGGGAAAATGCGATATTTAGATGTTTTTTATGCATTGATTTGAATATTAATAAATCTGTGTATCTAACATTATGTGTATTGGTACGAGATGTACAAGATATTGGCAGTTACAGCCATTAACAGTGTAATAAGTTTAACTGACAATGTAAGACAATAACTATACTTATTTCATGATACATGACATCTTTATAACAGTTTTATTATCAGTTTATGTTGTAGGTAAAAACTAAGTAATAATTAGTAAAAAACACACACAAATATGTATTGTTATCACAGTCCCTTGAAGTATTTATTGATTAACTGATTAAATGCCTGGTTTTCTATGAGAGCTTTTATTAAAGGGAAGCAGTAATGAAAACTTACAATAAAATCATATTGAAGGGTTAAGTATTATTCATAAATATTATTGTTGTTGGTAATGTCTGAATATGAAAATATTAGGCCAGAAAAGGGGAACAGTGTTTATACAAATGGAGGACAAAACAGTCACCTTGAGGGTACCACCCTAGAAAGGTCTGTAGCAAAGCTTTAATAGATTTGAGTGTCCAGCCTCATGCCATAACCCAAAATATAATATGTTGAATCATGAGTTTTAAGTTCACTATCTCAATAATATCAGAACATGTATGAAGCCAAATCTTGGATTCACAATTCTGTTCAAGTCTTTCCTAAATTTTAGATACTTCACTTAATGTGAAGCTGATCCCAGATGTCTGTGTCTATTTATTATCAATCACTTTAATTATTAGCTTGTCTAGCAAAACCTATCTGTCTATAAGTGGCAGGATTTACACAGATATCATTTTGGAAAATGATCTATATTGTATGACATTGAAATCCTACTATATTGATCACATCAGGTTCACTTGCTTGTTTAGACACTGAAGGAACTGTACTCAAGAGTGTATATAATTGTTTTCAAAATCTGAAAATGACTATAAATAAATTAACATCAATATGACCAGAAATGAAATAATTGTGCTTATGGTTGCCTGGCTGACCCTGATTGAAAAGTTCTGTTATTTGATATGAAATTTACTATGCTTCATTTTCATTTTTTGGGTCTGGACAAAATTAAGTTTTTGAATGAAACAAACCTCTATACTTGTACTTGTACTAGCCTGTTGTTAGTTTTCATCATTACATTTATGATTTTCCAGATGCCAATTGCAGTTGTGTCCCTTTTAAATCATGTCTTATCTCCCCTTAGATGGCCTTTGTTTGCAGATTTCACTGTTCTGTAGGAAAATAATGTTAAAAAGATGATAAATTACAAATGATTGAGCAGATATGCTTTACACATGCACTTTTGTGTTTTTTCTTTTGGAATATAATCATGCATGGAGATTTTTTCCAAATTAAGTTTTTGAGTTCATTTGTGTTTTATACTGCTGTCCCTTGGTTTTACTTCTTATTATTTGTATTCTTTTGGATTGATTTCAGATGAACCTGAAGTAATGGTTAGTTTAATGCCCCGTAGTGCAATCTGGGCAATGGGATTTAAAGAGAAACTGGACTGTCCAGTAAAAGCTAATCCACCTGCCCACTCTATCGTGTGGACCAAGAATGGTGTTGTTATAGCTACCACTTCTAGCAGGTATAAAAGAAAGTAAAATTCAACTGGTTTAATAAATTTAAGCAAAGCTTATTTTTAATGAAAGGATTTGTACAATTGAACAATATTATTATGATGATGATGATGTTAATAACTTTTTTACAATATGTATGAATTTTCTTAGTGTAACATTATATAACAAACATACATCAATACTGGTAAAAATCTCCTCTTGATTAGGGCCTGACATTTTTATCAATATGTAAGTGAACAATAATTGAATTATGCTTGATAAGTGAAAATTAATGTATTACTACAACAGATTCATTTGGCAAATACCTTGTTGGATATCAAGTGATAGTTTTGCAATTTTGGGAAGGGTCTGGATCTTTGAAGTCTGAACACAAATCTTAATATGTCAACTTCTTGTTGAATCAGAAATGATTGTAACAGTTAATTATTTTTATTTTTTTATGTTTAAGAATAAAGATTGAAGTTATTTGGTTTTCTGATATGTAACTGCTGTGTTTTACTTTTAAAGATGCTAATAAAGGATTTCTGTAAGCATGGTAAATACAATGTACTTAAATGTTTGATTTCACAGTGTTACATAAATCATGTTTATTACATTGTTGTGTGTATTTCAAGGTTGGTGATACTTGGCAATGGTACACTGGTTGTGAGTCAGGTTGCTATGACAGATGCTGGTAACTATAGATGTACTGCTATAAGCTCCTTCGGTACTGGAGAGTCAGAGATTGTACAAGTTGAGGTTAAAGGTGAGATTTGGTTACAGGTAAACCAATCAAAACAAAAGCAGCAATAATACAACCAATAAAAGCCCTGGTTGTGACCATGATAAACTGAAAACCAGAATGAAGCGTTGTGTCTTAATTTTTTGTCATGGTCATAATCATCCAAGCTTCATGCACTAACAAGTTATTAATGATGTTTTTATGTTTTGACTGAATGCTAGGATAAACCTTTACACATTTTGCATGTTTTTATTCATACCTTAGTGAACTAGATCATGAATTGAAACAATTTTTTTTACCATTTTATCTTTTTCTGCTTGTTTTCAGCTTTCATTTTCTGCTGCTTGATTGCCATGTTTGATATGATTGAATGTTGATAAAAGTTTGTAGAGTGTGGCATGCTTGTTTTCATAGGATAATTAAACACTTTGATAGTTCAATTCTACTGTACTCAATTGTATTGATCTTCATTGAAACCTTTTACTGTTGTTATGGATGATTCCAAGTGTGTTTCTTGAATTTGTTTCAAAGTGTTTGCTAACAGAGAAAAGTCCAACTGAATGAAACTCTAGATATGTTCTGAATTATTTTTTAAACAATTCATTTCCATCACACCCACATTTTACAGAATCCTATGCTTTTATTGCAATTAAATTCAAATTAAAAACCCATATATGACTGAGTTAATTAATCAAATAATAATTAACACAGTACTTTTTCAATTCAGTTAACATTTTAAACCCTGAGATTTTCATGTGAAATATTTTTGTGCTGTAGCCTAGTTTTGTTGAAGAAAAAAAATTGAAACGTTTTTTTTTCACATATCTGTGGAATGATTTATTGATGAAAATTTTGTAACAAAAATGAGCTTTCATATTTCAGCTTATAGGAGACTACAGTGATTCATAATCTAAGACAGCCTTATGCGACTGTGACATTATTTTTGATATATGAGTTCAATCAGTCTGGGAGTTTTGTTACAATTTTGATATAGTCAAATATATGATTTATTGCCTTAATTTTAATGTTGTAGACCCACCAAGATTTACTTTACGTCCAGAATCACAGTACATCCTCTCTCTTGGTGAGACTGTTAGAATGTCATGTGCTGCCACAGGAACACCTAGACCAAGCATTTCATGGAGGAAAAAGGTTTAAACTTTAGTTTGATGATTCTATATTCAATATCTATTGATTTAAAGTGACTCTACCCACAGATTGTTCTCAGAAAACCATAGTGATGAAAACATACAAAAGATTGATCTTATTTGGTTTCTTAAAAAAGTCTTATTTTCATACTTCTTTCTTTTACAATGTAAAGATGACATATTAAGTTCAGCTTTTAACCATAATCACATTTTCATACGTTAGATGTAATTATTAGACAGTAACATTTTTAATTTCTTGTCCTGTGTTTATTGATTACATTCTTCTGTTGCTGCTGCTGTTGTGTATGTATTCCTGGTTGTTTCTTGTAGGATTCTGGAACATTGACTTTTGATGGTCGTATACAAATCCAAGATGGAAATTTAACCATATTTAATCTACAGAAATCTGACCATGGTGTGTATGAATGTGAGGCTAGCAATGAAGTACGCAAAATAGTTGTTAGTACCATGTTAACAGTACAGAGTAAGTATTAGTTTCATGTCATATAATATTGAAGTAAACACATTCATTGAAACTCATACTAGTCGTATGTAATGTAGATTGTTTTCTTCTTTTTCATAGTGGAATCAGCTGCTTCAGGTGTGTGATTCACAATTATTTTATTCTAAAGAGATTAATTTCTGTATTTTTCATTAGTTGATTATAATTGTCTTGAGAACATACCATTGCAAGTGAGGTTTCAGTTGGAAAAATATTTTACAACTTTTGACTATGCATTCTGACCAGTAGGAGTTTCAATTTTTTAATCACTGCTATATGCAGTCAGTCTCTGTAACCAAATGTATGGAATATTTCCTTCAGATTTTTACATCATTTTATCCATTGTAGGTGCTTTAATTGTCCCTCTAACAAATCACTCAATCCTGCTGGAATGATTCTAACATTTAATCTGATCTTTGGCTTTACATTTTGTGAAATACTTAAAACAACTGTCTTTTGATTTTGTACTTGATTACAGAATTAGTTTGATTATTATACAATTTGATTTCAACATTTTCACAACTCTTGAAGACATCCTAATTGCATTTTGATTGTTTCATTTTGA
This sequence comes from Lutraria rhynchaena, assembly GCA_008271625.1. Taxonomy (NCBI): domain Eukaryota; kingdom Metazoa; phylum Mollusca; class Bivalvia; order Venerida; family Mactridae; genus Lutraria; species Lutraria rhynchaena. The sequence continues at coordinate 1,072,679 of VIBL01000056.1, read as the reverse complement.
ATATGCTAACTACCCAGCTACTATATATCTTAACTTTCTGCCCGTTAAAGGTTTTTTTACCCATGTTTGCTTCATTGTGATATTTTTATGTATCCCTTACTTCTTGATATTTTAAAACCATTTTGCTTATTTTTATGCCTATGTATGTCAAAATATCCATCAAGATCTGCTCAGTAGATACATCTATAGTACATAACTTTGCATAGAATTAATGACATTAATGTATAATATACATTGTTAACTCTTAGCTGTCAAAGGAAATGGTATTTGTCTTTTTCTGCTTATTGTTCCTTCTAGTTTGTGCTTTTATTGCATATTTTGTGTGTATAATCGTTATTTAATGTGTATACATGCATGTCTATATGCCAAGCTCCCCTGGCTCCATGTACGATTATGACCATTGGTATATTGTTGGGTTTGTGTTGAAGAATTCTTTAATTTTTCTTGGGTACTTAGATTTCCTACTTTGATGATAGTTGTTAGAATGTTCTTTTATTAGCTCTTTTTGTTCTATCATTTATTAAGTCAAGTATCGACCATAATTTTAAATTGGGAGTTCCAGTATGTGATCTCATGAATAATTGAGGTACAATTTGACACTGTGGACCAGCCAAGAGTTCTCATTTAAAAATTGTTTAATAGTTACGGTACAAAGTCACTGGGTATACCTCTATGAGAGTTGATAAAACATGCATTTTAGTTGTATTTGTTTGCTTTAGTACAAACAGTGCTGTGTAGTTGACTCTTAGTGTAATGAACTTAATTATGACAAATTTCCAATGTGTCAAATTAAATTCAAAACCAGTTTTCTGCTTGTTTTTGTATCAGAAATTAATTCAGAAAAATTGTAGGAAATGATTATTGATGTAATGTTCTTCTGGTGTAACTATATTGAGACTTGGTTAAATTGGTTTGTACTAGTTACACATACTCTGATATCTACAGTTCAATTGTTGTTGTGTATAGTTTGTTATAAGCACTAATTCAGTGACCTTCAACTTTAAAATAATTATGTTGTTGTGGTATTTTATATGTCTGTACTGCTTCGAATTATTTTTTTTTTGCTGTATGAATATTTGGCTTGGTGTGATGTAGTACTGTATGAAGTATGTCTTATAAAATTAAATAGCAATATGAATGTTTTGCCTGGTGTGATGTAATACTGTCTGAAGTATGTCTTATAAAATGAGATAGCTATATGAATGTTTTGCCTGGTCTGATGTAATACTGTATGAAGTATGTCTTATAAAATGAGATAGCTATATGAATATTTGGCCTGGTGTGATGTAGTACTGTATGAAGTATGTCTTATAAAATGAGATAGCAATATGAATATTTGGCCTGGTGTGATGTAATACTATATGAAGTATGTCTTATAAAATAAATTAACTGTCTGGTGTGATGTAAATTATATGAAGTACATCTTATAAAATGTAATTCTATTCTATTCATTGTGTTATCTATATAATACAGTGATGTTCTTGGCAGCATTTGGCCTCAATAGTTGGGATAATACATGATTGTTGTCTATTATAGGATATTTGTGGTATTTTTTTGGTTTGGGATTATTAACTGATAATAAGATTCTTTGAATTCAGTCAGAGTTGATGTCATTTGAAACACAACTGAAAAAATAAAAACATAATACACTTAGATTATTGACAGCATTTGTAGCAATTATGTAAATGTATGGCTTTAATGTATGGCTTTAATCATAGCACTTGCTGCAATTTTATACATGTATGGCTTTAAAAAGTCCTGATAAATCATACTGATGTTGATGTATAAACTGAATGTAAGTCCTGCAGCGATGTAATTTGTATACTAATATGTATACTAGAATGATACCATGTATATGTCTACTCTTTGCTTTGTATGGTCTAAAGTGGTACCCACTATCAGTGCGTTTTTTCCTCCATTTTTGTATACTTCTGTGTGTAATGTGGGTTTTGGGATTGGGGATTTTTGGGAGGGTTGAAGAATTTTTGGGAAGGTAAGATGTTATGTGTTTTTATATGTGTTTTTATATATGTTTATTCTAGGAATCCTTTTCTCATATATATGTATGATTACTTACATACTTCATTGTCTTCTCTCTGATCTATTTCAGGGATTAAGATATATTTATATATATTTGTTGTTCAGCTTGTATTATTTATTGTTGTATCATCAAACTCTCTGCAGCAGTCATCTTCATCAACAGTTCATAAATGATAGATTCACAATTATACTAATCTTTAGAAATGCTTTTAAATTTCTTTATTCCTTTAATTATTTTCAGTTTAATCTCGCACTTAAACATACTATATTTTTGTTAATGCTCTTAATTATTAGTTTGAGTGACTCTGTCTGCTGTAAGGTGTTTGTTACAATAATATGTACCTGTAATACTTCTGGTTAATTGGCATTGTTCTTTTTAATTTTCATTTTTTTGTCCTTAAAGGATTAAATATATTCATCATTCAGAATTATAAGTAATTATAAAGTATTATGTGCATAATGACTGTATGTTAGTTTGATAGATCAATTCTCAAAATTTAATTGGTTTCATAATTAAAATGATTTTATGATTTCTGTTTAAATATATTTATGAGGAAAGTAATATCAATATCAGGTATTTACAAAATGATACTATTGTTTATTATAATCATTACTGGTATACTCATATTTTTGACAATTTCATTTTTGGTCATGACAGCACATTCTCATTGACTGTTATAATGCAGTATTTGTTTCAGAAATGTCATCTGTTTGTTTCAGCTTTTAAGTTGAAAAAAAAGACATTATCTGCATGTTTTTTTTTCCTTTCACAGATACCACACCACATGCTCCATACAATATCAGTGTTGCTACAAAATGGTTCAGTGCCACTGTGTCATGGATGCCAGCTTTCAGTAGTTCACCCCAAAACTTCCTTATTTGGTATAAACACACTATGATTATGTCACTTTTCTTATAGTATGATAATATTGCTGTGAAAAGGTTACATTGCTTCCTATTGAGGCCAATGGACCATACAAAAATATCACTCTTGTATAGTTTAATAGGTAAAAGATATGCTAACTCCTGATACATTCCTATATGTCTATGTTGGATTTCGCTTAATAAATGTGACAGAACTTTTCATCTGGTGTATATAATGGAGAATTATTTTCATAGATATTTAACCCAGCAGTTATACCATTAGTAAATTCATTAGAATTTGCATTTTGCGTTATAATTGATATTAATTGGAAACCAGTGCATTGTTAGGCTGTTTCACTGTAGCAAATTATGATGAATGATGTGTTTTATAGCTGTATAATTGTATTGAAGACATGTGTTTGCTTGATTATCCACTTAAAGGTACAGATCAGTTGTCAACAATATGCCGAGCAAGTGGGAGACAATGCGTGTAGTACCACAGAACACCACAAAATTTACTCTCTACAAGTTGAAGTCTGACACATTGTATGAATTCAAGGTTTCGTCACGGAACATCCTTGGCGGTGGTGATGATAGCTCAAGTAGCGCTATTGTACAAGCCAGAACTTTAGGTGGGTTTGTCTAAGGAGGTTTAACAGTTGCATTTTACATCAATATGTACATACTAACAATATCTAGAATAGATGCTAGCTCTTTAACAGATTTATCAAGTCTCAGTAATAATTTGAGCCAAAAAGTGCAGGCTTTTATAGCTTTTTAACTGGGTATAACCTTAAGGATTGTCAATTCAATGAATAGGGTTGATATTTGATGTGGATTGAGAAATAGGGTGTTTTTACTCTGTCAAAATGAATTTTTAAATACAGTATAATTAGCTTTCACTTGAAAACAAACAAAACAAAGAAAATTAAAGAAACAAGTGCAAAGGTTTTAGAAAGTATTCTTTTAAAAAAAAATAATATTTAAATTTTGTACACATTTGTCATGGACTTTGAATCTGTTTTTATATGAATGTGACTAATATGTATTAATTTATCTTTTTACAAACAACACTGCTTAGATAAAGTCCATTATTTCCTTAATATAACCTTCACCCTGGCTGTATAACATTCACTAAATGCTTTATCACTTGCTAGAGTCTATCTTGTTTTATGTATCCAATATTTGGATGAAAATTCCTTTCATATAAGTGTGCATGAAATAATTATATTCACTTCTATGATAATAAATTTAGCTTCCATTTGATAACCTTGGTCATTTTCACTTGTAGAAAAATGTAAAGTTTTCGTATGAAATCATTGAATCATTTAATGTTTTTTATTTTTTGCTTTTAATGAAATCTTCCTTTTTGATGCATCAGTATCGGTTTATATTCAGGAACATTCTTTTCTTTATTTTGTAATAAATTGTTGTAATATTTCAGAAAAATTAATGCAATAAGCCTCACACAAGTTGCTGTTTCATTTTTTTCATTGTTGTAAGATCTTCATTTTATGTACTGTTAAAGTCTTATATAAGATATAGATATTTTTTCATTATTTTTTATGTTTTATGACCAGTAAAAATAGGATAAGTTCTAGAATTGAGACATGTGCTTGTGTACGTAGACCTTTGTACATACCAAACATAGTAGTTTTAGTAAGACAAATAGATAAAAATTAATAACAACTGACATTCTTTAACAATTCCGATCTCCATGGAAACACATTACTTTATAAACAAATCTTCTTTGTTTGACCATCTGCAATAATCTGCATTCTTTGCTAAAAACATGCGTACTTCTTGATATGGATGTAATGAAGACAGTTGTAGCTGTAAAATTCATACATAGATAATATGATCGTATTCTTCAATATTTACTCATCTTGTTGATACAAAATTTCTATGGGTTGTAATTTCAGCCAAAGAGCGTTCCACTGAGAAATCATCTGGTACAGACTATTGTACTTTTTCTATAATTTATCCCCCTATCATCTACACTTTCCTACTGTTATAGATTGTACTGAGGAAACTGTGATTATAAACTGTTAACATTGAGTTATCTTACATATTTTTTCACTCGCTTTGCTTCGTTTTTTATCAATGCAACATTTTTTGTCAATGCCACAGCCACATTGCCCGAAGATTGGTCCATTTTTTGTGGCGATTTATTTTGGCCAAATGAATTTTACAAATAATTTTGAACATTGCTAGCTTATTGCTCATCTGTACTTTGATTAATAACCTTTATATATGCACAAATTTGTATTCATTATTGTTGATAAATGACTGCACTAAAAATATCGTTATGATTTACAAACTCAGTTTACACATTCATTTCGTTTTTGCCTTTACCTTTAATCATTTATTCTCTCTATTTAAATGTGGTTCTTTTACTGAAAAGTTAAAGCTTTGAAAAAACCTTTCTTGCTGAAATGACCTTGAAAGTAGTTTGACCTGAATGATCTTCACCAATGCTTATGAGCAATCTGGCTGCTGCAATGCTTCATTGTAGTTTCATGGTCTAAATATACTTGATTCAGACGAGGATTATATCACAGTTTCTTAATTAATGTGCATGAAAGTATATTGCCTTACCTATACTATAACAAGGTGTTCTATGTTCATTAAGATACAGAATACTGTATAAATCTTAGTCTTTGTTTTTATGCTTTTACAATTGTGGAACATGATGAGATTTGTGTACGTTTCCATGGTAATGCAATATTTATTTACCAATAACCAACTATTTTACCATGGTAACGTTCAGGTCTTTAACCTTTGCTATTTTTTTCTTCGTATCATGTATTCTAATGCACAACTTTATATTAGCTGGTTTTATGTATAAATGGTTTTTATGTATATATGCCTCATTGTGATTTGTTTCCTCATTTCATTTTTTTTTTATTTGTACCCATTTTGGAATTGTAAACATGTTGTCGCATAGCTACAATATTTACTTTTTTTGGTTTGATGGCACTTTTTCTTCTACTTGAATCACCTGTTCTGTGTGCACCTGTATAACTGGTTCATTTATTTATCTGCTCAGGTAAGATTCAAGCAATAAGACTGTTTTGCTTATATGAATATTAAGTAAGCCTCAGAAGTATCTTAATACTGTATGTATTGCCTATGATTTTACCTTAGTTTTTTCGATCCCAGCACAAGTCTTCAGAAATATTTGAATATCAGTTAATTGATCATGTAGTAATTGTAGATTTAACTTATGTGTAATTGTATCGATGTATATTAGTGTAAAACCCCCGATCTTAAAATTTACACTACCATTTTTGTCTGAGATGTTTTGTGTTTTATATAGATACATTAATATCTCTGATTTCTCTTCATCACTTTCATTATTTTAGTATACATTCAGTTTTTCAATGTGACAGTAATTTTAAGGTACATTTTATCTAATTTAATGACCATTATTAATCATTATATGCTTTCAACAATTTTTCTACCTAATCTTTCTTTATTTTTAGTGTATAAACAGATATTGCAATTAGTTGTTAATATATAATTTTGTAAGTTTCAGGTACACAGTGTTTAGGATGTACATGTTTATTGTTGCATGAGGTTTTCATATTTAATGCCTAGTGACATTTCTAGCCTTCACTCCAGTTTGATTGGAATGAATTGCCTCATAAAACCACCTCACTATGCTTGTATTGTAGAGAATATGAACACATTTTTACCCAGAAATTGTCCAACTTTCACTACCAAATTGTAATTTTTGTTCTTTTATTTAACACATTTTTCTCCGTGTTGCATTATTTTATTGCTTGGTCAAATGATTGTCTATTGAATTTGTAATTTACCTTGGGATTCAAAAAATTATTAACATTGCATGCAAATGTGTAACATGGAACTGACACTCCACTTCATGCTGACAAATGACATAAAAAAATGCAAGAATTTCTTCTCTGAAACTCCTCTCACTTCTTGTTCCTAGCTTCTTGTCAGTTTTGACCAGTTAGCTCTTCTATTTTCTGTATTCTATATAAATTTTCTCAGAACGTGGTAATATTCATGTCTTACTTTTAAGTAAGAAATTTCCGTTGGACAAAAGTCACAGATCTGACATTGCACGAGCTCACTCACGTTTGCATTTCAATAAAGTCACTATTTCATACTATAGCTTCTAAGTACTAGTTGGTCTGCTAAACTTCACTGGTTACATTTACTAGGCGCAAGCTCACACTACAAGCTGATTGAAATCCTCTCTAAGTCTTTTATTGTCATGGATATATTATTTGTGTATAAAATGATTATCATAATTTCATTGTCTGAAATTGTTGATGTTATTGTATTTCAGGCTATGAGATTGGTATTCCTGACGTACCACCTACTGATGAAACAGGAAGCACATATTTTCCACCTATATATGGCACCATGGGTTAGCATATGCATGTTTTGGTCTTTATTTTGCTCGTAGATATATTGATGTGTGTATTTTTATAGATGTTTTAAAATTTATCAGCTGACAGTTCATGTTTCAGTTTGTTTAGGGATTTGCATTAAGATATTTATAGCCCTAAGTATTTAAACGTCAGCCATATTTGCATTATGGTTCTTTTATTGTTTGCACATTTCTTTAGACTAGTTAATTCAGCTGTATAGTTGGAATCTTGTAGACAAGAAATATTGTTGAGATGTAGGGAAGAAGTGTATTGTCTGTTCCATACGATAAGATTGTTTACTATTTGTATAAACTAGTTTCATATTCATTGCACTGTTTGGACAATTATGTACAATTTTTATCTTACATTGATTTATAGCTTCATTTTTTGTCATACATTTCTTGTGAAATCATTTCTTGTGGTAGTTCTTAAATAGATGATTCATAAATGATTCACATGATTGTGAATATTTTTTATATTACATGTATTAATTCAGACTTTGACGTAATGCCTGATGTTGATTCATAAATTTTCAGGACCAAGACCCACAACTCCTGCAAACTTGTCAGTAAAATTAAATGGTGAAAAGATTCAAGTGAGCTGGGATGCTCCAGAGAAGTCACCTGTGACTATTTATCATTACTTGGTGGAATATAATATTGGTTCTGGCTGGAAGAAAGCTGATCTCATAAAAGCTCCACTAACAACATTCCTGTTCGATTCTGTGGAGAACGGACAGACGCACAGTTTTCGTGTATCATCTAGAGGTATTTACGCCTTCAGTTTACCAAGTGAGATGGTCAGCTTACAAGCTCCTGAAGGTAAAGTTTTTTTTTATATTTATGTTTTATTTGTACATTAACATAAGATATAAAACTTGAGTTTTATCTCCAGTTTTAACTTAATAGAATCTTATTTTGTGTCTGCATCAATTCCCAGCATTTGGAAGAGTTATCATCCCTTGAACTTGAATATAAATTCACAAATTTGATAGAGTAGGGCTTACTAATTAATTAACCAAATGTTCAATTAATTCATTCTGAGTTTGTGGTTATACAACTCAAGTTATGTGAACAATTGTGTAGCTACTACTAATAATGTTTGTTTTACTAATAAATGAATGACATGTTTATTCATATACCTGGTAGTAAAAAAAATCCTTGGATGATGATAAATATTTGAAACAATTTTTTCTGAATTGCATGGATGGATATTCAAGAATGGTTTAAATTTATGTGATAATTTGATGTTTGTAAAAGTTACTTGTATAGGAATAGAGAAATTTTTATACCAGTTGTAGTATGTGAAGGTTTTATTGGTTTATTCTAAAAGGTAGAAATACATATATTGTAAAAAAGACTAGGGTTTTATTTTACAATGTCATAGCTTTCCTTTTTTGAGAACCATGTAAATAGTTGCTAACATTTAGTACTGTTTATGTTTGTGTATAGTATCTAGTATTGATTAGAGCTTGTTAATCAATGTTTTACTAATTGAAGTAAATACAACATTAATTAGATGTTAATTAACTTTTCTATGTGTGTATTTGGAATTTGCAGTGACTGTGATAGACCCGAAAAGCAGCATTAATTATTCATCTGAACCTGGTACAACTAACTATTAGTGTGTGTTTGTGTCTATAAGAGCATCATGAGAGGTTTTTTTGCTGCTTTCTGTGGTGGGATGTTCAGAAATATGATCATAGGACTTGTCCAATGGATACTTGCATTTTTTTCAATAAAAAGTATTTGATAATTTGGTCAACACAAAGTGGAAAGGGGCAAATCTTTTTTAAGTGATTTAGAAAATACATTCATGTTTTACAGCGGTCATTTCTGATGCTATGGGGATTAGGGAAAAAATGGGGAATGTAACATTTTGTTCATAGTACGTTTTTTACCCTCTACAGAACCAGTAACTACAATATGATGCTCCAATAAATCTGTCCTGTAAATTCTGTGTCTATGTACCACTATATCTTTATTGTGAAAGTTTGTGTTTTATGTATGCTTGGGGACCTTTAAATGTTGTGCATAAATCTGTATTCCCTGAATGTCATGAAATGCATTACTTTGGAGCACATACCACTTGAATAATTGGTTTCACTTATTACTAATTACAGTGTGATTTTACAAAATATCTCAGTCAAAATCAGTCACCATTATCTTATTTGAAATCTGTCTCAAACTCAAATTTTCCACAATCCGGATTTGAACTTACTGAACATAATTATGTCTGCCAAAAAAAATAGATTTGTAACTTAGACATACTACAATCACACTTGAAGGATTACATTTCATCAGATGATACTCACTATGCTATAGATCAAACATTAAAGGTCCTCACAGGCATGAAAGAACTCTTTTAGGTGGTAGGTCAACAACTGTAGTTGCATGCTCTGTTCCTAAATTTTATGTTACATACATTTCTATTGGTTGTTGATATTGAGTTGACCAATGATATCACTTTTTACAATTTGAATATATCTTTTGAATGTTATATGATGTATTTGGCAGGATGCACTAAGTTTCAGGTTTATTTACAACATCCACTTAGTATATGGGTGAATATTATGTTAACAAAAAAGTACTATGGTTTTCTTGTATAGACAGATTGACATTGGCTATACAATTTAGGGGTCAATGATTCAAATCGTTACACTATTGTATTCATTATTCTTGAACAAGGAGCAAGTACTGGTTGGTATACTAGGAAACAGAGCTTTCACTGACTGCATTTTCATTCTCTTATTCGAAGCATTTCTCAAGGTGTCACAGAATGTGAATGAGTCAATGTGTATTGTAAACTTACATACCACTGTACTATCCAAAATGAGTGCTTGCATGAAGAATTTTCCCAAGCTCAACCTATGATTGCCATGTGATCATCTGCACAGAAACTAAAGTGTTTAGACTTGTATTTTTATTTCTTTAGAACATGGTTGTAAAACTTTGTTACATCTTCTTGATTGCTGATGGCTAATCAATGTGTGTTGAGCATGTTTTATTACAATGGGAATGAATTATATATGTCTAATCGCATAAAATCTGTGTTTTGTCTTTGAATGTTTTGTTGTATCCTAGACTCAGTTCTTATTATCTAGAAACAAAAGCAACATTCAGTTGTATGATCTGTGATATGATTTGTTAGATGTATCTGTAGACTTTTTTAACAACTGGATATTTTTGGTATTATACTTCACACGATGAAATTCACTGTGTGGGCACAACTGTATCGTAACTATTTTTGTTCAACTTAGAGTAGAGATTTTATTTTTGAAGTATTTTGGTCTAAATTGAATTTGTTGAACTGTTTAGTGTATGTTGGTTTTGGATTCAATTTTTGAGATAAAAAATATCCAATCTGTTTTAGTTTTTTTTTTTGTTTTGTAAAATAGTTTTTTGGGAGAATTAGTTGTAATTTAATGAAATACTTCCATCTTACCTCATACATTTATGTATTTTTTCTGACTTAGAAAATTAGTCTTGAATTTGAAATATCTTTCTCTACTTTAGTGATAAGTTTTTAGACTGCACTAATTGTTAATGAATGATCACAAATTATATTGACAATTCTCTGTGCATTTAGTGCATTTCTATACTTTTTCCAGATTTTTAAAATAAATTAGTTCCCCTTCCATTGTATTTAGGCAATAGATACAAGTTTATGTATACTTTGTGATTTTTGTATAAATATTAGTGAGAAATCAGCTCTACAAAAAATTGTTATGAAAAATTATTCAAATATGAAATCATACTCTCCTGCCTTCCTTATAGTTACATATCCTGTTCATGTACTTGGACTTCAAGAAGTCGTTCAGAACGGTTATATCTCTGGCTGATAATGTCTGTAAATTTATTTATGTACAAAGTTCAATTATTTTTACAGAGGATGGATTTGGATTGTCTAGTACTGAGATTGGTGGAATCATTGGTGGTCTGTTGTTCTTGATTGTTGCTGTTCTGTTAGCTGTGATTGCTGTGATGTGTAGCAGACGGAGAGATAGGAGGAAGAATACCAAATATGGTAATACTGTTTGTAATGCTTTCGTGATGTTTTGATGGGTCATTTTTTATCTTCTGCATGATAAGTGAGAAAAGGCTTAACTCTACATTTATCAATCTAGGAAAATGTCTGTGCAATATCAGTTACATAGAGAGTTTCACATCAAACCTTCTAAACTTGCACATTTTTTTGTTATCCTTATGTTTTCTTAGAAATGCTGCCAGAGGGCAGTACATGTGTACCAAGGGCGTCAACCTTTCTCCCCAAAAAACACCCCAAAGTCCTGTTTAATGTTATCATATTATATCGTCAGCAAAATATATTGTGTTGTAATTTTTGTGCTTATGATAAATTCATTTCTTAATATAAGAAAGAAAAAAATTTCTATCAGGCTCCTCTTTCTACAGAATTATTTTTATCTAATCCCTACTGATTTGGATGGTTGAGTTTCACATCAAATGTCAGATAATCATAACTATACAGACTAGTTTGACATTTTCTCTTCAATATTTACTTTTGAATTACAACTTGTAACATATGGCTGACCTAAACATGATGCAACTATTTATTTTACTAGACAATGAATGATAAATGTGATATTTGGTTTCAGTGTATTTGAAATTACAAAGATCAAACTAGTCAAAAACTCTGAAATATTTCTTTGTCCAATCAGACGAAGCAATCCTTGTAAAAGATTTTCCCTTTAAAATGATTTTATGTAGCATAACATCTCAACATTCATAGCGTAAGTAAATTACTTAGTAAAAATTCTGTGATGATTTAAGTTTATAATGTCTTATGAAGCAGAATGGTCATTTAGTTACAACAAAACAGAAATATTGTATTGTGTATTCACAGATCATACATTTTTTAACATTTTTGATTGCTTTTTTCAGGTAATGTGAAATATCTAGGTCCTCAAGAAGAAGCTGATGGACGACCGTAAGTGTCTTGATTTCATTGTACTCAATTATATGAATTCTGGTTTAATTTGATAAAACCTATATTTTCCATATATAGCGATCTTGTGCTATCAGTGCATAATGTCATACAGATATAGTTGTGTTTTCTATATAAAGTGCAATTAAATTCTAATTAAGCCGTATCATCAAACTTTAGATTTAGATACCAGTGAAAAGCAATTATTTTCTAATTAATTGATCACAAATGACTTTTCAGACAATTATTGAAAACAGATTGTCTGTACTATAAACCCCTCTCTGTATATTTCAAGAGATCAAATATTTATTTATTTGCACTAATTTATTTTTATAACTCAAAGTGTTTAGTTTATAGAATTATATAAATGAACTCCAACATAGCTTTAGTTGTTAGATATATTCAATTGTAAGACTACAATTTCAGTATCTTGGAATGGTAAGCATGTATCATAATGGTGTTGGCATTGCATATTCTATATTTGGCTACAAGTTGTGATTATTTTATTTGATTATTTCATGCAGTGGTATAAGTTGATGTATAAATGTACTTTATATAAGATTTGAAGTACTTTAGGTATGGGGTTATTTTAATGCAGTATGTTTGTTGTAAATGACTCATTTTTTATTACATGAACAATTACCACATGGTTGATGAATATTGATATATGAATTATTTAGTTCTTCTACATACATATTTCAGCAATTCTACATAAATTCCACAGTACTTCTACATAAATATCTAAGAAATTTTGCATAAATACCATGGTGATTCCACATGAATACGACAGTAATTCTGCTTAAATACCACAGTAATTCTACTTAAATACCGCAGTAATTCTACTAAAATACCACAGTAATTCTACTTAAATACTGTAGTAATTCTGCTTAAATACCACAGTAATTCTACTTCAATACCGCAGTAATTCTACTTAAATACTGTAGTAATTCTACATAAATACCGCAGTAATTCTACTTAAATACAATAGTAATTCTACATAAATACCAAAGTAATTCTTCATAAATACCATAGTGATTCTACATAAAAGTCTCGGTAATTCTTCATGCATTTCTTTATATTTCTACATGAATAATACAGTATTACTTCATGAATGACTCAATATTTTCATATTTAACACTACATTCTTTCTTCTAAATTACGCAATGTTTCTGTTTGAAAAATTCAGTATTTTTATGTAGTTACAATAGCATTTCTCCCTAACCATATTTCTACACACATAAATAACACCATTTTTACATGAATACTTTAGTACTCCAACGTGACTAACTCTATTTATACACAAGTAATTCACTATGTCTTCATTTTGTTGTTGTTTGCATCTTAGGATGAACAACAAGAAAGGTGATATACATTTTCCTTTGTATAAAATATTTTACTTTATTTTTTTCATGGAGGCTGATTTGTTGTCATTAATTCTTTAACCTTAGTTTGCCAAAATATCACATTTGCTTAGCTTTGTAATGTATGTAGTAATGAATTGATATTGGGATGTGATATTTTAATGCTTTGCGAATATAACAAGTATGACAAATTTAATGGTCTTTGCATAATGAAAAATTGTTTCTGAATAATTAGTGTATTAAGGTCAATAGTTGTACCAATTCTCATCAGCCTGTATCTGTCTTAAAAATTGTGACAAAACAAAGATTAAATGGCACACATTAGCTTCCATTCTTTTCCCCAGAGTTGTTAGCATGTCGCTACAATGTTACATTGATTTTTTGTGTAAGTGTATCTGATTTTTGTACATTTTCATTGGATATATTTCATACAATGTTCTTTTTTGTGTATATTTTTGTGAGGTGTACCCCTACCAGTGCATGGTTAGCCTTGTTTATTGTTGGTGGATCATAAACACAACCTTAATTGAAATTTAATTTTGTGATGATGGTTTTATTTCTGATGTCTTCCAAGCTTTTTTATCGTTTTATGGCAAGCTTTTACCGTAAGCCGTTATGTTGCAATTATATCTTCAATGCTCTTTGTGTATCCTTGATCAGTCTTTTAAGTAGTTAGTAATATAACAAAATGCATTGCCATTGATGTAAATATTAATTAAAATAAATTATGCCCTGGATTTCATGTATAATAGGGTAATGTGTCATAATTCTAAATTATTGATTTACAAATCAGTTATCAATTATTTTTGCTTTACCTTTGGGGTTGATATTTTTTGACATTTGCAAATATTCTAAGACATAAGTATGAAGCTTTTGGTTCAGTTTGAACACTTAGTATTTCAAAATATTCAGTGAATCGAAATGTGTTTTTTGTACAATGAATTGACTCAGACATCTTTTGGGTCCTTACATTTTTATTTATTTATGATGTCAAGACTTTGGCACCACCTTTAGATTTTTTGTATGTGTTGTATATGCTGCACTTTTAGAAAAAAATTGTTGCTTTAAAAGTAACATTGTTTTCATGCCAATTATTTGTGTTTTTCTTTAATTGTTTACCACTTGTACAAGTTTGTTTCCTGTATTGTGTGATTGCCTCTTGATCACCTGTTAACCATATACTTAATCTTGTTTAAATATTGTGAAAGAACTGTATGCCCTTGGTTTGAATCGGAAGTATAAACGATGTACAGAATTTTATGTCTTGGTTGGACATGATAAAATCATGTTAAAATCTGTACGAACAATGTTAATTGGGTTAGGGCTATAATATTAATAAGGACTGATTCTCTAATGGTGGCGCTAAGATTATTTAATTATACCCTGTTTACTAACTTGCTTCTTATAGGTGAATAGTATTGACCATTAGGTGTATTTATTTTGTTTTAGAAAGCATACTATTGATGCTCTTTTATATCCATTTCTTTTAAACAACTCCTGTGATGATGATTTACTTTTGATTGTAAATTCATGAACAGTCCTCTGCATTAAATTAAATACATAATGCGCATAAAAATAATTAATGACCAGCCCTTTTTGCAACATCAGCTAGTTGTCAACTTCACAGTGTGTTGAGACAAGTAATTATATTCTAACTCTTGATAAAGACTGGTTTATTGTCAGATGATTAGATGGATAATTGAGTGTGTTCATCCATTCGGTCATTTTCAGTGGTTTTGTACTTGATATGAAGTAATGATTTCTTCCCTTCTTTTTGTGCTTTTCATGACGTTAGTATACTTCATACTTCATATACCAGATCAGAAGGAGATATTCTGTATGTACCAATTAAGCATACATGTTTACTATATGACAACTTATGATTTACCTCATGTATTGTAATCACTTTATTGTGTTAACTTCAGGTATGCTACATATATAGAAATGCTCACAAAATACTTTTTTTTCTTTTTTTTGTGAAATATTGATCACTTTAACATTTGCTTTATTGTTATTTTTGTAGAAATTCATCATTCTCATGTCAATACTGGCTGCTTTTGTTTAGGACTGGTCTTGTTGATGAATTTGCTTTAAACATTCAACAGCATTTAGGACGATAATGCATTCTATACGGTTCAATGATGTAATGAATTTAACTGTTAATTACAATAATGCATAATTACTTAAACTGTTACTGACAAATCTGCTTGAAATAATAAGTGTGTTATTTAATTTATTGATTGCTTTGTCTGTTTGACAAGCTGTCATGACAGGTCAGTTGCTGCTAATGGTGTTTATCATCTTCATCATATTCGTTACAATAAAAGTTTCTCCTTGATTTCCATCTTGTTGTGGGGTTATTAGACTGAGCTTATGAATAACTTCCACTTGATTGATTGTTTCTGAGCATTTTCTCAACTTTGCCAATGACCGTGCTGTAAAGTTAAACTGATACCTGGGCATGACATCATGCTCAGATATGGATTGTTTTACTATTACACAGTTTTGCATGCATGTAACTTGACTTGACCACAATTCACTCAATTTACTGACTGTACCATCAGTTTATGTAATGGGAATGAATTATGTTGTTTTTCAAACACCATCTTGTTTTGTCCAAGTTCCACCCTCTTATTTGATCACTTTACTGCTTGGTTATGTCTGCTATCAGTAAAGTTTCTGACTTTAATGAAACTTTAATTACTTCTAAACTATTAACCAATATGTAACTTTTTTTCTGTGGCAGTTTTAACAGTTAAGTCTTTAATGGCCAAAACTCCCTGAATGGTCTGACATTATGTATAGGTAAATTTATAATATGATTTGAAACAAATTGTCCCGTGATAACTTTAAGTCAAAAGACAGCATTGTTCAACAGTCTTATTGGTGTTTACATTATTTCTAAATAACAGAGATGAAATAGGGCTGAAATTTGTAAACTTTATTCACTCATAGAAATGTGTTGTTTGAAGTTGGCCTATGTATTAATGGATTGTTCCTGTTTTTTTCAGTCAATATCCGCCAGAATGGAGTGATGTCTCACAGAGTGGAAGAAGAGGAGACACTATGACGAGTAACCATAGTAACAAATTTATTGGACATGATAATGGAATTTTTATGGTGCCAAAATCTGGGAATGTGTTGGATGGTTTTGACAAAATGGCATATCATAGTAGGGATAACTTGGTCTACATTCCTGACAGAGCTGTTCGCAATATGCCATATAGTGACCGTACTTACAACAACAGTGGCTACCCAGATACGACATATCATTCTGATAGACATAGAAGTTTAACTAGAAGTCAGAAGTCAGTTCCATATGATGATGATGACAATGGCTTCAGAGACAATACTAGGTTGAGAAATCGCTCAAGGTCTCAGCCTCCTTCACAACATTTTGATGGACCAAAATATCCTGTTCCTGAAAGACCAAGATCTAGGGGACTTTCTTTGCCTCGTGATGTCCGTAGAGAAAGTGAACGGTACCCTCCTCAGCCCCAAGTGCCAGTGTCCCGGCAAGCTGACCCTATTCAGTACTTTACCCCAGTTATGTCAGATCAAAGTTTTGAAAGGTCACGACCTAATTATCCAATTGATGATGATGATGAAGAAGTTTTCATGCCGCCCCCAATTACATCTATCATTCCAGATCGCCCAAGTCTCCCAAGACATAGTTCCATGAAACCAGGTGCTCAACAAACTTACCTAACTGAAGATTTTAATGATTCTCGCCAACCTTTTATTACCAGTGATATAAGCTCAGTTCTTCCATCTCCATTCTCTGATTCCACCTTGCGTAGGCCATATTATCCTTATCAAAGACAGTATGCTGATGTGTCTGGTAACACAGTGCCATATGGAAGTCATTCAAGGCTTCCTGATTATAGTCAAAATGGTAGCTATGGTAATATGGATAATACAGTTGTTGCTAGGCAACCATCACCTAATAGAACAATGTCTAGGACATTATCAAATGGTGAAGATAGTAGTGACAGTAGTGGTAGACCGATGAATTACACTAGGGATCAACTTCTAGGTGCTGTTGATCTTGTTAGAAAGGGGCCGAAGTCCATCAGAAGGGGACAACAGTTTGGTTCTCAGAATGTTGCTTCTGACGGTCCACATTTAAGCAGACATGGTGCTCAAATTCCTGAAAGTGTGAAACCCAGTGTAGTAGTGCGTGACAGACCCAGCAGAGCTTATTTAAATGATAATGAAAATACTAGATATAGTGGAAGTATTAACAGTTCAGGTAGTAACTTAAGCAGACCAAGAGGGTCTCATGGCTCTGGTAATGATTCAAGACCATTTGGAAGGGAAGATCTCACACCAGATTCTATCAGTAGTGGAATAGGCAGTAGGAACACATCTTCACAGTTAACTGGTTCATCTTTACATTCCCGTCCATCTAGACTAGGATCTAATCTTACTCATATGGAACATGATATAAGTGAGGATTCAGCTGTTCCATTTTTAGACTGTCCTCCACCACATAGAAAAGATGTTTCTGGTGATGAAAATTACGAGTTTGATTCCTACAATGCAGTTGAATCTGACTTGTTGGAGGCTTTGAAAAATTACACTGAAGTAAACAATGGTAATGAAGACTTATTTAGTGCTTTACAAGAGGGACTGAACACTACAGGACTTATGTCTGAGCTGTATCCTAAACCACGTAGACAGAGCCGGTATTCAGATTCAGAGGAAAGGTTTGAAAAACTTCGTGGAGAATTTCAGAAATATCGTCAAGAGCAACGAGAACGGTCAAGGTCAGATCAAAGTCAAGGTTCATCTCAAGGTCAAGAAAGCTATCCTAGACTTGGTGATAGTTACAGTTCAACACGTAGTTCAACCAGACATTCAGGAAATTATGGGTATCCAGATCGAGGCAGTCAGTACTACGGGGGGCAAGGAGATGGTTACTCGTACAAAGCTGGTCCTATGGACAGTGACATGTTATGAAAACATTTATTTTGATAACTGGGTCATGCTCTTTAACCTCTTACCTGCTATGATGGTTTGAGCCAATCGAATGAACAATATCAATTATATACAAAATGCATTTCCCTCGATCCTTTGTTTTCGAAAACTAGCAGGTTAGGGGTTAAGGAATCCTATCAGCCAAATTATATTTCTTACACAAATAACTTTGTTTCAATATTCATTGTTAATTGAGGACAGGTTGACTAACTGGAGATTTTATTATACATATCACAGTATTGTTTGTATATGCTGCCCATACATGTTGTGACAAGTCATTCCAGATATCATCTGTTATGCATGAATCATTATTCAATGTGAAATGTGGACAGATAAATTATTCCCTTATCATGTTAACTCGAGTTTTTCATGTAAATAACTATACTTGACTATACTATGGTGATATGTATGATAGTTTGTTGTCAATTTGTCTTGTTATGTACTCATTTTATGCATAAGAGGAAGAAAGTGTGTTTTAGATTTTTTTAATGTATATCTCACATGGTGCTGCACTATTTCTGTTGTATGAAAGCAGATCTCTTATAATATCTGGTGTTCAATGCAAAGCTACTGTAACAAATCAACATATTTCCTGTCGGTGCAACAACACTTTAAGTCTTTATATAACAAGTATACAACCTTGTTGCACCAAATGGACAATATATACTGCACTGTAACTTCTGTATTGCATTTAACACTCAATAAACATCTTGTGTAGTTAGGATGCCATTTTTTCCTGCACATGTTATTTTATCAATAAGTTTTAAATTTTCATAGAGATAGTTCTAACATCAATGAACTACTTAGTGTTGTCATGCTTTGCTCTGAACTTTTGATATTTAGGCGGAGTGAAAAATTATTTGCTAAAATAGAATTGCCAAAATATTGGGGCAATAGTATTCTATTTTTAGTATTAAACATTCACTGAGATTGAAATAATGTAAGTTGTGTGAAGAGCTAAAAGATGTTTACAAAATACTATCCAGTAATAATGACAAATTTAATTACTGTACAAGGCTTTGTTTACATTTCCGAGTTCAAATGTACTGCATGGGCTTTTATATAGACAGATGTTGGTAAACAGGTCTTTCTGTCAAGCATACTTTGAAAGATTTCATTTTAAATGCATTTACTGAAAGTAAAATGTATTATGTTTACAAACACTACCATTTCACTAATTTTTAGAAACATTTCTAATTGTAAGATATCATTTATAAATGATTGGTAAACTGTTCCTTTGGGAACTAACATATGATTTTCTACTTTGTACATCGTGATTTCACATTTAGATTGTTTTAAATAGATCATTATCTGTTTCCATGGTTGTAGTTGGTAGCCATTCCATATATTTTGTATGTTTTGTTAAATGTTGTAAACTTTGTGAAATTATTGACGAAGAAAATTTGTTAAATTACTATTGCCATATGACAATTGTTCTTTGTGCCTTTATTCCATACATGATTGAACTGTAAATATAATTGTGTCATGTAAATTATTTGTATCATAGTTGTTAACATTTATGCATTAATATCTTCCCTCGATTGTATTCCCACCAATTTAAAGTGATTCTTTTTTATCTATAAAGATTTCTCTTGGACTGTTGTATGTATGTTGATCAAGTCTTCACTGTTATTTTCTGTAACATACCTCCTTCATAACAAATGAATGATTCTTTGTTACTGTATGTTAGGACTGTTAACGTTTAGCAATGAATTATAGTAATCACTACAAGTCTCTACTACTTTTTGTTGTATATATGAAGAATCTAAAAGTTTTAAGAAGCTTTATCCTGTTAATCTCATGGCAAAGTGGATAAACTAAGGTATTTACACTATAAATTTTATGGTTGGCCGGAGGCCTCCATCGTTGAGTGGTTATGGTCTCTAACTAATAATCACTAGTCATTCACTGCTGTGAGTTCGAATCCCACCCTGCACCTTGGACCCGACAAACTTCATATGTGAGGAAGCTGTCACGCTGGCTTATGGAAGTTCGGTGGCTCAACCCAGGTGTAAGTCTGGAGTCTTCCTCCACGGTTGGAGCTGGAAGTCACTAAATGACCTTACCTGTTGGTGCAACATTAAAATATAGTTGGTCAGTTGCATATTCAGAACCTTAGAGAACATATATTCCTTTCAATGTTTTCCTTCATTTATACTGGTAGGTCAGGTTCAGCCTTTAAGACTTAAGTAAAAGATTTTATCACTGTGTTCTGTTTGTAATTCTGTGTCACATTAATATTTTTGTTTCATTGTATTCATACAAACTTCATGAATTATGTCAGTTTGCTTTTTCATGTTATTTGTATCAGATTCACATTTAGTTCATGATAATGTTTCGTGTTAAATTATTCACCCATTGGTTTGTTTTAGAGCAGTATTATCATACATTCTGTATCTTGTAACACAAATACCAGTCTATATGCGGGTCCATTACCTTTAACATATATACGTGCAATATCCATTATCAAGTATCATTATGCTATTCTCCTACATTAGAGTGGAAAAATAAAATCATAATTCATTCTATCAACATTTGTTTCCCCTTCAGCTTTGTGCCACATTTTTGTCAGTTCTCTAACCATCCTTATTTCTACTTTATCCAAACATTGAATATAGCATAACTTTTAAACCCATACATATTTTGACTTCAATCACTGAATGTGTGGTTGACCTTTCAGAGTGGCGTTTGATCTATACTTTTGACCTTGACCTTTGTCATAAAGGTTCAAGGTCATACAGCTCAATATATTTTTTCATTTTTCTTGAAAAGTGAACCTTGAAGGGGAGACAGGTGTTTTTTTTTTGTTGTTGTTGCTTAGAAAATAATTCCCACATATGGTAGAAATCTGTTACATTATTGCATTGATGGAACAATATTTGGCTCTACATATTAAGATGGCCACCTTGCTTGCTATAAGCTGGCTTTTACAAACTTTTTTTCAATATGTCTATTGAACTTTACTATATGTTACTTTGTGTTTAGTCAATCCAAAATGTTTAATTTTATTTTCCAGATATATAAGTAAATATTCATATCCTGGTCATGATAAATTGCTTTGTTAACTTGTGCTACATATTTATTGATGAAAAAAACAACAATTGATAAAAAATATCAAGTAAGTTATAGGAGACAATCTTTTCATAATTTCATTTTTGCTGGTACAAAGCATAAACATTCACATAATATTTCACTCTAACTTTTTACTATTTTAAAATCATATTATCGTCACACTTGGATTTCTTATCAAATGATATTGCTATCATTTCAGTTGTATTCTATGCTATTGTATATCAGATATTTTATTACCATGGACTCAGTATCATTAAAAAACTTTATCTTAATCTAGAACTTCATTTGCATGACTGTTTGTGAACGTGTTAACTCACTTATTGGTAGAACAATAACATTAACAGTAAGCTCACACTTTCCTATTAGTGAACCTCCAATTCTATATACTTTTATCATGCTACTTTTTATTAATTTGGTATTAAATTTATGTATTTTGTTCTTCAACAATTTTAGAAGTTTTTATAACTTAACTAATGTATTATTCATTAAAAGCTGGTCTTTTAAAGGCATCATTAATTTGTAGAAATGTTCAGATAGATTTTCTGATCATCTTAAACCAATGGGTTTAAAACCTATATGATTTTATAGCATGTAATGTTTGTATTGCTCCTACATATTTTACTGAAAAGAAATGGCATCTTATTTTTTTAAACCCAAGTATGATTATGAAACCTTTTATATCCAACTAAACATATGAAAACATTCTTATATAAAACTCATTAGTAGCTTACCTGCATACACTTAATTAATTAAGCATGATTAACTCTATTGATGTGGAGTATTTATTTGGCCTATTTATCATATTTATAAAAACAACTTTTAGCTCGACTAAGGCCATTCTTAGAATTTGTTGGTTTGCACATACATGACTGACTTACTCAAAAATCCTCTGATGTAAAAAATGTTTTTAGGTATTTTGACAATTTCTTTTTGTCATTCTTTATTCCAGCTTTTAGTTTTCAGTACAAGCTTATAATGTTAACACAAGAAAATGCCAAACTACCTAACCACTACTAATAACTTGGATCATGTAACTAAACAGTTTTTAAGGGCGTCGTAAGCAGGCTTATATTGCAGATTTGGGATTCACTTATGCCCTGGGTCCTCTTGAGGATATTGTACAACAGCACTTTTACTATGTCTTATGTGCTAGTCTTAAGTTGCCAGACACTTTATAAATGATTTAGTTGTAGATTATGTTTGTAGTAATTGTTGTTGTTATTCTCTATCAGAGCTTGCTGTCCAGTTTTCTACTGTTGTTGATTTATATATTTCTCAGGATTTAAAAGATTTCTTTTTTTTTAACTCATTTTGTTGTTAATAACTCACTGTAACAAAGCGAATTCATGCCAGCAACTTCATGTGGTGTTTAGCAAAAAAAACCAAAAAACATCCGTATATATAAAGACATAAAATTCATTGAAAGTTTTAGGTTCAAATTCAATGATATTGATTTTCTCCCTTTAATCTCTTTGATACATATATTCTTATAGAAGGTACTTGTTCTTCTAGTTCAGTCTTGATTGTTTTATATGACTCATTTCATCAATACAATATTGGATTTTGTAATTGGATTTTTTTCCTGTATTCAAGTACATGGTAGCGATTCCTGGATAATTGCTGACGATTTAGAATGAAATCTGCGCTGATTAGTTACCACGTAATTTATTTATTTTGTCCTCAAATATTGTAAATTCAATAGTTTTTGTTTGAAATGAAGTGATAAATACTTCAAGGTATTTGCTGATAACATGTTAATGTTGGTGTAAACGAATTTGTGAGTGATTGGAAATTGTTAGAAATGTGCAACCCTTGGGTAATTAGAATTTAATGAATTGTTCTAGGCTATATTACTCATTGATTTATTTGTATGTATATGACATATTTGAACTCTTTTTAAAGTCTAAATTTCACATCAGTCATTGTTACATCATATAAATCATACATACAATATTTGTTATATAATTATGACTATGCTTTTGATAGATAAAAAATGAAATAAAAACTTATAAAAATTATTTTTTCTTTTGTTGTTAATACAGTGACTGTAACAATCAGTATCAGCACTAACAATCAGTGTCTCTATTAGCCAACAGTGTCAGCACTAGTAATCAGTGTCAATATGAACAATCAGTGTTGGTACAAAAAATTGTGTCTGTACTAAAAAGCACTATCGCTATCAACAACCAGTGTCACTAAAGACAATCAGTGCAGTGCTAAAATCAGTGTCAGTACAGTCAATGCTGGAACTAACAATAAGTATAAACAATCAGTGTTGGCATTAAAAATCAGTGTCAGGACAAACAATTACTCTCAGTACTTACAATTAGTGTCATCATTAAAAATCAGCATCAGTACTAACTAGAAGGGTCAGCACTAATAATTAGTGTCAGTACTACCGGTACTGACATCCGTACTAAAAATTAGTGTTGACACTAACAATCAGTGTCGGTACTATCTATCAGTGCCGACAAGTTATATGAAAGAAATATGAAGGGATTAAACAATGTCAGTTTGGGACAAACTCACTCGGAAACATTAATTGCAGAGTAGGTCTTAAGTTTGTAAAGAAATGATGACAGAATAGTTGGCATTTAATGCTAATAGCTCTGCAACAATTGCTGACTAGTCCTGGTCTCAAGCTCATGTAACTTGCTCTTGATGTCAATTATCTGGCTGAATGTTTTTGAACTGATTTTTCTACTTGTACCAAGTCCCATGTTTTATCTGCACTCACAAGGTCAGGAAATGTTGGCCACAAATCAGGATTTGTTGATCTGAGCACGATCCTGATTATTGTCCATTTGTTAAAATTAAGCCAAATCTTGCTCCACTCCTTAGTTATCCGTTCTTAAAAAATACCAATTCTGATATTAGTTAGCTTCATAGAGATACCATTCATATTTAACAATAAATCACTAAACACAGTTTAATAGTTCAACAGTTTAATAAATGCATTTTAGTCTTTGTTGAAATACAGCATCCAATAATTGTTAAGATATCAAATTCCGGTAAGTAAAACATTTTTATGTCATCTCTCCCAATGACAGTATTTGCCATAGAAACAAAACAGCAGATGCAGCCATCAATGTAAAATTTGTGTAATCAAGGGTAGATAATTGCTACATATTGATGGTTAGATTATTTGAGTTGTTCCCCTTGGTTTCTTATTTTCTGCTGGAAATAGCATTCAATTATTCCATTTAATCTTTTATTTTTGTTGTTAGAGAGCACACCTAAAATTTTGTTAGAAAAGTGCTGTAAATATTTGCAAACAAGAGCTCACAACAGTCACGAAATAAATCTTAGATAAGTCTTTGCTGTACAATATAACTTGAAATACAATCAAGAAAACATAATGAATCCCCAGTACAGTTGTGCATGTACAGTATAATCCCTGAAAACTGGACCCGTTCTGGACTGATCCAAAGTCTAGTTTTCTGAGAATTCCAGTTTTCAGAGAAATGTTGATTAGAAAAAAAATGGGACTTGAAAAATCATCCAATTTTCAGAGAATTTTGGTTTTCAGGGAGTCCGATTTTCAGGGATTTTACTGTATTAGTATATAATATGATGCTATCAGGGATGAGATTTGTATGTATGGTTGTCCTACATTTAAATCCTTAAAAAAGACACAATGATTGTTTGTTACAAAAATGAAACAAAACATGTGGGCCATGAGACAATTGACAGTATTAACAGTTAACTAAAGCAGAATGACTGTGTGAAATATGCAAAACATAAATGATATTCCTTTATAAACAAAAAAAGCCTCAAAGTTGCCATAACATTACCAAACAATAACTCATTTAAATAAATGTATATTCTTCATTAACTAAATTTATTCTACTATTGTATTTTTGGTATACAAGTTTATCTGATGTTAACTGTGGCAAAGTTTGGCATCCAGTTATCCACACTTGTAGCATAGATTTCAGATAGTTTACAAATTTATTTGGGGTAAGTTCTATCACTGGATCTATATCTTGTACCGTAATTGGTATAAAGGCACCCAAATCTATGATAAAAATATGTATGTATACAACAGATTGCCAGTTAATGACAGTTAGTATATATATACAGTAGATTCCCAGTTAATGACTGATTGTACATTTATAGCTGATATGTGCAAGCGTGTAATTAATTCTATAATGGAGTGAATGAAATAAGATACACTTTATCCAAGAAGACATGACAATTAAACATACAAATTTACAAATTAATAACCCTCTTAAGTCATACAGTTAGTTATAGGAGCAGTTAACAGAAAAAATACAGTACAAGCTTTTTCTTACAATACGTCTCAATCGTTCATCATTATTTGTCAATTTTATTTCAATGAAGTTCTACAAGACAACAGGTTTAAATTCCATTTAAAGTATAATATGCTATTTAAATACAGCTAAAATAATCTGAACTTTACATCTCATTTCAATATACCTCAGTCATAGTTGTGTTACATGGCGAAAATATATTTTTCTGTCTGTTTTTTATCAATCTTCAACTTCCAGAAAATAATTAAGGATTTTATACATGATAAAATCACTTATAATGCATCAAATACTCGTGACTTTCATAGCATGAAAGTACACTAATAAAAACATGAAAATTAACAATTGATTGTGTATTAATTGGTATAATTAATATCATGGATTAATATTCAAAATGCCAAAATTTGTGACAGAGAAAACTGAACATTCATAAGAAGAGCATTTTGGGATTGACCTTCAAAACTGAAGACTTTTGGGAAGGACTTAATTATTTTTTTATTTAATCATTGAGTCTTGTGCAATAGTGTCCCAAGATGTCAAAAGAAACATCAGAAGTGTACCCTACTCCTGTACCAGACAGAAGAGGTGATTATTTCATGATTCTATTTTTCACCTTTTTATGCATTTTTGTTTTTGTAACATAACCGATAAAGGTCCAAGACTGGAAAAAAATCATCTTAAAAGTTACTTGACCAAAAAAATAGGGTAGGCAGGTTGCAAAATTTTTCTGTTTACTTTTTCTTAAGATGTATTTTGTATTTTGGAAGTACAATTTGTCCCCATATATTTTCATACTTGGGATTTCGCTGTTAGAAACTTGAGGGTTGGCGCCAAAATATAGGGTCAGCTGGGTTACCCTACAAACAGTTATTTTTTCTGGTCTAAGACTGGATACTTGTTAATGGAATTTCCATGGAAAATATTGAAGGTTTTTTAACTAAGTTCCTGGAAAAGAACCCTAATACCTTTCCTCAAATGATCTGTCTCATTATTTTTTCATTAGATTACTTTTATATCATACAGAAGTTATTGAAGAGATTAAATTCCAGGCCATCATTAGCCAATCACAACACTTCAAAATTTATCAGACTACTGGTAACTCTGCATTCAGTGCCATTTATCAAAAGTAAAATTGTTTCACTAAAAGTTAAACATCAACTTATAATAAGCATTTTACAACTTTGTTACAAATATTTCAGTCTTTTCTACATGTCTGAGTGTATTAATTTCATTTTAATCCTTGAAACAACTGTTCATATTTTATTAACAAGATATATTGTATTCTATTTGAGATCACGTAGGGACCCAGTCAGAGAGAGCTGGCAGTCGTGCCATGTTTGTGTCACCTCGAAGCTTTCATACAGATTTTCATCCTTTCAGAACAACAGGTTTGTATAAGTTACACAGTGTATACTTTACCTGTAAATATGGATAATATCCAACCAGTAAATTCCATCCGGAACCTGAACAAAGCTAGAGTCTCAATAGAGAAGCACAAACAATGAGAAAACAGGATACACATCATAAACAAGATGTACATTTATATAATTACCCGAATCATTAATAATGTATATAGGTAGTATATCCCATTTATGATCAAGATTTTTGTCTAAAATTCAGTGTAATGTTCATTTTGTTCTAATCAAGTGCCGCAAGTATTATAACAAACATCTCAATTTTTCATGTGTACCAGGAGGAGCAGGAGAGCGTCGTATTGTGTTGATGGGACGTGCAGGGGCCGGAAAAAGTGCCAGTGCCAACACTTTGAGTGGACGACATGTTTTTTTAGAGGCAAGATGGGGACGATTCCATACGACTGAATGCCAGAGAGCAATAGTTACGCGTTATGGTAGAAAAATAGAAATTCTGGACACACCAGGCTTTTTACTTGATGCTGATGTTAATTCACCTAAAGTGAAAAGAGAATTGGCTAAAACAATCGGTATATCGTCACCTGGCCCACATATTTTTGTGTTCGTATTTCCAACACCACACATGCATAAGTGTGACGTTGAAATATTCCAGAAATTCATTCATGTGTTTGGTTCGGAAGTTTTGAACTACACTATACTATTATTTTCTAAAGCGGATGACCTGGACTATTTCTCACTAACAAAACAAGCTTTCATCCTCTCAGCTCCACAAGAATGGAAAGCGATTATGAAAGCATGTAACTATAGGTGTGTTTGGTTCCAAAATAGAGCCCCACCCATAGACAAGGAACTCATGGTACGAACATTTATTGAAACCATGGAAACCACCATTACTCAGAACTATGGTCAGTATTTCTGCAATGATTTGTATTATACTGTTGAAAAGACAATCATTGAACGAGATATCACTCGGTGCGATCAGAACGCAAAGCTTAATAAGTTACGTAGAAAGTTACGAGTTAACTTAGATGCTGGAATAATCCAACGCTATGGTGACACAAGAAAAGATCCACACAGGACCAGAGAAGATTTCAGGAAAGACCTTGAGAACAATAATTTGAAATTAATTGACACAATTTGGGGGACTGTAAAATATTTCAATTGCATTAGAATACTTCGTCGTCCAAAACATCTTACGGGCCATCAACATGATGTAGTTTCTGAGGGATTTGACCTTGATGTTCAAAATGAGGCTCAGCATCGTGAAGAGGAAATCAAGCGTCACATGACCACAGCACAGCCCCAAGATATCGCAAAGCGAGGAAGGCTCCCAAAATTAGAACGAACTCCAAAATTGATACCTAGACAGAAACTGGAACCACCATACACAGAACGAGGACCAAGCAGATTACCACACCTTGTAACAAAACACTGATCAATGAGGATATATAGTACTTATGCACTAATTGCTGTTATCTTATGTACTGGTATTTATATCTTTGTAGTGTTAACAACAATTACTGACTGGATTTAATGCTGTAAAACATCATTTAAACACTAGACCTGTTGATATCCATCAGATGAACAATGTTACCAGTAAGGAATAGTAAAAAAAGTTGTCTCTAATTCCAATGAATGATTTACAAGTGGTTCGACATAGCAAAATTTGAGTGCAAGAAAGATAACTGTGATATGTGGTTTTATGGATATGTTTCCAATGGAGTTGTGTCCCTTGAAAAATGATATCTATCAATGGTTTTATGTTTCTTCAGCTCAATGTATTTCTTTAAAACTATCAATGTGTTTATCTTGTTCTTCACATATTTGTCTACATTCTTGTGCTGTTTTATTGTTCTCTTGTTATCAGTGTTTACTTGTAACAATTATGTTTTGTGTCTGTACACTGTTAGACTGTTAATATAATGGGGAAACAGAAGGAGAGATTACATAAAATCATAATAAGAACAATGGTTCCTGTACTTTAAACATACTTCAATTAGTTAAAGCCCAATAATTGTACATAATGTGGGATTATTTGTATTGTGGCAACTGGGTGTAATCCTAACATCGCCTATGATGTTTGAGAAAAATAAAAATAAACAATGAAGTCAACTTTTTTAATTATATTCAGTGCTTCTGACAAGGATGCCAACAATAAAAAAATATGTGTGCATAGTCCCAACAATAAATAATTTCTTGATGTATGTATACAAAATGGCAACCATTGCACAGAAATAACTTTTTATATTATTCCAATTATTGCTATCTTATTGAAACATGCTGACATCAGTTGAATAAATACTAATATAATTTGTGAGATACTTTTCTAGACACAGTTAAATATAGGTCCAAAAAAGTGAAATCTGGCCTTTAACAGGTGAAATAGGCCTTAAAAAGGTGAAACATGGCCTTTAAAGAGGTGAAACATGACCTTCAAACAGGTGAGGTATGGCTTTTAGATGTGAAACATGGCCTTATAACAGGTGAAATATGGCCTTTAAAGGTGAAACATAGCCTTAAAACAGGTGAAACATGACACTGACTTGAGACTTCATCATGAACAGGTAAAAATAACCAATTAAATAATTGTACATGAATCAAAACCAACACATATCTGAAACACAAAATTTATTGAGCTACAATAAAGATGATACAAGTGGGATCAGAAATCCGTATCACACAGATGATGGAAGTTTAAAATATTGAACACAATATACAATTATCACCATACATCCCACATCAATGCAACCAGAGTGTAACTCATTGTCAGTTCTTTAAGCACAAACAATTCCAATTTGAAGGGAGATAACTCAGTTTCTAGGAAGTGTAATCATACAGATACAGAGCTAGAAACTTTTTAAATGCTTGATCATTATATCCCCGATACGATGGTGGCTTCAGTTCATAATCAGGTTCCAACCAAGGTTTATGGAGAACTTTGTCAAATATCTGTTCTGAATCGAACCATGCAAAGTTTTTAATGCCGTCATCATTTTCAAAATCCATCGTATTCAATTGAAACACAATAAAGTTGGTTCTGTTATATGATGCATTCACATTAATCACTGTAACAGGTACTTCAAGCTTTCCAATCCCACCCTGAAATAAAAAAGTGCCAAATAGTCAAGTTAAAATACGATTTCAATACGATAATACAATTCATTCTCCTAAGGAAATCTTCATTAATGATACAGCTATAGCTACGCAAAATTCAACACAAATAATGTAAAAAAAAAAACGTGAAAAAAAACTCTACCCCATATCTGCTCCATGCTTCTGATATTGCTATGCCAAATGTCGTCATCAAATTAAATGCTTGATTCGTTCTTGTTCCTCGATTACTACTGTTTATACGAAACACAATTTGTGGATGAGAGCACGGGATTTCAAGTACTCTCTTTAAAGCTGTAAAAATAGATAAAATATATCTGCTACATTCAGTAATATTTTAAATGATTAAAAATCCTGAAACCATTAGAAAATTACAGTGGAACTTACAAAAAATAAGGGCTTAATGCCATTAATAAATGTACATTTTTTTGTATTCAATGAATATGAAATTCAGATTACTTCAAACTTAATCATAGCAAATTTCAACAGTGAGAGGAACAATAAAGATTTTTTTTCAAATGGATAAACAGATTGTACCTTTTGAAGGTGTATTCAGATTTGAAAAAAAATACAAACATGTATACGAATCCCAGATCAACTCTAGATCCTTTAACTGCCTAATGAAAATAAATTACAGAAACATGTTAGCAATAGAAACATTGGAAATAATATGAAATGATAGTACTAGACTTATCCCCCCAAGGTACCCCCATCGTAAGAACAAATTGTATCTCCCTCCTTCTACCATTCATAAATATTGGACTTATCTCCCTTGCTTTTCATAAATTGTACTGATCTTACCTCCCCTGCTGTGCTCTTCATATTTATCGGTTTTCAGCAGATCAACTGTAGGTAGTATGGGATACATATCTTTAAGCTTATGCTCGATAGATGCTTCAACCATAGCATCATCACCTAATCGAGTCAGAGGCCTCCTGTCTGTCACCATAAACTCATTCATAGCAATTATTTCAATTGTTTCCTCTACAATGCAAGAGCCAAAGTCAACATTAGAACATATAGTTACAGTATGACACAAAATACATGATAGATAAATTTGCCCATCAGGTAAGGTTAAGAAGTATTACAATAGATCTTAAATTATAGATCCCTGAACCAATAGGAGACAGGTCAATGTCTTAAGTTCACAGAAGTGTGTGTATGGGGAGTGAGGTGGACACCTTTTTGAATGGTCAAAAGACTTAACAGTTTCACAGTTTAATGTTTCTATTGAAACTTAACATATGTATTTTTAATGAACTGATTATCTTTTGCTTTGAGATATACGCTTTAATCTTTGAGTAAAACTCACACTAACCAATCTGGCATACTGAATGATCCGTTAATTAACTACCTACCACTAATTAAAGTCACAGCCTGGATGTTCAGGCCAGAAAAAAGTAATGTTAATATTCACTGAATTGACCCTTTATTTCCATAAACTGACTCTGAAGTTTCTAACAGCAAAATCAAAAGTTAGAAAATATTAGGAGAGGAATCAATCTTCAATAGTATGAAAAACATGTTTAGAAAAAATATTAGAAGTCTTATTAGAAGTGATTTACTTACCCCTATTGTTTTGTTTTGTAACAGTGACTATTTTTTCTAGCCTTACAAGGGAGTAAATCATGAATAAATAAAAGCACTGGGTCCAATACTTACTACGGAAATCATATGATGTTTCCACAGTAGGTTTATACAGAATTCTTCTATTCATTAATTTAGGACACTGATCACCAAATGACTGAGCTAGCATCAGAAATTTGCTTATCATCATTGCTCTGTAATGTAACAAATAAAGGGATGTATCAAGTATTGATATGCATTTTCTATACAAGAAGTTGATACGTCCTGCATCTGTGAAAGTGGCAGACCAGTCCAAAGATGTGTCAGTCACATGAAAGACAAGTACAGGGTGCATAGAGTAGTTCTATTGGGCAAAATTGTGCAGCATCAAATCTTTTCTGTCCATCAGGAATTAATGACCAAGTTTTTTGTTTCTGTTTTGTAGAGTTATTTTTGTATAAACTTTGACAGTCATTTTTTCCAACATATATTTAAGACAATCTTTCTAAATCTGGAAAATTTGTGCAAATGTTGTTGAAGCATATATTTTATTACAGAAAACAATCACTAAATTGATGCAGTACTTACGTTGATTTAGTTGCTGGAATTCCATATTCACGTCTGAAAGACCATCCAATGTTTGCTTTATCAATTCTTTTACCCAGCTTAATGCGAGTGTTATTCCATATATTTGCATGTCTGATAAGATCTTTTACTTTCTCATCCTGTATACATGTAATAAAAAAAGGAATATCTAGACTTAAAGAAATCAGAAACATGAACAAACTTCTTGTCACTGGGGTTTAACGCCATTTTTCAACAATATTTCAGTTATATATAAGGCGACTGGTTCACCTAACCAGTTTTCCTGGACTATATACCAACCAGTACTAACTTACCCTTCTGCAAGGAATCGGCAACTTCTCCGCATGTGGAGGAAAATTGACATTCTTGTCAAATTTTCAACAACCATGAACATTTTAATAGATGATAATAGTATTAAGCAATAAGCAAAACTCAGGACTAAACAGAGGACCATTTTTACATAAACAGTACTAAATTTCTGGTTGATTTTTTTGCACTCAATGAAATCTGGGTAAAGTACTGCACCACAAGGTACTTCAAAGAAACATTATGAAAGAGTTATTTCCCTTAGTTTTACAATAAGTCATCAGATAGATATTGTCTCCGCTTATCAAATTCATTTTGACTTGATTCTATCCGTTTTGAGTCCTGGAAAATTGTGATTGAGTTTTAAACTTATGTATAAGACTTACACACAAATGATTATTGAGTTTTAAACCTATGTATAAGACTTATGAACAAGTGATTATGGTTTGTTGGATTTCTTCCGATATTGAAATGTATACAGAAAAAATCTTGATTGGAATGTTGAATTACGGTGAATTTCTAAACAGGCAAGAGTCATTACATTTTTATTAAGAAATCTCAGAAAAAAAAATACAATAGGTTAATGAGTCTTAGAGATACATGAATATTTTACCTGATTATCCAGTGAATATTTGTCGACAAGGTTCATTATGTTTGAAGGTAAACCCTTGAAACTTTGAGTCTTTGTAAGGAGACATGCTTGATCAATACCTATGAATGAATGATTGGATAAACATTTAGTTTGAAATGCAACCTGCTCATATAAATCTTTAGTGACATGTATACCATTCTTTTATACATGACTACGGTTTGGTCAATACAGAAAACATTCACATTTAAATGTATAACTTTAAATTGTTTTTGAAAATGGCTTAATATTTTGGTAATGATGTCTTCCACTTTGCATTTATAAGAAACTTTGACGATATCTTTTGAAAATCATCCATTAATGTTTCACAGGCAGAATCAGTTTGGAGTAGATCAATATTCACACATTTTACAACAATTCCATAAGAACTAACCAAACAATTGAACTGCAACAGGAATGAACACTTACTCAATTACTAAATCCATGAATTTTTTTTAAAAGAAAAATGTTGTACACTAACATTATTACAAATATTAAAACGAGACATGCATGTATAGTATCGCTTCACATACCCTCTGTAAAACTAATTCTGTGGGATAAATGCCAGATTGGGTCTTTCTTTATTAACTTGCTTTCATCAACAGGAAATTTTAAGCGAAAATCTTTTAACATTTCAGGTGGTGGTGTCCATTCTGGAGGTGGAGGGTACAACTCAGTTTTTGGATCCACAAGCTGAGTTCTCGATGCTGTAATATAAATGTTAAGAGAGTAAATTAAAAAAATACTAGGACAGTGAACTATTAAATTATTACTATCGTCAAAACACTACTCTTAGTTTTAACATCAAATACTAGTAGATCATAAAATAAAGATAATCTTTACACAATGATCACTTCTGTCCCCTATAAGTGGCCTCTTTCACAGGACAAAATCTGTTACCTTCAGAATCATATAATAGTCCATAACATCTAAAAACAACTTTATAAATTAGTATCAGACACAAAAGATGTAAACTCAAACTCTTATCTTGTTTAGACATTCAAGCAAGTCATATACATGTATCTTGTTAATACCATTTTATGTGTGTAAAATTACAATTCTAAATAACGCAAATAAGTTTATTTTTACAACCATATATGAAAACCATATGTTTGCAAACAATCCATCAACTAAACATCAGTGTATTAAATAGAGTATAGGAAACCTTAAATATGTGTAAAAAATTCAAACTAAAAGAGCACGAACCATCTAATAATTCTTTAGCGACAGAGGGTGGATGATTCACTTTATAAACTCCTTTCCTCTCATATTCTAGCCTCTGTCTCAAAGCATAACGTACTCTACACAAAACAGCTGATGTTCGCACCATAATTCACCAAAGAGTAGGTTAAGTCACACAAATATTTTACATCAAATAATCTGTAAGAGAAATAAATAGATGTACCATAACTGCAATCTCTATCCAGAGTTGTCATTCGTTATCCTTTACATACATAGGGTGTAGACCCACATCAATGATGAGGCACAAAGTAGAGACCATAAAAGAAATTATAAGATCGTATCATCATAATATTGTGCTCCTTAAACCAGACCATATTATCTCTCATCATTGTAAACTTCTTCAGTAATTAGGTCACAAAATTAAATTGTTTAAATGGAAGCGAAACACAGAAGTTGTTAAACTATGAAAATCAATACACAGAGAAAACAAAGGCGTTCTTTTGTGCATCTGATGGAAACAAAAGGAGACTCAGACACATATTTCGAACTACTTTCCACATGTTGACTGCGATGCATGTGATGGATAATGAACAACAACTCTAGGTAGATTGCAATCAATGATGACAGCATTTGTTTTAGTTTTTGTAAACATGACACGATTTTTTACCAAGATGTACGTAGAAAAAAATCGGCTGAATTAATTTCTATTAGAGAATACCAAGTATCATGGACCAAGTTAGCGAAATTAGACTATGTCTTGGCAACATGCATGTATAGATATCAAATTATGGAAGTCATTTGAAAAAAAAACAACATATTATTTTCATTCGAACTTTATCAACCTCATTCAATTAAATGAATATATTGTTCATATGCAAACGCACATATAAATATAAAGGTTTAATCCAGTAGCTTGACCATCCGAAACCGTCTATCCGAAATTCATCCATATTACGCTTCTAAAGAGGTCAAAGGAACAGAATACATCATAAATATAAAATCCTAGCCAAAAACGATCCATAAAAATATTTACATCCACAAAAGATTTCTGATAAAGTTTACAAAATGGGTAGAAAATTCACCATGTTTGAAATTTAGGGGTCATGCGTGCCACTGCCACTTCGGATGCAAGTAGTGTTAGGGCCGGTATGACGAATTACTAACGATTCGCTCCTTTTTCAATTCGCCCCATCACGACTCGCCCCCGGGATAAGTCGCTCACTTAGTATTTTCACGCGGCGAATATGGGCAAAATCACTAATAAATCTGTTAAAATACATACAAAATTAAGTAAAATATATCTAATTATGTATATAACTAAATCTGTTAAATACTTGCAATTACATTGATTGAGTAGCATTTATACAAAATGTTTGCAAATAGTATCGCAAACTGGACAGTTTTTAATATGATAATTCCCAATTAGTAGCAAAGTGAATAAATAATTCGACTACATTTTGTATAAATGTTACTCAATCCCAGTAATTGCAATCAACAATGTGTCTTCAGTAAACAATAAAATAGTAAATGATTCCCAGTCATTAATATATGAATATCTTCTTTCATGTATTTGACCAAATTACTTTATTTCTTATTACAATATCTACACCAATCTGATCAACAAACATTCTGAATTAGGTAAAAAAATTCCAAGTATTTCCGTGTATATATATATAATCGGACTGACGCTCATACAAACTACTATAAACATAGTATACAGCCCTGTTACAATATCAAGACATAGACAAGATCAGGAAAATGAATGTGGTAGGACGTTTGTCAGTAAATTCTTACTGAATTTTTATGAAATATTTCAAAACAAATAATTTATTTTTGTGCAAATGTTTCATTTGTTATTCATATTTATTGTATTTATTTGTATCCTACCCTCGCTTTGTATTTGTTCTAGTAGAATCGATATTAGACCCGAAACCTATAATCCCGAGATGTGTTCACCAAATTCACGTGCTAATCACATTATTGTTAGCTTGATGACGCTACCGCTATTTATAGAATGATAATCCCGCTCATTTTACCTGGAAAAACGCGCCATTTGAAGTTTGACCTGCGCTTCCTTACGGTGTTACCTGCGTATAGGAAAGTTAAAAAAACATTTGAACAGTCGTAATTTGGATGATTGATGGCAACTAACTCTGAAAGATCATCGTTTTGTGTGTGCCTAATGTTTTGTGTTCTAATGACGCCAGGATTTGTGTTCGTTTAAAAGAAGACACAGCGAATGGCCGACATGGACCAGATTCTGTTTAGATACCAGACAGTTAGACTCATTCCATTTATGGATGGACTTGTGTTAACGGACGAAATCTTTAATGAAACTGAATTTGTTGTTGAGTGTTGGAGATTCTGTTTCTGGTATGTGACCAGCTGAGGTTGGAAGTTGATACATCACACTGGCTGACAAGTTCTGGTAAGTTGTTATTGTTCTTCTAATTAACTTGACGGTGTGATCAATATCTCTATGTAATCGCCCAATCGTACACGTACTGTGCTCCATTTTTGTCTTAGAAGTAAGGTTGTGGGGGAAGTAGATCTAATATTTGCCGTGTCTATTGGTATCCTGTTTACAAGTAACAATGCTTATTTCTGTTGCTTATGTCAACGTTGACAACATGTCTGATGCTAAATTTTTCATATTGATAGTTTTCATGGTATTAACATGTAACAGGCACCTAGTCTGTTCTGTAGTCTGAGTGGTAGAGGTGAGTGGTTTAGAAGCCACATGGTCGCAACAATTATGTCGCACAAATCATTTATTTCAGATCTATTCGATACATTTAATTCTGGATCCTGGAGATAATCCTTCATATAGGTGGTTTTAGATTTTAAATGAAAAAAGGCTTTAGATATAACGTTTTATGTAAGGCAGACATGGGGTAATCATAATCTTTAATCATCTAGATTATTAATTGATTAACAATCCCATTAATTATGCAGGCATTCAATTGCAGAATTTTGTGATTATTTTAATTATAATTTAATCAAATAATGCTACAAAATGGGTAAAATCATGATTATTTTCAATTACTTCATGATTAATTTTGATTTTAAAGTGCAAAACCAAAGCCTGAGGGGTTGTTAGTTATAAAATCAATATTCAGGTGATGCCCTGTTGTTATTCACACCAAATGATTGTCCCAAACTGATGTGATATATTTTGCCTTAGGGCATGACAAAAGGATTAAGTCTATTCAAAAGATGTGTAGAGTTAGTGATATGTTTTATTGTTTGGTGCAACTCAGATTTAATCACATACAAATGTTTATTCTCAAGTCAGTTCATTACACATGACAACATGAGTTATAATACATCTTGTAATACAAAAGAGAATGTGAGGCTTGACAATTTGGGAAAGATACCTCATAGAATTATGATGAGGGAATAACGTAATTGTAACATGTTTGTCAATTTTGGAGTAAATCAATACATTTACAAAATTTTCTTTAGATAAGATTGAAATTTCAAATGAAAAGTTCTAAATATACTAGTATGTGATCGAATACAGAAAATGAATCCTGCATGAACGTATACAATATAGAACCGTATAATATATAAGTGTATAACACGAGTGTATATCAAAATCCCCTTGATCATAATCCCCTTGGTTGAAAAATGACATAGTGATCGAAATCCCCTCAACAGAAATGACAGGGTGTTCATAATCCCCTTGATGGATAGTCAAAATCCCCTTGGCAAAAATGATGGGGTGGTCAAAATCCCCTCAACTTGTGAAAAACAACCCCCTTTACTCAATATTCTTTTTCCTTTGATCTTTTGTCACTCCAGCTAAACTATTGTGTTACATAAAGAAATGTTGCAAACAGCAGTTACATTGAGTAGAGGAAAGAGTATGGAGTATACTTTAGCAATAAAATATTTGGAGACCGTGATTGTATTGATTAGGAAAAAGTAAAACAAAGATGAAGTAATTTTAGATAGCAAACTGCAATTAATAGCCTCATTTTAAGTTATTATCTGGAAAGATCTAAAGCTAGTGTGCAACAAATTTGCCTTTAAAGGTGTTTATCATTGCAAAGATTAATTGATTGTTTGTTACATATAACTATAATTGCAATGATTAATTATAATCAACTATCATATATTTGTTTGTATTTTACAATTTTCTCAGCAATAATAACATCAATAAAGGGTGTCATTATTAACTGGCTGTGACAAACATACACCTTTTAATTGTTTGTATGCTTTTCTCTTTTTTTCAGCAATTCTTGAAGCAGTTGGTTCTTAAATTCATTGAACTAAAAAGAAAAATAAGAAAAAAATCTTAAGAAATTTCCCAACCATTTCACATTATTTGAGGGGATTTTGACTACCCACTGAGGGGATTATGACCACCCCTTTATTTTTGCCAAGGGGATTATGATAACCCTGTCATTTCTGTTGAGGGGATTTCGATCACTATGTCGTTTATCAACCAAGGGGATTATGATCAAGGGGATTTTGAGCGTCCCCCGTATAACACAGTGACAGAATTAACATGGAAATGTCAGGCAAATTTCAAGCAGGTCCAGTAACGTTTTGGCAAATACTCGGCCAGATGTAAGGCAGTGGGGCACGATTAACAGCATTTTTCACTTATTTACAATATATTTGGTCTAAGAAATTTCCAAATGCACAGAATATTTTTTTTCTATGGCTTTTTCATGTCTAAAGGCATGTTCAAAACAAACATGTTGTCTATAGTTGAAAAACCTTTCCTGAGACCAGACTGATAGTCATTAATCATATTCATTTACATATTTTCCTTATCTTTTATTTAAAAAAAGTAGTAAAAAGTTTTCCTAAACTGCTCAATAGAGGTATTGGTCTATAATTTGAGGGTCAGTAGGATTACTCTTAATCTAATAAATAGAATAAATTATTCCTACAGTCCAGTCATTTGGAATGAAACCAGTATTGACGATAATAATGAACAATTTGACAAATACATGTCTTGTTTTATGTAATTAGGTTTTGATATGCTCATTTCAAATTTATTTCACATGATTTGTTATTTTTTAAAAATTTGACAGCATTTCTTGCTTCATCCTCACTCATAGGTATATTTATTTGTTCCATAAGTTGTACTTCATTTATACTGTCGTCATCAGTTGTAATATTTTTTTACGCCCAAAGGGTCATAATATGTAATGGCGCTGCTCATTCATCTGTCCATCCGTTTTCCTTGTGCGGACAACTTCTCCTTCATTACTTGACCTATTTTCTTCAATCTCACACACATGATAATTATTGATGTCTAGTTGTGCATAAAGGGGAGATAATTCACATTGCTGTTTTTTTCTGAGTTATTGGCCCTTTTTATATTTTTTTCACAGCAAATTCTTGTGTAGACAATTACAGTTTCAGTATTTCAATTATAAGGTGTTTATCTTAAACTTCCACGAAGATCAAGAAGTGTCTCAGTTGTGCAAGAGGGGGCATAACTTATCATCATAGCATGTTATGGTGGTACTCATGTTAACACAGCCTTCGGGTGTATTTTGCCCCGCTCTGCGGAGCTCTCTTTTTTACTTACCGTAATAATTAATTGAATGGTTAATGTCAATTTAAGTTCGATAACTGTTATTTTTTACAAGTTATTGGAATATAACAATAAATATATATGTTTGATATTTAATGTTTTAACACAATCACTGCAGGTAGCATTTTACTTATAAAATCCAAAAATTTTGACCGATTTGAATAATGTAAGTGGCAAAATTTGCAGGCCAGAAGTCTGTAAAAAACTGTGCCATTTTAGCATCATTTCCTTTTAGGATTAAGAGCATTTTGTATTTTAAATCATTTTTTTTTCAAGTGAGACTTCATAAGGCTAAAAAATGGCCGTTTTTGGAGCATGTTTCAGTGCATATCTTAAGCATGGATAATTCTATCCTCTTGGAATTTTGAGAGGAGTAAAGTTGGTAACTGC
This sequence comes from Lutraria rhynchaena, assembly GCA_008271625.1. Taxonomy (NCBI): domain Eukaryota; kingdom Metazoa; phylum Mollusca; class Bivalvia; order Venerida; family Mactridae; genus Lutraria; species Lutraria rhynchaena. Next base: position 1,032,046 of record VIBL01000056.1, on the reverse strand, counting down.
CAAGCAATTCAATTTTCAGAATTACTTTCTATCTTTTATATTTTTTCTGTACCATTGATACAACATAAAAAAACCTGATCAGCACCAATACCATGTTTTAGCTGTATGTAGTAGGTTGTTAATTAATACACAAATTTTAGAGAAAACTTTTTGTTTTTAGATCAAAAGAAACATGCTATGAATAATCTCAACAAACTCTACATTAAAAATGAAAATGAGTCCAGGGTTCAACTTCTTCTCGACAGCTTCGACAGGAAGTTAATAGACAACATACAGACAATTTCAAGTAAGTCATTGTTACTGTTTTTTGTTGTTGTTGTTCCAATGAAATTATTTATTACTCAATCAGGGCTTTTTTTCATAGGTAGGGGAAGGGGCCTTTTTCTTAAATTTGGGGAAATTAACACTGTACTTGCAAAATGGGGAAGAAAAAACTTGATGTAAACTGAATTTTTGGAGAAAACTGCATGGTTTTAAAGATTTTTCCTGAGGGGGAAATGCTTATAAATGTATAAATGGCCCCTGCTACAGAAGGAAAAAAACCCTGTCAATACTCAGTATTACCATTGTTTGTTACTGTACATGGTTGGCTTAGATAGAGTTCAATTAAAGATATTTAAATCTTCTATTAAAGATGGAAGTTTCATGACCTACTCTTAGAACATGCAATTATTCTAGTGTGAAAATATACAGGCTAATGTGACGCAATATATTCAGTCACAAATTGACAATTCTACTCCTTTGGTCTAACCTGTGCTTGCTATAAATGTAACTTGAAATTTACAACAAAATCCTAAATAATTGTTTATTTACTTAATTATTCATTACTAAAATAATGAACATAAAACTATAGCACATTGTATTTAAACAATAATGATAACAATTAAGACTATTTTGACATTGATCAACTTATAATGAGTGATTTTTCTATGATTTCTTTAAAATTCTTAATGTTTCTCTAAAGTTTGTTACGATTCTAGACATTCTAGACTTTATATAGGGTAGACATTTACATAAGTTTAGAAATTAATAACATACTATGAATAATCTGGCCTACATACCAACAAACTATGTTTCAAATGAAAACGAGTCCAATGTTCAACTACTCTTTGACAGCTGTGACTGGAAGTTTAGACAACATGCAGACAACTTCAAGTAAGTCATTGTTGTTGCTCCAATGAAATTATTTATTATTTAATCAGGGCTTTTTTCATAGGTAGGGGAAGGGGCCTTTTTCTTAAATTTGGGGAAATTTACACAGTCTTTGCAAAAGGGGAAGAAAAAACTTGATGTAAACAGACTTTTTTTGAGAAAAATGCATGATTTTAAAGATTTCTCTTGAGGGGTAAATGCCTATAAATGGCCCCTGCTACAGAAGAAAAAACCCTGTCAATACTGAGTATTATCATTGTTTGTTACGTTGCATATGTTGTTTAGATAGAGTTCAGTTAAGACATTGAAATCTTCTATTAAAGGTGGAAGTTTCATGTTTTACTCTCAGAACATACAATTACTGTAGTGTTAAGATATACAGGCTATTGTGACACAATATATTCAGTCACAAACTGACAATTCTACTCCTTTGGTCTAACTTGACTTGCTCTAACTGTGACATTGTATTTAAACAATAAGGATAATGATTAAGACACAATACACTATTGTGACATTGATCAACTTATAATGATTGATTTTTCTATGATTTCTTTAAAATGTTTCTCTAAAGTTTGTTATGGTTTTGCACTTGTTCTGTATTTTATATAGGGTAGACATTTACATGTTTGGAAATTAATAACAAACAGATAAACTTAAAAAAGTGATGTCTAATTACAAATTTAATGATCAAAAATTGTTTTGCATGTTTTTAAAACAACCAATTACTGACATTGACCTTTGCCACTCATAGACTGGCATAGATAGGTGATTAGAGTGAGAAGGTTGAGTAGATATTGATAGTTGACAGGTTGAGAAATTTAGACATTTCTGGTAGTTTCCATTACATCTAAGTGTGCATCCGTTTAGGTAATTTTAGTAATTTTTACTTTGTTTAAATGAAAGTTCAGGGCATTTCCGTCCTATTACCTGATTCATCAGAGGCCAAATATAGGCCCTGTTCCTAATCCAAAATTGCCTTATTTTTTCCCAATTTCGAAAATGAATTCCCACACAGCTGCAATAAATGACCTTGATATGTATTATAGCCCAATTGGATTTTATTGCCATTCATTGTATTTAACCCTAATGTCACCAGATTTTGTGAAACCTGAATAATGTCGCACACTAGCAAGCACTGTTTTGACTTTTTAGCTGAAGTTCTTCAAAAAAAGTAATAGTTATTACATCATACACATGCATGAATAAAAGTCGCATATACCAGAACTAGTTAGTTTTTTAAAACTTTTTTAAATCTCTCGAATTTCCCAAAATGTAGAAACATGCCATAAAATTTTGGATGGTTTTGGAGTTTAGGCTTAGTTTCTTTTGTTTTATCAGTAAAATCCTACCCTAATACTGGCTTGCTGTGGTGAATTGGCATAAACTATAATTCAAGCATACAATTTGTAACAGTGACTTATAGTATACATAAATGGATGTCTATTTGTGTGGGTTGCTTTTAGTTTTTACCCTCTAATGCATAATTTTTGGAAATCACAGATTTTTATGCAAGGGAGGTAATAATGATTTTTGTTGAGCCCACTTGTGGTGAGCTTGAAATAGTTGTCAAAATGACGGTTCTGTGTTTGTGCGTCTCTGTGTGGGTGCTTCTGTGTGTTAGTCCATCAGACTTTGTCTGGATCATAACTTCCCTATGCATCAGTGAACTTTAAAATGACTTGGCCAATTGTTCACCATGATGAGATGGTGTGTCATGCTCAAGGTCCTTGATCATATTTTAGTGCTTAAGGTCACACTTGCAGTTTAAAGGGTAAAAATTGGTGTGTTTTACCTTGTCCAGACTGTAACTCCTTTCAGCCATGATGATTTTTAAAACCGTAATTGTTCCTTGATGAGATGATGTGTCATGCATAAGTCCCAGGTCCATATCTTCAATGTCAAGGTCAAACTAAGGGTTTAAAGGGACAAAATTGGCAGGTTTGAGTATGTCTGACTTTGTCCGTACCATAACTTCTTAATGCACCATTGGATTTTAAAATAACTTGTCACAATTGTTCACCATGATGAGATGATGTGTCATGTATAAGGCCCAGGTCCATATCTCAAAGGTCAAAGTCATGTTTAAGGTTTAAAGGACAAAAATATGCATGTTTTACCTTGTCCAAACTGCATCTTCATTCAGCATTGATAATCAAACTAAAAGATACTCTTCATTATTTCATCTTGAAATTAACAGCATTTAACTAAAAAAAGAAGATGGTTATTTGTCCATCCGCATGTGCGTGCATCCAAAATGTCAAGGTAATTCCCTTAAGAATCAATGGACAACATTTTCAGATGAGTGTCTTAGTGGGCTCAATATGTTGTCATTTGGCGACTTTAGTTTTGAATATTAGGCAAAAATTTGCACCACAAAGTATGATTATTTTTTATATATCAAATAGGTATTTATTTCAACGATATACACATAAAAAATAAAAAGGTGTCCATACATTTTTTTATTATGTTGAAAAATAATCAAATTTTCATTATTTTTGGCCATAAAACATTGGTTTTAATTGGTGGTAAAATATTTATATGTGAAAATATGTCGATGCATTGCATACCAACTGAACAGAACAAAATAAACTAATTTTTGATATGTATTTGTTGTTTTTTCCTTGTTTTGAAGGGAAGTAGTTAAATTTTTCATTTTTTCAATAGGGTTGTCCCTCTTTAATGCTGGTATATCTGGAAGCACCGCAACCTACCATTTTATGTGTTGATATCTGACACTTATATGTAATCGAAGTATTTAAGAAAGTTATAAGAAAAAATCTGTTCATAGGAATAAACTACCAGATATGTCCTTCAGTCAATTTAACTATTGGATTTTTTTAGATCCAATCATAACCTACTAACACATGTCTAACACTCTTCTATGAAATTGTCTTCACTTGGAGCTCACTGACATTTGTCAGTCACTTTTGTAACTGTCTTTCCTTGGTAAATTGTCTACATGAAATAATAGGCAGAATTTGAGCATCATACATGGTTTGTGAGAAGTTTGATGCTGTCACTTATGCCAAAGCTCATGGAAATAGGGTAGCTGGACTAGAATATGGTATTAATGAGAACAATGTCCTAACATGGTGCTGACAGTAGGAAGTTGTCGCAGAATTGTCACCATAGTGCAACAAAATTTATTTGGTGCAACAAGGTTTTACCTCTAACTAAGTGAAATACCACACTGATAATTGTATTAATACAAAAATAACCGGAAGATTCAATTTGTTTAAGAAAAAAAGGTTAATATCTCTTTTTATTTTGACCACCATTTTTGCTTGAGATTACTTGCTGATAATTAGGTTTATTAATTAACACTGATTGGATTACTTGAATTGATTTTTGTTCTGTTATCTAGGAATCCTTTTCTTATCTTTATATATTTAACATTATTAATCATATTCCTGCAAAAATTTTTACCTTCAATGTTCAGTGTTTGTTGAGAAGATTTTTGTTTGTATGAAAAATTGTTTTCATAGAAATAAAAACCTTCTCAACAAACAATGAACATTGAATGTAAAAAGTTTTGCAGGAATATGATTATGATATATAATTATAATATATATTAATATAGAAATAAAGATTATAAATTTTATTAAAACATATTAATAAATTATTGAAAAAAATAAGAAACATACAAAGAAATCTAAATTTAAAATATGAGATAAAACTTGTTGCACCAAACAATTTAATTAGCATTTGACATACAACCTCAGGACCAATATTGTTTTGACAAGTTAAAATTAATAATGTTAGTTCAATATTGCTATATTTATTTTAAATCTTTTTCTACAAAAAATCGATTTTGAAAATAAAAGATCTGATAGAACGTTGTTGCACTGAGATGACAATGTGTCATTTTCAAAAGGATAATGCTGTCTCAGACAGTGGAATGACCAAAGAGGATTGTTGTACAAGACTGAATGGACAGATTCTTGTACTGGACTCAGGAATGTGTGGGGGAGAACACTACGCAGGATGACAAAGTCTTCACTGTTGTTGGATGTATTCCTGTTCATCTTACCCTGGTTGTGAGGATGATGTTAACAGAGGGTTGTAGGGTGACACTTGCTATCATCCTAGGGGAATGGCCTTGGATTTACATCTCCTAGGCAGGTTCATCGACAGGCTGATGGAGGGAATCCTTTAACAGAAATGGACGGAGTGGTGTGTGGACACCTTACATACATGCACGTTCAGTTGCAGAATTTGAAATCCCGAGCTAGACAAGACCTGCAAAACACTTTTCGACCTCTTGGGTGAATTGGGCATACCTATCGTTGTAAAAGCCTTCAAAAAATGTTGTATTATCTAACACTTTGGTGGTACTGAAAACGCGTACTGTATGAGAAACACTGATGATGATGGTGAAACTGTTTTGAAAATGCGTATTACACTTATACAAACATAACAGAATAAATAGGATGAGTTTTACTGATACTTTAATTTGTCGCAGTTTGATGCATCAGATGATGTTGGAGAGTTTAAGTTTTGACAAGCTTCCACTTTCTGACCTATGTGGAAAAGACATGGTCCTTTTCTGGACTATACAAATTTTGTAAGTATTACTAGTACTTTAATTTGTCGCACAAAATACGAATATTCCTTTTGTATATTGATTTACTTTTGGTACCTTTGTTCTTATGATTTATTTGCGGTATACCACAAGTAAATTTCATGTTATTATCTGCCGAAATGTTTGTGCTATTTGTGCATGCATTCCAGTTTTGTCTGGAGCATAACACAAAAACTATAACAGGTATCACCATGAAACTTCTTAGGTAGATAGATCATGATAAGGAGAATTCCAGGAACTTAAACTATAACTCTATGGTTATGGAATTACTGCCCTTTGTAATGTTTTTCATATGTTAATTTTGTCCAGTGCATAACACATAAGTGAGACTGCATAATGCTAAAGATGGCCTTTTTGGAGCGTGTTTCAATGCATATCTCAAGAATGAGTAACACTTAGCCTCTTGAAATTTTGAAAGGAGTAAGGCAGGTAACTGCCAAGTTAGTCAATTTTTAAAATCAGTTCCTATCTTGTATATTTTGTCTGTGTCATTGATATTACATAAAAACCCTAATCAGCACCAATACTGTGTTTTAGCCGACTGTAAGTTGTCTGTCTTGCTAAAGAAAAAGGACCAGTTCACTTTTTTGTCTTTTTAATTTAAATATAAAATATTGCAAAATACCAGTTGTAGTAACCTGTATGTGGCAGTATATTGTACAGCTCTACTCTTTATCCTGTGAATATGTCAATACCTAATGTGATTACAATGTACAATGATTCTCTTGGAGAATCAAGTGCAGAAAAAAACAAACCTGTCAATTAAGGCCACCCTTCAAAAAGACAAAGTGTGACCTTTATTGACAGTGGTCTTTATTTGGAGGTCAGTATGTTCTAAATAAACAATGCTGGCTTTTCAAAGAATGACCTTTATTGACAGGTAGCCTTTATTTGGAGGTGGCCCCAAATACAGGTTAGACTGTACTGCATCAACTAAAGATCAATAAAACATGAACATGATTCATGCCAATAAAATGTTGGACAAGTATCTGACCTGTTTCCTGAAATCCTGTATGTGGTGCGGTTGGTTATTAAAGGACTGGGCTGATAGGGATGAAGTTGTGGCTCTGATCTAAAATTCTGAATGTAAATGGTCCCGTAAGATTGGGATATGCTCCCTTAACAGACAAAATTGTTGTCATATGTGGACCAAGGCCAACCTGAATGTTTTTTAGCCAAATCCTTTACCAGTTGTCCATACTTCAGATGTTTTAGATAGATGATATTTGGAATACATGGCCTTTGATCCCTTGAAGGGCTTTGGTTCATTGGTCAAGTGAATGTTTTAACAGATTGTTTCTTAGGAGATGGAACAATGGATAAATGTGAAGTATCATTAAGTTTTAAATGGAATTGTGGTAATTCCTGAATAAAGGATAGTAAAAGGAGGTTGAAGTCAATTTTGTGTCTCAACTAAGTTGTGTGTTTAGGGGCGTAGATGAAGGGGTATAAATGTGCCCTCCATACCTGTCAATTCTAATTCCTCACAAGAAATGCTTATGTCTGAGTCTGATCCTTCATTTCCATTTACATTGGTTGGTTCAACCTGCTCTACCAAGTCAACAGCTGATACTGAAGTTTGATTTTTTGTTTGTCTGCTAGACAGAAAAGCTAGAGGCCTTCATTGCTGATTGTGCTGAACATTTCAACAGAATTAAATTTTTTATGCATTGATAAATATGAGACATGAACAATGATGATTAAGGTTCTGTACTTGAACCCAACACAAATCTTATATGAATGACAACAACTACTATAAAGCAGATAAACTTGTCAGTTATATACAAAATATACAATATCCAGCTCTGCAGTACTTTTTTGGAGTGTGTTATATCATTCTCAAGACTTGGCCTGGAAAAATTAAATGTCAGGACAAAACCTGATGTTGTATAAATCTCAGAATTAAGCCTGGAAGCACACAATACTCAGGACTGGCCTGGAAATACATAAATATCACAAGCTAGGCCTGCAAATATCAGGACAACCAATTTCTGTTGTATCTCCTTTAAAACAAAAGATTTTCTACTTGCAAGCTTGGCCTAAAATCAACAGATATGGCATTTTAAAGCTAGATCAGCTGCCTTTACCTGTTCAGTAATCAATTGAAAATATTGATAACGCTGGCTGCTTGAATGTCTCATGGTTGGCAAATTGGTTATGGAAATTTTCTGAAAACTGATCTATTCACAATACAGTCTGTCATTATCAAGTTTATTTTGGCAATGGTACATTTATCAGTATTTTGTGGTTAAAAGTTTTATAATTGTATAGTACCCAGGAGCACACACATTTGTGTATTTGGAAATGAAACATTGAAATGCAGGGGAACATGGATTTGGACATAGATGTTAAGCAGTCATTTCTGTCTCTTTTAAGACGTTAACCAGTTTTCTGTTTGTATATCTTTTACCTATTTTACGTTTTAGATATGTGACCCTACACAGGGACTAGCAAATTTATTGAAAATTTTGGCCATAACATGAACAATTTACATAACTTATATATGGGAAGTCACTCAGTGATTAAATTTTTATTATTGACGTTCATCTACAATAAAAAAAAACTGAAACACAACTCAACATAATAACTCAGAATTTATATTAGCAGGACAGTGTCATGATAAAAACTCTTACTTTAAATGAATGGACACAGTACTATAATTAGCACTTGGATAGTACATGCAAAGGAAGTGCTGCTTACCTTCTGTACTGTATGTACAGTACAGAATAAAATCAGCCAGGTACTTGTGTTACTAACGTCTGACAGGAACTGCTAAACCATGTCATTAATTTTGAAGAAACAAAGCAAAAAGTTACAAAAACTGGGCATATAGCTCCTGATAATATTTCACAAGACAGAAATATAATACTGTCTTTTTAAAATGCTAATTCAACACCAAGCAGCAGGTATTTGTTCTATTACCATTTACCTGCAATGGTCATCTGATGTATATCGATGACAGTATATATACAAATATATATGTAAATATATATGCAAATATATATATGTATCAACATAGCACTAGGCTTAAATGATCCATGCAAGTATTTGGGTACTAGTAATGTTCAGAGCCCAAATTTTGGGAGCAAAATTTTTAAGCTATGATGTGCAAGAAATGATTTATTTGAAATGATAAGATCATCAGTGTATTGGGAGAAAGTCATTGATGAGAAGAAATAAGAATTTAACCAACATGTGTAAATATAGCAACACTTGTTGTTTTCTTAAAAAGTGGAAGCATCTTGGTGTTTGACAGTCTCATTGGTGAGGTGTACATGAGTTTTTAAATCAAAGCAAAAAAAAAATGCAAGAAATTATAAGGAAGATGTAAGATTCCTATTGCTTTGAACCTCTGGAAAAACAAAGACTTTTGTGTTCACCTTTTTGGATTTTGTTTCTGAAAATGTATTAAAAGGCATGAAATCGCATTGACTGTCAGACTTTAGTAATAATAACCAGCCTTATTATCAGATGTTTTTAGTTTTTACTGCTACTGGATTAACTGGACTGCATTTAAACATTTAATTCAATTTTTCACATTTGGTGTGATGTACCACTGAGAGTCTTTAAGTTCCTAATAGTCCATAGAATTCTTACTTATGAAAATTCTAATTCACCATTACTTGATGCCTGAGATGGAGATGGCACTTCTTTGTAGTACTCATCCATGATGCTTGTTTGTGTACTGGGTAATTCAAACAGAGTGAGTTATGACACTAATCCTTCTGTCATAAAGTCAGGGTGAATTTATGTTTTTTGTTTTAAAAACGATCTGTTTATAATGATTGTGTGTCTGATCTGACCTATGACCATAACAATCAGATTGTGAACAACTTTTTCCGAGGGTGAATACTTTAGTATTCTTAACTTTTTAACATTTTAGAAACTAATTTATTTTTTAAACACTTTTATTTGTCTTTTAAATTTTGATCGTTTGTGAATCTTAATATTCATGTATAAAAGAAATTTTATTTTATTTAAACTTATTACTTTTTCTAAGGCAGAATACTTTAGTATTCTTAACTTTTTAACCTTTTAGAAACTAATTGATTTTTAAAATGCTTTTATTTATCTTTTAAATTTTGATCATGTGAATCTTAATGTTCATGTATTAAAGATTTTGTATTTTATTTAAACTTATTTATGTGATCTTATTTTGATTCACCCAAAGAGGGTCTCTATAGACAGTCTAGACTGTATAATGTAGAACAAACTATAAGTGACTTCCTTCCATTTTTAATCTAAATAAAGGGTGTATGGTATCATAAGGTTTGTGTATTCAGCAACAATATTAATATCTAAAATGTATTTAATAAGTATAAATTATTCCAAATTACCTATGTTGATATTCGATATGTTGATTTTCTGAAATAATTACATCTCTGTGTGTGTGTATCTTGGGGTACTATTTTACAAATATCGTGTGTAATTGTCAACAACAATTGTAATTGTTGTGTTTTTGTCTACCAATGTCAAATACCAAATAGCTAAATGTATCAATATATGACAGTTTACTTGTTAACTTCCTTTCTCTCCTCCCTTTCCTCCTTGGTTGGAAATATGTTTTTTCCCCATCTGTCCTGAGGATTGTGTGCAGCGCCTTGCTAATCTTGCATGTGTTAGTGCCCATTCTCTCTTTGATGTCATTTGGCCTCTCGGCTGGTAAAGGCTTGGTATCAGCACCCTGTACATTTAAACACTGTACAGCAGGCACATTAATTGCCTGCCAATGCTCGCTGAATCTATCATTAGGAATCCAGATCTTTTCAGGAGTGCAAACAACCACAGGTCACTCCATGCCACTATCTGGCATTCTGTCTCACTTTCCAGTTCGGGCTTGGGCCTTGTTTTATTTAATTAAAACATGGCCTAATACCTTTTTTCATCTACAGCCTTGTCCAATATACCTATGTTCACATTATGGAAAAGGAAACATTTCATACATAAAACCAACATACTTTTTGAGCATAGAAAATGATCAGAGCGGATGAAAAATGAAAAGAAGTCTTGTGTCTTCTATGTGATACTTACTTGTGGTATAAGACAAATTGTTAGAACAAGGGTACCAAAAATAAATTGATATGAAAGAAATTTTGACTTTGACTTTGATTTTGATTTTGATTTGTGTGTGACAATTTGAAATACTGGTAATACTTTCATAATATCTGTAGTCTTGAAAAGGACTGTTACCAGCGCTGAGAAGGACTGTCTATTTTCCATATATGTCTTAAGTAGAACTTGGCCTTCATCAAAATATTCTATTGTTGTCTGGTTTATCTTTATATTGCTATATTGCGATACAACTATAAAATACAAATATTTTTTTCAGCATGCTGATATTATCCAATTTTGCTTAAATAACTGAACTTAATGTTTATTAATGTTAAAAATAGCCCAAACATTGTTTTTAAGCATAATTCATGTCTAAAAGCTGGTTAGTCTCACATTATCAACTGTGTGCACACACATTATATCAAGTTTCTACACATATTTTGAAAATCATGGACAAGCATGAAGTTTTAAAAAACGTGAAAGCAAAATAGTTCTCTTAAAGTATTTGTTTACACAGTGATGAACGGGAAATAAAAATTTTAAAACGAAATCACAATATACATCACAAAGCGACATGCAATATCGTGATATATCATGAGACGCATTTAAGGAGTAATAATCAGCTCTATCGCCAATACAGTCTTCATCATCATCATCATCATCATCATCATCATTCTGAAGTGGAACATCAGATGCATCTACAAGAATTCCTCATACAGTTAGTTGTCTTCAGTACCATATAGTAAATCATCGTTATTGTGAGCATCATTATCACAAACACCTGACTTGTCTCAAGGAGGTTTTTGAGTCCGGTCTATTTAATTCTTGGGCCACAACCATGGTCCAGTGGTTAGTGTGCTGGACTTTTAACCTGGAGATCCGGGTTTGAACCCTGGTCATAACTGGTTATACCCTTCTTTGAAAATTTGACACAAATGTCGATTTTCCTCCAAATGTGGAGAAGTTGCTGGTTCCTTGTGGAAGGGTAAGTTATTACTGGTTAGAATATAGTCCAGGAAAACTGGTTAGGTGAACCATTTGCCGTGTATAACTGAAAAATTGTTGAAAAACGGCATTAAACCCCATTGACTATTTAATTCTTAGTTGTATAGAATTTTCTGTGCTTATTGTGAGCATCTTATGCACGAATGTCCCATGACTTAACTGTAAGTGCTAATTACCTTGATTTCCTCAAAGTGCCATGTTGTATCAAGCTTTTACTTAATACAATGATATTTATGTGCCAATGAGTGTAAGTTACACAAAGAACAGAATTTTGAGTACTTTGTATTATGAATTATTTTTACTATGACTTATGTTAAAAACTTATTATGTTAATGAAGTAATACATTGCTAATTAATCTTGTGTGCGTTTGCAAACCATTTCTGAGATGATTCATGGATGTTTGACTTTTCAAAGTAACTTTCGCATTGTATAACTAAGATGTTTCACCACATAGAAGTAATACGATTTTCTGACGTGAAATTGTATTGTTTTACTTAATCAATCAGTTTAATTTGACATTCAACAAACATGTATACTTCTCTGACTTCATTTTACGTAAGCATATAGTAATATTATGTAAATATGCTTGTTATGGCACATGGCACAAAACTTATACGATCAACAAACATGTCCCTTGTTAGTACAAGCACCTGATTTATGTCGGGCATTTAGTCTATGCCAATGACTCCTTGAGACAATGAGGTTTTACTATACAACATTTTTTGAAGGCTTAAACATTGATGGCTGTGTCCATTTCGTCCCAGGTGTCGACCAACAAGTTGCAAATCTTGACTGCTCGGGTTTTGCCTCCAGACGTGTATGTATGTATATGTGTATGAATGTATGTTTATATGTATGTTGTCTGTCCACATACTACTCCGTTCATTTCTGTTGGGGTACCCTTCATCAGCTTATTGATGGGCAGGTCTAGGGGTTGTGAATCTGAAGTCATTCCACCTGGGATGATAGCAGTGTTGTCTTACAATTCTCCGTAACATTGTCGCCACAATCAGGGTCTGCTGAGCATGGAATGCATTCAAGATCAGTAAGGCCAGTCATGCTGCCTGGTTTTCAAACCCACACTTTCCTGACCCATCCAATACAAAGCCTGATCCATTCAGTCTTTGCAAAGTACGTAACGATCCCCTTTGTCCATTTTGCTGTCTTGGGTAGTGTTATCCTTTAAAAAGGACACATGGCAGCAGCTTATCCCCATCTGCCATGCAATTAAAAAAACATTAACTTCTACTTCAAAATAATGATCAAAGCTGTAGGACTTTTTTCTACAAATTTATAGTATTAAACATATTTTTACATGAATCAGTTAGTATTCTTCTACCTTGAAAGAAGTAATGTTTTAGTTCAAGAGCTTTATTTTCATTAGTTTAGAAGTAGGTATATCTTATGTTAAAGTTCTCCTGAGAACAAAATCCTGTATAAGGAATAATGCTGAAAATGCTGATTCCTTCATTCATGGATTTTGTTTTTATGATTGTTCTTTAACAATTTCATTTGTTTGGTATCTTTTTATAGAATCATACCAGTAAGAAAAGTATCTCATGAAAAAATGTCCTGCAGCTTTAAAATATATTTAGATATAAGAAAACTTCAATAATTCAATGACAGATAAAATTTATTTAAAATGATTTATATTCAGTTCCCTCCAAAAATCCTTGAACAAACTATTATTGCTATTGTTTTAATTCATAAGATGATGTTTAAAGAAAAGTATAACTTTTATAATTTAATTAATTGTTCAAAACTTTTAAGGAATACCTAGTTTTACATTGGGTTATACAATGAAATCTTAAAAAATCTTCATGTCCCAAACCGCAAGACCTAGAACTTATATTTGGTATGTCTCATCACTTAGTAATCCTTAGTTGCCATTAAGGGAGCATACATGTTTAACAAACATTTCTTGTTTCATAAACACTTTCAGTATTTGCAATGTTCCTCAGGTGAAAGACCTAGAGCCATTGGGCCCTCTTGCTTAATTAATTGTTTAAAACTATTTTACATTATATTTCCTTAAACATACTTTAACTGATTACTTCCCTTTTTCACAAAACTAACAATAATGAATTTTGCTTAGTTCAAGAGATTATGAAAGTTTGTTACTAAATGACAAATTATGTTTGTTCAAGGATTTAAAGGGGACTGTATATTTACTGATTTATTACATAGAAAGGCTTGGGGAGACACCCATTTTCACTTATTTTGGGGGGCTCCAGGCATGTAGCGTCTTATTCTTGTAGAATATCATATTCTTGTCTGAGCTTTTCAACTTGGCCAACTGCCTTAGACCAAAGGATACATACCAAGCTATGCTCCCCTACCTGCCAAAAAAAAAACTTCTCTGAAAGTACTGGCCAGATTTCCTTCAGATTTGCTTTGTAGTATTCTTTTGTACTTCTAACTGCAATCTGCTCATATTATACCAGTTGACTCTTTTTAAGGGAAGCTAGAGCTAAAAATAGAATAATCTTTTTCTTCTCTTAACATTTTCTTCTCATGAACCAATGGATGGAACATCACCAAGTTTGGTCTGTAGCATACTTGGGTCAACACCAATATTCCATTGTAGTATCCTTTGATGGTCCTTTATCAAATTTATTATTCCCCTTTATCTGCCCAGAAGTATACATGTATTATCTATATAGTAATGAGTTAACTTACATTTATTCTGTTGAGTGATGCAGGGCCATTGAAAATCCCATTCCCTTTCTCTGATTTTTTGTAAAGAAATTAATTGCAGGTTTGAAAATTAAATCAGGGCAAAGCTTGTTAATGTATGTAGGCATCCATCAATGATCATTTCTGTGACAAAGTCCTGCATTCATAATGTCTCTTTCTACCCTGCATTCTCCAAGCCACAGATTGTGGTTGTTTATTACTTTTGCTGGAGGTTCAACTCCCTGGAATTCACTATACACTAATCACTAATCACAAAGACAATGTGGTCAACAGCTGGTCCAGGACAAGAATGATTTTAACACATTTGATTGCATGCATATATAATGCACTTAAGATAAGAATCAACAAGTGGCATTTGACAGGTGTCACTAAATATGTTGCGGGTCCGTTAAATACAAAAGATAAATACTGCCTTTGGGGCCATTTGTATGGAGCTAGTGTATGTCTGGCAATTTAGTAGAATGGTGGTTGTTTAAAATGGTGCTTAATGGTGATATTTTACACAAAATATATTATTGCTGGTTGACAATTCCTTTACTTTTTACATCTAAGCAAACTCTGATTAGCTGGTCATGGTGCTTTTTAGACAGAATTATTTTACATAATAAGAATTTATGACATGTTGAAGTAGTTCATAAATTTGAAATAAAAGATATGTTCATTATACAATCAATAAAAACTGATAAGCTCATCTTTTATAAGCAGCAGACTTAAATTTATAATCCTAATAATTACTACTCAAAGTATACTTTGTATAAACAACCAGAAAATTCATGCAAACTAGGATACAGACCATTATTCTTATGAAACAAAAACAAGAAAAAAATTGGTAAATTTGTTGAGCATGCTCAAGTGAACGCATAAAAATATTTCCCTTATTATAATTAAGAAAAAATATACATCTTTGACTAGGCATACATGGTTTAAGATACGATTTACTTTAAGTGCATTTTAACTTGTGGTAAAATATTTGACATAGTTTGCAACTGTGTACCT
This sequence comes from Lutraria rhynchaena, assembly GCA_008271625.1. Lineage (NCBI taxonomy): Eukaryota > Metazoa > Mollusca > Bivalvia > Venerida > Mactridae > Lutraria > Lutraria rhynchaena. Next base: position 1,016,561 of record VIBL01000056.1, on the reverse strand, counting down.
GGTTTAGACAATAGAATGATATACACTTATCAATCATACATTATACAATCAATGCTGAACTTTATTGATAAAGTATTATCATAGTAATGACACACATAACTTTTATATACAGAAAATTGTAGCCATACAAAATGTAATTAAATTTTGATCAACATGTCTATGCATGTTTTATATTTCCATCGTAATCAAAAGTTGAGTCTGTAAATCATAACTTGAAGTCCATAAATGTCATCCAGGTTCAGTTCATGGAGAAAAGTCATTGACACACACAATCTCACTGAGAGTTATTTATTTTTCTGCTTCCTTTTGTTCTTGGTCTGCTTCTGTTGCTGGTAATGGAGCATTTCAGGTAGTGTAGGTGGGGAACACTATGGCGTGTTCATTTGTCTGCCTTTGTTTGGCATCTTGCCATTATAAGCTAGGAATTTTTCCATGTGTTGCTGAACCATTATTTGCGATTTGGTTGGCATAGATTTGTCTTGAGCCATGAAAATTGCATGCTTTACGGCTTGATAGGTTCAGGCAACGGCGTAGGATGATTTGTTTGGTGCATGTCCTCTTTGCTGTCCTCCAGGTCAGAGGAATGTTCCTCTGTGCTTGTATCACCCTCAGAATCATTGCATCTACCATCTGAATCATAGAAACACTATGATTGTTTATGTTTGCTGAGTTTTCACTTCTAACAAACTAATTGGAGCATTCTGGGAAAAGTGCCTAGACTTGAAACACTTTTTGCTTTCCTTTGGCCTTGCTGCCATTTGTTTAGTTTGTCTGAAATGTATTACATGACCTTTGAACTTGTTGAACTGCATGAATTTCCAGAGGGGTCCATCCTTCAAATTTGACACTTTCAAAACAAACCTATCTCCCATTTCGCAATTTGTGTGTCTTCTTAGGACCCTCAATTTCTTTTGAACACAACATAAAGGGTCTACGCTATTCAGTGTAATTCTAATCAATAGTCCATCATCTACAGAGAGTGGAATATTTTTTGTTCTTACATGAATAGTGTTCTTACTGTCCATGCAATTTGTGTTCATACCAAGTACAGAAATTATTTTGCCCCTCAACGGGACCCTATCAGTCATCACAGTGACTTTATCATCAATATTATCTAAGTAAATTTGCCACACACCTCCAAAAAGGTGAAACAGTTTTCGAAGTAGGCACATCATTTTCAGTGATGGTCATTTAAAATTGCATATATGCACTGACAATTATATATTTACGAGACATATACACAAAAAACATAACACAAAAGCACATCAATACAATAAACAATTAGTAGACAAATCATCAGTTTATTACTGAAATATTTTCATTTACAATCAAACCTGTGTTTGCAGCCAGCTCCAAATAAAGAACACCCTGTGAATAAAGGCCATTATTTAAAAAAAACGTCACTCATTATTCAGTGCAAACTGACCCCGAATAAAAGCCATCAGTCAATAAAGGTCACATTTTGTCTTTCCCAATAGCATTCTTTGTTCACAGATTTGACTGTATGTATAAAGCTTCTTTTATAAGTCTTGCAACATTCAACAAGCCAATTTCACTTTTTGTTGACATAAAAGCATTAATTTTTTGTATACTAGGTCAAGAACATCTACCTAGGTATTTTAATCATGTACCTTGATACAATGGACAACATTACATAAAGTGGTTATATTCAAATTCAATAATATTTTGTGAGCATAATCTACACAATCTACTTCATCTTTCAACGCCATTTTATCTGCTTGTTTCAATTTCTAAACATTACTCTCAATTTAGTTGCTTGAAACATGTTCTTGAATGTAAGGGGACATAACTCTGTACCGCCCAGATTGAAAAAGTTTATTATGACCATTTAAAATGACCTTATATCAGTCCAACAGATCTTATTTCTATCAATGTCAAGGTCAAAACTTTTGAGAATTTTTTATTAAGACTTAAAATAAAAAATGTTGGCAAATCCATTTTCTTAACTACAAATGGATTCTTTTGACAGGCAGTTCTAATAATAGTAGCCCATTGAGCAGTTGGTAAATGCAAATAGAGTGATTTGACCTTTCAATGCAAGCATAAACTGTTCTCATTCTGTGTCTGCCCCTTTTCCAAATACTTTTGTTCCACAGATTCTAAATTCACACCCATTTGAAAAAAAAGGTACACATAGTTTCACCTGCAGTGATAAACTTGGGCAGGCGGCATCCACTGTGATGTCCACTCAATAACATGAGTATTTTATTACCTACATTTATGAAACTTAGTCACAATGTGTATTGGCAATTTGTATTTTGCAAAGGCCAAGTTTGATAACCAGTCAATGCGGTCTTAGCAATTTTAAATTATTGTCCTTTAATTGTCAAAATTTTGTAAATTTTGCCTCGTCCACTCTCTAATTCATACAATTCTAATCCAAGTTAATTTTGAGTTACTCCCCCTTATTTGTCAAAATTTCCTCAAATTACCATTGTCTGCTCTCCAATTGAAGATGTTGGAAATCAGTTTGTGTGGAATGTGACACCATGCTGCCTGACTGGGATCTCTTCAATCCAGGCAGTTTGGGGCAGTTTGTAATCCACAGAGCATATATAGCTCATTAGTATAATGTATTTATTGGGATTGATAATCAGTTTGTCACTGTTTGCCGCTATTTTTCGAATTCCACTTTGATGATTTGTCCATTATCTGATACCTTTTAGGCCAGTGATTTTCATTTTCCTCTTTGTGTTGTAAAACCTCTATAGTTTCACTGCTGTTAGTCCTGGTCACATGGTCATAATTGCTATGATACTAATTAGGTCCAATTTTACACATCAGGCAAAAACAAATCCAGTCATTTTCACATAGCTCATAGATCTCTACTTTGGTTTAGTTGAATAACCTAAAACTCAATCTGCATGTACCCATATTCTACTTGCCATTACAAATTAATAAGGAGTATATTTTGCGATAGTCAGTGCTTTCATTCAATGGTGTACCAGAACATTAAAAGAAACATGTTACACAATGTTCCACTTTGTTAAAAGTTAGTGAGTTCAAGAGGTACTTGTTCTAATACAACTAAATCTTCAGTGAAATTCATATCCTGATCCCTGTCTCCAAATAGCTCTTTCTTCATTAATTTCAGTTTCAAAAACATATAATTGTTCTAAACCAGAATGTTGTTCTTGTTCAGCAATTACTGGTTCCTTTACCACATCTTGATTCATGTTTGTATCTACAGTACTTGGGCTCAAATAGGCTGGCTGTAATTATTTTCTTATTATTATTAACTGTTGAGACTTTTCTACTCTTTTTGGTTTTATATTTAACTTTTCTTTTCTTTCTGATTACTAAAACAGAATCTGAAGAACTGATTTCAGTGAACTTTTGTTTAACAATTGCCTTTCAAAGGAGGTAAGCTTATATTCACCACCCGACAAGATTATCTCAGAATCAGACATTAGGACATCACATGTTAATTATTTTAAAGCTATGATAATGGTATATTATCATTTTCTGATGATTCAGACTCAGAGAATAATTTACCATCACAATTAATCAATATAGAATCATTTTGAGACATGTCACTTTATGCAGCTTTGGCCAATTTCATCTTCGATCTTCTTAATCATGTCTTGGTTTTCTTTAATGATTTGAGGAATGCAGCTATATTCTCCTTCTGATATCTCTGAAAACACTTCAAAGTCATCTGATTTATTTGCTGCTGAATTTTCTATGATATTTACATGAGTGGCTTCAAATGGTATGCCTTGCTTTATGCTTCACATGAAATTAGTCCTAGTGTTTCAGAAAGATTATCAGGTTGTCAAAGTTATGTTATGTTAACACTGCTTTCCCTCTGCATCTACTATACCATTCAAGCTCCTTGAATAATGGTCAAAACATGATAAATATTATTCTCTTTAATAATTGTCATAGTATAGCAGTTGATTGACATGAAAAGGAACTTTTTGATTCCTCTTACTGTGTGAGTTAAACTCACTTAAGGGTTGGATGGCTTTATCTCAGAAATGGAACCAGCATCAGATTTCAAAATATTTATTCACAATTTTTCCTCTGATAACTAAGAAAAATCACCGACTGGTGAATAATCTTCTTTTTGCTTTCCCTTCTTCACGTTAAAATAAATATTGTGTAATTGGTGGCAGAAAATAGAAATCCCAATGTGGGACTTGAACAGGCGACCTTCTGCTTGCAAGTCAGCAGCTCTACCAACTGAGCTAATCGGGCTGAGGGGTATTCAAAGTACTATTAACACAGCCCAGTTACGATCCTCCTTTCTTTAATTCTGCCTCACCCAAGCTCTAGAACTCCAAGGCTAGCCACACACGGCACCAATGTAATAGGAGGTAGAAAATCAAGTTCCCAGTGTGGGGCTTGAACCTGCTACCTTCTGCTTGCAGGTCAGCTGCTCTACCAACTGAGCTAATTAGGCTGATAGGCATACAAACTGCTATAAACACATATATTATACATGGATGATTTATAAAAAGATACAATAGAACTCCTATAATACTTTTAACCGATGGACTTCAAATTTTCAGAAACCACTGATGGTTTTTTCATAAATGATAAACAATTTCATGAACTTTTTTTTAAAAAAAATACATGTAATTATTTCCCCATACATATAAATGTTACTACTAAGAGTAAAGCTAAGGATTTGTTATCATTTGATGCTAAGCACATAATGCAAACAAAATACAAACATAGTACAAACATAATACAAACATTTTGTATCAACTACAACATTTGTGTCCCATTTTATTCCCCCCCAAAAAATGCATTTTGAACATTTTTTTTCTCATAGCATTTTCAAAAGACACCAATAAATTTTCTGAGCAATAAAGGAATGTAATCAAAATTCATTCAAAATATTATTTTTTTGAAAATTTTGGCTATAGTGTATCTATGGAGTGCTGTTTTATTATCAAAGTATTGTATTTAAATATATCTGATTTTACAGTTTATCTGCCGCTCGAAACAAATTTACTAATTTTGTGAAAAATCCCAAATAATGCATTGCAGAAAGGTTTTTAATGTCCCCTTTATGTACATGATGATGTAGGCACAGTAAGTAAAATATAAACATTCAGTAAATATGTTGTTTAAACGTTAGAAGTTTAATGCATCAATGAAATAAATTTGGCAGCATAAATGTGTTTTTAGTATTAATTACAGTCGTACTCTTATTGTTGATGATTTTCCAAAATAAATATATTATCTAAATTCCATCAGATATAACAGTGATACAGTGATATGATTGTTTCCATAGTAAAATTGTTGATTGTTATGTTTCAATAGTAAAATTGTTGATGATGTTCCAAAAAGAAATATATTCTCTAAATTCCATCTGGTATAACAATGATACAGTGATATGATTATGTTTCGATAGTAAAATCTTTTGCTTTGGATGATTTTGGAAAATAAGCATTCCAATTTGTAGCTTTGCCCACACATGTTCCTACTTAGTAGCAATTGTCTCAAACATGCATTGCTTGTATTAATGATAGCAGCAAACACCAAATTTAATTATTTTTGCATCTTAATAACATGACTACATTAAACATTGTGATACACATTTAACAATGATCATTTACACTGACTAGTTAAACTGTAACTTGAAACAAGCATTTAGACATACAGTTGAACAGGTTTCATATAGAGCATAGTTTTTCTTGTGGTGACATCGGCAGCAAAAGAGTTAATAGTATCACGGAATTCAGCATTTTTGCCTTAGTACAAAAACTTGCATACTAATGATAACATATAAATCAAACACAATTTTCTTATATAATTCTTTGTTATTTTTCCACAGATTATCTAATACAAATTTAAGGATGTAAATTAATACATAAAAAGTTTCTTCAGATTTATGACTGTTGTTTTGCATTGGGCCTTTCCCCATGTGTGCTTGTAGCTTGACTAGTTTGGTAGCATTGTTTTTAATATGAGGAGATGAAGCATTTTTGGCACATATGTTTAAAGTTGCAGTTCTGTCTTTGGCATTTTCCGTCATTGTTGTTGAAGCTGTAGCATGTGAGCCTGTGGTTTGAGTTTTTGTTTTCGGCTTTATAGGGACGAAAATGTTTTTGCCCTGTCTCACTCCTTTTCTGGCTTATACCCAGAGCCATAGCTTCTGTATATGTATATAGAAAAAGACATGTCCGGGTGTTTTTGTCTGAAATGACAGAAAGCCCTATCATAGTATGACGCTGCCACATCTGTAGTTCTCTGGCTCAAACATCTAACTGTCTCAATATATTGCATTAGTGGGCCAGTCATGTCTTTGTACTTTTCAGTATATGTGGCCTCATATACATAGAACACTGAGTACCACCTGGACATGGTACCAATGGCTTTTCTATGGCAGTCCCTCTTAAGCACCATTATCTCATCTGATGACTCAACCATCCTTAAAGACTGATCATTGTTATACTTATCATTGTAGTCCAAATGGGAGCTTAAATCAATGTATTCATTCACCCAGATTTTCCCTTTAATGTTTTTGTCTATATGTCAATCTAACATCAAGGCTTTACCATTAGTGGTGGCTGACACTGGTGTCATGTCTGCTTCAGTTGATGTGGATGACTGGGGCTCTGCAATGTTATCTGCAGTTAGCTAGGAAACATGTAGTGGCTGTATCACCTGCATAGAAACTAGTGTTTCCACCACACTTTGAGTTACAAATGGGACTATTTCATCCATAGTACTCTGTCTATCTTCTACTGACGGACATATATGTTTGGGGTCACTGTGTGGTGTTTTACTTTTTCTCTTTGATGTCCTTGATGACATGATTGCAACAATGTATCAAATACCATGTTTCTATGTAATCAAGCATTGTTATCAAATGTCAAAAGTATGCAACATATACATAAAAATTGTCTCAGTGTAAGTTCAGCGAAAAACATTTGTTCCAGAAGTAGTAATATAAGAAACATATAAAACAATATATAAACAATATACCAGCATAATAATTACATGATGTGAAACTGATATTGACATGTTATTACCAGGCAAAGGCAAAATTAAGTAAACTGCCTATAAACACAGGCCACCTTCACTTAAAAGGAATATACAACATGCATAGGCTAGAAAATAGTCAATAATTATCTAATTTATCATTACTAAAGCACTCATCATCTACAAAATTAATACCCTTGGTAACAGCCAACATCAAATATGTTTGACTGACTGCAACATACAGCAAAAAGCCTTAAAATTAAGGCTCCTACACCTTATAAATAAGGTAGACTTTAGCTAGAAACCTTTCAAGTAAGGTACTTTTATGTTATAATAAGGTAAAACATAGCTAGAAGCCTTTCACATAAGGTCCCATACTTATGCATACAATAAATGTCACTATATGACTTAAGTGCTGGTACCTTACAATTAAGGTAAACCATAATGTGTACAGCCTTTCAATTAAGGCCATCTTACCTTAAACTAGGTAAACTTAGACTTGACCAATATCGTACCATGAACAGGTCAAAGGTACCAACCATGTCAAGTCATTCATACTGTGTTACCTTACAATTTAAATAACTTATAGATATCCAACACATAAATATGTTAAAACTGTGGATATGACCCTTATTTTACCATAAGGTAAATTAGACAATTATTGTCCAAAATGCATATCATGCCAAAAGACTTGATTAATTAGCTAACAAGCCTATGAATAAGCCTTCCATACCTTACATGTTATGTAAAAGGCAGCACCTAGCTATCTATGACAATTTTACCTAATTGTTTGAGTAACTGACTCTAGTGATGATCAATAATTACTACAGTCTTTACTAAATGTTGAAATAACATAATTTGTCAACACTATTTATAGATGATAACATTATATCACATTCATTTACCGAAGTAACTACAGCACTACTTTAAAGTACCCACATCCATGAATTTCAAGTGAAGAATTAGCTAAACACTAAGATATACACCCCAAACTAACAACATACAAAAGTAATATAAATAGATAATTGATATCTAACAACAGTCCTAATAAATCAAATGTAAGTGTAGATAATCCGAATATTGCACTATCATCACAACCACTGTTTTCCTTGAACACAAATAGTCAGTCCAAAACACTACAAAGCTATCATGTTAGGGTTAGTAATTGGATAATTGCACCCCAAATATTCTTTGCATATTTGTCCAAACCCGTCCGATTAAAATGGACACTATCTCTGAAAATATTGACATGGGTTGTTTTTTTACTCCTTTTATACTCCAATACATACTATATGGCAAGTCCTGTAATGCCTGTTTCAAAAACCTATTGCCATAAAAAGCAATTCTGAATATACACCTGGACTTAAATGTCTAGGCGAGGGTCTCGGAAGGAACTGCTTTCAATACACCATATCTGGACAGGAATGTCAACATGAGACTTATCATTCTCATTACTATTACCTCCATATCAGTGTTTGACATGGTCACCGTATCAATGTCATTACTTCCAAATTAGCAAATCAAATATGTTGGTTTCTTCTGACGCATCACATTTTCCCATCAGCGAACATGGTGGCACAGTGTACTCGCCCTCCTCTCATGCCACAAAAACTGATGTGCGGTTCCGGATCAAGACCGAAATAATTAGTAGAGTTCTTATGGAACGAATACCTTTCCAACCAATTAATATAGAATGTTCCTAGAATCAACATGGACATTTCTCCAAAATGTACACACAGCAATGAAAAGAAGCTGAGAATCCAAATAATCCAAGTATATTAAATGTAAATGATGCAGTAAGCCTACCAAAAATCTGCCTTTAATCAGAAGAAGATTAATGCACTTCCAACAGTTAATAATTCCAAATCCAAATAACAGAGTCCTGAAATTACGTGACACACTGAAGTCATAAAAACAAGGTTCAATATCCACACGAAACTACATCCATTCGACTCTTTACATAGTCTTGTAATGAATCGTTAAATAAAAGTCTTAATTCTAATATATTGAATGAATTTTTGATGAAATAAAATGAGTTTTCAATATGTCAGAAAACAATGCATAAATATGTTAGGCACACCTACTGCATAAATATTATTTTCGTACCTGGATTTTGTACCTGGATTCATACTGATTTAACTGTTACCAGTACCTAATGGCTCATCTTATGTATTTTTTTCGACCAAAAACAGAATGGAAAAATATACATAAAATAACTAATCTGTCAATTAATGATTTTTCATAAATTTTACTCCTACAAGTACTGAATACATGCTTGCATAATTTTAATCTTTGAGCTAAAAAACACAAAATGGAGTAACATTTTTCCAAACTTTACACTATCTAGCAGACATATTTTCTATCAATTTTGTACAATACAATCTTACATTATGCCGGTCAGTTACTCATAAAAATATCAACCCATGCTTTGTTTGAAATAAAAATTACTTTTTAACCATACCTCGCATGCTTGAAAATTGCAAGTTAATTAGTGCTCCTGATGGACTTATTTTCATTCTATTTTCATTCATAAGTAGTTGTATATGTTGTAAAATGATTACAGTAAAGAAACATTGAAAAACACAAACACATTTTTTTAACGAAGGTGACATTTTGTCATTCATATTTTAGTAAATTTGTGAAGACAAAAATGTTATAAAACATATGCTTGACTTAGATAATAGCAATATATCAGATAAATTTATACACACAATTGTTAATGGTTTTCAAAAACATTAATTAGAGTCTAACTTGTGTTTGTGACCACCTCTGATTAAAGGCCACCTGTCAATAAAGACCACATGTTATAGAAATCAAAAAATGCAACTTTTCACTTGATGTCTAAAATCTTGGGTCAATAATAACACTTTGCAATAAGAAATTTAAACCATGCAGTTTCAATTGCAAAAATAACATAAATATGACCTCTTAGTTAAAATGCTCATAAGTATAAGTAAAAAAATTTCAGGAGTCAAATAAGAGCCCAAACAAAGCAGGCTTAATTTTTGTTAAGGCCACTGTTATTTTAGTCCTTGTTTCTCGAACATTTTTATTTTAAAAAATAAAATGACATTTTTTCCTCAAATTTATTTGTCCTTGACGTTGCAAGCTACATTTTACCATATAAGGCAACATCAATGACTAGTTTTTCTCAAATAAAAATCAATAACTAAACAAGTCAATAACAAGTGTTTTTCTTAAACAAATCAATGACTAGAGTAAAACATTGAGGTTTGTGCTCCCTATTGCAAAATTTTGTATACAAAAAAGTTACGGACATGGTGTGTTACACAATTTATAATTCAAATATGGTTCAACAATAGAAAATGATTCACCACAAGACTTTAAAATTATCAATTACTTATTCAGTTATGATTTATCACCCATTTAAATTTCAGAATAAATAAGGCTATTTCACAGTTTTCCAAATCGTAATCCCGTGGATTGTTTTCTAGTAACGTTTTTATGATTTCAATAAGTTTTTTTTTAACAAATTTTTATAAAGCACTTGGCAACAAAGAATTAAGACACTGCTAAATTTTATGTGAAAAACAGATGTTTTTGGATTTTCAATTTTATTTATTTTGGTTGGAGGGTCTGAGAAATGAACAATCAACAAACAGTGGCCTAAGTAGTTGTTTTTGTAGTAAAATGATAACGGTCTGAAAATCTCAAAAAATGAATTTTCACCAAGATGGCAATTTGGCATTCATATAATAGTAAGTTTGTGAAGACAAAAATGTTATGAAAACACATGCTTGACTTAGATAATAGAAGTATATCAACCATATGCTCTAGCTAAATTCATACACACAATTGTTAATGGTTTTCAAAAACAATACCTACATGTTCAATAGATATCAAAACATACAACATACTGAACTTTTTCACTAAATGTCAAAACTGCTGACCACTTCTTGCTATTTTTTTGGCCAAAGCATTTGATAGAGCTTTTGCAAATCTTAATTCTTCTACTGTTTTTTTTTTCATTCTCATCTATCATTTTATCATACTTGTAACACAAAGTTGCAGATTCAGCTGTGCAACTAAATTGTGCAAATAGATTTATAGAAATATCACAAGTATATACACATTCTTTTACGAACGTTCTACATCATTCAGAACATTATGAGCATCATATGTTTCTTCCATATTGGTGGAAATCAAATTTTGCTGTGATTAGGATTCTTAACCTGGACAATAGCTTTGAAAAGAGGTACCATGTGGATTATTCCACAAACAGCAGCTTTTGTTGCATTTAATAAAGTGCATTGCTCACATGCTCTGGCTAAACATGGAAAGTCACTTACTGGGCCTTTTTTCCTTCTCTAATAGAGGCAGATATTCAGTGACTTCCCAATTGCAAAAAGCCTCTTTTTTCCCAATCTTGCAAACTGCTGGGCCAGCCGTTGTTTATTGATATATCTTGAAAGTCAGTCTACCTTTTCTCAATTTGACTGAAAGTCACAGATGAATTTCCCAAAATGAAAGATGAAGACCCCTTCCCAGGCTCTGACTTAGTCAAGTTATGACCCACAAAAATCCAAGGTTTTCTACTGGGTAACCAGGTTAAAAATAGTTCAGCCTTTACTGGTTTACCATTACAGAACCTAACATTTCATTCTAAGACAAACCAATAACAGCAAATGCAGCAGGAGAAATATCTTGTTCTGGAATTGTGTTCACACTGTGTGTCTGAAACTGTAGCAATTTGAGTCAAATTACATTCCTTATTTATACCATTTGTAAATCACTGACACCTGTTGTAGCTGGAGCAATTACAGCAGCATGTATTTCAGTAATGTCTAGTACATTGGTTGCTGCAGTAGCTGTCTGGTATGAAGGTCCTTCTCTCTTTTCAGTTTGTGATGTTGATGACCTTTTATTCAGTTTCTTCTTTAGTTTCTGTTCTTTAAATTATTGTGTACATTCGTATTGGAATTATTTCCACCTTTTTGGAATCAAGTCTTGTAACAAGTATTTTTAAAGATGTTGTCAGGTAAAACACCAGACCTTTTATTAATATTGGTAAGATATGCAGGTCCATCATTTGATTTGTACTACTGCACAGTAACTTTGCTTCTCAGATTTGATGATGCTGAATAATGGCATCTTTGAGATGCTTTAGATGATACCATGGAATTGAAAGATTCTACATCTCTAGTATTTTCCCCTGGAGCTATTTTAGCAACATTGTTTATAAATATGCTTCATATGTTTTAAAGATCTGTTCTTAGTTTTTCTCAGAAAGGTCCCCTCCATATGCTGTAGACTAATGTCTATATTCACTAGGATTGACATGGTGTCCACAATAACTATCACTACAATTTTCATGTTTTCCAAATGCATTGTTTGCTATTTGTGTTACTACATATATGTATATCCATCTACGCTGCTTTTATTTTGGGCAGCAGCATAGCTGAAACACTTCTGTAACCCCTGAATTACCTTAACCAATAAAATCTTATCTTTTTCCCATTGATCATAAGACACTTCCCGAGATGCTTCTTTGTATGATTTATATCAGACCGTTAAACAGCTAGATGAACACTTTTAATTTTGGCTGTAGTTGCACAATCATCATCCATAATGATAGTACCTACTTATACATTTTGTTTGAACAAGGCTTAGCTCCAACATCTGTATTTTAGCAGATAAGAGATTGTGGCATCTGACTTTTGTGAGCATAATACAAACACATTGTGCAGTCTTTTGAGTGCACATCATAAGGAACGACTTTTCCATTGTTATTCCCTATCATAGTTCTAAGGCCAGACAAACTATTGTAGCATGCAATTAAACTTAAATTATACACAAAGCAATATAAACATGCATCTTGATATTATTAAAATGAAATGGAGTGTGTGAATTTTTATAATAGAACAATCCACTTGGAAAATATTGTTTGCTCCTGTGTTCTGTCTTCTAGTGCCTTTGTGAAGATTCAATCCAATACATTTATAAACATACATATTTGAGTATGGATAATGTTTATGGTAAAAAGACGCAAAATGAAAAGCTGGTATTGGACTGACACAATAATAAAGGATAATGGGGATGTCTGATATTTACAGTCAAATCTGTGAACAAAGGCCACCCTTGGGAAAGACAAATTGTAGCCTTTATTGACAGATGGCCTTTATTCAAAGGTCAGATTGTTATAAATAATGAATGATGGTTTTTCAAAGAATGGCCTTTATTCACAGGGTGGTCTTTATTTGAAGGTGACTGCAACCACAGATATGACTGTATAATGTTTCTGTAACAAGTGTGGTGTGATTCTTCCATTAATTTGAACTGACACATCATTAATATACTCATTCACAGAAATGTGTTTGTAATGAGTTATAAAAAAGACGCATGAACAACAATTCTTGCCTTCTGCCACCCTGTTTTTGCCACTCCTTGTCTGATCTTTCCATGGAGCCCCCAGCTGGGTGGGGGTTAGAATTCCCCAGCTGTCACACTACAGAGGGGTAAGACTCCCCCACTGTGCCAGCCCGATTGCCATGGGCTGCCACTCGTGTCACCTGATGACAGGATCCTGGTGGTTGAGTTGGGCCAGGGTATGGCTGTAAACACTCTGTCTCAGCAACACACCACTGTGGCCTTTGGGCTAAACGGGAGGTCTGGAAATGTTTGGTCTTTGATTGACACTCCTAAAGATAGTTGTACCTTGGAAAACATCCTGCATGAATACATTTGTCCAATCTAACTCTTTCACTCAGAGTATATCACTGATGTATTTTAATGCTTTTTAAAACTGTTTCACCTGAGGTAATTATCACCTACTTTTAGGAAATTGGACTTTACAATAAACTGTGATAATTTTTTATACACTCTTTTAACTTAACAAATTTTTATACACCCTTATCATTCCAACAGTCTGATTTTTAACTAATTCATATCTCCTTCATTCTCATTTTTACATTATCTTATGTTTACATTATCTTATTTTTACATTATCTTATTAAGTAATTTATCATTATAATCTTTATCATTTTGATGCACGCTTCATGACCATTAGTTGTCGATGCGCCATAAAACACCCATATATAAATATATTGCCCCTCCATGTCATATTTGAACTCTCCTGACAACTAGTTACTCTACATTGAGTCATCAACGCAATGAAATTTAAGGAAGGTAGCAGACATTCTCTAAGCAATGTTTTGGATTTTATTAAAAACTTTGGTGCCATACTTCATTTTGCTTGATAAACATACCAATCAAGAAACTCCTATCAGTTCAAACAGGGACATAACACTGACCAGTATCATATTTTCATGTACAGTAAAACCTCGAATATTGGACCACCATTTGGACTTGATAAAATCTGTCATGGTAATGAGGTGGTCTCATTATCAACTTGTATTATAGATGAATTATTGGATGCTGGTTTGAAAACAGGTGATCATTATAACAAAGTGGTTGTAATATTGAGGTGGTTGTAATATTGAGGTGGTTGCTGATTGAAGTTTTTCTGTATAAACAGAAGTTTCAACCCTGGTTACATTCAATTCTCTAAACCATTCTCATGGATGCAGGGATAAGGAATAATATTCAATTTGAAATTGTTTGTTCAATATTGGATATATTTGTACTCCTTCATTAAAACCTTGATTATGAGACCACCTTTGGGACCCAAAATATCTTTGTAATGAGGTGTTTGTAGTGTGCTTCTGAGCAATTTTCTGTTTGTATTACATTACTTTCTCAAGATAAATTACCCATTCATTTCTTGCCTTATAACACCATTTCAATGCCAAATTTGATGCAAAATATCCAATATTCGGCATGTTAAACTAATGCATCCGATAACTATTGCACTTTAGGATGTTCCATAAGAATAACATGTCATGATTTTTGTAAATGTGTACTAGTGGTGCACACTGTTTATTGTGATCAATGCCCTTAATTGGAAGCAGGAAGGTCTAATGCGACATATTGTTACATCCATAGAAAGTTTTTGATCTAGAATGACAATTCCTGCAATCATGTCACTTAGTTTGACCACAATACCTACATTCTGAATTTTTAAAGTTTTGAAATTCATTCATTATAATTTCTGTGATTGATGCCTCTGATAAAATAATTTGAGGAGAATGCACTGCATAAGCACTTTCAAATTGTTCTGCAGTTTCAGTTAATTGTTATATGGTAGTTGGAGCATTAAGCCTAAGATCAGCCCTAATGTGTGATAATAACCCACCAATGCAACACCTTTTTGGAGAAGCAAAACTATATTTTTGTTGTTGTTGAGAGGTTAAATTAATAGTCAAATTGTACAGTAAAGGGATTTATTGAAAGCCAGTCCAAGAATAAGTGATCATTATGACAAGTAGGTCTTAATATTGAGAATGGTTGCTATGTGAGGGTTTACTGTATTCGTACTCCTACATGATCATTTTTCCTGTTAGATTCTTGTTCAAATTTATCACTGTTTTGTACAGGACAAAGTTAAACAACCTTTAAGTGCAGCCTTTTAGTGTATAGAATTTACATTATGGTAGTATAGTAGTATATTCTGATTTCTACTCACAACCTACAGGATGCAAGATTAGACATCAACATAAATAAATACAGTGTAACTTTTCCAAAGCAACACCTTTTGGGAGAAGCAAAATCATGTTGTTGTTGTTGAGAGGTTATTCTTCAAGAGAGGTTAAATTAATAGTTAAATCATACAGTGGGTTGCACTGTTTATTATATAGAACACTTCACATTATATAAAAATCATAAACCATTCAGTTCCATAGTTGAAACAAGGGACAAACAAAATATATAGTGAATAACATTTAATTGCAGAAAGCACCTTAAGCACGAAGTTTTGAAAACAAGAAAATGCATCTTAATGGATGTACAAGCTACAATTTGTTACTTAAAAGTCTGTACTATACAGTCAAACTTGTGAACCAAGACACCCAGCAGAAACCACTGTGTCCTTTGCAGACAGGTGTCCTTTGTTTGCAGGTTTGACAAAGTAGAGTATGAAATACAAAATTCTCACCAAAGAATGATATTTTTTGACTGCTTCCTTGTGTGCTTATCAGTGTCTTACAAAATAAGCATACTTGTGTTGACACATTCTTACTATGAAATATGAGAAACAAACTAAGATTTTAATACTGTTATCATTCGATTCACAAAGAAGCTCTTGGGAATTCAAAGTTTGATGCAAGGGCTGCTAGTTGCATGACAAATCCAGTCAGACACACTATATTATATTATTATTATTACTATAAACATTGTATGCACCCGTTAGCGCTTCAAGTAATTTCAAAATTAATGCAAGAATCTTGAAGAAAAAGGTCCAAAATTCTTAGAAAAACAATTCAAACTCATTCATCAATGTGATTAATTACAGAAAATTAACCCCAATTGCACCTAGTCAAAACTTTACGGATAAAATAGAAGAAAAAAGTAAGCATTTATCATGAAAGTTATATCAAGTTGACCCTTTTGGATGCCTCTAAAAGTCTGGTAAACAAGATGAAGGAATAAATTCCATTGGTTGTTCCAACATTTATGCCAGATGTAAATTTCGGGAAATCCAAATTTTAGTGTGGACAAAAAGAGTGCGACAGAGACTTCTGTCATATTCAATGCAGTCACTTAGATTTTCTACATCTCTTAGCCGATATCAAGTTGTGAAAGGTTTTAAAACTATCATTTTTTCTACTATTACAATGCATGTAATTAATTCTAAAAGCAGTTTTTGATTGAAAAAAGAACATTTGTTTTTCATTATGTTACAATGGGTACAGATGTACCGTGCACATGCGCAAACCGTTCCAACCTCCCTATCTCAGACAAGGGAAATGTGTAACTAATTGCTATGATGTCAGTAGGTAAAAAATTGATTTACCAAGATTACAAATACAGAAGCTGCATTTTGTTTATTTATCAATTAAAATGTACTTCCACAATATCACAACAAAATCTAATTATTAAATAAGTGTCCTAATCTGAATGATTCCTCCTCCCCTCTTCTTAACAAGTTGTCCTCAATTAGTTGTCCACTATCTCATGAAAAGAATGTTTAGAGCTCTATAAATATGTGATCACTCTAAATAATTAAATTTCAATAAAATCACTAGTGTCACTAATCCTGTATGTACTCCACCATCCATGTTTCCAATATATCCAACACAGTGTCATAAAAACACGTTGGGCACCATTTTGCTGTATGTTTATTTTAGGTCACTTCCGTTGTTTGAATCCAATAGTGAAAAAAAAACAAATCTATGGAATTAAGTGTACAATAGAGTAGTGATTGTAGAAATATAGGCCACTTTCAACAGCCTTGCTGTTGGGTTAACTCTAGTGACGTGATTGAGTGTCCGCCAAGTGTCCCGGGTTCGATCCCCAGTTGGGACCATGGATTTTTCTTGCTCCCAGTTTACTATAATACTTCTCTCTGATCTCACTTCTGGTGACTGCTGTTATTTCATAACCATTGTCTTCCTATCATATAAACATGATTGCACCCACAGAGATCCAAAGTCACATGACAGAAAAAAAAACACTGGAGTGTACCTGATCCAATAAATTTAACATCAAACAAAGAAACAGTTTTTTTTATCAAATAACTAAGACTAGGAACCAGTCACCCTATAGATAAAGTCACAAAAGCAGAACCAATCCATTTATAGGATGGACATCATAAAACAGTTCACCTATAGTTACACAACTATAAAATGTTATTTTAGTGTGGTGCCACAAACTAATCCTTCTGCGAATGAGACCATACAATAGGATCAGGGCAGGAGGATAATGGAATTAAGACATACGGCAAGTCAGATAATTGTACAGAGTGTCATCAGTCACTTGATCTTGTAAAAACAGACTGAAACCCATCATGGACTTGTTTCTCTGCTATACATAAATTGTCAATGTGGACAAATGAACCACTCACAACATTAATTCAAACATTTTACTATTTACATTAATCATTCTCAACACTTCTTTTCTGATTAAATTCAATGCCACATGTGAAGTTTAAAGAAAGGGAAATTTCAGGTGGTCTTATTTAGATAAAAGTAAGAAAACCTATCTCATGATTCACAGCCTAATCAACTATTTGTGTGCGATGTAATGTATTCCATATGTGATTTTGTTGATGTTATTTAGTGGTACCACCAAACATTTCAACAGATTAGCCCATAAGCCACCACCTTCTGGGTCATTCTTTCAAAAAAGAGAAGCCTATGATTTAATGAAATGAAAAATGACCTACGGCAAGTCAGATGATTGTACAGAGTGTCATCAGACACTTGATCTTGTAAAAACAGCCTGAAACCCATCATGGATTTGGTTCCCTACTACACATTACAGGGTTTATTCTCAGCATTTTGGGAACATGACCCAACCCCCAGAATTGGGAATTTTTGCAACATTTTGAACAGATTCGGAAAAAGTCCTACTGTATTTAAAATAACTTAGAATAATCAAATAAAACTATCACTACATTAATTAATATAACTAACATTAATCATCCTCAACACTTCATTTCTATTGAAATTCAATGCCACATGTGACGTTTAAAGAAAGGGAAAATTTCAGATGGTCTTATTCAGATAAAAGTAAGAAAACCTATCTCATGATTCACAGCCCTATTGACTATTTATGTGTAATGTAATGTATTCCTTATGTAGTTTTGTTGATGTATTTTCTTAAGTCATAGCCCTATTTTTGACACTATTAAATATTTCATGGGTTATTATCATTAATATCAAACTTCAGATAACAACTAACAAACGCCATCATTCCCACTCTCCTGGATTGCCTTAATGTTGGGAAATGAGTGTAAACACTGATGTAGGATTCTGGTTATATTTTTGGACAGGTATGACTGTTGGCTGTTGAATACTTAAAGGCATTATGTACAGATTTGAGCACAAGCCTGACTTCACATTATCACAAGGGGTGCTTATGCTAGATATTTTCAAGCACTCTCCATTTAGATTTAATTTGATCTTGTTCTCCATCTGCATCTGGTGCTCTCCCATGATACAGCTTCATATTTAACGTTTTCAAGTTTCCAAAAGAATTTTAAAACAGTTGAAGTGATTTACTGAATTTAGTACAATGCCTTTTTCAAACTTTGAATGTGTAAAACTTCAAACTGTGAGTGTGAGTTCAAACAAATCTTTCATCAGGTTTAGAATTATATTATGTATGTGCACAGCAAATGTTGACTAACGTTGATTGCCTGTATTAGTTACGGTAAAAATCAAATGTTTTCATAATATAGTGGACTATATATTAACTACATATGCATTATCACTTGTGGAATATTATCCTGTATGCTATTCTGCCTGTTATACTATTTGTGAAATAGCCTGTGGGCTATAGTGAAAATTACAGATAAATATGTTGATGGTGATTGACTTTCAAGGAAGATTTTTGGAATACCGTTCATCACAGCAAAAAAGTTCTTGTATTTTTGTATTAGTGATTGAATAAGCTTTAAAATGATGTATAATATGACATGGGTTTTGAAGGATTTCATTTTTCGTCCAACCTCCCTATCTGAGATCATGTTGTTGTTGGCTTTGTTGCAGTTCTAATTGATTGATTCTTGCAATCAATTTCTGTAGTAGTTCTTTTACCTCACTTAATTCACTATTTTCTTTTTTGTTTGTGTTGACTACTGAGTGACAAGTTTTTATATCCGTATCTGCTTTTGTTTCTACCATATTGTCTTTAATTTTTCTCAACTCAATCTTGAATTTGTCATAGTCAGTCATGACATCATTCTTGTATAGGCAGCTTGTTGTTTGATTTCTTTTCTTACACCTTCATAAAAAAACTCTTTTCAGTTGTTCATCAATACCTCTTTTCATCCCATCTAACACCACAGCTTGGGCAAACAGTTCTTCCAACCTTGATGCATATAATGCTACAGATTCTTTCAGTTTTTAAAATTTCTTTTTATATACTTTACTTGGTTTCTATATTTCCAAAAGTGCTCTCAAGTTCATACATCTCCCTGTTCCAAGTCTACGTACTATGTCACATGCATTCCCTTTTAGCGCTCTCCTTATCCCTAACAATATCATTAGAAAAACTTTTCCCACTAAGAGTGCTTCTACCTCAAATATGAAAGTAGCCAACTTTACATCTCCTTTATTATCTTCACCATAGAAGTTTGGTAATTTCGGAAAATGAAATTTCTATAGAATCCATAATCTTGGTCTGTTTCCTTATTATATGTATAAGATCCTCTGAACTTTCAAGTCCTAAGGCTTTACAAGTATTCAACTGTTATTGGTCATTTTCCATGGAATCTTTTTCTTCTAATTTAGAAAGCCATATTTATTGATATTAGTATCAACTTGATATCCACAGTAAGTTAATTTATATGTGATATTGTTATAATTTTCTTTCAATATTCAATCAATTTCTCTATCAATATTCACATAGGAATAGTTCACATAAAAATCTTAATCTCCTTAATTAACCAATTAGTTCAAGCATTTACTTAGTCTATTTCTCTATGGTCACTTCTACTACACTATACTTCATTCATGGTAAAGATTTGGTCACAATTGGAGACAATTAGTTCAGTCAGTCTGAATTCCAATCTCCTAATCCATGAATTAACAATTCAGTTCAATACAAGTATATAATAACTCAGCCACCATTTAATTTACATTAACACAAGCTTCATATATGATATTCCACTTTAACTTTTCTATACACGTCCACTTCTAAATATTCCATAATATTCAATTAATCTTCAACACTACACACCCTCAAGTCAGCACAAGTATAATCACTAATTTATCTCATTCAATTAGAATTTAAAATATTTCAATTAAATTCAACAAAGTTGAATCGATTTACGCTCATTTCACTCAAACTCAGTTCTGTCATCACTCAAACTCAGTTTATATCATCACTCAAACTCAGTTATAGCACTCAAACTCAGTCACAAAATAAAATTCCATGAATTGTTTCAACCAATTATGCCTCACTGCATATATAGTTATAATAACCTCTGGTCACTTTTAAGAATAAAAATAAAAAAAAAACAGTGAACTTGTAAAAACATTCCAGGTCAATACTATATATAGTGTATATTTTGCATGTAAAATAAATCGGGGTTATTTATTTTATTTTTTTTAATTATTGTAATTACTGACACATTTTTTTTTCTATCTACAACCTATTATAAACATCTAATACTAAATAAGTGAATCTACAAATCACTTTATACTTCATATAACTACCTAAGATTCTTTGCTGTATAACATCACAGTTATGTATTGCAGTACAATAAATATATCTGCTGTTAAATGTTCAATTGGACTGAACAAACAAAGTAAAGGTCAAGGTCATGTGTTAAACTGGGTCAATGAATGAAATCAACAATATGAATCAGATTTGTATAAGGATTATGAATAAATCATCAAATATTAAAACGTAAACAAACCACACTGACTGTAACCACCTCATCCAACAGTAATTCTTATGAATACAAACATAAATTATCAATTATTGTCAAATAATATACAACTCAAAATATGTGGTTCAATGAATCAAAGAAAACAAATTATAAACACAGGGAAAACCTAAGTATATTTACATACTGGTTTATATGACAGTGAAAGTAGAATGGTTTAGTTTACATGTTGCATAGGGTCGCGGCTGTTGTCCAGTGGTTAGTGTGCTGGACTTGCAACCCGGAGATCCGGGTTCGAATCCTGGTCACGACATGTCATACCCTTCTATGAACATTTGACAAAAATGTTGATTTTCCTTGTGGAAGGGTAAGTTAGTACTGGTTAGAATACAGTCCAGGAAAACTGGTTAGGTGAACTAGTTGCCTAATATAACTGAAAAATTGTTGAAAAAATGGTGTTAAACCCGAGTGACAATAAGTAACTTAAAAACATAACATGTTGCATGCACAACAATGAAGAAAAACAGCAAAACATGCACAAATGTTAAAAAAAAAAACACTCAGGCAGACCTAAGATTCTGGATTCAGTTAAATTTTGATCTTGATCTGATAAAACAATCCTCAGTACATATATACATATTTGTTTACTACAGTAGTTACAAGTGACATAACAAATTTTAAGGGCCATTTTTGGGCCTGCAATTTTTCATTGAAAAAATGTGAAAGGCCAGCAAACATACAGGGTAAATTTGGATAATACGTTCATGGCGTCTATTCCAGTAGTATAAAAAGAGAAACAATGATTTAGTGAGGTTGGAAATTACAATTTTAAATAAACTATTATTGTTATACACTTATGTGTTCTCTATCTCCTATTAACATCCATATCTGAAGTTCCTCCAGATGACAACTCAGGCATTTGTATGCTTCAGAACAATTTTCTATTTTTATTACATTATTTCTCGAGACGACTCGTCCATTCTTTTTTGCCACATTACACCATGTCAATGTCAAATACTAATGATATATTTATGCCGATGCAAAAAGAATCCAATATTTGGCATGTCAAACTAATGCATCCAATAACTACTGCACTTTTGGGTGTTCTGTAAGAATTATGTACCATGATTTTTGTAAATATGCAGTAGTGGTGCACA
Organism: Lutraria rhynchaena; assembly: GCA_008271625.1. NCBI lineage: Eukaryota > Metazoa > Mollusca > Bivalvia > Venerida > Mactridae > Lutraria > Lutraria rhynchaena. Next base: position 994,034 of record VIBL01000056.1, on the reverse strand, counting down.
CTGTTTATTGTGATCAATGCCTATAATTTTATAATTGCTCAATGTCTTGACTTAACTTATTATACCAGTCAAATGCTGCTCCTTTTACTAAAACATGCCAAACAATATAGCCAATTAACTGTCTGCATTTCCAGTTGCAGTACCATAATACTTGTAATTCCTCAACCAACCTTTAGCATAATTCTTTCAAGGATCAAACTTTTCAACTAAATCAATTTAAAAAGGAGTCAACCTGATTTCATACTTGGATCACTGACACTGTTACTCTGTTGTTGACTCGTATTGTTGTCTTCTGTTTGATGAAACATTGCTGTTAACATTTCTTATTGCTCACTGTCTTCGTCTGTTGTTGTTGATATTGGTCCTTATGATCTCCATTGATACACTATAGTGTACCCACTCCAGCAAGTTCTCACAGCATTGTTTTGTCTGCTTGGATGTTATTGTATATTGTATAATATAATAATGTTCATTCCATCTTTGTGCTAAAACCTTATTCACTTTGCTTATTAAGAATTAAGAATTGATGCCTTGAAGTCTAAATTTTGAAGCAAATTCCAGGGTTTTAATCTTAATCAAACGCTGTCTCATTGATTCTCCTAGAAACAGCGTCTTTAACTTTAAAGTTCATTAATTTCTTCATTTCCTGTCAAGTATCGGTGACATTTGGAATTGTCATGCCGATAGAGAGTTATTTCCCTTGATTTTGGGATAACTTGATCATAATATTAATGAAATTTATATCAACAGATCATCTCAGGAAAATCATTAAAAACACAATCAATGTTATAATGTTACACAATTGTCAATTAACATGATAGATCTACATGCTAACAACCCTAGGCGATAATTATCGATAATTGTTTATATTAGTGATAAGAAAATGTGTGAAACTGTTAGATGTCAGTACATCGTTTGTTTTGCAATCAGTTGTTAATCTCTAAAGTCATTAAAACAGAATAAATTTGGATCATCGGGTCCACAAATATACAATCTCTGGTGATTTATAGAAACGTTCCAGCGATCTGTAAAACAGCTGGTTGCTCAGACAGTCTCAACTGTATCGTAATTAAAACTAAATCCTGTAAGGTATGCATAAAGAACATGTTCTTTTGCCAATCAAATTTTTCTTTTTTGCTAGAATAACATATACAAACACAAGTCTATTCTTGAATGAATTTTAGTCCTTAGCAAGTCAAGATTGGCATTTCATTTTGGAAGTGTAAACACTACTCATCAGCAGCATCTGGGTTCAAGTCCTTATCACAAAGTCTCTGGTAACTCTCCATTGACATATAGGACCCAATGGTAGTAGGAAAATCATGCTTCTCAACCTTGTGTCTTCCCAACTCCTCTACTTCACTGTCACTGGTGATCATAACCACTGAAGGCCCCTCTGTGACTGAGGCATTTGACATTGTAAACGTCTTTCCTGCTTGTAACATCATTTTTTCTTGTGCAGAATGTTTTTTGTTTGTGAAGACATCATATGCCTTAATATATGATTTTGATGATTGGTTGTTGTCTACAGTAGATGCTTGAAAATTACCTGAGCCATCAATAAAAGAATTGATTTTTGTTGCTGTTTATTGTCGTTATAAAACTCCTGACATTCGGTGCCATACATTTGTCTTTCTTGGGCATTGTAAAATAGCCAAGGCCTGTCATGTGTCCATTTTTGTCTCAATTTATGCTCCACTCATTTATTTTTATAATCTTTTTGCTTTTGTTTTTTCTCTTCGTAGTTTATTTTTCTTTTTTTCCTGGCCTTTCACCCTCAAAATACTCTAAAAGACACAATTTTACATAACAGATCAAAGAGATAAGAAAACCTTGCAAAAAATGATGCATTTGCCCAATCAGAATGCACAATGCAGAAATCAAACAAGATAACAAATCCTATCTTTCCTGTTATCTGGTCGTTCAGCTATGAAAAGCTTGGTACCAATACCTTGTACATTTAAACACTGTACATGTAGGCACATGAGTTGCCTGTCAATGATTGCTGAATCTAGCATAACAAATCCAGGTCTTTCCAGGATTGCAAACAACCACAGGGCACTCCATGTCACAATCTGGTCATGCCACTCTGTTTCCCTTTTCAATTTGGGCTTGTGCCATAATTAATAAAGTAAATGTAATTTAAACAAGGTCTTCTACACAGTTAATTGCATATGTCTCATATATAATATAGATATAGATACTATATACTTTTTTTTCTGTGATAATATTGCCTTTTTCAATAATTTTATATTTGTTGTAATATTAATAATGTTTTACTGCAAAATATAGCTTTCCATCTGTGATGCATTTTAAATGAAGTTTGTTGTCACTATTATCAAAGTCTTTCAACTCAATGTATAAAAATAGTTAAACAATGTGCCAAAATTTCATAAGTCATACAATTTAATGTATTTTTTTTACAAGCACTACAATGGAAATAAGGATTCAATTCCTTTTTTAGAGTATCCTTATATTTAATGTTTTTGACATGGTTTAATTTTAATTAATAAATTCCTGAATTTTATATACCATCTTATACAATGATGTATATTTAATACATCGTTATATATTGTTTTAAATTTTTAAGTATTTAAATATCAAATTTGTGTTATCAATGTTTTTAAATCATTGCATTTGATTATTTTTTAGGTATTGCATTAATATATAAATTTTAATAGCATTCAGAATCAGGTTATCTGTTTTACCAACATCTGTAATCACTGCATTCTCAAAGAGACACTTTTGTTCTATCCTCTATAATTATAAATGTTTCAGTGTCTGTATAATATATATTTATATACCAGATTGTTTAGATAGTAAATATAAAATAAGTAATAAAAATTTCAGTTCACCAAGCCTGTATACAATTCATTTTTATTCATGATGGAGTAATATTTTTTTTTAATAATAAGATTAGTTTAAATGGTTTTCGTTCATTCGTCCGGTGTTAATCAGTTACAATTGATTCTAATGTCTTTGTACTTATCATTGAACACTCACCTATGATGAGGCAATCAGTATCTCCTTGGTTTTCATCAACATTATTTATAACCCAGCGTATCTCTTTCCATTTAACTCTTGTATTTCTTAAATCAACAATTTGTTGTTTTAAATCTGCAATATCATTCCGTATTTTTGGTATAACATCCTATAAATATCCCTCATGATCTTGAAAATGATAATTTCTTATTCCAAAACTCATGTGATACATAACACCCTATTAAAATTAACATTATGATTCTTTTTTACCATAATTAATATTACTGCTTCCCAAAGTCCTGGTTTCTATGTACCATCTAGTGTAAATGCATTTAAATTATCAATATGAAATTTAATATATATCTTAAATTCTGTTGTATAAATTGTACTTTCTGGTATAGGAAAATCCAATGTAAACTCGAAAATTTCACTTAAAGCATTTATATAAGGGTTGTTAGTTCATATACAATTTGAAACCATGTCTTTCCATTTGTCATTGAGCACTCACCTATGATGTTTTATTCAACATCACTGGAATGTGCCTTCTCTTCATGTATGGAGCATGTAATTTTAGCTACTTTAAAGTTTCAACCAATTTCTATTGTGTCTCCTTTAAAACCAAAGATGGTCAACTAATATGTATCAAATGCAGCATATATCAACATAGCACTAGGCTTAATTGATACATCCAAGTATTTGGGTACTAGTAATGTTCAGAACCCAAAGTTTGGGGTATAATTTTTAAGCTATGATGTGCAGTAAATGATTATTATGATCAGCTGTGTATTGGGAGACGACCATTGTTGAAGAGAAATAAAAATGAATTGACATGGGTTTGTTTGTTGTCCAAATTTTTTCATTTTCCATTAATCAACAGTTACACCTTAGATAGGGATTAGAAAGTGTTGACATTTCTTTGTAGTGCTTCATTATGCTTGTTTGTGTACTGATTAGTTCAAATAGATTGAGTTTTGACACAAATCCTTCTGTAATCAAGACAGAGTGAATTTATGTGTTTTGTAGAACAAACTTTAAGTGATTTTTTCCTTTCATTTTGAATCTGAATAAAGGGTGTATCATTCAGTTTATGTATTGAACAACAATTTTGGTATCTAACATATTAAGCATAAATTATTGAAATTACTTATGTTGGTATTAGATAAGTTGATTTTCTGAAATAATGAAATGTGTGTGTGTTTCTTGTTATGCTGCTGTACGCATATAATTTGTTATTGTCAATAACATGTTATTTGTTAGAATTGAAATGGACATTTTTTTGCTTACCAAGGTCAAAATCGGCTCCACATACATAGCTTTGTACAGGTTTGATTTTGAGTTAAGTATTTTGAAGGCAAAAGCACTGTTACCTTCCCCTTCCTGTAAATTAAATAATGTAAAAGAAATCGTATTGAATTCACCTTGTAAAGATGAAATACAATAAAAAAACAATGATTTTATGGACATGGAAAAAATAGTATATATGTATTCATGTATATAACAATTCATGTATGATCAATATAATCTAGTTCCACAAAATGTGGGAAAATACAGGTCCTGGAATGACCAATGGAATGGCAACTGGTGCCTTCTCCTAACAGAATCTTTTTTCTTCCTTTCTGTCCTCTCTTTCCTCTTAGTTGGAATTCTGTTTTTTATCACATCTGTCCGTCGTCTGGCCTCTCAGTTATTAAAATCTTAGTACCAGTACCTTGCACATTTAAACACTGTACAGATAGGCACATGAGTTGCCTGCCAGGGCTCACTGAACCTATTATAACAAATCCAGATCTTTCCAGGGTTGCAAACAACCACAGGGCACTCCATGCCATTCTGTCTCCCTTTTTAGTTTTGGCTTTTGTCATAATTAATACAGTAACTAATTTAAATGGTCTTATACTCAGTTTATTGCATATGACTCATACATCAAGTATTATAACATGATATACCTAGTTTCATCATTAAGTTAGGCTACATCTTTACACTTCCAATCATACAAAACGCATACTCCACAAATATAAGGATCTTTTATAATCATAAGCAATATGATATAAATAAATAATATAAAATTAATATAAACCAATACTATTATGTTTTTTTATTAAATCAGGCTATGCATTACATACTTTTCAATCATACAAGAGGAGTACTTCCAATATAATGATCTTTTGTAATAGGTAGTAATATGATACAAATAAAAAATAAAAAAAATATTATAAACCAATTATATCTAGTACCTTGTTTCTATTCCAGGATGCATACAGTGTGTCGACTTTGGCACAAAACTATAAATCACATTATGGAATGACTCTAATGATGATGTCTGTTCAGCACATGACAGTTTCTTGATATTATTCACTAACAATCTGTCTTTTACCTCGTTTGTCAGCTCTGTTTGTGGCTTAAGTCCTGAAAAGTATCATTATGCACAATTTTTTTCAACTACTAATATACAGGAACCAAAAAAGACAGGCCTAGGCATCACTCTGTTTGATCTTCTTTTTATACATGTATTTCCTCTTTTAATTTATCCCTTTTTCATCCATTGTTGTTGTCCATTATCTCTGTGTTCACCACTGAGCAAAACAGTCACCATGACCTTCATGGACATAAGTGTAATTCAGTATTGACAACCATCTTTGTTGCACTAATTCTCCATCCCCAATGCTGCTTGCAGTGCACCAGTAAATGTGGTTACTGATAGATCAGGCCCACGCATGTACCTCCTCACATCCTTTCTTTTTTTTCCAACAGCCTCTTATTTCTTGAAAAAAATAAACTGTTGTAATATATTGTACATAGAAACAAACAAATTGTAGCAACTATTTCCTACAAATAAAACGTATGTTTGCAAGAAGCTACTGCAACATGTTTTCTAACAGAGAGTGGCACCTCCGAAACCAAATAGCACATACTTGAAGAAAATTGTCATACTGACTGCTCTAAAGATGGGGAAACTGTTGCATCTACGAGAAATAGAATAAAAAAGTTGTCTGTAGCACAAGTCCTTTGTTTTTTTTCAGCTGAGTTGAAGGCTAGTGATCTTGCCATTAATCTTGTTGAAAAATCAAATTATAATCATTTCATCATATTCTCAGACTCATTTTCTACATTATAAACCTTGTATAATATGAATTTGGTCAGTCCCCCTGTCATGATATCCTCTTGAAAGCTAATCTCTTGTTTCAGAACACCCAAAGAATTTGTATTTTGTTGGATCCCAGGTAATGATAGAGCTGAAGCAAGTGCTAAATCAGCCCGGACATTACCAATTTCAAATATCAAAAATCCATTCATTGATATTAAATCTTCTATTAATAAGTATATCCATTCTCCCTGGAAGTTCCAATGGGATGCCGACATTTACAAAAAACTTCACTCTGTCAAGCCAACTGTTGGCAAATGGCACTCCTCTTTAATACATTTCCATTCATTTGAAAGAGGTACTTTTATCTAGATGCAGAATTTGTCATTCACGTTTAACCTATCCTCTTGAAAGCTAATCTCTTGTTTCAGAACACCCAAAGAATTTGTATTTTGTTGGATCCCAGGTAATGATAGAGCTGAAGCAAGTGCTAAATCAGCCCGGACATTACCAATTTCAAATATCAAAAATCCATTCATTGATATTAAATCTTCTATTAATAAGTATATCCATTCTCCCTGGAAGTTCCAATGGGATGCCGACATTTACAAAAAACTTCACTCTGTCAAGCCAACTGTTGGCAAATGGCACTCCTCTTTAATACATTTCCATTCATTTGAAAGAGGTACTATTATCTAGATGCAGAATTTGTCATTCACGTTTAACCTATTCTTGGTTTCTCACAAGAGATGGTATATGCCAGAATGTATTCTGTGCAATGCACCACAGTCTATCAAATATATTCTTGTTGACTGCATTGACCTTCTCCTATTCTGTATTAGACACTAACATCAAAAGCATGAATGCACTAGGTTCACCAAACTTTGTCAAAATGCTTGTCTTAATGATATCTTGGTTAGGTTCAAACATGATTTATCTGGGGTCAATAACTAGGTCACCAGGTCAAATCATTGAAAAACCTTGTTAACCCTCTAGAGGTCGCAGTTTTGATTAGATCTTCACTAAACCTTTTCAAAATGGTTGTCCTAATGATATCCTGGTTAGGTTCGAACATGGGTTTTCTGGGGTCCAAAACTATGAAGTTTTTATTGGATCTTCCTCAAACTTTGTCAGAATGTTTGTATTAATAATTTCATTACCAGGTTTGCACATGGGTTAACTCAGGTTAAAAACTAGGTCACCTGGTCAAATCACAGGAAAACCATAGATGTTGCAATCTTTACTCAGGTGAGCAAAAAAAGGGTCATCTTGGCCCTCTTGTTAAATTAAATCAACATAGTGTGATCTTAAAAATATTTTAATTATGATGGTAGAAGATATAGCCAATTGTCTTTTCATTAAAATTGCTTTTGACCGTTTTTATTTTGCAGTGCAATATACACCTCTGGCATGGCTTAACCTTGCCTTTTGAAATAAACAAATAAATATTCAAATAAAACCAAAACTCATGGTTCAAGGGCTTATGTGTTCTGTTATTACATTGTCTTATGCTTACATTATCTTATCAAATAACTTATCATTGTTATCTTTATCATCTTGATGCGTGCTGCATGACTATTAGTTGTCGATGAGTCATAAAATACCACTAAACAAACATAACAAACAAATCGTAGCTATAAACCCAAATATTGCACAATAATCACATCACTTAATTATATCAGGATACTTTTTTTATTTTATGATATATTTGATTTATTTTACTAACATTGTAATGGAAATTTTAGCTATATGTACGAATTATGATCAAAACACCTTTTTTGTTGCTTCATATCTTAATCGGAATGTAAGAGTGACAAGAAATATGCCTGTGCTTAATGTAATAGCATAATAATTTTGATGATATCTGGCTTGAAATTTCTGTCTATAATAATACATTATCATTCTTTATAAGTATAGACAGAAATTCTATCAAAAGCAATCAATAAATCTTCTTGATGCTTTGTAATTCAGTACAGATACAGGAGCAACATGAAATAAGTTTGTATGTATGTTAGTTCTATAAATATAATTAAGTTATTGATTGATAAAAATTATAACTTTTATTATGAAATATTTGAAAATGTAATTCTTGATTATAAATATTAATTTAAACCAAATTATTGTTAAAATTAAGTTAAGGCTTTGTGTCGTTTCTTTTCGCTAACATCCTTCTGTTGCATTTTAGTGAGGCCCAAACCAGGAGAGAGATAGCAAAATAGATCATATCTGTGGGTACGATCGAAAATGACTTTTCTCTCACAAATTCTACATTGTCTCTTCTAAATAGTGTGAATTGTTTCCAATTATTTTAATGAATCATTTAAATAAATTGTTTGTGACGAGAAACAGCCACATGTCTTTATAAATGGGAAATTCAAGTCAGTTTTGAAGGAGTTACTTAGTAACACTGGATAGGGTGTACTACTAGTATTTTCACAATACTAATTGTGATAATATGGGCAAATTCTCTCATAAATCTGGAAAAATAAACATGAAATTAAGCAAAATGTATCTAATTATAAAACTAAATATGTTAAATACAAAGATAACAAATAGAAATGACCATTTAATTGTGATTTCACATTAGATTTATCATTAGCAAATAATGCCAGGATACATGATGATATACTTGCCTGAGTTAGAACAACATTTTGTTGAACCATATTTAAATGAATTTCTCCCACATAAATTTAACTCATTGAATGCCCTTTATGTGTAATATTGTTGATTAGAAGACAGTGAATTATTCAGGCAAATCTAATGATTGAGTTGCATGATCTAAAGTACCATTACATAGGTACATGTGTAGATATAATTTTATTAACAGAGTGTGACACAGGAAATTTCAAAGTAACATAATTGTTTTTATTATTGCTAGCTGCCAAATATTTGCAGACTGAATATACATCTTGTATAATATTTAAATTGAGGTGAAATCTATTAAATTTCATTTGTAATAAACTCTGAAGGTCTTGCAAAGTAGTCTACATTACATCACCCAGAATATTAGCAAGGGAGATAACTTGCCATTAATCAGACTGATTATACCTACAGTCTAACCTGTGCTTGGGGCCACCTGCGAATAAAGACCATCCTGTGACCATCCTTTAAAAAGGCATCATTGATTACTTAGAACAAGCTAACATCCAAATAAAGGTTACCTGTCAATAAAGGCCACATTTTGCCTTTCCCAGGGTGGCCTTTGTTCACAGGTTTGACTGTATATTGAATTCATCATGTTCATGATTCATTGAATTCAAGGTTTCTACTTGATCAATTGATACATTCATAATGTAATTAAAACCGTGTTAAATTGACAATACCAGCATGGAGTTTTGTTCGGAACAAATTTATTGCCATCATACTGTCCTGAATATTTGACATAAGGTTGTCCATTCTTTGACTAGCAGTAGAAATGTATTAGCTAAGATGTGTTCCTCATGTTGAGACAATATCTTAGCCACATCTACTGCTAATTTAGTCAACCTAATGAGTTTGTTAATGGTTTTAGTTGTTTCTATAAGTTTCACTCCAGTTTCAGTACAAATATTATTTAATTGGTTTATAATGTTTTGATTTATTTGCATGATTCCTGTACATTGTCACATGCTAGCAACAATGGAACATTTAGGACATCTTCAGTTTCAAATGTATGACACCAGTAACCACTTGCAAGAACAATCCTGTTACTGTGCAACCTCTCCAGAGTTGCAGCTCATATAATCATATTTGCGATTTCTGGTATGAGATTAAAGTTTGGACTCGTAAATTATAGTTGAATCGGTGACAGGGCAAATGTACATGAGAAAACCCAGAAAAGCAAGAAAAAGAAACTCTTTATGTTGTTTTATTTAAACAAGCCACTAAAACCTTCAAAATAGCGCTTCAATTTCTTTTAAAGTACATTTGAAACAATACTTATATTTACAATACATACTGAAATAATGCCTGGCAACTTGCAAATTTCAGACCCCCTGTGCTATTCTGGTAGTCATATTTTCGTCTCAATATTAGGCATCATACTAAAAAATATAATTTTTTTTATTGAGAAGACCATTCTTTCAAATAGGAAACATTAGATACATGTATAATTGTTTTTATAATGTGAAACACATCTTAAGAGTCTGGCGACACTAATTGGCAATTCTACATAAGAATGGGTCAATAAAGTGATTAGTAACCTTAAATACTTCTTCTGTCCCTCCTTTGAGTTTTTTTAGGAGTGTGAGTTTGTACTGTAATCAGAACCAGACCTTTGACCTCTGTAACCAGCATGTCTCCATCCACATATACCTCTTCTGTAACGGCCGCCTCAGTATCCCCTACCATGGTATAATTTACCAACTTGGCCAACACGATTCATGTCAGTTATGTCTTTGACATTTCTATTGATGTCATTCTCATTTCCATAAGAAATTCAGTATATAGTAACATAGATGAGGTAAGTGGAAAGAACTTGGGGTCATAGTCATTCTTATTGGAATCTTTCCTTTTATTGTTGATGAGTTTGTTGCTTTGACCCAATTATGCCAGTGCATTGGTTCCTCATTCCATTGATTGTGAGTCCAACAATTCACTTTCTTTGTCCAACATTTTGACAATATTAATTGACACTTTAATAACACAAGTCTGAATAGTTTGCATTTTAGCATCTTCAGTCTGGGTTTGTATTTTCAACTATCTCCACATGCCAGGATTTACCCTTGTCTTTGTTAGGGATTCACACTCTCGAGGTCGATTTATTTGTTCAATAATTTCCTGAACTCTATCTTCAGAAAAACTGTACCTGAAAGAGGAGTTGACAAATTCGCACAAATCATCATTAATTTCACTGTCAACTTTCTCTGCTAACAAACACTTATCAGTTAGACCTTTAATCAGTTAGACCTTTAAATGTCGATTTTGACTTTTCGGATGGGGGCTCACCCTCTATATGAGTGTCATCCTCAAAGACATTTTCATTCTGAACAATTTTGTCGGGTTTTATGCAGGACGGTGCACTGGACTGTTCAACAGTGTAATAATGATGATCATCATATTCCTCATACAAAGTATCTACTCGGTCTGACTGAGATTTTAACTTCTGCCCTTGTATATTTGTATTCAAGTTCATTTCTTGAAGAATCTTGAATACCTCCACATTTACAACTTTAACTTTATCGCACGCCGGAGCCAAAGCAGTGGCTTTCTGCTTCATAGGGGCTGACGACTTAACGGATGTTTTCTTACCAGCTTCTTAGGTAGAAGCAGATGTCTTGTCTGGCGTGCATCTCATATGAGAACAAGAGTAATATGACGTAATAGAATGACATGGTTTAAAAGATGTTGTTCAAACTTTTATAAAAAAATGATATCAGTACCAAATTCTTGTTTATAAAGGTTTCTGTAATCAATAGTATATACAGAACAACCAACATGGAGCTAACAGAAATTCTGTGTTTGCTTATTTGTTAATTATCTATTAGTAATTATTTATAGCTTAACATACCAGTTGGAACTATAAGTACTCCAGCATTTTCTAATTTAAGCTAACTTAAGCTCAGGAAATAGTCTAAAAAATCCCTGAAATTATGAAAAGAGTTTCTTCAAGATTTTACAAAAAATGTTATAATACAAACAAAATATCATTGGATCTTGCTGAAATGTCCACCAAATAGATCATGATCGATCAAATTCAACAAATTGGATCATAGATTTTTTAAAGCTAATTAACTGTTTTGTGCTGATCTCAAAACAAAACTGACACATTACGAAATGGAAAGGTTTACCAATTATCATAATTTATTACTTGGTATCTTCCACTGATAATTACCTAAGACACAGCAGTTGTTAAGGAATTTAAAAATGAAATTAGACTAATGTTTATCTCGTGTCAGCTTAAGAATGATCATATCGTAATATTGGTGAACTTTAGGCTAGTCATTACATGAAAAGACTAATCTTGATTTCATGTTGGCTTAAAACATGATAAATATTACATCAGTCTGAATGACACAACATTAGGAGAAAATGCAATCTAAAACTCTTGACTGTAGACAGTCAGACAGAGAACTACTGTTCAGATTGAAGCAAGAATATGTGTACTTATACGGTATAAGTTGGTATCATTTGACTATTTTATGATTAACTTCCTAGTTTTGATTTCTGGCATGGGTGCTGTATTTGTTAAAGCCTGAGTTGAATTGATTGAAAATTTCTGCGAGCTTATGACTCACGATGAATGATAAAAATGTAAAAATAATTAAATAATAATCTAAAAAGATTTAGTCGGACAAACATAAAAATTGTTGAACATAAGCGCAAGACAAACCATCTTTAAAAATGTATGTGATAATGTTTGTATGTATTTGTATATATGAAAATACTTAGTCAGAAATTTTAAAACTTTAAATTGGTCCTTAAAACTATATAAGTCTTGATTCAAAACACAGCAAAGTAATGACCTTATAATATGACCAAGTTCTTTATTGATGATGTTACAAACCTTAAAATATAAAAAATGCTTATTATAAGTTCAGCAAGATAAGTGTGTCTTATTTTTTATACTGTGGCTGATTGTACATTATATGCCCATTAAATATAAATATTTAATATATTTTTTAATTGTTTGGGTTTTATGCCTCTTCTTGTCAATAGTTTGGTTATATACTGGCGAGGACTTAACCTGTCAAGTTTTCTTTGCTCTCCTCAAGTAACTGTCAAATTCTCCACATGAATAATAAGCATTGAAGGATGAATCGCTTTGGACATAAAGTCTTCAGCCAATTCTTCATCAAGAACATGTACCGCGCCCAGGATTCAGACCCATGTTACCTAGGTCCGTAGAGCTAATACTCTACCATTTGAGCTATGCAGATAAGCTTCTTATAGCTTATCACTCATATTTGCTGCATATTTGTTTGATAAATGCTTTTCCCCCCACCCATAACTTTGTTAAGATTTATAAGACAATTATAAAACACTAGGTTTTAATACTGCATCACTTTTTCTGTGAAAAAAAAAAAGATTCCTAGAAAAAAATATACATACATAAAAGCCCACCATCCCAAAAATACTCTCTTCATAACATATCAACCCCAAACCCATCCAACACATGGAAACATACAGCCCGGGTGTGGCAGGCCATACCCTGAAAACTTGACAAACATTTTCCTACTTATGTGGAGAACTTGCCAGCTCTTTGCTGAAGGGAAAGTTAGTACTGGTTAGAATACAGCCCAGGAAAACTGGTTAGGTGAACCAGCCGCCATATTATATAACTGAAAAATTGTTGAAAAAAATGGCGTTAATATTACAAAATGGTAGACAAAACACAGTCTTAAGTAACGTTAGAACGGTCAGTAACCAAATAGATGTACAAAATTATATAAAAAAATATTGCATATATCTACAGTGTGTGCAAATCATGTTTCAAATTGATTTCTGAATATTATATGCTAATTGAATCATGTTTGAATCCATTTATGTGAAGAATTGCAATGATATTGATAAAAGATATGAAAATTAATTAAGATTTCATTCAATTAAAATCGCCTAAAACTTTTAAAAAATCGCATGTTTTGTGTTAAAGTGTATTACAAAAGTTATGTGATGTAATTCTATATATATCAACATGAAATTCGAAGTAAGGAAGAATATTTTGTGTATCTAAGATCATAACAAAATTTATTTGAAATGAACGCGGACACACACTATCCTGTCAGTCATAGTGCCTTGGTTCGAAAATGATGCATTGTGTCGAAAATAATGAAACACGGCAAAAAATACATAGACTTACATTTAATTGAAGAATATGAACAAATTGCATTGTTTATAAAATTGCGATTTACAAGTAAAATAAACAAAAAATATTAATTATCGTGGAATTTAATTTAACAGGAAAAAAATAAATGTACTGTCTGAATGCTTGACCAAAAACATTGGTTGAGTCTGCAAGACATTATTGACACATTTTCTACTCTGAAAACATTAAAAATGACTATTTCATGCATTTTTTCTTCAATATAAACCTGATATGCATGTTGCGCGATGTCTGTTCATTTTCTAGTATTAGATATTACCCTATGTTTTTAATAAGTTTATTGCTGCCTATAATTCATGAGCAGAGTTAAATTATTTATAAAACATGGATTTTTTGTAATAATTTGTAAGCTAGAAGACTTATAGCTGTGCTTACTATAAAATTAAAATTTGTTCTGCTTCCAGCAATATTTTTATATTATTTTGCAATTTTCTGTTTATTCATATCTGTTCAAAAGAATTTCTTCATCAATGAATCGAACGTGCCTGGAAAAATCAAATTAAATTTCATTCTTATATGTTGGGTCAATTAACAAGTATATTAAAAATATATATAAGTGGCTTTTCATTTTTTCCCAAAGGAAATTATGTTCACCATGATTAGATGTGTAAAGAGCAAATTACAACAACTCATCTATTTTATTTAAACATTTACCAAATACTTTAATAATAATAATTACATGCAAAGTATGAATTTCTCATGAAACTTTATTAATTTAATCATGTTATAAAATTTTCTTAAGCAACGATGCAAAATACAAGCCTTATATAACTATGTAATTGTAGAGTTTTGAATTGGTTCACATATATAAATATAGCCCCATAAATTAAATAAATAAATTAAAATGTACATAATCATAAGCACATTCAAAGTGATTCTGAACGCATTCATAAACATAATTTCTTTAAGTGATTCCTAAAAAAATGCAACTGCTGCATGTGCATCAGATGACAAAAATGTTATTCCATGACGTCAATTAGCATAAATGTCTCCTGCAACATTTAAACTAATTTCAACTTAGGATGACATTTAAATCTTCAAATCGCGTTTTGATATTTACAAACAACCATACAGACAGTCCTTGTTGATTAATTAAAATGCTTTGATGGTAAAATCATATATAATTTTGCAGTGTCTTTTCAAAATAGTCTTGGAAATCTAAGCATTATGTTAATGTATATGCGTCTATATGGTAGTTTTAAAGACTCCTCGTTGTTGGCATGGCATAATCTTACAACGATTTCTGTTCATATTTTGCTTCAAAATAACCGGGTGATTTTGGAAGTAATCCTGGATGTTTTGGACTGCTTGTGTCATCCGTAATATTTTATGCTGCAAACTAGATTATAAACTCTCCACAATATGGCCAAGTAAGACAGAAAAGGCATTTTTTTTAATAATTGAGATGAAAGAAACAAACTAACACTGTTCGTTTCACATGGAAGAACTTCAGGGAATAGAATTAAGTTTGTTCAAAATCCCGGGGCACTGTTAAGTTATTCGTGCAAGAAAATAATAAAATGATTTTAATGATTATTTTGTATTCTGATAAAACAGTGGTTTTAACCTATAGTTCATTAAGAGTTAAATTCCTAGCGACCATGTGATTTCAAATTCTTTATGTTTTGAATTGCAATAAAATATTTTGAACAGCTTAAGGGAGGTAACTCAATAATGATCTTCCAAAATCATATAATGAGTTACTGTTACTGCAATATATACGCAACATTTTGGTTTTAATGAGATAAAAAAGCGAACTAGATGTCTAGAAAATTTCATTGAGTTTGGTTTCACCATAAAAGGGGGGATGTTTATTTCTGTATCATTTTTGCTTAAACACTGACAAAAATTAATTAACAATTAGGGTATTTTCCATTCAATGTGAAGTCCTAAGATAAAACATTATGTCTGTGATATGATGACCATTCATAAATAACATGGAAGGATTTTTTTGAAAATATTGCCACAAAAAATAATATTTTCTGAAGAAGTAGATTCTAGTTGGTCATACCAAGTAAACCAATGATGATGAGGTTTGTTATATACTAATAACAAAGAGTATGTGCCTAATTGAAAAAAAGATCATTTTAGAAATATGCAGTCAAACCTGTGTTTGAGACCATCTCTGAATAAAGACCACACTGTGAATAAAGGTCATTCTTTGAAAAACCATCACTAATTATTTAGAACAAATTGACTCCCAAATAAAGGCCATCTGTCAATGAAGGCCGCATTTTGACTTTCCAAAGTGTGGCCTTGGTTCACACTTTGGCTGTATGTCTTATCAGACAGTAAATACTATTTGACTTGAGTGACATTATAAATTTACCCCATCCACACAAAGACTCACTTCAACATAGCAGGAATTTACACAGTATTTAAAATAAGTCCGTATTTTCTCATAAACTCATCATTTCGATGGCTATATTGAAA
Organism: Lutraria rhynchaena; assembly: GCA_008271625.1. Taxonomy (NCBI): domain Eukaryota; kingdom Metazoa; phylum Mollusca; class Bivalvia; order Venerida; family Mactridae; genus Lutraria; species Lutraria rhynchaena. Next base: position 977,736 of record VIBL01000056.1, on the reverse strand, counting down.
TGATAAAGTCTACAACCCTTCTGTATCACAGAAACACATAACAATGATGATGATTGACAAATATGATAAAATACAAATTGTGTACCAAAATTATTGCTGCCTACTGCATATTCACTTTAAAGTGACAATAAAACGGTTATTTTTTGTGTAAAATATCAGAAAATAAGTTACAAAACATACAAACACTTGATTCAGTACATAATCATGGTCTTAGACTATTTCTTGGAGCTTTTAAAACATCCCCCATGAACAAAATGAACCATCCTTTTCTTAGCTCACCTGAGCATGATAGCATGATATCTTGGGTCATCGAGGGTCAAAAACCGGGTCACCAGGTCAAATCACGGGAAAACCTTGTTAATGCTCTAGAGCTCACTGTTTTGAATGAATCTTCACTAAACCTTGTCAGAATGTTTTTCTCAATGATATCTTGAACAGTTTCAAACAGGGGTCTTCTCGGGTCAAAAAACTAGGTCACCAGGTCAAATTATTGGAAAACCTTGTTAATGCTGTAAAGGTCACAGTCTTGTTTGGATCTTTGTTAAACTGTGTCAGAATGTTTGTTTTCATGACATCTTGGACAGGTTTGAACATTGGTCATCTTAGGTCACCAACTAGGTCATTAGGTCAAATCTCCTGAAAACCTTGTTAACACGCTAAAAGTCACAGTTTTGATTGGATCTTCCCCAAACTTTGTCAGAATGTTTGTATTAATGAAATCGTGAACAATTTTGAACATGGGTCAACTCGGGTTAAAAACTAGGCCACCAGGTCAGTAGCGCTGCATGACCATCAGTTATTGATGCACCAATATTGTCAATTAACCAAGCTAACTATTCACTAATACAGTCTGGGTGATCACACAATGCCAACAGTAAATCATTTTGTACATTCACCAGGTACACTCTTTGGAACTGTTTCAATGATGAAATATAGTCAACACAGTCAACACAAGTCATAACTTCAGCATCATAACTTGGCTTATAAAAGATAAAAGAATGAATAATGTTATCTTGCACTCATACTTCTTGCCATATATTTAAACTAGTTTAGTCTATCTAGCCCCAAAACGCACTGGACCTGGAACTAATTGCAACAGAAATGATTTCTTTACCAATTAAAAGTAGAACACCTATGTGAGTTGTAAAAAAAGTTGCATGCTGTATCTTGTATAGTTGTTTCATAATGACTAGTTTGATAAAGACTCTGTCATTCAAAGAAATACTGTTTGAAATGAAGGTCAGTTTTTATTCATCAAATAATGCAACAACAAAAGGTTATTTTAAATGTGTATCATGTCCAGTAAGAATATTCTGTAATAATGATTTCAAACTGTTAGGAAGCAAAGATAAATTTTCTTCAAGGGAAGATACTGTTGCACTAGATGGGTACATATCTTTATTCTTCTCCAATGATATTATGTCACATTTAAGTAATTTAATTTTGCTGCAGTGATAATAATTCAGGATATTTGATTCTGAACTCCTTACAGGATAAACGTCAAAACCCCCTTTTCCACATAAGAAATTTGCATCAGTGCCTCAAAAATACATTAAGTTTCAAAATCAAATTGAGTAGCTACTGCTACTAAATCGTTAAATTCAAAGTTTCAGCATTTCCTTGGTGGGCGACGCAAAACCCGTAGCTCAAAATCATCTTTTTCAGGAGATTGAAAATAAACTACTGTATTTTTCTAATTAATTTATTCTAGTCTAAAAAGACAAAGAAAGGGCATATATTTTACCTCTGAATTTTATTGATGTATGTCCAAAGAAGTCAACAATGAAGAGTGACTTCTCAGAGGAAAAACTGACCTTTTATTAGAATACGTTATAAGTTTTTATCCAATAGAAATAAATGTTACACAATGTTTAATAAATAATAATCAATAAAGATTTACAATTACGTGAAGTGCTCGGGTCTGACTTTTCAGTTATTACTGAGGTTGCGATCCAAAAATACATCACTGTCAGCTTAACAATCCGTATTTTGTGTAAGGGGGTAATTAACTTTAAAACTAGACATCGGATGAAACTGAATAAAAAATTATCACAATCAGGAAAATATATCAACTTACAGCCAAAGATGGTTAAATTCTATAATCGAAAATATTAGTTTGCTTATTTGAAACTTAAGAACAAAATACTAGTTTTCGCAGCATAACAAATGTCATAGATTACTAACATAAAATTATGACAAACGTGTGAAAGTATAATTCAAATTTCATACATAGTATGTACTTATATCTTCCATGATGTCCAAACAAAAAAGGTCAAACAACAGCAATTTAAGTTATATAACAGTGTGTAACATTCAAACTAACTAATGGCCAACATGCGTACTTTCATAGGATGTGTGTATGTGTGTGTACATGTGTATCGTGGTACTTTCATGGCCATTATAATTATGTTCTGTCTGTATAATTATTACTTTTCAAATGATGTATGATGCAACAACAATGTCCATGTACATATAGGAATTTAAGTTTGCAAATCAGAATCAAACATGATGATACATAGACATGTAAACAGCTAATATTGTGGCAAGGTTATGAAGACACAAGAATCCATGGTGATCTCTAGGTATTACTTGTTTCATTTGGTGCAAATCGTTATTGGCAGTGGCCCATGTTACAGTACTGATATCATAGCATGTCATTTCTGTGGCAATTGCTAAAACTGTCATTAAAATGTTTGTTGTCAATTATACCTGTTGGGTTGTAACATAGTACTCTAATGTCTGTCACAGCGGGATAACCGACTTTGAAACCTGGACAAATTTTGTCACGATACTTCAATGAACTAAAATCTTTGAAAATGTATTGGAAACATATTTTACTTCTGTTGGCAATTCTTTCAATCAGCATAGTTATGCAGGAAACTACATTTGATTGTTTCAGTTCATCCCCATCTTTTTCTGTTTTATTCCTTTGGCCATGAATTACCATATTTTTATTGTTAGCAAAACATGTTGTCATCATAGTTATCTTTTCATGTACATTGTTGTTTAAAGTTTGCGTTATACATATTTTGTGTACTCGTTTCCTTTTACCTTTCAATATTTTGCGTCAAGAAGGCATTGTTCCTTCGTCATCTGAATCGGTCATACTCTCAGTGTATTGTCGTTTTCTGGACTTTTTTTGGTCAGGGTCATTCGGCGAATTGTCCAATTATAGTCTTTATCCAAATCAATGCTATTAATTGAAGTATATGCATTATAGTCTGAAGATTCGTTATGATGTTTTTGGTCCGTGTCAATGTTTTTGAGTTTTAACATAGACGTTCCCTGTATTCATATTGTTGTTTGAGCATTATTGATTGATGAGTGTGTTATCTTTCACATGTGTTGTTTGTATTCTCAAATTACTGAACGATGACGAACTGTCGTGGTTCTTAGTTTCATTGGCTCTGTCCACAAATAAGAAATGAACAGTGTCTTTAATATTTTACATACGTTGATCTGCTCCTCTCTTGGTTGCTGACCTTGTAAGTGCCAGACTCGCCAACTGTTTACCATGAGGCTCCATGACTAACAATAAAGTCAAAATGGCTGTCCTGCTCATTACTCAAGCGGTTTTGAATTTTAGACTGAGAGAGGATTGAATCCATAAAGCCGACCACTTAATTGATTGAGCTATTGATCACTACAGTTACTAGAAATGATGCGCAAATTATGCACGTTATGGTGATTTTCATCATAACATAAAAATATTGTTGTACTATTAATCTCTAAAGCCCATTTCACATCAGCCTTGCGGCGGTCGTAAACCTATCTGTGACCAACTTTTTGGAGAAAATTGGTGGGTGTCATGTGGTACCCTAAAGACCTCTGGTTTTACGGACTTGCAAGGTTGTTGATCATCAATGGTTGTTGGCGCTCGGATTTATATTCACATTTGGGGATAATCATACAATGCCCACACAAACAACGTAAGGCAACGTAAGACTGTCTTGCAAAATCTTACATATCTTGGTGGCTTCAAGAGTTTTGCAAATTCTCACGACTGCCTTGTGACTTTCTTGCAAATTTGCATGGCTGTTGCATGGCCTAAAAACCTTGACTGTTGGCCTGACGTTAAACCAGTGTGAAAAAAATGTTGGATAATAGTATTATGTTCTAAAAATTATGTGGTTGAATATCCTAGATCTTAATGTGATTCTTGTGGCTGTAGTGTGGTGTAGCTGCTAGTCTGTAGAGTGTGAAGACACTTATAAATATCCAGATTTTGTTGATGATCATTGTTCTTTAAATGTTGTGGATTGAACACAAAGTTCTTTGAATCTTCAATATGATTTATTTATCAACAACAAGAGTTTTAAAGTTCCTAATTATTAAAATTAACAAAGTGCATAATAAGAACACTAAGTGTTAATCCGAAATATTTTAAGATTAACACAAAATTAATTCAACATCACATAGACATTATCCGAAGAAAAATATACAAGTGTCACAAAGACAAAACATAATACAATGTGTCACAAAGACGGATCAATTAAATTAAAAGTACATATCTTTTTTTACTCTTTTTCTATATCTCTTTTTAACTAAACTTCCCTTATATAGAGCCTTTTGTACGAGGTGTGGCTTATTTCTGAAATAGCCTAATTTATTAACAGATGGACAAAAATGCAAACAATATAAAAGACTTTGCGTTTTTACAAACATATGTAGTATTACTCAATACTAAATTAAAATTTCTTTTTATGGGCCTTCCTATTAAGTATACAAGTTGATAAGTAATCAGACAAAAATGTATTTAGACTTACCTAATTTATTGTCCGAGCCATACAAACAAAGAGCCATAAAAACAATCCATTAGTTTACAATAGTTATTAATTTTATTTTCCGAGCCATACAAACAAAGATGTGGTAAAAACAATCCATTAGTTTACAATTGTTATTAATTTTAGGGAAGCTGTCAAATTTTAATACCTTATGTTAGTTTTACAACAATTCGATTTAAGGACAATATTTCATAAAAGATATAAACAAGTAAATTAAAATCATTATATAAAAATATATTTTAAAGAATTGAAATCTGTATTTCGAAACATTAACTTTAATACCAAACTTACTCTGGTTATTTTTTATAACATGTAAAATGTATTTTACTAATTTAATAATAAGTTGACATTACAGAAGTGAAAAAAATATATGCATCATAAAAGTTTCATAAGGAGTCATTTATCAATTTTATATAAACAATACTTAAAATGGGAGGAAATATTCCAAATTTTGACAAATTTCTGAAATATGGTCAATAGACAAACTATTATAGAAGAACAACCTAAAATAATTGATTGTTTGTATGTTCCAAATAAAGCAAAGTTTTATTAACTAGTTTACTGATGAATAAATGACGCAGATTGTTTAGACAAGGAAACATGGGCGGGTCAATATTTTCAACGGTTTCTTAATAGTGTATATATTTTCTCGTGGTATGACGGCTTGAACAAGTAGGTATAAGGGAGATAATCACTACAGTCTGTGTAAATTTATTGATGTTTATTCGATGTGCATTTAGAATATGAGCAAAAATCCCTGCGCTTGTACCAAACATTGCTATAACAAGTCCTGCTGTATTCATATCAGATTCATACTTATTAAAGACCAAACAAAGCCAGTCAAAACTGTATGGAAAGTTCTTTATTGTGATATCAGTATATTGTTATCAGTTCTCAGGGTATTTTTGCACTGACTTCTGAAAGTACCGATTTCATTGGTGTTCCAGAATTTTACCTGCTCTGATTAAAGTAACCTCCTATTATTGCCAAAATGGGTAAGAAATGGTCAATTTAATTTTGGGCTATATTTATTATCCACCATTATCATACTTTTCTTTGCATCTAAATACTTGTCTGTAATGACAAAAACATTAAATTCACGATTTCAATTAGTAAACACGAATAGGGAACAAGATAGGGATATCTAAATAGCAATGATATTAATTAGTGGTCTTATGATACTGTCAAACTGGTGTTTGCAGCCGCCTCCAAATAAAGGTCACCCTGTGAATAAAGGCCATTCTTAGGAACACTGTCATTGATTATTTAGAACAAACCTATCTCCAAATAAAGGCCATCTGTTAATAATGGCCATATTTTGGCAGGTTTAACTGTATATAGCTAAAATTGCTGAGCAACTTAAAGCAACGAAGAATTCATTCGATCTTGAGCAACATGTAATTCCAGTGTTACCCTTTCATTCAGTCAGAAATTGGAATGTGGTCTGAGTTTAAAGATCTATTTCATGGCAGTTGTGATAAATAGATGAGATGATGAAGCCTTAGTTTCCGAGCGATGCTTTAGGACATCATGTAACATGTTTATGGCGTAGCATCCCAGCTTGACTGGGTTATATCTTCATCAACCTTAAGTCTCATCATAACATGACATTTACCAGTGTTAGGTAAAATGGAACACAAAAATCCTATGATTTCATTATTTCTAGATGATATCACAATCATGTCATGAGATTTTTTCTGTTTTTATAACACGCAAAAGCATCCACATTTTTGTACAATATTTTTACTCTGTAGTATGATATACATGATTTTGCCACATTAGAGTTCATATGTAATCATTTGATGTAAGAAACTTGCCCAACGGAAATCATAAATTCATGACGATGAATAAAACACACCCTTATCTGACTCTGCATGCTCAATAGTTGCAGGCTCCATATTTGGCCGTCAGTTTGAAATTAGTCATTTTGAGGTCCCATTATTGAATTTTGAAATTGATTATGATGTCTGACCTAACCAGTCAGAATTAGGAACATGGATTTACCAAATTGGAAACAAGTTTTCATTTTAACCTTTATTCCCAAATTTTGAGGTATTCAAATGAGTGTAAAAACAAAAAATAAACAACAATTATACACTGTTAAAGGCTTTGATTTGTATTGTTTAAACAAATGGTTAATGTTTACAATTTTGTTAGTTCAATTTTAAGCATATTTTAGTTCATATCTTTGCTTTTGTAAATACTACACACATATACAGCTGAGTCAAAGTTAATATATACTCGTATATATACTTGCATATTTTTGGGACTGATTATCTGTGGAGCTTGACTCAGTAAGAAGAAAATTGTTTATCATAGTGACATGTGATGTACATAATATTTACAAGTATCATATAATACAAATATATAAATCACTCAGCCCCATGGACTTATAAGTCACTTTCAAGAAATTAGTACAAGAAAACAGCACACAGTATTAACTTCATTACAGAATTCACGAGAGGTACTACTAAGTGGGCTATGAAAAAATCCAAGAAAAGTTTTTTTTATGTCTCTTCATTTGTCCATTATTACAAAGCAACTGTGAACTCTTAGATAAATGTGAACACAGGTTTTTAGACGTTATCATTCGTTATTGCATGACCTTCATAACGACTGTTGTATTACATTAGTTTAATAACATAGTAGATGGCTTGTCTCTAGTTTATCGATTTTGCTGTCAAAAAATTCCCATTAATTCATCATTTTGGATATCCTGTTTTGTGCTAAAACATATTCTCAAGGACAAGTTTCTAGACCTCTCTACAGTACCCTGCTTGAGTCCTGCAATGTGAAATCAAAGCATTGACATACTGTAGCAGTTTTTAACATCTTTTAAGGGAACCATGAGAGGATCATTTTTATGAAGTTTGGCAATCAGTTCAGTAGTTTGTGAGTGAGGAAATGTTGTTTGAATGAAAACACACAATAGACAACAATCATTAGTCAAATCAGCTCACCATGAGCACAAAATGCCCATATATGCCAAAAAGTAATACTTTGACAGATCTTGTCCCATATTGGTCTCAGACAATCCTCTAATCATGTTCCAACATGTCCAAACTAGCAAAGTGGGTGGATGCTCTATGCCTCATTTTAGTTGAAGTGACACCTTCTGTAACTCCTGCTTTGCAGTACACTTCACTGACAGCATGTCAGCCAGAACAATGAGATATCCTTTTCTTTGTTCCAAATACATTTTTTTCTGGCAACAACTAGTCTATTTGTGTGTGTGGGTAATTGGGGAGACAGATAACCACTGCAAAAATATATTTTCAATATATTTTAATACATGCATGTAAAACATCAAAACAACCAGTCTACAGATGGACAAAAACCAAACTTATTTTATACATGATAATAAAGTACATATTAATTACAAATTGCTGTGGATATACTTAGGATAATAGATTATTAATTATTATACAATTAAGTATAATATTTAATAAGTGCAAATATTAAAAGTTTCAGATCATAGTAAGTTGCAGAATCCATTTGATTAATCAAATCTAAATATCAAATGATAATGTAATAAATTATTTACCAACAAAGATATATTTATGCTCCCCTTCAAAGAAATGGGAGTATTGCATTGCACATGTCCGTCGGTCCATGCGTCCATCCATAGACCAGAGTTTGTCCAATCAATAACTAGTGAATGCTTGTTTATACAGCCCACCAATTTGATATGGAGGTTGGTTGTGTCTTGTAGATGACCCCTACAGTCTGGTCAAATGTCAAGGTCACCATGTCCTTGACTACTAAAAGCTTGTCCGATCAATAACTAGATAATACTTGGGCATATGACCCACAAATTTGGTATGGTGGGCGGTAGTGTCGTGTAAATGACCCCTACAGATTTTGTGGTCAGTTGGTCAAAGTTCAAGGTGGCTGTGTCCTTGACCACTAGAAACTTGTCCGATCAATAACTAGAGAACATTTTGGCCTACATCCCACAGAATCGGTGGGGAGGTTGGTTGTGACCTGTAGATGACCCCTATTGACTTTGTGGTCAGTTGGTCAAAGTTCGAGGTCACTGTGTTCTTGACCACTAAAAATTTGTCCATTTAATAACTAGGAGAAAACTTTTGGCCTACAGTACAGAAAATAGATGGTGAGGTTGGTTGTGTCCTGTAGATGACCCATATAGATTTTGTGGTCAAAGGTCAAGGTCACTATGTCCTTGACCACTAAAAAGCTTGTCTGATCAATTACTAGAGAATGCTTTAACCTACAGCCGACTTATTTGGTTAGGGGGTTGGTTGTGGCTTGTAGATGACCTCTATTGATATTGTGGTTACTTGATAGAATGTCAAGGTCACTGTTTCCTTGACCACGCAGATCGCTTGGGCATACATTCCTTAGATTTGGTATGGATATTTGTCTGGACCAGTAAATAACCCCTCTTGATTTTAAAGTGACTGAGTCAAATGTCAAGTTTATAATGACTGGTCAAGTTTAAAATGACCTTAACAACAAAAAGCTTGTCCAATCAATGAGAAGAGAATGCCTTGGTGTACAATTCTCAGAATTTGTATGGGTGTTTGTCATGACCCCATTTGATTATAAGGTCAGCAGGTCAAGGTAAGCTTAACCTGGACCACTAAAAACTTGTCTGACTAGCTAATGAACACTTTGTCTGGCCTGCTGCCCATAGATTTAGTAGTAAATCTGTTGGTGGAAAAGGATGAATTTGGTTGATGTTTGGGGGGGCATACATGTTTCGCAAACATCCCACTTCTTCCTTAGAACTTGGCCTAATAACTTTATTTAATGAACCATTCAGTGCACAGTATTCTATGACAGCACTGATTGCAACATCTAATGTTTGCAGATGAGTAAATTGGACATGTTTCTGTAAGTCAAAGCTACCAAGGCCATAGATATGTTGGTCAATGATACACGTTTCTAATGCATAAAAAGGCAATAATGGAAATGCTTTTTGTTCTAAACTGCATACAGGATAACCAAAGTCAGCCACATGCTCGTCTGGCTTTCTTTTCCTATTACGAAATTTGCATCTGTTGGTTAATTCTTTCTCGTGAGGATTATATGTTTAAGGATGCATTTAATTTCATGACAATCATTGATCTGGGATGAAGTTACATTTGGTAACAATCTTTGTGCTTCATCCCTTAGATTGTCAACATTCATGCCTTTTCTTTTTCATCCAAGTTATTCCAACTGGCAACATGCTCATAATGAACTATATTATCAGACCATTCAATAGATAGACCATCAAATTTTTGGGGATTATTTCACGATTAAACATTAATGGAGGTTGTCTATTTAATACTCCATGTGAAGATCTATTTTGTGGGGTTTCATACCTAACATTCTCAAATTGATTTCTATATAATGGATGGTTTTGTGATGTATTATAATCTCCCATGCTATTAAACTCAGTACCAACATTGTATGGTATGTTTGTTACTCTGTCTGTCTATAGTTAGCATCACTGCAACAGAATTTTTCTCTCATTTTATGGCATGGGGAACCTGATGCAATTATAGGTCTTTGGTTAATTAAAGATGAATGAATTGGCTCATGGATTTTAAAAGTGACTGGAGGCCTATCATCATACCTCTATGAATATCATTCTGTATATTTAGTTGCTGTCCCATAAAAAAGAGATTATGTTTAATTGCATAGGGCCTTAAATAAGAATAGGTTTGTTCCCAGTTACTCAATAGACCCAGTATTTTACCTGCCGACTCATAAGTTTTTACTTTGTCTGAACTGTAGTGCAATATTGTAATTTTCACAACTCATTAATATTGAGTTGCCAATATATATACAAAAAATAATAAAAAAAATCCCTACCTACCAAAAGCTTAAATAGCAATTCATAACATGAATGATGTATCATTGAGACACTTACACACACTGATAAATCATGGTATAACAGTACAACTGCTTTGTCATAGTTTTCAATAATTTTTCTTATCATAGGTTATCAACATAGAATTTTGAAATGAGGATACAGTTCAGAAACAAATGTACAGGGTCGCCATACATGAAGTAGGGCCATAACTCTCAGTGCAGGACCTCCATACAATATAGGGGCCTCAACACTTAGTACATGGCCTTCATATCACCAAATGGGCCTCAACACATGGAACAAGTCTTCCATTTAAACAGTGGGGCCTTAAAACTTAGTACAGGGGCTCAACACTTAGTACATGGCCTTCATATCACCAAATGGGCCTCGGCACATAGTACAGGTCTTCCATTTAAACAGTGGGGCCTCAAAACTTTCAGTGTTTGCGATACCAATTTATCAAGCCGTGTTGAAATAAATGTTTGTTTTGATAAAAAAGTTGGTGACTGCATGGAAACACACCTTTTGGTTTGAGACAAAACAAGATTCAGTGTGTTTTCTAAATTTTGTAAAGCAGTTTTTTATTGGTCAACTGAATCTTGTTTTGTAAGTTACTTGAATATAACCTGGTAATTCATTGGATAAAACATAAGACATATATTGTGCTATCAGGTTCACTTGACTAAAAGCGGGAAAAATCAGAAGCTAACAGGCAAGCATGCTGGTCAGACATGGTTTTTGATGGAGAAGGTTTTTAAAGGATTTATGGAATGGTAAGTGGACATGTTACAAGTAGCTTTTATGTGTCAGCTTATGTAAGGTTGTATTGAAAATATTTTTGTTCCATTTCTAGTATAAATGAAAAAAATTGTTTCCTTTTATTTTTGTAAAATAGAGTAGTAATTTAGGAATATAGGCTACTTTCAACAGCCATGCTGTTGGGTTAATGCTGAAGTGATGTTGTTGAGTGTCTGCCTACAGTGCTAAGGGTCCTGGGTTTAATCCCTGGTTAGGACCATAGAATTTTTAGCTCAAGTATCCATCAGAATGAGTAGAGCTATTGTACTTGCCCAAGCGTTTGCATTGCATTTGGTTAAACCTTCTGCCTGCCGTAGTATAAATGTTTGTAAATTCTTTCATTTTTGTCCAATCCATTTAAAACTTTGTGTAGGTGTCAGGAAACATTGTTTAACCAATAACGTTCAATTGGGTAGATATTTTTCAACCAAATTTTTCAAATGGATAGTTTGCATGATGGTCTTGATGTGACAAATAGTTGGGGCCACTGGGGTCGATGTCAAGGTCAAGGTCATAGTAAGTAAAAGTGAAATTGTTTTTGATCAGTTATTTTGGTTTGTGTGTATAATTTTCAATCATCTTTTTAACTTAGTATGTATGAAGGTCGTAATGTGATGAATATTTGGGACCACTGGGGTTGATTTCAAGATCAATGCCATTGTTGCTACAAAGTAAATAGGTTTTTTATCTAATAGTTTGATTTGGATGAGTATTTTCAACTAAATTTGTTGCTTACATAGTTTGCATTTAGTCCTTGATGTGGAAAACATATTGGGCCACTGGGGACAATTTCAAGGTCAAGGTCATTCCTAGTAAAATTGAAAGTTTTTGATCAATTATTTTATAGTGAAAAATTGTGAACATGTGATGAATATATTATAGCATTTCATTGTTTCTGACAATAACTTGATAGTCCAGTGCACTGTCCTCTGACAGTTCTTGTTGCTCCTTATTTACTGTAATGGTGTCAGAAGTGAGATTATAATAGGACTTTTGAATTTTAACCATGACAAAATATCTTAAACCTATCCTATATTCATGTTTTATATTTTACTCAATTTTACAGTTTATTTCTGTTTGTATGACAGAAAATAAAATTTTTGGATTAATCCAGGGAGGCTAATCTAACATTAATTTTAATGGTTGAGACATTTTAAGCTAGCTTTAGTATAGTTGAAGCAGGATCCACCAACATCTCTTTGTGTGGTTGATTCTAAGCATTTGTTCATTCAATCATTTCTTTAAAAATTGTTTTTGTGCAAAATAATTTTGACTTAATATCAGCATCAATTTTATTAGATTTGATACAGCAAAAAAATTATTTGTCAAAAACGTAATTATCATTCAACATTTAGACTAAAAAATGTAATTATGTTTTTTTTCTTCATATATGCATATATTTAGGTTACATAATAAGATAAACCATGATAACAGGAACAGATGAAAAATACAGCTTATTTCAATACCGATATGCTTTATTGAGGTGATTTATACTTTGAGATTGAAATTGACTTCTGTTACTGCTTCCAATGGAATACTATCACTGGCTATTGTAGGCAGTTGATGTTTGAGAACCAATGTTTCAGCGCTACAAAATTTCTTTCTTATTATAATTATTATTGTTATTGTAGATAATTGTAATATAATATTGTATTTTTACATAACTGGAGTCAAACTTGTGACTGTAGACTAATTTTTTGTAAAGACTATCAGTTTTACTTCCTGTACAACCATTATTTGTTCATACTAATATCTTGTTACAGGATATGGTAATAACCGCAAGATCAAGTGTGTGCTCCCAGATCTGTTTTAATCATCAGTGTAGGGGTTGACCCCGTTAGAGTGCTTTATGACCTGACAACTACATAGACTGATAAATAATCTGAAAAGAACACCTACGTCTCAGGTACACCACTCATTTTTTAACCATTGTTCATATTTTAAATTTCTTCAAGTTGTCAATTTCTCACCATTGTTTTTATGTTTGGGTTCAGATAAACCTGTATAATAGGGATATGTTTGATAAAACAAGCAGTACTGATACAGTAGAACCTTGATTATTTGAATTGGACAGGTCTTAAATATTTTGGATATTTTATGATTTTGAATAATCCATGATGTGGGTAATCAATACTGTTAAAATAAAGGGAGATCACTCCTTAATTTAGATAAAAAATATTAACAACCAACACCACATGTTATATTTCATTATTTACTATAAACAATACATGATGTACATCTGCTTGTCTGACATAAATAGGTAATTATAAACAAGCGTAGCATTAATCAACTGGTGCTGAAGGTTAAAGTAGGCAATTGAAAACAATCGTATACTTCACATACAAAGCAGATGTAATGGTAATCCTGTCCAGTACTCATTTTCCAGAATTGTTGGTGACTTATATCAGTCATGTGTTGTATATTGGTTGCATTTAGTGACATCTTGGAAAATCTCTGAAAATTAATATGAACACTTATTATTCTATGCAGACAGATGTTTTTGTGCAATGTTGACTATTATAGCAAGCAGCTTACTTGAGCAGAGACTAATTCTGTTGTATTCCTCTTTCAATCAGAAATGTACTTCATCTATGGGATTTCGACACCATGAAATGTTGGCTTTCACCATGTTTATGTGTGATCCAAAATACTGGTTCAGTGGGCAGCCTGATGTACTGATCATATACTTGGTCAAAGCCACTGATGATGTTGGCTCAGTCGAGGCCCTTAGTGGCTTTGGTTGATATGATGTACAAATCTCCCCTCACAGTAAGTGTTGTTGATTCTATATATCTGTACTTGTACAATGATTTAGTTAACACAGTTGTTTGGCCATTATAGATAATTAATACGGTCAATCTTTTGATCACCTGTTTAAAAACAGATTTATACATAACTTCACCATTTGCTCCATGACTTGTGGATTTGCTTCAGTTCTGACCTGTATTTTTGCTTACATTATACCAGTATATAATTGATAAACATATTTCACAAGCTTGTACCTTATGTGAGTTTTTTGTTTACAGAAATGTGTATTGACTCCTGAAGTTCCTGGATTCTTTGTGGATGCAAGCAATCAATGGTGGAAATAAAGCTCTGATGACTGCTTAGTAATTAAACTATGGACTTGGAAAAGGAATTTAAAGATTTTATACAGTAGAAACTTGTTATATCGAAGTTCAAGGAACTTCGTAAAATTGTTCAATATAAACTTCGATATATAAATAATTGGACAAATTTGACAACTGGTTTTACTTTTTAGAGCGATCATTGATGTGTTGTAATAATCATTTAATTGTACTAATTGTGCCCGATCGGGATTAAACACAGCATTTATAATTTCGAAGTATTTAAAATATGCAACATGTTTGTAAAAACATAAATAAACAAAAAAATACTTATTTCCATGAACTGATTTTATAATTACGAGCATAAACACTGACCTCGGTATACAAAAATATCAAGACCACATGTATTTTTATATGTAAAAAGGATAGAATTTGGGACTTTATAATTATATTGACGTAAGTGGGAATTTGATATAAGTGAGTTTGATGTAATGAGTTTCTACTGTATTTTATTTTTGTTGCATTCAGTTTTCTGAGTGTTGTTATATGGTTGTTGTAGCATGTATATGAGTCTATGACTGTTGTTTTCTGGATTGTGTTTTGAGAGGTTGGATGCACAAACAGAAACACAACACTACACAAAAACAAACACATCAACATGACTTCTACTCACAGGCAATAGTGACGGGCATGCCAAAGTAAGAACTGAAATCAGATGCCCTACTCATCACAAAATTCTCTTCCATAGAAAACTCGTCTAAGAATACAAAAATAATTCAGAAGCACCAACGAAGGGAATGATGGTGTACATTAACCAGTTCAAGCACTGGGCTTTTATTCAAAGACATTTTCCTATGGAAGGGAATTTTTGGGTTGCATTAGGCATCTGATTCTTTGACATGCCTTTCACTACTGCCTGTCGGTAGAAGTCATGTTGATGGGTTTGTATTCCTGTATTGTTGTTTGCAATAATGATCCAGATATTTTTTTACATGTTGCCTTTGTATATTGTGGAAATAAACAAATACCATGCTTTGTTCGTTGGCATTTTTAAATTCATAAATGAAAATAAATTTAGGTGTATCACTTGCTTATTAACACAATTCAAGTAATATACATTGTTAGTAAACTAGTGATTGACCTAAATCATAACTGATCAAATATTGTAGAAACACAAGAAAATAAAATGAACAGATTTATTTACCTGAATAACATATTTCACACTACACAATTACAGTACACTTGTGGTTTTATTTATATAACACAAAAGAAAAACAGTGTATTCACTACATGGAAAAGCAATTTGTGTAAATATACATGTACAAATGTATAAGTAGTTTTATAACACAAGAAAAACAGCAAACTGGTAAATATACTGAAAGGCATGAAAAAGCAGGAAGGAAATTCTGCATAAAAAAAAAGAAAAAAACGCCAAAACTCAAAAGGGAAAAATTTTGATAAGTCCATAATCTGTTCTGGACTTTTCATATGCCACAAAATGTGAAAAAATGGGTTCTCCAGTTTTACAGCTGTACCTTTTTACAATAGCCGTATTAAGTACCCACATAATCATCAATCTTTTACAATAATGCATCTCAAATTAATTTCTTAATACATGAAACAAGAAAAACAACAGTACATTTTTAAAGATGCTGTAGCCTGTTTTCATAGACATCTCAACAACAACAGCAAGATTTTTTAATCTAAAAACTGCCATCTTAGTAATGATATGTCTTTGAAACATGCTACACAGTGTGCCCATACCACGTGACTTTGGCAATATGGCAAGCCGCTCGATTCTAAGGCCAAAAGTGTGAACTACAAGCGCAATGTAATGTTTTTTTTCTGTATGTAGACATTAACTTTGCCAAATCGTTAAGACATCTTCGAGGAAAAACTTAAGACATACTATTTTCGAAAATTCTATGAATTGTTTTAAATACAATCATCCCTTTAAAGGTGGTCATCATCTTTATTTTATTTCTGTTTATCTTGAAACATTATTTTTAAAAATAATCTATTACTGTACTACACCGTTGAATATGTTCAGCATAGATAATAGGCGTTTAAACAAATATAACTGTTTACTGTTTTTATGTTAATGAACAGATTTAGCCAGAAAATGGGAAAACTATTTTGCTGAACAAAATTTTGTGGAAAATACGTTTTTTGCATTTTCGATTAAAAACTATTCATCTATCAAAAAACCATTACATTACGCTTGTAGTTCACCTTTTGGCCTTAGCCTCCACTTTATTTGGTCATATTTGATAAGGAAATAAAGAACTTACGTTGACAAACTTTGCTTGTCATATTACTAAAAAACGACGTCAAAGTCACATGGCACGGACACACAGCTAAAACATGGTTTTGGTGCTGATCATGAATAAATGATTGTTCTCTCATAAATATTGATATTCAAAATTCAGTAGTGTCTGTAACCATTAAAAGTTTATGTGGCAATAGTTTCATTGTTCCTTAATTCAAAAACATAAATCCTACATTGGCTAATGTGTAATCATGTTGTGTCTAAATTGGCCAAAATTTGTAGCGCTATGAATTAACATCTTTGAAAGTTACAGTTCAGAAAAGGTTACAGACACTACACAAAAAGGTAAAAATGAAAGAAAAAAATCTTTTGTTATACCATAGGATGGAAATGATGGATAAAAAAAATGATGCAAGCATGTTCATGAAAAACTAAACTTGAGTTGTGCTGGGGAACTTTGTAATTAACACCAAGAAAATGCTATCTAAAAATTTACTTCTTTGAGCAAATGAGACACCTATCAGCACCAATACTGTGTTTCAGCCTACATGTAACCTTTATAATAACTATCTGAGATGTGACATTCATTTTGAGTGGTTTGAGGGTCAAATAAAATAAAAAATAACACAAATAGATGTAAACTGTCTGAAATTCTCCAGCCTAACAGTAACATATCTGTTTTCATACTCATCATGGACCACAGTAGTGCAATAATATAGAACCTGAAATCACAGTAAAATTTACAAATAGAGTGCAGTATAAAATGAACTTTCAGGCTTCTCGAAACTGCTGGAATACTTGCCTGACATTTGGTCAGGCAAAGATAGAATTTCTGTCTTACCAAATGAAAATTTGTCTGACCGAATAATATTGTACATAAGTGATAAATTCTGTAAATCGTGTCTCACTGCTGGACATCCGGCACTTGCTGAATAGTTACTGGACCACCTTGAAATTTGTCTGACATGTCCGACGGTCCGATAACTTTCGGGAAGCCTGAACTTTAATATTTTTAACAAAGACATGGAAATTCCATTACACCCAGGTTTTCCAAAGCACTAGCTTATACTTAGTTTTTGCCACTTGTAGACATACTTTGAGATTGTATTTGGTGTTTTAAGTAATTTGGTCAACAAAATTTTACCAATTCCAAGATAGTTGAATGTACCAAGAAGTCACGTACAAGAACCCATCAAATTTTGTTCAGAATATGTGAAGAAATAACAGTTTAATCTATAGACAGACAACCTGATTATTATATTGCTCCTACATTTTCAATGCAGGGTCCTAATAAGTAATTTCTGAACACTAGTTAGTTCCACCACTCATACAGCAATACAAAGCAATATGAGGAAGCAATGTTTCTGCATACAAACAATGCACAAATGTTCTACATAATTATCTGGTTTCAAGGGGAGTAACTCATGAGAGTTTAGTTACATGATTGTAAGAGTTGCCTCCCTTGTATTTTTATTTTCTTTTTGAGTAACGGTGACCTTGACCTTGGATCTAGAACCACAAAATACATTGTCACTGTCACTGGGGTTTAACGCCATTATTTAGTTATATATGGGGACCAGTTCACCAAACCAGTTTTCCTGGATTGTATACTAACCAGTACTAACTTAGCCTTCCACAAGTAGCCAGCAACTTCACATAATGAAGAAAATTGACATTTTGTCAAATTTTCATAGAAGGGTATGACCTGCGACCGGGATTCAAACCCTGATCTCCGGGTTACAAGTCCAGCACACTAACCTCTGGACCACAGTTGTGAAACAGATCAGTTCCAAAAAGCCTAGTACATGTACTTACTAAGATTATAAGACTTCCAAAGCTCTTCAACATTTATTTGTTAAATATTAATGTTAAAAAGTAATGGAAGTCAGAGGAATGCTCAGCCCCATCGTACATCTGGAAGAGTATTTGAATTTCCCCTCAGTTTTCATCCCTGAGGAAGAACCTATGCAAATAACAATTTATCAATTTGCTCTCACCTTTCAAATGAGGTTTGTATTATCCTTCAAAGGTGTCCACATTGATGAACCAATGGTGTATACCAGCACTTCTACAAAATGGTGATACAAGCAAATTTGCTAGTGTCTCAGTAATCAACAAAACTTAACATATTTGAAACAACATATAAGAAAACAATTTAAGATTAAACTAATTTACAAGAGGGCCAAGATGGCCCTTTTTCACTCACCTGAGTAAAGATAGCAACTTTTATGGTTTTCCTGTGATTTGACCTAGTGACCTAGTTTTTGACCCCAGATGACCCATGTTTGAAGTTAATTGAGATATCATTGAGACAATCATTTTTGACAAGGTTTGGTGAATCTCCAATCAAAACTGTGACATATAGAGGGTTAACAAGGTTTTCCAAAGATCCTGGTGACCTAGTGACCTAGTTTTTTACCCCAGATTACCCATATTCGAGCCTGTCCAAGATATCATTTAGACAAGCATGTTGACTAGAATTGGTGAACCTACAATCAGGACTGTGACCCCCTAGAGTGTTAACAAGGTTTTTCTATGATTTGACCTGGTGACCTAGTTTTTGACCCCAGATGACCCATGTTTAAAGTTGATTGAGATATCATGGAGACAATTATTTTGACAAGGTTTGATGAAGATCCAATCAAAACTGTGAAACCTAGAGCGTTAACAAGGTTTTCCAATGATTTGACCTCATGACCTAGTTTTTGGCCCCAGATTACCCCTGTTCGAACTTAACCAAGTCATCATTAGGTTTGGTGAAGATCCAACCAAAATTGTAACCCCTAGCGCGTTAACAAGATTTTTCTATGATTTTGATCTGGTGACTTAATTTTTGACCACAGATGACCCATGTTCTAACTTAACCAAAATATCAATTTGACAAGCATTTTGACAAGGTTTGGTGAACCTCCAATCGAAACTGCGATCCCTATCACATTAAAATGGTTTTTCTATGTTTTGACCTGGTGACCTAGTTTTTTCCCCAGATGACCCATGTTCGAACTTGACCAAGATATTACCTAAACAAGCATTTTGACAAGCTTTGGTGAAGATCCAATCAAAACCCTGTAGAGGGTTAACAAGGTTTTCCAATGATTTGACCTAGTGACCTAGTTTTTGACCCCAGATAAATCATGTTCAAACTTGTCTAAGACATTATCAAAACAATCCAACTTGTCTAAGACATTATCAAAACAAACATTCTGACAAACTTTGATGAAAATTCAATCAAAATTGCAACCTAGAGCATTATAGAGCACTAACAACGTTTTCAGGTGTGTTGAACTAGTGACCTAATTTTTTACCAGAGATGACCCATATTAGCACAATTTTACAAGATCATAAATTCAAACATTCTGACAAAGTTTCATGAAGATTCAATTAAAATTGTGACATCTAGAGTGTTAACAACCCCCAGGTGTGGACGCCAGACGCCGGAGTTGACTGACTGATCACTATAGCTCACTGAGCACTATGTGCTCAGGTGATGGTATGTTCTTATGTGACATATAGTCACTGGGGTTTAATGCCGTTTTTCAACAATTTTCAGTAATATACGGTGACTGGTTAACCTTTCCAGTTTTCCTGGACTATATACTAACCATTCCTAACTTAGCCTTCCACAAGGAGCTGGCTACTTCTCCACATATGGAGGAAAATCGAAATTTTTGTCGAATTTTCATAGAAGGGTATGACCTGCAGAAACTGGGATTTGAACCCTCAACCTGTGCTGATGTGAGCTAAAAATATACAAAATTAGAAATATAGGAAAATATAGGAGTACAGGAAATTATAGAAATACAGGAAATTATAGGAATATAGGAATCAATTGACAACTTACTAGTGGTGAGAGGTTCATTTATGTTGATAATGTACGGGGGAATTTGAAATGGCTATTGTTGAGAGGTGACCATTGTTGGGAGGTGACTATTGCTGAGAGGTGATCACTGTTGAGAAGGTGACCATTGTTGGGAGATGACCATTGTTGAGAAGGTGAACATTGTTGGGAGATGACTACTGTTGAGAAGGTGACCATTGTTGGGAGATGACCATTGTTGAGAAGGTGACCATTGTTGGGAGGTGACTATTGCTGAGAGGTGATCACTGTTGAGAAGGTGACCATTGTTGGGAGGTGACCATTGTTGGGAAGTGACTACTGTTGAGAAGGTGACCATTGTTGGGAGGTGACCATTGTTGAGATATGACCATTGTTGAGAAGGTGAGCATTGTTGGGAAGTGACTACTGTTGAGAAGGTGACCATTGTTGGGAGATGACCATTGTTGAGAAGGTGAGCATTGTTGGGAGATGACCATTGTTGAGAAGGTGAACATTGTTGGGAGGTGACTATTATTAAGAAGGGGACCATTGTTGGGTGGCGACCATTGATGAGATATGACCATTGTTGAGAAGGTGACCATTGTTGGGAGGTGACTATTGCTGAGAGGTGATCACTGTTGAGAAGGTGACCATTGTTGGGAGGTGACCATTGTTGGGAAGTGACTACTGTTGAGAAGGTGACCATTGTTGGGGGGTGACCATTGTTGAGATATGACCATTGTTGAGAAGGTGAGCATTGTTGGGAAGTGACTACTGTTGAGAAGGTGAGCATTGTTGGGAGATGACCATTGTTGAGAAGGTGAGCATTGTTGGGAGATGACCATTGTTGAGAAGGTGAACATTGTTGGGCGGTGACTATTATTAAGAAGGGGACCATTGTTGGGTGGCGACCATTGATGAGATATGACCATTGTTGAGAAGGTGACCATTGTTGGGAGGTGACCATTGTTGAGATATGACCATTGTTGAGAAGGTGAGCATTGTTGTGAGATGATTACTCTTGAGGTTACCATTGTCGGGGGTGACTATTTTTAAGAAGGTGACCATTGTTGGGAGACTACCATTGTTCAGAAGGTGGCTATTGTTGCGAGGTGACCATTGTTGGGAGATTACCATTGTTGCAAAGGTGGCCCATGTTAGGAGATGACCATTGTTTGGCAGGGGACCATTGTTAGGAGATGACCATTGTTGAGAAGGTGACCATTGTTGGGAGGTGACTATTTTTGAGAAGGTGACCATTGTAGGGAGGCAACCATTGTTGAGAAGGTGGCCATTGTTGCTAGGTCACCATTGTTGAGAGGGAACCATTTGTTAGAAGGTGGCCATTGTTGCGAGGTGACCATTGTTGGGAGGTGGCTATTGATGAGAGGTGGCTATTATTGAGAAGGTGACCATTGTTAAGAGGTGACCATTGTTGGGAGATGATTTTTGTTGAGAAGGTGACCATTGTTGGGAGGTGCCTATTGTTGATGAGATGAGGTGACCATTGTTTGGGATGTAATCATTGTTGGGAGGTGACCATTTAGAGAGGTTTAACTGCAAAACATTGCTTTTGGGATGCTACTAATTCTAATTCATTTTCAGGTTAAGTTAAACAAAGAATTTTCTACATGACTGATCACAGACAAAACTTACCATTCTTAGCACATTGTTGAAACTGTTACCCCTCCTGTTGGTGTTGTCAGGAAGAAAATCATCATCCAGGTCATAACCAGTCATTCCAGCATCAATACACCCAATCATATCAGTCAATGGTTCCTTTCCCAAGTGTTTTCTAAGCTCTTCTGATGTGAAATCACAATCTGGCTCTGAAATTTGTAAAATGATGATATAAGAGTGTAGTCACACAAACATACTGGAGTACATGTTCAAAGGATCTGTTATATGTCTAAAATATTAAGTTGAATAAAACATATTGTTAGCAGACTCTCTCTGTACTGTGTCCTTTATAACAACTTTAAGCACTTCATTGTATATTAGGTAGTGTCTTGATTAACATAAATAAAGACTGACATTTCTTAGTATGTGATATTTATCATTTGAGAAATAAAATATGCTTAGTTCCCTTGTTTAGCTTTCAAAATGATATGAATTATGAATTCATATCACATCTTATCATGCTTAGGCAAAACCTTCTTAATTAGATAATTTAATACAATACAATATTTTGCAATTAATACCGCAATAGAGTCATTGAAATTAAAACAGTACAGTACAGTGGAAACTCAGAATACTGAACCCCTTGGGACCAGAGGAAAAGTTTGGTTTCCGGGGATTACTTTAGAATTCTCCAGAATGATATGATGATATAAGAACTCCCCTCGTTCAGTATTATACTGGACAAAGTTATACATATGTGGCAGATATCCATTGATAATCTTGACTTTCATTTCAGACCAAACAGAAACTCTTGGACAACTCGGAGACCACCAGATTCTCTTGGAATCAGATACACCACATTTCCCCAAGAAAGGAATCTCAAGGACCTCTACTCCAGGATTCATGCCTTATGTGGCCAAAGGCATTGCAACGCATCAAGAAACCACTGCAGAGAGGATTTTGGAAGTTTCTCAGACAATAGGAAAGACCTGTACAGATGCTGAGTTTTCTGGACTTTCAGTTCAATCCATGAAGTGTGACTCTGATTACTGAAAAGCTAACTTCATTTCTATGCTGAGATGAAAGATCATAGGACCAAACCGATACTGTAAGGAATTGTGATCATTTCAGGATAGTGGACAGATCTCTTAATGTGATGAACTGGGAACATTGCCAGTCTTCCAGATGACATAACTGTGCAGTTTAGATGTCATTGGGGACTATGATTCATGGATATAAATCTAATGTGGAATAAAAAGAACACTGTTAGTGACTCTGACAGTACTGCTCTAAAATGGACCTTTCTTTGGATTCCCTCGTATTCATTATGTGGAGGATTTGTGGATGCTCAGGCCATCATTAAAAATATGTCTGTTTGTAGAGACCTGAGCATGATTTCCAAAGATAGGTTTTTAGGTAGGTATCTTCTTTTTTTTGCTTTTTTTGTTGTGTAAAAAATGCATTTGGTAGATAACTGGCAATTTTTTATTTAAAAACAAGTGATGGTAATCAATAGAATTTAAAAATTATTTTTCTTCTCTTTCTACATAAATAAAACATTATGTACAAATTATTTCAGCTGTATTGTTGGTGATTAAGGAAGTTTTTCCATCAGTGGGCATGAAGGGCTGTGCCTTCCACTGGTCCCAAGTGGTGTGGAGGAAGGTCCAGAATATAGGTCTGACATACCAACATAGAACTGGACTCACAGCCTCATCCATCAGGTCCTATCATTACAATTTCTGACAGCTGGTCTCATCAAACAAACCTTTGATATTCTGAGTACCAAGGCCCCCACACCATCCATGAGGGATCCCATGAAGTACATTCAGGACCAGTGTTTAGCACCGTATTTAGTGTGGAATTATGGTCTGTGTATCAACAGACCATTCAGACAAATAATGATGTTGAGGGTGAGTGATTCAATTTAACATTTAAGGAATATCAATATACGGAGTATCAACATGTACTTATTACTTGATAAAGAATATAAATTTAACAATGCAGAACATGCTTAAATGCCTAACAAACTGCATGTGTTGTACAAGGTGCTGAATAAATGCTGAAGTTGAGAATGAAATATTTATTATAGAAGTACTTAAAACACAATTTTTGATATTGTTGCAATTAAACTCAAAATAGATGCTACAAGACAATTCCATTTAACTAAGAATAAGTATTAGCTATAAATTCTTCAAATGTCTATATTTTTCAAGTCAGCATCACAGACTTAACTTGAAGACCAGCAGCAGCAGTCATCACTTTTACAAGCTAGTGCTGCCACTGAGATGGGAAGTTGAGCTGGCAGGAATGTGAGACAAAAATCTATGTTCCTAGACAATAAATTGAGAGAACTTTGGTACAAGTTGACCGATAGGGAGATCTCTATCCCCCCCGTTTTTTGAAGAGGTGCAGAGATTTGTATGGGGTGCATGTGTAAATATTACAGTCACTGTGTTATGTAGCCCCTTTGTTGCTCGTCGTTTTTTTGTTGAATTTCGTATTTAAGTGTTTTTTTTTGTTTTAAATATTTCTGTCACTTTGTTGTGTATTTATTATATGTCGTATTTGTGGAATTGCTTGGGTGTGTGCATGAGTTGAATTTACTGTTATTAGTTGCAAATCATTTATTGTTGTTATTGTGATGTATATTGTTGGATACAGTTTTGTTGTGTTATGCATTTTGTAAATATGTTTTATGTAAATATATATTAGTAACTGCTTTGTTAAATGTTTGTACTGAACAAAATGTTTGTTTTGTAAAGACAGTGCAACATCTCCAGAGCTGCACTCCCGTGAGCATCAACCCCCCTTTAAAAACAGCATGATTTTTTCCCACTGTATGATTTAGCTATTAAATTATCTTCTCTTGAACAAAAACATGATTTTACTTCTCCAAATGTGTGTTGCTTTGGAGAGGCTGCACTGTATTGTTATTGTGAGATATATTTGTAGCATATTGTTCTGATGTGTTCTGCATTTTGTAAAATGTTTCATGAAAATTAGTGTACTAGTTATATATGAACTGTTTTTTATTTTTGTACATAAACAATGGTATATGTTACCAAAAAGTTATATAACATAAACAAGACTAAGGCATACTCTTGTACAAAATAGTATATGATGAACCTTTACAAGCAACACATTAAACACAAAATTGATAGAGCAGGTGCCAATTATAAAATCAATTATTAAATAAGAATCATGTGACTTTCATCCTTTATTTTTGTCTATTTATACAAAATCAATAGAGATGAGTGATATTACCAGTATACCAAAATATTATGATTTTATCCAGACATGATACGTATCGGTACGAGCTCAAGCAATACCGGTTTTATTGTGTATGTTTTAAAACGTTTTTTTTTCTACATAATTTGAACCAGGCACCAGGTGACTGAAGCTGATATATAGCCGACGATGACAAAATGCATTTATTTACCCATTACCCAGTTGCAACTGTAAACAATCTGAGATTAAACTGTTTTCATGAAGGTGTATGTTTTGATTTTAAGACAAAGGAGCATTTCTTTCATGCAGTTTTGCATAAGTTTAACAATAACAGCATCTTCACAATATAATATCGCAATACATATCACAATATGCTCATAGCATATCGCGATATATCGTGACATGAAAATTCTGGCAATACCCATCCCTAACAATCAACATTCATATATTTATTTTCAGATGCAGAATTACAATGAAGTTAATTAACTTCACATCAATTAACATCTAAAAGCAACTGTTCAGTTTGGTACGAGCTAATATAAATTTAGGCGGTTTCAGATGGGGCTGTTTTGGAAGTGGGCCATTTTGACCCACATTCTATTATATCACCAGCCCCATATCATAAAAATATTTTCAAGATTTTAAAGACATAATCTAAAAAGATTAGATTATAGTCAATTAGATTTTAATGAATATTTCAGATAAAAAAGAGCTTAAGTTTTATAATGAATATTTCAGGTGAAAAAAAAAGCTTAAGTTTTATAATGAATATTTCAGATAAAAAAGCTCAAGTTTTATAATGAATATTTCAGGTGAAAAAAGCTTAAGTTTTATAATGAATATTTCACATAGGAAATGCATTTCAAGTATACCTTGGCTACATTTCTGTAAATTTTGGAGCATTTTACATACAAAATGATTGGAACCAATAATTTAACTCATCAATCATTTAAAGGTTTTCCTATTTTTAGCTCTGGTGACCAGTAGAGGGATCAATAGGTATAATGAGCAAATTGCAGTCAGAATGTTAGAAAGGATGCTACATAGCAAATCTAAGTAAATCAGACCAGTAGTTTCAGAGAAGAGCATTGTTAACACCAGAGTATACCCCTACCCATCCTAACAGCTAACCCTGAACCTTTGGTTTTGGTGAGCTAAAAAAAACAAACAAAGAAGAACAAAATGTCAAAATTTATCAAAAATCAAACTTATACATACCATAGCATATTCTTTCGAGCCACTGATTTCTGACACCAATGTGAAATTTCAACCTTGTGCAGTTGACAGTTTGAAGTCAGTAGTCAGTAGTTTTTCCTACTCTCAATTTTGTAGTAAAATAAGCACTTTCGTGTTCATACTGTGAAATATAATTTCACAACTGTTCTTGTGGCCTGTCTGTAGTACTTCTCAAGTCCTTCTGAAAAGATGTAGAACATGATCGTCATAGCTTGTTCTACAGTCTTAGAGTAATGCTGCAAATTCAGTAGAAGTCAAATCATAACCTTTGAGCACACATTAGCACCGGCGACATGGTTATAATCATGTACTTAGTCAACCATTAGCATGCATTCAAACCATTATAAATGAAAACATTCATTATGATGAAAACTTGTTATCAAGGTCAAATCGAGGTTGGGTAATATAGGTGGACTGAGAACAGTCTAAGGTAACAACAATGTAAGTAATAAAGCATTCTAGTAAGCAATGTTGGTTTTATAAGTCCAAATCCGTTCCAGGGGGGGGGGGTATGAAAAATTATTAACTACAAATTACAACATGGATGATATAAATGTATTCAACTGATTTAAACTGACGACACAAAATATTCATTATGAATTTCTTAGTTAAATGAGATGACAATAATTCACCACTATCCTAACAATGAAATCAGCAGATAAGAATTCACCATTCAACAATAATTCAACAATATAGTTATAATGAAGAGATGAAAAATATATTGGAAAATATTCAGAGCAAAGTGCAAAGCCCTATTTTGGAGAAAGAATGCATAATAAAGCTGTAAAGACTAACATACCTTTGTCTAAAACTTTACTTAGATATGAAAATGACTAAAACTGTGAAGAGGTAAAATATCTACCTACCATGTGTCAGTGAGTTAACAAAATGCTGGTAAACTGGTTCTTCTCAAATACCTGTGTACACTTTCTCAAAAAACATGAGAATTTCATGGTAAAAAGGAGTGGCAGGAAAGCATTCAACCATTTTAAACTGAACACAAAAATTTTTTGTGTAAACAAAAGGATTAAAAGTAAAAATACTGAATAACCCTCATACACCAAATTGACCAGTGTAGAATTTGATGTGTACATGACAGAGGATAAAGAGTGTGTTTAACTAAATTTATGATGAATAATATTATAAATAAATATAATATAATATAATAAATTTATAAACATGTACAGAAAAAAAACATACTATCCAGTGCTTTTTTCGCTTCTTGGGGAAAGGTGGTGGGCTGTTAGTAAGGGTAAAATAGTGTGATGAGTGAGAAATTAGTGTGGTGAGAAAAAAAGTGACAAAGCATAAATACCCCCCCCACACACACCAACATATTATTCTCAAGAAGTTTAATTTTTTGGTCAATTTCAAGATTTTTTACCAAAAATAAAATTCAACTGGATGGACAGTAATGTTCATGAGGCAATAAATCTTATTGCGAAAAAGCGCTGTGGTACATAAAGATAGCTTATGATATCAGTGGTACATAAAGATATCTTATGATATCAGTGGTACATAAAGATATCTTATGATAACAGTGATACATAAAGATAGCTTATGATAACAGTGGTACATAAAGATATCTTATGATAACAGTGGTACATAAAGATAGCTTATGATAACAGTGATACATAAAGATATCTTATGATAACAGTGATACATAAAGATATCTTATGATAACAGTGGTACATAAAGATATCTTATGATAACAGTGGTACATAAAGATATCTTATGATAACAGTGGTACATAAAGATATCTTATGATATCAGTGGTACATAAAGATAGCTTATGATAACAGTGATACATAAAGATATCTTATGATAACAGTGGTACATAAAGATATCTTATGATAACAGTGATACAAAAAGATAGTTTATGATAACAGTGATACATAAAGATAGCTTATGATATCAGTGGTACATAAAGATATCTTATGATAACAGTGGTACATAAAGATATCTTATGATAACAGTGGTACATAAAGATATCTTATGATAACAGTGGTACATAAAGATATCTTATGATATCAGTGGTACATAAAGATAGCTTATGATAACAGTGATACATAAAGATATCTTATGATAACAGTGGTACATAAAGATAGCTTATGATAACAGTGGTACATAAAGATATCTTATGATAACAGTGGTACATAAAGATAGCTTATGATAACAGTGATACAAAAAGATATCTAAAGCTAACAGTGGTACATATCCACATCTTATGATAACAGTGGTACATATTCCTTACTTTATGATAACAGTGGTAAAAAGTAACCATCATAAAAATTCTTCTGTTTTGGCCTAATGTACTAACCTTGAATTTTTAATCGTATACAGCAATTTTATGGTCAAAAATTGATAACAATATTGTAACACGTAATGGAAGTAATGGTTGGTTGGCTTACTCGTGACACATGGGTGGTCTGTCATAAAGGGAGGTTGCACATCAAATGAATTGTACAAATATTACTATCAGAAAACTTGTCAAATGGCACAAAACAATGCAACTGGGTCTGTGAGTGACAGGGAACGTTCAGGTTTATAAACACAGCACATTAATGTAGAGTTTTCTTTGTGTTATGATTTAGGGTAAGGATATT
This sequence comes from Lutraria rhynchaena, assembly GCA_008271625.1. Classification (NCBI taxonomy): domain Eukaryota; kingdom Metazoa; phylum Mollusca; class Bivalvia; order Venerida; family Mactridae; genus Lutraria; species Lutraria rhynchaena. The sequence continues at coordinate 948,486 of VIBL01000056.1, read as the reverse complement.
ACCAGAAAACGCCACAATTTTTTTTATTATTTCACTGAAATGCCGCATTTGAATGACGTTCAACGTAACCAAGCCATGGGCATGATTGAGGGTGGTTGGTCATATTGGGAGGTTGCACATCAAATGAATCGTACACATATTACAATCAGAAAACTTGTCGAATGGCACAATGTGACCAGGTCTGAGAGTGACAGGGAACGTTCAGGACATCCAAAAATCACTTCATGCCATCAGGATCGATATTGTGCTTTCACAATTGCATAACAGGTTTCACACTGCAGTACAGTAGCTTGAAACACGGTGGTTAGCTATGGACAACGTGTCAGTGAGTCAACTATTCGTCACCGCTTCCATGAAAATGGGTTACATAGTCGAGGCAATATGTTAACACCAGAATGTTGGAGAAATCGTGTCATCTGCAATGGTAGCAACGTCAATGGCAAAGTGTCTTGTTTACAGATGAGTCAAGTTTCCGCTTGGATATGCCAGATAGACATCGTAAAGTATGGTGTTGACAAGGCAAGCGTTACCCTGACTGTTGTGTTCGCCAGGCGGACCGCAGGAGGGGAGGTAGTGTTAAGGTATGGGCCGGAATATCATTGAACTATAGAACACCCCTCATTATTGTGGATGGAAGTCTTATGGCACAGCATTACGTTGATGATGTACTGCAACATGAAGTGCTGCCATTTTTTGCTAATAACCCTTTGGTCCAGCCAGATAATGCAAAGCCACACTCTGCCAGACTGACCACAGCATACTTGGCATCTAACAATGTTAACGTGTTGCAATGGCCTGCATTTTCACCGGATCTCGGTCCAATTGAACACCTGTGGGATCAACTTGGTTGCAGGGTCTACAATAGTGATAATCCTATCCAAAATCGTCAGCAGCTGATTCAAGTACTTATAAATAAATGAAATGCCATCCCACAGTATCATATACAATACCTGATACGAAGTATGCACCGAAGATGTCAAGCATGTGTTGATGTTAGAGGGGGAAACAGGCGCTATTAAGTCTGTGACATTTCATATTAACCCTGTTCAGTTTTCCATACAGTCACAACTTAAGTATTGAATAAATTCACATTTTTTATGCTAAACCATATCATGAAATGTTTCAGCTATTTCCAGAATTAAATTCATCTCGATTACTTGCATTTTGTCTGTTTTATACCAATATCACTTACTGGTTACTTTCTTATGATGGCCAGTATACATATAACTTATGATAATTTGTCAGTAACATCAGTGGATCAAATATTTCCTACACAAAATTCATTGTTTCTGTAATATTTTGATAAGTCTACAAAGGCATACATGTCAAACCTAAAATCTATACAGTTCAACCTGTGACTTAATAAATAGTAGGGCATTTATGCACATCGGCCTTTATGTACAGTATAACCCCTCAAAACATGACTCCCTGAAAACTAGAATTCTCTGAAAGTAAGACAATTTTTCAAGTCCCATTTTTTTTTCTTTTCTGTAATTGATAGTTCTCTCGAAACTCAAATTCTCAGAAAACTGTGGACTTTTGACCCAGTCCTGAAGAGGTCTATTTTTCAGGGGTTATACTGTATTTTATTTAAATCTGATTTTTATTCCTTCCAAGATATTCTATGTAGATACATATTGTATGATACATTTATAACTAAACTCACAACATCTATTTCATGACTCATAAACAGACTGTTTTTTAATTTCCACCCTATCATATCTGATAGAAAAAACATTTTATATATGGCTCATCCATATTGCTTTTATATTATTATTATTACAACACATTTATATAGCACACTTATCATAAGAAAATATGTTCAAAAGTGCTTTACAAATAAAATTAATACCTTTATAATGCAAATCTAAAAATATCGGACAAGTTAAAAAGAAATATAAATACGCGTACAGTAAAAACAATAAGATAAATCATAATCATTAAATAGTGGACTAAATGTTTAAAATGTTTAAATAATCAAAGATCAGTTAGTAGTACATGTACTAGAATAATGTCAGGTACGAACATATTCACCATTTAATTACGTGGCTTTGTCCTTAGTCACATTTGCATGCACACAATAATTTACTGACCACTATAATATTGAACGAACAGATAGGATTTTAATGAGTTTTGAAAGGTGAAAAAGCTACTAATGTCTGAAGTCACTTGGTAATGAGTTCCAAAGTTGTGGAGCACTAACAGCAAAGCATCTATCACCGTAATTTGTTGTTTTTTGTCTTGGTATGACTAGTGTCAGTATATCGTTTTATGCATGACTAGGTCTATACAGTTCCAACATTGACTGAACATATCCTGCAGACCAGTTATGTAATGCCTTATATGCAAGTGTTAATATTTTGTACTGAATTCTGCTTTAGGTAACCAGTGTAGTACTTTAAGAATGGGAGTTATATAGCTGAAACGAGAACTTCTGGTTATAATTCGAGCTGCTGTATTTTGGACTGTCTGTAACTTGATAATGGTTGTTTTCGGTAGTCTGTACAACAGAGAATTAGAGTAGTCCAATCGGGATGTAACCAGATTATTTACAAGGGATTTAGTGGCGTTGCTCGTGAGGTGTAGTGTAAGTTTGTTTGACGCATTTTTATTTTTGAAAGGTTATTTGAGTACAATATGTGCATTCTTTATTTTTGAAAGGTCATTTGAGCTCAAAATAAAAATATAGACGGGAATCTTGCGAAATTTTCCGTATTTATAAGAGAACGCATTTTATAAATCCCGCAATTGCTCGTTATCGATCCAGCTATTAAATGACGCGGGATTAACATACCATTTTACCAACGATTTATTACCTTTACGACGTATTATTTTTTCGATCCTAAATATTTCTTGACTGGTTTCTTGTAGTTCTTGTTCGTAAAACGTGCCTTGTATTTCTTCCCTCATTATAGTCAGCTATTTTATACGTCACCGGTGTAGTTTTTTTGTACAGCAGTCACGGTAAAGATTTCTTCGGTCCATCTCAGCGTATATCCCTTTTCGAACGTTTTCTTTTTCTTCGAGATCCTCACTTTATCGCCCACCGAAAATCGTGGATTAAAAGTTTTATTTTATAACGATCCGGGAAAAGATTTTGCCAAACTCTAATTTTATTTTTCTCTTCACTCGCTTCGACAGGCGTCATTTTTGTCGATGAGTGTCTCGTATTATTGTAATGATCAACGAGTTCATCCAACACGTCAATGTACACCCACGTAGAATTTGCTGAAAAATATTTCCACATTTTCTCCTTCATCGTTCTATTCCATCTCTCCACCACGCTAGATTTTTCTTCGTTTTCGGTAGAAGATAATTCCACCAAGTCCCGTACTTCTTCATTGTAAAATTCTTTACCTTTATCAACCCATATTTTTGCGGTCTTCTTTCCTTAAATTTATTTTTCAACGCAGTCGCGACCGATTTTCAAGATTTTTTTTAACGGAATTAACCAACCGTATTTGGAAAAAATATCGATAACGACACAATCATCCCCTCTTGCATAAAAGTAGTCGTGGAATTATCGTGGGTAAATCCGGTTGCGGTAAAACGACTTTGTTGTTAAATTTATTGTTACAACTGGGATGGTTGGATTACGACAATCTCAGTGTTCGGCAAGAGTTTATTTCAACCCGAGTACAAACTTATTTACAAAGCGTTTAAAAATAAATTAACGAAATCCGAAATTTTAAAACTTTTCGAAATGTGCGACCAGAGATATTTCGCCGAATCAATTTATAGATATTTTAACGCGCGAGCACGATTCCAAACGCGAGGGATTGAGATGCAAATTTTACGAAAATGCTCACGACGTGCCAGATCCTCGCGAATTGAATCCGTCGGATAAAAATCTAATGATTTTCGACGATTTGCTTTTGAAAAAACAAAATAAATGCAAATGTTATTACGTTCGCGGACGTCACAGCAACGTGGATTGTTTTTACTTATCGCAAAATTATTTTAAATTACCGCGTCAAACGATACGTGAAAACGCAAAATTCATTTGCCTATTTCCTCAAGATTTGAAAAATCTCAACCACATTTATAACGATCACGTCAGCCAAGATATGAGTAAAGAAGAATTTCGAAATTTATGCGTCGAAACGTGGAAAAGACCGCACGAGTTTGTCGTTATCGACCTATCTTCCCAAAAAGATCAAGGAAAATATAGACGCGGTCTCGACGAATTTTATTTTATTTAAACCGTTTCTTATGTAACATAAAAAAAGATGGAAAAATTGTTGGAAGCGATCGTGAAAAACACCTCCCCTAAAAGTTCGTTACAAATTGTTGTTTCGGATAATATTACGCGGTTTAAAACGAGATTTAATCCTCCTCTAGAGCTCGACAAGGAGAAACAATACGAAATTGCTCTCGTTAATCTCGAGACGTATTATTCTTTCCCAAATATCACCAACGAAAACAATCGTTTTAAATATTCTTACAACGAAGGCAAAGATTGGAAATCAGTCTCCATTCCGGAGGGAAGTTACGATATTATAGACATCGGTCGATTATTCGAGAGCGAATGAAAGAAAACAATCACGCGTATAAAATAAGCGTAACGGCGAATCTAAATACGTTAAAATCCAGGATTAGCGTAGGAGATAAATTTGTAGTCGATTTCAAACATCCAAATTCCGTCGGTCGGGTTTTTGGATTCGAACCCGCGATTTATAGATCCGGTCTTCACGAATCCGAAAACGTGGTTGATATTTTGTCTATAAATGCTATACGAGTCAATATAGATATTATTACGGGTAGTTACGTGAATGGAAGCGCGCAAAATACGATTTATATTTTTTTTCCGAACGTGAGTCCGGGATACAAGATCGTCGAAACTCCGGCAAATTTAGTTTATTTACCCATTACTTTGGATACAATACATACCATCGAAACCAGTCTCACGGATCAAAACGGAAAATTGTTAAATTTACGCGGCGAAAATATTACGATTCGATTTCATATTAGGGAAATTTAAACAAGTTTGTATTAAAAAAAAATAAAAAATTGAGATATCTAAACGCGCGAGTCAATATTTCTCAAGGGCAAAAAGATAAAATTCAACGCGCGATTCGTAATAAAGCGTCTATCGTCATTCGTTTGGGTAAAGACAATCTTCGAGGAGACGATCTTATAGGTGTAACGCAAACGCAAGCGAATAAAATCCAACGCGCCGCGTCCGAAGACCGCGGTCTAGATTTAAGAATGAGTCGCGCGCAATTAGCGTATAATTTAAAAATTGAAGGTGGTTTTTTGGGTTTGTTAGCCAGATTGGCTGCTAGAGCTTTACCCGCGCTCGCGAGTAAAGAGTTACCAGCTATAGGGATGGGCGCATTATCCGGATTAGCGGGTACGCTCGCTCAAAAAGCGCTCGGATCGGGTTTATATTAAAAAAGGAGGTAATATTTGACGAGTCGAAACGGACGGTAAAGGTCTATATTTAACACCAGCCCTAGGTATCCGGATTAGCGGGTACGGTCGCTCAAAAAGCGCTCGGATCGGGTTTATATTAAAAAGGAGGTAATATTTGTCGAGTCGAAACGGACGGTAAAGATCTATATTTAACACCAGCCCTAGGTAGTGGATTAGAAGCGGTTGGAGATGGATTGTATTTGAAAAATGAAGGTACGATGTACAGCGGGAAAGGCGTACTTTTAGGTCCGAATAGTCCGTTTAAAAATATCCCGCTTCTCGGAATGTTTCTGTGATTTAAACGGGTACACCCCCAAAAATAAATAGGGGAATATGAACGAATCGCAAGAATTTAGATTAACGAAATTCAAAGTATATTTACGGTAGAGGAGGCGCGCCGCGTATCTCTGTGTAAAAAATACAAACGCGTGCGCAAAATTGCCGATGCCGCGTATATAGTTTTTAGTTTCGCTTCGATCGGTTTAACGGCTGGAGGAGCGGTCCTCTTGACTACGATCGTCGCAGTTCCAGAAGCCGTCCTCATGGGCAGCGTCGCAGCGGGTCTCGGTGCTTTAAGCGCCGTGGGAAAATATCTCGGTAGAAGATTCTCTACTAAAGCCGAAAAACACGAAAAAATAAAAATTTTAGCTTCGACAAAATTAAATACCATTTCCGCTTTAATTTCGAAGGCTCTCAACGACAATAAAATTTCAGACGACGAGTTTCAACTCATTTTTTCGGAATTGGATAATGAAAGAAGAGATTCGTAAAACGAGTAGGAAAAATATTCATCTAGTCGATATAGAGTTTCGCGAACCGAAAACGGGTTAAAAAACGATATTAAAAACTACCTTTTAAATCGTGTTAAAAACTTGTTAATTTTAGAAAAAAATTTCGTTTCTAAAAATTACCGATCCAGCGAAAAGGGACGCGATGGTTAAAGATTATCTCGCGTTAAAACAACGCGTCAAAGACAATCTCCTCCGAGAGCGCGCGGGCGAACGTGGTCTGCAAGAGGATTTGTCTACGGTTTTTAAACCGATTACGGACATACAAAAAACTACCACCGAAGAAATTAAAGAAGGTTTACGCGAAATCCCCGCCGGCTTTCGCGCGATTGTCAGTCCGGGACCTATTCCCGCCATTGGCGGACCCAACGAACCCGTTGACACGTCGCATCTATATATTGGCGAGGTGGCGAGCAATTATTTAAAGAGATATTTTGGAAAGGACGGCGGCGAAACTTTCGATCTACGCGGCAAGGACGGAAGAATTTTAATGGGAAATAAGCCCGTAACTATCAAAGATGACAATATAATAACTGAAGGCGAGGAATTTGAAGGTACACCGGGGCTGTGGGAACTAGTCGTCTCCAAAAGACCTATCGAATTTGAAGAGAAAGATTTAACCAATTACGCCAAGTTGTTGTTTAAAACGAACGCCGTTTACAAAGATCACAATCCTTCGACCAATAGTACAAAAGGCAGCAAGTCGTTTAAATATAAAAATATAGTCAAACCAATTTAGGATAATAGATTTAAATCCGGCTCCGGTCTCTTTGATCCAAACGATCTTCTCGAAAGATTGGATTTGTTGATGGCGAGCAAGGCGGCGGGAAATACGGGCGTGAAAGACGAATTATTAGATATTTGTAACGAGCTTTTAAATCGAGACGTATTAAATTCCGATCAATATAAAACGATGCTGTCTCTAATTTAAAAAAATGCTCGTTCCAAAAAATCACGGTCTTGCAAGACGATATAAATACGGCGGAAGCGGTATCTTCGATTTCATTACGAGTTTATTTACTCGTAGTATGATGAAAGCAGTCGCCCGAAAAGTCGGATAAGCCGCGCTCGAAGCGGGTAAAACGGTTGCGCAGGAAACTGGGAAAAATGTTGGACGTTGCCGGGAAAAAAGCGGTCGAAAAAGTGTCCAAAACGATTTTAGAAAAACATTTAACGCCCATTCAATCGTCTTCCACCATCGAACCGGTTTCGCTCGGTTCATTAATCAACGGAAGTGGAATTGACGATCTAGTTAAAAAGTTTTATCAAAAATAAAAAATGTCTTTGAAATTTAAAGTCTTGGCGTATCCGAAATACAACGCCACTTCGATTTTTATTAAAAATGCGAACTAGAAATTCGGCGACGCCGAAATTTTAGAAAGTCGTAAAACGGAATGCGGATTTAATAAAGCCGTGGTTAAATTAACCGACGATCAAATCAAAACGTTAAAAGAGTTCGAAGAAGAGACGAACGAATTTTTAGACGATAATGACGTGGGCGCGTACGCGCTCATCAAAATCGTTTACGGAAATAAAATTTATCCGAATATGAATCCCAAACAAGAAAATTTTAGACACATCGTATTAAAACGAGTTTACGCTCAAAATGGTAATTCGTTTCCGCAACTTTGGATTCAATAAGAAGAAAAAAAGATATAAAAAAATCGTTCACTCGTTAAAAAAAATGGCAGCGATTTTAAATATTACGGAATCTTACGCGACCAACGAAAGTATCGAAAGTTACGAATATCACGAATACGAACCGATCACGGGAACGAATTTAAATAATCCCGGCGAAATTCGTATCAATATAGAGACGCAAGATTTATTTACGCACCCGAGCGAAAGTTATTTGTTGATTGAGGGAAGATTGATGAAAGCCGACAGTACGGTTTACGCGATCGGCGACAACGTCGCTCTAACGAATAACGGTCTCATGTATCTTTTTAGCAATATAAAATATCAACTCTCCGGTCAAGAGATCGAATCCGTCTTTCATCCCGGTTAAGCCAGCACCATGCTGGGATTGTTGAAATATCCGGACGATTTCTCCAAATCTCAAGGATTAAATCAAGAGTGGCATAAAGATACCAATCCGGATGCGAATAGAGACAACAATAGCTGACAAAATTATCTCGTCGTTTTACCAGATCCCATTTTCGGATATTGCGAAGATTACGATAAAATTATGTACGGGATGAAACAAACTTTAACTTTGGTAAGAAAATCCAACGACGACGCTATTTTTAGAGCGAATGCGACGGATGCTGGGCAAGTCAATCTGGATAAATTATCTTGGTACATGCCACACGTCGAACCCACCGACGCGCAAAAGGCGAGATTGTACAAGACGATCGAGGAAAAAGCCAATCTTCCCGTGGGATATCGAATGAGACAATGCGATTCTATCACCGTTCCACGATCCACGAGTTTTACCGGAGATTATCCGTTAAATCGAGTCCCGAAAAACCGCGTTGGATCATCGTCGGATTCCAAACGGGTAAAGAAAGAAAGGAATCCGGCTTTATTCGATCACGTCAACACGAAAAATATGTATGTCATGTTAAATTCGGAAAGATATCCTCGAGTGGATTATCAATTGAATTTTGATCAATATCGATTCGCGCGCGCGTACGGCGACGCGGCTTCCTTCAGATCGAAACTTTTTTACGGATGGTCGAATTGATTTCCAATCCCAACATTACTCCGAGGGATTATAAAACTCTTTTTCCACTTTTCGTGTTCGACGTGACCAAACAGAGCGAACGCATGAAATATTCCGTGACGGACATACAAATCAAAGCGCAATTTCACGATAACGTTCCCGTCAACACCGAAGCATTCGCCTACGTCACCAGCGACAGATTAATGGAATTTAAATCGGACGGAAATAAAATGAGCGTCATTTACGGTAAATCTAAAAAAATTCGAATCGTATTAAAAAATTTGTGAAAAATTTAAAGCGAAAATCTTTCTCGACAAGTCTTCTCGATTTTTCCCAACGGACGGAGTTATGGAAAAAATAAATTTCGTCACGGTCGAATCCGAAATCCAACGAGAAAAGGAAACGAATCCGCGAAAAAAGAAAACGCGGATGCGAAAATGCGTTACGACTCCGAAAATTTCAAAGGAACGTACGTTTGATCGCCCATCAACGAGCGGCGAAGAACGGGGGGGGGGGGGAATAGATTGAATTTTTTTAATAAAAAACTAAAAAAATGTCTCAAAATTTTAAAAAAGGAGACGTTTCATCGTTTTTCTTTTATATATGAGGCGAGTATTTTTCTTCACACGATGCCGAAGGCTTGCGAACATTATAACGGAAGAATTTTTAAAGAAAGATACGCCATTCAATTAGTTGAACCGGAAGAAGACTCTGAATCTGCATCCCTATCCGAAACGGAATCGGAATCTGCATCCGAAGAAAGCTCGGATCATTCCAATTAAGAAAATAAAGAAAATTTCCTTATTTTCTTTTAAAAAAAAAATAAAAAAAATTAATAAATATAATTTATAAAAAATTAAATATTTTTTTGATTTTCCATTTAAAGAATTTTTATTTTACATTAAAAAAAGATGAGTAACCACTCAAATTTTTCCGTTAAAGAATTACGAGAAATCGCGAAACTACGCGGATTTCGTAATTTTTGGAAACTTAAAAAATCCGAATTGATAAATTTATCAAATGACGCCGGACGAGCGGAAATTTCTCCGCACCCGTAGCTCCTGGCGTTCCCAACGCTTCGTCGACACCTTTGATAAGAGGAGTTCCTCCACCAATATCAACCGTTTCGTCGAATTTATCCGCTGCCGACATACTCGATAGTAAAACGGAAATCGACGTACCGACTCTTATGCCGAAAATAGTTAGAACGACGGCGCGAAACGCGAGAGAAATAATTAAAAAAATCGGTAAAAACTGCGACAGATTGGGCGAAATGGTGGGTGCAAACCCCCATCGTTATAGCCATCCCGAGCACTCTCAAACTCGCGGCTTTGAAAAGGACGATCTCGAATTTATACGAACGATAGCGAAATCAACCGATTCTCGAATTGGTAGAAGAACGATCCGCTTTGAAGGATTTTGCGACCGTCCATACGATAAAAGGGCGATCGTGTTGCGATCTTCGAAGTTTTTTTGAGGCGGTTCGTCGTCAAGTCGTAAATCTTTTCGAAAAATATCGCGAACATAAAATTAAAAAGATTGCGAGCTGTTTGATGGAAAGACCCAACGCTTCGAGCGGCGAAAGTTACTTCGGACGCGCGGCTTTCCATTCCGAAATAGAAATCAACGACGGAGGAACCGACACGAGCGAACTATTTAATGCCATGATTCAAAGAATATTGGAAAATATGGTTCCAAAGTTCCAAAGTCGAGGTAGCGGATGGATTTTCGTTTCGATCGAGCGACGGTTTATCGACCGTTGAGGGGAAGTTCTCTTATAAAATTACCGGACGTATTGGCGAACAAGAAAGCCATCATCAATTTAGAAAATCGAAATAATGATTGCATCGCGTGGAGCGTTTTGAGAGCTTTGAATGCGAAAGCACGAGACTCGGAGCGTATAGATAAAATTCTTAAATTAAAGCGTAAAGAAGGCGAGAGGTTGAGCGGGGAAAATGGGTTAAACGAAAGGGTTATGATAAACGAACGAGGTATTAAATATCCCATGACGTTGCTCGATATACCTAAATTCGAATCGCAAAATCCGAACATCGCTATTTTCGTGTTTGGATTCGAAAACAATAGAGTTTATCCCCTCAGAAAAAGTTATTATCCCGAGAGAAAAAATATAATAGACATTTTGCTCATCCACGATGGCGAAAACCAACATTACTGTTGGATTAAAAATTTAAGTAGATTGGTATTGATTCAGTTTAGTAAACATACCGGTAAAAAATACATTTGTCGTAATTGTTTAAATCTTTTTAATACGTCGGAAGCGTTGGACAAACACGTTAAATACTGTTGGGAGAACGAATGCGTGCGGATTGACATGCCCGAGGAAGGTTCGTTTATCGAATTTAAAAATCTCAATAGGTCGATGCGAGTTCCTTTCGCGATTTACGCCGATTTCGAATCTTTTTTAAAACCGATCCATACGTGCGCTCCGGATCCTAGACGAAGTTATACGAATCCGTACCAACAACACGCTCCGGCCGGATTTTGTCTTAACGTCGAGTGTTTCGCCGATGGTGTATACGAGGGGAAACCTATCGTCCATACCGCGAAACACGATGATGAAGATGTTAGTCAAAAAGTTGTAGAGATGGTGGAAAAAATCGTGTTAGAGATCGATAAAATTCGACCTAAAAGAATAATAATTAACGAAAAAGAGAAAGAAAAACACGAGAATTCGGCCGAGTGTTGGATCTGTGATGGGGACTTCGTCAACCACGAAAAGGCGTACGAGAAAAAGTATAACAAAACGAATTTCGACACCATGGAATTTTGTCAAAGATCGTAAGAAGGTCCGCGATCACTGCCACTACACCGGGAAATATAGGGGAGCGGCGCATAATTCGTGTAATCGCGCGTATAAGAAGCCGAAATTTATCCCCGTATTTTTCCATAATTTAGCCGGATACGACAGTCATTGATTTATAAAAAAAATTAGGGAAAACCGAGGGTGAAATTACTTGTATCGCCAAAACGGAGGAAGACTATATCAGTTTTTCGAAAAAGATGCCCACGGGAAAAACGTATAGGAAAAATAAAGGAACGGACAACGAAAAGGAAGTACCGATAACCCAAGAAAATAAGTTTTTAGACACTTTTCAATTTAAGGCTTCCAGTTTAGACGCGCTCTCCTCGAATTTGGAAAAGAGAAATTAAAAACGAATAGAAAATATTTCCCGGATGAAAAACAACGGAAATTGGTTTTGAAAAAAGGCGTGTATCCGTACGAATACGTCGATTCCGCGGATAGATTTAACGAAACGTGTTTACCGCCGAAAGAAGCGTTTTATTCAAAATTAAACTGAAAGGGCATCACGGACGAAGAGTACGCTCACGCCCAAAAAGTGTGGAAAGTCTTTAAATGCAAGACGTTTAGAGATTACCACGATTTATACAATAAGACGGACGTCTTATTGTTGACGGACGTCTTCGAAAATTTTCGGGATCTTTGCTCGAAACATTACGGGTGTGATCCCGCGTGGTATTATACGGGCCCGGATTGGCTTACGTCGCCACGTTGAAAATTACGGGAATAAAACTAGAGTTGTTGTCGGACCCTTACATGTTGCTCCTGTTCGAGAAGGGGTTAAGAGGAGGGGTTTCCATGATTTCGACGAGATACGCTGAAGCCAATAATAAATACATGAAGGAGTATTATTGGAAAATGATTCGCCGAAATCTTAAAGATTTGATTCGAAGGAATGGAGAACCGGTCGAAAACCCGAAAAAAGAGTCGAGATATATTTTATATACGGACGCCAACAATTTATACGGTCATGGGATGAGCCAACCATTGCCAACTCGCGGATTTAAATGGATGACGGGCGAGGAATTAAAAAATTGGGAAAAATATCCTTGTACTTTAGAGGTGGATTTAAAATATCCGCGCGAATTGCATGATTCGCATAACGATTATCCTTTGGCTCCGGAACATATGCCGAGGGATGGAGTAAATAAATTAATCCCGAATTTGGGAGACAAGAAAAATTACGTGGTTCACCATAGAAATTTAAAGCAATACCGAGACTTGGGATTAAAAATTGAAAAAAATCATAGCGGCATTAAATTCGAGGAATCGAATTTCATGAAAAAATATATCGAACTAAATACGGAATTGAGGAAAAGGGCCACTAACTAGTTTGAAAAGGATTTTTTCAAATTGATGAATAATTCCGTTTTCGGCAAGACGATGGAAAATATTAGAAATCGTCGGGATATAAAATTAGTTAATGATAGGGCGAAAGCTATAAATTTAGCGACGAAACCGAATTTTAACGGTAACACGATTTTCGACGATAATCTCATCGCCGTGCACATGAAAAAAACCTAAAATCTAAAATTTAATAAGCCGGTTTACCTCGGGGTGTGCATTTTAGATTTAAGTAAAACGGTAATGTATGATTTTCACTACAATTATATTGTAAAAAATATGGGGAAAAAGCGAAATTGCTGTTTACGGACACGGATAGTTTGATGTACCAAATCGAGACGGAAGACGTCCATAAAGATATCGCGCTGGATGTAGAAGGTTCGACACGAGCAATTTTCCCGAAAACCATCCGCCCGGTATTAAAACGGGAGTAAATAAAAAAATAATTGCCAAGTTTAAAGATGAAGCAGGTGGGAAAATTATAGAGGGATTCGTTGGTTTAAGACCAAAATTATATTCATATAAAACACTCGAAGGGTCGGAAGAAAAAAATGTAAAGGGATGAAAAAGTGCGTCGTGAAAAAAAGTATCCGATACGAGGATTGTTAAGAATGTTTATTTACGGGAAAGAAACTAATGAAAAGGATGAATGTTTTTAGGAGCCGGAGTCACGTAATATACACGGAAGAAATGAACAAAATCGCGTCAAACTATCAAGACGATAAAAGATACATTTTACCGGATAGAATCAACACGTTGGCGTTCGGGCATTGGCGTATTCACGAATATGAATTATTTTAAAAAGAACGAACTTTGGAAATTTAATTTTACCGATTAAACCGCTAAACAATTCGAATTATACGAGGTCGAAAAAATAAAAAATCCGAATTTTCGAGGCGTGTTCATGCGCAATCGACTCCCGAAACGTCCGCGAAAAAAGAATGCGGCATATTGAATTTCAACGACACGAATCCGAACGACGGGATCGGATCCGCGGATGCCGGCGGCACGCATTGGGTTTGTTGGATTAAAAACGGAAAAAAGAAGTATTATTTCGACGGATACGGCGTGCAACCGCCATAAGAACTGGTAAAATATTTAAAACCGAAAATATTTTACAATAAAGATCGAGTGTAGCCGAACGGATCGGTCATTTGCGGTCATTTGTGTTTATACGTCTTAAAGGAAATGTCAAAAACTAAAAAAAATAATGCCGGTCGATAAATTTGGACGAATGCCTAAAACTCGAGTTTCGGATTCGAGCGTGGTTTATATAAAAGACCAAAAAGGGGAAATCGACATGAGTAGTATAGGATATGAGCTAGACAAGGCTTAAAAAGGGGGATATTAGTCGCCTTTTGTGTGCAAGGGAAAAAAAGGAGAGGGTAAGAAAATGAAAAATAAAATGTAAGAGAATTGGAGAAGTATATAATTATGAATACAGAAAGACATAATTGGTAGTAGGGAAGTGTATAATTACGTATGTAAGTGATATAAAAATAAATAATATGAATATTAGTCGCTTTTTGTGTGCAAGGTTTGAAAGGGGTAGGGGAAAAAATGAAAAATAAAAGTGAGAAAAAGGGGGAATTGAAAAGTATATAATTATGGTATTGAGAAGTATATAATTACGACATCACGACATTGTAAAATAAATATATTGGGATATTGAAAAGTATATAATTACGGATGTAAGTGATATAAAAATAAATAAATGTAATATTAGTCGCTTTTTGTGTGCAAGGTTTGAAAGGGGTAGGGAAAAATAAAATAACATTAAATTAGTCGCCTTTTGTCCGCTAGGATTGGAAGGGTTGAAACTATTCGAATGTTGAAAACTCCCTCCGTCTTGGACCTTCGTCTCGACCCTTCGGGTCGTAGGGCTTCGCTTCGGTCCAAAGGTTCCCTCGGTCGATCGATTGATATTTCGGTGGTGGATCGTTTACTATGGTAATTTTATTGAATAAAATCAAACATTTCCTATTTTTTTTTTAATTCGGATAAAGCCTGAGCTTTACCTTCCTCAATAAGTTTTTTTCTATCTATCTCACTCAATCCTGATTGTTTTGAATGTATGTTATCTTTCATATTATTATATTTTTCCAATTCTAATATAAGTTTAAATTCATTTTCAGATATCTTACCATCTGTCAAAGCCTTTGAAATCAAATCTTTTATACTATTCAATTTACTTTCAGCAATAGTTTCAATCTTATAATGTTTTTGTGTTTTTGTAAATAATTTACGTCTAATAAGTTTAACACAAGCACCCAAACTTCCACATACAACAGCGGCAATTTCTAATGGAAATAAAATTGGAACTGCTAAACCAACACCTGCTAAAATAACAGACATTGATATTAGAATAGTATCAACACCATCAGTAATATTAATTCCACGTTTATATTTCTTATATAATGCTTTGCGAATATCTCTTTCATTAATTAACGTTTTCTCAATCTCTGATATTTTCCGTAATCTATAATTTTGTCCTCCCTCGTCTCGACCGTCTTCATCGTCTCGACTCGAAGAGTCGTAGGGCTGCGCTTCGGACAAGTCTGGATATAAATTCGGAGCCGTAGGTTGTTTCATTTATATATATATTTTTTGAATTCAGGTAATAACGCGGCGACGGTATTAACTACAGATCCATTGTACACCAGACTAACAAAATTGATAACACTCCCAGCTTTAACTAAAAATGGGGTATCAAAATTTATATATTCTGATGTCGTTGTATATAAAGTAATTTCACATCCTCTCAAAACTGCTCCATTCACCAATACACCAACTCTCGCTACACCAATTTGTCTTTCACTCGACAAGCTAATACCAGTAATATAACCACGCCTCATCACAACATAACCGTCTTTTTGTCTGCCAGCATTTCCAAATGAAAACACTCCACCATAAACCAAATTACCTTTTTTTTCAGCAGTTATTGTAATGGTTGATTTTATCGTTTCGAAGGTTGGGTCCCTACGGGGCTTTTTAACACCGAATATACTCATTTTTTTAAAAAAAATTATATAATTTCTAATACACAATTAATTGGTAATCCGTTGTTGTTTATCTTCTGATTGTTTTCATCACAAACACTTATACTTAATTCCGAAATATCACCATGTGTCAATTGTTTGTATTCCGGATTATCAAAATGTGTATGAACAATATCACCAAACGCTCTATTCTCAACAGAAACAACATCAAGGATATTACTAGGAGCTCCATCAAAGAAATTATAAGCACTATTTATCTGATCAAGATGAATATATAGTTGTTTATAAGGTGACAAATCTATTGTTCTGGTACCATGGTGTGGATTTTTATTATTATCGAATCTTCTCTTATTTTCAAACCCCAACATCCGGCATAAACCTTCACTCATTTTCACTTCATTGAGAGTAATTAAAGAAACGATACCATTTGTTTCATTTACGGTTAATGTAATATTATTATTTTGAAATATATCTACCATTTCTTGAAAACTATAATAACCATTTGTAATCTTATCGGGACGCTCGCCAATTTTTTGAATATATTCGTTAATTAAATTATACCAGCCTATAGTATAAGTAAAACTCTTCAATCCAATTCTCTAAGTACCACATTTGTTATCTATATATTGTTGTAAGATTATTGTCTTATCAATATCAGAAATTGTATGATACATTTTTTAAAAATGAAAAAATGATACCAAAAGAATTCAAGTATAACGATGAGGTTCATTATCCCAGTGCTGGGGTATTTAACAAGAAGTTAATCAACATTATAAAACAATCTATTATCATTTCATCGTCCGGAAAAAGCTTCAACGTAGATTTCCCAAATGTATTCGAAAAATATGTTTTACCACATGTAGCATCAAATGAGATAGTACAACGCTGAAATACAAACCTCTTATGATTTTGGCAAAACCAACTAAACTTTGCAATATGGTGTACCACTACAGGTTGTGGTATAGATATGAACAACCATTTGAAAGCGGGTGGGTTGACAGGATCATTATTCTTGTTACATGTTTACTACCAAACAAGACGAATACTGTTTGAATTATCTATTGCCCTGCCACAAGATAAAAGTTGGAATGCATTTAGTAGTGGTTATGACCGTGGTGCTTACGAACGAATATGTAAAGAGTTTGATGTGGACCCCAATACGGACTGGAGACAAAAAATATATTCAAGTGGCGATGGTCTTGGAGTTATTTACACAACAAGTCATACTGCTTGGAAACGAACGGATTTTAGACATGATCATTCATCCCATCACATTGTTAGTAGTACGGCATCTGATCTAGATTTATCAAAAATGACATTTGGACCGGAAGTGCCAGGTGGGAGACGTTGTGGTATTTCATCATGCGAATATCTTCCACCTAAAAAAATTCATATTGATTATCTTCAACAAGCGGATGATGTTAAAGATGCATGGACGGCATTCATTCTTAATGCATCAAAAGGTTTTACGAGAGCGGGTGTTGAACGGATTAATGAATCCATAAGAACTTATTGCTGGGCTATACTCAGTTCCCAGTCTCAAACAAGAACAACTATACTCGGAACAGGAACAGCTTTTGATGCTCAAAAACAATTCCTTGCAAATGTTGAGGATGCTATTAATAGTCCTGTGGATTTACCGAGTCAAATTGCAAGGTATCAAAACACACTAAAATATGCTCGAAGTAAAGTTGACTATGTTTATGGAATTGGATTGTACATGTCTCCCAGTGATATGGAATTACGAATTAATAGTTCTATTAAATTCATTATCCATTTCCAGATAATCTTCGTCCTTATCGTAATCATCTCTATCAAATACAGGATTGTCAAAGTCCATTCCACCTTCAGCCATTTTTAATGTTTAAAATATTTAAAAAACGATCATCCGGTTCGCCTTAAAAAATATCTTTAAAAAATGTCGGCTTACGGAAATAAATTAAATCCATACAGAAAAATAAGAGAACCGCGTGGTGTTAAAGGTATTCGTCAAAGTGTTGTTATAACCAATAATCCTTCAACTATTGATCAAAATTAACAATTGTTGGTGAGATTTCCTAATCTAAGTAGTAATGATGTTATTGTTCCTGGAACAGTCAGATTAGCATTTGAAATTGAACTAAACTCTAAAGATGCAAATGCAACTATATTTCAAAACATAGGAAAAACAATAATTAAGAAAACCACAATTAGAATAAGCGGAAATGAAGTTATGTCTATTGATGATAGTGATATTTATCATTGTTATATCGATTTATGGAGATCTCCAACTGAACGAATAAATATGTTCTATCAAGGTATCGGCAAACCTAATATGTTAAAACATAGGATTGGAGCCAAAGATGCTTCGGTGGACAAACAAGATAAAGCTATTGCAAAAGCATACGGAAACAGGTTTTGCATCCCACTGGATTTTGAATTATTGAATACCCATATGCCATTTTATCAAGCCGGTCTTGGTGATAGATTTGAATATGAACTTACATTCAATGATTATAACAAAGTGATTAAATCAACAGATCCCTCTTCAAGTTATTCAATCAAAAATATTTGCTTGGAATTCGATACCGTTTCTGATACCGGATTCGCAAGACAAATAAGACAACAAGTAGGTGGTAAAATGGTTGTTTTATATGATAGAATACTTAGACACAGGAAAATATCTAAAAACAAATCTGATACACTCTGGAATATTAATCTAAATGTTCCGGCTAGAAGTATGAAAGGTATTCTAATGTTGTTTGAAGACCCGGAGAGAACATCAACCGAAACTTATTACAATCCCGAAATAACAAAAGTAGAAATGACAATAGGAGGAGTTCCAAATCAACTATACAGTCAAGGAATGAAAGCATATCAACAGTGGGATGAGATAAATAAATTCTTTGCTTTGAATTCAAAACAAAATAAAGAAACAAATATGGTTATAAAAGATTTATATTTCACTGATACAACATTAGAAAAATATCTGACAAACAATTATTGTGGTTGGATTTACGTTCAACGGATGATAACTCACTTAACGGTTCGGGAAGAAGAATTGAAAATGCATCGGAAGGTATGGCAATACAAATAACGAAAGAAGCAGGAGATGATGAGACAATAAATATTTATCTATTTGTTATACAAGATGCACAAATTAATTTTGAAGATGGTAGATTTAAAGAAATTAGTTATTAGCGAGCGAAGCGAGCGTTTCACGCTCGGTCGGAAAAAATCCCTAAAAAAAATGGAACTACTTAAATATCCTCATTGTGCAATTATTTGTGGTCAAACCGGTTGTGGAAAGACCGAATTTGTTTTAGACTTACTTGAAGTTGAATATAGAAATGTATTTATGTATATCGTTATACTTTGCCCAACGATTCAATGGAACAAGGCATACAAAAATCGTGAGTGGATTGGTGATGTTAGAAACCCGAAAACAAAGAATATTATAATTGCAAATCCACTAATCAAAGGGGAAGAAAAAATACAAGAACTACTAAGAATGTTCTTTAAAAAATATGCCGGTTATCCAACTCTATACATCATTGATTATTGCAGCGCTACAAAAGAATTAAACAATCAGTATGGGTTATATCGCAAAGGTACAATTCGGTTTTGAAAGATTTAAGAGAACAAACAAAATGGTTATGTATATTCTACACTAAGGACAGAGATAGTTTTGAAAATTGTTTAAGAGAGAATGATGTTATTCCTACATTGGAAGAACGACAAAGAATAAAAGAAGAATTAAAAAAAAGAAGCATATTAAATTAATTTTGAAAACTGACCAACCTACCAATTATTGGGTAGTTGCTTAAGCGATGCTTTAGTAATGCTTTGGTAATGCTTTAGTAATGCTTAAAAATATACCAATAAAATGGATGCTGAAGAATTACTTAAGGAATGTGATCGAAAAGCGGACGATCAAAATATTGAAACAAAACGTGAACGATTATCAGCTATTGTTGCTGGTGGAGGAAGTAAACAATATCTTGGTAAAGACTTACAAATGTCAGATATTGATACAATGACACCAGAACAAATAAACAAATTATACCGCAGATATGAAGCTAGATTAGGAGCTAGTATGACCAAGACATTAGGAAACTCTTTTATTAATTTATACGTTAAGGGTGTATCAAAATATTTTAATGTTGTTAATCCACCAAAACTAATACAAGATTTAGAAGAAGATCCATTTATCAATCATGCTTTGACTGGTACATGTTGTGAATTGTATTATAGATATGGAATGTATCTTGCACCTTTTACAGCCATGCTAACAACAACAAAACATATCGTCTCGACACAAAGTGTCGAAGGTTCCCGCCTCTCTGGACCTGAAAAAAGTGAAAATATTACAATAAAAAAAGATGAGTGAAAACATTACGAGCGAAGCCAAAACGGGGGAACCTTCGACCCGAAGGGTCGAGACGAAAAATCAAAAAAGAGTATTAGCGGGTAAAAAAGGTACTGAAGCAAAAAAAAAGCTGAATTAAAAAAAAAAGAAATTGAAGCAATGAAGAAAGAAAACATACAATTAAAATCAGCGAGCGAAGCGAAGCGGGACGAGGCGAGCCCGATAACAAAATATGAAGTTAAAGAAATTCAATATATAAATGTTTCGAAAAATTATATACCTTTATGTCTAATTGGAGTTGTCGGATTGGGAATATATATATATATATATATAAGTCTAAACAACAACCAGTGATACAACAACAACAACCTATAATACAACAAAAGAAAGAAATCGACCAGAGGGAGGACGGGCCATTCGACCCATTTGAATTTTAGTTAAATTTAATATATAAAAATGACTTCACAAATAGACGGAAAACAAATAGTAAACATGTTATATCATTCAGGAGTGGTAAGTATATTAACAGTTGGGTATTCAGAACTAGGTAGAAAAATATTTAGAAGACCACCTCCAAAAGTAGATTTTAATATGACGGATATTGGAATGTTAACTATTGATATATTACTCGCAATGTCAACAAAAGATATGTTAGTTAAACAGACTATTATACCCGCTGATATTATGAAATAAGCGAAGCCCTACGGCCCGAAGGGCCGAGACGAAGCGAGCGTTTTCACTTTAAACGATTTTATTTTTTTAAAAAATGGCAAGTGCTGTAGCAATGATGGCTGGCGGAGCAGTTGTGAATGCGTTAGCCTTTTCTGGTAGTAATTATTTATTTTCACATATGGGTAGAAATAGTGATAAAGAGAGAAAAAGACATGATAGGGCAAAGGAACAATTAGAAGAAGCTCAGATTGAATGGAATGAAAAAAGAACACAAAGATTAGATTTTATTAATGAACAACTGAAAAAGGAACATCACGCTATGGATGAATTTGATAACGCCGATGAAGCAATGAAGAATTATTATTATATTACCGGTAAACAATTACCAGCTTTACCTCCGAAACCTACATTAAGTGATTTTTATACTCCATCGGAAGACCAGAAGAATAGAGAGATTGCATTTGTTGTTGGTGGTATGGCATTAACTGGATTTATTGCATGGAAGTTGATTTAAATAAAATAAAGAGATCCATAACCGCAAGATTGAGTATCTATTCCATCAACCAAGATATATCTCTTATCATCATATGGTGCTGTACTTTTTTTATTAACTTCATTAATATACATATTATGCTTTTTTGAATTCATCGTATACATTTTATTCATTTTAGTTTTACTATTAAATAGACAATCTTTATAATCATTGAATTTTATATCTTTTTTAATTGTTACTTTTCCCATTCCTTTTAATTTCTTTTCTTCTTTTATATTTTGTTCATGATCCAAATATGTAAAAGAATATGCTTTACTTCTTAGGTAAACTATTTCATTCATAAGTTTCCCATTAAGTTCATCTTTAAATTTTCCTATTACTTTTTTATTTTTTTCTGAATATAAATGATGATCTGTTGGATAGTCTGATGTATCCAAATGATCTTGTATTTGTTTCATATCCCCGTAAATATCTTTAGTTTTAAGAAATCTTTTTTTAACGGAGGATTTAAATTTTCTTTATAATCATTATTGAATAAAAGATTTGTATACAATGTTAAATCTTTGGGTTTGATAATTTCATTATTGTCTTTAATTAAAGAATGATCCTCGGTAACATCAACAAATCCTAATGGTGTGACAACTCTAAACATTTCTTTATTTGTTTCATGTTTAATTACAGTTTGTATTTTAGAAAATCCTTTACTTGTCCAAACTTCAATATTGTTTGGTTTATAATAAAATTTACTATTTGAATATTCATATTCATCGGCAATATCTTCTATTTTATCAATATATATTTTATTTTTATATCTTAGTATTAATGGTGTATTACCTAAAACCGAATCCGAAGCAACAAGTTCATCTTTTGGCCATAATTCATTTATAACATTATAGTAAAAGTCATACATTAATTGTTTCGAGTAATCTAATATAGCCTGTCCTAAATAAATAGGTTTATTAAATTTAACAGAAGTAACATTATTTTCAATTGCAACAAAGTTATCATTAAATATTATTGAGTCTTTAAAATTTGGTTTGTTTATATATTTTTTTACTTCTTCTCTATTAGTGGATAATATAATCTCACTCCCTCCTCTGATGTTTTCTAATGTCTTTCCATTGAAAGAATTATTCATCAACTTCCACGAATCTTTTTCAAATGCTGATTTTGATTTAGTTCTCTGTTCAGTACTGAAATGAATATATATCTCGCCAACCAATCACTTTCTTCGAATGATATTGTTCTATAGACTTTTGACACTTTCATACCAAGTTTAATATAATCTTTTAAAATACTGTGGTGTACAATATATTTCTTTTTATCATATAATGTTAAGAATAGTTTTTCTTCATTACTTACTGGTTTATCTCCTAATAAATTCAATTGATATTCGGATAATTTTTCTTTATTTACTTTCATATTTTCTGGTGCTAATGGATAGTTTCTAGTTTTAAATTTACAATTATTTGGATATTCTAAATCACATTCTACTATACACCCTCTACCTTCCGGTATATTTAAATAATAATCTGGATTCTCTTCCCATTTAAAATCTTTAGTTGGTAAAGGTTGTGACATAGCCCAACCGTATAAATTATTTGCATCTAAGTATAATAAATATTTTTCATTTCCATCACCATAATAGTTGGGTGTATACTTATTAAAAGCTTTTACATGTCGTGGTCCTAGAACTCCGGAAAATCCTCCTCTTATACCTTTCTCGAACATTAACAACATATCATAGTCCGTTAATAATTCCAATTCAAATCCCGTATACTTTAAACCGCATTGCCAAGTTAATCCAGGTGCAGAATAACAATAACAAGGATCTACTTCATGATGTTTTAAAAAGAAGTTTCTGAAATTTTCAAATGCATCGGCTAAGATAAGAACATCTGTTTTTAAATATAACTCATGGTAATCTTGTAGAGTTTTACAATTATAATGTTCCCAGACTCTCTGCGCATGTTTATACTCTTCTTTTGTAATTGTTTTTTGTGTTAATGTTGAATAAAATTCTTTAATATCTGGTAATTTCTTTTCTTTTAATTTATCTAAACAATCTACGTATTCATATGGATAGAATCCTTTTTGTTTTAGTGGAGAAATATCTCCGTCTTTGAACTCTTTTTCAAAAATAGGAAAATCATCCATTGATTTAGCAATATCTGATAAACCTTTTAACATAAATCTATAAGAATCTAGAAATCTTGATTTTTATAATATGATCCATATTCTATAGAAATATATTCTTCTGAGTTTTTAGAAAGAAATTTTACTTTATTATATTCATCTTCATATTTCATCAATTCTTCAATTAAAAAGTGGAAATCGTAATTTGATCCATTATGAAAAAACACAGGTATTAATTTTGTTGTTTTACCTTCTTTTGTATTACATGATTGACATGCCGCTCCTCTATATTTACCTGAAAGATGATTATGTTCTCTTATTTTATAATTATCTTCAGAAAACTCAACACCACACAAATAACATTTAATTGCTTCTTGAAATTCTTCTTCTTCATATGTATTTAATTTTGTTTTTTTCTGTTCATTAAGGTGGATCTTATAAGTTATTTCTTTGAATATCTTCATTACTTTTTCCACATATTTTTCTACTGCATCAACACCAACATGAGAAAAGTATAGCGATTTGTATATTTCCGGATAATCAGATTTAACATATATTCCAAAACTATTTATTTCTTGTTTAAATATTGGGTTCATATATGATTTATTGGGATTTGGTTGAGATGACTTTATTGGAATATTGTTTGATTCAAAATCACAATAGATAACAAATGGTAATTTATTTTTAAAATGATAATTTTTAAATTTAAGAATATTTTTCTCCGGTTTTACCATTATGGTTTTACAATATTCATTATCATAACATATTTCTTTATGTTTTATGAGTGTTTCTTCTCTTTGAAATCCTTGTAAACAATTTCTACATGTAAATGATTTATGATTATTCTTATCGCACATAAAACTATCTAAATCTTTAATTAAACAATAATGCGTATTTTCATTACTTTCAATGTACAAGAGATCGATTGTCATAGACTCCCTCCGGTCGACATTTGAAATATAAACTGGATATAAAGATTGTTTATTTTTTTGATTCTCCAAAGTAAATACATTGATACATGAATTATTTTGTTTCTCTACTTTTGGGATATCTTTTATTTTAACAGGGTATTCAATTCCTTTCATGATAATTTTATTTTCATGTTCTTTATATTTAGTTACTCTATATTTATGCTCAGAAGCAGGATATAACTTTGCCAATATGGACCAAAGAAAACATTTATTATCATTTGTATTTTTCACATTAATAATATTACTTGATTTAAATTGAAGCGGAATATAAGATGAAGCTTTCCGATAATCATATTTATATTGTTTTACTTTTACACTTTTAATATTTCTAAAAACAAAACCAGATCCCCTTTCTTGAAATTTATCTAACCAAGCTTCAAATTTATCTATTAGACTTTCATAAAATTTGGATAAATTATTTTGTGTTATAATAACTTGAGCAGGATGAGAGTAATGACTTTCTATTATATATGACATAGGAGTTGAAAATTCGCTTGTTATTGTTATTTTTATTTTCATACTATAATATAACTATTTAATAACTATTTTATCTTTTAATAAGTTTATATATTTGGTTATATCATATTCATCTATATCATCAATATCGGTTTCAGTAATAAGATCTTTAAACGATTTTTTTGTTCTCATTTTTAATACAAACAATTTTTAATTAGGTAATATTCATGTTGATAATTTGGATTTCTAAATAAAAATTCTTTTTTATATTTTTCTTTGTTATTTTGATAATGTTTTTGTTGCATGGGTTTGTTACATTGTTTGCATGAAGATTTAACTCCCATCGCTCTACCATTTGCTTTATGATATTCACCTAGTAACTTGTATTCATTACACTTTGTACAAATTTTACCTTCCATTATTTTTTAAAGAAATCAATTTTAATATATTAAGGGAATCCGCTCGTTTTTTTCTCCCTATAAAAATGGAGCATCCAAAAATATATTGTTTACGTTGTAAAAAACATACTGAAAATAATTCAGTAGAGCAAGTAACAACATCTAATAATAGACAAATGTTAAAAGCTAAATGTTCTGAGTGTGGATCTAAAAAAATAGATTTACAAATAAATTAGCAGATGAATTACATCACAGAGTTGTAAAATCATTTCCTAAAAGACGTGTTTATGTTCATTCAATAGACCAAACATGGGCGGTTGATTTGGTAGATATGCAACAATATTCAAAACAAAATAAGCATTATAAATATTTATTAGCTGTTATAGATGTTTTTAGTAAATATGGTTGGTTAATTCCTTTAAAAAATAAAACAGGAACAACAGTAAGTGAAGCATTTAAAACATTATTTGAAAAAAGAAAAACAATATTTATTTGGTCAGATAAAGGATCAGAATTTTACAATCGACAAGTAAAAGAATTATTAAAAGATAATAACATAAAATTATATTCAACGGAGAATGAAGAAAAATCTAGTGTAGTGGAACGCTGGATAGGAACTATGAAACAACGTATGTATAAATATTTTACTGCTCACGAAACTACAAAATATTATGATATATTAGATAATTTAGTTGAAGATTATAACAATACAGTTCATTCTTCAATTAAAATGACTCCTATTGAAGCGAGTAAATTAGAAAATGAATCAAACAGTGTATGAAAATTTATATCCAGAAGAAGAAAAGGAAATCAAAAAACCTAAATTTAAAGTTGGAGATAGAGTAAGAATAACAAAAAAGAAAGATAAATTTGAAAAAGGTTATACCACTCGTTGGACTAGAGAAATATTTGTAATTGAAGAAGTTTTAAATACTGATCCTGTTACTTATAAAATAAAAGATTTAAAAGATGAAGAAATTAAAGGTAGTTTTTATGAACAAGAATTACAGATTACCGAGTTTTGATTTTTACTTATAAAAAATGAGTATCTTTGGAACCAAGAAGCAGAAACGGAAGGAAGATATTGAAATTTTATTGAATCGTGTTCATAATCTATATAGTAAAATAAAACCCGCCGCCGACCTTGAGGCAAGAATAACAAAATTTCAACAAGATGTTCACAATAACAGAAGTGGAATGATGAATCAAATAAATATACAAAATGATCGCTATAATGATCTACAAGAGAGATTTAGAAAGCTAACAATAAATAATAATTCGTTGCTAAACATTATTGATCAGATTCGGAAAAAAACTTATCTCGTTACAATAACGGCAGAATCAAAAGGTGCACTCACAAAGAACGAAATTTTCTCACAAGGGAACGGATGTAAAACTAATTCTGTTGGCTATGTCATGATGCGTAAGGGTCGAATATTAGGAATGGGCCTTTCGAGTAAATGGCAGAGTGGTGAGGTTATAGTGGGTATATCTATAAATGGAATACTATTAGAAGGTTGTGAAATTACACTTCATTCAACTACGAGAAAGCATGATAATTTCCAAAAGCCTTTTGAAGTTGATATTTCAAGTGTTATTAACTTTGTTTGCTTACAAGGAAATGCAACAACGGAATGCACCGTAGCGTCACTGTTGATTGAATTATATTAATCGACTGTTTTAAATTATGATTTTACAACGCTCATCCGGACAACGTAATGCATGGAATCGCTTAATCGAAGCCCTACGACCCGAGACGAAGTAATGCTTAAACAATACTTGTGACGGAATGCTAAAATTTTCATTTTTCCACACCAAAACTATCCCAGCGGACAAAAGGCGACTAATATCACATTTATTATTTTATATCACATACATTCGTATTATATAACACCTCTACATCACATGTTATTATTTTATCACTCCACACCACCCCAATTATATCCTTTGTATAATTATATACTCTCTAACTCCACATTTATTTTTCATTTTCCTCTCATTTTTAATCCTAGCGGACAAAAGGCGACTAATACCCCCTTTTTAAATATTCATGTGTTTTACATTTTTTAGGTAGTGTGTGTTTTTTTAGGGGGTAGGGGGGGTTGTTTTTTTTTTAGGGTGAAAATTTTTTTTGCATTTTTTGCATTTTTTAGGGTGGTCCCTCAGTAGTACAGGATATGGGCTGGCCCGGGTGGAGGAGGGGGAGGGGGGTGGCCTGGACTAGCTCATATCCTATACTACTGACATGCGCGGAGAAATAATTATCAATCTCGGTATGCCGACGGACGGAAGTGACGCGGCTAACAAAACGTTTGTGACAAGACGGAGAAATAAATTAGTGAGGGATTATGGATTAGACAAAATTATGGAACGAGTGAAAAAGAATTGAGGGATGTGAAAATAGACATTGTGGAAAATATTAAAACGACCTTGGAAAAATATATCGATAAGGATGATTTGGAAATCGAAATAGATAAATTAAAAAAAAAGAATGGAAATTGGATGAATCTGGCCAAATTGCGAAAAAAATAATGGAAAGCTTACAGGATGATATAGAAATTTAAAAAAAAAGATGTGGAGGAATTAATAAAAGACAGAGACGAAAAAACGAAAAAAAAAATTCTCGATAGAATGCATGATGATATTATGGCCATCATTAACACGAGAACGAGAAAAATCAATGAATTGGAGGAAACGTTGGAAAAAAATCTTAAAATGCTTCTGCCCGTGCACATATTCACAATGATGATTGGAGGTACCACCATTCATCATAACCCAGCAAATAATTTCGAAAAACTAATGATGGCGAGTATTGAAGATGTTGTTTCCATAAAATACGCGCCTTCTAAAAATTTCTTGGCGAAAAATAATGTTGAAATAGCGAATAATCCGCATATTTTGGGTGGAGGAATATCTTGGGAAATTGTGGCATTTCAGTCCTATGAAAACCTTTTTGAAATTATCGATACGGGTATGTTTACAATCACGACTGATTTTTCCTTTGAATTGAATAAAGATGATGAAAAAATGATTGCATTTAATATAACTAGAAAGAAAGAATATTTTTATAACCTTTATTCGAATAAAAAAAGACAAATCCTTTGCAAATAATCGCGCGGAATGGGGATAAAATAGAAATAACCATCATATCAAATTCACCAATCACAAAAATTATAAAAGGGGAAATAAAAACATATTTCCGCATTTTATATATTTTAAAAAAAAAAATAATGTCGGTCAATAAATTTGGACGAATGCCTAAAACTAAAATTTCGGACGTATCCCTGGCTGATATAAAAGACCAAAAAGGGAAAATTGATATGCGTGGGGAAAAAATTATCAATCTCGGTATGCCGACGGACGGCGGTGATATAGCGAGCAAATCGTTCGTAATAAAACGAAACGAAAAAATTATTAAAGATTATGATTTGAATAATATCAATGACAAAATTGAGGAACGAGTGAAAAACTGCGTAGATGAAAAAGAATTGAGGAATGCGAAAATAGACATCGTGAAAAATATTAAAACGACTTTGGAAAAATATATCGTAAAGGATGATTTGGAAATCGAAATAGATAAATTAAAAAAAGAATGGAAATTGAACGAAACCATTGCAAACGAAATTGTGGAAAGATTAAAAAATTTTATCCTTTAAAAAATCTCCCAAATTTCTTACGATAGAAAATGTAATGATTTTGGAATCGAAAGATGAAAAATTTAATATCCAGCACGAAATGAGTGAAAAAGAAATAAAGTTGAAAGGAGACGACTTTGTAACGAGATATCGAAGTTACGATTGTTGGGAAAATCTTTTTCATATACACGAAAAAAAAAAGATTTTTTCCTTCAGAAAAGTATAATCGAATGGGTTTCGAGTGATGAGAAAAAAGGTTATAATTTAATATTAAAAAAATGGGTGTATATTCTTTTTATTTTGATGATGATTTTATATTAAGAGGGGGTGAAATAAAACTAATTGGTCTTGATAGTTTGCAGGAATCACAACCTTTTATTGGATTAAAAACTCCTTTGACGAAAACAAAAATTCGTAGAGTAATTGTTAAAAATCCACCAGAATATTACACTTTGAAGATTCAATCAAATACGGAATTTACGGAAATTCGATCGAATTTCCGTATCTGGGTGGATTATGAAACGAGGAATTTATGGGAATTACCATCATTTTAATGAATTATAATTAAATTTACAAAAAAACGTTTTTTTTGTAAATTTTACCAATTTAAACTCTTTTTAAAAACTTAAAAAAATAATGCCGGTCGATAAATGTGGACGAATGCCCAGAACTAAAATTTCGGAGTCGGACTGGCTTATATAAACAACAATCTCTTGAAAAGGGGTAGAATCGACATGTTCGGAGAAAAAGTTACGAATCTCGGCACACCAACAGACGGAGGTGACGCGGTCAGCAAAGCGTACGTGATAAAACGAGGAAATAAGATGGTGCGTGAATACGATCTAGATAAACGAGGAGACGAAATCAAAGAAATAAAAGATTCGCTGATCGATATAGAAGATAAAATAGAAAAGAAGTTGAGAGACGATATCGAAAAAGGGGTGGAAAGTCTTAAAAAAGAATTGGAGAAATACGTAGACGATGACAAACTGGAACGGGCAAAGATGGAAATCGGGCGAGCTTTTGTCGACAAAATAAAAGAATACCTGAGAAAATATATCGACGAACGAAATTTGGAAACTAAACTAGAAAACCTAAAGAAAGAATGGACGTTGGACGACGAAACCATCGAAGACAGAATCGAACAAAAATTACAGGAGGATGTAAAAAGAGGAGTGGAAAGTCTTAAAAAAGAATTGGAGAAATACGTAGACGAGACCGAGTTAGAAAAGATGAAAACGGAAGTGGATAAAACCTTTGTAACAACGGTAAAAGAACATTTGGAGGGGTATGTTGGCGAACGAACGATGGACACCGAACTGAATAAACTTAAGAGGGAATGGGCGTTGGATAGCGAAACCATCGAGGATAAAATCGAAAGGAAATTACGGGGAGATATCGAGAAAGGCGTAGAAAGTCTTAAAAAAGAATTGGAAAAGTTTGTGGACGAAAAAGACTTGGATCCGATCATCGGAAAAATAAAGATGGATGTGGGGGAAGCCGTAATAAGTAACAAAACTAAAATTTTGCGGTTAGTATCGGATATGAAAATTCTCGGAGAAAATCTATTATATACTCTTTTATTTTCGCTCGAGATTAACATGGATAACGTAATCAATATAAAACAAAAAGAGGATAACCGAATTGTCATCACCAATAATAAATATACGAAACAACTTTTTCACGTCAGCCATTATTAAAAAAACAAACGAGAATATCATTTATGACGATATAGTAACGTACCCCATTAGTGTAGGTTACGAACATTTGTACGGCACGGAACACTGGCGTCTTAAAAAGACGGGGGTTTACACCCTCAAAGTTAATTTGACGTATACGAGAAAAATAATCCGGTAGGAAAACAGCGATTATTGCACGTAGACTTAGGTGATGGAAGAACGCATATATTTTGGGACAGGCTCGAAAATCGAAAAAGAATAATTAATAAATCGTGGTCGTTCGACATTCATTCGCCGGACACGAGAATCGGGATATACCCCCCTCACGTACGACGAATATAAGTTTACCGCTAAGGGATATATAAAATTATTTTATAAACCGTTTTAACTTATGAAATCTCTTATAAATACGGAAAATTTCGCGAGGGGAAAATTCCCGCCAAAATTTTATTTTACGCTCAAATGACTTTCAAAAATAAAAAAAATGCACATATTGCACTCAAATAACCTTTCAAAAATAAAAAATGCGTCAGACCAAACAAACTTGCACTACTGTGAGGTGCTTCCTGATATGGCGCAGTTGCAACTAGCTACATTGGCACACTGAATTTACATGGTTGTCCATATCCATACAAGAGTCAAGGAAAGTACCTAAGTTCCTAACAATACTAGCTGGTTGTATTTGAGAGTTACCAACTGTGATGGAGGTGTCTTCTACAAGTTTCTCATTGTGTTTAGATGAGAAAACAATATTATTTTGTCTTATTAGTGTTGAGTTTAAGCATATTACGGCGCATCCATGAAACTATGTCTGATAAGCAGTCCTCAACATGTTGAAGAGCAACTTCTACTTGGACCTCATTGATGGGCTTAAAGGCTACATACAACTGAGGGTCATCAGCATAGAAATGGTGGAGCAGGTCGTGACTGCAAATGGCATAGACAGGCTTAGTGTACATTACATAGTTTTACGGGCCTAACACCGAACCCTATGTACACTAAAGTTCATTTTAACAGCATCTGAAAGTTGGTCATCAATACATACTGTCTGGTATCAATCACACAAGTAAGATGTCATCAATTTGAGAGGTTTACCATAACACCAAACTCATGTTCAAGGCAATGTAAGAGAGTGTTATGGTCAATGGAATCAAACGCAGCTGAGAGGTCTAGTAGAACTAAGGACTGAAAGATGTCATTCTGGACTTTAACTAGCGCAGTTTCAGTGGAATGGAGTTTCCTGTAGGTTTTATATGTTTAGTGTTGGATTTGCAAAGTTAAACATAAAAATTAATTAATAAAATTCAATAATTTATTTAATCAAAATAAGTGAAACCACAGTATGTTTTTATTATACACATGTATACGGCACATATTGAAAAGTCAAATACTATGAATCAGATTATCTTTTATTACATTTGATACTTTTATTACATACAATTTACTGAGGTAAATACATGTGTAAGGTGAAACATCAAACAATTTGTGAGTAATTAATAAGATAAAATTGTGCACAAAGTAACATAAGAACAGCATCAATTTCAATCATGCATTGAAATAATCAACAGTCTCATGCTCAACCAACTAAACACACCCAGCAGACTTGGTACACAACATGAACTAGATGCCCAAATCCAACATTGAGCCCAAGAATGACCTTGACCTTTGAGGTACAGACATGGTTCTAGTACACATTAACTGTCTGGTCATGGAGAAAAGTTTGCACATTTTTTTCATAAAAAAACCTAATAAATGACGTTATGATGTGGTAAAAATGATTAAATCATTCTTTGAAAGTAGAATTACTCATAAAAACAACTTATAGTCTGTTAAACATCTGTTTTCTGAAAACCAATATTTAAAGGGCATTAAACAGAGAATTTTACTTAAACAATTACTGGGCTTTCTCTACAAAAACTTTCTGTACAACTCCGAACTAAAACAAATAATTACTAGACTTCTTCTACAAAAACTGTCTATTAAACACTTATTACATAATATTTTGATTGTTAAAACATGTAGTGTAGAATTATATGCCAATACTTGCAGAGTGCAATATCCTTCATGCCATTTTAAAGATAAAGCAATAAGTACTGTAGTATCTGTTTGCAACCAAGGCTAAAACCATTTACAGGCACTGTCATTCTTGTTTGAACTCCTGATATGCTAACTAGTGATCACAAATGTTACCTTATTAGACAGAAATCTTAATTCTAGACCCTTTAACCACAAATCTTGTGTCCTATCACTTTAAACAGAAATCTTAATTCTAGACCCTTTAACCGTAAATGTCAAGTCTTATCTTTTTAAACAGAAATTTAAATTCTAGACCCTTTAACCATAAATCTTGAGTCGTATCTCTTTAAACAGAAATCTTAATTCTAGTCCCTTTAACCATAAATCTTGAGTTGTATCTCTTTAAACAGAAATCTTAATTCTAGACCCTTTAACCATAAATCTTGAGTCATATCTCTTTAAACAGAAATCTTAAATCTAGACCCTTTAACCATGAATGTCAAGTCTTATCTATTTGAACATAAATCTACCATTAAGGGAAAATAAACCAAGAATTATAACAACTGCTTTACAATTTCAAGTAAATACCAATGAAGTAAAATCCAGCTCTTTGAGGTCAATCAAAGTCCAATCAGCTCAAGTCTAGTAACATACCTTTCATAGTTTTGTTTGTTGTGCATCAGTGTTGCTGCTTTTGAGTGTGTCAGTGTTGTTGCTTCTGAGTGTGTCTGTGTTGTCAGTTATTTGTGTCTGTATTGTCAGTTGTGTGTGGCTGCATTGTCAGTTGTGTGTGACTGTGTTGTCAGTTGTGTGCAGCTGCATTGTCAGTTGTATGTGACTGTATTTTCAGTTGTGTGTGTCTGTGTTGTCAGTTGTGTGTGGCTGCATTGTAAGTTGTGTGTGGCTGTGTTGTCAGTTGTTTGCATCTGTGTTGTCAGTTGTTTGAGGCTGCATTGTTGCTTTTTGTGTGCCAGTGTTGTTGCTTTCGTGCATGGCTGTTTTGTCAGTTGTGTTTGTCTGTGTTGTCAGTTGTGTGTGGCAGTGTTGTCAGTTGTGTGTGGTGGTGTTGTCAGTTGTGTGTGGCTGTGTTATCAGTTGCATGTGTCTATGTTGTCAGTTGTGTTTGGCTGTGTTGTCAGTTGTTTGTGGCTGTGTTATCAGTTGTGTGTGTCTATGTTGTCAGTTGTGTATGGCTGTGTTGTCAGTTGTGTGTGGTGGTGTTGTCAGTTGTGTATGGCTGTGTTATCAGTAGCATGTGTCTATGTTGTCAGTTGTGTGTGGCTGTGTTGTCAGTTGTTTGTGGCTGTGTTGTCAGTTGTTTGTTGTCACAATTTTGTTTAGTCAGGGGGGGGTATAAAAACAGTATCGCTCTATCAGGACTCACTCATGAAACATTGATATTTCTTACTGAATGTAATAATACTACAATACCCTAGAATGAAACACTAACACCATTTCTGTACATATTAAACATGTTGTAATGAATTTATCTGCATACTAAAAGCTGACAAGGATATAATAATAAGTTAAGCTAAATATTAAAATACTGAAAGACAACAAAGTTAATCTTAAATCATTTGTATATCTAGATGGTTTCACAGTTGAGCTTAATTCTTACAATGACACTATAAAATGTAAGGCACTTAGATCATTTTAGCAGAAAAAATCTAACACAGTTTTGTTTCTGAAACAAATTTCTGTGTCATATTGAATACAGAAATCTTCATTTAAACAATTAAGCTTTCACAGATTTCACCACACAATGTTAGCCATGAAACTAAAATTATATAGTTAACAATATTGTTAAGACAGTGGGAATAAGTCGACAAAACCAACAGAACTGTAGTTATAAGTAAAAATGGAAAGTTAATGGTGATCCACAAAACAAATGGAAATCAAACTTTATTCAGTAACAAATACACATTGTTACACAAGTTTTATACAAACTAGAACAAAGACTAGCTGGTAACCTAATTGTGATGTTTTCAAACTCAATACATTTGTACAAAACTCATCCATTTGAATTGAATGACATATATCAGGTCTAATACTGTATCGAAGCAACCAGATACCTAGGTAACCAATAAATCAAAAGAAGTACAAAAGCTGTACACTGGTCGAGTTCTTATCCCTTGTGGTGAAGTCAAACTCTCGGTCCTCTATGACCTTTCACTTTCACCAGAAAGTTGTGACTTCAGTGATGCATGCTGGGAGATTTGTGAGTGATTGGACCCGGGTTTGCGAGCACTGCTGGAAAGTTGATTATCACTGAAATCACTTACATTTCAATTCAGTATCATTTTCTGCAAGTCTTTCTCTCTATAATGAAGAAATACCAATACACCAGAATTATAACACAAGCCAATGTAACTACCCATCATTATTTTTCACACAGCAGTACCTTTGTTTTGTCTTGTTCCAACCACTTGCTTATGATTAAAATTCCAATAGAATTTATGTTGTATACAATTTAAAAAAATAAATCTACAGGTATATATACTGAATAAAAAAGAAACTTTTGCGAGACTTTAATGGGACTGTTTCCACTCATGTGTATATTAACAGGTTTTGTTCGTATTTGTAATTGCACAATAATTCAATATCAATTCATCAAAATTCATTTACAGTCTGAAAATTATCAATTTCATTTGATTTTTCATTCCATTTTTCAAGGCAGGAATCGATTCAATTTTTTTTGCTTTAGCAATGAGTATGCTCACCACGAACATTGCTAACAGCAAGGCAGCGACAACGCATTGAGTGGATGAGATCATTAATTTGAGTCTGGGGTATATCATTCCACTCTTCTAGCAAAGTTTGCTGAGCTCATTGACATTACCAGGGGGATTTTGATGTTGCCGTACACGTGTGTCAAGATTATCCCAAAGGTGCTTGCTGGGATTTAGATCCAGGCTTTTTGAAGGCCAGTCGTCTATGAAATCAATATTATTGTTTCGCAAAAACTGGATATTGTCATGGTGCCATAAGGTCTAAATGTTTCGCAATTCGAGGCATTGAAATTTTGCCCAAATTGTATCGATATAAAGTTGTTTAGGGTATTTTTATGACTGTAGTTGTCATGTGCACTAATTTGCATTGAAAAAAGTTTACACATGTAAACATATGTCCATCCCGTCCATGCACGTGGAAATGGATATCACATGACATCATCAGGTGATTATCTGACTGGTTTCCCAAACTATGACGTCAGTGTTAACTACTACATATACACATTTTTTTACATTAGGTGTTTAACCTTGTAAGTTTAAGACCTATTTGGTGAAAGTTTCTTTTGTGATTCAGTGTATTAATTGATAGATAACTGTTTGAATAAGGGAGATAATTTAATGTTTTAATTTGACAAGATATTATGTTCACTATTTGAACATGAGTGAAGAGCTAAACCAACATGTTAGGGGACCAAGTGACAGTAAATCAAGTAATGGCCCCACAAGAAATGAGCAGTTCCAAGCACCAATTGTCTGAGTCAACATAAACAGTAAAAAGTTTGATTTTTTAATCTTCTCACTAATGATTTCAACTTTAATTTAAAAGTTTCATGACCTCCTCACCCCCTGATGCAACATTTCCACTCACCTCTAATTCTTCTTGTGCTTCACATTCTATTTGTGCTTGTCCTGTTCTTTCTTCTTCTTCCCATTTCCTCTGTCGTTCCTCTTTTTCTTCCATTTCTTGTAGTATCCCCATTTTTTCCTGTTGCTTCAGCTGTTTTTCCTATTAAATTAATTAAATCAAGAAATTTATCAAAGACGAATAAACACAATATATTTACATATGTATGTACATTGATGATTTCTGTACATGCTATTTATATCAAGTATATAAATTCTGAGTACTGACTTAAAACAATAACCATACTGATCAATTTACTTACACATATTACAAACTTTGTTTTCATATAATAATTAAACTCATTAAAAAAATGGCAAGGCATATAGCATCCAGTTTTAATACAAACATATACAGTCAAACCTCACTTAGGGACAACCCCTATACTAAGCCACATCATTATAATGACCATTCATCTTCAGACTGGTTTTCTAATTTCCTCTGTATTTCAACTTCATTATGAGACAAAGTCAATACAAAGACTAGTTTTCAAGAATTTGTTCCAAAAGATGACCTTAATATCAACATTCAACTGTAACTATTAGCAGAATTTAAAAATCATTTTTTGCAAGATAAAACCTCATAAGTTCATTATGTACCTCTTCTGGTTCTATTTCCCATTCACTGATAGACTCTTCTTCACTTTTATCAGCTCTTGGAGTTCTGGGTGTGTTTTCTATAGAATCAATTCCAACTACAACCAGAGAATCCACACCTACCACAGGTGTAGAACCATCTACTTCTTCATCTGATTGTACATCATTCTTAAACAACAGAAATACATTTAAATATCATTTATACCACTTCAACTTTAGAATAAGAACTAAACTGAAAAATGTACTCCTCAGTTCCATAGCAAAAGAAATTAAACAGTGATGTGCAAATATTTACTTAAAGAAACATTTGCAGAAATAATGTGAGAAGAAAACTTCAATAGCAATAGAAATGTTCTTATTTCAACAGAATACAAATTTCTGGAATTAGAATTTCTAATCAGACAATTTGGGAAAATAGACTGTGTCCACTTTAAAGAATACCTCAGAGTCCCCGTCTGAATTCTCATCTTCCTGTTCTGATGGTGACTCATCAGGTTCATCAACTTGTGCAACAATCACTGTTTTCTGCATAGAACCAGACTGACTTGATGTGGTCGGATCAGGTGTCTCACGTGACCTTGGGTCGGCCAAATCAGACTGTGGCTCTGGTGTCAGAAGAAACGGAGATGGCGGCACTGTTTGTTTCACTCCAAATGAGGTCATGGCATCTTCAATCTGATCTCGGCTTTTTGACTCTGATTCATCTACATAATTATTCAAATTCTCCAACACCAGGACTCAAATCCTATAATTACAGAAATAATATGTAATACTAAATACATGTAATAAATTCAGCATTTTGAACATGAACACAACAAAACAATCAAGTCATCTCATCATGCAGAGTTTTGATCAACTCCAGAGAGGGTTTGGCATTTGGGGGTTATACTGTATTTTATTAATGTAAAAGAATTCAGTAAATTCTGATATAACAAGAGTTAACTCCCTTACATTGTGTATGAAAGCCTGGGAGGAATCTCTAGGTGTGCTAGGTGTAAAAGCTTCCGCTAATGAGTCACACTAACTTGTCTGAAAAAAACAGGACACAAATTACTATTACAGAATGAAGACAGGTATTCATCAACATCTAAAATTATATACTTTCATCCTTTTTAATAAAAGAATGGAAATATTGATAAGCCATGTTTGAGACCTACATAAGATTTAAATGACTGAAATTACCTGACAGATCCAAATAAATGCTCGTATTCTAAGAAATGGTGCTTTAAAGGGAATGTTTGGTATTTTCCCTATCGAGTTTTATCCCAAAATATACATTATCAACTATTACTTTTCATACCCAATACATTCAATGGTTTCTATAATTACCAAAAAATCCATTAAGAATTGAAATTTGATAATGTGGTCAGTGTTTATACCAGAGGTTTTTTAAATATTTTATATTTTAATCATGCATAATATTTATTGTAAATTTTATAACTATAATACGAGAAAACAGATTGCTATGTAACAGTGAAAGGTTAATACCATTCTTTTAAAAAAAAACAAATGAGGTGGTATCAAATATTATAACAAGTATTTGTAGTAAAATAAAAGCAACTAGTGCTACATAATCATGTTTATTTATCAAACAATGAGTAAATTTCAAATTATATAAATATCTGATAATAATTACAAGAGAACTGTGAAAAGAGAGAGTATCATGAAAAATACAGCTGCAAATTTTCATGAATTGCATTTTCATACATAACAGTGAAAAATAATACAAGAAAAAAATAATCAGTGGATTCCATGCTACAGCCAAGAGAAAAGAATTTTGAATAAAAAATTTGACATGTACCACAATATTCTCACTATTTCTCATCGATCTTTTACATAATTATCTATATCCTTAGTAATAAATGTAACAAAAATGCCAAATAATTCTAGTTGTGCTTTGGCAAAGAATTATAATGCATTATGTTATATTTTAGATTTACCAAATTCCAGTGTTCTTTAATACTGGAGCTACACTGTATCAGAAAAGAAACAAACAAAATTATGCACAACAATACCAAGTTCTCAATGTAAAATTTAATGGCTTAACCACTCCTTTAAAGGAATAATTCAAAATTGTTATTAAACACATTTTGGTGAACTTTAGTATGCCTGCTGATGTTACTGGCATTGTTAGGTTCCATGGCGAAGTGAAACTAAAATTATAAGTATTCTTACAACAAAGGTATGGCTTTTGAACAATACCCAAATTTTCAGCAAATAACTGACAACTTCCACAAATGAATAATGAGACAGGAGACATATAACTATGGATTATACATATATATAGTATAATTATAATTACAGGACCATGTTTAATTCAAAATGAACATGAGAGAAACTCACACATCTACACACACAGAGATGTAAAGCCTCATGCTAACAAACAACATGCAATGCTTTATTTCATAAACAATCTGTCAATGTAGTGACAAAGCACACATACTCAAAGCTTACAAAAAAATAAAAGTTTGTCATGATTTTGATATTTATGAAGATAAATACACTAATAAATACATGTTCTATTATTTGTTGGGGTAAAAAGCAACTTAAAATGGATTATTTACCTTGACCAGAGATAATGATCAGTAAACTAGAAAACAAGTATTGCTTACATTTCCAATGAGTAAGACTTAACATAGATATAACAGTTAGATATTCTTCAACCACATAAAATATCATCACTAGAAATGTAATTGTTAAATGGCTGGGGCCACAACAACCTACCTTAGATGTAACGGACTTCAGGATTGAGTGTGTTCTCCATACCGCTGTCAATCTCAGGTGACTGAAAAACGTACATTAGAATTAAAAATATAGTGTAACAATAAACAATTATCAAAGCAATGCTAGCATTTCTTCTTTCACAGGAAAATTTTTGCTCAACAATATAATGTCGTATTTTGCCATTTTACATGCAATAACTGACCAAACACTGCATGGGTTCATTGGCCTATACTAACAGTAGCAAGGACATTAGGCATTTAAGCTAGGCATCTACCCTAACTGATGATAAACTTAAAATAAACATTCAAATACATTTACATGAATGTATTCATCAAAAGTAAAAAGGCTTAATAAGTTAGAACAAGCCATTTATGAGAAGAAGTGGACACAAGATTTTGAAAGACAAATAAAAAAGGGGCATAACTCCGTGAAAATAAATCTGAATACATTTTTTTAAAAATATGCGCAAGTAGACCTAATGCCTAATGTGTTGGTAAAGTTTTATCAAAATCCAACCAGCCGTACTTCTTCTGACTTCATCAAAGAGTATTATAAAGCTAAAGGTGATGTTGCATTTTCTGTTAGAATCTACA
Source organism: Lutraria rhynchaena (assembly GCA_008271625.1). Taxonomy (NCBI): domain Eukaryota; kingdom Metazoa; phylum Mollusca; class Bivalvia; order Venerida; family Mactridae; genus Lutraria; species Lutraria rhynchaena. The sequence continues at coordinate 908,107 of VIBL01000056.1, read as the reverse complement.
TATTATATTAAAGGGTAATGTCATAAACTAGACTCACAGCTTCTTTGCATATGTGAAGTTTGGTCCATGGAGTGGTTTGAACTCACAGCAGTGAGGGACTAGTGATTACTAGTCAGAGACCATAACCACTTGACCATGGAGGCCACTTCTTATTTCTTTACCTTGTCCTTTGTCTACATGCTTGACTGCTATGTTACAAAACTTTTACATTCAATTCAACATTTGTCTTTTTGTATGGACAGACAAACTCAGAAAGCAGAAAACTGAGCTGGCGTGTAGTCAGCTATGAATATCTGTTACACTTTTAGTCGTATTTGAAGGGATTAGGGGCATGCATTTTATTTCAAAGCACTGTTATTAGATCTAATAAAGGGTCTAACACCCTTAGCTTTTGACTCAGATGTCCTTTTATTGGCACTTTTTGTATTTTCACTTTTCAAATTGATGTAACACATGTGTGTAAATGTACATCACTGGCTGCACACCTGCAGATGATGAGATCGGAGAGGCCTCAGTGGCCGAGCCTGAAAAACGTGTCAGCATGTTTGTAGAGGCACAATGTTTTTCATTGTTACAAACTAATTAATTATCTTTCACTTAGCAGCAAAATATCCAGCCTACCATCAGTGACTTCGGAACGGGTATTCTCAACACCTGATGATATACCCTCGACTCAATCTTGTTTAGCTAAGATGCATGTCTTTCTTGTTTAGGATATAATTATTATCTTACTGTATCTATGGTATGCTTACTGGTGTATTGTAAGGTCAACTAGTAAGTGCTGTTTTGCTGCTCTTGTATACCTTTATTAGGTTCTATAAGTACATGTATCATAATCATAATATAGCAAATATCCATCATTTTGTATCAATGCAGTGAAACCTGAGAAAACCGAACCCTGGGAAAACCAGAATCCTGTCTATACCGAATGAAATGTCTGGTCCCAATTTTTTCTTTCTATAATCTTTGTATTTTTAACCTGGGAATACCAAATCTTGTCAAAACCGAATACCGAACAACTTTACTATATCATTTTTGTGTCTATTTAATGTTAAAACACCTCTGAAAACAGAACCCTTCGGAAAATATGACTGCAGAGGCTACTAGATAATTGCATGATACTTGATGTGTCATAAAACGTGACCCCCTCTGAGGTTCAGTATGCATGTTGAAGAAATAAGAAACATACAAGTTATTACATGTACATGTAGAAACACATAACAAACTACATTTCTGTATTTTGTATTTGAAACACACAATGATAACTTCACTATCTAGATCAAACTTAACTATATGTACTCTATATCACTTTTATCCATCCAGATTGACATGAGACCTGAACAATATGACAGAATATTCAACCTCCGTGTAACAATATTGTTCATTTGACCTTTAACAATCATGTGTATTTCTATGACTTACCCACAGTTATGTCCATAGAGATCAATACAGTATTGAAAATGGGTAAAATCATTATTATTGAAAAAAAACCAAAAGATCAGGCAAAAAATTTTGCCTGAGTTGTGCAATGTTATCAATAGAAAATGTTCTTGTTTTGCAGTTATGTGTATCTAAGGCATTGTAAATTCTATAACGGCTGAATGCCAACCTGGCAACCCTAGAAACACTGTGTGTGCCTTGATGTTACCATGTGGGGTCAAAAGCTAGGTAACTAAGTCAAGTATTAAGTATGGAGATATTTGACCAATAATTGCTATACGGTCAAACCTGTAAACAAAGGCCACCCTTAGGAAAGACAAAATGTAGTCTTTATTCAGGTAGCTGCAAACACAGGATAGACTGCATAAGTTATCATAAGTTGGAAAAAATTGAGTCAATAGGCATTTTGCTGCTGTGTTATATGACATATTTTGAACCTATTTTGATCTCAGTCATTAAACTTACAGCTGTCATCTGTCTGAACTGAATATTCAAGTAAAATACTTAGCAGTGAAATGGTCAAGTAGTAACACTGCCTTACTGAGGAAACACTGCAAGCTGTATTTAAAGTGGTGGCACAGACAGTAAAGGAGAATTGCCAAGTGAATAGTAATTTAGAGAAAAATGGCTGGGTTTAGTAAAAATTATTCTGGAAGAGCATGCCCCAGGACCCCACTATATTGCCTTGGTTCAAAAATGGGTCTGGCCACAGCACTGATTAGTGTAATTTGAACACAAACATTTACAAGATTGCTGCTCGTGCTTATCCTGTGCTGAGCAGGCTGAATATACTTCAGAATATAATTAATTTCACATCAGCCTATATATTGACCTAGTGTAGCGGCTTTAAAAAACTCCTCTATAATTGACCTCAGTGTTGTTATATACAGTGCTCCCCCCAAAGAACAACACTTGTTTTTGGAGTTGCAACAGTGTTGTTCTTTGGAAAGAGTTGTTGTTTGAAGGAATTGATACATTCACAACAGTGTTTTTATTATGTGCAAGTGTGCCTTTTACTGTGGTTTCTTGGAGGGAATCAGTCTTTGGAGGTGACATTATGGGAGGGAGCACTGTATTTACGGGACTAATGAACTAAATGATTTAATTATCTTTAAAGGCACAAGAGCTTCTCATCCTTTTTCAGGCAAGAAGCAGATCTTGATGGTCATCCACAAGTATATACCAATATCTATTAGTCACATACCAGACCGAGACCAATACATGAAAGTAAGAAAAAACTCTTTATTGAAAGAAAACCTGCCCAGCTATACTGCGGAATAAAATGAAAAAGATCACATTTTCACCAAATACACAACAATGAATCTAAGTAGGTCCCTGCAACAACACTGCAATTGTTTTTAGCATACACTTGTGTTGAATCCCTGAAACCTTTTCATTCTGTAGCAGTTAGCTGGTTTGATATATTGTCTGCGAGTATCTAGCATTGAGATGTAGTTTCTGGTTATACAGTTTATAGCTTGTGTAATATTTGTAGTAAGACAAAATATTCAAGTGTGATTCTAGTGAATAAATCTTGAGTGTTTCTTTTTTGCTCATGCCTCAATTACGGCATCAAAATCAAAGTGTTATATTGTCATTTTCACAACTCATTATTATTATGGCACACAGATCCCCATACAGTGTTGCTAACATATGTAAAAAAAATAAAATAAAAAAATCCCAACCTGCGAACCCATATTTTTTTTGGCATGTAACCGAAAACAAACCGTTTTTTTATTTTTTAGGCCTAAGGGTCAAGTGTGAATGATATTGCTATCTACCAAACATCTGCTTAATATCACAACAAATTATGATGTTCTACCCTGGATAGAAAGGGCACATTTACTATAAAAATACTGGCTTTGAATTTTATATATGCCAAATACAGGTTATGTGAAACTGTTATCTGGGAAACCAAAGAGTACCTTGCTCAACTTTGTTGAGCCCTGTGTGTGGTAGATATTTAGACAGTGAAAAAGTTTAAAACTTTTAATGTGAAGATATTATTGAAATTTGCATTTTGTATTGGTCTTATACTAATTTATTTCAGCATTATTGTGAAACAAGCAATTTTGCTTATATTAATCACGCTTGAGTCTGCTGCCTGGCCACTACACTAGTACTACGCCTGAAAAATGGGATTGTGAAGTTCATGAACAAAGCTGTCCAAGCCAGAATTCGAGCTCAGGACCTTTGGATCAAAACTTAGATCTGAATACATTCCACAGCAATTTACTGTATTCTATGTATTTTGTGTGTGGAGGCCTTATATGTCACAATAAATGAATTGAATACGATAAAGAAATGTGAACAAATATATTGGAAACATTAGAAGTGAATGTTTGCTAACGATCTATGAATCAAGCTTATAAGAAACACCAAACATTTATTTATCATTTTACTTCATTTGCTTAGACCTAATCCTCCTATACTAATTTTGAATTTGATTTCATCACAGAGTGAATGTTTAAATTTTATCTCCAGCGTAATACACAAAGCCATAATATTATACTTACATACGTATGGACGCTTCTGCTTTTTACATCACAGATCATGATATTAGGAAAAATCTGCCTTAAATAAGTACTTAAGAAAGAAACAAAACACAAACATTTGTCGGAAAATGCTGACACGGGGAAATTCTGCAGCAAACAATCATTTCTAGAATCTTAATAAAGTCAAAAGCAACCGTACCATACCAAATCCATCCTAACCACTGACTTCTCTTCCTGTCAATTACTAGTCTGTAAATTTCCAATGCTGTACTATCTACGATTAAAGAGTAAGTAAAAGATAAAGATTGGTCAAAAAGTGTAGGCACGAGGAAATTTTCTCGCAAACTGTCATTTCTAGAATGCTAATAAAGTCGAATGTAAATGTAGCATGGCCACATCTTTCATGCCTCCGATTTCTACACATGTCCATTACAAGCACGCGCAATTTCAGCTCTATACTCTTACTAATGACAGAGATATTAAAATGAAAAATTTTCCGCAACTCACAGAGATTTTTTTTCAAGCGCTTATTTCTAGAATCTCAATACAGACAAAACTAGCCATGCCATGCCCACTATCCATGCCAACTACTTGTCAGTAATGTTTCAGACCTGTACTATCAACATTTAAGGAAGAAATGAAAAACAAACATTTGTTGGAAAATGCTGTCAAGGGGAAATTCTGGAGCAAACAGTCATTTCTAGAATCTTAATATAGCCAAAAGCAACCATACCATACCAAATCCATCCTCACCACTGACTTCTCTTCTTGCCAATTACTTGTCTGCAAAGTTCCAATACTGTACTATCTACGATTAAAGAGTAAGTAAAAGATAAAGATTGGTCAAAAGTGTAGGCACGAAGAAAAGTAAACGTAGCATGGCCACATCTTTCGTGCCTCTGATTTCTATGCATGTCCATTACAAGCATGCGCAATTTCAGCTCTATACTCTTACTAATGGCAGAGATATTAAAAATGAAAAATTTTTGGCAACTCAGATTTTTTTGCAAGCGCTCATTTCTAGAATCTCAATACAGTCACAACTAGCCATGCCATTCCCAAATCGACCCTGCCACTGGTTTCTATCAATGCCAACTACTTGTCAGTAATGTTTCAGACCTGCACTATCAGTATTGCTGTTCAATTTATCGAAGTCATTTTATATGCTGTTAGCAGAGCAACAGATAAGCAGCGCATTTGCATATTTACTCAATTAAATTCACAAAATACCCAATTAAAATATTTATGATGCATATTGAAATCAATTTTCACGAATATACATGCATATAGTCATATTCCTCTGTCAGTCATTCCTCATGGTCTCGGAAAAACGTTGTAGCGATGCGGTTCAAAAACAACCAAATGTGCACAGTTTAGACTTGATAAGTAAGAACTTGAATTCCCAATTGATATAAAAATCATAGACTAACAGGTTTCAGGAAACCCAATTATATTTAGCAAATACCCAATTCAAAATGAAATGATGGAGTAATACCCAATTCACTGAGAAAGCTGATCTGTTGCTCTGTGTTAGTCACCACTCTTGTATAAGAATGATTCAGCACATTCTACTAGTTTCTTACCTCAATGTACTAGTTTACACTTTTCAATTTAGAGGAAAATATCATACATACAAACATGTCTGGTGATTACAAGGTAAGTGTAATTCTATGCTGATTTTAGCGAATAAAAGTTTTTTACATTTTCAGTGTAAAATGACAAAAATTGTGGGTTAGGCCTAAAAAATAGCTTGTTTCCAGTACTAGCTCTGAAAAAAATAGGGTCAGTAGGTAATGGTTTATTTTTTATTTTTATAATTTTTATTCCAGAATATGACTGACATTATTTTTATTTTGCGAAATTATAATTTGACCAAGAAAAATCATAAGGTCAGTGGAAAGAAAATATGGTCAGTTGGGGTAGAGGAAACAAGTTATTTGTTTTTAGGCCTTAGTGAAATTTTGTGACCTGGTGACAGTTCATGTCACTAATATTTTGCATGTTAATACATTATGCTGTATGTGTTGTAACATAGTTGGTATTACATAATGATATAGTATTACATAATAATATATATATTATGTGATTTTATATTCCGTATTAATATCATTTTGTAGGTTGTGAAGTTAGAATTTTCTTAGTATCTCTTATTTAACATATTAATCACTCCAGAGTAATCAAAGGCGATTTCAATTGATTGCTATGTTTTTAAATTAGTTTAATCTTAAATTGTTTCCTTACATGTTATATATGTTGTTTTAATTAGGATAAGTTTCATAGACGACTGAAAAACTAGCGAATTTATCGAATCCCCAGGCAGAGAGCTTTATTCTAACTCATATATTCATTTGACCTTAGCCCTTTTTAAATCTTGGGAGTTATTTGTCAGTTTTTGTAATTTGGAATAAAAAGTTAAGTATTCATGTTTAATTGATCACCTGACCATAACCCGGTATTTAAATTGCCACACTCTGAAGGTAATTTCAGTTATTCTAAGTTTTTCTTCAGTAAATCCTTTTTTTTTTAGTTTTTAGTCTTTTTTGAATTTTGAATTTTTGGGTTCTTTATAGTTCTAGATTATGTTTAGATTTTGATTAGATTTGTTCAGTAAATAAATAAAGAACCTGGGTGCAAATAACTCGTAGCTTGTCATTCTGCTACAGTGTATATTGTTCAGTAAAGTGGAATAGTAAAATATTGTTTTTGTATTATCATTCCTACAAGTTTGTAAGAAATGTGATTACAGTAAACTTTATAAGACAACCATTGGGGCAAAAAAAGATCTTAATGTTGAGGTGGTCTTATGATAAAGTTACAATGTAGAAGAAATATTTTAGCTCACCAGAACCAAAGTTTCGGGTTAGCTATAAGTATGGTATGGAGGCTGCTTTGGCGTCCACTCTCACACATCAACAATTGTCTTCTCTAAAAGTATTGGTCAGATTTCCTTAAAATTTGCTGTGTAGTGTTCTTTTAACAGCAATTTGCTCATATTATACCAGTTGACCCCTGAGTTTGTGTCATGTTGGTACATTACAAAGCCAGTACAAAGCCTTATTAAAGGGTTGGGGGTCTTATAAACACTCTGATTTTTATGCAATTGTGTTGATCAGGTGACAGGGTTTTCTGGAACAAGCAGGGTACTTGGGAAAATATGCTACTCAAGTTACCCACTATTTTGGACCAAATCAGAGCTATGAAAAGTGAGATCACATCCTTTATGTATCTTTGAAAAATGAGGCCAAACAAAACCATAATGGCCTTAACAATGTTTTGTTGTTATTATCCCTGTCAAAGATGGAGGGATGTAGATTTGGCATTGTCTGTATGGCTGTTAGTGCTTCCATCTGTCCGTCTGTCACTCTTTTTCATTACTCAGAATGCACTAAAGGATTGAGTTGATATTTAACATATAGAGACCAATCGCCATAATTCTACCTTACCTCATTTTTTATTATCTCCTCTTTTATGTTGAAATTATGCTTGTCTGGGGCATATCTCCAAAAACAAAAGAAAGGATTGACTTAATACTTCACCATTGGATAGATACCATTATGTGCAGTGACAAAGAACCATAACTCTGCATATATGTAATACAATAAAACTGGTGAAAACTGGCTCCCTGAAAGCCAGAATTCTCTGAAAATCTGACAATTTTTCAGGTCTTATTTTGTCTCTTCTATAATCAATAGTCCTCTGAAAACTGGAATTCTAAGAATACTGGACTTTTGGATCAGTCCAAAAGGGGTTCAGTTTGCAGGGGGTTTACTGCATAAATAAATCCAATGTCCCTAAAACACGGTTTTAATGTTCAAGGGATTGTGAGACTGATGATTTTGTATATTTTTTTGTTGTGTGTGTTTTAAGCAAGTACACCATGGATACATTATCTGTATGTATTAAGCAAGAACATGCTAAAACACATTATGTAAAATATATGAAAAAAATCACTGAATATTTACACTGATTCAATTTACACCACATTGGTATAAACAAACTTTGTGAGTGGAATAACTTGCTTTATTATTCATTTCTCAACAAATGTTTAAAATATCCTTCACAGCATATATATATATAAAACAACCCTATGACTATTTTCCTACAGGATGTAAAGATTTGTGGAAAAAAGTAATTTGGTTAATAACATTTTACATTTTTTTTGAGGAGGAAATAAGCAAAAGTCCAATGCGGATGGGAAGGACAGTACATATATAACAGCCAGTTTTGATGGGGATTGGCAAAAGAGAGGAAGTAGTAATTCATACAATAGTTTGTCATGTATTACATGTTGTGTTTATGAACTGTATGGAGATAGCCCAGTATTAACCAACATAGATCTAGGACTGATTTCATGTACTTTATTTGAGATGAGTAAGACCTGCCAGAGTGTGTATCACTTAGACACTGTAAAGTGTTACTGTAAAGTAAAATTTGTCTCGGCCATCATCAGTCAATATGAAGATTACATTGCCTGTATTGATTTAGTATTTTAGTGACACACTCAGAATTAGTTTTACTCTCTCTTTTGAAGATCATGCATCTCTTTTTGGGAAAGACATGAAAAATTATGTTTTTAGATGAATGGTGCAAACAATGCAGAAAAAGTCAGGTGGCTGAAAGAAATGGAAGATCACCCACAAGTCACAATTGTAGAAGAAAATGTACTGGGTCAACAAAAGCAATGAAGTTCAGCATGTGTTTGTCAACAGTTTTGGGTTTGTATAAAAAAGGAATTAAAACTGGAAACTTGATTATGGGTAATGATCTAACATCAATTGTAAGAGTGAGAACAGTGGAAAAACATGTGACAAACAGTTGATAATACATTGGAAAGTGTTTATGTATGCAAGCAAAATAGTGATGATACAACACAGATGCAGACCAACTTGCATGCCATAACACCACTTTTGTTTGGGGACCTTGAATTATGTGACAGTAGCTGGTACGGATATAAATCATCACCAAATTCTTATGTACCAAGAAGCCTGCCATACAAAAAGTATCTTACTGACAATAGTTTGAAAAGTGGCCAAGTGAATATTTTTGAAGACTCTGCTAGTAACTGTGAAAATCTGACATCAGTAGCTCCCAGAGAAATGAATGTTAATAATGTTGTGTCCACCAGAAATAAAATAAAACATTACTCAGCCTCAGAGAGTGCATGTTTTAGAGTGAAGTATTGGAGCTTCCTATATAGCAGAGGAGAAAATTTAAATTCTTTAAGTGAAATGATCAACAAATACAACCTCACAAAATTTATGGCTAAAAAAATTGAAGTAATGGACTTCTGTTTAATTCATTAAAATCAACATGTAAGAGAGACACAGAAAATGGATTCAATTTTTTGTTTTTCAGGAAAAAACTAATGGAAAATTTCATGCGTCCAATAATTCAAACATTATTAACAGACACAATGAAATTTACAGACACAGTGAAATTTTTAACAGTATTTAATGAATATCTTATAAGTAGTATTATTTCAAGTGTTGTCTTCAATATTTTTATTTGCAAATATTTTATTATCCAGTGATTTTTTGGTCATTTTTTGTTTTCTGTAATTTCCAGTTTGTACATTTGATTATTCAGATTCTGTGAACCATCAAGACACAAGAGCAGATTTGTTCAGTAAATCTATGTGTGTGTATGTGTGTGTTGTGATAAAATCATTTTAAGTTGAAATCAGGGGAGATTACTCTGTGTTTTGAGTTTTTGCCCAATTTCAAAGAAATAATTTGATAGTTTTATTTTTTTTATACTTCTACTCATATTCAATGAAAACGTGACTTTTTCAAAAAACGTTTATGTGAAAATAGTGTGATAGTTTTTATTTTTATGATTTTTCACTCTCTGTATGGTATATTTCAATTTGATTATGGTTTCATATGACCTTTCACGGGAAATAAGCACACACGTGAACCACCTTACAGTATAAGAAATGTAGCTATTCTATACAGTGAGTAAATTTTCTCACTTGAATTATGTTATATGCTGTAAAAATGTAACATTTGCCTCATTGTCTATGTTAGAAACACAGTCTGACCTGTGTTTGCGACCACTTCCGAGTAAAGATCACCCTGTAAATGAAGACCATTCTTCAAAAATCATCATTGATTATTTAGAACAAATTGACCTCTGAATAAAGGGCACTTGTTAATAAAGGTCAGAGCATTAACAAGGTTTTCGGGAGTGTTGACCTAGTTTTTGACCTGGAGATGACCCATATTCGCACAATTTTACAAGATCATTAAAACATGTACAAACATTCTGACAAAGTTTCATGAAGATCCAATCAAAACTGTGACTTCAAGAATGTAAACAAAATTTACATTCTATTTGACCTGGTGACATAGTTTTTTACCCCAGATGACCCATGTTTGAAGATATCATTGAGAGGAACATTTTGACCAGGTCTGATGAAGATTCACTCAAAGGTGTGCCCACTCGAGCATTAACAACCCCCAGGTGTGGACGACGGACGAAGGACACTGGAGAAGACTGAATGATCACTATAGCTCGCCCAAGCACGTAGTCATTGAATATATATAATATAATACATGTATAGGGCCTGTCATTGAATATTAGAATCCAGAGTGTGGCCTAGAAGCTCAATATGGGCTCAGTCATGGTTATTGTCCCATGACTGTTAATGGAGCCATCTGGTCACACCCAATAACAACTGTTACTTAACTGGTAGGGTTTTAACTGGGGCTATTTGTTTTTCATTTCAGTACTCCTATAATGGGTGGGCAAGAGTTCACTCCCTTTCCCAGTCCAGACATAAGTGTGCTAGATTGTTGGAAAATTGGTATTTATTTTCCTTTATTGTTACTAAATCTCATTCAATTAATTCATATACTTTGTACTTGTTTACAAAAAAAGAAGAAAAGAAAAATTAGACATTATTCCATAAAGGTCTTCACCTTTATATAAATTGAATAATAAAAGGTACAAAGTAATTTAAGATTGATCATAAACTTTGACTACTATGAGGTATAATTTTACCTCTGCAATAGATATGTTTATTCTTACTTAAAAATAGTGTGTATTTATAGTAAAAGATTCATATCTACATATATTTATGCCATAGAGACAATGCCAGAAAAAATTAAATTTATTATTAGGAGAGATATTTTGCAGCCCAACTGATTGTGTGCAATATATAATTTATTAGTAATATATTTCATGTAACAATAAGGTTAACATGAAATTAAAAACAGATTATTTCTTTATAAATGTATTTTATTCTTACTAAAACATGTGATACCAATTTTTGTAGATAATCTATATATTAATGAAAGTATCATGAAGTCAAAAAAAATATTATTCCTTAAAATAGTTTGTGTTTATACAAAAATAAATAACATTGTGCTTAAGATAATTCATGAGTCAATAAAAGCCACATGAAATTTAAAAAAAATATTTATTAAAATATTTTATATTTAATGCATGAATCATAACAGTTGGGCTATTTGTGCATGCTTGCCTGGACCTGGGGCCTTAGATTTTATTTGTCATCTGACAAGATTTTATGTATTTTTCTAAGGCTTGGAAGACTGAGCTTTTTACTGCCCCGTTGAGATTGAGAATATTCTCAAGATTAAAAACCAAGCCTAAGTTAACAAGGGCAGCTGTTAGCTCTAGTCTGGGAGTGAAGTGAACCCCACAGTGATAGTGACTGGTTGTGTTCAATACTCTACACTGGACACAAATAGGGTCCAGTCACAGGATATGTTTTCCCTGGGCTCCAGACAACAGATTTGCCCCCAGTCTCAGACGGGTGATACATTTTCTATCCTTTGATCTGAGGAATAGACATGTGGCCATCTGAGTCCCACTGAGTATTGGACAGAATCACACCTGCCCAGTTCCACCCTGGAATAATAACTTCTCCAGTGCTTAATGGACTGCAACCTGACCAATGAACTTACTTCAGTGGGTGAAAGATTGACTTTAGTATCAACAGCTACATGATTCAGGCCAGATTTGGCAGTTCAGTCTGCCGCCTCATTTCCTTCCACACCCATATGAGCTGGGCACCAAACTAGAGTAATATCCAGACTGGCTTGTTGGATGGAATAACTTAGGATGATAATTTGTTTTAAAAGGTCTGGTCTGCATTTACTATGATAATTTTCAATTGATTGCAGCGCTGAAAGTGAGTCCAAATAAATAACTGACTTTTTGGGTTTATGATGAAAGACCCAATTTAGAATTAATTAGGGCTATCATTTCTGTTGAATAGATAGAAAGATTATCAGAAAGTCTATCAACAGAAGAAAAATTTTTTGAAGGTATATAAAAAGCTGCTTCAAATTTGCAAGAATTTGGGCATTTAGAACCATCCGTATAAATACTCAGTTATTGTAAAATTGTTCAATATGCAAGTTAATTGAATTTAATTGAATTTTACTTAGGTGTGGAAGGTCTGTTTTTACAATTTTTAGGGAGAGTCATAAGTCTATATGAGATGGGGTCATTAACCACAGATGTTTAATTACTGGCCTGAAATCTTCTACCTGTATGTCTTTGAGACCAAATTCCTCCACCACGAATTGAGTAAGGGCCAAAATTTCAGACATTTCGGATTTTGAAATGGATACAGGTAGATTATTGATAAATAAATTAAGAGGTGAAAGTATTGAGCCCTGAGGGATACCACTTGAGACATTTTCTTGATCTGAGAGGGTACCATTCACCCTTATTTGAATTTTGCGTCCTTCTAGGAAAGACCTGAGGTATTGGAAACAAGCTCCTGTTAAACTATATTCTTTTAGTTTAAAAAATACACCAAAGTGCCAAGTTTAATCAAATGCTGCCTGGAGATCTAAGAAAATGGCTAGCACAGTGCGGCCTCTGTTTTGGCCGAAATGTTGTCATGTTGTAATTGAGCTAATTGGTCTGTAATGCTCCTTCCCTTTCTAAAGCCAGATTGAGAGGGATTTAGATAATTATTAAATTCAATATGATGAAACGGGCCTTTACCATCACCTCTAGCAATTTCCCAGAGTGTGATGTAAGGCTTATTGGTCTGTAAGATTTTGGTTCTTCATTGGTTGTCAGGTTTTTTGATAGGTATAATGCAGACTTCTTTCCAATCTGTTGGATATTTACCTTCACTCCACACCCTGATACAAAAATTTAGCCAAATATTTAAAGTATCATCTGACATATGTTTAAACATTGAGTATGTAATTTAGTCCAATCCAGGGGCGGAGTTGTGTCTGTCATGAATACATTTTTTGAGTTCTATTAGAGAAAAAGGTTTGTTTAAAGGTGTATCTTTTATCCTCGGCTCATTTATCGGGTTGCTGTGACTCAAATTGTTTTCATATGCCAAAGTTTCAGGTGGTAGATTTGAGTCACTTGATACTTCCTTGTAATAATTTACTAAAAATTGAGCCTTTTCAAAGGGCGTTCATGCTATTTCATTTTTGTGTCTTAATAACGGTACAGGGTTAATAATTTTGCCTGTTATTTTTTTAATTTTGCTCCAAAATATTTAAGAATTGGCTTGAGGAAAAGTCATTGATTCACAAAATGTTTGCCAATTCTTATCTTTTGCTTCTATAATTGTTTTATTTTTGCATGTTTTTCTGCATCTTTTAATTTTTTAATATTATCAGGACAAGGATTTCTTTTTGCCCTATTTAAAGCTTTTTTTCTGCCCTGTACCGCTTCATGACAGTCATCATTCCACCTCTGGACTTGAATTTTTGGTTTTCTTTTAGGTACTGAAGCCAGGGTACTTTCCTTTACCGTGTGTAGAATTGAATTTGTTAAGTTTTGCAAGTGTTGGTTTGAGTAGACCTGGTTTTCTGGAATTATATTGCAAGATTTTGAATTTTCCCCAATCTGTCTTATTTAAATTTTTATTTTCAGAATATAGATTTGTAGAGTTTAGATCGAAATTAGGATTGGGAAATGATCTGACCCCAGGGTATCATCATGAACTCCCAAAGCTGAAACTGAGGCAATTTTGGATGTGCCAAAGGTTAAATCTATGTTTGATAATTTCCCAGTTGATTGATCTATTCTTGTTGGAGTGCCGTCATTGAACAGAATCAAATCATGTTTTTCAGCCCATTCCAAAATATCCTTCCCAAGACAGTCTGTGATTAATGAACCCCACTCAACATGGTGAGCATTAAAATCCCCTGTTATAATACTGTTAATTGCCTCATTTTGAGTTGAAAGCTCTTTATGATGTGATCTAAAGATTCAAATCACATCCTCTGGAATAAATATTTGCCAAAAGTAAAGATTAGTTAGATAAATGTATTTTCATTAATTGGTACTCTACTTTAAAGTTACCATTTTGATCCCTGTGGTTGTCTACCTTGATGTATTCATAATTCAGTGAGTTTTTTATGTATATTGCCAAACCACCACATATAGCTTTTTTCACAAAAAGGTTTGTATTCCAAATTGAATCCAGGAATATTTTTTGAGGTCCTACTGTTAAACTTAGCCTCCTGAATACATAAAATGTCTACATGTGGATTTCTATTTAGAAGTTTTATTTCTGATAATTTTTGAGTGGTCAATGTTTGAGCATTAAATGATATTTAAGTTTCTACACATGGTTGGGCCTTGTTTTGGCTGTTATTATTTTGGACCACTCTATACTGTTGCCTACTGTACTGTTGCCCGAGACTGTGATGGGATTCTACTCAGCAGTCTCCTACCCATTTTCAGTTTTCCAGGAGTACTGGTTACCTTTACCCTGATCCTTACTCTTCTGCCAGGTATTGGTGGCCGAGAGCCTTTAAACATCCCCGGTATAGGAATTTTTTGTTTGTTATTTTCTTGGATTTTGTTTGTTTTTGCTGCTGGTGTTGGTTCTAATATTTTTAATTCAAATAATTGTTTTTCTAGAGAATTTTAAATGAATGTATGTAATTTTTTTCTATTATTTTTGTTGATTCTGTTGTGCATATTTTTAGGTGTAATAATGTTTTCTATTATTTTTGATAATTCTGTTGTGTATATTTTTGGATGTAATAATGTTTTCTATTATTTCTGTTTATTCTGTTGTGTATATTTTTGGATGTAATAATGTTTTCTATTATTTCTGTTTATTCTGTTGTGTATATTTTTATCTGTAATAATGATTTCTATGAGTTTTGTTAATTCTGTTGTATATATTTTTGGATGTAATACTGTTTTCTACTATTTTTGTTAATTCTGTTGTGTATATTTTTGGATGTAATAATGTTCTGTATTATTTCTGTTAATTCTGTTGTGTATATTTTTGATGTCATACTGTTTTTTACCATTTTTGTTAATTCTGTTGTGTATATTTTTATCTGTAATAATGTTCTGTATTATTTCTGTTAATTCTGTTGTGTATATTTTTGGATGTAATAATGTTTTCTGTTATCTATATTAATTCTGTTGTGTATATTTTTATCTGTAATAATGTTCTGTATTATTTCTGTTAATTCTGTTGAGTATATTTTTGGATGTAATAATGTTTTCTGTTATTTTTGTTAATTCTGTTGTGTATATTTTTGGATGTAATAATGTTTTCTACTATTTTTGTTAATTCTGTTGTGTATATTTTTGGATGAAATAATGTTCTGTATTATTTCTGTTAATTCTGTTGTGTATATTTTTGGATATAATAATGTTTTCTGTTATTTTTGTTAATTCTGTTGTGTATATTTTTGGATGCATTAATGTTTTGCATTATTTCTGTTAATTCTGTTGTGTATATTTTTGGATGTAATGTTTTCTATTAATTTTGTTAATTCTGTTGTGTATATTTTTGGATGTAATAATGTTTTCTATGAGTTTTGATAATTCTGTTGTATATATTTTTGGATGTAATAATGTTTTCTATGAGTTTTGATAATTCTGTTGTATATATTTTTGGATGTAATAATGTTTTCTATTATTTTTGTTAATTCTGTTGTGTATATTTTTGGATGTTATAATGTTTTCTGTTATTTTTGTTCATTCTGTTGTATATATTTTTGGATGTAATAATGTTTTCTGTTATTTTTGTTAATTCTGTTGTGTATATTTTTGGGATGTAATAATGTTTTCTGTTATTTTTGTTCATTCTGTTGTGTATATTTTTGGGATGTAATAATGTTTTCTGTTATTTTTGTTAATTCTGTTGCGTATATTTTTGGGATGTAATAATGTTTTCTGTTATTTCTGTTAATTCTGTTGTGTATATTTTTGATGTAATACTGTTTTCTACTATTTTTGTTAATTCTGTTGTGCATATTTTTAGGTGTAATAATGTTTTCTATGAGTTTTGATAATTCTGTTGTATATATTTTTGGATGTAATAATGTTTTCTATTATTTTTGTTAATTCTGCTGTGTACATTTTTGGATGTAATAATGTTTTCTATTATTTTTGTTCATTCTGTTGTGTATATTTTTGGATGTAATGATGTTTTCTACTATTTTTGTTAATGCTGTCATGCATATTTTTTGATGCAATAATGTTATCTACTATTTTTGTTAAGTCTGTTGTGTATATTTTTGGATGTAATAATGTTTTCTATAATTTTTGTTAATTCTGTTGTGTACATTTTTGGATGTAATAATGTTTTGTATTATTTTTGTGAATGCTGTTGTGATTATTTTTGAATGCAATAATGTTTTCTATAATTTTTGTTAATTCTGTTGTGTATATTTTGGTTGTTTGATCCTGCTTATTTCTTATTTCTAAATTGTAATTTGTGTGTTTGTCTTCATACATGATGCTATTATAGTGTGTATTTATACCGGGGGTGCTTTTGGTTGGTGTCTCAAGGATCGCAACAACTCCAGATATGGACAACTCATGGTAGGCCTGATTCTCGTCTTTTTTGGGAGAATTCAGTCTTGCAGGCTCTTTCCCTGGGACCCCTAGAGTGTTAACAAGATTTTCTATGATTTGACCTGGTAACCTAGTTTTTTACTCCAGATGACCCATGTTCAAACCTGCCAAAGATATCAAGACAAGCATTTTGACAAGGTTTGGTGGGCCTTTAATCAAAACTGCTACCTATATAGGATTAACAAGGTTTTCAAAAGATTCAACCTGGTGACCTAGATTTTGACCCCAGATGACTCATGTTCATACTTTACCAAGATATCATTAAGAAAATAATTTTGACAAGGTTTGGTAGACCTTCCATCAAAACTGTGACCCATAGAGTGTTAACAAGATTTTTCTGTGATTTGACCTGGTGACCTAGTTTTGGACTCCAGATGACCCATGTTCAAACCTGCCAAAGATATCAAGACAAGCATTTTGACAATGTTTGGTGGACCTTAATCAAATCTGTGACCTATAGAGGATTAACAAGGTTTTTCAAAAGATTAAACCTGATGACCTAGTTTTTGATCCAAGATGACCCATATTCAAGATTGTCCAAGATATCATTAAGACAATAATTTTGACATGGCTTGGTGGACCTTCAATCAAAACTGTGACCTATAGAGGTTTTCCAAAGACTTAACCTGGTGACCTAGTTTTTGACCCCAGATGACCCATGTTCAAACTTGTCCAAGATATCATTAAGGCAAGCATTTTGACAAGGTTGGGTGAACCTCCATTTAAAACTGTGACCCCTAGAGTGTTAACAAGGATTTTCTATGATTTCACCTGATGACCTAGATTTTGACCCCAGATGATCCATGTTCAAACTTAGTTAAGAAATCATTAAGACAATCATCTTGACCAGGTTTGGCGAACCTCCAATTAAACTGTGACCTATAGAGGGTTAACAAGGTTTTGTAAAGATTTAGTCTGGTGACCTAATTTTTGACCCCCAGATGACCCATGTTCAAAGTTGTATTAAGTTATCATTAAAACAAACGTTCTGACAAAGTTTGATGAAGATTCAATCAAAATTGCAACCTCTAGAGCATTAACAAGGTTTTCTGGTGTTGACCTAGTGACCTAGTTTTTGACTGAGATAACCCATATTCGCACCATTTACAAGATCATCAATAGAAACATTCTGACACAGTTTCATGAAGATCCAATCAAAACAGTGACTTCTAGAGTGTTAACAAAATTTCCATTCTATTTGACCTGGTGACCTAGTTTTTGACCCCAGATGACCAATGTTCAAACTTGTCCAAGATATCATTAAGACGATCATTTTGACTGGGTCTGGTTAAGATTCGCTCAAAAGTGTGACCACTAGAGTATTAACGACACCCAGGTGTGGACGATGGACAATGGATGCCGGGCGCTGGAGTAGACTGGCTGATCACTATAGCTCACGGAGCACTACGTGCTCAGGTGAGCTAAAAAGGTATTTTTGGTTCACTTTTATTATCTCTCATTAAATTATTTCATCAATCATGTGTTCATTTACAAGAAGGAAAAAATAAAGTTTTATATTAAAGGTTTTAAGAAGGAAAAAAAAATTTAACATAGACAGTAATGTCTACTACAGTGGAACCCCACTAAACCAGCCAAGTCTGAGACCAGGTCATTTTGCCACTTTAGAGGGGATGACAGTTTAGAGGGGATTTTGTGTTGATCTATAGCACAGGAATGCATATGTATGTGCAATGTCCATCCTGTAGCTACTTACAGCATTTTAGCATGTAAATTGCTGTTTGTTCTGATTAAAGATGTGCGTATGATTTCATGCATTGTTATGCACAGTGACATTTCATTTGATTGTAACAAAATATGTAAATGTTTAATATAGGAGTGTCTATTATTCTCATTGTTATTGAAGTGTCATTAAAATCTATCAATTTTCCACTTCCCTGCTAATCACTAATACAGTCCCATGTTGACCCAAATTAATGATAGGCTATGTTTTTCACACCTTCGACTTGACCACAGACTTTTATGTAAACAAACACTGGCTAATTAACTGATAAACACTTTTGGGCATGGTAAAATTGTTGACCAGTCCAGAGGAGAACTTTTGCACTGAATCAGCCTTTTTGTACATAATCTTGGCCAGTTTATGGAGTAGAGAGGAAACCAGTCCACAGAGGTGAATTATATAGTAATAAAGTCAGGACCAGAACATTTGGCCGATTCAGAGGGGAAACCAGTTTATAGAGGAACCTGTTTAGAGGGTTTCCACTGCATAAGGCATGGATTAACCTCTTCGAAAAAGACATTTCTTATAGAATTGTTTGTGTTTTTATTATTATTACTGAATAAGCAGTAGTATACTTAAGAATTAAAATTTGATTTTATTTTTAATTATTAAGTATTGCTAAGAAAGACATTTTGCAGCCCAACTGAATGTGAAATATATAATGCATGTCATTTATGAGGTAATTCATTTATACTGAAACATATGACATCTTACTAAGATAATTCAAGTATCAATGAAGGTAACATAAATTTATAAAGGATTATTCATTAAAGTATTTTACTTTTATATTTAAGGTATTTTATATTTATATTTTACAGGACACACAACAGTTGGGCTACTTATGCACACAAGTCTGGACCTGGGGCCTTAGATTTTATCTGTCATTTGACATGATTATATGTATATTTCTAAGGCTTGGCAGCCTGAGTGTTTAGCTACCCTGTTAGGATTGAGAATATTCTCAAGGTTGATAAAACCTGAGTTTACCAGAGCAGCCTTTAGCTCAAGTCTGGGAGTGAGGTGAACCCCACAGTTTAGCAGACAGTGACTGGTTGTGTTCAATACTCTGCACCGGACACAAATAGGGTCCAGTCCAAGGATATATTTTCCCTGGGTGCCAGACAACAGATTTGCCCCCAGTCTCAGACAGGTGATACATCTGTCTATCCCCCCTGATCTGTGGAATAGACAACCGGCCATCTGACCCCCATTGAATATAGGACGGAATCACAGCCACCTGGTTTCATGCTGGAATAACTCTTTCAGTGCTTAATCGACTGTGACCTGATCAATGAATTTATTTCAGTAGGCAAGAGTTGGACTTTAGTGTCTACAGTCACATGATTCTGGCCATATTTGGCAGCTCTGTATGCTGCCTCATTACCCTCCACACCTATGTGAGCTGGGTGTCAAACTAAGGTAATATCAAGACTAGCTTGTTGGATGGAGTAATTTAGGATCATAATTTATTCTAAAAGGTTCGGTGTGGATTTACTGTGATAATTTTTGATTGGCCACTGCACCAAAAAAGATCTGAATAAATAACTGAATTTTTTGGTTTATAATGAAATACCCAGCTCATTAAATTAATTAAAGCTATCATTTCTGCCAAATAGATGGAAAGGTTATCTGAAAGTCCATCAATAGAAGAAATTTTTTGAAAAAGATTAAATTGAATTTTGCTTAGGTGTGGAAGGTGTGGACAGTCATTTTTTTCATTTTTAAAAGATAGTGATAGATCAATATGAGGTGGGGTCATCAACCAAGGATGTTCCATTACTGGCCTTAAATCTGCTACCTGTATGTCTTCAAGGCTAAATCAAGTTTTGGGTAAAAGACCCAGTTTTGGGTGAGAGGCCCAACTCAGGGGGGGGGGGATTTTTTAGTTTGCTCTTGGCAAGCTGTCCGGTCCCAAAGATGCAGTGCACAGGGTTATTTCCCCTTGATTATGCTCTGGCCAAGTATTTGACAGTATGGGCCATGCACCTGATAGCTAAAAGAAACACACCAGACTCTGTTTCTAGTTCGGGTGTAGGGGTAGAGCTCAGGGTCCCAGGGCTATCCTAAGGGCTTTATATTGAATTTTATCAAATATTTCAAATAAAGTTGTAGCAACAGCAGTAGCAGAACAAATTTCTGCACCATAATCAATTTTGGATCTAATGAGTGATTTATATAGGAGTAGAAAGCTTTTTTATCTGCTCCGAAGTCAGTATTTTTGAGAATTTACATCATATTAAGGTTTGTGGTACGCTTTAATTAAGTAATCTATATGGGCTCTAAAAGTTAGTTATATTATCCAAAATCATACCTAAAATTTTTTTGCTTTTTCAAATTTGATTTGTGTACCACCTAGGGGTATGTCTAATTTAATATTCTGCTGATTTAATCATTAATATTAGTCCTTATCATTGGATAGGTCAGTCCAGGTTATGGTATAAATACAGAGGAACCTCACTAAACCGGACACTTGCTTAACCGGAATCCTCATAATACTGGACAATTTTCAAAGTCTCACTATTTTCCCACTATATATTTAATGATAAAAGAACATCACTAAGCCAGACACTGGCAATTCCGGAAACCTGACAGAATTTTGAGAAAATTGGCTGCTGGGCAACACAATTCAACCTCACTAAACTGGACAATATTTTTTGAAGCTGCCATAATTTTCCTGTGTTTTGTGTTACATGTGTTTTGACAGTAAAGCTGGCCCAGTGGGACATGTTTAATTGGTATCAGATGGATTGCTAATTGATTTATTATTGTTGGTGTGTGAAAGGACTCACTAATAAAAGTAATAAACTTGTGAAAAAATATTAATCTGTTTCTTGAGAGTTATAATGATAGTTTTCAAAGTTGTTTTCCTCAACATCCCTTTGACCAGGGTAATTGGTCAAATACAGTCATATTCAAAACTAAGACCATCTATATAACTAGTAAACCTGTTCCTAATACAAAAACCCCTCTAAACCAGAATCCACTCTAAACCGGAATTTTTGTTCAGTCCAGACCCCAGTGAGGTTCCACTGTACAGCTAAAAATTCTATTCCCACAAATGTTGGAACATCATAAGAAATTCCGCAAGGTGAGTTATATTTATATATCAAAGGGAGACTTCTAACTTATTTATAATAAACCAATAAATACAGTAAAACCTCACATAACAACCACCTCGGTATTACAACCACCTTGTTATAAAGACCATTTCATTTTGGACCAGCTTCCTATTACTCCCTTAAAATTCAACTTGATAATGAGACCAACTCATTATCATGACCAATTTTTCAGGTCGGTGGTCTCATTATCAAGGTTCTACTGTATATATAAATTATTTCAAATATATTAAAATTTTCTTTTATTGAATTATTAAAGTGTCCTATAAGGCTAAATATATTTAAAACTGCAGGACATTTTTTCATGAAATACTTTTCTTATTGGAATGACACTATAAAGGTACTTAACTAATGAAATTGTACTTTATTTTATAAAAGAACAATCATATGAAAGAATCAGCATTTAAACATTATTTGTTAGGTAGAATTTTGTTATCAGGAGAACTAGAGCATAAAAAACACCTATTTCTCAACTCAGGAAAAGAAACTATCGAAACAAAACATTATTTCCTTCATGGTAGAAGAATACTAATTGATTCATGTAAACAAATTTTTAATATTATAAATTTGTAGAAAAAATGTCCCGCAGCTTTAAGCATCACTTTGAAGTAGACGTTTTTTTTTTCATTGCATGGCAAATGGAGGCAAACCTACATTATGTTATTTTACAAATGCTGCCCCACACATGGACAAAGGGTGTTGTTGTACGTTGCCAAGGAAATGCCTGGATGGACCAGACTCTTGTATTTGACTGGATCAAGAAAGTGTGGGTGGGAATATCAAGCAAGATGACAAAGTCTTTACTGGTCTTGGATGCATTTCCGCGCTCATCTGACGCCGGCTGAGAAGACGATGTTGGAAGATTGTAAGACAACACTTGCTATCATTCCGGGTGGAAAGACTTCGGGTTTACAACCCTTAGATGTGTCCATCAATAAGCCTTCAACAGAGATGGATGGAGTGGTATGCGGACAGCAACATACACGTCCGGAAGCCGAATTTGTCAACCTGTCAAATGGATTGTCTACGCCTGGGATGAAATGGACACAGCTATCATTGTTTCAGTACTTCAAATTGTCACACGAAAAACAAACACAAAGTCAATATTTATTTTCAGTATCCTTGTTCTGACAATTTAGTTGCCTTATACCACAATTACACATCCAAATTCTGTAATATTTATAAAGCACACAAAAAACTTAATAAAGTACATACTCTGTGTTAAAGTATTAAGAGTCCTATGAGTTTTTAGATTTCTTATTGGAAATACTTGGTTGGAGTTGGTGCACATACCCATGTATAAATAAATATAAACATATATAGCAAACAATGTCTATGCCTTATTGTTTGGTTCCTGTATGACAGTGGTAAATGAAAATGTGTATGTAAGACTTCTTTTAAGGTCTTAAGCTGATGAGCTGATTAAGGCAAAGAAAGGCAGATTGTTAGTCAATGATGTCAAGAAACTGTCACCCACTGAACAGACATCATCATTAGAATTATTCCATAAAGTGATTTGTAGTTTTGTGCCAAAGTCAACACACTTTATGCATCCTGGTATGGAAGTATGGTACTGGATATTATTGATTTATTGTAGTCATGTTTACACTTATAAAAGATCCTGATATTTGTATTTATATTCTTAAGTATATGTTACAACACTTGACACAAGAGTCATAGCCAATAAACTGTGTAAAAGATGATGTTTAAATTACAGTTACTGTATTAACCATGGCACAGGCCCAAATTAAAAAGGAAGACAGGGTGGTATGGCCAGATGGTAGCACGGAGTGGCTCTTGATTGCTTGCAACCCAAGGAAGATCTGGATGCATTGGCAGGCAGCTAATATGCCTGCTTGTACAGTGTTTAAATGTACAACGTGCTGATACCAAGCTTTTCATAATCGAGAGGCCAGATGACAGAAGAACAGATGGGATACAAAAACCCAGGAGAAAGGAAGAAAAGAAAAAATGTAATCCGTTTAGGAGAAGGTAACAGTTGCCATTCCATTGTTCATTCAATGACCTGTATTTCAACATTTTGAGGAACTATATTATATTTATAAGTAGTCATTTATATTATTTTTCCATTTCCATGAAATCATTGCATTTTTTAGTATGTATCATCTTTACCATGTAAATTCAATACAAATTTTTCTTCAAGTTATTTAATTCAAGGTAAGAGGAAGTTAACAGTGGTTTTACATTCATAATACTCAACTAAGAATCAAACCAGTACAAAGCTGCATATGTGGAACCAATCTTGACAAAAACATGACTGTTACAATTCAAAGAATTTACAGTAAACGACAATTACACACAATATTATGTATGACAATGCACCAAGACACACACACAAGTCATTACTTTGGAAAATCAACATATCTAATATTAACATTAATAATTATTGCTTACACAAACCTTATGATACAATATACACTCTTTTTTATTCAAAATGGAAGGAAATCACTTATAGTAAGTTCTGCATTATACATGAATTCACTCTGACCTTATGAAAGAAGGATTAGTGTTAGAACTCACTCTGTTTGAATTAAACAGTGCATATACTAGCATCATGGATAAGTACTACAAAGAAGTGCCATCCCTATTGCAGATATCGAGTAATGGTCTAATTTTTCAACTGTCAGAATTCTATGAACTAAAAAATCTGTCAGTTGAATGTCACACTAATGATTAAATGAATTAAATTCAATCTAGTTAATCAAGTAGCAGCAATGAATAAAAACATCTGAAGACTGGTTATGACACTGCTTATTATTACCAATGTCCAAAGATCTTTACTTCAAAGTGCCCACTTCCTAGAAAGTTACACAACAGACATGTCAATTAAACTCTTTTCTTCTCATCAATAGCTTTTACCCAATACACTGATGATCATAGTAATCATTAACTGCACATCGTAGCTTAAAAATTATACTCAAAATTTGGGCTCTGAACATTGCCAGTACCCAAATACTTGCATGTATCATCTAAGCCTAGTGCTTTGTTGATACATATTGTCATCCATATATATCAGTTGATCATCACAGGTAAATAGTCAAGGAACAAGTTCTTGCCATTTGGTGTTAAAAATGGCATTTTAATATTATATTTCTGTTTTGTGAAACATTATCACATTCTATTTCACATTCTTTTGTCTGTTTTTTTGTAACTTTGTGCTCTTTGTTTTGTTCTATTTTAGTCACATGGTTGAGTGGTTCCTTTTAGACATTGGTAACGCAGGTGCCTGGATGATATTATTCTGTATTTTACATATATATTGAGAAGGTTAGCAGCACTTCCTTTGCATGTACTACCCTAGAGCTAAATATTGTACTGTGTCCATTCATTTAAAGTAAGTTTTTTTATAAATACACTGTCCCGGTATTTCAAATTTTAAGTAATCATGCTGAGTTTTGTTTTTTATACCAGATGGATGTCTATAATAAAAAGTTAATCACTGAGAGACTTTCCATATATAACAATGTAAATTGTTCATGCTATGACAAAAAATTTCAATAAATTTGTAGTCCCTCTGTAGGGCCATATATCTAAAAAGTAAAATAGGTAAAAAATATACTTATCTAAAAAAATAAAATAGGTAAAAAATATACTTATCTAAAAGTAAAACAGGTAAAAAATATACCTAAAAAAATAAACTAGGTAAAAGATATACTTATCTAAAAAGTAAAATAGGTAAAAAATATATACACAAAAAAACTTGTTAATTTCTTAAAAGTGACGGAAATGACTGCTTAACTTCTACAAATCCATGTTCTCTCATATTTCAATGTTTCATTTCCAAACATACAAATGTGTGTGTCCCCTGGGTACTAAACAGATAAGGAAATGCCACACAGCTATGTTGAACTACTTTCGGATAATAAGTATCCATAAATACTTTACAAAAGAAGCTACAGAAACACTAGTCTTATCATTGGTCAAATCGAATTTGGATTACGGCGTTTCAATTTCGTACAGTGTGTCTTAAAGCGAAATAAGCAAGATGCAACATAATACAAAACATATATGTGTGCAAAGCCTGTCCTGAGCTGAAGGAAAGTGCAAAAGACTTGTGGTACAAACTCCACTGGTAACTAATTTTTGCAAGAATCAATTTTAAGATCCTTTTTTTGTACAGCTTTTTGATTAGTAATGCACCCCTTGATCTTCAAGAGTTGTTGCACAAGCCAATCAAAGAAGAACTGGTCTTCAGTCCTCAAATGTATTAATTTTAAACAAATTTTTTATTTATCTTATTATTTCAATCATTTTTATCTGTTAATGTACAATGCCATTGAATATGTTTAACATGGATAATAAGCATAACTGTTTACCATTTTTCTGTTTAAGTGGCTAGCAACTTGATATGAAATGTCAGTGACATGGAAGACAGGGTGAAGCAGAAAATACGAAGAATAGAGTTTAAGTACAAAGCTATTCTTGAAGACAGTGACAGGGAAGACCGGGTGAAGTGGAAAGTACACAGGATAGAGTGTAAGTACAAAACTATTCTTGAAGTCGGTGACAGGGAAGACAGGGTGAAGTGGAACGTACAAAGAATAGAGTTAAAGTACAAAACTGAAGTCGTGGACAGGGAAGACTGGGTGAAGTGGAACGTACAAAGGATAGAGCTTAAGTACAAAGCTATTCTTGAAGTCAAGAAGGAATTAAAATCACAAGCCCAAATTGCCACAGAATTTGGCATCAGCTCAAGTACTTTAGTTAGTTGGTTTGCTAAAAAGGAATCAATAAAGGAAGGGTTTACTGAATATGGCCCAAAATGTAAAACCATGAAAACCTGCAAATTGGGACACGTTTAGAGAAAGCCTTGCTTAAATGGTTTTCAAATGCTCGTGATCAAGGAGCAATACTCACTGGTGCCTTGATGCTGCAAAAAGCTGATTTCAATTTGCAACAAGTCTCAGAATCTCTGACTTCCAGGCTTAGGCCTAAAAAAATGGTTTGTTTCCTGTTATATGCCCCCAAAAATATGGGTTGGTAGGTAGGGATTTTTTTATTTTACTTTTTTTATGATCGGCAACACTGTATGGGCACATGTGTGCCGTAATATTAATGAGTTGTGAAAATCACAATCACATCCCAAATGTCATACGCTGGAGAATGTTGAACTGGTGTCTCTGCCTCCCAACACCACATGTAAGACCCAGCCAATGGACCAGGGGGTAATGTAAAATCTTCAGACCTATTACCGAAGACCAAAGACGTCAAATCTTACATAATATACAAAATTAATTAAAGTTGCATCTTTCATTTATTACACCAATAAACTGAGAGTCTTCCATATGCCGAGCAAGGTAATTATCTTTCTTAAATTGAAATCGCATTCCTGAACCAACTTTTTGATGTTTTAAATGTACAGCCTAGACCGTCTATAGTGACCCTCTGGGAGAATCAAAATAAAGTCACTGCAGACAGGCGGTCACTATTCACAGTCAAGTCATTCCAGCATGGTTCTTCACTTGAATGTTTGATATCAAGGCTTTTGTTCAGGGACAAATAAAGATTGTGTGTGCATTTACTTTGTATATTATTTACATAAGAGTATAAATTTAAATAAAATATAAAATTTTTAATACATCAATATTAAGATTTACATGATAAAATTAAAAGTTAATAAAATCATTTTAAAAATGAATTAGTTTCTAAAATGTTAAAAAAGTTAAGAATATTAAAGTATTCTCCTTATTCATGCATTCACGAGATAAAATCATGGGCATTGGTCAGATCATATGGTCAGGCCATTGTTATATACAGACCGTTTTTATAGCAAAAACAGCTGGGATAGAGAAAAAAGGGTCACTATGAACCGAACTTCACTGTATACAAGGGGTCACTATAACAGTCTAGACTGTACTTTATAATTAATTGTCTTCTACAGTTAGATTTATTATCTTCCATTATATTGTACTAGTATACAATATCAACACAGATAACTGGATCCAAAAAGTAATGCTTCTTTTTTATTACTTTTCTTATCAATTTGTCTGTTGTATTAGGTATAATTATTAAGCTTTCCATTGCTTTTTCATCTATATTTTCATTATATTATTTCTCAACATGTTGAACATTGTAATAATGTACCATGATCATAGTACATTATAATATATTGTGTATAATTTATTTGGGGATGAACTTTATAATTAAAAGTCTATAAAATACTTGACATGACTTGGATCAATGCTATTGAAAACAAAAAGAACTTTCTGGATGGTCTAAGATTTCTACAGCAGTCTTGGGAATGTGTTACACCAACAACCATTACAAACTGCTTCATAACACCAACAACCATTACAAACTGCTTCAAAAATGCTGGGTTTGTGACATCAGAACACCAGACATCAGATTAACAAAAGCGGGACAATGTTCCATCAGCCAAATTGACTACCCTCAGTTCTAGGGTGGCTAATTTCGAGGAGATCCAACACCTAAGTCTGTGTTGGACGATGACATCATACAAAGCATTTTGGACAGCTCACATAAACGATTCCAGAAGAGGAGGAAGTAAAAGATGCTTCCAGGAGGAGGGTGCAGTGAAAACCATTGATCAGGAATTGAAAGCTTTAGATATTCTTTGGGATGTATTCAAATCCATTAATAATAGTGAAAATGAACATTCTATGCTGTGTGTATTATCTAGGATGTTATTGAGGGGTAAAAAAAGACTCATTGTGTAATCGGTCCCAGAGCTCAATATTACAATTTATCAGACCCTCAAGTCCAATGTGCTCGACTCAGAGATTGTTGGTGAAGAATTTTTTAATTCTTTATCAACAATGGCTGTGAACAGACATGTGTTAGGGTACAACTATGAGTCACTTTGTGATTTTGTAAATATGTTAGTGTTGTTCATTATGGAATGTATATCTTACATCGTGACATGTCATATTAATGTTATTCTATGTTCATTTTAAATATGCATTGTTTGTTGATTATGTTTTATTATGCCAATATGTAATTTATCATGAGCTTAATGAATAAAATGATGATTTTAATTCATGATGCCTATATCATGATTTTTTTATAATAGTACCAAAGAACATGAACAAAATTCATACATGGTATGATAGTCCAACTCCAGGAATGGCACAAATAAAGATCCACAGAAGACTAAAATAATTTGATAATATTCAATGACAAACATAACATATTCAACACACACACATACAATCATCTTGTGTAAAACATAGACACTAGAGCCTAGATCACTAACTAGCTAAATTGCGTAAAATATTTCATATATTTTACAGCTGAACATCAGCTGTTTCCCCTTGTTTCCCCTAGCCCCAAAAAGTTATATTTGCCCTTAAAAATGCTATATATATAAATAAGTGACAGTTTTTCAATTTTCCCATTTTTTTCTGATTTCTATATTTTCCCCACCAGAATGCCACAGGTAGGTTTGAAAATTCCAAAAAATTACTGTCAGACACAGGTAAAAAATCAGATGAAATCCTAGGAAAAAAAATCATGAATGAAAAATAAAAAAATTGAGCCATTTAGTTTATGTGCTTTGTAAATATGGCAAAAACATGTATTTATTAGTGGTATAAAGCAAATAAATTGTCAGAACAAGGGTACTGAAAATAAATCAATATACAAAAGGAATCAGTGTTTCTTCCAGAGCCTGTTTTTGGCTCACTTTTTTCAACTAAGACACAATGAAATTCAGTTTGTGCGTTTTCCGTGATGCAAGTTTTATTCTTTGCTAGATTATTCAAAGCTGTGCATTATCATGTCCGTGATACGGCTTTTAGTCTTTACCGATAGGAAGACGCTTTTTTGTACTCATTATGGCATGCATACAAGCGTCTGGACGAGTTTGTTTATTTTTTGTCACAATCAGCGAACTAAATGAATGTCTGCTATGTCTACTCCAAAACAATTTTGATAGGCTGTTTTCTTTCCGGGTGGCACCACGGATAACGTACACAATGGTAGAAATAATGATTTGTCTACTGAAAAGGAGGCTTCGAGTGACAATAATTTGCTGAATGCATCAAACTTTAACTGACAGTTAATAGGGCAAAAACTCATAAAAAAGTTATGTGCTGCTTTAGAAGCTGTATGTACTGAGTCTAAGATGTTTTTTTGTTAGAGATAACCATGTTCAATTTTAGTTTATGGCCCTCTAAAATTTCTAACGACCCCCAAATTCTGACCAGGGGGGCCAAAACTGACCCTCTAAAAATCAGAGCTGGAAAAAACACTGGTGAATATTGACTGAGTTTGTTTTTGGTGAGTTTGAAGCACTAGTAATACATGAGGGCCAAGATGGCCCTTTTTTGCTCATCTGAGTCAAGATTGCAGCATCTATGGTTCTCCTGTGCTATGACCTGGCGACCTAATTTTTAACCTGAGTTGACCCAAGTTCAAACCTGTTTATGCCATCATTAATACAACATTCTGACAAAGTTTAGGGAAGATCCAATCAAAACTGTGACTTCTAGAAGGTTTACAAAGTTTTCAGATTTGACCTATTGACCTAGTTTGTGACCTCAGAGAATCCATGTTTGAACCTGTCCAAAACATCAACAAACATTTAAACACAGTTTAACAAATATCAAATCAAAACTGTGGCCGCTTGAGGGTTAACAAGGGATTTCAATGATTTGATCTGGTCACCTAGTTTTTGACCGTAGATAACCCATGTTGGAAAATGTCCAAAGTATTATTAAGACAAGCATTATGACCAGGTTTAATGAACCTCAAATCAAAACTGTGACCCTTAAGAGTGTTAACAAGGTTTTCTATGATTTGACCTGGTGACCTACTATCAGACCCAAGATGACCCATGTTCGAACTTAAACAATTTATCATTAAAAAACAAACATTTAAACAGGGTTTGGTGAAGATCCGTGACTGTGACCTCTAGAGGGTTAACTAGGTTTTCCAGTGATTTGACCTGGTGACCTAGTTTTTTACCCCAGATGACCCATGTTTGAACTTGTCCAAGATATCATGAAGACAAACATACTGACAAGGTTTCATGAAGATTCAATGAAAACTGTGACCTCTAGAGGGTTAACAAAGTTTTTCAATGAATTGACCTGGTGACCTAGTTTTTGACCCAAGATGACCCAGGCTCGAAATAGTCCAAGATATTATTAAAACAATCATTTTACAAAGTTTCATGAAGATTCAATCAAAATTGTGACCTCTAGATCATTAACAAGGTTTTCTGGTGCGTTGACCTAGTGACTTAGTTTTTGATGGCACAATGCACATATCACAACACACAACAATGGACAATGGACATAGACCCATCAATATAGCTGACTCCTAGCACTTCGTGCTCTGGTAAGCTTAAAATGATGACAAGGTCCCATTTATCCCAGGCATCTTTAATCCATTTGAAGATCTCATCTTGAGTTGGAGTTTGACGTGTATGTATGCTGGGCATCCACATACACCCATTTTCAGTTTATTGATGGGCACATCTAGATTTTGTAAAACCGAAGTCATTCCACCTGGAATGACAGCAAGTGTCATCTTACAATCCTCCGTTAACATCGTCTTCACAACCAGAGTCTGATGAGCCCGGAATGCATCTTAAGACCAGCAAAGACTTTTGTCATCCTGCCTGGGCTTCTCACCCACACTTTCTAGATCCAGTCTACAAGGGCATGGTCAATCCAGCCATTCTCTTTGCCACGTACAACAAGCCCTTTGGCCATTTTGTGTCTAGGGCAGTTATCTTTTTGAAAATGAAATATCATCACATCAGACTGGAACAAGGTTGTATCTGACATATTTTTCAAAACTGACTTTTTTGTAGAAAGATCTAATACACACAAATACTTATGATGAAAAAATATTGATTTTTTATTATTAATCTGAACCAGCCAAAACAATATTGTCCAAAGGTTGTATCTCAAATTGTTCAAATTGTTTGGAGATATGGGGATGTATCAAGTAATTTGTTTGGTGCAACAAAGTTGTATCTCAAATTGTATCACAAAAATAACTACACTGTGCCATAAATAGAATTTTATTCTATATTCTAAGAAAGAAGAGGAGAGAATTACAAAGATTAAAAAGAAATGTAATAATACATAATACCTGATAACATCATAAAGTATAATTATTAGAGATTAAATTTGTTTTATCTTCATATGTTTTATCTTTCTTCAATAATTTATTACCATTTGTCAATGAAACAAGTGAATAATGCATTTAAAATATTTGAGTACAAAAAATAAACAATTAAAAAAAAAATACATAATTTGAGCGTATTTTATTAATGTGAATAATTTAAGTGCTTATGATCACAGTTTTTACATAAAACTATGAACAGAGAAAATTTATAGTCATTAGTTAGTACACCTATTTCAGAAATGCACTTTTATAATGAAACCATTATTAAACCTAATATTTAATACTTATATAATAGTTTGTCTTGGTAAGATTAATACATTATAGTAGTTAAATAAGTTAAATTAAGTGATCCAAATTGTGTTTATTAATGAATCAAACTATCAACAAGAAATTATTCAACAAAAAGCATTTAAGTTACTGGTTGCCTTCTTAATATTTTGTGTTAAAAGTGAAACAGGGACATTTTCTTGAGAATAATTGGTATTATTACCAAAGACCTATACTA
The DNA here is from genome assembly GCA_008271625.1 of Lutraria rhynchaena. Classification (NCBI taxonomy): domain Eukaryota; kingdom Metazoa; phylum Mollusca; class Bivalvia; order Venerida; family Mactridae; genus Lutraria; species Lutraria rhynchaena. The sequence goes on along the minus strand of VIBL01000056.1, from coordinate 875,854 downwards.
TACATTTGTATAGTATAGGTCTTTGTTAATACTAATCTCATCTAAAAGTGGTCAAATTAAAAAGGATATTAAGTATTTTTCTTAAACAATTTGAATTTTCTAGGTATTATAATAATACAACAATCACATGTTGTTATTTCACATAGTTAAACCTTGCTGCACCAAATAAATGGAAAGAGTATGATTTTTTTTCATGCAGATACATCCTTGTTGCGTTGAGGTGACAACATGGCCGCAATTTGTATCCATCTGCCGTGCAGAATAGCATAACCGTAAATCTTTTTGCTTCTAGTCGTGTTAAATGTAACATTACTGTCAGCATTAAAGCATTTATGGAAAATTTTCAATCAACAGTAATCACATTTTATGGGAGTAAAACTCGATATTGAGCAATCAATTAATTTCATTGGAAGTACAAAAACTAACCTGTTATCAGTATGTTGATTTAACTTCTAACATCAGCTGGTCACATCAGATAAACAGAATCTCTCAGAACAACTTATAAAACATTCACTTCCGCAAAAGAAATGTCACCAAACCAAAATGTCCAAATGAAGAAATTCGTCCGTTATCTCAATTTTTTTCAGAACTAGTCGCCATCAATCGTCTATCTTACGAATGTTCAAGCGTCTTTTAGATTTTAAGCATCTTTACAGCTTTATGCAGTCACCAGCGACTAGGATCCACCAGAAATTTCATTTTCCGCAAACCACCCTCCATTAAAATAACATTGTCCACGCATGGTCTAGTGGGTGAACTTCGCTCAAATGCGCGCCTTTTATTACTGCCTTATTTCCATCGACGAAGAGCATCGACGACGGGTTAGACACCGCTGAATTATGGTCTTTGTATGACACAATTACATATAAACAACGATATAATTTAGCGGTGTTTAACCTTCGACAGCTTCTTGTCGATGAAAATAAGCCGTACCGTACTTTTTCACGCATGAGCAAAGCGGGTTCCCGCTCCATGTAGGAGAGTCAGGGGGAACCAGTTTACACACATGAGCTGAACGGTAGGTTCCCGGTCTGCTATCAGTTCTGTGGAAACCAGCGGAAAACGAGTATTAAATGGGAACCATCAGGTTTTTGTTTGTCTGTTTGTTTGCCGGTCTAATTCGATCCCTAGTTATTTCGTTCCACGGTTATTTATCAAAAAGATGTTCTGTTCCTCTCTATTCCTTAGTTATGAAGTTTGTTCAAATGGAAATAAAAAAATAGTTGTACATTATAATGAATATCTAAACAAAATAAACCACATGTATGCGTATGCAATCTTATGACGGTATGGTTTCATACCAGAAAAGGCCCCTTTCCTGGGGAAGGGCTTAACGCAATCGGAAAGGGTCCGTTAATTCTGTAATGTAGTTTTTCAAAATATTTTCATATCATAACATTAAGACGAGCAAAAGAATGTGTTTAGTCAGATCGGTCCAAAATAAGTCAAATCGGCCCCACTGTATTTTTATTATAGTCAAATCGGGCACAAAGAAGTCAAATTGGCCCCATTGTTCAATATTTGGAAATTAAAAAAAAACATTAATACCTAGTACTTGTAAATATATAAATTATTAAAAATATTATAAGTATAACCATGGTAATCTTTTTGATGTTTTTTCTTTAGTAAAATGGTTAAATTATTATAAATTCACAGGTGTTTGAATAATTGCTTTGTGACTTGATTGTTCGCCAAACAAACAGGTTTAATTAAAGGTTATTAATCTTTCAAAGACATTGTCCCAAGCTGACATAAATGTATTTCGGCAGTTTTTGAAGAGAAAATTATATGGTGAAATGATGTCATCTTAAGTAAATCAAGTAAAAATTTTATCGTATTTGTGTCATGTTCAAAGTTTCTAACATAACTAGAATTATTTATTGTGTTGTGTTGTTTAGTGTTCATGTAAATTTGTGTTTCGTTGACTTATTCCGTTTGGCTGTGGTGTGCGTTAGGTGCTATTTAAATTTAGATTATTACGAATGTCTGAGAACTGTGTAGATTAAGGGTCAATATGACTGACAGGAGGCAGTCACTTTTGACTCATGTGACAAAGGGCAGCATCGCAAGTGCAACACAGGTAAGTCGCATCTTTGGATACCAAAGTCGATTTTTTCATATGTATTTTTTATGTCTTGACCGTCTAAAATTGAGTTATACTTTTCAAAAATGTCCCTCCTATATATTACAAGAATGCATCAGATTCACGTTAGTAAGAATATATATCATTAATGTTAATGTTCATGGAAATGTTCTTTTTATGTACCACAATGCTTTTGATAGCTTATTTAAAAGTGTACTTTAAAGTCCGTTTGAATTAGTAAAAAAAGTATGTTGGAAGTAAAAATAAACATACATATTTATGATGATATTGAATTCGTATTTCAACGTGATCGGAGATGAATTCGGCTCAGTGTATGCCTGTAAAGCTTTAATACTCTGCTATTTCTTAATAAAAATATTCAGCTAGGAACAGTATGGGCAATGGAAGTTTCCTTGAGTGTATATCATGTGTGACACTTCTCTTAGGTAATACAGTTCTACTGCATATATCACTATTGATGATTGATTGGTTGTGTTTCATTTTTTTGTTATAGTGTTATAACACTTATTCGTTGCAATATCCATAGGCGGATCCGGGGGGCGGCGGACCCGGCGTAGGCCCTCCCTAAAATTGCCTACGCAAAGGCTTTTTTCTATCACGGAATATGATATTTACATGAAAATATATATAAATGGCAAAACCTTTTCGCGCGTTACGCGTGCAATAAGTTACGAGTACAGTAACACAATGATATGAAGTACAATTCACAAACAATTCCTTCTCATTTATTTAAAGATTTTAACCTACCTTGTACGTCGAAACACGATCCAAAGGCTGTTAAGAAAATTATATGATAGATCTAGATGCTTAACAAAACATCGTGATCTACTCTACAATCTACTGAAATTTGACTTTCAAACTTTGCGTTTCAACTTTGTCAAGTTAGTATGAGGTTTTCCAGTCTCTCCAAACATGTAGCACAGGCCCTAATTTTAATACCCAAGCATCATTCTATGATCGATGACGAAACAGATACACCCTCTTGGAATACTTCAAGGATGATTTACCAAGCAAATAGATTCCGTCAAGAACTTCGTCTATGGCAACGACTATGGTCTTCTCAAGACGTGCAGCCAGATACAATTCAGACAACTTTGGCTGATGAAAATGTTTGCCCTCTTATGTACCCAAACATACCATCTTGCATTTTCTGTTGCTCACTTCAGTCTCTTCAAGTTCAATTATGAAAACAATAATGTATATTAATGTTTGTTTAATTTTATGCCCCCCTCCTTAACCCAAAATGCGACTGTGATTATAGTCATTATAGTGAGGTGGTCTATTATTGAAGTGATCCCTACTGTCGTGACCATTATAGTGAGGCGGTCTTTTATTGAAGTAATCCCTACTGTCATGACTGTTATAGTGAGGCAGTCATTACTGAAGTAATCCCTACTGTAATGACTGTTATAGTGAGGCGGTCATTACTGAAGTAATCCCTACTGTAATGACTGTTATAGTGAGGCGGTCATTACTGAAGTAATCCCTACTGTCATGACTGTTATACTTAGGTATTTGTACACCCTGTCGATATATGGGGTTGGGAAATACAAATGCAACATTGAATACTCGTTAATTAGCAATTTTTCAAAGCATAAAACAACTCCAAACGGCTCCCATGGCTGTAAATGAGCTTTGTTATAGTTTGTCTGGGTCTCATTCATTGGCTATTGTATATGTCTTTGCCAATTAATACATTAATAAGTATGTACAATGGACTCTGGGGAACTCTAAGAGATTAAGATCCCTTTATATGTTGGCATACTTTTGTTCAATACCTATCAGTATCAATGGGGTTGACATATGAAGGAACAATGGAAAAAAGGACACTTGAACTTCATGTACATACAAATGTATACATTTATTGTATAGATATTTATATGAAACATTATATAATACAAGATAGTATAAATAAAAAACATAACTAACACTTCATTTATTTTTTTATCATAAGCAACAAATAAAATACAAAATACATGAACATGACTTGATGGCAGAAATTATGGAAATAAATGTATCAACAGATTAAGTGCATATAATGTAGAGTCCCCGATTCAAACAAGAATGTATTACTTTGCAAGACACCAGGTCTTCGACAATTTATCAACCAGAATCACCAGTTTGACATCTCTTCTTGTCCAACCTTCCAACAGTATAATCTATGTAATAACCATGATTTTCAACCTCATTAGAAAGAAAAGCCTAAAGTTGTACATTAGAATAATTTCTATTTGATAAACACTTGGTTTTAACATTTGTCTGATCGATAGCACGCATTAAGCTGTGTCCACAAATAATCAAGGGAAGTAATTGCGCGCAACTCCAACAACAAAATATGTTGACTGCTACGTGCCAATGCACGTCTCTGTCGATTATTCCTTACGATATCACAGTGCCTAGTTGTTGCAATACAGTAAAATAAACTTGATATTAGAAACCCCAAAAAGTTCTTTAAACATGTATTTAGATGGTCTCCTAATAAAGCTGAAGTATCCAGGAAATTATTGGTTGGTTATAATAATGTGATGATCTTAATGTTGAGGTGCTGGCCAAACAAGGTTTTACTGTACTGTTCTCCTAACTGTCATATATTTGAAGTGTATAGTGAATATTAAAAGTGAACAAAAATCAGCTATAGAATGTTTCTTACTCTGCATTCTTAGAATACGTTTATATATTTAAATACAACTTAAAATGAACGAATAAAAATTACAAATCAAACTAGAACTACCACTAAAGGTGATTAAATACCCCCCGCAGAGCTGTTTTCTTAAAAGCGTAATAACTTAGAACAAACCATTTAGGAGAAGAGACGAACACAAGATTTTGTCTACATACAAATAAAAAAGGGACATTACTCCATAAGAATGAATCTGAATATTTTATCAATAATATGGACAAGTAGACCTAATGCTTAATGTGTTATTAAAGTTTTATCACAATCCAACAAGCCAGTTCGAAGAAGAAGCGCACACAAGATTTCGTCTACAGATGGACGGACGGACAACCTAAAACCAGAATACCCCCTACAACTTTGTTGTTGTTGTCCTTGTTGGGGGGTATAATAATATATACAACTCACACCTAACAAAATTCACACAAACAGCTGATGATACTACTCTGTTCCTCAGAAATCAAGATGACATAAACAATGTTTTAAAATAATACATGCTTTAAACAATTCCTCAGGCCTAAAACTAAATACGAACAAAACAGAGATGTGGATTGGTAAATTTTGAAACAAAACTCAAAAATGTAAATAACATAATATTAGAATAAACAAAACAGATACTATTGTAATTGGATACAAATTAACGTACAAAAACTGATATGTTTTCATTTATGTTTTTAAGGTTCTGTGCATGTATTGTAACATATTTGAAAAAAATTAAAACCAAACAGAAATTACTTGAAAACTGATCATTTGATAACAGTTAATGCTCACAATAGTTTTTTTTTAGTATGGTTCATTAGAACTAATTTAGACAAACCATGGAGACTGTATAAAAGGCATCATATAAATAAAATATATAAAATTGAAAAGCAATATGACATATTTCTTGTAAATATAAAATTACATAATAATGTAGTCATTAAAAGCACTTTTTACATGTATTTAAAATACAGAAAATTTGTACATTCAATCCAGAGGAGAGAACATCAGGTCATTCTATCTTAGCCAAGTATTTTAACATTAGTGCTAAAGCAAAGCACTGACAACATTTTGGAAACCTTTTCTAGTTGTCTTTGAAATGGTGTTAGTTAAAATTGTAACAACAACATAACAAAAATTGTTACATCAATTGGCACAATCTGGTTTTGGAACATGAGAAATCTAACATAAAGCCATAAATGGTTTATGGTTGATTAACGATAAACATAATCATACCAAAATGTTGTCATTCCAGTGTCAGGTTAACAATATAATGAAATAAACTTAGAAGCCTGTTATACAAATTGATCAAAACTAAAAACCAATTTGTAGTTATACATTTGATAAGTGATACTTTTTACATTGGTTGCTATCAGCATTCAGTACAGTTGTCTCATTACTCAAATACATATAAACAAGATCCAGTTTAATGGAAACTTGACAAATGATATGTAGAAGATGACAACAGTACAGCATAAGTATTTCAAATACTTTATATACTTGTATTCTACTAACATTTAATAGTGTCATCAAATGACAAATTTGCAAATATGATATACATGTACATCAAACATCAATTAGATTTCCAAGAAGAATAAATATAAAATACTAAACTTGAAAAATAGCTCAATATAATTTGCAATGAACTCCAAGAATTATTGACTTAAGACTCTAACATAAAACTATTTAATATTATGAAATTAAACTGACCTCAATCAAGAGCATAGGTACAAATTTAAGATAGAGCAATCAAAGAAAAATATCAATATTGATATACAAACCAAACTTTGAAAATGAAACTGCCCAAATAAGCTATGTTACTGAATGACAGGATATAAAAATGAATGAAGACTTCAACAAATCTTACTTAGTAGTGATATTAAAGAACATTTAAGTGAAAGAAAAAAACATTCAAATTGTCAAAATAATCTTCAATCACATAATAATATAAAGGCAAATAAAATCTCATTCATTTATTATTTAAAGTATAAGTTATCTCAAACAATTTTCATGAAGAACTCAAGTTCAGCTTTTATTTGAGTGTTTCATTTCTTCATAGAATGGCAATAATGATATTAAAGTTACACCAACAAACAGTTCTTAATAAACTGTTTACAGTGACTTTTTTTCTAAATTTTCAAAATTACCTTCATTACACTAAAAGGGGAAAATATAGCATGATAAATGATGAAAAGGGGGAAATTTTTAGAGAAAAAATAACACTTTAAGGGAAATTATAGATTTTTTAGGTTTCCGGAAAATGCCTCTATTTTCCCAAATATTGCAAGAAAAAAAGATTTACAATCCATTTTAAAAACATACTTTTAGTACTTCAAAATTTGTACATCCAATACATTTAGCGCACAGAACACATTTATACAAATCAATTAGATTTCCACATAAGAAAACTATTAAATGTAAGACATAAATTGTAGCATACTTGGATCCAATAAATCAAAACTTCAAAATTCAAATTTCTGTTTCACTTCTTTACCTGACAAAAGAACAGAATGAATAAATAATAATCATTTCTCAATTTGAGATACATCAATCATTATGATAAAATGTATAAGAAACACAGCTTGTTGATGTAGTGATATAGAATAACTGTACAGCATTGATAATTTTACTGTAAGTAATAAAATGAACACACACTTTTCTATTCCAAGTTGAATACAACGGAACAGTTTCCTCTCTTCTGTTGCACTGAGCGTTGAGTGCACCTCAGTGTATGAAGCACCTGTAACCTGAAATGTTTGATCAACAATTATAAAGGCTACCAAAATTTACTTTCCCAATAAGAAGTTCTAAATTCCCAACTCTCAAGAAAATCCATCAAACAGTATATCATTTGTAAAGCAATTGCATGAAAGTAAGCAACAACTGAAAGACTGAGAAATATGTTCTTAATAGGACTGAGGAACAAGAACTGTCCAAATTACAGCTTACAAGTAATTGATTGTTTAGTACAAGAAACATAACAGTAAATCAGAACTTCCTATATTGGATATGATAAAAGGTCATAATCTTGACATAAAAATAAAGTTCAATACAAAACAGCTGTAAAGTTCACAACATATCAGCTTTATGCAAACTATGAATGAGACACGAATATTGATAAAATGTTGAAAGCTATACCTTACAAATCATTTATGTCATATCTGATAATATCATAAACAAAAGTCTAGGCATAAGCAGATCAATTTTGCGGACCTATGTACATTATATCTGTACAACATGCTTAATGGACATTTGAACTGAGGATGAAATAGAATAAAGAGAAAACTACTGTTCTCGTACCTCTTTCATAATAACAACCAATGCCTCTTTCACCTATACATTTTTAAAATACTTTCAATTAAGTCTGAAATAAGAATTACGCAATAAAACAAGATAACAGTAAGAAAAGTTGTTTGATACACTAAGACTTTATTGATTTTTTACCCTAATTATAAAACTAAATTACGTATAATGAATTCATGTCAAACATTCACGATTTAGTCAACTATTGGATAAGTCTCTAGAACACATACATATCAATAATACTTACATCTCATCCTTTTGAAATAACTCTTTCAAATATTCATTTGCAACTGATGAAACTTCCATCTGCAGAGAATCTATACTGAAAATGAAAAAAATCACAGGTCACTGATATAATCAAACATTGTCATGTAATGTAAGAAATCAAAAAACGTTATCCTCCATGAGACATTAACATGATGTCAGAGTTACATTATACATCATGGATGAAAGGTATAAAACCATGCTATCATTTCTTTCATACATTAACAATAAATAATACTTTCATCAGTAACCATGTCTGAAACTACAGTACATCATCTAGTATTTCCACATTATATGCAAGGTGTTCTTTTAATTGAAATTTACTATTCTTACTGACAAGTAATCATAATTGTTCATTATTTAACACTGAATATAGTAAACAACTTCTTGTAAAATATACAAATGACATGTATAATTAATGTCTGTAACTTTGCATTACTCACATGGGCATTTCAGCTCATGGTAGTTGAGATAAATACACTACATAACACATGTAATAAACTAACATTGCCACATACCAATTCATTTCCTTTTAGTTTACACATACACTTCAGAAAAAAAAGTACAAGTAAATAAGCCTATGGACTAACCTTTTTTCATAAATGCAGATCTAATACGCTTTTCAAACGTAATAAGAGCTTGAATAAAGTTATAACTATACATACAAAGTGTCTACATCTACATACAAAATTCACTCTTAATATCTTTTAATGCATTTAATACAGTAGTTTGAATAAAAATGCATATGTATAATGTATTTTATATGTGATAAGATATATTCTTAAATACATCTTTATCTAAGACTACCAGAATCATGAGTAAGTATTCCAATATTTTTAAGATTTGTATTACATGACAGATACTTTACCTATTGGTTGAATACTGGAAATCTATATTCCTATGCCTCAAAACGTAAATGCCCTTTACTCTTCAGAAAGTTGCAATGTCCTTTCATCCATTCTAACTTGCTATTTACATGCAAAGGAAATATTTCCAACTTAATTCAAGCATACAGAAAATATTACATGAGTATACTTATAGGAAATAAATGTCAAGGCATTGTATTTATGGAAACACAGATAATTGTTGTTTTAAAATTAACTTGTAAAGTCCAACATAATTTGCAAATGCCACATTTATGCAACAATGGCATTGTGCACTTGTCAATTTCTCTTGTTTCTTCTTTCTATCTTTCTTTCTTATGCTCATACTTTTATGGATCACAAAAGAATGGCACAGGTGAGTCAGCTGAATCTTGATTAATGCATTCTGGATGTAACCATTCATTGCATTGAGCACATTGCCAATACAATCTACACATAACAAAGAAACATAATTAATATTTAGACAAAAGAAGTATTCCAAAAAGCAGCTTACAGAATGCTTAAAAACTCAATTTTTTTTACATAACATGACATGAAATTGGTCATTCATAATTACACACAAGTTGTATGTAACAAAGGGATATAATTAATCACAAAAAATGCATCCTAGCAACTGAATCTGTTTAAATGATGTGATGAATTGGCAAATAATTAAACAAGAAGCTGTGTTCAAGGTATGCATATACCCCTGGTGGCATGCTTGACAACTGATATTGAATCTGAGTGAGGTCAATGTGTAAAAGTAGAAGCAATGTTTCAAAGACATTATTGCCCTTTATATTCAATATAGGAAAAATGACCAAGTCCCATAATTGAGTCAAAAATATGTGCAAACAACCAAAATAAACACAGGTAAGCGATGTTGGTGCCAGATGACATGGTAAAATGGTAGTTAACAAAGAAATAGGAAATAAGGCTGGAAAAAAGGGTATAATTTAGTTAACAGAGAAATATTCCATTTAAAATTGTATACATCCAATTAAGGTCAACTTAATTTGGGGTGGAGTGATGTGGACAGATTGGAAATAGTCCAAGGCATTAACTGTATGTGTCAAAGTGAGGTTGGGTCATATCATTAGATGCTGGGGGCATAAAAATAATTGGTCCATGATTTGCAGACATATTTATTGCTGATTAAAATTTTCATAAATGCCTTTAAGTTACAAAGGGATGTAAATATCCCAAAATAGAATTTATGCAGTGCCTTATATCAATGCCTTAGTGATATATGAAACAGAAAAATACAGCATCAATTCATTACAGCCCATCATCTGGTTGTTTACACAAACAATACAGCCTTTTATGCTTCTTTAACTCCAGGTATTCATAAGAAGACCTCTTTCTCTACAAATATATATAGACACAAAGATACAAGGAAATACTGTGACATGGTCATTAATATAAACCAGAGGACCACGACGGCCCTTTTTCGCTGTCTTCAACATACATAGCTGATCAATACAATATACTGAATTCCAATAAAATTAAACAAATACAGGATTATAGAGAAGTATTCCTGAAATGCTGATGATTTTGTATTAGATGTTAACTATAAATACCTTTGAAGCAGAAACTGTCAAATCATCTTCTCCCTCTTCTTCTAAATCACTTGTTGACCAAGGTTCTATAGAAAGAATTGTTAAAAAAAATAGAAAAATGCGCATCCTTTTCATTGATGTGAATAAGACTTATTATTTCATTATATCTTACTGCAACACTACAAATTCTGGTTCATTTCTCAGGTATTTCAAGGTAAGGCTACTATAAACCATACATGCAAACTTTTAAAATGCTTTCACCATGTTGTACAATGTAACGTTAAAACACTCATCCTGCCTTTCATTCAAGATGCTGAAGTATTCAATAATATAATAAGGACTAAAAATATGTATTCTTTGATGAAAGTCTAATTCATTAAGTGAATTTACCTGAGACAGACAGAACAAATACTGCCAATGAGCTGAGCATTTTCTATGTCTGCAGAACTCCATTTAAAGTTCAATGTGCATCCATTCAAATAATTCTCAGCAAACTGTGCAGAAAACATAATTAAGTAAAAATATGTCAAATTACAATGTAGGAGTAAAATTACCAGGCTAATTCTTTTTCTGCAATCAGATACATATGCCATCAAGCATGTCAGAAAAAGGTATGTACTGAAGCTGCTTTGAAGCATCATTTGGGCATTTAGAAGAAATTGAAGTTTACCCACAAAAGTTTGTCCACAAATCTTTTTCAATACATGAACATGGAAGTAATTATGTTCAGTAAAACCTGGATAATGAGACAAACAATGGAGCCATTGATCAATGCATTCTTAATGTTGAGTTAATACAACATCATGAACTCATGAACAGTGTACTGCGTATTTGTCAATTTGAGTGTTTTTTAGTTCAGTTGTAGGATGATCCAGCTTAACTTGCTTGTCATGTTAATAAACATTGATAAATAAACCATTTTGTTAAAATTTCAGACTTGATTACTGTTACAGTGTTTTTGCACATCAATTAGTGACTATAACTATAACAATTTCTGGGTACACTTAGCTGCAGCCTACTCTAAAACAGATAATTACCAAACTTAAAGTATGTTATTCATATCTTAGATTGTAAATATGTAAACGTTCTACCATCAACGCATTGAACAAGCAATGCCTGCAACAACCACATTAGAGCAGACAAAAGGCAACACACCCCTTATCATTATGGTGTAAATTTGAAAAAAATAGGTCTGCATTTTTTATCATTTCAAGTTTAAAGACCAATAGGTCATACAGGAAAAAATGGGACCAGAAAAATGGTCCATAATATTCAGCTGGTCTCATATAGAGTTGATCACATCATGAGTTTTTACTGTAAACTTTCTTCTCAGACTCAGGAGGTTGAGCCAACAAAGTCATAAAAATTACATACCTTGAGTACATACAAACCACATGAGCTACCATCAGACTGTTTAGAATGAACAGTTTTTTCCATAGTCCATTGCTCAGGCAAATTGGATTCATACCCAGCATCTAATCTGGATTCCAGAAATTTGCTGCAAAAGAAAGTAATATAAATTGTACATTTTAAAATGCATACACAATCTTCAGAATTCTTTTATATCAACCATCCAAAATAAAAAGTCAGAATCTTTACTCAATGATCCTGGCTAATAATAAATTAGCCATTGGTAATGATTTGGAACTTCTACTAAGGATACATTTAGTAATACATCATACTGTTGATTTTTATCATTTGCTCATCAATTGAATGTTAAAATATGTAAATGCATGCTTGTATGAGGGATGTTCCAAAACAATCAGGACTACTGTAGCTGCATAAGCTTGGTTTAATAAAACTGATAGAAAATTACATTAACATAAAGTAGCAGAGTATATTAAAACGTGAAACCTTAGAAAAATATGTAAATGTTTTCATTAAACACTACTGCCAATCCAGTGCATGACAAATACAGAAAATAACATCGTGGTGTCACAAGATGCCAAGGAATCAAAACATTCTCCTTTAAGTTGCTTTCCTGATTGCTGGGAAAATGATAGATTCAAATGGGACCAAAATCTACTGAGTATAGTATTGCCCATATTAAGAATGTAATGTTCTTTGGTTGATTTTCTGCTCTCAATTGTCTGCTGACGTCCCTTGCCAACCTGTCTTTGGCCCAATCCATTTAATCATCAACAGATTCTCTGGCCTCAACAAACCTCTAATTCTAATACAAGGCAAGTGTACAACTAATATGGTTCTTCAGACTGGTCTACTTTATCACCTTAAATGTGAGCATTTCCTATGTTTCCTAATTCTTTATAAAAATTTTCATTGCACAAAGGTGCTCATGCTCTAATGCTGAAATCTTAAATGATTACAAAATATTGCTAACAGGAAAGCTCAAAATAACTTAACATGGTAACAAAATAAACAAAACAAGTTTGAGAATGTAAACGTTCCAATTCTTATTCTTGACAACTGAGGTTTCATTTACATGGTTTCCTCCATCTTAGTCACATTTTATGTAGTATTCAGTACCATTCTATCATATCCTAGTTATCCCAAGTTCTCTATCTCTATTATGGGGTGACAATAGGTACAAAATAAACTATGATGAGTAAATCTTACAAGTTGAACTTTGAAAGATGTATCTTCTTATCAGTGTATAAGACCTGTTTTTTTTATAATACAAAATAGCATAACTAGGCATCATTTCTTTTCAAGATGAATTCAACAGCTTTCAAATTTTGGTTCCACTGATAATATCAGTATTTCAATTTGAATGAAAGTAATTTGTTACTTGAAGTATAATATTTATGCAGATGTCATTACTTTGTGACTAATGCTGAACTTAGCTTGAAGTACTAATTCCATTACTTTGTGACTAATGCTGAACTTAGCTTGAAGTACTAATTCAATTACTTTGTGACTAATGCTGAACTTAGCTTGAAGTACGAATTCCATTACTTTGTGACTAATGCTGAACTTAGCTTGAAGTACTAATTCCATTACTTTGTGACTAATGCTGAACTTAGCTTGAAGTACGAATTCCATTACTTTGTGACTAATGCTGAACTTAGCTTGAAGTACTAATTCCATTACTTTGTGACTAATGCTGAACTTAGCTTGAAGTACGAATTCCATTATCACGATCCTTTACATGCAGAAAACCTTCATGATGGCTTCACCCAACACTTAATTGAAGATACATGTATCAAAATAATGACAAACCAAACAATGTAAGTTCCTAGAGAGCAACAAAGCAGCATGAGCACAATGCATTCATTTTCAATTCATCAAACATCAGTGTTAACATTATGATTGTTAAGACAGCTATGATATCATTTCACAGTGCATGAGTTTTATTTAACTAATCTAAATAATTTGTATTCTTTTGATACTGCATTTTAATTTACTTTGTGTAGGATCATTGAGAAGTCTATTAATGAATAATGTATGATGTTAGTTACCCTGAAAAAACACTCAATAGCCGAAATTTCGCTCTCATTGTTCAAAGTCTGTCATGAAAATGGGGACAAGTATACAAATAATCATGTTTCATTACTGAAAGTGCCTCTTCAATACTTGCAGTGGTTTCATCCTCAGTGATAAATGTTCCTACAATCTGATAATCTACATTTGTCTTCACAGCCAGGAAAAACAAAGGCAAATCATATAATGTAGTTTTGTATGTGGCATCTAAAAACACAGGGCCACCATACCTCGAGAGCATTCGTCTTTGGACTGGTATACCAACAAAAATTTGGATCCATACTGAAATAGGAATAGACATCTAGTAAAATTGGTTATTTGTACCAAAGTGCATTGAAGGGTAACAAAAAGGATGCACCTCAAAAAGCATTTTAGTGTTGTGAAAAAATGACAATAAAGTTTATTTACACCCTGTGACTGTGAACTGTCTATATACTTGTTCTCATAATATGGCGTCTGATGGTCATAGCTATAGTACAGACAAAACTATACACATACATCTACTGATAGACATAGATCACATAATGCACAGATCAAAGACTTTTAATCAAATGGAATCAATTACACTTCATGAACTAGATTACTGATGGAGATTATTGAGAGAAAATGGCACTCCAGTTTTCGACTATTATAGCAGTATACCTTTGTAGTAAATTTGAGCAATGACACTAAAAAATATATCTTCTTTTTTCAATTTAAATTTGTGTCTATTCAGTGCATGGCAAGAGAACAATAGGTTATTTGTTTACCTTAACAGACTTGTTGATTACTTTGTCACTGTCTGCTTTCAGACGATAAAACCAGAAGTCTTCACTGTCTTCCATTAACTGATTTATCTACAAATAAATAAATACAATTTTCAATTCACAACCATGTCTGGGATGTACAAATCTGTCTACATAGTTATTAACAAGAAGATTATTTTGTTCTTTTCAAATGATCTTTCTTTTGCCAAAAGATAAGATTGTCAGCAAGTCTGTTTTATTCAGAAACATCAAGAAAATTGACAGTTGTGAATTTACTATTGATTTGAGAAATCTTTGTATTGAACAGGATGATGTTAATTCTTATGTCAATATTTTTGAAAATGAAATTAAAACTATTATTGAGAAACATGTCCCTGTAGTGGAGAAAACAAAGCTTTGTAGAAATCCTAAACCCTGGTTTAATAATGGAATTGTTATTCTCAAGCATTCCTTGCGTAAGCTAGAAAGAACATGGAGAAAGTATAAAACACCTGAGCAATTTAGATTATTTAAAGAAGCTCGAAATAAGTATTACTATGCCTTTAGTTGTGAAAAGAAACAAATTATGAGCCAGAATATTATAAATTCAAAGGACAATACGAAACAATTGTATAAGATTATTTCAGAACTGACTGGAATTAAGTCTGAAAATCCACTTCCTGCCAGCTCTCTGGTCAAAGAATTTGCAGATTTTTTTCTGTCAAAAATTTCAAATATGAGTCTTTAATTAGTTTTCCCAATTTTAAACCTGAAGTAAAAGATGTTCCTTCCATGGAAAATTTTCAAGACTTATCAGAAAATGAAGTTAAATCTCTTATTAGTGAACTTGGCACTAAAACCTCTGAATTAGATATTTTACCTTGCTGAAATCAAACTTAGATGTTTTATTACCGCATTTGACAAAATTAGTGATTCTTTCACTAAGTCAAGGTGTATTCCTATCTAAATGGAAAGAAGCCATAATACAACCTCTGATTAAAGTAGTTGGAGCTGATGTTTGGTAGTAAACAACATTTGAGTGAATGTCAAGTCACATTCATAAACATTGCAGGAGAAAACGTTCCACCTGCGAAAACCATAAGATACTTGGGAGCTTTTCTTGACCATCATCTTAATTTCAGGGAACATTTCAACTGCAAATGCCATACAGCTTTGCCCAATTTTTTTCATATTAAAAGTATACCCAAATATCTTACAGATATGCTACAGGAATTTTGGTTTTATCTCTTGTTTTGTCTCATTTAGATTATTGCAATAGTATTGTATGTCGTGCTTCAAACTGTGACATTGGAAAAATGCTAAGGATCCAGAAAATTTGTGCTAAATTAGTTATCAATGGAAGGAAATATGATAGTTCAAAAGAAGCCTGCTTTTAATTACACTGGTTACCTATTAAAGCTAGAATTAATTTATTATAATCTTTATAATTGTTGTACTGGAAATGCTCCATCTTATCTTCAATAACTTGTTAAAAAATCAAGTGAAAATAGGCCTGGCCTCAGATCTTCAAGCAAGAATGATTTTAATCATCAAATTCATTTTAACAAAAGAAAAAAAATAATGATAGAAGTTTTGGTACTGTTGGCCCCTATTGTAGAATATTTTACCATCTAGCATCAAATGCTCACCATCTATAGACGTTTTTAAGACAAGACTAAAAACACACTATTTTAAAGATTTCTATAACTTTATTTTGAACCAAACTTCAAAGGTATTTTTATGGAAACCAAAAGGCAGAAGATGGTCTTAAAACAACTCCTAATTTTGTAGAAACAAATGTCAAAGCAGTCAGAGATATTTAAGCAGATAAAAAGTAATATCAGTTGATAGTGACAGGGTCTTTTAAGTCCACAAAATAGTCAACATTAACTTTTTAATCATAGCTCACTGAAACATGATAGTAGTCATGTTCCAGTTGCTTAGAAATTAACCCTAAACCTTGTTAGTGTAAGTAACCCTTTATTACTAATGTTTCACTGTAGCCTGTAGGTAAATGGTGTAAGAGTCAGTTAAACTTAGAGAGCAATAATATGTAATTGTTTTTGATGCTCTATTCATAACATGATTATACTTGTATTTACATACTTTATCACTGTATGTTCATCTGGCCTGATTTTTGCAGTTACCGACGCAATTATAATCCCCAAATATACAAACAAAATTAATTAGTTGTTAAAGACACAATATACACATTTATGAATGCCACAAATACATTAACAGAACAAAATTTTATTAACATCATGTACATCGTTATACAAGAACATATGTAACAAATTGAAAACATTTAAAATGCGTACACACACTGTATTACTCTAAACACGAAACACACTTTACACATACTATAATCACCATGAACATAAATATATATGTTTTAGATCACCTCTGAATAAAGAACTTCCTGTGAATGAAAGCCAAACCCAAGTTTTAGACCACCTCTGAATAAAGACCATCCTGTGAATGAAAGCCATTCTTTGAAAAACAGTCACCTATTATTTAAAATATAACGTGAATCTACCTAATTCGCTATATTCAACAAATTAAGTTTTACATTCAGCATTTTCTTTAAATATTGAATTCTTTCCATTTCTTGTGAAGCCCAATTTTTCTCAACTATAACTTAAAATGGACCAGCCTATAAATGAATCTAATGGTTAGCATAAAAATTAAGATTTAAGTTAAAGTTTTTACAGTAAATTGAACACTTGAGAGCTTTCAGCACTTTTCCTGACAAACTAGTTTGATTCATTAAGGAATTTCTTGTGTAATTAGAAATGGTTCCTTAATATAAAATCACTGACAATATCCACTTCAAGGCCATAATATGTAAAGTTGTCATTTTTAAGTAGACCACCCCTCTTACGAAAAACCATCGTCTTAGTTTTCAGGGTGTTAACTACATGTATAAAACTCCACTAATCACAATAATCATTCAATAATTGAAAGCTTTTAATAATTACATCTGTGTCTTACCAATTATTACATATCATCGGCAAACAGAAGCAAAATAAATCTTCGAGAGACATCCCCGCATTTATATCATGCTGTAGGAGTAAGTCTAAATCTTCATTTCAAAGTGAAAATAAAACAGAGGGCATATTCCGCCTTGTCGAAGCCCAAATGCATGCTCGAAAAAGTCTGAGTACGAGTTACACAACTTGGCACAAGCCCTGAGGTTATAAAACTTGAGAACAGTCTCCAAGCTCAAATCTTAATTCCATTCTCCGAGTATTATGGTTGAAAAGATAAAGATAACTAATCTTTAAATGTATATTCAGGTCAATTATGTTGATGGAATCATGTATTTATAGCCTAATATCATTATTGTATAAGCATAATTAACTTAGAAACATTGAAAGACAAGATATGAGATTTGAGCTCAGAGACCAATCTCAAGTTTAATAACCAAAGACCCTGAATATGTAATGCATTTAAGTTTTTTTAGAATTTCAGATTCAAATTTGTTTATTTGTATGTTGTTAACACTTTATTGTACAACCAGTCAATGTAGTTTACTAGATTCAGTTTATCAATAATTTATCATCATTATACAATCTTAGTCTTTTGCTTTAGTTACCCGTCTTACTGTCTGCTGATTAATACTTTGATTCAACATGTACAGTCAAACCTGTAAACAATGACCATTTTGTGGACTGAAATGTAACCTATATACACACTGCATGTCCAGTCTTACATTATTCTATAACAATATTTCCGTCTAAGTGACATACTGCTGGTCATTCAGAGGCAGCTGTTCTAGAAAGGAGAGGAGAGAAGGGGAGAATACTGAATACCAATTGACGTGCACTTAGGGAGGACATAGTTTAAAATGGCTGGTTCTTATCTGAATAATTATGGTCGGAAGCTCAAGTTTAACTGTAGAATAGTACAATTTATCAAGTTGAAGATATATCGTCTGCTTGATTTTACTACAATTATGCACATAGACTCATCAATAAAATTCCACAGTTACAATTGTGTGTATCAATACAAACACCAGCTCTTTTTTTTCACATGATGTCAATGATAACTAAAATTCTCCCAGCCTAAATTTTGATGACTCAGCAATACTCGACAAATTAATACCTATTTTACCGTACACTATCTAAAAGTAAGATCATAAATAGCAACATAGTTTCTTATTTCTTTATAATAAATAAACATCATTGGTTTACTTCAACTGACAGCATGAAGTAAAACCTCAATATAAAGACCACCTTTGTGACAAAACTGGTTTTAATATTGAAGTTGAAATACAGAGTAAGTATTGAAAACCAGTTCGAGTAGCCTACCAATCTCAATATTTGAATTTTCGGTCGTCCTTCCAAACAAATATTTGGTACATTATCTGTGACATTGTTATCATTATGCTACTTTGGTTTCAACAAGAAGCTGAATAAAAACTAAAGTGCATTATCATCATTATCATCATCCCGATTTGGAATATTCTTAAAGGAATATACACAACGAGACCACAGCAGGTATGTTGAATATGTGTAACCGTTGTACTTGTGTTTCCTTACCAAGGCATCATATGTTTACTTTTAATACATGAACAAGTTTGAAAAGGTATTTGTATCAAAACCGGAATATCATACACTCATGCGGTCACATATGTACAATAATTGATATGTCAATATGTATGGTACATATTAAATAACATGAAAGCAATACGTTCAATTTAAAATGCCGAAGCTGCAAAAGTAAAGATTTCAGGAGAAAAAAAAACAAAAAAAACTGTTTTCTTTATGAACACCAACAACAAAAAAGCCCACTGAAATTAAATTATGCTCACAGTAGATGTATATTTGAAATATTAATATTGAGTGATATCACTGAATTATCACAAATGTAAAACAAAATAAAAATACAGCTTCAGGTTGCGACCCTGGTACGGTGTTTAAAGTGCTGGGCTTGTAGCCTGGCGATCCGGGTTCAAATCTCGATTGTGGCAGATCATACTCACCAATGAAAATTTGACAAAAATGTCGACTTTTCTTCATATGTAGAGAAGTTACAGGCCAGGAAGACTGGCTAGGTGAACCATCCCACCCGTATGTAACTGCAAAATTGTTGAAAAATGGCGTTAAACAAATTGAAAAAATATAGCTTCAGCTTTTCCTAAATTGAGAGGGTTTCTTCGACTTTCATGGTTGCAGCTTTGGCTTTTATGAATAAGTAATATGCATGAGTTCAGCATGTTAATAGTATGCAGGTGGATGTTCTCATACAACATGAATGTACAGACAAAATCAAACATTGGTGGTCGATGATATTGCAAGGTTTTATCCCCCAGTGCCCCTATGTGAATGTACCTTACACAAATTGCTCCTATTTCATTCATAGTGTGCTAAAAGAGTTAGATAGATACAAAAAATTTGACCAAAAAAGAAGCAGAATATACTCATAAACTCACAAAAAAAGAAGAAATCTTACATGCAAGACTGTCAAATCCACGCTTTTGCCACACTGTATCTGCAGAGCATGACATACCATATCAACTCTTAGCCTCGTAGTTGGAGAGAAGATTTTTCCTGATGTTTTCTTTCTACATGTCTTATGGTCAAATGGTCGACATTTTTGCCGTGGTG
The DNA here is from genome assembly GCA_008271625.1 of Lutraria rhynchaena. NCBI lineage: Eukaryota > Metazoa > Mollusca > Bivalvia > Venerida > Mactridae > Lutraria > Lutraria rhynchaena. The sequence goes on along the minus strand of VIBL01000056.1, from coordinate 855,333 downwards.
AGGGATGCCGTGGTGAGGGAGATGGGTGTTCAGCGCCTTCAGTCTCATCACTTGTTGATACAAATGCAGTTTGTAAGAAGGACCTGAAAAAGTTTATGAACAACAATAAATTGTAATATAAATTGTTAGCAGGAAATTAGTCACCAGTTTGTGTACATATTTTCACCATTGATAAGGTTAAATGGTAATGAACACAACAGGAGTCAAATAATACGATAGAAGTAAGTACTTACTACTTGTTGCAAACTTACGATTAACAATAATTATTCTGATAAAGTGTTGCAATTTACCATTCAATTATACAATAAATATTGTTCACCATTTAACTTATTTGGTTGCTGGTGATGCATCTGGTAATGCTGCCACACCCAGATCTTTATGAGATCATCCATACCAGCTGTAGCTGCACTTGATTCTTCTTGGGAAACTTCACTAAATAGAAATTCTTGATAAATACAACAGCAAACATTATATGTCAAAATAAATGTTAGAATCAATGTAGTTCGTACAAATTCGTTGTACAAAATTTTTTGAATTATTTTTCCACAATTATCAAGTAAATTACAAAAGCACAATGTTTTTTTCAAGAGAATATTGAAGAAATGTTGTTTTTTTTTAAATGGCACTGAATGATTGCAATATATGAGCCTCACACTTAATGTTTGCAATATATGAGCAAAAAATTTACCTTATGGCTAATGCTACCTAGCTAGGCCCAAATCAGCTCGCCTGCAAATGCGCTGTCTGATAAGGACCTGTGCTATTTGGCTACTGCCCAAGTCTTTAATTAACATTGGTGAACAGCATAGGCCCTGATCAGTCCGTGCAGTTTGCCTCAGGGCTGATCTGGTACAGCTATACTTGACGCGGCTCATATATCTTTGTAGGTTAAAATCTCATTACTTAATACACATATTAGCTAGGTTACCTCATTTCTTTGTATAAGGTGTCTTGGGCAGCTGTATCAATAGACTGCTGAGCAACAGACTCAACAAATCTTCCAGCACACCTTTCCATATCCTGCAGACTCTTCCTGTTTATTGGGGCAATGTTGAGGATGGAGAGCATGTTGTCCACCTTCCCGGAACCACCAATGCTATCTATCATTGCTAAATTAAAAGAGAACAAGCCAATTCATTGAATTTATATCCCCCGCCGACCATACATTCTGAAGTAAGAGCTATATATAGCATGTATGTATGGCACGAGTGTGAACTCAGTGTTAAATCATTTGACCGTGACACGATGACGGCATACACATCTCCACTTGATACTGAAGGTTCTCACCAAGTTTCGTTGAAATACAATTAGTAGTTGCCAAGAAATAGCGCAAAAACGAAATTCGGATGGATGGACGGACGGACGGACAACCAAAATCAATTTTACAGTCACAATTTCACTCTATAACAAACATTATTGTTAAAAGAACTATCCTGCTGAGTTTTCAAATATCATCTTAAATTCATATTTTGCCCCAGACTTTCACTTAGGTCATGCCAAAATACAGAAATAAGAACAAAAAATGAGAACAAAAATATGTCAAGTCTGGAGTTTGAACCATCGATCTCATGATTGCAGGAAAATTTAGGTCATAAGTCTGAAACCCAACTGACTGAGCTACCCAAGCTTCACGCGTGAATAGTGATGATGCTGAAACTTTAAATGTATTTAATACTCTGTAAAGATGCAGTAAGATGGTCGTAATTTTAATATTGACAGCTGATGTGATGACAAAAACACTTTATAATAAATATAATGTCAAGCATGTTGTGAACCATAACACAGATTTTTAAGTAATATTTGAACATTTTCTTTTTTGCTGATTCATCATCTGACAGATTGTCTGTTTATATTGACAAACTTACTGACACCAAGCTCTGTATTTGCTGAGAAACAGGGCATGCCTGTCTTTTTCACTCTGTGTGTCTTGCCATGTAGGGCACGGTTTACATGTTTAGTCTAGATTGCTGCATCTAACGTACAGGAACCCTGATAGCCAATTCCTCAACTCGCCAACAACAGAATATTTAATCAATGCCACTGGTCCTAGCTTACATATGGCACAGTATTCTAACAGAATGCACCTTCTAACTCGCCACCCATTTCTGTCAACATTACCTGGCAAATTTACATTGGCAAAGTCACTTTCTTTGCACTGACCTAAACTTGTATTCCAATAATTATGATCCACACAAGCTGATCGTGACCTTCCGAATGTTTTTTTGGTTAATTTATTTGAAGCAAACCGGCCTTTCACATCCCATGACGCTATTTTGATGTAAACACATGGTTCTCAGTTACAAAGCCGGGAATCACGTTCAGAAATACGGAAAAGTCCGTTGAGATATCGGATTACATTGAATGTCACGGAAAATGTTGATATGACATGAGTTAACCAGAAGTAAATTACTCAGGCCTTACCTTGAAACATTTAGAAGTTTTAGATTTCAGAGGCTTTGGTTCATTTGCTTTTGGACATGCAAATGTGTTTTTGCATAAATGAGCAATTTCCTCATAAACATCTATTAAGATTTAGCAACAGGATCTCAATAACATCTGGAAATCCATTCAGTTGTTTGTCTGGTTTTGACATTGTTATCCATTTCATTGCTGGTTGCATACTACTTTACAAATATCACCCCTGAATCTTCAGAAGACATTCTTAAAAGAAAATATACAGTTATGTTGTAAAATGTCATGTATCATGTATTGCCAAAATTGAAATAAATTTATCTATCTACATTCAGGGCACAAAATCAAGTAACTTCAATTCTTAGTTTTGCGTAAGAGAAATGCTATAATAGTTACAATGAAATACATGTATCTGAAAACATCATATGAAATCCTTTAAGATTATGTACATACATACAGAGGTGGTATTTCTTCATACAAGACAAAGGTTTAAATAACTGTTTTAGGAAGCCCATCCAATTTTAAAATAAAACTGGTTTGGTTTGGTCATTCATTAATTGTGGAATATAGTGTCCAGTTCTAGAAATGTTTGAAACTGTTTGTGCAATTTCCTAAAGTGATTCAGCAGTTGAATGACACCATCTAACCTGAAATACAAGATGTACAACTCCTCAGAGTTCTAACATAGCAGCATTTTACACTGGTTCAAAGCCATAGTCACATAAACATCAGAGTACTTGCTATCTCCAAAAAATGCATTAGGCATGAACAACTTAAGTTACATAAAATTAATTAATTGATAATTATAAAGTCAATAACTGCAGTGATTTATCATTAATTCTCATGTTTTATATACACTAAACCAAAATGAAATTCAGAAATCAGGCTATGAGCACTGTGATTAGGGCTACTTTCTTGGTGATGTATAAACATAATAAAATTTAAATACTAACTTCTACAGTAGTTTATTGACAGCATATGATATACAAGAATACATCAATAATTTTAAGTACACCAAAATTTTAAGTAAGTTAATAAATAAATGAGGTAATGCATTCCATAATTCCAAAGTGCCAATCAGGATTGAATTTTTGTGTGACCAGCTTCCTTAAGATTGTACTCTAAAGTAGTATGCAGATCAATCATCATGTGCTATGTGCCATAACTTGAATAAATCCATATATAATCATTTTATAATTATACAACAATGCCAATCAAATTATTGACAGTTTTGAACTTGATTAAAACATGTACTTGTAATTAGAACAATTTCAACACTTTTAATAATTTGATTGTGGTGGTACCCAATTTGTATCAACTTTATGACATTTTGTTAACATACAAGTTTTCATTACAAATGAGAATGATTTGAACAAAGTAAGATCAATTTACTATTAGTCATAATTACCTTATTACTGTATTATCCTTATTTTGTCCACTAAAATTATCCATAGAAACATTACGTCCTTTTTAACATAACCCAAATGTAAAAAAAGTTGATGTAACATGGAAATTACACTGCTTGCACCTTTTCCAACTGCATGACCATACTGTTTGTCGATTAGGTAGAAAATCAGGGTACCTAGAGAGAAATCAAATAAGCTTTTTAAGGTATGTAAATATTCAGCATACCAGTCATGAACATCATCACTTTAATGTTTTCATTTGCTTGGGGTTTGAAATATAAAGCCCCAACTCATAGCACAAACTGGGTGTAAAATCGTAATATTTTCACTAAAATCCAGTTTTATGAATTAAGTTATCTTATGAAATTATGTTTACATTTAGGATTATCAAACCTAAATGCGTAGAAGCTAGATAATAATACGTACATCTCTTTGTGTCCAATTTCTTGTTTTCTAGAAAAGCAGGTATAAAAACTGTAGCCTTGTGATGAGACTGCCCGTCTTGCCTGGCTAAACCATGGTGAAGAAAAGTAATACCTTTACTTTGAATATTTACAGAGCTTCCCCAACGTGAAAAGACTGCAAATTGCTGCATCTCCTGAAAGATGTAATAGCAATCATAAATGATAACTGTTAACAATTATGCTTTATTCAAAGGTTCAAAAGGTTCCTTTTGCAGAGCTGATCTTAGGCAGTCTGGAATTGAATACCCCTTCTAACATTTGAATAATAAATGGGTGTTGACCCATTCTGTGTACAAGGTAAAACTGCCGACAACATGGACCTGTACCCATTAATTGTACTGTATTGTAAACCTTTGTGATACAAATAAACCACAAAATCAGTAATTTGCACTACAGAGGCACAACAGGGATCAATTGTTTTGTACTACACCAGCTATTGTACACTTTGAATTTATTGGCATAATCTTTCTACGCTCCCATAGGGGGCATGAGCAATTTCAGGCTATACAAAAGAATTCAAAATCTATCAGTCAGCCGAGCAGACAAAGACGAAAAATCTGTCTGCCCGGCAGAGAATTTGTTGGCCTGAAAAAATATGAAATTGAACAAATAGGTTACAACAATGTATTTTCATGCCTAGCATTGTAATAATACCAAGGTTTCTTTAACATCTTATTGTTTATTCTTAATCAATGAATCTTTCATACAACATAATATTTTATAGTTTTCATTTTCATCTTGATAGTCATTAAATAACTGATTTTCATCATTCTTCTTGTAAATACAGTCAATATTGTTTATTTCTAGCAGCAGCTCCTCGTCATCAGTTTCTTCATCGCTATCATATTCCATCTGTAAGTAAGACCCAGCTGAAGTACTGGCTTGTGTTCTTGGAGTTTTGGTCACTCGCTTATAGTTGAGTTTTCTTAGCTTTAACTGTCAATAGATAAAATTTTTTAAGAGTTACAAATCACAATGACTAGGCTTGAAAACATAACAATTTAAAACAAATGAAATTTGTATACATAAGTGAAAACAATGGTAATACTGAAGTCAGACACATTCAATTGTTTATTAGCATTATGATTTATCTTATTAGAAATTCAGAGAACTATAAGAACATTTACCATCCAAAGATTATTGCCTTATCAGGGTTGAATTCTGATAAAGATTTGGCAACCAGTTTGACCATCAGTAATGTCTCCAAAGATTTAAGAAGCAACCTCAGTCTTCTGCTAGTCTTAATCAATTTCATTTTAGAAAAAGTAGTTTCACATTGAAAGTTGGTGGAAGTGCAAGGCCCAAATCTATTATCAATCCTACAGACTAGAAATCACATTCTTTGTCATTGTATACTTCTTCCCACAAATTGAAGTGGGCACCAGTATATAATAATAATATGTTCTTTATATAGCAGAATTTTATTAAACAATATCAATATGTTAATTTAGTTATTTATTCTGTCCTAACTATCTCAAGTAACAAGTTGAGATAGTTGGGATTTAATGAGGCAGTCACTATGAAGAAGTAAATGAGTGAAAAATAAGATTACATTTAATTTTATTTTGATAATTATGAAAACATGTTGCTATATACCTCTTAAACAGGACTCTCTTCATTATTCTCCATTCACTCAAAGCATCACTAACTTGGAAATCAGGTTTACAAGCCTAAGAGTATGACTGAAATGGCCTGCAAGTGTTTTGATATCTTCTACACCAAAATCTGAAGCATACACAAGTCACATAAGTTATGGAAGTTTTAAGATAGCTATTGAATATTATTAGTCATTTTAAATAAATTTATTACATATTAATAGTATTATATCTACAAAGATGTCTTTGGCTGAATGACTTATACAAATGCTAGTTATAATAAGATATGACAACTTGTCTGATACAAAAAATAAGGATATTCCATGACACTGAAATAATACTGAATTATTGAATTACTTCATCAGATTACACCCAGTCTCATGTCGGAGTCACTCAACAAGAGTCATAATTTGAGCATTACAAGTATATTGTTATTCCAAGGAATAAAACCAAACATTGAACAGATAACAGTAAATAATTTTAAAGAAAATTTTCAGTATTTTGAAATTCTGAAACAAGAACTATAGAAAAGCTCAACAGTGTAACTGTGACATCAACAAGTAACAGAAAGTTGGGGAACAATTTAACTTAAAAATCAGGACTTTCTAGTATATGCCATTTGCTGAAGTTGATTAGTGTAGTTGCATTCAAAACATTGAATGTGCATCTAGTTGAAAACGGGATGTAATGGGAGTACATAATCCCTCAATTACATCATCAGTGTATGTCATGAGGGGTGTTCTACCTTTAAAGGCGACATCTCTAAAACACCCAGATCAGAGAACATCATTTAGCATCTCACTACTCCTGAAATGTATTCATACCCCTATTGTCATGGATTGACAAAAAATAAAGTAATTAAAAACATTTGTAGGCTAACTTGCTGTATATTACAACTTCAAGTGTCATTTTCTTGAATAGAAGTATAAACTATTACTTGTTTCTGCAGACTCCCAATAGATCAACAGTCAAATCCACCCAGAACAGCTCTCTGACACCGTAATTCCCAGTCTCTGTAGTTTCTTGGATAGTTTAATCAAAGGGTCAATGACATCCTAAAAAAAGATGATCATATAAATTACATGGAATAAACTTTATGGATTCGTCACAATTTCAACTAATCACTAATTATGTCAGTTGACTAATTATGAGCTTGTGTGGATTTCAGTACTCTGTACAACAATTAAAATATGAAATACTGTATTTCTATAATCAATTTACCATAACTTCTAGTATAGCCAGGATAAAGCTGTAAGAGAAACTATTTATAATTACCTTTAGAAAAAGTACACAGCAAATAAGATCTTTGCTCATAATCATTTTGAGCAATCCCTCTGCTTTGGGGTTTGAATGACTGAGTGTAGAAAGGTGGGCTTCATAAGCTGGAATATTTCTTATAAAACTGTCAGTGCCATTGGAAAGATGAGGTAGCCATCTAGGGCCCGTCATTTTTGGTGGTAATATGCCAGTCATATTTAATGCTTGGAAGGTTGATTGTAGCCCAGAGTTATATTAATATTGTTCGATGTAGAAATAATGGAGGCCAATTAGGAGAGTCAAGAGTTTTTCATAGCTTTTGTTTTGTTTGATTATATCCCTAAATGCTAATTCCAAGCGATGAGCCAGAAAATGGACAATGACAATTTCAGAAGAAATATTGTTTCTTAACAAAGCTGCAAGCCCACTTTTCTTGCCAGTCATGTTTGCAGCTCCATCACTTCCGAGCCGAACAATAAAATTGCACAAGTCTTGAGCACTGGTACTCCTTGGGCTTCCAATCTTGAAAAAACACTCAGGAGTTTTACCCTGTTGTACCATGAGCAAATATATAACCTGGAATATTGTAATAAAACTTATATAGATACATATTATTACGTATATATTCAAATGCTTTGGCACTAAAACTTCATAAAAGTGAAATTTGAATTGAAATTAGATATACCTCCTGTTCATCTCCAGATAAATCTGTTGATCCATCCATTATAAATGAATAAAAGCTGCAGTCATTCACTTACTGTGAGGTCTTCTTCCTGAAATAGTATGAAGAAAATTGAGTGCAGTTTGAGGATTCAAGTATATACTGCCATGATCTAATCCTTTAGCTTGGTCTGTATCACAAAGCCACAGGTAATCTGGAAGTGGCCTGTTCTTTTTTGCGACCATATGTGCGTTTCTAAATAGATAGGCAAATCAGTGCCGCTGTGCAAGATGTAGCAATTTCAATGCCTGACCAGCTGAGGAATCCAATATTTGTGCACTCATAGACTTATACATCTCTGCAGCTTTAACATGGGACTTGCTTATTGCATGGTCTTTAACTGTAGACAGACATATGTTGGAACAACCAGAAATGAAGGTGTTATGAGTTTTACTAGAGCTAATCTTGTAACATTCAACACAGGAGCATGACATTGTGTTAGATTTTTCATCATATTTTAAGCAGTGCCTGTTAACAGTTCATTCATCTAGAAATTTATGGTCTAGTCTGTTTTCTCATACTTTTTTGTTTTTCTTTCCTAGTTTCATTTGTATTAGGGTACTCTAAAAAAAAGGCTCCAAGAGTTATTTTGGGGGTGAAATTTAAACATCACAATAACATACTGTATATAGCTGCACTGAAATGCATAATGATGGTATTTCACAAAACTATCAGGGTTTAAGTAATTAAGCAAAGGGATTTTTTATTTTTTTTATTTGAACTCAACATAACAGAGAAAAAAACTAGCATTTTTCTTAGACTCTATTAACAATGTTTGATCAACAACAAATCTTTAAAACTTTAATATTATGAACACATTATGTAAACATTAAAAAATACACCACTAAAGCTCCTGCATATATATATTTTTAGAGCTTTTTTCAGTCAAATTGCAAGATTTAAGGCTCTTAAAAATTTTTTACAATTAAAGAAGTTTGAATACCTGTAAAATCAACATCAGACAAGAGATCTTAGCTGCTTTCAAATAATTTTTGAACATAACTGTACAAATCCCAACAGTGGTTTTTGCTATAGTGTTACAATTTCTATTGCTACTAAACTGAAAGTTAAGTACTATGATTTTCAGAAAACTGTTACACTTGCAACAGATACTGTACAGTAAATTCATTTAGAAAAAAAACATGGTGACAATAAGGAAACACCATAGGAAATGCTGTTACTTGAGGCTATATGAACTGACGTAATGCATGTTCATGAAAAAAGTTATTAAATGCAAAATAAAAAAATATATGAATCAAATAAAGTATTTGATCAACAGAACTTCAAATAAAATTCACTGTCAACATTTTGTCACTTTATACATGTCTTTTAAATAGTTATAGCATCTATGTGTAATAGAGATAAATATCAAAGTGTTTTGAACACAATTTAAACAATTTGTCTCCTAAACAGTATGAAATTTAACAATGATAATCAAATGTTACACTAGCAACAAATTATTCAAATTTAATTTCAAACTTTTCCATCAACATTATGTGCATGTATTTACATTTCATACATGAGATTTTTGTATCATGTCTACTTAAAACCACAAGTTATTTTCAAACTTAAAAATCCATATTAAAAATATTTTGAAGCATTGTTTGAATTTTGAAAAGACTTTGAAAGCAAAAATTATCATTCAAGTTTTGGAAATGTGGCAAAATGTGTAACCTCTACAAGGATTTTATTAGTCATTTCTCAGTCTTTATGTTATTTCTTCACATTAGCAATGTGTCATGATAATAAGCAGTATAAAGACCAAACTTTGTAAGCCTAACATCAATGAACTATAATGTTACACTTGACAACAATTTTAACAAGAACTGTAGTTGAACTTTCTACCAGAAAAAAACAACACAAAGATCTTGATGTCCATTGTTTCATTAAATAGCAGCACAGTCTATAAATCAAATTTTAGTTTTAATCCTCTTCTTGGAAGTAAGATGGGGGTTGCCAGTCACTTAATAATGCTGGACCTTGGCTCCCAGGAAATGTTGTCATGTACTGGCCAAGTATAGATGCCTTTAGGTCCACAGGGTTTGAGGAACTTAAGTTTTACATCGTCATCTATCACCAGCACCTTCAGATATAAGAAATATATGTTATAATGTTGAACTGTTGTAATGTTTTAGATGGTAATTGTGTAATTATATGTAATAAATATTCTAAATTAGAATAATCATATTAATGCTTACCTTTGCTATGTATGTTGTTTTGTGCCTCCCTGACGACAAGCAGACTGTGACATAATCTTCTTCATGAAAACTGGAAAATCGAAGAAAAACTATTTTCTTAACATAATAAGGTATTTTGTTTGTATTGACAATGATGCAGAGGCAAGTTTTAATGTAAAAGGTGTTAAATATGGTATATATTAAAATCAAATCAGCTAACCTGAACAGATGCTCTTGTCTTACATAATGTTCCATGTCAGGCAGACAACCAACATGAATGGTTTGAGCAATTCCATGTTCCTGTGGGTTCTCTGAGATAATAGTCACATCTCCTGTGTTTGGATCAGCTTGAACTATGATGATCTTACATGGTAACATGTTACTCAGATGTTGAATAACTACATGATCCACATATTAACTATCTTTGTTCATATCTTTGGGATATGTTTTGATATCAGTTGTAAGAAATTGGCTCATTTGCAATCACTTCTCCTGAGAATGATAAATAACAGTATGAATATTTAAATTTTAATAAAGATGTACAAATAAGCAGAGTTTTTAAAAAAAACACAATATTGGTAATGTCTTTACCACTGTCATATCAATTAGTCAAAACAAAAAAGATAATAGATTAAAACTATTTAATGAGTAATCTTAATATCAAAGCAAATTAAGTTATATTTTAAGAAGTTAAATATAAATACCTCTGGTAGTTCTTTCATGAACTTAACAACATGGGTACGCAAATCTGTATGAGTGGTGTTAAGCTGGCTACAAACTGCATGGAAAAAACATTTTCTGTCTTCCGGAGTGTATTGGCCGATTTTCCAACCTTTAATAGCAATGGACCTTGCAAATTCACTCATATGTCCAGAAACAGAGATGGCATGCTGATAATGTATTTATTCACTTTCCAGGAGAACTAATCAATTTCATCTGAGTCATGAGTCTGACCATTATTGCTAGGGCTACAATTGTTATTCACCACAACTCCACCACCAATTTTAGTACATTCAGCTAGTAATAAGCTTAGTATATAACAACATTAAGCAGATTAATACACTAAAAGCAGGTTAGGACAAGGAGTACATTCAGCGCCAGTTATAAGCCAAGGATAATTATATGAAGCAAGTAACGACAAAACAAAGTAGTCAATTAAACAGAAAAACATGAAAAAAAAAATATGAAATTTGTGTAAGCATTAATAAACGCTTTGAAAAGGATACAGGTATTGGAAGTTGAGTTAGTCCTTGGCAACAACACTTCCTTTCCAGTTTCTAAATTTACGTACTTTGCTGACAATCGATACTCTTTAAGTGGACTAGCACCTTTGTTTCCTTCTATGCACACTTTGCAATAACATCCCAATTCTCTGCACTAGAGTATGCCTGGGTCTGAATTTAATAACTTTACCATATGGAATGTTTGTGTACCTTTAATGGTTTTGACTTTGATATTCTTGGGTGCTGTCCCAGGTACAAGCTACTTTTCAGGGATGTAAAGGGTTTGTTGATAACTCATTTTGTTACTCTGTGCTAGGTAAGCTTGATACCCATTGTTGATGACATGCTCTCTTAAGATCATTCTGTCAAGCTTTTTCTTCACTGCAGCACCTAGGCCGTTGCTTGGCCCTTTACCGTGGCCTGATTCAGAGTAGTGATAAATCACTTTTACATCATGCTTCTTTTCAAACTGATTCATCTGGCCAAATGCATCTTTACTTTTGAACTGAGTTGCACAGTCGTCAGAAAATCTGTGTTTAACTTTAATTCTTGTAGGTCCAGGGTTTTTCTCAAGGTACAAGATGAGCTGTTCTGTAAATACGTATACTGCATTTGCATTATGAAACATGTGATCAAATAGAATTACTAGTGATTCTGTCATCAGTTTTGGCTCTACCACTGTACTGTCTGGTGCATGTCTTGTGATATGGATGGGATACAGGGTCACCTGTTTAGTGGTCCAGTGCACCAATTCTATCTCATCCAGTGGAACCAGTGAAATATTTTCAGAAAAGTCAACTGTAACCACGCTGGTCCATGGGAAGATTATCAAGTAGGTGAGTCTGAACATGATGCTGAAAGTTGGTCCTGAACATGTGTCCAGAGTGTGTCTTCAAGCGTTCTGTTACTTCACTGACTACTTCTTGAAGGCTTTGGGTTTTCTGAGCCTGAATCCATCTCTTTGCTGACTTATTCTTACCATCTTTAGAGGTGTATAATTCTGGAACTTGTTCCCACTGATGGTACTTTATCTTGTGGTTGGGATCAACTGATTTTATCAACTCTTCATAATGTTTCTCAATAGCATCAACTTCACAGTCATTGCATCTAGGGTCAATACATTCTCACTTAGGAAACTCATCATAAGGACACACTGTTTTGTTAGAGAGTGCTTTTACTGCAACAGTTGATAGTGATTTCTGTGATGCTCATTTGTTAGGTGCTTGCACCATCTGATCTATGTTGTAGTCTTTTGAGCAAAAACACTCTTCTGAATGTCAAATCCAAACATTTGTAATTTTTTGGGATCATACTGAGGAATGTTGTGCACTTTCTTAGGAAATTGGGATTTCTCTTTTGAATTTTCTGAAAAGTTGTACTTTGGACATCAGAAGATGATGCTTTGTACACATGTACAGCGTCAAACATTGCAACTTTCTTATTGGTATAATTCTAGAGTTATCTTCTAGAAACTTCTCTACTTCTGCCTTCCATGATTTTGGTTTTGATTTCATGATTTGCTTGGTTTTTCTCATTTTGTACCTTCCGAGGTTCCTCTGTTTTCCACATTTTCACACCATCTTTAGTGAACGCCAACTTTCTTTTGACCGATTCATTCTCTTTCCTTGGTCTTCCTACTTTGTTTATCTGTACCACCTCTTCTACACTAGATGTAACACTTTTGTCAGGCATATTCAACAAAGACCTTCTCTTAGGAGTAGCATTTCTAATTATGTGTTCAACTGCCTCTGCCCATCCTTCTGATGATTTAGGTATACTTTCTCGAGCACGTTGGGCACATTTTCTTATCTTTGATGCTTTCTTCACCTTTGCTGTTGATTTGATGTTTGGTGTTCTGGTTGATTTATCTGTCTGTTTGGTCCATTTTTTACGGAGCTTACTCATTCTGCGGGGATTTTTCTGTTTACATTGGTCATTTAACTTAGCATTACTTTCTCTCCCAGCTTTCAATTTCAACCTATTTCATCTGTCAATAATTTGCATCCTATAAGTGTTACACTTGCAACATCACTTAAAATCAATGCCATGCATGTATGTCTTGACACATGCTTTATTCTGCTATTTATGGAAATGTCTTCTGACACATTTCTAAAAACACACACACAATACACATCTGGGTCCCATTTTATCAACATGTCGTAACTACGACATGTCGTATCTTATGTCAATAAGTTATGACAAAAAAGTAAGATGTCGTAATTCTTTTTTATCAACACTGTCATAAGTCGACTGTCGCAGCTACGACAAAAGTTTGTCACACGACCGTATAACTAGAGACGCAATCCATATTACGTAACTTCTGGTGCGTCATACTTACACGCACTTGTCATTTGATTCGATTGTCTGCTGTCAAAACAAACAATATGCCCACTAACTGTACACAGGCAAATTGGTCTAAAAGCGAAGTGTGTGTCTTAGTTGACGAATGCTGTAACAGTTACAAACTGATAACCAGTAACTTCAGTGACACCATAACAAAGAAAAAGAAGGATCAGTTTTGGTCAACTTTGACAGAGAAGTAGGTCTGTTATTATTTTTTCATTCTGTTATTAAAGTGAAAGTAAGTGTTTATTTTATAAAATAATGAATGTCCAGTTCAGATATTGCAGTTTTCATATAATTCAGTCGTAGTATCTAAGAGTCATTAAGAAGTCAAATTGATTAAGAACTGCAACTGAACTGACTGTACTTTCATTGTGCAGTTAATAACAGGTCTAGAAAATCCAATCATGTCCTAATTGTACAAGCATTGGAACTGTGTATAAAATCAGTGTAGTACTTTGTATTCTAATCATACTCATCAATGGAATCCAAATTATGATGAATTTTGTGTAACTTTCAAATTGCAAATGTTCTTCCTAAGAAAGTATTATGTGGGGTAGAGGGTGGCATTGAAGTGTCTGATGTCAACGATGACAGCAAGAAAATGTGCATTTATTTGCTTGCAGGTAATACTGCACACACCAATGTGAAAAGCCAGTGTTTTTTTTGTAATCAGGTCAAATGTACATGTTGGCACATGAACACAGTGCAACCCTTAAAATAGGAAATGATAAATTGGTCTTTGTTAACACAATATATATGATGAGGTATATACATTTGTTGTACTGGTGATGTAACTTATCACATGAAATTATTACTGAATATTGTCTTGTATATTTCATAGGCATCAAATAACTAATTTAAAATTCATTTGCAGACAAAAAAATGCCATTAGTATGTCAGTGAATAGTTTGACAGTGGAGACTTGTGTACGGGATGAAGTTTTGTTGCACCCAGCAAATGTGTCAGTTGAGGTAGTTGCATTGACTTTATTGTATTTAACACTTATGAAAATCAATGATGGAAATCGTTACATAGATTAATATGTTACAATTGACATCATCAAGTCCAACCTTATTAATCCAATGTCATATTCCATTTCACAGGTAGTGGAAAGCACAGATTCTAGCTCAGTAGCAACAAAGAAAAGGAAGTATGTGGTTAAGTATTTCAATTATTTATGTTTTTGAAATAATGAAATATTTAATTCAATTATTGGTCACAAATGTTGACTACTCACTATCAGTACTCTAGCATGCCTTAAAACATATTGCAAATACTAATGCGTGTGTATTTATTTCACATTGTCCATTACATTTAACAGGACATCCACAAATCTCTTGCTAGTGCAGTGTGAGTTCTTTCAGCAAGAGATAGAACACACCAGGGTGAAGATGTGTTACTGTGAACAAATGGAGAGGATAGAAAGGGTCAGAGAAGTGTATTACAAGAGAAAATTAACAGAAATGGACAAGGTTTGTTACATTATTATAAGTATAAAAGATTGCATGCTTTTTACATATTGTGACATGAATTCTACCAGCAAGTTAACAAAGAGAAAAAATAACACAAAGACTTACATGTCACTTATTATCATTGATACAAATCTCCTTTGCTAATGAATTTGTTTCAGAATAACTTTAATATTACTGTCAAAATGTTTGTTTTTCAGGAACAAATGAAGGGAAGCTTCTAACAAATAATCATAGTAGGACATCTTCACTCTGACAATGAATAAATAAAATTGAAAACACATGTAGAATGTTAATAGTCTTGCTTTACTAGCCCTTTATAATCTAACATCTAAATAAATTTAATGATTGCCATACAAATCTACCATATCCAGCCATGGCTGAAAACTCTTATGCAGTGCATTTAATCTTACAAACAACAAGAATGCAAGCAATGCTGTTCATGGAATGCACTGATGTTACTTGTAAGCATACCACTTGACATGATAAACATGTTATTGCATTGTAAACAATTTATTGAACATACTGAAACATTACTTAAACATTCATTGCAAAACTTTACTATCATACTGCATACTGTATCTATTATTTCAAGTGATGTGTACACTAGCACACACAACATTCAGTATATGTGAAAACAAAACAATTAACAAAGATTTAAGAAATTATAAAATACAGCCATGGCACATGTCTAGATGTATGTCAAAGTGAATTGGGACAATGCATTATATATATGATTAACATGGAAACATGTGTTAACTCCACTAACGAAATAGACAGTTAATGAGGACTCAGTCAGAACTGGCTGTTTTTGCTAACATTCACTTATTATATCCACCATTTATTAATGGCAGATTATTTCTTGAATGAGATTATTCACTCATTAAGAATGGTATATTTATTTCAAATAGATGCCAATTCCATTACAGTGCTATCTAATTGGGTTAAATGTCTATGGAAGTGTTATATATACTGTTAAATACATGTACACATTAATACATCACAAATGAGCATAAAGTCACAATGTATGGTCAAGAATTTCATATGTTACAAAATTAATGGAACATGCAAGTAAGTAGGCTAAATTTCTTTTTGTAAAAATAACTTGTAAAATTGTTCGATTTCTTTTAGTGATTTTTCTTAGGCACAAATTGACAGAAAAGTAACCCAGGCACATTCATTTCAGCAGGTTTCATTATTATATTTTACCAACTGTTATGTACATGATAATTAATATACAGTATCAACTTGCATGAAGATTAATACAATATATCAGCTGTTATGAACACGATGATTACTATGCTGCACACAATGTTTTGTAAATGACAATCGCTATACATGTACGTGCAATTGCGCCCACAATTTTGATGAAGTATGTGAAAGAGAACAGGCAAATTACACAACAACTATTGCATATTAAATGGTTAATTAGCTACAAAAATTAAACATCACTACCTAAATCTAGACTTTAATATGTCCAAGGCTCTTTCCACAACCATACGTCCAGTGGAATACTGCTGGTTGTAAACCTCCTCATCATGTCCACTGGGATGTAAGAATGGCGTTAATAGGAACTTCCTTAGGGGTTACTCTGAATCTCCTAATAGATGGCCAATGTCATTGGAACTTATGAAATCCTACAACATAAGGCAACATTAATTAGGTCATCATGAATCTACCGGCATAACATATGAATGAGTACATGTACATTTCAAAACACACATATGTAGTTTAGCAATTGTAATTGTTAGTTACACTTATACATAAAACTAACTTAAATAAACATATCCAACCTCTTCAATTGTCGCTTTGTAAATGAGGATTAAATGAGTAGCTAACCTTGATTGAACTGTTATCTAACAAAGGTGCATCATGGGTAGAACCAAGCCACTTTACAACCTAATCAGTAAATCTGTATGAAAAGATAAAGAACAGACTTCATGCACAGAAAAAGATGACAATCATTCATTCAACAAAATATTGCGCATCTTTCATTTGTTTATGTTCATAACATACACATTGTTGATCACAAATCATTCTTAAATACATACTAATGCAAAATTGTATTCAGTGCAAATGCAATTAGTACTTGTGTGTGTTTCATGCTGGGTGGACACTGATAATTCTGTTTCAAAAACTGACATTATGTTTACAACAACTTTTATATTTATCAGCATGAAATAGTTTTAATTTTAACTTGTGCTGCAAAGTAACAATTTAAAAAATAAAAGAACAAACGAATGTTTCAGACACAAATTAACTAGCAAAATACCTCAACTTGTGATGAATCAAAGCATGCATGGAACTCTTTCCTTCAGACAAAAACATCCTCATTATGTCTTGGTGTAATGATAGGTATTAATGTTCCATCAACTGCACCTATGGTATTTGGTATGTGGCACTTGGTGAATAAACCAGCCTTGACCTCCAACATCTCTGCCACGTGGAAAACTGAAAATGCATTAAAAATATTTATTGCACCAAAAATCTGCAAATGCATTTAATGACATACTATTTGTGGAAATTAAAGCTTTTGCATTGTGACATTAGAAAGTGATTTATGAGGTATATTCTAATTTCAAGCAAAGCTGGCATATCAACAAATGATAGGCATTGAAATGCACACACTGACAAATGTTGTATATTGAAAGACAGGCTACGATGAACTAGGTATGACTTGAATGTGTCTTTTTCCATGTAATGAAATATATTACCTGATATTTTTCATTTTCTTGTTGATAGCACTTACAAACTTCATGATTATGTTGCATGTGCTTGATCTAAAAGAGAGAAATTTAAATATTACAACAATGTGGTATACTTATTTATAATACAACATACAATATCCTGATCACAGATTCATGCGGTCCCCGTCTTATCCAATCTCTATGGACTGGGTTTTACAAAGAGACCGGCAGACAGTGTAGGATACCATCATATAGATGTATGATATACTTTTCTACTTCTCAATAAATATGGAAGGGAATTAAGTGAGTGGGTGATAGCGGCCAATAGTACGTCCCCAATGAATTTAACAAGTAGCAAATCATGAAACATTTCACAATATAACAATGCACAACAATTTTTATGCATACCAATAATTATTACCAACACACACATTATGAATTTATAACTGGTTTAATTAGATCACTCGTGCCACAACTTGTCAGTACTGAAGGTACACATGTAACAAACTGATACTCACCAACTTACTCCATGCAAATCAGCAACCTCACACAAAAAAATCACCTTTTGCTAGATATCTCAGGCCTATCAGTACCTGAAATAAGACAACTTTCTTCTTAAGAGAAATTGAATCGTGCTCCTGCAAGCGGGGAACATGTCTATATTACCATATGAGGTCTAGCAAGTAAGCGCAGAATTAAAAACAACGTGTCTACAGTTGAAGAAAAGCATTTTTAGAGCGTTATAAGTAATCTCTTACAATTAGTCTCATCCAATGGATAAAAGACAAATAACAAAATGAACTTATTAACAAAAATTATGAAATTTTTTTTGAAATTAACAAAATTATGCAGTAGAGGTGACTCCCCTTTTCTACGGCTAAAGACTATGAAGCCGGAATGTGTACAGAAACAGTTTATAATGGTTCATAACATTTATAATGGTTTATCAATTAGACATTTACCTGTGTCAGTACAGGGATAGAATGAGACCAGTGCATATTGCTGTGCAGTTCTTCCTCTAACATCCTACATATGTAAATTATACCGTCTCTTGAAATACGATATCTGGACAGAACCTCCTCTTCTCAGAGGTGCTCGAACCCTTGCCTCACCCTAAACAATCTAGGGGCTCTAAACGTTCGTACATGTAGGGTGGCCATCTTTTTAGAACTACGACACGTTACGACAGTGTCAGAGTTGTCTTAAAAGTTACGACAAAAACGAGACAATTTACGACGTCGCAGTTACGACAAATGTTGATAAAATGCCTTTGTTGTAAATCCAGTGTCTTACAACGTGACTTACGACAAATATGAGTCAAGACGTCATTGACACGTTGATAAAACAGGCCCCTGATTCTATTTATAAAAAATGGCAAGCTGAATATAGTCAAATGTTACACTTGCAACAATTTCAGGTTATAAAATCTAAGTAATATTTTTGTACATTTTATATGTTTTAGGAATTAAAACTTAGCTGTAATAGAATAGTAAACATTGTCAATGAATAATTATAATTAAAAATATCAAGTTGAAATGTTAAAATGCAAGAAAAAAGGTGAAGCTTAAATAAAGACAATTTTTTCCAGCAAAAAAGAGAAAGACCAAATTTCAAAAAGGATTCAGGTTTCTTAAAAATATCATTTAATAGGTCAATAGTAGGATTTTTTAAAAACTACATACATCAAACCACTATAGCAAAAATGACGATTCATTTTTGGTAGGCTGAATTATTTGTAATGCAGCTTGCAAAATGAGTGATTTATAAAAATGCCACATGTTACACTTGCTACATTTTTTGGCATATAATCAATTATATCTTTTTTCAAACTGGACTGATTTTGATGAAATTTGATGCGTACTTTTAGCTAATTGGTTGGCTTAAAATACGCATAGAACTTCCTTTAGAGTAGGTTTCATTAAAAATTTATATTGAAATATTGTTCTGGAGTCATTTTTCTTGAGAGCACCCATTAGAAATGTTAGGACATTTTTTAGAACCTGGAACAGCACCAGCAAAATATCTTAATTCATTTAGCATTCTAAATCAGAAGGATGAGAAAAATGAAATTGATTGAAGCAAATGAAAAATGAAATCAAAATCACCATTTTTTAGCTGTTGTCTTGCTTCTGTTGGTCTTTATCCACTAAAAATTCTTCTTATGAAGCAGACCTAATGTTTGGAATGGGAAATGTATAATTCTGGACCATTCCGTACGTAAAATGGTAAAAGGCATACAGGCATCCCGCATAAATAAAATGTGATGTCGCGTGTCACACTGCCAGTGTTACAGTAAACAAATACACCAATAACTATGCCAGCGAGCAGATCTTCGATGCTCTCTCTAAAATTTCAATGTGATAGATGTCCAATAAAATTTATTCAGAAAGATGACCATCCTTTTACTGGGAACCAGATCACCCATTTTTACATAGCAGCAATTCACTTACCTTCTTATCAAGAGGCTTGGTTCAAGCACTTTCCAAGCAGTATCAACAAACTCAGTACTATGATGAAACATATGTTCTCCTGTGCTGGAATACACAGCAACAAACACTTGTCAGAAAATATTCAATGACAGTAATATCCCCGGAAGTCAAATCATGCCAATTTCTGGGACATAATTACAGCCCTAATTATGGGGAACTTTTTCTGTTTAAATGGGCAAAAATATGTTTTTTATGTGGGGAACCGGGCTAAATACTGTACCCAAAAATTGCATAAAAAAGGGCCTGTAATTGTAAAAATTGCATTCATCAAATATTACACTCATATTGTATGGTTGAGTAACAGGTTTTTGTGGTATTTTGAGTTTTCGTGGTATTTTGTATGCGCCTCGTTTTTGTTTGCGCATGCGTGTTATTCCAGAAAATTTGTATTCAGACAATCTGACAGTTTTGACACCATGGTGATTTTTGCCGAAAATGCGTAATAAAAAGGTATGAAAACAAATTTACAGTCATATTATGTAAAATAAATATGAGTTAAATCAAAACATCTCAATGCAGACGACAGTGGTTTAACTTTCATATTGATAAGGCGGAGCTTCTGGAAGGATACATTTACCGGGGGACCATCTGAAAAGAATACTAGTAACATAATCTTAAGTCTGTCATTGCTGATGAATTCAATAACCACAAAAAAAATCTTTTCAGTCTCCAATAAAGAAGTGACATAAAGCATACAGACATTACAGTTCTGAGACATTAAAGTTAGCACATCAACAATGTGAAAATGGAAATTTGTCCGTATACAAGGCTGCAAAATTGTATGGTGTACCAGAGCAAACACTGAGAGACAGAACAATTGGCCATGTCAGTGCAGCTGTTTCTAAATCAGGGCCTGCCAGTCTTTTGTCTAACAGTGAAGAGAATGCTATATGTGATCATGTTGTAAAAATGGCTTTATTTGAGTTGGGTACTGGTATGTAGAGATGAGAGCACTGGCTACTGACACTGCTTTTTTTGCTAGACAATTGCCAAAAGGCAGTAAATTATTGAGTAAAATGTGGCTGAACAAATTCCTGTCAAGACATAAGGAACTTAAAGGATTAAAACCAGGTTCTTTATCTATTGTCAGAGCAAAAGCTGTTAGTAAATAAACTGTTGCAGTGTATTATGATGAACTAGAACTCATTCTAAATAAGTATGACTTGACACAAAAACCAGAGAGAATATTCAACATTGATGAAACAGCAATACCTTCTGAGCATTGCCCACCATGCGTTATTGGTCCCAGGGGAGTGTCTGTACCTGGAATAATTTCACCAAGGTCTAACAAAATCACAGTTATTGTTTGTTGTAGTGCTACTAGGCAGGCCATTCCACCTCATTTTGTTTTTAAGGGAAAATGTCTTAGTGATAATTTATTGAAAGGAGCACTCCTTCGTACAGGGTAAGACTGCAACGATACACTGGCACATTGCGGTACCTTGTCAGGCAGTATGTACCGCAGTATGACATCACCGAACTGCAATATTTTATTATTTGGACATGCACAGAAACAAAAGCCGCACTTTACAGTCATCAAAAAACGACTAATCTCCTTTGAATAACAAATCCATGGGAATTCATCTTCTTTGATGACAACAAAGTCAAGACATTTCACAGAGGTTGCCACAATCACTCAATCAGTTTCATTTCTAAAGTGCGATGCGCCCCATTAGTTTTTCTTTGATATATGAAGGGGGGAATCGATACTCCCTAAACAAAACTTCGAACAGACTTTTGTTTTTATAACGTTCTTTAATACAGTAGAATATTGCAGTATGTATCGCAATATGGGTTGACTGTGTAGCAATATATTGCGATAAGGGTTTGGCCGTATCGTTGCACCCCTAGTACAGGGGCATGCACCATATATATCCCTATTAACCAACACTGGGGGCATTACATTTTTGAAGGAGGGGGTATATAATTGAGAACAAAAAAATAAAATTTGAAACAAGTTGCCAAATATGTTTTAGTAAAACTTAAACCACGGACTAACCTTTGAAAATTGTCCAAACGTCAGATTCTTTAAGCTGTTTTAAGTAACAATTACACTCTTGACACTGGCCTTAAAAGTGGGGCATATATGGCAATGACTGCCAACTCTCATCTCTTTGAAGTCGCCGCTACAATCTAGGTTGAAGTGACGTCACGTCTAGCGGCTCAAGTCCTTTGATGTCAGTAGAGAGCTGTTGCATGTACTGGATTTAAAATGTGTTTGTGTCATTCCTTGGATTTAAAATGTGTTTTATACTAATTTCTATTGTTCATCTCGGATTAAAATAGCCTGCCATGGTTAGTCACTTTCGTTTTCTCTTGTAAAAAGGGGTGGGGGCGTTTATTGGAGGGGGCGTTTATAAGGGAATATACAGTATATCAGAAAAGGGTTGGTCAAACAGTTCTATATTTTTTTACTACATATCCCAGCATCTGTCCAAACACATCCCTGGGGGGCTTGGGCAATGAATATTGTCTTGTATTATATGATGGTGCTACGTCCCATTTTAGTCCCCTATTAATAAAGTGGGCTCTGGAAAACAAAGTTGTCATAATGGTCCTACCTGCTCATGGTTCTCATCGTCTGCAACATCTTGATGTTGGTTTGTTTACACCATTTCAGTGAACTAATGAGCTTATAACAGAACTTGCCAAGAGTTTCTTCGCACAAATGTTGGTCACTAATGAGTTTATAACAGAACTTGCCAAGAGTTTCTTCGCACAAATGTTGGTCAACAGATAACCTTGTAAAGCATACACTAAGCATTCACACTATCCAACATCATTAGTGCATTCAAGAAAACTGGAATTCCTCCATTTAACAAGTCTGTTATAACAGATGAAAAGTTCATGCCAAATGCTATACTTACTTGTTCTGAAGAAACAGTCAATGCTAGCCATACCCCCACAAATCATAAGTCTCCCCACAGTACTGACTAGTATCAAAATGACCAATCTGTGGCTTCTTTTCTAAAGACTCCCAAATTCATCCCACCTCTAAAGAAAAACGTAACAACTTCCAAAATCCAGACATGTGGGAAAGAGATTACAAATGTCTCCCTTGCAGTCAATCATAGAATTAAAAGAGTTCTGTTGTTAAAAAACAGAAATGTGTCACCAGTGCAGTGAATGTTACAAAACCCATACTGTGTAAATCTACATAGAGTAAAGCGAAAACTTACCTTTTAGGTGACTCTGCTTCTGAATCAGTGTAGTGATATTGAAAAGTGCTGTGTTTGTAAGAAAACCCACATTGAATATCATGTCAGTGAGCATTTGAAAATCATTTCTTGGAGTCAATGTGACAATATTGGGTGTGGTCATCGGATTCATCTCAGAGTTTGCACAGCAGTAAGGGTGTTGAGAAGAAATGACATCTTCATATGCCCATGTTATATGAATGAACAATAGAGAATCACGAATAAAACAGTTTCAGTTTTTGTTCATAGTGTTGCTTTAAAGCAAGACTTTTGATTATTTGTGTTTATAACCTAACTTATTATACATTTTGATGCACAACAATAATAACTGTGCCTATTCTTCCTGAATGCTCGTAATAAATTGAAGTACAAATGACATTGACATCATATCTTTGTAACTTTGAGATGACCCCAAAAACACCAGTCCAAACTTTTTACCTCTACAACGTTGACCTAGTTAAATTGAAGGGCTCAAATGTATATTCAGGAAGAAATTTCCTTTTAAAAAACAGGTAAGATTTTTACTATGATGAATTTATGTGACAATCATGCGCAAAATATTCTAAAATAATGAAAACTTTTTTCGTAAAAAACAGTGATGTTTCATTAATACCATGAAAACTTGTAATACCATTATAGGAGGCAGAAAATATAGTTCCTGATGCGAAGCTCGAACCCGCAACCTTCTGCTTGCAGGCCAGCTGCTCTACCAAATGAGCTAATCAGGCAGACGGCCACTTCACATGCTCTTTAACGAGCAAATATCCAACAATTTGTATTCTTCCAAGAACTTACCTTCTACTTCTAAACAAGTTAATTTCAGGTCTGCAGTCAGTATGGTCTGTGGTGAATGTAGCAATGTGTGCCACTTCTATTCCAACTGGGCACTCCTCCCAACTGCCTTGTCGTTGTGCTAAGTTTTTAGCGATGCGGTTGAGTGTGGACGAGTCACTGTCTACACCGCTAGGGTTCCTGGGTTCAATTCCCGGGTAGGACCAAGGATTTTTCTCGCTCCTAATTTGCTGTAGCACATGCTTTCCGTCAGATTCATCTGCACATTTCACGGTGTCTTCAAAAATCAACAAGTTCAACGTCTTCTCTGTCCCATTCACGGTGTGAATTTCTAAGTAACAAACTGCGATCATGATTCAGACTAGGCACTTCTACCAAGAAAAAGTATCTATGTCATTGAAAGTGATGGTAACTCCAGCAACAATCCATTTCAAGTAAAATATATTTCAACTAGACGCTGATCTGAAATCTGGAATTTTCAAACTTTTACCGGCACGCGCTTGGAAACCTACTAGATGTGAGGTAAAGGTCAACCTGTCATTTTTGCAGTGACGTCATAGTTCACGCTGGTTATTGTTCAACATTTATTTACTATAATTGTTTAAGTTAAGAAATTTACTTTCAATAAAATAATTGTTCCGAAATATATTCCGAATTTGCTATGCGATATAAAAGAATTCGTTACATAGGTTTATTTATGTTGATAATTTGAGGGAATATTTTCTTACGACTGAATCACTTAGGTCTTTCTGTCTGTATACAGCTGGTAAACATCACTAATCATACATTATGTACAGTAAAACTCCGATATTGAGGCCACTCTCAGGAGCTGAAAAAAATCATAGAGGAATTATTGAAATACTGTCCGAAAATAAGTGGTCGTTATAACAAGGTGGTCGTAATATCGAGACCACGATATTCGGGACCCGAAAAATCAGTAGTTATAATTAATATAATCCCATTATCTAGCTGAATTACAGGGGAGTTATTGAAAGCAGTTCTTAAGTTAAGCGGCCGTCGTAACAATCGTTTTATGCTGAACATATAACTAGTATTTAAAACAAATCGGATTTACAATATACCCCCACCCCCACTCAATGAACTCCACTGGCTTCTGGTAAAATGCAGGATACAGTATAAATTTTTTACTCATGACTTTCAGGCTATAAACAACCAATCTTCAGAATATATTTCAACTATAATCAAGGTCTACAAGTCTACCTGTGAATTAAATCACAGAATGTTCGAAATTATTGGATAATCCAAGATCACGTACCATATAACATGGACAGAGAAGTTTTATGTGTAGATTATACAACTCATTCATTCTTCTCCACTGGCTTTTAAAGTCAAGATTTTTTAGGATATCAGACACTTCGTTTTCTAACATATTAATATGTTCAATATTATTTAACGTTTAGAGGCAAGCTCCGACAATCCTACACTACTATCATCTATAATTAAAATGGATGCAAATTAATTATTTGGACAGTTTGTTTTTTTCGTACGTCTCTGTATGAAATAACATGTTCTCAAAAACAAAGTAATTTCAGACACATTTTTTTTCTGTCAAACAAAACATTGAATATTGTAATAAAAGACAAATTGCTGATGCGTAATGAACTAACATTAGTTTGCATTAATTCAATAATAGCCAGTGTGAATTAAAAAGTGATTCATTTTAGAGAAACTAACAGTTACTTGCGGAGAACAAGGTTAGTGCTGACTAAGAATCCAGGAACATAATTATGCTAACTACCCGCTGGTTTGTGATGGAAAGAATGCTGTTCCAATTTGATTTCATACGGATACTTACGAATGGTTTGCATTTCTCTTTAATTTCAATTTGGAAACGTCAATTTAATTCCAGAAGCGTATAACTTCTTTTTTTTCATTTTCGAAGAGCTGTGAAGTTACTAGAACTCACACGCATTTATAAATCTTACTGAACTTTGGTATGCAGCTTTGTTTGTACGTATGCTTGCAATGTTCAAAGTATTAGGAAAAAGTCCTTTGAAAAACAAATTTGATATAACAAACAAATGTTTTGAAAATTTGACATTTTCTACGAATGTTATGAATGAATTTATTTCCTGATTCAATGTGCAACACAGCTGCTTGTTGTTCTTAAATTTTTGTCACTAGTTAGAAATATGGTTACTTCGGAACTTGAAAGGAATGTAAACTGGATTTCGGATGCGTTTTAAGGTAAGTCAGAGTTACAAAGTATACATGACTTATGAATCGCAAAATATTCATTGTTACTTTAATTATACTACACTGGTTACTAAATGACTAGATATGACGACTAAATTGATGTATACATGCTTGAGGTGTGTGATTAGGCCTATGCTGTGATTTGATTGGCCGATAAGGATTCTCGGAACTTGTCAATCAAAATCGGCAAAGAGGCCTATTAGAAACAAGTCTTGATTTGTATCGGTGAATTTCAATTATCACGGAAAACATGAGGACAACGTTGTGTATTAATTTTGTCCTTGCTTGTTTTTAAGCGAAGATTTTCATCGTTTTATAGAGTGTACATGTATAAATTTTGTCAGTAGCAGATAAAATGAGAGAAGTTTCTAACAAATCAAGTATTTTCGAACAGAAGTACACAACATGAATACTCTGGTACGTTTTTGTTTTCAATACAGTCAAACCTGTGTTTGCGGCCTCCTCCGAATAAAGACCTCCACGTGAATAAAATACCGTCACTGATTATTTAGAACAAACTGACCTCCGAAAAAGGCCATGTTCGCAGGTTTGACACATTTTAGATATGTTTTAAAGTTCTTTATGTAATGTATGTAAGCGATCAGAATTTAATGTGAATAAAAGTAATTACGGTAGTATCCCAATGAATATCATAGCAAAAATAGTCAATATTAGTTTCAAGGGCGTAGCTAACATTTTGCACGCTATTCAAAGCAACGCACAAAGGTCGAAGTTTCCAAGCCGTTTTCAGAAGACAAAAAAACGATAGAAAACGCTTCTGTGTGAGCTCAGAATGCACATAAAGACATCATGAATATCAAAAATTTCCGGGGAAATCCCCTTCTCATGCATCCCCCTACTCGAACCTTCTGTGCTTTTGCTAGCTTTCAGCGTGCGTTCTATTATATTTTTTTCCTGGCTACGCCTCTGAGTTGTAAGGGCGAAACATTTTTTTTACATTTTGAATGTTACATTATTTTGGTCCCAATCAACAACAATGAATTGTCGACTCAACATGATCTCCAATGACTATGTTCGGACGAGTTTCAGGAAATTATTTGTCTATTTATAAACAAAATATTAGTTGTAGTTGATACTATACATGGGCCATTTTAAAAGGTAATGGGCGTATAACTCTGTGAGTACTTAATCGATTTTAATGAAGTATACAGGTACAGAAAACGTGAGGACAGGTTATCATCCTGTGACCGTTTTTCCCGTGCTAAGCGTACTAGTTAGTCTTGATATTTATTACAAATCTCTCAATTTTTGTGTTCTGTGGCGCGATAAAGTTGAAAGAGAGAGCAGCCACATTTGGCATAGCAGCATGGTTTAACACTATTCCTCTTCAACTTGAAGACTTTAAGCATGCCGGTTTAAGTTATTTTGTATGTATGGTTGATGGTTTATTCATTTTCAGTTACAAACCCCATGTTTCTAGGACTTGAGCTCAATAAGTTCGTACGTTGATTTTGATTAAGTTCATAAAAATGAAGAGGTGAATTAAGTGGTTATTCAACTACCTCTAAATAGCGATGTTACAATTGTCAACCTGGGATGCTACGTCGTAAACACGTGACATGACACCATGCCTAGTCACAGAAGCCTTATACAGTTACATACTGCCCTAAAGCATCCCATGGAAGCAAAATACAGACAATTGGAATGATTGTATTGGAGACCTTCCAACCAGTTTAGATTAGTCATATTTGTTTCCTAGTATTTATGCATCGACAACTTGTTATAGCAATGATACTCGAATTAATGTTTGGTATATACGCAGATATTTTTGTTCATATTCTTAATACGCATCGAATAATTATTGACAAATATACATAAAATATAGTGATTGTCTCCCTTCTACCTATGCATTCAAGTCGTCATGAGCAAGTGCAGATTTTTTTTGGGGGGGGGGGTCGGAACTGGCGTGCTCCCCCTCTAAAATCTGGCATGCATAAATAAAAACAAGCCATCTAGGCATTACGCCCTCCCTAACCAAAATCATGTTTCCGCATCTTAAGAGAAAACTTGTAAATTATTAAGATACCGTTAAAAATATCGATTCACCCGTGTTTCCTTGTCTAAACTATCCGTCTCATTTATTTTATTGGTAATTAACAAACCGTTGCTTTATTTAGAATATACAAGCAATGATTGTATTTTAAGCTGTTCATTTATAATAATTAATTCATTCATTTAAAAGTTTGTCTATCAACCATGCATTGAAAATTTGTGAAATTTGGAATGTTTTCTCTCATTTCAAGCATTCTGTATATAAAATTGATGAGTGACTCCCCATGCTATATCCAACAATTTTTCACTGTTGCTTACGTCGCACCAACAGTCAGGGGCATTCGACGGTTTTCCAGATTTAACAGTGCCTGAAGACCCCAGGCGTTCTCCTGGGTAGAACCACCAATCTACCGTAAGCTAATTATCCAGGATGATAATTTATTTTATTGATTTGTCTTGTCTTACATACACGACAATAGACATTTAAGGGTGTTCTATTACTTATTACTTTCCACAATTGTTATAAATATGTACACCCCTCTTTGTTGGGTACCTCTCCGTGGTGAGGGGGAGAAACACGTACCCCTTAGACAGGTACGCTTTTGTGCCTGTGTGATGGGCACATGGCTAAAGCCAAACCTGCCTGTTTGTCGTGGGCAGCGCCCCGTATACTGGAAAGGGGGATCCTGGTAGTTGAGGACGACCTATGGATCTCCAGTCCCTCCAACACACTGCTTTGGCCTCTGCTTCAGGGTAGACGGGTGACCATGTGGGCCCGGCCTGGCCAAACGGCTACTCATGCCTTGCCCTTGGATAGGCAGTACAAATTAGTTTAGAGCGTCTTACCATATGTACATGATTGCGATGGGTCGATTTCTCTGTTACTTCCCTCTACCTTACTCTCCCTATTCTGTCATCTTCCTCCTCTATCTATCCTTCTATAACCTCTGACCTGTTATCTCGTCTCTTTACTTACCCTCTTCTCATATTGACCCATTTTTAGATATCGTATTCTGCTGTAGGTGCGATATAGCCTAGTTAGTGTTAAAAGCACCGTAACACACCAATCAATCAATCAATCAATCAATCAATATAAATATGTACATGTACTAATATAAGTCACTATAAATCAGGATAAACATAAAGCAGTACATATCTAATAACTGGAGACTACTTCATTGATAATACAGCATCACACATGCTCAAGTCAAACCACCATGATTGTATTAGTATCACCAAGAATAAACTTACGGTATATTCTGCATATATACGTGCGTACAATTTCAACACTACGTCATAATTATTATTAAGTGATTATATCATTTCCGAGTTTCTACTGACATTTCCTCAATGTCGAGGTTTTACTGTATATTCATACTTATGAAAATACGACAGAAAACAAAATACTCAGACATTCTTGTCACATGTTTATCAATCAGAGAAATTATGAATAGTCGTATCCTGGCTCGTATTTCCAGTCAGTCCAACTTTAAATCGAACTTGTGATGTACTTAGAGATTAAATTTTATAACCTTCTATTCTTATATGATGAAAGGCATCATAATATGCATAGTTTGCGCAGCATTTTAATTCATTGTGGTTATCGATAATTCAGTCAATTAGGTGGTCGTAATCCAAGGCACTGCCACCATAGCAGTGTGGGTTCAATCGTCGCTCAGTCTAAAATTCAAACTCGCCTAAGTAATGAACAACTGTTTTCAGATAATTGATACTCCTTACTTATCACAGAATCATTGCTAATAGTGTTTTAATGTTTGTAAAGAATCATTCTTATGAGATATATAGTCTTGTAATGTAGCCGTGTTTCATATTCATTTTCATAATTTTATTAGCTAGAACATGTCACAACTTCATATTTATGTATATAATAAATTGTCGAAACAATATTATGTTTATATAATTTTCAGTTGTTGGTATTACTCCACTGATTCAACTCTTCTTCGTGCGTGTATATATCGTTGCCATGACAACGCATTATCGAATGGATTCGTTCATTAATACAACAGTCCGGATATCCAGGAAAGATGTGAAACATTGAGCCTTGCAGGACTACAGGGTGTCTTATCAGTCGTGTAAGCGGCTAACACTTATGAAGAAATAACCTTATTGTTCAAAGCCTGGGATAAGTTGACTGTATTTTTAAGAACAAAATTTCTGTACGTTTTCAACCTTAATCAAACGAAAGAATAATTAGCAATACCCATGTAGTTATCTGTTTTGTGTGTTAGGTTAGATGGGGAGTTCTTAACCTCAAAAACATACAATTTAGAGATTGTAAATCAGAACTACAACTTGTGTTTTTTTTGTATATTTTATTCTGAACCCTTCCAATAGAAGAAATAGAAATTGAACAGACGTATACCACATAATTAGATTAGCTGAGTCAGTCAGTAGCGATGAAAGTTAAAACAACTTAAATTAACCACTCTCGGTAGCTTCTGCCTTGATTTGACCCGCAACATTCGGTTAAGGAGTCCGGTTCAGGAGTCCGGTTCAGGAATGCAGTGTTTTTTCTATTCGTTTGGAGTAAATGTAGTGTTTTAGTGTTAAATGTGTGTTAAATATGTGCTTAAAGTGTTATGCTGTTGAATTGATATGTGTGTTTCTCCATAAATGTGCTGGAATAATGTGTTTTATTCATAAATTTGGATTATTATACAACATCAACCATCTGAACATAAGGTAGGCAAGGATAATATCGATCTTGCACAGTAACATTCACTGTTCTCGTTCATGGTTATTTATCACATTATACTAACAAAAGTCAACCCTCTCTTAGATCTATAGTACTTCAACATTAAGACCACCTCGTGTATTAGAAAATTAATGACGGTCTTAATGTTTAAGTTTTACTGTATGCATGTTTTCAATACAAAGAGAAACAGTCATTATGTTGTGAAATTTCTACTGTTGTCGAATGAAATGCGGAATTTTCGACTTATGTGCATATTTACATCCAAAATGTCATAACAGCATATGTAGCTTTCTTTTTGTAATGATAATATATTGATAATGATGAACTATTTTTGTAGTGATTCATTTTACAGCTTTTTTTAAGATTAAAGATGAAAATCTTCAAATTAGGTAGATTGGGTAAAAGCACCGACCTTTCGTAAGCTAACTGGATAGTGCCTCTCAAATGAACTTTGTCTGATCTCGGCTGGGATTCGAATCCATAGCGAAAAAAAGCTAGTGATTACTAGTCAGGGATTATAAACACTTGATCACAGAGGCATCTAGGCTTTAAATATGAATGTTGTTAAGCTGATGAAGTATTATGAATGAATACAATTTATTATTCAGATATTTCAAAAGTTTGATATTAGGTTGAATTTAAAAAAATACTTTGTTTGCCCTTTACTGATCCTACATTTTAAGAGAAGATCGGTCGGAAAAATATTTCATATTATTCAGAGATAATTTTTAACCTAAAGTGAGATAAAGTACGGAGATATCTTAGTAGTGAAGATATGAAAATAATAAAAAAAGATATGTTTTAGATTTCGGCAATATTTTTTCTTTGAATCGGCGGGGGTTTTTTACGGTCGGTCGGTAAAGGGCAAACAAACTTAATTTTAATTTAAGCCTGATTTATACGTTTATAAGAAATATTGTAACAACCTGGGCTTTAGTCTTGTGTATGCCCGCTGACACTTGCCCGACCAAACTTTAAGTAGTGTCATACGTTTTCGTGATCGGTTACTACGATATTGTTTACAAAGTTAGTGTGGCTGACATATTTTCGACGTAGATCCTCTTGTCATATCCAATTATTAGGCTAAAACAGTATTTATTTTACAGTTGTGACAGACATATGCATTGTTTATGCCACAGTATTTTTAGAAACGTATTAAATACAATGCATGTCATTAGCTTGTAGCATTATTTTAAACTTAAATGTTTATTCTAAAATTGCAGACTTTGAATACTTCCGATACATCTCAACCAATATTTGTTATTGGTTATATGTTCTGAACCCTAGTAACTTCGCTATTCATTTAACAAATGAGGATATTTCATGTTTACAAGAGAATGTTTTAGATTTTCTAAGTTGAAATATTAAATCTCTAGGTTATTTAAACATACTTTACTGGAAAGTGGTATATTTACTTACTAGCCTAATTATTATTGCCCACAATTGGGTGGGTGGGTGGGTGAGTGAGTGAGTTCAATTCTTCTGGCTACATAGCACATGAACTCTACATGAACATTACATATGCAATGATATATATGGCATACTATAATCATGTAGGATTGTAGAGATACGCATTGGGCACGTTCCTGCGGGAAGGGACACCACGCACACACATTGTATGTAGAATAACAATTTTTTTGTGGTAAAGAAAAATTCATGTATATATTAATCGTAACATGTATAATTGCATTATTATTTACACATATACCTGGTACCGATAATTTGAATCTTTATGAACTTTATAAAACAATGCTTCATATAATTGTAATTCTGGGGTCAATGTTTGTATTCAGACGGTGCGTAGAAGGTTGCATGAGGGTAATCTGCGATCAAGAAGACACCGTATAAGAATTCTATTAACTCGTCGTCACCACCAGGCCCGTTTTGATTGGGCGAGGGGGCATGTTAGGTGAACAAGACAATTTGGAGTTCTCTTCACTGATGAGTCTAGGTTTTTCTTAGACTTCATCAACAAACGTGCGGGAGTCTGGAGAAGACCTTGGGAAAGGTTCCAAGCCGGAAATATTGCTGAGTACGACTGCTTCGGAGGTGGGTCATTTATGGTATCGGCTGGGACGGACGGACTGACCTCGTTGTGCTAAATAGATGTATATTGGTTGGTCAGCGATGAGATATTAGACACACATGTTAAGCTGTATACCGGGGCAATGGGCAATCAGATCGTTTTAAATAACGAACGATAAAGCGCGTCCCCACAGGGCCCGGGTGATCCTGGACTACCTGCAGAGGGAGGGTACTGGGTCCCTTGACTGGGCAGCTCTATCACCTGGCCTAAATCCAACTGAGCACATGTGGAATGAGCTGCAGGTACGGAAGTTATCTCGCCAGGTGCAACCTTGGAGCATCAAGGAGCTTGAGGCAAGAATGGACCGCCAACCACATAGGGAGCATGAGAAGACGTTGCTAAGCAGTTGCCATTAACAATGGGTCATACACACGCTAATGAGTAAACTTGTTAACAAAAATGTGGTTGTGAAAATTTGTAAAACAAGTTGCGTGTCCAAAAATCTTGGGTATAGGGGGCCTCCACATAACTAATGTCACATAAGTAAAAAGTGTTAAATTTGTCCTTCAATCAAACTAATTAAACATGAAATTGATATTAAAGATCATTTGAACGACATTAATCGAATCACTGCCGAAAATATTCATACAAAAACATCTGGTACTTCGTAAAAGTTGAGTGTGTTTATACAACTTTGTAATGTTGCATCTGTAGTCTTGCGCTTTCCAAGAATTGTATAAAATTCTAAATAATGCATTGTAAACCGGTAATAATTATATTAATTGTAATAAATATAATAAATTGGCAGTGATACTTGAATATACACACAAAAACGCAACATGTTTAATCATTTACCATTTCATATATTTGGCAGTAAAAATAATAATGAAAATAGCACATGACACATACAAATTAGGTCTGATGTTGCATGCATGCATGAATGCTTGCATACATACATACATACATACATACATACATACAAAGTGTGTTCTAACAGAAAAGAAGAATTTCATCGAGACCTTTACATTATAATGTACATACTCTGTGTGATGATCCTTTGGGAATCTGATATCACTCACTTCTATTAATTTTATGGTCAGTCTGGACACATTTGCCGATCATGTGATATTGGGCATTAAATGATCATCTTATTAATTACCCATCCTTAATGAATCTCACACGCTCGCTATTACTTATGCACAATGTATTAAATTTTTACAACAATCCTGTAACACGCTCTATAATGTCCCGAACTGTTTCCTATTTGACGTCGTTCCCTCTCAATAGGAACACAGAGATGTCTGGTTTGTTTTTATTACACTATCTGGTTGGGTAGTCTGACGGTCATATGTCACCGGGTTAGCTCAGTGGAGGCGTTTTGTAGTTTGCATACACCACATATCAAATTACCAATCGGGTATTTGTCATATGTATGAACAGCAAAGAACTGTAAATATAGTATCAAAGATATATATTTATTTTAGTAACAAATTTACTGTCCGAAGGACGAGGTAAAACTGACCGACGGCACGAGTCGTATGAAAAATAGCACGTGGTTATAGGTTAGATATCATTGATTTAGTATAGGATGGTATAATGCATACATAAATAAGATAAAATTTGGGGACCTGGGATATTAATACAGACTGTTTTTAGCTGGTTATCATAATTGTTCATTTTCATGTAGATTTTTGTTATTTATGTATCTATATTTTATTAATTTATTTATTATGTTCATTTATTTACCTATTTACAGCGTTTACTATTGTATATACTTTTGTGTGTATCTTATTACCTATGACATATAACCCCTTTGAAATATTTTACTAGCCCTGGAATCTAAAATATTAGTTCAGAAAAAAATTTATGTACTGTTACATCACTATATGGTTAATGCAACATTGAATTGAAATGTATACATATAACTACCGAAAAACATTTGATTAAGTTACTGAATTTCATTTATGCATGTTATGTTAAGCGAAATACAGAAGCGTTTCGTGGCGTTTATTATATAATATCTACCTAGTCGAATTATATAGCTACCGCCAAATGATGCGCACCTACGGCCCCAATTCTGGGCCGCCCTGCGAACACCTACATTTGTTTCAAGTGGGCCAATCTCACGGCTTTTTGTTGCTGACATTTGGCCTTGCATCATTCTTCGGAAAATATCTATTTTAAAGCAAATCGTTTTCGGTCAAATAATATTTGTGTACAATCTAGAAATGTACGAACACATTAAAATGAGTGGCCTGCTACGCTTCTGCTTAGACTGATGACGCTTCGTGTGTTGATTGATTGGTTTGCTGTATGCACGTGACCATTAAAAAACTAGACGTTTGATTGGTCGTCCGAACTTACGTCATAGATGTACAAGAAAATTATCGGTTTGGTGAAAACTTATTTGTTCAGGCAGGTATTGTTTAAATTCTTTTAATTTTGTAATGGTTTGATTTTATGCGTCTTTCTTAACGTTTGATCCTGCGAAGTTAAAGAATTTATGTTGGCTGGAGTTATATGTTTAAGTCGGGTTTCAATTTTGTTTTTCAATGTTATTGCTGGCGCCATTTTGTGTTGAAATTTGTAAATCTTTGCATTTTATACTCTAGTTTAATTGCTACCGGACTAAATTCAATATTCATTCATTTTTGAATTGTCAGAATTTGTTTTTATTACAAAGCGTGATTTTGTTTATCTTTCTTTTGCAGATTAATCCCATCTACAAAATCCACTGTACAGATAATCCATTGCCATTGGTATATGCACCCGAGGGAACTACGTATAATATCAAATTGAGAAATTCATATTATGACTGAATCTTTGGATGGATCTAAGGTTAGTAAAACTTGCTTACTTTGAACTTTTAGAAGGCAGTTTTGCTATTGACTTGTGCATAATTCCATATTGTCAGTTTTTATTCACTTCTTCCTGAGACCATTATTCTGTATAATGGTCTCAGCTTCTTCCAAATATTTTCTTTTGTGAGATTTTAACCTTTTCTGGTTTGCATTTTGAAAATAAAAATGTTTTTTACTAGTCTACCCAATTATAACAAGGAACATTTTGTAATGATCGCAAGGTAAAATTTTGTCTGAACTAGTAATTTTTCATGGTATTTTTGGGAAGGTTTTGGCTGACATTATCGCTGCATGAAAATGTCACATTGATTTTCAAAATGTCACACTGATTTTGCATCCGAAAGGGCCATCGTCCCATTAAGAAAATTTCTTTCCCGATCACTGTTAAAACAATAAGATCATTGGTGAATTTTATTTTTTTTTTCAATATTTTTCAACATTTACTTTAATGACACTTATTTTGTGTGCAATGCAATGTGTAAATTACTTTGAAAATTGTGAAGTTCACTATGTATTCATAGTTGATGTAGATTAATCATTTTTGTTGGCTGGTTTCTGTTGCTTTTCACGACCTCCAGTTGAAGAGACTGACCTTGTGAAAAGCGACCAAAGTTCTACCATATACACTTACAGCTATATATTGATTAAAGATGGGTTATGCATTTTTGATTTTGGTCTTACTGCTGTTTGAAAGTAGCTGCCCTTAAAATTCACTATTTGATGGTTTCCCTTTAGCTCATCATATCCATGTACAGCAGGCAATGTGCTTATACTAATTACTATGATTTCAATCATGAAACTACAACTTTATTGACAGAATCTGAAATCCTGTATGCAGTAATTATGCATGATTTTAAAACTTCATGGGCTATCTTCGTACTTAATACAGTTTAAAGTAGCAGTGCTTAACACTTATGAGTTGTCTGATTGTCAGGGCAAATAAAAGTTGACCTCAGACAAGTGAATATTCCAATCAATTCACAATATAGCACCCGTATACCTGGCAAAAATTCTATAAGCTCATGACTAAAGTAATTTACTATCTGATCCTGTGATCACCTTTCTATGCCTATATCACTGTCATGTATGTCAGAAAACTCATATGATTCAGGTATATTATTGCAGGGTTTCCACTGCCATTGCCTTTTTCACCAATGCCAAAAAAAAATCTGCAAGTGAAAAAAAATCAAATTAAACATAACTTTTTGTAGGCGTAAATTTCATGAAATTACTATTTGACTGCTGATCTATCTAGAAATCAGTGGTAAAAGATAATTAACCTGACTGCCTCAGACAGTCACGTGTCGACCCGGTTATTGATCATTACACTTGGTGACATGCTGCGTTTTAACTCGCCGACAAAAGCTGATGTTCTCATGGGGTGGCACAGGGGTGCTAATAGTAATTAATTATTGTTCAAGCCCAAGCAGACAATGAAGATTAAATGGCTTAGATTTAAGTGATCTCTTTCTTCTGCTGATAAATTTTCAGTTTATGCTTATTACTCAATCAACTATAAATAAAGTTCTTCTGTAAAGTTAATTTTCACCATCAAATAAAGATGAAAAGAACACAATTAAAACACAGAAAGACCCGATTGGCCAAATTTTTTTATATAGAATGACAATTGACACAAGAAATGAGTGACTTTTTTCCATTTTCTCAGTCATTCTAACATGTTTTCTCGGAGTGATATTGACCATAGACGAAAACATATTATCCAAATGTACGTGCAGTTTCAAGACATTCTTGATCTGTAGCTGTTTTTGGCATTGCAGCTTGTCGAAGTGCCCTGAACATTGCAGACATGTGTATTTAATTTCAATTAAATCAATAAATATATAGATAGGGTAAATAAAGTGAAATCGACGAAAAAAGAATCCCCCGGTTGTAGAGCTGCGCTTGATTTATTTGTTAAGGGAGCTAATGTTTGCCGAATAATTTTAACTTTTATTCTTTTAAACTTTTAATCTTCTAAAAATCTGCTATTTTAATCATTTATATTTTTATATTTTACTCTTTTAAACTTTTATCCTATTTATCCTATAAAACTTTTATTCTTCAAACTTTTATTCTTTTTCTATTTATTCTATTAACTTTTATATTTTATATTATGATTCTATTTAAGTTACATTATACTTAACTATTTGGACTTACTTTATTTAATGAGTCAGTTAATTTTATTTGATTCATTTAACTTTGAGATGAGGCCTATAAAAAGTAGGAGTTGGTTTCCGGTTACCCAGTATTTTACCTGTCTACTCATAAGTTTTTACTGTATCCGAATCGTAGTGCAACAGATGTTTTTTTTTGATAATATTGGAGAATAAAACCTGGAACCAATTTGTCCCTGATAATACAAGCAATGGAAAAAAAGAAAAAGTTATTTCAACGTATTTTAATGTAGATTTCATTATGCAATGTTGACTTCATTATCCAATATCTAAACAATAACCTCATGTTTATTATTTCAACAGATGGGGCTTGTCCTTAATTGTTCCAATGACTGACAGAATCAAGACAACCAATTGACAGCTATAGCCAATCAACTATACTCCAGACCAAACAAGATTGCCAATGCTGAGACAACAAAGAGAAGATTCTGGTTAGTGAACTCTACTGTATGTTGTAAGTATGGTTTCTTAGAGTCGTTCTATTAAGGTTCTATTAATAATTGTTTTGTTTGTTTGATATTCAGTCAAATACGGTGGCCTGTTCACCTAACCAGTTTTCCTTGACTGTACATTAACCAGTACCAACTTTATCAAGGATTCTATCGCATTGTCAATTGTCAAAGTGATGCAGGGAAGGTTTATTGGTGTTGAATCAGGTGTTGTTCTTCTTCACTATGGTGTCCATCCATTCAGTCATGATCTCACTGTGATATTCACTTGAATACGGTAGCTTGTTCACCTAACCAGTTTTTCTGGACTGTACTCTAACCAGTACTGACATTATCAAGGATTCTGTCGGATTGTCATTGGACAAAGTGGTGGAATGGAGTTTTCTGGTAATACTAATTGTTGTTGAATGAGGTGTTGTTCTGTCTCACTGTGAAGTCCATCCCTTCGGTCATGATTTCACTGGTAAATTTGGAGTTCATGTCTGCAGCCCACGTTCTTGCTGATGAATCTAGGGTACTTATGCGCAGTCCACAAACTGATTGATGATTTGGGGGTTCATATCTGCATTTCATGTCTCACTGGTATATCTGGATTTCATTTTTGCAGTCCAATGTTCTCACTTCATTAGGGGTACATTCCTGTAACACATGATTATCACGGCTATGTCTTTGTGGTGTGTCTTGTGGTGTTGTTCTTTTTGATGAATCTGGAGTTTGTCCTGTAAATCTTGATACTCACTGATGAGTCTATAGTTCAGTACTGCTGGCCACGAGCTTTGATTTATCAAGGATTCTGTCTGATTGTCATTGGACAAAATGGTGGAATGGAGGGTTCTGGTAATACTAATTGTTGAATGAGGTGTTGTTCTGTCTCACTGTGGAGTCCATCCCTTCGGTCATGATTTCACTGGTAAATTTGGAGTTCATGTCTGCAGCCCACGTTCTTGCTGATGAATCTAGGGTACTTAAGCGCAGTCCACAAACTGATTGATGATTTGGGGGTTCATATCTGCATTTCATGTCTCACTGGTATATCTGGATTTCATTTTTGCAGTCCAATGTTCTCACTTCATAAGGGGTACATTCCTGTAACACATGATTATCACGGCTATGTCTTTGTGGTGTGTCTTGTGGTGTTGTTCTTTTTGATGAATCTGGAGTTTGTCCTGTAAATCTTGATACTCACTGATGAGTCTATAGTTCAGTACTGCTGGCCATAAGCTTTGATTTATCAAGGATTCTGTCTGATTGTCATTGGACAAAGTGGTGCAACGGAAGGTTCTGGTAATACTTGTTTTGTTTCTCTTATGTGATATTCAGTTGAATACGGTGGCACATTCACCTAACCAGTATTCCTGGACTGTATGCTGACCAGTACTAATTTACCCTACAACAAGGAGCTGGCAACTTCCCCACATATGGAGAAATATTGACATTTTTGTCAATTTTCATTGAAGGGTGTGACCTGCCACCACCTGGATTCTTTTTATGCTAATTGTTGTTGAATCAAAAGAATGTTGAATTGAATTGTTGTTGAATCTATGTTGTTGTTCTTTGCCATTTTTTTTCTTTTTTTCCTTGTCTCAACTCTTTTACTAAAACACTCTTTTGGTGCAGAATTGGTTCCTGTCTGATTATCCTCGATGCTTCCCAAGTATGGAGGATCTGAGTTTGGTATTAATTGCTTATTTAGGCATTGTATTTTGTTTAGTATTCGCCCGCTAATCAAAATGCAGTATCTGAATAATGCATGTTAATGTCCATCTCAATAGCACCAGTCTCTAACACAACTTGTTTTGTTTGTTTTTTATGTGATATTCAGTCAAATACGGTGGCCCATTCACCTAACCAGTTTTTTCTTTACTGTATATAACCAGTACAAAATACCGTTCAACTAGGAGCTGGCAACTTCCTCACATATGGAGGAAAATCGACATTTTTGTCAAATTTTCATTAAAGGGTGTGACCTGCCACCACCAGGATTCTATTTATGTTAATTGTTGTTGAATAGAATGAATGTTGTATTTAATTGTTGTTTAATCTATGTTGTTGTTCTGTGTCATTTTGTCGTGTTGTTCTTTTTGATGAATGTGGAGTTTGTCCTGTATATCTTGATACTGACTGGCGAGTATATGTTAGTACTGCTAGCTACAAGCTTTGATTTATCAAGGATTTGGTCGGATTGTCATTGGACAAAGTTGTGCTACGGAAGGTTCTGGTAATACTAATTGTTGTTGAATGTGGTGTTGTTCTGTCTCACTGTGGAGTCCATCCCTTCGGTCATGATTTCACTGGTAAATTTGGAGTTCATGTCTGCAGCCCACGTTCTTGCTGATGAATCTAGGGTACTTAAACGCAGTCCACAAACTGATTGATGATTTGGGGGTTCATATCTGCATTTCATGTCTCACTGGTATATCTGGATTTCATTTTTGCAGTCCAATGTTCTCACTTCATAAGGGGTACATTCCTGTAACACATGATTATCACGGCTATGTCTTTGTGGTGTGTCTTGTGGTGTTGTTCTTTTTGATGAATCTGGAGTTTGTCCTGTAAATCTTGATACTCACTGACGAGTCTATAGTTCAGTACTGCTGGGTATGATCTTTGATTTATCAAGGATTGTGTCGGATTGTCATTGGACAAAGTGGTGCAACAGAAGGTTCTGTTAATACTTGTTTTGTTTCTTTTTATGTGATATTCAGTCAAATATGATGGCCCATTCACCTAACCAGTTTTTCTTTACTGTATACTGACCAGTACTAATTCACCCTACAACAAGGAGCTGGCAACTTTCCCACATATGGAGGAAAATAGACATTTTTATCAAATTGTCGTTGTAGGGTATGACCTGCCACCACCTGGATTTTATTTATGCTAATTGTTGTTGAATCAAATGAATGTTGTATTGAATTGTTGTTTAATCTATGTTGTTGTCCTGTGTCATCCTCGATGGTTCCCAAGTGTGGAGGATCTGAGTTTTACATTATTATTTATTCTATTTCATTATTTTTTTTTCTTTTTGTGTTTTTGTTTTTTGTTTATCACATCTCTTTCTCTAACACTTTATTATTATTATTTATTTTATTTATTTATTTTTTTCATTATCTCAACTCTTTCACTGAAACACTCTTTTGGTGCAGAATTGGTTCCTGTCTGATTATCCTCGCTGCTTCCCAAGTATGGAGGATCTGAGTTTGGCATTAATTGCTTATTTAGGCATTGTATTTTGTTTAGTATTCGCCCGCTAATCAAAACGCGGTATCTGAAAAATGCATGTTAATGTCCATCTCAATAGCACCAGTCTCTAACACTTTATTATTATTATTATTATTTATCTTATTACTGTTTTTATTGCATTGTTTATTTTCATTTCATTATTATTATTATTTATGTTATTATTATTTTTTTCCTTGTCTCAAGTCTTTCTCTAACACTTTATTATTATTAATTTTTATTTCTTTATTGTTTTATTGTATTGTTATAAGTCTATAAGTCAGTACTGTTGTCTATTGTATTGTTTATTTTCATTTCATTATTATTATTATTTATTTAATTATTAGTTTCTTTTTTTCCCATATCTCAGCTCTTTCACTAACGCTTTAGTGTTTTTATTTTTTATTTTATTATTTTTTTTATTGTATTGTTTATTTTTATTTCATAAGTATTATTATTTATCAATAGCACCAGTCTCTAACACAACTTGTTTTGTTTGTTTTTTTATGTGATATTCAGTCAAATACAGCGGCCCATTCACCTAACCAGTTTTTTCTTTACTGTATATAACCAGTACTAAATTACCCTTCAACAAGGAGCTGGCAACTTCCTCACATGTGGTGGAAAATCGACATTTTTGTCAAATTTTCATTGAAGGGTGTGACCTGCCACCACCTGGATTCTATTTATGCTTATTGTTGTTGAATGGAATGAATGTTGTATTGAATTGTTGTTGAATGTTGTTAATGTCCATCTCAATAGCACCAGTTTCTAAGACTATTTTTATGATTTTTTATTGTATTTTTTATTTTATTATTATTATTATTATTATTTTGTTATTTTTGTTAATGTTTTTTTTTTTTACTTTTTTCATTTCAGTGATAAGATCTTCCTTCCTGTGATTGGTAATACCTTGGAATGAGCTGCCATCAAAGTGTTACCCATTTTAATTGAGTACCATATCTAAAGGTGAGTATCATAATCGTGGTATACGCAAGTACATTGTTATAATATCTTATCACATATCTTAACGCTGACATTTCTGCCGAGTTGTGTACAGGAGATTGCTCTGAAGGGATGTATAAATTGACATATCACACATCTCTGTCTGTTGAAAATGAAGATTTATAAAGTTTTAGCAATATACCAAACTCAAAATAATGGCCTATTCTTTCAACAAATCTAAATATTTTATTTTTAACACAAACAATAAGCCCACCCATTGGTCTGTCACCAACAAGTAATCTCATAGTAGGACATGAATATTTTTTTTCCTGTGACACGTTTTTTTTACATGTTTTTTTTTGAAAGATCTTAGATACAAAAAATAGAAACAAACTCTGGCCTAAGTATCACTGTATTGACCAACAGTAAGAATAAAGTGGCTTACATGTGTACCCTTATTTGTCATGCATCATATTTTGGATCAGTTGGGGTTATTTGTAAATTTAAACTTCTAGGTAAGATTGGGTATAACATTTTAGACATTTATGTTTATTTTCATGGCTCATTTTTAAATAAAAGGACTCAGTTATCTCCTAACTAATATTTTGATACCTCAGTTTGAATAAATATTTGTTATTAAAATTGATGAGGTAAGCTGAGTGATTTTATTAAAGATGTATAAAATATTTCTGGAACTTGACAAATTGGACCATTTGATAAAAGACTGCCTTGTTGCATCCATTTCTTCCTTTGATTTTTTTAGGCATAGTTGTCTGAGCTCAGTTTTGACCTACATTTCTTGGCATGACGTATTGATAATTAAGAGGAAATTCCTAAATCTATTGGATACTTTCATTAACCGAAAATGATTTATTGACGTATCAGAGGAAATCTCAAGAATGGGGAAAGATAAGACCACGCCCACTTAGAGTGTATCTGTTATTGTGTCCTTTTTTCTGTTTGTAAAATTTGTAAAGTTAAAATGTATGAAACTGTATTCTTAGGTGGTCGAAATAAAGTTAAATACACTCGTTCTTGTCAAATATTTTACATTTTATCTTCGATATAAATTCAGTCTCTCCTTGTGTGTCATGAACAGCATTTAGTATTCATTCACAGATTATTTAATTATTTAGTACAAATTGGAAGCCTCAACATAGTAGATGTACATGTTGTGGTTCCGGGTTTTACACATTTGCTTTCAGAATTATATAGTTCTGCACAAATCAATTAAACTGCTTATGTAATTGTTGAGTTTTTAGAATATTTTACAATATTAACTGCTCAATCAATACTGATTGTTTCAAAATAATATGTACAGCATGTGATTAAGATAAGCAAGAAAGAAGTGATACAACTATTTGCAGAATTAGTTTTTGTGTAGTATTTTAAAGATGCTTTATTCATTGCCCTGCAGTGGATTGTAACAACACATTTTTATGGCCCAGTTATGCCTATTGTCAGGAATTTCATGCAGATAGGAATGTAGAACAACACTAATCATACTTTTAGTACCAACAATGTAAATAACATCAAAGACCAAAGTTGTTTTTCATTTCTAAGCCATTTGTCTTTTTTTAATGACATTTCTTGATATTTTTATTTTGTTTATGAATGAATATTCATTTCTATTTTAACTTGTAATTTTCAGGACAAGCCACATTGAGATTAGAAC
The DNA here is from genome assembly GCA_008271625.1 of Lutraria rhynchaena. NCBI lineage: Eukaryota > Metazoa > Mollusca > Bivalvia > Venerida > Mactridae > Lutraria > Lutraria rhynchaena. The sequence goes on along the minus strand of VIBL01000056.1, from coordinate 810,806 downwards.
GCAACTATTGCCCATGAAGTTGGTGACAATATTAGTGTTCATTGAAGACCATACTGCAGGAAAGAAATATTAATGGCCAGTTATCAGGAACAGATTAATGGTAGGTGTTTTTATTTTTTGTTTTGTCTTACCTGTCATATCTTCAGTTTACCTTAAGGTTCCCTTCACTCACATTAGGGTTCCCCTCACTCACATTAAGGTTCCCTTTACTCACATTAAGGTTCCCCTCACTCACATTAAGGTTCCCTTCACTCACATTAAGGTTCCCTTCACTCACATTAAGGTTCTCCTCACGCACACACACTGAGGCCCCCTATCTCACACTAAGGTTCTCCTCACACACACACACACTGAGGCCCCCTATCTCACACTAAGGTTTCTTATCTTTCATGACACTCTCATATCATTCATCAACTCTCACTCACATTAAGGTTCCCCTCACTCATCACTCACATCACTTGGTGCAGAATGGCATCCTGTCTGAAAATCCTCATTGGTACCCTGGTATGGAGGATCTGAGTTTGGCACTGAAACCCTACTTAGCCATTGTACGATGATCAGTAGTGCCCACTGCTCAGAATACAATATCTAAGTACTGTGTTTTAATGTTATTCTCAAAAGCACCAGTGTCTACACATCTTTCACTCACACTTAGGTTCCCATACATCACACTCAGGTTCTCCTCACACACACACACACACACACACACACACACACACACACATTGTGGCCCCCTATCTCACACTAAGGTTCTCCTCACACACATTGAGGCCCCCTATCTCACACTAAGGTTCTCCTCACACACACACACATTGAGGTCCCCTATCTCACACTAAGGTTCTCCTCACACACACACGCATTGAGGCCCCCTATCTCACACTAAGGTTTCTTATCTTTCATGACACTCTCATGTCATTCATCAACTCTCACTCACATTAAGGTTCCTCTCACTCACATCACTTGGTGCGTAATGGCATCCTGTCTGAAAATCCTCATTGGTACCCTGGTATGGAGGATCTGAGTTTGGCATTGAAACCTTACTTAGCAATTGTACGATGATCAGTAGTGCCCACTGCTCAGAATACAATATCTAAGTACTGTGTTTTAATGTTATTCTCAAAAGCACCAGTGTCTACACATCATTCACTCACACATAGGGTCCCCTACATCACACTAGGGTTCTCCTCACATACACTGAGGCCCCCTATCTCATACTTAGGTTTCCCTTACACTTAGGTCGCCCTAACTCTCACTTAGGTTCCTCTGACTCATGCAAAGGTTCCCCTAGCTCATGTTCAGTTTCCTCTTACCCACACTAATGTTCCTGTAATTCTCATCAATGTCCCTGTATTTCGTATTTAGTCTCTCTCAATTCATACTAAGGTTCCCCCCACTCAGATTCAGTGTCCTCTAACTCTCCTCAAAGTTTCCCCTGCTCACATTTAGGTTCCCCTGGATCACATGAAGGTTCCCATGACTTGCATTGAGGTTCCTGTAGCTTACACTGATGTTCCTGTATTTTACACTGAGGCTTCCCAAGCTCACACTTAGGTTCCCCTAACAGGCATTTAGGGTACACTAAATCTCTTTTGGGTTCTCCTAATTCATATTTGGGTTGCCCTTACTGGCAGGAAGGATCCTGTTACTTACATCAAGGTTCACATAGCTTGCACTAACGTTGCTTTCACTTGCACATAGGTTCTCTCAAATTACATTCAGGTACCCCTAACTTACATTAAGGTTCCCATATCTCATATTGAGGTTATCCGAAACTCTAATGGCTTCTCAGAATGGAGTCCTGTCTGAAAATCCTCATTGGTATCCTGGTATGGAGGATCTGAGTTTGGCATTGAAACCTTATTTAGCAATTGTACGATGATCAGTTGTGCCCGATGGTCAAAGTGCAGTGTCTACGTACTGTGTCTTAATGCCATTCTCAAAAGCATTGTGAGATGATCAGTTGTGCCCCTGATCAAATTGCAGTGTATAGAAAGCCATAAGAGTTTTGGATAATCTTAATGTGATGTGTTGGAACCTTGATGTGAGCTAAGGGTACCGGAGTGTGACTTGAAGGGAGCTAAGTGTGAGTGAGAGGAACTTAAGTGTGAGTTGTGGGGACTTTAGTGTGAGTGGCTGGGTCGTTCTTGTGAGTTAGGGTAGCCTGAATGTGAGTTGGGGGGATCTGGAAGAGGTCTAGGGTAACCTGAATGTGAGTTGGTGGAATTCTAGTATGAGTTTGGGAGGTCTTTGTGTGAGATACAGGAACACTGGTGTGAGTTGTGGGAACCCTGATGTGGGTGATGGGAACCTTTGTGTGGTTTTGGGGGAGCCTAGATGTGAGTTGGGGGAAGCCTTGGAGAGAGTTGGGGGGCACTGAGTTTGGGTAGGGGTAGCCTTGGTGTGAGTTGGGGGGTCTGGGTGCAAGATACGGGAGCATTGTTGGGAGTCGCAGGAATGTTGATGTGAGTTGGGGGAGGCTGAATGTGAGTTGGGGGAGTCTGTGTGAGTTGGGGGAGCCTATCAGTCTATTTTTATTTCTGTTATGTCAAGTTATGTAATTTGTTATGTGACATATTGTCACTGGGGTTTAACGCCAACTGGTTGATGTAACCAGTTTTCCTGAACTGTATACTAACCAGTACTAACTTACCCTTACACAGGAGCTGGCAACTTCTCACATGGAGGAATCATTTTTGTCAAAAATAACTTAAGAATAATACATTTTAGGTGTAGGTTATTTTGTTATATTTTTTATTAAAATCTTACTTTTTTGATAAGATCATTTTTTATTGTTTTTTCTTTTATCTTTTCAGTTGATATTTTTGCAGTTTATTGTCAATTAAGTAAAGAATAATATATTTTAGGTGTAGGTTATTTTGTTATATTTTTTATTAATATCTTACTTTTTTGATGGGATCATTTGATTGTTTTTTAATCTTATCAGTCAATATTTTTTACATTATCAATATTTTTAAATTAAGTAAAAAATACATTTTTGTTATATTTTAAATTTTTTTTTCACTTTTTTATTTGTTTTATTTTTGATAGTTTTATTTTGTAAATTATTTTATTTTTTTTACATTTTTTAGGATCCTTTTCCCCCTGATTGGTATTGCAGTGCAGTGAGCCATCATCACAAGGGAACCATTCTTTTTGAGTAACATGTATAAAAGGTGAGTATCATATACACAAGTACATTGTTACAATAGATAACTTACAAGGTCTGGTTTATACCAAAAAACATACCAGAGAAAGCCTCAGAAAACATATGTACATATGATGTTTGTATTGCATGCTAAGCTTAATTTAATATATAATGTTGATATTTACTAGTCAGTAGAACTGACCTATATAATATATCTTGGAAACACCATTGATGTGTTCGTATTAACCAATTGTTCAAAACACAATGGTTAGACAAGTATTTCCATTCCAAAATTCACCAAAATGAATTAAAGCTGTCTTACTCATTTATATTGAAATAAAAGAAAATAATGTTCTTTTCATATTCCACTTGCTGCAATGTACATTCAAACTTATGTTTGTGACCATCTGCGAGTAAAGACCATCCTGTAAATAAAGCCATTCTTTGAAAAACCCTCACTGATGATTTAGAACAAATTGACCTCTGAATGAAGGCCATCTGTATATAAAGGCCATATTTTGTCTCCCTGTGGCATTTGTTCACAGGTTTGACTGGTAATCCAGAACAGCTCTGGCATTTGTTCACAGGTTTGACTGGTAAACCAGAACAGCTCTAAGTTATTTAGTGACATTATGCGTATGTTTTAACTGATTATATACATGTTTGTTTCAGGATGTTCAAAGTTGTGTCTTATCAAGCGTCAGCATCTACATTTAAAAAAATAAATATTTGTTTGAGCTGTATAAATCTCTGTAACAGTGCACAGTATTTGACTTTAGTGTGTTGCAGTGTGAACAAACATTGAAGTTGTTGAAATAAATTATCTTATTGAGAACCCTTCCCATTTTCAACAGAATGTTGAGGTGAGATACATCTGTAGTGTGTTACATGTTCAATTCTTCATTCATAGTTGATTTTTTGATAGAATTTGTGTTCAAGGTTTTTATTTTTGGTGAAGTGTGTAGTAAAATAATGATCATATTGTGAAGCACTGATTTTTGTGACTTGTTTTTAACTGATCAGCCTGTATTAGAATTACATACATATGATGAATAACCATTATACAGTTATTTCAACAAAACTATATTTCTGCATGTCTCAACCTGAGCTATTGTGCTCACCAATAGGTCAGTAATTGGCTTAATAGTATATTTAAAAATCATGATGTTCACATTGACTTCAATCAAAATACTTGTTTTCAACTTCTTTATTTACTGATTTTCGTAATAAAATGAGGAAATCAGAGGAAAACTTTTTTTACCATGTATTTTTTTTTCTCATCGCAGTTTTGCTAAGTTATTTATACAAGTTAAATGGTTGAGTTGTTTTAGATTAAATCATTTTCAATTTTTGTGAAATCACTGAATTAATTGAAATTGTGTGTGTATGTATTTGTTTATTGCATTTAATTATTTAATAAAGTTAATAGATTTTTGTAGGTGTTTGTATTTTGTATCCTTTTTATAAATTGGACTAATTCTCATTTCACAAAGATCACTAGGAAAACCAAATGGCCTAAGCACTATGAAAAGCATAATTTTGTATTCTCCTGACCATCTAACTAATTAGTTGGTTCACCTAAAGTTTTTATTGGCATTATTTGGCAAGATTCTTTCGCATGTCAAAAGATTTTTATTACAATTAATTACCATTACAGTTACAAGATAACCTATTGTCTATGAGACAGCACACAAACATTATGAGGTCCTAGATACTGAGATGAATACGTTAGAGAAATATTTTGGATATATGCTGAGATGAATTATTTCACTGACAAGTTTCAGATTTATATTTTGAATTCATAATAGTTTTTGATATTGATAATGTACTAAAATGCAGCTATTGTACTGTATTACGTCTTTGCTATATTCATTTGATTTTCTTGGTAGGTCTTAGCTTATCCAAATCCTTCCTTCATAAGTTTCAAACACTGATTAAACATTCCAAACTTGGAAGTGAAGATCTATCAGGATTCGGTGTTTTTGGAGACCAGTCCTAGGCTTACTTTCTTATGACTGCCAGTATATATTGTTTTAGGGTGGTAAGACCATTACTACCCTAAAACAATATATTCTGGCTGTCATAAGAAATAACCAGTGAGTGATGTTGGTATAAAATTGACAAAAGTGCAAGTCATTGAAATGAATTTAAATCCGGAAATAGCTGAAACATTTCATGATATGGTTTATTGTTATCCATTATCAACCGTAAAATTGCTGTTTACCATTAAAAATTCAAGTTCAGTATTTTAGGCCAAAATAAAAGAATTTTTATGATGGTTACTTTCTTGTTACTATAATATAAACATAAATCCCAAACATCATTGACCTGCATGATGAATGAGAAACACTTCTTATAAACTTGATCATACATTTACAAGATCTATATTGATATTGGATAGTAATCTCCATGGCTGGATTGAAAATATCAGGCCCCAACATTATAAAATTTGAGAACAGTCTATGAGTTCAAATCTCAATTTTGTGAGTGAAACATTCTGGTTTGAAAGATACAGCAGTTTAATAATTTAATACATTTTCAGATAATTTTGGTTGGCAGAATAACAGGATTGAAATCTTTGTTTAATAACATTGCATGACAAAATATGAGATCTGAGCTTGCAGACTGATCTCAAGTTTTATAATCTTGGATGCTGGGCTCAGTGTGAACTGGTTGCCATATATAACTGAAAATGTTTTGAAGAATGGCGTTAAACCTCAGTGACAATATGTCACATAAAAAACGAAAAATTAAAAGTTTTAACACCAATTTAAGTCCTACTACAAATTAGGTTTAAATCACTATGTGCAAAAATTGTGTGACACCTACCGGTTGCATTATAAATACATAGTCAAGACTACCTTTACTATGACAATTTGACTGGTATTCGATCCATGTCTTAGACTTTAGTACAGCCACTGTGCTCAAATCTCAACTTCTCTCTTGTTTGTGATGTTTGTCAACAAGTACAATTACAGAACACAAAATGATTAAAATCTTCATTTTATTATTAAGAATTTGATGTATTATTAATATAAAGATCTAAGATTGGAGACCAATCTCAAAGTTATAATCTCAAATGTCTTGGTTGTTTGTCTTTCACCTCTGATTAGCACATCATGAGGGAAGTTATCAGTTGCTTACAGAGTGTGGAAAAACAAGAAACATGGCATTCAGGGATTCTAAGCAAACAATACTACAATATTACATACTAGCAAACATGAAGAAATAGAAGAACAAAACATTTGCAGTTATTTTTTTGTTTGAAAACAAAGCATATCAATTAATAACACAGTGTTTATAAAGATAACAGATATTTCAGCATATTTATAAGTGATGCTGAAACTTGGTAAGTTGTTTAACACACTAACAGCCTTATCACAAACTACTGCACATGCATAGAATTAGCATCACTTCAAAACATAATATTTTATGAACTCAGACAATAGGATGACATGCATAATTCACACATTGTTCAATGTTGTGTATATAAGTTCTGTGATTTAATAGTATCATTTACAGAACATGATAAATTACTAAAGAATCTTTTTCTTTGGGTGCTGTATATACACTCAACAACTTTTCTTTAGGGAGGCATCGTGAGCATCCGACCTCTTATCTGAAGGTCCTGAGTTTGAATCAGTTTTAATGAGTTTCGTTCATGAACTTTACAATGCCATTTTTCAGACACAATACTTGGGTAGTGTCCAGGAAGTGGACTCAAGCATCATTAATATAAGCAAAATGCTTGTTTTGCAATCGAGCTAAAATAACTTAGTGTAAACTACCAGTTTTTCTAATTGGTCATCCTATGTTTTCAAACATCTTAATAAAAAAGGGATTTAGCCTCAAATTTGCCCAATCATAATTTCTATCACAGGTTAATCAATGCACACTGATTTAATTACAACATTTCCAAACTGACTACTGACCCATGATTTTTTGAGTTTCCAATTCCACACACAAAGCAGATGGACACATTGACACAATGACTGACGGACAAAATGATTAACTCAATAACTGTGACTAATTGACTGACTAAGTCATTGACTGTATCAATGATTAACCATCTGACACAATGATTGACTTTTACTGACTGATTCAATGACTGACTTACTCATTGACTGATTCACTGAACCAATGACTTAATAAACCAGTCACTTACTCAATGACTGATTTGCTCATTGACTGACACATTGTAGCCGTGGCCGTGGTCCAATGGTTAGTGCACTGGATTCGAATCCCGGTCGTGGCAAGGCATACCCTTCCATGAAAATTTGACAAAAATGTCGATTTTCCTGCATATGTGGAGAAGTTGCCGGCTCCTGGTGGAAGGGTAAGTTAGTACTGGTTAGTATACAGTCCAGGAAAACTGGTTAGGTGAACCGGTCGCTGTATATAACTGAAAAATTGTTGAAAAACAGCGTGAAACCCCAATACAAAAAAAACCAGACACATTGACTCATTTGCTGACTCAATGAATGACTGGCTTATTAACTAGACTTGACTTATTGACTGGCCAAAATGTCACTGATTTACTGTGATTTGTTGATTGATTAATTGTTTTATTGACTAGTCATATTTTTCAGACATTAAAAATTAATTGATTAGTTGATTGTCCATCTGAACTGATTATACTGAAGGCCTGACATACTTGTACTTGTTGAGAAAGTCTTGTTCTATAATTCACAGTACTGACATTTAACAATGTATGAGTTCATCATTGAAATGATTTGTCATTAAAAGTTTTATCATGATTAGTGCAAACAAACTGTAAAGGGCCTGTAGTATGTTGCTTGTTTCAAATCACTGATGTATGTATTATAACCCAAACCAAAATGAACAAATAATAATGCTTGATTTTTGGACTTATCAGAATATTCTTTTGTATCATATCACTTGTGGTACATTTAAATATGATAACACTATTGGAAATAGTCATTTCTTTTCATGTAATGTTAAAGGTTTGATGTCACTCTGGTAAAACTGTAGTAAAATGTGTGAAGAGCATTGTCAGAGACTAAGAAAAAAACTGCAATCAGGAAATATCAGAATATTTGATATTATAAATGTTATTTGCCCTACTGCTCCAGACTATGTCCAAATATATCAATATAGATAGAGGAAGATCTGTTTTAGTACCTCATCTAAATTTGTAAAAACTTTTAATCACTTTCTCCTTTTATTTATTATTTTTTTTTTTGGATACATATATTCATCCAAACAGATCTGTTACATACAATATATGTGACAATATTTAGTTTGATTGTCTTGGTACTAATTTGCAAATAAAGAATTAATGTTCACATTATAGTATGGATTAGCATTCTGTCAATAATTACTATGTTTTTCATAATTCTAATCCAGACTGTGTCATAAAATGTTTTATTACAAATATGATAAAATTGTTTCTGCTCAGAAATTTTCATATGCCTGGTCTTAGTATCACTTGAATGATTTTAAAGTTTGAGTGTGCCAACAAATTTTGTTAATAGATTTTTTTTCAAAGTCTTAATTGTCTTTATCTTATATATTACAACAGGTATTATATGTATAGAAATCATGTTTGTACTATGAGGATTCCAGTGTGTATGTATAAAAAGTACCGCAGGTGTAACAAAATTGTCTGTTTCTGGTTACTTGCACCGGGCAGGTAAAATAGGTAGGAAGGGAAATATCTTTTAAGCCTTAATAAGATCAGCTAGTGTGATATATATCAGACAAAAATGAAAGCCCTCACTAACTGGAAAGCAGGTATTTAGAAAAACAAGTTACAACATTGATCATTGTGAGTCTTAAAACTTAAGATTCATTGTTGAAAGTTTGCATCACATAATCATATGTCATTTGTTGCGTGGAGTGAATCTAGAACTGCAATTGCCTTTTTTCTGGGCAAGCCATGCTGTCTTGGGTCCATGGGTGTTCATGCATTTTTTTACATGAAGTTTGCCTGTTTTTCACATATTTATGGTTTATTTAGTTCTAGAATGATATTAATTACAATAATGAGCTTTATTGATATTTTGATAGATCCGGACACCATGTGCTGCTCTGGAGTATGAATACCTGCATGTATTATACATCCTGTATTATAGGAATAAAATGATACCAAGAGCTGGTCTCTGTTTGTTTAGCGTTACTGTAGGTGCTTCATAGGTGCTAATATGTAGATAATCAGTGCCATAGCCAGACCCAAATTTCAACTGAGGCAATCTAGGGGTCTGGGGCATGCTGCCGAAGAATTTTTTTTTCACCATTACCTGCCCAAATTTTAGCTGAGATGCGTGCCTTGGTGTGCCTCAGTGTAGCTACAGTGGTAAAAATGTTGATTAAAATGGATGTTTGGTCATTTATATTATATATAGAAGTTCCTTACATCCTAGGAGACCCAAGGCATGTTCATTACTATTATCATATACATAATAATTAACATTTACAGTAGACCCTTGATAATGAAGCCAGCTTAGGGGCTGGACAAATTGGTCCAAATAATGAGGAAGTCTCATTATCTAGTTGAAATATAGGGGAGTTAGTGAAAGCCAGTCCAAAAATAAGTGGTCATTACAACATTAGTCGTTGCATAAGTGGTTGTAAAAATTGAGGTGGTCACTGTTTGAAGTTATACTGTATTGTTAAAATCATGTAAATGTAAGTACTCTGTTATTCTTCTTAACCAGAAATTTTCACAAAAACTTCCAGCTAGGTTTGCTTTTTTTGGAAGTTTTTATCCTTGTTTAATAAGATTCACAAGTTCATCATTTTTAAACAAATTGCATCAGTCCTCATGTTGCTTAGATATCATGATTACATTAGGCATATCTACATTAAGTTCAAATGATTACTTAATTTATTATGAGGATAATAATGGTGATAATGACAAAGTTTGTGTCAACTATGAATGTCAGCATCTGCCCAAATCTGGGCCAAGCATATAATCTGTAAGTCACAAAATGTTATGCCGCAGACATTTTCAGAAAGAAACCCTCTATTTTTAAGACCTTATATGAATACATACAATGCATTTTAAATTATTATCATCAAGTTCTTTTTCAAAGTTTTAAGAGTACAATTTTTAATTCCTTCAAGCTTGGAAAATACATGTATGTTTATGTTGCTACAGCCTAAGATTTACATGCACTGTATAGGTCTTTATTTCATCTGACATCTTGCTTCAGCGAAGGTAAAAATAGTCTCATGTATAACCCCATACACATGCTAGTTAAAATGTTTTATCAAATCAATTATAATTTATCATGTATTTTTTAAAATGTCATGTTAACTATTATTGATATTATTAAGACCTATAATATACATGTATATACATATATTGTTTATAAAGAACAAAATAAATTTTATGTGACAACAACAGTAACTTCTAATCTAAATGATTTTTTTAATTAAGTGATATAATCAGTTTAGATGAAGTTTGGTTTTGTTATAATATCTCATATCAATGCATGTTTTGGAATTCCCACAGTATCATTGTCCTTGCATAAAGTCTGTTGATAATTGCTCCTCATGGTACCTGTAGTTAATTTTTACTTCTGTTGCTGCTGCTGCTGCTGCCTATGTTTGTTGGCTAGGCTCTTATGAGAAAGTATACACTTTATGTTGTGACTGCATATTATTTCGTTTTGTCTACTGCTGCTGATGATTTGACCTGGTGTTATATTTTATTGGTATTATTGTTGGTGTTCCTACTGATGCTGTTGTTGCTGCAGCAGATTTTGATGATTTGATGTTTCAGTATAAATCATGTTTGTTGTTGGAGTTTGTTTCATTGATTGTTTTACTTCAGTTTCAATTTGCTTTTGTTGCTGCTGTGTTTATTTATCATTGTTGATTATTATTATTATTGTTATTATAGTTGTTTTTGTTTTTGCTTCTGCTGCTGATGATGATAATGATTCTTATTATTTGCAGTTAAGCTATTTAAGGTGTGACTGCTATTGGCTGTGTATTCTTGAAATTTGAATAATTGTTGTTGCTGATGCTGCTGATGATGAAAAACTGATGATGATGATTATTAGATGTATAATTTTGGGCATGATTACAATAGCAGTTATGAATGCACAGTCAATATCAACTCCCTAGAATATTCTGTAATCCACAGGTATTTGAATTTTTTAAAACAATTGTAAAGAATGGGAGAGATTATACTTATATTCCGACCCCATTCATGGTGATTTTGGGTTATTTATTCTGAATAAAACTTGTTACAATTTTACCATCATTACTACTGTCAGTGATAAATATACAAATCAAATGCTTGTAAATACTTTTATTTTACATTGATACCATATTAAATAGAAACAAATAATAAAACAATTTTTTTCATTGAAACCATATTAAACAGAAAAAAATAATAATAAAATAAGATTTTGCATTGTAACCATATTACATAGAAAAAAATGTACATTAAACAAATAGAAAAATTTACATTATATTAAATAAAAAAATAAAACCAATACATGCAGAAACAATATGAGTTGTTCTAATTTAGATAAATGAAGTCTCCAGTTCTCACTTTGTTCTATAGAGTTATTCACTGAGCCAATGTATTAAACTTAAAAAAATACACTTTGACGAAAGTTTTACCGATAAATGATATATACAAGGACTGACCTTCACATGTTCTTATAAACAAGAATACAGATCAAATTATCATGTTTAGTAAAACAGTAAAAAATCCATATAAATCAAGTAAAATATTAGGCTTGTAGTAGAATTTACCTAATTTGACATTTTGTAGTTAAAAACTTCATGTAATGACTGGTTAATCAAATATGCTGCGAGCCGGCTACCCCAACCCTAACTCAATTTGGATTGAGGGGGGAGGTAGGGAGAATCCAATGCTCAGACCAGCAGAAAGGGTCTCTCCGCCCCCTGGCTTGATGTTAAAAGTCAATATATAAAATGATACCAGTAATGCATGCAGTACATTTCTCTTCACTTATTACACATTTACAAGATGTCTTTTTCACAATGTGATTGTATTTCATTTACAATCTTGCTTTATGGCATAGTATCCACGATGTGCCATCTTCTTGTAGTATCCTCAGTTGACCCAGGGACTCTACATAACAATGCAGAGTCCCTGTTCTGGTTGACCTCGCAAATAGAAAAAGAAAAACAATTAGAATGTTCTTAAAAAAGGATAAACATTTTCATAATTTCAAAAGACAGTTGTGATGAATCTATGGACCAGAAAATACGTCTTTCACTAACGAAGGAAAAAAAGTAACGGCACCAGCCTTTTCCTACTCTCCTATTCAATTCATAGTGGCTTCAGTTCACATATTCTACACCACTTTCACCAAACAGAGCATCTAAAAGCCGCCTAACCTTTAACCATCCACTGTAACACTCGGCAAAAAGAGGAGAAAATTTATTATGCAAACAGCGCAAATTTCATTCCACATTTTGTCTGCATAATCGGACCCACTCAGAGATTGTTTTTGTCAGGAAGAAGGTGATATGCCCGTCTATATAGCAGGCCTGATGCTAAATTACCTCCCCAGTAGGAAAACCTACCGTCGCCCGGAAAGCATTCAACATGGTGCAGCCCTTATGCCATTCTCATTGTATTCACTGAACATAACACAATCATCCAACTTGCACGAGTGTTGAAATAATAAAGCCAAATGAAGACTCTTAGACGCTGTCGAGATTCGGAGGATAAGTTTATGTGAACCTAGCCATACTTAAAATGAATGAATGGAGAGATTACTTTCCTTGTCAGCAAATTAGCATTCATCTGATATAGACCAGGAAAACTGGTTAGGTGGACAGGTTGCCGTATATAACAGAAAAATTGCTTAAAAACGGCATTAAACCCTGGTGACAATAAGTCACATAAAAACAAAAAAACAAATCATATGGACCAGAAAGAAAGATTAAAAATACCTTTTTCAATGTGCTGGCTGTTTTCCAAGGGCATCTACGTATCACCATCTTCCCTCGGTATCCTCATTGTGCCATCTTCTTGTAGTATCCTCAGTTGACCCAGGGACTCTACATAACAATGCAGAGTCCCTGTTCTGGTTGACCTCGCAATAGAAAAAGAAAAACAATTAGAAAGTTCTTAAAACAGGATAAACATTTTCATAATTTCAAAAGACAGTTGTGATGAATCTATGGACCAGAAAATACGTCTTTCACTAACGAAGGAAAAAAAGTAACGGCACCAGCCTTTTCCTACTCTCCTATTCAATTCATAGTGGCTTCAGTTCACATATTCTACACCACTTTCACCAAACAGAGCGTCTAAAAGCCGCCTAACCTTTAACCATCCACTGTAACACTCGGCAAAAAGAGGAGAAAATTTATTATGCAGACAGCGCAAATTTCATTCCACATTTTGTCTGCATAATCGGACCCACTCAGAGATTGTTTTTGTCAGGAAGAAGGTGATATGCCTAGTCTATATAGCAGGCCTGATGCTAAATTACCTCCCCAGTAGGAAAACCTACCGTCGCCCGGAAGGCATTCAACATGGTGCAGCCCTTAAGCCATTCTCATTGTATTCACTGAACATAACACAATCATCCCACTTGCACGAGTGTTGAAATAATAAAGCCAAATGAAGACTCTTAGACGCTGTCGAGATTCGGAGGATAAGTTTATGTGAACCTAGCCATACTTAAAATGAATGAATGGAGAGATTACTTTCCTAGTCAGCAAATTAGCATTCATCTGATATAGACCAGGAAAACTGGTTAGGTGGACAGGTTGCCGTACATAACAGAAAAATTGCTTAAAAACGGCATTAAACCCTGGTGACAACAAGTCACATAAAACATAAAAACAAATCATATGGACCAGAAAGAAAGATTAAAAATACCTTTTTCAATGTGCTGGCTGTTTTCCAAGGGCATCTACGTATCACCATCTTCCCTCGGTATCCTCATTGTGCCATCTTCTTGTAGTATCCTCAGTTGACCCAGGGACTCTACATAAAATGCAGAGTCCCTGTTCTGGTTGACCTCGCAAATAGAAAAAGAAAACAATTAGAAAGTTCTTAAAAAGGATAAACATTTTCATAATTTCAAAAGACAGTTGTGATGAATCTATGGACCAGAAAATACGTCTTTCACTAACGAAGGAAAAAAAGTAACGGCACCAGCCTTTTCCTACTCTCCTATTCAATTCATAGTGGCTTCAGTTCACATATTCTACACCACTTTCACCAAACAGAGCCTCTAAAAGCCGCCTAACCTTTAACCATCCACTGTAACACTCGGCAAAAAGAGGAGAAAATTTATTATGCAGACAGCGCAAATTTCATTCCACATTTTGTCTGCATAATCGGACCACTCAGAGTTTGTTTTTGTCAGGAAGAAGGTGATATGCCCGTCTATATAGCAGGCCTGATGCTAAATTACCTCCCCAGTAGGAAAACCTACAGGTGCCCGGAAGGCGTTCAACATGGTGCAGCCCTTATGCCATTCTCATTGTATTCACTGAACATAACACAATCATCCAACTTGCACGAGTGTTGAAATAATAAAGCCAAATGAAGACTCTTAGACGCTGTCGAGATTCGGAGGATAAGTTTATGTGAACCTAGCCATACTTAAAATGAATGAATGGAGAGATTACTTTCCTTGTCAGCAAATTAGCATTCATCTGATATAGACCAGGAATACTGGTTAGGTGGACAGGTTGCCGTATATAACAGAAAAATTGCTTAAAAACGGCATTAAACCCTGGTGACAATAAGTCACATAAAAACAATCATATGGACCAGAAAGAAAGATTAAAAATACCTTTTTCAATGTGCTGGCTGTTTTCCAAGGGCATCTACGTATCACCATCTTCCCTCGGTATCCTCATTGTGCCATCTTCTTGTAGTATCCTCAGTTGACCCAGGGACTCTACATAAAAATGCAGAGTCCCTGTTCTGGTTGACCTCGCAAATAGAAAAAGAGAAAACAATTAGAATGTTCTTAAAAAAGGATAAACAAACATTTTCATTAATCTGGATGAGAGTTGTATTTACATGAATCTATGGACCGGAAAATACGTCATTCGCAAACGAAGGAAAAAAAGTAACGGCACCAGCCTTTTCCTACTCTCCAATTCAATTCATAGTGGCTTCAGTTCACATATTCTACACCACTTTCACCAAACAGAGCGTCTAAAAGCCGCCTAACCTTTAACCATCCACTGTAACACTCGGCAAAAAGAGGAGAAAATTTATTATGCAGACAGCGCAAATTTCATTCCACATTTTGTCTGCATAAGCGGACCCATTCAGAGATTGTTTTTGTCAGGAAGAAGGTGATATGCCCGTCTATATAGCAGGCCTGATGCTAAATTACCTCCCCAGTAGGAAAACCTACCGTCGCCCGGAAGGCATTCAACATGGTGCAGCCCTTATGCCATTCTCATTGTATTCACTGAACATAACACAATCATCCAACTTGCACGAGTGTTGAAATAATAAAGCCAAATGAAGACTCTTAGATGGTGTCCAGATCCGGAGGATAAGTTTATGTGAACCTAGCCATACTTAAAATGAATGAATGGAGAGATTACTTTCCTTGTCCGCAAATTAGCATTCATCTGATAGATTTTCATATGAACCAGAAAGAAATATAAAAAGAACTTACCATTTTAAATGTCCTGGCTGGTTCCAAAGGGCATCTACATATCACCATCATATAATATTCACGTCATGCCATATTCTTGTAGTATCCGCAGTTGACCTAGGGGCTCTACATTACAATGCAGAGTCCCTGGTTATCCTCGCAAATAGAAAAAAGAAAAACAATTAGAATGTACTTAAAACAGAATAAATTAACATTTTCATTAAATAAGTTTGTGAGCTCATTCATCCATCCAACTTGCAATGAAGCCAATAATTCAATGATGCATTATTACACATGCTCAGTCTACCTTAAAATATGACACTTCCTGAATAATTGATAGGAAACTAGACAACCATCAAATAAACCATAATTTCAATCTAGTTCCACCACAATATTCATTCTTAGTGGAAGCGTCCACAACCAGTTTAACCAAGATTCCCTACTTTCGTCCAACTGCAGAGCACACCACATATATTAACTTTTACCCCTATATGTCCAACTTGAATCTAAATACGCGACTCGGAGCACCTGGCCGGTAAGGAGTCTACAACTCAAATTGGGATGCAGAAGGATAGTTAACCAACAAGCTGAAATAAACAAAAAGTCCAATTGTGTGTAAGGAACCTGTGTAATACACACCTATATAGTGTACTACAGGGGGAGCAGACCCACAGAAATCCACAGGCAGACAGATCTGGATTGTCAATAAAGCAATGAATATTCATAGTAAGGCTTTCCATGACAAAAGATGAAGAATAGTGATGTGAATGTATACCTGAAAATGCATGAACACATGAATCTATGTACTTGAAAGAAAGATAAAAATACTGACATTTTTGATGTGCTGGCTGGTTCCCAAGGGCATCCACATTGTGCGATCTTCCCATAGTATCCACATTGTGCCATCTTCCTGTAGTATCCTCAGTTGACCTCGCAAAAAAGAAAACAGAATAACAGTTAGAATGGGATCAAAATTAGCATAAATACATACTTGCATTAATTTGTAAATAAATTTGTGAGCTCATTCATCCATCCAACTTGCAATGAAGCCAATATATTCAATGATGCATTATTACACGTGCTCAGTCTACCTTAAAATATGACACTTCCTGAATAATTGATAGGAAACTAGACAACCATCAAATAAACCATAATTTCAATCTAGTTCCACCACAATATTCATTCTTAGTGGAAGCGTCCACAACCAGTTTAACCAAGATTCCCTACTTTCGTCCAACTGCAGAGCACACCCCATATATTACTTTTACCCCTATATGTCCAACTTGAATCTAAATACGCGACTCGGAGCACCTGGCATGGTAAGGAGTCTACAACTCAAATTGGGATGCAGAAGGATAGTTAACCAATAAGCTGAAATAAACAAAAATCCAATTGTGTGTAAGGAACCTGTGTAATACACACCTATATAGTGTACTACAGGGGGAGCAGACCCACAGAAATCCACAGGCAGACAGATCTGGATTGTGAACATACCAATGAATATTCATAGTAAGGCTTTCCATGACAAAAGATGAAGAATAGTGATGTGAATGTATACCTGAAAATGCATGAACACATGAATCTAGAAAGAAAGATAAAAAATACTGACATTTTTGATGTGCTGGCTGGTTCCCAAGGGCATCCACATTGTGCCATCTTCCCGTAGTATCCAAATTGTGCCATCTTCCTGTAGTATCCTCTGTTGACCTCGCTAAATAGAAAATATAATAGCAATTAGAATGTGAGAAAAAACAAGATAAATAACATTTTCATTAATATGTAAATAACTTTGCGTGATCATTCATCCATCCAACAAACAAAAATTTCAATTGTGTGTAAGCTCACACCTATATAGTGCGCTACAGGGGCACAGAAAAAAAAACAGACAGACAGATCTGGATTGCGATTAAAGCTGTGAATATTCATAGTAAGTCCTTTCATGACAAAAGATGAAGAATGCACATATTTGTAAATTAAAGATAAGAGATTTACTAACGTTTGTAAAGTGCTGGTAATTAAGGTCATCCATCTTCCCATCTTTTGACTTCAGAAAGAAGTGAAAATCAATTGGAATATGAACCAATAATTCTTGTATCAATAAAATCACAGGTACTGGTAAATGTGGTAAAATGAATTAATTAAACACTTTTTATTAATTTTAATAGACAATACTTTAAGAAAATGCTTATCAGGTAAAAAAATAAATGTCACACATCGAGCACATTGAAATACACAAACATACCTTTAGAAGTTATTCTTTTCTTCCATGATAAAGCTCCTTAGGCTTGACCTAACCATCATCATCCTATGAATATGTAACAAGTAATTAGACTGGAGTATCAATTCATGCAAACATGATAAACTAATACAAAAACACATTTCAACAAATTTTTTACCATTCCGTAGATAAATTAATGAGAATTTAATTAATTTTAAGTTATTTCATTTTCAGGTTAACAATAATGATTTGATGGCCATTTTCTAGGAAAATGATCAGAGGAACCTAGAGACATGCAAATTTATTTTACTGGATAAATCCTGAATTATTACCAGAATGTAAGATGCGAAGAGATATAATTCTGTTAAAATGATGCGAATTTTACTAACACATTCACAAATACACTACGAGTATATATACAAATTATAATCATTTAAATTAATATCAACAGTTGTTTCAAAAATGAAAAATGTATTCATAAAATAAAGCAACGAATAAGATATATTAATTAAATAATACATTACTCGTAGTTGAAACAATGAATGCACAATTCCCAAAACACGTCCTTCCATCATGTTTTACTTGTCACTATTGCGATTGCCCGCGAAAAATTTAACATAATTCACTCAAAACTAACCACGCCCTCGGATATCTGAATACAATTAAAACCACGTGATATCATCGGTTAAACTTCTTTTTCTTAATCCTTTTATCGTCACAATGAAAAGTTCACCCAGAAACACGTTTTTTTTCGTGTAAATCAATCCTTCCGATTGCTCGTGTGTAAACACATTAGTCACAACAATTACAGTCTGTCAGGCAGTTGCGGATTTCGGGCAGTAACGGATTACGCGCTTGGTCTTTTAAAACCTTGCTGGTCCGCTAATGATGTATTAATAAAGAAATATTCAGTCATCAACCTAGTTCCATTCCACACAAATCCATGTATATTTGAAAATGTTGTGATTCTGAGAGTCTACAAAACCGTGTAGTCCAGAATGAGGTCACCGGATGTTTACGTATTTTATGCGCGCAATAACGTGTCGTTAAAACTGAGATCCGAATATCATCAAACTTAACTTTTAAATTGCCCTCAATTTGCTACTATGTTGCGTATAAATATCCCATCCCATCGTCCAACATAATTATTTTGCATGCCATTCATTAATCTGTCCGATTTAAGTGAAAAATGCGAGGTCGACGATTCGGGTAATAGCGTATTGACGATTTGGGGGACTGTGTCAAAATCATATATCACTCTAGAAATGGGCGAGTTTGATGTTGACGAATGGAAAACGCATTGATGTGTAATAAAAATATAAAATTTTCAAGCCTGACTGCATACGATCATGTCCCAACCTGTCGGAAAATTGGTTGTAATGCCATACCACATTGAGATGATAGCATGCTCATTTTCTCACCATCGAACTGTTCTTTTCTATTCCATTTCAATTAATACATTCAGTATATTTTGAAATCGTGAAAAATGTATCAGTGATGAATTTATTATGACATCAACTAAGCATTATGACTTCTGACCATCCGATGCAATGTAGTTAATATTTCAATCAGGGAATGGATGATATGTCTTGGTCTGATTAGATTACAATATTCGTTGCAAATTGTGACAGGGACCTGAAGCAAAGCAGCAAGTTGGACTGTTCAAGCCATACAGAATAGGCAATAGACTCAAATTAAATGTCAAATAAAATTGCAATCTGTGTATACGCAATCACACTATCCAATTCATCTGCCAAGTAGCCGACTAGACCAGCAGTTTTGAAGATCAGGATTGGTATTCACGAAACATCCTAGGGTTAAAAATTTTCTAAATTGGTCCACTCATGTCCATTACACATGAAAAGTCAGTGAGCCAGAAAGATAGATAGATTGATTAAATTAGGAATGTCTATAATCTTTGAGATATTTTAGAGAATACCGCCCCTGATAAAAAGGTTCACATGAATAGTAACACAAGCGAAATGAAACGTCAAAACAATGATATTTTTTCGAAATATTGATTATTCTGTTTAAAGTTTTGCAGATTTTTGTTTCAATTTATTATCTTATACAAACTAGGATATTTTAGTCCGCTCTACTTGAGCAGGGACGTATCTATGTCTCTGACTTGAGCCTCATTAAACTATATTGATATGCGTATAACATGTATTTGTTGTTCTTGGGCCCATGCAGATAGAAACGATGACATAGGAAAGCGATGATACATCGCCTTCCAAAAGAATGGCGTTCAATGATACTAACATTGTGTTAGTGGCTTGTCTAAGACTGAGTGGTAACTTAACCCGCTTTGAGATGCCCCCGTTTGACCACTGACACCGTGTCGAAGTGTGTAATCCGAGGTGTAAAATAACGAAGAGTATTAACTATCTAATTGACTTGAATTTCCTATTTAGAAACGTATTTTATCGTTTCTCTTCACCCATAATGTACCTGGAAATACAGTTTAACCTCTAAATACCGGAACTCTCTGAAAATCGAACGATTTTCAAAGTCCCAATTTTCTCTCTGCATAGTCCTTTGTAAAACACTCTCTGAATACCGTACTCTCAGAATTCCGGAAACAGGAGATCTTTCTCCACTGCAGACATTGTACTGTTCTTTATTTTTGTTCCGAATATCGGAATTCAAGGTGTCAAAAATTCGAGGAGGGTCCACATTATTATTGAAACAACATGATTTTTGCGCCCCCATTCACAAACGTGTCAAGCATCTATTGTTTACTTTAAGTGGTCATGTGTAATAATTATTGCTAAAGCGTGGAATAATAACCAATCATTGGTATCAATCTTGCCTAGCATTTTAAGATTATTTATATCTTAGTACTCTTAATCAGATATATTATATTTTAAAATGTAAAGCATTTTGATGTGTATGCAAAATGCTGACGACTTAATATTATACATAATATTCATTACAATTACTATATGCACTTTCAATGTAACACACACACATACACAAATATCACTGATCTATTGAAAACCTCTCTGAATACCGGAACTCTCTAAAAACCGGGCTTTTGACCCGGTCCGGTATTCAGAGGTTACACTGTACATGCAAATTTTGGTGCAAGACAGTTTGTTTATTCTAAAGATTGGTGTAGATGTTACTAGAGCGATTTTTGGTTTCAAAATTGTGTTGGTCACTGTTGGTGAGGTGTCAGCTGGATACTGCATAAACAAGCAGTCACGTGGTAAAAGTTTCTAATGCAATATGTTTATTGTTCGTAATTGTAGATGAAATCATGTCATATGACAATAGTTTCACAGAAATACAAAGATTATACAAATAATGATTAAGTAATTAGTTGTACAAAATATTACACAATAAAATATATTGAACGCTTTAAAATTAACTGAAATCACTAACGCACGTGAATAATTCTTAATAAATTTCAAGCGAATTGCAAAGCAACTTTCTAGTAATCGACTGAAATTTAAAAAAAATCTTTGCAAGGAAGCCAAAATAGCTACGAACGAACAACAGCAAAAAATTGTTTATGTTTCAAATGATAATCGTGTTTGTTTACACTCGCCACCAAATGAATGTCATATGGGCGAGCATTCACTATCTTTTACAAAATAACTTTCTTGAGATGTAGACGGCAATAATTTTTTAAAATACATAATGATAATTAAACTATCATTTATTTTAATGAATGTTTGTATGCATGTCTAAATTTTAACTTGTCGCATAAAATCAATATATATGCAATATTTTGACGGTCTTATTTTAATTTGACTATATTGGAGTAGAAGATCAGTATTGTAAAGTTAATTGCTATATGATCTTGCTGCAGTCTGTATACTGTAAGTTGAACATACAACTTGTCAAATGTTTGGCTGTAAAGTGCACGGGCTTGAGAAGGGCATGTAACGTATATGTATAGTTCCTGGGAAGTTTTTTTTTCAACTTTTGTGATTTCCAAAAAAAAACACAATAATTACATGTCTGTTTATGCTTCCATTCCATTAAAAAATGGCACAAAAACATAAAATTAGCGCATAAATAATATATCATATAATTGCGGAGCACTGTAAGCTAAGAGCCAGTAAGTCTTCAATCACCTGACCTCATCAATATTTTTGACACAGGTCTAGCAGACTTTCGTATCAAGCGCACTGCCTCAGAACACCTCTGATTTAAAGCCATGATCAAATTGAAATACAGAGACAATACTGAAAACCGAAATATGTGGTCGCTATGGTGATGGTCATAATATTGAGATGGTCGTTAGGTGAATTTCTTACTGCAAAACCTTTTAGGGTTTTTTTCATAATAACCAGAGCAAAACTTCGGTCAGCTGTTTCCTTCTCCGACAGGAATCTGAAATACTAACAAGAATTAAACAATAACTTCATACCTATCTGACACATTCGTGGTAGGAACTTCACTGGACTAAGCATGTATCATAAGACGCAAATAACCAAATTAGAAATAAATACAGTAAAACCTCAATTAGAGAACACCTCAATATTACGACCACGTTATTATAACGATGACTTATTTCCAGACCGGCTCTGAGTAATTCCCCAATAATTCAACTTGATAATGAGACCACCTCATCAATCATTCGCTTGTATTGTGTTTTCTTATTTTCTGTATCGGTGTGTAATAAGCCATATTCATGCTGTTATATATATTTGACAAATATATAATGACCATTGGCACTTTATACCTTTTTTGTCAAATAAAGTATTTATATATGTATGGATGGATGGATATGGATGATGGATGGATTCATGCATGCATGTTTGTATGTATAGTTTAGGTACGAGAAATAGGTTGAATATATTAGGGTACAGAAAACATGTAAAACGATAGTAGATCGTTAGAAATATCTTTATTTGAAGCGTGGATCAATCGTTTTAATGGACAGACATACTCTGTGACCTATGAAATACATAATTGTATTTATTATCCTTTTGCCTCATAAGAATATTTTGGTCTCTTCCAAATTCAAACCTAATGTACAAAATATCAATTTATTTATGAAAAATGGGTTATTTATCTTTAACATAGCGGAAAATATTGTGGCAAAAGACGCCATTATTCATTACAAGCAATGGCTTCTTTTGTCACAATGCTTTCAAAAGTCGTCTGCTTCAGGGAAGTGCGGTATTATAAAGCAAAGGGTTATACTAGTCGGCTCTGGTAGACAAGTGACGATCATTAACAACTCATGTAGAACATTTCAAAATCTGTCCACTACAATCCACTCAGTACTTTGATTCCATTATGTTTTTTTATAATCGGAGTCACGTGATCTTCCTCACTGTGTATGGAGCGACTCAACGCACGATATGTTCGTGCAAAACATGCGAATGGAAAATCTGCAAGGAAGACCGGTGTAGCGAATAAATTTTATGACACATAACACGTTAGTAATACACGTGTATCGTATTTAAGCCCATACATGCAAATCTTTAATATGAAAATAACCTAATAATTGTTCCATGTAATAACCAATATGAGTAATAAAACACAATTACCAGTGACACATGTACCAGTGACATAAGTACTAGTGACACATGTACCAGTTACGCATGTACCAGTTACACAAGTACCAGTGACACATGTACCAGTTACACATGTACCAGTTACACAAGTACCAGTGACACATGTACCAGTTACACATGTACCAGTGACACATGTACCAGTGACACAAGTACCAGTGACACAAGTACCAGTAACACATGTACCAGTGACACAAGTACCAGTGACATGACACAAGTACCAGTGACACAAGTACCAGTGACACAAGTACCAGTAACACAAGCACCAGTGACATGACACAAGTACCAGTGACACAAGTACCAGTAACACATGTACCAGTGACATGACACAAGTACCAGTGACACAAGTACCAGTGACACATGTACAAGTGATACAAGTACCAGTGACACATGTACCAGTAACACAAGTACCAGTGACACAAGTACCAGTGACACAAATACCAGTGACACAAGTACTAGTGACATGACACAAGTTCCAGTGACACAAGTATCAGTGACACAAGTACCAGTGACACAAGTACTAGTGACATGAGACAAGTACCAGTGATACATGTACCAGTGACACAAGTACCAGTGACATGACACAAGTATCAGTGACTCATGTACCAGTGATACAAGTACTAGTGACATGACACAAGTACCAGTGATACATGTACCAGTGACACAAGTACCAGTGACATGACACAAGTACCAGTGACATGACACAAGTATCAGTGACTCATGTACCAGTGATACAAGTACCAGTGACACATGTACCAGTGACACAAGTACCAGTGACATGACACAAGTACCAGTGACACAAGTACCAGTGACATGACACAAGTATCAGTGACACATGTACCAGTGATACATGTACCAGTGACACATGTACCAGTGACACAAGTATCCGTGACACAAGTACCAGTGGCATGACACAAGTATCAGTGACACAAGTATCAGTGACATGACACAAGTATCAGTGACATGACACAAGTATCCGTGACACATGTACTAGTTACACAAGTACCAGTTACACATGTAAATAAATGAGGATTACAATTCACAATTTAAATCAATCAACAGAAAAATATATATATATATATTGTTTCTGTGGCGTGCCCAATATCTTTGCAAGCACGTGTACGAGTGTTTCTCTACAGCTTTTAAAACCACAGACAGAAGAAGCTGATCTACTTCTGTAAAACTGTGGTGATAAGAATGATACATTTGAAACAAATTTGGGTGTTTTAAATAATCAGATGCTAGCTGTCAAAGGTTCGTTTTAAAACTTTCATTCCAAAATGATGAACTTCTCCAACAGAATACTTATTATGAAACTGGTAAATTTGACAATGTGGCCGTTACAGGCAAATTTTATACGCAATATTTTAATTTTTTACTTGACGTTAGTCAAGAGGATAATGTTGTCGACTGCCGGCATGTATAAGAATCGGATTCCTAAAAGAAATAACACCTGCCCAAAATATTACCTTATACCCAACACAAATTCACTCAACAGACGCATTTATGAAACCACAGGTCTTAAAAGACACATATCGTTCACACGCAACTCCCACTTACATAGTTTTCCGCCACAGCTCAGGTTTAAGCCCCGATTTCCAATTTTCCCGACCCCTCTGCCAAAATGATGATATTGTCCCTAAAAACATTTGAGAAAATAATTCATCGAATACAATATTTCCAACTAGTTCTTGATTTTTTAATTCGACCCATTCAGTTCAACGAAATAAAACAAACCGCAACATTTTACACCCTATAATCACCGAGCTGCAGACATCCAAAGGGTCGCATTTGAAACTAATTTTTTTTCCAAATCCAAACATTCCCTTTTTAACACAAAAGAACACCAAACACACAAAATACATCAATAAAGCATGCAAACAGCAATCTAAATACGATTAAAAATCATTTAAAATTCTTTTACAACCAAATTCTCAGGTCTGTATGACTCCTACTTGGGGTGTCCATCCTAACCAAATAAAATACACCAAATTCAACAATTTTCTCTCAATTTAAGCAATATTTACCATAATTAAGCCGAATGTTTTAGTCATTGTATTTATTTCAACAAAATTCAACAACATAAATTTCAGCATTTTCATCACTTTTGTCCGTCCGTACGCCACTTAGATTGGCTACAAGCACCAAAGTTGCACAAAATCGCCCATTTTTCAGATTTATTCACCAAACATATTCGCTTCAAATCTTTTTTTATATCATACCTTCCACTGAAGTTTTACAAAAAATACAAACTTATTTTCTTAGCCAACGACGACTCCGTCGGAAAAATCCTACCAACTTAAAAACGCACAAGTCATACATTTTTAACTCATTCAAAATTAGTTGATATCTAATATTTTCATTCATTTATGCAAATAGACTTCCCGATTCATATTATTAATACATACTTCATGTCTACGCTATACAAACACTTTTTTCTGGTTTTTTTCACCATTTCAACTGCATCTCAAATTACTTAGATATCAAATTCAAATTTTTGTATATTGCCCGTTGTCTACAAGAATTCGACGACCAAACCAACAAACTTTAAATATCAAGCCTCAAAATTATACCACTAAAATACACAAAGAGAAACCTAGTATCACTAATACAACTTTAAAAATACTCATATACATATTCGTATATATCTCACGTTCTCACATATACACTCAAAATACACTCATCTTCATACAAAATTAACCATTCTACCGCTGTTCGTCCGTCCGTACGACCCAAAAATTACACTGAAGGAACCATTTTCCACCGAAATATTACACATTTCCACTATTATCTTATCATAACTTCATTATGTGTACTCACAAACACATATTTTACTCCTTAAAAGATGCTCATTTAAATTAGGTGTTGTTTGCGCCCACACGCCTCGTAAAACTAATTCACAATCCTTAATTCATTCACAAATACACCAATTTATCTTAAATCTCAGCCATCTAAACTTCATTAATTATACCTATATAAACATGTATCATACCTTGTTCGATAGCTATTCACATAAGCTTTATCAACCTACCAAATATAATCTCTAGCACTGTTCGTCCGCCCGTACGAGCTTTAAAGCCTCCCACAAACCTGCATTTTCTAATATTACATTGTATATACAGAAAAATCCTCTACGCGCATCTTCTAACACATTTTATCACCCACATGGGCACCAAATCGATTTGAATATGGTTTCAAGCGATAGCAACGATGCCCAGGAAACGTACCAATTTGACCATTTATTATTTGGATATACGCCAGGTCCCTTGGACTGAAACCGGCTTCAAAACCACTCACAATCCTTCTGAATAATCATATTTCAGTGTCAGTGTCTTTGAGGACCTTCTTAAACATGCCATGAGACCCAGGTACTCAAATATAGGCTTAATTGATAGCCAGTACCCGCACGTACAATATTGTGTATCATAGGGATATGCACCAGATCCTAAGGTCTCGATCCGACTCGATAACTATTGACAAACTTTCAAAATAGTGATGTTTTATATGTTCAACATTTTCTTTTGAACATACGGGTATCCCAGCTACTTAAAAATAATCCCAAACAGAAGCCACGGCCCTTACCTTCACGACCATGCGTCATATGGGTATGCACCAAGTCTCTGGGGCTCGAACCGGCTCAAAAACTGCTGACATGCTTTCAAAAAGGTCATTTTGTCTAAGTCAAAATTGCTTTTTTGTAAATTTCTAAGACACGCTGTAACCTCCAGGGATATCCAAGCAACCTTTATAATGTCTTAAACGATAGCAAAGATGTGAAGATATGAAGGTACATGTTGAAAAAATGGCTAAACATTGAGATTTTGCAAATAAGATCGACATTCTTAGACATGCTATGAACCATAATTACAAGGACCCGTACCTACACGACCATGTCTCATACGAGTATAAGCTAGGTTATAGAGGCTCGAACTGTACGCGTAGTTTATCATAATCAAATTTGGCAAAATTACTCTCCCTGACTTCCATGCATTGAATCCTGTGATCATCATGAATGCCATAAAGGCCTGGCTATGGTCTCATTTGTTAGGTTAAGACATATATCTACAAATGCTGGCAATATAATGGCTATATCTTGAAAATAAATCAATAAAAATATATACAAATATTTGCCGCCCACCACAATTGAAGAAAACAAATTTTCACCTATGTTTACAAATAAATGACAAGGCATTTTTCTGGAATGTATTTATTTTATTATCTATTTATTCATTTATTTATTAATTTTATTATTATAGTAGAAGAAGTATTCTCAAACAGATATTTTTAAAATACACATAATATTGTTACAAGCGAAATTTTCCGCAAGCGTAGTGGCTGTGAAGGAATTGTGTAACACATGTTGTTGCAATGGAAAGGGAGGATAGACTGTTGTTTCAGATGTAAACAAAAATTTGCAGACTGCCAAAAAAAGCAGGTTTTCCGTCTTCAGATGCTTACTATATTCCTAAGTTAAGTCAACGGTGGGAACATTTTGCCTACGTCAGGCAAGTTTGATTTTAATGGCTCATACTGGCAAATTAAACAAAAGGCCACAATTGTTTAAAAAATGATCAAATCACAAAACCCCAATGATGTGCACTGGGTCACTTGATGACAATAGTTCTATTGTAGCCATAAAAGTGCAAATATGCAAAATAAACAAAGGGCCATAAATCGGCCAAAAGTAATCAAATCACAAAACCTGACAACATGAGTTGGGTCACTTTATAACAATCGTTGTATGAAAGTTTGATTGAAATCTTTTGAGAAATGTCGGAGTCGTGTTCAGATTAGTATTTTCTATACAATACCTGTGTGCAAAATACACAAAGGGTAATTAATATCGCTCAAAACGATTAAAACACCAACAACATATGCTGGGGTACTTAGTGACAACAGTTCTGTGAGTTTTGTTGAAAGCCCTAGATATATGTAGGAGAAGGTGCGCGCAGAAAATTACATGTGCAAAAATTAAACTTCTGTGTAACAGTGACCTTGACCCTTTGACCTATAATCACCAAATACAATCCAAAAGCAGGTCTTTATGTAAGCATACTATATATAGCATTTGGTGAGAATCTGTCATTTAAAACGAAAGTTACTGAGCGGAAACCAATTGTTGATGCCTGCCGCCCACTCGCCCATCTGCACGTTGCTGACATGCGGCATTCTAATAACCAATTTTTCCAATGGAAAACCTGGTAAATAAAAATTTACATTCGTTGTTTCTGGAATAAACTTACAAAGGAAACAGAAATTTGTTTTTGTGTTTTATTATCTACACTGATATACATGTACATTCATGAACGTTTAAACGAATATTGATAATATTATGTACCTAAATGAGAAAAATGTTCACATGACTTCTTCTGCAGCATTATCTAGAAAACAAGAGCCTACGCAAGCGGGGGTCGTTTTGACTTTCTTCTATTACAAATGGGGGTTTATTTGGATAAAGGTCATATTTATGAATTTTATGGCAATCTCATTCAGTGTACCTAATAATTTATTAACTTTATAAATTATTTTGGTAACTTTTGAGTTACATGAAAATCTGCTTAACCGTATGTTAAACAAGAGGGCCAAGATTTGTCGCTAACCTGAGTTAAGATTGCAACATCAATGTTTTTCCTGTGATTTGATCTGGTGACCTAGTTCTTAAGCTGAGTTCAAACCCGTTCACGATATAATTAATAAAAACATTCTGACAGTGTGGGGAAGATCCAATGAAAACTGCGACTTCTAGAAGGTAAACAAGATATTTGACCTGTTGACCTAGTTTGTGACCCCGGATGATCCATGTTCGAACCTATCCAATACATCATGAAGACAAACATTTTAACACAGTTAACATATATCCAATCAAAACTGTGGCCTCTAGAGGGTTAATAAGGTTTTTCAATGATTTGACCTGATGGCCTATTTTTTTGCCACAGATGACCCATGTTCAAACCTAACCAAGACATCATTAAGAAAACTATTTTGACAGGGTAGGTTTGGTGAAGATTCAACCAAAATTGTGACCTTTAGAGTATTAACAAGGATTTCTGGTGCGTTGACCTAGTGACCAAGTTTTTGACCGGAGATGATCCATATTCACACAATTTTACCAGATCATTAATACAAACATTCCGACAAAGTTTCATGAATCGTGACTTTAGAGTGTTAACAAAATTTTCATTCGATCCCAGATGACCCATGTTCGATCTTGTCCAAAATATCATTGAGATGAACATTCTGACCAGGTCTGATGAAGATTCTCTCGAAAGTGTGACCACTAGAGTGTTAACAAACCCCAGGTGTGGACGCCGGACGACGGCGTAGACTGACTGATTACTATAGCTCAAAACATAGTTTTCATTTTCCTATTTTCAATATTGCTATTTTTTCCAAAGCAAAAAAAAAAAACCAGCAAAATCAACTAATTCAGAATCATATTGTAGTAACTATCTTAATCTACATTGGAAGTTAGAGTGGACAATTGTATGACAGTGCTTGGGCTACATATTATGTTTTGTTTTATGTGACTTATTGTCACTGAGTTTTTCAACAATTTTCAGTTATATACGGAGACCAGTTCACCTAACCAGGTTTTCTGGACTGTAATCTAACCAGTACTAACTAACCCTTCCACAAAGAGTGGGCAACTTCTCCACATATGGAGGAAAATTGACTTTTTTGTCAAATTTTCATAGAAGGGTATGACCTGCCGCAACCGGGATTTGAACCTGGTTCTTCGGGTTACAAGTTCAGCGCCCTAACCACTGGACCAAGGCCTCGACCGGGTTACATATTAAGTGGAGTGGTCAATTGGCTAGGAAATCTTGGATGATGCAATAGAGAGTAACTAGAGTTAGCCATCTAAGTATAATGACGCTTCAGGAATGTAAGTTTATTTAACCCGTCTATATATTGAGGCAAATATATGTTGTACTTTTTTAAGACAAACAATTCTGTTACTGGCATTTGAAAGGTCAAATTTACAGATAAACTTTTCAACATATCAGATTGTCGTATGTGTTTTTTAAGTCTGAATCAAATTTTTCATTAATAACATTGACATCAATTTTAGCAAAAGTAACGAACCAAAGTCATTTCAATCTTGAGTTCATACATAATTCATTCACCATATTTGTTTTGTTCAATATTGTTTCCATTTATGAACACAACTTATTAAGAAATAAAACAAAATTATGATCAATGTAATAGTTTTTGGGCAGCCATGGCAACGACAAGGTAACAACAACATAACTAGAGCAATACCTCAACTCTTTCTTTAAAAAAAGTCGAGCTTGAGAATAAAGAAAATGGCAAAAAAGTGTATTTGCAAAGTTGTGAGATTTTCTCCCATTAAATTATTACCTTATAATAAATGAGTCCATTAGATTTCTAAGTGTGCCGATACAAGTGCAAGTTGTAAGGGTCATTGGTTCAATCGGGGGCAATTCCCAAGATTTTCTTTACAGTTAAACTGACAAAACTAACATCTTGGCTATATATGTGTAGAAGTAGATACATGTTAAATTCAGATAATTGTCATTTTGTACCAAAACTGGAGTAAAGTCTTTCCTTATAATAATTGTTTATGGATTTTTTCATTGCAACTAACAGTATGGGAAAACATTTCGTCAGAAGAATGCCTGTTAATTTTACAAACAAAACACACACAAAATACTATGAAACAAGAATAACAATGAAACAGATATATACATAATCACATAGTAAAATAACAAAAGTCAGTTCAGTGATTAGACAGTGAAAATAATGTAGCAAATAAGAGATCACAAAGTGAATATTGGTGTCCATTATGCATGTTTTTTTAAATTTTGATTTCTATTTTTCACATAGAATAGCTAAACCTGTCTATAGTATTAAAAATAGGTAAACAGATACTAGTTCAATTTGGCAAGCCACATATTTCTAATGATCACGGACTAAGAATAAGCAACATTGAAAATAATGTGGCATAGATTCGGATGAAATTCTGGATATACAAGGATCACATATTTAAGGCAACACTGAAATAACAATTATGTTCTGAACACAATAATTCAAGAAAGAACTGAAAGTTTTGATGGTCTAACTGAAATTTGCCATAAAAGAGATCTCCAGAGAACAATGCTTGTGGCATCTGTTTACATTACTTTTTGGGTTACAACTAGAGGTTACTTACCATGGTAATGTTTGCTGATAGTTTTAGATAAATGTATATAGATTGGACCTTACAGTACATATCAAGATAAAATGAGTAATAAGAAAAATTAACATTACAAAATGAAAAATATATAAACAATAGAAGAACACAATACTTAAAACTATGCAACTTTAATTAGAAAACAGGACAAAACAAATAAAAAAGATAAGTCAATAAAGTTACTCTAATTGCGCATAAAAACATCAACAGAAGTTAACAATGGTTTGGTTGATTGATGGTACGATACTTTGACTAAAGAACATAATTCTAAAGGCAGTTAGTGGTATTTTGTATGAGTATAATATACATGATTTTAAAGGTCTTAAAATTTGTAGGGAAAAAATATTTTTTCATATATATTGGTAAGTTTATAGTATTTGTAGTCAGTAAAATTTCAGGATAAGCAAATGTTTGAAGTAAATCTAAACTTTTTCATTTAATTTCCGTTTTTGTGCTTAGGTTAGCAAATAATTTTTAAAGTTTTATGGACAAAAGCATCTGGATTTTGCAATGGGAAATGGTCTATTATATTTTCTGATAGAAAATAAAACCCACTTGAATTGTCTCAAAAATCTTAAAAGTTCTTGCATATAAGTATACAATTGAACTTTGACATAAATTAACCAAAACTGTTATAGATTAAATGAATCAAACATTAAATACAAAAATTAAGTAACAACATTTTTCTTTTACTGGGGTACATAATATCTTAAAAATCATACAGACAGCAGAAAGGCATAACAATGGTATCAATTTCAATAACTTAGTTATGAAAAACTAAGTTTCAAAGTTTTAAATTTAGTATTTTATAATAACCACAGAAACTAAAACTAAAAAGGAAGTGTCAACATTTTCAAGGGCAATAACCAAAGTAAAACACTGAAGTAGTTATAACCTTTGCATGCAGTATGTTTTTTGTAAGTTTATAAGCTTTTAAATGTTTTGCTTTTGACAGTTTAACAAAAAATAAAGACATATCACCTTTTTGAGATTATTGCCATGAACACAGAATTTTTATTTGGCATCAGCAAAATTATGCCATTTAAACTAAGCAAGAATTTAACTTGTTTTTCTGTAATGACTAGACTGCTATAAACAAAGTTTAGCAAATATATGATTATTTTGGCGGTATGGTCTCAAATTCTCTTATTTAAGGCAAAACTTTCCTTCACTGAATGGGTAAGTGTATGGGTAATTTTGTTATGACCAATTGCATGAGATCTTCTTTTGTGATTTTTGCAATTTGTTGTTTGATCATTCTTTCCAGGTTTTGTTTAAATACAGATGTTTTATTGCTAGGCTCACTTCCTTTCTTGAAATTGAACACTAAATGGCAAGTTTCTTCCACATTGTTTGCTGATAAGCAGGTTGGGCAATGGTTGTTCACAAACTTCTTCTGATTACATCCTGTAATGAATGAATAAATTTACTAAAAAGCAAAACTGAAGAATGCAGCAGTTTATGACAAGCACTCTAACATGGCCATCAACATGTCAAATTTTCCTATTTCATTCTTGTTTGAGTGAATTATTATGCAGAATTTTATTTTATGAAGTCTGACTTTCACCTATGACATTGGGTTGGTGTTACAAAAGGAAGAAAATATAGGATTTTGCACATATATTAGCTTCGCGTTTTGACCTTAATGAACATAATAATTTTCAGATGCAGGAAAATATTTTCTGTATAGTTAAGAAGTATATAGGCACTAAACTCCAGATTGTAAAATGGCTAAAATAAGAGTAAAATTGTTCGTATCATAAAATAGTTTTGTTTACAGAGTAGTAAGCTTTAAAAAAGACAAAAGATAAAAAACTGTCACCTGAAAATATGTAACCATTGAGATGTTTTGTCAAATTCAACCATTTAAAATAGTTATCTAAACCAGTTGAAGCGTCAGCTTGGTTGATAGACCAGTGAACTTCAAGTCAATTTTCCTCCTTGTGGAAGGGTGAATAGTGCTGGTTAGAATACAGTCAAGGAAAACTTGTTAGGTGAACCGGTCGCCATTTATAACTAAAAAATTGTTGAAAAATGGCGTTAAACCCTGGTGACAATAAGTCACATAAAAACAAAAAAAATGCAGTTTATATGAGGTAAAGTCTGATGTTTGAATAAAAAAGAACTGCCAAGATACCTTTCTTTCCACAATATTAATACACACCTACATGATAAAAATCAGTGAAAGGTCTAATATCGAAACAGTCTACTGCATCAGTGATGAAGTCTGGATCATTTGTTTCAAAACTGTCAATGCTCTCAACATCTGGTGAAAACTGCACAAAGAAATTAAATAAACATAAGATGACAACTTAAATATACTGTTTTAATACAGCACTTTGCAAGTATGAAATAATATTTTTTGCTCTAAATGGGGGAATAAAATGCTGGTCTATTTTATATAAAATGTAATAATATCAAAGCTTCCAACATTACTGTTGTGATAGTCCTGGAAAAAAATGTCCAACCTTAGAGATTCAGCTATAATGAGCTATTGATATTGTCTGGAATGAAAACTGACACACAGTTTCCTCCTTATTTGCTGGGAACTGTCTAACACATACTTGTATTCTGTTGAACATTATAGTATATAAACTTTGCCTAGAAAAGGATCAGTAATATAGGTCCAGGACCAACCACCAAAATTAACAGTCATTGAAAAATTGTGCAGAGTCAAACAGAATATGATACTGGATGTTCAGTTTACTGTGGTGACAGTCTACCAATTCAGCTATAAAGACTCCTTGAAAGACTTCCACTTCCACATGAATACACAAATAATGATTTTAAGAAATATAGCTATATTACATTAATAATTAAAATCACAGGTAATATAACACAGTTGTATGTATATTGCAATAAAGCTAGAGAATAAACAGTGCAAGAACATAATACTGATGTTATTTAGTGTTGATCATTAAATTAAATAAAGTATATGTTTCAAGTGGATTAATCAGTTTAGCATCTAAAAAGAGTCTTAATTGGTAGTTTTAAAAGCAGTCACAGGAAATATTCTTAGTTTAAAGCAAAATCTGCTCCTTATAAATGCACAGGAAGAAAACATAAAGTAAATGTTAAGCAGCTTTAATAAAAGCAAGAAACAATTAGGATGACATTATCTTGTGGAAAAGAAATCAAAATTTTGAAAACATAGGGGAGCAGTAACTAAAATACTTTGGACCATTGACTTAACTAAGCAGTAATGTATGAAATTTCAAGAGACTGATCACTCAACAAAGGAAGACACTGTGCCAGTGTTGCCACTTTATGATGCTTCTCTTCTAAAATGCAATAAAATTTAAATTTGGTGATGAACAAACATAATCAAAATAAAATTGGACAAAACAAACACTACAAGGGCAATTTTGTTTAAAATTGGCACAAAGTTTTATGAAGCCAGAGCAACCCTCTTGTACTGCAAACAATTTCAAAGACATTTATGTCAAAGGAATTGAATAAGAGATCATTCTTACCTCAATTTGGATAGAGGGATTGATGTTCATTGATGTGTATTGTTGTACTCTTTTTGATACCAAGCTGAAACAGTTATCATATCTCCGACATGGAAGTGCTGCTCTGCATTTTGTGCAAATAGACACACTTTTGCTGAACAGATTCTATCTTTCAGAATTAGAGGCTTAACTGCAAGTCTTCTATTTAGCCTGTATTCTACTGGGGAGACCTGAATATTAACGAAACAAGAAGTAATAATGAGCCATTATGACTCGCCTGAACATTATTAAACATAGCTCACCTGAAGTGAACAAATTTCAGATATATAACATGGTTAACCTAAGCATATACAACTTAGTGTTTAAATTTAAGCAGAAAAACAAAACGTGTAAGATCGGTCAATTGGAGGTCATATTTAAGTTTTATACATATATTTTCAGCTCTAGCATCCATGTAGTGTAGCTGAACACAACCACTTCAACAATAGATGATCATGTTTACAAAGTAATTTTTGTGCAAACTCATTTCAAAAGAGAACCAAAGGTTGCTACCGCTGTGGAAAATCAAATCATTTACCACAGGACTGTTTCTTTAAAAATGCTGTCTGCAACTATTGCCACAAGACAGAGCATATTGAAATTGCATGCTTAGCAAAGAAGAGCAGTAGCCAGGCTAGTGGGAAACGCACAAAAGTCGAGGGAACCAATTACGTGGATATTAAAAATGGGCTTACACTGAACATAAATCAGGGGAATAGCAGTGATAACATTACGGTCTCGCCCATAGTTAACGGCAAACAGCTGAAAATGGAGCTTGACACAGGGTCAGCAATATCAGTTATACCACTCAGGACTTATCAACAATAATTCAGGAATAAACCTTTATCAAAGACAAACACTATGCAAGGGCTGTATCAATACAATAGGCTGGTCATGGGCATAGCTCCAGCTAGCGCAATATGGCAGCGAACAATTACAAGTATTGAAAGGAATACCTGGAACAAGCTGCAGTATCAATGACCTAGTTATCACGGGCTCCTCAGATGAAGACCATCTCAAGAACCTAGAAGCTGTTTTGCAGCGATTGACTGAATATAACCTAGGCGCAAGACTAGAAAAGTCACATACTGTGGACATGTCATAGATGAAAACGGTCTACATAAATCACAAGACAAAATTGATGCATTCGTCAATGCACCGAATCCACAGGATGTAACACAGTTGCGTGCATGACTTGGAATGGCAAATTATTACGGGGAATTTGTCAAAGATATGGCAACCACACTACATCCATTAACTGAGTTGCTGAAAAAGAATACCAAATTCAAATGGTCATCAGAGGCTCAATCAGCTTTTGACAGAATCAAAGAAGTTATTACTTCAGACGTTGTGCTTTCACACTATGACCCGTCACCGCCGGTTAAAGTTACCTTCGACAGTTCAGCATACGGCCTAGGTTTGGTGATATCGCATGTCATGCCTGACGGAGAGGAGAAGCCTATAACTTTTGCAAGTAAAAGTTTGAATAATGCTGGTCGAAATTATTCACAGATGCAAAAAGAGGCACTAGCTGTCGTATGGTCAGTGAAGAAATGTCACAATTACATATTTGATCGAAAGTTCACACTAGTGACAGACAAACAGAGTTTGTTAACTATATTCGGCCAAAAATGGGATTCCAGCAACAACAGCAGCAAGACTGCAACTTAACGCAATTTACCTCCTGGGACACGATATGACGTTGAGTTTAAAAACTCAAAACAAAATGCACATGCCGATGGATTGCCAAGAGTTCCTTGCAACGTGTCATATGAATATCAGGAAGAAGAAGTCTTCCATTTACAACATATGGAAATTTTACCTGTGAGCGCAGCGCTTATTCAGAGAGAAACGCGCAGAGATCTAACATTGTCAAGTGTTAGAAAATACACTGCACGAATGGAAACAAAAACCAGGAGACAAATTGCTTAATGCTTTTTACTCTCGAAGGGAAGAAATAACAGTTGAAAATAGTTGTCTGATGTGGGGTATTCGCGTCATCATTCCACAAAAAAAACTGCAAGACAAATTTTTTTCACAGATCCATGAATCACATATAGGTATTGTAAAAATTACAAGCCTTAGCAGAAGCTACGTGTGGTGGCCCGGTTTAGATGCAGACATTGAAAAGCAAAACAATGTCAAGGCTGCGAATCAAATCAGAGGTCTCCACAAAAAACATATTTACATCCATGGGAATGGCCATCAAACCCAATGGAGAAGTACATATTGACCTTGCTGGACCATTCCTCGGGCACATGTTTCTTATTATGATAGAAATGGCCAGAAGTTGAGATCATGAACTCAACAACTGCCACCAAAACGATTGACGTTTTGAAGACTTTTTTGTGGAAGATTCGGGATACCAAAACAAATTGTCAGTGAAATGGCCCACAAATTAAGTTAGAGTTATTCAAAAACTTTTACAAAACTAACGGCGTTTTTCACAAAAGTTCATCGGTTTACCACCCATCTACGAATGGAAAGATTTGTACAGAGTTTCAAAAGTGCCATGAAATCAGCAGGAAATGAAAATGGTTCTATACACCAAAAACTTTTCTGTTGGCATGTAAAAATACACAGCTAAGCACAACAAATGAATCGCCATCGAAATTGTTCATTGGAAGGAAGTTAAGGTCAATGTTAGATCTTGTAAAACTTTGCACTCAGGGAAATGTTAAAACATTGGTATTACCAAAACTGAATCATTTTATAGGTTATAATAGGTCTGCCTAACCAATTCCCAGGTACTGTTACACTACTTCAAAATCTAATTTTTAAATTTATATATTGAATACTGGTCCTGATAAAATAAAAAGAAATATAATTACTCAAGACTACGAATATGGTGGACATTATGTCCTGAATTAGGCTTAATTTGGTAGATAGAAAAAATCAAATTAATTTTTTACCATTTGGAGAAAGTAATCTTTCTGACCGGTACGTCAGTAGCAATTTCTTTTCTTCTATTTGTGGTTCGTTATTTGTAATTGTTATTTGTTTAAGATCTCAAGTAAAAGTAATTCCAAGTAATTTGATTTTTTCTATCTACCAAATTAAGCCTAATTCAGGACATAATGTTTGGTTGCTATATTTCATGGAGCCAATACAAACTACCACAGTATTATCTATATTTACATGGAGACCCGATATTTTAGCATTAACTTTTATTTTTTTAGTGTTTTCAATTGATTTTTCGGTTCCATCGAGAATCAAAGTTGTATCATCTGCGTATTGCGATATTAACTTTTTCATCAATTTTAACGCCTTGAATATTTCTATTATTTTTTATCAGTAATCAGAGTATTTCAGCACATATTATAAAAAAGAGGGAGATAAGGGGTCTCCCTGTCTGCATCAACGATGTATATAAAACCATTCAGACAAGTGACCATTAACAATTACACAAGACTGAATATTACTGTAAAATACTTTTATGCATTTTATTAACCCTTGACCAACATTAAAGACATTTAAACATCTTTCCATTCATTTCCAAGAAATGGAGTCAAAAGCTGTTGCAAAATCTATTAGAAGTAACATAGACGGTATTTGGTACAGCTCAGTATACTGAATTATGTCATAAATTAAGCTTACACTTTCCCCATAAAACGACCTGGTAAAAGCCAGTTTGATCCTCACTCGTAATATTATTTAAGACAGATTTTAAACGATTAGCTGTTGAGGCAGATGCAATCTTATACAAAACATTTAATAGGGAAATTGACCTCTAATCTTTTAGAAGTAATTCATCTTTATTTCCTTTACGTGTATATGTAATGATACCTTGTTTTAAGACATCAACACTCCTTTAGTTGCTAAAGCAAAATTAATTGACCTAACAAGAAAATGACCAAGTTTGGACCAAAATGCTTTATAAAAGGCTGCTGCTGTGAATCCTAAACTACCTGGAGTTGAGTAATTTGACTTTATTTTTAAGCTATTTTATTATACGTTAAATCCCCCCGAATGAGAATGTTCCATTTTCGGATAATTTTCTAGTGGTTCATTTTCCAAAAAGATTATTAAGGTTTACTGTTTCACAATTCATTTTCAGCATATAATTTTTTATTGTGTAATTCAACTTACTTAAGCATTTTGCAAAAGTCTGCCTGACATGGAGTAAATAGAGTTCATCAATGTTAAAGTAAATTTTCTGTTTCCTAAATTACAGAAGTATCTTATTGGGTTTTCTCCCTCTAAAATCCATTTTGCTGGTGGTCTGATTAGGCTACCTTCTAATCTCTTATTTCGTATATTTATAAGTTCCATTTTTTGGTTTCAAAGATTTCTCTATTTCTTTGATCAACTGTTCTTCTCGATTATTTTCCTGCTTTCTCTTATACAAGAATAATGCTATAGTTTTACCTCTTATTTCTAATAATAATGTTTCAAAGAATAGTTTATTATCCATATTTAAGATTACTTCACTTATCATTAATATGGTCGATTGGTAGATTCACAAATTAATTTTGGGACGAATATCTATTCCTCACCTCTTTAATCAAATTATTTATTTCTGATATATAATACATATCCTCAGCAAAGCCGTATTAAATTTCCAATATGAATTTCCTTTGTGAAACATAAGTAAGTCAATTGTTAAGCAAATAAGAGGGTGATCAGTTCGGTATCCAGGTAATGTTTTTGTACTTTCAACTTCTGTAAACAGATAATTAGAAATTAAGAAAAATTCAAGTCTGTGTTTAAACAGGATTACTTTTAATCTATGCGTATTGAGATGTCTCTAAATGCTGTTCCCTCCAGCAATCTAACAAATCTTGTACCATGAGTAGTTGTAAGACAACATCTCTAGCATTATGATTATTTAAATTCCTGTAACTATAGCAATCTTTTTGTGGGTTTAAGACTAAATCAAAATCTCCAGCTAAAATAATAATAATTATCTTTTTCTGTAATCTTTTATTTAATGTTTTCATAAAAAACTAGGTGTGTCTTTATTTGGTCCATACACACTGAATAAAGAAAATTTCTTGGAATGTATTTCACAGTTAACTATTGACACATTCCCTGTATTATCAGTTTCCATGGACTTAAATTTAAAGTCAAAGTTATTGTTAATTAATATGGCCCTCCCTTGATTGACCGTTAAATTACTTCTGATGAAATTGTAATTCTCACCAATAAAACGGGTATCTTGGAGAAAATATATATTGATTTTTTTGTCTTAAATAATGAAATACGTCTTTCATTTTTTGTCACCAAGTCCTTGAACATTCATGGACCCGAAGCTTATCTTTTCAATCATTTAATCATAATTAAAAAAATAATAAACCTGATTAACAACTGACTCCGGAACTCACAAAGACACAGAACTTTCAAAACACACTTCACGACCATTTAAAAGTAAGCCTATAACCCGAGCCTCGTCTGTCCATACTTAACTTACTTCTCCTTTTTTCTTAAAGACAGCTTCAAGAAGTTTAGCGTTTTTTGATTGTCAAATCTTCCCTTATGACAATCGCTGATCCTTTCAATAGTTTGTGTA
Source organism: Lutraria rhynchaena (assembly GCA_008271625.1). Lineage (NCBI taxonomy): Eukaryota > Metazoa > Mollusca > Bivalvia > Venerida > Mactridae > Lutraria > Lutraria rhynchaena. The sequence goes on along the minus strand of VIBL01000056.1, from coordinate 770,122 downwards.
CGCTCATTACATGCTTCTTCATAGCTTTTGATAGGAACTTGCAGTTGTTGTTCTTGTAGTGTAGTAATTCTTTTCGGATAACTTGCTATTCTAAATCTGCCTGGATGTGCCAGGACTGCTTTCCTGATGTGGAATGAGAATGGAAGTAATAGGTATTTCATTGTATACATTTTAACTTTTTAGTAACGCAATACTTAGTACATTTTAAGTAAAAAATTTTGTTCTATTCAAATGGGAAGTTTTTTGTTGTAAGGTACAGTGATGAAATTTAGGAGTAATACAACATCAATTTTATTTCAATATATGCAAAATGTTTTCAAGTACTGCACTAAACTGTACTATTAATACAATAAGACTCTATAGACACAATGATCATAGCCAAAATCAGGTAGCATCGATATCAGACCCAGTGACCAAAATACCAATATGAGTCAATATGGTGAACAACTATCTGAAGGTTGAAGGCCTGAGATCAAATGATTCTCAAATTATTACCAGAAGACCATTTTCACATTCAAAGTCACTTTGTCACTATTCTCAGTGCTTGATAGTATAATCAAGGCATTTCTTAGTTAAAACAATGGGGGGTAATTAAGTCAAAATTCATGATATGATTCAACTTGCATGTAAAAATGTGATGCAGAATGTTTTAAAGTCTAAAAAGGGCTGTAATTCAGTCAGAATAAGTATAGGTCTTGGTCAGAGAATTACTGACCAAAAAGACATGTGAAAGGTTTTAGAATGATAGGTTCATTGATTTTACATTTTCCCAGGTAAGTGGAATAGCTTCCCCCATTCTTCAATTAGTGGAGTTAAGGCTGTCAAATGTGTCTTCATTTGGCTGATTTTTATCTGTATTTGCATCACAATGGGAATGATCAGAAATTTTCATTAGTCACTCATATTCCTTTATGATAGAGTCATACTCTAACTTTTGTTGGATCAGACTGAGTAAAATACAATCCATTCAAACTGCAGAGTCTACTTAAAGCTACATATGCCATCCCTTTGTCAAAGACAGAGCTGCCCAAATCTATGACAGCAGATTGCAGTGATATACCTTGCACTTTGTGTGTAGTGCAAGCCCAGGATAAGACTAACGGAAACTGCATTCTGACTACAAGCCTGCTATTGTACAAAAACTCATGGCACACGGGTGTTATACAAACAGGATCGTGTAAAAAATCTGCTGAAGGGTGTGTAAAAGTGGTTTGTCCTACACTGAGTTGACAAAAGGGACATGCATTTCACCAGGAGTGGAAGACGACTGAGGTTTGAAAGTACACATAAAAGACACAGTCCCCATCACCCCATTGACTAATCCTTGCTGGGTATGTATATGTCTAATGAGCATAACTCTTGCTCCAATGCAGATACTTTAACACTTTTCTAGACCACCAGCAACTCGACTGTCAAAGGTATGAACTCAAAAGTTACTTCACCAAAAGGATGTTCAGCAAAATAATGCACAGCAGGTATATCTAGTTGAGGACTAGTCATGTCTGACAATTTTTTCATGTTGAAATCATGAACATCTTTTTCTGTTAGGAAACATACACACATGGCAGTTTCCTTCAGCTGGTGGAAACATTAATCTCGTCTATAAGTTTTCTATGTCATTTTGTGTTAACAAACCCAACCTAGCTCGATTAAGTAAAGAGAAAAGTGCATTGTCTGACTGTTGTCTTATATTCTGTTTTAAAAATACAAGAGCAAATAACTCCTATAGAAAACTTTTGAAAAGCAAATGTCCCTTTCACAGGCCTTAGCTGAAAAGAATCACCCACACATATCACACTGCAAACGCCAGATGCAAAATTATTTCCTTTTATTTCTGACAAACATAAAATGGTAAATCATTTGTATCAAATTTCTGCTTCACAAATTCTAGGGCTTCAAGCTGACTTGCAGTCATTATCTGAATCTTTAGCAAATATTGCTTTACAGACATACTGCAATGTAAGGAGTGCAAATGAAATTCACCAAAGAAGCGATCTTCACCCTGTTATGTGTCTGGAAATGTGTTTCTTGTATTCGTTTAATCTAACTCAAAGGCATGATCAGGAAATAGTCAGATTATATTAACATAGGCTGAAACACACTTTTATTTCCATTACAAAATATTTCAGCTAGCACTAACTGTGGCATACTATTTTTAACCTGCCCAGAGAAAGAAAAGAAGCTAAAGTCATATGAGTTAAGCAGTTCTTCGTCTGTCTTATGAGGAAGTACAAAAAAACAGGATTTAATAAAAATAATACTCAGATCAGGCTGGAAAAGTTGGAAATCGTACAACACTTGGAGCTGTATACTTTTCATCCGTATACCAAAAGTATCTATGTATATTCTATCAAGGCGGAGTTTTGATTCGCTTTAGGTGCATGACATTTTTTATACCAGGAGCAAAAGGCAACCTGACACAATGCATTTGATGACACTGGTCTGTTGTGGTAATAGTCAATGCAATTTGTCTAAAATATCTCTGTAGAATAATCCGGCAACTCCGAAAACAGTTTCTTATTCTTTAAAGTGTTACGAGCCAAGCGTAACGAGAAAGGAGAAGCCAGAAAATTTATTAAACAGCAGTATATAAAATGAAGAAACTTAAATCCAAATATTTGGTAATATATTCCAAAACTGGAAAAACTTTATTAATATTTCTAAACTTTACTTAAAACTTGGAATATCTGGCCCCCAGGATCTGTGGAGTTTTCCCTTATATAGTAAAGTAAAAAATGTTCTAGAACATTCTAGGGAATGTTTCTGGATTTTTCTCTCAAATTCTTTAAAGATCAACAAAGTTCAACAGAGGAAATTTCTAGAATGTTCTTTTACAAACTAGACAAAAGAATGCTAAAAATAGCAAAGGGAAAAACTATATACATGTATCTGAATCATCAAAGGTGGTAGACCAGCATTTAACCAATTTAAATGTACTGCGTCATATTATACCACACAAAACAAAATAGACACTCAAAAATAAACCATACACATAACACTTCACCCCCTTAAAGAACAGAAAGATTTATGAAATAATTCTTTCTTTGGCAATAACATGCCAAAGTTACAACAATTCAAAAAGGGAAGTATGCAGTGTAAATTAGCATCATATATATGTTAATATACATACAAACATTATAGCATAGTAATATCAAGTGGAGAACAAAGCAAAACAAGCACTTTTCAAACATTAAAAGGCTAGTAATGCACAAATGAAATTATACTCTTGAAAGAGCATGATGGAGAATATTATCTTTCCCCTTAATGTGTCTTATGTCAAGATTGTATTCCTGAAGTAATAAACTCCACCTTAGCAATCTTTGATTTTTATTTTTGAGCTTGTTAAGAAAACTGAGGGGATTGTGATCACTGAAGAAAACAATAGATGAAGTCGGAGAAGTCAAATTAACTTCAAATTGCTGAATAGCAAGAATGAGAGCAAGGCACTCTTTTTCTATTGTTGAGTAATTTCTCTGATGTTTGTTAAACTCTTTAGAAAAGTAACAAACTGGATGATCAACTCCATTGTTGTCATCTTGAATCAGTACAGCACCTGCACCAATATCACTGGCATCTATATCCAACTTGAAAGTTTTGTCAAAGTCTGGTGCTAAGAGAACTGGTGCACTCTTAAGTATGGCCTTAAGTTGTTCAAATGCATACAGACATTTATCACTCCAAATAAATTTGGCGCCATTTTACGCAAATTTGTCAAAGCTTCTGCAATAACTGAAAAGTTATTACAGAACTTCCTATGATAACCAGCCATACCAAGAAACCGCATCAGTTGTCTTTTACATGTAGGCACAGGAAACTCAGAAATAGCTTTGACCTTAGCATCAATAGGTTTTACTTGACCCTGTCCCACAACATGACCTAGAAATGTCACAGTAGCATGACAGAATTCATTTTTTGTAAGACTGACTGTTAATTTTGCATCACTAAGTCGATCAAAAAATGCCCTGATTTTCTGAAGATGGTCGTTCCACGTGACCGAGTAGATGATGGCGTCGTCGATGTAGGCGTCAAAGCCATCTAGACCAGAGATAACCATATTAATAAGTCGCTGGAATGTAGCAGGATAATTTTTCATCCCAAATGACATCACTTTGTACTGGTACAGACCATCAGGAGTTACAAAGGCTGATATTTCCTTAGCTTTGTCAGTAAGCGGAACTTGCCGGAATCCTTTGAGAAGGTCAAACTTTGTCATGTATTTGGCTTTTCCCACCTTGTCGATACAGTCATCTATCCTTGGCATAGGAAAAGAGTCTGTTTTGGTCAAAGAGTTCACTTTACGATAATTTGTGGAATTCTTTATGTACCATTTGGTTTAGGCACGGGGATACACGGAGAACTGTAATTGCTCCGACACGGTTCAATAAAATCATTGTCCAACAAATACTTTACTTCATCTCTAAGATATTGCTGCTTCAAAGGATTCATTCTATATGGATGTTGTTTCACTAGTTTAGAGTCTTCAACAATAGCATCGTGACAAATTTTATTAGTCCTTGTGGGAATATCAGGAAATAAGTGCTCATACTCATGTTTCAACTGTTTTAGTTCATCCCGTTGTGATGGTTCCAAGTGAGAAAGTTTCTGGTCTAGATTGTTCAAAATATCTATGTTTTCAAGATTTGCAGTACCAGGATCAGACTTTTCAAAATTGTCACAACTGTTATCAGACTCGAGCAAATTTGATTCTAGTGGGACAGAGTTAATAACTGAAACTGGTTTAGGAATAGAGCTATTTCTGTCAAAGTATTCTTTCATTATTAACATGACACGTTTGTTTTTCTTTACGCCTTTCAGGAGTGTTTATGACATGATTAAGATTACTAACTTTCTTGTCAATAGTGTATGGACCAAAGTGTCTGGCCTGTAATGGTTTGCCTGGAATAGGCAGAAGAGCAAGGACTTTGTCTCCAGATTTAAAATTTCTTTCAATAACATCCTCGTCATACCTGGCTTTCATCATGCTCTTGGACATTTTAAGATTGGTCCGTGCAATCTCTTAAGCCTTAGATAGTTTGTTTCTAAAGTCAGAAACATATTCAAGCTAATTCAAGGATGTTTCATCATCTAATAGAAATTTCTCTTTCAGAAGTTTTAAAGGTCCACGTACAGTGTAGCCAAATACTAGCTCAAAGGGGCTGAAACCAACAGATTCTTGTACAGATTCTCTGACTGCAAATAACAGCAAATGGATGCCCTCATCCCAGTCTTTCTCAGTGTCAAAACAAAATGACCTTATCATATTTTTCAATGTCTGGTGAAATCTTTCAAGTATACCTTGACTTTCAGGGTGATAGGTTGATGACCTATATCGTTTGATCCCTGATTCGTGCATGACCTGTTGAAAAATACCAGACATGAAATTTGACCCTTGGTCACACTGGACTGATTTCGGAAGACCAACAAATGTGAAAATTCACAAGAGCCTTGACTATTGTCTTGGTCTTTCTCTATTGTCCTGAATTGCTTCAGGAAAACGTGTGGAAGCACACATAATTGTCAACAGGTATTCAGAACCTGACTTAGTTCTAGGTAAAGGGCCAACACAGTCTATAATGATCCTTCTAAAAGGCTCATCTAAAGCGGGAATGGGCTGTAAAAGAGCTTTTGGTATTGTCTGTTTAGGTTTCCCCGCCATTTGACAAGTATGACAAGATTTGCAATACTTAGAAACATCAGTTTTAAGCACAGGCCAATAAAAATGGTTGAGTATCTTATGATAGGTTTTGCTAACACCTAGATGATCTGACATAGGAGTTTCTTTGATTGATTGATTGGTGTTTTCGGTGCTTTTAACACTAACTAGGCTATATCGCACCTACAGCAGAATTTGTTAATTAATTAATTAATTATGTTAATTATATTCTACAGTACAGATTAATTGCCTTTAAAACTGAATAATAAGCATAGATGGAGTGTTTGTGAATAGGTCTTTGAGTGAGCTTGCGTTGAAATTCTGGTTCCGGGTTAGGGTATAGTCGTGGCAGTCTATAAGAAAATGTTTTACAATGAAAGCTTCGTTGCATGATATGCAAAATGGTTGATCTTCTCGGTTAAGTATGTATGGATGTGTAATTCGAGTGTGTCCGATACGGCACCTTGTAATAACGACTTGGTCGCGGCGAGTTAAAAGAGGGAAAGATCTTGATAATTGGACATGAGAAAGGATGACATGGAGTTTGCTATTTGTCTTTTCATCCCATTGAGATTGCCATTTGGATTTGATAAGTAAACTAATAGATGGCTGAAAATCGCTGTTGGGTAACGTGATTGCAACTGGTTGAATATTAAGAGCTTCTTTTGCCAAAGTATCAACTGTTTCATTTCCTCGAATACATATGTGGCTAGGTATCCAGCAAAATTTTACACATTTTGATTGTAAAATATCATGTAAGCGAATGAGTAAATGTTGAATCAAGACATTATTGGTTTTGCGATTTTTAATTGCTTGAAGAACAGAAAGAGAATCTGAGAAAATTAGAAATTTGTCTGCACTGTGTTGAGAAATGTATGATAATGCCAAGTCGATGGCTTTTGTTTCTGCTGTAAAAATTGATGCCTTCTCTGGGAGGCCCATCCGAGAAATAAAGTTGTGTGCGAAGGCAGCACAACCAACCTTGTTGCCGTTTTTTGAGCCGTCAGTATAAATATGGATAAAATCATGATGTATGTCTATAATTTTGGAAAATTCGTCTTTATATAATTCAGATGAGTTAGGAGGTTTTTGTTTTGGATAGATCTGTATTTACCCCTGGACATGATTGTGTCCATGGAGCTATATGTTGTGTAAGGTTTTGTGCAACGCTATGTGGGTCAAGTTTGAGAGCTTCTAAGTCGTCTTCCAATCATAAACCAATTGGTTTTATTTCTTTTTCTTTGTTTTGAAAGTGCTCTTTGCTATTAGGGTTGAATATAACGTCTCTGGTAGGGTTTTTGTCGTTAGATCAAATAGTCTTTGCATACTGAAGCGATAGCTTCTTTCGACGTAGCTTTAGTGGCGGTTCAGCTGCCTCCGTATATAAACTTTCTATTGATGATGAGCGGAAAGCACCGAGAGCCAAACGCAAGTCTTGGTGGTGTATAGTGTCAAGCATCTTTAAGTATGACTTGCGGGCAGAGCCGTAAACAATTGATCCGTAGTCTAATTTGGAATGGATAAGGCTTCTGTACAGTTGTAGTAACGTTGAGGTATCTGACCCCCCCCCACTCAGTATTAGAAAGGACTTTCTGTAGATTTAGAGCTTTTAGACATTTTTGTTTTTAAAACCATTTTCTGAGGCCCATTTTTGGATCTTATCAAGGTTCTGTTGTAGTTGGCGTTCAATGGCACACAAGTTTTTCGAACGGTAACAAATCAAAAAATCGTCGACGTGTAATGGACAATCAACTCCGGGGTTGATAACTTTGGTTATATTATTAATTTTAAGACCAAACAGTGTAACTGAGAGGATGCTGACTTGTGGAACTCCCTGTTCCTGTCGGTGGTTCTCTGATAAAGAGGAACCAACCTGAACACGGAAATTACGGTTTGATAGAAAATTTGAAACAAACAAGGGTAGTCTCCCATTTAAACCAGCATCTTTAAGATCTTTGAGGATGCCATACTTCCACGTCGTATCACAAGCCTTTTCAAGGCCAAAGAAAATTGATACTAAATGCTGTTTATTAATGAAAGCTTCTCTAATGAAAGATTCAAGTCGGACAAGATGATCATTAGTGCTTCGCTGTTTACGGAAACCTGATTGAAAATTAGTTATTACTCCTTTAGATTCCAAGTACCAAACAAGACAAAAGTTAATCATTCGCTCGAAAGTTTTGCAAATACAACTAGTTAGAGAAATAGGACAGTAATTAGTAGGGTCATTATGGTCTTTCCCAGGTTTAGGGATAGGTATAACGAGTGCCTCCTTCCAACAAGACGGCACATCACCTGTTACCCAGATATCATTGGAAATGGACAATAAAGGATCAAGTGAAACCTGTGGTAAACGCTTCAGAAGTTGGTAATGAATTCCATCAGGTCCAGCGGCAGAGTCTTTAGCTTTATCAATAGAGCCCATTAATTCATCCATATTAAAGAATACGTTGTAATCTTCGTCATTATTGGATTTAAAATTAATGCTTTCATTTTCAGCTTTCGATTTGAATGAATTGAATTCTGCTGAATAAAGTTCTGACGAAGAGTTAAGGGCAAATGTTTCAGCTAATGTATTGGCTATGTGCTTTTGCGTTTTAGCGTCAGAGCCGTCCCGGCGTTTTAACTGTACAATAGGTTGCTTTCTGTGTTTACCGCTAATTTTTCGGACCTCGTCCCATACTTTCTGAATTGTTGTATGTGAATTAATTTTCGAAATATATGACCGCCAAGATTTACGTTTCGATTCACGAATTGTTCCTCGAGTCTTTGCTCTGAATATTCTGTATTTTTCGAGGTTATCAGTTGTCGGACAGCATTTGAATTTCAGGAGTAATGCCTTCCGTTTCCGAATGGCTCCCTCACATTCATCATCAAACCATGGCTTTTTTATTTTGTTCACAGAACTTTTCTTAGATTTTGGGATGCTATCGCAAGCAATTTTATTGCAATATCGAAGTGAAACGATCCGTTTGATCATGTACATTGTCAAAGTTATTCAGTGTAAGATCTCTTGAGCATAACATTTTAAATTTTTCCCAGTCGGCTTTTTCAAATTTAAAGTAAGTGCGAGGTTCATCTGGAACTGCGTTATTAGATGATAATAGTAATAGATAGTGATCACTACCAAATTGCTCGTCTAGAACTGACCAAGCAAAATCCAAGAATATGGAAGGGTGGGATAAAGACAGGTCTATGCAGGTAAACGTACCCGAACCTGTATGTAAATAGGTAGGGGATTTATCATTAAATAAACTTAATTGTAAATTGTCAATTATCTTTTCGATAACTTGACCTTTAGCGTTTATGTAAAGTGACCTCGGCTGCAACAGCCTGTAGGTGGGTGTTTAATTTAATTTGACGCTGAGGAACACAGTTTGAAACAACAATTTTTGATCCTCCCGATGCCCTCGTACTGTTATCACAGATGGCGTTATAAAGACTAGCTTTTAATAGTTAAATTATCATTTGACGTTAGGTAGGTCTCCTGGAGACATATGACTTTGGGAGTATGCTTAGATAATAGGAGTGGTAAATCACTATAATTAGATTTTAAACCACGACAGTTCCATTGAATGATGTTATCCATGGTTGATGTTTATAAAAAGGGAGAATCACGACGGAAACTTTACAGGACTAATACTCCTGTCCGAATTACGCTGAGGGGAGCATTTTCTGAAGGGCGAGTGCTTCCGTGGAGGTGAAGCATCGATCTCTTCGTCCTCCATTGATTCGATCTCCCCAAGAGGATCAAATCTGTTGGAGGTTGTCACCAGGTTTCGTTCGGCCTTTTTCGGCCGATCTGTAAGGACTATACATTCTTTCGGTGTCTGCCTCTGAGAAATCTTCACAGTGGAAACAACCTTGTTAACATTGCTTTTGGTTTTCTTAGGCGAAGCCTTTTGATTGGTACTGTTGCAAGTTAATTGTGTCACTGAAGGGGAAGTTTAACTCTGTTGGTCAGCCTTTTCTTTTGTTTGAATGGGTTGTGCGGTGGTTGCGCAGGTGCAAATATTACACTGTGTACCGACATCAACTGTTTGTGTACGTTTAGCATAGATGCTGACGTAAGATTGAGCTTTAGGTGTTTGAAAACGCTGCGTACTTTCGACTTGCTTTCGTGCCTCCTGAAATGAGATGTTCGTTCTAAATTTAATGGATAGAATCTCTTTTTCAAGTTTCCACTTCATACAAGACCGTGAGGTGGCGTAATGCTCACCCCCACAGTTTGCACACGAAATGGAACCAGTACACTAATCAAGATCATCATGACCAACACCGCACCTGCGGCAGATGCTGGTCCTTTGACAATTTGTTTCGTGGTGACCGAATCGGAAACACTTATAACATTGCAGAGGATTGGGCACGTACACTTCCACTTTGGAGGAAGTGTACCCAATCCTAAGCGAACTTGGTAGAGCCGGTGAGTTGAAAGTTGCAATGAAAGTGTTTGTGGGTACTTGTTTGCCCTGTCTTCTTGAATATATGCGCTGTATAGTGCGTACACCCTGTGTTTTCAGCTCCCGGGCGACCTCGTCGGACCAGTAATGGGCCCGAGGTCGTCGCACCGGAAACACCCTAACATGAGTTTAGTGTCTTGTGCGGCTTACATTTCACAGGAATTTGGAAGAAAGATTTGATGTTCAGTAGGACGTCCACTTGCGTTGGTCTCGCAACCTCCACAAGCAAATATCCGCTACGAAGTTTTTTTACCAACTTGACGGATCCGATAAGGCCATTGATTTGTTTCTAGATCACAAAAGGGCTAAGATCTGACATTTTTGTACCCTCGTGACGAGGAAACACGGGAATGTGGCACTTACATTGTCGTTTGTGGAAGCAGGGGTCAGTTTACGTTTTTTAAGGTCATTCGAGTTTAGGTTTGAGGTATCCATATTTGAGAAGTTTTGATTCATCCACCAAGTTCCTCAGCCACCACGGACTCCAACTCGGGGAAGCTTAAAGGGGACGGATATCCAGTCCTCAAGCCACGAGGTTACTTGAAGGATATACTCGTACAAAGTCAGTATGATTAAATCAAGAATTATTCCAGACGATTAGCCCATGGGCCACCGCCTTCTTGGATAGATATGTTAAGAATGTGAGATACAGATTATACGATATCTAAAAATTGGTCAATATGAGAAGATAGAGGAGGAAGATGACAGAATAGGGAGAGTGAGGTAGAGGGAAGTAACAGAGAAATCGACCCATCGCAATCATGTACATATGGTAAGACGCTTTAAACTAATTTGTACTGTCTATCCAAGGGCAAGGCATGACTAGCCGATTGACCAGGCCGGGCCCACCTGGCCACCCGTCTACCCTGAAGCAGAGGCCAAAGCAGTGTGTTGGAGGGACTGGAGATCTCTGGGTCCTCCTCAACTACCAGGATCCCCTTTTCCAGTATACGGGGCGCTGCCCACGGCAAACAGGCAGGTTTGGTTTTAGCCATGTACCCATCACATAGGCACAAAAGTGTACCTGTCTGAGGGGTACGTGTTACTCCCCTCACCACGGAGAGGTACCCAACAAAGAGTGGGCATAGGAGTTTCATGGGCTAGACTAAGTATTTCTTGATGATATGGCTTTGTAACCACAATTTGGTGGTTTACTGTCCACACATCATCAGCTGGGACATCAGGTGGTCGCCATTATCTCATCACAATCCCGTTCTTTTTATAGTAGCAGACTGGGACCTGTGAAGTTTCATTTTCAGGTTTGAAACAAATTTGAAATCTCAGGATCGTTTTGTTGTACCTGGATAAGCTATGACCTTGACAGCGTGTCATGACCTTGGTCTTTTGGCTTGGTAGAGAATAATCAGAAATCGACAAGTCTGTCTGGGTTTCAGGCAGATTAGAGGTAAGAGATTTACCAATCTCATTATCAAAAGACTGACCTATGAAAGTGTCAGTTAAGTCAACATCTGAGTTATGGTTGTTCTCAATGGCTTTCTTAGCTATACCTGAGTAACTACCCACGAAGGGTAAAGGTGAGGAATTTCCTGTTCAATTGGGTCAGGGATGTGTCACTTACAAGTGGGTTAACCACAACCCTATCTCCAGCTAAGTCATTGCCTATCAATAAATGGATACCTCTGATGTGTAAAAAAGATCTAACACCAACAGCCAGTGGCCCTTTATCCGATTCTGAGGACAAATGAACATTATGGAAAGGGACAGTAACAAATCCACACTCTGAATAAGGACACTAGTTCCAGAAGAAATCTTCTCAGAAAAAGGCAGTATATCTGCTAAAACAAGAGATTGAGAAGCTCCTGTGTCTCTTAATATTTTAATAGGGGTAGGTCACCTATTAGTGACACAAAACCATCCGACATGAATGGTTCATAAATCTCCATAACAGAATCAGACTTGGGTTCTGTAACCTTAACAATTGTATTGGTTTCAAGACGGTGGTTTAAACCTTGAAGTGGTAAGACCTGTAGGTTTGGTCTCATCACGTTGTTGTTGCTTCCTTTTTAAGGTAAAGCATTCAGAAATATGGTGACCAGTTTTCTTGCAATGCTTACAAGTAGGTTGAGATAAAGGATTTTGACCTTTGGTTTCACAAGCTGACTTTGGGTTATGTGTATTTGACTAAATGAACATGTCAGATGTATTACCAGACGTAACGTTGGGGTGGATGTGTGAGGAAGTGGGTTTAATTTTATTCACGAAGGAAACTTTGTGGGTTAAGAAATAATCATCGGCAAGACGAGCAGCTTCATCCAAAGTTTCTACTTTCTTTTCATCCAAGAAAGAATTGACATGAGAGTGAATACAACGTTTTTAAAAGCTCTTAAACTAACAAAAGCTGCCTAAGTTTTTCATATTTTTTGTCAATTTTCTTAGATGAACACCATCTATCAAATAGCTGTCCTTTTGTTCAAGCAGATTCTACATGAGTCTGGCCAGTTTTCTTCTTACAATTCCTAAATGTCTGCCTATAAGCCTCAGGGACCAACTTGTAACCTTTAAGAATGAGCTCGTTAACAGTATCATAAGAAGAGCTTTGTTCAACATTAAGCTGCGTGTAAATTTCATGAGGTTTTCCTATTAAGACACTCTGCAAAAGTAAGGTCCAGTGCTCTTTTAGCCATTTCAAATTTTCAGCAACGTTTTCAAAGTGGTGGAAATATTTCTCAACTTCCTTTTGTTGAAATGGAAGAACAAGCCTAACGTGTTTTGTAACATCAAAGTGTGAACCAAAACTGGGTTCAGGCCGCTTTGCTCTCTCTTGAATCTCTAATTCTTTCATTTTTAAATGAAATTCTCTTTCTCTTTCTTCCCTTTCTCATTCTCTTTCCCTATCTCTTTCTTCCCTGTCTCTTTCCCTATCTCTTTCTCTTTCTTCCCACTGCATTTTCTCTCTCTAAGTGGAGTTTCATTTCAAGCTCCCGCAACTTAAATTCTGACTGAGTTTCAACTACGAGGGAAAGTGCACTCTCTTAAAAAATCTCCTCGTCAACCAAATATTTGACCAATGCATTCATAATTTCCTGCTTGTGCATGGAAGGTTTCATTTCAGACAATTTATAATCCTTGACAAGATTGAGCAAATCAGTATTCTTTGCCAAATTAACTCCTCCTGAGAAGACTTAGCTACAAACTTATCAAAATCAAATGACATGATTAATTGTTGCTGGTTTCAATGCAAACAAAATTGATATAAAAATGAATACTAATGTATGAACTATAAAGTTTTGAAATCAAACCTGTAATGGTCTTCAAGATCCCGGACGAGCCCCCAATTTCTGTTACGAGCCAAGCGTAACAAGAAAGGAGAAGCCAGCAACAAATTTTAAACAACAACCAAATATATCAAACAGCAGTATATTGATTAATTGAGTATTGTTTTACGGTGCTTTTAACACTAACTAGGCTATATCGCACCTAAAGCAGAATTTGTTAATTAATTAATTAATTGTGTTAATTATATTTTACGGTATTGATTAATGGCCTTTAAAAACTGAATAATAAGCATAGATGGAGTGTTTGTGAACAGGTCTTTGAGTGAACTTGCTTTTAAATACTGGTTCCGGGTTAGGGTATATTCGTGGCAGTCTAGAAGAAATGTTTTACAATGAAAGGTTCGTTGCGTGATATGCAAAATGATTGATCTTCTCGGTTAAGTTTGTATGAATTTGTAATTCGAGTGCGTCCGATACGGCACCTTGTAATAACCACTTGGTCGTGGCGAGTTAAAAGAGGGAAAGATCTTGATAATTGGACATGCGAAAGGATGGCATGGAGTTAGCTATTTGTCTTTTCATCCCATTGAGATTTCCATTTGGTTTGGATTTGATAAGTGAATTAATAGAAGGCTGAAAATCGCAGTTGGGTAACTTGATTACAACTGGTTGAATATTAAGAGCTTCTTTTGCGGAAGTATCAACTGTTTCATTTCCTTAAATACCTATGTGGCTAGGTATCCAGCAAAATTTTACACATTTTGATAAATTTGTAAAATATCATGTAAGCGAATGAGTAAATGTTGTATCAAGATATTATTGATTGCACGATTTTTAATTGCTTGAAGAACAGAATAATGTATGATAACGCCAAGTCGATGGCTTTTGTTTCTGCTGTAAAAGTTGGTGACTTCTCTGGGAGGCCCATCCGAGAAATAAAGTTGTGTGCGAAGGCAGCACAACCAACCTTGTTGCCGTCTTTTGAGCCGAGCCGTCAGTATAGATATGAATAAAATCATGATGTGTTTCTATAATTTTGGATATAATATATATATTCTATATACAGTCTGAACTCGCTATGTCGACATCGCTCATTTCGACATTCCGCTTATTTCGACAAAATTTAAAAGTCCCGATTTTTACTCTTCTATATTTAATATAAAAAATAATGCGTATTTCGACATGTCTATTTCGACAAATTTATATTTCGACATAATTTTTCGGCCCCAAAGTTACTTTTCACACTATATCAGCAATGTTTAATTCGACATAAATTTGTCGGCTTAAACGGCTTAAATCAGCGATTATAGTGATGCATAATTATAAACTTATTGTTTTGTTTGGTTAATGTTTAATCATCACTTCAACTGTATACCACAGTTTATATGACATTTGATTTTTGATCGATTCGTTACACATAATAAAAAGAGAATGTTTCTGTGTGTTTATCAGTCATCATGACAACCCAAGCAATCTAGTGAAGGGCCCGGTCTGAATCCTGGGAGGATAACTAGATCGGCCACGAGATTAAAAGGGACAAAACGTAAAAATAAGACAACGTCATACCAGGAACGGTATGAGGCGATATGTGATGTAGACAAGGGGGTGAAGAAAAGTTTAGTCGCTGCTAAATATGGTGTACCTCACAACACTTTGTCTACGTGGTTGAGAAATAAAGCAACGATCAAAGCAACGTTTCTTACTGCTGATATGTCTCCTGTCTGAAAAAAAGCTAAAGTTCTAATTTCCCTGACGTTGAAACAGCTTTACTTACATGGTCAAAAAAAGCTAGATCACGTCAGATAACCATGGACGGCGATACACTAAGATGTAAAGTCAAATCGTTTGCTGATCAGTTAGGCATGCCTTCGTCCGATTTTGAAGCGTCTGTGGGCTGGTTGGAGCGATTTAAAACCAGACACGGGATAACGTTTAAAAGAGTAAATTGTGAATCTAGCTGACGAGTTTAATAAATGGAGAGATCGTTTGAGGGTCATTCTTTACACCTATCAGGAGAATGATTTATTTAATGCTGGTGAAACAGCTATTTTCTTTCGCGCCCTGCCCGATAAGACTTTTGAGTTTAAGTCTGTTGATTGTCATGGGGGTAAGACCAACAAGGAAAGAATCACAGCGCTGGTCTGTAGCAACATGAGTGGTTCCGAAAAGTTGCCTCTCCTTGTGATAGGGAAATCCAAGAAACCACGCTGTTTCAAAGGTGTAAAAACGCTCCCGACCGAATATTACGCCAATAAGAAAGCTGTCGAAAGAAAGATGACCAGTGAAATATTTCGTGAATGGGTCAAAAAGCTCGATCATAAAATGAATCAAAAAGATCGAAAGATATGTTTAGTTGTGGACAATTGTACCGCTCACCCTGACATGAAGGGGTTGAAGTCAATAACATTGGTGTACTTACCCCCAAATACTACAAGTGTGACCCAACCAATGGAACAGGGTGTGATAAAGACACTTAAAGTGTATTATAGAAAACAACTCATTGCATGCAAAATATTGATTCGGGAAATGAGCTGAACATTCCCATTCTGAACGCTCTTCACATGCTTAGGAACGCATGGAATAGTGTGAAACCTAGTACGATCCATAACTGTTTCTTACATGCTGGTTTCACCATGTCTGATACAAACACTGATCCCGAGTCCGATGATGATCCAGACGATGATGTACCGTTGAGTAGACTTATTCAGGTTGTTGGATCCAACTCTCAAATGAATGAGTACTGTGACATAGATTTACATTTACCAGCTATTGAACCGATTATCGACAGTGATATCGTCAGTGATCTCAATCAAAATCGACCACAAGAAGAATCCGACTCCAGCGACGATGATCAGGAACTTCCGAAAGTTAGTTCACACGAGTGTTTGAGCGGCGTTTGAGATAATGAGACGTTTCATGGAATCTAAGGATGATTTTGAACATGTGTTGACTTCGTTCAATAATCTTGATTGGTATGTGATGAAAAAACATTTAACTGGACTTGATGGTAAACAGAGTGACATCACATCGTTTTTCAGTAGACAAAGTCAGTGAACTGTAACAGTGCATTGATTATTTTATGTACTTGTGTTGTTTTATACATGTACTTGAATTATGCTCATCTATGTTTATGTTGAAAAACGAATAAAAACATGAAATTTAAATTGTGTTTCGTCATTTATCACTGTATATGTACATGTACATGTATTAATATTTAACACTATACATTATAACACGTTATAGTACACTTATAATCATCACTTACACAACACGAAACATGTGAGATAACTAGCACACAGTACATTCGACATTTAGTTATGAACCTTCGTCGAAGTACATATTTCGTTATTTCTCTTATTTCGACATTCGCTTATTTGGACATTTTTTTCACGGCCCAAAAATGTCGAAATAACGAGTGTGAACTGTAATCCAGATGAGTTGGGAGATTTTTCGTTTTGGATAGATCAGTATTTACCTCTGGACATGATTGTGTCCATGGAGATATATTTTGTGCAAGGTTTTGTGCAACGCTATTTGGTTTGAGAGCTTCTAAGTCGCCTTCCAATCGTAAACCAATTGGTTTTATTTATTATTCTTTGTTTTTAAATTGCTCTTTGCCATTAAAGTTGAATGTAACGTCTCTGGTAGGGCTTTGTCGTTAGATGAAATAGACTTTGCATACTGAAGCGATAGCTTCTCTAGACGTAGCTTTAGTGGCGGTTCACCGACCTCCGTATATAAACTTTCTATTATTGATGTGCGGAAAGCACCAAGAGACAAACGCCTTGGTGATGTTTAGTGTCAAGCATCAATAAGTATGATTTGCGGGCAGAGCCGTAAACAATTGATCCGTAGTCTAATTTGGAACGGATAAGGCTTCTGTACAGTTTTGGTAACGTTGAACAGCAGTATATAACACGAAGAAAAATTACAAACAGTATGAAATATTACCTGGTGAAAATACATCTAACAAAATCTTATTCAAGTAGCAAAATAAATCTTCACTGATCCTGGTTTTTATTATCCACGAAATTTTAATCCACGCGAAAAATAAAACAATATCTGAGAACTATTTTTAAGTTAAATATCCAAAAACACTGACGAATTAATTCCCCCCAGAAGATGAAGCGATCCTCACAGAATATTTTAAATTAAAACCAAATATCTGGTAATATATACCAAAACTGGAGAAAGTTTAGTATTACTTCTAAACTTTACTTAAAACTTTGAATATCTGCCCCCAGGATCTGTGGAGTTTTCCATTATATAGTAAAGTAAAAGAATGTTCTAGAACATTCTAGGGAATGTTTCTGGATTTTTCTCTCAAATTCTTCAAAGATCAACAAAATTCTACCTAGGAAATTTTTAGAATGTTCTTTTACAAACTAGACAAAAATGCTAAAAATAGCAAAGGGAAAACTATATACCTGTATCTGAATCATCAGGTGATAGACCAACATTGAACCAATTTAAAGGTACTGCGTCATATTATATACCACAAAACAAAATGGACACTCAAAAATAAACCAAACACATGCCAAAAGTTCTAAATATCTTACATGGTAGGCGAATGTTCAAATAGATTAAGGAACGGCATGAATCAAGTTCAAGTTGCTTAATCTGTATGCCGTTTCCTGGCTACTCATCCTTTGATGACGAAGAACACACAATCCAATTTTATGACAGTTTATGTTTTGGAATGGATGGGCTTTGAACACCACATGTATCAGTTTACCTA
This sequence comes from Lutraria rhynchaena, assembly GCA_008271625.1. Classification (NCBI taxonomy): domain Eukaryota; kingdom Metazoa; phylum Mollusca; class Bivalvia; order Venerida; family Mactridae; genus Lutraria; species Lutraria rhynchaena. The sequence goes on along the minus strand of VIBL01000056.1, from coordinate 752,035 downwards.
ATGCATTTTTCAATTTATCAGGCTCAGATTTACATGTAACATGTAACTGCAGACATAGTAGGCAGCCCCTTCAGCATTTCATATCATCTGAATATCCATGTTTGCTCGCTAATGCCTAAGAATTGTAGAATTATAACTGTTGATCATCATGTCTGTTGACAATCTCCTTGTCGGATAGAATTTGCCTCTATTCTTAGTTTTAAATAAGATGTTACCAAATACTTCAGTTTTTACACAGATTGCTTTTGGGAAACCTTACCTGCACTGATGTTTGTTTGGCTTAGTGCAGCTTCTTGTGTGGCTATGTTTTTGTAACTTTGTGACCTATTTGTTCCATTCACTATCACACTGATGATCTGGAGTACATGAATGAATTGTGGAATTTATATACTGTAACATATGTATTGTTGGTTCATTTAGAGAAGTGGAAACCCCATCAACCCAATGAAACATGTGGATATGAGGACTGCCTCTGTTTTGGAATTCAACCCTAGAAAAATAATCTTTCACATTCTCTAATGGCCTCGGTGAACTAAAAACAACATATCTCATAAGCATTTCAAAGCGTCTTTCAAAATGTACGGCTGTCATCAATGGGTCTGAGAGCATTCCTTGCATAAAATTGCTTTGCACTGAAGCATCCTCATAGGACAAATTACGCAATGTCATTCTTAATTCTCCCCAATGAAGATCATCTACAGAGAGTCCCATAATCAGTGTTGGGGGCCCTAAACATTTAAACATAGCCAACTGGTTGAACAACTGATTATGAAAATAAGCCACGAATGTTTTTCTTAAACATCAACGTTTGCTCGCAAAGACGGGTTTTCTGATAGGTGTCTGACATCACAAGCTGTAATTTGCTCTTCATAATTTGGCCCGTATCTCATTCTCATGTGAATGTTTATTTCAGACTCGAGTAATACTTTATTATATGAAACTGCTGCATGTAATATGTAAGTTATATCTCTACGGAATACAGGATGCCCATCATACAGTCTACATTTAGAATACATTGATTTAGGTATAGATTGAGCTCTTAGGAAGTTGCAGCCATATTTTCCTGTTGGAACAGCATTGGAAATGCCATTTCTTCTCCTGTTTCTAAATCAGACACATTAACTGGGGCTTCAGCTATTGCAGGTACATTATTTCTGAAGTTGTTGTTTACATAATTTTGTATGTCTATGTTTCGGGCATTTGTATCCAGTAACACTAAATTCTAAAGACATAATACTATCATTTAATTTCCTAGAAATCCAGAACAAGTGTTTAGCTGAGTGATTCGTTTTTGTACAGGTCATTATTCAGACAAAGTCGGGTAAGAGCTTCTGAAACTTTAAATTGGGATACACAATATTCATGTTCAACCGCATTGTGCTGAGATTTGTACATATAATTGTTCAATGTTAAAAATACATTGAAATAGTTGTAATGGGAGCAATTAACTTTATATCCAGCTAAAATGATTTTTAAACATTTAATGTTTTTGTGAATCTTACATTTGTCAAAAACATTCTGTAGTTTAGTCCAGATGTCTTGTTCTGTTGTACAGTCTATAAATACATGTTACATAGTTTTCAACAGTGTGACATATAGAGCAATTCTGTGAATCAACCATTCTCCATCTGAATATTACTTCTTTACACGGGAAAATTCTGTAAAGTAGTTTGTATTTAAATTGTTTAAGTTTGTTATCGGGCCAAGAATTGCTGAATTTATATTACTGTTGCCAATCCATGATTTCCTTTAAATGTACGTCCCAGAATATGTGAATTTAGTTTTGATTATTGTGGTGTATATTTTTTTATTAGTAAGTATTGCAAAAAGTAAGTATCTTAAAAAAAGATCGCCCGCTACTATATCGGTTATTTTATCATTATGGCAATTACACATCCAGCATCAATCCAGTAACATGATAGAAATCACTGCAACGACGATTCCTCACGTTTCAATGATGAATACTGCGATAATACGATATCGATAATGATAATGCTGTATAATGAGGATGAAAATGCGATAATTCGTTAATGATGACGCTATAACATGATGATGAAAAATACAAAAGATTTTTTTTAATAGATACATGATATTATTTGGTTATATTTAAGAAATCAATGAACATATTGCCTTAGAGAACGCCATTTTCTCAAATTTCATATCACATGTGGTTGTCGCAAGTGTCAATAGAGCAACAACTTGCTCAAAAGGTGTTCTATGTATTAAATTGGTAAATGCCAAAAACCCTTTATATGAAATAAAAGCGTCATACATGATCGTTATTTGATTTCTGTTACTAGAACAAAGTAATAATGAATGTGTGATCAAATTACTAGTCAGCATTGAGCATTTATTGCACTCTTGAATGTACGTTTCCTAACATATTTTCCCAATAACTGACATGAGATGTTTACACACATTAGTTTTGTACGCCGAGCCTTTTGACATCAACCACAGTACACAAGGATTGTCTGTGCTTAATAATCTGCTAAGTAATATGGATGTATCTCCTTGTAACACTCTAGAAAGTTTATTTTGTTGATTCTTATATGTAACACGTTTAGACAAAATACGCCTCCGTACAGTTTTTGGTGGAAATGTTCCTCTATCAGCGTAAATATACAAAGCATCGCACAAATCATACTGTTGTAACAGTCTATAAACATCGCGTAGGAAACCCATGTACACTTTATCAAACTTTAGAAATCTGAGAGTCTATTGTTAAACACATGTTTCGCAAAATACTTATTAGGAAGGCGACATAGCTGTTCCAAGAACTGAAGTTTTTTTTATAAACAATCACTGTTTCCAAAGGGGGAGAAATCATTATAAAATATCGTTTAATTGCTTTAATATTAAATACGCAATGTATTTCAATGCCGGGGCTGGTCGGAATAACTTTTTTACTGGATCTGTCGCCGTTTCTTCAACATTTTTTCAGTTATATACGGCGGCCGGTTCACCTAACTAGTTTTCCTGAACTGTACACAAACCTGTTCTAACTTACCCTTCCACAAGGAGCCGGCATCTCCGGGTTATAAGCCCAGTGCATTAACCACTGCACCACGGTCGCAGTCCTTTTAATAACTTGCCAGTTACAAAGTAAATATCTATTATGTACAATGTATTTAACCAACATCTTCGTAATAAAAGATGGTAATTAGTGAGTTAAACGCTATCGGCTATGCTCGGTAAAGACTAAATCTAAAATCTGTAGAGCAGACGTCTATTCTTTTTTCACATTAATATGTATGGCATGTACATGTTGTGGTTGGATTTCTGGGGGAAAAAACAAGCTTGTTCTTACACATTCACCTATACTATAATAGTATAACTATTCGTGTATATCCTGAATATGTAAATAAAAATATAACTGAACTCTCTCTCTCTCTCTCTGTCCGTAAACAGCTTTGGATTCAAGCATGTCTATTAAAATATAGTAAATAGGTGCTTTTATTAAAACCATAAACTTTTCAGACTCATGAATAGTTGTATACAACCTGACGAGTTATAAATACGACTAATATAATGTAATAATGTATTGTACATCTTGTTAAAATACATGCTATAAAAAATACACAGCGAACTGAACAATCCAGTAAGACGTGTTATTTTGCTTGTTGAGTAATCTACGAGGGTTGTCCCGAAATAAGGTATAGTCTGTGTATGTTTAACATCATCCAATTTCCAAAATATACTTTTAATAGACAATATTATCTTTTCCGGGATATGTACAAAAACCAGTTGAATTTACCTAAAAAATAACATTTTTTTACACCACGTCCAATATAATCATGTAGGGCCTCGCGGCCCATACCTCAAGAATCATAACGTCGCGCACCTGTAGTTGAAGAAAGATTAGCCAGTTTGGGAGACCAACATGGCCCAAAAGAGTAACAAGGCGTGTCATATATCAAAATGTTCGGAAATAATTGTAGTTTTACTGAAGCCCGGCGGGCTTTTGAAATATATTGGCGGCGAACCTAGAAATCCAAGATGGCGTCCAAGATGGCCGCCTTTTCAGCAATATGGAAAGAAAAATAGAAAATCTGCTGTAAATTAGTTATAAGAGAGGATATACTTTAAACTACAGGCAAATAATATCAACATAAGATGTACTCATTTCGTAATTCATTTCAAGATTTTCAGAAGGTCAATCTCAAGGTCACAGACTAGGTCAAAAGGTCAAATTTACCTAAAAACACCTTATCACCGCTAATTGTTTTCTATTTTGATGACATATTACACAATGGATAATAGTTATTTACGTTCAAATGAAGCATTATTAATGCTTGTCATCAAAACGAAATAATATTGTTCTTTTATAGCCATAGAAACCATCTTGATGGCTTCAAAAATGGCCTCGCAGTTTATTACTTCCAGTGGTACATGTACTGTATTCTACTTTAAAAAAATATTAACAATCAGTAGAGAAATACAATTCATTTTATGCTTGGACTTACTGAAAATCCAAAAGTTGTTTTCAAGGTCATATCCAAGGTCATTTGTTTTAAATTAAGTTTTTTCTTATCTGGCCAACTTTTTTAATTATATGGAAATATTTCATTGCATGATTGCATTACCTTTTATAATACAAAGGCAGCTGATTAACTGTATGTTTTAACAATGTTTGATCGAAGTGCTATATAATTGTTGCCATGGAAATATAGACGATTGATAGCGCATACACTCGGAATTCAAGGGATGAGCTATTGTGATCAGTCGAGTCTCCGGCGTCCGGCGTCCCTGGTTCATACCTTGGGTTGTTAACACTATATAATTCACATTTCAGATCGAATCTTCATGAAACCTGATCAGAATATTTGTCTTCACGATTTCTTGGACAAGTTCGAACTTAGGGTCAAAAATTGGGTCAATGGGCCAAATCAACTGGAAATCTTGTTTACACTCTGGAGTTTTTAATCGGATCTTCATCAAACCTTGTCAGAATGTTTTTCTTGATGACATCTTAGACAACTTTGAACGTGGGTCATCTGGTGTAAATAACTAGGTCACCAGGTCAAATCACTGGAAAACCTTGTTAACACTCTAGAGGTCACAGTTTTCATTGGATCTTCACTAATTCTTCAGAATGTTTGTTTTAATGATATCTTGGACAAGTTCGAACATCGGTCATCTGGGGTCCAAAAATAGGTCACCATTCGAAATATTTGAAAAACCTTTTTAACACGCTATTGGTAATAGTTTTGATTAGATATTCTTCAAACCTTGTCACAATGTTGTCTTAATAATTAATAATTTCCTGAAAAAATTCAACATGGGTCATCTCGGGTCAAAAAGTATATCACCAGGTCAAATCATTGGAAAACCTTGTCAACACTAGAGGTCACAGGCAGAATGTTTGTTCATAATAATATCTTGAACATGTTTAACATTGCTCATCTAGGGTGAGAAAGTAGGTCATCAGGTCAAATCAGTTGTAATCTTTACTCAGGTGAGCGAAAAGGGCCATCATGACCCAGTTGTTTAGCTGTAAATGAAAGTATTCATTAGTTCATGTATTATTCTTTATAAGTTCGGAATTCACTTAAATCAATTATTTTAAATTGCTTTTTAAAAGCAGTAATAATAATAATAATAATAATAATAATAATAACAACACAGTTTGCACTACTTTGAAAAGGGTAAAGGAACAAATGAATGAACTATGTCAGAGTAGTTGCCCAGTTTTCTTTGATATGGGTCTGTTAAAAAAAAGTGCTTGAAGTTGTGTGGGCAATGCAGGCCGAGTTTGATGGTGTGTTCCCATTGGAAGGGGGTTGCATTTTATTAACGCCAGTGTTTGCAGTTTTTATGGTGAGGCTAGTCTGAGGGAAATGTTGTCCGATTCCGAGATATTTGCTGGTAACACCATCAAACAAATATTGGCTGGCAAAGATTTTGATAGAGGAATTTCTGCATTTGGGTTGTTGATGAGATACTAAACAGGCTCCTTCTCACAAACTTCAGACAAGGTGGACATTTCACAACATCCTATTTACTGAGAATTGTTGATTGCCATCTCAGATCAGTCTTTCTTGGAGACATCTGTTGAACCATTGTTGAATGAATTTCAGGCAAAAGGCAGGGAAATCTCTCCTACATTTCAGTTTTGGGATGACTATCTCATGAACGTCTCTAAGTCATTTAAGCTGTTCCTGAGTTCTTCTCGTCATGCAAAGTAAGAGGTAAACGTTATTCGAAGTCCCACTTTCTACATTTCCTCTTTGAAGCAAAAGAAATGTGTATGCAAAGTACATTCCCTATATGGTACTCAATAGGCAAGGCCTACCCAAGTACTTGTACAAGTGGCTTGGGGGATAGCTTTTCCAATGGTCACTTTATGACAAAATTATCAGAAGGTTGTTTCTATTCTGTTTGGTTTATTGCTGCCTTGAGGTGACAGAAAACAAAGCTTTGAAATCTAATGGTGGTATAATTGGACTCACTCGTCAGGACAATGCACTTTGCCGTTGTTTTTGGTCAGACCTATCACAGCTATGTACTCACGAACCTTGACTGATCCCATCATTCAGACAATATTTTATACAGAAAGTTGTATGATGAAAATGTTAAAACATTGCAGATGTTGTTAGACCAGTCATTTCATGACACATTTTGTTCTCAGGATACACCAAAACGATTGGTAAATTTTGCTTTGGGGGTTTCTTTGGAAACTGATGTTGAGGAAAGAGTATTGAATTGTTTCAAAATAGGTTCTGATTGTCTTGAAAAGTTTGTCCTGGAACAGTTTGACAGAGTACCAGGAAGAAGTTTCTACGATCCGGTACCTAAGGCCAATGTCAAAACGGTCAACCGGAAGCAGCTTATAAAAATTCAAGCAAAAGAATTGCCTATCAATGGAAGAGATCTTGTAAAAGACAAAATTACATATTCTGTCCATGAGGTTGGATCCATGATATGGCAGTGGTACAAATGCTTCAGGGTTGTGTTGTCCCATCCATTTTTGTATACAGTGACATAGCCCAAACATTTTGAAACTTCATTTTATCCAAAAGTAATTCTACTCATGTACAAGTTGTTTTAGACAGTTACATTGAGCAGAGTGCTAAATCCAAAACCAGAATGAAAAGAGGTGAGGATAAGTCACCTTAAGTCTAAAAGCTTTTGTTTTACAATCAGACATGAGAGTAACAAATCTGAAGCAAGCGCTCTGTAGTGCCAACTTTAAGAAGGAACTCACAAGGTTTTACATATTGTTTCTTGCTGAGAATTCTGAGGAAATATTGAAATATAACCAGACAGTTGTTGTCAGTGAAGGTTTAGGGGAAAAGGTTATCAGGATATCCTCTAAATGTGTGTGTTACCTTCCAGAGTTATTTACACACCAAGAAGAAGCTGACACTAAAATGTTGCTTCACCCTTCAGAAAAAGGTGTACAGTCAGTTGTCCTTATCCAGATACTGGTGCCATACTTCTTTTTATACATCATTTTCAGTCTTTTGGTATCTTTTTTGAAGAAAAAGGTCCATACTGACTTGACGTACATACCAGCTCATGCCATTGTTTAAGCAATTTCCTCAGACCAGACGCACATAACACTTGTGATTTATTGTATCACTGGCTGTGATACATGTAGCTCATTCTATGGTATAGGCAAGAGATCTGCTTTAAACTGATTTAGAACAAAGCATCTTCATTTCATGATTTAAACTGATTTGGAACAAAGCATCTTCGTTTAATGATATGAGCTTAATGGGTGACGAGGCAGATTTGACTAGTGCACAAATTGTTTCATGTACCAAATTTATTGGCGAGTTGCATGGTCAGGCAAATTGCACTTCCCTGACTTTTGCGGACAGAAAATTGATGCTAATTCAGGTTTAGCAATTCCCCAATTTATGACACATCCGAAGCAGCGCCAGAGCTTATGAGTGACCTTGTATGTGATTGTAATGATACTTAAACTGTCACAGCATTTGTGAAATTACAGGTTATCATTACTTTATTGCATTCGTTCTTTCCTACTTTCATTTGCAAGTAGCTTAAAATCTATTCTCTTTTGTTACTAGTTTACTGCAGATTTTCTATTTTTCTTTCCATGTTGCTGAAAAGGCGGCCATCTTGGACCCCATCTTTGATTTCTTGGCTTGCCGCCAAAATTTCAAAAGCCTGCCAAGTTTCAGTAAAACTTCAATCCTACCCGAACATTTTGATATATGACATGCCTTGTTACTCTTCAGGGCCATGTTGTTCGTTAATTAGGCCTCTTCTGAAAATTCCTTCTTCCACTACTGCCGTTACGTTTGCATATTCTCGAAGTACTGTCCCTGATGTTGGCTGTACTTCCAGTGACGGTTCACCCAACGTAAAAATGTGTCTGCAAACCACTGATGTAACAAGGATCGGTTGAACGCAAGTATGGCTTGTTTAAGATCATCCGTGTTTGGGAACCTCCTACCGCGTAAACTCTCCTTCTGCGCAGGGAAATACGCGAAGTGTAGTGGTGCTAGGGGTGTGAATAAGGGGTGTGCTATCTTCCTGAAGCCTAGAAGAGCAAGCTGCTTGTCAGTTGAAGTGGCTCTGTAGGGTAACGCGTTGTCATGGTGATAAATGACATCCTCCACATCGTCTACCATAGCTGGACGCTTCTTCCCAATCGGCCGCGTCAATGCGCAGAACCTGAAATGCAGAATGTGACTGTTTGCTCGCTCATAATGTCGCATCATCATTTATATTTTTTATGTTTTGTTGATTAATTGTTAATTATTATTATTACTTTATCATTGTATTTTTTAAATTTTATTAATTATTATCATTATTGCCTTTGGGTAATATTCTACGTTGACTGTTTGGCCTGGACGTGCAGCATGCGTCAGAGTGATGTCCTTGTTATCCATGAATACCATGAACATTAGTTTGCCCATTGATTTGACAGACTTGCTTTTTAATGCTGTTTGTGTACCTGGCGTTTTCCATAAGGAAGACTGTTTTCATACTTGAACTCAGAGTAATGCGTCCAGGTCTTGTCCATTGCTATGATTTTATCAAGGAAGTTCAAATGACCGACAAACGTGCCAATTTTTGCTCTTTATGTCGGTATAGATATTATTATTGTACACTTATTATTTGACTAGATATGAACGAGTACATGTGAAAACTGTATGAAAGTAGTGTTCGAGTTTGATGATAGAATATCGCTGGCTGACAAAAAGGCACGAGACTATCAGATCAGATATCACGTGATCCTTTTGTCTTCTGTCATCACGAGCTGGAACAAGTATAATCTCTGAAAAAAACAAGCGCCGAATGCATTAAATGCAATTCTGGTATGAGAACCTGAAAATGAAGTTAGCTTATCTGCATAAGATGTTAAAAGAATATTGTTAACACCGGATCAGTATAATTTTTAACTGTTTATAAATGTTAATTTTGTTCTGAATACACTCACTTGAGTATCTTTATTATTGATGTATTGTCTACACACATATATACCCCTTATCATTCACAACTACTGGTTTGGCTCACATTAAGCAGAAGGTGGGATGTGCGTGTCTGTGATAATAACCCACATTGTCATGAATGTATTTCATTGATAGATTGATAAATGTTTCATGTTGCTTCAAAGAGAGAGAAATCTATAGCTGTATTAGGGCCAAGTATGCTCCGTAAGAATGTCTCCTGGCTAACAGATGTGAGAAAATCACAAATGTGTCTCCCACAGGTTTATGATAGTGACTAGAGATAGTCTTCGTGCATCATTTCTGTAAGTTTGCATCCAATGAGAATATGCAAGTTTAGATCAGATGTGACTGTCGTAAATAATTTACACTCTGACATATACATGTCGTTTTTAAATTGCCTTTCTAATAAAATTCTAACACTGCTCATCGCATGGATAATTTCTGAATGGCTTCGCGCGGATGTCCAAAGCACAGGTGCCACTACTGAGCTATTTGTGGAAGCGAATCGTTTAAATTACCATCGCTATGGGTTCGCTGTTTCCATTCGCTGTCATAGTAAAGTTTTAGTTTTTTGTTCACTATTGATTTCCAAGTGTGGGATGTTGGAAAACTTCCATCGATAGTGTAGTTTTGTACGTAGTTTATTAATTTGTACTTGGTTCGTATTTTGATGATGTCGGGTATGTAACCATACTGATCCTTGAAGTCTTTAAGAGTGAACTAGTCTTGAGTACATTTCATTTCCGGCGAAAATAAAATGCGATGCATTATTTTCCACAGAGTTTTGCACATACCAATCCGAAGAGTTTTTGCATAAAAAAAAACGTACGTGCTAATATCGTTTTGTTTTCGGCAATTTAAGATATCTTTTGTATACAAGAAGCGTAAGTTTTACAAGAAAGTTTATCGGAAATGAGAAATAACTACACACACGATTTTTTCCATTAATATTTAAGTTAACTTTAACTGTAAAAGCATTCCAACATTTTCCTCCTAGCAACAGCATCATCAGTGTCCTGGCAACACAAATCGACCGTATAACACCTTCGACGAAAAAAAATGAAAGAACCTTGTCCTGGAAAGTGATTGATGCCGTTGTACATATAAATTACATGTATGTCGTTGGCTTACTTGCTGTTAAGTACGGTATTTGTTGCAAAAAGTTAATGTGTCGTCTGTATGTATATAGAATAATTAATGATTTATCCACGTAATTAGTAATCTTCATGATTTTCCCATTTTATTGACCTCATTCATGTTTGATTTCTGTGTATACGATGTGTTCTCCATCCGTGATGGTTATAAACTATAGTGATTATAAGTATAGGCTGTTCAATAATATATGTACCCATTTAAGCAACTATAATTTTGATATGACTTTTCTTTGGGTAAATTCAGCTTCGTAGTTATAATATAGGCAAAATAATTTTTTTGTTTTGTACGTATGAAACATGCACATTATCTTTCATAAATTTATTACATCAATCATTTTCCTAACAATCCATTTTACAGAAAATGCTCCAAATGATGTTCGTTTTGGGCAATAACGACGACGAGTATGAACACAACCCTAGATAGCTAATGTATTAGTAATTTATAATACTGGATACCAACACATATCACATTGGGCAGTATTTTCTGTCGTCAGTCTTTTTAAAGAATGTCAAATGAATTCATCATATATTGAATAGAATACATGTAAATGTATGTATAGTGGTTGTCTATAAGTACAAATTATTGATTAAATATATACATGTATAATAAGGAAGTCAAATAAAAACACATGCTCAGAATCTATAAAATGCGGCACATATTTTGTGTTGCAAATATGTTTGTTTGTTCTCTCTGTTTTGATAATTTAATCTTAATAATTATAGTTAGCGGCTTATAATTGTTACAAAGATTGTTTCTGCATGATGTGAAATGCATTATATCGCGTTCTTGTCTTTTTTCGTTGTGTCTGAATACATTTTTGGTTGGAATCGTTGAAACGTCTAAAATGTGTAAAAATGGGCAAGTGCAGTCTAATGTTTTGCACACATTTCTGTCAAGTCCGTCCGTCCTCTAAGCTCGACAGGGAGCTTTAAGCCTACGGTCCTCGTGTGTTTGATGCTGTGTGCGATACACGTTCTCTGTGACAATTTGGTTGAATACATTGCGTCCTCAGAAATTAAGCCATTTGTTAAGCTACTGATTACTTACGGAGAACAAAGAAGGTACTGATACAAAACCCAGGAACAAAAGAGAGTCTAGCTGCCCACCAGAATACAGCTGAAATACGTTTGAAAACAGGTTCAACGTTGTTTTCTTTTTTGTTCTGAAAAGAAAATTTAATCTACGTTCCACACCCCATTCCGGGCACTCAATATCACATTTTCACGTATAAACTAAAGCGAGGTTTCACAGATCCACAGCAGTTCTCGTGCTACTATTATATGTCCAGCACATGAATAGAAAACGATTCTGTGTTGTAAAAATACCGCAATATGAAAATTATACAAACATTATTACTATAAACATCGAGGTTCCCAGGTTCACTTCTAATACCGATTATTTTTTATTTGAATTTATGCCGTTCATCAACAGTATGCTAGTTTTATATACCTAACCAGTGATCTATAGTTACTTATCTGTTCACTTCCTTATTCCAGTTCAACCTTTTACTATCCCACATGTTAAGTGTATCACATAATGGTGGGGAATTACATTGGACGTTTTTTTCTGTCCTAATGTCGCTGATAATTAAGTGTCAAGTCTGGGACTTGAACCAGTCACCAACAGACCTGCTCTCTACCGACAGTTAATTTGGATTCAATGTTTTAGCCAGAGTACAACTTAAACATACATTCGACAAACATTAATCGTTACATTCAAATACAGTAAAGTAACGATCACCCCAATAATAGACCACCTCATTATGATGATCATTTATTTTCGGGCTGGGTTTTAATACATATATAGTTCCTAATTTCAACTTATTAATGAGACTACCTAAATATTTATGCCAATTTATTTTTGTTCGAAGTGTTGCCTTTATATCGTAGTTTTACTGTTGTGAAATACATGTATGGTACTAGAATTTTACACCACATGTTTTACAACACACCTAAAACACTATTTGGTACAGATGTATACTAAAATCTATACATAGTAGTTACTGTAAAAAGAATTTGTGTTCTACTAACTATTTCTATCTTGTTGTACGATTATATATTTACAACACGATATTAAAATAATTATAGTGATCTCATTTATGATTGCTATTTTATAACATATTTAATTTTATATTAATAAATGTAATTAAATGGATATTCCTATTGTCTTAGTTCAGTAGTTGGCCATCTCGGATGCAAAGTCACCCTTATAATTTGTTAGTGAAAATAGACAAATACACTAACTTCTAAAGCGATTTACAGCTTAATTCTATTGCTGTCATAATTTAATTTTACATAAAATGAAAATATCACGTCCCACATTCAATAAGAATTAAATAAAACTTTGGTCGGAACAAAAATAGTGCATTTACAAAGCATTTTACATTTTCAGGAATTACGGAAAATTTCTGCATTTTTCGCATTTCCGCGATTTACACCTGTCCATAACCAGTTAAACTGGTCCCCGTTCCATCTTGCAGTGCACCAAAGGGTCTCTGTACAGCCAGAGTCGACGGTAAACTGGCCCCCAGTTAAGATTCAATGGGAACCAGTTTAACGACCAGTAACCTGCTGGTTCCCGTTCGCATCCTGTTTTCTACTTGTTTCCGTATTGGACCGGAAACCTAAAATCCCGCTCATTTGTACCTCAAGAAAAGCGTGACGTTTGAATTTTGAATTGCGCTTGCATAACAATGTGAAGATATCTGTGTTTAGAAAATGTAAACTGCGTGTAAACATTCGTAATTTGGACGATTGATGTCAACTAGCTCTGAAAAAACATCGTTTTACTTGCTATAAGTCTTCTGTGTTCCAAGGACTCTTAAATTTGAATTTGACCCAGCGAATGGCGCGATATGGAGGATCGACATGGAGACTATGTTAATAAAGTGATTCCAGTTTAGACACTTCATCTGTTGATTGACTTGAATTGAGATAACGGACTAATTCCTTCATTTTGTGCGGTGACATTTCTTTGATGAAACAAGATGGATGTTTTCGGAGATTCTGTTTTTGTGATGTAAACAGCTGAAGTTTGAAGTTGAATCAACACACTGGTGGACAATTTTCAAGTAAGTTGTTGTTATTGTTCTTCCATTCAACTTAAAGTCTAAAAGTGGAGATATCGTCACCTCAGCACAACAAGGTTGTTGATGAAAAAGTCTTATTCTTTCCATTCTTTTGGTGCAGCAAGGTTTTATCTTGTTTAATAAGTGAAATAACAACATGATAATTCTATCAATAAAAATATAATTGTTTAAGAAAAAAAAATCTTATCTCTTTAATTTGACGACTTTTATTTGAGATTAATCATAAACACCATAAATTCTTTTTTTGTAAAATGTTAAATGTATAAATTGAAATTACTTTTTTTAGTAGTTGTCATAAAAATTCATATTGTACTGTGATTAACACCTTTAATTCATCTACAGTAAGTCAATATAAAAATCATATATTCCAGTTTAAGATAAAGAAAAATAGTGACTTGTTGATTGGTTATATCTCTACTTGATATCAAGGTGGTATTTACATAGATATTTACTATACTCCTACTTTATACTTATCAAGATATAATGATTATACAGTAATTAGTATTAATGGTTTCAACATAAAAATGCATTTCTTAAGTTGCTGTACAAACTTATGACAATAAAGTTTCTGTTAAAATTAAGCTGAACTATCACAAACACTTTTTCTTCATAAAAATATACTCAAATTTTATATCATCTTTTTATTGTTCATTTCATTTACAGACATATTTTAAATTCATTTATTTTTACTTGTTTCATTGAACAATGTTAAATTATTTTAATAAAATACACTCAAATTTTATATTATCTTTTTATTTTTTAATCTTTTACAGACATATTTTAAATTAATTTATTTTTTTCTTGTTTCATTTAACATTGTTATATTATTTTAATAAAATACACTCAAATTTTATATTATCTTTTTATTTTTTAATCTTTCACAGACATATTTTAAATTAATTTATTTTTTCTTGTTTCATTTAACAATGTTAAGTTATTTTAATAAAATACACTCAAATTTTATATTATCTTTTTATTGTTTTTTCTACGGAAATATTTAAAATTCAGTTATTTACTTGTTTCATTGAAAAATGTTTATAAATTAGTGAAAAAAATATAAAACATACAAACAAATAAAATCTCTCATAATTATACATCATGATATTAATCATAAGTTAGATATTAATTATTATTACAATTTTCTCATAATTTAAATCTTTATAATTTTCCTGTTACCTTTCTTAGAATATAGAACAAAATTCTGTTTATAGCTGAGTTAAACTGCTATTTTTGTGATATGATTTCAGGTACAACGTTGTTGCACCAAACAGGGTACTTTTGCAGGGGTGTACAAATGTTTTCATGTAGCTGGTAAGCTACTAAAAGTGGAAGGGGTGTTTTGGGGTTCAATGCAGTATTGTGTCTGTTGTTTCGGGAAAAGTTGCTGATGAGAATGCTCATTTAGCCAGTTGATTTGTCCAGCTTCTGGCACATTTCTACACCCCTGCTTTTGTATGTGTTTAGTGAACTGCCATAAGGTTGAATCATAAGATACAGTCCTGTTGCACCAAACAATGTGAACAATTTGAGATACACCCTTTGGATAAATTAATAATAAAAGTTCAATATTGTTATACCTAATGTATTCAAGTATATTAAATCTTTTTTCTACCAAAAAGTCAATTTAAAAAAAAACATCAGATACAACCTTGTTGCACTGAGGTGATGATATGTCACTTTCAAAGGATATCAATGCTCAAGGCAGCGAAATGACTAAAATGCTTTTGTAGTACTTAGGCTGGCTCTTGTACTAGATTAGGTCAAGAAACTGTTGGTTCGAAGACCCGGTAGGTGACAAAAGTCTTTGCTGGTCTTACGATGCATTCAGTGTTCATTGGACTCTGGTTGTGAAGATGATGCACGGAGGATTGTAAGATGACACTTGCTGTCATCTCAGGGGGAGTGACCTCGGTTTTACAATCCACTAGAGGTGTCCATCCATAAGCTGATGAAGGGTATCTTTCAACATGAATGGACTGAGTGGTATGCAGACAGCTAACATACATACATGTCCAGACACAGCCTTGTTAAAGCCTTCATGAAATGTTCGATATCTAACAACCCTGGGTATTCTCCTTCTGTAGGAGGGGCCGTTTATATGGGTCTTCCCCTCAGGACAGAAACTTTAAAATCGTATAGTTTTCCAGGGTTTTCTCTGATGCAGAAAATCTGTGTCTCTGACACAACTTTTTCATCCAGGACCTGTATTTTCAGCTTATATGCATCAGTGGGACCTGTAAAATAATCATTTCACTTTTCCTGAAATCTGTGTCGTAGCCACACTTATTGCTTTTAAATAAGGGAGTAAAGCATTTTTACTTGTTGTCAAGATGGCATCGGGGGCCAATTGAAATTGAAAACAACTTGAAGAACATTTCATGTTTTTAGCTCACTGAGCACGTAGTGCTCAGTGAGATATAGTGATAAGTCAGTCAACTCCGGCATTGGGTGTCCATTGTCCACACCTCAGGGTTGTTAACACTTTAGTGGTCACACTTTTGTGTAAATCTTCAGACCTGGTCAGAATGTTTGTCTCAATGATATCTCGGACAAGTTCGAACATGGGTCATCTGGGGTCAAAAACTAAGTCACTTGGTCAAATAGAACGGAAATTTTGTTAATACTCTAGAAGTCACAATTTTGAATGAATCTTCATTATACTTTGTCAGAATGTTTGCCTTAATGATATCTTGGACAAATTTGAACATGGGTCATCTGGAGTCAAAAACTAGGTCACTAGGTCAATGCACCAGAAAATCTTGTCAATGCTCCAGAGGTCACAATTTTGATTGAATATTGATCAAACATTGTAAGAACGTTTGTTTTAATGATATTTTAGACAGGTGCGAATATGGATTATCTGTAGTCAAAAACTAGGTCACCAGGTCAAATCATTGGAAAACCATGTTAACCCTCTGGAGATCACAGTTTTGATTGAGTCTTCATGAAAGCTTGTCATGATAATTGTTTTAATGATATCTTGGTTAAGTTTGAACATGGGTCACCTGTGGTTAAGAACTAGGTCACCTGGTCAAACTATAGGAAAACCTTGCTAACACTCTATTGGTTTTGATTGGAGGTTCACTAAACCTTGTCAAAATTCTTTTTTGGTGATATCTTGGACCGGTTTGGACATGGGTCATATGGAGTCAAAACTAGGTCACCAGTTCCAATCATAGAAAAACCTTGTTAACATTCCAGGGGTTACAGTTTTGATTGGAGGTTCACCAAACCTTGTCAAAATGCTTGTCTTAATGATATCTTGGACAGGTTTGGACATGGGTCATCTGAGGCCATCTAGTCAAAAACTATGTCACCAGGTCATTCTTTGAAAAACCCTGTTAACCCTCTAGTGGCCACAGTTTTTATTGGATCTTCCTCAGACTTTGCCAGAATGTTTGTATTAATGATATCATGAACTGGTTTGAACATGGGTCAACTCAGGTTAAAAAGCAGGTCGCCTGGTCAAATCACAGGAAAACCATAGATGTTGCAATCTTTACTCAGGTGAGCAAAAAGGGCCATCTTGGCACTTTTGTTTTGGGAGTGTCAGTCCCAGGGTCTGCATCTAGTTCCCAAACATGATTCTATATGGGAACCCCCAAAATTTACTAGGGCCCCCAAAATGACAAGCTTGAGAGTCCTGGGATTCCCAAATAAAATCAACCTAGGGAAAACCCTGGTTTTCCCCTAAAATTCAGTTTATATCAAGTTTTTTCTTATGTTATTTTTTCCCCAAATCTTAGTAAGGCCCCTCCCCTTTACTTGTAATTCTCTGAAGATGATGTACTGTACGAGTATTTCTCTCAGAAGCAGGGATCTAATGTATTGAAAATGCACATTACACTGATACTAGGGTGATTCATAATTCACGTGATACAGTAACCGCGGAATGGCACCTCAGGCCACCATTAAAAATCCTGTGTTTGTACTGTTCCTACCCAGATTTTTTGGGATAGATAGGTTGACTATTTTTTTTTTGTCAGAATTTTTTGTCAGTGTAGATTTAAGTTGAAATTAAGAAACAAGAGGGCCATGATGGCCCTGCATTGCTCACCAGAATATATGTAAGTTAACCCCAACACAAAAAAAACAAGTGGTTAAATACACAACATTGTTGGAAAAAAAATCTATATTCAAGAGCAGCCAGACTGTCAAAGTGTTATTTGGATGCAAATCTGTCCCAAAAGAATCCATATCTGAAAATATTTACCCTTGACAAAATAATTTACAAAAAACCTTTTTATTCATAAGTAGTCATGACATGTTTTAATCATACCCGTAAATCAACCCTGCTGTTTGTAACTTTGGAGGTTTCTTAATCTCTTGTAAAGCCATTAGGTTATCAGAAACCTTTGTACTCATAGACGAAGTACAAATAAACTTTCAACAATTATGGTGACATATTTCAATTCAGAGTCAAAGTCTGTCAAAGTGTTGATTTGATTTTAGGGATCGGCATAAAATGTTTCCGTGTTGTTTCTTTTTCCAAAACAATTTTCAAACGTTTCTCAAAATGGTCCAACACATATTTGGGTACATCTACACCTATGGTTATCTCAAAAACGATTTGTTTTCTCAGACACCTTGTTAAATAAGTTAACAGTGACTGAAAAAGTCACTTGCTGGCTGCCTTTCATGGTGGCTGCCATTTTGAAGTTAAGCACCGAGAGTATCCATTATTTGCCAGTAGCGGAAAGGTAAACTAAGCAGTACGAAGAAATCTTTGCAGTGGAAGGCGCATTTTAGGGCGGAAACATTTTTTTTGTTCTAGGCAAAATAATTTTTAGGGTTGGGCAATTTTAGGGGAGTCAGGACAGTACAAACAAACTTTTTTTTTACATCATTTAGGCCTCAAGGTACAATCCATGTGTTGAAGTCTTAATTGAATTATATGTGATTTTTACGGACTTCCAGTACACTGTGCTTAATTGTACTACACTGTAAGGATAATTGCGTACTTTTAAACTTACATTTAAAATCATTTTCAAATTATTATTAGATCTTTTTATAGTGCTTAAATGAATAATCATATACTATGCAACTGTGTCTGGTACAAATTTATTTACTTTATATATACTGTGTATAGCTACAGCGCGTGTAACCAAAGCACATGATCTGGTTTACAATATAAACAATAAGGCAGAAAATATGGTGGTGCTGCAGTTAGAAAATCCTGCTTCATTTAAATTGAATGTTATGTTATAAATACACAACAGTTGAGTACTGGAGCATTAATTTTAACATCATCAAATTTCATATCCTATAAATGTTTGAATCATTCAAATAAAGTGTCCACATGAGCTTGATGTTACGGTCCATTGAAACTGCAGGTTATCAGTGAATTATCAAAAACGTTGTTGAATTACATTAATTTGTTACAATTCCAAATCAAAATATTAATTGGCCAGATTCTTGAAGATCTTTGTGTCTAGTTTTGATTTCCTCGAAGATTGTTGCATTTTTTCATCAATTAGACGATATGGTACTGATTGGTTTAGGTAAAAAATATGCATTGAAATTGATCAAGGGTCTATCAACTTGCCGTAAAGTTGTTGGTGAAATTGATCAAGCATCTTTCAACTTGCCATAAAGCTGCCCATGAAATTGATCAAGTATCTTTCAACTTGCTGTAAAGCTGCCAGTGAAATTGATTAAGCATCTTTTCAACTCACAGGAAAAGTAAACATGATAATAATTAAGGTAATTTTTAAGGCCTGGGTAATTTACTTCCGGTTGATTCATGTGATGGGGAAGAATTATTTACTGTAATTTACTACTTTGAATTCATGAGACCAAATTTTTGAAATTTTTGTGTTTTGGTTCAGTTCACAAAAGTTTAAATTAGCGAACAGTTTGTCACCGTATTGACAATATTTAATCATTTTGCATATTCGCAAGATTTGAAATTGGCGAACAAGTTAAATTGCGAATATTTCCTGTTTTACAGTAGAGAATTTTAGGTCTTAACTATACTTATGCATTGAGGTAAAACTAATTTTTCATCTTTTAAGATTGGTTTATATGTATATCAAGACTCAGATGGAAATTGTATAGTTGAAAGTTGTGGAAACAATTGATTAAACATTTTAAGTATTTTTGCATGAAGAAGAATTTATGGGGGTAGATTTGTTTTTCCGAATTGTCTGAAAAAAAAGAGGCGGTAAATGTGTTTTATTTTTACATATATTATTACATACACTTTGAAGAAAACCTTGGTACCAAATTTACATGGTTACATGAATTTGAATGTATAAATTTTGGACTTTGAAAAAAATCTGATGAAAACACCCAAATCCTGAAAAGCGCCATTTTGATCCTTTATCATGAAATATTTTTGCCTATATTTTCTTGAACCCTAATTTACTATTCATCAAGTGTTGTTTTTTGGTACAATATATATATAGGTGAATAGAATACTAGCTGAAACATATTGATTTGTTCTTTTTTTTAAAGAAAAAATAGAGTATCGTGTAAGATAAGGCATATCAGACTATTTTGTCACTAAATAGTTGAAAAGGGGTATTTACATAAAATGTTTATAACTATTAAACAACGTAGTAATTTTTTTAACATTTTGGATTTAGATGCACAATATGATACAAAATAACAATACAGTGTGCAATTTTAGGTTCTTGATATTGCCCATTACCCAGGTCTTACCTTAAATAACATGTTAATGTAGATTCACTGGTATTTGCACATAAAGAGTACATTTACTGTTAACTTTTGAAACATATGAGTACATTCATCCCCATGTTTTCAAGCTGGGCGTACATTTACACTCTTGTTTACAAAACTGAGGGTACATCAAGAAAAAATATCTCGGGCACTGTTAGTATTGTTAGTATAATGATACGTAAGTGTATCATGACAGCCGTAATTGATACAAACCTAACAGAGAATGAATGGATGTGCTTGATGCATTTGATGATGTTTCAGAGTTTGCAGGTTTTGACAAAGACTACTTTCATTTACTGATCTATGTGGAAAATAGATAAGTCCTTTTCAGGGCTGGTAACAGTCCTTTTCGGGACTAAATGCATTTCATTTGTATTATCAGTATTTAAATTGTCACAAAAAACAAATTTAAGGTCAATATTCCTTTTGTATATTGATTTATTTTTGGTTCCTTTGTTCTTACATTTTGTTTGTCTTATTACACAAGTAAATATCACATGTTTGTAATAATTATACAGGGATTTTTTTCATTGGCACCTGCCACATAACAGCCCTTCCACCTCTGGAATATTTTTTCCCTCAGTCAAATTTTCCCCCAACAATCTATTTAAAAAAACCTTTTAGATATAATGAACATGTGAACAAGAAATTGATGAGCTCTTATGGTACTTGCAAAATTTGTAATATTTTGGCTTGCTCATACATAAAACTGATCCCCTGTTGTGCTGTACAATGAGAGACGAGTTTAGCTAACGAATGAAAATAAACCAATGCGCATGTGCACATATTTTTTCTGCAAAAACATGATTGTGTTACAAATGGACAACCAAGTAATGACTCACATTAATGACGAGGCACAAAATTGGGAATACTTAAATAAATTGTAAGATTTTGGGATATTAATATTGTACCCCTAACCTTGATGAAGTACCCTCCCATCATTGTAAAGTTTGTCATAGATCTATCCCTTCAATAGCATATACCAGAGAAACCAATAGAAATTGTAAAAAAATCTGTGCTGTATCAACTCATGGTTCATGTGAAGTCTTCTTAAAATAACAATTTGGTTTTAAAAGACCCATCAGTTGCCTCAATATTGACACATTCCACAATTTATGACATCATTTCAGTGTGTAATAGACCAGAGTACAACTTATGTCGAAATAAATTCATTGCTGATGATGTATTTTTCGTGTCAATGATGATGCATTTTTTGGTCACATGACCACTATTATCTCACACGGCTCTGCAGAAAATTTATATTAATTAAGTAACTATGAAAAAATCAAGTTTCATGGTCTCCCAGATTAATAGTACGATTAGACTACACGTAAGGAGGGTTTTATAGTTGGGGCCATTTTTCGTAGCCTCGGACTCGGACTATTCGTTTAACTCATGGACTGCTAAGTGTGGTGAAACGTCATCAATGGTATGTTTACATTTTCCCCTCAAAAAGGCTGGGCCCTTTCCTCAAAGTCGGAAAAAAAACCTGTTATGAAGCACACAAATAAACAAAATGGTGCCATTTTTTCATTTTTCTCCATGTTGAACATTTTCTTTGCTCAAAAAGTAAGTTAATTTCATACATGAATTTGTTTTCCTAGGATTTCATCTGATTTTTTTATCTGCATCTTTAAATATACATACGTGCAACCCTTACATAGGTGTTTGCTGTAAGTTGTCTATCTTACTAAGAAAAAAGGACTTGTTCACTTGTCTTTGACACTTTTTAATTGAAATATAAAATATTGCAAAATATCAATATTTGGAAAAATATTGCCATTAGGCCTAAATAAAAAGACATTTGTTTCTGGTTACCCAACCATCCCAATATTTTACCTGCCGACTCATAAGTTTTTATGGTGTCTGAATCATAGTATTACATTGTAATTTTCACAACTCATTAATACACACATACAGTGTTGCCTTTTTATGTAAACAAATAAAAATAAAATCTACCTATTGACCCTTATGTTTTTGGGCATGCAGGCTGTCAACTGCATACAATAATCCTATAATATCCAATATTTTGGGCCTTGTGTCCAATATATCAAAAACTGTCCTATAAATCCTATAAAATCCTATATTTTAGGCCTTATGTCCTATATTTTCACCATTTCTGGGAGATTTTAAAAGTGCAGCCTCCACAACATGCAGTGTGTGACAAAGATCCAAGACTGAGTTGGATTTGGTTTTCAAGATACAGAAATTTGTGGAATCAGTCTGTGTATAATGGTATAAAAGCTTAAAATTTGGAATGAATATAGCTTTCAGTAATTTGAGTAAAGTTTTTTTTAAATACTTTGAATTCTTAGCAGTCTTGGACTGTAAGTTTGTTTCTTTCTATATATAAAAGAGCATGAAATGTCCTATATTGTCTTATATTAATATTGTCAAAATTGTGGAAATGTCTTACATTTGGCCTAAAAAATGTCCTATATTTGTCCTATATTTTGAAAGAAGTTGGGTTGACATGCATGGCATGTAACCAGAAACAAACTTTTTCTTAGGCCTAACCAGTATATTGTGGTATATCGCACAGCCCTAGTCTTTATCATGTGAATATGTCAATACCTAATGTGATAGCAATGTAACCTTTGAGAACTAAGTGTTGTGTATCTACCTGTAACAACCAATTTTAATAACAAATATCAACAAAATAAGTAAATCAATCATGGAAAGAAAATTATTTATTTCCAATTAACAGAACAATGTGATCTATATAAAGATGATAAATTATGTACTGCCTCTTTACATAAAGATCAATAAAGCATGAACATGAATGATTGCCAGGTTACATGTCCAGCATATTAACCATTAGGCCACAACTGTGGCTAGCTCTAGATAAACTTGTTACAAAGTTTTTGGAACTTTTGAACTTCAATCTATTCCACTTTTCTGAATGCAATATCGTATTACTGACTTAAAAAATATGTTTTTTTATTAACAGTTTCAATTCATCAAATCTGGAAACAATTCAGTTTTGCTTGTGATGAAGTAATGTCTTTTTATGTGCCCGTTTGAAAAACAGGACAATTTTTGCTTCCACTTATAGTGGGCGGGTTGGAGGCATCCACAGTGTGATGTTCGCTCAATAACTTGAGGTTTTTTACCTACATTTATGAAACTTAATCACAAAGTGTATTGGCATAATGCAAAGGCCAAGTTTGATGACCAGCCAATTTGGTTCAATTAATTTGGAATTGTTGCCCTTTAATTGTCCTTGTCTTCTCTCTTCTTCATATAATTCTGATCCAAATAGCACCAAACTTTGGAATGTTCCTAGGCATGATATCTTGGCCAAATTCAATAACCAGCCAATTTGGTTCAGTCAGTTTTGAGTTATTGCTGCTTAATTGTCAAAATTTTTATTATATTTAATTTGAATTCATACAATTCTAACCCAAACAGCACCAAACTTAGGGAAAGTTGTACACAGGCATGATATTTTGCCTAAGTTTGATAGCCTGTGCACCAGTCAATTTGGAGTTACTCCCCCTTATTTGTCAAAATTTCCTCATATTAGCCTTGTCTACTCTCTAATTAAAGATAATGGAAATTAGTTTGTGTGGAATGTGACACCCTGCTGCCTAACTGGAGGTCTCTTCATTCCAGGTGGTTTGGGGCAGTTTGTAATGGGCGGAGCACATTATAGCACATTAATATAATAAATTAATCAGGATTGATAATCACTTTGCTGCTATTTGCAGCTGTTTTTGGAGTTTTACTTTGATGATTCATCTCGCAGCTGATGCCTTTCAGAAAGTGATTTTTATTGTCCACAATGTGTTGTAGAACCTCTATAGTCCACTGTTGTTAGTCCTTGTCTCATGTCCATAATCATTTTGTTATGATACTTACAAGGTCCCATTTTACACAGGTAAAAAATTCAGTCTTTTTCACATAATTCATTGATCTCTACTTTGATTTAGTCAGTTCTCTTGTTTAATGATAATATTGGTTTCAATGGTTTTCATTAGTTCTTCTGGTCTTTATTACATTTGATTCTACTGTCTTTTCACTTATCATTGACTCACCTTTGATTAGGTAATCAATGTTTCTTAAGTTTCCATCAACATCATTGAAATGTGCTTTGTCTTCATGTATTGGTCATGTAATTTTAGCTACTTTGAAGTTTTCGGCCAAATTCTGTAATATCTCCTTTAAAACAGACTTTCCTGTACCAGCTTGGCCTAAAAACATAGGACAGATTATGGCCTGTTAAAGCTGGAACAACTGCCTTTTCCTCAGTTTCCTCAGTTTAGATTTTATTTCCAGTTTTAAACTTTATACAAATTTCTGCTTTTGTTTACATATATGGCACTGGTGACCATTTCTGACTATATATTTGTACTCAAATTTGAGAGCCTGTAATCAAGGGCAACCACTTCAGCAGTCAATTACAAATATTGATAAGGACCAGTCAGAAGGTTCACTACTTGAATGTCACATGGTTGGCATGATGGTTGACTGTGGAAATTTTCTGAAAATTGATTTATTTAAAATACAGTCCGTCATGAGCAAGTTTATGCTGACAATAGAACATTTATTAGTATTTTGTGCTCAAAAAGTTGTTTTATTATCTGTTTTGTACCAAGGAGACACACACACATTTGTATATTTGGAAATGAAACATTGAAATATAGGGGGGACATGGATTTGCAGGCTTCTCAAAACTGCCAGAATATTTGCCTGACATTTGGTCAGGCAAAAACAGAATTTCTGTCTGACCAAATGAAAATTTGTCTGACTGAATATATTATTAATAAGTGATAAATGCTGTAAATAGTGTCCGACTGCCCAACATCTGGTCCGGTACTCACTGGATTTGAGTGTAGAAGTAAAGCAGTCATTTTTGTCACTTTTAAGATATTAACCAGTTTTTGTTTACATTTTTCTACTTATTTTACTTTTTAAGATATATGACCCTACAGTGGGACTAGCAAATTTATTTAAATTTTTTACCATAACAAAAACAATTTACATAGTTATATATCGGGAGTATTGCAGCGATTAATTTTTTTATTATAGACATTCATTTAGTATAGAAAATGAAACAAACTCAACATAATTACTTTGAATTTGTAATGGCAGGACAGTGTCTTTATAAAAAACTTACTTTAGATGAATGGACACAGTACCATATAAAGCACTAGGGTAGTACATGCGAAATAGAAGTGCTGCTTACCTTCTCATTATACATGTACACAGGGTTTTTTGGGGGGCCATTTTGATGACTGATATTCGGTCACGTTCCCAATGGCAAAAAGCATGTTCTTTACCAATTGCAAGGCAAAAATTCCTAATTCAAATGAGAAAAAAAGACGGAAAAAAATTAATTTACAGTAGTTCAAATGTTTATTGAATGTCTAAATCAATTCAAATAACAAAGTTATCAATATCTAAAAACAAACATAAACATTTGTTATTTTTTAGTTTTATTTGATTACTTTTAAGTTTTTGTGGACATTGTCACTTTTAATAAAATCAGCCAGACACCTGTTACCAATGTCTGAAAAGAACGCTAAACCATGTGACTAATACAGAACAAAACAAAGAGCACAAAGTTGCGAAAGTGGTGCAAAAGAATGTGAAATAGCTCCTGATGATATTTCACAAAACAGAAATTTAATAAATGTGTTATTAGCATGCCATTTTTAACACTAAATGGCATGTATTTGTTCTATAACTATTTACCTGTGATGGTCATCTAATATACATTGATGACAATTACATAACATGAAAGCACTAGGCTTAATGATAAACCAGGTATTTGGGTACTGGCAAAGTTCATAGCCCAATGATGGGAGTATGTATTTAAGCTATGATGTGCAACAAATGATTATTTTCAGTGTATTGGGAGAAAGACATTGATGGAGAGAAATATAGATTTAATCAACATGTGTACATTTAGCCACATGTTTGTTGATGAAACATGTTTGTTTTGTTTAGAAGTGGGCACATGTTGTTGTTTGACAGCATTTGTTATTGGTCAGGTGTCTGTAAGAAAAATGCAAGAAATGATTAGGAAGATGATAAGATTCACATTTGAACTTCTGACATTTGTAATAATTACCAGTCTGCACCCCAGTCCTCCAAGAGAGTGGGAGAGCCCTGGTTGTAGTGACCCCTTGTATACAATGACGTTCTGTCCATAGTGACCTTTTTTCATAATTTCATACTCTTAACTTTTTAACATTTTAGAAACTTATTAATTTTTAGAATGATTTTATTCAACTTTTAATTTTATCATGTGATTCTTAATAATATGAATGTGTTAAATTTTTGTATTTTATGCATTTTATTGTATTTTAACTTATACTCTCATGAAAATAATGTACAAAAGTAAATGGACAGACAATCTTTATTTGTCCCTGAACAATAACCTTGATATAAAACATGATAATTGAGTAAAGAACCATGCTGAAATGGCTCAATTGTGAATAGTGGCCCCCTGTCTACCGTGACCTTATTTTGATTCTCTCAAAGAGGGTCGCAATGGACAGTCTAGACTGTAGATTGAATTTAATTAATTTAATCTTTGAATTCTGTACATTGGTATGATGAGTTATTTTTAGATCCTAATAGTATATAGAATTCTGACTTTTGAAAAATTCAAACAGAACATTACTCCATGCCTGAGATAGGGATAGCACTTATTTGTAGTACTCATCCATGATGCTTGTATGTGTACTGGTTAATTCAAACAGATTGAATTCTGACACTAATCCTTCTGTTATAAAGTCCAAGTGAATTTATGTATTATGTAGGACAAACTAAGTGATTTCCTTCCATTTTAATCTGAATAAAGGGTGTATTGTATCATAAGGTTTGTGTATTGAACAATTTTTGTATCTATCATGTACTTATTTAACATAAATTATTCAAAATTACTTATGTTGATGTTAGATATGTTGATTTTCCAAAATAATGACATGTGTGTGTATCTTTAGGTACTGTTGTTTACATTTATCATATATCAATGACTTATTTCTAAGAATTGTAATAGTCAAGTTTTTGTCTACCAGTGTCACATACCAAATAATATAAATGTATACATGTGTATGACAGTTTATATATTATCAATGTAATCTAGTTCCTAAAAATGTGGAAAATACAGTTCATGGAATGAGGTATCCAACTGTTGCCTTCTCCAAACAGAATCTATTTTCTTTTCTTCCTTTCTGTCCATCCTTCCCTCCTTGGTTGGAAATCTGAGGTTTTGTACCCTATCTGTCCTTCTGAACTTTGTATTCAACACCTTCCTAATCTTGCATATGTTTTGGCATCCATTTGTTATAAGTAATACAATACTCAAAGATAAATATAATAGTAAATAAATAAATAATATAATATATAAATATTATAATAAAGCAGTAATTAATGAAGTAAATAAGTAAGATAGATAAAAAAATAAATAAGATAATATAAATAAATAAGAAATACAATAAACAAATTGGATAAATAAATAAAAAATAGATACATAATGAAATAAGAAAAATAAGTAAATAAATAAATGAAATAAGTTCAATAAATGAATAAATGAATAAAAAATAAGATAAAATAAAATAGATAATAAATGAATAATAAAATAAATAAATAAAATAAATAAATAAATGGTAAAAATATATAAACAACTTAAACTTATATAAAATGAACAATTAGTAATAAAACAATCTTAAATATCAATAATAAATCTATATAAACATCAAAGGTTTCCCAGAATTTTATTTTTTATATGCACATTGCCATCTTGTCCTAAACTGATGATGATGACATCTAACCTGTGACCATGTGCTGTTTTTACGCACGACTCTCACGGTCACTCAGTTTACCTTGTCCTTCAAACAATAAAAAGTGCAATGTTTTGAAATAAATATGTATCTTTGGTATTATATTTGCATATAAGTTGTTATATTTCAGTTACATTTATCATTCCAAATCATAATAATTTGTATTTTTAAATTGAATTAATAATTAATGAATAAACTTCATTGTGTGTGAACACTTGCCTTCTTTTCCTGTATATTTTCATGTTGTCTTGCGTCCACTGAGCTTGCCTTGTAACACATTCTCTCTACCATGTTGTCTGACCTCTCCGTCAGAAAAGCTTGGTATCAGCACTGTGTACATTTTAACTCAGTTTGGGTTGGCACATGAGTTGCCTGCCAATGCTCACTGAACTTGTCAGAAGGAATCCAGATCTTTCCAGAGTTGTTGCCCTTTTCAGTTTGGGCTTGTACCATGGTTGATATGGTGACAGTAATTTAAACATAGTCTGGTACCTTCTTCCATCCACTGTTGCAGTCCAGTATCTCTGTGTTCACATCTTAGAAAATGGACTGTCATGGACATCCACATGGTTCAATACTGACAGTCATTTCTGTCTCCATCACTGTTGCTACTTGCAGCACTCCTCTAAATGTGGTTACTGACAAATCTGGTTCAGTCATTTTCCTTCTCACATCCTGTCTTTTTCTAGCAGCCTCTAATTTCATGAAAATATCTTGTAAAATGATAAAATATTATAATATATTGTATGTTTAAACAATAAATTGTAGGTAACTATTTCATGCTAACAAAGGGTATGGAGTTTTTGTTATACCCCACAAATGAAGTTTTTTGTAGTATTCTGGAATTGCCCTGGTTGTTGTTGGTTGGTCGGTCAGTTGGTTGTACAGTCTGTCCCCAAATGATGTAGAATCTTATGTTGAATATATCTGTCACATTTCTTGTGCAAACTTTTTCAAATTTTCTATGAAAACATTGTGGTTGTTGGGTACTGTATTATATTAGAAAATAAAATTGTGTACTCTGTTTAATTTGTCTGAACTACTGTCTTAACTACTGATCAGTAGAAATATATACCATTGCCTGAATATGCCAATACACAAAATTATATTCAACTATTTGCATGCACTGTAGAAATGCTCTCTTGCACTTTGTCCACTTATTTTTGCAGAGGTATTTAATCACAACACAGAGATAGGTCTAGTTTTGTTTCGGCATATGAGTATTTTTTATTCTAAGATGTCTGTTTTTTATTCTAAATTTAATTGTTTTTGCAATGATTTTTATAAAAGTTTGTAGGTTTTTTTCTTGGTCTTAATTTATCTAAAATAATACTTCTTTAATTTTTACTACCATTAACACTTGTGTATATGACTCAGGTAAAAGAATTTGTGTGCTTCATAAATCTTACAAAAATATATTTATGTAAGTTTATGTATAAGGCAATTAAATTGTTAGAACAATGGTACCAAACATAAATCAATACAAAAAGAATTTGACTGTGAGTTAGTTTTTTGTGTGACAATTTGAAATTCTGGTAATGCTTTCCAAATATGTGTAGTCATGAAAAGGACTTCTATTTTCTACATATATGAGACAGTAGAAGGTCTCCTTCGTCAAGATGTCTCCTTCGTCAAGATGTTCAAATTCTCCATTGTCATCTGATGCATCAAACTTATTAAATTTTTGTTTGTTATGTTGTTGTGCGGAACGGCACCTCGCGGTTCGATCTACAGTACGAAGTTTCAAATTTACGGTATGGGTATGGTGCATTATTTTTACAGACTTTATCCAGTACTCAACTCTTTGCTAAAAATAGCGATAATTGTATACTTTTAAATTTATGTTTTCAAGTTAGATCTATTTATAGCGTTTGTATGAATATTCATTTACTATTCAATCATGACTGGTATTGATTTATTTTCTCATATATAGCTACACCACGCGTAACCATTCATAGGACATGTTCTGGTTTCATTGGAGAGGCCATAGTAAGAAAAGCCTCCCGCTTCATTTAAATTAAAGGTGTCATTTTCAATAATTTTCTGGTTCTGTATCACAATACATATTGTATCATGAAGTTAGTATTGTAATAGGTATTGTATCGTGAGGTATGACAGCCCTGTACCAGTGTAATGTGCATTGCTTATACAGTCTTTTTCATCGTAATCATCAGATCCCCATTTCTACTAGAATTCCTCACCACCAGGGTTGTTAGATATACAGTAAATTGCTATCACAAACAACCAACTTATCTCAAGGAGTCTTCAATATCTCGAGTAAAAATGATGGTCCCGTGACTTAACTGTTAGTGTTAATTACTTTGATTATCATGAGTAGTCATGTTGTGTCAAGTTTGCACTGAATACAATGATATTTATGTGCTAACATGTGCAAGTTACACAATAAAAGACAAACTTCAATCAAGGACTTGTCTTTTCACACGTCATAACAATGAAATACTGTATAGCGGAGACTGCAACCGTGGTCCAGTGGTATGTGCACTGGACTTATAACCCGGAGATCCAGGTTCGAATCTCTGTTGCGGCAAGCTATACCCTTCTATAGATTCTTGTATATTGTGCGATTAAGCTAAACTTGTATTATTACTACATTAACATTAGGAATGTTAGCGGCTCCTTGTGGAAGGGTAAGTTAGTACTGGTTAGTATACAGTCCAGGAAAACTGGTTTCATGAACCGGTTGCTGAATAAAAAACATCACCTTCAAACTACGTTATTATACTATAGATCGATAATGATGGTAATTGCTGGTAATTAAAACTGCGCAATTTCCTTTAAATTGGATTACTTTGGATATGGTGAAAGGCATATATATTGAAACAAGCCTCGTAAAAGTGCAATTTTTGGCGATTTAAATTTTTGCTGGAAAAATATTCAGCTTGGTATTATTTCTGTGGTTTAAATCAGAGACTGCAGAATCGCAGAAATGTCACTTCCGCAGAAATAACCTGCTATACCATATTAATCATTTCACCACATGGAAGCAACGTTATTTTCAGATATTGTACTTGAATATATTGATGAATATTAAACTTCATTTAATCAATCAGCTTAATTTATCTCAACAATCAACGTGTAATTTTCTCTGACTTCAATTTACTTAAGCATTTCATAATATTATGTAAATACACTGGTTTAGGCACATAACACAAACTTATTATGGGCACTAGGCTTATCTAGAGCATTTAGTAAGTTTATTCCAATGACTCCTTGAGATAATAAGGTTTTACTGTGCAACATTTCTTGAAGACTTTATCAATGATGTCCATTTCATCGACCATCCATATATGGATCTCATCTAGTTCAGGATTTCAAATTCTGTCGATGGGTGTGTATGTATGTTGGCTGTCTGCATACCGCTTGGTCCATCTCTATCAAAGGGTACCCTTCATCAGCTCATGGATCGACGCGTCTAGGGGTTGTAAACCTGAGGTCATTCCACCTGGATGATAGCAGTGTTGTCTTACAATTCTCCGTGAACATCATCTTCACAACCGTGTCTGATGAGCACAGAATGCATCCAAGACTGGTAAAGACTTCTGTCATCCTACCTGGTCTTCACTCCAACACTTTCTTCACCTAATTGAATACAAGAGCCTGGTCCATTCAGTCTTTTTCTCAGGCCCATACAACTATCGATCCCCTTTCGCTATTTCGCTGTCTGTGTGGCATTATCCTTTTGAAAATTAATCATCGTGTACTACTTCAAAATATTGATTAAAGCTGTAGGGCATTTTTCTACCAATTTATAGTATAATTTTTTTTATACAAGTCAATAAATATTCTACTTTCATGTGAGAAACAATTAATATTTCAATTGTTTTCTTTTTAGCTCCCCTGAGCATGTAGTGCTCGGTGAGCTAGAGTAATCAGTCAGTATACTCCGGTGTCCGGCGTCCACTTGGGGGTTGTTAATGCTCTAGTGGTCACACTTTTAAGTGAATCTTCATCAGACCTGGTCAGAATGTTTGTCTCAATTATATCTTGGACAAGTTTGAACATGGGTCATCTGGGGTAAAAAAACTAGGTTACTAGGTCATATAGAATGTGGAAACACTCTCGAAATCACAAAATTGATTGGATCTTCATGAAACTTTGTCAGAATGTTTGTATTAATAATCTTGTAAAATTGAACGAACATGGGTCATCTGGGGTCAAAAACTTGGTTACCAGGTCAAATCTTTGGAAAACCTTGTTAATGCTCTAGGGGTCGCAGTTCTGATTGGATCTTCATCAAACCTTGTCAATATGATTGTCTTAATAATATCTTTCTTAAGTTTGAACATGGGTCATCTCGGGTCAAAAACTCGGTCAGCAAGTCAAATCATAGAAAAACCTTTTGAATACTGTAGGGTTCACAGTTCTGATCAGAGGTTCACCAATCCTTGTCAAAATGCTTGTCTTAATGACATCTTGGGCAGGTTTGAGTATGGGTCATATAGGGTCAAAAACTAGGTCACCAGGTCAAATCACTGGAAAACCTTGTTAATGCTCTAGAGGTCGCCGTTTTGTTTGGATCGTCCTCTTGCTTTGTCAGAATGTTTGTATTAATGATATCATGAACAGGTTTGAACATGGGTCAACTCAGATTAAAAACTAGGTCACCAGGTTTAATCACAGGAAAATCATAGAAGTTGCAATCTTCACTCAGGTGAGCAAAAAAGGGCCATCTTGGCCCTCTTGTTTAGTAAAGAAATAGCTATTCCTTATGCTAAAGAAATAGGTATTCCTTATGCTAAAGTTCTCCTGAGAACAAATCCTACATATGGAATAGTGCTAAAAATGTCTATTCTTTCTGACATGGATTTTGTATAATATTTTACTGTTCTTTTATGAAATAAGGTACAATTTCATTAGTTCGGTATTTTATAGTCACACCAGTAACAGGCCATCAACTGACTCCTATATTCCTGTATTTTCCCTTATGTTTAGGGTTTTCTTTTACATTTCAAAACCTCTTATATTTCCTATATTTTCCTATATTTTTTTAAAAAATTCCTATATATTTGTTGAGCCCGCTTGCAATGATCTTGACATAGTTTTTCAAGATGGGGGTTCTGTGTGTATGTGCATCCGTGCACGCGTCTGTGTTAGTCAATCTGAATTTTTGGGACCATGAATTCACTATGTTTAAAATGACCAGGCACAATTGTTCACCATGATGAAATGGTGTGTAGTGCAAAAGATCCTTGACAATGTTTTAGGGGGCAAGGTCACACTTGGGGTTTAAATGGCAAAAATTGGCATATTTTATATTGTCCTGACTCTAACTTCTTTCAGCATTGAATGATTGATGGGTTTTAAAACAACATGGCATAATTGTTCTCCTTGATGAGATGGTGTGTCATGCACAAGACCTAGGTCCATATCTCAATGGTCAGACTTAGGGTTTAAAGGATAAAAAAAATGCATGTTTTACTGGGGACTATAACTTCTCCATGCACCAAAGAATTTTGAGATTACTTGCCACAATTGTTCACCATGATGAGGTGTTTCATGCTCGAGACCATATTTTAGATGGCAAGGTCAAACTTGGGGGTTTAAAAGGCAGAAATTAGCATGTCTGGACAGTAACTTCTTTCTGCATTGATGGGTTTTAAAACAACAAGGCATTTATAATTGTTCTCTTTGATGAGACACTGTGTCATGCCCAAGACCCGGTCAACATCCTTAATGTCAAGGTCATACTTAGGGTTTAAACTGCAAAAATTGGCGGGGATTAGTATATCTGACTTTATCTGGAGCATAACTTCTTCATGCACCAATGGATTTTGAAATAACTTGACACAGTTGTTCACCATGATGAGACAGTGTGTCATGTGCAAGATCCAAGTCCATATCTCAAAGGTCAAGGTCCCACTTTGGTTTATGTCAGGCACTCAACACATCTCTCTTTTTCTTATGACCCTTGATGGGCCTGTTTAAAATGTTGAGGTTATTCCCTGAAAAAGCAATTGACAACCTTTTCACGATGATAATAAGTGCCTTAATGGACTCAACATTTGGCAACTTCTACCAATAAAAAGGCCTCTATATACCAGTAAATTTAGAAGGATGTTCATCATCCTGAGTGATGACTTGGAAAAAGGTCTGGTCATTTTTCCCCATCTGTTGTTGTTATTTCAGTACTAAACATTAACGTTCTAATTGGTTTCATTTTCCCAAAGTAGTTATGATGTATATATTGTATAATTTCCATTCCCCAACATTCATCCATCATTTAAACAGGAAATAAGAATATTTTAAGTCTATAGTCATTTTGCACGTTGTTTGTAATGTACATTACAAATTAAAAAGTTCTTTGAAAGCAAAACAAATAACAAAACAATTAAAACAAGTCTTAAATGTTTGAATTTTCTTTTTGAAGTTCCTATTGTTTTTTATGGTTGTATAATGTTGAAATATGTTGGAATGTTGTAAATTGTTTTAAGTCATACAATAACAATTTTTTGGATAATTATAATTTTGTGTTCCAAAATTGACATTAAAGATTTGCACTTTATGTACTGTATATTCTCTTATAAACACCCCTCCCCTAACAAACGCCCTTCTTTTTGGACAAGAGAAAACAATAGTGACTTGCCATGACAGGCTATTTTAATCCAAGATGAACAAAAAAATTAGTAGAAAACACTTTTTGAATCCAAAGAATGACACAAACACATTTTCAAAAATGTAATGCCCCCTGGGGTGTTTATTAGGGAATATACGGTATGCAATTTTTTTCTGAAATAATTTTTGCAAACTGGTTATTAAGAGCTATTCAAATTTTTTTCTAAAATGGCGCATATTCAGTCAAATCTGTGTTTGCAGCCACCTCCAAATAAAGACCAACCTTTGAATAAATGCCATTTTTTTAAAAACCTTCACTGATTATTTAGAACAAGCTGACCTCCGCATAAAGGCCATCTGTCAATACAGGTTGATAAGGTTAATTTATCATGCCGATTGTGTACACATTCCAGCAATTTTTCTTTAAGAAAGATAAACTTTCTGTGACTGTTGATTTCTTTTTATAATTTATTGAAAGAAAGTGCACACCTGATGAGAATTACTGGTCACTAACAAAGCGATACTGTCTTTTTTATCTTAAATTTCCTATATTTACAAAAAAAACCACATATAATCCTATATTTTGAAGTAAAAATTCCTATATTTTTTCCTATATTAACACAATGTCAGTTGACAGCCTGCGGTAAGAAAAATATTTCATGAAAAAATGTCCTGCAGCTTTAAAATATATTTAGCTGTAAAGAAAACTTTAGTAATTTACTAACAGCAGAGTTTCTTTGGGCCATTTTGAGGAGAAAAAAAATGAAGAAAAGAAATTTTGATTGACAGCAGTTCTAATGTTTATTAAATAACAAAGTTATTAATATCAAAAAACAAAATTATACATAATATTTGCGCTCAGGTGAGCTATAGTGATCAGTCAGGCTACGGCCATGGTCTGGTGGTTAGTGCGCTGGACTTGTAACTCGGAGATCTGGGTTCGAATCCCAGTTGTGGCAGGTTATACCTTCCTATGGAAATTTGACAAAAATGTCAATCTTCCTGCATATAAGGAGAAGTTGCCGGCTCCTTGTGGAAGGGTAAGTTCATTCTGGTTGGTATGCAGTCCAGAAAAACTGGTTAGGTGTACCAAGCACTGTATGTAACTGAAATATTGTTAAAAAGCAGCATTAAACCCCAGTGAAAATAAGTCATATAAAAACAAACAAACACTTGTCGTCTGTTGTCCACACTTGGAGGTTGGTAACACACTAGAGGTCACACTTTTAAGTGAATCTTCATCAAAACTAGTCAGTATCTTTGTCTCAATGATATCTTGGACAAGTATGAACATGGGTCATCTTGGGTAAAAAACTAGGTCACCAGGTCAAATCAAACAAAAATTTTGTTAGCACTCTAGGGATCACAGTTTTTATTGGATCTTCATGAAACTTTGTCAAAATGTCGTATTAATAATATTTTAAAATTTTGTGAATATGGGTCATATAATGAGAAAAACTAGGTCACTAGGTCAACACACCACATAACCTTGTTAACACTCTAGAGGTCACAGTTTTAATTGGATGTTTACCAAACCTTGTCAAAATGCTTGCTTAATAACATCTTAGGTAAGGTTGAACATTGGTCATCTGGCATAAGAAACTAGGTCACCAGGTCAAATCATTGAAAAAACTAATGTTAACCCTCTAGAGGCCACAGTTTTGATTAAATCTTCACTAAACCTTGTCAAAATGCTTGTCTTAATGATATCTTGGACCATTTTGAACATGGATCATCTTGGGTCAAAAACTAGGTCATCAGGTCAAATCACTGGAAAACCTTTTTAACACTAATGAGGTCACAGTTTTTATTGGATCTTTGTTAAACTGTGTCAAAATGTTTTAATGATGTTTTGGAAAGGTTTGAACAAGGATCATCTGGGGTCACAAACAAAGTCAATAGGTCCTGAAAACCTTGTTAACCTTCTAGAAGTCACTGTTTTCATTGGATCTTCCTCCAAGCTTTGTCAGAATGTTTGTATTAATGATATCTTGAACAGGTATGAACATGGGTCAACTCAGGTTAAAAACTATGTCACCTGGTCAAATCACAGGAAAACAATAGATGTTAGGGTGCAATTTTTACTCAGGTGAGCGAAAAAGGGCAATCTTGGCCCTCTTGTTCTTCAGTTTTATTTGATTATTGCAATTTTATCAAAAATGTCACAAAAATTCCCAATTTTGGAGGTCAAGGCATGTTCCCAAAATGCTGAGAAAAATAAAATGTATTTAAAATGATTAATATCTTAATACTATCATAGTAGTTGCACAAACAAGAAAATGTTAAAACATTCAGCTTATAAACATTCCAAGTCAACAATAAGAAACCACTATGACCTTGAACTTCATGACCAATTTATAAATTTAACAAAACACCACAATCTGCATTCTCACTTTGTGTTGCCTCTTCTGGCATCTATTATTGGTCAAATTCAGCATGGCATGCTTTTAACAAGCCTTTTACATGATTCCTGGAGGAACTGAATCCCAACAGGCTGTAATATTTGGTTCCAGATTATGGCTGTGTTTGTTTCTTAGTTCTTTCCCCAGAATCTGCCACAAATTTTCAATTGAATTGACATCTGGTGTCTGAGGAGGCCATTCTAAGCAATGAAAATCATTCCTTTTTTACATTGCTTAACTATTCCAGCTCTATGACAAGTTACATTAACATACTTAAAAATAGTTTTCACCATAAC
Organism: Lutraria rhynchaena; assembly: GCA_008271625.1. NCBI lineage: Eukaryota > Metazoa > Mollusca > Bivalvia > Venerida > Mactridae > Lutraria > Lutraria rhynchaena. The sequence goes on along the minus strand of VIBL01000056.1, from coordinate 714,622 downwards.
CCGAATAAATGAACTGAAGGTATTGGACAGTATTCAAGAATCTTGAATATCCTTTGGAATTGAGTCTCCCAGTCTCCCATCAACACGAGACAGAAATCCAAGATCCCTGTAACTTTCCCCACCATAACACTACCACCCCCAAATTTCACTGTTGGACATACACTGTCATCCCATTACTGTTACCCAGAATGTCTTTTCGCATGAACATTTCCATCATTTTGGAACATGTGAAATTTGAAATCAGAGAACATCACAGCAGACCAATCAACCCAAGACCAGTCAGCATGCTCTCTGGCAAAGTTCAAATATAGTTGTTTGTGTCTCGGTGAAAGCAAAGGCTTCTTTACAACTACATGACCATAAAGCTCAGCTCCATGTAAATGGCACTACAATGTGGTTACTGATGCAAACAGATTTGAGGCTTGCCAGTCTCTTTGTAACTCATTTAGTTATTTTCCTGTTCTGGAGTGAAGCTTGTATCAAAAGTCTTTCATCTCACTGGCTGGAAATCTTTGGCTTCCCAGACCTAGCTTAATTGTGATGGCTTCCAGTGGTCTTGTACCTTTTCATAGTGTGGTATTCTGTTGACCTGTAATGAAAGCAGAAATATGTAGAGAAAATTGTACAGAAAGAGAAACCACTGCAGCATGTAAAAAATCTGATGGTGGTTCAGGGGCTCCTGAGTTTTGGTCATTTCTAAGGGATTCAGACACATTTCCAGAACCTTACCTATCCTTTCACAGGGTATTCAATAAAATGTACAAGAGCTCTAATCTACTGTGTGCTTAATGTATGAATCAAACGGAGATATATCTTTTGCACAATATATAATGCAGCTATATTTACATTCAATTCCCATAGAAATATTTTAGTTTATTACTTCCCTTTTCACACACTGACAATGATTTTTGCTTTATTCAAGAGATTATGAAATGAAGTTTGTTGGTCAATAGAGGGCTCTGTATTGATTTATTACAAAGGTAGTAAGCTCCGCCCATGGGAATATTAAGTCTGTTGGTATACATTGGTCTGGATCTATATACATGGGCGCAATGAGCTCCAAAGAATAAAAGCTTTTGACTGGAAAATTCAATGTATATGTTTTGGCTAGTATTAGCTGTTACTGTGATCATAATCACATACTTAAAATCCTAATCAGAATCATGCAAAACATGGATTTTATTATAAGAACATAGCCAAGGAAAAACACCTAAAATTTAATGAGTGGAAAGATAAAAAAACCCAGAAAGCTATTAATAATGAAAGGGTAAAAAAAAATTACTGGGATAGTTTAAAAAAAAGACATAGTGATTTTTATGAGTCAGTAGTGTTACAGCAAACAAAATTTTTTGCAAGGGTGGCCTTATAGGTTTTAAACACAGGTGTCCACGCAGGCACCACCATTCTCTAGTCGGGTGCCCTTCCTAATATATCTTATATTAATAGGTCTAGCATACAACAATCATAGCCCTCAACAAAACTCATTTAATTAGAACTGACTGTTCTAGGTTACTATTTTTAACAAATTGTCTCATTATTTTTACTGAGAAAATATACTTGAAATATAATCATAAAATCATTAATCCCTAATTATTAAAATCTGGTAATTATGTAGATAGTTATCATACCATTATGAAAGTGATCAGGGATCTCTGAATTTAAATATATGCACATTTTTGTACTGTTTCGTCCAGCACCAACACTGCACACTAGAAAACTCATACTCATACAGTGTTGTCTCGGACCGTTCCCAATCCACCCATATCACCCAACCTTGATTTGGCCTTGACGTTGACTGGATTAGGAATGGGCTATTTCTTGGTTAACTAGACTTTATCCGTTCATCTACCACCAAAACTACTTACTAGAATGTTTTGATACTTATCCTGTTGTTGCCTTGGATCATTCCCAATCTACCCACATCACCCAACCTAGATTTGACCTTGACCATGGCCAGATTTGGACTTGTAATGTTTTAAATAGGCTATTTCTTGATTAACTACATTTTACTGTTTTGTCAAGCACCAACACTACTTATTAGAATGCTTGATACTAATATAGTTGTTGTCTTGGACTGCCTCCAATCCACCCATATCACTCAACATGGATATTACCTTTACCTTGACCAGATTAGGACTTATAATATAAAAAATGAGCTATTTCTTGGTGAACTAGATTTTACCCTTTCATCTAGCATCAACACTGTTAACTAGAATGATTTGAAGTTTATACAGCTGTGGCCTTGGACTATTCCCCATCCACTCACATCACCCAACCCTGATTTGACCTTGACCGGATTAGGACTTATAATGTATAAATGGGCTATTTCTTGGTTAACTAGACTTTACCCTTTAATCTAGCACCAAAATCACTTGCTAGAATGTGTTGATACTTATGCTGTTGTTGCCTTGGGCTGTTATCAATACACATAAATCAGCCAACTTCAATTTCACTTTGACACCCTCCATCTGGATGGGGGGTAGAATTACCTTGGAGTAAGACCCCACTACACAGTGGTTGCCTGCTTGCTATTGTATGCAATCTGTGTTGCCTTAGGACAGGATCCTGGTGGTTGAATAGGGCCATGATATGGCTGTAAATACTCCACCCCTACATTACTGCACTTTGGCCTTAAATTTGGGCTAAACTGGAGGTCAGGAAGGCCCTTCCTGATCAACTGGGTGGTCATGCCATGCCCTAGGTCATTTTTCATTTCCTTTTATTCATTTGATAAATGCAAGAACGTTTCCATGTCTTTTCTTTTAGAAACCATATTTCTGTGGAGTTAATTACAACAGTTAGGGTATCCCCTACACAAATCAAGTTTAGGTTTTCATGAACATGCAAGCATGATTTTTTTATCCACCATTTCCATCCTATGGTATTACAAAATATTTCTTTCTTTTGTTTTTCTTTTTCTAAGTGGTGTCAAACCTCTGTTTGAGACCACCTCTGAATAAAGACCTCCCTATGAATAAAAGCCATTCTTCGAAAAACTGTCACTGATCATTTTGAAGAAACTGACCTCCAAATGAAGGCCACCTGTCAATAAAGGCCACATTTTGTCTTACCCAAGGGTGACCTTTGTTCACAAATTTGACTCTAGTATTTTTCAATGATATTAATTAATAACTCTACAAGTTTTGGCCAACTCAGACATAGCATGAATTCACATTAGCCAGTGTAGGATTTATATTTTTAAAATTAGGAACAATGAAAATAATAAAACATAAATTTTACCTACCACAATAAATAACTGAATGGTTACTGCCAATTTGAATTTAATCATTATTTTGTACCAGTTATTGGAATATGACAATAAGTATATGTTTGAGTTTTTGTGTTCAAACAAAACCACTGCTGATAGTGTTTTACTTTTATAAAATCCTTTATTTATTTCTTGTTTGATTTCATTAATTCAAGCATTCAAGCAGCAAAACTTACAGAAGTATATGTAAAACCACACCAATTTATACATTATTTCCTTTTGACATTAAGAGCATTTTGTATTTTATGTAATACCAGTATTTTTTTCGAGTGAGATTGCATCATGCTAAAAATGGCCATTTTGGGAGCATGTTTTAATGTATATTTCAAGAATGGGTGATACAAGTCTTGAAATTTTCAGAAAAGTAGGATAGGTAACTGCAAGACTAGTCAGTCTTTAAAAGTAGATCCTATCTTGTACATGTTTAATGTGCCATTGATATAACATAAAAAACCTTATCAACCAACACCAATACCATGTTTAAGCTGAGAGTAATAGGTAAGACAGATATAAAACATCATCAATTACATAAATTACAGGTATACTTTACCTAAATGTAAAGGTTAATCAATTTTTTGGGCCAAAGCTGAAGTTTCTAATTGCAATATCCAAAGTGAAAAACTTTTGGGATGTATTGTACCTTGTATTCTCATAAAGTATTTTAAGAGCCAGGAAAGTTTTACCTGTCCAAATGTTTTGGTCAAGTAACCCTAAATATGGCTACTTTTTTCAAGTAACCCTAAATATGGCTACTTTTTTCAAGTAACTCCAAACATGGCTACCTTTTTCAAGTAACCCCAAAGATGGCTACTTTTTTCAAGTGACCCCAAACATGACTACTTTGTAAGCCTTTGTTACACTTATTGGGATACATCTTGAGAGGAAGAACTTCTCTTACAATACCCAAATAGAGTTTTCAACCAGTACTACTACAATTTACTTATGAGACCAATATATATCACACTAATTGGGGTTCATAATTTAAAACTAATTTGCAATTAAACACAGTTATGAGTTACACATCTTCACTGCCATCAAGGTTGTAGGTATGCTGCATTTCTTAAATTTCTTAAATGTCAATCTCATGCCATGCATTAACAATCCATTGGTAGATTTCTATGAGCTCTGATTTCCACATTTTTCCACTGTTGGTAAACAAATGCTGGTCATCACTGTACCAAACGTTCCATTTTCATTGAAGCAGTGTCTTTATCAGCTTGTTGACAGAAACATTAAATGGCTGAAGTATACATGTCAGACCACTTGGAATTACCCCCAATGTGGTGCAATAGTCTCTGTTGAGGGTCTTCTTCACAAAATCTGAAGTATGGCTCCAGAATGAGTCTTAAACGAGTAGACTTCATTGAGACAAAGCCCCTGGACATTTCCCCATTCTGTCTTTATCCAGTTGCAGGTTAGCTCATTATTCATCCACCCTTTATGCTGGCATTGGACGTGGATCCCCTTAGGCCATTATCTGCTGTTAGGGAGTATCTCCCACTTGATGATGGAGGATGGTAGCTTCCCCATTGGCTGTACAACACAACATGATAGTGAAATGGTTCTTTTCTGGTTGTGTTTCCCCTTCAAATCTAACGTACATCTGTATGGCAGATCAAATGTCAGGAGAGTCTGGTCAGCATTCTCAATCTGACTCAAGGGAAATCATTTTCCCGACGCTTCTTAATGATAAATTGTTGGAGGCAACCAGTCTCCTCATGGTCTTCAGGCAGTATTTGGGAGATGTGGGTATGTCTTTTTATGGACAGGTTGTGTCTCTTCATGAACCTATATGACCAGTCAATTGACCCTTTAAACCCTGGCTGGCTCATTTCTTCAGCCATAATGATGGCTGTGAGTCTTATTTAGACTGAGGAAACCACTGTACCCTGCTGGGGATGATTTGTGACTCAATTTTACATCCTCTTGACCTCATGATATTGTGGTTTTGAACCACAAGTGGTCGTTCTCTTTGCTGGCCATTGTTGGAGACAATCCTTAATACTTCTACCATTGTCTTATGCAAGCCTCAGATACATTATACTCTCATCCAGCAGCCCAATCACTGTGTGCTTCAGTATACTTTATGATGGTCAGCTTCTTTCTTGCTGGATATGATGCTCTTACTTTATCCATTTTACCAACCTCAAGATCTTATGAGTAAAATCTTTTAACAAACAAACAAACAAGAAGTATGGGTTAAGAGCTGATGTGAGGCTGTTGTAAAGGCAGTTGATATTCTCCAGTGAATGATTTGTGAATGATAGAAATTAACAAGCTTATATTGAGAAACTTGCAACACATTAGTACATAGTGACCCCCTCATTTCATAAACATGTGAATAACAACTTGGCCAAAATGTTATATATGTTGACATAATACAATTCCTTGATGAATTGCTGCTAATAGGTTATGAAAAAACCGTGGCTGTAACAATTTTATGATGTTATATGAGTGATTTTCTTTTCAATCAAGGCGTCAAAAAAAACTGTCTGAGGACGCTAAACATGTATCCATTTGGTATGGCCGAAAGGTACATAAGATACATATCTCTGTACAATCCTATAACAGTTATATCACTCTTAGAGTAATGACACTCTACAGTCATATAGACAATATCAGCACTTTTCTTTGGAACTTATCTGTCTAAAATACAGAAATATAAAAAAATCATTGTTTGACTGTGTTAACTTAATAACCACAATCTATACACATAACAATAATAACAAAACATCCTATCTTCCCAACATATCACCTCCCTCAAAGTCTGACAGCCTGAAACCCAGCAAACACAGGAACACACAAAAATGGCCAGATACTGATCAGCTGCCTGGTTTGCTCAATTGGTAGAGCACTGTAGTAGTGTTCTTATATTTGTGAATTCAAGTCTCATACAAGCCACAATTTTCTGGCTTACACATGGTGTATTTGCCCAAGGTTGGCAAAAAAGGTACAAAAGGAGCAATTTGTATGTGGGTAAGAATCTGTCTCTGCTCAGATGGTATAGAGAGTCAGACCAATTGTTGGTTCGAGTCCTGTACAAAGCTGATTTTTCCCTTGTCTTTGTTAGTCAGGTTGTTTATATTAGAGTCATGGCTGGTATTCCAGACTACAGCATTCCCTGGATAATTCTCATTCTTTTAAGAAATGCTTTTATTGATGACAAGACATGGGAAGCTAATTTAACTGTTATGCTGTTGATTTATGGATGATTTTATTTCCCCTCTTTTAGTATTTCTGTAAACAACAAAATCCAGATACTTGTAAATATAGCTTTATTAATGAAGTCCATCCTTGAACTGTCAGTTTGATTGTGACTCCATTTTAAAATATGTGTGAACATAATACATAATAATTGTTCATTCAACAAATACATGTAATATTAAAGACATAGTATTGTTGATCTGTATGTGTTACTACAAATTGAAATATATATATATCTGTAAACAACAAAATCCAGGTACTAGAAATACAAGTAGAGCCTACTGATCACAATATATTGTCTATGTAATGTATTAATGTCTGTCCCAATAGCATTGGTCAACTACAAACGGTCTATAATTATTTATGCATTTAACTATCATTCTCACAAGAAGACTATTTTTGGCATCCCGTACAATTATCCTTAATCTTAGTGTGGAGGATCTGAGATTTACATTAATTCCTTATTTAGCCATTGTACTTGATTAGTTTCGCCCACTGATCAAAATGCAATGTCTAAATAATGTGTGTTCATGTCTGTCTCAAAAGCACCAATCTCTAACAACTGTGACTGTCAAGTATCTGCGGAGTTGGAGTTTGAGTCCAGTGAATTTGATGGGTCAATGTATAAGTAAATTTGATTGGTAAAAAAAATTAATTTGGTTGGTCAATAAATAAGTAACTTTGATTGTTCAATGAATTACTGTTTTGAGGATTTTACATTTGATGAACCTTCACAAAGGAATTTCTAGTCAAAGAAGACAAAACATCTGTTTAATATGATAAAATTTGTCTGTTGAAGCATTTACTTGGAAGCCAGAATGCAAAGTTGTGTTATAAGTTGATGGGAGAAGATAAATTACATTGTATTTGACAAAATGATTATACATGTTACTAATGTAGTTACCTAATCCCAGGCTACCAACTAGATAGTGTTTCTTTATTATCAATCAAAGCACTGAAAGTACTGATGGAACGATTTTCTCCTAGGTTAATAAAACTTAATATAATTGAATATTTCCAGTGGCTTGATACAGACTTAAAAAACATCAATTTTAAAATGCATCAAAATGCATGATGGCAGTAATTGAGCAAGATTCCAAGCAGTCTAATTAGGGGTGTTGGTAATAAAGAAAGAACACTGTTGTTAGTTATCGTTTTCAAAACTGTTAATGATTAATTTCAATGGCAGATAACACCCTAAATAAGGGTGAAACTGTATGCACCTCATCAAAGTAATGTTGTTATTATTACCAACAATAAAATAAGGTGTGCAGTAATATAAACACACAGATCAAAAATATACATTTTTTTGCAAAATAATAATTATGACTAAATATCTGAATACTGAAATGGCACAGGTGCACTTTATGCTCAGGTTAGCTAAAAATTAAATGACAATTGAAGATGATGAATATTTATCAGAATTACATTGTACATGGTATAAAGCCAATTGTCTCTCTCCGTCAGGTTATTTCTACAAACCCGTAATTGCATTTTTACCCATTTTGAGAAAATCACATTTGAAATTTTGAACTGCAGTAACTTTAAATGAGTTACGGGTTAGTGGAATTGGGATTAACTGTGTTTTGGATAAATCAACATGCAAATAAGTATGATCATTATAAAAAGCTCATCGAAACAAAGGAAAATAATGCCAAGATCTCAAAATTGCCAAAAATTGAGTTTGGATTGTAGAAATAAGTCAATGCTTGTACCTCTTTTGCTATTAATAAGTAAATTTGTCAAATGTCACTTAAAATTATATAGAGGACATATATATGTTCTAAGTAAATGTGACATTTATTTCACTGAGAAGTGAGAAAATTGCAATATTTTCAGGAGAACATTGCAAGAGAGAAAATTTAATAATCAAATGATATTCCCAATGGGGGGCTTGAACCCATGACCTTCTGCTCGCAAATCAACTGCTTTACCAAATGAGCTAATCAGGCTGATGGGCATACAAGCTACTATAAACACATATGTATACAGCCCAGTTACACTCCTCCCTTGAATCAATTAAGCAATAACCACAGGTTCTTTAATCTAATCCAGACACTGCTTCACCCTAGCTCTAGGATTCCAAGGCTAGCCACACACTCACAGCACGAATGTAATAGGAGACAGAATATAAAGTTCCCAATGCCGTGCTCAAACCCATGACCTCCTTGAAAGTTAACTGCTCTACCGGATGAGCTAATCGGCTGACTGGCATACAAACTGCTATAAACACTTATATATATACAACACTGTTACACTCCTCCTTCCTTGAATTAACTGAGTGACAACCACACGTTCTTTAAGATAACCCAGCCACTGTTTTATCCTAGCCCTAGGATTCCAAGGCTAGCCACACACACTCATAACACAAATGTAACATGAGGCAGAAAATAAAGTTCCCATAGTGGGGCTTTAACCCACTGCCTGCTTGCAAGTCAGCTGCTCTACTGACTGAGCTAATTGGGCTGACAGACATACAAAATACTATAAACACATATATATATATATATATAGACCTGTTGTGCTCCTTCCTTGAATTAATTAAGCAACATCCACAGGTTCTTTAAACTGACCTGGCCACTGCTTCACACTAGCTCTAGGATTCCAAGACTAATCACACACAGCACCGATGTAATAGGTGGCAGAAAATTAAGTTCCCAATGCAGGACTCGAACCTACCACCTTCTGCTTGCAAGTCAGCTGCTCTGTCGACTAAGCTAATCGGGCTGATGGGAATACAAACTGCTATAAACACAAAACACATAATTATACTGTTAACCCTGTGTTTGCGGCCACCTCCGAATAAAACCACCTTGTGAATGAAAGTCATTCTTTGGAAAACTGTTTCTGATTATTTAGAACAAACTGACCTCTGAATAAAGGTCACCTGCCAATAAAGACTACATTTGTCTTTTTTCTCAAGGGTGGCCTTTGTTTTCAGGTTTGTCTGTATTACATATACAGCCCTGTTACACTCCTTTCTTTGATTAATAAGGCAACAACCAAAAATTCTTTAAGCTAACCCTGCCACTGCTTCACCCTAGCTCTAAGATTCAAAGGCTAGCTACACACAGCACCAATACAATAAGAAGCAGAAAAATGTGGGGCTCGAACCCACAACCTTCTGCTTTCAAGTCAGCTGCTCTACCAACTGAGCTAATCTACTGTAAACACATATATACAGCCCTGTTACTCTGGTATTCATCAACTAAACATAAACTTGTAAAATATCAATATATACATAAAGCCAACTACAAAATGGCCTGTTTTGCCCTTGAGTCAACAAAAACTGTAAACATGGGACATAATTCAAACTAAAACTGTTACTGAAGATGGTTAATTCCTAATATGTAAATGTGCTCTTTTATAATTGGAGCACTATTTAAATCAATCAAAGGACAATAAATCAAAGTAGACTAGTCAAATCTGAAATTGATATTATATTGTGAAGTAAACTTTGTGCTGACCATCATCATGAAGTGTTAATTCATAATCACTAAAAAAAGAGAAGTCGTTGATCTATGAAAAGTTGTTATAAAAAGCCATTACTAAAAAATAAATGTATACATATACTTCATTGTGAGCAAATAGACATCAATTGTTTCTGTAGTTTTATTGAAATCCATCAAACAGTTATGGAGAAGCATACACAAGATTTTGTCTGCAAACAAATAGAAAAGGGCGCTAATTTTGTCAAAATAAGTATAATTATATTTTTATTGCAATATGCTAAGTTTTATTAAAATACATGAAGCACTTCATAAGATAAAGCACAGATAAGATCATATCAACAGATAGGCAGCCAGTTGGACAACCTGACTCTAGTATACCCCACTTTCAATTCTGCTGTGCTGTCTATAAAAAACAAATAATTGGCTCTAACACATTGGCCAGTTTACCTGGTATCTGACTTAAGGTCACCCGTACTTGACTAGAGTCTAGAAATGATCAAGGAAAACATTCTGACTAATTTGCTATCTATCAATTATGTTAAAAAATGTAACCTCTATAGTGGGTTCATTCCATTTGTCATTAATGTTATTGATTGACCTAGTTTCTTTTTCCCAGTTATCCCATCTCAAAAAGGGGCCTATAAATGACCAAAAGAAACATTCTGAGAGATTTCTTAATGTATTTGATAAAGGATGCCTCCAAGAGATTTCATCAAGTCCTTGTTTCATATAATTATTCATCTAATCGTAAGATTTTATATGACCTATATCTATAAGGATTTAGATATCAAGTAGGCAAACATTCTGGGAAACTTGTAAGATGATTGAATAGAAATGAAGGAAATATGACCTCAGAAGGTAAATATTATTCCAAGAATATCAGACACACAATGATCATAATATATATAAGTAGCACTTTCTGCTTAGCTTAGCTTGAAAAAACACAGACAGCTAATGCAAATAAATGAACACCCTTATGAAAACTAATTAGGTATTTTTTTTTTAAAATAAAATTACCCATAATTTCAAGGTCAAAGTCATGTGACCATGATTTTTTGTGATATAGTATGCACTATTTTCTTTAGAGTGACTATGCTGAAGCAAGACATATCAACCAAAAGAAATTCTAACCATTTAAGTGGGTGAAAAAATGTAGCTTTTTCAAGCCCTTTGACAATAAGATCCATGTTTTGCAAGCTATTTCAACCCCTAGTATATTAAAGCTGTTTTGGACAAATGATTTATAAGTATTTAGGTAGCTATGTTATATAAGGCCTCCTGCCCATCAAAATAAAGAATGCACACACAAGTGTTGAAAGAAGTGATACATACAGATTTATTAACGGTTTAATTAACACATAATGGAATGTGATAATCTAATCCATAAAAGAAGCAAGTACGTGTGCATTTTTCTCTAGAATTCAACAAAAACATCCTTAAAGACAAACAGGTCTAAATGTTTATGGGTCAAAATGACTCGGCCAGTTTGATTAAACTGCTACATAGTGACAGGGGCAGACAGCACCAGCCTGTGCAGGAATAGTGTGCAAATATGAATATTCATGAGCCAGAATTGTTTTTCAATTTTGGTAACACTGGAACGATTTTGAACAAATTTAAACGATTAAGTACAAATAAGGCCTAAAATACCTCTGTTCAGGTTAATTCTCCATTGTTTTCTTATCTGATGTGTGTGAATATTTTATTTTGATGCTAAAATTGCATTACAAAAGCTAATTAAAGTGTTGTAAGGCTGTTAGATATCTTTTCACAATCACTTTAAACACCAGATATATTATTAGTATTGAACCCAGATTGTTTCGGATAATCATTAGTCAGGTAGCTGGAAACAAAAGTATTTTTCACAGGCCTATGTGAGACTGTCCTTGGTTGGCATTAGTGTCCTCAGTGGTTGCTGTTATCTCTGATAATGTCCTCAGTTTGTGGTTTTGCAATAATACAAAAACCTTTTTTTTTTTATTTTTTTTCTATTTAATACACTTAACAGTAATTTTAAACTATAGATTTCCAGGTGTACAGATTTGGAATGCCTGTTATCAATTATAGTGTAATCAAATGCATGTATTCCTTATTTCGCAATTATTTATCAGGTATGAACCATTGTCAATTATTAGCAAATATAAATGAGGTGGGACAGTAACAAAATTCAGTGTAGCAGCTGGTACTGAGCAGTTTTAGTTAGAAGTTGTTTACTTTTGCTGCTCTCTGCTATGATTGGATGCAGTCACTCAAGCTCATTGTCCACTGTTCAATGAGACATTTTTCCTTCAATGAATGACATCCTGTTTCTATCCAGCAGGGCAACTTAAGAGAAGCAACTAGCTAATTCAAGGAAAAATAATAATTATTAGGCTATCAATATTTTTAATTCTGCTATCCATCCCTCTTGTATGTAAATTGTACAGGAACATTAATACTCTATTGTCATGTCTTATCATGTGATCTCTCATCATCTTCCTCCCCTCTCTGTCTCTCTTTAAAACAATAAGCCACTTATTGATCAGGTTATCTAGCTTAGGCCATCCTTAAAATATTGTTAGTTTACTGTAACATGACCCAATATTTTTTCAGTGGGTAGTTCAATTTTTTTCTTCAAAGCAATTATTAATAACAACGATAATAAGAATGTATAGTCAAACCTGTGTTTGAAGCCACTACTGAATAAAGATCACCCTGTGTTTAAGGCTATTTTTTGAGAAACTGTCACTGATTATTTAGAACAAACTGACTCCCAAATAAAGACCTTCTGTCAATAAAGGTCACATTGTGTCTTTCCTATGGGTGGCCTTTATTCACAGGTTTGACTTATACAGCTAGTTGATTTGATTTGTTGGAGATAACTATAACTGAATTACTCAACATGAGGTCTGGGTCGAAATTTGAAACCACACACAATGACACTGAATGTAATGGTTCAGTTCAGCTACCACCTGCATCTTATGCAAAACACAAAGTTGCCCTTTTATTTTGCTTGTTGAAGATTTCTGTGCATGGCGAGTAGCCTAGTTCAGACATTTCCCTTCACCATTGTCCATCATTATCTAGAAAGAACAGGAGTTTGTTTTATAAGTTCAAACATTTTGGTAGAATTTTTAGTTTGAAGCACTTTCTAAGACCATTTTTGAAGACATTCTTATCCCCTTCATGATCTAAGGTGTTCTAACTCCAACATTCTTACCATTGCCTGAAATACAGAGTATGCATTGTGTAACCACATTAACTTTAACAAAGAAATGTTGGCAACCATTATGGTATAATTATTGTTGGAAAATTTGCATATCTGAAATTCACTACAAAATCAGCAGCCAAGGTAAACATTTTTTCACTCGTATTCAAAGTAAGAGCCAATCATCTGTCACGGTTATATTAATGTCAGATTTTACGGTTTTGAAAACCACGGAAGACCACTTGTGTACAAATAGTGAGATCATGACATTTCTTTAAAAACGACACATTAAGTAAATGAAAAGTGAATTTTATTCCTGGAAAATGCAATCACACATAATATGGACCCTAGGAAAAGTCTATGGTCTCAAGCAAGATACATCATCTTAAACATGTATCCCTTTGTATATGGTTTGCAGTTACTGGATAAAATTGTGGCGGAGTTTCAACATTAATTGCTAAATATAGCGTGAGTCATAACAGAGTATCAATAAATGTATAATAACAAGTATCATGAATTTTGTTTACAAACAATATGTAGTTTGTAATTTGTTTTAAAAAGTTACCTGATTATGGGTCACTGTTAATCACCCACAAAAATACTACAATTCTATATGAAACAAGGGCACTAGTAGAATGCTCCATGAAGATCATTTATGAGTGCTGTAATAATTGATTTAGACATTACGAAAGGACAAGGAAAATGAATAAGGGAAAGTGTGACATTTCAACTTAAATATGAGCAAAATGAAAAAGTGTCATTATGTTATGCACTTGCATTGGCACAGATAAAGTTATAACAAAACTTATGCTACACTTTCTCTCTTATTAAATACTAAGTTTGAATGAAATTCCTTCATTCTGTCTCAGCTAATGAAGAGTATAGAAGACAGAGAGATGGACAAAGGGGCTACTTAATGCTCTTCCTTACAGTTAAAAACTTTTTTTCTCACTTGATTGTCTCTTATTTGGAACTTTGTAGTCATTATCATAACTATCAGACTAATTGTCACTTAGTTTCAATGGGGCAGAGCTGTTTTCCACATTTGCACATTCAGTGGCACCAGGACAACTGTCCTGAGTGATGTCATCTTCATCACTGCTTGGTTATTCCCACTTCTGCAAGATAATGAATGAACTAAGTGACTAATAGCATAAACTTTGAATCAATTTCAATCTGTATTTCACGAGGAAACCGACTTGAATGCAGTATGAATTAAACCCAGACAAAATCTGTCTCATAAATGAATAAGATAAAGAAATTGAAATAAGAGTTCAATAAAACTTATTCTAAAATCGTGAAGGTACAAATATGGTTCCTGATCTCAGTAATCCTACACATTGTTGTCATACACCTAGCATTCAAGTTTCAAGTTAATCCAATCAACAATTATACAGTACATCAACAACTAGTGGTCATGTAACACACACTTAAATATTAACATCTTTACCTATGTCTGAACTGACATAACTTAATGGCATATATGATGAAATGTAATTTGAAATATACATGAACATTATGTACAATAGATCAATTTCATGACTTAATTAACAATTTCATACATCTGGTCAGCTTTACAAAAACTTCTTTGACTTGAAGTAAAAATAAAACTAGACCAGTTCAAAAGTAAGGTTGAAGTCCAGGACTTTCAATTCTAAAGTTCTGCTTACTTGAAGCCTAGGAATGCTTGATGAATACCACATTTTATGCTTCCTCATTGTTGGACGTGCATGTCCCCTTCACATGGAATGCAAAAACTTGATTGCATTTAGACGAAGCATTTCATTAATGTGTACATTACATGTACTATATAATCATTTAAGCAAAATATAGATGACTATGTCCTAGTCTTGGCAATAAAATCTTTGCATAAAAATGATTGTTACTCTAGATAAATCATTTTACACAAAATTATTGGCCAATTTAGATACAGCCTTATAGCAAATGCATGTTTTCATGCATAAGATGTCTCAAAGCAGACTTTTATAATAAAAACAATTATGGACCATTCCCCACTAACTCTCAGTATGTTTGTATTGCAAACTTTATATACAAACATTGGATATGGACTTTAAACAAAGGCAGAATATAATGAAGGAATAATATTTTACATACTGTATAGGTCTTTATTTTGGCAGGGATTTTATTTTGGCCAAATTGGCGGTCAGGGTCAGTTGCCCCAATTCAAAGCACCACCATTCTATTTATATTCATGACCTCATGTTACCGTCAAAGAGAGTTTAAATTTGACGGTCTGAGAGCGTTTGCGCCAATTTATGACCCTGTCAATTCAAAACACGTTAAAAAATGCAACATTTGACACCGCAGATATATTGTGCAACAATTTCATCGAGATATTTTCCCTTTTGACTTTCTATTGAGTCATTGTTGAGAACATGCAACACTTTGGAAACTTTTGCAACCTCTAGTGTGCTTTATGGAAGATGATAGTACTCTCTGTGAACCTGAAGGTTGTGGCCCATGAATTTCACTTACACATCTTGATCATTTTTACTAAGATTCAATACCTGGGAAAGAGTTGCTTGTTATTTTCCTCATGCAGTTGAAATTACAGAGGTTGTTTTTTTTAAATCCAGTTTCAAATGCAATTTTCCTTAGTACTACAGTTCCATGCATGGTTAACTTAGAATTTGGTGACTGGAAAACAAACTCTGTTCTTTCTCTTTTCAAAGTCCTAAGTTAATCTATGTTGTTCTTCATTTCATGGTGAGAAATATTGCAACCTGTCTGCCTTTTTTTCCATTGCTTTCAATCCTGCAATATTTGTTATACAGACTAATTTCAGAAGGCACTTTCTAACATTATCAATAAGTGTTTCAAACATAATTGTATTTTTGTATGCAGCAGTGCTTAGTCTCTCTGCCTCACCAGATCTTTTATGGTTCAAGACTTATCCTGGAGTAAGTGCTAGTGCAGAGAATATATTTATTTTGGGTATGCATGTTTCATGCACTATATGAAATAAAAACAATCAGGATTTAGAAGTGTTGGTTGCCATTTTTCAATGACCACTTATAAGTATTTTCTGAAGAAAGATGTTTAAATGCATGTTGTGAGTATATGTAAAATATATCAATGATTTAATACAAAGTCATGATTTCTTTATTTAGTTACTAGTATTGGGCATTTTTAAACACTATAGGACAAAAACATACTGATTACTGGTATACCATTTGAATAATAAAATTCATGCTTACTGCTAAAGCTAATGAGTTGAAAACCTGGTAGAATAGTTACTTTTTTAAAAGAAAATTCAAGTACAGAGAATTTGTTCATATTTGTAATACTGGTATATTATTATATATGCTAAACAGTAATAAAAAAAATGTATGCCATGTCATGTTAGTTTCTGAACAAAATTAACAATTATCATCTCCTTTTATAGGGGAAAAAATGGAACTTTCACATTACAAGCAATAGCTTCTTTTGCCACAATGTTTTCAAATGTCGTCTGCTTCAGATGTGGCGAAATATAAGAATACACATACACCCCTCATATAATACATACAATACATAGATAGAAATAAGTTATTTGATTTACATTACCAAAACAGCATTAAAATATAGATAAATAGATAATTATGATCAATGTTATTGTACCACTATGCATGAAACATAAACAAGGATGACACAAAATGGGAGTTAATTGATATTCCCTTTTTTCCATTGTGGTCCTTATAATATATAAAAATAAGTTAGAATAATAAACATGGTACATTTATAAAATTAAGAAACTACAAAATATTGCAGACACAGTTGTCACTTAAAAACAACTAATGTAAAGAGTCTAAAATGCAATGTAATGTAATATATTTAAAATTTTCTATTGTTGTACATTTCTTAAGATACATTGACAGTGAACTATTCCATAAAATACAACTATTATAATGCAAAAGATTTCTTTCCAAATCCTTTTAACTGTTGGAATTCTGTAACATAAATCAGAACTGAATGTTGTATAATGGTTGTGCACAATATAATAGGTTGGTGCAGAACCTTTGTAAGTATAAAAACATGATTAAGTGTAAGCTGTTCCATCCAACATAAGAACATATATAGACTTTCACCTTGCCCTGGTTCCCTTTAAAGCCATGACATTATAATGGACAGTCAATCCAGTAATGTGTGATGCTCCCTCAGAAATAGGTCATAATGGCATAATGTACACATAATTTTTTTCATTTGCACTAGTTGCTGCTTACTGTACAATATCACATGTTTTGTAAAGGGGGGTTGTTTGACTATGACTGTACCCAGTCTTTTTGAAGAATCTTACAAGATAAAGATGATTTAATAGCGGGTGGGATTTCTGTCACAGTGAATATAAATTAGTATAGAAGAACTTTAGGGTTGGAATTTTATTTACAACAAGTACTAGCAGTTTCATTGCCTTTTGAATAATTTATGTAAATATAGTATAAATGTTTCATTGATGGTTGGGGAGGTATATATGTCAGTCTGTGTGATTATTATAGTTCCACGTGTTGTGTTACTGTACTCAAATTCTCATCAATATTTTGTTAACTTGCTCTTTATGTATTCTAAGACTTAATTACAAATAGTTCTGCCCTATTGTTACTTTTCTGTTCTTTCTTGAGGTATTGTCATATTTATATTATGGTCTATCATAATTTAAATGCTTTTTAGCTCACCTGTGCTTGTAGTGCTCAGTTAACTATAATGATCAGTCAGTCTACTCCGACGTCTGGCATCCGTTGTCCACACCTAGGGCTTGTTAACAATCTAGTTGTCACACTTTTGAGCAAATCTTCATCAGACCTTGTCAGAATGTTCATCTCAATGACATCTTGGACAAGTTCAAACATGGGTCTTCTGGGATCAAAAACTAGGTCACCATGTCAAATCACTTAGAAAACTTGTTATCACTCTACAGGTTACAGTTTTGATTGGATCTTCACCAGACCTTGCCAAAATGGTTATCTTAATGATATCTTGGCCAGGTTTGAATATGGGTCATCTTGGGTAAAAAACTAGGTCACCAAGTCAAATAATAGAAAAAAGCATTTTTAACACTCTAGAGGTCACAGTTTTGATTGGATGTTCACCAAACCTCGTCACAATGCTTGTCTTAATAATATCTTAGACAGGTTTGAACATTGGTCATCTGAAGGCAAATACTAGGTCACCATGTCAAATCATTGAAAAAACTTGTTAACCCTCTAGAGGCCACAATTTTGACTGGATGTTTGTTACGCTGTGTCAAAATGTTTGTTTTCATGATGTTTTAGACAGGTTTGAACATGGATCATCTGTGGTCACAAACTGGAGAAGTTTGTTCTAGAAGTCACAGAAGTTTCCAAAACTTTGTAAGAATGTTTATGTTAATAATATCATGAACAGGATCAGGTCAAATCAGGTTAAAAACTAGGTCACCTGGTCAAATCACAGGAAAACCATAGATGTTTCAATCTTTACTCAGGTGAGTGAAAAAAGGGTTTTCTTGGCCCTCTTGTTTTATTATTATGACAACTGTCTTATTTATTTATATGTAGGGTGAATGGGAAGCTGGCTTACAAGTTATGGATCAAGCAATTACTGATATGCCTCGCACAAAACATGTAAGTATATTGTGTCATAATTTATTTAATTTTTTTCACAGGGTTTAACACCATTTTTCAACAATTTTTCTGTTATTTACGGCGACTGGTTCACCTAGCCAGTTTTACTGGACAGTATACTAATCAGTACTACTCCGCAAGGAGCCAGCAACTTCTCCACACATGGAGGAAAATCAACATTTTTATCAAATTTTCATAGGAGGATTTGAACTGCCTTCACTGGGATTTGAACCTGGATCGCTGGGTTACGAGTCCAATGCACTAAACATGGTCACAGTTAATTAAGTTAATGGCTATCTGTTAATTATGGTCTCCATATGAACAGTGACCTCTCATTAGCTCCCGTTTATTGATATATTAAACTAAATACACATACAAAAGGACAATAAAAACAAATTTCTTTTCTCTCTTGTATATTCTAAATTGACTGTATTATCAGTAAGTAAAAATCTGTCATTCAATCATTAATCGTTATGTTATCTGGATGACTGACCTGAAGATTACTGGTTAGATTTTGTTCAAACTTGGTGGTGAAAAATATAGACATTAAACTCACTGTGCATATTACCAGCTATATCTGATTCATGGCTTATCAGAGTTATTGCCCTTTGGTTTAACCAAGATTATGTTGGTGGCAGTGTTGAACAAATTTCTTTGCATTGGCTTTTTATATTATAAATATTTATATTAAATTCAAGTTTTTTTATAGACAGCTCATTGGCCTTTTACATTGATATGTACTTGAATTAAATCATGTTGTTTTGATTTTATGATTGTTGAGCCATTAAACCACTGTAATAAATATACAGAAGTCTAGTTTTGTGACATGGCTTTGGTTTGTGCTATTAGCTCATCTGTGTAGAAGATAAAGTTGAGCTATTATGAGCACTGTGTTATCATTGTTGTTGTTGTGCAAAAACTTTAATGTAGTCCATTAATCAAACATTTAAAGCACAGTTGCGAGACAATGGACATTATTCTGAAAGCTATATTTTTGGAGTTATGCCCTTTTTTAAAACATAATTTCACATATAAATACCCAACATACATTCAATCCGTGTATTTTTACCTGTGTCAAACTCTTACAATTGACCAATTGTCTTCAGTATTATTATCTATGTGACCCCTATTGGTTTCCCATGCAAGCTGTAAACTTTTGATGGAAAATTTGATACTTGGCATGACCATTTTATTTTTGCATAGAAATAAATATCTCTTCATTTCAGGAAAAAGTATTGTATATTTATTAATGTTTGGAATTTTATCATGAACCAAACATAAAAAGTTACTACTTAACATGTTTGAATCAAAAATCATTACATCAGGGTCAGTTTTTACTAAATCTATTAATATTGTATTACCCTGGAGAAATATCTATAGATTAACATTCAACATTACCAAAGATACCTACTTACAATGGCTATAAACTAGAATAAATCACAGAATACTTGATGTAAATCTGCTACTACTCAAAATGAATATGACAGATTGCACTTTTTGTAAAAAACAACAAGAGACTATCTTTCATCTTTTTTGGGAATATCCTACAGGAAAAGCCTTAATAAACATATTATTCTATTAATGTTGACTGGTTGGTTTTTCATTTCTGGATATCGGCTGTTTATAAACTGATTTATTTGGTTCTATTCAGTTTTAACTGTTGTTCCCCAAACAAAGTTAGTAAAAATATTGTCTATCATCTTCATAAGGTGAGGCGAGGGTGTCAGCAAAGCAGTTAAACAATTTGTTGGAAGGGGGAGTAATAAAGATTTTATGACACATATCCTACCTATCGGTGTATGCTTCCTTCTTTTCTGAAAATCCTTAACTCTATTTTCTCCTGAAAATTATTTTCAACAATTTTTGTCATATTTTCATCAAAAATAATTCTTAATGGTAACTTAATTTGTGTTACCCCCATTTTAGTTTCCATTTTTAGCTCACTGTAGTGCTCAGTTAGCCATGGTGATCAGTCAGTCTACTCTGGTGTTGGAAAACTTTGTTAACACTCTAGAGGTCACAGTTTTGATTGGATCTTCCCCAAACTTTGTTGGAATGTTTGTATTATGAACAGGCTTGAAGATGGTCAACTCTAGTTCAAAACTATGTCACCGGGTCAAATCACAGGAAAACCTTAGAAGTTGCAATCTTTACTTAGGTGAGCAAAAATTGGCCATCATGGCCCTCTTGTTTGGTTTGGAATTAGGGTAAACTCCTCTGAGTATCTTGGTAAAAATCATATGAAAGATAATGTTTAAAGTTTTGTTTGTAAGTTTGCAATTAGAGTTCTCAAACATATTTTAAACATTAAAAATAACTGTGTCTGTCTACCAAATATTTCTTTGATTTGCTATTAGTATGGTCACTCTGTATGACTTTAAAGCATTTAAGTGCAATGGGAAGTAATTCTTATTGCAAGACTTTTCACATTCGGAACGCCTCGCATTTTTTCACTTGATGCATATTTCATTATGTTATGTTATGTTATGTAGAGTCACTGAATTTAGCATTTACTGTTTATTTAGATTAAAGGGTGAAATTTGTATCTAACGTATTTAAGCATCGGTAACATCTTTTAAACATATTTAACAGAAATATGGAAATCCCCGATGTTTCACAAATGAACAGCCAATTACATGGCTCAAACTCTTTGACCAATCAGAGCCCCAGATAATTTAGTCCATACCTGTTCCTTTGGTGCACTGCAACATGGAACGGGGACCAGTTTATGTTGAAGCAAATTTGTTTTAGATTGCAAAGGGCAGTAATTCTGGTTAGAAATGAGCCATAGGGAGTAACTGTGCTTCTTGGAATACTTGATATGTATTTAATGTTTAGTATAACTGTTATAATTTATTCATCCAATTAACAAAACTACAACTGTCCAAGTTTTATTTGAAATTTTGCTAAAATTGTTGCCTATTTTATTTCAGAAAATTGCACCATTGTTAGATTTTGAAGATATTCTCCATATGCAGAAGCCCAATTGGAAATGTGTATTCTCATATGTTCAAAGTTTCTACTGAAAGTTGAGTAATGATGAAAGAAATAAGGTTATGTGTTAAAAATATCAGGGACAGAAAACTGTCATGTGACTTGTTGGATGTTCCAAAATTAGACTCCACTAGTAATGTGAAAAATGAATATCCGAAGATCTGCTGGTTTCAGTATACAGTAAAACTTTGTTATTACAAGCATCAATATCACGAGCACCCGACTTATCTTCAGGAGGTTTTGCTGTCACATCAATTTTTATTCTTATTTGTGTATAATTTGCCACCAACAAACATACTTTTTGACAAGCACCATGTTTATCTCGAGCATTTAGTCTGTTCTGATCACCCCATGAGATAACAAGATTTACTGTAAAAAAAATTGATAATGAATGCCTTCTTATAATCAATCATTGAAAATTATTTTTCACTAAAAATTGTTCACACTTAAATTATTGCCTTAATTAATATTCAAAGCCTTCAGTCTGTAAATCAAATTGTACCCATGTAGCTTAAACTGATGTTCAGAAAATATTGTCCTCTTGTTTTAGTTTTAAAATGTGTTCTCATGCAATATATATCATGTTGTGAGGTATCTAATGTTCTGATTTTTGTCATTGCATGCCAGTAAGACAGTTTTTTTTTGGATATTATGTGTGTATTAAGTTGAATTTATGTGTAACTGTAAGTATGATGCAAAAATATCCTCCCAACCAGTCTTTAAGTCAATGAACTGTGATGTTAAATTTTTAAGATTTTATTTTTTATTCATTGTGTGCTTCATAACTTACATCAAGAAAGGATGCATGTTACTATGCTATATTATTCTGATAATATATTAATTGGATTTTAATTATATTCCTTAATAAGTTTTTATATAAAATGTTAAGAGTATTTTTGTATTATCTATGATTGATACATACTTTGTAAATGCTAACTATTTATATACATATATATTACTACCTTATTTGGTTGTATTGTAAATAAAATCTGCAACTTAAAACTACAAACACTGTGCAATATCAGGGCTTTCAATTGACCCTTTAAACAGCATTTTGACTCTTAAAATCAGTAAAATTAAGCTTTTGACTCTTAAGAATTTGTACCAAAGGGTCAAATTTACAATACAATTAGAACGAAATTTTTGTCTACTCTTCAAATTATCTTCAACCAATGGTCATTTTTTGACCATCAACTTTTAATGTCTTGTGAAAAACCCTGCAATATACTGTGTATATCTTTTATACACTGTGTATATGATTTACAGTTATGTAGTTGTGGTTATTGCTTTCTTGCATACATATATCATTTTTGTATGAAGAGTTTTTAGTCTGTTTATTGATATGATTTCAGATGTGTTTAAAGTTTTAGTTTAATTGATATGCAATATTCTCTAAACTTTTAAGTGATTTTATTGATAGATTTTATAGTCAAGTCATATATGTTGCAATAGGTTTTTAAGGTCAGCAACTGTTTTACAAACATTTAATCTTATTCTGTATGCTTTGTTGTTAAGTTATTAATAGATAAGTATGCATTAAGTTTAAGTCTTGTACTCTGATGATACAATACAGTATAGCGGTACCTCTCTGCAATAAATTGCTGCATGGGATTATATCTTTGAACTTACAATTGAGTCATTGTTGTCTAATTGAAGAGTTGTACAAGAATATTCATTAGGCAACTATAACCTATCTTAATGGATCACGTAGATGGGCAACCATTTTATTTTTTAGAAAATTTTACCATTATCAGGAATTATTTCTATTGTGAGCATGCTTTGCTTGGTAACATATGCATCCCATATCATTTTTATTCAGCTTTGATGAAAGGCTTGTTGCATTACTTAAAGCTTTTGGATTTTTCTTCTAATGGTACAATCTTCTATCAACCCTGGCATTTTGTAACTCTTCTGCATTTGCTGTTTGTCAAGTTGTGAAAAACTGGATTTATGTTTTGGTATTAAAGTTACTACTGCTGTTGAAAATTTAAAACATGCGTATTCAAGGTCTGTGAGCTTAAACTGATATTTAAGAAAAATAGCTGCTGACTGTCTAACACTTTGTTCATACACTGAACCATGTATTTTGGCTTCTATATCAATAAAGATAAATCAGATTACTCAGAGGGGCCAATGTTATACTGACTTAAGTATGCTAAATCTTAGCTTTGGCTTTTGTGAAATGTTAGCTCATGAAACATTGTTATGTTGTAAAATTAGTGAGAACAGGAATAGAATAGAACCGAGTTGCAATATTTGTCATATTGTGCCAACGGACATAATTATAAATTCTCATGGTACTAAACTTTGAATGAAATTTACAAAAATGAATATTTCATTTTGTACTAAAATCAGTTATGGCACACCATGTTGTAATATTTAGTTTTTTTGTTGGTTGTTAAAGATAACCATGCATTTATTTGTGTATGCCTATTTTAATTTGTTGAATCAGTATTTTATTGTTCAATGGTGTTTCTAATTGTGGTATTACTGCATGTTGACTTGTTTTTTAAGATATTGTTGCAAATATTTATTTATCTATAGAGAGTTGAATTTATTTCAGAATAAATAATTGTGTTAAATAAATATTTTAATGAATTACATGTTAACTTCAGTTGTCATATTGTTTAAGTCTTCTTCCCTAATACTGCTGCATATTACATCACATACATCATCAGACTCATAATTAAAACAAATTGTTGGCAGTGTCCCAGTTCAATGATGTAATGAAGGACAGCCCCAGGTGTAACACATATACAGTTTGGCTGAACAATGAAAGTTTCAAATGAAGGATGATCTTCATGAATCAGAACACAACCACACAAATACAAAAATATACTGTTCCTTCTTATAAGGAAGCAAGCTATATATTCATTGTTTTCATCAACAGCTCTGTGTAACTCAGGTAAACCAAAAGAAAGACGACAGATACACAGAAGTAGACTACTAGCCTAATAGTTTGTCTATTATGCAACATTTGTTTAAAGTGAATCATGGGTAGTACGGAATACATGAATATTAATGAATGAATCTAGTTGTTTACATCATCTAGATTTTGCAAAGAAGTAGTGTTTATTCAATACTTCGTTTATGCTTCCTTGATTGGGCTTAAACAGGGTTCGAAAATTTGAATTTTAATTAATTGTATATTTTGCTACACTAAAATTTATTTAAAAAATCATCATCGTTTTCCGTCTTACTACTTGGGATCCCGGTGACCGTGTTTTACACAATGCCGTAGTGATTATCACAGCTTATAAATGTTACGACGCCTCCCGGTGTGAAAGCACGAGGTTTTGTAGTTGATAAAAGACAAGATAGTAGCTATAAATTAACGTGAACAAGAAGAATAGATTAGAGGAGCATATTGTTGAATGCCTCGGGAATGTTGACCAGAAGTACGAAAAAGCAGAGAAGACGTTCGAAAGCTATGAAACCGCTAGAGAAACGGCGTGAGATGAAGACTGAAAAGTTGGCATGTTGACTTCCTGTACGGGTTTTAATTGCATAGTAAGTATGCTATGCCTTTGAAAAAATATACGAGTTCGGACCCTTTTCTGGGAATTTTAAAAAGCTGTACAGCGTCCGTGATCGGGAAAGAAATCTTAATGGGACCGGAGACCATACACGTACGATGGTCCCACTCCCAGTTGAACAATGGCCCTTTCATCTACAAATACATAATACGCCTATCAATCAATACTGATTATACTGGGAGGTGCTTGCCAGGAAAAATGTGTTAAAGAGTATTAAGTGCTCAGTTAAGACATTTTCGACTGACAAAATTGATTTTCCACTGTCTAGAAAGCCAAAATTGACTGTGGAAAAACAAGCAAAATGTCAATGACAATATCCCTTGTAACCCAATTATCGGTGAATACTAAATACCGGTGATTCTATAAATAGCCATAACATACACGCATGTGAAACTGACCATTGTCAACAAACACTGCGCTTGGTTTATCTTGGTTTGCGCCATCTGTCGGCGCCAAAACAGAGTTATAATGTCATTTTTGAGGGTGAATAAGCATTAAAATAAGTTTAATTTAAAGAAAATGATAAAAAATATTCATGATTCAATCAAAAGATTTCAAATTTTGTTGTTTTTCTTAGAAAAAAATGGATTTGTTTCACAGCCATCTGCAGGTGCTTGCTTCCATTATAAAGATACTATGTTGAACTTCCTACCGATATTTTTTCCTATCCAAAATGTAACTTAATAGAAAACTATGCATGGAAACAAAACAGGAAGTTGACAGAACACTATAAAAAAGTGCCCAGTTGTTGTTTTTGAAACATTTAAAGTTGAAAGTTTCGCATTTGAAACTGTTGCCTTATATATAGCTCATTTGTATAGTTTGGAAGTTTAACCCAGTACAGTAAAATGGGTGCTACATGATGACGTCATGTGACATTGGGAGATTTTTACTTGATCACCGGTATTTAGTATATTCGAGGAAATAGTGATGTCACTGTACAGCATTGTATTCATTGGGTTGCATGCACTAGATTAATGGAGATTTTGTACATTTGACTGTTGACATCTGCAAAAGAGATATGTACTGATAAATCACTCTTATTTATTTATGGGGAGTGATTTGTTTTCTTTTTTCAATTTCCGGTCTAAATTTAGCATCACCGGTATTTAGTATCACCAGGATACACCATAGACAATACATAATAACAATTAATCCAACTAATTAGACTGTTTGTGACGGGGAGACATTTTTTGCTTTGGCCCCGACCCTCACAGTCTAACGTAGAACTGCATCTTTGTGTGCGGAAAATTCCCAATTAAAACCTGTTGGGCACGATAATGTTGGGCACTACAATATCTGTGAACAATTTGAACCATTTGGTAGATAGGAAACATGTTTCTAAACTCATACAAGCTTAAAATTATTCCACCATACCTTTTCTGAAAAGTGCACGGACTTTTTGTTTCCCTCCTTTTTTTCTCTATGGAAAACGAAACTTGTGTAATGGCGGACAACTGCCGTAGTCGATGTAGATATTTACCGGTGTCATGGTAAAGACTTCCTATCCACTGTATTTAACCCATAATGAGTACATTCCAGAAGTAGTATTTACACACTGATTCAAATTTTGTATGTGGTGCGTGCATCCAACGCAGCGATTGTACAGAGTGAAAGTTTGGAAACATTCTGATATGGTAAAATATATGGTATGGCATGGCCGCCTGAACGCGACAAGCTACGAAGAATTTTAAGTCAAATATTTGAACTTTGGCGTTAGATACTGAGAATTTATGACTTATTGTTTAAAATTGTTGTTTTTTCTTATATCTAGATATATCAGTTACTGATGCATTTTTACGTAATTTGTGTTTCTGCACATAAATATGCAGTTCTCTGTATGGATGAGAGGATGGCCTGTCCGAATTCATTTTTGAAATCGGCCAGGCGGAAAGCCGAATAAGTTAGGCTAAATAACAGTATGATGAAGTGACTACATGAGGTCGCTATTTTGACTTCTGGGTCTTAAAATTGACAAATATCCAATACACGATCATTCCTGCGTAGGCATATTAGGAAAGGATTGAAACGTGTCCCTTCTTATAAACAATTTCAATAATTATAATGTTTACCTTTCTATACAGGGAGATTATTTTGAAATCCATGATAGTATATTTCCTCATACAGTGTTTACAATTTCAATTTCCCCACTGGAAGTGAAGGATACCGGTGAAAGGTGAAGGTTTCACAGAAACAATGCGCAGTCAACACTTTCCCTTTTTAATTAAAACAAAGGTATAAGGTTGATTGAAATAAATTAATACCTCTATGAACAAACATTTCATGCCAATATAGATAAGAATCAGTAACTTTAGCCTCTTTATCTTGATCCATCGTAGAATTCTTTCTTATGTGCAAATTAGCCGAATTAGATTCATTACTGGTTGATTTAAATTTTATAAAAAAATAACCGAACTAAGTTGAATAAATAGGTGTCTGTAAGTATATAGTTTTGAATGAGTAAAGCCAGTATTTTTGTGCTTAAATATGCTCTTTTACTTTGCTGTTTTACTTCATTTTACTATTTTCATTCCATTTGTTTTTAAAATTCAGAGATAAATCTGTACAGCGAATGCGGCAGTCAACGTACGCTAGAATTGTGTCAGCCATGTCGGTGTATAACAGAACTTATTCTCAGCGCATCATAACCATTCATAACCAAGCATGATCAAATAAAACGGCAGACAATTGAAAGCATTCAGGTATGCAAAATGTGATTTCCAACAATTTATCTCCATTTAAACGTCAATCAGTGTATTTATTTCATTTGGTTAATTTATATGTTATGTACGTCTGTATGTACATTCAAATAAATCTTGATAAACATAAAGGTTTTTCATGTTTCAAGTTATTTCGTTTTGTGATCACATACAAACAATGTTGATCGAAAAATTGTGCGTTCCCATGGTGTTTATTACATTTTTTTTACATAACCTTTTTTTTATTAAATACATGAATGAGGTGTAGTTTATTTACTCAAAATTTGGTGTCTATCAATATCTTATCTAATAATATGATAAAGATAAATTTTTCAACATTAATCCATAAGCCATGCTTCCTGTTCATGAATGGAATGTTACATAGTTAGTGTTAGTGTATTGTAATGGACACTATCTCTGAAAATTTAAACATTATTTTATGCATCCTAAGTTGGTGTCCTCTTGAATTGTGCCTGATTGATTTTGGAATTACTTAAAGGGATTTAAAATTGTTATGGTTAGAATGCAGCAATAATATTTGATTGTATTCCGTAAACTTTTTGGTATGATTCTATGAGCTAACAATCCAAGACTGCATGGCTAGAACAGTATTATTTATGAATTGTTTCCAGGTCATTTGCATGATAGTATTGTTATAATTCTCCTATATCTCCTTTAAATGTCTCTCTAATTTCATCATTCAGACAAAGAAAAGTGAAATTTGTTGGAAGAACAATTCTCCATGAAGGGAAACTAGATGACAATTCTATTAAATGGTACAGAGGGTCAGTATTATCTACTGATTGTGACTTTCATGCTGTTAATCAGATATTTTATGAAGAAGAAGAGCCCTATGATGTAGACAATTTGTGTGAATACTACTTGAATGGATCCCTAAAATTTACAGATCTGTATGGTATTCCATATAGCACCAAATACAATACCAAGGGGTTAACTATTATTCATGATTATGCAATATGTTATATCACCAAATAATTCAATGTGAAGGCAACTGAGATGACTCCTTTCTTTAGTTTCTGTGTCTAACAAAATGTCTTTTGTTTGAATATATAAAATTATAATCATCTTCTTGTAGCCTTTGATATTGCCATTGTTGAAAGTCATATCAGTTTTAATTTAAAGCAGCATATTATTAATAGCTTAGCTTTGAAATGATACAGAAATAATGTTTATAAATGTATTAATGATTAACTGAGCACCATTGACCCTCTG
Organism: Lutraria rhynchaena; assembly: GCA_008271625.1. Lineage (NCBI taxonomy): Eukaryota > Metazoa > Mollusca > Bivalvia > Venerida > Mactridae > Lutraria > Lutraria rhynchaena. Next base: position 685,449 of record VIBL01000056.1, on the reverse strand, counting down.
TAAACAGCTTGGATCCTCAAAAAGTATTCCACTGAGCCTGACGGGTGCATTCATGCTGACCATTATAGTTTTATTTCTGCTATTTTCACATGTTTGCAATTTCTATGTTGTCTGCTAATTTACCATGCACTTGCTGACTTTGTTACATGTTATTAATTTTAGATCACAAACAAATGAAGAGAACCTTGTAATAGCTGTTTTAGGCTCTGTTTTCATGACATGATAACAGCTGACGAACTTTTGCAGCAAATCGACACTATCAGCACTGCACATATTGTAAAAGTCAATACCTTGGGTGCATAGCAGGTAATTTCGAAGCAGAATTTTGGTGGTTGTTGTAGGGAACAATTAGTGCAAAATGATGAATTGGTCAAGGGCATTATCACCCTATCACCAGGGGCCGATATCTGCCCCGTTCCCAATCCATAATAGCCTTCTTTTTCCAAATTTCAATATGCGTTATGGCACACTCAGATTTTAATACTATACACTATATTCTAATATTGCCAGATTTCTCAAATTTCCCAAAATGTAGCAATGTAGCAAAATTAGATAATGATGTGAATTGGTGGTTTTCAAAGCCAGGTAATTGTCTACAAACATTATTACACAGAGTTAATAATAAAGATAGTCCATAACATCCCGGACTTAATGGTCAAGGCAGAGAGGAAGCCAGGTATGTTAAAGATACTGAATAACAAATTTCTTCCTTTTGCAGTTCTGGATTAGCGAGTAATTTGTTAGAGAGGTCCTGATTAGAGAGATCTCACTGTATTAAACATGTTATGATTAGAGAGGTCCCACTGTATTAAACATGTTATGGTTTGTATTTTACAGAGATGGTCAGACACCATTTCACACAGTGTGTCGAGGATATGGACTTAGTGGTACAATGTGCGATGGAATGTGATGCTGAAGCAAAAACTCAGGTATGTTTGTTTCAAATTCTTGTCTTTCAGATTTTGCTGATAAAACTTCTCATAAAAACATCTATGAGTTAAAAAAAAAACAATTGTGATTTCTTTGTAACAAAACATCATATTTTAGTTTCTATATTTTGCCTGTATTATTTTAACCATGTTTTTTCTTTTTTTCATATTTTTCAGAACATGATAGAGATCTCCAGTTTACATTACAATAGATAATCATCTCACTGTTATTATTTTTTTAGTATATTGAAGTTATGATAGAAGTTATGTCATCTCTATTTTTAAATGTCATGTTTATATTTCATATCGGACTGACTAGTAAAGGACATTTTATTGCTGTTTATTTCAGCACTACATGAGGCTGTGAAGAATGGTAATTTAAACATTGTTCAGATGCTACTTACAGAATCTAGTATTAATGATGAAAAGTCTTTGCAGAGTAAGTTCTTAATTTGTTTCAAACTGTAGTTCAGATTTTCTCTTCAACAACTTATCATCTGAAGGTTTCTATAATTTACCTGTATTCTGTTAACCATGTTTTCTCTTTCTGTCATATTTTTTCAGGACATCAAAGAAAGAAAGAATGATAGAGAATTAGCACACTTATTTTTATTATATTGAAGTTATGATATTTTTTATCTTATAACCAAGTTTGATGTATATGTAACACTGGACTTGTAAGTGAAGGACATTTTTGTTTATTTCAGCACTTCATGTAGCGGTGAAGAATGTTCATTTAAACAGAGTTCAGACAATACTTGCAGGATCTAGTATTAATGCCAAAGCAGTCGTTGCAAAGTAAGTACTCTATTTACGATAAATCATTTACTTTGATCTGTTTAACATCTGAAAATGTTTATTCCACCTTTGGTATAAAAACATCTAGAATATGCATATCAAATGTGATTTTGAGAAATGAAATTCATTTAATTTGTCCATAACATTGGATAAAGCCAGTGTAAGCAAGAAATAACTGACATTTATAATCATTTTAATAACTCATCATGCTTTAGTTTCTATATTTTACTAATATTATCTTAACCATGTTCTTTATTTTCATATTCTTTCAGGATATAGAAGGGAAAATTCCTGTTTATAACAATAATATGCACACTAATGTTATTTTTAATACATTGAAGTTATGATAAATGTTATAATATATTTTCCTATCTGTAAGTTTCATATGTAAATATTACATTAGGACTAGCTAGTAAAGTCAGACTTTTGTTTCTTTCAGCACTGTATGTGAGCGACTTAAACCGTGTTTAGTATCTAGTTACTGACTGTGGTAAAAACGACAAGTAAGTACTTAATTTTTGAAAAATAATTCACTTCAACTGAGGACAAGTGAAGTTGATATTTTATACATTAGAATACATTAAAGACTACGGCTGTCCTGGTACAGGCCTCAAAGTTATAAAACTTGAGGACAGTCTCCCAACTCAAAATTAAATTTAATGTACAAAGTGAAAAGTTGAGAAGCAGAGCTTTATATCATAGATTGGTGAATTATGATCAGGGTGGCCACACACTCTGGAAAATGGGGAAAACTGCTGAAAAAAATTCCCTGTAGGGAAAAATCAGGGAGTTTGAAAATATTGAAAAAAATCAGGGAATTATCAAGGAATTTCAAAAAATGAGAGAGGATGTTTTGACTACTGATAGCTTCTGTTCCTATACTAAAAGGCTTTGTTTCTGTATCTTACACTATAAAGCAGTGTGCTGTGTATCTATAGCTTAATGTTAATTCATGTCTCAAAAGGTATCACACCATTTACACGTATTATTATTATTATTATTCACTATTTATTCTGTGAAATTATTTAAATACTCAAAAAAATTTAATTGAACTGAAGCTAAAATGGAAGTGAGCAACCATTGTCCCAGTGCTCCAAACTTAGAATTAATTCTGATGTGGATGATGGTGAGTTTTAATCATCAGTGCCAATTTTTGGATTCAGATTGTTGTAAGGCAAAGCTGCATGGTTGAAAAATCATAACCAAGTGGTTGTGTTTTGTTTATGTGAATATGGTGTTTTAGACCACCAACAACATTACTTTAATTGTATTTGGGGTGGGTAGTATTTCCTTACTAGCTCTCTCTGAGTTCATTACGGCTCTAACCAAAACTAACTGTATATATCTGTAATGCCCTCTTGTGTTTCAGTATTCTTGTATTGAATTATTATTTTGTTATATTAATGGTAAAAATAAGCTTCTTGTTTTTAAGAATGTGTATAAACATGTTTATAAACTTGTGAGTATATTTTGGAAGATAAGAGTAAGCAAATGATTGCTAGCTTGTATGGACATTATTGTTTGTTTTTAATGCTACAGAAGTACTTCTAATATCACTGAAGGAGGAGGATGGAAGCCATGCAGACACAGCTATTATTGAGCTGGTACACCACGCTAACATCAGGGAAAATCACCTTTCAGTCGGAAAATCTGGGAAATTTCTAAGAATTTCATTTCTAAATTTCTGTGGCCACCCTGATGATTATTATTACCTTGTAGATGTTGATGCAGGGCTCCATTAGGGAGCATAGAGCAGTTTTGATGTGGCATTCCAAGACATTTAGCCACCTTTGACTTGCTGATTCATATATTCTACTGAAAGTATCTTTCCTTACATTATTATTTGTCATTGGTATAGTGAAATTTGGATATAATGAAAGTAATTATGTTGGTGTTGGAATTCACTATTACGGTGTTCTACTGTAATTACTAGTTCTTCCCTGCAAATTTTTCCTGTGCCATATTGTAGAAAAATATACTGGCTTGTGTCTTTATAATTCTGTATAAAATAAAGTGTAATCATATAAACTGAATACATTGTTTTGTACTGCAGTATTCAAGATCTGTTGTCAATGGAAATATTTCTGTTTTTATTTTAGATGTGTTGTCAAAGGAACCACCATGAAGTGAGTGTGAAGCTCTTAATGTTGACTAAGATTAAAAACAAGAAAGTCTCATTGGTAAGCTGTTATATTTTTGTTTGATTAGTCTGAATTTGTTTGATGTGTTGATTGTTAATTGAGGGAGATAATCTTGAAATGAACACTTTCAACTTTAATTGAGAGTTACCTATACTGAACTATAATTTGTTATTCATTGTTCAGTTTAAGTATATAATCAGTAAACCCAAAAACTTCTTTAAAAATGATTATTTCTTTTGAGTACAACTGTTGTTTTATGAATATGAGTTGACTACACCTGTAGTCTGTATGAATGCTGAGAATGTGTCTGTTCTTATTGTAAATCAGGATTATTGGAGATTTTAGCTCACCAGAGTATGCAGCACTTGTGGTTAGTTATTGTGATTACCATGTCCATTGTTGCATGTCATGTATTGTGGCCAATTGTTATAGCCCGGCAAACAAAGTCTGTCCCCAAATTATATAGAAGCTTGTGAATAATTATTTTTCTCTTACATTTTTTGTGCGAACTATTCAAATTTTCTATGTACTTTGTGGTTGGATAGAAGATTTGCATAGCATTATTATTCATGCTAAAGGTCACGTATGTTGGAGAGTTATTTCCCCTTGAAAGATGGTTGCATGGTCTGTCCCTATGTGATATAGAAGCTTGTGGGGAATATTTCTCTAACAAACTCCGCAAACAAATAGTAATTGTGTATTGACTCTAGGCACTCTCGCACTTTGTCCACTAATTGCATTTTGCGAGGGTATTTAGTCACATTCAGTGATGAATTTTTACAAGTCTGATTAGGATTGTTCACATTATACCCCTGGATAAAAATTTTGCCTGCCCTTAGGGTCACTTTTTAACTTTTATGGACTTTTTAAATTAAAAACTTCTTGGCCAAAACTGAATGAGATTTAGCTTAGATGAATTGTGTGTGGTATTGTCTAGTAGTTCTCAACTAGGACTGTTTGAAATATTTCCTGGGGTCAGAATTGATCCTGCCTGTAGGATTACATAGATTTAAGCAGGGAAAGCCTTTGAAGATCTTTTAAAAAACTGTAGGTTTTAAAGTTTCTGTTTGGTGAGCAGTAAATCGACCAAGATTGTTCAAATCTGCCCTTGGAATCATTTGTTTACAAAGTTGTTAATTCATCAGGTTACTCAGATGAGCAATATAAGGACCATCATGGCCTGCTTGTTTAGATAGACTACATAGATATGATTATAATACAGAGTATTTGTACTTACCAAAATTTTGTACTCATTTGGAGTCATAGATACATGTATGTGGCTTTTTATTTCCAGTTGTCACTGTGGACCTCTACTCTGTTCAAGTCTTACATTATGCGGAAAGACAACTCCCAACACAGCAACAATCAGGCACTCAGAAGATACAGTCTGGTTCCAGTCTATATGCATATATATGTCTATATACACCTGGGTGTCATTTCATAGATATATTTAAACTAAGATAGCACTTTTTAAACTCAAAATTATACCAATAATATGCAGTTAAAGCTGAATTAACCTGTGAGTTAAGGCCACCATTTGAACAATGACCACTCTATGATACCTTAACACCATATATTGAATATTTCATGACTAACCCTCAGATTGAAGCTTAGTTTGATTAATGTTCACAAGTTTATGCTTTTACAACAGACGGTCATTCCTCAGTCTTTAAATTTTTGTTCATCAAATTAATATTCATGTCATATGGTATAAATATGGTAAATTTCTTCACTTAATGTTCATGATCTAAGCTTCTTAAAAATCCATTCTTTTGAGATCATAGAGAAATTCACTGTGAACAAATTGATTCATTTTGCATATTAATCAGTGAATTGTCATTAATGTGTTATATGTGTTTTAATGTGTTTTTATGTCAAGTATGAACCAGATAAATTTTGAAGTTGCATTCATTTATGATGTATGATTATGATTTTTATATTGTACTCTCCACATTACTGTTATTGAATACTAATTATTTATAGTTAGCCAAACTTGCCTGACTGCTTTTTATTGGGTTTATAATGTAGTTTTTACTTGTTTGAATGAGTTATAGTTGTTTTCATGGTAACTTAAATGAACACATAAACACTTCCTGCTGTTTTTCATTCATTTTTCTTGCTTCCGTTTGGTTCATGTAATGGTTTTCTTTAATCTAAGTAGTAATTTACGTATCATAGTGTACTATTTTAAATATTTAAACATTATTAAATTATTGATTTATTACCATAGATTTCAAATAGTGTTTTCTGTACATCTGTCTGTATTTAATTTGTAATAGATTCACTGCTGATATTGAATAGAAGAGACAAAAATTTAGTTACTTCAGAATGAACATTATTTACTGACGTAAGGTTGCTTATAGAATGCATACCTCAATTTCACCTTATGTATGTTTCACATATAGTGCAATGGCCGTTTGTATATTAGCTAATTTTTCTGTCTGAATTTCCAATTATTTAGTAAGTTGAGATTTTTTAGAAGTTCATTTCATATGAACTACATCTTTGAACTAAACACAAAATTCTGTTGACCTACTGATCTTATGTGTATGGGGAGATGTTTGTGGAAACAAGAATTAATGCTTTTGGTCCAGTGTATATTCTTGTAAAAAATATCTAGTGATTTGTTTTTATTCCACATGTTGTGGATGCTTGAATAAAACATGCATAATCTGTAATTTTAATTATCACCTAACTGTGTACATGTATTGTGAGGAATTTGCATTTCATCATATATGTATCCTAATCTCAAACTGACTATTTTTAAACTATTTCATTAGTAGATGTCTGAAGTTTTCCATTATTTTATGTAAACATGCACGTTAAGGCCATCCTTAAAAATGCTGGTTTGTGGTTACTTGACCCACACTTTCAACAGTGGGAAGGCACATTGGCAGAAATTTTTAACATCATATGCTTGTACTGAAAATGAAAAGCTTGAATGAAGTTTGAATAACTTTTGTCAAAATTGATAAAATAATTGGGATAAGGGTGAATTTTTTAATGTCATTCGTGGAACTGCAAACCAACATATTTTAAGGATGGCCTAATAATGTGTATAATTGTTTTTACGTGTTGTATTGTATTTTTGATGTCTATATTCCAATATAAGCTAGAATCTGATCTTTGTAACTGTATACTTGTGTGTGTCTGGCTTGGAATTTTATGCGCGTTCTGTGGGTCACTTGTACTAAAAATAGGAAAATGATTGAAAACCTGGTTTGGTGGCAATGCATCACTTGTTTATTAAATGGTTTTACATTGACTGTTTTAACTTGACAACTTTTATTTTCTTTTTTTTTCATGAAATAACTAAGAATAGCAAAAAAAACAAGTATTCAGTACAGAGATCAGTGAGATTATACGAATTCTTGTATTGAGATTGGAAACAAATATATTACAATTGTTTTATGTATGTTTTAGACAATAAAATTACTGCCACTGGTTGCTGTTGATAGGATTTTAAAAATATATTAAACATGGTAATAGTGACTTAGTGGAAACTCAAATATTGTCTTGTTTACTTTAATAACTTAAAGATTCTATACCGATAGTCTGTCTCATTTCACTAGCACAGTTACTACATTTACTGGTATGTCCATTATTAATGAAATTAAGAAGGGTGTTTATGGAAAAAATAAGCACTTCTTTACCATATCCAAGTTCACTATAACCATGATTTACTGTATACTGTGTTCAATAATCAAATCTCTTGGTTCATTCTGCAAAGTAAATCAAAGGTGTTGTCAGGAAATCATTTCAAGCCACAATCTGATTCCTGTACAGCTTAAAATACCTGAAATTTACTACACACTATGAACAACATATCAGTAACATGTTCACAAAATATACAGTGGAACCCCTCTAAACCAGTTCCTCTATAAACCAGTTTCCCTTCTAAATTGACCAAATGTTCTGGTCCCAACTTCATTTCTATATAATTAAAAAATACCCTTTAAACTGGCATCCCCTCTAAACTGGCCAAATGACCAAAGGTCTCAGGCTTGACCAGCTTAAAGGGGTTCCTCTGTATATAGAAAATTGACATCAAAACACTGCAACAATAAACACATAACAAACTTCTTCAAATTTAATCATTTTCATAACATAATATTAAAACAATTTCAAACTCGGTACAATTTTATGTGTTTCAAACAGTACACCAATATATTTTAGTATGCAAGTATGCGTATTCCAAACAGGTAAGTTTCTATAACAGAAAATCCAAAATACAGTTATTGGGGACAATTTATACCTCAATTTTCCAAAAAAAAGGGTACATATTTCAAACATTTACATAGAAAATAACCAAAAAATCAATATAATAAAACGTTTTATATTTACAAACAATGGGTAAGAAAATTTTTTGGCTGAAAAAAATTGCAATCTCAATAAACAACAATGAAACAAGTGCCTGACCTTGGACAACCATGACCTTCAGTGATACACAGAAATGAAGACCATGAAATTATTACCTAAAAACATGAAACTACAGAAATACTATCCAGCTATCAATTAAAAGCAACAATCTCCTGTCATTAAACATCAATATTAAATCATAAAATCTACTTACAAGCTAATAATCCAGAAATTAATCCAACAAACTGTATATTGTATAACTCAATCAGCCATTTTGATACATGTGGACAAATGAACAGGCCAATCAAAACAACTTTTACAGATTAGACATGACACTGACCAATGAAAACAGCTGTTACAACAACCTCTATACCCTATAGTAAACTTATATATGAAAATTGAGAAGATATTTAATGTGTGGGCTTGTGGCGCAGTGGATAAGCTGCCTGACTGTCAATCTGGAGGTCGTGAGTTCAAGCCCCACCAGAGGTAGGTGAAAATCTATATATGTATAAATAATTGTATGAATTGTATAAAATTGTAATATGACATGTATGTAACTAACCCTCCTAACATACTAACATGCAAATTAACATGAGCACTACTAACACTAACATGCAAAGTAACATGAGCACCACTCACATACTAACAGGAACACTAGTAACACCCTAACCTGACTCGCAACATAACATGTACACCACTCACAACATAACATGAAAGCAAGTAACAAGAACAGAAATTACAACCAAGAAAATTATTTTTTAAAAAAAAATAAAAATTTTAATATCAATTTTTTTTTTAAATGTGCTAGTAGTTTTCTTATACTATTACTATTGCAACCAGAAGAAAAACACCACCATACATTTAAAAAAAAAATTGTACCTTACAGTCAAGGGGAGGTAATAATTGTGTATAATTACCTCCCTTTGACAGTAAGGTACAATTTTTTTCTACCAAACTTTCTTCTGATTGGTACAGTAAAAGTATAGGAGAACCACAAGCACATTTCCAAAAAGAATGAAATTAAAAAATAGAAAAAAAAATTAAATACATAGATAAATAAATGAAATCGAATCCCGGTCATGGCAGGTCATACCCTTCTATGAAAATTTGACTTAAATGTTAGTATACAGTCCAGGAAAACTGGTAAGGTGAACTGGTCACCGCATATAACTGAAAAAAATTGTCGAAAAATGGCGTTAAATCCCAGTGACAAGGAGTCACATAAAAAAAAACTAATTTCTCCTCTCCCTGAGAAAAAATATTCATATTGTTCACAATATTCTTTCATTTGCAATGGTAACAGTAAAAAACAGAACTACCAGTACATTTCCAAAACAAAAAAAAATGCCAAAAAATTAAAGTAAACATGAGTTATGTTTTTTCCATATAAAATTAAGTTTTACATATCACAGTCTAAATAAAAACTACTGGTCTTTAAAAATATATAAAAAAAAATGTTCAACAAAATTGTGACATGAAAATATATAATAAAAACAACTGAATGAAACAGACCTTCATTCACAAAATGTTCGAATTTACAACACAGGAAAATGTTCAAGGAGAGTTGTAGCAAATCTGAAAATCATAAAAATGTCCTTGACATTTATGCCAGTCTGACAAGTCCTGCAATTTTCAGATATGAAGGAATTCAAAACATCATTTCATTGTTATTACTTGAACAAAGTGGCCAAAGCACTGACCAACCTGCAGACAGTGGCACAAAAAACACATCAAAAATGAATTCAAGTCATATAAAATCTACTTACAAATAATAAATCCACTTACAAATAATAAATCCAAACAGTAATCCAGCACATGGTATATTATAAACTCTGATCAGCCATATTTGTTATGGAAATACTCAGCCAATCAAAATAGCTTTTACATATCAGAGACCATGTGACATAACAAATCAAATTCATATATGAAACATTTGACAAAGTTTGATGTGAGAACTTGTGGTGTAGTGGATAAGGTGTCTAACTGATAACCTAGAGGTCATGAGTTCAAACCCCACTGGAGGTAAGTCAAATTATTTTTATCTTAAAATTGTTGTTTATGAATTATATAAAATTAATGTATGTCCAGCAACCAATGCTGAGATTATGATATGAACTATGCATTCAAAATTTTCATTTTAGAAAAATTGATTTTTAAAAAAAAAAATTAAAATTTGTATACATGCAATTTGAACCTCTCTCAACTGTAAGTAGGATTTTGTCTGTTTGAATTTTTGATTGTCTTCAGAAGAATATTACAAATTTGTTAAATTGAACAGTTGTCCAATGTTGTATATTAGAAATGAAATGTATTGTCATTGTTCACAAGTTGTCATTAAAGCAGTTCGCGGGTGTGCATATTTCCAATGGAAAGTCACATGAAATCAGAATCAAGTTGAAATATACCATACTAAGAGTGAAAAATCATAAAAATAAAAAAAACTACCACACTGTTAATACATGACAGGAACTTTCCGAGAAAAAGTCACATTTTTAATGAACATGAATAAAAATGTTATAAATGTATAAACGTAAGTAATATTTTCAGAATCTAGTATTTAGTACATATGAAAGAAGAAATCGTCCAAACAAAAATAATTAATAACAATTTTCCTGGAAATATCAATGTTTGAAAAAAATCAAACTCTGAAAAAAATCAGTAAGTATCTTATAAAAAAACTACAAGTGGAACCTATACATATTTTGGACTCAATTGAAAGATATTGCTAAACTCTATTTGCAACAAAAATATAATTAAAATGTACCACATGGATTGTTTTTATGTATCATTTCTTGGAAATTAGGCAAAAATTAAACACTGACAGAGTAATCTCCCCTACTTTCAACACAAAATGATTTTATCACTACACACATTCGTAGATTTACTGAACAAAATCTGCACATACCTTTATGGTTCACAGAACCTGAATAAAAAGTTCACACAACACAATTCCAAGCACATGCATATAGCCTCACATGATGATTTAGCCAAGTTTTTAATAGCCTGACCAGCTTCCACTTCACAACTTATTGGTGTTGTGTGATGAAGATATGGGATGTTCAAGACAGCAAAAAGCTTGTTCAAATTGGTATGTCCTAGACCTGCATGAACAACTCCTGCAAAAGTCATAAAGGAATAGTTTCAATTTCATTATAATTAAAATATTAATTACAATAAATCTTTCAATTACTTCAAGTCTGAATATAGGAAATAATAATTCATGCAACACAAAAATATGAATGATAGAATATCAGAGTAAATACCAAAATTATTTTACTGTACAATATATTGAAAGAAAAAAATCACTAACCTAATGCTGGCTTGATATTTATGTCCATTATATTTTTGGTCCATCATTTCTTAGATAATGACTTTTGTTGATATGGTGGTCAGTGCTTGACAATACCTAAAAAGTAAAATCATCTTGTAAATATTTATGATAATGTACTCATTTCATCAATTCATGATAAATTTTATGTTAAAATACAATATAAATGAGAAACAGTATCAAAAACAGTTATGTCCCACTGTGTTAATGTGACGTTTTTTTATGACTCATCATCAAATATAGGCATTGTGAAAATAACTGAAGATTCTAACATACATTTCATTAACCATTACATAATATACATGTATTAAACAAAGTGTTAGACAATATGCCTCTTCAGTGATTAGACAAATATTTACACCATTGTTTAGTACCATACACAAGATGACTTATGCCATAACAGATGGGTGATTTGATTGGGTAAGTAAACATTGGCCAACAAATAAACTGGTAAAATTGTAATGAAACACCAACTGTAAGACAGTTAATAAAGATTTAAAAAACAAGGGGTATGAAAATTGCCAATGAATTAGAAAAACAAGTTACATTTCTTCAAATATAAATGTGGCCAACTTACTAGTATATAATTACACACAACTGATTCTTTTTTCGAAAATGTTCATATTTAATGTTCTGATAAAACTGACAATTATGATTAAAGAATGAATCCAAAGAAATCAATGTTTTGTACGAAAGGAATATGCTGACGAAGATTTCATACTTTTCCATATTTTGTCCACTTATATCAATGACATCATTAGAATCCTGGTCTTCCTCCACATCCTCACTAATGACAGCCTCAGTCTGGCTACTCTTTAACAGTAACACTGCCTGGAATTAACAAATATCTTTAAAGTTCAGCTGCACAGGTGTTCACAGTCACAAGATAATAAATGCCACTAAAAAAGCAAAGGCCATCCTTACATACAAAAGGCAAGATAAACTTCTTTTCTACAGTTATCAATGGTAACCCTTTTAAATCCTAATACATAAATGTGTTTAAAATGAACTATCAAACAAAAACCAATTGCAAATGAAGCCATGTTTCCTCTAATGCATTGTTGGTCTTTTTTCAAAGGTGTGACTGTAAACATTTACTGTAAACTGAAGATAAGGGAAGAGATACAGAAATGGACATAACTACTCAACACAGCAACAAATAAAATAGAACATTTTTATGTAATCAGTAACACTAAGCTAGTAATGTATAACCTATAAAACTATATTCTGTGGTTTCATGCATGTTTTCAAAAGTATGAAGCAGGCACTTCATTTTATTTTTCTCAAAAATGGTGGATGCTGCAATTAGAGGGTATTTATTTGGGAACATTTGGTTCTCATGCTACATTACAATGTAATCTTTCCAAGTTATACATCCAGTGTGACATTTTGATAAATACATAGCATTCAGTTGATTTTAAAAGCACACCTCAAACAATCAACTAATATAATCAACTTCTCCACAAGTGCGATGCCGAGGTAATGAACAAATAACATTCAGTTTATATTTCAAGTTTGTGGCTCATCCTAGTCTCTAACCAAAAGCCTCTAAATCAGCAGTCATGTGCTCTACTTACAAACAGGACATGGTAACAAATAAACAACATTGGTAAAAGTATACAGTGTGCCCCTGTCCAAAAGCCTCTAAATTAGCAGTCATACAAATTGAACATGTAAATAAACAAGATCATGAAGTTGTTACTCACATCACAAGCTTGAGCAAACACTCTCTGCAAAGTTCTTCACTTTCTCATCAACAATCTACAACACAAATACTTGTGAATAATAGATGTATACAGTAAGAGGATGATATTACGACCACTTGTGAGACAAGTCTTTGGATCCAGGCAGTCTTCAGGGCCTTTTTTCCAAAAATTTGGAGGGGGCCTTAGCCTTTCATTTTACAAAATTAAAGTGCAATTTTTGGCCAAAGTGGGAAAAGGTAGACATTTCAAGATGCATCAATAAATAAATGGCAATCTACATACATACAGAAAACAGAAAGTTGCATCAGTTAAATAATTGAAAAAAAAAATTAAATCACAGCCATATACTTCACAATATTTTAAACACCAATGGGTGCATAAGTTCATATTAAGCAGAACTGCTTTAGGGCCATCATATGATTCAAGAGTATCTGTGCATGATGAACATGTGGTGACAGACAGAAAGAGAGACTCGGATGTATGGGGTAAAGTCAGCTTTGGGTACATATGCTGAGACAGACTGAGACACAGGTATATCAGCAGGTGCTTCAGACACTGGGAGATCAATGTTGATGATGAGGTCTTGCAAAGCAAGTTTGACTAACCCAGCACTTCAGTAGGAGAGGAATGTGTCCTTTTAACACAGAAGGCTACACAGGCTTTTATCATCTGCAGTCCTTTTTACAGATTTTCTGTAGTACTTTCCATTGTTCAACATTTTTTTATTAAGTTGGACTTGTTTTTTTTCTTCAAAAAATGTTTATGACAACCAAGTTAGACTATATTCTAAAGTGTTTGGTTAAGAAAACGCTTTTTATCAATACAAGTTTTTATAAGAAATAATTATATAACATTTTAAACGATTCAATAGAAAATAATAAGGAAATGATGACTGCATCAAGTCTACATGCAGGTTTAGTAAATTGAATAAAATAACTTGATTATGTTCACGTTATCTTCATATAATAAATCCAATGGTACGAAGATATTGTAACATCTTGGTCATAGTGTACAACAATGTGGTGCAGAGTATTCTGAATGGATATTTATTTCGGTAAGCCAATAAAAACCTGCTCTCAGTTTCATTTGCCACTAAATAATGTAAGTTTTATTCACAGAACATGAAAAATAGATTTAGGGAGAATCATAATTCAACATAACAGGAATTTCAGCATTGTGATTTGTGGCACTTCTTTTCCCAAATTGGGAAAAAAAGGCTTTCTGTAATTGGGAAGTCACCAAATATTGGCCTCCATTATAGAAGGAAAAAAGGCCCTTGTCTCATTATCAAGTTGAAGTATAGAAAAATATAACAACCCAAAAATAAATAACAATAATAAGGTGGTCTTAATATTGAGGTGGTCACTAACAGAAGTTTGATCCTTTAAAATGATGTATTTTTATTCAAAATAGTGACCAAATCTTTGATTAGCTTTAAATGTTCAGTTAAACTTCTAGTTAAATAAGTTTGAGTACTAAATAGTTTAACTGAATGCTTCTACTTATTAATGCAACAAAAACAGTATTACCAGTACATAAACATGATTACAACATTGCTACGTGAAATGATCCTATGTCTATATATATCATGTATAACACTATGAATCACTCAATTAAAAACTTACAATATTATTATACTTCACAAGAATTCTATTGGTAAAATTACCTTTTTTGTATCTTCCTCAGAGTTGGATTTTTCATCCTCACTGGATGTATACAAAACAGACTCTCTCAGCAAGAATGACTGCATAGCCATCAGGTAACATAAACATGGACAGCTGAAAATAGACAATATAGCATTACAATAAACTGTACATCATTGAAGGTCAATGAAAAAAACACAACTCAGCTAAATTAATAATCTAAGCTTAAGAATGCTTCAATCTAGGGCTAAATGAAAGTACACAAGTTTTCTACCTCCACACAATCTTTTCCTACCAAAAGGATGCACAAATTTTATGAGAGGTTATGGACCCTTTATTTTCCCTTTAGTCCATCAGTACTGTACCCAGTAGAATTTGTTGTCCATAAATTGATACAATTTTTTTAGAATATTACATGTGCAAAAAATTAAACAAATGGCCAGAATTCTGCAAAAAATAATTGAATCACTAAACACTGACAACATGTGCTGGGGCACTTGGTGACAATAGTTATGTGAAAGTTTGGGGAAAATTCCTTGAGAAATGTAGGTGTTGCATGCAGAAGAAATTGTGGACATCCACTCCAGGATAACCAGGATTTTTCCTTCACAAAACCTAAACATTGATTAAATATCAGCAAGATAAACAATAAATACAATAAAAAAGAATTTTAATTTTTACTAACACTTTAGATCATATGACTAGGGTAACGCAAAAAATTCTGTTGTAGTCCTGGTAAATCAGTTTCTGATAATTCTATGCAAATGTGAAGCATATGCAAAAGGCATATGTTACTTTAAATATTATCAAGAGGCCCTTTTGACATGAAAAAGTAAGTGTGGTATAATGGGGAGTAACTAACAACAGTATAGTTACATTGTCTCCCTTGGATGAGACTTGGGGGGATTTTTATCTTATTTTGTGAAACAGTGATCATGAACTTAAACCTAGAACCACCAAATGCAAATCCCAAAGAGTCTTTATGTAAGCATGCTTACATGCGTAAGTAACAAATAATTTAATGCACCCTTTTGCATACAGATAGGAAGAAATTATAATTTACTTTTAGTATATTTTACTGACTAAGCTACAACTATGACTTTACAAATGATAGATTCAGGTACACATACTAGAGCTTAACTTACTGAGAACTACAATTTAACAATAATTATAAATCATCAAATTAGAAATGTGACAGAACAAACGCTTGAGGGGAGGAAAATACCCCACCCATCTTGCAAAAACATCATTTTTTTGCAAAAATCAGACTGGATCAAAGCACTTTGGTTTAAATATATCCTGAAAAGAGGAAATCCTCTGGAAGAAGGAAAAACCACATTCGTGCTAATCATCAAGCACTATTTTAATTGACCATTACTTCTCCATTTCAAAACAAGTAATCTGTACATCATGCTATGTATACCTGATATTGTTAAAGTGTTCTAACTTAGTGACCTGTCCTTTGAGTTGATCAGTTATATCTACCAGAATCATATCACATAAACATGAAAGTCCCAGATGCTGCTCTCCTAAATAACACAATGAGAAAAGAATCAATAATAGCTAGAAAAGGCAATAATGGTGATTTAAGAATTAGTTAACCATTCATTTTGTACCACTTTTTTACCATTTTATGAAGCTATTTTTTTCTTCAAAAGGTTTACTGCTTATTTTTCCAACTATTTAACAATTTAAAACTTATTAAAATAGGACAACAGCCAACAATATGACGAAAGCAAACTTTGTAAAGCAGTGTTTGAAAAATTTCCTAGAGAACCAGCCCAAACTGTTAGTGGACTATTGAATATGAACAATTTACTACTAGCTGAAATCCACAATTTTTAGAAAGTTCACCATCTCAAATAGAAATTTACCAGCCCCAGGATTTCAGCCAGTGGGTTAGTACAAAGACTGATAAGTACTCTTCATAAATTCAATCATATGTAGTAATGGCTTCAAAATCATTGCATTGTTGAGACAATGTGACAGATTAGATATCATAATATTTTTAACACTTTTGTTTCAAATAGATAAGAGTCAAAAAAGTGGAATTCTTCTACAAGATAGAAAAATCAAACAAGAGTTGTTTACAAAATGATTTATCATCTTAAGTATAAATAACACAGATTGTGAAAAAATTCTTACCACTTTGTCTTTTACTGCCCTCTAATAACTTCAACATGAGATCAGTTCTAGATTTTGAAGATGGGAACATCACTGTTAAACCACTAACAACAACTAGACAAGCTTCATTCTGTACTTTATACAATTCTGTAATCCCTTCATGACCCTCAGATAATGATATCAACTTCCATACAAGATCCCTAATAAATCAATAATTACTTGTAATTGAACATTTTTTGAAAATGTTACAATTATCAATTAAAGCAAATACTAATAAAACCAGTCAAGCAAACTTCTCATTTTTATATTTATAACTTAGGTACATTCCTAATCTTAGTGTTAGTAAACAGAAATTTGTTCAAATAAAGTAAAACCTGGATATCAAAACCATCTTATGGACCACAGAAATCATGTCTTAACATTGAAGTGGTGTAATTATCAAGAATCAAGTGGATTTTTTTCTGTTATGTTTTTGTTCCATCATTACATGATTCCCACACTGATGATAACCAGATTTGCATGTTTGCCTTATAATTCAACTACATTTTAATAAATAGAATGTGGTATTATCAACAGTTTTCACACACAAAAATACTACACCCTACCTTGTTCTATGTATCACAGACTCTTCTTTTTCTGGCACCAAAATACTCATCTTGAATATCAACTACAATAAACAATTTACTCATTTAAATTCAATAACTTGATGTATTCATTCTGTACACATGAAGATAATCAGGCAAGATTGAAATTCTTCACTACCTATAAATTGACAGGAATATGTCTCGTTATTTACATATTTCAGAGGGTGTTAAAAGAGTAATCAAGTATAAATGACATCTTTAGTACCAGAAATTAATGCAACATGGAACAAACATTGTTAAAGTGACCAATTATTGACATCTAATCAAACAAGATCAGCAAAGTGTGCCAATGTAAACATAGAGGAAATCTCTACCCATACATTTTTCTATGATAAAACACAGTTGGCTGTTCTATATTACCCATTGGGTTGTAACCTAGCAAATATAACATCTAATGATGTTATGGACCACTTGATTATATAAAAAGAACTAAAATCCAACAACCGACGGAAGATGTAGTTTTTGTTATTTTTTATAAGATTCTGATAAAATGCAAAAGCTTTTTGAGACAAGAATTGAAATAATAACTCTGGTCCATACTTTGTCAACTGGTAGAATTTAGGAACACACTTATTATTTATTAAATACAACATTGTATGTTGACATTTGTTTGCAAAAAAAACTTCAAAATTATAAAGCAACAACCAAAGAGTCATAAATTACAAAGTTTTCCCAGACATTGTCTGACAGAGAACTTAAATACACATTTGCAATGTTTTTTTTTCAATGACATTGACAGCCTAACTTTAAGGATGTAAAACATAGATTTAATTTTGGTACAGCCTCAGAAATATACATATATATACCTGTAGTACAACAAGAGCACACACTGTTGTCTGTGTTTTCCAAGATGATATGGAATTATCAAGAATATCACAAATTCTTTCCAAGTTGGTATAATTCACAGGGTATTGTTGCATAGGGTAACTACCAAATGGTGTATACAGTAAGTCACTGTGTATTTGATGTAAGCACATACTGCCAACATGTTGTAACTTCAGTCATCATGATCTTTCCTTCCTCTGTTTAAAACATGACATAAAAGTAAAACACAGTAAAACATGGTTATAGTGAACTCGGATATTCAAGCAAAAAATTAAATAAAGTGAATTAATTATTCTTCCACTACCAAGTCCTTTATGTCTGTGTATGTAGTGAAAATAGACATAAAGAATTAACATTTTTGGTACTCACTATAACTTTCACAGCATAGTTGAAATGTAAACAGAAAGTTGGAAGTGTAACTCATTCAGATTAATTCATAATCAAATTAATACAATGCAGTAGTACTTTGAATCTCAAACTCAAGGTTTAAAGAACAAGTTCTTCAAGAACAAGTTACTTCAAGTTATCTAAGATAGACAGTTATCAATACCTGCTTGTTGGTCAGGTTTGGCAGTTCGTCCTGAATTATAAAACTGGTCCATCCAATCATTACTACATGCCCAAATCACATTGTTAGTTACATCAAAAGACAATCATGTACTAAAGAATAGAAATAATATGAACACAAGACAACTCTATAAATATCAGCAATCTAAGAAATCACAGACTATTAAAGCAGCAAAAGTTTTGTGAATGTTTTCTTAATACTGTGGCTTCATGAAATTTGTGTATGAGTTTATCTGTGAAATCAAGTAAGAATAATTGTATTATTACATCAACAAGAGGCTGAACTAACAAAAGAATGAATTTTGAAAAGATGGACCCAAGTTTGATCAATGTAAAGTTAAAAATTTATCAAGATAGATATCTATAAAATTTGGTACCAATGAAATTCAATGAAACTGTAATAAATATCATTAATTTCATGAAATAGTATATAATTGCATGTTCAAAGGACTTTACTCAGGATTCACATCACAAAATCATATTAATAAACAATTACACAAAGTTACTTAATGACATTAGTCATAAAATCTTATTCAAGCAATTTTATCAGATCAGCCCAGGTATATATGAAAATACTATCATCTACTTTACTGAAATACATGCATTTATATTTACCTAATAAGGCTATGGGAGCTCCCTGTGCTAATGAACAACTTGAAGCATCCATCAAATCCTTATGTTGCATGAAAAAGCCATCTGAGAAACTGTAATATTGGTTTGTAGCTAGAGCTGAAAAATACAACTTGATAACTTAAGTTTTAAGCATTTGTTTTGCACAAATCTGTGCTAATGGCCACCTCTGAGCAATGGTTACTCTCCAGCAGGTATTAATTGATATTAGGGACCAAAATAAACTTCTAAATAAAAACTAACAGTGCATTAAGGCCATATTTCTTCTCTCCCTTTGTTGGACTGGTTAACAGGCTGATCCATCGACTATGTATCTATTTTGACATCAACAAAATGGGTGAATTTTAAAATCCAAAAATTCTGAAAACTTAATATTGGTGCCAGTTTTTTTCTCATGTAGAAATGATAAAAACCAGTCCAGTTTAAACTGACAGGTATGAAGAGTTCAGCTTTAAAAATAAAATCAAACTCACACTTAAGAACCAAATTATTGATTAGAAATTTCTTGCACTACAGCTAAAATGAAGTACTGAATGAATATCCACTAATATGGTAAATGTAAAAATGTTTAACTGCAATTCTCTCACCAGCCCTAATAATCAGACAATGCTCAAACACCCAACTAACAACACCAGAACAATTTTAACTGATGCTTTGAATCTTAATTTTTATCTTGTAAGTGCACATCTTTGGTTGCCAAGTGTTGTCAAGAAAAGGACACTGGGTGGAATTGCCTACTAATCCAACTTAAGCAATGACACAACAATGCAAATTTCAAATGTATTTGAAGTCTATAAATAGAATTTCTATTTTATTGAACTAATGTAAAAATTCAGGTAAAGGTATTGACTTTCTTTTGTGTTCTTTTTTCAGTATATGTGACTCTGTCAGCAAAAATCAGTCCACTGGAGGTAAATTTGCCATTTTCAGTTTTTTGCACATTTTGAATACACATCACTTCAAGAACATATTTTTGAAATTTCTGCTCTCAATACGCTTTTGTTGTATATTTAGAGCCACTTTTATTGAACCACTGTAACTGAAGAAGTGGCAAAAGAATTGAACATAAATAAAGATAAAAGTGAAATTAATAAATACAACAACAAACAAGTTGTCATGCTTCATGTTCAATTTAATTTGGAACATTACATGTAGCTGTGTTATAATGTAAATATTGCACCATTTTTTCTCAATTCAACAAAAGACAATATGTATACATATATGTATATGTTGCTTAGCAATAACAAAATTAAGTAGCTTTGATTTATTTGAAAAAAAAAACATGTCTGTTTGAACAACTCAATTATGTTCCAAACCATTAATTAACTTAATCACAATAAAATTTGTACAAAATATATATTCCTACAATGTCTGTATCAATAGAATGAAAATTTACAGGCAGGTACCAATAAAGTACAGGATTTGTAAGAAGTAATTTTTTGTACATTTTTTTACTTCTATTAGTAATTCAAAATAACAAAAATGTTTTTCTGTTTCTAACTTCTTTGCATCATGCAAATGGAATAAATTGTAACTAAGATCTATTTGAACATATGAACTGAAATCAAAGCAACAATAACAAATGTTGACAATGTTTGGTTGCTTAGCAACAACAATACAAGTAACCATAAATTGTACAATCAACCATACAATAATATGTTTAGGAATTAGCTTTTTTTGGAAAATAATACATATGACACTATTTTCATATGTGCATGTATCAAATGAAATGGAAAGTGACCATTTTTAATGCATGAAATTTTTGATATTTCAAACATTCTAGAGAGATAAACTGTTATACCTCACATCATTAAAAGCCAACTGGTATATCACAAATAGCAATCATAATTAAATACTTAAATCACAACCAGTAACATATTATCTAAACATTTTTTCATATATCTCCGATAGCGTGTCCAAAATTGGAGAACAAGTACAGTCATAACACTATTGTTGCTTAGCAACTGAAGAATAAATAGTTTACATATAATGGACTATCAGTAACAAATTACCCACTGTACTATACTTTGGCTAACATTAATTCTCATACATAGGCAAGTATAAGGACACAAAAATTATGGGTATTTAACATTTTCATTTGAACTAATCATTGACAACATAATTACAGCTTACAATATAGATAATAAATACATTATTTTCCAAATGAAAAAATGACATACTGTTATACTGTATCACTGTTATCACACTTCTTTTGCCTCAAAACTTCATAAGACGTAAATCTTTCCCAAAGGAAATAATGTCAAAAATGTAGTTCATGGTTAAAGATTTAAAAGATACAGAGTATCATAGTAAATATGCCAAATTGCTTCATATAAAGTACAATAACAACAGTAGTAACTAATGTTCATGTTTTCTTTTGTTTGGTTGAAGCAATGGATTTATCAGAATCAGTAATAGTCACAGACTGTGTAATGGCCATAACAGGTTTTCGGCAAGTCATAGTTTTAGAATCTTCATTTAAACAGAAATCACATATTTTGCGAATACAAATGCCACTGTCTTGGCAAATCAATACCCTTAGTATTTAGTTCATCAGGAATACACGAAGCATCAATAGATGTAGAAGGACGTAGTAAATTGTATTTTTCAGCTTCAGAGACAGAATTCTTTTTACAAAAACAACTCCAGGTTCTTTTGCTGACACAAAAAAGTAATGGCATTTACTTATATTTTTTAATGGCATGAAGAGCTGAGAAAAAAATTCTTTCCAATTATAAATAATTACTGATTTTTCACTGTCATTAACCAGCTGAGGAATGTTGTGTCCTGCTCTTGACAACAGAGAAACCGTGAGAGCAACATCTTGCAGTGTCTCAGCATTACAATGTCTGGAAATCAAAAGAATACACATTAATACACCACCATACCATAATCATTAAATAATTAAAAACAGTACTCAATACTATAAGCTTAGTGAAGACAAACCCTCCAATTGTTAGTTTTAGCATTGTGGGAGAGTGCGATTTAATTCAGTAGCACAGTATCTAGTATGGATATCAGTAAAAATGGATCAAAGATGATAAAAAAATTGATGACATGCTATAAATTACCTTGAAATAAAAATGAAATAAAATTACCTCCATTTTGTTTTCCAAAGTCCAAAATGCTAGTCAGGCTAAAATTTTGTATGGCCAGCAATCATTTGTCTGTATGTGACTGAAATGAAATGAATTTCAGAAGCATAAAATATTAAAGTAAAAAAGTATTCATTACCTTAAGATTAAAGAAGCATGAATGGTATTCAAAAAAGAAAATAAAGAACAGTACAACAAAATTAAATTACACTTTTACCATGTTTACAATAGTAGTATTAACTATGCATCAAGGAAATGTAACATGTCCAGCTAGTCTTAATATATTTGTGTACAATTAATTTATACTTACCAACAATACCTCTCCATAAAGCATACCACAGAACAAAATTGTTTTTATTTTGGCCAATACAATTATTGAAATGGAATTGTGCATCAGTTTCACCCAAGCCAAAGTACCTCAAATAATGATGCACACAACTGATAATACTATTTGCACCTTTTCCAGCAGATTCTCTTTCATCAATCAGGTAAAATATCTGTTTACCTGCATTAAATAACAAAGAATGCAAATAACAAGTTATTTTTTCAATAATTCTTATTAAGCAAATGTATTTTTAAAAAACACAAACATTTACTGTCTGTACTTCTCAGAATTGGTGAATGATTCATTATATTGAAAAGCTTAAGCAATTGACAAATCTGTGTTTCAATTGAAATAAAAAGCAACAAAATTAGTATAATAGTGAAAGAGGAGAGTCCATATACTATCATATCTACATCATTCTATGAATTCTATAGAAACCCCAGAAAACCAAACACCTCAGAAACCGAACTTTTCATCCAGTCCCCGGGGGTTGGGTATTCTGAGTTTCCACTGTATATTTGAAAATATTATTGAAGTAAATTGTTTGTACCTGTGCCTTCACAATATACTCCAAATATCTCGCGCTTCCTTGGAGTCTTGAAAAAACAATGGACCAACCTAGAAAAAAGTGATTTCAATGTATTGTAAATTTAAAAAATAGAAAAAAATACATAACCTTTGTGGAAAAAAAATACGTAAACATGCTTTAAAATAACATTACTTAAGTGCAATGTTATGAAAATAAACAATATATTTCAATGCTGGCTGTCAATAAGTATTTGTTTATTTATGCTATACTCCAAGTTTTATAAACAATTTTCCATTCATGTAATCAAATGTTATTATTCAACAAGGTAATGTTTACCTCCTAACTGTGATGAGGAATGTGGACTTGCTGAGCATAATACCATGAATAACGGACCTTGCCTAAAAAGGAACATGTTATTGGGCCTGAAATTATTTTATTTAGCAATATTTAACATTAAATGAACATAGTGAAATCATCAAAGTAAAGATACATCATCTTTCCACATTTAATAATTGCGTACTCAAGTAGTATTATTCATATGTTCTTATAAACCCATTACTTTGACACTATGATGCTAGAATATTTACTAGTTATAAAGTGTTAAAGGATGCACAAATCATTAAACTAACCTTCACACCAAGTCAAATTATTTAATAATTCTTTTGCAGTCAAGCATTCACCCCAATAGATATCTCTCTGTTCTTTAGCGAGTCAAACATGAGGATTGTACTTTTCAATAATAGACATTTTCTCTTCTTCATTAAGAAATCAACTACATGAAATTTTATATGACAGCATTGTATTTATATGTTTCATTTGTTCATAAATATACTTAAAGCAACTTAAACTTTACATCACAAAATGCCATTACCAGAGTATATCATATCAAATCACATCACATCATATATCATAAACATACAAAAACATACCCGCTTTTGTTTACTGGCAGGGTTATTTTTGTCCGAGTTGATACAGAGCAAAATGTGGGGCTTCTGGTCTTTACTGCAACAGCCAGTGCTAAGAAAAGCCTCTTGTGCAAGACTTCTGAATGCATGACCTGTTAAAATAAATAAGTGTGTTTTTATTAGGCCATCTAAACTTTATGTTATACAAACTTACAACCCATGATAATCATTGATCACCATTCCATTATTTCAATGCAATATATGTCACTTAAGCATGAAGTCTACCTCAGACAATAAAATGATAATCATAAATCATCACACCATAAATTTTGTCAAGTACATTTTTAAGTAATATATACAGAACTTCACCTGCATAAAAGAGCACTTTAATACACATTGCATAAATATTAATTACCAAATCTACTGATTTATATGAGACACTCATGGATCAGCAATTTACCATTTCTCAAAGATGATGAGAATTCTTTATTGCAGACATTTGCACATTTTTCCCAACATGTAGACAATGTTTCATAGCTACTCCTTGGAGTTGAGTAAACATATACTGTTATAAAATGTCTCTCCTCTGAGGACCACACAGCTTTTTTTAGAAGGTTCACTTTTCTGAAAACAAACACATTAGAAGTGAAACAATTGATTGATATCATATTGTGTTTAGGCCTTCATAAAATGAAACTTGCAGATGTTTTTATACTATCCTTTTGCCATTTAATATTTCTTCAGTTAGGTTAACACCTAACAAACGAATTCTTGATCATTTAAAGGCATTGCCAGTCCTACATAAATCATATAGACACTTAAACCAGTACTTTTTCCTGCCAGCACTGCAGGTTTTCTAGTTGAATTAACAGTGATTCTTCAATCAAATGAACATAGTGGCTTACAAAAACACTTGCTGCATGAATCTTGACCTGCTGTTTAGGAGTTTTGCCAGTTGGTGTGCTTTCTTCTCTTCCACTTTTGCTTGTCTTTTTTTTGTGAAGTAAACTGCCAAAAAATATCAAAGATAATTCAATTAATTGATTGCCGAGACCTGATATGCTAAACCCAACTTAAACAGTAGTTACACATGAACAAATGATACAGATTTCTAGTGTTGAATGATTATCAACTAGCTAGTTAGAAAGCCAAACACTGAAACAATGTTTGTTTAGTTTTCACAATAGATTTTATTAGTTTTAATTGCCTTAAGTATGTAACTCAACAAAAAGAACTTTTTAAACAGTTAAATGTTCCGAAGTAATAAGAACAAAAATATAGAATAATGAAGATATACCTGTTTTACATAGCCATGATCAGGTCCAAAAATACTTGGACAGCAGTCGCTTTCTTATCCTGACTTATCTTAAAATAATTGTGGTCAGCCATCCTCTGCAAATATATAGTTAAAATAACACTCAATGGCAATTAATATCACTTTCATGTAAACAAAGAACGTTATTATTTTATTATTCAAGATAAAATAATGGTGGTCAGCCATCCTCTGCAGATATATAGTTAAAATAACACTCAATGACAATTAATATAACCTTCATGTAAGCAATGAACGTTATTAGTTTATTCTTCAAGATAAAATAATGGTGGTCAGCCATCCTCTGCAAAGATATAGTTAAAATAACACTCAATGACAATTAATATCGCTTTTATGTAAACAAGAACGTTATTATTTTATTCTTCAAGATAAAACAATGGTGGTCAGTTCTCCTCTGCAAAGATATAGTTAAAATAACACCCATTTTTATTTTATTCTTTAAGAAAATTATATTAAACAATCCGAAATTCGTGTACAACCGAAAAACATATAAAAGTTGTATAAATATAAGCATATCAGGTGGAAGACGAGTGACCATGAGTTAAAAAGGTGCTGTCAACATTTTCTATTTTTGTTTTATTCAATTATGGTGTAAACACTGGATGACCAATTGTTCCTTCTGATTTTCCTTCTTACCTAATGTAATTTTCAAGCCTTTAGGACACCGCCATTTCCAGTCAATACCTGACCTGATAATGTAGTGAATGGGAAAGGAACTCCAGACTACTGCTTATATTATAATGTGAGTTGTCACAAAAAAGCAATTTTGAACTTCTAACACCTTTGCCCTTGTCATCATTTTGCAAAAAGAAGAAGGAAATAAAAGAATCCAGTGTCCTGTAAACAGCATCAAGGGCATTGTAGAATGACAGCCACCTGACTTGATGAACTTTATGTATTTCAATGTTGGCTCATTCAACATTCTTTGAACTGCTTCCAGCTGGTCACACCGACCTGGACTCTTCTCGAAGTAGTAGTACAGAGATTCAATTACTTGCTGGTTGTACTTCATTGCTGCAAGAGGAAATTAAAAAAGTTTTAAATAATCATAAAAAAGATCTGCATGGAAAGTAAAATGATAATTTTGCTAATTATTTTCTAATCTTGCAGTTAGACTTTTGTTAATATCAAACAGTAATAAAAACAATTAAAAATGCCTTTTTCAGATCCACAAAGTTTGATTAATTGCTCTTTATAAAGTCACTATTATTATTACCTGATATGTTAGAAGCAGCTTGTTAAAGTGCATAGTGCTACCCTGTGTGCTGAACAATGAGTGTTGATAAAGTGTGGGTTTTGTCTAGGGAACTGCCAAGTGAGACATGTCTTCCTACCAGTCATGACAGTTGCTCCTTCAGTGCCAAGGCCTGAAATTTATTCACAGTTTTGGTTAATCTAAATTTTACACTGCTGCCAACATATTTGATAGCAGAGAAATATTGTCCTTAGAAGGTAAGAATTTCAATGCTGAGAATTTTGTAGGAGACCAGTATGCTTTATTGAAATAAAAGAAAAATGATTTCTGTTAAACACTTATTTTGGTGTGGGGATCTTAGATGTTAGAAAGTTGTAATCATAATGCAATACCTAACTTTAGAAACGTCAATGAATATACTATCTAGATAACCTTTAATTGAATTGAAGATTTCTCTACCACTGGCTGATGTAATTCTAAGGTCCTTAAGAAAATGAATTGACTAGGCAAGGGTCACTGGATCAACAATTCTGGCACGAATGACCAATTTGACGTGTACAGTTATGTCTGTGCTTTCATCAGTCATGATTGTCTACACAGGAGAAGTTGTAATTTTTTTCTGTCACATCTGAATCAATAGTTTTTGACAACGCTTCTAAAATGTCACAAGCTGTTGAATAACTGGAATAGTCGATTCTTTCTCCATCTTTCAAAACCTCCAAATGACGGGTTTCAAGTTTTTGAAGCAAAACAAGAAATTTTGAGTATTTAGACAATGGAATACCTTCAGTGGCCATGAAGTGGCCTATAGCAGCATCCAAATTCTCTCTTGCCATTGGAAATAACAGGGCAGTTTTATGATCTGCAAGTGTTGGGTGACAATCGATTTTTGTAGTTTTGAATTTTGCAGTCCCTACTCCCATGGTATTCTTAAATTTCCTATCCCTACACAACTTGCAGTACATGACACAGTTATCTTTGTCATAGCACAACCAACTACCATATGGTTTCAACCATTTTTCTTGCCATTTGTAAACCTTAGAAACAACAGTACCACCGTCAGCCTATTCTGATGAAACAATTTCAGATTCATTGTTTTTTTTGTCTGTCATAACAAAATACTTCAGAATATTTTCATCAGAACTGCCTGATTCTCTTTTTTGGTTTTGTTTGCTGTTGACATTCATGCTGTGATGTGGAAACACTTGTATGTAGTTGTGAAGGTCAGATGGAAGCTCCGTAGTGATTAAGAATAGATGAGTGGTTCTCCGCGCTCTATTTGTAATAAACATACGCCTTTCGTAAATAAAGGGACCAAGTGGATCAATAAAAGCACGGAAAAGTATTTTAAAAGACCGAAAAGGACATTTTGTTGAAAAATTTGATGTGCAATTTTTTCTCGCCTTGAGATATATTTTATGCAATTTCAGTAAAAAAAAATACGAAAATATTGCGCTATCGCACCCCATATGATCCCTGCATATGTCATGTTCCAGAAATCTAGCGACTTGCACTATGACTGCAATATGTTTTCAGAAAAACGTAGAGTTTAGAAGCTCTGGATGCTTAGATCCACATTTATTGGCATATTTTCTCAAAACATCAGATGTTCCCACTGGGATATAGGCCTCTCCTGCATGGGCAAACATGTATTTGTTGCAGTCATTGATTTGGCCTTCCGCACAAATCTTAACAAGGATATCAAGCTA
Source organism: Lutraria rhynchaena (assembly GCA_008271625.1). NCBI lineage: Eukaryota > Metazoa > Mollusca > Bivalvia > Venerida > Mactridae > Lutraria > Lutraria rhynchaena. The sequence continues at coordinate 656,661 of VIBL01000056.1, read as the reverse complement.
CTTTCGTAAACTGACTGGAAGCAAACTTGTAACTCGTCTTCCGCGTTTTCCCTCAGTTCTACTCGATGTTGATGTGCACGGCCCGACAGATCTTTTTTTCCCTTAATCAATGTTGTATTTACTACAGTGTATTGCAATTACTTGGTCATACAAGTGACGTCAAATATGTGACGTCACAACCATGTTGATATGCTTGATAGGCCATCTTTGACGAGGCCGGGTCGATCTTAAGATCAGTTATGTTTGGTTTTTTTTAGATTGGTGGGCTCAAATTTTATCATAGGTAGGTTAGTCAGGAATATATATTTTTACACATATAGTTCTATTGCAACTGGATAAATAATCTATTGTAAGAAATCTGTTATATAATGTATGTAATGTCCATGCATTTTTGATTTTTGATAGATCTTAAAAATAACTTTTGCCCATAACACAACAATATATCATCTCAGATAACTGTTTCTCAAAAAGTGAAAGTGACTGCAGAAACTCTTCTAAATTGTTTTGGCCCTGTTGCATCCCACCTATACACTGCTTGACCTCTAACCTTTCTGCCTCTCCTGATCTTTTATTGAACAGAAAAACTTGCGAAATTGCAACTTCACACAGTTGTCACCATTCTGCTTCAGTGACATCTTATGTATCTTACTTCTTTGTCAGCAACTGTTTCACTTTTCAGCGCCCAATTGTATAAACATTGGTTAACTTTAACCAAATGGTTAATTTAACCCAAGGTTTTGGTAATGGTTACCGTTTATGTTAATATTTAACCAGCATCTTAGACTTGGGTTAGATTTATTTGAGCTTTAACAAAAACAAAATTTGGTTAAACTTAAACAAAATTTTCTACAACAGCTAACCGAACATTTAACCAAAATTTTAAACAAAACTCTGTTTTAACCCAGTGGTTGAAGTTAACCAATGTTTATACAATTGGGTGCTGGTGTTTTGTAAGGGCCTTCAAGTCCTTTGCTAATAGATTTTTTTGCAAATGTTGTGCAAGTTTGGCATAGCATTTCCTATGTATACGCATACATATTTTTATCCCCTATCCTCTTGCCATCTTTGGTCTTCTTGGATGTTGCAATATGTATGGGTAGGCTTTCAATAGATTAGTCCTGCCATTACCTATCTTGCTGTCTTTGCTTTGACTTTTGTTTCTTACTGCATAAGATGCGATAAGCAACAAATTTTCCAACGACATTTTTTGTAAAATTAAATGATGACCCTTTTTGGCTTCCGTAGATTTTTGGACAGGATATGACTTGTGTAGCAGACGACCTCCACATGTCAACCTTCCACTTTCGATTTGATGGGATTAACAGTTGATAGACGGTACTTCGTATGAAAATTAGCGCCTTTTCGGATTACCGCGATATCATTGGGGACACAGTAGCAGCGACTATTTTTGTTGTATGCTCACAATTGGGATACTGGATTTCTCAATTTTTCAACCCGCAATTTGTCCCTACCTGCTTGTGTGGCATTTAAGCTCTCTCCTATGGGTGTGATTCCAATATCTTGTACTGGATATATTGTGCTTTCAGAATCACTGTCACTATTCTCTGATTGGACATAATTATTATCATCATCATCATCAGAATCTTCTGCATAATCATCTGTTTCCATTTAATCATCAAGATTTCTACAAAGTAAAAACAATGAAATTGTAATGTTTATGACCTGTCTGTCTTTTATATGTTATTGCAAAAAAATCAGAAGTGCCAGGGAGGTGCTATATATTGCAAATAAAAAATGATGCCATTTTTGTTTTAAATATTTTTACTTGTCAACTGGTTTCACTATTATCATCAGGGCAATTGACATTTACACATTGGACTTATATACTTAACCTTGACTATGAAGTTTCAATTTTTAGCAGAGTTATTCTTAGATCAGCGATGTCACCTATTATTACCAGAATTAATTTTATCATATTCTTGAGACATTTTTACAGGTGACTATGTAGCAGATTTATGATATTTTTAGCATACAAGCCTCTACCAGACTGTAGATATATACGAAGACTGAGAAACAAACACAACAAACAGCCAGTCTGTAATTTCCATATATATTTTTAAGTTGAAAGACAAAATGGGACCATTTTCATAAAATTTAAGTCCTCACATTGAATTATTATCAGTGTTTAGATTGGAATACAGAATTGAAGTCCTCAAAAAGCTTAAATATTAACATTGTTTCTTTAACATGGTCTGCACGCTCAATCAATACAGTGTGATGTTTTGAACTATATTGTCTCTTTTTATACACGTCATAGTTATGAAAAATCAACCTCAATGGGAAACAAGATTTGTTCATGAAACACAATGTGCTTGTTGAATCATGCATGAGGTTGTCACAAGGACCTTACACATCAAGTTTTAATGATTGTCACTGCTAGCCAAGTGTTGGTCAGCACAGATCCATAATGTTGAATATGTTCAGTTTTTACAGATTAACATTTCTGCTTACCTGTGTAATTTAGACGACTCCTCTTTCAGCTGTTCAACTGTTTGCACTAAAGAAAACTACCTCAACTTCCAGGCTCTATTCTGTACCTTTCCTGTTTCCAAAGACCTCTTATCTATATTCTCAAAACAAGCTAACATATCACAGAAAATATTTAACAAAAATCATCATAAACAGCTATGTGAGAACTACAGCTAAACATATAAAACCTGATAACAATTCCAGTGTGAGGACATTTTGCTTTCTAAAACAACATGTTTATATTTAAATTTCCCAGATTAGCTTTGTGAAATATGCTGACAACCAAACCTAGAATTTTTGAGAAGCTTTGTTCTTAGACTACAAAATAACTTTCAGACATTAACAAATCGTATACAATATTCACAAATTAGGAATCTTAAGAGTGTTGCTTACCTGTAGAAAAAATCCATCACCAGTGGTGTGAATGATAAGCAGTGAAACAACTAATCTCAGGACACTGCGTTTGGTTCATCTACAACAAAATTATCATACATGGTTTATAAAGGGACAAAATTACAGCCAGAAGCCCAAAACCCAATTGGATATAAGCTGAATATTGTTTTTCAAAGAAGTTTTACCTCTAATTGCAAACATTTATGCACTCAAAATCTACCAATGCATGAAAACTTTACAGTCCAGATAGAAAATGGGAAAAGTAGAATATAATTATATTATGTTGTCACGCCCAAGTGTAATTAATACATCGATCCTCAATTATAGTACTTTCATTAAATTTACTACACAACTGCATCAACATTAAAAATTAATATATGATAAAGCACCTATATCGTTAGTGGAAATGATGCAAGAACTTACGATGTCAACTTCTCCTCCTAGTAACAAAATGATATCCTCAGTATCATCTGTCAATTACAGAACAGATGTCATCATTCACCTTACTAATCACAGCAAGCAAAATAAGTAAAGCTTAAGTTGTCAATTTTATGTCAAAAAGCATGTTTTATGAATACTTGCTAATTACTATAAACACCAGGAAAGTTTAATCAACAGATTATTTTACTAAAAAAATGTATGTACACACCATGTGCTTTTACTGCAGCATCACAACACCCAAAACAAAACAGAGTAACTTCTACATGAAGAATTCATATAAAAATAAGCCTGTAGGATTAGTCTCCCTTTGATCAAACAAATGCTATCACTTAGATAAGCATGTTGCATCAAGACTGCTAGGATACCAACTATCACCTAGAATTTCATATTCTCCATGAAAAACATCAACAACAGAAGTTCAATAGATTTAAATAGCAAAATCTAGAGATTTGTCCTGAGGACAGGGGCGTAGCTAGTTCTACAACAGTATGTACACAGAGCCACTAGGGACATTTGGAGTATTCTCCATCAAAAAGCAAATGCTTATACAAGATCATTATGGCTTCTCAGAATGTTACAGTCTCGAACTAGGAAAGGAAGTTTTACCAAGACATCAGATGTGAATAAAAATGGCTTAAAAACTCTATGTTTGTACAATTTATCAGACTAATGCAGATACATACAAACATAATATTTTCTTTCATTTTTGTTACCATGTGTACACAACTACATACTCTGCATACAGTGTGCTACACACCTGAAGGAGGACATCGCTTTATCAGAAAATTCAAATGTTTGCTCCTATTACAAAATTAAGTTAAATTTCCTGTAGGAAGCACAAATACACATATTATGTTCAAAGCAATTTAAATGAATATAGTTTTGTCATCTCTAGCAAATAGTATCCTGCTTTTAATCACCTTTCCACACAGCAGTGGCCAAGAACCCAACGGTAATCACCAATGCCTAAGAAGTATTTCTGTGATCTGTTACAGCACCGAGATTCATCTAAAATGAGAAATTTTTACCTAATTGCATGTTTATTTAAGGAACTTTTCTAAAATGAATAGACAACAGAAACAGTAACACAGCTATAGTGATGGTATACTTCTAGTAAATTCATGATAAATTTTGTTTTGTAATTAAGGACATGTGAAACAAATTAAGTTTCCATAACTATAATTATATCTCTTAATGGAAACACAAAAGTAGACAAGTATTTCAGACATTACATAATTTCAACTACCGGTAAGAACCAGCAATAAATTAAGTCTCAAACTAATCGTGAACCATCATAATTGTAGTTTCCTTTGGGGTGCAAAACACCAGAAGAAAATCTACTACAAAAACCCTGATGTAACTAAAGTCCTCAAGAGCCTATGTAAATTAGCACTATCACGTAAGGTGGTTCAATGTGCCTTTTTAAAGCTTAATAAGTTATAACAAGCAATTTAGGGGAAGAGGCACACACAAGATATTGTCTATAGACAAAAAAAGGAGCATTACTCCGTGAGAATATTTCTGAGTATTTTTCTACAATATGTGCAAGGAGACCTAATGCCTAATGTGCTGGTAAAGTTTTATAAGCATCCAACAAGCCATTTTGGAGAAGAAGTGCACACAAGCTAAGCGCCAACAAACAAAGGGCCAAAAATATAGGGCCTTCAATTACATGTGCAACTAAATTGCATTAAGGGCTATGAACCTAAAGGGCCATCTTCTGATGCAACTTAAAGCTTGAGGCCAACTAACAAAGGGCCTTCAAATACTTCTGTCCATGCATTAAGGGCCTTGAACCTAAAGGGCCATCTTCTGATGTAACTTAAACCTAAGAGCCAACTAACAAAGGGTCAAAAATACAGGGCCTTCAAATATGTCTATCCATACATTAAGGGTCCTTGAACCTAAAGGCCATCTGATGTAAATTAAAGCTAGGGGCCAACTAACAAAGGGCCAAAAACAAAGGACCTTCATACTCTGATATCTCAATATAGAAATCAATCATGAATTAACTCTAGGACGCATATTTGCATGCACAAATGCACTCTTTGATAATTAAGAGATTTATGAACAATTATTACAATTCTCAAGTAAATCCCTTAAGCAATGAAAAAGATAAAACAAAGGGCCATGATGACCCTGCATCGCTCACCAGAATAGATATTAATTATCTTGTTACTAAAAAGGTAATAAAGGTACACTTGTGGGCAAATAATGGGGACCAATAATAAACTTGATAAAGGACCATCAAAGGATACTACAAAAGAATATTCGTGATGACTGAAGGATGCCACAGACCAAATTTGGTGATGATCCAACCACTGGTTCATGAAAAGAAGTCATTTTAATGTATTTCTATGTTTAGCTCTAGCAGCCCCTAATTGGGGCCAACCATTTTTATTTCAGCAAATCTGATAGAACACTATCTAAAGATGCTAAAACCAAGTTTGTTAATAATCCATCCATAGAAACATGAGAAAAAGTCATTTTAAGGTATTTCTATTTTTAGCTCTAGCGGCCCTTAAAAGGAGATGACCAAATTTATTTGAATAAATTTGAGAGACGACCATCTAATGATGCTACAGACCAAGTTTGGTGATGATCCATCCATTGGTTCATGAGAAGAAGACTTTTAAAGGTATTTCTATTTTTAGCCCTAAAAGGGGTCAACCGGTACAATATGAGCAAATAGCAATTAAAACGTCATAAAGGCTTCTGCACAGCAAATTTGAAGTAAATCCAACTGGTAGTTTCTGAGGAGAAGACCATTGTTGACGCCAGACGCCGGAGCATCCACCTACCCATCCTAACAGCTCACCCTGAACCTTCGGTTCTGGTGAGCTAAAAAGGAAATGTTCGTAATGTTCTTAATTCAAAGTAGGGTAATTCTTGTCTAGTAATTAATTTTGGCCGTGATCTTCGTCCAGTGGTTAGTGCACTGGACTTGTGGCCCTGAGATCCAGGTTCAAATCCCAGTCACAGTTGGTCATATATAACTGAAAAATTGTTGAAAAACAGTGTTAAACCCAGTGATAAAAAAGTAATTAATTTTGCTTTGAAAGTCATAACAATCTTAATGTTTCACCATTAGCACTCAAGTGAGCTAAAAACATCTAATATTAAAAAGAAAAATATGGCGATCATACGTAACCATTTGATCTAAGAACAGAAGAATTTCGACATTAAAATGGTTTTCACCAAGTTATAATATGATTCTTAAATTTGCTATTGTGGCCATATAGGCTCTGTAGCCTGCTGATGTCAAGCATTCAGGATGAATCAGTTGAATTTCTTCACAACAGTTGTGTAGACATTGCAGAGCACTTTAAACCCCATGCCCTGTAAAAGTTTCTTCACCATAAGAATACCATAGTCACAACACAAATCCACAAAAACATTGCAATTAAATTTAATTTATTTTTGCAGTTTACTATTTTCCTGCTCTTTCATCTACTGAATAACGAATAACTATAACAAGAGGACCGTGATGCCCCATTATGGCTCAACTGAGATGACATAACATCAACATAACATCAACATAATTCTTTCACTGAAAAGAATAATTTCCAGCAGAAAATGTACCATCTACAGTTTTCGCAAGAGTTTCCTATGATTGGTTCTCTCAAGATGTGGAGATAAGAAAGGCTCAAAATGACAAAAAAACTTGTTTTCTTTGTAAGTAAATGCTTGCTTATAGTGCCACATACCCCTGTTTGCAAAGAGATATGGACTGGTAGTCATCACTCCTGCAATCTTTACTCTCAAGGAGGTGCTTTTCCAATGTGGTAAAATCCCCAAGAAGGCTCTCCTCAACATCATCTATTTTCTTGGTTCCCTTCTGATACCTCAAAATGCTATTTAATAAAGATGGCACAGGTTATAAATCATAAAACGGTTCTCAACATCACTTCACTATAATACAGGTCCAGTAATGATTGATGCATGCAGGTCAATAATATTGAATTTTGTTTATAAACAATACCATACACTTTAAATATAATGCAACCGCAAAATGTTTGGCTGTCTTTTTAATTGTTTATATGATTTTACACCCATTACCATCAATTTTTCTATTATAAAAATGTGCTATAAAGAAGTAAGTAACTGACCATAAATTTCTGGGTAGAACTTTACCTTAATAATTAATAGATACATCATAACCTCTCTTACAACCCAAACACTGCTTCATAAACATACAAATATCCTCACCTTATAGCCTCAATTTCCCCACCTCTACTAAAACTGTACACCATCAGACGTGGCAGTGCCACTTCCACTGCATTATGGTACTGGTCAGTATTAGAAAGATTCAATACCTGAGCTTTTTGGACTAAGCATTCTGAAACAGAGGTTATACTATTGGTAGGGAAGTTCTCTGAGTCTATCAAAGTGATTTTCAGTCACCGCTACGTGAGCTAATTTGCTCACTTTAACTGACCACTGGAGCTTCAAGAGTTCCAAAAATTCCTTTGCCTCAGTCACACCTGGTCCATTTTGCTGTTTGACACAAGTGCACAGTTTTAACCCAACTAATCTACCAAGATCAAATCCCATCTTCAGAGCAACACTGGGATGTTTGAACTCAGTGTGTTCATTGTGGCAGAGGTCTAAAGTAACTGGTAATAACATCAAAATATTTGGGAACCAAAATGTCAGTAACATTCAGATCAGACTTTCCAGTACTTCTCTTGTTTTATTTCTGACCAGTTTATTTCCATATGACTTAACCACCCACACCTCTCCTAGTTCAATAATTAGCAGATCTTCTTTGGCAAGTCTGCTGAGTTCATCATTTTGTATTATCAGCAAACATGTTTCTTCACTAGAGGACAGAACCTGTCAATGTTTTCTTCACCAATTTTTACCATAGCTTGTGAAACAGATTTTTTAAGGCCCTTTTTCTCTGTCCAAAATCTTTCTAATGAGGCTTTCTTTCTTCTAAGGCATTGTTTTTGTGAGCTTGCAAACTGTGGTCAAGATGTAGCCAAAAAAGACAGTCAGGACATGGTCCATACTGATGGTGGTCAAGGTTTTCTTTACCAAAAGCTTTTCTTTGAACCAGGAGTTTGTTATGGATGACATTCCTGTTGTGTATATGGTCACCTTTATACCTAACGAGAAACCGTTTAGTCCTGATGTCTTCTTTATACCTAACAAGATACTGTTAAGTCCTGATGTCTTCTTTGACTGCTTGACATGATACCTCTTAAACTTTTCTTTTCAAGCCCAGAATTTCTTTCACTTCTAACACATCTTGATGTTTGTTCTCAAGATGATCCTGAATACGTGTAAATAATCCACCACAAAATTTACATGCATGTACTGTATCATATGGATGTGTCTTTTTTGTAGTCTTTTTCCCTACATTTGATGGAGTGTATTTTTTAATGTATGTATTTGGAAGTTCTTTATCTCTCAACATACATTCTTTAGTCAGTGAACGATGGTAAGGCTTACCTAGGTTTGGTAAGATAACATTGTCTGATGTTACACTCTCAGATGCTATCTCACAATGATAATTGGTAGCTGGCTCAACATATGTAGACAAGTCTTTTGTAGGCCAAACATGCGAAGCTAAGTCTTCTGTAGGCATATCAACATTTGCTTTACTAATCTGGCTGACTAACTGTTCTAGTGATATCTCTTCCTCCTCATCATTATGTTCACTGCATAGAAACTCCAGTTCTTTATCATGGTTGTAGTCTGGATCCTTTACAAAATTATCAGACAGACCAGAATCTGAAAAAAAATCAAAGAGGTATGTATAAAATATGATTGGTTTAAGCCTCATAAAACAAGATGGCCATGATGTCCCTTTATCACTCAGCATAGTCAACATCAGCATAATTCTTCAATTATCAAAACAAGAGCTACTGCTTAATGCAATTCATACTCCTCCCTGCAATGTGCTGGACCAAAAATACAGCTTTGAAGGATGGAAAAAGATAACAATTGTTCACAAACATATTTGAACTTTCACTTAAAAAATCGGAACCATAAATTAGCATGTTTGGTTATCATCATACCAAATAACTTATAATTTTATAAATAGTTTATTAAAATACATTATTAATTTTTGAGTTTATCAGCTGCATGCACACTTTTTAAGTTCATTAATTGTTATGCACATTTTGTCGGAGCTCATGCTACAAATCAACACATGGTTCATTCACAATTCTTTTACCAAAAATTCAAATTGTTTCCCGAAGAAAAATTTTTATTTTCAAAGAGATACAGTAAAACCCCGATTTTTCGATAATGGATTATCTGAAAACCTGGTGTAATCTGAAAAGAAATTTCGGTCCAGATTTTTTCCCTGTATTTTTCATTGTAAAATAACCCCGATTATCCGAATCATCTAATCCGAATACCATGGCTTATCTGAAGTGATAATCAAGTCCCCAAACAGGTTTGAATGCGTATTTTCACACCTGTAATCCGAAATCGACAATTAACATCCGATCGACCAGACTTGTCCACTGAAGGATTTCTTTAAAGTGTCAAAGGGTGTGAACAACAATTTATAAAACCCTCCCTAACAAAATATTGTTCGTTTGATTTATTGTTTGCAATTTCGGGAAGATAATTATCCTAATTATGATGCGAATTCGGTTGGATGATTCACCTCTAATTTTTGTTGCTTTAGTAGAAGAAGTTTAATGATATCATAATTTGACTTTAATATGCAATTAACATTAAAAGTGTTCACTTTATTTTTCGTAGTTTATAAATTGTCACGAAATGCTGAAAACAAACAATACATAGGATTTCCCATAATTGTTACATACTTCGGAAGATAAAAATATTAGTGATGTTGGTTCGTGTTTGTGACTATGTAATGGAAATTTGTTTCGGATTTTGACTTTATTCCAGTGTTCGTTTTTATTGAAAACGTATGCTTACAATATTCTTATAACATGTGTATACATTGTATTTCATTAACTGATCAAATTTTATAAATTTACATGTTCGTCATAATGTATTTTGGAGTGTTCTCCCTTTATTTTCATATAAAAACACTCTAGATTTCCATTACCCCGGATTATCCGAAACCTCGGATTATCGGAAATAATTTTTCGGTCCCGCCGATTTCGGATAATCGAGGTTCTACTGTATTTTGAATTAAGGTTCCTAAATTCCAAACAACAAAGTATGGCATCTTGATTCATCAATGAAGATCAATCACAAACAAAAAAATAGATATTAGAAATATTCCATGGTAACAGCTCACCTTAACCATCATCATAATCACAACCATCACAGACAGAGAATTTGCCTTCCATGTTAAAATGGACATGTGTTTTATCACCTGCTACAAATGTTACCTAGAATGTCCGAATACACTTTCATGGGTTTGATATAGACTAAATGGTTATTGAGTTTTTATTTGTTAACAACCATTCATGTTTAGTAAAATCATTATGAATATTATGAAGAAAATTGGGACTTTTGTATGGTTTGAATCTCATCCTAGTCACAAAGGTGATTCAGCTGGTTTTCAAACTTTGCCGATGTATTATGCCCAAAAACATTGTTGGTTTAATATTGGATAAACACTGTTTGACTCAGAGTGCGGACAAGGCTAAGATGGCCAATTTTTAAATATTCAAAGACGTAAGATTATTGAACTGACCAACAAACATATAACGTAACAAAATGTGTAAGTATGATGGCAATCCATCAAAAAGATAGATGCAACAGATGCCTGCCTGCTTGCCTGCAAGCCAATATGCCCAATGACATTCATCATTCCAGTAACCCAATTCTCTGATGGAAATTTTTTTAAATTTTGAAACATTTTGCAAACATACCTATAAATCTTGTTGGAGCAATACAGGAAAACTCTTCTCCATCTGAGTAAGAGTCTTCAACTGAAATAAAAAAAACTAAAACTGTCAATAGAATGCCCCTTCTTTACCATCATTTACAATAAGCTTGTAAGAGGAGTGTTCACAGAATGAAAGAACAACAAGGAAGCTATATTATATTCTAAGTTTCAAGAAAATACTTAAAGTAATGGCAAAGATACTGAAAATGTTGAAGTTTTTGCAAGACAACAACTGCAATGAGGGAGTTATGACAATACCTCAGTGTTTTCTTCAAAACAAGCTGAGCCAAAAAAAATTGTCACAGATTTTTAAGTAAAAATGTCCCTGTATCACCCTAAATAACAGGGATGACTGTAGAAAAACGAACATCCTGATGGCCTATCTAAGCCTTGACAAATTAACAATTAATAGGAACCTTGCATTATCATCAATAAAAATGGCCTTTTATAACAGTTATTTACACCCTACACAAAAACAACGAAGGATGGCCCCTTGACATGGACCAAACTATATACAAAGAACGATCACAGACAAAAAGTTAAAGACAGAAGAAATATACCATGTAGTAACAGCTTGCCTTGACCACGATCATCATCATTGGCAAAGAGGACTTCTTCCACTTCAGAGAATGCTAGACAACCATTATCATGATCATCAAATGCATGAAGGTTGTCATCCTCTTGCGTGACTGCAAAAGAGCCAACATCACTTGAGCTCTCTGGGCCATTCAAGCCTTGTTCTACAAGACTATAATAAATACATGGGAACCTTGCATTGTCACTGAACTTAGAATAAAAATGGCCCTCTATTATTAGTGTTATTCAAAACTGCAAAGTACAGCCCATGACAATAACCAAACTACATATAATGAACTTTCACTGGCAAAAAGTCAAATCATTTTAACATACATGTGGTAACGACTCACCTTGACCACTTTCATTGTCATGATCACGGAGATCCAACTTTACCATATAAGCTCTCCAAACTTTGTCCTGGAGGCAGATTAAAAATTCATTGGAACCTAAAACTGGCAGATTTTCAAATAAAAATGGCCCTCTCATACTAGACTGATCAGGCCCCATAACAAGAAAAGTATCCAAAGAACAAAGCATGGCCCATTGACTTCAAACAAATCTTCATACCATGAATTTTCACTAAGAATAAGCAAGACGCAGAAATCAGTCTCAACATCCAAGTGCTTAGAAAACCAAATCACTTTATGCTTCTAATTTTATTCATTTTCTGCAACACTGCACTTAATCATTGTGCATTAATTAATTTGTGTTTAAAGTTGAATTACACATACTGTGTATGTGTTTCCTCTTCTACCCAAGAAACTTTGTTTTTGAATGCCTTAAGGCTATCAAGTATCTTCTTTTTTTCAAGAGTAGCTAAATAGGATAAAATATGAAAATATGACAAATATGAATGCAAACTGAAAGAAAGCCAGTAAGATCCTGAATTGTCCAAATGATAACAAGTGTTCTTCAAAGAAATCATGTGTTTTTTCCTGATTTAATCTGGTGTTAGTTTCAACTTTAACAAAGATTTTAGTAAATGAACATTCTGACCAAGATTCATGAGGATCTGGCGAAAAATGATGTCTTTAGAGTGTAAACTTAAATTTTCAATGAACTGACCAAGTATTCTAGTTTTTGTCCCACAGGACCTATACTTGAATTACAGGCCATATCTAACAAGTAACAGGTGTTGTCCACAACACATAATGTCCCCTACTAGCTCCACATCGACTCAATATGGTAATTAATCAAACATCGTCAAATAATTGACATGGAATTTCATTCACATGGCCTGAATAAAGTTCATTATTGCAGTATCAATTACTATTAACATTAGCATAGCAACCACAATTATAACTCAGGGAGACAACAAAATATTTAATATAATATAACTAACTCAAATATCGAATTTCATTCACCTATTTTGAACAGAGAAAAAGTTATGACAGAATCAATACTTTTGTGGATATTTTTACTATTTCTGTTACCATGATAGCTACAGCTTTACCCATGGGAGAAAATAAAATGACATGCTTAATGTATGCATTGCCACCTATTCACATACCAACGTTCATCATCCTAGGTTGTTAAGTTATTGAGTTACAGCAGGACCCAGAAGTTTTGGCCACATTTTTCTAATTCCATTACCATAGCATCAACAATTTTATATTCACATACCAACTTTCATCAAGCTAGCTTGTTTAGTTATTGAGTTATCACGGGATCCAGTTCTGAGCGGACAGATGGCAGATGGACAGACAGACAGACAACCTGAAACCAGTATACCCCTCCTTACAACTTTGTCGTGCAGGGGGGAATAATAAAAGCTCAACTTAAGACAAAACAAAGATTTGGAATTGCTGTTGTAGGTACCTGTTGCATGATGACATGTGTCGTATTTGTCTCAAACTTGTGAACTCATTCTCCACCACATTTACTGACAAACTATTTTAACTGCTCCTGAAAAAATATTACATGAGGTTTAAACAAGAAATGTGTATGCAGCACAAAATTGGGTTATTAGCCAACCTTTCAATAAACATGATGCTTTTTAAAATCTGTTACTAAATACTGTATGTGTATTTGAATTCACAGACGTAAATTTTCGTGAAGAGGCCCATTTCAGGGGTCTTTGCAAATATTTGCGCTGTTTTGAATTAGCGGAGGTGACCGTTGGAGATCGTAAATTCGCGCAGAGCGCTCAGATGAAAAGAAAAATACCAAGGGAAATTACTCTTAAATATCCTGCAATGGTATAAAATGCGGACTAATGCAGAAGATTGTACGGATTAAACGACAAATAGCAATAAGTACAAATAATTATCTCAGTTTTTTTAAAAAATACTTAGCGTCATACAATAGGGTATTGTGCATAACAAAGGCATTTTCCAGCAGATAGATTATGGCAAAAAAACAATGCTCGTTAACGTGCCAGATTTTTTCACAGTTTTACACTGCATCAATTGAGTGCCGGATCTTTTCATCTTTTAATCACTGCATACAGTCGAACGTTTCATAGTTAGCGGCAATAAGCATTTTGACATCTGATCAGAGTTATCATTTGCTAAACAAACTACACAAACATTAAACAATTTTAATTCATGAAAAACTTGGAAAACATAATTACAAGGTAAACTTTTCTATCCTTTATTAACACATGCTTATTTAAAGCATACAGTTATAATTATGATAAACTAACAGTTTATGAAATCACTAGAATATGTACATACATTGCTTTGCAGAAACGTGAAAATATGACTATTTAGAAATTATTTGTGTAGAAATATTCGCTCCAATGAAGAATTCGCAGATACATCGTCAACGCCAAAACCACGAAAATTTGAAGCCTGCGAATATTTCTACTCTTACAGTATGCAATTCAGGGCTTTGGACTAAATCTTTTTACTGAATGATCATGACATCTTTGAGTCAAGACTAAACATTTCTCAAATTCAATACAGACCAAACACATTTTTCTATGTGCAAGGCTCAAATTGGTGAAGATAAAGGCAATTGTATAAGATTGGAGAAATTTTAAATACCTTTACATTATTACTCCCAGAGCAAACAAAGACTCTTCTACAAAGATCTGCAAGAAAAAGATTTACCGCAATATATTTCAAAAGGAACAAGATTCAAATGAATAATGTATTTATATGTGAGAGATTTGTCTCAATGCATACTGTTTGACAAAACGTGGCATATCAAACATACATTAAATAAGCCGCATAATACATTATCATGCGTAGAAGTTGAAAATTTTAAAAAAAATGGAAATCTTAAACTCAATGCCTCAGAAACAATAAAAAAACAATAGGGTCCAGACCTTGGAAAAACCGCAGGTTCCAGAAAACTTTTAACCATGCATTATAAATACCAAAACCAATATTAAGAACAGTTTAATATATTGATACAAAGATGTAATAAAAAGCTATGTTAAACAATATTATACATCAACGACAACACAAAGATATAAGTATTTCCAATGTGGTCCTTGAAATATAGTATCTGTATACCTTTGGAAGTCCATGGCTGTTTCTGGTCCCCTGCTTTAAAAAATCAAGTTTGGAAAACCTTTTGTACATAAAATACTAGAAGCCTCTGACATATAAAGTGATAATATAAAGTTTGAAGTCCACAACCAAACTTTAAGGTACTTTGAGAGACCTGAAACAACACAATTTTTTCTAAAGTTTAAAACGAAAAAACATACATTGAAATTGCAGTCAAATATTTGCCCTTTTAACAAATATTCAAATAGTCATTGCTATCCCTAGTTATATTTTTTTTCAACAAGTCCTTATAATGCATGTGTGAACTGTGTAAAGTATAAGTATAATCCTCGAAATGGTGTGAGCAAACCTCTTGTTTAAGTCAGCCCAACCTTTCCTCTAGAACAAATTCATACATTTATTTTCATACAAACAGATTTCTCCCCCACTGTTTCTAACTGTTTAGGGTCTTATCCCAATCAATTATGGTAACAACACTAAGTTAAATACAAAAAATTTCATCCTGAATGGCAATTATTAAAATGTATTTGCTGTTAAATGAATTTTCTTTGTCTACATTAATTACAAGATTACAAGAGGTATTTTTTTACTCCTATGATTCACCAAAAGCAACAATTTGGGACTTTGTACAGAGGCTTGTATGACCTGCAGTAAGTGTATGAAACATGCAGTTTGAGGACATAGCTTTATTAATACATGATGGAACTACGTCTAAGAACAACAAAGTGAGGACATAATTACATACAAGAGGGTCAAGATGGCCCTTTTTCGCTCACCTGAGTAAAGATTGCAACTATTATGGTTTTCCGGTGATTTGACCTGGTGACCTAGTTTTTAACCTGAGTTAACCCATGTTCAAACCTGTTCATGATATCAGTAGTACAAACATTCTGACACAGTTAAACAAAGATCCAATCAAAACTGCGACCTCTAAAACGTTAACAAGGTTTTCCAGTGATTTGACCTGGTGACCTAGTTTTTGATCCCAGGTGACCTATGCTGAAACTCAATCAAGATTTTATTAAGACAATCATTTTGAAAGGTTTGGTGAACATCCAATCAAAACTGTGACCTATAGAGGATTAACAAGGTTTTCTAAAGATTTGACCTGGTGACCTAGTTTTGACCCAAGATGACCCATATTCTAACTTGTCCAAGATATTATTAAGACAAGCATTTTGACTAGTATTGGTGAACCTACAATCAGAACTGTGACCCCTAGAGTGTTAACAAGGTTCTTGAATGATTTGACCTGGTGACATAGTTTTTGATCCCAGATGACCCATGTTCAAAGTTAACCAAGATATCATTAAGACAAGCATTTTGACAAGGTTTTGTGAACTTCCAATCAAAACTGCAACCCAAAGTGCATTAACAAGGTTTTTTCTATGATTTGACCTGGTGACATAGTTTTTGACCCAAGATGACCCACGTTCAAACTTTACCAAGATATTATTAAGACAAGCATTTTGACAAGGTTTCGTGAACTTCCAATCAAAACTGCGGCCCCTAGAGCATTATCAAGGTTTTTCTATGATTTGACCTGGTGACATAGTTTTTGACCCAAGATGACCCACGTTCTAACTTTATCAAGCTATCATTAAGACAAGCATTTTGACAAGGTTTGGTGAAGATCCAATCAAATCTGCGACCCCTAGAGCTTTAACAAGGTTTTTCTATGATTTGACCAGGTGACATAGTTTTTGACTCCTGATGAGTTTGAACTTGTCCAAGATATTATTTAAACAAATCTTCTGACAAAGTTTGATGAAGATTCAATCAAAATTGCAACCTCTAGAGCATTAACAAGGTTTTCTGGTGTGCTGACCTAGTGACTAAGTTTTTGACTGAAGATGACACATATTTGCCTAACTTTACAGAATTATGAATACAAACATTCTGACTGACCAAGTTTCATGAAGATCCAATAAAATCTGTGATTTCTAGAGTATTCACAACTTTTCCATTCTATTTGACAAGGTGACCTAGTTCTTGACCCCAGATGACGCATGTTCAAATTTACCCAAGATATCATTGAAACAAACATTCTGACCACGTCTGATGAAGATTCGCTCAAACGTGTGACCACTAGAACGTTAACAACCCCGTTGTTGACTGACGCCAGAGTAGAATGACTGATCACTATAGCTCACCGAGCACTACGTGCTCACGTGAGCTAAAAAAAGGTTTTCATTGTGCATTTTCAACTATTCTTTTTCTATTTTTTAAAAGATCCCTGGAAACTGTGGTAAGGAGGTTCTACTTAATTGCAATTTTCCAAATGAAGTTTATTATAAAAGTCTGGTACTTGATGTGCCAAATTTTCCAATTTGTAAGTAGAGTAGACTTTGGTTTTCTGATTATAAATCTCAATCACCGTCTAAATAATCTGAACTCATATATTCTTGATATTTTACATCTTAAGAAATAGTTGGTATTTATTCATAAAATAATGGCCAAATTCAATGAAAGCCGAAAATGTGTTTTAACATATCCAGTTTGAAGAAGAATGGAACAAACAGCTGGAGGGCAATATATATATCACCACAAGCCTTTTTTGCTCTGATAATAATGAAATAAATTTATGGCTACTGTACCAGCAGCTACTCCAGTTTCATCTCCATCAATGTCCTCGTCTTTCAAAGTAATGTCTTTAACATTTGTAAGGTCACATTCCTCTGCAGAGACCTGTCTTGTTTCAATTGTGTGATGTCTAATTATTGCTGCCTTTCTCAGCTACAATATTACACAAAAGATCTATTAATAAGCGCAGGCCAATTCCATTTTCAGTGGGAAAACTGGAAACTAAGAAAATTTCAAACAATAAATTACTGTCAAGCCTGTGTTTGCAGCCACCTCTAAATAAAGACCACCCTGTGAATAAAGACCAGTCTTTGAAAAACTGTCACTGATTTAGAACAAACTGACCTCCAAATAAAGGCCAACTGTTAATAAAGGCCACATTTTGCCTTCCCTAGTGTGGCCTTTGTTCACAGGTTTGACTGTATAGCTAGAAACAACGTGTGTTGCATTTCAATAATCATCTGTCAAGAGTACAATAACCTACTGACAGGTTCACAGTAGATATTAGCTGTGAAGTAACAAAAATAAACTCATCATTCACATTAGGGACTGGGGACCTAAAACATATCACTTGAAAATAAGTTAACAACCTCCACAACATCTACAAACTTTTGGCTTCTTATTAAAATAAAATTAACAGATGCTCCACAAATCTGCTTCAACTAACCTGTGTCTGGTTATTTAGCATGGCATATGTACCCTCAGATGGCCGAGACTGATCATCAAGCATTGTGCCAGTACCCTCTGTGCTTGATCATCATGCATCAAGTCTAGACCCTCAGACACTTCTGCAAAAAAATATTTGAATGCAAATTATAATTCTGTATTTTTATCACACTGCCGGGCCTATACCAAAGTGCAGTCAAAATTTAAATTCTGAAACCCTGTACATCCATTTTCTGGCAAGTGAACTATGCAAGTAATTTGTTATCATTGATAAAGTTAAAGTGAAGACTGATTGCTCACGTGTGTATCATAGTAATGTAAAAGTAAGCAACCAGATGATCATCCTTATGGATGAAAAAAAACATGTTTTTCCAATCATGGCCATTTTAAGAAGCTAACCAGAACCATATGGTGTGTTTGAGTACATAAAATATCACCCAAAGACCATTTGCGCCAAATTTGGTGGGGTATAAAACATGTTTGGTACGGGTACAACTTTTCAACAGCTGAAGAAGAAAAATCATACAAAACTGAAGCCATTACATTTAACAAGCAACTGCAGTTTAAATACACAAAATTCTGATTTTAGGATTTGACAAATATTTAAGGAGGCCAGTGATTTTAACATAATACAGAATGCCTAAACATACCTAAATCCATAAATCTTACAAATAAGATAGTCCTTGGATGAAATACAATGGCTGAAACCAGCTTCTAAGTAACAAATGTTTAACCTCATTCATTTATCTGACTTTATGTCCAAAATATGAATAGTATGCAAAAAAAGAACATGATATAACCAAAAAGCCAATTAGTTATTTTTATCATAAATATGGACCTACATTGCTAAACCAATCAAACCATTTGCTACACAATCAACTGATTTTTCCAATCAATACAATTTCAAGTTTCATGATAATAAATTGCAGACCTTGCGATCTATCACTCAATCTATACACCTGTAGTTTCTTATGCTTTAGAGTTATGAAATTGGTTCTTCTTTCAAAATTGTTCATTTTTTGTGAACTTCACATTAACAAGTTGTAACATTTGGTTCTCCCAATTATCCCATGTCTCTTTAAGAGGACCTGATTGTCACATAAACATACGTCTTGAAAATATTTTCATCAAAAAAGTCCTCAAAAAGTCTGTGTTCACAGTAGTATTGTACAATTTTCAGCTTAGGCCTAAAAAATAGGCTTGTTTCCAGTTACCTGACTGACCCATCTTTTACCAGTAGACTCAAAAATTTTTATGGCGTCCAAATCGTAGTGCTATATTGTAATTTTCACAACAGTGTTGCAGACACAATTTATGTAAAAAAAAAGTAAAAGAAAAAAGTCCCTACCCACCGACCCATAGTTTTAAGGGCATATAACCAGAAACAAACCTTTGTTTGTTTAGGCCTTATTTAGAACCTATCTCTGGGTATCTACAACATTGATTTCCTTTGAATTACTACGAATTAATCAGCATTCTAGCAGAAAAGTTCAAGGCTTCATAGTTACAAAACTCTACTACAAACATGGTGCAAGGCTAATGATCAGGTCCTCACGAAAACTTAGTAGAGTATTGTTTACTACCATACTCCTTCCTTTCAAAAAATCTTATAGCTAGTGAATCTGCCAGGCATTATTTATAAAGAAACAGTAATTAATAATAAAATGTTTTCAAGACAAAATTTAAGTAAACATGTCTAATTCTGAGGTCCTCTACAATAAAGTCTGTTTCAAGCCTTGATTTGCAAATCTTACTTTTATTATAGAGTTTAAACATTCTATTCCATGACATGGATTGCAAATCTTACTTTTATTATAGAGTTTAAACATTCTATTCCATGACATGGATTGCAAATCTTACTTTTATTATAGAGTTTAAACATTCTATTCCATGACATGGATTAAAAATCTTACTTTTACTATAGAGTTTAAACATTCTATTCCATGACATGGATTAAAAATCTTACTTTTACTATAGAGTTTTAACATTCTATTCCATGACATGAATTTACTCATACTTACAACTCTATGTACACCATGCTTCCAGGTCATCTTTGCAGGGTGTATCATTGCAGATAACTAAACATGCTTTTCTAGGGATTACTACTCACTGCCCTGCAAACTAAACAGAACTGGGAATAGCAGTAACAACCTGAACTGCTTAAATTATAAACAAATGAGCTGATAGGTAAGTCATTTACAAACCTTTTGACACATTCTTTGAGTGTTCATGGTCAATCTGTGATCTGTAACAAATAGTCAATATCTGAAATTCATTCAAATATATCATTAAAAAATCTATTTTAGCTAGTTTATTGGCACAATTGAAATTGTCTATGATATCATTATGACAAGCAATATGACAAGGTTTGGTGAATATCAAATCAAAACTGTGACCTCTAGAGTGTTAACAACCTAGAAGTGTGGACAAAGTACGACAGATGACAGACATTGACCGATCCTAATAGCTCATCTTTGGAGCACTTTGTGCACAGATGAGCTTAAAAACATAGATCAATGGTAATGCAATATTGAAGTCCTTTATTATAACAAAGGAGAGGGACTTTGGAATTAGGTCTCCTATACAAGGACAATAAAATCAATGCAACTACAATGATTTACATAGTCAAAAATATTCATCACAGCAATAAAAGAATCTAAACATTTAAAACCAGTTCCAAACAGGCAACAGAAACAATATAACATAAGATACCTTTGTTCTGCTAAGGTATTTCCTTCCGTGGCAGAATATCTCTCAGTGCTACAAAATACAATGCAGGAATTCCATTCACTTCTTCAAACTGCACCTTACAAATGGCTTTAACACTATCATTAATTAGGCACCCAAATGACCCATCATTTTCTGTTGCATCAACCCTATAAGCATCATTGAAACAATAAGTAATGGGAAAACAACTTAGTGTGCATTTCTTAGTAATATAACATAAAATTTATACTTCTGTAAATAACTGCCAGTTTGGAAGAACTTCCACAAAAATATTGCATAAATTAGTCCATAAAGCATGATTCTTCGAATTGGACAAGTGAACTTAATTTTTTTTTTGTTTGTTTAATGAGAAAAACTTTCTAGCAGGTGCAAGCAACAACATGCATTATATTCCATTAATATTCATTGAGAAAGTACATGGTCAATATTTGGGAGGCATTTTTGAAGGCATCTACCTAAACATATGCATATGTAATGTGCATGTTCACATGACATTAAGAGAACTTAAGTAAATTTTATGAAATTCCATTGGGTATATGTAAGTTTTTGGAGCAAACAGACATGAATATGGCAAACCCCCTAAAAACCAGACTCCCTGAAAATCAGAATATGCTTATAATCATTGCACTTGTTGATGTTAATTAAACCCTAATCAACAGCCAAAGGCATACAGTTAAGCAAATTCTGTGCTTGGTTAAATACTCTTATAAATAATAAAATCTGAAAGCCCCAAGATTTGAGACCAAGTCTAAATCAGTAAATGTCTCATGCTCGGCACAAAATTAATTCCTAATACTCGTATTGTACAATTGGTATGTAGTTCCGGACCACTAATGATTAAACAGCAGTCATCACTTTAATAGTGTGTTTAAGCAAATAAAACTATACCTACTTTGATAAACAGATATCTCAGGATCAAAATGCATGATTGCAATAACTTTTCAATCTACCAATATTTTTTACCATTTTTTACCCAGGACAACAAATGATCGCGATATAAGAGTTTGGAATTTTTCATATTATTACTACTCTGTATAGCAGTTTAAATGGAACAACAAATAGATGTTGATTTATGATTTCATTAACATTGGTCAATAACTTAGATAAAACAACACTAAAAAATGAAAATAATCAAAAAGTGAAATTAAAACATAAATAGTTTCTTGATATGCCCCATTTAAACAATGACAAGCATCCAAGTGACCCATGAAGCACATGTGTTGACATTATGGCTGTTTCTGCAATGATTTGTCGCATAGGGTTCTCATAAGTATGCAGCACAAAGAATACATTTATCAACCAAATGATACCAAGATTGAGTCTATTCACTCGGTATCTTTGATGTTTAGTCAAGAAGAAATTTCTGTAGTTCAGTTTCTGATGGTGGTGTTGAAGTAGTTTTTTTCCACTGTGATAATTGGCAAAGCCTGTTCCGGCCCATTTATCAACACACAGAAACGAAACTTTGCTGATTTAATTCCAATAGATGTATCTTACAAACAAAAATATGAAATACTCGATATGGAAGAGTTATCATTAGTTTCAGAACCATTAATTTCCAAGTGACCCGGAACTACCAATGATTCGGAATAACTACAGAAACTGTACGTACAGAACAAGAGGTTGTATGATAACTATTAACACAAACAGTTTACCCTGTTGTGCATTAGAATTTCAGTTCGATTGTCACAAACTACATTCAGAATATCTATTGCGCTGAGTTACGTGAGCGCTCAAATCAGCCATGAAATTGGCGAATGATAGGCTGTAATTAGATCGCGTGAAGTCTATTTACTTACCCGCGAATTTTGAGAAAAATGAAGAATGACAGGTAAAATTTACCTCGTCACCCGAAACTTGAATACAATCTGTATCTTCATATTCACAATAAATTTCATGACACCGCTTATTTACGATGTACAAGCATAAAAAGCTTTCACCACATTCAATAGGGAAGGAACCGGAAGCAATAGGGAAGCAACTGACTGGGCATGCGCAATAGATCTCTCGGACAGGAATAAAATTACTAGTTTATTACCGTACATCTTGTTATTAATGCGCCACGATCGATATATTTCGCTTAAAGACGCACTTGTCTAGGACTCGAAGTATTCGAAATCTTTTATTAAATGCTTCTTGTTATTAATAAGGTTACAATATGATAAAATACTAATTTGATACTAATTAATGATTGTTCCATCAATGTTCATATGACTGAATATCATATTTGAATGACATAGATTCTGTGATTGAACACTTCATGAATACTCGACACCAACATAAACTGTACCAAAGCATAAAATTTCAACATGAATAAAAAAGTTGTATTCCTTTCTTATTATTGTTTCTTTTCAATAATAACAACAATGTGTAGTGGTTAACAGACAAAAGACCATTTTCATCGTAAATCATAAGTCTGATCAACATAAAACAATGCGCTCTTTCTTACTGTAAGTATATTATAACTGACTGTCTCTTTTTCATAACTCATGTTGTAATGCCTTACTTACAGCAAAACCTGTGAACAAAGGCTATCCTTGGGAAAGACAAAATGTGGCCTTTATTGACAGATGAACTTTATTCGGAGCTCAGTTTGTTCTAATTAATCAGACGGGTTTTCAAAGAATGGTCTTTATTCATAGGGTGGTCTTTATTTGGAGGTGGCTGCAAATACAGGTTTGACTGTATTGTTCTAAATTTTGCAAACATATCATACAAATAAATGTAAATGTTTTTTTCTGATTCATCCCTCTTTATCTGGTATGTTTTACATGTTCCATTTTTTTAAAATTCATTTGTTTAGCATCTTTATATCCATTATGTGATCTACTTCAAATTTTTGAATGATAAACATAACACTATAAGTTCATGAATTAACATCACTAGTCAACGGACATATATATAGCAACTGTAAAATTCAGTTTTGAGTAGACAAAAAAGATGTACATGTACATGGGAAAGAAGTATACTTGTACACATTATTTCATTCAGATTGTCGATTTTGAGAACTGACCCAGCAGAAATATGATCTGTCACATATACAGCGTGATGTCTCGCTACATGAAACTATTAAAAAGTAATAATTTCATTCAAAATTAAACTAAACATGTGTACATTATACAAGTTAAGCCTGTGAACTGTGACTTAATGTAGAAAAAGATTATGTTTGTTATTCAGTTGCCTTCATTCAGAGCCTTAAATCAAATATATCAAAGAATGACCGTTGTTCACAAGTGGTCGTTAGCTCATGTTTGACTGTATTTAAACGAGGTTGAAGTACCAAAAATACAAATGTTGATGCAAATACTGTTGATGTTCTTATTAATGTCTCGCATTGTTACTGAATTAAACAAAAAAACTTGCATTGTATCATGCTTGACAGGTTGGAAAAAGTGCCTATTCACTGTATCTTGTAAAAAACATATCGTCTGCTTTTTCAGAACAGTTAAATGAGCCAGATATTGATGTTGCTTAAATTTTCCTAATTTCATGTTAATTATACCTATGAAGATACAAATGCGCATACATTAAGACCTACTTTAGAACACTATAGTCTGTCTTCATGTTTAATTCTATTTTTTCTTAAATTCAATTTGCAAAAAGTTTGGCGTGTTCGTCATATGTTTATTACAATTCATTTTGCAAGAAATAATTGTCTGAGTTATCATATAAGTGAAAATATCCATAATCGCATTAAAATCGTCAGGGTATGTTTGAAATATTGCAGTAACAATAGCTTTATCATTATACGATTATGATTTTAACATGTGTGAAATTAATGTTCAGTCTGTGTTATGTATGTGTGATTT
Organism: Lutraria rhynchaena; assembly: GCA_008271625.1. Taxonomy (NCBI): domain Eukaryota; kingdom Metazoa; phylum Mollusca; class Bivalvia; order Venerida; family Mactridae; genus Lutraria; species Lutraria rhynchaena. Next base: position 631,690 of record VIBL01000056.1, on the reverse strand, counting down.
TATCTACATAAAAGCTGATATATTTGCTAATCATATGAGAACTTTAATTTATATGTCTGACCTCTAATAAATGTCAATATATGTTGTTTTTCTTACTTGTTTTATACTAAACTTGTTTGAATTCTTCTCAAATGATGAAAAATGAAATCCAACCGAGATGCTTGTTAAAGGCATTGAAGTAAATCTGGAATTAGCAGACTCCTGAATATTTGCCTGTGATAATTGTTCTGTGGCAAAGTTTGTTAGAAACATCATACATGTTTACTGAGCATCCTTGTTTATTAGGTTTCCAAATTTGCATTGTATGTAAAAGAGTTTTGTCCCACTTTCATTATGTTCAATAACGCTGACCCACTATGTGATGAGTATTTTGATGAATCTAAAATGGTAGATTTAATTAAGACTAACATTTTACACATTAGTAATAAAAAACTATTTCTACATGAAAACACATTTATTTCTAACAAAAAAGCACATGGAATAAATTACAAATTATTCTTCTAAATTATTGCATCTACTAGACGACTTAAGGTATTGTTTCTTTCACAGCAGCAGTAATCCTGTTGGAGGTTTGTAACAATGCCTCCACCTGTCTATTGTGGTCCTCAACAAATGAGGAAAACCACTGTAGAGCTTCAATGCTGCTGCTGTGCCTCCTCTTTTGCTGAGGCTCTCAAGTTAGGATGACCATGACTGAAAAAAAGATGATATATAAGTGAATATAGCAATGCCTCTGCAATAAATCCATGTTCCAATTTATTTCTTGAATGATACATTTCCACGGATGGTTTACACATTTAGAATGCATAGACCAGTGTGTATGTCGATACAAAAACCATATTGTGGACTAAAGTAGGGAGTACAGCAAATTCATTTTTATCATTGACCTCTCAGTGCAACCTTTATCTTAGCACATGACAAACGACCTCAATGTTGAACTATTTTGACATTTCACCACATAGAGTGAATTAGTCCCCTCGGTAACAGTCATAAGCAATGATTCTGACACGCTCTTTATTAATGTATATTAAATGACATTTGTAAGAGTTCACTCGAACATAATTCAATTGGTGGAATACATATTGAACCATCATTATGGTAACTGTAGAGTAACCCTATGATGGTTTGTGATTATTCAATACATATTGTAGTAGCTCTCAATAGAACCAAACTGGAAGAATAAGTAATAACTGGTTCAATATTTTTCCTGTTTAGAAACAAGTGGCGAAAGAAATGTGACCTTATCCTTACTTGATGAGATAACAGCAACAGGCTTTACTGATGGATCATCAATTAATCCATGGCCTCAAAAAATTCCACTTTCTTCTCCCTCTTCCACTCTTCTCATAAGCACCGATAATGGTCTTGTATCTAAACATGAAATATAAGCAGAAATAAAATACACAGAATAATATCACATAACAACAGAAAAAATAACCTGCTTGCTAATGCTATGTTCACATCAGTTTTGTTAAATGTCCTTCCACGAAATATTTCACTTATTTGGTGATGTCAACATGCAGACCAAACAGTGCCACCATACATATTGTCACCAGTATTAGATTTAACAAATATTGACATCATACAACAATTGTGAGGTGCTTAGATTGAATTAAATTTAGATTGAATCCCTCTGACAGTAAGTTTAAGAAGCATATTTTCTTGTTTACAGTGAAATATGTTGGTTATTAAGCATCCTACAAGCTGTTAAGTTATTTCAGGTGTCCACTTTTGATGACCTTAATGTGGGTGCAGCTTATTTGCTATTTTGGAGATGTTGTACAAAAATTGGTTAAATAGAACACAATTTAATCCCTATATCTAGCCAGTAAATGCAAGTAAATTGTTTCTTATGTGTTGCTGAAAGAAGCTTTTTTATAAAATAATTCCTATGGTTCATTCATAAATACACAATAAATTTCTATATTTTTGGGGAAAACATTCCTTCAATTTTCCCATATTTTGGTCAAAACTCAGTTACAGCCTGGACTTGTTAAAATCAGTTTGTATCAAGACAGCATCTGAACAAAAATACTATCATACAAGGTATTCACAGGAATATATAAAATTCATACAATCTACAATAGAATTAATTCATTAGCAATCAACAAGCTTCCATGATGAGCTTAAAGTAAAGGGTGCATTAAAGATTATCACTGGTACATATATTTTCTGAGGAATTCCCTCACTTGTTATTAGCGCAAGGCAATTTCAATAAAATCTTTATCTATTACATATTATTTATTATAACAATGTACTTGTATATACCATGATTATGATAATCACCTTTAGAGATGGTACTCAAAATGGGTTACACTTTGATGTCAGCTCATTCCACTGCATTACCAATCAGAGAAACAAAGATCTTATCACTGAAATGAAAAAAAGAAAAAAAAACACATTAACAAAAATAACAAAAAAAAATTAAATAAAGAATAATGAAATAAAAATAAACAATACAACAAAAAAGAATAACATAAAAGATAAAAATGAAGTGTTAAAGACTGATGCTAATGAGATGGACATTAACATGCCATATTCAGACACTGCCTTTTGATCAGTGGGTGAATACTAATCAAAATACAATGGCTAAATAAACAATTAATGTCAAACTCAGATCCTCCATACCTCTATTCAACAACAATTAGCATAAATAGATAAATAATAATAATAATGAAATGAAAATAAACAACACAATAAAAACAATAATAAAATAAAAAATAATAAAGCGTTAGAGATAGAGTTGAGACAAGGAAAAAAATAATAATTAAATAAATAATAATAATGAAATGAAAATAAACACTGCAATAAAAGCAGTAATAACATAAAAGATAACAATAATAAAGTGCTAGAGACTGGTGCTATTGAGATGGACATTGACATGCCATATTCAGATACTGCATTTTGATTAGCGGGCGAATACTAATCAAAATGCAATGGCTAAATAAGCAATTAATGCCAAACTCAGATCCTCCATACTTGGGAAGCAGTGAGGATAATCAGACAGGAAGCAATTCTGCACCAAAAGAGTGTTTTAGTGAAAGAGTTGAGATAAGGAAAAAAACAAGAATATAATAAAATAAATAATAATAATAATAAAGTGTTAGAGAAAGAGATGTGATAAGCAAAAAAAAAGAAAAAAATAATGAAATAAAATAAATAATAATGTAAAACTCAGATCCTCCACTCTTGGGAACCATCGAGGATGACACAGAACAACAACATAGATTCAACAACAATTCAATACAACATTCATTTGATTCAACAAAAACAAACATAAATAGAATCCTGGTGGCGGCAGGTCACACCCTTCAATGAAAATTTGACAAAAATGTCGATTTTCCTCCATATGTGGGGAAGTTGCCAGCTCCTTGTTGAAGGGTAATTTAGTACTGGTTATATACAGCAAAGAAAAACTGGTTAGGTGAATGGGCCATCATATTTGACTGAATATCACATAAAAAAGAAACAAAACAAGTATTAACAGAACCTTCTGTTGCACCACTTTGTCCAATGACAATCAGACAGAATCCTTGATAAATCAAAGCTCGTGGCCAGCAGTACTGAACTATAGACTCATCAGTGAGTATCAAGATTTACAGGACAAACTCCAGATTCATCAAAAAGAACAACACCACAAGACACACCACAAAGACATAGCCGTGATAATCATGAGTTACAGGAATGTACCCCTTATGAAGTGAGAACATTGGACTGCAAAAATGAAATCCAGATATACCAGTGAGACATGAAATGCAGATATGAACCCCCAAATCATCAATCAGTTTGTGGACTGCGCTTAAGTACCCTAGATTCATCAGCAAGAACGTGGGCTGCAGACATGAACTCCAAATTTACCAGTGAAATCATGACCGAAGGGATGGACTCCACAGTGAGACAGAACAACACCCAATTCAACAACAATTAGTATTAACAGAACCCTCTATTCCACCACTTTGTCCAATGACAATCAGACAGAATCCTTGCTAAATCAAAGCTCGTGGCCAGCAGTACTGAACTATAGACTCATCAGTGAGTATCAAGATTTACAGGACAAACTCCAGATTCATCAAAAAGAACAACACCACAAGACAAACCACAAAGACATAGCCGTGATAATCATGTGTTACAGGAATGTACCCCTTATGAAGTGAGAACATTGGACTGCAAGAATGAAATCCAGATATACCAGTGAGACATGAAATGCAGATATGAACTCCCAAATCATCAATCAGTTTGTGGACTGCGCTTAAGTACCCTAGATTCATCAGCAAGAACGTGGGCTGCAGACATGAACTCCAAATTTACCAGTGAAATCATGACCGAAGGGATGGACTCCACAGTGAGACAGAACAACATCCAATTCAACAACAATTAGTATTACCAGAACCCTCAATTCCACCACTTTATCCAATGACAATCCGACAGAATCCTTGATAAATCAAAGCTTGTAGCCAGCAGTACTGACTTATAGACTCGTAAGTCAGTATCAAGATATACAGAGAAAGAGCTGAGACAAGGAAAAAAACAATAATTAAATAAATAATAATAATAATGAAATGAAAATAAACAATGCAATAAAAACAGTAATAAGATAAAAAATAACAATAATAAAGTGTTACAGACTGGTGCTATTGAGATGGACATTAACAACATTCAACAACAATTCAATTCAACATTCATTCCATTCAACAACAATTAGCATAAATAGAATCCTGGTGGTAGCAGGTCACACCCTTCAATAACATTTGACAAAAATGTCGATTTTCCTCCATATGTGAGGAAGTTGCCAGCTCCATGTTGAAGGGTAATTTAGTACTGGTCAGTATACAATCCAGGAAAACTGGTTAGGTGAATGGGCCAACGTATTTGAATATCAAATAAAAACAAACAAAACAAGTTGTGTTAGAGAGTGGTGCTAGTGAGATGGACAATAAAATGCAATATTCAGATACTGTGTTTTGATTAGCGGGCGAATACTAATCAAAATACAATGGCTAAATAAGCAATTAATGCCAAACTCAGATCCTCCATACTTAGGATGCAGCGAGGATAATCAGACAGGAAGCAATTCTGCACCAAAAGAGTGTATTAGTGAAAGAGTTGAGATAAGGAAAAAACAAGAATATAATAAAACAAATAATAATAATAATAAAGTGTTAGAGAAAGAGATGTGATAAGCAAAAAAAAAAGAAAAAAAAATAATGAAATAAAATAAACAATAATGTAAAACTTAGATCCTCTACACTTGGGAACCATCGAGGATGACACAGAAAAACAACAACATAGATTAAACAACAATTCAATACAACATTCATTTGATTCAACAACAATAAGCATAAATAGAATCCTGGTGGTGGCAGGTCACACCCTTCAATGAAAATTTGACAAAAATGTTGATTTTCCACCACATGTGAGGAAGTTGCCAGCTCCTTGTTGAAGGGTAATTTAGTACTGGTTAATATACAGTAAAGGAAAACTGGTTAGGTGAATGGGCCATCATATTTGACTGAATATCACATAAAAACAAACAAAACAAGTCAAGTTAGAGACTGGTGCTATTGATAAATAATAATAATGATGAAATGAAAATAAACAACACAATAAAAACAATAATAAAATAAAAAATAATAAAGCGTTAGAGAAAGAGTTGAGACAAGGAAAAAAATAATAACTAAATAAATAATAATAATGAAATGAAAATAAACAATGCAATAAAGCAGTAACAAAATAAATAATAATGATAATAATAATAAAGTGTTAGAGACTGGTGCTATTGAGATGGACATTGACATGCCATATTCAGATACTGCATTTTGATTAGCGGGCGAATACTAATCAAAATACAATGCCTAAATAAGCAATTAATGCCAAACTCAGATCCTCCATACTTGGGAAGCAGCGAGGATAATCAGACAGGAAGCAATTCTGCACCAAAAGAGTGTTTTAGTGAAAGAGTTGAGATAAGGAAAAAAACAAAAAAATAATAAAATAAATAATAATAAAGTGTTAGAGAAAGAGATGTGATAAACAAAAAACAAAAACACAAAAAGAAAAAAAAATAATGAAATAAAATAAACAATAATGTAAAACTCAGATCCTCCACACTTGGGAACCATCGAGGATGACACAGAACAACAACAACATAGATTAAACAACAATTCAATACAACATTCATTTTATTCAAAAACAATTAGCATAAATACAATCCAGGTGGTGGCAGGTCATACCCTTCAATGAAAATGATATTTTCCTCCATATGTGGGGAAGTTGCCAGCTCCTTGTTGAAGGGTAATTTAGTACTGGTTATATACAGCAAAGAAAAACTGGTTAGGTGAATGGGCCATCATATTTGACTGAATATCATATAAAAAGAAACAAAACAAGTATTAACAGAACCTTCTGTTGCACCACTTCATCCAAAAACAATCAGACAGAATCCTTGATAAATCAAAGCTCGTGGCCAGCAGTACTGAACTATAGACTCGTCAGTGAGTATCAAGATTTACAGGACAAACTCCAGATTCATCAAAAAGAACAACACCACAAGACACACCACAAAGACATAGCCGTGATAATCATGAGTTACAGGAATGTACCCCTTATGAAGTGAGAACATTGGACTGCAAAAATGAAATCCAGATATACCAGTGAGACATGAAATGCAGATATGAACCCCCAAATCATCAATCAGTTTGTGGACTGCGCTTAAGTACCCTAGATTCATCAGCAAGAACGTGGGCTGCAGACATGAACTCCAAATTTACCAGTGAAATCATGACCGAAGGGATGGACTCCACAGTGAGACAGAACAACACCCAATTCAACAACAATTAGTATTAACAGAACCCTCTATTCCACCACTTTGTCCAATGACAATCAGACAGAATCCTTGCTAAATCAAAGCTCGTGGCCAGCAGTACTGAACTATAGACTCATCAGTGAGTATCAAGATTTACAGGACAAACTCCAGATTCATCAAAAAGAACAACACCACAAGACAAACCACAAAGACATAGCCGTGATAATCATGTGTTACAGGAATGTACCCCTTATGAAGTGAGAACATTGGACTGCAAGAATGAAATCCAGATATACCAGTGAGACATGAAATGCAGATATGAACCCCCAAATCATCAATCAGTTTGTGGACTGCGCTTAAGTACCCTAGATTCATCAGCAAGAACGTGGGCTGCAGACATGAACTCCAAATTTACCAGTGAAATCATGACCGAAGGGATGGACTCCACAGTGAGACAGAACAACATCCAATTCAACAACAATTAGTATTACCAGAACCTTCCGTTGCACCACATTGTCCAATGACAATTGGAAAACTGGTTAGGTAAACAAGCTACCGTATTTAACTGAATATCACAGTGAGATCATGACTGAATGGATGGACACCATATAGAAAAAGAACAACACCTGATTCAACACCAAACAGTTCTGACAGAACCTTCCTTGCATCACTTTGACAACTGACAATATGATAGAATCCTTGATAAAGTTGGTACTGGTTAATGTGCAATCAAGGCAAACTGGTTAGGTGAACGGGCCGCCGTATTTAACTGAATATAACATAGAAACAAACAAAGCAACTTTTAATTGAACCTTAATAGAACCTTCCTAATGACTCCAAGAAACCATACTTACAACATACAGTAGAGTTCACTAACCAGAATCTTCTCTTAGTTGTCTCAGCATTGGCAATCTGGTTTGGTCTGAAGTATAGTTGATTGGTTATAGCTGTCAATGGGTCATCTTGTTTCATTGGAACAATTCAGAACAGTCCTTGCCATCTGTTGAAATAATAAACATGTGCTTATTTTATAAGTATTGGATAATAAAGTCAACATTGCAAAATGAAATCTACATTAAAATACATTGAAATAACTATGTTTTTGTTTTTCCATTGCTTGTATTATCTGGGACAAATTGGTTCCAGGTTTTATTCTCCAAGATTATCAAAAAACATCAGTGAAACATTTAATTTGTCTACAATGAAATATAACTATCGACAGCAGTTAGGCCTAAAAAATAACATGTTTGTTTTTGGTTACATGCCCAAAGAAATATGGGTTGGTAGGTGTGGATTTTTTATTTTTTATTTTTTTTACAGATAATGGCAACTAAATATTAATGAGTTGTGAAAATTACAATATTGCACTACAATTCGGGCGCAGTAAAACCTTATGAGTCGGCAGGTAAAATATTGGGTCGGTCTGATAACCGGAAACAAACCTCTTCTTTCTTTAGGCCTTATCTCAAAGTTAAATGAATCCAATAAATTTAACTGACTCGTTAAGTAAAGCAAGTAAAAACAATTAAACATAATGTAGCTTAAATAGAATCATAATATAAAACATAAAATAATAAAGGTTTAAAAGTATAATAATCATAATAAGGTAAATATTAAAAGGATGAAATCATAAAAGGATAAAATCATAAAAGAATAAATTGAATAAAACTTGAAAAGGACAAAATTGTAAAAGAGTAATAACTTAAAACAGTAAAATTTTAAAATGATAAATTATAAACGGGCAAAATTTTAACAGGATAAATTCATAAAAATAAATTATAAATTGATAAAATTGAAAAAGAATAAAAGTATGAAATCCCAAAATGATAAGATCTTAAAAAAGATAAACAGTCAAAGTATAAAACTGAGAGGGTTTGAACGGTTCTCTTAAGTAGTTGAAGGAAAAAGTTAATGTATCAAATGTGGCGTAAAACATTGAAAAGATTGCATTTACAGATTTAAAAAGATTAAATCTATTTACATAACATTGCAAAAAAAACACTTAATTGTACTAAAATATCTCAAAGATTAAAATAGGTTTTAGACTTTTTACTAACAACATACAGCCACAGATGTATTAAATCTTATAACATATGCCAAACATTAAATGCTTAATTAATTACAAGTCTGAATATGTAAGACCTAAACTTTTATCAAGAAATATTAATAGAGTTCTCTTACAGCAATCTTCTCTTTGTTGTCTTGACATTGGCAATCTGGTTTGGTCTGGAGTATAGTTGATGTTTGCTGTCAATTGGTCCTCTTGATTCTCTTAGTCATTGGAACAATTCAGGACACTGTCCTAATCTGTCAGAATAATAAACATGTGGTTATTGTATAAATATTGGATAATGAAGTCAATACTGTATAATCAGATCTACATTCACATTCATAGCTATGTTTTTGCCATTGTATTATCTGGGACAAATTGTTCCCATGTATTATTTGACAAGGTTACCAAATAAAAACCATCTGTGTAACAGTCAATTTGACCACAATAAAACATCACATCAGTTAACTCAAAGTTAAATGAATCATATCAAATCAAACTCATTATGTCAAATAAATAAGTTAAAATAAGCTCATTAAATAAAGTAAGTAAGAATTATTAAGCGTAAGGTAATTTATCTAGGATCATAATAGTAGAGGTAGACTGTAATTCATACCTTTTGTATCATCCAAATGTTCAGACAGTTTTTCTCATTGACCATGTGACTCATGCTGAAGGTCCATAAACAACCACCATAGGAACTAAAAATATTCAATTAGAATTACATTATTCAATTAAGTACAAATATCAATGCAACTAATGCCTGCAATATTCATTTATTCCATGTTGTACAAAGTCATTGATTTAATATCAAACATTTTAGATCATCAAATAAACAAGAAATTGATGTACAACTCTTCAAATAAGTTCAAGAAGAGACAGCATTAACAATAAATACTTTTACATTATCCGTAAAATACTCGGTTGTGATAACATAACAAAACATAAATTCACATCGTTATGAAATCAGAATTCTTATTGAATCAATCATACATACAGTACAACGATAAGAATAAAACTTGTGCTTACCATACAAACGCCAAAGCCAAATTCAAACAAATGTCCTACACTTCTAAAAATATGATGATCATCGTTTGAGCGGTATCTATCATCTGATAACAGGTATGTGTATAATCACCTGAAAAATACACGTGATTTGGCAGAATTCACTCAAATTCAAAAGGCATGTCCGCACTACGTGTCACTACATACAATACAATGTTATCATTGTGATATATTTGTCACAAAAAACACGCACTCACATACATGTATCTATACACTACATAATCCATGTGTTGTTACACGACATAAAGCACGCACTCACGCACTACTTTCTAATCAACCACATTCATTGTATCATAAATATACATGTATAATAAAGTGATTTTTACACATTCTATAGATAGCGGTTGCGTCTGTCGATCTTCGTTTGGTCTCACAAGTCACAAGTAAATAAAAATCAAGTGGCACTCTTTCCTCCGCCGCCCCCCCCCCCGCGTATGATTAAAAAAATCCAAAATTGCATAGTGATGCTCTAAACAGGTTGTAAACATAGATTTTTACAGAAACCTGCTCGCGTACAATTATTAGCATAATTATGGGCATTCGTAAGACATCGAATAGTTCAGTTTTACTCCGTAAATACGAATGGCAGAAGACCAAAGTACATGGAAAATAACCGCAAAATCAGCTGCTACTATGCCATGGCAAAATATTTCTAAAAAAAAGAAAAAAAAAACAGTTTATAATACAAAATCCACTTATTAACAGAACAATTATGGAACAAACCAGATATACAATGTATATAGAAGAATAACGGCAGTTCTAGGTGTTTGGCCATGGTAAGCGCACGAGTTTTTGTTTAGAACATATGAAATGCTATCATTTCGTCTATGAAAGTTTCTTGTATAGTTAAAATCCCGGCCAAGTTGCATGTCTGATGTGACTCTGTATTTGATTCGTTTATTTACATGTGTAGCCAGTATAACGCAAGCTTGGCCTGGGTTCTTAGGATTTTAGTTGGAAAAATGCTTTTAAGACAATTTGACGCTTAATACAGGCATGTCCGGCTAAAATAAACCATCCAAAGAATATAATACAACGGCTATGAATTATTAACAGTGAACAAAAATCAACCATTTAAATGTGTATTATTCTGAATTTTTAGAATACGTTTGAATATAATACAACGAAAAGCCAATTAACATGATAGTAATAAGTAAATTAAAGTCATGACTGATCTTTGTTCACTGTTAGTATTCAATATACCTCAAAGGTTGTTCATTGTGGAACAGGTTACTAGCTAGTATTACCTGAATTAAAACTTTGACTGCTTTCAAACTTGCTGTGAAACAGTATTTTTTAGATAACTTGAGCTAAATCATATTTTATCATATATTATGTTTATTGTAGGTAGGATACATTTTGACATGGTTCATATAGTATTTTAATGATAAAATTTATACAATTTTTATACTGATCTAGCATAATGTTTTAACTGTTTTGATATTGCTGAGATCATAAGCGGATCCAGGATTTTTAGTTAGTGTGTGTGTGTGTGGGGGGGGAAACTGAACAAGTAGGCTGGGGGTCCAAAAATGAGAAGGAATTGTTTGTGAATTGTACGTTATGTCATTGTGTTACTGTACTTGTAACTTATTGTATGCACAGCTTGCAAAATATTTTTGACATTTATATATATTTTCATGTAAATATCATATTTCATGATAGAAAAAAACCTTTGCTTCGGCAATTTTAGGGGGGGTGTCCGCTGATACAATATGGTCCAAACCGTTTATTAACCGCCCACTAATCGCATATGAATATCTGGAAAATGTCATGTAATTAAAACACTGATAATATTGTTTATATTTCTGTCATTTATAATGAATGAACGAGCAAGTTACTGAAATAAATACTCTATACTCTCTTATTATACGAAATGTCAAAATTTTGAAACAATAACAATGGAACTGCTTCGTTTAGTCTATTCAATAAGAATATTGGAGGTTCCGTCCGATTGTGTTCGTCAAATGAGGAATAGAGGATTCGTCCAATTGATGATCTGCACAATCATAGCGTATAATGCTGTGTATCAGCCCCGTTATAATCAATGATAATTCATAAATACTGACAAAATAAGACCCAAACCGTTTCTAATCACCCTAGATATGATAAATATGAATAAAATAAGACTCCAAACCGTTTTGGACTACCCTAAATGTAATGAATATCGACAAATTAGGACTCTAAACCTTTTTGGATCACTCTACATAATGAATGTCGACTATTAAGACTCCAAACCGTTTTGGACCACCCAGATATGTTCAGCATGGACAATATAAGACTATGACGAATATCGACTAAGTACGACTCAAGCCCTTTTGGACCACTCAAAATATGACAAACATGGACAAAATAAGACCCCAAACCGTTTTATATCACCCTAGATATGATTAGCATGGACAATATAAGACTTTAAACCGTTTGGACCAACCACCATATGGTGAACGTCAACAAAGTCCGACTCCAAACAATTTTGAACCACCTTACATATGATGAACATCAGCAAATTAAGACTCCAAACTATATTTTTGGACACAAGTATGATGAATATCGACTTCCTATTGAATTCAATTTTTGACATGAGAATATCACCTCCTACATAGTATGATGACTTGGGACAAAATGAACAGAATAAACTCAAAACAGGTTTTGACTGATCTATCATTTATTTTTGTTCAGTCGCCGTGACATAACTTATTTACATAGCATTTACACAAGTTAAAACAGCAATATCACATAATTATGTACTTGCACAATGTATTAGGTTCTTTTTACTGAGCTGATAATGTGATGAAGGGTTTAACTGAGAGTCCGATTCAGTCTAGTTATTAAATCTTGCCTGTTGATATGTGCACAAAATAAATATTGTATTTCCCTTTTCCGAGTGATATATGAACATGTCAGATTTAACATCCACTGGAAGATGAACATGCGTGATTAAAAGTTTAATCTGACAAATGTATCTCTTCACTAAAATACACTGTTGCTGTGGTTACCTCTCGCAAGCATATAACATTTATTGCTACTAGTCTTAAGTAAGTAAGTAATGGTTAATAGCCAAGTTCTTCTGAAGTAACATGCGAGAATTAATCTAAATTTTTGGTTATCTCTGTCTGAGAGTATTGGTCATATGCCATTACCTTCTAGTAAACTTTTAATATCTATGAAAAATACTTGACCTCGCATATTTATACATCATCTGGATAAGGCAACATTAACAAGTGATATTTAACTGGTACGAAAAGGACACTGAAGTCAATTTGTTTATCGTTGTCTCACACCAATTTAATTACTCGTAAAATCAGATATTTCTTGACATCCAGATAAGTTCATGTTTTATTTAGGTTAGTGGCTAAATGTTTATGTAAATACTCAGAAATATTGACGTAAACTGATGAATCTCTCCTAATAATTATAAAGAAAAATTGGCCAAGTGAATATGAAATGCTTACATTATACACCAAAAAATGCACATATAATCAACACAAATCTCAGTTAAATCCTTCTAGACACAATCACAAATGACACATTTAATAATAAAAACAGTAACAACATTAATTAAGTGATTTCTGGGAGCAGTGAAGGGTACGCATATGAAAAATCACAACATATTTATGAACTCACTTCATTCATAACAGAACACAATACACATTTTTAGAAGTTTAGAAATTATTAATGAATATTTTACATGCCATTACTATGCACATGCCACCTTTCGGGAGCATGAAAACATTAAGTAACAGGCAAGCTACAAGATGTGTCTACAAACAGTATGATACACAAGCAGATGATTCAATAAGTGCCCTGAATTTCCGTATAATCAGGACATAAAAAAATATAAGAAGATTATGTGCTAAAAACCTTCCATTTGAAAGACATTAAATTAATCTAATACAAAACAAAGTCTAATTCATCTTGGGAACACAGAGACTGTCTAGCAAAATTCCATATAAGGAAAAAACAAGTACAAAATTCAAGAATGTTTCACTAAAAATGGAGTTTGCATAACAAATCCATATCAAATCACATTAAACATAGAAACAAACTAACAATAACTAAATCCAATGTAGCATTATCCAACAACCCATGTCAACTTCACCAAGCACTGCACACATTAGGTCCAACAAAATGTTTGTACTCATTGCCAAGTGTATTATAAATTAAAACAAAACTGGGCCATCTCTTAAATTTTTCATCCTGTGAATTTTCAGCATTTTAGTTTTCTATCCTAAATAATCTAAAACAAAATTGAGTAGGTCCAGTAAATGAATGATACTCAACTTTTTTTGAAAATGCAATACAGAATATTGACATGCAGTAGTGGCAAATGGTTGAATGCCTAGTCAAAAAATCACCAAACAGTTAACGAAAAAACTACAAGGGAAAATCAAATTTTATTTTCAAATATGAATTCCATGATATAAAGTAAACATTGATTGTATAAAGTCTAGAAGTTAATTCATATCTTACAACTTCATACTGTGAAAAATGAAACAAGTGCAGACCCTGATGACTACAGTTTGATAAGTGTTAGCAATAAGGGCTACATGATAAAATTAATAATATAACACAGAGTATCATTCAAGGTGGTATAATACATCTGCGTGAAATTTAAACTCCTAAAAGCTGTAAATTTGATGAGCTAATGATAAGGAACTGATTTGCACTTGATATTTAGTCTGAAGACAAATGCCATATTCATACGATAAAAAACACAAAATAATAGTAAAAATGTCTCATGAACAAAACAACAACACAATGAAGTACACATAAACTCATGGACATTTACGTCAAAATTGCTTGAGTACTTTGATCATGAATCATACACTGTGTATGTGAGTTTCCTAATGAGGCATCTCAATAAGATTTTTGAAGAACACACAGCAAGATTAGCTTTGTTAGGAGTAAATGTTCATATAAAACATTGACTGAAAACACCATTTCTATAATACAACACTGGAACTGAAGAGAAACACTCAGGAATACAATATAATGGACTGTTTCTTCAACTAGCTTCTTTCAAATACTGCATCATCTTCATCTGTAATCCTGAAAGTGTTACTTATAAAATATGACATCAAATAAATTAATGCAATACTGGTAAATTATCATTATCACTGTGTGTAAACAAAATCACTGTATGAATCAGTGTGATGTTATATGTTTCAACTTTACTATTTATGTTGCAATCACAAGTGCCTTCTACTTCTAATCACCGTATGATTTATTGTGATACTATATAATTAAAATTGTATGATCTATAGTGATTACCGGAACCTGATTTGTATTTACACCATGATGATACAAGCTTACCATTCTATATACAATTAATGCTTATCAAGAAATGATGAGATTCATCGCAAATATACAGGTCAAGTAATGAAAATATACAAAATCAAATGATATTTACAAGAAATGTCACCACATCAATGCCAATGCACATGATTATCTAGAAAATGTACACAAAACTTACTTAGTTCAATACCATTTTCCAAGCATTTTGACAGTTTTGGGCCTTCTGTAGCTCTCAGTAGTTCATCTGCTCTGAGATGAGTGATATTTGTGACCTGAAACAATTATATCCAGTTGAGTGCAGTTCAGTGAACTACACATTAGGCAATAATCATTTTTTTAATATCAACATTCATACATCTAAGGCCAAAAAAGTAGTTTAATTTCTCAGGCACTGCCGCAATTAACCAGAGACAGTCTCTTATTTAACACCACCACTTAAACATTAAAATGTGTATAAAATATTTTTTATTTCCAAGTGTACAAAAATCATGACTTTTCTTAATAAAAATTTTATGGAAAATAAAAAATGTTGTTTTCTCTCACTGATTATTCTGAAAAAAGTGGCTGAGAGACTTAGTTATTTAAAATAGTTATTTTTGCTATTCAATTAATCAGTATGATACCAAATATTCATTCCAATCCCTAGTGTTAACATATGCACTGATAAAGAAAGAACACATAACACTAGCTCCTGAATGCAAAACCTGATGGGTATTACCAAGCATGCAGGCTTTCATAATTGTTATGATTGTCTGATATGTATTCATTTTTCAGTGTATTAAAAATATTTGTATCATTTTTGATTGATCAACAACAAATACTGCAGCAAAATCTATAACTAGCAATGCCGCAACATACAAACAAATTGACAATTCATGTGAGTCACTTAGGTCTTTAACAGTATTTTGTTCAAAAAACCAAAGAATCCTAATCAGTAGCCATGACAGAATACATACCTCTCATAGAATTCATATCAGAGCTTCTTTATCTATTACACTCTTGAAATATCTCTCACAATATCTACAATTATTGAAAAGTATTCATAATTATCATGAATCAATAAGTCAAGAACTAACACAAACATCCAAACACGAATAGTTGTACTTAATGATAATATATTGACTAAATATCACTGATACAGATGCAGTATCCTAACTCTGTTACCTTGTGTAGGCTTATTTATATACTCACAGAGAATCCTCGCTCAGTAAACAGATTAACTCTGGATTGGCAATATACTTGAATTCTCTCATTATGGAGACAATGCTGAAAAAATAATGTGTGTTTCTTCAATAGCTTTTTTGTTAAATCATTGCAATTTCACAGCTAGCTGCATTATTTCATTCATGGTAAATGCGTGAATAAAAGAACACAGCTTAAATAGATAATCCTAAGCTACCGAAAATAGTTCTTGCTTGCTTAGTGTATTAGACAAGACCATACTTAGACCAAACTTTTGGACATATTTTCCAGGAAATGTATTCAAGCATGATAAACTTAAGTTCTAATAAATCATTTAATGTACATACTCATACTCAACCTACCATCAAAATATCTGCATGTTTGTGATTGCCAACCTAATAATTTTGGGCTGGGTCAGTTGTGAAATTGTTGTATTTTATGAAAAGCTGTCATGAAATTAATAACAATATGGAGAGAAATATCTACAAATAATAGTCCAATAATAACTTATTTTTAATCAAATTTTTGGGACAGTTATTCATTTGGTATGTATGTCATAAACAAACAATATTTTATTTAAGGTCTAAGACCATTAAACAAAAAGAGAGCTACCTTTTCTTCTTCATCAGATTATATTCAACTGTCATCAATGCCTGGAATGTATACATATATCTACCTCACCAATCATTTGATTTGGTTATTAAAGCAGTTGATAACAATTTTCAATCATATTCGGGGCTTAACCAGTTTCCCTGGACATTAATTTAGTCTTGTAACCAGTACCAGCCTTACTCTTTTAACCTGTTACTAATCTCTGCCTAGCTACCTCATGTTTATTCTTTAATGGAGGACAATTTTAATATGTACAGCATGTGTTGTTACTGTGAATCGAACCCACATCCTGTAGTTAAGTAGTCTGGCTTTGAACATCTTACAGAATAACATACTTTCTACAGGACATGACCATGTGAAATGATAATTCAATGTCATCAATATTAATTAGAAATCACACTTAAGAACTGACACTAATTCAAATATTCAACTCATCAAAAACAACTGACCTCTTGACTGAAGTTACTGAAACCATATCATTATGGTGAATATTGTCCTCTTCCCTTTTCTTTCACAAACTGGGCATGCTTTTGTAACCAATCAAGAGAGCTAAAATAAACAGATATACATCAAACCAAATGAAACTTTTAAAATTAAAATGTAAACAAGAATCATAAAAGGAAACACAAGGATGGAAAAAAACTGGATAATTTACAGTCTGTTACAAATAAATCAATTGAATCAGTTTGTCAAGTTCTGCTAAAATAAGATAACATTTGTAATACATGTTACAAAATAAGCATAACAAGTAACTGGTGTTGTCCGCAACACATAATGTTCCCTACCGGCTGCACCTTGACTCAATATGGTAATTAATCTGTATAACTGTCACACATGTATTAAGTACAACACCATCAAATAATCAATACAGAATTACATTCACATGGCCTGAATAAAGTTTGTTGTTGTAGTATCAAGATTTTGCAACACATTTCTTACAATTAACATTACCATAGCAACCAGAATTGTAACCCTGAGAGACAACAAAATAGTGTACATAATCTCAACATTGACACTTATTCACATACTCAAATACCAAATTTCATTCACCTACCTTGAACAGTGAAAAAGTTGGGACAGAATCTATACTTTTGTTAAGTTATTGAGCGTGCACACCAGTAGTGGACTTAAAAAAAATAAGCATACCTTTCTTTGGCTCTGGACGACATGATTTTAAAACACACCTTGTAAGCTTCATGTAACTGCAAATAGACATAATAAAAACAACAAATTGTACCTACATTCTCTTATATAGTTTCAATATTCTCACAACTAAAACATTATTAATATCTAATTAATTTTATGCTAATACTTTTGGTCTTAATTTTCATGATTTAGGGATGATTTAAAAATCATTTATATAGTAATATATGAATGAATTCAGTTAGACATGAAACTCTGGACATTCTTTAAGAATTAGCTTCTAATACATCAATTAAAAACAGTCACAATTGTTTTGGTAGGATAAATATATTTACTACAGTAATTTTTTTCCATACTTAAAACTCAATCATGATTTCACAACTTAACATTTCTCCCTATGTTTATATACTGAGGTGAAAAACCATGTATGGTTTAAGAAATGTGGCAGTAAAAAGGTTCTTATATAAATTAATTCCCTTTGATAATACTAAACAAACAGGCACTGCAAAACTGACTTCATCTTCAACCTGTTGACAAAGATACAATAAAGAATTATGTGTTAACCAACCTTTTCAATGCTATAATCAACACTGAAAATAAATGGCAACCTTGCTGTCCTTAGTGTATGAAAAACATTAGTTTCTCATATATAATTATTATTTCATATACTACACAGAATCCAAGTCAGAATATGCTTTCTATAAACTCCAAGGTAATAACTTGTGATATTAATTTCAATAACAATAGGAATAGACACTGTACAAACTTTGTAAATATGTTAATCAATACCCAGTTTTGACATCAGAATTAACAGTAAAATCATCTATACTGTTCTTGAGCGCTCAGTTTACCAGAGCACATTGGCAGTAATATGTAGACAATTTCTAAAACAGCTAACAACTTTGCAACATTAGAATCAGTAGTAATGAAATTGGTATCAGAAATAATGCCATGACTTAACATGGTGGATATGATAAACCTGACTGAGATTTGAACTCACAACTCTTATTGTTGGTCAGTATCGTCAACTACTTACCCATTACACTTGACTTTTAGTGTGACAGAAATAGTGATACTAACCTCATAATCACCTTCACCCAACACCTTTGACACTTTAAAAGTGATACAAAAAGCATTCTGTAACAAACAATGAATTCTTGTTAAGCTTAAGTTTGGAATATTATAACATTGTAACTATAACATTTATGCAAGAACTTGATGGTGAAAACAGTCAATGATGAACAATAATTATTTCACATCGAGGAACAGTATTGTCATATCAATTAAGTTAAATTAATAAGTTAAGTGTCTTATACTGTAATATAACATTTCTTACATTACTTACCAGGCATTTAGAAATGGCATTGGTGAATCATCTTCATCCCTTTGTATGCACTCAGGAAAGAACCACAACAAACATTCCCTACATTGCCAATATATTCTGAATTTAAAAATACATTTGTTAGATATAAGAAAAACAATAAAAACATCATCAACACCTTCAAGCTCCTAAAAGAAATCTGTTGCATAAAAAGAAAGTACTATCAATCAATTTTGTAAATTCTTAGTAAATAGCTAGATGTCTAAATGGTAACATTGAAACTGTAGAAGAGGAGTTGGTGTAATTGACTAATACGAAGCCAGATAGAGGAATGAACAAACAGTTTGAGAAGCAACAGAAATTATGAATGTTATTATCTTTGGACATTTGATTTAGTGAAAGTGTCAAGTAACTAGGTTTTATTGTTTTCACATTTACTAATTTAAAGCTACAGAAATACTTCACAAACCTTTATTTTTCGTTATTAGTCAATGACTTAGACATTGTTTCATATAAATGTTTCAATGGTATTTTAACTATAAGCATATGCTAGTCTGGTGCCCAGATGTCAATGTTTCATTCAGTTAATATTTGGTTTCTTGCAGTAATTATAAATCTGTGACCTTCTTCAAGAATGCATTCAATGACTCCAGTCCATTCTTGGGTAAAAGATGACATTAAAATGGTGTATTAGAGGGCTATCATTAATAACTTACTGTCGTCTGGCTTCTTACATAAGCAATATACATACTTCTTCTTAATGACTGGGAAATATGTAAAGGTTGGGCTTCTTCTCTGCAACAATTATTTATAAAGAATTGATACAACTGAGTAGGTCATGTGATTTGTAAATTAATGAGTTACTGTATCAAGTATTCAGCTATAAATGCGTAGAACAGCTTTTACTGTCTCTCGAAAAAAATACTGGTTCATAACACAGATATGAGAAGCTCCAATATAACAACTTAAGCTGTTAACGTTACCACATTCCTTCACCTTTGAATAATTAATTGGACATTGCCTATTCAAAAATCAGTCTAGAATACACAACAAAAAAATTACAACACTGAAACTTTGATACTTTTACAAATCCTACAGGCTAATATAGACAAATAATATACAGTGCAATATGACTGAGTGATGGCATACATACTTTTCCCCTTGTTTGCCTCAAAGACATGGGATGTTCTGTATGAGTGTGACAAATACCTCCATCTGTTGGCACATTAATGTTTAAGTTTTCATTGTCATTTCTTCATCTGTTCGTACATTAAAGTTCAGGTTTTTATTGTCAATATCTTCATCTGTTGGTATATTAAAGTTCAAGTTTTCATTGTCAATGTCTTCATTTGTTGGTATATTTAAGTTCAAGTTTTCATGAATATCTTCATCTCTTGGTACATTAATGTTCAAGCTTTCATTGTCAATTTCTTCATCTGTTGGTATATTAAAGTTCAAGTTTTCATGAATATCTTCATCTGTTCGAACATTAATGTTCAAGTTTTCATTGTCAATGTCTTATTTGTTTGCTACATTAAAGTTCAAGTTTTCATGAATATCTTCATCTGTTGGCACATTAATGTTCAAGTTTTCATCGTCAATGTCTTCATATCTCCTGGCATTGTAGTCAATAAAAACAGAAAATTATAAAATGCCTCAAGTATTAATGCTTGAAAATTATTGATTTGATATGTAGCAATTGGTAGGGTTGTTAAGTTATTAATGTTTCTATTAAAAATAACTTGTTTTCCATGAATTTTCCTTTCATCATAATACAGTGTGGCAAATAAATTTGTACTGCCATAAATTTGTCCTAATCAGTGACTAATGTATATTTTCTGTAAGCTCTGGACCTGTAATACCACATTATTTGTATCTTCAAATTGAGTGGTCAGATTTCCATGAAATTCATATTGTCTGAAGATCTTCATAACAGAAAGTGTTTCACTAAAGCATTTCCAAAAATGATTTTTCTATTTTGAGTATTGACTCTTTGAAGTTTGTATTGGAGTCTGTGAAATCATTTTTCAAATGAACAAGTCAATGGCAAAAAGACTTACAACTGCAAAACTAACATATAGCTAATTAATTTTAAAGCACAAAGTAGGAGTACAGAAAATTTTAATAAATTCATCAGTTCATTTGTTTCTTAATTACTGAAAATGATTACCAACCCCCTTCTAACAAAAGTTGACTGGCTAAGTTGTAACGCTGTGCAGTAACTTCTTCCCTTGACCATTTGAACATCAAACTGTTATCTTTTAGGAAATTTTTAGCTAGCTGAAACAACATCAAATATATAACAAATCAAACAAAATGAAACCATTGGAAACTGGAATCACACACTGATATATAAACAATACCAGACATCAACTTCATTTAAATTAAGTAAGCAGGAAGGACAGAACAGCCCATGGACAATGTGTTAAATATATTCTGCACAAATCATTTAGAAGGGGCATAATGAGATAACAAACTCCATGGTATTAATATTTGTAACGGCTGAAGCAAGAAGTATCATAATATTATATCCGTTTCATTTATGGATAGTTGCTTTACATGGATGGTTAATGATATCACTTCAATTTCCACCAATTTCTTTACCTGTATACAGTATAGTCCACATGATGATCCATCAGTCTGTTTAGCATGCTGAACACTGTCTAAACTCCAATTATCTGGTCTTACAGTTTCTAGACCTTCTCTGTATCTACTGTTCATGAAAGAGCTAAATGAATTAGAGAAATACAAATTGTAGTTAAAAGTGATACATAGAAGCAAATATTTGTGATTCATATATTTACTCAAAGAACAAGGCCAAATATTCACTTAAAAATAACAAGATCAGGATAATTGATTTGATTTTTTCTTCAATTCCAAATAAATATAAATGCCATACATAACAAAGTTTGCAAACCACTTGATGCCACAAATATGTAACAAATTAGCAAGTAAAAGGTGGATTCAATCATTTGTTGCAAAGGTATTTAACTTCTAAAGATTAATAAATCATGATCATTACCATTATTATACTAAAGTTATAGAACACTCTTTCCACATGCACAGTATGTTGATGTGCCATATAATCATGCAACAAAACTGATACAACATGTGAGAAGAAGCAAACAGAGAGATTATAATACAAGGAAATATACAATAACCATATAACATTTTGTACACATAAAACATTTCATCACAATAACATAAAATAACTTTTTCTTAAAGTAAATAAAATAAAGAAACACAAGCATACATAGGGACCTATCAAACATAAGCCAAATTGTTTTTTAAGATAGAACAGTAAGTACTTCAACTCCTGCAAGTGGTACTCATCTAGTCATCCTTCAGTCTGGCAGAGAGAGAGATAAACGTCAACAATTAATCCACAATACCTGTTGAGTATTATTCTTTTTGCCAGCAAGACTCTTGTTAAAAAATTCAATATGGATATTGTACAGGTTCCATATAGTATGATACTTACAACCATCTGTGAAGGATATTCTCTTTCCCTATATGCAATTCTCCAAGAGGGTTCATGTATGTAATACTTTTCTTACTTGGCTGTACAATCTGAAATAAAACATAGGTTAATATTCTAATCCATTACGGTAGTTAAATTCAGAAATTGAAATATTCATCAGGCTAACCAAATTACATGTTGAATAAATTACAAATACAAAAATGCATAATCAACACACTAACATACTGATTTGGTTGCTTGCATTAGTTTTCAACATCTGACATTTTTCAGACATGTTTGGAGCAAGAAGGAAGGTTTATCTTATCAATTTCCCTAAACATTCATTTAGGCTTGCTTACACTATTTGGTATGTGTAAACCTTTGTCTAGCTACACAATGTGAATGTGTTCAGTGATTGAAGACAATTTCTGTCCTGGAAGACAAGTGTCCCTATGGAGGGCCAAACAGGGGTCCTCTTAGACAGGCTAACATATTTAACATAAAACTGTACAATTAAACTGTAAATAAAACTAATGGTCTTCATACCACTAAGGTCCAGTGACTATGGTTTTCATTAACTACTCCAATAATGATTTCATAAGTGGACAGCTGTACCTAGAATTAAAAAAGAAATGTAACAGTATCAGAACATGGTAATATCTACTTATAATATGGGCCTCATGACAGATATCTTCATTTTGCCAGTATATCATTGGAAATGATTATACATTTTGGGTCTTGCCTACTTGGAGAATTTATATTAATTCCAAAACAAAACACAATCACATCAACATATAAGAAAAATGTCACCAACGTCATAATATTGTTCATGATTTCGCACATCAGGAATGCACTTCATTAACATACTATAATTATATAACTATGAAGACTGTATTGTTTTATTAAATACCAAAACAATTGACTAAAATGATTATCAAATATTATATTTGTTAGCATAAAGTGAGTATAGTTTTAATTAAATTGAATAAATTAAAATAAAATTCATCATTAATCTTATGATTTTTTACTATTTGTCATGTTCCACCTATGGAAAATAACATGTTACATCATAAGGATCATATTGTCCTAGATATATGCACTTTTTAGCTCATTTCAAAGATTCAAGGGCTTTGGACAGATTAACAAGATGTCAACTTTAAATTTATTTGGAAAAATGTACCAACCAATATATCAATTTTGCCTGATAGATAAGTGTCACAGACTCTAGTAATGAGTAAACAGGCACTCCGTCTTTTATCAGTCACACGGACAGGCAATGCCTTCACAATATATGCCCTGTCAAGTTTGATGGGGGTATAAGAATTTGTCAAGTTCAATGTACATGGTTAGGAATATTTCATTGATTATTCCAAGATAAATAACATTAAATAAATCACCATTCTCTAGCAGTTGTGGAACTCTTCATGTCCTGAAAGAGCAGCTGTCCACACAACACAGCTCACATGGAGTACCCTTGAATCATGTTTACAGTAAAGATGAAGACTAGCATCTATGACCTAAAAGATTATTATAAGAGACAGTTGTTTGAAAAGCATAATTAACATGAAACCAGAAGAATGTCATGCTGCTACATTATTGCTATGGAAAAAGCATGGTCAGTTCAGTGAGCAAACTAAAGGGATAACATATGTAAGTGAAAAAGGAAAATTGAGTTTTGAAGAATTATATGCATATTAATCAATAGGAACTTTTGTCAAAACATTATTGCTGAATATATTTCTGTTGTCAGACTATCTATGTATGTATGCATTCAGAAAAAATTAAGTCTAACATCTCTCACCTGATCTAACAGATTTCCCATAATATAATGAAATGAATTATGTCTTATGATGTATGGACCGATGTTTACTATTTGATCCTCAGAAGGATGTTCCCTCCATATCTCTTCAAGAACTGCAAAAGATGATCATTAAAGTCCATGTGTTTAAATACAGCAGCATGATGGCTGATTTATGCAATTTTGTAATTATGCCTCAGGACCTGCCAGATGAAAGCCAGAAAAAAGGACAGCATACCAATAGTAAATGTTGTCATCTTTGGAGAGAGGTAGAACACATGAATGTTCAGTTGAGTGGAGGCATCATGGTGCAATGGCTAAGCATCTAGACTTCTAGTCTAATGGTCATGAGTTCAAATCCCAGGTTAACCGGGCTCTGATCACTGATTTTACAATCTTGATATTTGGACGTAGTACTAGTGTAGTGCCCAGGAAATGCACTCTAGTGTGATTAATATAAGTTATATGAACTTGTTTCACAATCAAGCCAATTAAATTAGTATAAACCAAACTATATCAGGAGTTATAATCTGATCATGGTGAGAGAACGGCCAGACTGACAATGATCAATATTTGAGAAATAAATGGTTTCACCATTGGTTTGCTTAAAAATGTTTTTTTCTGGAAAATCCAATTCAGCATGAGACCAAGCCTGTCTTGGTGATGGTTAGATCTTTATGCCATGTGGAAAATCTGAATTTTTATTATATTAGATAATAACTCAATTTGAGCTCAATGTTTCAGTGAAATGGTTAGAGAAATAAACCATTCAAATTACCTCTGTCCACCTCATCTGTCTTAAAGGGAACCTTGTTAGGAAACTGCAGTTCATTTCTAGCCTGACCAGTTGTGTTTAATCTAGGCTTCTTTGACTTCTTGTTGACAGGCAATGAATAAGAAGCTAAAACGGGCAGTTTCGTCTTAGCTTTTCCAATACACCACACAAGCCCTAATTCACCTCCTGAAGTATGCGATCATTTTCACATCTCTCGCCTCATTTAACATTTCTGAACCCTGGGCCTACAGATTTGAATTTCGCTTTGAATTTATGGGTTCTTTTTCGATTGCTATATCATCTTCATATACCATATCATCTGAGCTGAAGCATGGCAAGTCTCAGTAGTGCTTGGGAAGAGTTTCCCATGAAATGTAATCATTCGTGATTAAAACAAGGATGTGCTTACATGGCCATCCTGTTTTATAAAAGTCCTCACATTCACAGGAGGGGCTATGAGGATCTACGACATATGTTCTCACTTTAAACTGGGTTCCATCATTGATTGTCTTGATCTCACTAGTGTCCACCTGATTTATCCTTTTCATACACTCTTTAATAAAGTTGTGGGGCCGATCATGTAAACATTTTGGAACATCTAGATGGTAAACTCTTAATGAGCTACGGCACAAAACATTGTGACGTATGTACCTGATACAATAAAAAGAAGTATGAGCGTAATAGATCCTTTTTCTTGAAATACCATGTTTTGTGGAGCAATTACTCCCGCAATAATGGTGCATGAATAATGCACCTTATCATAAGTAGAATGTAAACAACTATTTTAAGTTTGTAGTGAATCAAGTGATAAATAAGTTAGAGTCAAAACTATCCATTTTGCATCGACTTCAGAGTTTTAATGGGCACTAACT
This sequence comes from Lutraria rhynchaena, assembly GCA_008271625.1. NCBI lineage: Eukaryota > Metazoa > Mollusca > Bivalvia > Venerida > Mactridae > Lutraria > Lutraria rhynchaena. Next base: position 605,315 of record VIBL01000056.1, on the reverse strand, counting down.
CATACAATATAGGTACAGGAGTTATGCATCTCATCACAAGTGAACAATTATTTCACATTTGAACTAAAACCCTCAAGTGATAAAGAAGTTAAAGTGCGGCGATTAGGAAAGCTCCATTACACTTCAAATAATTGAGCTAAAAAGTATGTGATTTTAAGTTTTAATGATGTAGTACATAATAGTTATTTTGATTGCTATGCATACAGTAATAGTTCAACAAGTCATGTTCACACTATGCATACAGTAATAGTTCAACATATCATGTTTACACTATGATTGATTTAACCTGAACAAAATCTATCAATGAAGACTTTCTGAAACATCTTCAATATGGACATGACTTATACAATTCAAGTAGAAAACCAAAGTAGTTTTCATGGTTCAAAGTCAGATAATGAAAGTTGAATTTTGACTGCAACAAACTACCAAAACATGATTCAAACACAAGTGCTCTTATTTCTCATATATTGGTGTCTTGGTGTACTTTGACTCTATTGAACTATTATATGACAGTATGGTAAACATTGAACAGTTTAGTCAATTCAACAATGTATTTCAATAATTATTGGACACTAGCATAATATTTGTATTGATATCCAGTATACATGTAATGTTCCATTAATAAATACTAATGTACATACTGTTCCTCATGATCAGGATCGTAACGGTCAACTAGAGCCAACATCATGGCCACCAGGGTCTTACCACCACCATTCTTCTTCAGGTAGTTGTATTTAAACATCTTATTCAAACTCTCAACACCATTGATGGTAGTGACTCTCACCTGCATCATCTTTCCCTGGTAGCATCTTGCCATCACTAAAAGAAAGACAAACAAGATCTGTCACTAATAGAGGTTATTATAATTCATGTAAAAATTTGACATAAATCTTAACGCAATGATCACTTCCATCAAATTAGGATATGTTTCTCTACTTTCAAAATACACAGTCTCACATATTTCTGTACAATCTGCAGTTCACAAAAATGCTGTGATCAACATTGGACAACGGCAACAACCACTGAGTTGCTCATATAATAAATGCAATTGAATTTTGACACCATTTCATTATGAAAACCAAAGGTTTTTGTACTTTTTATGTGGTACACTTCAGCCTGCATGTATTTTATGATTATATGGGACATACAAATATATGTTATACTGTATACATGGTAAAGTATGAGAGTTGGAGGAAAATTTCTTGACCTACTCATTTTTTTGCATTTTATAGTACAAATAAACAATACTTTTTTTAACTTTTCAGCACTTGATATATAAAGTTTATTAAAAAACCTTCAATTCAAACTTTCAAACGTATGCATGCACACACACATTATATATTACTTTAATAATTGTTTCAATTCATTGTTTACAAGTGTGCATTCATGTGAAATGTTGGACCTAGACATACAATTACTTAGTTCATCTCTGTTGAAATATATACCTTCACATTGTTGAGCCAGACTCAATAGATCCAACTCCTAAATTTACCATTTTGTTGATATATCTCACTCTCCTTCATCAAATTCATATTTTTCATCAATTCGTCTTCAATTTTTGAATTTCCTATCCTCCGTAGACTGAAAGGTTCAAATAGGGGGAGTTACTATAAACTGACTCATGAGAATAGGCAGGTTATCAAACTTAGGTAAGATATCATGCTATATACAACCTTACCAAGTTTGATGCTGATTGGATTAGAATCATATAAATTAGACAGCGGCAAAGGCTAATTAAAAAAATGAAATTAAAGGGCAATAAATCTGTCAAAACTTGTCAGAAACAAATCGGTGGGTTACTGAACTTGGCTTTTGCTTTATGCTAAATTATTCAAGTTATTGAGTGGATATAACATTGGATGATGTCTGCCATGAGCATATAATAATGTAAGGAATAACTATTGTTAATACTTAATAACAGTAGGCAACAATGTAAATATCAAATTATCATGTATACTTAGGAAATAGATCATATTGTTGCATGCAGTACTGTTTCATACAGCACTATTTTGAGTACAGACATGTAGTATTCTAATCATGAAGGCTGATAGAGCTGAGTGATTGATTACATGTGTCTGAACAAAAAATCGCGATATATGCAACAGCAATGCACAAAACATCATGATCTATTTCCATTCTAACACATAACCTAGGTGCATTTATGTAAATAGACACCAGTGTTACAAGATTATACAGTGACATCTCCTAGCGGTAAACATTATCATGCAAAATAGTTTATTTACAAATGGTACATTTAAATTGAGGAGCTGATGTCAGTATTAGAATAAATGATCAGACACAATTATTACGAGCAAAACTAATTCAACAACGCTGACTAATTTGTTACCTATGCACAAATTATAGCTAACATTGAATACTCATAACAGTAAATAAAATCATTCAATAACACTGGCTTATGATCTAGCACGTATAAGCAAGTCAAGTTTATGAACATTCATATCTGGATTTTTGAAAACCATTGCCAATGTAAGAATAAACGAATGCTCAAATACATCTACTATTACAGATCCATTGGTGTGGTTTCACTCATTATCAAATCTTAGCTAAGCATCAGATACATAAATAATGAGGTATAGGAGAGAAGGCTCTTTGTAACTGCAGTGTTTTTCTCTTAGATGTTAATACATGTAGATATATTAAGTCAATTATTTTTGCGTTTAAGTAAACCAAGCTATTTCGTTTTCTTTATTTTGTATCCTTCATTAATTTTTGTTCATGTAGGGACGATAATTCTGGGTGATCGTACCGTATATTACTTGGATGCCAGGAGTCTGGTATTTAACTTTTTATTTGTTTTCGTGCAAACGTGGCAGTCATACAGTTTTGAAGTAGCCCAAGAGGTTTGTTGTACAGGTTTTGTTCAGTATCGTTCTATTTTGTTCTTCAACTATGTACGCATGATTTTATTGGTAATTTATACCTCATATTTGTAATTAATTAATATTTTTGATAGCTAGAAAAAGTTAAAGTTATTATAATACCTTATATACCTTTTCGTATATCACATACTGTTATATTTGTGAATTCAAACTTTTGTATGAATTTAAACTTGTTTCATGGATTTAAATTTCAAGTTTTGACGTAGAATTAAATATCTGCAGTAATGAAACTTGGGCATTGTTATTGATTACGATGGTGCGGTAACACTCTTCATTTAATATATTAAAAGTGAGGAAAACTTCTTCATAAAAATATTTATTTATTTCATAATGCATTAAAAATCAGAAAAAGGCACTTACAATGTCAATGCTTCAGATTTGCCTGATCTTGCGTTATTTATATATTTTCTGAGCCACCTATTCCAGGCTTGTTCACGGTGGAATAGGCATGTAAACACAGAGACACCTGCTCCATAATAAATAGATAAATAGAAATGAACATGAAAATATTGTTAATATGCTATTAAAAGTTATCAATGATGTAGTAGGTTAGTTTCTTTCACCTTATGAAATCAATAGAGAGCTTTATTGGTCAGAATTATCAATATGATATTTGTACTGGCGCAAAATCATCAATATTCAATGTATAATATGATAGTTCCATACACTAAAAATAAATAAAAAACATCGGTTTTGCATGGATTTAGTATACGTAAAATAAATTACAACTTAATCATTCCAAGTGTAATTTTTGCTTTTGTCAAAATAATACATTGAAGTGTTATAGAAAAAATCTGAGGAAATCCAAAAAATCTTTTCTGAAAATTGAAAGCAACTGTAGATGTATACTGAAGTACTGACATAATGGTAAGATGGTACACTCTACGGGGTTGTAAAAAAGTTCTCCTATTCTTTAGTTAATTCTTGAATAATCTAATTGTAATTGGACACAGGTCTGAATCAATATATTTTAAAATTAAAAGTGAGCATCTCCAAGGTGATGTACAATCACCATACATATTCAATTCAATATACACACTGCATTAATTATGTGAAACACATTTATAGCAAAACAACTTACAAAATATACATTCAATAGAGTGAAGTAAGTTATATTTTCAGAAAAGCATACTTTTATAATCATGAATAAAGTTTCCTCATTTCTGAGCAAATTTGTATTATATATGAATTTTCGTAAGTTCAATGCAATTTTTCTCTTAGTTTCTACAAATAACTTGGTGAATTTTAAATTTAATAATAATGTTTCAAATATTTAGTTCTTAATTCTCTGAAATTAGGACAAATAAGTATAAAGGGGTATTCATTTTCAATTACATTACAGTGTAACTTCCGAAATCCGAACACCCTTGGGACCAGCAAAAATTTTGGATTTTGGAAGTTTCCAGAATTCAGAAGTTTGGAGTAACCTAGACTGAATGAACAGTTTAACATCAGTGGTTCATTTGGTTCTTTGTGGAAGTGTAATGAGCCATTACTCTTTGTGCAGTACATCAATAGTTACTCTTAAGCATGAACACAAAGACATTTTATTTTTATTGCTAATTAATAAGACTCTTTTTACAATACTGAAATTACGCTTTAATCTCCAATGATATTTGATTCAAACACCGCAATTCGAATTTGATTGCAATCATCAACTGATCAAGTAATCATCACCCCATAAATTTACCACTATCTGTCTCTGTAATTATCTTAATATCTTTGCATTAATTGTCTGACACATTGTCATTATAACGTGTGCCAAAAAGGGAGCACCGCTAATTAGTAAACTACTGATAGACAACGAAATCTGCCGTGGGGCTTACAATCTGTCGTTAAGTAATTGATCACACATTTTGCAGTGGTTGGAATTTGGAAGTAATGCAAATGCATTGATATGAACTAAATATTGTGAAAAATGCGTACAGAATTCAGAGGTTTCGGAATTGGGAAGTTTGATTTACATAGAAAACAGAAGAATAAATTTCTTGGGACCTAGAAAATTGTTCAGATTTTAGAAGCTTCCAGATTTCAGAGGGTGCAGATTTTAGAAGTTTCCAGATTTCAGAGGGTGCAGATTTTAGAAGTTTCCAGATTTCAGAGGGTGCAGATTTTAGAAGTTTCCAGACTTCAGAGGGTGCAGATTTTAGAAGTTTCCAGATTTCAGAGGGTGCAGATTTCGGAAGTTACACTGTATTATTATTACATTAAATGCATAATCTATCATTTCTAGGTGTTTTATTGTAGTGTTCACATTCTATAGCAACATATGCATCACAGGTAAACACAACCGAGTATATCGACCCAATTCTGGTTTTATTTCTTTGTTAATCTGTAGAAATGCTTCAAATAAGAACATATTTGTCTATAAGAATATTATCCATAGCTTAGATTAAAAATGTGTTTGTGGAACAAAGTTTCACACACTATAAAGTCCTGTTACTTTTAATGCATGATGTTACCTTCAAATACACTCTCCAAAGCATTGATCTCCCTCTGGTCTAAATCACACATGAATGATTCTGGGTTCCAGGTAGGATTCCAGGATTTTATCACTTGTAATGCCTCACTAATATCAGTACTGTTGTCATGGTCAACAATAAACGAACCAACCAACATGTACCCCATGTTTGTCATGACTGAAAGAAAATACCACAAAAGGTTGTACTTCATGGTCTTATATGTGCCGTCCATAAGCACCATCTCCTGGCCATACTTACAGAGGAGTCTCCTTTGTAAAGCTGTTTGATGCACAAACATTAGAGTCGATAGTTTTCCATCATCATTAATACTCCTATGATTAAAACACGTAGAATATCATAGTGATTGCTAAAATAACTTAACAAGTTGAATGAAAGTATACATCAAGATGAATTTTCATACATCAACAATAGGGAGTGAATAATGAAGTCAGTATACTGGTGTATAAAAACACATAAAAATAACATTAGGTCATAGATCAATGTGTTAAAATAATGAAGTCAGTATACTGGTGTATAAAAACACATAAAAATAACATTAGGTCATAGATCAATGTGTTAAAATAATGAAGTCAGTATACTGGTGTATAAAAACACATAAAAATAACATTAGGTCATAGATCAATGTGTTAAAATAATGAAATCAGTATACTGGTGTATAAAAACACATAAAAATAACATTAGGTCATAGATCAATATGTTAAAATAATGAAGTCAGTATACTGGTGTATAAAAACACATAAAAATAACATTAGGTCATAGATCAATTAAAATGTTAAAATGAAACACTTAACACACATTGTCAATGCATGCATCAATGAATCAGATATTTGTAGCCAATTTACTTAAGTTTCTGTTTAAAAAGCATTTGAAATTGCAATATTAGTGCTACTGACAAAGTATCTAATAGGGCTGTATATATTTAATATATATGTTTATAGTATATGGGACGATACAACTGACAACTGAGAGTTGCCTTCTTTCTGGTCTGGTTTGCTAGATTTTCAATGAAAATATGTGACATACAGATTGGTGAAAATCAGGCAGGCAGGTGTCTGGTGTCATAAATTTAAAGTTATTTGACGTTAAATTTATAAGATATTTATTTTTTATTCAATTTGTGCAGCAGGAAAACATACATGTTAATATGCTATTTTATTCTGATACTGTATTAATTTTATTTTAATTGTATTCCTAAGTAATTTTTTTATGAAATGTTGAGTAATTTTGTATTCTAGATGATTGATACATACTTTGTAAATGCTAACTATGTATTTATATATTGTTACCTTATTTGGTCTTATTGTAATTAAAATCTGCAGCCTAAAATTTCTTACACCATGCAATATACTGTGTATATATTTTGTAGTTTTGTAATTGTTGTTACTATGGTAACATAGTCTATATCATTATAGTATGGGGAGTTTTGGTCTGTTTATAGATATAATTTAAGATGTGTTTAAAGTTTGACTAATTATACAGTCCAGGAAAACTGGTTAGGTGAAATGGTCGCCGTATATAACTGAAAAATTGTTGAAAAACAGCGTTAAACCCCAGTGACAATAAGTCACATAAAAACAAACTAATAAATACATGATGATTTAAATAACTGCACATTGCAATGTAGATATGTCCAAACTATTTATTGTTAAAGTGCTAGCCCAAACTACAAGTGAAACATTGAAAATAATGAATCTGATTCAGTGATTAAAGCAGTCATAGAAATTAGGATTGAATTTACAAGCAAGTCAGGCTAGTAACTAAGCAATTTCACTAGCCCGAATCAAAATTCACTAGCCCGAATCAAATTCGCAAAACATGGAGTCAGTCTCCCTCGAAAATCGCAACCAAGGCCTGTTATTACACCATGAAAGCAAAAATTTTCTATCACGAGTTACATTTTCATATTTACGTTTCGTGGCCGAACGCCCGGCAACTTCAGGGATCTTTTTTCCAGGTTTAGCACCAGGAACATACTTCAGTTTTTCTGCCATTTTGTCCGGTACACCCAGCTGATTTATTTTAATTAATAAGGCGGGAAACAGAATGCCATGTGTTAAAGACAGTTTAATTGCTGATTTAATTGGTTGTTTTTCCAAGACGAAAAACACGACTGTGATTGTAGGGATATTAGGCACTTCCTACAGCATCTCTGTTGAACTAACTCTAGCCATGTGATTAAATGTCTGCTTATAGAGTCAGGGGTTCTGGGTTCAATCCTAGTCAGGACCAGTGATCTGTCTAAATTATAATTTATACTATAAGACATTGGTCATTTAAATTTTACAATACTTATTTCTTAAACATGTCAGATAGTAACATAAAGTGACTTTCTAATGATCTTTCTCATCTTTATGTTGCTTCAATGTGGTTCTAGGAAACAATCGTCCAACTAGGCCCCTTTCGGTATCAGCAAATCAATTCTTAAACAATCTATTCTGCAATATATCAGAATAAAAATATCCAGTTATAACTCTTTTTCTAACTTGAAATGCCCATTTCGATGCATCATATGGGTGATAAATAATATACAGTCAGGTATCACTTGTTTTGGGGGTGCTTTCTGGGAATTGACATCATAAACGACATCATGATCATCATCATAAACAACACTATCAACAGCAACACCATCATCATAAACAACACTATCAACAACAACATCATCATCATCAACAGCATTCAGGTTTATATTTTTATAGTCAAGTGCCTTGTTTATTACTACTTGTTTATTTTTTTTCTAGAACCACAATTGTTCAACCTTTTTCATGACTACTGACATTTTCTGTTATTAATTTCACGGAATAATTAAATGCAAAAAACTACATGTAATTATGATTTGTTTATTTATATTGTTAATGTGATAATTCTAAATAAATTATCTGTAACAGATCTGAGTTTCTTTTAGTTACTTTTGCAGCTAGGACCTGTATATAATCAGGTTTATAATCAGGAAGTTTCCTACAGAGTCAGATGCCAAAAATCTGTATGTCATGCTTATCTTAACAACATACTAACATCATCGAACCGTATTGCTATTTGTCACCTAGTAATTAGCACTCGGTGGAATAATCTATGATGATCAATGCTGTAATTGATGTTTGTAAAGATATCAAGGAAATAAGAACTCTTATGCATTCAGTGGTATAGATAAATTATTACTCCAAACTTTTATTTACAAATTGGCAAACACTTGCCTATGGTACACAAAACAGAACAAAAGCAGTACAAACATGACAGAAATATCAAAACATACATACAAATACAACACAAAATCATTAATACATGTATCTGTACAATACATTCAGTGGTTGGAAATAAATTTAACAGTGAAAATTAGGAAGAGAGATACAGTCAGTCAGGCAGTAGCGGACTGCTGACGAAACTTTCACATGCGCGTGAATTGTTGAAATATACACCTATTAAAAGAAAATTTCGTGACCTTTCCGATGGTGTAAATTAATGTTTTCTACTCCTTCATCTTCATGGTTTAAATGCCGAATTTCGTAAGTCACTCATTATGGCAGTAGCGGATTGATTCAGGCAGTAACGGATTACACGCTGTGACATGGTGTGTCTAAGGTCAAACGTCAAAAGGGGGCATTTCAAAGTGGGTTAAGTTACCACTAAGTCTTAGATAAGCTACTATCTCAATGTTAGCATCATTGAACACCATTTTTTTTTATGTTACCACTCAAGTGAAACTGTTATTCAGGGGTGGTATTCTCCAAACATCTCAAAGATTATATATATCCCAAATTTCCATCCATACTGGCTCACTGCCTTTTCATGTGTTGTGGACAGGACTGGATCAATTTAGGATATTTCTAACGTAAGGATATTTCATGCATACCAACCCTGATCTTCAAAATTGCGATCTAGTCGGCTGTTTTCCTCCTGTTTAGGATGCAGATATATGTTGTTTAGAATGCATCAACATTTGATAGTATGATTGTGTCAACTGCAGTTTCATTTAACATTTTATTTGAGTCTACTGCCTGTTTTGTATGGGCTGAACAGTCTGAGTTGTGGCTTTACTTCAGTTCCCTGTCTCAATTTGTAGTAAAGTAATCTAATCAGACCAAGACATGTCACCTATCCTGTTTTTGAAGTATTGACTACATTGCATTGGACTTTTATATGTCATAATGCTTAGTTGATGATGTAACAAATGATGCATACATTTTTAAAAACATCCGAATAATGAATGTATTAATTGAAATAGAATAGAAAAGAACAAGTTGATGGTGAGAAAATAAATGTTTTTAATAGAGATTAATAATCTGGCATTTTTGTAAACAAAACAAACACAATGGATTGGTAAGTTATAGCAGCATATAACAGTAGCATTTCAAAAAAGCATAGAACATTACACAAAATAAAAGAAACTGGTATTATTGACGCTTTACAAGAGTTTTGGCTTTAAAGACTTTGAAGATGTTATAGAGAATACGGGTTGAAATGTGATGTAATAATGTAACAGTTAGTAAATGGTACTTGAAAGTAATTTTGTAATGACCCCAAAATTGGAAATATTGATGAAAAAAATATTAGACTGTGTTATACTTACATCATGCAGAATGAGACCTGAATTAACAAATGTTCGACTAAATATGACATTTGGGCAAAAAATCTTGTAGAACATCACATGTATGCACCTCATTGCTAGAAATTCTAGCATAATAATATAAGCATATATTGAACTTTTGAAACAATATTGCACATAAATCAAGATGCTGTTCCTAAATACCCAATGGAATAGCAATGTTATGTCAAACAGATGAAAGAATAAAAATGTACATCATTTCCTGTGTAGACAACATTTATATCAAAATAACAAACTACCTTAAAGAAATGCAAATGTCCTGATTGCTGCCAGAAAATACATTAAGCTGTCCATAAAATAACTTGCTGAAAAACTTATGAAGTGCCCAATGAAGGGTACTGATAACCATGTCTAGTAGCTCAATAAATTCTTTATACCTAATCTGGTGTTGTAGTTTGTTCCTCACATTCATATTAATAGTGGGAAAGGAGTGAAATTGCCAAAAACTTTAACTGGACAGACAGACAGGACAATTACTATATGCCGCCCTTTTGGGGGGGGCATAATAAAAATCATATCAATAAAAACAGTAATGTACAGCAGTAATATGACTAGATTATACATATGAGCATGTACTATTATGATGAATGCACTACGGTTGAGGTATCATTTCAATTGAACAGCTGCTTATGGTGGAATATACATAGTGTAAATATATAAACATAAAAACTTTAAAAATAGATAGTATGCAAGTGTACTTAATATCACATTAGGCAAATATAAAACTCATCACAACATTTTCCAATAAATAAGTAGCAGATCACAGTTTTTATACTGTGAGTTGAATATCACTTAACTATCATGCTTAATTTTAACAGACATAAATTCTGACAACTTAAATACATAAAGAACAGCACTGTGATAAAACAGTAACATTTAGGAATGACTTCACAATTATAACACCAGGATTGCATAATATTTTGAGACAAAATAAGTCATTTAATTTGAGATCATAAAAATGGGAAAATATCTTTTAGCTGTCATCATGGCACTGTATGGTTTATGGTAAAGGAGTAACATTAATTACTGGTGTAACATTAATTACTGTATAATTAATCATTTGAAGCAATAATAAGTCAATTGTTAATCAATGGTATTATGATAAGTCAACAATTAACAATATTTGTATGATCTAATAACACAAACAGCTCACCATAAGATTTTTTTACATCTAAAAAAGTCAATGCCAACATCATAGTACAAAAACCCCAACAGGTTAAAATAATAGATAACAGGAACATTTATAAAAATGCAAGACAAAACAGTAACTTGGCAACCAATGGTTTTGGTGTCACATGAAATAATGCAAAAATAACTATTATCTGATATGCAACATTTGATTTAACATTTGAAAAAACATGTACATGTGTATCAAAACGACTTTCATGTATAAAAAATCATTGAAGACTGACTAGACTTCAAGCAATATCAAATCAAATTATAAAATAACTATTTCCATAGCATTTCCCTCTGGCATTTGAGACAAAGTGTCCTTTAGCTTAGAAACTGCCGTCTCAATATTATCTACAGTAATGCTATATGAACAAGGAATAACAACACCACCATCTTTGTCTGTGGGTAATGGCCATGGTGGAAAGCTTGGCACTGGTCCTCCTTTAACTGTAGCTGAGACTTCACCACCACTGTCTAAAATATATCGGAAGCATGATGCCAGTTTGCATGGTACATGACCAAATGGAAGTCCTGCAATGTCTGACAAATATAAATTCCTCTCAAGGTCAGTCACCATGATATGTAAGTCAACATTAAAGTGATCAAGGTCTGGGATCCACACTAAACATGCATCTTCATCTGAACGATTTGTGTATTCTCTATCGATGTTAAAATTGGTTTCCGGAGTGGTAATGGGAGGTTTAATCTTGTAATGATGGTAGCCTTTAATGACGGAATTACTCAAAATAATTTTACATCTCTCATTTCCTGTTGTTGGTGCCTGAAAAATATTATCAATAATATCAGTCATGTGAGTTATGCTAAATTATAGAGTACAATACCTGTTTAATGTACACATTCACTGAGGGATGAATTAGTGCATGTGCCACAAATTACTGTAATAAGTCTAAATTATAATTGTCTGCTTCCTTGATGGGGAGAGGGCAGAACCAAATTACAGGCACATACCATATTTTTTCATCTATTTGCACATGAATGCATAAAATTTGCATAAATTTATAAAACTGCTTAGCCAACTGAGGGCACTGTCATGAAATATCAAGATCTCATAATAAATATTGTAAAATAAGCAGCCTATCATCTCAATGCCAGATGGCTTTGCAACCCAATTTACCGACCATTATAGAATATAATCAGATGCAATCAGGCATATAAATCAACGTTGACATTTTAATTACACAGAAAAGCGTTTGCAATTGATAAACATTAAAATTTGCCCCATGTCTAGGGTGAATTTTGATTTTGACACAGTCCACGAACTCGCAATCCGCTACTACCCGAATCAAATACCTCGCAATTTTCGCCGAAATTGGACAGAATAATGAATGCTACGCAAAATAATTGTACTGGACGAAGAGATGGGATATTTATACACAATATGGTACCAAAATGAGTGTAATTTACCCGTTAAGTTTCACGATAGTCGCATTTCAGTTTCGTCTAGATGTTATTGCGTGCTTCAAAAACGTAAACATCCGGTGACCTCATTCGGAACTACACGATTTTGTAGACTTACTCAGAATCACATCATTTTCAAATATACGTGAATTTGTGTGGAATGGGACCAGGTTGATGACTGAATATTTCTTTTATTAATATATGATTATATCATTAACGGGCTAGGTAGGTTTTAAAAGACTAAGCGCGTAATCCGTTACTGCCCGAAATCCGCTACTACCTGACTGACTGTATCTGTTTGGTGAAAATGCCTCTTTTAGGAATAAAGCTAATTTTCAAAGATTTTTTATTGATATTTTATTTTCATTTATTTTATTATGTGAGTTATTATAAACGCATTAATCCATAAGTATGTTTCAAAATCACTTTATGGATGACTTTTAAATACTGTTTTTATCATTTATACATTTTTGATGATGCTGAACCCGAAAATAAAATTAGTTTTGATATATATATAAATGAGCTGTATTTGTGTAGGTCTTCCGTTGCCGGCTGACATTACGAAACATTTTGATGACGAATGTAAAATATGTTTCATTGTACACTAGATCGGATATTCATAGCGAGAAAATTCACCTGTATAACACGAAGGCATTGATTTTTTCTAGAAAAACGTTCTCTCTCCTTTCTTTCTTCTTCAGACTCGATAATTTCAGCATTGCTTCCCATTTCTATACTGGAGGCATCCATCTTTATAATTATTTTGAGCGAAAGACCGATATATATCGAAAAGATAAACTGGTCCCCGTTCCATCTTGCAATGCACCAAATTCAGCGGGAACCAGTTAAATCGAAAAGACACAAATGATTATCTCCCCTGTATTTGAATCTAGCACTCGATTTAAACTGATTCACGTTGACTCTGTCTGGCCCATTTACATTCTGTTAGATTCTAGATTAATATAGTAAAACATTTATTGGTATTTCATAGAATCCGTTTAGATCTCAATATCAAAACATGTGATGACATAATTGACCTAATGTTGCTGTGGATTACGGGCCTGTGCGATGAAAAACGGCTTTTCTATGCTCCAAGGCAAAGACGCATTACAATCCAATTTAGGATTTTTATTTACACTTGGGCGGCGAAAAGTTGGAGGAAAGGGTGCCGCTTAGCATTGATTGAAAATACTGCCCCAACTCTCGGATTTGACCAACGTTTAAACATGAACAAATTGAGCACATAAAACTAACATTGTCAAGTAAAGATTTTCTAGCCATTCTTATCACAAAAGGTGTCAGATCTTTCAGCTTACCACGCATGTTCTGCAGAATGAATGTTACCTAGCACACAATATGAATACAATATGTAGCGTTGATTATCAAGTCGTTAAGCAAATTCTTGATAGACCGGATACAGTCTCAGCACCCTACAAGCACCGACTGTTGGGGGACCATTAATTATACGTGTAGTAGATCATGACAGTTCATCTACATCTACATGATACTCTCGATCAATCAATACTGATTATAACTGGGAGGCGCTTGTCAGGAAAACTGTGTTAAAAAGTATTAAGTGCTCAGTTAAAAGATAAAAGTTTACAGACTAATGAGTGCAAGGTTAAGATTAAAAACATATAGGGAGTTAGAAAGGAGCTGTTTCCGGCCTTTCATTGAAGATATTTAGGCTGGGACTGGATTTGACCTGGTATGGGAGACTGTTCCTGTGCCTTATAGTTCTAGGGAAATAGGAGCTAAGGTGATACTGGGTACGTGACTGGGGGATCAAGAAGTTCGAATTTCTAGTTGGGATGAGGTGGTTATGATCAACATGAACAAGGTTGTTCTGGATTTTGTAGAGAAGTATAAGAGAGGAATGGAGTCTGCGGCTTTCTAGGGAGGGCCAGCCAAGATTGTGTAGCATTTGTGTGACACTACTTTGGAAATCAAAATTATTGCAAACATATCTAGCCGCAGCTCTTTGTACACTTTCAACTTTATAGGTTAGATGTTTCTGCCAAGGGTGCCATATTATTGAGCAGTATTCTAGTTGCGGTCTAACATAAATTACATATGCCAAAGTTTTGACTTGCCTATTTTGGGTTTTGATGTTTCTTTGGATAAATCTTAGGGAGTTTTTTGCCTTGGAGGTGATGTTATTTATATGGAGGGTCCAGTTTAGTTCTTTTGAGATAGTTACTCCTAGGTATTTAGCAATTTCTGCTGATTTAAGTGTTTTTCCATGAAGGGTGTATGGGAAGATCACAGGGTTCTTTTTTCGGGTAACCCTAAGCACCTCACACTTGTCTGGGTTGAACTCCATAGCCCAGTCTCGTTCCCAAAGTTCTAGTTTTTGAAGGTCATTTTGTAATATGGCTGCATCTGACTGTCCTTTGACTGTCGGGCAGACTATTGTGTCATCGGCAAATAACCTGGTCTTACTTTTGATTGTTTCAGGCAAGTCATTAATATATGCCAGAAACAGGCAGGGTCCAATGACTGAACCCTGGGGGACACCGATGACACTGGCAAATGGTCGGAGGTGTGACCTTCAACTGCAACTCTTTGGCTGCGGTTGCTTAGAAATGACCTAATCCAGGTGGATACCTGTTGATTAACACCCATATTTTTTAGTTTGACGATTAACTTGTGATGGTCGACTTTGTCAAAGGCCTTTGAGAAATCCATCACAATGACATCCGTCTGTTGTCCATTATCTAGACTATCAAAGACTTCTTGGGAGAAACTCAGCAACTGAGTTTCGCAACTACGTTTAGACCTGAAACCATGTTGATAAGGACTAAGGATACTGTGCTCATCGAAGTAAGTCATCAAGTTTGAGACTATGATGTGCTCCATTAATTTAGAGGAAATGCAAGTGAGGGATATTGGTCTGTAGTTGCTGGCTTTAGATTTATTGCCCCTTTTGTATACTGGTGCTATAGTTGCATTTTTCCAATCATTGGGCACGATACCTGTTTCTAAAGATAACCTGAATATGTAAGTGAGGATGGGGGCTATTTCACTGTGGAGTTCTTTAAGGACCCTTGGTGATATTTGATCTGGACCTAGAGCTTTGTTGGGGTTTAGACCTGATAGGAGTTTGTCAACTCCTTCAACCGTTATTTTGATACAGGGCATACTGTGGGGGGAAGGATTTAATGCATGTTTGCAAATCTGTTTTAGGCTTAATGGCTGAGGCTGCGAGAAAACAGACTCAAACTGTCTGTTTAGGATATTTGCTTTATCATGGCTACGTGACTTGATATAAACATGGGGGTCAAATAGTTCCTTTCCCAACATTCAATGCGCTATGTTACGAAGAGTACCAAGTGACCTGGAGTATGAATTGGATCGATTAGTTGTTAGCACGTGACAATTCAAAAATTGTGCGAAACGCTCACTGATTGGTCGTCCGAATCACATGATTTTTATTGCGCAAGGATCACTGGTTCAGTCAAGATGGACGCCGAGTGAACAGGTATTTTTGAATTCATTTTTATTTGTATTGGTTGGATTATAGGTGACTTTCTTAACTTTCTGCGAGCGTTTGAACTAGCGAAGTTAAAGAATTCATGTTGGAGGGAACTATTAGTCTAATTTAAGTTTCTTTTTTTTCAATTTTATTGCTGGCGCCATTTTTATGTTTTTGAAGTTTGTGGATCTCTTCTACTTAAAGTTTATTGCATTTTATACTCTAGTTTGAATTTACCGAACCAAATTCAGTATTTATTGGCGCATTTTTAAGGACAGAATTTGTTCTATTCTAATTTAATACAATGTGTAATTTTGTTTCTTCAGAAAAACCCTACCAACAAAATTCATTGCACGGAGAAGCCATAAGTGTATACACCGAGGGAACTGATGTCAGTTGAGAAGTACATATGACTGAATCTTCGGAAGGATTTAAGGTTAGAAATTTCTCTTACATTGAAGTCACTCAAATAACATGTTTATCTAAAGATAAAAATAAACAATATCTAATATTTGTTTGATTATTTTAAGTTGTTTATATACAATTTTCCAATTTTGTCCAAAATGTCGCAAAAATCCCCAATTCTGGAGGTCAGGTCATGTCCCTAAATGCTGAGAAAAAACAGTGCTAGTTGGTGTTGATTTGTGCATACTTCTATGTCATTTGTTTACTTCCTCCTAATATTTTCTTGTAACAATTTTTAGCCTTTACATATTCATGCAAAATTCACTGTTTCACTATTGATTTTTATACAAATAATTTTCATACATTAATATTTTTATGCATGCAAATGAAAGATAAGATCAGTTACTTTTCTTTCTGTCGCCTGTTAATTTTCGTCTGAAAAGTTCGCAGAAACTGGTGACAATTCGTATATACTTGTAGAGTAAAAAATCGTTATGCATCCAAGTTTTCCACCCTTGTACCCATATTTTTCACAACATGTGGGTACATGTACCCAGGTTTATCATTGGGAATGCTGAATTTAATAAACATTAAGAGGTGTCATATTGTCAGGAAATTCAGTCTAAACCAGTCTGAAAAGCTGAAATACCGGGATCTTCTGGGGGCTTTGCCTCCTGGTCCCCCACCAGGGCTCTGCTCTGGACCTGCAAGGGGGGCCTATGTGGCCCCCTTGACCCCCAGCAAATTTTCCTTTTTTTCCATTTTCTCTGTTGGCAGCCCTGTTGATTTGATTGAATTTACTGATAATTAATTTATTCATATAAAACATACTGATTGAATGATTAGATTTATTGATAAATTGATTGATTTGTTGATTAATCTTGATATTTATTGATTGGATTTATGGATTGAAAAAGTCTGATTGATTTGTACTCTAATGACACTTTGCATGCAAATTATTTTGTAAAATGTTAAGTTCATAATAGAGTCATAGTGATGTTGATTTATCATTTTTGTTTGGCCTAAATTAAAATATTGTTTGTTTCCCCTCCCTTGACCCATGCCAATTAGAAGTGGGTAGGTTGGTAGGAAATTTAAAAAAAAATTTTCATCAAAAAACAGGTTAAATGCCTCACAATACTGCAAAGCCAGCCAGCAACAGTCCTCTCAATGTGTTGATTTATCTCTTAGGTTGAATATTGAATGAAGTAAGCCGAGTGCTTTTATTAAAAATGAATTAAATAATTCTGGAACACTTAATCAATTTGGACCATTTGGTAAAAAAAACAAACTAAAACAAAGCTATGTGGTATCAATTTCTTCCATTGATTTATTTTTTATTTTGTTTATGAATGAATATTCATTTCTATTTTAATTTGTAATTTATAGGAGTAGCCGTATTGAGACCAGACAGCTTCAACTATTGTCCATGAAGTTGGTTACAACATTAATGTGGATCATTGAAGATCATACTGCAGGAAAGCAATATTAATGGATGGTTATCAGAAACAGGTGGATGGTAGGTGTTTGTATTTTTTGTTCCCACTTCTCCAACTAAAGTTCTCCTAACTAGCGCTAAGGTTTCCCTCACTCATACTTAGGTCCCCTCATCTCGCACTAAGGTTCCCCTAACTTGCACTGAGGCCCCCCCCTATCTCACACTAAGGTTCCCCTTACTTGCACTTAGATTTCTGTATCTGGCACTAAGGTTCCTCCAGCTTGCACTATGGCCCCCCTAACTCACATTCAGGATCTTCTGACTCATGCAAAGGTTCCCCTAGCCCACATTCAGTTTCCTCTTACCCACATTACCGTTCCTGTAAGTCTCACCTATGTTCCTGTATTTCGCACTTAGACTCTCTCAGTTCATACTAAGGTTCCCCTCACTCAGATTTGGTGTCCTCTAACTCTCCTCAAAGTTTCTCCAACTCATATTTGGGTTCCCCTGGATCACATGAAGGTTCACATGGCTCACATTGAGGTTCCTGTAGCTTACACTGATGTTCTCGTATTTTACACTGAGGCTTCCCAAGCTCATGCTTAGGTTCCCCTAACTGGCATTCAGGGTACACAAACTTTCTTTTGGGTTGTCCTAATTCACATTTTGGTTGCCCTTACTCGCAGGAAGGATCCTGTTACTTACATCAAGGTTCACATAGCTTGCACTTAGGTTGCTTTCACTTGCACTTAGGTTCTCTCAGATTGCATTCAGGTACCCCTAACTTACATTAAGGTTCCCATATCTCATATTGATGTTATCCGAAACTCTAATGGCAGAATGGCATCCAGTCTGAAAATCCTCAAAATTACCAGTGTGTACACACTGGAGGATTGAGGATCTGAGTTTGGCATTGAAACCTTATGTAGAAATTGTACGATGATCAGTTGCGCCCGCTGGTCAAAGTGCAGTATCTACATATTGTGTCTCAATGCTATTCTCAAAAGCATTGTGAGCCGATCAGTAGTGCCCCTGATCGGAATGCAGTGTATAGAATGCCTAAGAGTTTTGGGTTACATTGGTGTGAGGTGTGTGAGCCTTGATGTGAGTGACGGGTACCTGAGTGTGACTTGAGGGGATCTGAGTGTGAGTGAGAGTGACTTGAGTGTGAGTTGTGGGGACTTAAGTGTGAGTGGCAGGGTCACTTTTGTGAGTTAGGGTAGCCTGAATGCGAGTTGGGAGAATCTGGAAGAGGGCAAGTTTATCCTGAATGCGAGTTGGTGGAATCTAAGTGTTTGTTTGGGAGGACTTAATGTGAGATACAGGAACGTTGGCGTGAGTTGTGGGAACCCTAATGCGGGTCATGGGAACTTTCGTGTTGTTTGGGGGAGCCTGGATGTGAGTCGGGGGAGCCTTGGAGAGAGTTGGGGGCACTGAGTTTGGGTAGGGGGAGCCTTGGTGTGAGTTGGGGGGGTCTGGGTGCAAGATACGGGGGCATTGTTGGGAGTTGCAGGAGCGTTGATGTGGGTTGGAGGAGGCCGAATGTGAGTTGGGAGAGCCATTGTGTGAGTTGGGGGGTCTGGATGTGAGGTGGGGGGGCATGGTGTGAGTTGGAGGAACCTTGGTGTGATTTATGGGAGTCTGGGTGTGAGTGAGGGGAACCATGGTGTGAGGTAGGGGGACCTTGGTGTGAGTTGGGGGAACCTTGGTGTGAGGCGTGGGAGCCTGGGTGTGAGTGAGGGGAGCCGTGGTGTTAGGTAGGGAGACCTTGGTTTGGGATGATGTTTTTTTATTCTTAAGGCATTTTGTTTTTTAATTTTATTTATATTTATTACAGTGTGACATATTGTCACTGGGGTTTAACGCCGTTTTTCAACAATTTTTCAGTTATATACGGCAACCAGTTCACCTAACCAGTTTTCCTGGACTGTATACCAACCAGTACTAACTTACCTATCTACAAGGAACTGGCAACTTCTCCACATACGGAGGAAAATCAATCAACATTTTTGTCAAAAATAATTTGTATAAAGAATGATCCATTTAAGTTGTAGGCTATTTTGTAATATTTTGAATTAATATCCACTTTTTGATAGGCTAATTTTTGGTATTGTCTTATTGTTATTGTAGGTTATTTTGTTATATTTTTTATTAATATCTTACTTTTTTGATGGGATAATTTTTATTGTCTTAATCTTATCAGTCATTATTTTTTTCACAGTTAATTATCACTTAAGTAAATTAGAATACATTTTAGGTAGAAATTGTACAATGATCAGTTGGGCCCACTGGTCAAAGTACAGTATCTACATATTGTTTCTTAATGTATTATTTTTTAATCTGATCAGTCAATTTTTTTACAGTTTAATTATCACTTAAGTAAATTAGAATACTTTTTATGTGTAGGTTATTTTGTTATATTTTTGATCAATACTTAACTTTTTTGATAGGATATTTTTTGTTATTGTTTTTTAATCTGTTGAGTCAATACTTTTTTACAGTTTATTATCATTTAAGTAAATTAGAATACATTTTGGGTGTAGGTTATTTTGTTATATTTTTTAATTAATATCTAACTTTTTTGGATAGGATAATTTCTTATTATTTCTTATTTATTACAGTTGTTAATGACTTATGTAATTCGTTTGTTTTTATGTGACATATTGTCACTGGGGTTTAACGCCAGTTCACCTAACCAGTTTTCCTGGACTGTATACCAACCAGTACTAACTTACCTTTCGACAAGGAGCAGGCAACTTCTCCACATAAGGAGGAAAATCAATCAGCATTTTTGTCAAAGATGATTTATATAAAGAATGATCCATTTAAGTTGTAGCCTATTTTGTTATATTTTTTAATTAATATTTTACTTTTTTGATAGGCTAAATTTTGTTATTGTCTTTTGTTATTGTAGGTTTTTTTGTTATATTTTTTATTAATATCTTATATTATTTTTTTTGATGGGATAATTTTTGGTAATGTCTCTTAATCTTATCAGTTAATACTATTTTTACAGTTTATTATCACTTAAGTAAATTAGAATGCAATTTAGGTAGAAATTGTACGATGATCAGTTGCGCCCGCTGGTCAAAGTGCAGTATCTACATATTGTATCTTAAAGTATTATTTTTTAATCTTATCAGTCCATATTTTTTACAGTTTAATTATCACTTAAGTAAACTAGAATACATTTTAGGTGTAGGTTATTTCGTTATATTTTTGATTGATATCCTACTTTTTTGATAGGATAATTTTTGTTATTGTTTTTTAATCTTATCAGTCAATATTTTTTTACAGTTTATTATCACTTAAGTAAATTAGAATACATTTTAGGTGTAGGTTATTTTGTTAAATTTTTTAATTAATATCTTACTTTTTTGTATAGGATAATTTCTTATTATTTCTTGTTTATTTCAGTTGTTAATGACTTATGTAATTTGTTTGCTTTTATGTGACATAATGTCACTGGGGTTTAACGCCAGTTCACCTAACCAGTTTTCCTGGACTGTATACCAACCAGTACTAACTTACCTTTCGACAAGGAGCTGGCAACTTCTCCTCATATGGAGTAAAATCGACATTTTTGTCAAAAATAACTTATGTAAAGAATAGTACATTTCAGATGTTGGTTATTTTGTAATTTTTTTATTAATTGTTTTAACTTTATTTCTATTATATTTTTTGATAACTTTAGTTTTTCTGATTTTTTTATTTTATTTTTTTTAGGATCATCGTTTCCCTGATTGATAATGCAGTGCAATGAGCTATCATCAAATTGGAACCATTCTTTTTTAGTAGAATGTATAAAAGGTGAGTGTCATAATCATTTTTTACAAAAGTACATTGTTACAACAGATAACATACTAGATATGTGTACAAGAATTTTTGTAATGACTTAAACAAAAATCAAATCAGGGAAAGTCTCAGAAAATATATGTACTAGTGATATGTTTGTGTTGCATTCTTAGCTTGATTTAAAGGGACAGAAGCTTGTTGATTGCTACTGAATTTATTTTGCTGTACTTTGTATGAACCTCATAGAAACACCCATTGATTCCTGGCGTGGTAGTTAGTATCTTGTTTCAGATACTCAGTCCATACAAACTTCTTTTAACAAGTCATTTGTTTACTGAGACACTATTCAAGTTTTCCTGAATGTCTTAACATACAGGTGTCACTGATTGGTAGGCTGCACTTATGTCCTTCTCTTGTTGTTTTGAACAATTTAACATGTCTGAAAACTCATTTCGTCTTACTGCAATTTGAAAGTAGTCTACCTTTAAGATTCTCTATTGGATTGTTTCCCTTTAATTCACCATACACAAGATCTATTAAACTGGTTCCCATTGATTCTCTGTACATTGGTTCACTGCAACATGAAGTTTGAACCAAAAATTCAGGGTAACGAAATGTTCATCAGAGATGTGTTTTTTTATGTTCTAAATTGTTCACCTTTCTGCCGTATTTTCCTTTAGGTTATTGTAATCATTTGTGTATGAGACATATATTTTTACATCCAAAATTGGGTATGTCATATACATAGATATAGCACTCTATCCAATTTTCCCATGACTAGAAACAGACAAAATTAGGACAAATTGAATCTGTTTGTTTCTCAGAGTCAGAATCTATCAAATGGCGTATTGAAACAACAATGGAAGTACATTTTTGGTAATTTTTGTTTAAAAACATTTACAGTTCTGTAGTTTTCCTGGATTTTGTAATCTAGACATCTACATGTGACTGAACATCAACAACAAATGTTTGCTGATTGTGCCACAAATTACAAGAAAACACATAAAAAACAAACAAAATGGCTTGTTTTGTTTTTCATTTATTTTGTCCATTATGGTTATTTTCTTCGCTAAAAAATTTGTGTTTTAAACATAAATATATTTTCCCCTATTATTTCTACCAATTTTTTCCTGTATCTAATGTGTAAGTAGTATAATACCTTGTAATATATCAAAATTCACTGAAATCCGGGCCCTCTGTAGTGAAACATTGAAAGCATTCACAACATTTTTTCAGTGTTGTTATTAAGATCAGTCTTGACTAGAATCGTGAAAACAACGTACCATATGTCATTATTAAATCAAAGAGCAGTTAAAACATTTCAATAGGGTCTGATTTTCTCTTCAACAACCGGACATCTGAGTTACAAATACAGTAAACTCCACTTTTAACGATGTTGAAGGGACTGTGAAAAATATCGCTATATCCGATTGTTGTTACATCTTAAGTTGATGGCACATCTGCATAGTAAATGTACATTGCCACATGTTTATACAAAATACTGGTAACAACTGAATAAGCTACAAGACATCTAAAACACATTCTTTATTGTAATCCACTGTAATCTGAATTGTGAATTTAAATAAAGAAAACACATTTAGTATAAGCACAATCGTTGTAGACTATTTACGGCATTTGTCTCATGACAGTTGGTGCATTTGATTGTTGAGCAGTTTGTTAATGTAACATGATTTAAGCACCTGTATATCTACGTATTTTCTTTTTGTCTGCGTAGTGGTGTTCCGATTGTCGCTAATAATCGAAAATCGATCGAAAAGATTGACGTCGCCGACAATCGAGTCAAATTTACGAAGTCGCCGACATTTTTCGTAGTTTATTATCCTTATGGTCTTTTTTCTTCTTTGGGTTAATTGTTTGCGATCCAAGTCATCAGGCGGACGCATGGAGTACATGAATAAGCGTTCTTTGATACGGAGCAATTCTAGTCAAACAGTTTGAAGTAACAGTTATTATTGATATTAAGAGTTATTATTTGTTTCGTATTTGTTAACTATTGTTCAATTGTTTTATCTCAAAGTATAGTTTTTGTTCCAGTAAAGTTATAGTTCTTCAGACTTCTTCTTAGTGCCATATTCTTCTGTATAGAACTAAGTTTACTAATTAAACTTATTTCAGACAGAAGTTCACAGAACTCCTGATGTGAACCTCTTAACCTGAATATATTTAGAAATTAGAACTAAAGGGTCTGTTGCTGAACGCCTGAAATGTTTCAATCCTTCACAATGCAACAGGCAGACTAATTAGCACAATGCACATATCAACTAATGAAACAATAACAAAAGCCTAAATACAGAAGTAGGCTGCAAGCATTTATTACAACAAGTAACAGCTGTAAAACAAACAATACAATTCGCATTGGGAAAATAATCGATTATAATCGATAATCGATCGGTTGGGACAAACCGATAATCGATTTTGATTTTGTCATCCGATTCCGATCACTATGTCTGCGACACATTTACACTGTTTCAAATGATCTAGAAAAGGTTTAGGTTAAATCTCATAAGATTTTGTGTATATGTTACAGTAAAGTTGTCGAATCAGTTATTTTATCAAATTACTAGTAATATATACTTTGTTTGGAAAATCTACAATTTGTAATTGTCGGGCCAAACTGAGATTTTCAACATTTATTTGTCTGAATCTGTTTTGCATTTTAGACCCAAAATCAATCAAATTTGAATGGGGCCCATTTTTGCAATTTTTACTGAAAGTCGGACTTCAATTGTTTGGCCAAACTGAGATTTTCCACATTTATTTGTAAACAGAAAAAAGACAAGTAATACTTTCCTTTTAAAGCGTTGTAATGCACGTACAGTTTGAAGCTGATTTGTTATTATGATCATGTCACAACTTTTTCTGTATTTCTCTTTTATGAGACAATGAGTAAATATTTTGATTGGTTAAACTAAATGATAGATAAAGGTGAAAATGTATCTTGCAATCATAACCAACATCAAATGGTTGGTATTTTTTCATTAGTGACTACTTCAAAGAACAGACTAACTGATTTAAAGACGTGACAACATGATTAAAGAATCAATTATCATTATTATTGATGTTGATTGATCACACCTATACGGAACCTGTCACACTTCAATAATCCAATTAGTGCTACCCATTCCGGGATTCGACAATAAGATGATGGCACAAATGATGAATAATATGCATTTGAATGTTTATATTTCTCATGCTTAATTGGATCTGTAAATTATCGCCATCTCGTTTATTTTCTTCTTTTGTAAACTGTCTATTCCAGGTGACCGTTAAACCAGTTTCTACTGTATATATAATATATCCATTACATATTGAACTTGGTATTGAGGTTTTTATTTAAAATTTCAGCAATACATGTGGCAGTGAAGAATTGTAATTCAAACTGTGTTAGATGCTATTTACAGAACCTTGTAAAAATGATTAATTCATTGCAATGTAAGTACTGTATAAGTTTATGATAACTTCTTTGCTGTTACTGTTCAGATTTTTAAAATGTCTGCTATTTTGTTTTTTAAAAACATTGGCGTATACTTATCTGATGTGATTTTGAAAATTGAAATTCATTTAAGTAATCCATGACCTTAGATAAAGCCACTTACTAAATGTAGAAAATGAGTGTAATTATCAACAATGTATCATCTATTAGTTTTAAATTGTAGTTCCGATTCTCTCTTCTCTCACTTTTCATGTAAGTTTCTGTATTTTAAATACATGTTAACCATGGTTTCTCTTTCTGTCATATTTATTTTAGGACATTGAAGGGAAAAAATCATAGAGAATTGGCACACTTTTATTATTTTAATGTATTGAAGTTTTGATATTTTTATCCAATTATCAAGTTTGATAATGTTTGTAGTATATTAGACTTACTTGTAAAATCAGACATTGTTTGTTAATTTCAGCTCTACAAATGGCAGTGAAGACTGATATTTTCAGGTGTTACTTACAGAATCTAGTATTAAGCTGAAGCTGTCAGTACAATGTGAGTACTCTTTTAAAGGAAAACAATAAGTATGATTATTTTTGCAACAGCATATTGTCTGTTTGTGTCTTCATCTTAACCATGTTATGTTAACCATGTTGTCTCTTTCATGTTTTTTTCAGGACATCAAACAGAAATATCCAGTTCACATAACCATAATCAGCCTACTAATATTATTTTAATATTTTGCAATTATCATCAAGTTTATGGCTTTTTCTTCTGTCTGTAATTTTCTTATGTATATATTGTATATCATACTGGACTGGCAAGTAAATACTGTTTTTTTTGTTTATTTTTGTTTATTTTTGTTTTAGCTGTGAAGAAAGTTGATTTAAACAGTGTGGGGATACTACTCACAGAATGTTGTAAAATTGACAAGTAAGTTCTCAATTTATTATAAATCAGTTACTTAAACTTGGGACTATCAATAATTAATAAAATATTAATTAATATATGATTATAATATACCGATACATTAAAATTGATTAAATTTATAACACTAGGGCTGCTACAGTACAGGTCCCAAGGTTTTAAAACTCAATAATCGTCTTGAAGTTAAAGTATAAATTTCATTTTCAAAGAAACATTTATATCTTGGACAGGTGAAATACAATCATTACAACCTTATAGTTTTTGATGCAGGTCTTAAATGAAATGATAGCTCCTTAGTGAGCAAAGAGCAATTTCTTATACAGCATTCCAAGATATTTAATCACCTTTGACCTGCTGACATATATATTCTAGAGAAATTCTTCCCACACAGACCCTACCTTATTTCATTTTTATTGATGTAGTGAAATATGGATATAATAAAATAATTACTTTGGTTCTCTGACCTTGTACTATTTACTAGGTACTAGTCACTATTAGTTATTATAAAATAATACAGTGTAACCTCTGAATATCCGACCCTGTCCGGACAGGGTCATATGTCCGGTTTTCAGAGTTCCGGTATTTCAGAGGTTTTCAATTGAAATTATTACATGATCATATTACATATTTTCTATGCCCAAATGGTCACTTGTTTTGTACATGGACTTGAATTTAAAAACTTCTAAGCCGGGGTTTTAACTGAAATATTTAGTGTGTAGCATTGTCTAGTAGTTCTCACATTATTCTCCTGGGGTCAAAATTGACCCTGTCCATGGGTTTGTCATATATAGATTTGTGTTGGGAAAATCTTATAAAATCTTCTTGTCTAAGCTGCATGTGTTAAGTTTGAATCCCTGTCACGGCAGGTCATACCCTTCTTTGAAAATTTGACAAGATTGTCGATTTTCCTCCATATGCAGAGAAGTTACTGGCTCCTTGTGGAAGGGTAAGTTAGTACTGGTTAGTATACCGTCCAGGAAAAATGGTTGCTGTACATCGCTGAAAAATTGTTGAAAAATGTCACATAAAAACAAAAAACAAACAAACTGCATGTTTTAATGTTTTGATAATTGGTGTGCAGCATTGTCTTGTTGTCCTCTTTTAGGATTGTTCAGATTATGCTTGCTGGGTTGAATTTGGTTCTGTCCCTTTAGTCACTTGTTTACCAAGTTCAGTTTATTTCATTAGGTCATTCAGGTAAGTAATATAGGGCTTACGTCAAGGCTTACTTGTTTATCCAGACTATGCCTGTAATTCAGACATTGTGATGAGGCAATAGTCTATATCTAACTTGTCCTTAGTATTATTTTTGTGCTAAGAGAAAGTTTATTTGTACTTATTTTTATACTCATTCAGTGTCATTGATAACACATGTTGTTATATTTCCAGGCATCATTTTGGACATCTGTTTTGAGTGTTCATCAAAACCAGTCATACATTATGTTGAAAGATCACTCCCAACTCAGCCATTTAGAAGATACAGTCTGATATTTGTTAATATGCATATACACCAGGGTGTCATTTCATAGGTTTATCAGAACTAAGACTTTTTAAACTCTGAATCAGCAGTGCACACATTTTTTGACTTGACTTAATTAACTTCTACATAAAGAACACCCGAGTAGTAAGTCCACATTGCTTCTCTCCCTTTATTCTTTAGTTGGATTGTGTGTAACACAGATAATCAACAATTTTGCAAGTAAACTGGAGAACATTAAATGGATATAACATGTCCATGAAATGACAACCTAACAACATGTATTGAATATTTGATGACTAAAATAGGATATTGAAGATTTATCTGGCACATATGAACTTAAATTATTGTACACAAGTTCCTGCTTTCTCAACAAGCAGTCATTCCCCAGGCTTTTTTTGTTTAATTCATATTCCTGTCATATAGTT
This sequence comes from Lutraria rhynchaena, assembly GCA_008271625.1. Taxonomy (NCBI): domain Eukaryota; kingdom Metazoa; phylum Mollusca; class Bivalvia; order Venerida; family Mactridae; genus Lutraria; species Lutraria rhynchaena. Next base: position 577,350 of record VIBL01000056.1, on the reverse strand, counting down.
TGAATTTTCTTTGCTTAATGTCTGTGATCTTAGCTTCTTAAAAAAATCCTTTAAGATTACAGCTATTTAAACATGTTTTTCATACATGTACCCAAAAATTCAGTGGGAACAAATTTATGCATTGTACATATTAATTAGTATTTTGTCATTTATGTGTTATCTGATGATTTTTTATGTCAAATATGAACCAGATAAGTCTTGGAAGTTGTGTTCATTTATGATGTACTTGATAAGATTTTTATATTGTACTCTCCATATCATATATGGCATATGACTATTATTGTAATTATACATATCTTTATTTTGTACTTACCACACATATTGTAATCTTGATTTTTTATAGTAAGACTGCTGACTGCTCCATATTTGGTTTATATTGTTGTTTTTACTTATTTAGATAAGATTTTTACCATGGTAACTTAAATGATCACATAAACATTCCTTGCTGTCTTTCTTTCATTTTTCTACCTTCCTTTTGGTTTATTAAATGTCATCGATTTAGAATGTTTTGTGTATTTCTGTCTTATAGTCTGTGCATCGTGAATTTTTTTTGGTCAAAGTGATATTTTTTCTCCATGTTTATGAAATTTGCAAATCAAAATATTCATGAATTGTAATGTGCTGTAAAGATGGATTGATTTTTATACAACATAGTAAGCATGCAGATATGCTGGACTGTACTGTTTTTCCTCAATGCTACTGATTTTATTTTTTAAAAGCAATTCCTTTGTGCTATCAGTTTTGTCCACCATTTGTATTTTTTATTATCAGGGGAGACAACTGACAATTACTATATTTCATGAATTGATTGCGTTAGGGCCCTTTGTATATTTGCTGTTTTGATTGTTATTTTTTAACAGTGAAGCTTCATGTAAACATTTAAAATAAATCTAATAAACAATTAATGAACACATTCCAGACTGGTTTAATTTGGCCAACCCTACATCAGGCTGCCAAAGTTAGAAAACATGAGACCAGTCTTAGAATGCAGCATTCTCATTGGTTATTCCAGAATTAGTGTACAAGATTAGCCAATTAGCTGCTCATAATTAGAGGTTCAATTCATAAAGCACTTTATCATTATGTACCCAGACATATTTTGCAAGTGATATAAACTTATCAGTCATATAGTACACTGAAACTGGAAATTAGACCATTTATTTCTATCAAGAAATAAACAGCACTGAATATATATTTTTTCAAACTAGCTGGGACGTAATTCTATTCTACATAATAGTAAATCTACTGTCTTCAACCAAGATACATCACGCAGAAAATGACATCCATCTGAACATACTAAATGATGCGATTAAACACAGTTAAAGTTCATTTCAGCATCATTTCATAAACACTTCAATGTTTACACTTAGAATTTACAACAAATAATACTGTTATAGGAGTTGGCCTCCAATTTTAAATTTGACGCTTGAAACAGGATTTAATTTTTAAGATATGTTAGATAACAAACAAAGCAAACTCAAGTAGAATTGTTACAAAAAAAATGATTGAAGAACGGTGAATAATGATGACTAGATTTTCAGCATTCAAGTGTACATAGATCTTAAAATGAAAATCTTCCTATTAACGAAAACTACAGTTCTGGATTAATGCTTAATTTGTGTGTAAAATTTAAGTGACAAAACCCTTGACTTCTCCATACATTTCTGGCCCCACTTTCTCCACTGATGATACAGAACTGGTTATTTTTTCCGTCAGCGCCATTGTTGTTGTCATTAAGTTTCTGGAATGCTGCTTCAGCGATGGCGTAAATATGTGGCTCACAAGCACTCAATTTCTGTGTACTGAAAGCATCAACATTGTCCTGAAACACATAGAATGATATATTGTAAAACCTTGACATTAAAACTACCTTCAGGACATGAAAAATCTGACATAATAATTAGGTGGTCTCAATATCAAGTTAAATTATAGGGGAGTTATTGAAATTATGTGGTTGTTATAATAAGGTGGTTATAATACTGAGGTGGTCCCTAAGTGAGATTTTACTTTAAGTTATTTCAAGAACAGGAGATAACCACTGGTTAATTTAAATTCAAACACACTGTTTTGATCACATTTACCTATCACTGTGGTATGATGTTGATTTTACAAAAATACTATAAATCTCCTCTCAGATAAATCAGGTCTTTTACAAACACACAGCGCAAAAGAACAAAATTAGGTTTAAAAATTAACCTCTTCTACCTAGATAACGAATTAACATTCCTGACACTTTACTGTGACCTATATTCATAACCCCCTATTCCAATAGTTAAGCTACAAATCATAAAGAAACAGCTAAAATCCACAATGAAAATATCCACTTTGTGAAAATGTTTGAAATAGATACATGAAATTAAATCACAATAAAAATTGATTGGATTAAAATACAGCCTAAAAAAATGATAAACATTGAATAAGAGTTCTACAGTCAAATATTCATTTAAATTGAACACACTTCAACAGGTCAACATATCATGTATGGACCACAAACAGAAGCAAGAAGTCATTAAGCCTTATAGATACAGACCCTGATTTATGAATATTTTACACAAGACAACATATTGAAAAAAGTCAATCTAAGCAAAAGATTGTCAACTTATACCAGACAGACAAATAAACTTCTTGTTGAATGTAGAATACCCCCCTCTCCATCAAACATTTTACCAGCTATGATTTTTACCAGTCAAAGCAGTGGTTGGGCTAATATAGCGTGCACTGATGTCACATAACATTACATGAAGCAACATTAAACTATACACCAAGAACTTTTCTTATCTTATAAATCAGCCAAATGGTTTGATAATTCCTATAGAAAGATTGTTAACAATAAAGCAATGTAAATAACCAAAATAAGGTTCAATGTGCTTGACAAATTCCCATACTGAATATCAACTGTACTTTGACGAAAACATATTGGAACAATTTTAGTAGTATGATTGATTAGAATAACCAAATATTGGAACAATTTTAGTGGTACTATTAATTAGAATAACCAAATTCAAGAGAGTTGTACCCATAAATAACCAGAGAGCTTTTGAACTCAATTGATTATAGTGATCCTATCCTATCAGTTTCAGCATTAACATCTCAATTGCACAAAGAGTATTATACCATCAACATTGACCAATTGGGTAATAAGTACTTTTGGTACTTAATGCTGGAACTCTTCTTTTAGAGGTAGCATTTTCCTACTCAATGGTCCTCTTCTATGTGGAGATTAGGTATGTGTTCTAGAAGGAGACAACTCTTGTACTTCATCACATTTGTTGACCATATCTTGTTTTCCAGTCAGACTGGATATTACCAATACCTCATACCTTATCTTGTCTCGATGGAGTCTTTGATGACGTTGGTTCATTTCTTAACCTGACAGGTGACAAGCTAGATGTTTATCTGTGTCCAGGCTTTGTTGATGAGTCAACAGTTGCATGGTTATACCCTGTAATTCAACCGGTGTATCTAATTCAGATTCTGATGCTGGACCTTGACGCCCATCTAGATAAAGTGTACCTCCACCCACAGGATGATGTCACCTGTCATGATAAGCAAGAGCAGAGCATGTGAGTTGAGCAGTAGATGTACTAGAATCACCATTACTGAAAGTAAAAGCTTGTCTCTCTGGAGTTCTTCCTTCTTTTCTTCACATCTATTCCTTAGGGAACCTGAAACAAGGTTTAATGTCTTAACATTTTATCAAACATATCACATTACAAGTAATCATGTTTACAGTCACATGACCATTCACATTTTTTGGCACTGACCATTAAGTTTATAACAACAAAATCCAAAGTACAAAAATACTGGGGACGAGTCATAGTCCAAAGTATGAAATGTATATTTAGACAAATAGATTAGATCTATATGTACGGTGACCTAACTATCCTATTTTGTTTTGGTCAAGTAATTGTAAACAAAGACTAGTTTTTTTCTAGCCAAATGTAATTATAATCAAGCTCTCATATCTCAGTAAAATTCAGTCTACAACAATTTAGAACACATCATTACTAGTGCAACAGATTAACTTTACCCTGAAACATACTAAATTTGTAATTCAAAGCAAATTCAATGCCTAGCCCCAATGTCAGAACAGAACCTCTACTCAAATCTCAATATTATAGGGGATAGTATGAAGTGAGGAAGTTACATAATGGCGATGAAGCCTACACAAAACACATTTATTATACACTCTCCCCACAACAAGCCAGTCCCCTATAAGCTCAATTTCATTCTGAAAGTATTTTAGTTGAAAAGGTTTGTGTTTAAATAAAAATTATAAAGAAAATTTTTATAAGAAAATTCTGTTGACTCTTCAAACTATTATCAGCCAAAGGTTATTTTTGATCCTCAATTTTGATGTCTAGTGAAAACTCTGGCTAGGTTATGAAAGATAAGAGTATACTGATCTGTTCAATTACAATGTAATCCTGAATATCAGACCCCTTATGGACTTATCTAAAAGTTTGGGTTTCTGTTCGTTTGTTTTTATGCGACTTATTGTCACTGTTGTTTAACGCCATTTTTCAACAATTTTTCAGTTATATACGGCGACCGGTTCACCAAACCAGTTTTCCTGGACTGTATACTAACCAGTACTAACCTACCCTTCCACAAGGAGCCGGCAACATCTACACATGTGGAGGAAAATCGACATTTTTGCCAAATTTTCATAGAAGGGTATAACCTGCTGTGACTGGGATTCAAACCCAGATCTCTGGGTTACAAATCCAGCGCACTAACCACTGGACCATGGCTGCGGCTTCTGGTTTTCTGAGAACTATTGATAATAGAAGAGAAAAAATGGAGCTTGAAAAATTGTCAAATTTTCAGAGAATTCCAGTTATCATGGAGTCTGGTTTTCAGGGGTTTTACTGTATTACCATACATCCAAGTAAGACATTAACAATAATATAACAACATAGAATGAAAATCATACCTAGTCCTTTCCTCTTCAAAAATCTTCATCAATCTTTTTATTCTATAACTATTGTTATGATCCCAAGTATTCTCACCAAACATGACTTTGTTCTAACCGCCCAAGTAATTCAGCAATGCTTCCCTTCTTCAATCTATAGTAGTAAAATTCAAACGAATACTTGATACATACAGTGAAACTTTGTGACAAAGCACATTAAAAACACTCAATTTATATTGAGCAATTGTCAGACCTAATGGCCTCTCAAAATTACAAAGTTTTAGGGAATGTTGATACTGATTAACAGAGTTACATAGATATTATCTTCATATAAGTGTAACCAGGCCTTCTAAATCATTGAACAAAATTAGCTTAATGGCTTTCTAGTTGTGATATTTTTATTGATTTGACACAAGCAATGAAAAATTGTCAAAGAAATCATTAGACACATAGAAACCACATGGTGATCTTGCTTGATCAGAATAATATCATAACCACTAAATGGATCAAAATACTCAAAGAAATCACTAAGTAAGCATAGATTTAACTTATGTAACTGTATAACATACTAAGTCTGGGGTTAAAACCTAATTCTATTTATTTATCTACTTTTAATAACAAGACGGTAACAAAATTCAACCTTATGATTTGCTGCCAATGATTACAAGTTCAAAACAGAACAATAGCAAGATTTCAATCTGAGACTTGTCTTCAGCTACTGACAGATTGCTTTAAGGGAGGTCTTAAAATTACACAGTAAAACCTTGAATAGCAACCACCTCAATATTATGTCCACCTTGTTACAATGACCCTTATTTTTGGACTAGCTTCCAATAACTGCCTTATAAGTCAACTTGATAATGAGACCATCTCATCACTATGACCAATTTTTCGAGGTCCTGAAGGTTGACTCATTATCAAGGTTTTACAGTAGTAAGACTTCATATTGACACTGGTTCCTAATTCCCTTCAGTAACCATGGGCCCTGAATAGAATTTAATAAATTCTGTATAAAACACAAGTTATAACATACTCTAGTATCTCAATTAGCCTGGCAATCTCGTGGTCTCTTTCCTTCAATGTAATCTACAATATATAGTTCTCCTTTTCCATACACTCAAGGTCACCTGTTGCTCTTTCTTATCAAGGTCAAGGTCATGTTTCAATTTTTGTAATTCCAAGGTCATTTCTTGTCTGATATTTAACTGGTTGACCCTAAGAAAAAAACAGCATTATATTCTAATAAGACATTAGTGACATGATTGCATTCATTATGAACTTTTGTTCCAGAAATGAAACAATCAATTATTAAAACTCTGAGCACAAATCACATTTTTCTGAATGTATAATACATCTGATTAATATTTTTGTTCAAGGGAAATATTCCAATGTACATGTACTTTGTTTTGGTCCTAAGTTACTTAACACTTAAAAAACAAACTTGCGTAAAAAAGCCAGTCAAGGGAAACGACTGCATTAGTACTATCACCAATCTTAATATGAGTTGTTCCTTAAGTGATAGATAAACAGAATTCTGGGTATTGAAGTCATATGATGTACCACAATACTCCCCTTTAAACAAACAAATCAGTGGAGATGGCAGAGGAGAAAAGGAGGACAAAATTAACTTGTTCACAAAGAAATGCCGGAGATGAATATTTTGAATTATGCTGTACACCTTGCAGTAAGGAAAATTTAAACAAACAAGCTGCAAAATATTGTGCTAACTGTAAAGAATACTTTTGTGTAACTTGCGTGAAAAGTCACAACAGTTTTAAGGTATTGTCTGGACATGTTCTGGTTGATGCAGAAGTCACTAAACCTTCCACAAGTGGAACGGGAGGTAAAGTTCAAGGCCTTCCTACAGAACTGTGTAAACATCATCCCATGGAAGTGGTTAACATGTATTGTGCTGATGATGACTCTGTGGGTTGTTTTGTGTGTTTTACACTTGGTCACAAGTAAGTAACAAAGTTTTCACTTCCTTAAGTCTTGAATAAGGGGTCATTATCACAGATGTGATATTTTGGGGTCATTTTCAATGTTAGAGGTCATATTGAGGTCCAGTGCAATGAAAAGGGTCTTTGACCACAGTATACAACCATCAAACTTATAGCCACTCTGATTATGATAACTGAATGTTGTTTATAGATCAGGTAAATATCAAACATATAGAAGTAGATTTCATTTGAAATCTGATAATTTTTCTAATTCTGCAACATAACTACTGGTTTACTTTTCATTACCAATTCTACACCAGCCCCTGTCTGTTACAGTCCATTGTACATACTATATAATATTTTCCAGGTCATGTGATGACATCCACTACATACCTGAGTATGTACAAACCAACTTTCCTTCACAACAAGTTCATCAAATCAACAACGAATTAACAAAAGCTGTAAAGGAAATGAAGACACTTCAAAAACAACACAATGGTCTGGATGACAATGTGGAGAAAAGCAAAACCAAATGTAAGAAAGAAATACAGAAATACAGAGATGACATCAACCAAATCTTGGACCAAATACAAGCAACAACACTTGCAGAACTTGATACAAGACATAAAGATACTAAACAGAAGATAGATAATACAAAATATAACACAGATGTTGTACATGATGAACTAGTATGGTTCAAATCTGAGCTTAAGTCAGATCAGAACAATGACTATCAGAAGTTTGCCGTAGCTAAACTGAGTCAATGTATGATAAAGCGAAGTCGAGAGTTGCAAGAATTATCCCCGAACCACACCACAGAACTTACATTTACCAGAAATACGGACATCATGACATTCTTGTTGAGTATCGTCACATTATGAATGCTGACGCCCCAAATGGTACATGATTCTACTCAATTAACAGTTACCACAAGTGGGAAACTACCACAACAAAAACAATCAACTGAAAGTTCATCAGAACGCGTCGTCCTTCTCCATGAAGGAGTAGATCGACATCAGCTGTCCCTGGCGCTTGAACGGTTTGCCGACAACCTGAAAGCATTCGGTCATTACATTCAACATTTAGTATTGTCAAATTTAGAATAACCCTAGAGTGAACATGTTTAATCCAGCAGTGTAAACCATTCACTGTCAGTTACATCAGTTTTTTCTATAGAATGAGCTTTACTGTCAGAGCATAATCATGACAATACTTACTTTGAATGTACTGTCCATGCACCAATGCTTCGACCATTGCAGGAGAGCCAGTTGGAAGTCAGACACAAAGAGGAAGTGTCGTTGACTATCGTCAATGATGTCACCAATCAGGAACTCATCTCATTTGAAGAAGTCAGTGTTCACCTGAAACAGCATGAAATGCAACAATAACATAGCATGTATACACAAACGGTTATTAAAACTCTGAGCATAAATCACATTTTTCTTAATGTATAATACATTTGATTAATACTTTAATTTAAGGGACAATATTCCAATGTACTTTGTTTTGGTCCTTTTTTACATAGAAGATAGCTATTACAGCTTAAACTTGGATACAATATATGCATACTTTGTAAGTATCTCCAAGATGAAATTTCATGATACTGGCATGGTCATAGTTAAATTCTTTCGCTATAGTATCTCGGGTATAAGGATTAATTATCAACAATGCAGGGTTTCCACTGCAATTTGCCAGTTTTGCAAATGACAAAAAATATCTGCCAGGGGTGAAAAAAAAGATCAAACTAAGCATAAATTTCCCCTCCGTACATGTGGTGGAAAAAATATAATGTCCAGTGGAAACCCTGAAAATATGGAGTATACCTTATCACTGGTACTAGCAAACAGTCTAGATTTCTCTACTTTCATTTTATGTATCTCTTTATACAGATATTGTACTTCAACAGCTAGTCTTTTCTTTATCTCACATTCTTCTTTCAACATTTTCTGTGAGTTTTCATCATTAGTCTGTAGGTGCAGAACTAAAACAGCACAGAAAAAAACAACATAATCCCCTGACACACAGAATAATTTAACTATTTTCTTACTACAAACTTTCTACGATTTACCAAAATAACAGAAAAAAAATAATAAAGGAGTTCATGTAAAATAAGTACAAAATTAGATATAAATGTCTACAATTTACTAAGTTTTAACATTTATATGTCCATTGTGTAAATTTATTGAAAAGTTACAAACCAGTGTTTTGTCATTTGTATCAAACTCAAGTATAAAACAAGAGCTCCACAGAGCAGAACCAATACTTATCTGTTTTATATCATTCTATTTAATATGCAATTTTGACCAAAATTTGGAGTTAAAAAGGGGCATAACTCCAAAAATATACCTTTCAAAACAATGCCTCTTATCTTGCAACTATGTCTTGTCATGATAATTGAGTAGTCCAAGTGTCAGGTTGATGTATTTAAAAGTCTTTGAGTAATGGGCTATATTAAGCTTTGGCATGACAATGCTACCACCGCAATCATAATAGCTCAACTTTTTCTTCAAAATTGCAAATAAATAAAAGTAGAAAAAAGTACAAGACTGCATCATAAGACTTCTCATTGCTCAATTTGTAACATTGGGTGTAATTATAATAAATAAAAACATCATGATCAGTAGTATTCTTACTCTCAAAATTGATATATTCAGTTCTTCATTCACAGCCAAATCTTTCTCTTTCACTTGTTGATTTAGTAATCTCAGTTATCTGTAACAAACAAAATATTCAAAATTATCTCTCCTATATTTTCCTTTTCAATGGTAAGAAAGTTTACCACTTGAAATTTAGTTCAAAGTATAATGTTTTTACTTTTTGAGAGCAAGTCCGGTATCGCAATTTAAAAACAAAAAATGTTGAAATTTTGGCAAACTGTATCAAGTAAACATGAATAGTATGGTTGTGGGTAGATTTGTCAATATGAAATAGGCTCCTTCACTAGACAGGAACTGTCACAAAACCAGGTTTTTAAGAAAAGTTGCACACAGAATATTACATGTGCACAAAATAAACAAAGCATCATTATTCTGCAAAAAATCAAATTACAAAACCTTGACAATATGCACTGTGGTACTTGGTAATGTTAATTATGAGTAAGTTTTGTCAAAATCCCTTGAGAAATGTAGGAGTTGCATGCAGAAGAAATTGTGGACACCTGCCCGCGTGTCAAAATTTGCCAATTTAATAACCTGGATTTTTCAGAAAACTTGGTTGAAAGGTTATGTACATTGTATACTGGTATATTTCCATACCAGACATGTCTAAGGACAGGTTAAAATAAGTTATGCTTATGATACCTCCTTAGTTGACTATTCTCACTTCTCTGTGGTTGTATGGCAAGGTCAATCTCAGTTTGAAGGTTAAATGTCAGTGCTAACTGTGGTATGGTATTTATAGAGTCATCTATTTCTGTTACCAGCCGAGCCACCTCAAGATCTTCTGTAATCACGAACATAGAAAAACAATTAAAACTTTAGAAAGAAAAGCCAATGAAATGGCAATAGGACAATTCAGGACATTAAATGAAAATTGAAATAAAATTGGAAATATATGATTTAAATAAACAACAGATACATTCAATAAAATTGCATGAATTAGCATTGCTGATAACATCAAGATTTGATATATAAATATTTAACCAACAATTAAGGTTATTTAGTATAGCAGAAATACTCTTACTTGAAACTTAAGTACATTTTTTGAGCTCTTTCAGCAAATATCTCGACTTTCTAACACCAATATTGCCAGCAGCCATAGTCTAAGCAGCCATTAGACAGTGATAACTTGAGCCTTCAGTCTGACCATGTAGAAGCTAGTCTAGAATTAAACATTGGTTTGTTGGCTAGATCTTATGGCAGAACTTGTAATAGAAACAGAGCAGTGCCATATGGGTATGTAGTTTCATATATGGAGCTGAATCCTGAAATACAAAGTCAACATTTGATTCAATGACGCTTGTTCAAATAATGTGTATTTGTCATTCAATAACACTTGACTTGTAGTCCAATTTGTGAGGTGCATTTATGAAAGCTTGCAATAAAAAAACCATGGAAGTTGTATCATAAAGCAGAGTATACAATTATGTATTGTATACATTCTCCTGCAGTTAATCATTAAAAAACATATACCTTTATAGACTTCACAAAACTGGACACATTTTCCGTCATTTGGTCAGATAACCTGAACAATTTGTGACAGACTGAATGAAAAATTGTCAAACCAAAAATGGATTTTTATGAATTTGTAATCAGGTAACTTTCTGGAAGTTTGTCATTATTCTTATCAAGCAACTGATACAAGAACATTCACAGTGTTCGTAGTCTCTTTATTCGGTGAACTTTGTTTTGACAGATATTGCACCAACCATGCACAGAACACATAACGAACTTGTACCAACTAAGTCAAATAACCAGTGTTATTTCACCAAAATATGTGGAATTTGGTACCGAAAACCCAACAAATCCCTGCCATTTGAGTAAACGACTATAACGAATGTACAACGTATCAATTTGTACAGCCCAGCATCTGCAAAATATATGATTTATATAGGGAAACCCCATTGGAACACTGAGCAAGGGTTATGTCGTTCAGCAGTCGCAGAAGACGGTATGGAGTCAATTTAAATGTCAGGCCATTGCGCTCAAGTTGTCATTTTCAAAGTAGCATCATTTTGGATGGGCGCGATTCGTTGGCGGTTTGTTGGCTTTTCGGCCAGGTCAGTATGTTAACGCACCCTCATTGGAATAAAAGCGGTAGTAATTCATTATGAACACGACAAACAGTTCAAACAAGGATTCTTTGTGATTTATTATTGATACCAGAAAGACATTTCGCAAGATAAAGATCACGCAAAATTTTGTGGATGCACAACAAAAAGTGTTGAATACAAACCATTCACTGTACACACCTTTCACGAATACATCAAATTTAATTCAGTACACATATGGTGGAATTTACGATTAGGTGGAACAGGGCTGTTACAACAAAAGCAAGTACCAAGAACCAAGTACCAAGACAATATCAACCAAACATCAACAACAGCTTCATGAGATATTACGTATGAAGTAGAAGTGTACAGGCTTTTAAAAGTTCCACAAAACAATGATGGTAAAAAAATGTATAGATACAAAATTTCAATAACACTGAAAAACTCAAAAAAAATTGCAAATCTAAATGAATGCACGTCTGGATACAATCTATTATCTGAAGAAGTATACATAGTAACTTATATATGAAAATCATGGTACGATACACAGAATACACACACATATTACATCTGCTCTTGTTTATCGCCATTTGATGCTTTAGGTAAGGGAGATCTTACTTTCTTTTTCCCTTCTTTGTTTTTACATCCTACTCTGCATCTGAAACATCACAAGTATCTTATATTTATATATGTAAATATACATAGATATTAATTGTATGGATATGAAACATCACAAGTATCTTATATTTATATATGTAAATATACATAGATATTAATTGTATGAATATGAAACATTACAAGTATCTTATATTTATATATGTAAATATACAAAGATATTAATTGTATGGATATGAAACATTACAAGTATCTTATATTTATATATGTAAATATACATAGATATTAATTGTATGGATATGAAACATCACAAGTATCTTATATTTATATATATATATATATATGTAAATATACATAGATATTAATTGTATGGATAGCTCACTTAATTATGCTATTACCAACCAGTAAGGTATAATAAAGAACAGTGTGTTGCCCAATATGTCACATTAAAATACACATAGAAAGAGATTATTCATTCAAAATATCATCAGGATTAAATCTATGTTATTGGTTAAGAAAACATGAACCTGGTATGCAACAGTCTTTATACATTCTTCCTGTGATCAGCTGTTTTTCTCCACTACATGATACTGAGCAGAGCATTTTATATTCTCTATTATTTATTTGCATCAGTGTTTTTTCCAATGGGTGTTTTTGCATTTTTGGCACACTTTTTTTAAACATGACGCAATGAAATTCGGTCAGTGCGTTTTCCGTGATGCAGGTTTTTATTCGTCGCTGGATTATTCAAAGCCATGCATTATCATGTTCGTGAAATGGCTTTTAGTCCTTACCTATCGGAAGACGCCTTTGGCACTCATTATTGCATGCAATTAAGTGCCTGAAAGAGTTTGTTTATTTTTTGTCATAATCTATGAAGTAATTGAATGTCTGCTCCAAAACAGGGTAGATTAGCAGTTTTCTTTCAGAGTGGGTCCACGGAAGACATACAGACTGATAAAAATAATGATCTGTCAACTGAAAAGAAAGCTTCGAGTGACAATAATTTGCTGAATGCATCAACTACAACTGACAGTTTATAGGGTAAAAACTCAGAAAAAGTTGCTAGCTGCCTTAGAAGCTGTATATAGTGAGTCTAAGATGCTTTTTTGCTATAGATGCCCATGTTCAATTTTAGTGTATGACCCTCTAAAATTTCTAATGACCCCCAAATTCTGACACAGGGTGTCAAAACTGACCCCCTAAAAATCAGAGCTGGAAGAAACACTGTATTGTATGAATATTTTTGAGTGAAAAGTAGGTACTATGTGTTAATACTCACCTTTTTGTGTGTGTTTAAGGTCAATATTTTCTCACAAGCTTCCATCTCATTAAAAGCAGTCACAACTTGACTTCACTATTGGAGGAGTATAAGCAGTACCCAGCATCTTGTTTTGGCGGTGGCTTCGGCAATCTTTTAGCATCCTGTTTCACTCTTAACAAAATACATACATGAACACACATTGTAATCTTAACTTAATAGTAAACTTAACTTATACAAAATTTATGTTAAAATTTAACTTCAAAAATGGGAAAACCTGTTTTCACTGAGGGCAAGTAGATGTTCAAGTAAATTGGCCCTCAGGCAAGTGGAAGTAAAATCCTTAAGTAACCCCGAGAATGGTAGCATTTTCATGAATTTTAACCCAATCTTCATTTTCACTAACTACTGTCATTCACTTTTCTGCTGTTATAGGAGGCAGAAAATAAAGTTCCTATGCGGGGCTCGAACCCTTCAGGGCTCAACCTTCTGCTTGCAAGTCAGCTGCTCTACTAACTGAGCTAATCGGGCAGACGGGCATACCAACTACAATAAACACATAAATTATATATACAACTCTGTTACACTGCAAAAAAATGTTCGAATGCAGGCACAGCTAAGTAACACCTTGTAAAACCATCAGAGTCTTACAAAGAAGCTTACTTTTGCTTTATCCCTTGATTTGAACTAAGTTGAAGGTTTCTTTAGGGCCGTTTTGGCAAAAATTGTCCACAATTGAATATAGATAACAAAATATGGAAAACAATATTGGTTATAAAATAACTAAATACTAATAACAGTCTCATCATAATAAAGTTAAACCATCACATCATACAAATTACTACAGTATGTTTTTTTCAATCTAGAATCAAAGTGATTAGATTTCATATTAACCTCCACAGTATTTAACAATTTACAGGGGAAATTTATCTATTCTATTGGCTGCCATTTATCAGATAACAAGATATGTGCCGAAATGACTGTTCAGGAATGTGTCCAACCCTAATTATCATATCATCAAAATTTCTTTATACATACTGGGTGCGTTCAGAGTAATACCATTAGTAACCATTGGTACTCTTACTTGCCAATGGCACACCAATGGTACCAATGATTCTGGACAAAATTTGCCATTGGCAAATTTATTTGCAGACTGACTAGTCGTATGGTAGTGTTGGTAAATCTAAGGTATGATGTCATTCAAAATGGCGAAATGTCATGTAAACAGCGAAGAAATCCAGGATGTTGAAACTGGTTTGCCTCTTTTAATCCCTATTTTGCATATGAATGATAACTTATTTATTTTGTAAACTGACACTGAAATTAACTAGTGTTATATCACATTCACATTTAATTATTATTATTGCAAATAAACGATCCCAGCTATTTTAATTTTCTGTTTGCCATGCCTACGCTCCTGGTTATAGATATGGGACTGATTTGGAACAAATGATAATTTTGTTGTTAATGGCACCAATGGCATTTTCTGATGCTACTGTTGGTACCATTGATTTACAATAGGTACCAATGGTTATTATGCTGCCAATGACTCCAACGGTATGATAAAATTCGTTCAGAGTAAATAGTCAACCAATGGCACCAGTGGTAATAAATTTTACCATTTGTCTGTGTTTTTCATGTTTCACAAAAATGCAGTGAAAGGCAAAACAAACGAGTTCGCTCTATCAATTACTTATATTTGATCGCCAAATGTGAAATAACTGCGCAAGTGTTAAGATAAACAATCTGAAACTTAAGCGACATCAATACTAACAAACAGTCTTGAAGTTGAATTTGTTTCGTCTGCTTGTCGCGGATTGATGCAAGAGTGGTGTGGAGAGATTACCCTAAGTGTCAGCGAATTTTTTATGGTCAGCAAAAAAGAGAGTACCCATAAGATGTCTCGTACAAGAGTAAATCAATGAAGTTTTCCTTTAACACGCAAAAGTACCTCAAAATTGTAATTATTTTATCCCAATGTTGAATTTGCAACCATGTTCGGCGCAACGTAAAATTTATATTAACGTGAAAATCACTGTATCGTATTCTGCGGTCGTGCGACTGTAAGTGCGGTACGTAATAGCTGCATCATGGAACATCAAATCAGGACCTATACATAACATGCGCTGAAAACATGCGCTGGACCAAATAGAACTCTTCGAGTGTCATCCATTTAATATTTCAAAAGAAAAAACATGTTTTCTGGTGCTTTTTCCATTTTTATTTTTCATTCAACTCTCACACACGTAATAAATTTAACTGCTTTAACGATGTGTTTTAAGTACCACTACTAATATTGTTCAAGGTCACTGTGTTGTTGAAATTCCTAACATACCAGATTGTGTGACGATGTTGGGCTAGCAAGCACAATCTAAATGGGTACATCACTATGTCGCTCATTTGCACAACAGTCAACATTGTATAACCTGTAACACAACTTATTTAATAAAGACCAACATTCATTAATTACTCATCCTAGCTACATAGGATGACAGTTACATTGTGTCGTGTTTGTCATTTGTTGTTTTTGGATTTTTGCACACAGGCACAATTTGCAGCATTCATATTTCTTTATTTCAACAATAAATAATTACATTTCATTTGGAGTAACTATTTCAAAAGACCTAAACTGGACCCACCATATAAATAACATCACCTCTAACGCAAAAAGCTCCCTTAAAATTTATCCAAAGAAACATCAAAACCCAAAACAGGCAAGTCAAAACTTTGGCATATGTAATTTATGTAAGACTGCAACTAGAACACTGCTTAATAAATATGGCACCCTTGGCAGAAACATCTAACCTATAAAGTTGAAAGTGTACAAACAGCTGTGGCTAGATAGGTTTGCAATGAGTTTGATTTCCAAAGTAGTGTCACACAAAAGTTACATAACCTTGGCTGGCCACTTAGCTCACATAATTATGCTATTACCAACCAGTAAGGTATAATAAAGAACAGTGTGTTGCCCAATATGTTACGTTAAAAATACACATAGAAAGAGATTATTTCTAAGGAATTATTTCAAGACAAGTCACAATATACTGTTGAATTATTATAATTGCTGAAGAATTATTTAAAGAATTTTCTGATTCCGACATTGCTGAACACTTTAGCATGTCGGAATACAGAAACAAATCAACAGAATCCACTGAACAAATGAACTTAAGGTCAATTCTCCAGGATTAATGCTTAATTAAGTGCTTGGTATTGTAATACTTCTTGACCATTGAAATATATGGTAAATAAATTCTATAAGATTAGCCTCCCTTTAATTGGACAAAAACTAATTTCATCAATGTTGGAGCCTTTATTTGAATGATTTATTAAGGAATAATGACAATGATAAGCAAGAGTATTGAAACTTCTGTGATTTTTCAGTTTGAAATAATTTCTGAAGATTGTATGTCTTACATTAGATCAATTAATTATAAAACTATAAGCTAGAAGTCATAAAAAATAAAATTGTCAATCACACAGATGAAAATGATTTAATAGCTGGAACAACATGTATGGATATTTCATTCAAATAATATTCCTTCACAAGTTTGGTGACTGTTACACAGTTTTTCTGATATATGCTGTATTGTTTACAGCTGTATTTAATATAAAATTCATGTATAAAAACTTTTCTATTGAATGATTACTTTTATTGATGGAAATTATTCTTACATGTTTAGGCAGAGTTGGAACAGTGCAAATTTTGCATCAGAGGATGCTGGTTTATATTATGATTTATATAGATTATTGAGAAATGTCAACATTATAACCTATATTCCCTGTTCATGTGTAAAATTAGGCATGAATTTGTACAATGGAGACATAGTTCTATGATCTTGATTGTTTTAATGACAAGCACAATGATCATCATTACCTTCAATTTTAGTATGCTTAATTTTAGTTTGTAGCATATACATTTTTACCATGACTTAGCTTTTCCTCACAATATATTAGAAATGTTTTTTGTCAGATATCTTTGACTGTTATTGCATGTTTTATGTATTTGTTTATATAATGGACTTCGTAGACAAAAATTATGTTATGTTCTGTTCATAGATATAGTTGCCTAATCATTTTCCAGTGTGCAGCCTATTTGTTGATAGGCAACAGTGATTACTGCAGAAAGATCATCAGAGAATCCAGAATTTTCATGCTTAAAATTTGATTCCACAGATCAAACTGTCGGTGATTATGATGCTTGGAAACAAGACTTACATAGGAAAAATAGGTTGTCAATTTTAAACATTAATCACAACAAAAAGCATTCCTTAAAAAGTGATTTTATTCATTTTGGTACAACAACTGACACTATAAGTGTAAATAACAAATGAATGTCTAGAAGCAGATATTGTTTTACTCATAAGTTCAAGATTTTTATAAAACAGTCTGAATCTATATATCTGAAATTCAATGTTAACAGGCTACACACATGCTGATGGCTGCAATATTATTTTCTTGAGTCATTGTACATGTATATTTATGTAACAAATGAAAATGAACATAAACTGAGTGTTCCACAATTGATGAAATGATATGATGTCATTAGATTGAATGTATCAGAATAAATTGCAAATAACTGTATTCTCTAGTGAAACATTAATTTGTACAAAAATAAACTCCAAACAATACATGTGATAGTTGTTTATAGTAATTCTTTTTAAATGTAAGTTAATATAATAAATACAGTTAATTAATAACAGAAGAAACTCATTTTTTAACAGATTATCTTGAATAAAACTGTTTTTTTTTTTCATTAATGGAACATGAGATTTCACAATTTCACATCAGAATGTCAACAAGCATTTTAACCAGTACATAAATACATGAAGATATGTTTGTTGTTTCATAAAAATAGTCAGCAACACAATACTGTACTGTACTGATCCAAAAAACACAAACACTAATCATGATTAAACACACTGGTTCGGTCCTGACACACTTTACTGGACATATTACATAAATTTGTATTGTATTTCCGTAAGTAAAGTCAGACTATTAGATGTCACTTTTTCATGTTACACTCCTCAATTCATCAAATTTAGGAAAGAAATTAATATAAGTGTCGCTATGACCTTGTTTTTCAATCCGAAGCATAATTATGTATACACAATTTTGTATATGTTCTTTGTATTGCTCATTGCTTAAAATAAAGTTTAAATCAATTCATCAAATTTTGTAAAGTACTCCATTCTCTAAACAAACTTTCAAGTATGCAGAATTCTACTCATCACCTCAGAACAAGGTCAAAGTAAGAGTGTTTTTCAGTTTCATGCAGTCTGTATCCAGTGGTCCAGGATCACATGGTATATGTTTATTCTATCATCTTTGCTGTTCTCATCATTGCTGATGTTTGAATCACAAAAGCTTCTTCCTGAAATTTATGCTGACAGTTTACAACGGATATTATATTAAACAAGTCATTTGTGCTGACAGTTTACAATGAATATTATATTAAACAAGTCATTTATGCGGATAGTTTACAATGAATATTATATTAAACAAGTCATTTATGCCGACAGTTTACAATGGATATTATATTAAACAAGTCATTTATGCCGACAGTTTACAATGAATATTATATTGAACAAGTCATATATGCCGACAGTTTACAATGAATATTATATTAAACAAGTCATTTATGCCGACAGTTTACAATGAATATTATATTAAACAAGTCATTTATGCCGACAGTTTACAATGAATATTATATTAAACAAGTCATTTATGCCGACAGTTTACAATGAATATTATATTAAACAAGTCATTTATGCAGACAGTTTACAATGAATATTATATTCCTCACAACATGCGTAATACAGAAATAAGTAGATTCAATGTCTGTCCAGAGTTACTGTTCCTACCCTGAGATATAAACACCTATGTCAGCGCTCTGATAAGATTATAAGTTTAAGGTGAAAAGTAACATAATAAAATGCCATTTTAAAGAAAAGTGTAAACACTGACAATTTACATTTTAGTTTATTCTCCAGTATCAGGTAAACAATGTTAGTCGATTAAACACAAAATAGAAATTTCAATAATTCATGGTTTCTTTTCACTTTGAATACATTGTCACATTTGTTACATAAGTAAACTTGAAATTTTACCAGTATAGAAATTGAAGTTCAGTAAAGTGAACATATATTGGTGTCCAGTCTGGAATATAGTAGTCTGACAATATAGCGTACAATGTATTGCATCATATTAGCTTATGACTTTTTGTCACGATTCCACTTAGAAGTAAGCTATTTAATTTCTTGACAACACAAATATTGAATTTTGAATTTACCTGACAGCATTTGATGTAATTATCAGCTTGATATAAATCTTCATCATAACTTCTCTTCATCATGGTTGTTTAGAAATCACACCAAGCCATACCTGGAAATGTACAATATACTAACAAAATTAAAAAGGAGGTATTGACCATTGACAATCAGACAGAATCGCTGATAAACCAAAACGTCCATAGTCTGCAGTACTGATCTACAGACTCTTCCGTGAGGAAAAATTTTTTACTGGACAAACTCTAGATTCATCAAAAAGAAAAACACTACAAGACACATCACATAGACATACCCGTGAAATCATGTGATACAGGAATCTCCTCCTTATAAAGTGAGAACATAGGACTGTAGAGATGACATCTAGACATATCAGTGAGACATGACCTGCAAATATGAACTCCTGAATCATCAGTCAGTTTGTAGACTGCAATTATGAACCCTATATTCGTCAGCAAGAACGTGTGCTGCAGATATGAACTCCAAATTTACCAGTGAGATCATGACTGATTTTCAAACCTAAATTGGACTCTGAAACGTCAAATGAATAAAATGTTTCATAAAATAGTGCAGTTTTACAGTGCTGTAAAATGTGTGAATGCTAACACAATAAAATCATAAAGGGACCAAATCATAAATAATAAAAGTGTAAAGAGTAAAATTGTAAAAGATTCAAAATTTAAAAGGATAAAATGATTAAAACAGTAAAAGCATAAAATCATAAAATAGTAAAAGTACACAAGGTAAAATAATAAAAGATTAAAATAATAACATCATAACAGTCTAAAAGGATAAAAATCATAAAATAATAAAAATTGTAGAATAATAAAACCTTAAAATTATAATACCATAATAAGAATAAACATTTTAAAAGTAAAAGTTTAGAATGATAAAATCATAATGAATAAAATTTGAAAAGGATTAAAATGTACATTTGTAAAAATCTTTAAAGGATAAAATCACAAGAGTAAAATAGTAGAAGGAATATATATTCTATATACCAAGAAATACCAAGTAAAGTTCACTTACAGAAATCTTCCTCTTTGTTGTATCAGCATTGGTAATCTGGTTTGGTCTAGTTGATATTTGCTGTCGATTGGTCGTCTTGATTCTGTTAGTCATTGACACAATTCAGGACAGTCCTCCCCATCTGTTGGAATAATAAAATATGTGGTTCTCGTATAAATATTGGATAATGAAGTCAACATTGCATACAAGTTAAATTAGTCTAATAAAATCAGCTGACTTATTCAATAAAATAAGTCAAAATTACGCAGAGTGCAACTTAAACAGAATAATAACAGAATAAGTAGACTGTAATTCATACTTTTATATCATCCACACATTCATTAGGTTTTCTTGGTGACCATGTGACAGGTCCACAAACAACCACCCTAGAATTGAAACACAAGTCATTAGAACTATATTATTAGTATGAATATCAATGAAACCACAATAAAAATTATTCATTTATCAGAGCAACAGATAAGCTTTCTCAGTGAATTGGGTATTACTCTATCATTTCATTTCGAATTGGGTATTTGCTAAATATAATTGGGTTTCCTGAAACCTGTTAGTCCATGATTTTTACATCAATTGGGAATTCATGCTCTTACTTATCAAGTCCAAACTGTACACATTTGGTTGTCTTTGAACCGCAATCCCAACGACGTTTGTCCGAGACTATGAGGAACGACTGACAGACAAAAATGACTATATGCGTGTATATTCATGAAAATTGGTTTCGATACGCATCATAAATATTTAAATACCACGTGTATCTAGCACGGATTCAATACATGCAGTAAAACCTCAAATAGTGATCACCTCAATATTACGACCACCTTAAATAACGACCACTCATTTTTGGACCGGCTTTAAACTCTCTTATGATTCAACTTGATAATGATAGTTCGGACAAGTTGATGTATTGAATATAAACATCATCCGATGATGGCCCATACATTTTATGTTTTATTTAGGATTTTGTGTTGGCCGGATATTGCAGCATTTTCCCGACGTAAAATCATTTAGACAATGCAACTAATGGCGAAATGTGTAAACAAGAAATACAATCATCTTAGGTTATCATCCGACGCGGTCATATCTATAACCCAACTACTGAAATGAGTAATGTTGAATCGGAGCGCTCCTCTAACAGGAAGTAATACATGTTCTGAACAGTCAAATAATACCAAAGAAATGCTGCAAGCGAAACATTCCACATTATCACATACAAAGACTAGATAGCCATAGCCAGCCATCATGGCTCAAAAGAACAAACCCATCACGATTAAAATCATGCTTGTCAACTCGCGTTCTACATACTTAGCCTCGAAAACTATTGTGATCCATACAAAGATAATACCGTTCTAAAATTTAAACGTTAATATGCACGCTTTGTTGGTAATGATTCGAAGTAATAAGTCCCAGATATTTTTAAGACTGCTTCCGATGTCAGATGTAATATCATCTTAATAATGCTTTACATGATAAAAATAGTCAATCTCAATCCAGTGTTGTCGTTCATCATCTCTCCCATAGATCTCTGTCAACGTCTCACCGTATTACATGATTCTTGTAAAAATTGACATAAAGCCACAAACGGTACAAAATTTACACCTTCAATTTCTTTTGCACAATACATTCAAGACAAAATATGTTATAATTTACTAGAAAATCAGAGATTTTGACCGTTGACTCTGGTTTGGTGCACTGCAACATGGAATGGGGACCAGTTTAAGATTGAAAAATAGTCACAACACAACACTGGTCAACAAGGGGGACAATCGTTGATTTTTCGTCGTGTATGATTAGTCTCCCTTAATCAGTACAGATATCAATAACCATTAACCATTTAGTCATAGCAAGTCGGCATATATAATATACCTTTGGCCATTTACAAATTAAAGAAAAATGGACAACAAAATGAAGAATCATGAACAATATAAAAACGTTTTTAAGTATCAGACCAGATAGCATATAAATATTTTACGGAGCAGTAATCGTGAGTTCTCCCTGTTTTCATTGAATTATAAATACAATTTGCTACATTGAAAATAACTTAAGAACTGATCGACGTCATTATGTTAGAAAATCGATTCAATGAAGCCCATGATGATTGGTTAAAACATTTCGTTTTGTGATTTCTGTAAAGCGGACAACACAGAAAGAAAGATACTCAGATTAGACTGAATTCTGTGTACAAAATTTCCATTTTCTATCTGATTGTTGAATATATTATGGTATCCTAATCTAAATCTAGCCATTTCAATTCTATTTTTTCATTCGAAATTATCACCAAATATTTGCTTTATTTAATGTCAGTTTTAAATTTACTATAATAACTAATTTTGGTTTGATTATTCAAAGTTTAATGCTCTTCCGGTAGATACTGGTCTCTAACTCTCTGTCGTAATATTGCTATTTATAGTATAGCTATCTGTTGTCAGAGTTTCGTTTATGATGTTTCCGTCAGCCTAATTTCTAACAATACTGTAAGTGGTAGAACATAAGCTAGTTAGTTGATACGATATATTACATGAGGAACAGTCGACATGATTAATAAATTATAATATACTAATATATACCTATTACATTTACAAACGTAACACTCAGGCATTATAAAAAACAAATACGAGTACAATAGTGTTGTCCAGGACTAAGTACATGTAAAAAAACATTGTGCAGTGTATTATAATGTAAATTTTATCAACAATCCACTAAATTTCTTCACTTTCATGTGTTAATAGACGAACAGTGAATATCATAAATCAGTATCATATGAATTGCATCCTACAATAATTAAAGCAAAGTTTGTGCTTAAATCACACCTAAAATACTGCAATTTTAAATGAACAGAGCATATGTACATAACGGCTATAAAAATCAAGTCTGATCATACTTGAGAATTCCAGTTGGTATTACTTGATAACAGTAAAAAATGGCACAAACAAACCACTATTTTATCATATTAAAAAAAAATCATAGATAAATCAACCACATTCAGTCACAAGTTTTCATTAATTACCATTTTTACAGGGAGGTGTAGAATATCAACTGGGTGCAAACGAGCAAGACACCAAAGACACAACACATTAACACTGCTAAGTAGTATACATCGAAACATGTTCTTTCATTAAGCGGGGATGAGATTTAGTTAATAAACTAAACTACTATATTATGTTTTGCATTGTGAATGTTCTACATAGAACTCTCTACATTTAAATAAAGTAGAAGTACATATGTTTACATTAGTATTTATTCATGACATAAAACGTGATACATATTTTGTAGTATTTGGATGAAGGTGGGATGTCTTGCATGTATCCTTTTCGTAGAAATCCTTTTCTTATCTATATTCATAGATCTGACACAATGATGAACTGCGTTACCATGGGTGATATGATGGTGTATATTTCAAACGAATGTGTATAAGCCACACGTGCTGTGTATTGATCTTATATACAAGACTCCATTGAAAACAATTGAAATTTTGGAATTAAATTGGTTCAACATCAGTATACATATCACGAGACATGTAGCAATCTATTTTTTGAAATGATTTTGTTGACAAAACGCACTGCATTATAAATACCTGGGACCAATATGCACATGTGTATATTGGTCCCAGTAAATACCTAAGATAAATTTCAATGGTATGCAGGTCACGAGGTTTGTTTACATATTTATCTGTAATTATTGGGTTGAAAACACATTGAATTATAAGTAGATCATATTGAAATGAACAATATACATGTAGTTGCGGATAACCTGTACATAGTTTATGTACAAGATTTTATTTTATACAGCTCAAAATGATGATATTAACCTTATACACGGCTAGTAAATATCACAGATACTCTGTGTATTCAATCATCATTGTGATATTTGGTTGAAAGAATCGCCAAAATGCTCACTATCTGCGACTAAAATCAACTGTATAAAGTCGCAGATTATGTTTACTTCCTTCATGTACAATAGCTTCAGAACATACCCTAATTAGTGAGCTGATTTGATGGGAATAATTGTGCACAGCAAGCGTCCTATGCACATTATCTGTTGAACATGTCTTTCACACAAACATTCTAATTTATAGACGTTAATCAAACTGTAACAAGAAGTTATTAGCATGGTGAATTGAAAGTGATAGATATTGATGCACAGTATACATAAACTCCCTGAAAGCATCATGGGTAAAAAATTATTAGTACAGAAAACATGGAGATTGGAAATTACATTCATGAGCCTTAAAAAAAGAAAAATGTTTGTTTCTGGTGATCCATCCGACCCAATATTTTACCTGCCAACTCATAAGTTTTTCAAGGCATCCAAATCTTATTGCCATATTGTAATTTTCCCAACTCATTAATATTACAGCATACATATTCTCATGCAGTGTTGCCAATATATTTAAAAAAAAACATGAAATAAAAAATCCTAACCTACTGACCCATACTATTTTGGGCATGTAACCAGAAACAAACTTTTTGTTCAGGCCTGATTGAAGTAAAACCATTAGGAACAGAGATTTTATTAAAAAGTAATTTACATGAAAAAGATGTACCAAAATTAGGAATTAAAAGCAAATTTTTACATGATGTTATCAGAGCCTGGTATCAGATCAATTACTCAAATAGAAGCAAAAATATTGAAAAACTATATGCAATAACAGTGATATGAAAATTGGTGGTAAAACTATGTCAATAAAAAGTGGATAGGAAAATCATCATATACTTAACTTATCTATATGATACACAAAAAAATCAAATCTTTCAGTTTATACTAATTTATTTAAGCTCAATTGTGAAACAAGCAATTAAGCTGATATATATCCTGCTCGAGTCTGCTTCCAGGACACTAAACCAGTACTGTGTCTGAAAAATGGTATTGTGACATTCATGAACAAAACCCGTCAAAGCTGGAATTTAAACTCAGGACCTACGGATCAGAGGTTGGTCGCTCCACCTCTAGGACACAATGCCTCCCTAATTCAATTTTTTTGATCAAATGAAAGAGCAATAAAACATAAATGTAGGTGAGCAGCTATTTCACTAATACTAAACTACAACCTTTCCTTCCAGACTTGCTTCAAGGCTATAACCATGCAAATTTTGACAAAACCTTATTGGAACCCTGGAACCGCTGATATAAGGGAAATTAATTTACCCTAATTCCAATCATAGAACCAGTACTCCTTGCATAGCCGATGTTGATATCTACACAACTATATGCATATAATTATATAATCATAGTAATTAACATGCCCTGGGTCTCCTAGAGTGTAAGGAATTTCAGTATAAATGACCAAAAATCCATTTTAATCAACATATTCTACATATTAGAACATGTGAAGCACCTACAGTAACATTCGACAAACACAGAGACCAGGCTCCAAGGTTATAAAACTTGAGAACAGTCTCAGCTCAAATTTTAATTCCATTCTTAAAGTATTATGGTTAGAAGGATAAAGATAATTAATGTTTAAATACATAATCAGGTCAATTATACTGTCAGAATAATGTATCATTATTGTCTGATCATAATTAACTTAGAAACATTAAAAGACAAAATATGAGATTTGAGCTTGAAGACTGATCTCAAGTTTTATAACCTCAAAGCCTGATCTTGGTATCATTTTATACATTGTCAACTGTCACTACTGTGAATTATAGAACATGACTTTCACAACAAGTGTTTCAGGCCTTCAGTATAAATCAGTTCAGATGGACAATCAACTAATCTGTTTCAAATAAACTTAAAAAGTAACTGGAAATGTTTTGCTCTTCTATTTCATCATGTTTACAAGTACATGTATGTAATATTGTAGTACTACTGTTGGCTTAGAATCTCTGAAAGCCATGTTTCTGGATTTCTCTCATCCTGTAAGTGACTGATAACTTCCCACATGATGTGATAATCAGAGGTGAAAGACAAATGACCTTGACAGTCAAAGTTATGAAATTTGAGATTGGTCTCTTAGGTATCACTTTTTGATAATGTATCAAATTCTCAATAATAAAAATGAAGATATTAATCATTTTTCTGTTCTGTAATTGCACTAGTTTACATAGCATCACAAACAAGAGAGAAGTTGAGATTTGAGCACATAGTGATTTAAAACTAACCTGTAATAAATGACATAAAAATGTGTAATAAACATTTTTAATATGTTCTTTAATGTGAATATAAGTTATTTTAATCGTTATATTTTATTAATTGTTTAAATTGCTATATTTCAATTTTATTGTATGCCAAAACAGCATGTGATGCTTATACATAAGGCAAGACAAATGCAGTCAAACCTGTGTTTGCAGCCACCTACGAATAAAGACCATCACGCAAATAAAGACTATTCTTTGAAAAACCATCACTGATTATTTAGAACAATCTGACCTCCAAATAAAGGCCACATTTTGTCTTTCCTGAAGGGTGACCTTAGTTCACAGATTTGGCTGTATATCACCTGTACTGAGCAATAATATCAACTTTACAGGACACATAGGGTCCAATTTCATGAACATTAATCAAATCTTTGTGTTAATTATGGAATTTTACACGTAAGTTTTATTTGTCATGACATTGGTTATGTCTTGTTTCATGTGACTTATTGTCACTGGGGTTTAACACAGTTTTTCAACAATTTTTCAGTTATATACAACAGCGTGTTCACCTAACCAGTTTTCATGGACTGTATACTAATCAGTACTAACTTACCCTTCCACAAGGAGCCGGCAACTTCTCCACATATGGAGGAAAATCAACAGTTTTGTCAAATTTTCTTAGAAGGGCATGACCTGTTGCAACCGGGATTCGAACTCAGGTCTCCAAGTTACAAGTCCAGAGCACTAACCACTGGACCTTGGCCGCGGCCTACATTGGTTATGACTGATAGAGGTGTCATTGATAAGGATTTTTGTATCTATAAATCAGTAGAGAATTATCGATGATACATCGATATATCGATTAGCAGGCATATATGGCAAAAACTCTAACATCTACCATCAGAATTTCAGCTTACAGGTCTTTTTTTGTTATAGGAGGGTATTTACCAAATACAGTTATATTTGATCATATGCATAGTGTAAACAATGATCAAAGATAAAGGATAAATAAAAAGTTGAAACTGAATAACTTGTTTCATATTATTAGTAGAACTGTAAATGAGTTAATGACTAGAAACTTCTCTATAAACTTTAAACAGCTTAACAACTACTGGCATTACTTTCAGATAATATAACAGCACTGTTAACTCAAACTTGAAACAGCTTTTTAAATTTCAGTGAAACGTTGCAGTTTATATTTATACAAATGACTCGACAATTATCTACTATAAACAGTATTAAACTCATAAACTTAACAGTGTACCAATGGCATTATAGAATATAGGAATATACACTTATACACATTACAGCTGGGCTGATACTTAACTTTCAGTCTTTGACTTAAATGACTTGCAGTCTATAGCATGATGAACAGTCAAGCAGTAAACAAAGAACTGCTAATTCAAACAGAAGAGCTGAAAACTTTTCCGTGTTCTCATAGACTAACAGAGTCAAGTTTAAGTCTTAAATTTAGTAGCATCCATTAGAGAAACGGGGCATCGGGGAGATAATTCTGGTTTGATTTCTGTTTTCATTCGTATGAAATGTGATTTGATACTCGATAGTTTGAAATTGGAATTGATATCGTATCGGATTACAAAGATCATTGATATATCGGCGGAATCGATTAAACCCCTTATGTCTGATAATGTCAATGTATGAAGTATGGATATGAAATTTGTGTAAAATCAAATTATATCATGATATTTAGTCTTTGTAACTTGTCAAACAGTGAGTCAATGAAAAATTGCTACTGTAGCTGAACATTGTGCAACTGAGACCATGATCCAAAATTATAAAAAAACCTGAAATCAGTCTCAAGCTCAAATTTTGTCCTGCGATGTTTCTGGCTTAATTATAACTAAACAAAGATTTCAATCCTTTGTTATTCTGCCAACAAAAATGATCTGAAAATGCATGAAATCATTAAACTGCAATATCTTTCATACCAAAATGCTTCACTTACTAAATTGAGGTTTGAGTCTGAACACTATTCTAACGTTTTATAACCTTGGAGCCTGATCTTTTCAATCCAGCAGTGGAAATTACCATCCAATATAAATATAGATCTTCAAGACGTATGATCAAATTTGTGAGAAGTGTTTCTCATTCATCATGCATGATAATAGTGTTTTGGTCACGTTTGTGTATCACATTGTTTTAGCGTGATAAGATTGGTCTTCAAAATCATCCAATCCTGATAGACCTTCACGTCGAAGTTTGGAATATTTAATTCTTGAGTTTGAAACTTACGAAGAAACGATTTGGATAAGCTAAGACAATATATATCATATACATGTATATATATACATCAGATGAAATAATTCATCTAAGCATACCCAAAATGATTCCCTAATGAATTCAGCTCAGTATCTAGGACCACATAAACAATGTTTGTGTGCTGCCTCACAGATAATAGATTATCTTGTTACTGTAATGGTAATAAATTGTGATAAAAATCTTTAACATGTATGCAATATGCATCTTGCCTAAATAATGCCAATAAAAGTAAAAGTAATTAGTCAGCTGGTCAGAATACAAATTTATGCTTTTCATTGTTGTTAGGCATTGGACTTGAATTAGTTCAATTTATAACAAATATATAAAATTCAAACACATACAAAAATCTATAAACTTTATTAAATAATTATATGTTATAAATAAATGCATATACTAATTTCAATTAATTCTGTGATTTCATAAAAATTGAAAATGATAAGATAATTGATGCATTTACAACAACTCAACCATTTAACTTATATAAAAATAACTTAGCAAAACTTACACAAGAATGTAATCAAGCTAATAAAGTAGACTGTAGTTATGTGATGAGCAAACTAAACTGTATGGTAAAAAAACAATTTTTCTCTGATTTACCAAATTTTATATCCAAGATCAGCAAATATAGGACAAGACATACTAGTATTTTGATTGAAATAAATTTTAACATTATGAATTTTAAGAATACTATAAATAAACCATTGGGGATCATAATAGCTCACATTGGAACATGCAGAAATACAGTTTTGTTGAAATAGCAAAATAATGGTCATATTTATCATATTTACGTAATTCTAAGACAGTTAAACAAGTCATGAAAATCAGTGGTTCACATAATGATCACTGACTTTACTTGAAACTTCACAAAAATAAAAACTTTGAAATGAACACAAAGTTCAATAAATCAACTATGAATGAATAATTGCACAAATAACACACTATAAATGTATCTAACCTCATCATTCTGTTGATGATGGAATTGGTTCTAAATAAGATGAATTTATTTCAACAACTTGAATGTTTGTTCACACTCCAACACACTAAAGTCAAATACTGTGCACTGTTATATAGATTTATTCAGCTGAAACAACTATTTATCTTCTGTAAATGTAGATGCTGCTTAATGTGACACAACTTTGAACATCCTGAAATACATATGTACATAATCAGTTAAAACATGCAGGCCTGTTTCTAGTCATTTTGGGAAATATATTTTTAAAAAATGAGATGTGAATTTTTTTTAATGGGATTGTAAAAAATAACCTATTTTTGGCTTAGGGAATATGTCTGATGGTCGGACCCATGGCATGCAAAGAAAAAGGCCTGGTATTATACGTATATTTTTTTTCTTTTAAAAACTCATACCCCCCAAAATACTTCTCCTTACCCCAGATTTCAGACCTAAGAGGTAAGCATATACCAAATTTCAGAAGTGAGCAGGAACGCTGCCAACAGGGAACATTGGCCCTTTGCCTCCTATTGGAGGAACCCTCAGACCCCCTTTCTACATTTAGTAGCTCACCAGCTACATGTAAAACATTTCTACACCCTTACATTACAAAACATTGACACTGTGAAAAAAACATTGAAACCTGCAGTAAATACTAGGCAATAAGTCAACTCCTCTCATAAGCTATTTTTTTGAAAGATCATGTAACTATCGTGACAATCAAAATGTTTAAATTATGATTAAAAGGCCTAAAAAAATAAAAGGTACTATCGTGACAATCAAAATGTTTTAATTATGATTAAGAGGCCTAAAAAATAAAAAGTATGTTTCTGGTTACATGCCCAAAGAAATTAGGGACAGTAGGTATGGATTTTTTTGTTTTATTTTATTTCTTATGTATATCAGAAACACTGTACGGGAATAAGTGCCAGTAATATTAATGAGTAGTGAAAATTACAATATTGCACAGCAATTCGAATGCAGTAAAACTTAATGAGTCAGCAGGTAAAATATTAGGTCATTTGGGTAACCAGAAACAAACTTCTACAACTTCTTCTTTTAGTCCTTATGGCTGAGTATATATGGCAACAATTTACTTTGTCAGGCTCTTGAACCCAGTGTTGCTGAACATCAAATTAAGTTAGACAAGAATAACTTCACAAGCCACTCTGAATGTCTGATGTACATAAAATTGAGCATTAAACTGGTTCCCACTTCATGTAGCGTTGAACCAATGAACAGAGAATCAATGGGAACCAGTTTAATAGATCTTCTGTATGGTGAATTAAAGGGAAACAATCCAATCAAGAATCTTAAAGGGAGGCTACATTCAAATTGCAGTAAGACGAAACGAGTTTTCAGAAATGTTAAATTGTTCAAAACAACAAGAGAAGGACATAAGTGCAGCCTACCAATCAGTGATACCTCTATGTTAAGACATTCAGGAAAACTTTAACAGTGTCTCACTAAACAAAGGACTTGTTAAAAGAAGTTTTTATGGACTAAGTATAGGAATCAATGGGTATTTCTATGAGGTTCATACAAAGTACAGCAAAATAAATTCAGTAGCAATCAACAAGCTTCTGTCCCTTTAAATCAAGCTAAGAATGCAACACAAACATATCACTAGTACATATATTTTCTGAGACTTTCTCTGATTTGATTTTTGTTTAAGTCATTACAAAAATTCTTGTACACATATCTAGTATGTTATCTGTTGTAACAATGTACTTTTGTAAAAAATGATTATGACACTCACCTTTTATACATTCTACTAAAAAAGAATGGTTCCAATTTGATGATAGCTCATTGCACTGCATTATCAATCAGGGAAACGATGATCCTAAAAAAATATAAAATAAAAAAATCAGAAAACTAAAATTATCAAAAATATAACAAAATAAAGTCAAACAATTATTAAGAAAAAATACAAAATAACCTACATCTAAAATGTACTATTCCTTACATAACTTATTTTTGACAAAAATGTCGATTTTACTCCATATGAGGAGAAGTTGCCAGCACCTTGTCGATAGGTAAGTTAGTACTGGTTGGTTACAATCCAGGAAAACTGGTAAGATGAACTGGCGTTAAACCCCAGTGACAATATGTCACATAAAACCAAACAAATTCCACAAGTCATTAACAACTGTAATAAATAAGCAATAATAAGAAATTATCCTATTAAAAAAAAGTAAGATATTAATTAAAAAAATTAACAAAATAACCTGCACCTAAAATGTATTTTAATTTACTTAAGTGATAATAAACTGTAACAAAATATTAACGGATAAGATTTAAAAAATATTACATTAAGAAACAATATGCAGATACTGCACTTTGACCAGCGGGCGCTACTGATCATCGTACAATTTCTACCTAAAATGTATTCTAATTTACTTAAGCGTTAATAAACTGTAAAAAAATATTGACTCATAAGATTAAAAGACAATACAAAAATTATCCTATCAAAAAAGTAAGATATTAATAAAAAATATAACAAAATAACCAACACCTAAAATGTATTCTAATCTACTTAAGTGACACTTAACTGTAAAAAAAAATTGACTGATTAGATGAAAAAACAATAACATAAATTATCCTATCAAAAAGGTAAGATATAAATTAAAAATATACACAAAATAGCATACAACTTAAATGGATCATTCTTTATATAAATTATTTTTGACTAAAAATGTCGATTTTCCCCCTAATGCGGAGAAGTTGCCAGCTCCTTGTCGAAAGGTAAGTTAGTACTGGTAGGTATACAATCCAGGAAAACTGGTAAGATGAACTGGCGTTAAACCCCAGTGACAATATGTCACATAAAAACAAACAAATTACATAAGTCATTAACAACTGTAATAAATAAGCAATAATAAGAAATTATCCTATCCAAAAAAATAAGATATTAATTAAAAAATATAACAAAATAACCTGCACCTAAAATGTATTTTAATTTACTTAAGTGATAATAAACTGTAACAAAATATTAACTGATAAGATTAAAAAATATTACATTAAGAAACAATATGTAGATACTGCACTTTGACCAGCGGGCGCTACTGATCATCATACAATTTCTACCTAAAATGTATTCTAATTTACTTAAGCATTAATAAACTGTAAAAAAATATTGACTCATAAGATTAAAAGACAATACCAAAAATTATCCTATCAAAAAAGTAAGATATTAATCAAAAATATAACAAAATAACCAACATCTAAATTGTATTCTAATTTACTTAAGCATTAATAAACTGTAAAAAAATATTGACTCATAAGATAAAAAGACAATACCAAAAATTATCATATCAAAAAAGTAAGATATAAATTAAAAACATCACAAAATTGCATACAACTTAAATGGAACATTCTTTATATAAATTATTTTTAACAAAAATGTTGATTTTCCTCCTCATGCGGAGAAGTTGCCAGTTCCTTGTCGAAAGGTAAGTTAGTACTGGTTGGTATACAATCCAGGAAAACTGGTAAGATGAACTGGCGTTAAACCCCAGTGACAATATGTCACATAAAAACAAACAAATTACATAAAGTCATTAACAACTGTAATAAACAAGAAATAATAAGAAATTATCCTATCCAAAAAGTAAGATATTAATTTAAAAATATAACAAAATAACCTACACCTAAATTGTATTCTTAATCACTTAAGTGATAATTAACTGTAAAAAAATATAGACTGATAAGATTAAAGAACAATAACAAAAATTATACTATCAAAAAAGTAAGATTTAATAAAAAATCTAACAAAATAACCTACGCCTAAAATGTATTCTAATTTACTTAAGTGATAATTAAAGTGTAAAATATATTGACTGATAAGACTAAAAAATAAAAATATGTAGATACTGCACTTTGACCAGCGGGCCCAACTGATCATCATACAATTTCTACCTAAAATGTATTCTAATTTACTTAAGTGATGATAAACTGTCAAAAAATATTGACTGATAATATTAAAAGACAATAAGAAAAATTGTCCTATCAAAATAGTAAGATATTAAATATAACAAAATAGCCTACACCTAAAATGTATTGTACACATATCGAGTATGTTATCTGTTGTAACAATGTACTTTTGTAAAAAATGATTATGACACTCACCTTTTATGCATTCTACTAAAAAAGAATGGTTCCAATTTGATGATAGCCCATTGCACTGCATTATCAATCAGGGAAACGATGATCCTAAAATAAATAAAATAAAAAAATCAGAAAACTAAAATTATCAAAAAATATAACAGAAATAAAGTTAAAACAATAATTCAAAAAATTACAAAATAACCTACATCTGAAATGTACTATTCTTTACATAACTTATTTTTGACAAAAATGTCGATTTTACTCCATATGAGGAGAAGTTGTCATCTCCTTGTCGAAAGGTAAGTTAGTACTGATTGGTATACAGTCCAGGAAAACTGGTTAGGTGAACTGGCGTTAAACCCCAGTGACAATATGTCACATAAAAGCAAACAAATTACATATGTCATTAACAACTGAAATAAATAGGAAATAATAAATTATCCTATACAAAAAAGTAAGATATTAATAAAAAAATATAACAGAATAACCTACACCTAAAATGTATTCTAATTTACTTAAGTGATAATTAAACTGTAAAAAATATGGACTGCTAAGATTAAAAAATAATACTTTAAGACACAATATGTAGATACTGCACTTTGACCAGCGGGCGCTACTGATCATCGTACAATTTCTACCTAAAATGTATTCTAATTTACTTAAGTGATAATTCACTGTAAAAATAATATTAACTGATAAGATTAAAAGACAATACCAAAAATTATCCTATCAAAAAAAGTAAGATATTAATCAAAAATATAACAAAATGACCTACACCTAAAATGTATTCTAATTCACTTTAGTGATAATAAACTGTAAAAAAAAATTGACTGATAAGATTAAAAGACAATACCAAAAATTATCCTATAAAAAAAGTAAGATATTAATTAAAAATATAACAAAATAGCCAACAACTTAAATGGAACATTCTTTATATAAATTATTTTTGACAAAAATGTTGATTGATTTTACTCCTTGTGTGGAGAAGTTGCCATCTCCTTGTCGAAAGGTAAGTTAGTACTGGTTGGTATACAGTCCAGGAAAACTGGTTAGGTGAACTGGCGTTAAACCCCAGAGACAATATGTCATATAAAAACAAACAAATTACATATGTCATTAACAACTGAAATAAATAAGAAATAATAAGAAATTATCCTATACAAAAAAGTAAGATATTAATTAAAAAATATAACAAAATAACCTACACCTAAAATGTATTCTAATTTACTTCAATGATAATAAACTTTAAAAAAGTATTGACTCATCAGATTAAAAAACAATAACAAAAATTATCCTATCAAAAAAGTAAGATATTGATCAAAAATATAACAAAATAACCTACACATAAAAAGTATTCTAATTTACTTTAGTCATAATTAAACTGTAAAAAAATATTGACTGATAAGATTAAAAAATAATACATTAAGAAACGATACGTAGATACTGCACTTTGACCAGCGGGCCCAACTGATCATTGTACAATTTCTACCTAAAATGTATTCTAATTTACTTAAGTGATAATTAACTGTGAAAAAAATAATGACTGATAAAATTAAGACAATAACAAAAATTATCCTATCAAAAAAGTAAGATATTAATAAAGATATTAATCAAAAATATAATAAAATAACCTACAATTACAAAAAGACAATACCAAAAATTAGCCTATCAAAAAGTTGATATCAATTCAAAAAACTCAGTGCCCCCCAACTCTCTCCAAGACTCCCCCGACTCACATCCAGGCACCCCCAAACAACACGAAAGTTCCCATGACCCGCATTAGGGTTCCCACAACTCGCACCAACGTTCCTGTATCTCACATTAAGTCCTCCAAAACAAACACTTAGATTCCACCAACTCGCACTCAGGATACACTTGCCCTCTTCCAGATTCTACCAACTCGCATTCAGGCTACCCTAACTCACAAAAGTGACCATGCCACTCACACTAAAATCCCCACAACTCACACTTAAGTCACTCTCACTCACACTCAGATCCCCTCAAGTCACACTCAGCTACCCGTCACACACATCAAGGCTCACACACCTCACACCAATGTAACCCAAAACTCATAGGCATTCTATACACTGCGTTCCGATCAGGGGCACTACTGATCGGCTCACAATGCTTTTGAGAATAGCATTGAGACACAATATGTAGATACTGCACTTTGACCAGCGGGCGCAACTGATCATTGTACAATTTCTACATAAGGTTTCAATGCCAAACTCAGATCCTCAATCCTCCAGTGTGTACACACTGGTAATTTTGAGGATTTTCAGACTGGATGCCATTCTGCCATTAGAGTTTCGGATAACATCAATATGAGATATGGGAACCTTAATGTAAGTTAGGGTACCTGAATGCAATCTGAGAGAACTAAGTGCAAGTGAAAGCAACCTAAGTGCAAGCTATGTGAACCTTGATGTAAGTAACAGGATCCTTCCTGCGAGTTAGGGCAACCAAAATGTGAATTAGGACAACCCAAAAGAAAGTTCGTGTACCCTGAATGCCAGTTAGGGGAACCTAAGCGTGAGCTTGGGAAGCCTCAGTGTAAAATACGAGAACATCAGTGTAAGCTACGGGAACCTCAATGTGAGCCATGTGAACCTTCATGTAATCCTGGGGAACCCAAATATGAGCTGGAGAAACTTTGAGGAGAGTTAGAGGACACCGAATCTGAGTGAGGGGAACCTTAGTATGAACTGAGAGAGTCTAAGTGTGAAATACAGGAACATTGGTGAGACTTACAGGAACGGTAGTGTGGGTAAGAGGAAACTGAATGTGGGCTAGGGGAACCTTTGCAGGAGTCAGAAAAACCTGAATGTGAGTTAGGGGGGGCATAGTGCAAGCTGGAGGAACCTTAGTGCCAGATACAGAAATCTAAGTGCAAATAAGGGGAACCTTAGTGTGAGATAGGGGGGGCCTCAGTGCAAGTTAGGGGAACCTTAGTGCGAGATGAGGGGACCTAAGTATGAGTGAGGGAAACCTTAGCGCTAGTTAGGAGAACTTTAGTTGGAGAAGTGGGAACAAAAAATGCAAACACCTACCATCCACCTGTTTCTGATAACCATCCATTAATATTGCTTTCCTGCAGTATGATCTTCAATGATCCACATTAATGTTGTAACTTCATGGACAATAGTTGAAGCTGTCTGGTCTCAATACGGCTACTCCTATAAATTACAAATTAAAATAGAAATGAATATTCATTCATAAACAAAATAAAAATAAATCAATGGAAGAAATTGATACCACATAGCTTTGTTTTACCAAATGGTCCAAATTGATTAAGTGTTCCAGAATTATTTAATTCATCTTTAATAAAAGCACTCGGCTTACTTCAATCAATATTCAACCTAAGAGATAAATCAACACACTGAGAGGACTGTTGCTGGCTGGCTTTGCAGTATTGTGAGGCATCTAACCTGTTTTTTTGATGAAAATTTTTTTTTTAATTTCCTACCAACCTACCCACTTCTAATTGGCATGGGTCAAGGGACGGGAAACAAACAATATTTTAATTTAGGCCAAACAAAAATGATAAATCAACATCACTATGACTCTATTATGAACTTAACATTTTACAAAATAATTTGCATGCAAAGTGTCATTAGAGTACAAATCACTCAGACTTTTTAAATCCATAAATCCAATCAATAAATATCAAGATTAATCAACAAATCAATCAATTGATCAATAAATCTAATCATTCAATCAGTATGTTTTATATGAATAAATTAATTATCAGTAGATTCAATCAAATCAACAGGGCTGCCAACAGAGAAAATGGAAAGAGGAAAATTTGCTGGGGGGTCAAGGGGGCCACATAGGCCCCCCTTGCAGGTCCAGAGCAGAGCCCTGGTGGGGGACCAGGAGGCAAAGCCCCCCCCCCCAGAAGATCCCAGTATTTCATCAATGGGAACCAGTTTAATAGATCTTGTGTATGGTGAATTAAAGGGAAACAATCCAATAGAGAATCTTAAAGGTAGACTACTTTCAAATTGCAGTAAGACGAAATGAGTTTTCAGACATGTTAAATTGTTCAAAACAACAAGAGAAGGACATAAGTGCAGCCTACCAATCAGTGACACCTGTATGTTAAGACATTCAGGAAAACTTGAATAGTGTCTCAGCAAACAAATGACTTGTTAAAAGAAGTTTGTATGGACTAAGTATCTGAAACAAGATACTAACGACCACGCCAGGAATCAATGGGTGTTTCTATGAGGTTCATACAAAGTACAGCAAAATAAATTCAGTAGCAATCAACAAGCTTCTGTCCCTTTAAATCAAGCTAAGAATGCAACACAAACATATCACTAGTACATATATTTTCTGAGACTTTCTCTGATTTGATTTTTGTTTAAAAAGTCATTACAAAAATTCTTGTACACATATCTAGTATGTTATCTGTTGTAACAAAGTACTTTTGTAAAAAATGATTATGACACTCACCTTTTATACATTCTACTAAAAAAGAATGGTTTCAATTTGATGATAGCCCATTGCACTGCATTATCAATCAGGGAAACGATGATCCTAAAAAAATAAAATAAAAAAATCAGAAAACTAAAATTATCAAAAAATATAACAAAATAAAGTCAAACAATTATTAAGAAGAAAATACAAAATAACCTACATCTAAAATGTACTATTCTTTACATAAGTTATTTTTGACAAAAATGTCGATTTTACTCCATATGAGGAGAAGTTGCCATCTCCTTGTCGAAAGGTAAGTTAGTACTGGTTGGTATACAATCCAGGAAAAACTGGTAAGATGAACTGGCGTTAAACCCCAGTGACAATATGTCACATAAAAACAAACAAATTACATAAGTCATTAACAACTGTAATAAATAAATAATAAGAAATTATCTTATCCAAAAAAAGTAAGATATTAATAAAAAAATATAACAAAATAACCTACACCTAAAATGTATGCTAATTTACTTAAATGATAATAAAACTGTTAAAAAATATTGACTGATCAGATTAAAAAATAATACATTAAGAAACAATATGTAGATACTGCACTTTGACCAGCGGGCGCTACTGATCATCGTACAATTTCTACCTAAATTGTATTCTAATTTACTTAAGTGATAATAAACTGTAAAAAATATTGACTCATAAGATTAAAAGACAATACCAAAAATTATCCTATCAAAAAAGTAAGATATTAATCAAAATTATAACAAAATAACCTACAGATAAAATGTATTCTAATTTACTTAAGTGACACTTAACTGTAAAAAAATATTGACTGATTAGATGAAAAAAACAATAACATAAATTATCCTATCAAAAAAGTAAGATATAAATTAAAAATATACACAAAATAGCATACAACTTAAATGGAACATTCTTTATATAAATTATTTGTCACAAAACTGTTGATTTTCTTCCTTATGCAGAGAAGTTGCCAGTTCCTTGTCGAAAGGTAAGTTAGTACTGGTTGGTATACAATCCAGGAAAACTGGTTAGGTGAACTGGCGTTAAACCCCAGTGACAATACGTCACAAAAAACAAACAAATTACATAAGTCATTAACAACTGTAATAAATAAGAAATAATAAGATATTATCCTATCCAAAAAAGTAAGATATTAATTAAAAAATAAAACAAAATAACCTACACCTAAAATGTATTCTTAAGTACGTAAGTGATAATTAACTGTAAAAAAATATAGACTGATAAGATTAAAGAACAATAACAAAAATTATCCTATCAAAAAAGTAAGATATTAATAAAAAATCTAACAAAATAACCTACGCCTAAAATGTATTCTAATTTACTTAAGTGATAATTAAAGTGTAAAAAAATATTGACTGATAAGACTAAAAAATAAAAATATGTAGATACTGCACTTTGACCAGCGGGCCCAACTGATCATCATACAATTTCTACCTAAAATGTATTCTAATTTACTTCAGTGATAATAAACTGTAAAAAAATATTGACTAATAATATGAAAAGACAATAACAAAAATTATCCTATCAAAAAAGTAAGATATTAATCAAAAATATAACAAAATATCCTACACCTAAAATGTATTCTAATTTACTTAAAAGATAATAAACTGCAAAAAAATAAAATGCCTTCAGAATAAAAATAAACACCCACATCCCACACCAAGGTCCCCCTACCTCACATCACGGCTCCCCTCACTCACACCCAGGCTCCAACGCCTCACACCAAGGTTCCCCCAACTCACACCAAGGTCCCCCTACCTCACACCATGGCTCCCCTCACTCACACCCAGACTCCCATAAATCTCACCAAGGTTCCCCCAACTCACACCATGCCCCCCACCTCACATCAAGACCCCCTCAACTCACACAATGGCTCTCCCAACTCACATTCGGCCTCCTCTAACCCACATCAACGCTCCTGCAACTCCCAACAATGCCCCCGTATCTTGCACCCAGACCCCCCAACTCACACCAAGGCTCCCCCTACCCAACCTCAGTGCCCCCCAACTCTCTCCAAGGCTCCCCTGACTCACATCCAGGCTCCCCCAAACCACACGAAAGTTCCCATGACCCGCATTAGGGTTCCCACAACTCACACCAACGTTCCTGTATCTCACATTAAGTCCTCCCAAACAAACACTTAGATTCCACCAACTCGCATTCAGGATACACTTACCCTCTTCCAGATTCTACCAACTCGCATTCAGGCTACCCTAACTCACAAAAGTGACCCTGCCACTCACACTAAAATCCCCACAACTCACACTTAAGTCACTCTCACTCACACTCAGATCCCCTCAAGTCACACTCAGCTACCCGTCACGCACATCAAGGCTCACACACCTCACACCAATGTAACCCAAAACTCTTAGGCATTCTATACACTGCGTTCCGATCAGGGGCACTACTGATCGGCTCACAATGCTTTTGAGAATAGCATTGAGACACAATATGTAGATACTGCACTTTGACCAGCGGGCGCAACTGATCATTGTACAATTTCTACATAAGGTTTCAATGCCAAACTCAGATCCTCAATCCTCCAGTGTGTACACACTGGTAATTTTGAGGATTTTCAGACTGGATGCCATTCTGCCATTAGAGTTTCGGATAACATCAATATGAGATATGGGAACCTTAATGTAAGTTAGGGGTACCTGAATGCAATCTGAGAGAACCTAAGTGCAAGTGAAAGCAACCTAAGTGCAAGCTATGTGAACCTTGATGTAAGTAACAGGATCCTTCCTGCGAGTTAGGGCAACCAAAATGTGAATTAGGACAACCCAAAAGAAAGTTCGTGTACCCAGAATGCTAGTTAGGGGAACCTAAGCGTGAGCTTGGGAAGCCTCAGTGTAAAATACGAGAACATCAGTGTAAGCTACGGGAACCTCAATGTGAGCCGTGTGAACCTTCATGTGATCCTGGGGAACCCAAATATGAGCTGGAGAAACTTTGAGGAGAGTTAGAGGACACCGAATCTGAGTGAGGGGAACCCTAGTATGAACTGAGAGAGTCTAAGTGTGGAATACAGGAACATTGGTGAGACTTACAGGAACGTTAGTGTGGGTAAGAGGAAACTGAATGTGGGCTAGGGGAACCTTTGCATGAGTCAGAGGAATCTGAATGTGAGTTAGGGGTCGTAGTGCAAGCTGGGGGAACCTTAGTGCCAGATACAGAAAGTCTAAGTGCAAGTAAAGGGAACCTTAGTGTGAGATAGGGGTGCCTCAGTGCAAGTTGGGGGAACCTTAGTGCGAGAAGAGGGGACCTAAGTATGAGTGAGGGAAACCTTAATGTGAGTTAGGAGAATTTAAGTTGGAGATGTGGGAACAAAAAATACAAACACCTACCATCCACCTGTTTCTGATAACCATCCATTAATATTGCTTTCCTGCAGTATGATTTTCAATGATCCACATTAATGTTGTAACCAACTTCATGGACAATAGTTGAAGCTGTCTGATCTCGATGCGTCTACTCCTGTAAAATACAAGTTAAAATAGAAATGAATATTCATTCATAAACAAAATAAAAACAAAAAAAAATCAATGGAAGAAATTGATACCACATAGCTTTGTTTTATCAAATGGTCCAAATTTATTAAATGTTCCAGAAATATTAAATTTATCTTTAATAAAAACACTCAGCTTACTTCAATCAATAAATGTCAAGTCCACTTAAAGATATAGTCAGCAAGGTTTATTATATTCACAACCTAAGAGATAACTCAACACACTGAGAGGACTGTTGCTGGCTGTCTTTGCAGCATTGTGAGGTGTAAAAAATTGTTTGTTTCTGGTTACCAGACAAACCGTAACTTTTTATCATCCCGAGGCCATTACATGTACATCCTACGTCTCACATTTTTACCTTTGCGAGCAAAATATCCTTTCGGTATTTGCATTTGCTCCATAGATGCTTGTTAATGGTCATGAAATCAGAAGACCTAGAGGTTAGATGTTATCAGGGTTTTCACTAGACGTCAAAGGTTGTAGGTCAGAAATGACCCTT
Source organism: Lutraria rhynchaena (assembly GCA_008271625.1). Taxonomy (NCBI): domain Eukaryota; kingdom Metazoa; phylum Mollusca; class Bivalvia; order Venerida; family Mactridae; genus Lutraria; species Lutraria rhynchaena. Next base: position 534,704 of record VIBL01000056.1, on the reverse strand, counting down.
GGCTGATGATAATTAGAAGAGTCAACAAAATTTCCTTCTATTTTTATTGTAAATTTGACCCTGTGGTACAAATTCTCAAGAGTCATAAAACTTTAATTTACCAATTTCAAAAGTCAAAATGCTGTTTTAAGGGTCAAATGAAAGCCCTGATTACGTATTTTGCATTGGCCAATAGGAACACACAGATGGGTGGACTGATTAGCTATCTCAATATGAGAAGCAAGAATTTGAGACATTGCTGCTGTCAATCCTTATTAAAGGGTCATAACATTCTGCCAAAATGAGCAGTCTATTGTATATAAGACCAGTTCGCAGCATCAGTACAAAAATATTAAGCTGGTATGCAAACAAAAACTGAAGTAACATCCTATTTCAAATAAACTAGAAGTCACCAAATGCAGCTTTTATTTAGGGACTGGCGACACTGGAAGCTGGTCGAAAGGGGAAAAATCACATGAAAAGGGGAAAGTTGGGGAAATTATCAAATTTTAACACACTGCCACATAACCAAAACCAATGTTTTCATGAATCAATAATTATGACAAAAGCATTCAAAACAACAATCTACCGGTCCATATCTTCGTGTTTTCTACATTGGAACAGGTCTACCACATTGTCATAGTTGTGAACAGTTAGAAGTTAGATTTTCTGGCCAAAGATTAATTCTCATGAGTGAATTGAGCAGTATCAAGATGGTATATTTACTCGCTATGGCAAAAAAGGAGTTAACCCATCCAGTATGCTTTATGTCAGATGTCTTATTTCTTAATTTCATCAATTGTGCGTCATTTTACCAGAAAGGGAAATGTGCACCTGCTTCCAGGCATCATACATGCGGAAATATGCATGCATCATGAGCCGGGATCTAGTATTGGTTCACTTCACTGAGTATATCGTTCTACTATCGCAGGGAATAAGCTCATTAGGATTGTTCCGACAGACATCATTAAAAAGCTGGGAAATCCCGATCAGTTTGCTTAATCAATACAAAACAATTTAACTCTACATAAAAATACCGATAAACCTTAGTCTGATAAGATATTTCGGCAGAATTAAATCTACCAGAACAGAAATTGTAAACTTTTGGTATTTTTGAATAGCTTCAAAGAGGAATTATGTATCTTAGCGAGGGGAAAAATGCTTCTAATCAGTACTAAATTCTGATTTCACATGATTAATGTTTGAACTCTTACATTTAACATGTTCAACTGTTAGTATTATACAGGGATTTTTCCTAGAATTGGGAATTTTCACGACATTTTGAACAAATTGGGAAAAAGTCCTACTGTATAAAAACAACTTAAAATAAATAAAACTAACAAGAGGGCCATGATGGCCCTGCATCGCTCACCAGAATAAATATTAATTAACATGTTACTAAAAAGGTAATAAAGGTACACTTGTGGGCAAATAATGGGGAACAATAATAAACTTGATAAAGGACCATCAAAGGATACTACAAAAGAATATTCGTGATGACTGAAGGATGCCACAGACCAAATTTGGTGATGATCCAACCCCTGGTTCATGAAAAGAAGTCATTTTAATGTATTTCTATGTTTAGCTCTAGCGGCCCCTAATTTGGGCCAACCCTTTTTATTTGAGCAAATCTGATAGAACACTATCTAAAGATGCTAAAAACCAAATTTGGTAATAATCCATCCATATAAACATGAGAAAAAGTCATTATAAGGTATTTCTATTTTTAGCTCTAGTGGCCACTAAAAGGGGCTGACCAAATCTATTTGAGTAAACTTGAGAGAGGACCATCTAATGATGCTACAGACCAAGTTTGGTGATGATCCATCCATTGGTTCATGAAATCTAATGATGCTACAGACCAAGTTTGGTGATGATCCATCCATTGGTTCATGAAAAGAAGACGCTTAAAGGTATTTCTATTTTAAGCTCTAGCGGCCCGTAAAAGGGACCAACCATTCTTATTTGAGCAAATCTGATTGACCACTATCTAAAGATGCTAAAAACCATGTTTGGTAATAATCCATCCATAGAGACATGAGAAAAGGTCATTTTAAGGTATTTCTATTTTTAGCTCTAGCGGCCCCTAAAAGGGTCCAACGATATTTATTTGAGCAAACTTGAGAAAGGACCATATAAGAATGCTACAGACCAAGTTTGGTGATGATCCATCCATTGGTTCATGAGATGAAGACATTTAAAGGTATTTCTATTTTTAGCTCTAGCGGCCCCTAATAGGGACCAACCAATTTTTTTTGCAAATCTGATAGAACACTATCTAAAGATGCTAAAAACCAAGTTTGGCAATAATCCATCGATAGAAACATGAGAATAAGTCATTTTAAGATATTTCTATTTTTAGCTCTAGAGGCCCCTAAAAGGGGCCGACCAAATTTATTTGAGCATACTTGAAAAAAGACAATCTAAGGATGCTACAGACCAAGTTAGGTGATGATCCATCCATTGGTTCATGAAAAGAAGACGCTTAAAGGTATTTCTATTTTTAGCTCTATTAGCCCCTAATAGGGGCCAACCAATTTTTTTTTTCGCAAATCTGATAGAACACTATCTAAAAATGCTAAAAACCATGTTTGGTAATAATCCATCCACAGAAACATGAGAAAAGTCATTTTAAGGTAATTCTATTTTTAGCTCTAGCGACCCCTAAAAGCGGCCAACCAGGTTATTTGAGCAAACTTGAAAAAGGACAATCTAAGGATGCTACAGACCAAATTTGGTGTTCATCCATCCATTGGTTCATGAGAAGAAGACGATTAAAGGTTTTTCTATTTTTAGCTCTAGTGGCCCCTAAAAGGGGCCAACCAAATTTTTTTAGCAAATCTGATAAAAGTCCATATAAGGATGCTACAGACCAAGTTTGGTGATGATCCATCCATTGGTTAATGAGAAGATGATTAAAGGTTTTTCTATTTTTATCTCTAGTGACCCCTAAAAGGGGTCAACCGGTACAATATGAGCAAATTGCACTTAGAACGTCAAAAGGATTCAGCACAGCAAATTTGAAGTAAATCCGACGGGTAGTTTCTGAGGAGAAGACCATTGTTGACGCCAGACGACCGACGCCAGAGCATCCACCTACCCATCCTAACAGCTCACCCTGAACCTTCAGTTCTGGTGAGCTAATAAAACCCTAGGGCCGTGAAATTGATTATTTTTTTCTTATTTCCCGGCCCTAAGGCCGGGGAATACACTTTGCTATCTGTTTCAATGGACACATGCTATGAAAGTGTCAAAGTGGGATGAAGAAAACTTCAAGATCTGAGCAAAAAAAAAGTCATTACATTTTATTTCATTCAAATGAATCTAGTTCAGACCACGAGCAATATGAAAAGAGTATTTTAGATTATATAGTTTCAAACCATACGAAATGTTCTCCGGAAAACATTTATGTTATTGCACAACAAACATATTTTTTTTTGTAAATATTGTTACAAACAAAACTGTCATATTTTAAAAAAGCTGCGCAAGGCATATTCTTTGATTTAAAATGCATTGACATTTGTGAAAGGTTATACAGAAATTCAAATGTAAGTAAATATTTTCAAGACCAAGTATCCTTTATTTCCGTGTCTTACAGCATTATTGATACTAGTAAGTTTAGACTTGATAAGTAAGAGCATGAATACCCAATTGATATAAAAATAATTGAGCGAAAGGTTTCAGAAAACCCAATTATGTTAGCAAATACCCAATTCAAAATGAACTGATGGGAGTAATAACCAATTCACTGAGAAAGCTTATCTGTTGCTCTGGTCACATTGTATGAAAATAACTTAAAATAATCAAACAAATATTAGATATTGTTTATTTTTATCTTTGGATAAACATGTTATTTGAATGACTTAGATATTCAGTAAACATTTGAACTGCTGTAAATAAAAAAACAACATTTTTTTCTCATTTGATTTGGGAATTATCACCTTGCAATTGAGAAAAACATAGATCTACTTTCTGCCATTGAGAACACGACCTAATATCAGTCACCAAGACAGCCAAACAGAACCTGTAAATTTCAATGTAAGTGAACTAACCTTAAATCCTTCTGAAGATTCAGTCATGATATGTACTTCTCAACTGACATCAGTTCCCTTGGTGTATACACTTATGGCTTCTCTGTGCAGTGAATTTTGTTTGTAGGGTTTGTCTGAAGGAACAAAATCACACATTGTATTAAATTCGAACAGAACAAATTCTGTCCTTAAAATGCGCCAATAAATACTCAATTTGGTTCAGTAAATTCAAACTACAGTATAAAATGCAATAAACTTGAAGTAGAATAGATCCACAAACTTGATCCACTAAAAATCTGTAATAGGAGGCAGTAAATAAAGTTCCTGATGCGGAGCTCGAACCCGCGACCTTCTGCTTGCAAGTCAGCTGCTCTACCAACTGAGCTACAGTAATTGGGTAGACTGGCATACAAACTACCATTAACACACACACACACACACACACACACACACACACACACACACACACACACACACACACACACACACACACACACACACACACATATATATATATATATATATATACACAACACTTTTACAAATCAAAATGGAGTCAGCAGTAAAATTGAAAAAAATAAACTTAAACTATTAGTTCCCTCCAATATGAAATTGCAAGGTCAAACGCTCGCAGAAAGTTAAGAAAGTCACCTAAAATCAAACCAATACGAATAAAAATGTATTCAAAAATACCTGTTCATTCAGCGTCCATCTTGACTGAGTTCCCTCGGGTGTACAAACAACTTTTGGCTTCTCTGAACAGTAAATTTTGTTGGTAGGGTTTGTCTGTGAAAAAAAGAAAATCACATTGTATTAAATTAGATTAGAACAAAGTATTTCCAAATGCGCAAATAAGTAATGAATTTAGTTCGGTGAAATTCAAACTTGAGTATAGAATGCAATGGACTTTAAGTAGAATAGATACACAAACTTCAATAAAAAAAATCAAAATGGCGCCAACAAAAAAAAATTGGAAGAAAAAACCAATTTGAAACTTAATTAACTTAATTCAGACTAACAGTTCCTTGCGACATGAATTCTTTAACTTCGCTAAATCAAACGCTCGCAGAAAGTTAAGCACCAAAATTCAAACCAACACGAAGGAAAAATAAATTAAAAATACCTGCTCATTCGGCGTCCACTCGACTGGGTCAGTGATTCTTGTGCAACAAAAATCCCGTGATTCGGACGACCAATCAGTGAGCGTTTCGCACAATTTTTTAATTGTCACGTGCTAACAACTAACAATCTCTATCCAGAGTTGTCGTTCGTTACCTCTCCCATACATCTCTGTCAACGTCTCAGCCTTTTACAAGATTCTTGTAAAACAAGAAATAAAACCACAGAGTGTATACAATTTACAACTAAGTGAATTAATTTCTTTTGCACAATACATTCGAGACAAAAGATATTATAATTCGCCAGAAAATCAGAAAAAATATTGTATTTATCAAACGCACTCTTTCCTGACGGATAGTGTTTGTTTACTTTCGGTAATTAGGTCACAAAATTAGATCGCTTAAATGGAGACTCGGACACACGTTTTTGAACTACTTTCCAGACGCTGACAGAGATGTATGAGATGGATAACGAACGAAAACTCTGGGTAGAGATTGAACAACTAAACGATCCAATTCATACTCCAGATCACTTGGTACTTCGTGTAACATCGCGCATTGAATGTTGGGAAAGGAACTATTTGACCCTCATGTTTATACCAAGTCACGTAATCAATAATAATGAACTATCATAATCTACTATGCACATAATTAATGGTCCCCAACAATCAGTGCTTGTAGGGTGCTGTGACGGTATCCGGTCTATCATGAATTTGCTTAACGACTTGATAATCAACGCTACATATTGTATTCATATTGTGTGCTAGGTAACATTCATTCTGCAGAACATGCGTGGTAAGCTGAAAGATCTGACACCTTTTGTGATAAGAATGGCTAGAAAATCTTTACTTGACAATATTAGTTTTATGTGCTCAATTTGCTCATGTTTAAACGTTGGTCAAATCCGAGAGTTGGGGCAGTATTTTCAATCAATGCTATGCGACACCCTTTCCTCCAACTTTTCGCCGCCCAAGTGTATATAAAAATCCTAAATTGGATTGTAATGCATCTTTACCTAGAAGCAGAGAAAAGGCAACATCTGCATACGAGAGTCGTTTTTCATCGCACAGGCCCGTAATCCACAATAACATTAGGTCAATTATGTTATCACATGTTTTGATATTGAGATTTAAACGGAGTCTATGAAATACCAATAAATGTTTTACTATATTATTCTAGAATCTAACAGAATGTGAATGGGCCAGGCAGAGTCAACGTGAATCAGTTTAAATCGAGTGCTAGATAGCGAATATAGGGAGATAATCCTTTGGGTGTCTTTGCCATTTAACTGGTTCCCGCTGACTCTCGTGCGTTGTAAGATGGAACGGGGACCAGTTTATCTTTTCGTTATATAATCAGGCTTTCGCTCAAAAAAATTATAAAGATGGACCCGTCCAGTGTGGAAACTGAAAGCAATGCTGAAATTATCGAGTCTGAAGCAGAAAGTAAGGAGATAGAACATGTTTCTCCAGAATAACCAATGTCTTCGTTTACTACAGGTGAATTTTCTCGCTATGAATATGCGATCTAGTGTACAACGAAACATATTTTACTTTCGTCATCTCTTGGCTGATACCAAAACAGGTCCAGTTTGACGATTGTTTCCTATGACCACATTTAAGCAACATCAAGATGCGAAAGATCATTAGAAAGTTACTTTATGATGCTATCTATCATGTTCAAGAAATAAGTATTGCAAAATTTAAATGATCAATGTCTTATAGTATAAATTATGATTTAAACAGATCACTGGTCCTGACTAGGATTGAACCCAGAACCCCTAACTCTGTAAGCAGACACTTAACCGCATCGCTCAAGAGTTAGCTCAACAGAGATGCTGTTGGAAGTGGCTAATATCCCTACAATCACTTTCGTCTTGGAAAACAACCAATTAAATTGGCAATTAAATTGTTTTTAATTACTGAATCAGGCTATTGGTTTATTATTTATTTTCAATGTTTCACATGTAGTTTGGGATAGCATTTTTACAATAAATAGTTTGGACACTGTGTAGATATACACTGGGTTTCCTCCTGTATAATTGTAGCTACATATTGTTTAGTACCCAAGGGAGCTAAATAGACATATTTGCTAGGCTAGAAATAAATTGCCATGTTTAGGGTTACTTGATCAAACAAATAAAGGAAAGTAGGTTGACAAACTTTTCTCTCAGCACCGTTGAAAAAAACAAGACAGACATTCCCATATACTTGTACTTTGAATTTTACTGTTAAAAACTTAAGGATTGATACAAAAGAATTGTTGGATGAGTAATCATAAACAGGGCTATTTTTCTGGCCCAACTTCGGATAAAATTGTCCTGGTATATATAAAGGAAATGCTATTGAAGATACTTACTGATAATACATAGTTATAGAATTTCCAAATTTGAGGCCAACTATGGGATGTTTTTTTTACACAAGGGGACAACTCAAAAAATTGTGTGAAAAATTACTTGAAGAATCACTTATTGTTTGTAATGCTGTCATTTACCTTGTATCTTTTAATCAAGTTGTTGAAATTACAGCCTTCATTTTAACCACAATGGATTCTCCGAGACATAATGAGCTCAGTTTAAAAGACTTAAAATAAAGCTAATTATTGAGAGCAAATTCAAAAATCAACAAGAACTTGCGAAGACATTTAATGTAAGCAAATCAAAATGATTAATGCATGTTACAGTATATACCACTATCAGTGTTGGACAAATTCATTGCCTGGTGCCAGCAGGCTTCCATAAATTTCTGCTGGGCTTCCAAAAAATATTGACGTAAGCCCACCAGACTACCTGTAAATTCAAGATCGGTAGCCTGGATCGGGTTATAACAAATATCTGCATTGCAATGTGCAGTTATTTAAATCATCGTGTATTTGTTAGTTTGTTTTTATGTGACTTATTGTCACTGGGATTTAACGCCATTTTTCAACAATTTTTCAGTTATATACGGCGACCTGTTATATATGGCGCACTAACCACTGGACCACTGTCCAAATCATCATGTATATTGTAAACAGGCGCAGACAAACTGACACATATATACCTCCCAATCGTCACTGAGGGGGGTCAAATGCATATTGACCTGTGGCATTTTCAACTCATGCATATCAATACAGTTCTACAGGTTTCTATAAAAATGCCAATATTCTGCACCCCGTAGGTGAAGTAAACAAACTTACATCTTCCGAACGCTCAACCATTTGGCATGTGCTTTTCACGTAATGGGCGGAGCGATACCTATACAGAGAAGGATGTCAGTGTTTCAGTTTTAAGTCAGATCGAACGATTAGAGAAAGTAAGCTGCATTTATTGATCAGCATAAAATCCATGTCTTGATTGAATTATCGTAACTGACTACATTTTTGTTTGTTTGTTTAAAACATGGATTATTTGTTTTAAAACATGCATGAAGTAGGTTTTAAAATTTGTTTCTGGAAAACCTCAATATTGACACATGCCACAATTTGTGACGTCATTCCGGCGTGTCATACAGCCGAGTACAACTTTTTTAAATGAAATTCATTGTTGATGACGTAACACAAGGAATTAATGATGAGTTTCATGGTCACATGACTATTATATTCCTACATGCCTTTGCAAATAATTTATATTTAGTAACAATGGAAAATCGTTCCCCCAGTTATATTGTTCCTCAGAATTAACTGGTCTGCGTGTTAGGAAGATTTTATTGTCCAGGTCATTTTTTTGTTGCCACGGGCTTTGACTTAACTGTTGCTAAATCATTTTGTGAAATCAATCTCTGCAGACTTTATTATGGGTCTAGTTGTACCTATTTCGCACATGAACTGAATTCGGATACGCTTTGCGCAGAAGACTATTAGTGCATAGATATGTTATCAGGCATATTCTTGTAATTCTGTTAATAATATTGTAATTAACTCAGGTTAAATTTTAATTTTACTTATGGGTTTGATTTTGTGAACTGTGTTTTTATGAACTGTGCAAGCTTGTTTTGTTTATATTTAATTATATAAGTTATGATGAAACCATTGGTTGGACACTGCTGTTAAGAAGACCAAAGGTCACTAAATATATAATAAGTTGACTCGCACACGCCAAGCTTTAATAAAATGCTGGGAAACTAGTTAAAAAATTTGGTACCCAGTGGGCTACTGGGAAAAACTGAATTTGTCGGACACTGCCATAATATATGTGTTCCAACTTGCACACAACAGCATATACACAAATATTTGCTGGAAGGTCAACCCCTTAAATAGGACCACCCCGGTAATGGGGACACTTTTCAAAAGTACTAATGGTGTTCCTATTAGCAGGGTGCTACTGTAACACTGTTCTTACAAAACATCCTGTACATGATATGAAAAGAACAAAATACCTGTATATAAACCGGATTATGATTGTACTGTATATGTGCGTAAGACTTTTAGATCATAGACATGACTGTATATGGAACTTTACATATATAAAGTACTTTTTAGAATGGTAAGGAGACCAAATCCATGCTACCCCTTGTGTCCTACATGGAGAAGGTTAAAACTACATTGAAACAGTTTGTATGAGACTGGAGTACTGCTAATGAACTGGAGTGAAAACGATGTTATGAACCAATGATACAAGAAATAGAAGAAAGATTCCCAAGAGATTCTGTGTCAGTATTTCTTAATATCGACTCACATTCTCACTAGCTCTCTCACTCTCTCATACTCTTGCTCCCTCACACTCTTATTCAAGCACTCACACCCTTGCTCACTCATACTCTTGCTTGCTCACTCACACTCCTGCTTGCTCACTCGCTCTTGCATGCTCACTCACACTAATGTTTGCTCACTCACACTAATGATTGCTCACCCACACTCATGCTCACTAACTCTTACTCATGTTGGCTCACTCACTCTAATGATTGCCCACTCCCTCTCATGCTTGCTCACTCACACTCTTGTTCACCCACTCATACTCTTGCTTGCTCACTCACACTCGTGCTTGTTAACTAACACTTGCTCGCCCACTCACACTCTCACATGAAGGATGGTCTACGCTGGGCAGACCATGTTTGGAAAGTTAAAAATAGGATGTTTTAAAAACAGTATGACGTCATGAAATTTCGGAGAGAAAGTTGGAGAGCCACCATTTTGAAATCAGCTTAAGAATCAGTTGCAGGAGCATTAGGAAATCTTTCAAAGTATATATAATTTGTAAGCATATACTGAATAGTTCGATATATGCTGTTAGAGCATAAATTCCTGATCGTATTTAAAATATATTTGGTGTATGTTAAGATTATAAATATATTGAGAATTCTGAACCGAATGTGGTTTGATTCTTACCTAGATAGATCTATAGCTTCTACTTTCTAGTGTCGTGAATTTTTGTCAATGAATGGTGAATTTTTGTTCTAAGAAAGGCATTATATAAGTACTAGTTGTTCATTTAAAGTTAAATTTCTGTTTACTGAATGTTGAATAACAGTTTTGTTGCAGAAAAATTTCGCTACATTGATCAACCTAATTTCAATTTGTCACGTAATTTTGCAAGATCATATTTTTGTTTCCATAATAATTTAGAGTGGAAAATACTTAATAGCTGCTATTTTGGCTGTATTATCTGATTATTTTTGCTGAAAAAATATTTATAATTGCCTAGAATAGATATCTCTATTATTATTTCTATTTAATTCAAAATTTTATTGTGCTAAAATTGAAATTTGAATAAATCAAATATCAGTATAGAATAAATGAGTTGGTCGTAGTGCATGAGAAACAGATGAGAACTAGGTGTCAAAAGTAATTTTTTCTAAGTATTAGCTGAAACCATGTATGTATTATTGAAAAGAATTCACCACTAGCCTGAAAACACAATTTACAGGGCCAGGGCTTTTGGTTTAGCTCGAAGACTGTTATACTGAAACTTTTCTCTCCGAAACAACTCATATTCTGACTGTGCTTAAACATCTAATGTTCTTTGTTCAATGATTATGCTCACGAATTAATGGGACATGAATATAGCTGGCATGTTCACACAATTTTGTAAACATTTAAGCATGATTGAATAATTACCAACAAAATGATTTGATTAACGCATTGGTAACTAATGTTACAATGTTCCTTCCAATGTAAGGTGTAAGTATAAGAAAGATGGCTGAAGTTTTTAAAAGTGTTGAGATGTTACACATATGTGCAATTTTTCTGTCTTTAGTAAAACTTAAATACTTCCAAACTACTGATTTTTACTTGGTTTCCATGATGGCCGTCAAGGACACAGGAAGAAAGTTTAGAAAAATAATTTGTATAAATTGTGTCAATGTTTTAAGAAAAGATCACTTAGAAATATTGCTGGGCATAGTATATAGGCCATTAAAATGGTTTCTCAATTTTGTAAATGTTTAATGGCTTTAATCAAAACAGCATCTTTTACCCTTGTAACCATGACAAGAGATACCATTATGGGATCTATTGGGTCTTTTATTATCAAGCATTTTAACTATTTTGTATTTTCTAATATAAATGTTTTTTGGTCCAGTGCTAGATAAATTGGGGAATATTGTGGCATTTTAACCTGAATTTGAAATTTAAATGAAAAACACATTTATGAAATTTCTCTACAAACTACAATAGCAGGTGTGATAAATATCAACATCCTGCTGTATCCTCCCTTTTTCATGACCCACATAGATTACCTACTAATTATCCCTGTTGTTGATGTGTAGTAGGTCTGTCACAATACGCTTACCTCACTATACAATACATATTGCGATATTTACCTCACAATACAATACAGTATCGCAATACGGAACCAGGGAATTACTGAAGTTGACAAAGTGACTGGAAAATCTGAGTTCTGTATTGGCACCCTTCAGTAAGGTTTATCTATTTATGGCATGACGTGACTAGGGAAATAACTGAGATCAGGGACTCCACATTACTTTGTTGAGTCCCTTCTGAAATCAATATGGATCAACATGAGAAGAATATCTGAGTTCTGTAAAGATACACCTCCGTCTGTAATGTTTATGTATTTTAGTTCACTCTTGCAACTTGATTTTATTGATGACATCGTAAGCAACTTTTTCAAATGTACGGTACGGCACGTCATTTTTGCGGATTTTATCCTGTGCTCAACTCGTGCTAAAAATAGCGATATTGGTTTTGATACCATTATTGATTGAATACCTGAACCAGAAGAAGTCCCACATCTTTAATTTAAATGAAGCGGGAGGTTTTTCCAACTGCAACCTCACCTGACTATATTGTTTATATTGAAAACAAAACTGGATATGTGCTTAGAATGGTTTAAACTGGTTCTCGTTAAATCTGGCTATATTGCAACATGGAACGGGGACCAGTTAATGACTGGTTACGCGTGTTGTAGATATACACAATATACGTAAAGTAAATAAATCAATACCAGTCATGGTTGCATAGTAAATGAATATTCATATTAACACTATAAATATAAATGAACAACTCGAGAACAATACAATATACAATCACCGTTATTTTTTAAACTGGTCCCGTTCCATGTTGCAGCGCAACCAGAGTCAATGTGAACCAGTTTAAGTTATTTTTAGCACCGAGTCATACTGGATAAAGTCTGTAAACATTACGCACTGTACCCATACCGTACATTTGAAACTTCTTACTGTGGATCGAACCAGGAGGTGTCGTTCTGCGGTTACCATGTATCGCGGTGAATCATGACAGCCCTAATGTGTAGGCTGGAAAACCTTCCCACACATACCTTTCATTAATATGATACTGATACCAGCTTTCCAGCATTCCAAGTTTTTACTATTTTTTTAAGTTTTCTTAGTATTCCTAGTTTTTATCAAATATGTAATTTAAATTTTGGAAAAAATGCCATAATGTTTTTAAAGTGTTAAAGAGTTTAAATTGTAGTGGAAGTCGATCAGGACGTTCAGTGTGTGTTGCTGACATTGGTTTATGGTCCAGCCAGTGGGTGATGATTGGACTATGCATAATTAAATGATGCCCACAAGTGACTGAGAGGCAGAGGCACAGTTACAGTGAGCTAAACAGTCCTATTGCATAATTTTGTGGTAATTATATTGAAAAGAGGTTGCAAAGGTAACAAACCTCTCAACATTCCTACTTTTTCCTAGTTTTCTGTAAAATATTTTCCTAGTTTTCTCCCTGGTTTTTCCATTGTACTGCTAGAAAGCCTGTCAATATGTACCTCATTATTTGTATAACATTGAGTATGCGTGATATACTAATGATAAGGATCAAATACGTGCAAATAATGTCGAAATCTTAGGTATTGTTAGTCTGCTGAGAAATATTGGAAAAAATGTAGTCTGAAATTCAGAAACTTTGTCATCTTTTGCCATTAAGAATTCCTAGATGGGTCCTTCTGTCCGATCAAAACAAAGAAAGAAAAATCACTCTGAAGTATTCAGATACCTAAACAAGTCTTTGAACTTCTTTTTAAAATTTTAGATTACTTTACCACTGTGGGCATTAATGTTGAATATGTGGATTGGCTTTCTTCTTTTCAAAGTATCAGGTAAGTATGATAATAATTAATACAATACATAATGGTTTAATCAATGATAATGATGGTGATATTAACTCAATGATATTCTGAAAAATTGTCTTCCTGCACTTGATAGCAAAATAATTTTTAGCTTGTCTATTTCGAAGAGAAAGTTGAGCTATTATGATCGCTGCGGCTGCTATGTTGTTGTCATCTTTGTTATCGTGCGAAAACTTTAATGTAGCCCATTACTCAAACACTTTTTATGGTATCAACGCAACACTTGGAATGCTTGATTATCATGACAAGGTGCAGTTGCCAGACAAGGGGGATTATTCTGAAAGCTATATTTTTGGAGCTATGCCCCCTTTTAACATAGAAGTTTGGTCGAAATTGCTTTTTTATTTAGTCATTGCCCTTGACAGACGAGTGTTGGCACAGCATGTGGTGCTCTTGTTTTCAATAGTCTGCATATGTAATTTAAATGAAGTTGAACTCACATCACACTTAGATGTCAATTGTACACAAATGAACAAAAAAAGCTGTTTTGAACACTTTCTGAAACTATAATAACATTTACACTCTGAATGATTAAAAAAAAAATTAAATTATTGGCAAATAATGAATTAAGGCTGTGTGCAAATTTTATTTCTATTTCCTTTAAGAAATGTAAATTACTGCCGCCCATTTGAACTTGTTTTACGAACTCGAAGCCTTCGTAACAATAAATATGGTTTATGATCATTTCAATGAAGTGCATTTCATATGTGATTAAATTTTTTTTTAAATACATGCTATCATATTATCTCCTTTGTTTAACTGTAGTTTAAGCTGTTGTATATTCTTTATAGCTCACCTGAGTGAGAAGTGCTCATGATAAGCTGTAGTAATCACCCTGTCAACAAATGTTTCAGATGAAATCTTTGAAACAAAACCTCACAGGATCCAATGTTCATTGGATGGTCCTCTACCAAAATTTTACGAATGATGCACCTAGGGTCACTTATTTCACATAGATTATCAGGAAAACCTTTAAATATCTTTTTGGTCAAAATCACATAGTTTTGGACTTAGATATTTGGTGTGTGATTTACTGTGATTGTTCACATCATGCTCCTGAGGTTTATATTGGCCCCTTCAGGGGGCCACTTGATTTACATATACTTATGTAGGGAAAATCTGTAAAAGTCCTCATGACCTAGAGCTTAGATATTTTGTGTGTTGCGTAGTCTTGTCGTCCTTGATCAATAGTGTTCATATTATGCCCCTGGGGTCAAAATTGGCCTCGCCCTAGGGGTCACCTGGTTTACAAAAATTATAAAGGGGAAAGAAACCTTCAACTTTTTTTGCCAAACCGTTGGGCTTAAAGCTTAGAATTTGGTGTGTTGCATTGTCTTTTGGTCCTTTACTGATATTGTTCAAATTATGCCCTTGAGGTCAAAATTGGCCCCGTCCTAGTGGTCAATTGTGTAAAATAGACATATTTACAGGAAACATTTAAAAATCTTGCTGGCCAAAATCTCATATACTAGAAGTTAGATATTTATTACATAGTTTCGTCTAGTGGTTCTCTACTAAGCTTGATCAAATTATAATCCTGTGTTGAAATTGGTTCTGACAATAGAGTGAGTCACTGCTGCAACTTTCAACATTTATTCTTCTTTTTTTTCAAAAGTGACTTAACAGCATGGGCTCAATCTGGCCAAGTGTGTTGTATTGAGCATAATAATATGATGCAAACGCATTTGCATATATTTAAAAATGCTAAAACGCTTTCCATATTATAATTGCAGGTTCATAGCTAGACTTCCTAGAGTGTATTCATAAGGCTTCTAGAGGATTCCGATCACATGCTTACCTGAAATAGTTTAATTTCTTGGACACACCTAGTACAAGTTTAAATTTGATCCACCATTTGTCATCTGATAACAACTGATTGCTAGTATATTTTCATGTCCTCATCAGGGGCTTCAGGGGGCATATAGTCTATATGTCATGATTGTGTGGTTCTCAAATGACTGTTATGATAATGTGTTTCAGGGAAAACCAGAAATAAAGCAGTCCTGTTTATGGTTAGTTTGTTTTCACCAACCCTGAAGTTAATGGCAAAATCCAAAGTACAAAAATGTTTGGAATGAATTACTCTTCTAAAGAAAGAAAGGTATGTTTAGAAAAATTAGAAAAGAAAGTTTTTTGGGTCTAGTAACCCTTTACATAGGTAATTTTTTCTAGCCTATTGCATTATGTCTGTTGTACAAAAATCAAGGTAACACTTCGAGGTAAGCTGTCAAAAAATATCTTCTACAGCATATAGCTATCAAAACTGTAACACTGCATTTGTAGGTTGATTTACAATGAAATTGGCACAAATATTCACCATGTTGGGAGAGTGACTCATGCCAGACACAAGCTGGAAACGCGTAAGTCCAAGTCACAATTAAAGGTAAAATATTAAAAATGGTCTGGAACACCTTGTGCGCACTGTAACTTCTGATGATTTTCAAATCACTGGACAAAAATGATACCATTATGAGGTGGAATGTTTTGTGTAAGACAAATACATGCACAACAAATATGAAGGTTACCATTGAAGGTGAACAGTCCCAAAAATATCTGGGGCATAGCTCTACCTTTTATTGATACAGCTATTGCACAATACATCAAAGTAACTTTTCCATATAGCTTTCAGTGTTATCCCTCCTACATGGTTAAATATGCTTATGGTTCAAGCTATTTGGAAAAATATGTGAAATTTGTGTGTTCACTGGAACACAGTAATGTCCCTGAAATGGGATAGTATATTAATTAACATATACCATAATGTCTATGTGTTACTAAGAAAATACATTTTGCATATTTTAGCAAACCTCAGTGTGAAATCTTTCCTTGTGGATAAATATATTAACAATGATATCAATATTGCATTTTTATGATTTGACAGCTCACTAAAAATGATAGAGAAAATTTTGACCCAACACCATATAATATAGAATTTACAGAAATATAACCAGAAAACTGATATGGTAACACTTAATATGATCCAATCACTGAACAAATAAGCCAATTATCTGTGTACTATTATTTGTTAACTTATAAGAAGACAATTTGAGGCTGCTTTAATTTTGCCACACTCAGCTGTACTCAGCAGGATTTTATTCTAACATGAAGTTAGGTAGTTTTACAAATAAATGTGTATTATTCAATTAACAGTCAAAGCTTGTTTTACAAATAAATGTATATTATTTAATTAACAGTAAAAGCCTTTTATACATCAGATATCTTTTCTGGATACCTCACCCAGCCCTGGGAATCATTGTTTAATTGACTCTTTTTAGCTCACTTCAGCACATAGTGCGCAGTGAGCTATAGGGATCAATCAATATCCATTGTCCCGCATCCACACTTAGGGGTAGTGAACACTATAGAGGTCACACTTTTGATTGAATCTTCATCATAATGTTTGTCAGAAAGTTTGTCTTAATGATATCTTGGACAAGTCCAAACATGAGTCATTTGGGGGTCAAAAATTAGCCAGTCAGATAAAACAAAAATATTGTTAGCACTCTAGAGGATACAGTTTTGATTGGATCTTCATCAATTTGGCTATGAATAAAGTCACTGAGCATAGAGGCTATGGTTGGGGCTATTCAGAAGCACCGGTAATAGAATTTATATGAAATATACATCATTTTTACTTATTCAAATGTCTTTTAGCTCACCTGAGTACATAGTCTGGCATCTACACCTGGGGGGGTTGTTAACACTCCAGAGGTCACATTTTTGATTGAATATTTATCACTGGAAAACCCTGTTAAAACTCTAGAGCTCACTGTGATGATTGGAACTTCATCAAACTTTGTCAGAATGTTTGTTTTAATGATATATTGGACAAGTTTGAACATGGGTCATCTAAGGTCAAAAACAAGATCACCAGGTCAAATCACTGGAAAACCTTAGAAGTTACAATCTTTATTCAGGTGAGCCAATAAAGGGCCATCATGGCCCCCTTGTTTATTTAGATGACAAAGAAAAAGTCCAAAGAGTACACACTAAGAAAAAACTGGACTTAGTCTGCTCTATGGTGGTTGGTTCGGTGCATCCATTGGGATTATGCTGGTCCAAACCATTCCTGTGGTAATTAGATGTGGGATTTTGAAATAACTTGGCATAAATATTTGCCATGAGAGCATGTGCGTTGTATGTAAGAACCATGTGTGCAGCTCTAAGGGAAAAGTCACATTTATAAGGTCAAATATCAAAAACTGGTCTAAAACAGCTTGTCCAGAACATTACTCTTTCAATTGTGGAAGGATTGTCATTCAAGAGAGGGACTGCTCTGGAGAGGTTGCACTGTAATACATTTTGTTATGCTTCAAATTTCTATGAACATATGCCCTCTTTAAATATACCCATTTCAGCTCAAAGCTTATTTCAATGGCTGTTTCTTGTAAAGTGTTATTAATTAAATGTTATTAATTCGATTTTATTTGTTACTCTTCATTTGGGATGATTTCTTCTTCAGGTGTTTACCTGCCTTTTGTAAGCATAGAAAGTTACAGGAACATCTAACCCAACACGGAGAATCTGGTATGTGATGTCAAAGTGTAAGGTGTGGTGGAATGAAGCAGCATGAAGAAGTCGTGTTTCACAGTGTGTGTTTTATGTAGAAGTGTGTGTGTATTGTTTCATTATTGGTCATTGTATTCATTTCACATGTTGGTTGCTACACCACACATATCTTTGTTTTATGTATTAAATTGTTTTATTTGTTATAATTTTTTCCAGAACTAAATAATCAACTGTCAATCACGTCAGTTTGTACTAATCTATTGTTACCAACGTTGGTGCATAGCAAAGTTATTATCTTAGATAATAGCTTTTATATATATTTTGGGGAGCTGGGATCAATGTCACTGTTTTAAAAATTGAAAAGCAGTTTCCACTAAATTACTTGAGCTAGGAATGAGATATTAAAATGAAATGTGTTATGAATATAATTTATCATGAGAGGAAGGTTCAGACTGTATTTAGTATCTGGTGGACTTATAAAAACCTAGTTTCATGAAATTTACCATATTTTTTGGTCTTGCAAAGTATACATTTTTGCTTGAACGAAAGGCTTATTAGGTAAATTTAAACAGGTGTTTTTTTTACCTTTTAAAGCAAGTTTGTCACAGAATTTAAATTCTTTATAAATACATCTCCTGAAAACATACTGCTCTTTAATTATTTTTAAGTCTTGATTCATGTTTCATGGAGTAAAATTTATAGTTTTCATATTGCTTTTTATGTAATATATTTTTCAGCTTCTCAGTGTTGTTTATGTGTCTCTGTGCTTAGTGGTTATGGTCTCTGACTTGTCCTCACCACTATGGGTTTGAATCCCACCCAGGACACGTGTGAAGAAGCTGTCCAGCTAGCTAATGGAAGGTCAATGGTTCTACCCAGGTGTAGCCTCGGTCTTCCTTCACTGTTGAAACTGGAATTCGCCAAATGACCCTGGCTGTTGATGTGACATTAAACCTCAGTGTAATCATGTGTCAGTTTCAGATCTAATTCTATCAATTCATTGATTTCCATAATTTATTATCAAGTCATGCATTGTGTATTTTATTTGTTGCTTGTTATGAAAAATAAATGATGTGTAAGTTTGTATTGTCTTTAGCATATTAACATACTTACATGTATAATATAGATATAATTCACAGTTTTAAGCATACATGTGTTCTTTCATATATCCACCCTAATGTGGTATCATTTGGTAGATATTGAACATATCTACAAAAGCATGCTAACATGTATGCCTTTCAGTTCTGACTAAGAAATAAACTATCTTGTATGCAAACTGTTTTTTTTGTCACCTTTGACCAATTCAGACTCCTGTTTGTCACAGGGGTATTACATGTATGTAGTATACATGATTTAGAGGATACCAGTGTTAAATGAAGACAATATCAAAAACGTAATATTTCAAGGGCCCCTTAGGAGTCTTGAAGTGGTCTGACATGATACATAAAACTCCTCTCAACAGAATTGTTTGAAGACTTGTGAATTTAGAAAAAATAGTCTAATTTTCATTTGTACCTAAGATCAAATGTACTATAAAAAAGAAATATGTTCCTATCGAGCTTGCAAATATCAGTAAGGTTTCAAATTATGAGAAAATAGGACGAGTTGCATAAAAATATCTTTAGAGCCAGTCTAGAGATTGGACAGAGGGACTAAATAGACATTCTTTCGCAATTTCTTTACTTAGTATCATAGCATAAGACATACAGAAACTGAGTTTGTACAATGAACAGTAACATTTAAATAGTTACTTAAAGAAATGTTGAAATGAAATTTAAAGGGCTGTTTGGTCACTGCCCTGAGTCAACATATACATATTCGTGTGGGGATTTCACCGATCGTATGTGTGTCTGGCCAATGGTCCACAGGTTAAATCTTCTCGGAATCCATGGGGAACTGAATGGACGTTTGTGTAATATAAAAACAAATCCACTTGCACATATTACAGTGTTTTAATTCCTAAAATATGAGTCCAAACAATTTTCCAAATCACATTAAATATTAATCGTAAATTTGAGTTAAACCAAACATATCTATCACTTATCTTAAGTCCGTATAAAATGTTTATTAAAACTTAATGCTAATCCCAGCGAAATTATGTGGTTAACTGAATTTGATAAAGTCTGATGGAACTGACTGGAGCGGACTGCCGACAGAGGCGCGCGCACCTCTTTTATGACCCCCAAAGGTGATACATGCCCCGTTCATAATTTGAGTGTTCTGCGCACAAACGTGTGCAGGGTACAGACCCTATAACCAAAAGTCTAAAGATCATCACTTAACATGAGTCAGGCATTTTACCTGTTTGTGAACTTTTTGCATGTAGTCGGACTTGTTATGCTCTTGCTTGACCCGGATAGATATAATTAGTAATTTACACAGGTATACTTGTATTGAAGCGAAGCTGAAAGAGTAAACCCAGATTTGTAGGTGCCAAGAATGGGCATTTCTTGAACACAAGATATTGAAAATCAGTCATGGACGAAAATCAGAATTGACCTTTTTCAAAAACTCGTGTGGACCAATATCATGGCAAATATGTACCCTAGAAGAGGCCGAAATGTGAAATTTGGACTCATGGGTTTTAACTTTTGTTCTGCTTAAAAAGTTATTGGTGGAATAAATGTGAGGATATATTGATGCACAGGCATGACCATCGACATCTGGTATCCTGCTGAGGAATAAGTTTTGGTAAACGGGATGTCCCTGAACTTTGACATTATATATGGTGTTTTAGAACTTCAATCTTCCACTAAGTTTATTTGGGGAATTGGTAAAAAGCCTTAGATTAACCCCTATGCCAAGTTTTAGCACAGTCTATCATGTTGTTTTCTGTCCCTTGAGCCCGAAAGTGGCTTAGTGACATACCGTTTTTCAAGTTGATATCATATGCAGTATTTATCCATTTTCATGAAGATGTTTGCGTAATTCATTGTAATTATGTACTTGAACAGTTGAGAGTATGACTGTTGTATTTATTTTTGATATCTGATATTTTGAAACATTTAATCTGTTACATATCTCTAACTTCCTGATGTGCCATTCTTATATATTCTAAAAATATTTTTCCTTAGTGTTTATATTTATTCACTTTGTGTTTGTAGTTAACAATCTACTCCACAATTTGAAACAATTTTTATCAACATTTTGTCATTGCTCGAGTTTGTTGTTTTGTTTATCCAAGCTGTGTATTTCATTCAATATTCACTGATGTTTATGTCATTCTATATTTCAGAATAGACAATAAACCATAGATAATCAGTTTCTTTATTGATCCATATGACCAGTCTTAATATACAATAACAAAGACATTGTGGAATGTAATTCATATGTAATTTGTATGTCATATTACAATCAACTCATAATTTATAATCATAAGATTATTTTGGAATGTACAACATACAGAGTTGAACAATTAACAGAATAACATGCAATGAAAATTAAAAAAACAACAACAGTGACATTTAATGTCAATTATCAATATATTTACAAGCATCTCCCACATCCAACCTCACCATCATCACTCAACCTAATCCCCATCATCAAACACTAATCCATATCACTAAACACCCAACCTTATCACCATCAACCCAACCAACAACTTCCCTATGTACACAAAACAACTGTCATTCCCACCCCCCTCCCACACACCATCATCCCTATCATCACAAACTCCTGCACAAGGAAAAAAATAACAACACAAACACAACACAATTCACATTATTGACAATTATATAAAATGCTTTTTTATTGCAGATATTATAACAAAATATGTGCAAGTATAAAAACAAAAAGTTACATCAAGATCCATATTACTACATAATAAAAATACAGGAACAATGAAGTATAACACTGAGAAAATTTCCCCAATGTACCACCATAATTATCTAAATGTAATGATTACAGAGAATGTCAAATTTAACACGAAAAATATGGAATGTTTAAACATTCCAGAAGTTCATATCTGAATACAAAGGTCAGAGATTTTACACAAAAATGTATCAATAAACATGTGAAATTGCAACTGTAATAAGAAATTCAATATAAATATCAGACAGATATGTTACAGCTCTAAATACCAAAATTAATTTTGAATGTTTTCAAAGTGACAAAGGGAAATGATTTCAACCATCTGAAATATGTAAGGGCTATGGTCCTTTAAACTTAATGTATACACACATATAAAAATTGAATATTAATATCCACAGCCTACTGAGGTATATTTTACATACAAATTGATTTTAAATGTAGTTAAAGGAAGAGATAAAATTTACATTGGCACTATCAGACTAATCCTGCTAAAGCTATTCTTATTTTCTTGTTATACAATGACCTTTTTCGTTCATTCCATTGATGCAGGAAGAATTGAAGATAAAAACAAAAATGGGTTTGAGGCATTTGTCTGGCAGACTTTTTAATACACTGAATAAAGCTATTGAACTGTTCACAGATTTCTGAATTTACAGATTCAAACCCTTGAAGTCTACTTGATTTAAAAGCACTAGAACATTTGTGTGCATAGCCATGAAATATATCATGAAAAAATCTAACATTTTTGTAAAACCCACTTTCTCTGTTAAGGCAATATTCCTGCAGATTACAGGCAAAATCATAAAATATATCCTGGGGTGGTTTTTCTAAATAAGAGTAAAGAGAGGCTGCTGGATCTTTTATCCCTTCAGTCCCTGTCATATGGAATCCATAACAATGACCATGGTCAGCACAAAACCAAAGAAATAAATTAGAAGTACCAGGAGCAGAATTTGAATTTTGGAGTAAATTTTTTGACATCTTTCAAATTCCAATGCATCATTATCATGATCATAATTCCTCCTAGCATTGTTATCATTATCTATTGTAAATTTTCTACAATTTCATAATTTCAAGCTAAATTCATTAAAATAGTATGCTGTGCCAAATTTAGCTGGATTATATGTCTCAGGCTGAGGAATTGCAGGTTCTGGTTCATTGACATCAATGCAAAGTGATTCATTTATTAAGTACTGAAGAAAAAGTCTAATATCACATGGAAGAATATTCTCATGGCAAAGCATGGATTCACATATGAGATCTCTAAGCTCTGGAGCATAAGATCGCATCTCATTCATTATAATGTTGAATTGACAGCCATCAGACTCAGGATTATTTACAAACTCGTGTAATATGGTACAGAAAGAAGGTGGTAAAGGGCTTGTGATGGATGCTGTACTACTGAGCATTTTCAAAACATATGCATAGGCCAACTTTTCAAATTCATTCATGGTAAAAAAAACGTTCATATGATGGCAGAACTTCAAGTGGAAAATGTTTTTTACAGAATAAATTCTTAAATCTAGTTCGGCTGGATTTAAAACATCTTTATCATCAAGTTCACCAATTTCTCTTCTAGCTAAATAATCAAAAGTTGTTCGATGTGCTATCATCTGCTGTTTATCTATTCCATTCATATTTTTTAGAAAACAGTGGTCCATACGAATGTACTCTGAATTGGACTATTTGGATTGGTTGAATTAATTTCTACATAGTTAGCATGCCTAAAGCCTACACCTACTCTTGTACCATCACAACAGAGTCGTTCTGGTTCAAATCCACAAACATCACATGGCTTTCGAAAATCTATCTTCATACTTGCAGCCCAACTAAACCACCAATAAAAAAAACTTTAGGGTCCATGAATTTAGCCTCCTCATTCCTAAGCTTGTAAGTTTCAGTTTTTAATAGACAAAATGATGAAAAAGTAATACCTGAATTAATAACCATGGAAACAAACTCCCACCCAATTTCATCCCCTGCTGCTGTATCTCTAGTTAACACATGGACACTTAAGGACTGACCTTCATTCCAAAATAATTTGCATGGATTTTCAGGGATATAACATATTCTATCATCATCTTCTCTCTTCAGCCAGCCAGCACCACAACTGCAAGTGTCTTCAGAAATAGCTGGAAATAAACTTGGGCCTTTTAAGCATCCATCTGAATATCTTTGTAAATTTTCATCAGTCCATTTATCACGCAATAAAACATTGAGCTTTAAAAATGCATTATCTTCTTTGAATGGAGAATGAGTGCTTTTGCATTTAAAATACCATAGTCCAGTTGAGGCATTAAAATTTTGATCCAGGGTGTCTGATAAATCAGTATCAACAACTACATTGTTATTGACTTAAGTTGTCATCAATGAAAGGCTCAGAAGATGGTATATTCATCGCACTATGGTTATCTAATAAATCTTGCCAAAATTCCGTGTGTTGTTTTAAAATCGCTAAATGCTTACAAACATTGGAAGTTGACAAATATGACACATTTCTCTTATGACCTCGGAGAGATCTACATTTTCCATTAAGGCATGAAACAATGTAATTACCAATCCTCTGATTGTATGTTAAATGGGCAAACACAGGCATATCATCCCCTTCTACTGATATTACATATTTACATTTATCAATGTAGTAAAAGCGTTACAACTGCAATAAAAGTAGTCACCTATTTCTTGTGGAAGTCTTGCTGTACATACAAAACCATTGTGTTTAAAAGAACCATCTATTTCACTGTAATCACTCATGCAACAAATTAGTGAGCCATTATCATCATATGATTGAATTGCCATTTTTCCATGATCTAAAAGAGTACAGCAAAAATTGTAGAAGATATTTATCGGAATTTTACAAGGAGTCTTTGAACTAATAGAAGCTGAGGTTAATTGACTCTCTAAGTCATTTTTGGTTACTACTACACCCTTTATTCTGCGTGGCTGTGTTTTCCTCTTCTTTGGAGCTGGAGTAACACTGGGAGTCTGCACTTCAGAATCTTCAACAGATGATCCATTTAATTCTGGAAAATATTTCATAAAGGAAGAAATTAAAGTACCAAAGTCCTGATTAAGATAGAAAATAATTGTTCTGTTTCTTAAAGAACTTGCAACAGAAGTATTAACGGGAAAATTGGATTCATACCGCACAGACCGTTTGAACAAGTTTGGTTTCCGTTTAATATTACCACACAAGCAATTCATTGTTATAGACTGTTGCAATAAGCTCTTTTGTACAACCTTTGGTTCTTTGAAAATGTCTTTTGAAGATACTTCAGTTTCATTATTAAGCTTGTGAAGTCTAAAGTCAAGTAAATAGCTCTTAGTCAACATACGTACATGTTTCTCTGGCTAATTCCAGAAACATATCTGCTGGATGATCAACAGTTACCTTACTCTTAAAACATGTAAGCAAGAAGACTCCAATTTTATTTGTGGACAATCTCTAAATTTGTGTAATTCTTTTGTAGAAGGAAGCATAACATTTTCTATTGAATACTTAATAGATTTTATCTGGCCTATACCTTTTAGCTTTCTGTACACTTGATTCAACAGTCATTCCTATAATATCCTCAGTTGTAATAGTGTTGTGTAACAAAATAGAATCATCAGTGAAACCAAATTTATTCTCAAGAATAGATAAATACCTTTGACGAATAAAACCAGTATAGACTTTAGATTCAAAATATCTTATGTAATATATTTCTCTGTCTTCAATTACACATTTAAATACATTACAGACAAAAGAACCACTGCAACAGTCTTTGAGAGATGACAAGCGTGCTGCTTCTTGTTCAAGTATAAAAAAAGTATGTTGCAAAGATGTTACTAGATTTTTGTCATACATTGTTTGTAATGCCAAATTTTCAAGTTTCATTGCAAGACAACATGATGACAAATTATTCATTAGACTTTCAGACCAAATAGGACCAATACTAGCAGAGTGCTTTCTCTTACAAGATTTCCTTAACTGTGTTCCTGAAAAAAAATCAGAAGCAAGTTCAGGGCGAGTAGTTGAAATATTGTCATACTCTCCTATGTTTGAGACTGTATAGTAAGGTCTTTGAACAGAGAAACTACCGCTACTAGAACTTGAAGGTGACCTGGAGGTATTTTCTAACGCGTCTGTACTGGAATCAACCCAATCTTCACCAAATGACATTCTTTTTTGTAAAAATTTGTCCTTCAAATCATTAAATTTAGATAGAAACTGTATACTTAGCCTCTCTAAATACAACTGGTGATCATCTGCTGTGTATGTGCTCGACTGCATCTCAAAGTCTTCATCGAACAATAGAAGCATCAGTTTGGATCGCTGAAAGAAATGTATATTCATTTAATTTCAAGTGGGCTTCAAGAGTCATGATAAAGCTTCAACAAGTAGCTAAACTAGGCTCATACGAATCAAATACCAGTTTTGATATAAACAGTTGATTTCGAAAAGATATACAAATTGATAACTTACCAAGTGTTTTGGACAGAGTTGAAGATTAGTTGTTTTCTTGTTGAGTTTGCCTGATGGAAGACTTCTGTATCAGTCTTCAATGGATGGAAACAATTCTTTCTACAATTGGAAAAGTAATTCTTTGCACTTGCAAAACAACTACAGGTAAATTAAACATGGAAATACATGTTTCCAGAATCCCACTGTATCTTGAATTACAAATATATGCTATATATTGAAATAAATTTTAAAAAACTTACGTTATAAATGTTGTAATGCATGGAGCTCAAGTGAGCCCAAGTCAGACTTGAAGTCATCACAGCCAGCCCATTTGCAAACCCTATCTCTGGAAACATGCTGGATAATGTGCATATCAAGCTCTCCAATTGATGAGAAAATCACGGAGCAATTATCCCATTCACAATAATATGCCTGTAAAGAATAAAGAAGAATTCAATTTGCAAGTTTTCCTATTTGCTTCATCTGTCTGTGTTATGTATGAATAAGTAAATCTATCCATCTAACCTAGCAACATAGCAAATTTTAATGTTTTGAGAGATCAAAATTTTAAGTTCATACAGTACATTAAGCTAGACATTTACAAACAAAAGAAAAAATGTAATACAAGAGGAATACAAATCTTTCTATAAAATATATAAAAATAAAACCATTACAGGCCCGGGGTTCTGCTCAACATCATTTGATAGAAGAAGGCATAGTCAGGCTGTGTCAGCATCTTCCGGTATGTCCAACAGCATGTCTGAAAAATATAATCTTCTGTCTGACTGTTATTATACAAATATATGTGCTGGCAACATTGATTTCCATGATAAATTAATTAGCATTTCATAGTGATTTCATCTGTTACTGTTATATGCCATAACAGCTCATAATGTATCAAAAATAGATCTTTAACTAGGTTTGTGTCTTTAAAGGTTGATTTCAAACAAAATTGTTGATATATATACACTTATTTCAGGAATTTTAGGACCGCAATGGATATAAGAGATATATGTCTAGCTTTATTGCATTGATTTATGTCAAACAATCCTATTGTTTGTGTTATGAATTATAAATGTTCTGACATGTCATTTACATGAATACAATTATTATTATCATTACCATTACAAATGACTCAGCCAACATGATAACACGATATGTCAAGGTTAATGCTATTAAATACATACCTTCACAAGTATGCTGCATGCTGCATACCTCACTATATATTGGATCTTCTGACTTGGGATTTCTTTCCTGCAGATATAACAAACAAAATCTTACATAGTTAAAACAGAATTGTAAAAAATGATAAACAGGACATTTCCTATATGCTACAGAGTACAAGATCAGTACAGACTACATACCATCTCTGCTATTGGAGTACACATCTTCCCAGCAGGTTTCACTCTCTTCTCCTCTAGCTGGTGGAAACTAGAAGTATGTTGTCAGATGATGTGATCCAGAAGAAAATCATCCCTGGAACACTTCACTGAACAATCTGGGCAGGATAACCAAACCATCTGTAAATGTAGATCAATTACAGTGAATAGAATTATCCTGATTTCATAATAATTTCACAAATATTTACTTTTTGTTGATGTATATGTATTATATATATATATATATTTACTGACTAATTGAAAGAACCTTACCTTTCCCTTCTTTCTATTAGAGACCTCATCGTCCTTAGCAGGTGTGCTTTTCTGCAATGTAACATTTCTCTGTGGATGTCGTCTCTGAAAATCAAAGACACTATCAAAAACTTTAGATCATACAGGCGTTAATCCTAATATATAACAGTATTCTTAATATCTAACACAATAAAAAAGTACTAAGCAGTTATATATACTAACCAGGCATGATCCCAATATCTTGCATGCTTTTACTTTAATAGCGACGTCATCTGTAACATTAATAGTCACACAATCCAGTGAATCAGTCAGGCTCCTGAAAAGTTTATATAAGTCAAATTTACTGTTTACTATAATTTTTTGTATTCAACAGAAACAATCTGCACTTATGCTACTTTATTTCAGATAAAGTTTGTTCTAATCAGAACTAGTTTTCGCTTTGCTAATGATACTTAAAAGGATTAAAAATCCACAGATTAAGTATGTAAGCATGTATCGATTTATATTCTACCAGATCTCTGGCCATGCTGTAACATAATACACATGACGTATGACAAAAAACATCTTGTAAAAAGATGAAACGATTACTTAAAGTGTTACATAACAAAGATGCACTAAATTAACAGATTTATAATGCAAGTTTTCTAGTATTAAATGCATGGACATAAATGGAATATCAAATAAACTTTTTTTATGCAACTTCAATAAATACACAGGCAAATTAAACAAAAATGATCCAAGGCCAACAATAGAAAGGATTTTCTACAATTTAAAACAAAGGCGCCACAAACTTCACTCAGTCAAGCCAACCCTAGGCAAATGGCACCCCTCTTACAGGTCCATTCGTCGGGAAGAGGTAATATTATCATGATGCAGAATTGATCATTCTTGTTTAACCCATTCTTGGCTTCTCACTAGAGATGATATGCCAGAATGTATTCCATGTAGTGCACCACATTCTATAAACATATTCTTGTTCACTGCATCGACCTTAGGCCACTTTGATGTCAAAAACATGTACAGTGCAACCTCTCCAAAGTGACACCCTTTGGGAGAAGCAAAATTATGTTGTTGTTGAGAGGTTGTTGCTCTAGAGAGGTTAACTTAATAGTTAAATCGTACAGTGGGAAAAAATCATGCCATTGTTGAAGGGAGGTTGTTGCTCAAGAGAGGGCCGCTCTGGAGAGGTTACACTGTATGTACTTTTTGAAAATGTCAAACCTGAAATAATTATTGATTGCATAAAGGAAATTGGACTATACAATAAACTGTGATACTTTTACACTTCCTTTTAACAAAATATATGTTTATGCATTATATATAATACAATATAAGAGAGATTAGTCTCACACGCCTTTATTATATTACTACAAATCCATTTTAACCAATTCCTATCAGTTATCCTTCATTCTTATTAATTTATTATTCTTTTACACGGTTTATATTTGTTTCCTTTACCTTTTATTTAAATGCACAATACATGACCACTAGTTGTCAATGCACCATAAAACACCATTAAACAAACAAAAACAAAGGCAGTACACAAAGAATCTCAAATTCATATATCTTAGCTTTTAATTTTCCTTAAATTTAGTTTATATTTTAGTAACATACATGACATGATGATTTATGTAGTCAAAGGAAAATTAGAGATTCTTTGTGATACAGAAAACTTAATCTTTCACAGTTATTTGAGACTTGCATATTCTGTTAACAAATTTTAATGTAAATTTTCTTGTAAAATGTTCACTGAATGTGGGACAGTTAAAATGTTCTACATCTTAGGTTTCATGATTTAAGGTCTTAAACAAAAAATAAAAAACTACGTTCAAATAAATTTTAATACAGAAATTAAAAACATATAAAGAAAGTTATGTGAAGTCTCAAACCAGCAACTGTTTTGGATTTTAGAATAACAGAAATAGTATTAGTCAGAAAAATACCTAGCATTACGTTTCCTCACAAACTGTAAGGAAAAATAAAATATTAAAATCAATACTAACAACATGTTAAAGTTATCCACACCTAACACTTTGTTTACGAGTTAACTGCAAAATCATTCAAATAAAAAGGTTCTGACAATGAAAGAGACTAGCTGCTCTAAATCCATTAAATATAAGAACAAAAAGTTCTACCATTTTGCCAAGTCAGCTGGAAGATTTATAGGTCCATCTTCTGAAGTATTGTGCCTTTCTGCGTACTTTGAGAATAACCTGCAACAAAAAGTTTTCTTTCTTGAGAATATCCATTTTCAAGATATTACTGTAAGTTCAACAACATCTTAAATATCAACATTATAGTAAAAAATAAAAACATAGTGTATTCTATACCTTAGCAGTAGATTTTTTCCCTAAACACTCCTGCTTTGTACAGCTCTCCCTGGGAATTTCAACAGCAACATGAATCTGAAGAAAACAATATCATGCTCAACATTTGAAGTATTATCCTTTCCGTAACTTAGCTTCTTCCACTAAATTATATCCAGTTTCAGTGACATTTCAGTGACATTTTGAGACAATGTAAAAAGATAGGAATATTTTGGACAAAATTATTATTCACAGTTTATTACCTTTCTTACAATTGCTGAGTAGGACTTTTGACCCTTCTCCTCTGGCAGGGCATACACAGCCTCTGGTGTGCTGTCATCAAGAGCTGGCCAACTGACAGACAAACAATCTTCTTCTAGGCTGCCAAGTGAACTTGGAATATCAGCAGCAGCAATGTCATCACAGATGGCACGTGCGACACCTGAAACAAAATTATGTTTAAATGCTTTAGTTAGTTATCAAGACAATAATGACATAACATGCAATCGTAGCAGTACTGTATATAGTATTTATGTAAATAAATTGTTTGTGAGAGTACTGCCCGATTAGCTCAGTTAGTAAAGCATCTGACTTGCAAGCAGGAGGTCACAGGTTCAAGCCCTGCATTGGGTACTTTGCTTTTCCTTTTCCTATTACATTTGGTTTCGTGAGAGTGAGACTTGCCATGACATCCTACAGCTTAGGTGAAGCAAAGGCTAGGTTAGTCTAAAAAATCTGTGGTTGTCACAATAAATTACTATGACAAAAAGGAAGGAGGAATGTAGCATATAGTAATGTATATAGTATTTAAGTAAAAAAAATTGCTTGTGATAGCACCAGCTTGGTTAGCTCAGTTGGTAGAGCATCTGACTAGCAAACAGGAGGTGGCAGGTTTGAGCTCTGCATTGGGTACTTTGCTTTTCCTCTTCCCATTACATGACCATACACTTGATGGAGACTGTTATAATTTTTTTTAAAAAAGTATCGGCAAAATGAAGCATACTACAGAATTTCGCCGACTATGGAAATAATCAAATAACATATACTATAAATGTTTGAATCGTTCAAATAAAGTGTCTACATGAGCCTGATGTAACAGTTGACTTAAATGGCCAAGGTGATCAACTAATTACCGAAAATGCTATTTAATACAAGTATAAAAAGATTTGTCAAACGTTTTTGTTAAATTTCCAAATCAAAATACTATTAATTGGTCAGATGTTTAAACATCTTGGTATCTAGTTTTGGTTTCCTCAAAAATTGTTGCATTTTTTTGGTCAATTAGACAATTTGATACTTTTTGGCTTCTGTAACTTTTGCAGTCAAGCTGCCAGTGAAGTTGATCAAGCATATATTTTACTCTTAACTTTTGAAACACAGGAGTACATTTACCCCCATGTTCTTCAAGCTGGGAGTATGTTTACTCTCTTGTTTTCAAAATTGAGAGTACATTTACTCCCATCAAAAAAAAAAACATTATCTGGAGCACTGTTACACATGATTGTATAAAATGCATCTATAATCTAAAACAAAATATTTGACAAAATATATAAATATAGATATACTGAAGATATCCTCTTGTAGTGCAGGAATTTCATGTATGGAACGTGCTGGCTCTTCTCCCACAGAATATCATTGGCCTCTAGAATCCACCTCCTGTAGCTAACCAACTTCTCCTCAGACAATTGGACACCTCTCCTTATATTTGGACCTCTTGGAAGCACCTCACACAGGATAACGAATGAAGATGAACTGACTTTATGGATCATGTCACAGAGCTCACACACATTCCTGTAAAGATTCAATCAAGACAATTTTACTTCTAGAAATTTCTTTAACCACATACAGTAAAACCTCTTATAGCAACCACCTCAATATTACCACCACCTTGTTATAATGACCACTTATTTTCAGACTGCCTGTCAATAACTCCACTATAATTCAATTTGATAATGAGGCCACCGCATAATTAGGCGATCAATCAGTCCATTCACAGATAGATTTACACTGACTAATGTACATGCAAAGCTGCTATAAACAAACCTGAATTGCACTAATGAAGATGTCATAGTAACTAGTCCAGCTTGCTATTTGAGACATCAACCAATACATTAACTGTAGACAAGAGTCTTGTGGCCCAGTGTACTACACCAACTCATCAAAAATCTGCCAAATTATCCCTTCCTGAATGACAAGAACTTTGGACTAGCCAATACTGTATATTTTCAGACCAATTTCTGGCATAATCAATTTGACCTAACACTTATGGTAGAGAAATTCTTCAAACAAACATAATCTGGATTGTTGTACAGAAACCAAACAGCCATTGTGGAGACTGTTTAGCTAACATCAAGGGGATTCAACAAAATTCCAATTCTGTTATCAATTTTAAAAAAAGAATTTGGAGAAAACACTTTCCAAGTCACACATACATGTATTCAAAATTTAAATTTGTATACTTCTATTCATGTACAGAATTTGTTTTGCATTAATAATGATGAATTCAACTTGATACTGACTTATAGAATGAGTCCTGTTGACAAAGAATGTCATTGGAACCTAGGTGAAGGTAGACTTGGTCATAGGTGGCCTTCTGCAACTGCGTCTTCAGTGACCCACGGAATCCTTTCAAATCATTCACAATCCTGGCCCCTGCATAGATTTAAAACGTTTACATCAATTAATAGTTTAACATAGATGCTTAATTAATATTTTTCAAATTATAGTAAAACTCAGCCACAAGCAGTACTTGTATGTTCCATAAATGACATTTAAATAATCATAAATTTAGTGAGAGAAAGGAAAATATGAGCATCAAGTAAATAAAGTAATGTTTGTGGATAATATGTGAAGGTTAAGTTTTATTTTTGATGAAATTTGTGAAACAGATAGTTCAGTTCAGGCTCCATTGTGAAGACACAGCAGACTGGGTAGTTCAAATGCCAGAATATTATAGACTGGTTGTCTTCTCATCTAGCTTTTAATCATGGTTTGCAAAATTGATATCCTGTGTCAAAATTATTCCAGTACAGTAAGAGTAATGATATTCAAACTAACCAGACACTGGTAAACAGTAAATTGACGAACCACTCGGGATTGCAGCCATAATCCTGTGAACGTTGGAGTCCCCGGCAAGCAGTGTGATGTAGTCTTCTGAAAATATAACAGAAGAAAGCTTCTCGGCATACAAGGCAGAAGCCATTATAGAGTAGTATCCAAAACTTCTAGAAAGACGCAACAGGATCGCGAGAAAATCAATAACGCGTCGTCTATCCGAAATTGTGTCTCGCCGAAACCGATCAAATCCTGTTCGCGAAATCTGTATAATACATCATGGCAATAGCAAATTATTTCAAATCGTATTTATTCTAATATTACAACCCAAAATAAATCGACTGTACGTATTACGAGTAATCCCAACAACAAACTATCACCAAGAGCGCAGTCAAGTAAGCAGTTTATGCAGCAGTTGTGAGCTTGAGATAAATCTAAGCGTGGACTCTCTGAGCAATAAGACCAGAAAGACAGCATGCAGAATGGGATATGACGTCATAAAAACAACCGAGGTTCTCCGAATTTAATTTCTAAATAAGGAATTCTTTGTCCGAGGAGTTCCGAGTTTATGTTCCAAAAATGGTCTGCCCAGCGTAGACCATCCGTCCCCTCCTCTTGCTCACTTGCTCACTCTAATCATGCTTGTTTACTCATTCATGCTTGCTCACTCACTCTATTGTTCACCCACTCAAACTAATAATGCTTTTTTACTCACTCATGCTTGCTCACTCACTCTCTCTTTCACCCACTCACACTAATAATGCTTGTTTACTCACTCATGCTCGCTCACTCACACTCTTGCTCACTCGCTCACTCTAATAATGCTCGTTTACTCATTCATACTTGCTCACTCACTCTCTTGTTCACCCTCTCACACAAATAATGCTTGTTTACTCACTCATGCTTGCTCACTCACACTCTTGTTTACCCACTCACACTCTATCTTGCTCACTCACACTCTTACTTGCTAACTCACACTTGCTTGCTCACTCACACTCTTGCTTACTCACACCAACCATGCTTGCTCACTCACTCTTGCTTGCTCACACACACTCTTGCTCACTCACTCACACTTTCACTTGCTTACTCTCATGTCGATTGTCTAACTCTTACATGACATAGATATTATAACTGTGGAGATATTATCCAGACTGTGGCTTCAGTATCTACAAAATCATCTGCCAAGGAAATATACAACAAGAAAATGGAGTAAGACTAAAATATGTCATTTTGTGCGGAACAAATTTGTATTTTTTTTCATAATCATTAGGCTTTGCTGCATATTTTGTTAGAGGCTGTGTCAGAGTACAGTTGACAAACACAGTCACACTCACAGTTTGTGGATAAGATTATGCTATCCACTCATGAGAAATGAGTTATCATAAAAAAATTCCTTCTTATTTATGTTTTATGTAGAGCGTATATGTGATTTTGTCTCTTGGCTGACCTTAGAGACAACGTTTTTCTTTGGTTTTATTTTAGGTCCAGCCTACATGACTACCCTTATATTTTGGCAAAGAGACGGGATGTGCATAAATTTTTGGCTTAAATAAATACTGCATTAAATAAATTATGAGCATATATGTAAAAAAATCTTTTTAAGGGATCTGAGGCACGAAGAGTCTCTACTTTCAAAACAGAACATGGAAGGCCTTATTGAAGATCTAGGAGTATGTCCTTTGCCAGATGCCTCGCCAGCTGTTAAGTAAGTAGTTTGTTGGATGCACTTTTCTTGTTCCCCCAGGATTGTAACCTGCAACCTCAAAATGTCTCGAGTCTGGAATTTTCTAAACACCATTTCACTCAACATTTTCTTAACACTATTTCATTCCTCATGGTGAATTTATTCTAAAATTGACTTTTGGTGTTGGTGAATTATTGGCGTTTTTGGGTTGCTGCTTTTATATGAATGTCTTGCTATAACAAATATATATATTTTTATTCAAGGTCAATTCTTCAGTCGAATACTGTTAAGGACAGTGATTGGTCAGATACAGAAGATTCTGATGAACCCCCCCTCAAAAGTTATGAGTCTGCATCAAACAAATATGTATAAAAAACAGTAAGTGTATGTGTAGATGAAAACTGCAATTTTTTATAATTGTTTTTAGCTGACATTTGTTTCTTTTTAATTTATAGAAAATTTGACCATAGCTGTTTTATAGTCTGGTTGAAATTTTTTTTTTGTCATATGAGATCAGTTTCGCATGAGAATACAGTACATAAAATAAATGATAAATCATAAAAAAATCCTGAAAATGTTATTGAGATATACTTTTATTTTCACAGTACTCAAAGGCAGACAGAAGTTGAAAGCAAGCTGAGAAGTGGTCCAAGCCTACTTGTGAAACCTCAAAGTAGATTACTGCTCTCTCCAAAATTTCCCTGTCAGAATCGTAGTGATATGTCCTGTGCAGTAGATACAGCATGGCACAAAAGAGGATTTGACAGCTTAACTTGTAAGTGAAAATGATTTATTTCCTCAGTACCATCATATATATATTTGAGATAATGCAAGCAAATTAATACTTGTATGTTTAAAACTAAAATTTATAATTTATTAGGAAAGATGCTAGATACCTCAATTGGTAGGGCATAAGCACAACAATTTGAGGTTAGATCCTTGGTCTGGCTGTGCACTTGTCTAACACTGTGACATTTTGGACCAAGCATGTGATTCTGACTGAATGGCTCTGAGACAATTTACATTAATCCTCTATCCAGTAAGAAACTAGAAGATATCAGTATATCATGGTACAGACTTGATTACTTAAAGGATGAGGAAATAAAATGGAAGCCCTATAACTCAGTCTTTCTACAGCTCACACATTCTTCATGGGAAAAGCCAAATATGGAAAGAAAGTATTAAAGATTGTAGAAAGCCACCGAACATGCAGGACATGTAAATGGTGGAAGCGTAATAGACAAGGTCAACAGGATAGGAAACATAGGTGTGTTCATACGCACAGTGGAAGTGAGAGACTTATGGAAAGTGTCAGTGATGAGCAGGGGATTAAGGAGCTATTAGAAGAAGGGACACCAGTTTAGTATTTAGAAGGCGATTGGGATAATACCCTTTTAGCTGGCCTGAAAGGAAACCTAAATTTAACACTGAAAAAAAAAACGATTTGATAAGGGTCCTCTGAAAATGATCACCTACGATTCAGACTTGAGGACATTTTTCAACCCCTAATATCAAATGCTGTACAGTATGCTGACCTTGGTTCGAGCCAGCAGTGTGCGCACGCTAATAGAGAAGTAGCACCAAAATCACTACATTATGGTAACTCAGAATCCTTCGACCACCGTGTACATGCCACATCTGCTTTCGTCAATGAAGGAAGAAACTACATTGTTCAGGTATGTACACAGAACTTTGCATGTTTCTTTAAAAGTGACAGTTCATATTTTTAGTGCACAAAGTGTTACAAAATGTTTTTTTTACAACTTACAAAAATAAATTGCCAACAAAATGACTTGTCACTTTATTTTGTTGTGTTACTTTTTCGTAGTTATTCTGTTGATTTTTTTATACTTTTTATCATGATTATTATAATTAAAATTATTATGAAATGAAAGTATGATGCAAAATGTGTAAGGTAATTTGGCAGAACACAATAATTTTTTATTTCACAATAGGCTGTATACCAAACTTGAAAATTTCGTGTTTACTTGAAATTGATTATTTTGGTCATATACTGAATCATGTACTGAAGGAATCAAAAAGCACATTAAATTAATGAATTATTTATGTTTTGATTAATGGTTTATTTATGTTTTGATTAATGAATTATTTATGTTTTGATTAATGAATTATTTATGTTTTGATTAATGAATTATTCATGTTATTTTCTATAATGTTTGTTGTTTTGTTTTAGTTCAGTTGTTTTGAGCTTGCACCTTTACTTGTTATAGATAGAGTTCAGTTGTTGCAGTTTCCAAGTTCTCTACAGTGTTTTTTCCATTAAACAAATGTTCCTGTTTAGCTATTCCTGGTGATCCACTGTTGTAATTTCAAATTTGGATGTAAGTTATGATTACAGATAATTATAGATAATGTCATATTATTACATTAAATACATGATGTTTTACTTAAAAATATTAAAAATATAGATAAAAGTTGAATAACAGCACAGTACTTGCACAAGTTAATTTGTATTTGGTCAAAATAGCATTTTAAAGATTTCTTAAACAAACTGCTCCATGTGACACCTTGTTTTACTTGCTATGTAAGTATACACATAACAATTTTTGTAGGCAAAAATACATACAGAATACATACAGTCGGATATGCTTAAAACTCTACCCAAAAGAGAAAGATGTCATCAGACAGGTTGCAGTTACCTTCATCAAAGCATAGATGTCTTATACTTAGGCAGGAACAAGCAATCACCCAGGGTGTTTATGAGTTTTAGAGGGAATTTCATATCAATCAGGTTCCTACAAACTCATTTAGTTTTGTTATAAACTTAAGAATGAACTAATTTATTCTGACTCAATTGTCATGAAAGCTATGGGCATATGTAAATCTGTCTCAGTTGCGTTTCCTGGTTTAACCAGTACTGGTGTCTTATGTTAAAACATGGTAGCTCAAACTCACAATTCATGGGTAGAGTGGCAGATACATTAACCGCTAAGCCACTGCTCCCCTATCATAAACTTAAGAAACTAAATGTGGCAATATACAGCTGCCCCTGCAGTAACAACGATTATTTTCAAAGACCAAACTAAATTCTTTTGGTTTTGTTTGACCTAATACGTACCTCAGTACTTGCAGGGATACAAGATTCTAATCATAAAAAAGGAAGCTGTTACTTTTTTAATTTCTGTTTTTAGGTATTGGTCACGAACAAGATGTTGATGTGGTGAAATTCCCTGATGCCATTCCTTGTGGAGACTTCAGACCTGTGGCACATAAGCCATCAGACGAAGCCTCTCTAGTCATGTTCGACTTGGAAACCACTGACCTAAGTAATTATTGCTTTTATTTTATTACAATGATTTGATGAACTACTATGACAGGTCATGTATCACTGTAATGAGCACAGGAATGTTAGAAGTCTAGTCATAAAATGTACAACATCTGCAGAGAAACACCATTTTTGGTTTGTGTTACTTTCGTTGTATAGAGGTTGTTTCTCTTTAGAGGACCTCTTTATAGATTTGTTTGTTTGTTTTTGGGTTTAGTGCTGTTTATCAACAGTATTTCAGTCATGTAATGGCGGTCTTGGATTCTCTGCAGTTAACTGTCAACTTCCCCACACGAGGCAGAGGTGCAGGATGAATGATGTCAACTGTGGTATAATCATCACGGAGAACATATGCTGCGCCCAGGGCTCGAACTCACGACCTTTCGACCTGTAGATCCCACTCTATAGAGGTTACACTTTAGAAAATTGAATTTCTGTTCTAACAAAATAAAACTTATATTACTTTGACTGTCTTTCATAATATTTATGTCCATTTGTCATTTACCTATTTTCTATCATATTTCATTTATTTTCAGTTTGCGGTAGTACCATTCCTCACATAACGCAGATTTCAGCTGTAGACTACAACACTGGCGATACCTTTGACAAATATGTAACACCAAAGATGCCAATAAGAACAACTGCTCAACAAGTGACTGGCATTGTTGTATGTAGATCAGATATGAAAGTTTATGGAATTCCAGTGCAATCATTGACAATTAAGGAAGCACTATTTATTTATTGGTATAGCAGAGGGACGTACTGACTGAATTAAGAGAACGGTCCTTAACTGTATCAAAGTCCGTGATGTACTTGTATGCAAAGCCCGAGAAATGGAAACACTTTAAGCCTCTCTGCCAGACATAATATTTTGTAATAGTATTTTGGGGGGTGGGATGGGATTTACGTGACTGATAGACAGCAGAAGTAGAAGTCTGTTAAGAGATTTGTGGCTCTAAAGAGGGCCGTTTTCTCATTTGTGCAGCGTGGATGCACTCTTTAAGCGTGTGGCTGAAAAAATATGCACGTGGACCTGATAGAAATACTGCAGAGGCTCAACGCGCTTAATAAGTTAAGCAAGTTTTCCTTCTTGGAGCATTAACACATTACATACTAAACAAGAATCAGTAGGTGTCTGTAGTTCAAATAAATCATGAAAATACTTAATGCTTACTGGACTTGGACTATTAGCAGTTTGTATCAAAGAGGCTAGATAAGGCTTGGAATGAAATGCCCCAATCATCTTTTCCCACACTTTTGAAAACTAATCAGCTAAGGAGTTTTTCTCTCGAGGTAACCATTCAGTTGATAAATGAATAGAATTTTCAAGGCATATATTAAATATCTTTACAGCTCTTTTCTGTAGTTCTGTGTTCATGGAGCCTTTAGATACTATGCTGCAAACACCTACATTGTCACTAAATCATTTAACCTTGATTTCTTAAAGGATTTACCAAAGAATCTAACACACGATAAACCGCACAAAGTTCCCGCCAAGTTGACGATTTAACCCCTTTGCGAGGTCCCGAAGTTCCGTGCACTACCCCTGTATAGGTTTGAATTTCATAACCGGCAAAACCAGACCCGCTCGCATCAGAGTACTCTATGCGGCTACATTCATGAGAGACTGGCAATCTCTTATTATTTAGCTTACATAAATTCTTCTCCAAGAATAAAAGTTTAATTTTGCTCTTTTCCGACAACTCAATGGACGAATTCCAAGTTTTGGCTGTAACAACGTCAATACTAAGAGACCGTGTCATTGAAATAATCTGCCCTACAAAACTCGCTACTTTACGAACTTGCACGGAATTATTGCTTAATAATCTTTACGCCATGAAATTGCCTTGTGTATTCTATCCATGAGTATACGCACGCAATTCTGGTGCCAATCTAAAATTGTGCCCAACCACTGAAGGCATTGTACTGGTTCCCAACACGATTTGTCAACTTTCGGAATAATTCCTGACTAAATTAAAACAGTTTTTGTACCCCGAGACATACTTTTGGTTAATTTCCAACATATCATTTGTATTTTTATTGACACAAATATTGTAACAATAATTCTGATCGATACAGAATCCATCATTTGTTATCCTCAACTTATATACAAGGAACTCAACAGGAAATGGTCTATAAACATGTCTCCTGAGTGATTGATCCTTATTATCAGAAGAATCTCACTTCAATATGCTATAAGAATGCATAATTATATATAAACCTTTATGACCGAACTCTTCCATACATAATCACATTCAGCCACGGCCGTGGTCCAGTGGTTAGTGCACTGGACTTGTAACCGGGATATCCGGGTTCGAATCCCGGTCGCAGCAGGTCATACCATTCTACGAAAATTTTACAAAAATGTCGATTTTCCTCCTCATGTGGAGAAGTTGCCAGCTCCATGTGGAAGGTTAAGTTAGTACTGATTAGTATATAGTCCAGGAAAGCTGGTTAGGTGAACCGGTCGCTGTATATAACTGAAAGATTGTTGAAAAACGGCGTGACAATAAGTCACATAAAAAACACACAAAAAAACATATTTCTCTTCTACTACTACGATACAGATAACACATTTCCCATGTTGGAATGCAATGAGTAATAAACTGTATTTATCCGCATTTTACAGGATTTAGTTATCTGTTAGTTTACGCATTAGCAGAGGTACATTCGAACGGATGGTCGCACGTGATTCGAACAATATGGTTGTAGTTCTTGCATATTCCAACGCCTGTTATATCTGGTTCTATTTTTTCCCAATCTTTATACTGTCAATCTTGTATTAAGAGTCCGCCCGTGGGGAAGACCAAAAGTGGTCGCATTGTTTTATTCCCTTCGTGTATATATATGTTTTTATTTTTGCTACAGGGCTCTTTATTTGTGACTATTACAGATACCAATGATAATGACATAATTATTATACAAAGAAAAAATCCACGTTGATTTAATTTTTTTTTGTTTTTATGTGACTTATTATCACTGGGGTTCAACGCCGTTTTTTCAACAAATTTTCAGTTATATACGGCGACCGGTTCACATAACCAGTTTTCATGGACTGTATACTAATATATATATATTATGTAATACTAAACATGTATATTGATATACTGGTACTTGTAATAACAAACATTCAATGAAATAGTATAAGCTCTGAAACGCTTATCGCGCAGATTCATTTAATGTATGAGTAATCATGATTATGATTGTGAAGAGTTTTGGTCGATTCGAAAAAAATGTTCGTTTGAACGAACTTCGTGATAAACAACAGATTTAAGATGCCAAATTGTTGCTTGAGACTTCGGAAAAATCCAACGCAGCGAAAACCGAACTTAAATTGTACAAAAAAACCCAGAAAAATCGAGATTGGTATGTTTTTCGACATAATGAAAAATTCGTCTTAAGCGAGTTCCCCATAACAGGGATCACCTGTAAATCTTTGAAGGGCGACTATCCAAACAGGCACTTTATACAAAATGTTCTAGTTACTTCCCTTGATTCAGAACTGTATTATTATTATATCAATGTTTACGAATTATGTACGTGGGGCTATTTTTTATTTGGTTTATTCAAGATATAAAAACAGAACAAAAGAAAGAACATGCGATATTTAGAGTTAAAGTGTCTGCTTTAATAAATACACAAAGATTCGTGAAGAACGTTTTTATCCCGAGTTCACAAAATGTGTTGATAGAAAATGGATGTTGCTGATAAAGTAATGGCTCACACAAATACCTTTATTCACAGGGTGATCTTTATTCGGAGGTGTCAGCAAACACAGGTTTGACTGAAATTAAGTGTTTTCATAACGACCTTGTTATTGGACTGAATACTGTTTATTCATCAACGTACAAGTTGGACAAAATATTTGATAAACACTTGTACATATTTGTTTGAAGATCAAACATCTTAAATTTGTCTAAATGTATTTACTATGCAAATCTTGCATGAAATTAATAGCATATACATATGTATTAATACATATTATTGAAATATTTTTGTAATTCATCATGCATCTTGTTTTCAAGCCTATCAAAATATATGGACATGTTTTTAATCCTAATCTATCAAGCTATATTATCAATGTTATTCATCTTATAAATCATTGAAGAGCAAGTTTAGCCTCACTTCGCGAAAATTGTCTTCAGGTGATAGATTCAGTGATAGGTAAATGTAGCGTATATATTATAGGCAAAATGATTGGCCTTGACATTCATGCTGTATCTTAAAACATTGCTTAATTGACGTGTTGTTAATTACAGTTCTATCTACGAACAACTGGGTCGGTCCTTGTACTAGAACAATTAATCAAAGGACCGTGAATTTATTTATAAAATATGACATACATGTACAACTACCGTTATTTGATCGTACCAAAAATGTGGTTGTGAGGCATATTTTACAAATACTGATATTGGTACAAAGCTGTCATGCACCAAGGTTTAACGGTGTTTTTATACATAACGTGCTTACACAATATTCTACTGCACACTTAGTCCATCCATGAAATTCCAGTGTTACAAACGAATTTTTATAAACATTTACCACGCTTCTCTCGTGATTACAATCACAACCCAACCAAAATATTGTGAACTGTTTTTTTCCCTTGAAATTAACGTCGAACCAACGACCATTTATCTGGCGACTTTCCAGCTTTAACAGTTGAGGCATACACCTGGATACAACCATTGACCTTCCGTAAGCCAGCTGGTAATCTTTGTTTTTTCTTGGTTTTTATGTGACATTCTCGCATGGTTGAACGCCATTTTCAACAATTTTTCAGTTATTTACAGCGACCAGTTCACCTAACCAATGTTCTTGGACTGACTGTATTATATCCAGTACTAACTTACCCTTCCACAAAGAGCTGGCAACTTCTCCACAAATGGAGGAAAATCGACATTTTGTAAAATTTTGCCTCGACCGGGATTTGAACTCAGATCGCCGGGTTACTGGTCATTAAATACTGATCACTTACAAACATTACATACAGACTTTTAAACACATTTAAAGTAATGAAAGAAACGGTGTATTCGTGTTGTACATTTATGTCAGAATTTGAATTGATGAGAAATTCAATTTCGTCTGCTATTGACTAAATTGTGTAGTATTACGCTCTATAAAATGATTAACGAAAGTCAATGCTTAAAACGTAGCAAGGACAAATACACCACGTTTATCTCATGTTTTCCGTGGCAATTCAAAATAACCAAAGTAAAGTTTTTATTACGATACAGTAGAAACGTACATAATTTCAAAATTCAATAATGGGACCTCAGAATGTCTAATTTAAAGCCGACTGTCAAATATGGAGCCTGCATCTATTGATCAGATAAGGATGTATTATGTT
Source organism: Lutraria rhynchaena (assembly GCA_008271625.1). Lineage (NCBI taxonomy): Eukaryota > Metazoa > Mollusca > Bivalvia > Venerida > Mactridae > Lutraria > Lutraria rhynchaena. The sequence goes on along the minus strand of VIBL01000056.1, from coordinate 490,975 downwards.
CATCGTTATGGATGTAATAATTTCCGATTGGTAAGTTTCTAACATTAAATGATTACACATGTTTTTCAATGTGACAAAATCTTGTAAAACAGAGTATGGAGTAAGTATTCTACAGAGGTGTGTGCGTTTATAAGTGTCATAAATACGGAAACGAATAATACGATATTAATATTCTTACATATTGGTGAGCTAAGTACGAGACAAGTGCAATAACTGGGCCGCTGGTAGGGCTGCAACGGATACACAAAATATCCGAATTACTGTCACACCTGTGAACAGATGTGAAAAGACAAGACCTTTATTGACAGGCGGCCTTTATACGGAGGCCAGTTTGTTCTAACTAATCAGCACTAGTGTTTCAAACAATGACCTTTATTCACGGGTGTTGTCTTTATTCGGAGGTGGCCGCAAACACAGGTTTGACTGTACTCAAATCCATCTTGATATCCGCGAGATACATCACCGCTGTCGAAACTTTATAAATCAGCATTAAACATAACATTCTCGGGTAAGGATCTAAATTATGCAAGTTCGGTTCCTGATTGGATAGTAACAAGAACGATAGCTCTCGGTTGAAATATGTTTTTCACTTGTTTTAATGGAAGATAAAGGAAAATCATAATGAAACACGTCAGTATGATTTTAGACATGAAAACAATATAGGCCATTAGCACAGTGATTCATTTGTTGTACACTAATTGCTGTTTCTTATTTTATCGATTATCAATCACTAATAATTGAGTATTTAGTTTTGAAACTTTTGATATTTGTGACTAAAACTGTAATTCGCTCTTTTTGTGTTCTGTAGTGCTATAATGTTGAAAGAGAAAGCAGACATATTTTGCATAGTTGCATGGTTAAACAAAGTTCTCCTTTAATTTGAACACATTAAGCATTACGGTTTAAGTTATTTTGTATGTATGGTTTGTATGTCGCAACCAACGCTAAACGTCGCTATTGTCCTGACGCTAAACGTCTCACAAAAATCGACTGACGCTAAAGGTCGCACATGGTCGGAAGGTTTAGTATCGAACCTAAACAAGACACAAGTATTACTTAGGACAAATATGACTTCAAAGCAACTACCGTTTGACCCATAGAAACCATCCACATATCCATAGCAACCACTCTCGCGCCCGTAGCAACCGCTTTAAGGTCTATAGCAATCAGTCTTGCACCCATAGCAACCGCCTGAATGCCCCTAGCAACCACTCTTATGCCCCTTGCAACCGTTTTAAGAGCCATTACAACCACTTTCGCGCCCTTAGCAACTGCCTTAAGGTCCATAGCAACCACTCTAGCGCCCCTAGCAGCCGCTTTTAGGTCCATAAAAACCAGTCTCGCCCTCCTAGCAACCGCCTGAATGCCCATAGCAACCACATTTAGGACCATAGCAACCCTGGCAACCATCTTAAGACATTTGAAATTGAAATGTGAAAATACAGGGAATTCAAAACTCCAAAAACCGGACACCTTCTGGGCCACATACCTTATACGGATCAGCGAAATTCCTGATTCCTCTATTTCCTGTGGTTTAAATGTTCAAGGAATAAAACAAAATGCGAGTTAACTTTTGCACGGTTCAGGATTGCGAACTGCCCGGTCTACGGAGTTTCAAATGTACCATGCATCCGTTAGATTTGCGCATGCGTCGACGGAAGTCTAAGGCAGGAGCAGACGTGTTCTTTAACGCAAATTAGAAAATATACAATGGATAATACTATGCATGGGAATAAAAAACAACAATTATCCTATTCATTTTTACGATTTATTAGTGTTATACAATGCCTATGTTTTTAAAATAAAGTATTCCATCCGCGAATCGGCCAACTATAGCTCTATTCCCGAGAACGCACAACCGGAATGGAATAAATTCTGCATTCCATGTAAAACAGAGTAAGATAGGCATAGATTTATCGAATCCGAAAATATTCAATGCAAAATAATGTTATCTAATATGACATTGAATATTCATTAATCTAATTTGAATTGTAGTTGCATTTATGATGACCCTGGTACTCCTAGAAACTCAGAATGGTACGAATACCCCGTGTCTATAACAGTGACACTTAATTGACATATCGACTGTTGAATGCCAGAAGGGGCTATCAGCAGTTTTCACCAAAAATGACTGTTTTGCATATTTGAAATTATTTTTACCTATATTTCCTGTGAAAAAAAAAGCTGCGATTTATTGATAGAAATGTACCCCCTTGTAGAATGTTGTTGAGATAACACTTGTAGAGATGTTCAGTACTAATTAAAACTTTTGAATAAGAAAGTTGTGAAGACGGTGGGAAAATGCATCAGTTATAGATTTCCGTAATTTTGGTTGATTAAAATGCTGTAAAGAAGGTAAGATTATATTGTTTTATTTTATTAATTAGCTAATAAGTGTTCGTTTAACATTTTAACGACATAAAACTATCAGAAAATAAACACATAAATGTAAATATTTTATCATCAGTGATGTTATTGTTGTTTATCTGTTGACTCCTTCTGGCAGCTGAAATTATATGAAGCCTTTTTCTTTTAAATCCATAGTTTATAAAAATATTTTTGTACTTAACATACACTATATATCTCATTAAAATGATTGAACTATCCTTTGGTAGCATGTTGAGGTTTTTTATGGGTATTTTTCGGCACCTTTTGTTGATAGCTCCTTCTGGCAGTCCTGAAATTCTGATTTCAGAGAATTATGGAAGTCGATTGGTCAGATGAGGAAATTTATACTGCTGTTCCACTTGATTCATGGCTGTTTCAAGAACAAGGTCATTTCCATGGTAACTGAATTATAGTCACATAGGATTGTTTATAGAATATTAAGTCTTAGAATAAAAGTCATTTTGATTTTCAAATTCAGACTCCGGCTTGGCCAAACCCTATAATAATAGTACTAGCAGACTTTATGTAAAACATAATGTTTAGAAATATAATTGATATGTCTATAGTCATTGTATCAAATAAAATATGTAAATACATTTATATCATTTATACCCTTAGTTATAATTTCTGTATTTTAGAAAGGGACCATCCTAAACAAAAAAGAATCTGGTTCGGATAAGGAGCCGACATTGGTAACGGAATCGTCAGATGAAAACATTCCATTAATACACATACAGAAAAGCATTATCAAACGAAAACGAAAACAGATTGTCCATATTAACTTGACGGATCATGAAACTGATGATAATAGTGATTGTGATGCAAACTATGACCCTTCATTTGATAGTTCATCATGTTCTGATGAATTCCAAACTCCCATCATAAAGAAAAGAACGAAGTGGGTAAGAAAAAGGGTACGTTCTCTGAAAAGAGAACATGGTAGGATGGAAAGCAAACAAACTAAGCAACTGAAAATGAGGTGTGTTTCAGATGTCAGCAAACAAGCAGACAAGGATCAAGGCATTCAGGAAGCCCTGCAAAAAAGCAAAGAAGATAGCCAGATAAACATACTTCTTAATAAATTTGCAGAAAAAAAGGTCAACAACCTATTGGCAGGCAACGGATTGAAGAGAAAACAAATACCACCTGATGGCAATTGCTTTTTCAATGCAATTATCCATTAAGTTGACACAGAAATATCTGTTTCTGAACTAAGAACAAAATTGTGCCGTCATTTGAGGGAAAATGAACAACATTACATTGGTTAAATGACATGGTCACAAATAAATGATAGAGAAGACGTGCCTAAAAACTACCAGAAACTGGTTAAAGAATTAGAATGTTCTTCCATTAGCAACAGCTAATATGTTAAGAAGACACATCACAATATACACCATCAAATTACATTGTCCTATCATAAATGTGTCGCCTGATATTGAGGGACAAAGTCAGGTAGAGAGGAATGACATTAAAATAGCATATTTGGCCATGTCAGGTTTTGAACATTATGATTCGTGTATTCCATGCAGTAGCGGAAAGGAGGGCAACTGTTATCAGCCAATAAATAGAAAAGAATAAGGCAGGGAACGTTTCAGACATTGACCGATTAAATTACAATGAACGCATTATGAGAAAAGAAGAATCAAGAATTGAAAAAGAAAACGATAAGAAAAAGGCAAAAGGTGACAGCAGTACTTATGCCGTTACTTTTGATCTACAAGCTGTTTTACAAACCACATGTTCAAATGTATCACTAATTTACTATAAAAGAAAATTAAATAGCTTCAACCTCACTGTTTACTCATTGGCTGACTCTAAAGGCGCATGCTATGTTTGGAATGGGACACATTGCCAGAGAGGGTCTTCCGAAATAGGAACTTGCATTATGACTCACCTAAATTCTCTTCCAGCTAATGTCAAACATGTAATTAAGTATTCTGACTGCTGCTCTGGACAAAAGCGCAATCAGTACCTTGCAGCTTGATTACTTAACAAAGTTTTACAAAATCCCAACATTCAAGTCATCGAGCAAAAATTTCTTGAATCTGGTCATACCCAAATGGAGTGCGATTCAATGCATGCAACTATTGAACATGCCAAAAAGCAAACATCACTGTACGTACGGGAGCAATGGACACAATTTTTCAAATGGCTAGAAGGCAAAATCCTTATGCTGTTGTGCCAATGAGATATGATAGCTTCTATGGCCTTAAAGATTACGCTAAGGATAATTTTAATAATTTCAAAACAACAACAGAAGGACCAAAAGTTAACTGGCTTAAGGTCAAAGTATTGAAGGTACAAAAAAGCCACCCAGACCAAATCTATGTAAAGTACAGCCTCAGGGATACATATTTTTTGTGCATTAATACCAAAAGAACGCAAAGACGAAGACCAGAAATGGTAGACAAAATACTGATGAGATACAAGGAAAAATTGCCTATTTCAGTGGCAAAGAAAAATGACCTTTTGTCATTATGTAAGGCATATGTCATACCAGAAATGTACTGGTCATACTATGAGAGTTTACCAACAAACAAAAAAGTTGTGGATCGGCTGCCATGTGCTGATGCATTAGATGGGGAAGATTCTGATACTGACTACGAATTTTAAGACTAGAATACAATACAAGCATAATTATCTGATGAACACTTTTTATATGACTTTAAGTGTATCCATATATTCGTGTTAATGCTGTAAATAAAGAGAATTAAAAACACACTTTTCAATTATTAACCCACCTACAACATGTAGTTAGACCCCTTTTCTATTTTTTGAGTGTTGAATAATTTGGCAACCAGAAGGGGCAAAATCAGCAAAAAGTACCAAATATGGACCTATCGAATGACTTACAAGTTCAATAATCCCTGTGTGCATTAATCCTTGTGTAATCAATCAACTATCAAAAGCAACTTAAGTTTGAAACAATAGCTGATTTTTTATTTAAAGCCTAAACCTTTAAATGCATTTTTCTCAAAAGTATGAAAAATGCTGATAGACCCTTCTGGCAATCAACAGTCGATATGTCATACGTATCCATCGCGAGTTTTCATCGGTTGATGTCTTCGACTTGGCATCAGAATTTCCGGAGAGATGCTGCAGTTTTAATCACCGTTTTAGTTGAAAGTCAGTCTTCAAACTGCACAATATGCAAGATGCAAAGATGAAGGTGTTAACGCTATTAAGGTAATTTAAATTTTATTACATTTTGTAGGATATGTCCCGCATTTTGACCGTTATCTAATATATTTTAGACTAAATTATGTATTAGCTATATATTTCCTATACTCATGATTGTATTATATTCAATGTAAAATTACATTAATAATATTCATCTATATTTGTTTCAGGTTCATATTTCTTATTTGGATTGTAGCACCAATAAGGAGCTGTAGGGTACTTATAGATAAAGAGCACAGAATAATGATTCAACTCACAGTGACAGGATCATACGATGTACCCGTGACTGAAAGGACACAATCGGAAAGAGCAACGCTGAGACGCTTTCAGTGTTTAAAAGGTTCTTACAAAAACTTTAACTTGTTTGGCTAAGAGCAATTGAGAGTAAATCGGCTGAAGTAGTTGCATTTATAATACACATTTGTATCTTCTTAGAATTCGGTGCTCCGAAGATTAATCAACATGATAGAGGTCGGGAGTTCGATGGTGATGTCAAGCGTTTACTGACAAATCTAGATATTAAAAACATAAAAGTCGACATTATCACTCTCAGAGTCAATGGAAGGTGGGACGAATGCACCAGACCCTTAAACAGAAAATTGCCTATGACTTTTTGCGTGAAAACCCGTGTGACGTGAACCGGGCTAAACAGTTAAGTGAATATCAGCGTATATTGAACAATGACCCTAAGGAATGTTTAGGCTGGAAAACACCGCACGAAATATATGATGGAAGAGATGCTGATACTCAAATAAACGAACTAACTAACAAAAAAAACGAAATTCAAAAAAACTCCGAGGCAAAACCCGCAACAATCAAATGTAACAAGCGGAATGATAAAAGGTTCGCGACTGCATGCAAGATTCTTGTATTCAACATTGATGACCGAGTTCTTATAAAATACAAGAAGAAGGGAGCATTGAATAGAAAAATTTGGGTTATTGATGGTGTCATGCAAAAACGAACATTAAGCATAAACATGTACAAAGTTGAGTTTAATATTCCTAATAGTTGTAATAAAGAAAAACAAGTAAATTGGTTCCATATTTCATACGTTACAAAATATCCGGAAGAAGTGTTAAGTGAGGAAAACTCACTGCATGAACAGAGATAAATTTTTCATACCAAACACCGTATCCTCCAAATTACAAAACCTCAAAAGTGAAAATGGACTTAGAATATCTATGAATCCATTAGGCAATGAAAATTGCCAATTTTGGGCGATTTTTTTTCAATTACAAACCATAGGAATTTGCAGATCAGAAGAAACTCATAGACAAGACGTTATGAAATATTTGACTCAATTAGATGTACTGGGCATTTCTAATAATGGCCGATCAAACTGGTGGAATTCATTAACATAAAGTCGAGAGGCATATTTGTATCGAGTTTCCAAGGATTACGAGTATGGGGACCAAATCACTCTACAAGCTGTTTCCCAGTTATATAAAGTATAGATATTGATAGTTTTAACTATGAATCACGGAACGACTTTCATAAGACCTAATGGCAGCTCGACATTGACATACGATATTCCGGTTATAACTTTAGGACATCATCCCGAGGGAGCTGGGGAGCATTATGTTGCTCTAGAGTATAACAGAAATATCATTAGAAATATTATTAAAGAATGCACACAAATCTATTTAGAAAACGAATTAAGTGATGATGAGTCAGTGGATATCAAACTCGGAGACATTAATGTGGATAATGAGTTTAGTGACGATAATGTTGATAATGAACTTACCAACGATAATGTGGATAATGAACTTAGAGATGATAATGTGGATAATGAACCGATAAACAATAATGTGGATAATGAAGTTAGAGACCTAAATGTGGATAATAAACCTAGATATGATAATATAGATACTGAACCTAGAGATAATATGGATAATTAACTTAGAGACTTGAACGTGGATAATGACATTAGAGACTTGAACGTGGATAATGAACTTAGATACTTGAATGTATCCAACGAACTTAACGACGTAACCATGTGGATAATGAACGTAGAGACTTGAATGTGGATAATGAATTTAGAGACATGAACACGGATAATGAACCTAGAAACTTGAATGTGGGTAATGTACATAGATATTTGAATGTAGATAATGAATCTAGAGCTTTGAATGTGGATAATGAAGTGTTATATCTTGTAGAATCTAGACGACGACGGCGACGGCGAAACAAATCATTCATTTTTCAAAATCTTCCACTTATAATTCAAGTATAGATTGTTAGATATTGTTTAAATGACAACCCTGTTTGTAGGTATGTTCTTAATCGATGTCATTTAAGTAATGTTGTGCGTTTATGTGATGTGCCCCTACCGCGAAAATATATTTCACCGGATATAATGAAGGATGTACCGATCAGTGTCAGGAGATTAATTTTGAAATTTGGATGATACTGTGGCCTTGCTTAATTTATTGATTTCATTATTCAGTAAAAATATTGAGTATGGTCGTAAAGCGGCAAATTTGGATATCGTCGGGTCGAAAAAGCAGCTACCCGGTATACTGAATATTTGACATTTTTCTTTTTTTCTTGCCGATTCATCATCTTGCGGATAGTCCTTTTAAAATAGTATTTTTTTTACCGTTGTGTGATGTACAAATTAGTCTTAGAAAAAGTATTAGCGAAAACTATGGGTTTAACGCCGTTTTTCAACAATAACAATAGTATTATACGTATATAATTTTGTAGTATAGATGTTCGAATTCCGAAAGCAATTAGACAGATACAAAGTCGATTTTTTAATAAACGAGCTTTTTTGGCTAGATTTCTACTTTTTCTGTCAATAGTTATACACTGTGTAAAAAAACAAATCAGATATACTGTATGAAGTCATGCAACCCTCTCTATTTCAGACAAGGATTTGTTTCTATAGAGCAATCTGCCCCTGGAACACGAATGAATAAATAATTTTTATTCATAATTTAGTATAATGTATTGAATTCAGTATATTTATAATTATACTTTATTTGAAAATGAATCGCTACTTTTTTATAGTGCAACAGCTACCACGAGAAATATGGATTTCTGAAAAAGTGTATAAAGTCAACCTTGTGTACAATTTAGTGTATAGCCGTTTAAAATACATTTGAAGGGTGTTGAATTAAAAAAAATATCAAAAAGTATATGGAATTTCAAAATATATTCGTTTATTTCGAGGACGCATGCTTATTTTCTTCATTTTGTCGAGTAAATTACTAGATATAGAAATCTATTTCTTTAAAAGAACAATTGTTCCAAAAAACTTGTTTTTATTTTGAAAATTAATTTTTTGATTAAAATAATACCATGTTTTTGAAAGTTTTTCCTGACTTTAAAAACTAACCTGGTGACCTATGTTTTTTTATTTAATTTTTCGATTTTTCATAAAATTTTACACACTGAATATCAAACTAAATAAAAAAAATCTATGAAAGGAATTTTTCAATGTATTAATTTATTTGCATACATGTTTAAGATTGAAGCAAAAATGTACCAAGCTTTTACTATTATTTGACCTTCTGACCTAGATTTTCATCTAACCTAATCCAAAATAAATCAAACTTAGCTTAAAGACCATCAAGATAAACATTCTAATAAAGTTTGTCTTACTGTCTGACCCACTGACCTAGCTTAATACTCAATGTGACCAGGGTTCATACTTAATCTGAAGGTTATCAATATGACCATTGTAACAAAGTTTCGTGAAGATTGAGGCAAACAAGTGGTATCAAAACTGGTAAATCTAAACTTATCAAATTCTGTTTGATCTCCTGACCTAGTTTTTGACCAGAAATAACCCAGTCCAAAACTTGGTCTGAAGATCATCAAGATAAACATTGTGACTAAATGTCTGTGCCTTGTGGTTCTAGAAGATTATTTCAAGGATTTCCATATGTGACTCTATGTAAAACTGAGTGCGCCCCATGGTGGGATCAATTTGACGCGAGGTCATAATTTGAACAATCTTGGTAGAAGTCCATAAATGATGCTTCATGCCAAATATGTTATGTTGTGATAAAGATAACCTTTCTGCGATTAAACACTATGTCTGCCACGGTACGTTTTTCGTTCTTGGTTTAAAGTAAATCTGCCCTTGTAGAATCTTTATTGTTGCCATAATAATAAAAGTGTATAAAAAAGTAAACTAACAGGTGTTCTCTGTAGACGCACATGGTGGTGTATTCAGAAAATTTTAAGTGAATCTGCTATACTGGCAGTATCACCATGAGCAAACGGTGGAATTTGAATTTTAAATCATGATGTCTGGAAAGCGATCGATAAAACTGTGGTAACGAACCTATCTGTAATGTATTTCACTGCAATTCAAGGTATCCATTCACTTTTCAAGGTTACAACATAAGGCGTTGATATTAAGTATGGTCACATGCTTTATTGTACTGTAGGCCAAGTACAGCTCCGGCAGCATTGTTTTATTACACAATTAACTAATTTTGGAATTACTTTGTTCATGTGTATCCTTGCTTGTTTAAGTGCTGTTGCCTCAGGCTTGTAATTTTCAAGCGTTCGGTCAAACGTGATCAAATTGTGGCGCAATATCTCGCCTTATAAGGAAGTCTTAAGACTGAATAGCACAAATGAGTTGAAGCAACTGCTATAATTATTAATGAAGCGAGTTACTATATGGTTAATTAGTCCTTATAATCGCATTTTCACCTCTTCGCGATTCCAATTTGCTCAATTGCTTAAAGTCTCAAACATCGATTTCTGTTGAAAGCCCTCGTGCTTTTTGCATGAAAATATTGGGCGCGTTGTCGAGACTGGTTTCTACCTTAAAGCGGTTGCTATGGGCGCCAGAGTTGTTGCTATGAACCTTAAGGCGGTTGCTACGGGCGCGAGAATGACTGCTATGGTCCTTAAGTCGGTTGATAGCGGCGAGAGAGTAGTTGCATTCAGGTGGTTGCTAGGGGTGTGAGACTGGTTGCTATAGGCCTAAAAGCGATTGTTAGGGGCGCTAGAGTGGTTGCTATGGATCTTAAGGCGGTTGCTAAGGGCACGAGATTGGTTGCTATAGATATGTGCATGGTTGCTATGGATATGTGGATGATTGCTATGGATCAAAGGGTGGTTGCTATGAAGGCATATTTGTCCTATGTAATACTTGTGTCTTGTTTCGATACTAAACCTTCCGACTATGTGCGACATTTAGCGTCAAGGTTGCGACATTTAGCGTCAAGGTTGCGACATTTAGCGTCAGTCGATTTTTGTGCGTCGTATAGCGTCTGTGTTGCGACATTTAGCGTCAATTAGCAGCGCTACATGGTTGTTGACTTATTAATTTTCATAACCAAATGCCATGTTTCTGGGATTTAAGATCAAAAACTTTGTATGGTTGATTTTTATGAAGTGCATAAAATTGAAGAGGTGAATTATTCAACTACCCTTAATTAGCGATGTAATGTATAATGTACGATCCGAAGTATTCGAAATTCACTATTTGGATTCCATTGTATCCTGTCCATTTGATTCATTGCAGCCATAGTCACTAGCTAGTAAGTCACGTGACGGGTTCCACAAATGGGAATCACGCTTGAAGGAGTGCATTGAATCGAGAGGAGTTTACTTTGTGAAAATGTAATCGCGTCTTTGTACAAAATCTGCTTAAGAAAATGTTATAGGACCCTTCAAGTGCAGTCCGAGCAACAGAAATCCAAAGGATTTTTATATTCGATTTTACAAAACACAGGTCAATGTTCAATTGTGTTGAGACTTTGGGTTGTTGTAGATATAACTAAGTCAAGCTGGGATGTTACGCAGTAAACACGTGACATGATACCACGCCCAGTCTCCGAAGCCTTGAACAGTTACATACTGTTCCAGAGCATCCCTTGGAAACCAAATACAGACTACTGGAATTATTGTATGTCAAACTTTCAATCCAGTTTTGATTGGTATTGTTTGTTCCCTAATGATTATGAATCATATATGAATCTACAACTTATTATTGCAATGATATTCGAGTTAATGCTTGGCACATGCGCAGATATCATTTGTCATATTTCATATGTGCATCGAATAAATATTGACTATTATACATGAAATATAGTGATTATCTCCCTTCTACCATTCAAGTCATCATACCAGGAGCGAGCGTGGGTTTAGGGGGCGGAACCGGCGTGCTCACCCTCGAAAATCTGGCATGCATAAATAAAAAAAATCTAGACTTTATGGCCCCTCCCCTAACCAAACTCCAGTATCCGCAGCTGAGGAGAAAACATGTACACTATTAAGATACCGCTAAAATATTGATCCGCCCGTGTTTCCTTGTCTAAACAATGCGTCTCATTCATTTCATTGGTAATGAACAAACCGTTTCTTTATCTAGAACATACAAACAATAATTGTATTTTAAGCTGTTCAATTATAATAGTTTGTCCATCAACCATGCATTGAAAATTGGTGAAATTTGGAATGTTTTCTCACATTTTAAGCATTCTGTACCTAAAATTAATGCTATATCCAACAATTTTTTTACCGTTGTTTAACGTGGCACCAACAGCCAGGGTTTTCCAGCTTTAACAGTAGAGGTAGTCCTGGGTAAAACCACCGACCTACCGTAAGCTAATTATCCAGGATGATAATTTATTTCATTGATTTGTCTTGCCTTACAAGGGGGTTCTGTTATTTATTACCTGAGTAATGGACGGCTGACTTCAGACAATGAATACTTCATACTTATCACCGAATCATTGCTAACAGTGTTTCAATATCCGTAAAGCAATCATATATATCATTTTTGTGAGATACATAGTCATGTAATGTAGTAGAATAGTGTTTCATATTCATTTTCGTAATCTGATTAGCAAGAGCATGTCACAACTTTATATTTAAATATATAATAAATTGTCTAAACAATATTATGAATATAATACATTTTATGTAATTTTCAGTTGTTGGTACCACTCTACTGATTCAACAGTTCTTCGTGCGTGTATCGTTGCCATGACAATGCATTATGGAATGGATTCGTTCACTGATACAACAGGCCGGGTATCCAGGAAAGCTGCGAAACATGAAGTCTTACAGGATACCAGGTTGTCTTAGCCCTCGTGTACGAGACTAACAGTAATGAAGAAACAACCTTATGGCTCAAAGCCTAGGATAACTTGATTGTATTCTTTATGAACACAATTCATGTACGTTTTCAACCTTAATGAAACGAAAGATTATATGACTAATTTGCAATGCCCATGTAATTATCTGTTTGAATGCCAGAGCAGATGGGGAGATCTTCACCGAAACATACGAAATAGAGAAAAAAGATCAAAACCATTGATAGAACTAGAACTTGTTTTTTCTGCTTAAAATGGATGTTATTCAGGACCCTTTTGATAGAAGAAATACAAATTTGACGGACGTATGCCGCATAAATAGATTAGCTGAGCGATAAAAGTTAAAAACAACTTTAATTGACCACTCTCGGTAGCTGCTGCATTGATTTGAATCCACAACATCCGGTTAAGGAGTCCGGTTCATGAGTCCGGTCCAGGTGTCCGGTTCAGGAGTCCGGTTCAGGAATACAGTATTTTTATATTCGTTTTGGAGTAAATGTAGTGTTTTAGTGTAAAAGCGTGTTAAATAATGTATGTGCTTAATATTAGTGGTGTAACGGTTAACCGATATGCCGGTTAATATTGCAATACGGATTCTGACAATTTAACAAGCAAACAAATTCATGGCTACATTTTCGTAAATGCCGGAAGATGCGACCGTTATTCCAACCCATGTTTGATTTGTGACTCTAGTTGTTATGTATATACATCAAATAGTGTCACAATTAATTTGCTCATCAATTAAACGCTATTTCATTTTTAAATGATAAGATCGCTGACTTCATTCTAGCACTTTGTTTCGAATTCGGTTGTGATGCAGTACGAACGGGGTTTATCTATGTCAATTTGAAAGCGTCTGAGTGCATCGGACTTATGTTTATGTTGAATAACTGTGGCAGGCGAAGCCGATTATAAACTTATGCTTCAATAAGTTTAAACGCTTCATCAAATGAGAGGGTGAATCTCTTCTAAATTCTAGTTCAAAATTTTTTTTTGGCAGATAGTTCAATTTACAAAAATCATTCAAACAGTTGTTTCAGAGATCATTTGAAACTTTCATGTATAAATATTTATATAATATTGATCCATTTAAGACGTTTACACCCCTGCTTAATAATTATGTATTTGTATTCGTCATGCTTTGAGTTGATATGCGCGTTTCTACATAATTGTGCCGGAATAATGTGTTTTTTATTCATACAACTGGATTATTATGCAGCATCAACCATCTGAACGCAAGGTAGGTGAGCATAATATCGCACTTGCACCGTAATATTCACTATCCTTGTTATATGGTTATTTATCACATTATATTAACAACAGCAAAACCTCACGTAGGTCTATAGAACTTCAACATTAGGATTACCTCGTGTAATAGATAATTAATTATGGTTTTAATGTTCAAGTTTTACTGTAAGCATATTATCAATACAAAGAGACTGAATAGTCACTATTTTGTGAAATTTCTTTTTTTTTGTAGCGACTTCTTTCATTCTTTTTTGAAACACGGTATAAGGATTTGCAGATTAGGTAGATTGGGCAAAATACCGACTTTCCGTAAACTAGCTGGACAGTGCCTGACATATGAAATTTGTTTGGTCTCGGGTGGGATTCGAATTCATAGCGAAAAGTAGCTAGTGATCACTAGTCAGGGATTATAAACATTCAATCACAGAGGTACATCCGCTTTAAATATAAAATGTTGTTAAGCTGATAAAGCATTATAAATGAATACAATTTATAACTAAGATATTTTAGAAGTTTGATATTAGGCTGAAATAAAAACAATATTTTGTTTGGCTTATTCCGACTCTAGATTTTAAAAGAGGGTCGGTCGGTCGGTTGGTCGGAAAAATATTTCATTTTTTGTCAGAGATCATTTTTTAATCTAAAGTGAGATAAAGCACAGAAATACCTTATTGGCGAAACTTATGAAAATAAAAAATATGCTTTAGATTTTGGCAATAACATTTTTTTGAGTCGGCGGTTTTTTTACAGTCGGTCCATTAAGGGCATTGTAACATCCTGGGTATTAGTTTTGTGTTTACCCGCAGACACTTGCATATAGCTTAAACTTCTTACCCGACTAAACTTTCAGTTGTGTCATACGATTTCGTGATCGATCACTGAGATATTTGTTACAAGTCCAGCGTGGCTGACACATTTTTTGAGGTAGACCCTTATGTTATATCCATTTATTAGGCTAAGCAGTGTCTAATTTGCAGTTGTGTCTGACATAAGCATTGTTTATGTCATAGTATTTTAGGAACGTATTAAATACTATGAAGCTCCATAACTTTGAATTCTTCCAATATATGTTACTAGCATTTATTATTGGTTGTATGTTCTGAACTTTGCTTTTCATTTAACAAACGAGGATATTTTATGTTTACAACAGAGTGTCTTAGATTTCTAAGTTGTAATATTAAAATTATATGTCATTGAAACCTACTTGATAGGAAAGTGATACATTTGCTTACTAGCCTAATTGTTACTGCTCACAGGTGCGATATATTTTTGCAGTTAGGTGTAAAACCATGTTTATAGGTATGTAATGAATTTATCATCAAATAAACCACGTAGGATTTAAATATCAACATATTTTGTGCTTATTATCCAACACTTGTGGTGTCCGTGCGTCGATTTGTTTATCTGTCAGTTTGTCCGTCAGTCCGTCTGTCTGTACGTATGTCAGACATTTTTCTGGCACTAGTATTATAAAAGTTGACTGCATTGAAGCGGCTTAAATAGCCAGGTACCAAATGATTGAGAGAGTTAGTTTAGGTCTGACGCTGTGTAGAGTAGTATCATATCCAGCTTAAATCAATCATAGAGAAGGCCTCCCCCTGGACTGCAACAATATCATTACACGTGACAAAATCGCTATTATTATTTAGTTAAATTCTACTAAGTTCCTGTATAATGAGGCATTTAATTTTCATTTCCGGTTTTTGTCCTAAGGTGACCACACTTCTTCCAGGAAATTAACGGTCTTTTGTCACATCATTTTCCTGTTATATCAATCAATCAATTTCAACAATAAAGAAGGACGTATAAAATTGAGTCTCTGTAAATCTCGTTATATCATAAACAATGTAAACTTAACTCATATCCAACTAGGAAACACCAGTCTCATTACCTCATGCAGTATACAACATTAAGTATCGGAAATTGCATCATTACAAAGGAATTAAAATAATACATTGGTCTAGGACCGTTTCGTATTACTCACACGAAAGTTTTATAAAGTTTTTGTTGTCATGTAAGAATGTTCTTATAAAAAATTGAAATTTAAAATTATATACTCAGCCAAAAAAGAACGTACCCATTTTATAATTTCTTGTAACTTTTTTATTCACGAGTTTACACAAACTTTGCTATTGTATAATGTACCGATAATCGTTTGTTTATGTATTGACCGAAGTTTATCGTCAGTGAAACACGCGCTCCAGCTGAAAAGCCACTCATGTCATTTTGCACGTGTGTCTGTGCGGGATATATCCATAACCGATGTCAATATTGATTTTCTCACAATCCGTAACAACTCAATAAAATTGTGTTTAAAACAAGTGGAAGAAAATGCCAAGGCTAAATAATGACGAACGAAACCAAGCTGTTGGGATGCTAAATGTCTGCAACCGCTGTATCCCGACACTTTGGTTGTACTCGTAAGACTATCGAACGTTTACGGAGACGATTCCTTGTCGCAGGAAGAGTTTCTGATCGTCCTCGAAGTGGTAGACCACGTGTAACCACTGCTGCAGATGATCGTCATATTGTCTTGCAGCACCTTCGTAACAGGCGTCTGACTGCAGCAGCAACCGGGCGGCAGTATGGCATCCATCCACAGACTGTAAGAAATCGTTTGAGACAGAACATTCAGCCTATTCGTGCGTATCGACCATACTTCGGTCAAATTGTCACCCGACGTCATCGAACTGCAAGACTGGATTGGTGTCGTCGTCACCTGCCTTTACGGCGTGCTGATTGGAACTTAATTTTGTTTGCCGACAAAAGTCGGTTCAATCTTAGCCCTGTCGATGGACGTGAAAGAGTTTACCGCCGGCAGGGAGAGCGTTTTGCTGATGCCAGTGTCATTGAGCGAGACCGTTTCGGAGGAGGTTCAGTATTAGTGTGGGGTGGTATAATGGGCGGGCACAAGACCAGATTAATTGTTCTCAATGGAAACATTAATGTGCAGAGTTACATTAATGACGCCCTTGCTGTGGAAGTTCTACCGTTTATTGGCTTGCATGGTCCGAATGTCACCTTAATGCATGACAATGCACGCCCACATACAGCCGCAGCAATAGACAATTTTTGACAATAAATAACGTCAATGTCTTGGACTGGCCTGCGAATAGCCCAGACCTTAATCCAATCGAACACATTTGGGACGAGTTAGGGCGCCGTGTTCGACGAAATCATCAAATTCATACAGTAAATGACCTGGCAACGGCCTTACACGCTGAGTGGGCCAATTTACCAATGCCGTTTATACAGCGTTACGTCAACAGCATGCGCCGCCGTATAAACAACGTACATTGCACAAAATGGTGGACATATGCGATACCGACGCATTTTTATGAAATTTTCCGTCTCTTTTTGTTGGTTGATGCGTCTCAAAATCAATTTAAACAAGTCATTAAATGCAGTTGTGTCTTACAAAATTAAGTGGGAAGTTTTAAATTTACCGTATGTAATTTCAGTCGATTGTTTTTCAACAATGAATTATCGAAGAGACATCAAATTTTCACAG
This sequence comes from Lutraria rhynchaena, assembly GCA_008271625.1. Classification (NCBI taxonomy): domain Eukaryota; kingdom Metazoa; phylum Mollusca; class Bivalvia; order Venerida; family Mactridae; genus Lutraria; species Lutraria rhynchaena. The sequence continues at coordinate 473,578 of VIBL01000056.1, read as the reverse complement.
CACTTCAGCAAAGAATGATTCTTCAATACAGACCGAAAAAATAATCAGAATTCACGCTAATCCAGTATAAATATGTGGAAATGTACGATGGGTACTTTCTTATTTGGCTTAGTATATATAAGCGATTAGATTAGAAGATGAGAACGAAATTGGTAGATGCTCAAAACGAAATGATCAATTAAACTAAAACAAGTCGTCTTCTTGATGATTTTCTTTTATTGATTTTCATTGTTTGTTTATATCAAGTGATTACTACGATTGGTAAAAATACTATTGGTAGACATGGGATGTAAGCCGCGGCCGTGATCCAGTGGTTAGTGCTCTGGACGTTTATTTTGGCACTATTAAACTATGATGTTATTATATAATTAAATATGTTTCCAGTTTTACTGCTATTTTCCAAAGATTACGTTTTTGATAATTACTCTTTTTGTTTGCGTGTGTGTCTTTTCTAGATGTACATATGAAATATATTAATGTTAAATCGAAGTACTGGAGGTAATGGGATTTCAATATATGAACTGACTGTAATTAAGTTCAAAACATAGCATTTGTAGTCTATCTAGAAAAAATATAATTAAAAGAATAGTTTACAGTTTTGGTTTGAATTAGCTTTGTAGATTTGCATAGTCTTGGAAAAAGGAAGTGACGGGAAGAAATATCAATCTATATCTTAGATATTTGCGAAGCCAACGTAATTCTACTAAATAAATAGTGCTAATAGTGTTTTTCGATGATTTCTGTACACTTAGCTATTTATATTTCCTTATTAAAGCCAATCGAAGAGTAGAAGAAATTAAGAGCACGTCAGCTAAGCAATGTTCTATGATACAGCATGAATGTCAACAAATGCGCAAACTTTCACGTGTACAATGCTAATTTTAATAATTTAGATTTTGTTTACATTTCATACATAACTTTTGTTATGTACGTATGTTTGATAAATGTTATTTTCCATGCTGGATTTTTTTTCAAATTACACGACTATAATCAAATATTTAGATATGATACACCTTCTCATTCTAGAGGTATTCTGGTCTATACATGCAGGAAATTGTGAACTGAACATATTTAAGATTATAATCTCTTGATACCCGAATTGGCATTGTAAAGATTTAAACGCAGTAATGAATGCAAATACATTACGGCATTGTGTAGTCTATCGTATAATTCTGAAATAATCTTAATATCTGTATATACGTGTCTAAGCAGTTTTAGATCAAAACGAACATTTCATAGTATCAGGAGATGTTAATGAAGATCAAATAAATTTGAACATACATTGAGAGATATTCTCCGCTTAAATATTTTGTCAAATATCATATGACACAATCAGTGGCCAGTATTGTTTTCAAACAGCCCGATTTCAAACATCTTACGTCATCTTCATATTCAGAAATTATTGAACATAAACTTCCGACCATGTGTTTTCATAGCTTTTTTCATATGGAAAGGTATTTATATAAGTCATCCTTGTTTTCGATTCCATAGTATAATATTTTAATAAATATCATAATACATGCTAGTATGTGTGCATGCTTTGTATGTGAATATTAAATTGAAATAAATTTTCAACCAAATACCAAACCGTAGTACGGTTTTGGTTTCAGGAAACCATCCAAAAAGCGCGATTTATAAAGGATGAAAACTCAATTGTCAAACAACGACAGTGACTTATTAAATTATAAACGTATGAGCAATAAAGCACATGTAAATAATCACAAAATATGCAAAACGACGCTTTCTTTAATAACTGCTAACAACTGCTAAAAATTCATTTGTATACATCTCAAATGCAGATGACGTACTATAGAATTGCCATAGTTTACGTCTAAAATTTAAAGTTGTTCACATTCGTTGAAAAATGTTATAACTTAACAGGTTAACAGTATAATATTAAGATTAATAGCTGTTAAAAATCTTTTAAAAATCCTAACATCCATCAGGGATGGCTCACGTATAATGTTTTGTGTTAAGGTAACATGCATTCTGTGCTTTTTATTGGAAAGGTCTGTATGATACACGTCCAGTGTCCTGGGAGAAATCAACTCTTACAGGTGTTGCTCATTTTCTTATGTATTCATAAATAAAAATACAAGCTATAGTAATGGACCCGTGATGGTAAACTTATTCCAAATACCCAGATTTAACCCCCAAAATGGCTCAAATAAAAAACTGTTACAGAATGTGACCCCATTCAAGGTAATTTTGTTAGGTTATTTTTTCTAAATAAAACTTATTACAATTTTACCATTAAAGGGCCGTTACTACTGCCAGTGACAAAAATATATAGGACAAATGTTTTTAAATTCAGTAAATACTTTTATTGATGTTGATACCATATTAAACAGAAAAAGTAAATAAAACAAAACAGATTTTACATGGATACCATTTTACATATGAAAGTGTTAATTAAACAAATACATTACATTGGTGCCATATTGAATAGAAAAAAGCAAATAAAAAGAACACGAGTTGTTCAAATTTAGATAAATATAGTCTCCATTTCTCACTTTGTTCTATTGAGTCATTTATTGCGCCAATCTACTAAACTTGAAAAAAATACACTTTTGACTAAAATCTTAACAATAAATGATTTATTAGGACTGACCTTCACATCCTCTTATAAACAAAAAACACAGATCAAATTATCATGTTTAAAGAGTCAAAAAATCCATATAAATCAAGTAAAATAGTATGCTTGTAGTAGAATTTGCCTAACTCGACATTGTTAAAAACTTCTTGTAATGACTGGTGAATCAAATATGCTGCGAGCCGGCTACCACAACCCTAACTCAATTTGGATTGAGGGGGGAGGAGAATCCAAAGCACAGACCAGCGGAAAGGGTATCTCCACCCCTTAGCATGTCAGGGTCAACGCTCGCGATTTTATTTTTTGTTTGTGATTTTTACGTAAATGTTGCGTGATTTGCAGAACTAAATACACCGAAAGTATAAATGTTCCGTTCCTATCCCGTACACAAAATACCACAACACACCGACGATAGCTCTTAAATGTAAACACAGTCGAATTTCTGCGCTAATTTATAAAGTTCGTGTCTGTCAACCAATTTATCGAAGATAAGAAAAGAGTTGAGATAGTATCACCATCGGTCCGTAATATTCACATATTACCATCTTCCTATAAAATCCGCGTATTACTGAGCATTATAATCTTCCAATATTATCTATATGGTACTATATTCCCATAGTATCAACATTGTACCATCTTCACATAAAATCCACGTTGTGCCATCTTCTTGTAGTATCCTCTGTTGACTAAGGGACCCTACATTTCAATGTATCCACGTTGTGTCATCTTCCCATAGTATCCACATTGTGCCATCTTCCTGTAGTATCCTCAGTTGACCTCGCAAAACAGAAAACAGAATAACAGTTAGAATGTGATCAAAAACAGCAATCTGGGTTCGAATCCCGGTCGCAGCAGGCCATACCCTTCTATGAAAATTTGACAAAGATGTCAATTTTCCTCCATATGTGGGAAGTTGCCGGCTGTTTGTGGAAGGGGAAGTTAGTACTGGATAGCTTACAATCCATTAATACATCCATCCAAATTGCAATGAAGCCAATATATTCAATGATGCATAATTACACATGCTCAGTCTACCTTAAAATATGACACTCCCTGAATAATTGATACGAAACTAGACAACCATCAAATAAACCATAATTTCTGACTAGTTCCACCACAATATTCATTCTTAGTGGAAGCGTCCACAACCAGTTTAACCAAGATTCCCTACTTTCGTCCAACTGCAGAGCACACCCCATATATTACTTTTACCCCTATATGTCCAACTTGAATCTAAATACGCGACTCGGAGCACCTGGCATGGTAAGGAGTCTACAACTCAAATTGGGATGCAGAAGGATAGTTAACCAACAAGCTGAAATAAACAAGAAGTCCAATTGTGTGTAAGGAACCTGTGTAATACACACCTATATAGTGTACTACAGGGGGAGCAGACCCACAGAAATCCACAGGCAGACAGATCTGGATTGTGAATAAAGCAAAGAATATTCAAAGTAAGGCTTTCCATGACAAAAGATGAAGAATAGTGATGTGAATGTATGTGACGGTGAGTGTAGGTGTGTGTTGTGTGAGTGTGTGACTAGATTAACATACCTGAAAATACATGAACACATGAATCTATGAACCAGAAAATGTATCATTCACGAACAAAAGTAACGGCACCAGCCTTTTCCTACTCTCCTATTCAATTCATAGTGGCATCAGTTCACATATTCTAAGCCGGAGTCGAGGTCCAGAAGATATGTTTATGTGAACCTAGTCATACTTAAAATGAATGAATGGAGAGATTACTTTCCTTGTCCGCAAATTGGCATTCATCTGATATATTTTCATGTGAACCAGTAAGAAATTTAAAAAGAAATTACCATTTTCAATGTGCTACCATATAACACCATCTTCCCATAGTATCCACGTTGTGCCATCTTCTTGTAGTATCCTCTGTTGACTGAGGGACTCTACATATATTACAATGTAGAGTCCCTGGTTGACCTCGCAAATAGAAGAAAAGAAAAACAATTAGAAAGTTCTTAAAAGAGGATAAATAAGCATTTCAGAATTTCAAAAGAGAGTAGTGTTCACATGAATCTATGGACCAGAAAACACATAATTTACAAACGGAGGAGAAAAAGTAACGGCACCAGCCTTTTCCTACTCTCCTATTCAATTCATAGTGGCATCAGTCCACATATTCTACACCACTTTCACCAAACAGAGCGTCTAAAAGCCACCTAACCTTTAACCAACCATCTATAGAACACTCAGCAAAAAGGAGAGAAGAATTATTATGCAGACACGCAAATTTCATTATAGATTTTGTCTACATAATCGGACCCACTGAGGTTTTTGCGCAGGAATCAAGTGATATGCCAGTGCACCCACCAAAAGTTATATGTACATATAACTTACTGATATGCTGGCAGGCCTCATGCCAAATCACCTCCCCAGTATGTAAACATACCGTCGCCCGGAAGGCATTCAACATGTGGCAGCCTAACGGCTGTTACACTGAACATAACGCAATCATCCCACTAGCTGAGTGCTCAGAAAATAATTAAGCCAAATTTGACTCTTAGACGATGTCGAGATCCGGAGGATAAGTTTATGTGAACCTAGCCATGCTTAAAATGAATGAATGGAGAGATTACTTTCCTTGTCCGCAAATTAGCATTCATCTGATAGATTTTCACATGAACCAGAAAGAAAGATAAAAGACCTTACCATTTTCAATGTGCTACCTGGTTCCAAAGGGAATCCACATGACACCATCTTCCCATAGTATCCACGTTGTGCCATCTTCTCGCAGTATCCTCTGTTGACTGAGGGACTCTACATTACAATGTAGAGTCCCTGGTTGACCTCGCAAATAGAAAAAAAGAGAAAACAATTAGAAAGTTCTTAAAACAGGATAAATAAACATTTTCATTAAATACGTTTGTGAGCTCATTCATCCATCCAACTTACAATGAAGCCAATATATTCAATGATGCATTATTACACGTGCTCAATCTACCTTAAAATATGACACTCCCTGAATAATTGATAGGAAACTAGACAACCATCAAATAAACCATAATTTCTGACTAGTTCCACCACAATATTCATTCTTAGTGGAAGCGTCCACAACCAGTTTAACCAAGATTCCCTACTTTCGTCCAACTGCAGAGCACACCCCATATATTACTTTTACCCCTATATGTCCAACTTGAATCTAAATACGCGACTCGGAGCACCTGGCATGGTAAGGAGTCTACAACTCAAATTGGGATGCAGAAGGATAGTTAACCAACAAGCTGAAATAAACAAGAAGTCCAATTGTGTGTAAGGAACCTGTGTAATACACACCTATATAGTGTACTACAGGGGGAGCAGACCCACAGAAATCCACAGGCAGACAGATCTGGATTGTGAATAAAGCAAAGAATATTCAAAGTAAGGCTTTCCATGACAAAAGATGAAGAATAGTGATGTGAATGTATGTGACGGTGAGTGTAGGTGTGTGTTGTGTGAGTGTGTGACTAGATTAACATACCTGAAAATACATGAACACATGAATCTATGAACCAGAAAATGTATCATTCACGAACAAAAGTAACGGCACCAGCCTTTTCCTACTCTCCTATTCAATTCATAGTGGCATCAGTTCACATATTCTAAGCCGGAGTCGAGGTCCGGAAGATATGTTTATGTGAACCTAGTCATACTTAAAATGAATGAATGGAGAGATTACTTTCCTTGTCCGCAAATTGGCATTCATCTGATATATTTTCATGTGAACCAGTAAGAAATTTAAAAAGAAATTACCATTTTCAATGTGCTACCATATAACACCATCTTCCCATAGTATCCACGTTGTGCCATCTTCTTGTAGTATCCTCTGCTGACTGAGGGACTCTACATATATTACAATGTAGAGTCCCTGGTTGACCTCGCAAATAGAAGAAAAGAAAAACAATTAGAAAGTTCTTAAAACAGGATAAATAAGCATTTCAGAATTTCAAAAGAGAGTAGTGTTCACATGAATCTATGGACCAGAAAACACATAATTTACAAACGGAGGAGAAAAAGTAACGGCACCAGCCTTTTCCTACTCTCCTATTCAATTCATAGTGGCATCAGTCCACATATTCTACACCACTTTCACCAAACAGAGCGTCTAAAAGCCACCTAACCTTTAACCAACCATCTATAGAACACTCAGCAAAAAGGAGAGAAGAATTATTATGCAGACACGCAAATTTCATTATAGATTTTGTCTACATAATCGGACCCACTGAGGTTTTTGCGCAGGAATCAAGTGATATGCCAGTGCACCCACCAAAAGTTATATGTACATATAACTTACTGATATGCTGGCAGGCCTCATGCCAAATCACCTCCCCAGTATGTAAACATACCGTCGCCCGGAAGGCATTCAACATGTGGCAGCCTAACGGCTGTTACACTGAACATAACGCAATCATCCCACTAGCTGAGTGCTCAGAAAATAATTAAGCCAAATTTGACTCTTAGACGATGTCGAGATCCGGAGGATAAGTTTATGTGAACCTAGCCATGCTTAAAATGAATGAATGGAGAGATTACTTTCCTTGTCCGCAAATTAGCATTCATCTGATAGATTTTCACATGAACCAGAAAGAAAGATAAAAAGAACTTACCATTTTCAATGTGCTACCTGGTTCCAAAGGGAATCCACATAACACCATCTTCCCATAGTATCCACGTTGTGCCATCTTCTTGTAGTATCCTCTGTTGACTGAGGGACTCTACATTACAATGTAGAGTCCCTGGTTGACCTCGCAAATAGAAGAAAAGAAAACAATTAGAAAGTTCTTAAAACAGGATAAATAAGCATTTCAGAATTTCAAAAGAGAGTAGTGTTCACATGAATCTATGGACCAGAAAACACATAATTTACAAACGGAGGAGAAAAAGTAACGGCACCAGCCTTTTCCTACTCTCCTATTCAATTCATAGTGGCATCAGTCCACATATTCTACACCACTTTCACCAAACAGAGCGTCTAAAAGCCACCTAACCTTTAACCAACCATCTATAGAACACTCAGCAAAAAGGAGAGAATTATTATGCAGACACGCAAATTTCATTATAGATTTTGTCTACATAATCGGACCCACTGAGGTTTTTGCGCAGGAATCAAGTGATATGCCAGTGCACCCACCAAAAGTTATATGTACATATAACTTACTGATATGCTGGCAGGCCTCATGCCAAATCACCTCCCCAGTATGTAAACATACCGTCGCCCGGAAGGCATTCAACATGTGGCAGCCTAACGGCTGTTTACACTGAACATAACGCAATCATCCCACTAGCTGAGTGCTCAGAAAATAATTAAGCCAAATTTGACTCTTAGACGATGTCGAGATCCGGAGGATAAGTTTATGTGAACCTAGCCATGCTTAAAATGAATGAATGGAGAGATTACTTTCCTTGTCCGCAAATTAGCATTCATCTGATAGATTTTCACATGAACCAGAAAGAAAGATAAAAGACCTTACCATTTTCAATGTGCTACCTGGTTCCAAAGGGAATCCACATGACACCATCTTCCCATAGTATCCACGTTGTGCCATCTTCTCGCAGTATCCTCTGTTGACTGAGGGACTCTACATTACAATGTAGAGTCCCTGGTTGACCTCGCAAATAGAAAAAAGAGAAAACAATTAGAAAGTTCTTAAAACAGGATAAATAAACATTTTCATTAAATACGTTTGTGAGCTCATTCATCCATCCAACTTACAATGAAGCCAATATATTCAATGATGCATTATTACACGTGCTCAATCTACCTTAAAATATGACACTCCCTGAATAATTGATACGAAACTAGACAACCATCAAATAAACCATAATTTCTGACTAGTTCCACCACAATATTCATTCTTAGTGGAAGCGTCCACAACCAGTTTAACCAAGATTCCCTACTTTCGTCCAACTGCAGAGCACACCCCATATATTACTTTTACCCCTATATGTCCAACTTGAATCTAAATACGCGACTCGGAGCACCTGGCATGGTAAGGAGTCTACAACTCAAATTGGGATGCAGAAGGATAGTTAACCAACAAGCTGAAATAAACAAGAAGTCCAATTGTGTGTAAGGAACCTGTGTAATACACACCTATATAGTGTACTACAGGGGGAGCAGACCCACAGAAATCCACAGGCAGACAGATCTGGATTGTGAATAAAGCAAAGAATATTCAAAGTAAGGCTTTCCATGACAAAAGATGAAGAATAGTGATGTGAATGTATGTGACGGTGAGTGTAGGTGTGTGTTGTGTGAGTGTGTGACTAGATTAACATACCTGAAAATACATGAACACATGAATCTATGAACCAGAAAATGTATCATTCACGAACAAAAGTAACGGCACCAGCCTTTTCCTACTCTCCTATTCAATTCATAGTGGCATCAGTTCACATATTCTAAGCCGGAGTCGAGGTCCAGAAGATATGTTTATGTGAACCTAGTCATACTTAAAATGAATGAATGGAGAGATTACTTTCCTTGTCCGCAAATTGGCATTCATCTGATATATTTTCATGTGAACCAGTAAGAAATTTAAAAAGAAATTACCATTTTCAATGTGCTACCATATAACACCATCTTCCCATAGTATCCACGTTGTGCCATCTTCTTGTAGTATCCTCTGCTGACTGAGGGACTCTACATATATTACAATGTAGAGTCCCTGGTTGACCTCGCAAATAGAAGAAAAGAAAAACAATTAGAAAGTTCTTAAAACAGGATAAATAAGCATTTCAGAATTTCAAAAGAGAGTAGTGTTCACATGAATCTATGGACCAGAAAACACATAATTTACAAACGGAGGAGAAAAAGTAACGGCACCAGCCTTTTCCTACTCTCCTATTCAATTCATAGTGGCATCAGTCCACATATTCTACACCACTTTCACCAAACAGAGCGTCTAAAAGCCACCTAACCTTTAACCAACCATCTATAGAACACTCAGCAAAAAGGAGAGAAGAATTATTATGCAGACACGCAAATTTCATTATAGATTTTGTCTACATAATCGGACCCACTGAGGTTTTTGCGCAGGAATCAAGTGATATGCCAGTGCACCCACCAAAAGTTATATGTACATATAACTTACTGATAAGTGGGCAGGCCTCATGCCAAATCACCTCCCCAGTATGTAAACATACCGTCGCCCGGAAGGCATTCAACATGTGGCAGCCTAACGGCTGTTACACTGAACATAACGCAATCATCCCACTAGCTGAGTGCTCAGAAAATAATTAAGCCAAATTTGACTCTTAGACGATGTCGAGATCCGGAGGATAAGTTTATGTGAACCTAGCCATGCTTAAAATGAATGAATGGAGAGATTACTTTCCTTGTCCGCAAATTAGCATTCATCTGATAGATTTTCACATGAACCAGAAAGAAAGATAAAAGACCTTACCATTTTCAATGTGCTACCTGGTTCCAAAGGGAATCCACATGACACCATCTTCCCATAGTATCCACGTTGTGCCATCTTCTCGCAGTATCCTCTGTTGACTGAGGGACTCTACATTACAATGTAGAGTCCCTGGTTGACCTCGCAAATAGAAAAAAAGAGAAAACAATTAGAAAGTTCTTAAAACAGGATAAATAAACATTTTCATTAAATACGTTTGTGAGCTCATTCATCCATCCAACTTACAATGAAGCCAATATATTCAATGATGCATTATTACACGTGCTCAATCTACCTTAAAATATGACACTCCCTGAATAATTGATAGGAAACTAGACAACCATCAAATAAACCATAATTTCTGACTAGTTCCACCACAATATTCATTCTTAGTGGAAGCGTCCACAACCAGTTTAACCAAGATTCCCTACTTTCGTCCAACTGCAGAGCACACCCCATATATTACTTTTACCCCTATATGTCCAACTTGAATCTAAATACGCGACTCGGAGCACCTGGCATGGTAAGGAGTCTACAACTCAAATTGGGATGCAGAAGGATAGTTAACCAACAAGCTGAAATAAACAAGAAGTCCAATTGTGTGTAAGGAACCTGTGTAATACACACCTATATAGTGTACTACAGGGGGAGCAGACCCACAGAAATCCACAGGCAGACAGATCTGGATTGTGAATAAAGCAAAGAATATTCAAAGTAAGGCTTTCCATGACAAAAGATGAAGAATAGTGATGTGAATGTATGTGACGGTGAGTGTAGGTGTGTGTTGTGTGAGTGTGTGACTAGATTAACATACCTGAAAATACATGAACACATGAATCTATGAACCAGAAAATGTATCATTCACGAACAAAAGTAACGGCACCAGCCTTTTCCTACTCTCCTATTCAATTCATAGTGGCATCAGTTCACATATTCTAAGCCGGAGTCGAGGTCCGGAAGATATGCTTATGTGAACCTAGTCATACTTAAAATGAATGAATGGAGAGATTACTTTCCTTGTCCGCAAATTGGCATTCATCTGATATATTTTCATGTGAACCAGTAAGAAATTTAAAAAGAAATTACCATTTTCAATGTGCTACCATATAACACCATCTTCCCATAGTATCCACGTTGTGCCATCTTCTTGTAGTATCCTCTGCTGACTGAGGGACTCTACATATATTACAATGTAGAGTCCCTGGTTGACCTCGCAAATAGAAGAAAAGAAAAACAATTAGAAAGTTCTTAAAACAGGATAAATAAGCATTTCAGAATTTCAAAAGAGAGTAGTGTTCACATGAATCTATGGACCAGAAAACACATAATTTACAAACGGAGGAGAAAAAGTAACGGCACCAGCCTTTTCCTACTCTCCTATTCAATTCATAGTGGCATCAGTCCACATATTCTACACCACTTTCACCAAACAGAGCGTCTAAAAGCCACCTAACCTTTAACCAACCATCTATAGAACACTCAGCAAAAAGGAGAGAAGAATTATTATGCAGACACGCAAATTTCATTATAGATTTTGTCTACATAATCGGACCCACTGAGGTTTTTGCGCAGGAATCAAGTGATATGCCAGTGCACCCACCAAAAGTTATATGTACATATAACTTACTGATATGCTGGCAGGCCTCATGCCAAATCACCTCCCCAGTATGTAAACATACCGTCGCCCGGAAGGCATTCAACATGTGGCAGCCTAACGGCTGTTACACTGAACATAACGCAATCATCCCACTAGCTGAGTGCTCAGAAAATAATTAAGCCAAATTTGACTCTTAGACGATGTCGAGATCCGGAGGATAAGTTTATGTGAACCTAGCCATGCTTAAAATGAATGAATGGAGAGATTACTTTCCTTGTCCGCAAATTAGCATTCATCTGATAGATTTTCACATGAACCAGAAAGAAAGATAAAAAGAACTTACCATTTTCAATGTGCTACCTGGTTCCAAAGGGAATCCACATGACACCATCTTCCCATAGTATCCACGTTGTGCCATCTTCTCGTAGTATCCTCTGTTGACTGAGGGACTCTACATATATTACAATGTAGAGTCCCTGGTTGACCTCGCAAATAGAAGAAAAGAAAAACAATTAGAAAGTTCTTAAAAGAGGATAAATAAGCATTTCAGAATTTCAAAAGAGAGTAGTGTTCACATGAATCTATGGACCAGAAAACACATAATTTACAAACGGAGGAGAAAAAGTAACGGCACCAGCCTTTTCCTACTCTCCTATTCAATTCATAGTGGCATCAGTCCACATATTCTACACCACTTTCACCAAACAGAGCGTCTAAAAGCCACCTAACCTTTAACCAACCATCTATAGAACACTCAGCAAAAAGGAGAGAAGAATTATTATGCAGACACGCAAATTTCATTATAGATTTTGTCTACATAATCGGACCCACTGAGGTTTTTGCGCAGGAATCAAGTGATATGCCAGTGCACCCACCAAAAGTTATATGTACATATAACTTACTGATATGCTGGCAGGCCTCATGCCAAATCACCTCCCCAGTATGTAAACATACCGTCGCCCGGAAGGCATTCAACATGTGGCAGCCTAACGGCTGTTACACTGAACATAACGCAATCATCCCACTAGCTGAGTGCTCAGAAAATAATTAAGCCAAATTTGACTCTTAGACGATGTCGAGATCCGGAGGATAAGTTTATGTGAACCTAGCCATGCTTAAAATGAATGAATGGAGAGATTACTTTCCTTGTCCGCAAATTAGCATTCATCTGATAGATTTTCACATGAACCTGAAAGAAAGATAAAAGACCTTACCATTTTCAATGTGCTACCTGGTTCCAAAGGGAATCCACATGACACCATCTTCCCATAGTATCCACATTGTGCCATCTTCTTGTAGTATCCACATTGTGTCATCTTCCTGTTGTATCCTCAGTTGACCTCGCAAAACAGAAAACAGAATAACAGTTAGAATGTGATCAAAAACAGCAATCTGGGTTCGAATCCCGGTCGCGGCATGCCCTTCTATGAAAATTTGACAAAGATGTCAATTTTCCTCCATATGTAGGAAGTTGCCGGCTGTATGTGGAAGGGGAAGTTAGTACTGGTTAGCATACAATTCATTAATACATCCATCCAAATTGCAATGAAGCCAATATATTCAATGATGCATTATTACACATGCTCAGTCTACTTTAAAATATGACACTTCCTGAATAATTGATAGGAAACTAGACAACCATCAAATAAACCATAATTTCTGACTAGTTCCACCACAATATTCATTCTTAGTGGAAGCGTCCACAACCAGTTTAACCAAGATTCCCTACTTTCGTCCAACTGCAGAGCACACCCCATATATTACTTTTACCCCTATATGTCCAACTTGAATCTAAATACGCGACTCGGAGCACCTGGCATGGTAAGGAGTCTACAACTCAAATTGGGATGCAGAAGGATAGTTAACCAATAAGCTGAAATAAACAAAAAATCCAATTGTGTGTAAGGAACCTGTGTAATACACACCTATATAGTGTACTACAGGGGAGCAGACCCACAGAAATCCACAGGCAGACAGATCTGGATTGTGAATATAGCAATGAATAATAGTAAGGCTTTCCATGACAAAAGATGAAGAATAGTGATGTAAATGTATACCAGAAAATGCATGAACACATGAATCTATGTACTTGAAAGAAAGATAAAAAATACTGACATTTTTCATGTGCTGGCTGGTTCCCATAGTATCCACATTGTGTCATCTTCTCACAGTATCCACATTGTGCCATCTTCCTGTAGTATCCTCAGTTGACCTCGCTAAATAGAAAATATGTATAATAGCAATTAGAATGTGATTAAAAACAGGATAAATAACATTTTCGTCTGTAAATAAGTTTGCGGGATCATTCATCCATCCAACAAACACAAATTCCAATTGTGTATAAGGAACCTATGTAGCACGCATCCATATAGTGCACTACAGGGGCAGCAGAAACACAGACAGACAGATCTAGATTGCGATTAAAGCAGTGAATATTCATAGTAAGTCCATTTCATGACAAAAGGTGAAGAATGAACATATTGGTAAATTAAAGATAGAAAATTACTAACGTTTGTAAAGCGCTGGTAATTAAGGTCATCCACATATCACCATCTTCCCATGATATCCACATTGTGCCATTTTCCCACAGTATCCACATTGTGCCATCATTTGACTTCAGAAAGAAGTGAAAAGCGATTAGAATATGAACCAGACAGGATAAATACACATTTTGGTTAATTCAGAACTGAGTTTGTGAGCTTGCGATAAAATCAATTATTTAATGTGCAATATGACACATGTTATATCTTATGATCAAAGCCATGAATTTTCAAAGTAAGGCATTTTATGACAATAGATGAGGAATTGAGATATGAATGTGTGTTAGTGTTGTAAGTGTTTGCGTGTGTGTTGTATATGTAAGCATGTGAATCACGGGAGGTACTTCTGAATAAACGTTAACATAGATACAAAATTTGACTCAAATCAACCGTTCATAAATTAAGCTTTCCAAGCATTGCTGAGAGCAGGAAATATACAAAAATGTTATTATCTAATATACAGAACATCACAAACATTCAGACTGCAACCACATCCTCAAGAAAATATATCATTCAAAAAATGAAGAATAAAAAAATACCCAAAAAGTATTATGCTTGTTTCTCTCATTTTAGTTTTGTTTTTAACCAAAAGAATAGAATAAATAACGTGATTTACTTAATTTTCAGTTTAGACAAAATTGCTAAATGGTATAAGGTTCGCTTACTTCAAGTATCGTCCCTTGATTGTCTCTCTTTCTGTATGTCCTCGAATTTATTTCATTTACACTATCTTTGATCTTGAGGCTTGTGAAGCTTACAACTACCTACATTATCGTGCTCTTTGTGACCTTTTCGTGAAAATAATAAATTGATGAAGATAAACAGACACACATTATCAATGGAAATACAAGTACTATAGTGCATGTTTAATTAAAATTTGTATAATTCTTGTAATAAAATCACAGGTACCGGTCAATGTGGTAAAATTAATGAAACACTTTTCAATAGAGAATACTTAAGAAAATGATTATCGGATGAAAAAATAGATGTCATACATCGAGCACATTTTAAAGCACAAGTTTACATCTACATCTACATCTACATGATACTACCGATCAATCAATACTGATTATAACTGGGAGGCGCAAAAACCTAAAGTTTATTGTTTTTCTTCCATGATAAAGCTTTTTTGGCCTAACCTAATCATCATCATCCTTTAATGAATATGTAACAAGTAATTAGACTGGAGTATCACTGGAGTATCGATTCATGCAAACATGATAAAATAATTCAAATTTTACTAACACATCAACAAATGCACCACGAGTATGTACACAGATTATACTCATTTAAATTAATATCAACAGTTGTTTCAAAAAATGTAAAATGTATTCATAAAATAAAGCGACAAATAAGATATATCTATTAAATAATACACACCACGTTGTTGAAACAATAAATGTATAATTCCCAAAACACGTCCTTTCATTGTGTTTTTCTTGTCACTAATGCGGTTTCCCGCGAGAAATTCACTCAAAACTAACCACGCCTTTGGGTATCAGAACACAATTAGTACCACGTGACTTCTTTTTTCTTAATCCCTTTATCGTTACAATGAAACGTTCGCCAAAAAAACACGCTTTTCGTATAAATCAATCCTTCCGATAGCTCGTGTGTAATCACATTAGCAACAACAATAATGTACATGTACATCGACTCTGTAATTATAATAAAACAACTGACGACCAAAACTTTTTGCATACTGGTTAAAATATTTTTAACGAAATGTCTTTATACCTTAGATAAATATAAAGTAATTTCATGCTCAATTCAAGAAGTTAATTTACCAGATAAAAACAATAACAGCCTTACGCTGTGAGTGTCCATAGTCTGTATCGAAAAGTATGGAGATGACACGGTAATTAATACGAAAATATCTTTCCATAGCTATACATAAGTCAACATCATAGATGCAGACCAAGGTCAACAACAATGTGAAAATTTGAACGAAATACAATTCCATTTACTAACTATTCCTATAGCGTACTAAATACATTAGATTCTTCGTAATGCAACAACAACCCAGAGACGCAAAGGAAAACCCTTAAACTGAGTGTAACTTATCTCAAATAATAGCCGACCTGCGTACGAAATGTTGTGGAACGAACCCATAAAACTAGCTAAACATTTACCAAACCTGCATCAGAAAGAAATCACATTACATACAAAACAAAAATATCAAAAATGAATAAATTCTTACCTCAATTCTTTAAGCATAATAATTATTTAACGTATCATAAAACAACGTGTTGTCTTTCCAACGTATTACGTCTTTGTGCGAATTTACTACCCAAAACCAAACCTATATAGAGCTAAATTGCCACACCCAATATCGAGAATTACAAAACCCAGGGAATTCTCGTGGAATTCAGGACAAAAATATCGTACGATACTCAATTTTTCCTAACACATACTGAGGCTCGTAAACGTGGATTTATGAAAAATACCACCTGAATCAAGTACATGGGGCTAGCACATTGAAAGGATGGTGTATAATGGTGTATTTTGCTTAGAACGGCCACATGGACCAAAAACACCTATATTACATAAATACATATACAAGGGTTACAACTTCCAAAATGACAGCTTCTGTATCAAGTTTGTTTATCACTACGTGACTTTTCAAGAAATCGCTAAAATTTCTAATAACTGGTGTCTACAGATAGCTAATGCATTATACTACACATAACCAATAAACATTTGATCCAATTCAAAACGATGAAGCTGGTATTTAATCTTTTTCCTTCGAAAAATCGACAATTTCGTTTAGTCGAACGTGACCTCGCAACATCAAAATGATCAGAATTAAGCGAGTTGAATATAAATCATATGAAAATGCTAGATTCAAAATGCAAACAATAATGTCCTATCTTTGCAAAACAAAATCCAACGATTTAGTCGAAAATATCATAATAACAAGCTGATGCAATAATTTCCCTTCTGTACGTTAGTTAAAATTTGAGGCCCGGCTATGTACTTTGTGACAGTCCTTTGTAAGACATTCTCTGAATACCGTACGCTCTAAATTCCAGAAACCGGACGATCTTTCCGCACCTTTGTTATCTTTGGGTTGGTACTAATGTAATATGCATGCATTGCTGATACAGTCTTCAGACAGAATGTCATCTTCAGTACCATCAAGGTTGTTAGATACACAGTAATCTTTCATTATTATGAGCATCGTTATCAGGTACACCCAATTTAACTTGAGGATTTTTAAAAGTCCTGTCTATTTTTGTTCTTAGTCATGTATAAATTTCCACGCTTATTATGAGCATCGATATCTCAGTATCTCGAGCACAGGGTTGTAGAACCGAAGTCATTCCACCGGCAATGACTGCAAGTGTCATCTTACAATCATCTTCACACCAGTGTCTGATGAGTACGGAATACATCTAAGATCAGTAACGACTTTTGTCCTTCTGCCTGGTCTTCTCGCACTTTCTTGACCTAGTCGAATACAAGAGCTTGGTCCATCCAGCCTTTCTCTTGGCCATCCATGTACAACAATCCCCTTTGACAATTTCGCTGACTTGGGTAGCATTATCCTTTTGAAAATGACATCTGCCATGCAATGAAGAAACATCAACTACTACTTCAAAATATTTATTAAAGCTGTAGGAATTTGCTTTTAATTTTGTAGTATTAAAATATTTTTACACAAATCAATTAATATTCTACTACTATGAAGTTCTGCTGGGAACAAAATCCTGCATAAGGAATAGTGCTGAAAATGCTGATTTTTTCATACATGAATTTTGTATACATTATTGTTCTTTTATAAAATAAAGTACAATTTCATTAGGTAGGTATTTTTATAGAGTCATTCCTGTAAAAAAAGTATGTCATGAAAAAATGTGTAGCTTTAAAATATATTTAGTTATAAAGAAAACTTTAATAAATCAATAAAAGATGAAATATATTTAAAATGATTTATATACAGTACCCTCCAAAAGTCCTTGGACAAACTATTATTGCCAATGTTTTAACTCATAAGATGATGTTAAAAGAAAAGTATAACTTGAAATGTTAGGTATATATTTAGTATTTTAAAAACAAGAGAACATGAAAAACATCCCACTCATAAATATACTACCATATCAACAATATAAAAACACTACAGCATTGAACATCATGACTTTTTTGAAATTTAACAATACAGCTTAGTCTATATCAGTACTTTGTATTTGCCTCTTCTGGCAGCAATTAAGTCATTTTGTTAAGTGTCTGCGTGTGCCTAAATTTTGTGCTCTGTCAGCAAAAAACCCCACCATTTTATCAAGTTTACAATTACTTGGTTGAATTCTAAAATTCTACTTCCAAGATTTATGGCTATAGTTTGCAAATCATGTTTTAAGGAGACTTATTTTAAATTGTGATCTTTTTTAAATCTTAAATCATTGTTTAGTATTCTAGTTTACGATATAGTGACTCACAAAATCAAAATCTGAAGTGTTCGAGTTCTGTTCTATTAATATATATTGGTATAATAAGTTAAGATTTTTGTGAGTCCTTAATTGGCACTGAATTTAAAAAAAATAGCAAAAAATAGCTAGTTATGGTCATATTACACAAACCGTTACCACTGACTGCACATAAAAATAGCTGCACAAAACACTCAATAATCAGATATACAGGTAATTACAAAATATTTACATTCATCACATGCTTTTTCAAGAAAACTAACACAACAGTAACTTATGTGTATTTCGATAAATTTAAGGAAATTGTCAAAATATAATTTCACTGAATTATTTTTGAATAAATAAGAATAGCATTTGTTGCATCTGTCAAAAATGAGTGGAAGCTACAGAAAACGTTAACTTTATTGAAATATACTATCAGGCCTAAACAAAAATTTTTTGTTTTATGTTTTTTTTACATATATTGGCAACACTGTATGGGAATATGTGCACTGTAATATTAATGAGTTGTGAAAATTACTATATAGCACTAAGATTTGGATGCCGTGAAAACTTGAGTAAGCTGGTAAAATATTGGGTTGGTCAGGTAACCGGAAACAAACCTTTTTTTTTAGACCTCATCAAATGTAACAAAAGTAAGTGGCAACATCTTTTCGCTAAATGATTGGATGGCTACAAAAAAAATTCTTGGTTGAACCTTGATGTTTATCACACCTTTTTAACAGCATTTATATGATTTGTAGTATGCACCCTTGAATGGCCTGAAAAATCCCTGGATCCCAATATTCAATGACAAGCCCTTTTTATTAAACTCTCATAAAACTAATTGGATTGATCAAAGTGCAAGGTCACTATAGCAGACCATCAGTGCATTATAACTGTCCCTTTAAAACCTTAAAACTGTGTAAACACCATAATATATCATCATACAAATAATGCATACCACCAATGTACTTAGTTGACCATAATGCCTGTAGTGTTTGGAAACATGGCAAGCATTTTTCCTTAACTCTGTATAATAGCTGGGCCCATCTATTCATAGTTTCCTTTGATTGATTCAACAACATCATTGATCAATGACTATCTCAGTATTATAGGATATTTAAAAACAATTGTTTGCTAGAAAATGTATGTAGAAAGTATTTTAGTTGTAAAACTTGTCTATATATTATTATTCTTACTTGCTGTTATATTTTTGTCCCTTTTCATTTTTATGGCCCTAGAAAATAAGCAGTTTCTTGCAAGTTAAGCCCTATTTTTATGCCCTATTTATTTTAACCAATATTTTATCTACTACACAGAGGGTAATTCTTAGTTTTATAACTATCAGTCCTGCATAATATATATCCTTTAAATACTTGTTGTTAATAAATTACAATTTAAGCCCGGGGGGGTATTTTTTAAATCATCATACCTTCCAGTATGTGTCAAAGTCTTCATAAAACCTGTACAAATGCCACTGCAAGGTTTATTTTAGGCTGTCTTGGGCGTTCCCAATGGCAAAAAGTATGTTTTTTTCCCAATTGCAAGGCAAAAATTCTAAATTCAGAGAAGAAAAAAAACAAAAAAAAAACAAATAATTTACAGCAGTTTAAATGTTTATTGAATTTCTAAATCATTTCAGTAACAAAAATTCAATATCTAAAAACAAAAATAAACATAATGTTTGTTATTTTTAGTTTTATTTCAATATTTTAACTTCAATGTGACTTTTTAAATGTAGACACACATATTAACATTAGTTAAAATAGTCTACCCTTGTAATGTTATTTTAAAATTGTTCTTATATAAACAGGCTATAATCCCATCAAAGTTTATGTTAAAGATAGTGAATGCTCACTTACATGGGATTGTGGCAAGGGTAAACAAACTCAATAACTAGCCTTTCAATGAAAAATAAATAAATTGCCCAAAGCGTGCCTAGCATTTCAAATTTCCAATACACAGGGTTATTCATATTCCTTACAAAATATTAAATAAAACACTGGATGTACAATTTAAAATAATAATATTCTCTACATAATATCAACTTATACCATATATTCCCTTATAAACACCCCTCCCCTAATAAGCACCTAATATTAGGAAATGTATGGTACTTTAAATTAATAGGTACAAAAACAAAAGAGCCTGATGAACCTACATGGGCAAACAAATTAATTTGAGCATAGGAAAGATAGAGTGCAACCTTCATTAAAGTTTGGTGATATGACATATTACTAATTCTTAGTGTCTCTTTGACTTCAAAGGGGTAGGTTCACTTAGGCCCAAAAATGGCCCTGTGTCAAACTCTTTCAAAACTTTCACTATATATTTGCTGTTAACCATATTTGAAGAAAACATGATTTCTAAGCATTTTTTTTTCAAAATGTTCCCATGGCAATGAAAATATTTTTTGCTATAGAATAAAAAAATGTGTTTTCTTATGTAGTGTTAAGGAATGTTTTTCCTTGTGTTGCCATGGCAACATATTGAAATAAATGTAAACAATTATTCTGTTAATTTTCACCAGAAACACTTAAAAATATGTTATTTTTAGCTCACCAGAACTGAAGGTTCAGGGTGAGCTGATAGGATGGGTAGGTGGATGCTCCGGCGTCCGTCATCTTTCGTCTGGCGTCAACAATGGTCTTCTCCTCAGAAACTTACTGTCGGATTTACTTCAAATTTGCTGTGCAGAAGCCTTTTGACGTTCTAACTGCAATTTGCTCATATTATACCAGTTTATAGAGCAAAAAATAGAAAAACATTTAATCATCTTCTTCTCATGAACCAATGGATGGATCATCATCAAACTTGGTCTGTAGCATCCTTAGATGGTCCTTTCTCAAGTTTGCTCAAATAAATTTGGTTGGCTCCTTTTAGGGGCCGCTAGAACTAAAAATAGAAATACCTTAAAATGACTTTTTGTCATGTTTCTATGGATGGATTATTACCAAACTTGGTCTGTAGCATCTTTAGATAGTGTTCTATCAGATTTGCTCAGATAAGAATGGTTGGCCCCAATTAGGGGCCACTAAAGCTAAACATAGAAATATGTTAAAATGACTTCTTTTCATGAACCAGTGGTTGGATTATCACCAAATTTGGTCTGTGGCATCCATCAGTCATCACGAATATTCTTTTGTAGTATCCTTTGATGGTCCTTTATCAAGTTTATTATTGTTCCCTATTATTTGCCCACAAGTGTACCTTTATTACCTTTTTAGTAACAAGTTAATTAATATTTATTCTGGTGAGCAATGCCGGGCCATTATGGCCCTCTTGTTGGTTCTGTTATGGGTCTTGGTTATTTTTCCTGTATGGAATATATAGCGCACTAATGTATATTTGAAACTTTGCCAAACACCAAGGTCTTCACAGCTTCCCCTTGATGTATTCTTCACATATAATACATGAAAAATCTTCCTCTTCTGACCATTGGGACTGAGACTTCTGCGCCTGAAACATTTTGAATGTTTCTTAAACAGACAATTAAATAAAATATTCTTTCATTTCAATTATTGTCCTTGTTATACAAGATCTTTTTTTCAATTAATTTTTATTTTTCTATTTTCCAATTTACTTATATTAAACTCACAAAAAACAGGATAGTTTAAACCCAATTTGGTAAAACATTTAATTAAGGACATCTTTACACTTAAAACACAGCTTTTATGAATAAATAACTCATACTTGTACTACTTTAGCACTTTCTACTGACTGTTGAGGCATCTTGCCAGTTGGTTGCCTCTTGGTCTGTTGTACTGGTAGGTCTTTTTTTTGGGGGGGGGGTCATGTAGGTGTGGTCCTCTCAGGCGAAAATATGGATGATCACCTTTCTTTAGTTTTACTACTATAATAGTGGTCTATTACTTCTGGAAAATATTCTTGTTATTATTCCATAGACATAACTAGGTACAAATCAACTACCTGTTGTGATCAGTTGGTTGAGCACTGTGCTAGTGTTCTAGTAGTTGTGAGTTCAAGTCTTATACAGGGCACACTTTTCCCCACAATACATTAGTATAATTTTGAAGTTTTTCCACAGAAAGTCTATGTCGAAGGACGTTGGATTCTACACCAGTTCCATCTAAGTGATTGTGAGAGAAACACATCGTGACAGGTGTCAAACATAACGTAAACAATGTCAAATCAGAACTTCATAAAATGGTTATTCATCTTGACCCATATTATAGGAAGAGACAGGAGTACCAATGAACCCAGTACAGGTAATGTATTATCCACAGAACCCAATCATTCTTCAGTTTTAGCAGTTGTCAACGTTTGTATGGAATTTAAGCAGAACAATTCGTACCGTATATCTTTTGTACCTTCTGGGCAATCTTTCTTTGATGATGTCACAAGTATATTTCATCATTTTAAACCCGGTAGAACTTCAGGTGGGGGAGGAATAGCTGCCTACTTAAGATGTGACATTGCTGGAGACAGACACAAGAGTCTTGATTGTACACTGTGTACTTACACGATTTAATAACCATACGAAATTCGTCTTATAATTTTAGACATAACAATGTTGCAATTTTTACATCAACCAAGAACAGAGAGGTATGGTAAGAAATCGCTCAGGTATGCTGCTGCAAAATTATGGAACTCCCTACCAGACTCTTTCAGAACATGTACATCATACAGACAGTTCCAGTCTTTGATCCTGAACTGGAAGGGACAAACGTGCTCCTGCTTCTCATGTGGTCTTCTCAAAGTCATTCAGGTGCGAATCATTCATAACATATTATCATTTTTTCAAAGCTTTATTGTTCATTAAGAAGCAAAAAAAGTGAAACTGACTGCCAGATCTATTTGCCTACTAACAAACACTTTTGTGTTATTTTAGTGATTTAATAGTTGATTTCTGTTAGAATATATGTTTCAGTATTCAAAATAAGTGCGTAAGAGCTTTAAATATATTACTAAATTGGAGAATTTCAAATATTCACAATTTTTTACTTCAAGATTTCACTTCTACAGTGTTTTAAATTCATTGTATGGATACAACAGTACATAAAAATATTAAGAATCACAAATTGTGGTAGTTTGAAGGATGTTGATTAACAACAAAGCAAACTTTTTGTAAATTCTTACATAAAACCTTGATGGAACATGATCAAAAAGTGCTCCTGAATTTCATAAAAAATGTCACACTCCTGACACAGGTAATATTCTGTCTTATATCAAAATCAAACATGAATGTTAACAAACAATCAAAATCAAGTTAACAATCTGACAACTGCATGACCACAACAAATAAAACATTTTCAGCTGTGGTTGATATAGAACACATACATGCAAAATTAAAAATGTAAATATCACAACCACTGATCATATTGTGGTCCCCTTTCCTTTTCATTGACAATAATGGTGTGTGGTACAATAAAGCTGAAATAGCAGATAACTCTGCAATATGAGACTCTACAATATTTTGTATAAATCTGAAATTTCATAGCGATTTCACATTAGATTTGTTGTGGCAAATAATGGAAGGATACACGATGATGTAGTTACTGGTGCAACCTTTTCTTATGCAATGGCAAAATAACCCCTTTTGTCCACCTATTTGGATAATGGTCAGAATTTAAAATTGCATGAAATGAATCATAAATGGGTCATTCTACTGAAACTTAGACCTTTAGCTATTTATGATGACCTTGACATGGTGACCTTAATATCCAAGGGCTATTTTACTCATATTGGCCAATTTGCCTTTTGAGGTTGGCATTTAAATATAAAGACTCAGAATGATTATGATTTGTATGATATGATACCTTAACTTGTTTCCTAATCCTTTGACACTTAACGAGCTTTGCATTGGAAATTGCATCACTCTGACGTGCTTTGTCGCTGCAGGAGTCATTCTGAAAAAAGAAATAAAAAAAGATTTTTGGCCTAACAAAAAAAACTTAAATGGAATATTGCTTTTTAGTCTGTTTCAATTAAAAAAAAACAGTTTCATCATGTGGAGCAGCTGTAGCAGTGAAGTTGTAGCATTTGTATTAGTAAAGTATCTGTTGTGGAATCACTGACAGGTGAAGTTAGAAGTTCGTCATTCAAAACTTTATATATTGCAGCTTTACGGCAGGGCTCGACAAATCCACTTGTCCGCTCGTAAGAATGAGTAGAAATCTACTCAAGATGAGTTGAGATTGCTGTAGAACTAGTTACAATTCTAAGCTGGTCAGCTTGCAGTACAAGTTGCCTGAGAAAAATGTGATGACCTGTGTTAATTAGTGTGTTAATTAAATATGTTTTCAATTGCCTCAGATTTCAAATTGTTCTCATCAGAAGTTCGGAAACACTGTGTCGATGTTTCTTGCTCCACAGATGTATGTATGAGGAGATTGTTGTCCCTGTCATCCTGTGATAAATTTGGTCCAGAACAAGAGGTATGTCTTTGTGACAAATGTTATATAAGCTTGATTTATGTCTACATTAATATATTAATATCCATTTGCTATTTTCAGTTTTTTGTTTGAGTATCAATGTATTGATTGTTTCTGACATTTAAAGTTAATGAAAAATTACACATTTGTTAAATATTTTAATGAGACTGGTGTGAAGAAATAACAAAAATGAATGATAACTATCATATAGTGTTTTATTGGACAGTTATTTGTCACTTGTATCACTAAATATTGATACCAGCTTCTTGGTTTCAATAAGCTTTTGCTCAATGCATATGGATGGATTGTTTTTGCAACAAATTCAATTTCTGTATTTTCTTAAGAAACTAAAGAATCAATAAATTGCAGGGAGAACTACAATTACCAGAATGTTACAGCAACTTAAACAGTCTGGAACTATAAATCTACATCTGTTTTCCTAGCTACTGTCTGAACATACAAATTTTCCTGTTCAAATTGTTTTGACTCTTCGTAAAGAAGGAACATTTATTCTTGAGATGTATGTTCAAATGTAAGTTAATTTTCTTTCTCTCTGGTAGCTATTCATGGAGTGGTTCTGGTCTCTGACTAGAAATCTAGACTAGTAACCCTGGACCAGGCATATTTCACCATTAAGAATGCTGTCCAGCTAGCTTATGGAGGGTCAGTGGTTCTACCCAAGTGTACTCTTTGAATCCACTACCACCATTAAAGTTAAAGTTGGAAAAATCACCAAATTAATGACCTGTCTGCTGTTGGTGCGATGTTAAACCTTCGTAAAAAACCAGTTCATTGCAAAACAAAAACATACTGATGTAAAAAACATCCAGAAAACTGTCAACAAACAATTCTTGAGGCTTTGCCTTAATGCTTCACTTGCATGATTCACTTAAATAATTAAAGTATGATTCACCTGAACATGTTGTGTCCTACATTACTTGAACATTCTTTCTTTGGAATCTTATGCATAGATTTAAGCATTTTAAATATGAACAATATAAGATTCAGCACATCTTATCAAAGACATAATCTAATGATAAACACATAAAACATAAAATTGATTTGTTTGGATTTCTGTTAATTTCAGGCTTCTGCTCCAGAAGAGGATGATAGAATACCTGTATATACATCAGGCAAGTATTTATGTTCTCTAGTAATCATCCTTTCTGTCTGTTAGCTTTCTTTTCTGGCAGACATTAATTACAATTTAATCACAAGAGTTTGTTTTTTTCCAAACGGCTCTTGTAACTTGGTGAATTATATACCCTGCTTATTTTGTCTGCCTGCAAAGTGAACTAATATTATCTACACACAGAAATATGTTACACACTTGTCAGACGCTGAGTCAG
Source organism: Lutraria rhynchaena (assembly GCA_008271625.1). Lineage (NCBI taxonomy): Eukaryota > Metazoa > Mollusca > Bivalvia > Venerida > Mactridae > Lutraria > Lutraria rhynchaena. The sequence continues at coordinate 447,286 of VIBL01000056.1, read as the reverse complement.
ACGCATCAACATTTCACATCTCTTTTCCTTTAACGTCTAATTGTTAAAGTAACAACTATATATATAAAAACGCACAAAGATCACAGTCCAATCCCCCTAAGATACACAGACTATTTATTCCTGCTGCAGACTTCAACCAGGTTGAAATCAGCAATGCTGTCATCTCAATCAAGCTTAAACAAACTGGTATAAGAATAAGTTGTAAGAAGAAGTATTTCTATGTCTGACTGTATTTATTTTACTTGGTAGCTTTTAAGTCTATGTTCAAGATTATGTGCCTTCTTTCTAATAAAGACCAGTGTTTAGTATTGTTGTCTTTCAGTGAACCATATTAATGTCATTTGATTTTTTCCAGAAATTGTGTTAGAGATGTTTTGTATTGTCTATTCTGGAGAGAATACTGTTGCAAGTCAAAGCGGAAAGAAAATGCTTTAAGTGGAAAATCAAATCATACTAGGTATGCATGACTGATTAAAAAACATTATGTTGCTATATAAAGTAATTAAGTTGATAAATCACTGTTTTTGTTGAGAGTTTTTTACATCATGTATTATTTTTTTGGCCATGAGTATACAAGTTCTTATTTCTTTCTGTTTTACAGTCACCACTTTGTTTCATGTTAACATTTGTTTGCTCAATAAGAGTTAAATGTCTGTGATTTCTGCACGAAAATTACATATATTTACATACACAATTGTGTATTCTAGTACATTAGTATTCATGTCAAATGTTTTTAAGTTCTGACCTCAATTATTGTGGAGTCTAATTATCAGATTAATCTCGTAATTTTGACTTAAAGCTTGTTCGTACACTTCACAGGATTGATAGATGAAGCTGTTACTGGGAAAATACCCAACTTTGATTCTGTGTTGGAATTCAAGTTGTGTTTAGATTTGGAGAAAACAAAGAAGGCTGACCAAAATACTTTTGTCATAGACCTGTTATGAAAGGTATATGATGTGGCTGACTTCTAGTTTGTTAATTGTTATATTTGCTGTATGAAACTCTAGCCTGTCAGCTTTATTTTTCAAAGAATGCCAGTATTAAACCTACTGATAGTGAGTTAAAAAAACTTCATTACAGAAAATGTTGAATTTGTTATTTGAATGCTGCAATCAGCACTGGTTGGTAACCCTGGCGTGCTAACATTAAAATATGATCCTATTTTAGAAAATGAGCCACATACAAAAGGTAATATTAATTTGTGTTTGGTGATTTTAATATGGTATGTTTTTCTAGTTTCTCAAGCTGTAAGAGAACAGGGGAAATGGCCATATGGGAAAATCTCTCTCATTAACACAACTTTATAAACAGGTTAATGTTGTAAAAGACTTTAAATGTCACTGTAACACTCCAATACAGTCAAACCTGTGAAAATAGGCCGCTCTTGGGAAAGACTGTGGCCTTTATTGACAGATGGCCTTTATTAGGAGGTTGGTTTGTTAAAAAAATAACGGTTTCTTTTCCAAAGAATGACCTTTATTCACAGGGTGGTCTATATTTAGAGGTGGCCACAAACACATGTTTGACTGTATATAGATTACCAGTGTGGTATAAAGTAGTAAATAAATAATTTATCATTGACCTCTCATCAGCTCTTATTTATTGATATATTAAACTAAATACACATACAAAAGGACAATAAAAAGAAACTAATTTCTTTAATCTCTTGTATAATTTAGTTTGACTGTATTATCAGTAATAAAAATCTGCCATTTGATCATTAATCATTAAATTATCTGGATGACGGGCCTGAAGATTACTGGTTAGGTTCTGTTCAAATTTGATTCAACAAAACTTGCAAGATGTTGTATGACGCAAAGATGTTGCAAAGACGTGGCTGCAGTTGGATAGATTGTGCGTGTAATACTGAGATGTTTGTATATAGCCTGCTACATCTAATTCATTCGTTATTTTATATTAATATTTGCCATATTTACAATGCTAATTTCATACTCTTAAAAAAAACTGGAAAATCGAAAAAAACACTTCTGTTCATAAAATATAGAAAAATATCACAACGGATAAACGGTAATTATTAAATTTACGTTCTACTTATATTAACACTTTACAGTGAAACCCTGAAAACTGGAATTATCCGAAAATCGGATGATTTTTTATCTGTTCTATAATCAGTAATTCTCTGAAAACCGGAATTCTCAGAAAACCCGACTTTTGGCCTTGTCCGGAAGGGGTCCGGTTTTCAGGGGTTTTACTGTCCATGTACATGTCGTGTATGCACCTCATAATTTTGCGGCATGGACAATAAAAAACTAGAGTCCAGTATCATTCACAGATGTGAACAGATTTTATGAAGCTGGGGCATGAATGACGTCCCAAGAAAGATTTGCACTATATTGGTTATCACATTATGGAAAACAGATCTAAATAAGTTAGAGAAGACTCGTTGGCTGCGAAGCGATAAGTCAATGACGTTCAATATATTTTTGTTCGTCCGAAAACTGACGCTGTAGGGCCAGATTTCATCATGAGGGACACGGGATCCTTATCACATAGAAGTATCAGTATCGCCTGGATAGATTAAATAATGAAAATGTCCTCTCTTCCCGACTTTCTCGGACTCCAATGGTATTCCAATGATTCATGACATTCAATATAAAAAGTGGCTTACGATTTGGTATAATACTAGTGGTATCTTTTTTTCATATTTTGAGAACATATATGAATGAAGCAACACTATGTAAGTTTGTATGACATGGCTGAGTTGAAACTCGACAAATTTGTTAACCTGATGCATGTATATGTGTAATTGGTCAAATAAATATTGATATGTTTTGTAATAGAATATTTTGTATGAAGTATAATAATAATTTTCCGGGCAGCTGAAATATCAACAAGTGTTAGTACTTTCCGAATGCCAACATCGTACATGGAAGCTCGTAAGCCTAAAACTAGTTGTTGGTCAGATGATTATCAGGGTCACTGTGTACAAAGCACGGTAATTAAAACCACCGAAGCATGTAACGAACTGTGTCATGTCGTGCAGGTAGTAGAAAGCAGAAATCCGTGCAGAATAACACTGAAAAGTTTGTTCCCTTGTCGTATGACTTGATACTTTACGCATTGCTTTGCACTGTTAAAACACTAGTTGCATTTCCCTAACCCTAGAACCCTGCATTTACCCTCGTGTTCATGTCACCGGTTACTCTAGCGCCAAACGTTTTCAGCACGTGAATTTGAGTCATGAAAAATTCGGCCTAAAAATTGCTTGTTTCCGCCACCTAGACCGTCCTTATTTTTTGCCGCCGATCCTATGATTTTTTTGTCAAGTTATAGTTTTGCAAAATAAAAATAATGTCAGTCATATTCTGAAATAAAAAAATGAAAAAATAAAAATAAATCCCTTCCTACTGACCCCATTTTTTCAGAGCCGGTAGCGGAAAAAAGCTATTTTTTAGGCCTTACGGTTGCGACACATCTGTAAAGTTTGTACACATTGCAGTGTTAGACACGGTACCCAGTATTTGATTATTGAGTTTATTTTATATTCCGGAATAAGTTGTGTTTTTGGGCCCTAGATAGGTAGCTAGCTGTATTATTACAAAACCGATAACTTCACAGACATTCAGGATTCGAGGGTTTGTCGTTCTGTCAGAACATTGAAACTAGAACTTGTGAGTTATTTATTTATTTATGAATGTATGTATTTTTTGAACTTTTTTCCGTCATCACTCGGTAGAATGGTAGAACAGTGCAACCTCTCCAAATCGGCCCTCTCTTGAACAACAACCTCCCTTCAACAATGGTCTGATTTTTCCCACTTTACGATTTAACTATTAATTTAACCACTCTGAGCAACAACCTCTCAGGAACAACATGAGTTTGCTTTCCCAACGGGTGTTGCTTTGGAGATATTCCACTGTATATTGTATTAGTAATAGTAGTGGTTACAAAGCTATTCAGCAAGCGTTTTAATTGATTTATAATTTATAGTTATATTACAAATGTGCTACATTGAATTTCTTAATCACGTGGCGCGTTGATAGCGTTTAAGCAGTTCTTGTAAGTTTACCAGTGATAAAAATACTGGTAAAGTTTACAAAACTGATGTAACAAAACTACATAAATTTGCAAATTATCGTTAAATGTTTGATCGAAAAATAATTGTAAAACGGGTATCGGTATATTTTATTTTAGTATTATTGATTGGATACAACCTTGATATGAATCGGAAGTTGGTAATGCGCAGTGTTAGAAAAAGCGGAAGTGGAGCTTTGTTCTACTTACGGGTTGTTGGTTTGAGTCTTTGAAAGTCCTCGATTTTCAGAAGATTGTATTAATGCAAGACGTGAGCTCCGCTCTATTAATAAACTGTATAGAAAATGTAGAACTGACAATAATCGTAGAAAATAACTAATAGCTCAACTTCGTTAGTAGCGTTTTGCAAAACGCAAGGCACTCACTCAATAATAAACGATTAAAGATTTGATTTTGTTTACAGAAATGGAATCTTGTTTAAATGTTATCATATGGAGCTTCTATTAAATTTGTAATGTCTGAATTAATGTTTTATTTCATAGTTTTCTTTTCCGGCGCAATGTCATTTGATTTGAAATAAGTAAATTTATTTTGTGTTTTCATGTTTTTCTCCTTTGAATGGATTAGCAACAGCAAATGTATGTTGATGCCAAATAATAAATAAATAAATGTAGGCTGTACTATAAACTGTCAATTAACGTCTGCACTTATGACAGCATGTGTAGTAAACCCGAGAGGGGGTCACGTTTTATGGCACGTGAGTGTCATGCAATTATCAAGCAGCGTCTGCTATCATATTTTCAGAATGGTTCCGGGGGTCCGGTTTTTAGAGGGGTTTAACGTTAAGTACACACAAAAATGATATTAAAGTCGTTCGATTATCGGTTTTGACTGGGTTCGGTATTCCCAGGTTAAAAATACAAAAATTATAGAAGGTGAAAAAATGGGACCGTACATTTCGTTAGGTTTTGACAGGATTCCGGTTTTTCCAGGTTTCCCTGTATCACAAACTATTTAATTACCTAAATGTTATATACAAGACCTCTAACAGTAACTTTTCGTATATTTGTGAAATTATATATTCATGTTTGTCGTGTCAGGACGACATTTGAACAAAAAGGGTGTATGTTATCGCTTATTTCATAACTAAATAGTTACAAAGTTACACCAAAGATTTTGCCAGAAACGATAAACTGTAATTTACTTTTATTCCTATTAACCTTCAAAGTTGCTGAATTGTCATTCTTCAGTTCTGTTCTATTCTGTTCTGATCATTTCATCTTCACTTGTCTGGGCAACATTATTTGATAAAATTAATGGCTGAATGAGTGATTAGTATTCCCTGTTCCCTTCGCCGAAATTCATAACATCCGCTTTATTTATCGCCATTCGCAATTAGACAAGGGAGACAACTGCTTATTGTATTATATTAAGCCATTATAAGTATAAAGGTAGCCTCCCCTTGAATAAACACTAATCACCATAAAAATGTAAGCTAACTCGATACTAAATAGGTAATACAGGTACACTTCTGGCCTGAAAATGGGGGACAATAAAATATTCAGAGAACAGTCAAACAGATTCTAAGTTTGTGTCAAAACGAAATACAGAAAGCGGAATTAAGCATTCAAAACTTAGTAAAATAATGTTTATTAGATAGGAATTCACAAAAGAATAACAACGAAATGAAAGAATGAAGAAAAAAATTCAATCAAATTAACTGATTATCCATACACGTCTTATTTGTGAGTTCTTTTGTCGTATAGGTGAATTTGAATGTTTAATGTGAGTCGCCCATGTGTTATACCAGCATCGTCTAGGCCCTTCAGCATGATGTAACATTGTTTCGGGAATCTTCCGGGATGAATCGTCACTAATTTTGCCCGAAACTTAACGCATCCTGACACATATATAGGTGACGTTTAACGTTAGTTTTCCTCATTCACTTCCAGCGAAAAAGTTTGCAACGTTTTGGTTGAGGCATGTTAGGCGTTTACAAAAGCGTACATGTACTTGTTCAATTTAAGCACACTTTTAATAGCTCCGAATTTCGGACGAGTAAGTTAGGATAGGTTTGATATTGGTATCAGACAACTTAATTAAAGGCGCCTTTTTGGTCGAAGAATCTGATGTAACGCTGGTATTTGATCATAGCATTCTTTATAAATTGACAGAACAGAACAGTTATGTTATGCATAAATAGACAGGGTAATGACCTTTTTTGCGACAATGACATTGTGAAATTCCTATAATTATTTTATATGAGGCGTGATCGACGTCAGCACAAGGCATGTATGGCGTGTTTCACTTGCGTGAAACCATTAACTGTTTTATGACTGTTTAATATAACTAAACAAGCCAAGCGACATATTTACTTTCATTTTAATCTAATGTATTGATGATCTAGTGTGTTTTCAACAAAATATCGTCCGTGAATATGTAAACAAAGCCGGTGATATAAATAGCGTGCAGTTCTACCTTAGATATTTATAATGAAGGGCGTTCTTTTATCAACAAAAAGATTTCAATAAATATGTTACTAGACATGTCGCCCGATACATATACTATTGTTGATCAACGTTAATTTCCAAAGTTTGCAATGATTTTCGATGGAATCTTGTATGCAAAAGTGGTATATATACTCATTATTATCCACATTTCAGTGATGGATACATAGTTACAAGTTGTGTAAACACAATAAACATATATTACAGTTTTACATGACGAACATTTACTATAATAGTGTCATAACGCATGCACAACATTTACAAACATTGTATTCACAACATTCATGAACTGTAAATGAATAACGTACGATAGCGAGTTTCAAAATTATCGTCTCTGTTTATTTTGTTTGAGAAAAATGTGCATTTAAACTGGTGGATTTTGGTTAATCTTGAGCAGAAGTTGTTGTTGTTGTTGTTGTTGTTGCTGTGTGTGTGTATGACCTTGACAACAGCTCACAGTGTCGTAATTGTATGTCATTGATAATTTGGTGAATGTTTCTGATAACCCTGAAGAGAGAGAGAGAAAACTATAGCAGTTTTAGGGTCAAGTATGCTCCCTAAGAATGTTTCCTGGTTTACAGATGTGAGAAAATCACATATACGTTTCCCACAGGCTTTTGATAGTGACTTGACACAGATTTTGTGAATCATTTCTGTAAGTATACATCCAATAAGAATATGCAAGTTTAGATCAGATGTGATTGTCGTGCATAATTTACACTCATATTGGTTTTTAAATCGTCTTTCTGATAAGAGTATAACAGTGCTCATCGCATATATAATTTAGGCATGACTTGGCGTAGATGTCCAAAACACTGATGGCACTGCTGAGCTATGAATGGAACTGAATCGTTAAAATTCATTATAGTTATTGGTTCAGTGTTTCTAATCACAGTCATAATAAAGTTTAATGTTTTGTTCACTATTGATTTCCAAGTGTGGGATGTTGATAAAGTTCCTTCGATAGTGTAGTTTTGTATGTGGTTCATTATTTTGTACTTGGTTAGTATTTTGATGATGTCGAGTATGTAACCACGGTGATCCTTGAAGCCTTTAACAGTGAACTGGCCCCGAGGTTATAAACTTTAGAACAATCTCTGAGCTCAAATCTAATTTCCGTTCTCAAAGTATTATGGCTGAAAAGATATGGATCATTAATGTTTAAATACAAATTCATGTCAATTATACTCCACAATAATGTATCAATAATATCATTGTCTGATCATAATCCGCGACATGAATGCCATGCATTTAGTCATATATATTAACCATTTTGGTTGTTTTTACCCAAAACAGCGTACACAAATAAATGCATACGGCGCCCATGATATTTTCTAGCCGTCTAGAAAGTTAATTTCATCATTTAAATGGATATAAGATTAGATATTGTATTTAAAATACATGTAGGCAAAACAAAACACCGCGACATGTATATTGATAATTTCATTCTAATATATTGATAATTTTGTTGTTGTTTTTAACAAAATATTGCCAGAATTAAATAATAATAATTAATTAAATATTTAGTGTTCAGACGTTGATTCAACCAAAGCATCTAAAATAAGTTGATACACATGTCGCGTTATTTATAACAAGGATAAGAATTCACAGTGGACAGATTTATGTCGTACAAATAATTGCCATGTTCATTATATGTAGTAAAAACTTATGTCCACAAACTTCTAGACTACCCTAGGTTTATCGTAGTACAGTATCTCCTCTTAGAACCACATTGAAAATGCAATTAATAAATACGCATCTTTTTAACTATATTTGTTACGGAGTAATTTAACAACAATTGTATTAACCAGTTCTACATCAGAATGGTATCAAACTGATTTATTGCACCTGTTAACATGATATTCGAAAAGATCTTGTTGACAATATGAACGTGCATCACCATGGAAACAGTGTATGGAATACGCGTAGAATGTAACAATAAATGTATTACATAATAGAAATAGTCTTGTGGGTGTTTTTACGACAGGTTACCAAACATTGAAAGAAAAGTATTAGGTAAACAGACCAATTTTTAATACGATGTTTTGTAGAGTTGTTATTGGAATATCAAAAAGCAACATTAAAATTAGACGAGAAATATACAAGTACATGTACATTAAAAAAATTTAGTTCATACTGGTTTTCCACATTCAGTTGCTTTAACAAAGATATAAAAAATATGTGTGGACAGTGGTCTTTATTTGTAGAGTTTTACTGTATCATCAAAAATTGATGTTCACATTTGAGAATTTGTATAATCACTGAATTCACGAGAAACATGTGACGTTTGTAAACATTCAGTCGTAATTGTGGAATTTCACTGATGGAAAACCGAGAGTAGGTTGTAGGAATACAGGCAGACGACACGTACGTCGTTTCGTTCAGTCAAAATACATGTTGAAAATAATTAAAGTAAAATAATACTTGGATGTTAAAACCAAGAAATAAATACAGAAAAAATAAATACAAAAGAAACCCAGATGTTTAATTTCTCCGATTATTTATCTATCGAAGTTCGTTTACCTCGAAAACTTTTGCGAAGTCCCTTGAACTTCGATATAACGAGTTTCGACTGTACTTGGGTTCCACTAACATCTTCAAAATATACGGTCGATGGAACTTTTTTCCAAATATATATCTTAAGTTCTGATTAATAACGTCGACTTACCAAATTGTTGGCAAGGAATAAAGCTAAAGAAAAAACAAAAACTGACAAACCTTAGATGATTAGGTTATTTTTTTCTCTATCAGTTCATTGTTATGAATTATGATCCATACCAGAAGTTTTATCGATATTATCGCAGTTTCGCTATACATGAACAATGAACATGCCGCGGCTTTACGACTTAGTGTCCGACTTGTGAAATTTGACTATTTTTTCGTGTAGAAAATCTTAAATATCAAGTTTTACATACATTTGAAGGTAGTAAAAGTATACATTTTCAGTTAGTGTGTTAGTATACATGTTGCGCTAAAAATGAGCAAAATGCTTTGAACTGCGGTGCGATAAACAAGGACTATAATGACATACCTTGGAAAAATACAATTGTCAAGTTGTCTGGGTTATATTTGATATACGTGACAAACCCCTCAGCTCACTATTTGTTTTACAAGTCTCTGTACTGGTTTTTAATGTATCGTGGTCTATAATGTCAATTTTACAACACAAACAGTGATTTTACTTGCCAGAATATCATGCCATTCAGATGCAGAAGACAAGGAATAAGGCTTGAAGACAACAATGTCAAGTTATTACGTCTCAAATTTAGATACAATGCTGATCGTAATGACTTTCTGTATGTTTGTCTGTTGGCCTTAAGTTAATAATGTATGAAGTTGTTTATTTTTAGGCGCTGATAGACATCCTGTCTTTTACGACATTTACGTGTTTTTGGCAATAAGAACACTTCAAAGACTGCCCGCCAAAGTCATTTCAGAGCTTTGATGTAGTCAATGTACAACTCTGTCCCTAGTTAGAATAATTCATTACAACATTTCACTAAATTGTACAAAGAATTCAACAAAATCGTATACGAGACATTAACAACTATTATAACTATGTGCTAAATCCATGGTTTTACCTGCCACGTCAACTTAATATGTTTATAAGATATTTGCCTTTAGCCATAGATAATAATCAATATATTATCAACTACAGTTAAACCCGTGAACAAAGGCCACCCTTGGGATAGATAAAATGTGGCCTTTATTGACAGGTGGCCTGTATTTGGAGGTCAGTTTGTTCTAATTATTCAGTGAAGTTTTTTCAAAGAATGACCTTTATTTACAGGGCGGTCTTTATTTGGAGGCGGCCTAAAACACAGGTCCGACTGTATGTAAAATGTGTGGTACAAGTAACGAACTTAATGTATTTACTATACTATCATATTTTCCTATGTTGAGTTATGAAATTTATGCGTAATTTTCAGATTGATGCATCATGTTATAATTGACCCATTCTTATGTAGAATTGCCAATTAGTGTCGCCAGACTTTTAATATGTATTTCACATTATAAAAACAATTATATATGTATCTAATGTTTCCTATCCGAAATAATGGTCTTTTCGATAAAAAAAATACATTTTTAGTACGATGTCTGATATTTAGACGAAAATATGACACCTAGAACAGCACAGGAGGTCCAAAGTTCGCGTGTCGCCAGGCATTATTTCAATATGTATTGCATATATAAGTATCGTTTTAAATGTACTTTGAAAGAAATGGAATTACTATTTTCAAGGTTTTTGTGGATTGTTTAAATAAAACAACACAAAGAGTTTCTTTTTCTTGCTTTTCTGGTTTTCTTATGTACATTTATCCTGTCGCCAATTCTCCTATAATTTACGAGTCCAAACTTAAATCTCATACCAGAAATCGCAAATATGATTGTTTGAGCTGCAATTCGCCTTCTCTAGATACGTTATTTATCATGCAAATAGGAAAACATTCATTTTATAAAAAATGTTCTTTTTCATAGAGGTATGAAAGAAGTTGATTTTCAGATTTTAGAAACGGAAAAACAGCATTATAATTTACGGGACATTTACGATTTAGCCAATGGCGTTTCCATAGAATGTCTAAGAGTAAATGTAAATATTATCATTAAAAGTTGTACCTGCTATATTTAAGCTTCTTTTAAAGACAATTTGATTGTATTTATTTAAGAATTAAAGTTGTGACAGTGATTCAAATGATACTTTAGCCTAAAATCTGTTATTTACGAGGCCTAAGTTATGGGACGAGACCCTTCATATGTTCATTATTTACATGGTGTTTGATAGTTATATTGTCAATTTCATACGATTTCGTTATTCAGTACTCAATCAGAGTTGTACGTCACATGTACGTAGTCGTAATTAAAAAAAATAAGTTGTCGAGAGAAAAAAAATAAACTGAGGTAACTTATCAATACATTTTATATTATTTTAGTGGCTGTTTTATTGCGTTTGAGTGTGTAATAATAAGGTTATATGTTGCATAATAAATCTTTACATAAAAGAGTACATCTTGGTCTTGTCAAAATTGTTTTGCATAACAAGGATTTGATTCAGAATCAAATGGAGAATGGGAACATAAGGACAAGTATGATGTATCAATTATTCCAGCACCAGTAGATATTTAGATTATTATACGTAGCGGTGAAGGTTAAATTAGCGCGCAAGTGTCAGACTTTGTTATTGTTGAATATGATGGCAAGTGTTACACAAGTTTTAGAAATTGATGATAATGACGAGTCATTGTGAATTTATTGCTGGAGGTGGTAAAGCTGTAAAAAGATTTTAATGGCCTTCAAGGTTAGATCGAATTTGGGTTGAAAAAGATGAGGTTGTGCGAAAGACTGATGCGCCAAAAGCAACTAGGATAGCTGGGAGAGTCTTTGCTGTGCCCGACGATATCCTGCAGTTCATTGGAAGAAAGAAACGACTTGTAGAAAGTTGATATGCATAACTTCCTAATTTACGGGACACAACATTCCATGGCTGTCTACTTGGAATGTATAATTGAGAGTTTTAAACCTGTTAACTGTTGTATTACATAAACAATTTTCAAATTAAATTGTACACGTATAACTAAATATAGCTATATATGTGACCTTAAGCGCGGTATCATTATTTCTAAACTGCAAAATAGTGTATGTATTATCAATAAGTCGCCTAAAAACAACATTATTGGTACACTGGTTCTTATTTATAAGATATGAGTCATTTTGACTATATGCAGACAACATTTTATCGGGGTAACACATTTTTTACATGTATAGTGAATGGTCTATCTTTCTTTTAGGTAAGAATGTAATATACGGGACAATCTTTACTAATTTACGGGACAAATTTGTTTTGCAACATTAAACTCTTCCATTATCTTTTAACAGGAAAATACTTGGGTTTGATTATTGTATGGACAAAAGGAATACTTTTAACCTGTCATTGGTGCATTTTGCTCGTGCAATTACCTAGTTGTCTAAAAGTTAAGAAGCAGATACTTCAAAATAAATCAATTTATGACACGTTGTTTGACTTATACTATTTCAAGAGCAAATTCGCCAGTTTACTTTCAAAATCGTTTGATTTATACAATTTAATATCAAAGCTTACAAACAAAGTCGAATTTACATGCATACAGATCAATACTAGCACTTTTGAGTGTCTTAAGAAAGGGCACAGCTCCTGTAAATAGTCTGATTTTTAGTATGTAGCAACTTACATTCAAATAATCGATGTCGGCTTCCCAGTGAAGTTATATTTTTTCTACTTTGGAAAAAAAGATCAGGGACTTCCAACATTAGTTGATGGTTGTCATAACTTCTATAAGAGAGACAACACTGCATTGTTTAATTATATCTTTAATATACTTAATAAACATGTAGACCCAAGCGCATCTATAACAAAACTGAATACACACTGTCTAAGAGTATTAGAGAGGCTATTGTCTACACCCCATAGGTGTGGTTTAAATGTCTATCATATAAGATATAACAACTCTCCCCTTTTTAATTTGAATGTCAATACATAAAATATCATTTACAACAAAATTCTTTAGCAAGTCTAAATAACAACTGCTTAATTTAAGAACATAAACATGAATGAAATAGTTTTCCTTATTAAATCCATCTGGAAATTTTCATGCTATGTTTATCATCTTTAATAACATTTTTCCACGATTAGGTTTATAGTCCAGTGATATCTTCAAGTGTAAAAGATAATGATAATTACTTATAATTACAATAACAATACACTTGCTCCATAAATTTGGTGTAACACGTTCTAAGGTCACAGTTAAATTCAAAACAACACATTCTAGTGTCACAGTTTAATTGAAACCATATCTCTCTGGTGGTTTCCTATCTCTTAATGGGTATCGTCTTTCTGACAGTTTCTCATTTTTCTGTTCATTACCTGTGATAATAGTAGGTGTTTGACCTGAACTGACCTGAGCTTTCTCTGCGCTAATTGACTCACTGTCTGATTTATTATTTTCCTGAGAAACATTTGTATCGTAAGTTGGACTATTTTGCGGTAATGATTTTTCATCAAACTGCTTTTCTTGCGGATAATTAATTGATCTCGATTCAATCATTTCAGTTTTTCGTAACTGATTCGCGTGTCTACGCCACAACGTTTGATATCCTACATCAACCTTATACATAAGAGGACCTTCACATGAGTGTATAATACCACCAACCCATTTATCTCTACCCCTGTAATCTCTGACTAAAACATTTTCACCTAATTTGAAACCACGATATTTTCTCTCATCAGAGAAAGCAGATTTAATTTGTTTATTTCTGACATGCTGCTTTGTGTCAGGTTTGACCAAATCTAACCTACACCTTAAATTCCTACCAAGAAATAAACTTGCTGGAGTCTCATTTGTTGTGCCTTGACTGGTATTACGATACCGTAGCAAGAAGCAACTAAGCTTTTGATTTAAATCCCCTGTTTGATATTGCATTGCTCGGATGCTTTGTTTAAAAGTTCCAACCATTCTTTCTGCGAGACCGTTTGTACTTGGATTATACGGTGCTGATTTCAAATGCAAAATACCATTGTCTTGCATAAATTTAGTGAACACATCTGACACAAATTGTGGACCATTGTCGCTAACAATTTGTACAGGTAATCCGTTTCTCGCAAAAACCGTGCGCATGACTTTAACTGTCTTCTCAGCAGTTATACATCGATCCATATCAATAATTTCAGGCCATTTACTGTAAGCATCTATCATGATTAGGAACATTCTGCCTAAAAATGGACCAGCGAAATCTACATGAACACGTTCCCAGGGAGTGCTCGGATACTCCCATGGATGTAGGTTTACAGCAGAAGGCATCTTTTGCTGTTTCTGACAACCAACACAACTTCTCACCAAAATCTCTAGATCTTGGTCGCATCCCGCCCACCATACATAGCTACGGGCGAGACTTTTCATTCGCGATATTCCGGGATGACTTGTATGTAACAAATCCATGATTTGTTTACGTAGTTTAACAGGTATAACGACACGTATTCCCCACATGAGGCATCCGCGGTTGATTGATAACTCGGTTTTCCGATTAAAATATGCCTTCAGTAGCATATCATCATTTTTATATGATTTCCAACCGTTCATGACATTCTCCAACACACGCGACAGTGTTTTGTCACGGCGTGTCTCACGTGCTATTTGAGCGCTAGTAACCGGTAAATGTTCAATCTGAGATGTGTAAAACACCTCTACCTCGTCAGGACAGTCGTCCTGTTCTGTAGGCACGGGTAAACGTGATAACCCGTCTACATTTGAGTTTTTTTCGAACTCTTGTATTCGATATCATAATCGAATCCCGATAGGTACAATGCATACCTGGTAATACGTTGCTCAGTCGTTACTGGCAAGTCTTTCTTTGGACTAAATATTGATACAAGACTTTGGCAATCAGATATTAATGTGAACTTCCTACCATATAAATATGTAAAGAACTTTTTCACTGACCAATATACTGCCAAAGCTTCGCGTGAATACTGTGCGTACTTTCGTTCTGTTTTAGTCAACGTTCGGCTAGCATACGCGATAACTTTTTCAGAACCGTCTTGCATTACATGTGAAAGAATGCCGCTTATTCCGACTGGAGAGGCGTCACAAGCCAACCTTACGGGCAATTCATGGTTATAATGCGTTAGCACGGGCTCTTTTGTCAATAAACGTTTTGACTCACGAAATGCGTGTTCATGCACGTCATTCCACTCGAATTTTCGACCTTTCTCGAGTAATTCTGTCAGCGGTTTAATAACAGTGGATACGTCTTTTAAGTACTTATTGTAATACATGAGTAAGCCAATGTATGCACGGAGAGAACTCACGTCAGTCGGACTAGGTGTGTCCAATATAGTTCCTACTTTTGTTTTTGACTTCCACAGTCCCTCACTATCAATTTCATGCCCACAATAATTAATCCGATTTTTGAAGAAATCACACTTGTCAACATTTACTTTAACTCCATAATCATGTAATCTAGACAAAACTTTGTCTAATGTTTCTAAATGTTGCTCGTCAGTCGTACCCGTCACCACCATGTCATCCAGAATTACTTGAACACCCGATATTCCATTCAGTATTTGTTCAATCGTTCTCTGCCAGATAGCTGGAGCTGATGCTACACCATACAATAGTCGATTGTACCTGTATAGCCCTTTATGTGTGTTAATTGTTAGTAGCTGTTTACTGTCATCATCACATTCCAATTGAAGATAGGCTTGTCGTAAATCAATTTTGGAGAATTTCTGTCCATTAGCCAGGTTCACTGAAATATCTTGTATATTTGGCATTGGATATTTGTCCACTTGTAATTCCTGGTTTAGGCTAACTTTGAAATCCCCACAAATTCGGACACTTCCATCTGATTTAAGAACTGGAACTATCGGCGTTGCCCATTCACTAGATTTGATTTTGGAAATAATTCCATGATTTTCCAGATTGTCTAATTCTTTCTCAATTTTTGGTTTTAGAGATAAAGGCACCGGTCTTGCCTTTTTGAACACTGGCTTTGCATTGTCTTTTAGAGTCAATTTGGCCTTAATCCCGTTGACTTTCCCAATGCCATCACTAAATACGTCTGGGTATTTTTTTAAAACCGATTGTACTCGATTTGCTGTAATCTTTGAATTTCCCTGTCTGACAGAATCAACTTGGAATACATTATTCCAGTCCACTTTAATGCTGTACAGCCAATCCCTACCAAATAACGCAGGACCATCATTCTTAATGATGCACAGTTTCAATACACTCTTGTGCCCATTGCAAGAAACTGTGGGGCGGTAAATTCCAACTTGTTCTATTGTTTCCCCTGAATACGTCTTAAGAATAGATTCAGGATCATTTAATTTCACTTTCTTTCCAAACAAATTTCGAAACTGTTTGTGTGACATCAAACTTACTGATGACCCAGTATCAAGTTCCATTTGAACGGCTTTGCCATTAATTTCTGGCGAAATCATGAGCTTGTTGCGCTGTCGACCCTTAATCGAATTTATAATAAAAATTTCATTGACAGAGTCCTCAACAGATTTCACACCTTTCTTAGACAGACTTTTGCACATACTTTTAATATGGCCTGTTTTCTTACAATTGTAACATTGTTTTGACTTGAAGTAACAATTGTCTGCACTGTGATTTGTTTTACCACAGTGTTTACAACTTTCTGTCTGCTTTAATTTGGCACGTTTCTTTACCGGAGCTTTCGTTTTAACCGTTTTGTTAACATTTTCTACCGTTCTTAATTCTGTGGCATCCTTTGATGCTGTTTCCATGGCCACTGCCTCTTCGACAGCTTTCTGGAATGTCAATCCACTCTTGGACAGTAATTTCTTCTGTATATTTTGGTCCCTTAGACCACAGACAAATCTGTCTCGTAAAGTGTCATTCAAAGCTTCGCCGAATTCGCAATGCTCAGAGAGCTTCCGTATTTCTGCAACAAAGTCATTTACACTCTCTGTAATGGCCTGGTGCCTTTTATGAAAACGAAATCGTTCTGCAATCACCAATGGTTTTGACGCAAGATGGTCCTTTAGCAGTTTGCACAGTTCAACGTATGTTTTGTCTGCAGGCTTCCCTGGAGCTGTCAAATTTCTCAACAATCCATAAGTTTTACACCCTATAAGAGTAAGATGTGCAGACACTTTCTTTTCATCTTTAATGTCATTAACATTAAAATACTGTACAAGTCTCTCTTCATAGGAAATCCAGGATTCAACACTCTCATCAAATTGTTCCAATTTCCCGATATGTCCCGCCATTTTAAATGTTACATCCAGTGTTTAACTCACAATTTACCTTTTTTTTCAAATGGGTTAAATTCTTGAAATGTAAATTTAAATGCCTGATATTAAAATCCTCGTCGCCAATTTGTCATAACTTCTATAAGAGAGACAACACTGCATTGTTTAATTATATCTTTAATATACTTAATAAACATGTAGACCCAAGCGCATCTATAACAAAACTGAATACACACTGTCTTAGAGTATTAGAGAGGCTATTGTCTACACCCCATAGGTGTGGTTTAAATGTCTATCATATAAGATATAACAATGGTGAATACAAAAATATTGTCTGATGAAGTTGAAAATTCGACATTTCTAAACCCTAAGTGGCAATTTTACATAAGAATGGGTCAAAGACATGTTTTGTTTCCATGACTACGGTTTACTAAGAACTTTACACTCCTTATACTGTCAACCTGCGTTTGCGGCCACCTCCAAATAAAAACCACCCTGTGAATAAAGGTCATTCTCTGAAAACCGTCACTGATTATTTAGAAAAAACTGACCTCCAAATAAGACAATCTGTAAATGAAGGTCACATTTTGCCTTTCCCAATGGTGGTCTTTGTTCATAGGTTTTACTGTATGGTAAAACAATTGATAATCTTCTGGTAAAAACGTCACAGCCGTGTGGAAAAATAATTTGGCACAAAAGTTTATTAAGTTGTCTTTTTTTTACCAAAGCTTCCAAAAATTTAGCTCCATCAGTGGTTCGGACAATCGATTGTTGTGTCACAAAACATGTCGAAGGGTCTGTAGAGTTGACGTTCAAACATGTTAATTGCCATTTGAATGTAATGTTCAACGTATTTGATGTCGGTTGCACGTGACCTGCGTGTACACGTTGTATAGATCACCGCCCTTATCTGTGCCAACACTTTAAAGAATAGAGAAGAATTTACTACAAAATTTCATAAGCTGAATAATTGTGGAAATAATTATATAAGGCTAAAAATGCAAGATTAGATTTCATATGCATCAGTTCAGTCATGAAGAGAAAGAGGTAAATAAGTACCGTAAGTACTAAAAGTATTGTTTAACGTTTGTAACATTCAGCATATGATTAGTGTTGTCAAGCTTGTTACCACTAACCCCTCTCCGCTGTGAGTTCGAGACCAAATTCAACTGTCCAGCCAGCTTAAGGAATGTCTTTGCTTATAGAAAGGTGTAAACTTGGGATCTTCCTCAACTGTTAAAGCTAGACAGTTTTGTATGACCCCGACTTTTGGTACGACGTTAAACTCCAGTGAAAAGGTGTTTAAATATTGATGCTTTGCTGTACAGATATAGGAATTAAAGCATGAATACGGCATCATTTTAGAATTTCTGGCTTCGTGTAAAGTCCATTATTATGGTTGCGTTTGTATTGATGAAATAGATTCTGATGTAAACATTTCCACCCACTGTAAACTATCAATGAGATTCCACCGAACCGAATGATTACAAATATAAAATGTCACGTGTTTCTCGGGATGTCAGTGGTAAATTGGATCCTCCAAACGTAAGATATCTAAATACCGTAACACCATGAACTTGATGTTAGCTTGTTGTGTACCCAGCAAATGATGACAAATATAAGTGTAAAATACTGTCATTTTCATCATGCCATGAGTCTATTTGGTTAAAAATACTCATAATTACTGATTCTCTTGCAACACAACTCCTGATAGGGGTAACATCTAAAAGACAACACAGCAGCGTTATATTTTTGGTTGAATGTACTGACTGTCTAATACAGTATATTCTAACAAACATTCATACATACATATCGAAATAGCAAAAAATAGATATATTAATGGAATCATTAACGATTCCACACATCAACGTACAGTCATAGCATACTGCCTAGCAAGACTCAAACTTGCTGCCACGCCAAACATATCAATATAGTGATGTTCAATTCTTAACAAGTTTGTAAATATAATCTTCTGCTAACTGACTCACCAAGAAAAAAACGATGATAAAAAATGTTAATGAAAAAATTCCTTGGACACCTGTACTCATTAGTTAATGTCGGATAGCTAGAATGTCGAGTCACATTCTCTCCGACTATATGACGGTCAAATGATAGATGCATTTAAAATACTGACCGTACATGATAACATGATGACAACGGTTGCGTTGACGAACGATCATGGCGTACCAGCAGGACTAAAACTTGTTTAGCGATTCTAAAGGCAACCATGCCTAACATATCAATTTAGCAAACATACAAACCTGTCATACTTTGCGATGCCAGACCCAAATTTGAACCGAGGTAATGTTGTATACCACCATGTTAACGTAATCACAACATTACTAACTAAGACTCTCTGGCCTCACACAAATTTATCTAACAAGAATTAAAGTATGCATAGAAAAGCTAAGTAACAAATGTACAACGTTGTATTCAATATATAAGCAATATTTCAAATTTTAATTTGTTTTAACAAATATTTTTCATAATGGTATTATTCTATTTCCTCCAAACATTTATAAGCAGTACATTACCCAAAGCTGAATGATTCAAACACAATCTTTCACGAGAATCTCATGACTAATATTAGTATTGCTACCTATCAGACCGACATTACAAGGGAATGTAATTCTTATTTAATTCGCTCCGCTCATACTACAATATGATATTTTCTGGCACTGATTTCGTTTACTTTATGCATGTATGCAGGTAACAATGATACAAACCCGCAGAAAATGAGGTACATTGTGTATTCTGGGTTAGGGACAGATTTTGCACCGCCACAACGAATGAGCTAAGTATCCAAACATTACGTACTCAACATATGAGCATTAAATGTACAATAATACCACCTTATCAGCGGTGAGGGGCCAGTGATAGCTATATAGAGGTGATAACCGCTCGGCAAGTGATTACTATGTAGAGGTGATAACCACTCGGCCACGGAGTCTGACCCCCCTCCTGTTCAAATAAAAGAACTTGCAATGTTGGTGAATGATAATGAAGAATTCTTGTGAAAAAAATATATGTAAGTTATTTCTTCAACGAAATGCCAAGCCCTCACTTTTAAAAGAGTTTAATTCACTTCATGTGTTAAAGAAAGACAAATTGGCTAAATGTTATAATAGATGCGTCTACTGCATTATGACTTGCATATTAAATGTATAACAATAATTTGACAAGACATAACAATAAGCAAGCCCTTTGTAAATTGATACTGGCCAGAATAAATTGTGTAACGCAACACAAGATGTCGGCAATATTTTAATGCGCACGCATTGTCCACAGGAACCTATATTTTGTCCATCGTCGCTATTTGAGTTACCTCCCTTTAAACACTCGCTCTCTCTCTCTCTCAGCACGCATACCTAGATTACTGATTCAAGTATATATTGAAATTGAATGAAACACTCCTTAGATTCTCCATTTATATGACAACATAGCGCATGCGCAACATATATTTTAAGAGTTAAATAATGATTTTTGTTCTACGAATGTTTTATCTTACAAAATGAAAGTAATAAACAGTCCTCCTTCACAGTCTTAAAATGATGTTTGAATATTCATGTTCTCTCGGAAAAAAACAAAATTCATTGTCCAGCCAGCATTCAAGGATACTTTTTAAACCTGGTATGATCCAGACCCTGTACACTACGAAGGACTTGAAAATTGGATTTTGTGTTTTGACATAGTTCGAGTTGGACTAAATTTTACATACCGATCAGCCAAATTTATCTCCAAGTATTCGAAGTATCGTTAAACTGAGAATGATATTCTATTAGTTTAATTACATCAATTACAGCTTCCATGCAAATTTCATTTTTATTGATTCTATTTGCTATATATTATATATATATATGTAAATATTACATCAATTCCACTGATTCTGAACATGCTACAATTCTACGTGATTCAACTATGACATGCTACAAAATATTTGTATTACCCCTAAATCTTTGACCGGCATAAACCTTAGTTCTGAGTTTTTCATTAAATGTATAATTCAAGAAAGTACCGCACTGATAATTAATTTACGAGTTAAAACTTATATTTCAATTTTACGAGTGACTTCACAATGGTTTCAAACTACCTAAAATGACTTTAACTTTCAAAGTCACAGTTATTAATTTAAATGTGTTTTCAGACCGAAATTTGCGTATGTATGTTCAACATTGAGTGGACCGTTGAAAATCTTAGAAGAATATTTCAGCTTAAGTTCTGTATTTCTCTGCAGTAGTTATATTTTGTGAGTCGACTGTTGCAATATAAAAATTGACCGGAAAAATCCACATACGAAGAAGCTGTCCAGTTAGCTTTCGAAGGTCGAAGGTTGCGCCCAGGTGTACGGCTGTGATCTTTCTCCACTGTTAAAGCTTGAACAAGTCGGCAAATGACCCTGACTGTTGGTACGACGTTAAACACCAGAGAAAAAATGAAACCATTCATGCATGATGGACGGCATTATATTTGTATGATGAACCCGAGGTCAAACTGTAGTCATTAATTTAGGGTTTATTTTGGAAAATGTCTCGTCACAATCACGTGACTTATCTGATCGAACACGTTTGTTTTTATAAAAAACAGTCCGAATTTTATGTATGTGTGTGCGTGCGTGCCTCTCAGCTTAAATCATGAGTTTTGTAATTATTTGACAGCCAATAAAAACATGCATTTCTTCAAAAAATAAACTAATATATCATTATTATGCAAAATATGTACATTACATTTTCTTGTTTAGAATGGTAACTGACTCATTGTACACCAAGGTATTGTTTAACGGAATCAGCCTTTTGTGCTCTAAATATCACAGAACAGAACAGAACAGGACAAATAATTTATTTCGACTTAAGCATATTTAGACATTAATACTTACAATTATATGTGCATGTGTGTTAAATAGATTACTTAATTAATGTTATGTGTGATGAATTAATGAATTCATGTAACAATTTAATGCATGTTTGTTTAATTAAAAGAGTAATGTAAAAAATCGTATTTAGCGAATTGAGGCAAAGTGAAGTAAAGTGAGAATGTTATTAGCATAGAAATACAAAGATACTAAAACCCATGAAAACCGGACTTCCTAAAAACCGGAATATTCAGAAAACCGAACGATTTTCTTGGTCCTATTTTTCTGTCTTAATTATTCAACGTAAAACATTCCTTGAATTCCGGAAACCGGACGATTTTCTAGCCACTAAAATAAAAAAAATACTCAGTATTTATGCTACTTAAAGCTCAGTGTCGAAAAGAATGTTATAAATCATATTAACGCATAAATTGTCTTGAATTATAAATACCTTATCAGTCATTTTAAATGATTCACTGAATTCAGGGGTACAACTTTTTTATAATTCTAGACAAGCATATAATGTAATTGACAAATTATCAAGAATTTAGCAACATAGTGTATGAAGAGTCAAAGATTTCGGGAACTTTCAGTGTTTTTATTTAACATATCCAGTAATTTTTACATATTGGTTCGTCTAAGATAACTGTATCTCCGTCAACACAAATATTTAATAAAGGTTTGCCTCTAAAAGCTAGATGTTTATTTATATAATTTATGTTATTTATATTGTACGAGTGTGTACTATGTACACGTCTTTATTCTGTTCTGTTCTGTATATGCATTTTCGTTGATTTTTCTCGTGTAAATCATTGACTGTCAAATATCCGAACAAAGTGTACATTTATATTTGTTACATAAACTATATTTTAGATGTTAATACGGAAGATTTTAATGAACAATTAGTAATGAATGGCATTTTTAACTTTTAGAATTATTAAGTTAAACTTAATTCAATTAATATTATGTTTATATATTTGAGACTTCTTTCAATATTGCACAAAACACTATTTGTTGCCTTTAATAATCTATCTTTTGTTAAAACCAGGCGTAATTATCGAACTCACATTTTTTCTTGTATTTTATGCGTATTTCATCTCGTATATTAAAGCGACCTCTGTCTGTATGACGTCATAAGAGCAAACTTTCTAACATTGCAAAATGCAACAATTATCACCCTTTAATCTATCCATTGTTAATGTAAATTACGTGATATTTGAGTTCACTTTTTTTCTCGAGTTACACGAATTTCCCAGATTGCGTGACGCACATTGGTCTGAATGACGTCATTAATTTAATTTGAGTTAAAGGTATTTTTCCCAATTTTAAACACTAAAAATACAACAATTATCACCCTTTTATTCATTATTGTTAAAGTATAATACGTGATATTTTGAGTTCACTGTCTTTCTCGAATTACACGAATTTCCACGATTGCATGACGCACATTGGTCTGTATTACGACAATGGAGGTAACTGGGGTAACGGGTATTGTTAACAGTAAGAAGGGAGTTTTGTAGTACATTCGAATGGCCTATTTTACAAGTCATATATTGTGATCTATTTATGCTTCGTTAATCTTTATACGCATGCAATGCAGTAATCATCTTTTTTACCCAAACTATTGAATAATTATTTTAAAAAATGATAAATTAATGTTTATTTATTAACATATCGAAACAGAAACATAAATTCTTGCCCTTTGCCTCGTACAAGTTGACTATTTTGTACCCTTATAATATACATATATTAAACAGTCTGTCTTTGTTATGATATTTTGAAATACGTTGAATAAAAGTCATATTTTAATTTTATCAATTTGTATAGGTTAAACTATTGATACACGTCTCTATCATATTTACCGCTTAACATGAAACACAATGCACACACACACAATAGTACCAAATCTGAAACTTTTTGTCCCACGTCAATAAAGCTACCTGAGTTATTTCCCTTTACATGACAAACCAAATTCAATGATGATCCATCCATTGGTTCATGAGAACAAGACGCTCAAAGTATTTCTGTTTTAGCTCCAGCGGCTCCTCGAAGGTGCCAACCATTTTTATCAAACCTGATCGAAGACTAAAAATTATAATGATGCTAATAAATAACTTTAAAATACTTCTTTTTAAATGTGTTTCATCCTGCAGAACCATACTGTATTTTGACTGTTTGCTGTAGGTAAGACTATAAACACAATAGTTATAATTAATAGTTAAAATTAAAAAAAAAATAAAGAAAAAAATAATCATACGTCTAGAATGTATTCCCTCTAATTAAAATTACAATTTTATATTCTCGATTTCCAGTTTTATTCTTTCTGGTTGAATTTTAAGTGATTCTTCGGATGTGTTCTGTTTCTATGAAACTGCTATGTTGATGAAATATTCATTTGTAAAGAAATATTATTTTGAATGTTAATTTCACGCTGGCTACTCCTTCAAATATAGGTACAGTGCAACCTCTCCAGAGCGACCCTCTCTTGAGCAACAACCTCACTTCAACAACAACATGAATTTCCTACGTACGATTTAACCATTAGTTTAACATCTCTAGAGCATCAACCTCTCCAGAACAACATAATTTTGCTTCTCCCAAATGAGTGTGGCTTTGGAGAGGTTACACTGTATATTCATCATTTAACGTTCTTCTTTGCGTGAACTCATGAACTGTACTGATTTTATATATTTTGGGATTTGTATAAATGTAGTTAGGCTGTAGTCTTCTCTGCTGGTACTGACTAAATATGGTAGGATTATTTCATTATAAATTATAAATAAAACTTTTCCTTCATAAACTGTAAGGCACTAAAAGTGTCCATTGGATGAAAACAAACGAAATAAAACACATCATGGTTTAATCCTGTCCGAGTCGTGGCACGGTCTGGGCAGATGTGAATTTCAAATGACTCACGTGACTAATTAATTGGTTAGTGGACCATAAATATTAAACTGGACTATGGGATACAGAGTTCAACACATGTACATTTAGAAGTACGGATAAAGAGTTGTCTATCCTTTTTAATAATTATATGATTATGAATATTTATTTTATTACAGAAGTTATTTCAATGTTGATTACAGATTACCGACATATAAAAAATAAATGATTACACTTTAAGTTTATTCATAAATATATACATGTATATACAAAAAATAAATATAATATCGGAGGATCATAGTTACTTATAAGTCCTGTGGCAATAAGTTTCACGGTGGACCCCGATGATATAAATGATGATAGAAATTATTTATCTTTTGTTGTTATAGAAGAATTGGCTGGAGTCATATTGATATCATAGAGGAACACTAACAAGGTCTCAAATTGTAGCTAGGACTAATACCACGACATCTAAGTATGATATTTGTATATATTCGGCTCATAGAGGCTTAAGCTGTGACGAAAACCAACAAAATTTCGCGGACACGCCGCAGTAAAGCTAAAACCCGATCTTCCCATATTTTTGTAAATTAAATGTTCCTTACGGAAAATTCGAGTATTTTGCACAAATTTCAAGTTGATGTAAAAAAAAGTTTGGAACGAGATATTCACATGAAATTTGTTTTATTATTTTAGTGTAAATAAATGTAATATGAAAATGTAAATCAGATATAAAATATCCGATGGAGAATTTGTCGTGAAAAACGGTTAAACTTATTAATTAACGATTAATTTGACACCTCATATTGAACAGTGGATAATCGACCATTTTCAACGGTTAAATACATCAAAATCTGTGAAGGCGTAATTCAATAAATCGGAAATGGACGTTTAGAACTATTCAAGTTCTAGAAAAAAATGGTATTACGCAGGTTGAACACTGGACTCTGAGGCTGTATAGACTCGAACTTAGCTAACCCGTCTGACCGGTCAAAATCAAACTTGTTTCTTTATGAAATCATAATATAGTGTAACCCCTGAAAACAGGACTCTGAAAATCGGAATACTCAGAAAATCGGTCTTTTGGTCCAGTCAAGCAAGGGTCCGGTTTTCAGGGGTTTTACTGTAATATCATATTATATACACACGCATATAATACATGATTGTACAGATCTATGTCTTAGCTACACGGAATGATGTTTTATAAATGTTGATTACTATAATTTCCATAGCGCTTGTATAATTTATTTGATTATCATATATTTTTTACAAAAATATACAACTGAACACTCTTCAAAATGGGGGTAACTTTTAACGCCTTCTTGATGGGGACAGCCAGAATATAAATCTATCCATGTGACTCTCTACTTTAAAGACAGCTCAATGTTGCGGCATTATTCAGGTCGAAGGAGGGAACCTAATGAGATTTTTATTGCCTTGATATAATCAAAATTACATGGGTAATTTCATTTAATTAATCATGACATTTTGTATATCGGTAAATGACTGTGTTGAATTAATGAGCGTTTTAGTTCTACAGTAAATAATACGACATAGTTCAACTAATAAAAAGTGAATTCGTACAATTAAAATGTCTGGTTCGTCAGTAGTAAAAGACAGTTCAATCTTTGATGAAAGATGAAAAATTGGCTAAAGGATTTTAGCATATAAAAACATCTGTCATTATCTATATGAACAAAGATCTGAAACGTTTTCAGTTACTTTATTTGTGACGGAAACTGTATGAATATTGGATGTTTCTTTAAATGGTGATTTACAAAAGTGTGTAAAATCCATATTTTTTACTCTGATTTGTTACTTCAACGCATCTTTAATCTTGATACGCTGATGTTAAGCACTGAACTTTCGGTGTAAAAAAGAGAAATGTCTATTTTTCAGTCATACACTGACCTGCTAAGAGCAAAACAAAGACAGAACTTTTCATGTTTTCTGGTGTCTTATCATTAAGTTTCCTGCCTAATTTCACCATAATGGTTCATAAACATGTAACCATTAAATCGGCAAAAATGGGCACCTTACTCAAAATAAATATCAGATTGTTTTCTGCTAGAAATTCAACATAACTCTCAGAAACAAACAGTTAGGTGACCATATGAAGGAAAAAATCAACAAGTTATTTTATGGTTTTTGAATAATCACTTTAACTAAAAGCAGAGCGAATATATGCATAATATCAAACAGAGACATGGTTGTTTTTAATGTAAAAGAAATGTAAAACTTTCAGTCCGCAAATAAAATACCGAATAATTCAGAAAAAAACGACTGTTTGGTATTTTTATTTTAAGACTATCATTTGCGTTGAAGACCATCATATACCAGTAATCGTTTGATTTCGAATAGAGTAAAGAAATTTAAAGTTTTTTTTAGGTTTTTTCCTAGACGTACATTAATATTATTATATTGTATAATTTTACTAAGGTTTGACAAACATTTTATATCGTAAAAACAATTTTCGCTGATAATTAAGATGTTGGGAGACATTGTGGTCTAGAGGAATAGCGTCCGACCTCTGATCCGAAGGTCCAAGTTCCAATACCGACTTCGACGGGTTTCGTTCATGAATTTCACAATCCCATTTTTCGGACGCAGTACCGGTGTAGTGTCCAGGAAGCGAATTAATATAAGCAAAATTGCTTGTTTCACAATGAAGCTAAAATAGACAGTGCAAATTAAGATGTTTAGCTAATTATTTTCAGTCAGAACCTGAGACTAAAATTTTAAAGACAAAATGGGGTCTTTATCGACAGTTGGCCTTTGTTCGGAGGTCAGTTTGTCCTAAATAATCAGTGACGGTTTTTCAAAGAATGACCTTTATTCATACGGTGGTCTTTATTCGGAGGTACCGCAAGCACAGGTTTGACTGAAATTGCAAAAAATATTGAGTCAAAAAGATAAAAAATATTATTCAAATACCCCATTTGGACGTGTTTCATTCATATCACAAAAAATACTTGAAAGACGATACCTGAAACGTATAATTTCTAAGTTTAATGAAGTTCAATATGTGTATGTGATTAAATGATCAAACGTGGGACGAACGCTTTCACGGGTACGGTATATCAAATGACGGTAGCTTGATAAAAAAAACACTTCCATATACTAGTAATAAAGAAAGGTAGCGTAAATAAAGATTGTACTAAGGTTATATGACCAACACAATGAATATTCGAGTGGAGTGTATTTATAAAACGTAGATTAGTCCGCATTGACAATATATGGCGAACATAGACATTTGTTAGGAAACGTCAAAACATTGATATATTTTTCGAAATCTTGATTATTCTGGTTAAAGTGTTGCAGATTTGCAGATTCTTTGCTTCGATTTACTTTGATATACAAAGTTTTGGATATTTTTCGTCTGATTTACTTGAACATCATCGAACTATATTTTGCATGTGTATGAATTTGTTGGTCTTGTGTCCATGCAGATAGAAACGATGACATATGATCGCTTTCCAAAAAGCAACGAGTATACAAAACGATATATACACTTTAATGTCGATGAATGAAATAGAATCAGATAAATTCAATAATGGACGTTAGCAGTGCTGCTAGACCAGTCTTAATATTTTAAGGAGGCTGACCTTTCTGCGCATGCGCGATCTAACAAGTTGTGAATGTTGTTATTTTGGAAACAGCTACTTTATTATTTCATTTGTTTTCATACTAATAGATTAATATATCAGTGCTAAAACTACCAACTATTTAAGTTTCGTAAAACATACTAACAATTGTAAATCTATATTTTATGAGCACCGTTACACTATTTTTGCCGATGTTTCATCATTATGAATATACAGTAAAACTCTGAAATTCTCTGATAATCGGACGTTTTTTTCAAGTCCTACTATTTTCTCTTATCGATAATCAATTATTCTCTGAAAATCGGAATTCTCAGAAAACCGAACTTTTGGCCCAGTCCGCGTATGGTCCGGTTTTCAGGGTTTTACTGCACTTTAAGCAGCAATTATTACTTTTCTCTTCAAAAGGTAGTCAGTCAACTTAAGCACAACCCAATTTGGTGGTTGTTTCTACATTTATTGAAATTATATCACAAGATTTTCCAAAACTAGATTTCAACGACAAATTATCTGACCGTGTATGAAATAACTTAGTAGCTATTTCACTCTTTTACCATCATTCATTCTGTGTTCGAGTACACGATTCCAATTTCTGTTCATCAGTTGGTTTTGATTTATTTGATGTTCTTATTGTTTAGGAAATGTTTATTAGTTTAACTTAGTTTATTGCGTTCTGTTAATTATGCCAATGGAGGTAATTATGACTCTTTTGTTCGATTAATTTTAGAACTGTTCTATTATTTTGTACAATAAATTTTTCGTCTTCGTACTTCCGCCCACACTGTAGTTGACGCAGGAAATAACAAGAATCAAATCGTAAACGGCTTTCCCCGGCTCATGTTTGACTCGACATTCTCCACAACACTTATTTTTTTGTATTTGGGATGGATTCCGTAATGTGTCAGATTTCTAGTTACAACACAGGGGTCCATTGCAGAATAAAACAGGGTCCATCGTTACTTGCTTGTAAGGAAAATTGTCATCTGAAAGTATAAAGTAGTTGTTATAATAATATGGGTATATTTATTCGCAAATTGTTAAGTCAGGCCATAAAACAGTATGCTATCAAAATTTCAAATCCGAGCCTAATACTTTATTTTCTTTCTTTAAACAATCTTGATTCCACAAAATCCTTCAATTATCAACGGGTAAACTTATTTTAATAGAACCTTTGTATTACAACATGTTATCATAGCAACATGTTGCGTGCATTAAGATGTTTATTGCGTTATTTTTGTTTTGTGTTTTTTTTTCATTCTGAATATTCTCTCAACAATCAGCCTGGGCTCAATTACACAACCTTGACGTTAACCTCGATTATTTTGTACGATAAACCAATGATTTACGAATGGTTATATGTAATCTTATTATTCAGATTCAATTTAAAACCGGAGAACTTCTCAGAGCACTTTGTAGGAGTCATTTTCCGTTGGATATACAAATAAACATCTAATATAGTTAAACGTTGCATAAATGTTGAATCATACAACAGATTCGTAAGAGAAATTAAAATTGATTGAATAGTGTACTTCTAGTGTAATAGTCGGGGTACATCAATATACAGAAAAACTCCTGAAAACCTGACTCCCTAAAAACCGGATTTCCCTGGAAAGCGAACTCTTGGCCCATTCCGGAAGAGGTCCGGTTTTCAGGGGCTATACTGAATAATAAAAATGACTAGTGATGTTATCATAAGTGACATAAACAAGTTATTTTCCAGACATTATATGTATTATCATATACATAGTATTACAGTAAAACCTCAAACAGCGACCACCTCAGTATTACAACAACCTTGTTATAAAGACCACTTTTTTCGTACCGGCATCCAATAACTCTCCTATAATTCAAGTTAATAATGAGCCATCTCATTATAACGACCGAATTCCGAAGGTTGTCTCATTATTGAGATTTTACCGAGTGGCGATTTGTATATACCTTTCTTTGTTACTGGAATAAATGTAGCATAACTGATGTAAAATGACCAGACCCTTATCGACGATAGAATGACACAATTGGCCATGTAAATACTAATCACTTATATACTTTGTACTCAGAATTTTCAAACACATTTTAAACGATGAAAAATAAAACGTAATCATGATGTGTATTTCTATTAGAAAGCACTTAAAATTAATTAAAATTTAAGTTTCATTTCGTCTGCTACCGGCTAAATTTTACACGCTCTATATTCTTTGTAAGAATATCTACGCTTCAAACCTATCAAGGACAATACAGGACGTTTTTTAGTGTTTTCCGTGATAATTCAAATTCACACAAATATTTTTTCCGATACTGCGAAACCGTACATAATGCGGTCGTCATATCTAAATCAATATAAAGGGTTAAAATAAAAGAAAAAATGATTCTGATCAGTATGTATTGATTTGGTCAAGTATGTTCTTAATTCTAAAACACTTGGTCCGAAATCGTTGACAATTTCAATTTTCGAATCGACTGTTAAATATTTAGCCCGGAAATAATTAGCATGCAAAACCAGATAAGGGTGTGTTTTATTCATAATGTATATAAGACTTTCCGGTGTGTATGTCCCTTTCATTAAATGATTACACATGTTCTACGATGTGAAAAATTCTTGTTCATGAGAATATGGAGTAAAAGTATTCTGCGGAGATTTGTGTATGTGTATATCGGTTATAAAAACGGTTCTATTAAAATTTGACAAAAATGTTGATTTTCCTCCATATGTGGAGAAGTTGTCGGCTCCTTGTGGAAGGGTAAATTAGTTATGGTTAGTATACAGTCCAGGAAAACTGGTTAGGTGAACCGGTCGCCGTATATAACTGAAAAATTGTTGAAAAGCGGCGTTAAACCCCAGTGAAAATAAGTCACATCAAAACATAAAATGTAGTGATTATCTCCCTTTACACCCACATGTTCAACTCGTTAAATCCACGAAATCTAAGTACACCTTTAAGATACCATTGAAAATGTCAATCTGTCCGTGTTTCACAGTCTAAAATAATCCATCATTTATTTAACTGGTGATTAATACAACGCTGCTTTATTTCAGAACATACAAGCAACAAATGTATTATAAGCTATACTAATTTGTCAATCTCCCATATAGCGAAAATTTAGAATGTTTTCATTCATTGTAAGCATTATTTATATAAAATTGATTAATGAACCCCCATGATGAGTAGTGAAGGGAGGTACTCTGGGTACCAGGTGTAAACTTCTGGGTACCACTTTTCCTCACTCGGGGAGGTACTCTGGGTACCAATTTTCGGAAAATGAGACCAAAATGTGTTGAAAAAAGGGTGAAATTGTGAAATTTGGGACAATTTTTTGTTTTCTTCTGGGTACCAAGAAAATGTGTTTTTTTTGGGTACCATTTTGAATTCGAATTTGAATTTTCAACAAAATAAAGAATGTGTGTGGGACTTTGTATTTTCAATTTTCAATTTTCGACACACAAAAAAGACAATTTGACACAAGACAATTTCACAAGAAGTGTGCTTTCGCAAAAACATGGTGGCCCTGAAAAGGGCCGTTGGGGTTTTTGATCGGTTTGATCAGTTTGGTCCTAAAAAGGACCGTTTGTATTTTTTTGTAGTACTAGTTAGCACCTGGTTTCTTGGGAGTGCAGAGCTCACACGGACAGTTTTGTTGAGCATACCACTTGTCTGCATCCTTCATGGGGTTGGGATAGCAGTCTCGGCAGGTCGGGTCCCCGCAGTACCATTCTTGTTCTGGAACAGAGGGTTGAAAGTACGCTCTTTCGGCAGTGGTAATCAATTGCCAATGGTCTTCTTCTTCTTCTTTTTGCTGATAATACATTTCTAGCCCTTGTCTTTGCTGTCTGATCTCAGACTGAAGTTCAGCCTGTTTCTGCTCCCAGACAGTTTGTTCTTTCTGCCTCCGTTCTGACTCGTACTCGGCAAACGCCCGTTCCCTATCGGCCTGCTCCTTCGCCTCGATATCATCCATAGCCTGTTGTTTACTTTCTCGCTCTCTGAGTCTATTCAGAGCCCGATCTCTAGCAGCCTGTTGCTCACGCCGCCGCTGCCGCCGAGGACTAGCTGTCCTGGCGGGTCTCTGGTTTCGTTTCTCAAGATTCAGAAAATGTTGTCTCATCCGAATCATTTCATCACGTTGATTATAGCGATCTACTTCAATACAATTCATGGACTCACCAATAGCCCGTTCTTCTTGTTCTCTCTTGTTGACCACATTAGCAGCCAGTTGACGGATGTTCCGCCATACCCTAGCCTGTCGTGCCGTCAATTGTCTAGCCGTTTCTAACTGATTCAACAATGCATCCATCTTGAGCGCTTAGAAGGAAATGAAATGACGTGACGCAATGCATTGGATTTTTTATACGGCAAGCGCGAACCTTTGTGAGAACATGTTAAATGACGTCATGTCCATATTTTTGTTCGCTAGTTTTTTGTGTGTTTTTGTGTTTATTTTGTGTTTCTTCAATCCTAATACCAACAAAGTAAAACAAACAGGTGGTATTATTTTTTTATAATTTTATTCAACACGAACCACATTTTTTAAACATAGAACAATAGTGAACCATATGTTTTTGTAAATCAACAATTTTTAAACAAAACAACATTTTTTGTACATTTTATTTTGGTAGAACATTTTTTATGCATATTTTTTAAACAGAACATTTTTTTGTACATATTTTTTGTTAGAACAACATAGAACAAATAATTTTTTTTGTTAAAACATAGAAAATAATCACACATTCAAATTAAGGTGAATAATAAATCATGTTTGTATTCATGATTCTATATTGCAAATGTCTTTCACCACCTATTCTATCATTGTGTCGTCCAAAACACTTTTGTTCACATTTGTTCACATATTGAGCTTGTCTATAATAAGTGCCATGATATTGTTCAAACCAACGGAACTTTGAATCGAGTAAGAAGGATCTGGTTCAGGTCACATCCACGAGAAATAAAGTCCAGAACGAATACACAATACACACCACATACAGGTAAAACATTCCCTTGTATACACAATGCATGAATGTTTTTTCACAAAAGAGAGAATCTCCTCGAAAGGGGGTAGTCCATAAGAATCAAAGTACACGATGGTATGGTCTTTGATGTAAATAGCCACCCAGTGTTCTCCTGGTTGATTCGCATTGTGTGTATTCACAATATAGGCCTTTACAGGATGAGGATTCTCCGAAGGTAACAGATCTTTTGCACAAACACGAGCATGCAATGTCGATAACATCGGTGAATGATCTAAAATGTATTGAAGTTCATTCGTCTCCATAATGCCAATGTCTATTCACACGTTCTGCCCATACACTTATCCAGGAATCGTTCAGTTCTGACTGATTCTGATAGAATTCGTTTTTAAACTGAATCCACAATCGACAGGCATCTCCTTTTTCCCTATCGGTCAAGGTCACGAGTTCAGGATACCACTTTTCCATGACCTTGAACACGTCCAAATCTTGAATCGCTTTTTGAATGTACAGTTCTGTCCACTCTGATGCGTTCGTGTATAAGCACAGGACATGTTGAAATTGACTAGGATGAATGATTCACTTGACAACCGTAACAGTCTTTATGCACTTGATCATAAATCAACGTTTGAAGTGCTTCTGTCACATGGTGGTTCAACCCCTCTCGCAAGGATTCAGTTCGTTCACTTGTATCACAAGGATACGCCAATAATTGCATTTCAAAGTCTTGTCCTGGTTCCATGTTTTCTATGTCCATCGGATCCATCAATAATCTAAAAGTACTTCTCTAAACTGGTTGATTTCAATCTGATTATCGTATTCCGCATACACAATCACGTTAATAGCTTGTGCTAGCGCTCTGGCAAAGTGAAATTCCAATCTCAGATTCCCCGTTTTTATAGGATGGAGTTGACCTTCCTCGCAACCTTGATCGGCTGTCAAATCCAGTCCCCAGAGTGTGTAACCGTGTTGATAATCATTCAAACTCAATCCAACGATTTAGTCCAAGAGCTCCTGTGGCTTAATAGAGTGACATGTAGGACCGTAAACATTCTCCCGTTTCGAAATTGGGTTGAAACGGTTTGTTATGAATACTTTTTCCATCAATACTGACCTCCAGATGATTGAGAATCAAAATGACGGAAATCAAAAGGATTGGTCGCTATATCCCCATTCATATCTCCGTTTCTCACCATACCAATGATCAGTCGTTTTGGTAACTGACCTTGAAATAAATGATCTTCAATCTTGGAACGTTGACCGTTAGGAATAGTAAAGGTTTTCAACTCAGTCCGTCGGATGGGAATTTTCATGTTTTGTTGAGCAATGTGTTGATTGAGTTGATTGGCCACCACAGGGAGTAAATCCACGGTTCTCACATTGAAACCCGCTTCCATAAATTTGATTTTTGCGGGTGCAGCAGCCATGAGACAGAAATTGGGTGATGCTTTGTTCAGTCTTAGACGTATTTCTATCCCATTAGGTAAATATTTATCTTGCATCAACAGATCCAAATGAAGTCGACCACATAGTTCCACAACACGACTTTGATGGACACGATTTCGCCTTTCCACATAACCCTTGTTATCTCCATCATGGACTTTGGTGTTCATCTGACCAGGGGTATCTGCGGTCCATAATTCTAATGCTTGAAGCTGAGTGCTTTTACTACTTGGATTGAAGGAGAGTAAATTTCCTAGGTAAGCACGATAAGCATACGTGTCCGCATTGCTGGTGATCAGTTTATTATTCAGATACACATCGGTGCTACTGAACATGCTGTGAAAAAAGTTATTGACGGTCGCAATTTCACTATCATTCGCCAAGTCTGAATTATCCACCTGTAGAATTTTGATTTTCATATACAGATAAGACTGATTCAGATCCATTTTTGTGCAGGAATCACGAATTCAATAGGAGCATTATTGTCCAGGGCAGAAATGGGATAATGCTCAGTCCATTGTCCCTCCTGCATGGTGGTCATCATAGGGGGAACGACAGACACGTCCAATTCTGTCTTACTACATTCACAAGAACCGTGTTGCATCATGATTTTTTTCTTTTTCTTTTTTAGTCGAAAATATCAAGTGGTCTGGCCTGCTTCACTCGACGACGATGAAGTTTCGAATGAGGTTTTTTCTTGATGGGTTTGGCCTTTATACTTTTCTTAGGTTTTTTGGTGACTTCACGTAACAGGGATTCGGTTACATTTTTCAATACGTTAGCTCCTCTTTTTCGAATCGCTTTTTTAGGGTTGGATCCTGACATGATATCTTGCATGGTAGCTTTTCCTTGCTGGAGTCCTTCTTTTTTCAAGGTTCGAACTCAAGATCGAACCAAAGGATTCAGTAAAGGCATGATACGTTTCATGGCTTTCTTAAACATAGATCCAAGCCCCTGTCCATACTGACGAGGTTGACCTTGGTATATAGGCATCATTGTCGTTGGCGTAGATGTAGCTTCACCATAGACTTCCCATGAATAAACTGAATGGGTTGCCCTGTGTCACCCCTTATATGGATGGCGATGGTGTCAAAATCGGCTTTAGCCAGTGGCACGTAGTGTACATTCAAGAACTCGAAATGAATATGTGGATTAGTCCCTGCTTTGGTTCTCGGGTCAAAAGGAGCCACACGTAAAATGGGAGCTTCAATGTTTCCCAAATAGGTATAAGCCGCCAGGTCAGAATAGACAAACAAGTGATTATGACCCAGGAGACCCACCCATTTTCATAAACATACTAGGATGAAACTGAATGCCTAAGTTCTTTGAACTATCCATCTTAATACGTTTACTTGTTCCTGAGAAACCTACAGTAAAACGGAGGTTTTTCTCTCTAAACAGTTGACCTAGGTAATCTTTAATGACTTGATCCAGGGTCTCTATCAGATGTTGTGGTGTAACATAAGTCCCTACAGGAATACAAAGACGTATTCTTTTTTCATCATTGGGGAAACGACAGTAATGGGGAAAAGCCTCAAACGTTTTGGCCAGGATAGGATCCCGTGTGACAATGGAAAAATGTCGCTCTTCCTCCGTGATATTAATGACTTGTCTAGGTACAATCATTTCTACTAAACCAATTTCCCAGTCTTGTTTATTGAGATGGATGGGTTTGAGTAGTTTGGTACGAAAACAACATTGGGTATTGTCTTGGAACAGATCCATCGAACTGTCACTCATCAGGGTAATGTAAAACGAGCTCATGCTGGTTTGGGTTTATTGAATTTCAAAGAGGGATTCGGTAGAATATAACCCAGAGAACTACTTAAAAGCAGGAGCCACAATTCACGATCGGGTCGTTCAAAACACAAAGAGTGACACGCTAATAATGATAAACACCACCGCAATTTGGGCAAAAAAGGTGACCTTGTTCTTCGGCTCAATGGGTCTGACTTGCTCTGAGGTACTCTCTGAGGTGCTCACAGAGGTACTCACTGCCACACTGGCTGTGTCAGACTGAGACATGCTGTATTTAAACGAGATGGGATTCAGGAATCCAACTGACAAATTTCGAAGGGTATCCTTTCCAGTGCACTTTAATTTCTTGTCTTATTTTTCCGTCTACTTTTCTCTTACGACGAGATAACACTGATTCAATTTCATAGATACCATCGTCTTTTATAGATTGTATTTCAGAGAGATAAAACGAACCCAGAATGGGTTCTCCATCTAAATCTGTCAATTTGACGGTCGGAGGTGAAGTTCTTTTGACATGGGTCACTCTAAACACTTCAGTCGTCCAGTTCGGTAGATAGCCTTTATCAAAGGTACGTTTGGTTTTATTGATACGCACAATCTCTCCGACATGAATATGTTGAAGTTCTCGTAATTTCTTTTTTTCTTTTTTTCCATACAAGGTCAAGGTCACCTCAGATTCATTGTATTCATTCACGGATGCAGGTGCCATTTGAATACTTCGATGAAATCGATGATTATAGGCTTGCACCAGATCAGGTAATACATCAATATATCGTCGTGTGTGATGATGGGTAAAATATTTCCACATGTAGGATTTCAAAGTACGTTGAAAACGTTCTACTACACTGGCTTTGGTTTCTGGATTTTCAGTCGTGAAATAGTGAGTACCTTCTTTCTCTAAAAACGCTTGAAATCTTTGATTCTTGAATTCAGTGTCTTTGTCCGTCTGCAGCGCTTTAGGTTGTCTCGTTTTCAGAATAGAGCGAAACGCTTCAATCAAAGTGAGTCCCGTTTTATCCTTGAGAGCAACGACCCACGCATATTTTGAAAATACATCAATGACACACAACAAATATCGATAAGATGAGTTGTGTTTGACCAAGGATTGCATGTCCGCCAAATCCGCCTGCCACTGATGATCGATACCACCCACTTTGGTTTTCCGTCTTGAAAATTTCCGACGGATAATTTTATGCAAGGTATACGTCTTTTGTCCTTTTAGCCAGGATCGCACTTGATTCAAAGTAATGCCGTGAGCTCGCACTGTCTTATAGAGACGGCGTATCCCTCCAAAAGCAGCAGGATGTAAGGGATCATAATATATCTTCTGTAACACGGTATCTACTTTGGGGTCCATAAGGTCTAAGTAGTAGTAGTAAGGGTCTAGTAAGGTTCCCACTGAGGCTCTGGTTTGATTTGAGTTTTTTCTTGTTTTATATGTTTCTTAGTCGCAGAAGGATCGACAAAACTATCGTAAAATTCATCTTCTTCTGAGTCTGACTCGGGTTGTTGTATCCAGGACCATCTCCGTTTATTTCCTATCACTTCTTGTGGTACATTGACTTCTCTTAATCCACGAGAAAACTGTTCCCATCCTTTAGGGCTAGACCCTTTTCTTTGACGAATCACATCATTGACTAAATCTATAATGTTGGATCCTTGTATGGGTTTTCCATCATATTCCAAAACACTTTGTTCATTCCATGACATATGGGGATGATTTTGAAGAAAGTGTAATAAGAGTTGAGTTTTTCGACGCATGGTTTGGGGAACACTTTCAAGAATCCTATCAGTCAAGGTTAGTCTATCGGTAGCTAGAGCTGCTACTCGAGCTGGTGCTTGAGCTTGAGCTGGTGGAACTGGTGGAGGTGGCATGGTGGGTTCACGCGCTTTTTGATGTGACAATTGAAACTTTTGTAAAACATGTCCATAGTGTTGTGCCTTTTCTGATTCGGACAAGAATTCATTTTGTAGTACTTCCCCCATTTGTTTCTGTTAATCTGAGGTCTGTGTGACTTGTGGGGGAGGAGGTAAGCGTGGTCGCTGTTCTGATTTCCATCGATTCATCTCTTCTAGCATATTAAACGGGACAATAGCCATTTTCTTCATATTTTTTTCACGAGTTGAGCCACTCCACCACTGAGTGCCCCTGCCGCTACAGCTTTAGCTATGACTGGAGCGAGAGCCAATAATGGAAATAATCCTCCTTTTTGATTTAACACCCGTTTCTTTTTTGTGAATCGATACTTTTTTATCCGCTAAGGTACGGAGATGTTGACGCTTGGGCTTCAACCTTTGCTTTCGAGAAGGTGATAAGGCAACATTGCCTTTTAAAACATTGTGACAACACTCGGAGACGCATTGAATCAGTTCTTTAGGTGCTTTTTGTATCATCTTTTTTTTCTCATTCCCTCTGGGGCTTGAGTTAAACCCAACACCAGATGACCGTACTTGTGTAGGAGTGGACGCTTGTGAGCCATAATATCAACTGATGTTGTTTTATACATCACTGTTTATATAAAGCATCTAAGGCTTGTTTGGAAGATGAATTCATCGGTAGGATTCTCATTAAGTTCACACGTCCTTGTAAGATAGGTTTCAATACCATCTGTCTTGATAATTGAGATAATTTCAAGGGTGAAAATCGACTCACAGGGGTATCTGGTGATGAAGAACTGATGTACGAAGTAGAACTGTCTGACCCACTTCTGGATCTGTTTGACCTACTTTTGGATCTGCTTCTGGATCTGCTGGATCTGCTTTTAGTACTGGTTTTGGATATGCTTGAAGAATTGGTTGATCCACAGGTCGAACAGGTGCTGCTTGACCCACTAGAAGAACTCAAACTGGTTGATCCACAGGTCGAACAGGTACTGCTTATAGAAGAAGAACTCAAACGGCTTCTTAGCGTCCTGGGAGGAGTTCTCAATGGCGTTCTCATAGGAGTTCTCATAGGAGTTCTCATAGGAGTACTGGTGGCAGGAGGTGACCATCGTGTTGCCGTGTAAATAGGAGATCCATTGGGTGACCCAATGGGTGACAACCCATTGGGAGGTGATCCTATGGGAGGTGAACCACTTAAAGAGGATCCATTTCTAGATAAAGAAGACCCATTGGGTGACAACCCATTGGGAGGTGATCCATTTCTAGATAAACTCCCATTTCTAGATAAAGAAGATCCTCTGGAACCTCGTCGAAGGGTGATAAAACGTTCATCGGTTGTGGGTGAAACTGTAAATGCAGGTGTTTTCTTTTTAGGAGAACGTTTCTTTTTTGCAGGAGCTTTCTTTTTAGGAGAACGTTTCTTTGCAGGAGCTCTCTTTGCTGGTTTTTGTTTGGGAGCTTTTGCTGGTTTCTTTTTAGGCGCACTTTTTGCTGGTACTCTTTTTGCTGGAGTTTTCTTTTTAGGAGCTTTCTTTTTAGGAGAACGTTTCTTTCTAGGAGCTCTTTTTGCAGGAGTTTTCTTAGGGCCAAATTTACGAATGGTCTTTTGACCATTCCATCGAAGTAAACTTCGTATCATGACCCCTCCAAGAAATCCACTCCCTCCCGGTTTCAATATGAGTTGACGTTTGGTGTCCACATCCACTTGATCATCACCCAACTGCTCTAGTTCATTCTGATGTTTTTGCCTAAAGTTTTGTGTTTGTTTAGGTAACAGCAATTTCTTTTGTAAAATCACTTTAGAAGCTAACGTAAACCATTTGACCATTTCTTTTAATCCTGATCGTAACAATTGCTCCCGTTGAGCAGGATCACGTTCCTGACTCAAATGTTCTAGCGACTGAGCTATGGTGTTCATTCTGTCTGCCATGATGACTATGATGACTCCCTAAGTTCTATCTTCTTTATATATACACCGTCGGACCACGTTCCTCTCCAGTGATCCAATGATGAAAAATATCGGTTCTCAACCGATACGTGTCTGGTGTTTGAGGGTGAAAATCAATCACTAAATACCCATGGGGTGTAGAGATCGCATCTTGATAAGCGGGTAACAAGAGTGGCAATTGAATTTGATTCGCCAATACTTTGATTTGTCCTTTATCTCTTGTGTTTTGAAATAAGATCATGTAATGTGCATTTAAACTCAATGTACGACTGGCTTTCGATTGTTGAAACATATTTTGTGTAATGTAAATGACACTGACATTACGATGATGACCTTTTCGTGTAAACCATAATTCAATTTTCTCTTCATCTTTATCCCCAAGCATATCATCAAATACTATTAAATGGGGAATGGAGGTATCCTCCACCAACTCCTCCTCATCCTCAGGAATACCCTGTAAGAATTGAATGTGGGGTTCCTGTTCTTGTAACTGAGCATAGGCTGTTTGCCATTCTTTGTAACACCATACGATACGCTCAGGTACCACTTGAAACAGATCCGATTTGTAAGTCAACATCTTTTTGACAAATTGTGTTTTACCAGATCCACTAGGACCTGAGATAAAAATATTACAAGGATGCTTAAACAATAAACTGGACTCCATGACGTGACAATCACAACTAACATCAAGTGAATGAAACAAAAGTATTTTATTGACTTTTTACATACAACAACAGTAACAACAACTTTTTTTTGTTACCACTAAATATACAATAGTTACACTAAAAATAATTCTATATTATGACATGTCAACTTTTTGTTATCACTAAATATACAATAGTTACACTGACACACAGTTACAACACTGACAACAAAAGTCATGAAGTGGTGGTAGTATTTTCTCAGAAAATTCAAACACACATTCTGAATGTCCATATTCACTCAGAAAAGTGATGACTTCGTCCTTGTTCACGACATGGTTCATCCAATCCGTTTCACTAAAGTCTAGTGGCACTGTCTGTTTATAAAATGAATTCATCACATGAAGTCCATTTCTAAATTCTTCAAACAGTTCTGGTGTACTCAAACGTTGTCGAATCCATTCTACACTATGATGACCTTCAGGTATTTTCATGCAAAAAGCAAAAATCAATGCATTTCTGAACATGGTATGCTTCATAATATCAAAATGTTCCATTCTTGAATGGTTTGAATCACTTTCTTGTTATTCACCACGTATGTATTCCAATCGTCTCGATGGATAGCTTTCAAGTCCAAATGTGCACTGATCATCGCCTGATGAATCATCCGTTTAAATAGTTCAAACGTATGCGGATTCAGAATCCAGGCGTGAATGTCCTTGACCGTGTCAAGGTCATCTAGTACAATACTGAATAAGGTTTCTCTGTACAACTCAAAATCCAAAATGTAAAATAAACTCACATATCGGGGTCGTCTCGATGGTCTTTCCATAATGGAATATTCCCCGCATTCATGATAAGTTTAGGTACATCCGCATGGAGAGCATTAATGGTTTGTGTCACTACACGTAAATGATGTTTTTGTTTAAAGAACACAGCACGGTAGGATAGAATCGATCTGACCTTAGTGAAAGGGATCGGTTCCTTAAATAACAGGATACCGCGTAGTTTGTATTGGGAATACACGCGCCATCCAGGTTGAGATATCCCATTGTCTTCTTCAGCCATGCTAAACCATATGACATTGTCAGTAGGTTGAAATGCATTCGTTAATGCAGATATATCATTCAAAGTGGCATCGTGGGTACACAACACCCATCCAGTCGATATCATGCGATCCAATTTATGTTGAATTATATTAAACTTTCGTAGCATAGGTAATTTCTGACTTACAGTCAAATCCTGGCGTTCACTGACATCCTCTAATAGTCTATCTACCCGTCCAGGGTCCATGCGTTGTAAACTATGAATAGCACCATGGGTCGCCCATGCATGTACTAACTCCATCTTCCATGGTTTAGTGTTAGCCTCTATCACATAACGATAGATTTTAAGTCTTAACTCTATAGGAAGTAACGGTATCCAATCCATACTTGTTTTTTTCTGTTTCTGTTTGTTTTTTTGTTTTGTATTTTTGTCTTGTGTTTGTATGCTTCTACATCATTTATATAAGTCCAAAACAACAAGGTCAAGGTTTTGATGAATATGACCAAAAACAACAAGTCAAGGTCAGTCATGCAGATATCCAAAAGGAACAGTCATGTAATCGTCGACGATGATACGTCTGGCATACACAGAACGAAATGTTTTGATTTGTTTTTCACTCGTCACTGTTCTATCTCTATGGCGTTTAATCCTGGACGCATATTCAACTACGGCAGAATAATGTTCTATGTCTTTCACACAGTCCACCATACTAATGAAATTCACTTGTTGAGTTGCATTATAGTCTAATGTAATGCCTTTCACTTTACACGCCTGATGTCGTTCTCCATTTTCAATGTATTCATAGCCATAGTTTTTTGGACCTAAAGCAACATATTTCACAATTCGTCCATGAGGCACTTCATCCGTCCATTTTCCCAAACGACTGGAGACAATAGGTACATTGTATTCTTGAGGGTCATAAATGTACATACAACTGTCTGTGTCAAAATAGAGTACCCTTTTTCCCAGAGGTTCAAGCACTTTGTACAATTCTATTCGAGCATAAGCCGTCACAAAAGAAGCCACGACAGGATTAGAAGAAGAATGGGGATCAGCTCGATCCGATTAATCCGTGAAATTCATCAGTACGAATTCATCATGATCAAAACACTCGGCATATTTCACCGACTTTTTAGGATTCACATTCACAATAATAACTCCATAACTCCGTCCAAGAAATCCTGTGATCGATATTATACTATCATGATGATTGTCATGATGAAAAATATGAATCACCCGACTTTTTTCAGTCATCGCTGGTGGTTTGAATAATAATTCATTTCCATAATGTTGTGAATGAATTTTAATGACATAGTTGGGATAGAGGTAATCTTGTAACTTGTATTCTTCTAAACCACAAGCGCGATCCGATGAAATATCCACTTGTTTTAATAATGCTTCAGCTTCATGTTGTTGTAGATTTTTCTTAGACCGATGTATGAGATTCCATCGTTTTTTTCCATTCCGGGGTTTGATTTTGATTCGCTTTACACATACCAACCACAATAAACACATCGAGTCCTTACTATTGTCAATACACACCACACTTGTCTTTGATTTCACCATGTTGAGTACGTTTGCCGACTTGAATGTCTTTTTTCCCGAACCTTGTGGCATAGCAATATGTGTAATTTCCATCTGTGCTTCTCCGTCATGAATCTTAAACTCACGGTTGCTCTGTGCCACTCGTTCAATTTCATCCAGTACAACATCTCCATTTATACGAGATGCCACATCAAATGGAATATGAATTCCAAATTACAAATGAGGATGCCGTATGGATACTCGAACTCTATCATTGGATCTTACTTGAAATGTCCGATAAAGTTGATTCATCATATCATGAAACAGCAGGTTTGTAAATTCAAACGAATGATCGTACGGTTGAAATGCCACATCATACACT
The DNA here is from genome assembly GCA_008271625.1 of Lutraria rhynchaena. Classification (NCBI taxonomy): domain Eukaryota; kingdom Metazoa; phylum Mollusca; class Bivalvia; order Venerida; family Mactridae; genus Lutraria; species Lutraria rhynchaena. The sequence goes on along the minus strand of VIBL01000056.1, from coordinate 403,106 downwards.
CTAGACTGCATCTTGAATTTTCTTGATTTTCTTTCCATACGAGAATGTATTTGATAATACTCTCGTACATGCTCCAACTTTGTTCGTTTGACTGGAGGCTCATGGCTGTCACTGTCGGTGTCTGACATGATTATGAATCCTATGGTTCTTCACACTCCTCTTTTAGATACTATGTTCAAGGTCAAGAGATCTATAAGGTTGCATTCAAGGTCGCATTAATAATATGGTTTCAAGGTTGCCTTCAAGGTCGCATTCAAGGTCACATACATCTTATAAAAGGGACTGCTCCACACCTCTTTAGTTATTCTAGCCACTCACAATATGAGCTACAACGATCCAAGAATGGAAAAAGCTAACGATAATAATAGCATTTATCAACAATCTTCTTTGATGTATTCATTAAAGAAAAAAATAAAAGAGTTAAACAGTATAGTGGATCAATTTTGTGAGCAGAAACATGTCACATGGGATCATATACAATGTTATCGTTGTGGAAGGAAAGGACATTATGCGACTACGTGTTCAGAAAACGTAGGTAAAGATGAATGTTTTCATTGTCATGAAAAAGGACATTTCGCAGCGAGTACCACCACAAGGAATGAGTGTTCAATTCATTGTGGACACAGCCAACCAAATGGATCCACCACAAAAGAAACGGAAATGCAAAAAGAGAGAGGACAAAAAGAAAATGGACGATATGAACATTTGATGTGTTGGAACTGTTGGATGTGATGTGTTCTTGATTTTTTTTTTTTGTGCTTTGTATGGTGGATAGTATGTTATATGTTCTTTGTGTGGTGGACAGTATTTGTAAGTTACTTTGTGATTTTTTGTATTTGCTGATTGTAAGTTATTTTGTTGTAAAAAATAAAAACAATGAAAAAAGCAAATAGTTTTTGTTATAGAGAGAGTAAAACTTATCTTAAATATATGGTGGCCCTAAAAAGGGCCGTTGAAATTTCTTCAACATTTAGCTTCAGCTAAATACAAATACGGCCAATAATTAGCGCGTAACTCATCATCATAATAGATGGAGAGGTCTGGATATAAATTCCCCATCTTAACACTATCTTCCTCTACAAAGATTTCTTTAGGGGCACGTAAACAATTTCCCATGTTTTCAAAGGATTGAATGTAGAACACAGACACATACGTTTATATACACAAAAAGTAGGTCAATCCAATTTTTTCTTGGTTGGTATCAGGATTAAAGAAACACAAAAATGACGTGACGTCATTTAACATGTTCTCACAAAGGTTCGCGCTTGCCGTATAAAAAGTCAATGCATTTGCGTCACGTCATTCATCCTACTACAATGTCTAAGCGTACGCTCAGTATTATCAAAGAAAAATATGCAGCCTTGGGGCTGCATATTGAGCAGCTTGAAATACAGCTAGAAGAGCTACGTCTTGAGGTTAAGAAGTTGCGGGAGGAGAAAAAGAAGGGCTTTGCGGAAGAGGTGGTGGTGGTCAGCTCTGGGGAAGAGGACTGGGGGGATCACCCTCAGAAATCAACCCCAGCTGAAAACTGGGAGGAGGATAACGAGCCTCCTTTCAGGTTGGCTTCCACCGCCACAGACAGAGACTTCCGAAAGTGGGACAAGTGGTGTCCCGCTTGTATGGGTAGATGTGGCCAACATCATTAGGTCACTTTACCCAAAAACGGCCCTTTTCAGGGCCACCATGTTTTTGCAAAAGCACACTTCTTGTCAAATTGTCTTTATTTTGTGTTTAAAATTGTCTTTTGCCTTTTTTTTGTTTCTAAAAAAACAAAGTCCACAAAATCCCACACCAATCTTTATTTTGTCTAAAACATACAAACGACTAAGTCCTGCACACATTCAGTCCAAAAACAAAATAAAAATGTAATTTTTGTCTGTTTAGTTTTGTAGGTTGACTATGAGTGCGTTTATTCTGTAGGCTGGCTGTGATCGTGTGTTTTTGTTTTATCAGCATTTTTTGGCTGTGATCGTGTATTTTTTGTAGGTTTTGCTATGATTATGTTATTTTACTAGCATTATTTGACTGTGATTGTATGTATTCTGTAGGCTATCTGTGATAGTGTGTCTTTTGTTTTATCAGCATTTTTTTGGGCTGTGATCGTGTATTTTTTGTACGTTTTGCTATGATTATGTTATTTTTTGACTCACAATTTTTACTGTGACTGTATATTTTTGTAGGTTGGCTATGAGTGCGTTTATTCTGTAGGCTTACTGTGATGATACGGTTTTTACTTTGTTGTTATTAGGATTAAAGAAACTCAAAACAAACACAAAAACTAACACAAACACTAGCGAACAAAAAATGACGTGACGTCATTTAACATGTTCTCACAAAGGTTCGCGCTCGTACAAAATAAGTATAAATTGTCAGGCGCAGAGCCATTATTTATTATGTAACATGGAGACATACAACATGCCGTATGACATTCTGAAAGAAGCGTTAGAATCGAGTTGATAGGTCAAAATGCTGTTGGACCGGTGTATGGCACTATCCAGCCACAGTACAGTCAGACGCAGTACAGTCAACCCCAATACAATCAGCCACAGTACAGCCAGCCGAATCTACAGGGGAATGTACAGCCAGTACAGTCCGTGGTGAATGGACAGACTCATGGGCAGCCTAATCCACCGACTACAGAGATGGCTATGCTACAAGAACTCGAAGGAATCAGGGGAGAAATAAGACAGCTAAAGCAAGTCATGCAACTCCGTCGTGAAATCGAGTTAAAAACAGTCAAACTGATTGTGCCTGTACAGTTTGTGACTGACAAATGGGATAGCGAAGAACCCCAAAAAACAGATGAGAAAAAAGACTCTAAAAAACGTAAACATGAGACCACAGAACCAAAGAAACCTGAGAAAAAGAAAACTGACCATGGTCGAGGCCATTATGGTAAGGTCATGAAGAAATAAGACACTGATCAAACCACCAACGGCCCTTTTCAGGGCCACCATGTTTTTGCGAAAGCACACTTCTTGTGAAATTGTCTTGTGTCAAATTGTTTTTTTTTGTGTGTCGAAAATTGAAAATTGAAAATACAAAGTCCCACACACATTCTTTATTTTGTTGAAAATTCAAATTCAAATTCAAAATGGTACCCCAAAAAACACATTTTCTTGGTACCCAGAAGAAAACAAAAAATTGTCCCAAATTTCACAATTTCACCCTTTTTTCAACACATTTTGGTCTCATTTTCCGAAAATTGGTACCCAGAGTACCTCCCCGAGTGAGGAAAAGTGGTACCCAGAAGTTTACACCTGGTACCCAGAGTACCTCCCTTCACTACTATGATGTTATCCAACAAAGGATGAGAATCTATTCCATTGATTTGTATTGCCTTTTTTACATGTAATAAACAATTAGAGAGGTTCCATTTCTTATTACTTTCTACATTTGTAATACAATATGTATAGATATATTATTATAATTCATTATATTTCAGGATCAACATAAAGTTTAACATTTTAAATGACTGGCGACTACTTCATTGATAATACAGAATTATACCAGACTCAGGTCCAACCATGATGACTGTATCAGTATCACCAAGAAACAGCATGTGGTATACTAATGTTTTATATGCACATGCATACTTGACATGCATGACATTTTGAAAACAAAATACTTGGATATCCCTGACATTGTCAATCAGTGAAATTGACAGAAAGCGTTTCATGACACTTGTTTAACTAATGTATTTTCATAGTATATTTTCTTGTCAGTCTAAATCTATACCTTTGATATTCTTAGAGATTGAACTTTTTGACCCACCCCTCTTTTGATAAAAATCGCATAATCTGAATTATTTGCGCGACTTTTAGTAATTGTAGATTTCGATAGTTCAATGAACTAAGTGCCCGGCTTCGTATTTCAAGGATTTAAGGGTTCAATCCTCGCTCGGTCTAAATTTTGAACTCGCCCGTTCAAAAAAGCTTTCGAACATTGGGTACTCCGTAATTATCATTGAATTATGGCTAGTAGTGTTTTCATGTCTTCAAACCAATCATATCATTCTTACAGGATACAGAGTCTGGTAATGTTGCAAGGTTTTCACGATCATGGTCGTTTTCGCAATCTAATTGGCTGCTTTTTGTCAGAACTTTATATTTCTATACATAATAAATTGTCTGAACGATAATAATTATAAACATGTATTTTTATATACATTTATGTGTTTTTCAGTTGTAGATGTAACACTGCTGATTCAGCATTTCTTTATGCGTGTACATCATGTTTCCATGGTAACACATTATGGAATGGAAGTTACGACAACAGTACGGGTATCTGGGAGAGCTGTGGAACATCGAGCCTTGAATAAGACTCCAGGATGTCTTAGCCGGTGTGTAAGTGACTAACACTTTTGAAGAAATAACTTTATGATCCGATGTCTGGGACATTGAAGTACAACTTTAATCAACCACTCTCGTTAGCAACTGCCTTGATTCGAACCCGCAATGTCCGGTTAAGGAGTTCGGTTCTGAAGTCCGGTTTAGGAATCCGGTTCAGGAATTCAGTGTTTTTCTATTCGTTTTGGAGTAAAACTTGTGTTTTAGTGTTAAAAGTGTGTTAAATATGTGCTTAAAGTGTTTTTATATGCTTTGGAATTGATATGTGCGTTTCTACATAATTGTGCTGAAATAATGTGTTTTTATTCATAAAATTGGATTATTATACAACATCAACATCTGAACTCAAGGTAGGCGAGGATAATATCGACATTGCACCGTAACATTCACTATTCTCGTTAATGGTAATTTATCACATTAAATTAACAACAGTAAAACCTCTCTTTGATCTATACTACTTCAACATTAAGACCACTAGGTGTCGTGTAATAGACAATTGATAATGGTCTTAATGTTTAAGTTTTACATTGTACATGTATTCAATATAAAGAGAAACATTCATTTTGTTGTCTAATTATATTAAATGAACTGTTGAATGTACCGAATTACGTACATTCTTACATTCAAAACGTAATAACAACAAACGCGGGTTTCTTTTTGTTATAATAATACAGTCGAATCTCTCTAATCTGAAACTTTCCAATCCGGAATCCTCTCTAAACCGAACGCGTCAGCGGTCCCGATTTTTTATTATGTATTTAATGCTAAAAAACTTTCGGAATCCAGAAACTTTGTATTCCGGAAACCTTTCTAATCCGAACATTTGTCTGTCTGAGCAAGTTCAGATTAGAAAGGTTCTACTGTATATTGAAAATGATGAACCATTTTGTAGCAACTCATTTTACAGCTTTTTTGAAACTAAGAATAAGAATTTTCAAATTAGATATTTTGGATAGAACCACCGACCTTCTGTAGACTAATTGAACAGCTTCCTCACACGTGACATTTGTCTGGTCCTTAGTGGGATTCAAACTCACAGCCTGAGTAGCTAATGATTACCAGTCAGAGACTATAACCTCTCGACCAAGGAAGCCCCTCACTTAGCTTTAATTATTAGTTGTTGTTTAGTTGATGAAGCATTATGAATTTATTCTATTCAGTATTTAAATAATTTAAAATTTTAATATTATTTTTAATATTAATGTAATACTAATATTAATTATTATTTTTTACGTTTTATCAGTAATATATAATTATATGATTGCATGTAACAAAGTCGCTATTATCTTTTGTAGATAAATTCTATTAAGTTTCTGTTGGATGAAGAATTTTAGTTTTATTTCCGGTTCAATCCACAGTTGCCCCCTACCTGTAGGCTAACAACGTATCCGTTTGTCAAAATGTTCAAGATACAATGCTTTCCGAATTATTGTTATCACATTTCGAAATATTTTCACAACTACATCGATATAAAGTCACGTGATCATACTATTTCACTCGCACTCCATTTTTATAAAGTTTTTTTTTCTTATTGTCGAGGTTTTACTGTATATTCAATACAAAAAGAAACGAAATCGCTCACAAAAATCAAATTCGACTAAATCCTGGAATAATATGTCAATTCATTTACATAAAAATATACCTTTGTCATATTAACATTTCTTTTTGTATTGGATATGTATGAATGAATATAGAGTTTTATGCATGAAATTGTGGTCGCAAATGTTTTCATTTTCTTGATGTATTATTCAGCTTATTTCCACATTGAAAAGAATAACCGAATACAATTGAGTTTCTTTGGGGAAACAAGAAAAGCTATAACTTAAATTATACCAAACTATAGGAAAGAAATGTCTTAAAATCACTATACAAGTTATAAGCAATATACAGTCTGAATTTTATCAAATTAAGAAATATCGAACAAAATATAACTGTGGATTGATATCTTATGCTGTCAGTATGATCATTTCATATCACGAGTACTATCTTTAATAAGGTTTTCAATTGTTATTTAAGAAGATTCTTGCATAGAAATAAAGTTGTACACGTGGTTGGATTCGAAGATTCGGGTTGTATTTTTCTGTATATTATTAATATGACAAAAAGCTATTACTTGATGTTCAATTATTTCTGTTTGACATTGAGTGTTGATGGTAAACTGTAAACATGGAGAATAAGCGGGTGGTTGATTGGGAGTTGTGTTTAGAGGAAATTTATTTAAATAATGAATTCAGAAGTGAAATGTGACTGGTGTACATTTGACGTTTCATTGACGAAATATTAGATGAGTGTCCAAAGTTTCGTGTGGCAGACTAACGTATCGATAACTCATGACGATGATGATGATATGGTAATACATGGATGATATTGACAAATGTAAAAGTGATGATATAAACAAGAATAGTTGTGACATTAACACAGGATATTTGTTATTCTTAAATACACATATGTACTGATAAATGTGTTGTTGACGTACTAGTAAACGTCTGTTGTCGTCTTCATGGTTTTATTAATTGACAACCCTGTGATTTGCAAGAATTAATCTATGGATTCTTTGAAAGATGACATTTGTTGAAAGTGAGTTACTGCCTATCGTTCATGGTGTTTTATGGAACATTTGGATTTTCACAGATGTTTAAGATGATTGTAACACATACTGTTGTTTTCTCATGCACATTTGCTGTTATGTAGAACAGTTTTGAAATGATAAATAGCAACAGTCACTAAGGAGAAAGTCCATAATACAATATAAAAATTACCTATATCATATTATATTATATTATATTATATTATGAGTTTAAAGTGAAAATGTGCGACATTCAGTATTAATAAAAGTACACAAGTTTAAATGCATGAAAGATAATATTTGGTCATGTTACTGTCAGTTCAAGTGTACTGGGATATTACAATATATATGAGCTTTCTCCAGTCTAATGATATTACTTTTAGCGTAAAAGTTCCATAACTCACAGCCATATGCAGCCTTAGACACCATGACAGATTCATATATATTTGTGTCACTGGGCTCCTTAAACATGGCTGAATTCCACTGTTGATAATATTGTGATATGTCTTCATAGCTTGGCGCACGCAACATTCAGGGGCTGCGAATTACACAAGTTAAGATCTAAGTTCACCCCGGTGAATATAGGAGGATGCTTCACTTATTATGTCGTTTCCAAATTTAAATTGACGGTCTTTTTCACGGAGTATTGATCACGGATCATGAAATGAGATTACAGCTAATTTCTGTACATCGTGTAAGTTTATCCATTTACGTGAATACAGTCAAACCTGTGAACAAAGGCCATCCTTTGGAAAGACAAATGCGTTTGTTCTAATTAATCGGTGGCGATTTTTTCAAAGAGTGGCCTAAATTCACAGGGTGGTCTTTATTCGGAGGAGGTGGCCGGAAACACAGGTTTGACTACTTGTGACATATAGACAATATTTATCCATTCCAGTCTGTGACAACACGACAAACACCGTGTCATCTGTAACGGGTGGTGAGCACATTTTAGTTTCGTACAGTTTATAAAACGAGTCATCACGTCAAAGTCAAACACTTGTCTTCCATCCAGACAACACGCGTACACTGTGGAGTTATATTCCCGAGAAAAATGCAAGCATTCCCTTAACATGAATGAAGTTATTAGACATCCGAACTGTTCCTGGAATCCTCCCTCTTGTTTACTGATCTTTGATAGTATCGTATCCTTTGATCTTTCAAGCAAGACGGTTTTGTTTAGTTTCAAAATAGTTGAAGACGGGTGATCGCTCTATAAGGTTGTCTTATGATTTTTTTCGTCTTTGTGTAATGTTGTTATTAAGCTACACTTAAGTCCATCTGGAATAAAGTCATTTCTTAACATAGAGGTGAATAAGTTTGCTATAGCACAAGACATTATGCGTAGATGATGTGTTCATATTACATCGTATCTTCGCTGATTGATATTCCCTTTGGTAGGGACTGTATCGCGCACTCAACTACGGCGGATGTAACAACTGCTTCCGGATCCGGCTTAAAGTTCGTGAAAATCTCGTCGACTGCCTGTACCACATGGTGTCTCCAAATATTATCGAAAAAATCCGATTCAGCGGGAGAATGAAAATAGCTTCCGTAAGCTAATGTACAGCTTTGTTGAGCCGTATGTGTCACAAATAGAATATGTAACGCGCGTGTGTCATACTCGACCGTAGAAAAGATATACATGTACGTCTTATGTGAAATATTCGCCTGCGCAATTTCTCAGTTAAAACTTAAAACGTATATGTCGCATGCATTTTGATATAAAGTTATAGAACTACAAATTATAATTATCACAAAATGCAATCATCATCATCATCAATTCATCATCATCATCGCGCTACTTCTGCTCATCATCACCAACAACATAACTTTAAATTATTGCAATTATAATGACGGTCATCATCATCACAAAACTGTTCTATTCTGTAAAGAAAAAACACATGTTACGTATATTCAACATGTTGTTTTTCATTTTTGTTGAGGATGGCCCAGGCCTGGGTAGAACCACCAACCTTTAGTAAACTAGCTGGACAGTTCCTCACACGTAAAAATTGTCCAGCACCAAGAGGGGTTCAAACTCACAGCGGTGAGGGATTAATGGTCACTAGTCTGAAACAATAACCACTCGATTACCAAGGCTCCTTCATTGAGTGTAATATGTGAATTTCACTTATTACCTGAAATACAACTATAACTTTAAATCGCAATATTTTCGCGAAGTGATTTAATATAGCGATTAGCGCATGCAAAATTGTAGAGATGACTGTATACCTAATGTAATCTTGTTGTAGTTGTTGAATCTGGGTTAGAAATAAGATAAAAAGCGCTTCTATTTTCAGAAACAAGAATATAGTAAAACTTAGCTATGTTCTCAATATTAGATTTTCCCATTATTAAGACCAGTTTTGTCACAAAGGTGACTTTTATATCGAGGTTTTATTGCACGCTGTTAATTGAAGCTAACCGATGATGTTTATTTATCAATATAGAAATAAGAACACTATTAATATTTATGATCTTACGTTTAGATAGTGTACGGTAAAATGGGTACGGTAAAGTTCTGCTATTAAGGTCACCTTCCGGACCGACATGAGTTGGCCTTAATAGCGAGTCGGCCTTAATAGTGAAACATGAAGACAGCTGACCGTAATTGCCCAATTTTAGGTAGTCATTTTTTTCTAGTGATTTCCAGTTCTCTAAAGACTCAAAACAGCATAGATTTATTTCAGAACATAACCATAAGTTTTCACAGATCGTAAATTACATTGAGTACGGCGATGGCATCATTAAGCTCTTCAAACCAGAAAACTGTATTTATTTTCGAAAATTTCGTCTAAAGTTTGTTTCCTCATTTAGGGAAAATTTCGAATTGGTCTTGTTTGACTACTGGTATTGTTGTAATGAATTATACATTTATCGTGCATTTTTGTACCTGAAAAATTGCACCAGCAAGGACGCAACTTTTATTGTTTTACTTAAGTATTGTTTGATGACTACATTGCGGGAGAGCGTCCAATACTTGTCACGGACACTTGGAAATATTTTTTTTTTGGAAGAATTGTGTAAATTTTATGCTTTTGAAAAGAATTGATTTGGTTATTTCTACAAGGAGAACCAAAATATCAGCGAACTAACAAAACTCCGTAAAAACGTTGTGTTTAAAATTTGGACGAATACAATCTCTTCTCGCTGATGTGAGTTCAAAGGTCTGAACGTTTTAGTATTGTGTTGTATACTGATCAATGTGGGTATATAAAAATCTTAAAAACACACATTGTAAACATATAATACAGGAATGGACCCGGGTATAGCAACCAGTCTGTACTATATTAGTTGATATATTCTGACAGATGTCAAAGTTATTGTCCAGAAGATATCTGACATAACCCCTAACTGGCACCCCCGAATTTCCGATAAAATCAGTTTATCACCGGGTGGTGAAGGTACTTCTAATTTTAGGGGATCACCTAATTGAGGCATATTTCACATACTCATTGATTCAAATCGCCAGGTACACTTCCGGTAGAAATAGCATTCTGCAAATAACAATGATTTAAACGAAGACTACATTTATAAGTTCATATTTATGCTGCTTACTCCGAGTATTTTGCACGAAAGTCACATATATTTTCTCTACCAAAACGTAGGTTATGAGGAATTATTCTTTTGTTGAAAGTTGATTCCAGTATCTTCTGCTATTACTTTATCACGCGTACATTCCTTTGTAAAACCACCCATCTACAGCAACCACATTAAACAAATGAACAAATAATTACATGTAGTCCTTAATATGATCCCTAATACATGTAGTATAGCCGGTGACGGAGCATACTAACCAGTATACATGTAGACAACATGCGATTATTTTAAGTGGATGGCAGCAATATACTATCGTATAAATTAAAAATGTTGATTTTGCAGTACGTTTGTCGGGAAAATGAATGCCTTTGAAGTATACTACAGTAAAACCTCAAATAGCGACCACCTCAATATTACGACCACCTTGTCATAACGACCACTTATTTTTGGACCGGCGGTCAATAATTCCTTTGTAATTCAAGTTGTTCAGGGTTACAAAATTGCAATGTAATTGTTCGAGGAAGTCCAGGTTTTCATAAACTCAGACCTCGCAACCATAAGTAAGAATTGGTAAAATGGTGTGATGGAGTAAGTCAAGTTTATTTATTCTTACCAGGAGTTGAAACATTTCTTTACTGACTTGAATTATAGTGTGCAGGCGACACCTTGAAAACTACCCGAAGAACTGTAATATCAAATATTTGTATTCTTTCACAGTTTCAATCCCTCGATTGTTCATAGCAAATTTAAAAACAGACATATTGCTGACTCCTTAGTTTTTTAATAATTAATGTTCAACTTCGTGCGTTTACAATTGTCGAAAAAATATTCGGACAGTTTGAAATTGAATTTGGTTGTCGCTGAATATTAATGTGTCGTCTGTATATAAAAACATTAATGTAAGAAAATACACAGTGTCATTAATATCAATGTCCAGCTAAATTCTATCAGTCAATCTTTGGGTGAATGCCTCAATGTCATTCATGTACATTGAAAATAAGGAAGGGACAATTGTTTTGAAATTTCATCATTTACTGAAACAAAAGACTTTATACTAGCGTACGTATTTCTGATCAAATATTTGCCCTCTAGTACCGATTTTGAAAATTTTGCCCCAAAGACCTCGCCAAATGGGATCCAAGTCTGCTGAAAAGTCACGGAAAAAATAAAAGCACTTCCGGTGTTCTAATTTTAGTTTTTGTTCTAAACATTTTAAAGCAAATATATGACCAGGTGTGGAGTACGTGGACCGAAACCCAGTCTGATGTTCAAAGAAGGGACTAATGTGGTTATTAAATATTCCAGTAAAAATCTTGTCTAAGAACCACAGCTAAGAACCGTAATTGATCTATAATTTTTAGGGTCATTAACTGGAAGTTTGTTTTGTCGGATTGTTCTAACTTGCCAAGAATCAGGAAGAAACCCACGTGTATTTAACTATTGCTCAGAGCTGTCTACCATCAGACATATTTTATGGAACTTTATTCTTCAAGCAGTTGGTATATATTCATACATCGATATCAGCAGTTTGATACAGTGTTAAGTATGTTATTTGACCATGTCAGAAACAACCAAGTTTACATAATAAGATAATTGTACAACCTTTTTAAGACGGTATAACGTAGAAGTATTTATTTTATACAGAAAGGATGTATATTGTACTGTTTAACCAGTGTGAGTACTTTGGTTGGACACTAACTTATGCGGCAGTACATCACTGGTTGTAAAACGGCTAATAAAGTTTCATGTATGTGATAGAATTAAGCTTTTGACACGTCTGTAACCTTATTCTATAATTATGCTCAGTAAATATATGCATGTAAGATGGTTATTTGAAACCATTTATGGATGTGTATTCTGTTCCCTGTTTATTTATGGGAATTATCATGTACATATATCACTGTATATGAGTTCATGTTACTATGAACTCCAGAACTGGAAGAAATAAAAGTACATGTATATAATTATAATTTAAATCAAGAATGATACAAAGATATCCGTGGTGTAAAGGATCTTACGATAGATTTTGAATCTTCTGATCCGTGTTCAAATGATGAAACACTATGCTTTTTATTCTTCAAATCATACAAATTGTATTACTTTACGGATAATCTACATTTAGATCTAAACAACGTTCATGACGTTTATGTTGGAATCTCCTTGTCTTATAATATGTAACCGTTAAGGGCGGTTTTAGCGGGGCGCGGAGCTGGCATGTGTCCCCTCTAAAATCTGGCAAGCATAAATAAAAAAAACGTCAGTTATGTGCTGATTGTGTCCATATTCTACATAAACATCGAGGTCCAAAGATAAAAAAAACTTGAGATCAGTCTACAAACTCAAATCTCATATTTTGTCCTTGGATGTTTCTAACTTAATTATTACTAAACAATGAAGAGTTCAATCCTATGTTATTTTACCAGCTAAAATGATCTGAAATGTATTTAATCATTTGACTGTAATGTTTCAAACCAGAATGCCTCACCTGTGAAAGTAAAATTGTTCTCAAGTTTTATAGCACAGGGGCCTAGACTTTACGCCTCACCCTTATCAAACATCCAGTAACTGCCCCTGACCGTTGTTTGTTAACCCGTGATCGGTTTAATTAATAAGATTTGTGTGATTGTAGGTGTTTCTAGCTGTATGACATTGAGGCCCGTACCAGGGGGGAGGGAACACTACCCTTATATGATGACCTACAGCTGGTCGTGTAAGACCGGTGTTTAGAGAATAATTTTCAGAGAATCAGTAACTTTTTAGTCGGGTTGAGGTATTTACAGAGTTGAATCTAGGATACGGGATTGGTAAAATCATGTATTGTCTAACTATTTGGCGCTAATAAAAGAAATCTATGGGCCACATCCCACGCATATTATTTTATCTTTTAATAATTACGCTATGGCGGGTTATTTGTGTTTTTATCAATACTAGAAATAAGATATGAATTTTCAAGAAATTATTTTAACATACTAGCGTCTCATCGCTGTTAGTGTGTTGAGGGTAAGACCGTTCATGTTCTTATAGATTATTCTTAAATTTCGTAGACAATAGGCAATGTCAGCCTGAAAAAATGTTGTCGACTTAACCTAAAAGCTGGTAAAAAAATTGCAGCAAGCTGACTTACACAGTGAAATAATCGATGACTGTCGAGTTTCTGAATGCAATATTAGTTTAATAATGCCGCAGTGCTCACCAACAAGATCATTTAGTATTATCAGTTGCAAATTGTCCGTTTTATGAATATCTAATAATTTGTATCCAGATCTACTAGTTTTTTGAGCACATGAAGGATCAGTATACTGGTATGTCTAAGTCACGTTATCTATCAGACATTCTACTACAACTACTATTAACAATGTCTTCATCTTCACCTGCTTGATGGGCCAGACTGGGATCTAAGTAACACAATCAGAAATAATGGAATAATGAAAAACTATCTGGGTACAAGTCAATGTAGTTTCACACAAATAAAACGCATTCTTCTGTAAATCATATTTATAGTTCAGTATCTTCAATATGTGAGTTTGTATCCTTCCATTTACGTTATCATCACGATAAGCTTTGGAAGCCGTAGAACTTTATATGGAGGGTTAAACCTTCAGAAGATACCCGTGACTGGGAGAACTTTATATGGAGGGTTAAACCTTCAGAAGATACCCGTGACTTGGAGAACTTTATATGGAGGGTTAAACCTTCAGAAGATACCCGTGACTGGGAGAACTTTATATGGAGGGTTAAACCTTTAGAAGATACCCGTGACTGGGAGAACTTTATATGGAGGGTTAAACCTTTAGAAGATACCCGTGACTGGGAGAACTTTATATGAATGGTTAAACCTTCAGAAGATACTCGTGACTGGGAGAACTTTATATGGAGGGTTAAACCTTCAGAAGATACCCGTGACTGGGAGAACTTTATATGGAGGGTTAAACCTTCAGAAGATACCCGTGACTGGGAGAACTTTATATGGAGGGTTAAACCTTCAGAAGATACCCGTGACTTGGAGAACTTTATATGGAGGGTTAAACCTTCAGAAGATACCCGTGACTGGGAGAACTTTATATGGAGGTTAAACCTTCAGAAGATACCCGTGACTGGGAGAACTTCATATGGGGGGGGTTAAACCTTCAGAAGATACCCGTGACTGGGAGAATTTTTTTGTGGTTTTTGATTAACCTGTTAGTGGTTTGTTTGATGTTTGTTTGTTTATATTATAATCATTTGTTGATATCGTGTATATAACTGTCACCTGTCTCATCATCACTAACCATCAGGAGATCTGTGTCTAGTTATGTTGTAGGGGATGGCAATTGTGGTTCGACTGTTCACGTGACCATTTTAAGGAATTTTTTAGTATCTAGATTGTCGCTTAACTAACACTGTGATTAATAATGAAATAATTACTATTCTGAGCATTAAGCATGTGGTTAAATAAAACACATCTTATTATTATAGCAGTATGTCTTATTGTTTGTGTATATAGCCATTATGTTTAAAAAACGACCTGATGTAGATAAATTGAGACATTTCTCATTTTATATAAAAGTTAATGGTACGCTACTTTTTACTTTCCTAATTTTTATTATTCAGCTGCTCAAGCACTCTGTTTTCTTGCCAACGAATAGTTTGTATTGTCGTTAAACGCGTGCAGTTGTTTCAATACAGTGAAACCTCGATAATACGACCACATTTGGGATCCGGATAATCTGTGGTAATAATGAGGTGGTGTCATTACCAAGTTGAATTGCAGTGGCGTTTTTGTAATCAGGTTACAAAAATGTGGTCGTTATAGCGAAGTGGTCGTAACATTGGGGTGGTTGCTATGTGAGGTTTTACTGTAAATACACCGTTTATGACCGAAGCTATTTGTGTTTTATATATGTTGTGCAAGTTTTGTCCAGGACGATTTATATCTGAAAAAAAATTGAAAACGTAAATCAGGGTATGGCTATTGGTGTTGTGAACAAAACAATTAAGCATGAGGATTATTTTACGAAAATATGTAAATATAGCTAAAATCAGTTAATAACGGTTCAAAATAATTTATAATTAATATCAATATTCAATTCTTCCAAATTAATCACATTTTATTCACAAATGCTGTTATTGAATAAATGCGTCGTCAGTTTGGTTTAGCACAACACACAATGATAATATACCACTTTTTATTATATTTCTGATATTTTGTTCAACAGAAAAATGTTTCTGAATAAGCTTATTCTTTTCATTGAATTTGAAGGGTTCTTAACTATTTTAATTTGTAAAAATTCTATTTAGAATCTGTGTTTGCTGTAATTTAATCTTGTTAGTAACATTGTATGATAGTGTCCTTTATGTAATATATATCATTACAAGTAGTATAAGAAAACAGAAGTCTCCTAATTATAAATCAGTCAGATGGTCTTAAAAGTTCTAGTGAGAGTTGTTTCCATATAACGTATTGCAACATTTGCAGTGTTTTTGTTACATGTTTTAGACTAATGTATTAAATGTATTGAGTTCAGATCTAATAGCTTTTGTTTTCTTTGAAAACATAGTTCGTCAAAATGTTGAGCTCTCTCAGTGCTTTGATGCGAGACATCTTTTTCAAACTACAAATGCACTTGTCTATAAATAAATATGGCCATGACTCTTATTTCGGGTCAATGTAAATACCAGACAATGTCTAGACATAGTATTGTTATGAAATTCCTATTATTGTTCTGTTTGTGGTGTGATTGACGTCAATACAAGGCATGCATAGCGTGTTTTCACGTGAGTGAAATCATGAACTGTCTATTCTTTTGTGATCAAAAACTTCCTTTACACCGTAAATAAACACAAATTGTGATAACATGTTGTTATACAATGTATTTATTGTTGTTTATTGACGTCATCAAATAATTGGTCATTATTCGATAATGACCACAATGTAAGATTTGTAAAAAACTTCGTGTCCATTGACGTATGTAACTTCGTGCATTTCATAGAACACGAGAAAACACGTGAACTTCTGCTCAGTCATATGGGTCATAATCAGTTGTTGACGTCATTCGATAATTAGATATTTTTAAAAATTTTAAATGTATTTAAAAATAAACAACTATACAAAAGATAGTCATAATTCTCATATCGGGAAGGAAAAAATGATTCCTTTGAAATAATACATTAAGTATCTTCTCAATAAAGCATGGAAACAAAAAAAAAATAGCGAATTCTCCTTGAAAATAAATATGGATTCTGAAATCCTTTTCAGCGTCCGCTATTCATGACCGATTTAAGACCTATTTTCACGCAGGAGTGTGAAATAGACAGCTATCTTGCGAGCCCCGAAATCGCCCGCAAAGCGCTAGGAAATTGTGCATGTCAAAAATCTAATTTGCGATGGTGCGGACCCCTGCAGTTTTGTGAATCAGAACGGAGGTCCTCAGGGTACGACACCCATCGAGTTTCTCATTTATATAAATATTGATGAGCATCTTGATTTCTTTCGTCAATCTCAATGTTTTAGCACTAAGAGTCAAAACGATGATACTCATTATTACACGGCGATAAGATTTTTTTCTCTTATTTTTTAAATTCACTAAACACACCGGAAATCAAATAACAGAACCGTTCAATGTCACTACACGCTTAAATCATTCTGCTTTATTTACGATCTGAACTTTTAATTGTACCACATCGATTTTTAATGTTTTTTCCGAAAAGGAGAAATGAACGCCCGTGTCTTTAAGGGTGTTGTTGCGTTCACTAAAAATGATATCTAAATGATCTAAAAGTGGTTTATTTCGAGATTGCGTTTTGGGAAAGTTGACATTTTTGTTGGTGTTTTTTTTTTGAAATCCTTTTCTTACTTATGTTCAGAAAACGTATTAATCTACTCTTACTAAGTCGGGTATTTAATTTTATCTGTCAAACAATAGGACAAAAATACGATAAAACTCCTGAAAACCGGACCCCTTCCAGACAGAACTAAAAGTTCGATTTTCTGAGAATTTCCGGTTTTCAGAGAACTATTGATTATAGGAGAGAGAAAAATAGGACTTGAAAAATCGTCCGATTTTCATAGAATTCCGGTTTTCAGGGAGTCCGGTTTTCAGGGGTTATCTTGTACCATTTTTTAATTTGATATTTACGTGCTGGGTACGTGAACGAGATTTTCCGTCTGAGCGGCTTTCTGCAGATATTCAATTAAACTTTTCAATGTTTTGGTCGGGTTATCTTTGGAATCATGAGAAAAGCGTGATATATGTTTTGTTACATTTGATTGAAACCCTGGAATTTCAAGACCACTTAGGGTCCGCAGAGGTCAAAATGTGACAAGCCATCACATTGTGAGCCATTTGGGGGTCTCTAGGTAAAATTGAGTTATTATCATTTTCTGATAGTACAACATACCAGGAAACCAAATCTGAAGTTTCAGCCACGAAATTACATTTTTAGAGGAAATAACTCAATTTTAGTCAAATGACTATGTTTAAGAATAATACACAAAGACTGGGATTTAATTAAATTTATTGCAACATAAAAAAGTCACGATCAAGTTCATTATTGAACATTTTAAATAACCAAATATCCATGAAGACAGAACATAATTAAACAATTTGTCGAACAATTTAAAGATACAAACGTATTTAATGGTTGCCATGGCAACAAAATTACAAAAACACACAGAAAACAGCACGTGTTACAAGAACTATTCTATAGGACATAATCAAACAACAAATAACGATTTTACAACTAAAATTCTCCTCAATGCATTCAATACCAAACAGAAAATTATCATCTAGAAAATTTTATGACTGAAATCAAATGAGTTTTATATGTTTATTTAATATTGTTATTTGTATATGTGTATTGCAAATATAGCATGTGTACGTATTTTTTCCAAACATTTATTTTCTCAATATTGTTAGATATTTAAATTGGAATTTATTAATGTTTCACTAATAACAAAAATCAGTAGATTAAAATCTCATCAAACAATTATGAGTGAAATGAACATGGTTGCCACGGAAACGAATTTGAAACACACTACAGTAATTTATGAAAAGAATGCATTTTCAACTATAAGATTGATCCCATTAATGTTTAAAATGAACATGGTTGCAATGGAAACACACCTTACTATAATTTAAAAAGAATGCATTTTTAACCATAAAATTGATCCCATTTATGTTACAGCACAGTAAATATTAGTCCTGGTTGTAAGGTTATAATATACAGATACTTTTACACTGCACACTTGCTCACTTATTTTAAGAAGATTCAATTATTTGTGGTAACATCAAAGGATATATTACATAACTTATGAACATATATAAGAATAATACATCAAAATTCAATTTTATGTAATTGATTGTAACATAAGAAACTGACTATGAAGTCAACATGAAACAAGACACCTAAATTCAATGCGAATAGTCACCATGGCAATAAATTAGAAAAGAACAGTAAAAATGTAATAAAACCAGCACTCAAATGTTAATATACAACACATGACCAGTTCAAAGTGGAAAATTATTTTACAACATTCAGTTCATAAAACAGTCAAACCTTGATTAACCACTGGGCCACGGTCGCGGCTACCTTTGATTGTACAAGGGCCGATCTAATTGTTAGTGAGCGACACTGAAAATAAAACACGTCAACTAATGCCTAATTTACCTTAACCCGCGCTGTGTGCAATATTTTAGTCTACGATTTACCTAGTGATAGCTAGGAGATAGCTACAGGCTACAGCGTATGTGTTCTGTCCACTATCTCCCAAAACATGGATGGCTTGATTCTGAGGTAGGTTTCGAAGTACTGCTGAGAATTTCGCATCAACTCCTGCATCAGGGTTCTCTCACTGTGCCTCTGTCTGGTCTGATGCCCATCCGTAGAGTTTTGAGAATGGACGTATGACTTGCTGAAGTTATATCTACAGAGTTGAAAAGATAAAATGTTGGAAAAAACACATACATATGCACATAACCCCATCTCCTCCAAAATACCACCAGACCCATCCCCACCTAAAACCAACCCAACAAACAGAAATATACCGGGGCGGTACAATACAACAAATGTACATAAAACATTTTTTTGAGTATTCTGTATTCTCACAAATCAAATTTTAGGCTGTAAAAAACAGTTCAATTTCAATTAAGGACGTTTTTACTGATGTAAAACCATTCACTCTGAATGAACATTTTTAGGCAAAAATAAAGTTTAAAATAAAGTTGTTATGATAATATTGATTTGTTAATGATAACTTAACCAGCAGGTACTACAGTGCTCCAGATAGTGCGCGTGCGTGCGTAATTCCTGCGCAGAATATTGCCATTTACGACCAGCTTCAACACTCTCATACGAACACTTAGTACGCACAATTTGTAGCAATAGTGTTGTTGGATACGCTCAATATTGAAATAAATGTGCGGACAATTAATCAAATTTACAAAAGTAAAGGGAATGTGTGTGACCCTCCAATTATAGACCTACAACACTGATGAGTTGTATGGGGAAACTTTTTACGTCAGTTTTAAATATACGTCTGAAGATAATCATTTAATTAACGATTACCTGGACGGATCGAAAACATTCACTCAGTTCATATGATCATGAGCATAAATAACCGTAGCATTCCAGAATAATGATAATTACCGGTATGTATTAGCAAGAGATGCAAACATTTGCTGAAAACGTAACCGGTTAACCGGAGGTAGTATTCAGACGGTTAACCGGACGATTTTACCGATCTTATACGAAATGGAAAAGGGTTCTTCCGTCCACCGACGAAGTTTGTTGCGGACATTACCGACTTTCACGAGTCATTTATAGAAACAATTAGACACACACAATAGATCGAAGTTTTATTAGAGCAAGGCAGTAAGTTACGGTGCCTTTATATCATACAACTGTCCGTTGTTCATCAAAAGGTTTGTGCAACACGATGTACTGAGTTTAATTGACACTCATAGAACATGGACCAGGGTGTCAAAGTGTTAGTCGCTTGATCGTCGCCATGGTAACGTGTGAGAGGACCAGTGTTTATCTCCAGCAGACGACGGGGTGCGCTCGATTTATGACAGGCGAAAATCGAAACCGGTTAACTGATTGCATCTCTAGTTCTTAACATTAATCTATGTCAGGTTAACATTTTCTTTAAAAATTGGGTATGACGAATAAATATTGCTATTTTTTACCTGAAATCACAAAAAATGAACATAAGAGACGAATGACTACAAAAGAACACGTCACCGAGCTAGTATTAAAATATTTCTAAAAAAGTATTTCTGTTTTTTTTTTCATGATATTAAACCTGACTAGTATTGTAGTACAAAAACTAACTTGGTTCTCCGCAAGTAACTGTCAACTTCACAATTAAGTCTGAACCAATTTTCTTGTTTGATTTACGTAGAAATGAAAGTTCAATAAAGAGTAAAGTTCTCACTCAGCTCTGCTTCATTTTTTTTTGTCTTTCTGTTATAAAACTTGAATTCCAATGCGTTGTCATTCCTCTACCTGTTGTTTTAATGTGTATTTATTTTGGTAATTCTGGGTGATTTGGTGTTGCGAGGTTGCATTCAACAAAATGGAATTGACGATTTTTCGGAGGAAAAAGACTAAATATCTGTTTTACTGTTTTGAATTGGACTAAGTGCTTATAGGTTATATCTAGTATAATGTATCAGCTATCTGTAGGCACCGTTTATTAGAAATTTGAGGGATTTATGAATGAGCTGCTTAGTGCTAAACAAACTTGGTGCTGAAACTTTCAGTTGTAACCCTTGTATAATGTATATATATGATATAGATGTTTTAGTCCGTATGGCCATTTTAGGCCTAATACACCATTATACACCATCCCTTCAACGTGTCAGCCCCCTATGATTATTTTCATAACATTGTTGTGAAAATACCTAGTTTAGTACAGTGGAACTTCGTTATTACGAACATCGATATCACAAGAACCCGAAGTTTTAAAGTCCTGTCATTTTTTAAATGTTCGCGGATAAAAAATTGTATGTAAGCTACAACTTATATTTCAACACTAAACAAACGTGCATTCCTGTCTGACTTCATTGAGAACATTTTACGTTAGCATTTCACAATATTATGTAATATTTACATTACTGTAAATACACTCGTTAACAAACATACTTTTGTCAATCAATCAACAAATACCTCATTTTGCGAGCAACCTGTTCATCTCGAGTATTTCGTCTGTTCCGATGACTCCTCGAGATAACGAAGTTTGACTGGACTACTTACCTGTATTTATTTATTATCCACGGACTACTTACCTGTATTTATTTATTATCCACGGACTACTTACCTGTATTTATTTATTATCCACGGACTACTTACCTGTATTTCAAAACAGAAAGCTGACTACTATAAAAAAATACACACACTGTGAAGTCTTCTCAAAACCGAATACTCACGGTCAACATTCTTGAAATGTAAAAGTTTTCATTTTTATTTATTTTTACTGATTTATCCAATAATTGTTTTCACTAAACATCACTTATTAAGTTTAAAGTTAACATGATGTTATTCTTAATAATATTTAATTATACTTTATTCAAATGTTTTAGTAAACAATAAGCGGTTTAACCGAGTAATAACAATATTCATGATAATGTCTCCAGAAAAGTTCTTTTATTCTACTGATGAGTCCCGAACCTGCACCGTTTGATATTGTCGTGTTCTGTAATACAAAAATATCTAAAATCAGTTTAGTGATTTTTATTTTATAGCTGTAATTTTAACCTGATCTTTTCTGTTTATCTTATTACAAGTTAAGCTGTGTTTAGAGATAACAATGGATGTTAGATGTTTATCAGTTTTGTAACATGTGCTTGTAAGTGCAAATTTCTGTATCATTGTTCAGTATTTAATATTAAATGCATTCCTGTATTCTGAATTTTTGAAACTAAAATAGTTTATTGAGTTATTGTTTTGTTATAAGAAATAAAGTTAACCTTGAATTTTATTTTCTGTTGTTTTTAATAGGAGTTCTTGCTGTAATGAAATCAAATAATACACAATCTTTCAGGATGGTGAAGTTTTTAACATTGATGATTGCTGTAACAGCGGGAAACTGTGCACACTGTTTTAACCATTTGTTCTTATTACAAAGGTACATTAAACAATACATCGTGTTGTCCGTACTATAAAGTTTGTTTTACAGTAAATACACATAAATATAAAAAAAACTCACATAACAAGGTTAATGACACAAAAGAATGGTAAAAACTGTTGGTAATATAACAGTGCCCTGTTTGTAAATGTGTTGTTGTTCTTGTTGCTGTTCTTGTAGCATTTTTTTGTTACTATTTTAAAATACATGGTAACGATGGGAATGACGTCACACCGCGCGTGCCTGTCAAATTTAGGTGAGGTCCTCGTTAAATTTTGTATATACATGTTACACTGTATACTAACGCTTGCAGACGACAGTATCCATAAACTGAAATCAATGGATTTGTTTCGTAAATAATACATTCTGTATTAACCACAATATTTCAGTTGATACTTTATTCAGCTAATTCTTCGTTTTCTTCTGTTTTAAAACTAATTTACAACTAATCATTTGTGGACGACTTTTATGGTTTTTGCGCGGACTATCAGTACAAATGTACGAAAATAATAAAATAATGTTTCATGATTTTGTTTAAGTATAAGTCATGGTATGTGAGAACTTTAAGTGAGGACTCCGGATGGTTTTGCAAACTTTGTAAGTCGTGGGTTTATGAAGAATAAGTGAATGTTGAATGATGTATGCTGTATATATGCACATAGAACTTATTTCATCAATAAACCATAAATTTATACCTTTTCCACTTAAAAATTAGTAGAGTTTTAGCGCAAAAGTAGTACCATTTTATTTTCAGCGTATTATTAAGACGTATTTTATATAAAAGCGGTGTAAGTGTTTATAAAAATGTTTATCGGAAATGAGAAATAACCACACACTCGATGTTTATACATTAATATTAAAGTTAACAATAACTACCAAAGCATCCCAATATTTTTTTCCTAGCAACAGCGTCATCACACAATGTAAACAGTGTCCTGGCACCACAAATCGATTTTAAATCATACGAACACCTTCGGCGAAAAGTTTACTCTATATGTGGTATGAAATTACATGAGTTGATAATGAGTCGACAACGTTGTTTATTTAAAAATGGTGAAGCTCTACGTGACATGAAACAAAAAAATTCAATTGAAAATGATGAGGCAGTATGTAATGGAGAGAAGATGAGTTACAATGAAAATATGGATGGAGAGTTTGAGACATATTTCAGAATATTTGAAGAAAATGAAAAAGAATATTAAGGAAAGATTTAAGAAAAAAGATATGGATGTATTTGATGACCTGACTTGTGACTCTCATTTTTATTCATTGACAAAAGATGAAGATATTTATTCATATTAATGTATGATTGATTTTGTACTGATTTGTTAAATGATCCTATGCAATGTAATTTTACTTTTAAATTATTACATAAGAAAACAAGGGAAATAGTAACCCTATGAAGTTGACATTATTTTAAGTGTTATATCTACAGGAGTATTAACTATATCTACAATATATTAACTTATTACCATGTATGTATATTGCATCTGTGTGTACATTATTAGATCGCATTTAATTCAAACTGGTTATGCAGGGGTGTAGAAATATTTTCATGTAGCCGGTAAGCTACTAAAAGTACAAGGGGTATCTGAAGGTTCCCCCTAGTAGGAGGCAAAGGGGCAGCGCTCCCCGTGGATAAAAAGTAGCCGATGAGAATGCTCAATAGCCAGTTGATTTTTCCGGCTACCGGCTCATTTCTATACCCCTGGTTATGGAGTAACAATAATTTTAACAATTTCACTTATAAGAGACCAACCCGTACACATTCTTTGAATGCTATGTACGAGGGTTGTCCCAAAATAGCGTATAAATGTTGAACATTATTATTCTAAAGCACGACAATGAAATCCTGAAAATATAAAATATATCTAGATTTCTTAAACCTAAAGAGGAATTATACGCTTTTTTGGGACAACCCTCGTAAGGTAATATTATCGTCATCACGTGTCGTGTTTTAGATCTTACTGTATAAAAACACAGTAATAGTACTTGACCTTCTAAGGAACCGATCATAATTATTGTTTTAAGGGAGTATTTTTACGTTCGTTAAAGACCCTTGTAGGAGGAGTTTATTAAATCATGAATTCACATACACAGTAGCACCTTGTACCAATAAGCGTAGTGTACTTAAGTCTATCGAGTGAAACATTAAGGTTTTGCATCCATTGTGTCTAAAACTGTTATCTCAAAATTATGCGAAAATTTACAGTTTTATAGGTTTCTATGATAGAAAAATGATTAAACGTGAGATTTTCGCTAAAATGACTATCTTTGAAATTGTCGCTTTAAATTTGCATTGAAGTACATGGGAGTAGCCAAGTTATCAAAGATCAACGGAACCATGAAATACATTTCAATGAATACTCACCTTAAAAATGTTAAACACAGTCTAACCTACGCTAATGAACACCTGTAAGCAACAAACACCTGTCTACAATGGACAATATAATTCACCCCTGGGTGAAACAAGTCTTAAATTGGCCATATATAGCGGATAATTATTGACTGCGTTTATTAAGATTTCTTCGACTTTGTGTAAGCATTGTGTATTTATATATACTCTGGGATAGTTTTTCTTGCGTGTCTAGTAAAATCCTACACCAAGATGAAATCATTATGCTTTGAATATGGTTAGAGATCGGGTAACGGTCTAGTTCACCATATATCATATAAATCGGGGTGCTTTTTCTTGTTCATGTGAATTTTCTTTAAAATAAGTTGTGAACCTTTTTTAAGTTTCGATATTCTCGAAGTCAAAAATTTTGGAGTCATACGTTAAGATCGGTAATACTGTGTGATCAAGAAGTTTCATAGTAAGGTTGATAGGATGATATCCTTTTTAATAAGAGATACATTGCCTTATTGGCCTATTGTTCATTGTATTTGCGGGGTGTCAAAAAAGAACTATTATTTGACCGTGTCAGCCCAAGATAACGATATTTGTCTGTTATTTCAATGTTGTGTTCGCCCAATGTGACTTGGAATTTATTGGTGTTTCTCGTACCAAATATTACAACTTTTGTTTTATTTATATTTACATTTAGATGCCACTCTGTGCATTAATTACTAAAGGAGTTTAAACACATTTGGAAATCTTGAGGAGATTCAGAGATAATGATATCAGAGATAATAATATCAGAGATAATGATATCAGAGATAATGATAATGTCACCGGTGTATAAGTGGAGTAAAAGTTTAAGCCAGTGCGAGACATCAATAGTATCTTTCGGTTCTACACCTTGACAACCGCCGGTTTCTATAAAGGATTGTAAATAATGGAGAAAAAATGAAAATAAAACCTGAAACAGATTTTCTCTATGTCGGATACCATTATCTGAACTGAATACCTCTGAATATGAGCCTTCAAGTAAAATTCGTGATTTTATATTTTTGCGCATGTTAGTAATAACATTAAACATTTTCCCATTGATCGAAGTAAATCACAGTTTCCGTAAGAGCACTACACACCAAATGTTGTGAGAAGTCTATGAATGACGAAACAATTTTTCTCGCTTTTTTTCAAGATTTCAATTAGTGAATAAAAAGTAAATCTATGATCGCTACAGTTGTAATATTTCCTGAACCCGGCTCGATTTTCAAGTGATAAATTATAATTTCTTCGAAAGAAACTGTGTGTGTCTGTTATTTAATACAGATGTGAATAATTTTCCACTATATTGTGATCGAGCGGTAATTGCAAGGGGTTTTCCTTTATTTTTGTAAATGGACGTTATATAACCCTCTAGCCAAACGTTTGGCAAAATGCTTACAAATTTTAATATTTAAAATTTTATATTGAAGGTTTAGTGTACACGGGTAACAATAGTTCCTCAGCATTTTAATAAGTTCATTCAAAATGTTGTCGGCGGGGCGTGGCGCTTTATGTTACCATTACACTTGCTCGAGATCGACCATTGAAGAGCATTATGTCCGTCGGAAAATAGCCTATCAGTTCAATAATATCAATTGATTCTATAAATTCGAGGTACTCTGCGGATACAATCATATAATCAATGTTGGATCTATCCCTTAATGTAAATTCGCCGATACAGGCATCTTTATCGAAACAACCGTTTAAAATGAGAAAATTATTATTACGACCTATTTCAATAATTTGCATTCCATGCGCATTAATCCTAGTGTCTTTGGTTTTATGACACAAAGAAATTTTTAGATTATTCGCGTCAATTCAGTATTTCATATTCGTCAAAATCTGACCGCGACACATCGTCAACGTCAAAAAGTTCAATCAGAAAAGGGTCAGGCGGCACATAGTCGGGCTTATTTGAAACAAGAGCATTCGTGTCTCCACATTGGCAAAGATACTTATATATGTTACTAAAATCATTAATTTCATTTTTCTATAAGATTCATATCGTCTTTGTTATAAAATTTAGAGTTATCAGGTGGCATATATATAGAGCCTAGCCACAGATTTTCAGGAATATTTAGAAACGAGTTATCTATTTTTACCCACCAATTTCAAACTGTTTTAGTTCATTCTTAACATAGAAAACCCGTCTGTGCCGCGGTAACAAGGACTGGTGTTTATGTGTGGCGACTGGTTCCGCAGAAACAGTGGATGGCTGGTTCCTTCCAGATTATACCGACAATGAGGGCTGTGGTCCGTGATCTACAACGCGTGCGGCATTTATTGCGTTTGTAGGTTCAGTACGTGAAACACGTAGAGAAGAGGAATGAATATCATGAGTGGTCTTACTATTGGGTACACTACACTGATTGTGTTCACGGTAACCGCTCATAACCTCGTCCCAAAATGGGAAGGCGCTTAAACTCGGGCCAAATGCTCTTCATTGCGTTTGCGATTTCAGAAGGAAAATGCTTGTTGATGCTGTATGCCATAGCCTTACGTTTGAAGGCATTTATCAAAATGAGTTGAGTATCGCCGTAATCTCTGAAAGCGACAATAATGCTATTGTTTTTCTTGCGCTGGAAAAGCCCAAGTCTACGGGCCCTATCAATGGCACAATTATGAAGAATATCTAACTTTTCACGTATGAAATTATTATTAACGGATATGCAGTCGTCATTTTTAATCTCAGGAAAACCAGCAAATAATAGATTCTTACGTCGACCACGCGCTGCAATATCAGTAGACATGTACTCAAGTAGCAATACACGTTTAACAACGTGGTCGAGTTTGTTGTCAATACACTTGACCTTGTCCCGGAGTAGTGAACATGAGTCAAGCTTTGCATCAATACAATGTACAGGCTATCTTTGAATTATCAACAGCATATGTTACTGAAAGTTTGTCATGTAACGAAATACCTTTAAAATCTTCTAGACTTGGATTATTGGATTCAGTTTTGCCTCTTTCTGAAGTTCATCACTTTCGGCCATTCACTGCCAAATTTGAATACATCTTCGGGCACATTATGAGCGCCGCCATTTGCATTTGTGCCCGAACAACTAAACACAGAAAGAGTTTTATGACATATTAGGGTCCATACTATCGTCAACTACCGATAACAATATATTTATAATCCTTCACAGTTCGTTAGTCCATAATTATTATGTAGGCTCACAAACTCTAAAAAGATGAGATTTTCATAACACCAAAAAAGCCCCTACTTTGCCACCAAGACCGGAAGTGAACTCCTAAGAGTGAACGGGATTCCTGTTCACTAAAGCGTTTGTATTTGTTCTAGTTACCGGCTGCTAATAAGCGAAAAAGCCAAGATTAAATATTCCAAACGTTAAGTGAAACAGAGGCAAATTCTATCGTCTGCTTTGTATTGTGACGCTTGGATTTTTATAACCTCGAACCCTTTAACATAAACGCCTTGTGACACATCATCATAATTGTAATTATTTATTAAATCAGTGATAAATGTTCTGTTAGTTACGGGGGTATTTGGTAATAATAGATGTAAGATTGGGGTTTGTAGTACAGTTGAAGCAAGGAACATAACGATAATAAATAAAGTATAATCCCTTACTCTTAGTCCTCCCACAACAGTTGTATGAACATATCACTCTCTCTTTTCATCATTAATAATCTGCCCCGAACAAATCTAAATAAATACAGCAGAACACGGATATAATGAATTCATCGTAAACCGAACACTTACTTCACTATATCCATAGTTCATTGCATTACATTGAAATAAAGAAATGAATGTACCAGCGATAATTATTATTTTACTAAATACGATTTTCACAATATCCGAGTTTACTATAACCATGTTTTAATGTACTGATAAATTAATTTTAAAAAAAACATATAATCTAGAGTTTTGTGTTTAGGTTGTCACTGGGGCGTAAACTGTAGAGGTGGTTTGAGACAATTTATTTCACGGAGATAAAGGACTGACCCGTCCATTCACATCCCCATCGTGTTATTTAATTACAGATTCATGTCAGGAAATTCTGTGAAAAGTTATCTAAACTTGAAAATGAATTAGACCAAAAAATGTGTGGATCAGGTGACATCGATAAAATAAATAGGATAGGTCGGTAGGATTTTTTAGGGCGGCACATAATGCAAGTGTGTTAACCTGCTAGGAATACAAAACTGCTAGGTGAGCGGGACTGTTAAGTAATCCTATATAAGCCTATAGCCAGGCAACCTCACAGCTGTTTATACTATACAATGAGGACCAACCAGGGGGTTCATGTTAAAATAATAGATAAACTGTGTGGTCTTGTGGTATAATAGCAGCATTGCGCTTGTAAATCATGATCGCTTTAAAATTTACATGTACTAATCGCTCTTGAGTCGAAACACCTTGCAAGTGAGAAACAAGTCAGTTACTAATATGAGGGATGGTGTTCCGTGCTATTGATACTCAGAAGTGAGAGTGTCCTAACCTTGAACTGCTTGCCGGTAAATACTGTTGAAAACAGGCATCAAACCCAACAAAATTCTGATCCACTTGGTTTATAGACCATGATATAGATACGTATATATCTTTAAAGAATAAAATACAAAAGCACAAGAGAACTTAAAACTCATGGCTCACACTAATGGACCATGAAGAAGTGAATGTAACTTATAAGATTTGTGTCGTATTCAAATAATTTGCTATGTTTTTTTTTTGTTTTTGCCTTTCAACATTTTCCCATTGATCCCTGTGTTGACAGTGTACTGCTTTACCGACTAAGAATATATTCAAATGACAAATTGGGGATCCACATCTGCTATTAGGTGGAACAGTTTTGGCGATGAATCAACAGAATTAACATTGTACAAATATAAATATCATGCAGATGAATCTTGTATCTAAACAACTGTAATAAGGGCTAAACAAAAAAAGGTTTGTTTCCGGTTACATGCCCCAAAAATATGGGTCGTTGGGTAGGGATTTTTTTATTTGTTTTTTTTTTACATACATCGACAACACTGTATGGGTCAGGGAATATGTGCGCTTTAATATTGATGAGTTGTGAAAATTGCAATAAAGCACTAAGATTTGGTTGCCGTAAAAAAATATGAGTCGGCAGGTAAAATATTGGGTCGGTCGGGTAAACGGAAACAGACCTTTTTTAGGCCTAAATTAAAGGAAGAATAATGACAAAAGATAACTTTTATACTATTTATTGTACAAATGAAACCAGTATAACTTCGAAAATTCATTAACTGAACAAATATGTCATGATGCCAAATACTACAATTTGAGCAATAGATAAATGGTAAATCCCATATTCACTTCTTTGTGGGTGACCAAACAGAACAAAAATACCTAATGTTAACCAGCACGGCCAGTTATTCAATTCTTCTTGGGTTATCAACAAGTACAAAAATATGTCAGAATGTCAGTAGAACTCGTCAAACTGAAAGTAAAAACAACACGAGTATTGAGTAATTATTTTGTGCAAAGTTATGTCTGAAATAATTATACAACATATGCATTCGAAAAACGTATAAACATACTATTAAATTGAAATATTACAGTAACTTGAGTAATTAGAATAGTCTGCGCAAGTATCATGAACTATCTTCGAGGTATGTTAAATAGAGATCTATGTAAGGTATATTTAATAACTTTTTCTTTTTTAATATGTTTAAATTATTACACATCAACAACATATTTTTTTTATTTTAAAAAAATGAAGGAGCATCAATACAAAACTCATCAATATCTAAATTAAACTGAAGCATCATTAATATAGAATTCAACAATATATGTTTAACAAAATGCAAGAAACACCATTAATATATAATTTAACATTATATGTATAAAAAAGAAACACAATTAATAAAGAATTTAACATTATATGTGTAAAATTGAAACATCATTAATATAGAATTTAACATTATATGTGTAAAATTATAAAATTGAAACATCATTAATATAGAATTTAACAATATATTGTAAAAAAGAAACAATATTAATATAGAATTTATCAATATATATGTATGAGTAAAAAAGAAACAAAATTAACACAGAATTTAACAATATAATGTAAAAAGGATACACATTAATATAGAATTAATCAATATATATGTAAAATAGAAACACCATACATATAGAATTTATCAATTTTTATGTAAATAGAAGCAACATTAATGAAGAATTTATCAATATAATTTATAATTGATGTCTATGTTTTTAAAAGCAGGAAATAGGTATTTTGCGATATTAATTATAACTTTATACGATTTCGAGGACATAGTTTTTCATTTTTTAATACTTGGCCAATTACAGAAATATGGTTTAAGAATTTTAATCTTAAATGTCTATATTTAAGACAAACAAGTCATAAAAGATATTCATTTTCTACCATTCCCATATTAGATTGTGTACAAATTTATCTTTCCTTTCTTAGATATCATACCTGCCTGTTTCTATATTAAGATCATTAGAAGAAAGTCGAAATAAATACTCCACACAGGGCCCCGCTTCTACCACGCTCTAAACTTACCGAATCGTGACCAGTCGTGGTATCATCGTGGCAGATCCAGAGAGGGTCTTCATTAACGTGGTAGGGTCGTAGTAGAATCGCGAAGATCGTGTAGTTCCACGCACACGCCACGCTTATTTTGAACATGTTCAAAAGAAGCGTTACAGGAGCGTGGCTAAAATGAATCGGGGTTAAAGCGTTGTAAGAACGTAGTAAGATCGGCATAACCGTAGAAGCATCGTCAATGGATCGTGGCAAGATCTTCATAATCGTAATATCGTCGTAGTGTGATCGGAGAATAATTGGAATACGTTTATACCACGCGGCGGTCTTAGAGAAATCGTAGTACAAGCGTAGATCGGGCGATCTGCGGACGACACTCATCGATTTTCAAGATTTTGACGCCGTTCTCGCCCCGATCTGGTAATTTTTTTCAGGTCGGGATGAGCGGCCTGAGCGTGGTGAGATCGTAGCTCTGTGTGGGCGGGGCCTAAGAAAGCATCTTCTGCTATTTTTGGTCAATGTTATATTGGAGATACGTTTCCAAACAAAAGTTTTGTTTAAATAAACAAAATCCATAAGTTACTAAGGCCATGAACATTTAATAGCGATTTGACGTGATATGCCCAGTTTAAACCACATTAAGAGATTTCATTATTTATATCTTCTAATAACATTTTGTAGATATTTTCAATGGTTGGGTTGTTTGATTTCAGAATATTAAGTCGGTATTTGAGAATTATTGTCTTGATACTTTCATTGTATATCGTGCTAGTTCACCATACATCTTATAAAGGTTAATCGGTTTTTTAACTTTTAGCGTTTTTCACATAAATTTATTGTGTATCTGTTTAACATTGGGGGCATCATGGACACCCCACACCACAGTACTGTAATTTAAAATTGACCCTACTAAAACGTCAAAAAGTCGACATTTTTCATTATTTGTCAACGCTATCGATTATAGACGATAAAAAAATATGTAATGAGTATTATAAATGAACGTTGAGTTTTTCGAACTTGTGTTTTATACAAATACCATTTTTTTAATAAATGAGTATAGAAAAATTTGACGGAAGTTACTGTCAATAGGCGTGTTCCGTTCAGTACAATATTACATGGCGTATTTCGGCCACGCTCGAAAATCATCGTTTTAATCTTGTTCACGTTTATGTTGAGTCACGCGTGCGACAGTATTGTACAAGGTCACTCATTAGAAGTTGCAATGTTTTGAGTAACAAAATAGCATCGTCTGCGAATAAGAGTAAAAATATTTTAAGTTCGTTCACGGTAAATACATGGTACATATTAGAGTTGATTTTTTAAAATGTCGTTTACAAATAATATGCACATTAAACTTGACACCGGGTCGCCGCTATTAAATATACGATTGAATAACTTGAGGACGGAAGTTGGTATTTTTTCAAATGAGGTTTTTTATATCCCGGCACTTATTTCATCGAGTCCACTGCTCTTATTATCATTTTGTGAGAATACTGCTTTCTTAAGTCCATCTAAAGTTATTTTATGATCCAAACAGTCATCATTGATAATTAAGTCAATTACGTTAAAGTCTGAGTTTTGTTAATTGTCCGATGAGCGAAGTGAAATTTTAAAATGATCATGTAGCTTTTCAACTGTTAGAGTTTTTGCTCTACATGGCGACTATTTATATTGTTGTTTGATATTGGACCAGAATTTTCTAGGGTTACTAAATAACGCCTTTGACTATTTGTGCTATGACTGTGCACTTTGAATAGCCGTATAGAACTTACAGAAACAATTTCTTGGTCAATAACCACTTCCAGTCAATTGCAATGACGTCAGAGAAATTTTGATAGTTCTGTCGTAACTTACCATGGCTGATTGTGACGTCAAATTATCTTACCGTAGTTGGTATTGACGTCACATTTGGACATTGGACCAGAGGTGGACATGCTGGGCGCAATGACATTATGTATGAGGCAAAGTTTGTGACTCTCACATTGGAATTCCTGAATCTCTGGTTTATATCTGGAATAAGTTTTGTGTTGACGATTTTATGATGATGTAATACATGGTTACATATAATTTCCAGTTTGTAGGATTATACCAGAATATTTGACCCATAGTTGTGACATAAAGGAGGAATGTCTAATACATTGTACATAATTGATAATAATTAATAATAATGAGTGCACTCACCATCAGTTAAAACAAGCTGTTAATATAAACAATGTAAATGTCGTCTTCATAGAGGTTGTCTTTATTTAGAAGTTAAAACTAACTGAAAATTGTAGTGTAAAAAAAACTCTTAGGTTCGAGATTATAAAACTTGAGATTGGTCTCAGAGCTCAAATCTCATATTTTGTCTTTTATTATTTCACAGTTAATTATGATCAGACAATAATGATATGACTGATACAGTATATTGACTGCATGATTAACCTGAATACTGTAATCATAGTGGGATCTTTTACCAGTATTTGAAGGTCGCGACCGTGGTCCAATGGTTAATGCGCTGGACTTAAAACCCGGAGATCCGGATTCAAACCCCGGTCACGGCAGGTCATGTCCTCCTATGAAAAAATGACAAACATGTTGATTTTCCTCCATATGTGAAGAAGTTGCCGGCTTGTCCTGGAAGGATAAGTTAGTATTGGTAAGTATAGGAAAACTGGTTAGATGAACCGGCCGTCGTATGTAACTGAAAACATGTTGAAAAACAGCGTTAAACACAGTGAAAATTTACCAGTATTTGAATAGCTCAGGACGAATTGCGCACTAAGCTACCATTCAACTACACTAATTTCAATGCGAATTCGGTATATTCGTCCTAGAAAAAACGAAAAAATATATTCCTACTCTGAAGTACATGCGTATATCGCTTCTAGAGTTCCTTAAACGCGATATTGCGAAGAATGACTTCCCGTTCTTTGTACAACGACATTAATTCACGGCATTACGACTGGTTTTAAGCATACCATCGAATGAATAAAACAAACATTTGCGTACTGGAAATGCGCTGTATTAAGCTCACACCTGTGACCATATATCCATCCCTGCCAACACTTACCTGATATTACTGTTTTGTGTGTGCTGTGTCTTCTTATTCTAAATCAACGTGTTTTTTTAAAAAAAAATACCGAACTAGTATCTGTTAAAGGGAAGTAATCAATCAGAGATTGACTCGTTACCGAGTAATGATGCAATTATCTCCCTTCCAACGGACATTGCCCCGTGCATGTTATTTCAAAAGCGCATTGTACATTCTTCGGAGCGCATTATAGAATCTTCGGAGAAATAATCTGTAGACGCGTTTGACATTTACCTGATCGTTTTCGTAAACATGTATGCTTTCCTGAGGTATCAAAGAAGTGTTTGCAGACGTGGACTTTAGTATGGTACTTTTTATGTGCTGAAGGAAAATACTGGCGAGTTATCACTCACGTCTGACACAAACATATACATGTCCGTCAATATATTTGATGATCCATAGCTTGTAATGTTTGGAGACAGTATTTCTGAAGCCTGTTAGAATATAAGACTTTTGTCATTACTTGATCTGCTCAAAGTTGATTATTGTCATAGTGACGTGTTATTTTGGAACTCTTAGACTCTGCCAAGGTCATGTGTACTAGTGACGACATGAACTGAATGATAATAATGCAGATATAAATATACAGTAAAACCTCACTAAGCGAAAACGTCACTATAAGACTGGACTTCCTAATTTAAACGATCTCTTTGTTCCGGACTGTTTTCCAATATCTCCTTCAAATAACAACCTGTTCACGAGAGCACCTCAGTTGTTCGTTCTATTTTATTTGTCTTGATAACAATGTTTCACTGTTCATATGGTGAACATAGGTCACATTTAAATAGTCAAACCTGCGTCGGTCAAAAGCTATACATAGCTTATGTTTGGTATGTTAAATTTGTTTATACCGACAATGAAGAAATATTTGACTTGAATTGACTTGGCTTGTAAACTAAGGCCGTGCAGAAAGAAACTAAGGTAGTTTTATAAAAGTTTATGAGTTCTGTTTATGCCAGTTAAAATCAACATTTATTTGATATACTGAAGCTACCCTTCTCAGGTTTTAGCTGACTCTGGATTGACTTCACCAGTACATGAGGACGACAATATTAAAATAATATTACCGTTATAGTCAATTTACAAACACCCGAGCTCTGTTTAACATAATTACTTTCAGCATTAAGGATCATTGAAGTTTTCAGTGTGCCTTCCACGGGGTTTATGTTAAACAATCTCGGACAACATCCAGAATCTGTATTGATGTATGATAGTCACTGTTAATCATTATGCTCGCTTGTTAATAGTATTAGGAGTCAGTTCATAATGTCAACGTGGATAAATATGAGAGAAATCTAAGGAGGATTTTGTTAAAACATAAGGAAGAGTTTAAAAAGATCGGTTAATCAATGTCAGGGTCAAAAAGCGTATTTTTTACTACATACAATACGGGAAAAAACCATTATAGTGAATATCATGGGAACCAGAATGACCTGTTTAATATATCCATATGACACTACATGGTACATCAACAACTATCAATATTACATTGAAATAAAGATGGTCGGCGAAAATTTCTGACTTCTTTTTAAGCAAATATTTCGTTATATCCGTGTTCTCTTTAACCGTGTTTTTCTGTGTTGTGCTTGGTTTAAACTTCAAACCACAGTTACATACATGTTACGGTTTATCTTATTCTGGCGTTGATTTCCCAGTCACCATCAATGACATCAAATCTGGTCAAGGTGTAACCCTATATAGGAAACATGTCGGTAAATCATTTGTTAATAAATGCGTGAATGACATTTGTTTTATGAAGATGATCAATTTGTTTAATGAAAACACTGCATTTAGAAATTAACATACTAGTATTTCTGAAGTCAAAATATATATTGGATTAGATTTTTTACGACAATTGAACTAAACTGTGACATGATTCTTCTTATAGACTTACTGTATAAATATGTTTATATATCTGAACATTTTAACAAGTGTTGTGATAAATGTGCAAGGAACTAAAATCACTGTATCTCACTGATTTTAATGTTTACCATAGCAACCACTGAATAAAAAAGCTTTCTGATTTTTAGCATATATTGTGAATATATATATATATGCTATTCCATACTTCTTGTTACATTTAACTACTGGCTAATGTTAGGTGTGATTTTCAATCGAAATAGACAAAAAAAAGGAACTGGCATCATAGATGGTGGGTACGAGAAGCTTATAAACGGCGGAAACAACACGGAACATTCTACCGTCTCGTGAGAGATCTCGGATCTACTATAAGTGGAATGGGTCTGAAGGTTCCCTAAAAAATGGGCGAAGGGAAAACGCCCTTGTTGGGAAAAAGTAGCCGGCAAGAATGTTCATGTAGCCGGTTGATTATTCCGACTTCCGGCTCATTTCTACACCCCTGCCAATCAATACCAACAATCGAAGATACCGAAAGTGCTAAAACTTTGTACATGGAAAAGAAACCTCTATCATGATCGTAGACCGCAATCCGGAAAATTTTGTTTTAATTCTTAGACTAAGTACGTCAATTTGAGCAGCCTTTATTATGGCCTGTACGCCGCAATCGAGAGTCCTAGAAATTAATGAACAGACTGACCAGAATTACCAAGAGTACTCACCT
This sequence comes from Lutraria rhynchaena, assembly GCA_008271625.1. NCBI lineage: Eukaryota > Metazoa > Mollusca > Bivalvia > Venerida > Mactridae > Lutraria > Lutraria rhynchaena. Next base: position 366,014 of record VIBL01000056.1, on the reverse strand, counting down.
TTATAAACACCGAGCTAGTAAAAATGAATTATATCGGCCAGTTAAAAGACTAGTGTAAAAATTACGAATCATTGAAATGTTGCGATCTTCCCATCAAATAAAATAATGTTATATAACGAATACAAAAGTAAAAGTATGCTAAAATTTTATGTTTACAATATGATTTCAGCCACGATCCCAAAACTTCCAGTGCTCATGTATATGTTATAAATATATCTAACATGTATATGTTATAAATATATCTAATACATGAACTATAAGGTCCGGGATTGATTTTAGAGCTGTCTAATTTTGATAATTTTCTTGAGGGTATATACTTGTGTACACTTACCAACTACACTGACTTAATAAATGTGAATTTCTCGACATTGTATAGGGCATATTCTTCAAACATAATAACATGGGATAGTGTCGGTCAGTTTTATCGATTTCAACAAAATGTTATCCGTAATAAGAAACAATGACGTTCTGTGGATGCAAGGGGGAGAACTCCTCCTTACTAAATTGTCAGACGTGAGTATATTCTTCATTATCTCAAATAACCATCCGGTACCGATGTCTCATAGACAGTATACAGTTCATGAAGTACATTTGAGAAATTTTGTTCCATTCTGAAACGATGCGGTTTCGCAGCTGCTGTAGATCATAATACTGGGTGGTCGCTATGTGAGGTGTTACTGTACTCTGATTTTTAGCGTTTTACCTTGAAGCAGCAATGTGTTTCTGCATATGTGCATGTTTTAAGTTTACTCAAGATATCTTAAATGGTCCAGATTGGGTTGAATTCGGATTAGGAAGCGATTCTGTGGCTCAGGCACTTTCAGATTACGGTAGGATTGTATTCTCCATTAACTATATGTTTATATGTGTTAGGTGAGTTTGGCGAGTTTTGAGGATGGAAAAAACTGATGAAAAAACTGAACAAAATATACCTTGTTTTTGGACGTTAAGACAAGAGGAGACAATGTGCCGTCGTATTTTTAACTTTTAGAATTATAAATTTATTTTAGTTAGCGGCATATGTAAATAATTGAGACTTCCTTCAACATTGAAAAAATACCATTTATCGCCTTTAATAATCTATCTTTTGTTAAAATCATACATTATTATCGAACTCACCTTTTTTCTCATATTTACGTACCTGAAAGGACCAAATAACGAAGTCTGTCTGTTTGACGTCATAAGAATTAATTTGAGTAACTCAATTTTCAATACAATGGAACATCAATTTTCGCTTTTTAATCTATCTATACTTAAAATATCAGTTGCGACAAACAAACTCACTTTTTGCTCGTGTCAGTTACAGGAATTTCAATGATTTCTTGACGCACATTGATATGTATGACGTCATAGGATATTTTGAGTTAAAAGTATTATTTTTAAATTTTATAACATTGAACAATACACCGATTATCACCCTTTAATCCATCCATCATTAAAATGTGTTATGTCATATTGGTGTTCACTTTCTTTCTCGAGTTACACGAATGTATGACGTCAATGGGGGTAATTGGGTAACGAGTATTATTTACTGTACAAAGAAACTTTGTAGCGTATTTGAATGGCCTATTTTACTAGCTAGATCATCAATTGTTCATCTAGTGATCTCTTTATGTTCTTTAATATTCATACGTATTTAATGCAGTAATTATCTTATGTTTCCAAACTTTCAAATGATTCTTTTACAAAAAATTGGTAGATTCAGATTTATTTGTTCATTTATCGACACTGAAAGGTAAATTCTTGCACTTTATCTAGTAAAAGTTGAATGTTATGTACTCCGCATATCAAACATTCTAAATCCCAGTCTAAATCTCCACTAGGGGTTTAACTTAACGGAAGATAGATACATTCCGTCTGTGTTATGACATTTTAAAATACATTGAATAAATGTCATATTCAAACTTTATCAATTTGTATAGGTTAAAGTATTGATATTACATGTCTCTATCATATATTTATCGCTTAACATGGAACACCATTCACGCACAATAGTTACAAATCTGAGATCTTTGCGTCAATAATGTCAATAAAGCTATTGGAGTTATCTCCCTTTATACATATGGTCATTTGCAGTTAGCGTGTAAATTAGCTTCCCAAACTCCTGTTTATGAATTTGCGTTATTATTTTATTACGAACGAAGCCTGCTTCAGAAACATTGCTGCGAAATATTTCACCAAATTTAATTTAACGAACTATGATTTTTCACTGTAGCTTAATGTACCAGTAGCCTGGGTCTTTTAACGACTTTTCCAGCTTTTATGAGGAAGAACCAAGACGTACACCTGTGCTAAACCACAAACCTTCTGTAAGCTAGCTGAACAACTTCCTCACAAGTGAAATTTGTCTGGTCCCGGGTGGTTTCGAACTCACAGCGGTGAGGGGTTTGTGATTACTAGTCAGAGACCTTAACCACTCGACCACGGAGGTCCGTGTAATCTATATAAAACCATGCTCCGTTATTGACGATTATACTTTGATATTGATCGTACAATTGATACAATTACAATATTATATTGGTACAAAAATGTTTCTGAATTTGTGATTTCACTGTTTGATAAGAAGAAGTCATTTTAACTTATCTATATTTTAGCTCTAAAATGCCGAACAAATTTATGCGAGCAAACTTGACATAGGACCATCTACGGATACTACAAACTAGAAACCAAGTTTAGTGTTGATCAATCCATTAGTTCATAAAAAGTAGATATTTAAAGGTATTTATATGGTCCGCTCTCGCTCAATTGACGAGTGTTGTATGAGAAATGAACTCTTCGCAGCTTGACATCATATTTATTTGGAAATATAAAACAAATTTAAGAAATCCAACTGACACGAATTTCCATAATAAAGCAGACGTGTTAAATTGTGATTCATGTATAAATACATTCAAACTAAAACTGTGTTTCTGAAGTGTTGAAAACTATAAAACAACGACGATATTTACATAAACGTGAGCTTAATAAGGTCTGATAAAATAATAATAAAAAACACGAAAAAAATGTTGTGATGTAAAACCATGTCAGTAATGGTACTGTGTCTTTAGTTAAACTTGAAAATGAACTATTGATTATAGGTAACTTGTAATGACCATAACAGTAGATGGCATTGGTTTGTGGATACCGCATGTTTAACACTCTGACACAAATCTTTTGTCATTAAAATTGTAAATTTCACTTAATATCAAAGTTTTCAAATGAATAACAAAATGTATTCAAGGAGGAAAGATATTCAATACTGATTCCGTCACACTAATTTATTCTTCAGTCATTGAAATTGACCTGTTTAATGTCGCTAGAGTGTATAAAATCTAGTTACAGTAGAACCCCGCTGATAAAACCATCTATGGTTCTTTGAAAAAAGTGGTCTTAATAGCGGGGTTTCTTAACATAGGGGAAGACTGACCAGAAAAGTAGTTCGTGTTAAAGTATGCAGTATGCTATGTGATAGTTGCTCTGAAGGGATAAAACACACTTGTAAATGTGCTATATTGACTAATACATGTCTGAAAATGTGTTGCTATTTATTTCAGTTAGTGATCATGCTCGAATAATACACAAGACAGCATAAAACAAAAAATATTCTTTTGTTTTCCCGTAAAATACGTCTACGTACAATTCGATACCGGTAAGATCGGACAGTACAACGGGCTTATATTTTATTCGGCGATGTTCTTACATTATCCTTAAACATCGATAGAAAATCAGCAGAAAATCTAAGATATTGATGAATTTCTTAAAGTGAAAGTAGATTTTCGGTAAACCTGAAGATATATAACATGGTTATGAAACATAATAGACAAAGAGGATTAAATATCATAGATGTGACAAAGTAAAAAAGGCAAACTAAATCGAAAAGTGATGATAAAAAGTCAGTATATGTACAGAAATGCATGTATATACATGCGTTTAAAGTCTTTGATCTGGGATCATGAGTTTCGTTGTTGAGTGTCGCAGAAAGACACGCCCGGTTATCATGTTATAAATACAACAATGTTAAAAATTTGATGCTTTCTATCAAGAATTCGGCGTGCTATTTGATAGCAGGACAGACAATTCGTTGTCATAGCGACCAGTTAGTAAACATAGAATTAGACGACACAGGGAACTATCGAATCTGACACATAAGTTATATTTCGTATTACAGACATTGATGTATGACCGCATGATGAAGTTCAACTTTAAAATTGCTATCAGCAAAATCTCACTGAATGTTTTACGAACAAATCGATTCAGGTTTTCGTCAGGCCGCGGACGTGGTCCGGTGGTTAGTGCGCTAGACTTGTAACCTGGAGATCTGGGCTCGAATCCTGTTCGCGACAGGTCATACCCTTCTATGAAAATTTGACAAAAAATGTCGATTTTCCTCCATAGGTGGAAAAATTACCGGCTCCTTGTGGAAGGGTAGGTTAGGACTGGTTAGTATACAGTCCAGGAAAACTGGTTAGGTGAACCGGTCGCCGTATATATCTGAAATTGTTTTGAAAAACAGCGCTAAATTCTAGTGAAAGCAAACAAACAAAGCAGGTTTTTCACCAAGGGAAATGCGGTCGTACTTTGCTAACCTTCCAAGCGTTACCAGTGCTGAGTAAACCGTGGACCTGTCTGAATCGGTTGTATTCGCTGTCTTGAAGTCTTCTATGATTCCATTCTAGCGATTCACGCTCGAATATTCAAGTTCAGTTTGCTTGATTCCATATCATCATAGACAGAATTTAGTCACAGGTGCGCTTTACACTGCATATTTCTCTATCATAATGTTGTTAGTCAGTTTAATATAATCATAGTATACTACTCAACTTTTGCTAAGCACCAAATGTTTTAGTGAGAATCCTTTCGGCAATGATTTAATTACCGTCGTTCAAATGATTTTTAAAGTCAATTTCATGCTTAACCAATTTGATTGAAGGACAAATTTAACATTTTTTTTTACTGATTTTGCATTAGTTATTTGCCAGAGAAGAGGAAGGCATCCTGTATCCAAGAGTTTTGGACACGCAACTTGTTTTCCAAATTTTCACAACCCCATTTATGTTTAGACAAGTTTAGACTCAGTAGCGTGTGTGTGACCCATTGATAACGACAACTGCTTGGCAACGCTTTCTCACGCTCCCATGAGGCCAAGCGGGGATAGCGGCCCATTCTTGCACCAACATGACCTCAAGATCCTGAATTCTTCTAGGTTGCACCGAGCGAGCTGATATCCATACCTGCAGCTTATTTCACATGTGCCCAATTGGATTTAGGTCTGGCCAGTCAAGGCGCTCAATACCCCCTCTGGACCACCCGAACCCTATGGGGACACGCATTATCGTCCATTAAAATGAATCGCCCACTGCCCCGGCATGCAGCGTAACCTTAGTGTCTAACATCTATACACCGCTGACCAATCAATGTACTTCTATTTAGCACAACGAGATCAGTCCGTCCGTCTGTCCTAGGTAATGCCTCCCCACACCATAACGGATCAACCCCCGTAACAGTCGTGTTCAACAATATTTTCGGCTTGACTCCTACCCGATAAAACAGCTTGCCTTTAGGTTGGGGGCCATCTGAAAATATTGCTAAATCAAACTGTGCAAAATAAGTAATTGAATCCTTTTTATACTTTTCATGATATAGTGAGAAACTTATGGTGCTTAGCAAAAGTTGAGCAGTATAATTATTAAATATATCATTCCACATTGAAAATAAGTGAAAATAGAAAAGCCGATACACTAGGTAACGATGTCATTGTATTTATTGGTATTTTATTTCACGAAACAAGAATTTACATCAAAGTAAAACCACCGCTCTGATGAAGATGCTATCAATATGTGTATTCATTTTTGAAATCACGTGAAAAAGACGGGTGTTTGTTTATACACGTACGGTTGTAACTGTGGAATTTCATTGATGGTTCTGTGTGTGTAATTGTAGTAAAATCAATCACAGACGACATATCTTCTAATTTGGTTAATTTTTCTATTAGACAGTTAAACTGAGTTTCCGACCATTTTCGAATTAGAAAAACCAGGCACTTTAAACTAGGTCCTCTCCAGGTACGCATTTATTGGTAGTCAGCACTCAGTCTCTTATGTAACCTTGGGAACAACAATCATCTACAACGTATCTTGATGCCGTATAAAACAACAGATTAATTGGTTCTCCTCTCTAGAACTGCTGTCCCTGAACTGAAAACATTTACATTGCCTCAAGCAGTATGTCACTTAGAAGAGGAATATTGTTATCGAATCAAGTTAGACTGGGCGTATTTAGGTTATATTTGTACAGTTCACTAGGTGGCCATTGTTTACAGATTTGATAAAGTTAAAATAAGACTAAAGTGTATATGGCCTTCCTGGATGTACGACAAGCATAATGGAATAAAGTACAAACCGTTAAAAACTAACACTGACTCAGACTTCTACCGAGCTATACACAGTATGTTATCATTAATTACAAGAAGAGTACGGAACAACTATCTTATATCTTCTGTATATGAATAAATTGATTGAGAAGCTAGAATCGAGCAATATAGGATCTGTTTGTACGATAGATACGCTACTTATTTCATATTCCAAGAACGGACTGCAACAAATGCTTAACATATTTAATAACTACAGTACCAAATGGAAATTTCTTTACAACTCTTCTAGGTGCTCAGTCGTCATATTCAATGAATCAGCAACTGATTGGGGTTCTAGTAACAGAAAACTGTATCTTGGAAACAGTGAAATTTCGGAAACAGATAATTACGTCCACCTTGGAATCTGTCTAGACAAATACATGAGCAATAATAAAAATATAAATGAATCTTGCAACAAGCTCCGGGGCACTCTACTGGGCATCATGAACAACTCATTCAAAAATACTAGTCTTAGTCTAGCGACCTGGAGAACAATTTACAAACATATTGTTCTACCAAAATCTTTGTATTGATGTGCGCTGTGGTACAGTGTGACTGCATCCACCATGCTTGCCTTAGAACGTTCTCGCTTTGTGTAAAGTTAGAAAAGAATTTTCCACCATATACGGACACTGATATAGCCTTAAGTCTGCTTGGTCTTCCATCTATCGAGGCAAAGAGACTAATAATCAGAAACTCCTATTTCTAGACCATGCAGGTTGCCGGGTGAACATTTGTCAAAACAAATTGCTGTGATTACTGTTGCACTTTTTAGATCATTCATTGTGAAAGCCTTTTAATATTTCATGAACGCTGGTTGTCTTTATTCCACCAGTTCGAGATACATGCAAATAAAACACAAATATGTTATATAATAAGGTGCAAGTTCACTATCATTAATTATACTTGATTGATTAATTACAGCTTAAATAACTCTACCTTGCCATATGACGTGATTAAATTAAATTTATGAACAGTGAACCTATGAAAAACGATAAATTATTGATGAACTGCATCTAAAGTTGATGAAGTCCCTACCTCCCGCATTCATTTAGAAAGGTACTGTGACTGGTTGCACACTAAAGTATTAAATAGACATATTTGAATCTGAAATTCTAAAAAGACTTACATGAAATGCATGTCCTGTGCCAAGTTGTGTACCTCGTACTCAGACTTTTTGAGAATACAGTTGGGCTTCAAGAAGGCGGAGTCATGTCACTGTTTAATTTTCACGTAAAATTAAAGATTTAGAGTCATTCCTTCAGCTCAGCTGATATCAATTCAGGGTTGTCTCTAGAAGATGTAATCCTTATTTTATTTCTGTTTGCTGATGACTATATATATCTTGGAACTGTTTTAAAATACACGGGAAATGCCTTAATGAATCAAATTAATTTGTCAGGAAAAGGGCAAAAAAATATTTATAAACGCTCATGTGAAGCTAGATTACATGAAATGTAAAAATAATTAAATTGCGAATGTGACACAATTGTTCAGAATACGTTTTTTATTATGTTTTCATTATCCCTACGTTTGTAAAAAAAAAACAATTTCTGAGTGAATTTATACACAAGCTTAAAGATTATTTTCTAAATGAATGGTTTAATAATGAAGCAACAGCTTCGGCTGCTGAGGGTCAGTGATTTTTAATTAAAATTATAATGGTGAACTTTGAGGTGTATTTGGAAGTAATCACAAACTTGCTTTGTAGCATCCTTAGGCAGTCATCTCTCAAATTTGCTCAAATAAATTTGGTCGGCCCTTTTTAGGGGTCGCTAGAGGTAAAAATAGAAATACCTTAAAATTACTTTTTTCTCATGATTTACTAATATTTTAAACAAACAAACAAACAAACAAACAAAATATAAAAAATAATGAAAGAAAAAGAATTTAAATCGTCTATAATGTTGAGTCTAACAAAATCACTAAAGTCTACAGCTCGTTACTCTTAACATAATACAAAGTTTCTTGCACTTTTTCTAATTTCTGGTGTTTGCATTCCCACAGAAATGCCACATTAGAGGGTAGAAGTTAAAATTTGACATGATAGCATAATAGATATTTAACTTTCCTAGTTTGCATAAATATTTACCATTGCGCTTAAACACATTTCACAAGCAAGCTGATCTTAAGCAGATTTGCAACATATGTGAATGGAAATTTAGTCAAAATATAATAGTGACACCCAGTAATTTTACTACATATACACACAGAGAGTATTATATTGTTGCTTAATTGTTGCTTATATTGTTTTTTTCGGTAATAACTAAACCTTGAATTTTATCACGATTTGCCTGAATTCGATTGTCTGAGAACCTGGCAATTAGAGAGTGGCTGTCTGGTTCAAGGGAAGTAATTACATTATTTAACTTATGGTCAAAAGCAGACAGTGTATTATATGGGTGTATAGTTTGCTTCTTTTCACAAAATAATAAATAACTTTAATTAAAACGTTATAAAGAACAGGGCCTAATAATGAAACCTTGGGGAACACCCTTGGGTAATATTTTTTAGAACACTGGCCAAACATCCGCGAGTCAATTGAATTACTCAATGTAATGTAGTCATTCGGTGTGATATCAGTTCATTTCATGCTACCAAAGTTACAAGAGTCACAGAAAACAACTATATAGCTATTTGCTACTGGTCTGTGGCATCATAGACCACCAGGAAATTTAACAGGTCCTAGGCTGTTGGCGACATCTCCTAACAAAAACATCAAATATTTAAGCTGTTTTTAATTTGATTGGTATATATTTAACTGTTCTAGAGTGGCTGATATGGAAAAACAAAATATGATATGTATACACGAGTATCATTACGATCAGCCAATATAATGCATGACAGTGCATCCCCCCCAAAAAGTTCAGTTTACACCAAGTTTTTTCCTCCCTTTTTTGCAAAAATACTTTCATTTCCCCCCAAATATACGGAAAATGCACCTTCCCTTTCCTGTGTAAAAATGCTCTGATGAAACGTATGTTCTCCTATACTGGAATACACACCAACAAAAACTTGCCAGAAAGTAGATTTCTGTCTCGTTCAAAAACTCAACGACAATAATATCCCAGCAAATAAATTATGTCAAATTCTGGGACACAAAAATATTGTATTCATCAATAATTACACTGATATCAATGAACAACAACACGCGCAAATACCCAACATTTTGTATTCTTAATTCCAGCTCTATTGTCGGTGTCGTTACATGCGTTCAGACTTATCAGCATTTCAAGGTTGTTTCTAGTCTCATTCATGGTAGAAATTTCTATGTTAAAAATTAACATTTACAATCCTAATTCAGAACAGACGCCAGAAAACGAATGTATGTCATTGAAAGTAATCCAGAATTGTTTATCTTTTACTGGCACGTGCTAGTAAACGTACATGACATATTTTTTAGTTTCATACTTTTATATCTCATAATGCATACTGTTCTGTGATAAGTCCATAAGTGATATTACATCTTAACATGTGGTGCTATTTTATTTATAAGTTTCTGTGATATTTTTTATTATTATATAGAAATTCATTTTTATTTGTATTTGTCTTCCTATGTCTGGTAACACTATATATTTAAGGAACACAATGGAAATAAGGGTATTGATTAACCTTTTTTGTGTTATCCTTACTATATAATGTTGATTGACGTGGCTTCTTTAATTCATACCTGTTTTTCATTGTTTGTATGTTTTAATGTCCTTGCCATGTTTGTCTTAACATTTTATAGTGAAATAAATCTATCTATCTTTCTATCTATGACATGAAGTAAAGGTCAACTTGTCATTTTGTAATGACGTCATAGTTCACCTTGTGTACTGATCAGTATTAATTTACTGTCTAAGTTAAGAAACTAACTTCAAATATTAGGAGCGTACCTAGGCTAAATTGATGTGGATTTAAGAATATGATACGTTCTGGGCGTTACACCTTTTCTTTCAGAATTTTGTAGTCCTGCATACATTAATTAATCCGCATTACAATACGTATGTAATTGTCGATTTTAAGAACATTTTAGTACATCAACCATACGATATTGATGCATGTGTCATTTTTTCAAAATGATACGTACAGCATGCGGTTAGGATATACAAGAAACGATGATGCAACAGTTTGCAGAACTACTTTTCGTGTAGTATTTTTTAAGATGTCTCATTCATTGCACAGCGGTCAGTTGTAATCATCAACAAGAAGAATCTTTAGGCCTTCAAAGATAAGCGCCGAATGTCTTAAATGTAATTCTGTTATGATAACCCGGAAATAAACTTAGCTTATCTGTACGAGATGTTGAGACAACATTTTCATACCGGATTAGTATATTTTTTAATTGCTTATGTTAATTTGTTCTGAATGAGTATCTTTATTACAGACGTATTGTAATCAAGTCCACACACTATTAATTTTGTATATATATGTAATTCATTGGGCAGTAACCAAGGGCGTAGCTACCATTACGCACGTGCGTAGCGTGCGTAGTGTAAAAAAAAATCCACGCATTAGTCGGAGTTGCCATGTCGTCTTCAGAAGACATAAAATCAGATAGAAAGTGCCTCTGTATGGGCTCAGAATGCACTTATAGACGTCCTGCATAATTATCCAAATTTTCTGGGAGGTCCCCCACCCCCCTCTCGTGCACCTCCACTGGCACATTCGGTGCGTATGTTTACTATTTTATTTTCCCTGGCTACACCCTGGAAACGACTGCAAAGCTTGTCTTCTACTGTATAATAATTTGTGGTCCACTCAAAACAACACTATTTACTACAATTTTATATATCAGTATCCGCTGATAAAATTAGTATCTTAAAGATAGATAACCATAACTATACTAATGAACCGATCTTCAAAAGCGTGCCTTCTCGTCATACTCACCGGGGGTATTACATCATGCTCCAACAAAGAAGGCCTGTTAGAATTCCTTAAAAGCAAAAACATATCTTGAGGGCCGTTTGGGATGTATTATTATATACTAACGATGAAATGATTAAGCGTCAAAATGAAAATGTTGACTAATCAATTCCCCCTAACCTTCATACCTGTTTTATTGTTGCTTATAGTTCATATATCAGTATTGAAATGCGTAATTCTGAAATTCATAGACATGACTGCAACAATGTGAATGTATTTACATGGAATGTAAGAGGTATAATGTCCTCATCGACATCGCTGTCGAAGTTTTTAGATCAATATGGTGTTGATATAGCCTGTATCAGTGAATATAAACTTACACAAAACTGTGCTACATGTGTTGTCTCAATTCGTACTAAGTATAGGTCATATATCATTTACGAAGAAATCAGTGATAATCACAAAATTGGTACAGGCAGTGTTAGTATTGTTAAAAATCAGTAGAATTTTCACGTTGACGCTCTACAGAACATGAACTGTAATCGATTATCAAGTATAAAACTTGTTAGAGCAAATATGCTCACAAAGGTGTGGCATGTCTTTGTTTAGAATATGACATCAGAATCATATCGTCTGCTTATGTTTGTAAATTGACCCATTATACGTTTTAAGGACATTACATACTGATATATTATTTGTGCTTGTGTAATGTGGCTGATGTTATTGTTATCTGGGAGAAGCAAAATTATATCAATATTGAGAAATTTTGAGAGGTTTAATTAATAGTTAAATCGTACTGTGGGAAAATCATGTTGTTGTTGTTGAAGGGAGGTTGTTGCTCCAGAGAGGGTCACTCTGGAGTGGTTACACTGTATATGTTCTTAATGTTCTTCTTTTTGTATTCAGATTATGTATCTGTACAAAAGCGACTGAAAATTTTCAATGTATATTAATTCATATACTCAAGATCTAAAAGCCGCGGCCGTGGTCCAGTGGTTAGTGCGCCGGACTTGCAACCTGGAGATCCGGGTTCGAATCCCTGCAGCGGCAGGTCGCGCCCTTCTAAGAAAATTTGACAAAAATGTCGATCATCCTCTATATGTTGAGAAGTAGCAGGCTCCTTGTGGAAAGGTAAGTTAGTACTGGTTAGTATACAGTCCAGGAAAACTGGTTAGGTGAACCGGTCGCCATATATAACTGAAAAATTGTTGAAAACGGCGTTAAGCCCCAGTGACAATAAGTCACATGCAAAAAATATAAACCTTTTATAGTCAATACTGAATAAACAAGGGACGTAAGTATCCACAACAAAATTATTGGGTAAATCGACTTATCTCCCCTTCCCTAACCAAGAATATATTTGTTGCTGTTTAATTGCAGACGACATGTCCGTTAGTACAAATCTATTTTAAACAAATGGTTGCAATATATCTCAAATACAAATCAACTAATTACAAGCGTTCAGTTAGGGTTATTATAAATAGATACTGAAGAGGCCTAAGAGGTCTGTTTCATTAATAGTAATTTTGTCAATTTTTTTAATTTTCATTTCATGTAATACCCGCCCTTATTAAACAGTCATCTGTGAACATCAAGCGCTCAGAATACCAAATAAATGCCTGAACAGAGGACAATTATGTATAAAAGTCACATGTTTATTCTTTTCCATAGATGAAATTTCTTCCCAGGTGTGACTTTATTATTAAATTTAACAACCAAGTGATTCTAATATGATCTATGAGATAAATAGGTATCATTTAAACCTGAGATTTTCATTTTGTTCCAGAGGGGCCGTACTAAATGACTCAAGGTCTCGTATTTTCGTGGTACTTCTAATAAACTATCCATCAAACACGACTATCTGCACGTTTTTTAAAAAGTTCAGGATTTGTATGTTATGATGTCAAGTTCAAATACACACTCTATGTTGCATAATTATACTCAATTAAGATTTCTATGTCCGTGTGCACGAAAAACTCGTGCAATTAAAAGGTTGGCTGATTCAAAACTTAATATAATAAAATATTAACTTTCACTTCCATTGCTGTATGATAACTTCACATTACTAAACCACAATCAATACTGTGCTTAAAGACTATATTTTGAAATATTTAAAACCCCTCCATTACAGACAATAATGATTCTGGAGAAATGCTCTTAATAACGGGGTGCCTTTAATAATGGAGTTCAGCCGGAGAGGTGCGGAATGTATAGATGTGTACATGTTATATGCACCGTAGCACCATGAACTCATATTAAACTGTTGTTCATTATAATAAATACATGACACCAATATTATACATGTTGGACATAAAATACCATATTCGCCGCTTTAAACGAACAATAGTTGTTAGTTTCCAAGCGCCAGTTTCATAAACATATCTAAGCGCCTAAGAAAGCCGTGTCCAATTTTTAGGTCCATCCGCGATCGTCAGGGGTCAATAAAAATACAATCGGAAAGTATATTTCTTTTATTAATTGAAATCAAATTTACTCCAACGATGATTATTTTTTTTCTTCTTTCAACTGATATTGTTTTTTTTTTATTTTTGTAAAATGATACACGTTTGATCTCTTATTAGGTAAAAGTTGATACCTATATGTTACATTGAAATAAGAAGGAAAATACTGACATATGTTGTAACAGAGGGATAATTGAGACATTTACACAGATTAAAGTTACTTTAATTACATTCAAAAGTTGAATGTCTAAATATTCGCATGCACTTTTTCTTTTTAGATTATTTCAATGAAGTTTTAGTACTTTTTCACTTTTTTACATAATTGTTTAGAGATTTTAAAACTAAATTTCTTGAATTATACAGTCCTTATCGGACCCCTACATAGAGCGTTTCTCATTAGGTTTCTAATTAGGCCTAAAAACGGTTTGTTTCCGGTTACCCGACCGACCTATCTTTTACCTGCCGAGTCATAAATTTTTACGGCATCCAAATCTAAGTAATTTTCACAACAGTGTTGATCGATATCTGTTAAAAACATAAAAGAGAAAATCCCTAATCGACCCATATTTTTGGGACATGTAACTGGAAACAAACCTTTTTTGTTTAGGCCTCATTCACAGCGAACGTTCTTTTTATGGCATGATAGCAATTTTAACTGCGCATACAGTACAGGTTGTATGAAATGATATCTCTATATTTCTGTCTTATTCTTCTGAAGATAATCGGAAGAAATTGTTTTAAATTATAACGACGGTTATTTTCCACAGACATTGGGGAAATGATATTGAAATAAAATCAGCGTATAATTGTTATTTATTCGAATTTATTTTTAAGTGCACATGACACTGAAATACGACATTATTCATGATTATACTTAAGTAAGAGATGATTCAATATTTTACCTGTGATCATGAAACCATTGAATTTCACATCACACGTTTGTATAGCAACAATTTAGTATAAGTTTTTTTTGTTTATTAACTGTTTGTTTCATTACTAATTAGCCGCGACCGTGGTCCAGTGGTTAGTGCGCTGGATTTGCAACTCGGAGATCCGGGTTCGAATTCCAGTCGCGGTAGGTCACACCCTTGTATGAAAATTTGACAAAAATGTCGATTTTCCTCCATATGTGGAGAAGTTGCCGGCTTCGTGTGCAAGGGTAAGTTAGAACTGGTTAATATGCAGTCCAGGAAAACTGGTAAAGATAAACGGCCGCCGTATATATGGAAAAACGACATTAAATCTAGTGAAAATAATTATTCATTATTTGTAGATTTGAAATACGTTCGTTCGTGAACGATCATTTCATTAAGAAGGTGTTCTTGTTCTTTCTTCAAAACATTTTGATCAAATATCCGTTTCCGGCGTTTTTTAGAGGAATAATCCCTACCTCGCATAATCCTCCGTGTAATGTGAGGCATCGTGATCTAGAGGTATAGCGTCCGACCTCTGATCTGAAGGTTCTAGTTCGAATCCCGGCATCGACAGGTTTCGTTCATGAATTTCACAGTCCCATTTTTCGGACGCTGTACTGGTATAGTGTCCAGGAAGCGGACTCGAGCGTGATTAATATTAGTATAATTTAATATATCCGGCTATATTTTTGGTAAAATACTGTAGATATTAAAGATATATCCCTGTGTTAAGAGGTCATAGTTCAAAATGTGAATAAGTCAATCATACAACACTTGCTTTGATAAGAATGTTGGTGACTGGTGACAGAATTGTCCAAGAAGTTGCAGGCCCCACAGTCTCCGGGCTCAAATCTAAATTCCATTATCAGAGTGTTCTGATTGAAAAGATGTAGCTATTTAATGTTTAATTAAGTGTACATGTCAATTTTGCCGTCAGAATAAAGTATCATTGACATGAACCCTGTTTTATCAAAATTAATGTATAAACATAACAAGACAAAATAGGAAATTTGAGCTTGGAGACCGAAGTTTTATAACCTCTAGGCCAGTTCTTTTTGCGTTCAATTGTTGTTGCTATATAAGAAAGTACACATAAAGTGGCTGTTTATTTTCAAGCAGTATAGATGCGCATGCTGAAAGCTGTGTTATGTCGGAGTTAGATATCCATTATTCATAATCGTATAATGCTTCAGAAAAACATACTGTATTTTAAATTCTGTTTTAGGTAATCGGATATAGACAAGCTGAACTAGTCTCAAAGTTGTTAATATATGGATATGTACCAAATAAAATTTTTACAAGCGTCCAAAGCAGGCAAATGTGACGAAAGAAATTTGTCACAAGTAACTCCAAGATGTATATGAAAGGCTGATCCCTGGTTAAGGTTAAGGATTTTTCTCGCTCCCGAATTACTATAAGTATAAAAAATGTATTTTAGCTTTCAGTTTTCAGTACAATAAAAATATCAATTTTCACTTTTTAATCTATCTATTGTTAAAATATTAGTTGCGACAAACAAACTCACTTTTTGCTCGTGTCATGACGCACATTGATATCTATGACGTTTTAGTGATAATTCGAGTTAGAAGTATATTTTTCAATTTCATAAAATTTAATAATACATCAATTATCACCCTTTAATCCATCCATTGTTAAACTATTTTACGTTTAATTCGAGTTCACTTTCTTTCTCGAGTTACACGAATTTCCACGATTGCGTGACGCACATTGGTCTGTATTATGTCAATCCAGGTAACTGGGGTAACGGGTATTATTAACTGTATGAAGAAAGTTTTGTAGTATATTTGAATGGCCTATTTTACAAGTCATATGTGGTGATCTATTCGTACTTCGTAAATCTTAATAGGCATGCAATGCAGTAATTATCTTTATACCCAAACTATTAAATAACGAATTTTTAAAACTATTAAATATTTCTTTTTACCAGAAATTGATAAATTATGATTTATTAATTAATGTGTGACTCAGTCAGCAAAAATCAGTCCATTGGAGGTAAATTTGACATTTCCATTTTTTTGTAAATTTTGAACATACATCACGTCGAGAACATAATTTGAAAATTTCAGCTCTCAATACGCATTTGTTACATACCTAGAGCTGCTTTTATGTATCCACTTTTACTGTAGAAGCGGCAAAAAATCATACATAATTGAAGATGAAAGTGAAATTAATAAATACGATAAAAAACAAGTTTTAATGTTTCTTGATCAATTTAATTTAGAGCATTACATGTAACTGTGTTACAATGTAAATATCATACCATTTTTTCTTCGTTCAACAAAATACATGATGTATATACATAATTATGTTGCCTAGCAACAACAAAATTAAGTAAATTTAGTTTATTTGAAAAACATGTCCGTTTGAACAACTCAGTTATGTTCGTAACAATTATTTAATTTAATTACAATTAAATTTGTACAAAATATATAATCCTACAATGTTTGTATCTATGAATGAATGTCACTTTAAAAATTTATTAATTTGTATAGATTAAACTATTGATATTACATGCCTCTATCAGGTTATTTACCGCTTAACATGAATTAACACGAAACACAAATCACACACACACAATAGTACCAAATCTGAGACTTTCATTTGGGTTCTATGTCAATAGAGCTACTCGAGTTATCTCCCTTTACTTATACATCGTTTACAAGAGTCAGCATAAGACTTAGTTGCCCAAACTCATTTTTATGAAATTGCGTCAGTATTTTATCACGAAAGAACCATGCTTCATAAACATTGTTGTGAAATATTTCACCAAAATAAATTCAATGAATTATTTTTTTCACTGTACCTTAATGTCGCACGAGTAGCCAGGGTCTTTTAGCGACTTTTCCTGGGTATACTGGAATCACCCGGGCCTGGTTGTTGGTTGGTTGGCCTGTCCCCATGTAAACGATCTTGCATTAGAAGATATAAGAATGAAATCAACCATTTTCATGTGTTGTCATGCAAAAACCGCATGAAAATCTTTCAAATTTTCACATATGAGTACAAATAAATGATAAAGCATTTTTCTGCGATGCATTTTATTATTTTTTCCATGGAAACAGAAACATTCTCCTGTAAGTACATTTTAAAACACACTAATTATTGTCATAATTGTTTTTTGAACGTAATATCAACAGACATTTTGTATCATTGAACATTCTAAATAGTTTGATTCTAATGAATAATAAACTAAATCAAACAGCTTTAAACATTTAAATCAAAATGTGGTTGCTATGGGAACTGAAAGAGAATTGATTTCAGTGTACTAAAATAATAAAAATAAGTAATTGTTTTGAAAATATGAAATGATTTCACAGCAAATATCGATATCAAAAGTGCAAAAAAGAAGTTGCTGTGAATACAATGATAGAAACTGTATAATGAAAGCATGCAAAAATGACATTTTTTTCAACTGGTGATAACTTTTCAACTTTCAAAATAGATTACAATTTTCATTACAAGTCATTTAATACATTTAACATTTGAAAAGGAAACTTAAAAAGACAACAAAGTACAAAGAACTAAAACTGAAAGCACATATCAATTAGATGTATGCATCACTCTTACATGAAACATCAAATAAGATGTACAATAACATTCTGTACTATCATAAAAGAATCAGTTGCTAAAAATCACACATTTCAAATTAATCTTGCGAATAATGTACTGATTTATAAGTATTCATTAAATATCATTTCTCAGAAAAGGACACTATATTGAACATGTACATTTATCAATCAGACACATAACATGTAACATTAAATAAATTATATACAATAAGAGGAACGTGCATAAAACGGAAAACATTAAACATCACATTAGTGAAAGATTTATAACTTTCATCATCTAGACGTGTGCTGCATTACACAATTCATGCATGTAGCATTACACTCTTTAAAATCTTTATAAAAAGAAATTTTCATGACAACATCCTCGCTGCAACTTTTTCTTGAAAGGTTTTGTAAAACTGAATAACTATCTTGATGTGGCTTCAAAACACTGAAGAAATAAATAAGTTACAGTAATTGATAGCAAATATAATCTCTTTTGCATATACATGATAAATATCAGTAAAACATTCATGAATACCTGTACTCATAAACGGACAGACAAAAGAAGGTACAGAAACAATTATTAAACTTTGCTTTGAATTCACTGGCATAAAACACCACTCACAATTTATTTTCTTGAAACCTTAAATGTAAGTGGACATAACTTAGTACCGAGCAGAGAAAAAAGTTTATTATGACTAGTATTGTAGATTTCATGTGCCTGATAAAGTTAACATAATTCGTTTAATAATACTTACTAGTAAATCATTCTAAATGCTTAAAGTTTGCACCTTTATGTATCTGTGTACATAATTATAATACTGTATACATCTTTACAAAATCCTCATCAAGAATCTGAAAGCAGGTAATATTATTCATTTATTTACTGGGGTAGAAGGGAGATTTCATGTAAATAAACAAGAATAAATACTACAATGCGTATAGACACTAGGTTATGAAATATCAAATCAAGATCCATTTAATCAATGCTTTCAGAGTAGTAATCAGTGAAGCTAACTGCTGAACTGCTGAATCTCTTCCCAAAATATTAAACTAATATGTAGCCTACAAACACTTCAAAAATCCCAAAGTTCATACATTAAATACAAGATAATCATTGTAACAGTAAATGTGTTAATAATGTATACAAAATAATGCTTCAACATAACTTATAATAAAGTGATGAGCCACCACGAAACTTGGACAAATTGTAAGTCTCTATATATTATACGTATATACAAAATATAAATGTGTCGGGTGTGGGACTTCATATTTCAAATTTTAGTGAATGTTGAGGTAGTTTCAGACACGGTTTTTTGTTTATCAAAGTGTTATGAGTCAAATTTTTGAAGTATCTGGGAAAAACAAATGTTGATTATGTAATTTTCAGTTTACTCTGGATCACTGAAATCTTATTTCATATTTATTTGTATTAAACATTGGACCAATTTACCTCTGATGTAACCATAAAGGGGGTTCGGTTAAGTCACATTAAGAATACTTTTAGAGTCAGGTTGGTAATTTTGTACACAGTCTTGTTTTAAGTAGATTATTTATTTTGCTGCAGAGATTTTGTCAAACTGAGGCGTAGTTTCTTCAGTATAAACAAGGAACAGCCCTAAATGTACGCAATAGCAGGACTTCCGCGTTTCCATAGCAACCACTGGATAAAGATATTTAATCACAGTAGTCACCATTTACTATCATATGGACTTTATAAAACTAATCGGCCGCGGCCATGCTCCAGTGGTTACCGTGCTGGTCTTGTAACCAGGAGATCCGGGTTCGAATCCCGATCGTGACAGGTCATACCTTTCTATGAAAATTTGACAAAAATGTCTATTTTCCTCCATATGTGGGGAAGTCGCCGGCTCCTTGTGAAAGGATGAGTTAGTACTGGTTAGTATACAGTCCAGGAAAACTTGTTAGGTGATATCGAGTTTTCTTGTTTGTAGATGGAAATTTATTTCGTTGCTATGGTAACATTACTTATTTCAGACGACTTTTGAACTCATTTTTATTGAAGAAACATTCAACCTTTTTTTTCAGAATATTAAAATATTCTAGCGAACCTACCACTTTATTTGAAATTGTTTGTTTTGTCCTTCATGAGCAAAGTTACCAAGGGACAGAAAATTCAAGGAATTTGACTTTTTAAAACCGGGGTCTGGGGGCACAAAGCCCGTGGTGAGTACTGGTTGAGGTCCAGGGGTACCGGAGCCTTCTGAGGCCCCCGAAATATTGGTATTTAGACATTTAGAAATTTCCAGGAAGCTTGTGACAAGACTAACAATGTCCCAAAAGTCATTAATGAATGTAAGATCGTAATATAACATTGAAAAATATCATTTTGGGTAGGTATTTGAAATCACATGTGTCATAGATACTTTAGCATGTGAGCGTGATTCAGTCTGAAAATGTGCGTGATTATGTCAGAATGTGTTTTTCAGTTGTCAGTATGTAGTTTATGCATTTACTGTAACTATGTGTTTATTATAAATAGTTAAACCTGTGAACAAAGGCCACCCTTTGGAAAGGCATAGTGTGGTCTTTATTGACAGATGGCCTTTATTTGGAGGTCAATTGTTCTTGATAATCAGCGACTGTGCTTATTCACTATTTTAGACCTCGTTTTATGTAATAACTGTATATACGCATCTTGTTGTGTCACCTTTTCATGGCGTAGATATTCTGTGAGGAGCGAAACCTCTCAGATGTTGAATTTTGCGGCATCAACATCCGGTTACCACACTCATGATTTACCTCCGTTTGTCTGATAGACTGCTCATTACTTGATATATAGTTGTCTAATATTAAATGATCACTGACGGTGGATTTCACTGATTCATGAGAGGGTTGAGTATACTGGGTTGGTGACGTATCAAGTCTTCCAGTGATAAGAATATCAGTCAGCCTATCAAAGTTGACCAGACAGTTCCAGTTTGGGAAAGCATCAGCAATAACTCTCCTATCAGCAACTACTTTTGCAGGATATGCCGTCGTAACTTATATGATTTAAATAGTGGTCATAGATGGGGTCTGGCTGTTTGGATCTCCTTAAGGTAATCATTATCTATTGTTAAACCAGGGTGAGCTTTGAGCTTTTTTGCATGGCTCAAAATATTTGCAACGTCATGAAAATCACAAAAAATGTAATTATATGTCGATCATTGAAGTTAGTTCATTATTGTTAGCCACATTTTGAGTTTCCACTTCCCGAGTATTGAAACAATCGAAACGATTTTGAACCGGCATAAATTAAAACTTGTAAACCTGTCTATATAACCAGTGTTTTGTTGTGAATACACATTGTCCGCTATATTGTCTGCCTTACATGTATTCATTAATTCACGGCTCATAATATTAATTAAGTAATCTGTTTAACACACATGCACATATAATGGTATGTTTATATGTATATGTTATAACCATGAGCTATTATGTTTAAGTCGAAATAAATTGTTTGTTCTGTTCTGATAATAACCACTTTTATGGACAAAATATGTAAAGAAATATCGACCTTTACAAGTCTGTGTTTATAAAAACTCGCTGTATCGTGAGCATGACGTTCTTGACATTTTCAGGACAGAACGTTTGGGAGTGCGATATTTCCATTCTTACAAACTCGCGTGTTTCACTTTACCTACAACTCAAGGAAAATCCACGACTTAAGGAAAACATACTACCGTACCACTTTTTGTATTGTATTGTAATTTTCACAACTAATTATATTACGGCGCACATATTCCCATACAGAGTGGTCGATATATGTAAAGAAAAAACCCATAATTTTGGGGCATGTAACCGGAAACAAACCTTTTTAGGCTTAATATAATACAATGATTTTCCCTGCTCTGATAGGTGTAGGGAAAAGCAATCTTGATGTTTTCACGTCACCATTTCTTCAAGGTGGAATGTCCGCTTGATGCGGGGATCGATAGCAACAATTAACTAATAAAAACTCACTGATTTTGAACCAATGTTCATATTACATAAAAAGGTCCATGCAGGTAATTTTTGGATTATTGTAAAGATTTACCCTTGTTTATATAAACATGTTTTTTTTTCGCCCATTCCTCATTTACACCAATTAAAAATCAGAATGTATGTGTTTTATTTTAAGTTTAAAAAATAGCTTGTTTCCGCTACCCCGACCTATCCTATTTTTGCCGCCGACCCTATGAATTGTTTTTGGGTCAAAATATAGTTTTGCCATACTCTGGAATTAAATAAGAAATAAATCCCCACCCTATTTTTTTCAGAGTCGGTGGCGGAAACAAGCTACATTTTAAGCCTTATTGTCTTCCGCCGATCAAATTGTGTACTTTGGTTTGGAATAAAAAAAACTTATTATAAAGTCCATTGTCATTAGCTAGTTTGGACAAACATGATTTTAGTGAAATTTTCAACAAGTTTATATCTGGTTTTATAAATATATCATACATTCACATGGTGGTGTGTCTAAAAGATTTCTTATTTTTATGCTGATGAGAAAAAAGCACGTAAAATAAGACATGGAAATTCCATGAAAAAAGCAGGTTTTCCAAAGCACTCGTTTATATTTATTTCTTTACGTTAAACACGTTTGTGTAACTTATATTAATCATACTGGATGACATAATCGTAAGAGTTGTCTCCCTTGGTCGAGACTTGGGATTTTTTATTTTACTTTTGTGTAACAGTGACCTTGACCTTGGACCTAGAACCACCAAATACAACCCAAAGTATGTCTTTGTGTAAGCAAGCTACATATAAAATTTGGTGAGAATCTATCAATTGAAACAAAAGTTATCGAACGAAAACCAATTGTTGACGCCCGCCACCCACCTACCTGCCGACATGCTGCAATCTAATAACCAGTTGTTTTCCTCGAAGCCTTGTCACAGACAATACAACAGTCCCCAACCGGTATAATGTTGTCGTTTTCCCTACCTCCAACCCATAAAAATGTGGAAATTGAGTATAAAGACTTTGTCTCAGACTTTTTAATAGTCGGCAAATAACTACGGAGAAAGCATAGACGGACGGACGGACGGACAGACGGACAGACAGTTAATTTCATTTCAATCCAGTAGCTCAGCAGACCTGTGAGGAGACATACAACGTATAAACAAACATACATACAAACAAACACACATACAAACATACATACACACATAGGTACAAAATGCGGAGAAGGCAAGAGACTAATTAGAATAACATTCACATACTTTCACAAGGAATAAATAAATACATTTACAGGAGTATTAAAGACATGTAATTGTACGTTATTATGCACCGATAATTATTAATGACAACCGCTGTATAACATCATATATAACTTATGTAGGCATTTTCAGTTTAAAAGATTTGTATGTATATAATGTTGAATTATTTAATGTACGTTTGCATTCAGTATTCAAAAGTTCAATAAATTTGTACATACAAGGTCTATTCCAGTAATACCTATTGATATACTTTTGTCTTAATTCACAAAATTGGTTACCTTCTAAAACAAAATGATATTCGTCGTCTAATTTATGACATACATTACATTTTCTTTCATGTATCGGAATGCTTAATGGTTTATGCCATCTGCCGGTTTCAATACTAAGGTGATGAGAAGACATACGTAATTTACTTAATGCCATCCTTAAATCCTTATTTTTTATAACTTGTAAATATGTTTTGAAAGTACTATTTCCTATTATATTACGAAATAAGAAGGCCCTAGATGATATGTTCATGTTCACATTTAATTGCTGTATAAAATTGTCTTTCAAACGTTGTTTTAATAAGCCAAGAAACATTAATTTTTTACCGACTCCTTGAAAACAACATACATCATGAAGACCTAACGAGGAAAGTAGAGTACTAATCATACTGGCCCAGTTCTTTTTGTTCGGATGTAATTCAATGTCTCGTTTTAAAAGTTTATATATAATTTTTATATACTTAGTTTCTTCGGATTCAATTATTTTAAACCAATAAACAACAATGCGGAAACATCTTCCAATAAATATTGAGTGTCTACTTAATTCACTATATATGAAATCATTTTGTGTTACTCTTTTGACCCCCAAAATATTTTTACAGTATTGCATATGTACACGTTCGATATTACATGCAAAGTGAAACCCCCTTACCTCGCAACCATAATTTAAAACTGGTAGCACTAATCTGTCAAAAAGTTCTAACCTATGTTTAACACTAAGACTAGTAAAGCTGTATAGATATTTATTAAGTTTAAAAAATTGCTTTCTTAGATTGACCGGCTAGAGTTAATTGCATCTGATTAAAAGATCCCCCTGCGGAAAAAACAATGCCTAAATAGCAAAATTTGTCAACAATTTCAACATTCTCTCCATTATATGTAAAATTCAAACGTCTTGGCAAAGTTTCAGCCTTCTTAAAAACACTACTTTCGTTTTATTTACATCCATTTTCATTTTCCATTTATTGCAGTAATCTAGCAAAATGTCAAAACCTTTTTGCAAATTTTAAGGAGTTTTTGAAAGAAGTGCAATGTCGTCTGCATAAAGCAACAAAAATATTGAAAACATTTCCACTTCTACACCATCGTAACCATTAAACATTAATGTTTCTTCAAGGTCATTTATGAACAAGGAAAATAATAGTGGTGACAAACATTCACCTTGACGAACAGCTAGTAAACATGCGAAATCATTACTCAGCATATTGTTAATTTTTACTTTAGATTTGATTGTATCATACATACTTTCAATAATTTCTAGCATTTTGCCCCTTATACCTAATTTGATCAATTTGTGCCATAAATTAGGCCTCGCAACATAACGAAAGCTTTACTGAAGTCTACAAAACCACAAAATAA
The DNA here is from genome assembly GCA_008271625.1 of Lutraria rhynchaena. Classification (NCBI taxonomy): domain Eukaryota; kingdom Metazoa; phylum Mollusca; class Bivalvia; order Venerida; family Mactridae; genus Lutraria; species Lutraria rhynchaena. The sequence goes on along the minus strand of VIBL01000056.1, from coordinate 340,998 downwards.
TTGTTTATTATTGTTCAACATATGCAATATAAATCCATTAAGTACAAAAATATTATCTACAGTGCTCATATTTTTTCTAAAGCCGGCTTGTGCTTCTATGTATACGTTATAATTTTCTGCCAAGTAATCCAGTCTGTTACTTAATGTACGAGTGAACAATTTGTCTAATGTGCTCAAAGTGTTATGCCTCTAAAATTGTTCGGATTGTTTATGTTACCTTTCTTATGCAGAGGAATTATGTAACCTTCAGACCAACTTTGGGGAAATTTACCTGCATTAAAAGCTTTATTGAAAATAGCAAATAAACAATGAACAATTTTATTTTGACCGTATATAAAAAATTCGTTTAACATATTATCCGAACCCGAACGGCGCCCAGATTTTAACTGTTTTATACCCTTCAATATTTCATCCACTGTAATAGTACTGTCTAATTCATTAAACATTGTTTGAAATTCACTTTTAACAAATCGCTCATTAAACTAAATAACATCATCATCAGGATGGAAAAAAATGATCTTCAGGATTATTAATACTTTGAAAGTATTTCTCAAAAGTTGATAGTTTAATATTGTGTGATTTGATACCAGCACATTCTTTTAACATTTTCCAATAAATCTTAGCATTTTTATGCCTACATAACTCGAGCTTTTGGGTATTTTGTTTATCATACTCGAAACTAGACTTCTTTAATTGTTTGTTATAATTACTTCTAGCATTAACAAGTATGGTTCTGTATTCAGATGAATTATGCTTTCTGTATTCATTAAGTGCATAATTAAATGTTTTCTTTTTGGCTTTACATTCATGTGTATACCATTGACTTTTACACTGTAAATCATTGGGTTTGTTTTGTACAGTCTTTTTAAGATATTTTTTAAACAATGGCGTTGCAACGTCATTAATTATATCAATAAAATCATTTACAATAATATTTATATCTATGATATTGTCAATGTCTGACTCTAATGCTGTAAATATATTTCTTAATCTGCTCTGCATCATTTCTTCATTCAATGCTTCAAAGTACTGATTTTGTTTAAGACTATCCCAAGAAAATCTATACTCTAAAGTATCATAACAACAGTCATCTTCCTTAATACCAGTACGTACCATATCAGCATTTTCATATTCAAAATATACAATGCAGTGATCTGAAATAGCATTTGGATTTTCAACCGTAAAATTTGGAAATAATTAAGCAATTGTTCAGAAACTAACTAAAACATAATCAAACAAGCTCGATCCTCTACTCCCAACATACGTACATTTACCAATTCCATTATCGTCACCGACCCGACGATTCAATATTCTCATACCGGTTTGTCTACACATATCAATAAAGAGTTGACCATTGGTATTTTTACCCATATCTTGTGAATAACGTTTAGAGGGAACGTTAGATATATAGTCATCTGGTAAATTAATTAAATTCAATACAGAATCATATTGTACAAAATCTGGAAGAGTTGCCGTTCAGTGCCCAATTGTATACACATTGGTTATCTTTAACCAAATGGTTAATTTAACCCAAGGTTAAATTTAACCATTTTGGTTTACTAGCCATTAAACAAATCATTTAAACATTTAAAAAGGGCTGCCATTTTGGTACTGGTTACCGTTTATGTTAAGATTTAACCAGCATCTTAGACTTGGGTTAGATTTATTTGAGCTTTATTCGTGTTTTGCATCTTACTGACAGCAACACCAACACCAACATTTGCGGCCTTTGCCTTTGCCGATTCGATTGTAGGCTTATTGAAAGCTTTACGGTTTGCCGTAACCCTACTTGCAGATTGACGCTCACGATTGGTAACAGCAGTTGAATGTCCTCGTTGACGATCTCCACTAGCACGAGTTGTCTCCCTATAATTACGACTATTTACAGGTTTTCCGTCCACCAAAAATGGCTGTTCGTCATTATGTCTTGATGTTTTCTCTGCAGGCACACTAAAGCGAAAGATTGTCGTGTTTGCCTTGTCGTTTTTGTTGACATGTGAGCTATCAAAACTAGGTATAGCTTGATTACTATTTTCAGGTGAATTAAAACTTATGTCACATTCCGCGCTCGTTTCATTCATAAAATCAAATGTTTTGTTTGCTGACATAACACTTTGTATACGACGATTCGGAGGCCCGGCTGATATATAAACATTAAAGTCTGTAATGACATCAATAGTTTTCGTTCTTGTAAACAACTTTTCCCGAGGACAGAAAACCAATCTGGGAATTCATCGCGCACCACATGTCCATCACGGGTCAGCTTCGCCGGGTACACTATTTGTATGTTAGCGTTTGGAAATTTGGCCCTTGTCATAACTGTGCAATTTTAAGGAAATTGATGTAGATTTGAACAATGGGAACAAATCCATATGTCTTTGTTTAATATGTTCAGGTGAATTCATGTATGAATGTGTTTGTAATTCAATAAATGACTAAATTTAGTTTCAATGAGTTTGTAATTAAATATTGATTCGCAATAGAGCAACTTTTTAACTACATACAGAGTTTCATCAACCTAACTTTTTGTACTTTTTGAGTCATCACAGGATCCTGCATATGGTCAGTTTTCATTTATTTGCCATTTCCGTAACCATAGCAACCACATTTTTTGTCCAATGAAAAAAAATCAAAATAATGTGTAAAATTTCCGTAAGGTCCTCTATCCACATACCAAGCATCATCAACCTAGCATAACCACTCATTAAGTTATCACAGGATCCCACGTACGTTCAGTTTCCATTGTTTTAATCTTTTCTGTAACCATAGCAATGACATTTTTGTCCAATGAAAAAAATAAAATGACGTGCTTAATCTTCAAATGATCTTCTATCCTCATACAAAGTATAATCAGCTTAGCTTTTGTACTTTATTAGTTATCACTTGTGTTTAGTTTTCATGGTTATTTTTGCCATTTCCGTAACCATAGCAACCGCAATGAAAAAAATAAAATGATGTGCTTCATACCTATATGATATGATCTAGCCACACACTAAGTTTCATCAACCTAGCTTTTGCACTTTTTGAGTTATCACAGTGGAGTTCAGTTTTCATTGTTTTTTACCATTTCCTTAACGATAACAACAACGTTGAAAAGAATAAAATGACGTGCATAATATACATACGGTCTTCTATCCACAAACCAAGTGTAATCAACCTGACTTTTGTACTTTTTGAGTTATGGTAGGATTCCAGATTCCTTCGTACTGGCACGGGGGGGGGGGTAACCTGTGAAACCGGTATGGGATTAAAAATCTGCAAACAGTATTTAATAATAGGATAATCTTCTGGAACTTGTATGTACCCATGAGCTGCTTTACCAAGTAGTGTAAAAGTTGGTGACGCTACATTCAACACACCTGACAAATCAAACAATACATTTACAGTCAAACCTGTGTTTGCGGCCACCTCCTATTAAAGATTACCTTGTGAATGAAGGTTATTCTTTGAAAAACCGTCACTGATTATTTAGAGCAAACTGACCCCCGAATAAAGCCATCTGTCAATAAAGGCCACATTTTGTCTGTCCCAAGGGTGACCTTTGTTCATGAAATTATCGATAAACCTGGCCGGTCTCTGGAAAGAATGATTATCTTGAACAAACTTATTTTTCCACATTTAATGTCTTGACATAAACTTCAAAATACGAGCATAATCTTCCTATTTTTATAGAAATGATTTTGACTTATTGAAATATTTGTTATTTCTTCATCAATTAACATACCTACCCCGAGAACACTAATAACACAAATATAAAGGTGCATGTCATTCTTTGAACCTTGGTCTCTGGGCACAAAATTGACTAAAATGAAAAATGTGTTAAAATTTAATTAATGTTGTTTACATGGACCAAACATAGTAGACTTAAGGTTTGATACACAAGTACCAGTCTCTGACATAGAGAAATTACCAAAGTCTAAGATATGAAATATTTTATAACACTGTGAAATCTCATACAAAGATCACCTGTTGTGTTTAGAACGTACAGTCTTAATATTGAACCGATCCCATTAACAAGCTAAAATAACGAAGAATATCCGAAAATGAGCGACCTTTATAACGAAATAATCTTATAAATGAAACGGTCACAAAAAATCCTCATATAATATATTTTAGCTAGAATTACAACTTTTTAACTATTTTTGTAGACATTTAGCGTATATACAGGCATATATTTTCAGCTGTAAGTATCTGAAATGCGTATGATTAATCAGATTTTTACATTTTCAAACAGTTGTCTTAGCTACAATCATGTCCATGAAAGGGAGTTTGGATGCTTTAGTGGTTAATATCAATACGGTTAGTAGAAAGACTTTTTCACCAAAAGATAGGAAAAGTTAATGTCTTTTTATTATATAGTTGTATATGCTATCAAGACAGTAAATTGCAGAATTCGTTTATTTGGAATGAATTAGGACCTTATATATATACGCTTAGAATATTGGCTGATGCAAACTTAAAAAATGGCGAATTCATACAAACTTTAAAAAGTGGCGAATTCAACATATGTTGAATCTTGGACTTTAATAGCTGAGAATATTGGCTGGTTAATTCTGAAAAGCGAAATAATCAATAACAAATTTAAAGAAAAATGGTGAATTCAACGTTTGTTGAACATTGACATCTGTCGCTGCAGGCATATACCACATCTTCTCTCTTAATAAATCAAAACATCAAATGCTGCTGTTCTTAGTGAATTAGGAAGGTATCCTTTATCAATTATATGTAAAGGAAGGTGTTTAAAATATTGAATAAAAATCATGTCAAATCCAGACTCTCTAATGTGTAGATTTTTTACAGATCAGTTAAATAATATAAACGCAATGAACTCTGGATGTTGGGTTCAGAAAATACCGTCAGCACTTAATATTATAGGTTTTGGAAACATTTTTGTAAATTCTGATTTGAACTCCAGTTATCTCCCTATGATTAGACAACGTTTACGTGACAAATATATTCAGGAATGGAATGACATTTTAACCAACCAAAATAAATTATATTATTGCAGGAAATTTAAAAAAGAATACAGGTATGAACCTTATCTAGATCACGTCAAAATTGATTAATACAGAAAGGAATGAACTCGATTCAGATTAAGTTCTCATAATCAAGAGATAGAATCAGGCAGATATAACAAAATTTTAAGAGAGAATCGAATCTGTAAATTATGTTCTTTAAATCAAATTGAATCAGAATACCACTTCTTTATGTGCTGTAATACATATAACAATTTAAGAACAAAATATATCAAACATACTTCATGGCCTTCTATTAACAAATTCATTCATATAATGTCCAAAGAATCAAATATCAAATCAAAGTATGTAATAATATGTAATAATGTTGCGAAATTTATATTCTATGCAACGAAATTAAGATTAGGTAAAATAACAACATTTTTATATGTCATTAAGTGAACATTATTAGGGTTTGAGGTTATAAAACTTGAGATTGGTCTCCGAGCTCAAATCTCATATCTCTTTAAATGTTCCAAAGTTTATATACTATTATATTCTATGCAATGAAATTAAGATTAGGTAAAATAACAACATTTTGATATGTCAATAAGTGAACATTATTAGGGTTTGAGGTTATAAAACTTGAGATTGGTCTCCGAGCTCAAATCTCATACCTCTTTAAATGTTCCAAAGTTAGTTATGATCACACATTACGGATGTTATTGATAAATTATTCTGACAGTATGATTGACCTGAATATGTATTGAAACATTTATCAGCTCCATCTTTTCCACCATAAGACTTTGAGAATTGAATTGAGATTTGTGCTTTGAGACTGTTCTCAAGTTTAATGACCTCAAGACTAGAAATGCCGCACCTTTTAAAAGATATTCTCTACTGTGTTCCATAGATCATTGGTAGTTTGACAGTTGATTGAAAGATGTTGATAAGTTTCTGTTACATAACTTGCAATTTTTAAAGTTCGAGATTCGCTATTTGTATCTAAGTTCATTGGATGTGGTTATATTTTGAATGAGTCGGTATCTAAATTGTTTAACTCTGTTGCCAGGTATTGAGCGTATGAATGAATAGACTTCTCACCCGTTAATATCTAATTTAAGTTCTTTTCCCCAGTAAATGTGTGTCTAGTGAATTTATTCGATATTAACTGATTGTAGACAAATTTGTTATCGACATTTTTATATTGAATCTACATAAATATATTTCTAGGGATGTGTTTACTAAAGTTAGTGTTCACTCCGTAGTTTTAAAACAGTTTTCCACGATTTTGGTTATGTTTATTTTTCAATTTAGTGTACTCTGAAATCCAGTTATGTTTATATTTAATTTACTGAGGATGGTTTGCGGACAAATATCATTATTTTCATTTAAAATATCATTTATGAATATCATGTTTGATTTCATCCAGGTAGAAAAAACTAAACATTTGTTATTTATTTTTACTTGTCCATTTCCCAAACTATCTGTCTTCGTATTTACCTAAACGAGCATGGTTCTTTATGTTTACTATTTTTAAGTTTTATCCATACGTTTATTATTTCATCCTAGAATAAAGGCAAAGTAAGATTAATTGATTTCTTCCGTCTAAACCAGAATTCATGAAAATTCTCGCATGCTACTTCCAGTAACAGTCCAGTGCTCAGCGGAATTTAAACGCAATTTACTTAAAAACACTTGTATTATGAGGCAGCCACTACCAAAATAGCCGGCTACGCACCCGCTAGTAAATGCAGGGTGACACGGGCCATGCGCTGATAACTATATTTAGATGCATAATTCCCGCGTGAACCAATGAAAACGTAGCAATTTAACCTTACGTCTACTGCTCAGCCAATCATAATAAAGAACCGGAGCGTCCTTAGTCAGACCCTTCTTCGAGCTGGATAGGAAGCCATTAAAGTTTTTGTATATTCTATCTGTGGCTAGAAGTTACAAAGTTTCAGTTCCCACCACCATCCCCTGTCACCTCCGCGTATATAGATTTAGTTGTTTTATGCATTGTTTGAAATCAGTGATCATCATATTTATATATGTTGAACATTTATTACGTGTACGGCGGTTCTGATTCCACACCTGTGCTAGTTTTGGTAATCTGTTGATTCATGAATATGCTTATGAACGATTATCGTCACTTATAATAAGTGACATTTACACTAGAATGGCATTGTTCTTGGTCTAGCAGCGTGTTGTGTTTTAATCTAGCAAATAGAACCACGATCATATCACGCTTCAGACCTGTACGCTATGTTATAGGGTGATGGAGCAAATAGGAAAACATCAGCATACACACCAAAACATATCCGAAAATATGAGGTAATTAGGAAGGCTCATGATTGCAGTATCAGAAAAAGACAGCCATGTTACAAAACTGCAGCAATGTTTGTTATTTTTTCAATAAATTGACAGTTCTTTTCAGACATGCTAGTACGATGTGTTAAATGATGTTTTAATTCAAGATTTGCAAAATCTGTGTTATATGAAGAGAAAAAAATAAATTATTTTTGGTTGTGTGTTGTTTGGTTGTGTGCTGTTTGGTTTGAACTGTGTGGCTAATAGAGTGGAAAATCCTTAATAGTGTGAAGTATTTACTAAACTTCGTGAAATGCTATTGGACAGGTCTGTTTTGTAAGAAATTGAGAATCTATCATACTGGGGTTTAACCTTTTTTTTATTTTTATGCTATATTGTCACCAGCGTTTAACGCCATTTTTCAGCAATTTTTAGTTATATACGGCGATTGGTTCACCTAACCAGTTTTCCTGGACTGTATACTAACCAGTACTAACTTACCCTTCCACAAGGCAGCTTCTCCACATATGGTGGAAAATCAACATTTTTTTCAAATTTTCATATAAGGGTATGACCTGCTGCGACTGGGATTCCAGAATCTAGATGGGAACATACCTAAAATGCATTTTTGTATTCTTTAAGACATAGGCTACTCAAATACAAAATATTATGTTAATCATTTACTGAATAAAAAATGCATTTTTGTATTCTTTAAGACATAGACTACTCAAATACAAAATATTAGGTTCTTCATTTACTGAATAAAAAATGCATTTTTGTATTCTTTAAGACATAGGCTACTCAAATACAAAATATTAGGTTCTTCATTTACTGAATAAAAATGCATTTTTGTATTCTTTAAGACATAGGCTACTCAAATACAAAATATTAGGTTCTTCATTTACTGAATAAAAAATGCATTTTTGTATTCTTTAAGACATAGGCTACTCAAATACAAAATATTAGGTTAATCATTTACTGAATAAAAAATGCATTTTTGTATTCTTTAAGACATAGGCTACTCAAATACAAAATATTAGGTTAATCATTTACTGAATAAAAATGCATTTTTGTATTCTTTAAGACATAGGCTACTCAAATACAAAATATTAGGTTAATCATTTACTGAATAAAAAATGCATTTTTGTATTCTTTAAGACATAGGCTACTCAAATACAAATTATTAGGTTAATCATTTACTGAATAAAAATGCATTTTTGTATTCTTTAAGACATAGGCTACTCAAATACAAAATATTAGGTTCTTCATTTACTGAATAAAAAATTCATTTTTGTATTCTTTAAGACATAGGCTACTCAAATACAAAATATTAGGTTAATCATTTACTGAATAAAAAATGCATTTTTGTATTCTTTAAGACATAGGCTACTCAAATACAAAATATTAGGTTAATCATTTACTGAATAAAAAATGCATTTTTGTATTCTTTAAGACATAGGCTACTCAAATACAAAATATTAGGTTCTTCATTTACTGAATAAAAATGCATTTTTGTATTCTTTAAGACATATGCTACTCAAATACGCAAAACAAATACATGCTGTGAAAGATTGGATTATTGTAATTTGGACTACGTGTGATAGATCACGGACATGAACACATGTATATAGTGGCGTTCAACCTTTGTGGTAAAATGATGATAATGTACGTTTTAAACCAACGAATCCTTAAGAAGATATTAAACCTTATTTGTTCATACGACACCAGCTCATCTGTTTTTCTATAGCACAATACAAGTAGTGGTGCTAAAACAGTTTGTAACAAGAACGATGACATTTTATGAGCTGACCGGAACTCGATCCCAGAGTTTCTAGCTTACCATGTCGGCGGTCTACTACCGAACTTCCGACCACGTAGTCCGGGACTTATCGAATATCCACTATTACCTGTACCTGACCATATTCTAACCAGCAACAAGTTATATATTTTGGGAAGAAACGAAGTATATATACGAACAGATTGAGACAATAGTAATCTCTTCAAGCAGGAAATATTAAAGCATGGGTTCATTGTGCAATTGGATGTTCTATATGTGAGTTATGTATCAGTTCCAACTTACAATTGTCTTCACTGTTCTTCAAGGTACAGGGTTACAGTTGTAATCTGGTTATTAATAGGATGTATACGAGGAACGGAATTGTTTGCAGAGGTTCAAAAGATTCTTAACTAGGAACATTGGTTTTTATAACAAGTCGTCGGCTTATTTCTACAACCCCGTGGCTCAGTTTTTGGAAATATTGAGATTTTGGTATCATTTTTTGTCTCAATAAGCTCTTTGCAATAATCATATTTACCCGCTTGTAGATCTATCCTAAACAGGGTTAATCCCAGTTCCACAAACCCATAATTCACTTAAAGTTATTGAAATTAAAAAACTTCAAGAGTGATTTATTAATTAATTAATAATTATTATGCGTAGGAATGAAGTCTTTAAAATTATATAATAAGAATTTAATCTTTTCTCAATGTGTGCGTGTCGTCATTGTCATTTATTATCGTACAAGATATTCCAGAAAGAAGTTATACGATCAAAGCGTTCAAATATTTTTGTAGGTAAAATAAGATACAGACGATGTTACTACACATGTTACAGTTAATTGTAAGGGACAGTTTTGTTAGCTAAAAATCAACCAAGTATAACCTGAAGTCTTTTGAATGACCATTTTAACATTATAACCTTAGAAATGATCGGAATCAATGATTTATAAACAGTTTGAACTCAGACAACTACAATTACCCGTCAGAAATAATATACTGAACCAAAATAAAATACTTCCGCTTAGCATGTACAATAACCCCCCTGAAAACCGGACCCTTTCTGGACTCAGGGTCAAATGTCCTTTTTTGAAAATTCCAGACTTCAGAGATTTTTTAATTATCTGACAGAAAAAATGGGACTTGAAACATAGTCCAATTTTCAGAGAATCCCGGTATTCAGAGAGTCCGGTATTCAGAGAGTCCGGTTTTCAGCGGTTATACAGTACTTTAAATTATTCGAGGTTAAATACAGCGTGTGTATAACATTGTATCTACTTAGGTATAGACAGGTTTGGTATACTCGGTCTGATCATTAAGGTTTGCGGTCATATTTCTCTTTAAATAACTTTGATATTCATCTCACGTATTGCGTCCTTGCAATACTTAAAACGTGTTTTCGGTGTAGTCGTTTAAGATTGAACGCAGATTGACTGACATTGCGATTAAACCAAAAAAATCTATTAATGAAATAACAATTTCCCTTATATAACATTAATTGTCATTGGATAATATTGCCTCAAAAAGGCTGAACATATAATTTATTGGTCCCAAGTCATTACGTCTGTGTACTGCCGAAACGAGTACATTGCATGAATTACTGTATACATTCATCACTGTTGTAAGTTTTTCTTATGTAATATGAAATTGAACCATGATATATCCGAGCGTGTCAAATTTAAGTAACAACAGATATCTTCTGAACGCATGCATCAACAGTAAAGAAAGATGAATTATGTACACAATTAGCCGATCTTCCTGCCAGTGATTGAACTTGTATCTCTGGATTTTTATTTCTGTTTTACTGATAAATCTTATTTGTACCTTAAAAAGCCATTACCACGGCAAAGTAAAAAATCAGTAAACACAAATGTGTAGTGGATTAAGCGCCATTTATTCCAGCCATATTTTAACGCTTGTCACTTTTACATCACGTATTCTAGTGTATAATACATTATACGTGTAGATCTCTTGTGAACTTTAACGATATATTGAAAGATAGAATTATTGAAATACTATTTAAAATGTCTGGCATGATCTGGATTCGGACCCGTATTGAACAATTTTAAATACAGGTCATACAGGCGGTTATCTGTAGTATAATTATAATGAGTCTATAACCTTTAGTTTTCTTTTTATTATCTTAATAGTTATAAACTGATGATCTTGTGTGAATCATATTTAAAAATATATATCATGCTCTTCTTAGATGAATAAAAATGCATTGATTTGATGGCTTCTTGTGGTTATATATAATTGTTTCTGAAATTGGCCATATTTTAGCCGAAATTCGGCCCGATTCCTCTTCCCAAAAAGTATATATTTTTCCCCTATTTCAGGAAAACACCCCTCTATCAGTCAAAAGAAAATAATTGAGCTGCTCATTAATGCTTCCATTGACATATTGAAACTGAAAGAGGATGTTAAATTTTCTTCTTTTGTAATATTAATGAGGGTACTACACAATACAAGCATTAAATTAAAGATGTTAACTGTTTCGAATTTCCCCTAATTCCCCCTCTAAAACACATTTCTCTTCTCCACGGGCCCTGCCACATTGCCCCTATAATGACAAAAGCACTGAAGAAACAAATATTCTAAAATACAAAACTGTAACTTCATGATTTAAGGTTTTATCATTTGATGCTGTCAAGCTGCTGACAGATACTTACAATCTTTAAGCATCAATATTTTAAAACAAGAACTATAGTACTAATACACTACATGTTTCGTAACTTTAATATTCGGAAAATTTTATGTCTTGTTTAATATGTTGATTGACAGTGTATACTTCAATGTGATATTTGTACTTTATATACTGTCTGTGTCAGTTTTATAATGTAAATGATATTGCATCATTCATTTATACATAACACATATGTCTTGGTATCTTGTAATTATTTAATGTTATATTTGCACTGTTCTGTGTATATATATATATTTGTATGTTTGTAGACATGTAGTTGCCGATTTGTGAATAAAAACTGAAGTGCTGGTACATATTCTTTTGAAATTAGCTTTGGTGTGAGTATAAATAGTTTCATGAGCATAAAAATGAAGATATGGGGAAAATGTTTGATGTTAAATTCCAGATGTCCTCATTTGGATGTGGTATATAACAGCGCGTCAATGTCTCCATTTGGGTGTGCTTTGATAATTTCAAGTCTGAATCCGATTTTTTATACAAAATGTATAATAATACTAGAATAATTTCTTATACAAATTCAAGTGCTGGAAGTAATATACAGCGGTGTGTCAAGTTCTCATTTGGAGGTGTTTTGATAATTTTTAATTTGACACAGTTTTTGAAAATAAAAAGTATAAAAACAAAAATGTAGTCCCTTACAATGATATTCTGTCAAATTTTCAACAAAAAAAAACTATTGATGAAAATGTCACCATCTGACGGTGAAAAATCAAATGTGCTCATTTTGTGGTGCTTACCTGTATGAGTGCGTGCGTATTTTTATTGAAGCACCATGAGTACATGTATAGCAGATTGATTTACATAGTACAAATACATACACTTAGCCGAATGGGCTTAAAATGGACTAAACAGAATATTGCTGCAAAACCGTGTATAACACATGGTAGCGTTTTAGAACGAACAATAAATTTGCCTAATTTTACATAATACACGATATGAACACACAATATTTAGATGGCTCTTTTATTGTTATAAAATTAACCCTGATATTACTTGATAATTAACGTGATTGTTATTGCCAAAAAGACATCACTGTCTATTTAATGTGTACTTAATTGAAAGAAAACAAAACGATTTGCAGAATTCTGTTACATTGTATTTCATGTATTTCATGTAGTTTTCTGGTTGATGTAATACGATTTTATTTGTAGATGACTATTTGAAGTTAGCTGATGTTGATGTTATCTGTTGACATTAGGTGGTAGTATGTCTTGTTGACTGTGGTTGATGGTGTGTTGTTGACTGTTGTTGATGGTATGTGTTGTTGACTGTGGTTGATAGTAAGGTGATGTTGACTGTTGTTGATGGTATGTGTAGATGACTGTAGTTAATGGTATGTGTTGCTGACTGTAGTTAATGGTATGTGATGTTGACTGTGGTTGATGGTATGTGTTGTTGACTGTAATTAATGGTATGTGATGTTGACTGTGGGTGATAGTGTGTGGTGTTGACTGTAATTAATGGTATGTGATGTTGACTGTAGTTGATGGTATGTGTTGTTGACTGTGGTTGATGGTGTGTGATGTTGACTGTGGTTGATTGTATGTGTTGTTGACTGTGGTTGATGGTGTGTGATGTTGACTGTGGTTGATTGTATGTGTTGTTGACTGTGGTTGATTGTATGTGATGTTGACTGTGGTTGATGGTATGTGCTGTTGACTGTGGTTGATGGTATGTGCTGTTGACTGTAGTTAATGGCATGTGATGCTGACTGTAGTTACTGGTACATGTTGTTGTCTGTAGTTGATGTTAACTGATGTCGACTGTAGTTGACATTATGTGATGTTGTGAGTAAGTTATTATTATTTGATGTTAACTGATGTTTTAATTGTTGACAGTGGGTGATGTTTTATAATGACTGTCGTCTGATGTCAGTAATGGTAAGAAATGACTATGATGAATGATTAGAAAATGACAACAATTAAATTTGAAAAGAAAATCTGATTTTCAGTTCTGCACAAGTAGCCTATTAAGAAGATACATGAACAAAAACATTTCTTGAACCTAAGATCATGATGCCGTCCCTTTTTCGAATCACGTTTTTCAATTGGAAATTCTATATTTGGATATGTTCTGGGCGTTGAATTGTAGCTGTAACTTGGTGATTTAATTATGACGATAACACATGCATCGACATAACAGTAACACTTTGTACTGGTACATAAGTACTGAAGATGACAGTTTCAGCAAGGATTGTGTTGATATTATCTTCATGTTCATCATTATTATAGTAGATAAAAACAGATCGGAAATAGATAATCGCGAATATTTTCACCTGGTAAGAACTCCGTGATGAGTGTATGGGGTAAAATCTGTATCCATCGTGTTTGTCCTTTATATAGATCAGTAAATATCGATCAAGGATGTGATGTGTATCAACCAATATTCATGTCATTATTAAAATAATGCAACATTGAAATGTCTTTAGGAGTAGATCAAAACAAAAATGATATTTACTGCCTTTATGTGACGAGGAATGAATAAGAAGTCGTATTTTGATTCTGACGAACGTATCAATGACAACATGATTATAATTGTTTTATGGTTCCAAATAGGTTTGAAATTACACAAATCAAATATTGGTATAATCTAGTGATTGAAGATAGACATTAAAACAGGTTAAAGTCGCGAGTTAAGTCTGTTATCATTCTTAAATTTAACGCATGAACTAAAGTTTGTATATATTGTAATGTTAGTTGAATATATGGGCGGATCTTATGGGGAGCTTACTGTGTTTGTAGCCTGCACAAACCAACTATATACAACTGTGTCGCATTGTGTATCAACACCATTTTTCATGTTATATCTTATCATCACGTGACTGCAATTTCAGATGTTGACTTGGCAAGGGGCATAAATGATATGATTTGCACTACATGTATATTGATTTCGACAATACGTAGAACCAACACACAAAAAATACAACAGTAGTTGTTTTACTATACATTACAATGTTCAACAAATATTTTACTCATACATACAAGCGACCCAATGTCAACAAATTATTATTACTGTGCCGCAAATTTGATTTCACAGTGATGTAAACATTCTTAAGATAAATAAAGGTATATCCTAAAATGGGTTAATACAATAAAACCCCTGAAAACTGGACCCTTTCCGGACTGGGCCAAAAGTCCGGTTTTCCGAGAATTCCGGTTTTCAGAGAACTTTTAATGATCGGAGAAAAAACAATGAGACTTGAAAAATCGCTCAATTTTCAGAGAATTTCGGATTTTAGAGAGTCCGGTTTTCAGGAGTTATAATGTATTTGAAGCACATACAATTTAAATTAAGTGAAATACAAATATATCCGTAGTGTAGGGATCTCACGGTGGATTCAGAACCTTCCATTCTGTGTTCAAATCCCTCGGTGATGAAACTTTGAATTATTTGTTTTTTTTTCAAGTCATATATTGTATGACAGTATAAGCCCTAAAAACCCGACTCTGAAAACGGGAATTTTCTGCAGAGTTAACATTTGATCTGGTTCTAAATGGACTTCCTGTGATGTTTCTCCTCTAGAATGACATGGCCACACGGTGGAGTTTGCCTTCTTCGTAACATTTTAGATATGGTTTATCTAGCAGATCTAGGTGGTAGTGGTCACGAGATACTTTGTTAATGTTGTTGTAGACAGTGAATGATACTGGAACATTTAATAACGTGTAATTTATGCTTGATGCTGATGTGGAGCACTTCATATTTTCAGGATGGACTGATGTCTATTAGTCTCGAACCAACTCATGAAGGTTATCTAGCTCTAATTACACTTGTTTAGTACCATCCTGGTGTACGCTTCAACTGAATGGTCTCCACTCATTGACTGCTTAACAAATCAACTCAAAGCCGTCCAATGCATGTGTTTCGTGAAATACGGTTACTCAAAAGCGTTTCCAATATGCTGTTTGATCTAAAATGAGACACCCTCCAACATCGTAGAAACACAGCCAGAGCCACTATGATGTGTACAACCCTCAACAAACTTATTGACGCCATTCCAAATCCATCTCCACTTAAAAAGACAACTGGCACAATCAACAATATATCTGTTAATAATTCTGTTTACCTTCACAGCTTCCCCCGTATCTGGAACCACTTCCATCTGAAGTAGCGGACCAGCTTACTATCATGGGAATCAAGTCGGCCATTGGAAGACTGGGGGTCGTGTAGTCTACATCATGTATATATATCTATATGATCTATTTTTCATTACACAATATAAAATGAACTTTTTATCTGTAAAAAGGTTCGCGTCTGTAACTTTAATGGTATACTGTATATCTATGTCTGTATACTTTAACATACAAATGTATTACTCCAGTAGTATCCTACCAGAGTGAATCTATCGCAAGAGATGAATATGTTACTGAATGTTAGAAAACTGATTTTAATGCTGTCACAATTATTATGCACAAGCGAGAATTGGTCAGATTTTTCTGTTTAAAAGCGTTGAATTTCTCGTTCAACAACCGATCCCTTAAACTACTTGTCGGTGTAGGTGTCCGTAGCTGAGTTGTACTTAATTTGTGCACATTAAACCTCAAATAGCGCCCACCTCAATATTACGATCACCTTGTTATAACGACAACTTATTTTCGGACAGGCCTCCATTTACTCTATTACAAATCAACTTGCTGATTAGACCACCCCATTATTACAAATCAACTTGCTGATTAGACCACCCCATTATTACAAATCAACTTGCTGATTAGGCCACCCCATTATTACAAATCAACTTGCTGATTAGACCACCCCATTATTACAAATCAACTTGCTGATTAGCCACCCCATTATTACAAATCAACTTGCTGATTAGACCACCCCATTATTACAAATCAACTTGCTGATTAGGCCACCCCATTATTACAAATCAACTTGCTGATTAGACCACCCCATTATTACAAATCAACTTGCTGATTAGGTCACCCCATTATTACAAATCAACTTGCTGATTAGGCCACCCCATTATTACAAATCAACTTGCTGATTAGGCCACCCCATTATTACAAATCAACTTGCTGATTAGGTCACCCCATTATTACAACCGAATTTTGGGTCCCTAAGATGGTCTCATAATCGAGGTTTTACGAAATAAATTACAAGCATCACTAATACCTAGCGTGTTCACTTTCGTCTCTTTTTGAGTTACAGGAATTACTACGGTTTATAAAAAACAAGGTCTGTGTGACGTCATAGAAATTAATTTGAATGACACACCAGTGAGCGTTTCAAAGAAGGCTGTGTAATGTATTTGTGCGAACCATTATGTTATCAAAACCAAACATTTTTTATCAACATATTTTGTGATCTCATGATAAAAAACGTTCTTCAAGAATTCCTGTGTATTCATTAAAGCAGACACTTTTTTTACTCTAAATATCGTACATTCTTTCTTTTGTTCAGAATTTAATACCTTGTATAAACCAAAATAAAACAATCACGTGTACCAAGTTTGTAAACATTGATCCTATTATACAGTTCCGAATGAATGGAGGTAACTAGAACATTTTGTACAAAGTGCGTGTTTGGATAGTCGCCCTACAAAGATTTACAGGCAATCCCCGTTATGGGGAACTCGCTTAAGACGAATTTGTCATTATGTCAAAAGCATCAAAAATCCCGATTTTTTCTGCTTCTTTGTACATTTCAAGTTCGGTTTTCGTTGCGTTGGATTTATTTCGAAGTCTCAAGCAACAATTTGGCATCTTAAATCTATTGTTTATCAGTAATATTCGTTAAGACGAACTACTTTCTAAAATTCCGCAAAAATCTTCACAATGATAAATAGTCGGACAAATAGATGAAGCGTATGCTACATTAGGTTCTCATAATGACAAACCAAACATAAGACAGTTTGTTCGTTTTCTTCTTACAATGACAAATACAAAATATTGTTGGTCCAAAATGGTGGAACTTTCTTCCGAAAGACTTGAGATAAATCAGAGATGAGAACTCCTTCCGAAGAAGACATAAAACTTGTCTCTTTGAAATTTGTTATAATTAGGATTTGATTCAGATGTGTTTTAAAAAGTCACTTTTGTGTGCAGCGCAATAGAATATAACAGTAATATTTGCGGTATATAAATACAATTGATTTGAATTGAAAATAAGAAAACATGACAGACAAAATCATTCGATTCAACCCCTGAATCTATTCATTATTTGTGTGTTTTTAAGTTTTTATGTGACTAATAGTCATTGGGGTTTAGCGTCGTTTTTCAACAATTTTTCAGTTATATACGGCGACTGGTTCACCTAACCAGTTTTCCTGGACTACATACTAACCAGTCCTAACTTACCCTTCCACAAGGAGCCGGCAACTTCTCCACATATGAAGGGAAATCGACAAGTTTGCCAAATTTTCATAGAAGGTGAAAAAGAATGAAAATTATGGTTGTCATGGAGACAGAAAATGTCATGATAGCATGTCGAATTTGACATCGACTTGAGTGTAAGAGTATTGTATGTTTTGTACGATTTAAAACGAATAATATAATCTTAATATAAAATATGAATGATCAGCTAATTAAATGTTTTCTTACGGAATTTGAGACGTTCTTTTTTGAATATCACATGTAATTATATTCAGTTCTGTTCATTGCTATTTTCAACGTTTACAAGTTAGAACTAACAGTATTATAATGATTACGTATCAATTATTGGGTAATATCAGGGATGTTTAGAATTTAGCATTCAAATATATTGAAATACAATTGTTGTATACAATAGAACTATGTTAATATTACTTTTGTACATGATTTTTATGTATCATGAAGGTTAACCAAGCACCATAATCAAAGATCCGAGTAGAATGTGGGTATCGAACTTCAGATTTTAGATTTACGATAGATTTACTGTGATTTTCGTAGTTAAAGCGTAGTTGATATGTTGATATCGCACATCCGATTCTAAATTATAGTCGAACCTTTGTGATTTCATGTTGTAATAATTGTAAATTTTACTCATGCACATAATATAACAAAGGCTTTTAAGTCTAAAAACAGTTGAGCAAAAGTAAGGATAAATTACTTCTAATTATATGTCATTTTAAAATAAAAAAAATAAAAACGATCATTTTTCAGCTTATTTAATATGTTTTTTTTTTATTCAAACAAAAATACATCATTTGACAAGAGACAAGACACCAGGGCCCGAACTTATAAAACTTGAGATTGGTCCACGAACTCAAATCTCATATCTTGTCTTTTAATGTTCGCAGTTAATTATGAACAGATGATAATGACATAATTGATACATTATTCTGACAGCATAATTCACCTTATCATATACTTGAACTTTAATGATCTCTGTCTTTTAAACGATAATACTTTGAGATCGGAATTGAAATTTGAGCTCGGAGACTGTTCTCAAGTTTATAACCTCGGGACCTAGCCTTCAACAACTTACTAACCAGAATCACCAGTTTGACATCTTTTCAAGACCACCTTAGCAACAATATAACCGATATAGTAAAGCTGATTTTCCACATCATTAGAAAAATAAGCTAAAAATCCGTAGATTTAAATATTTTTTTATTTAGTAAACACTTTGTTTTAATCGTTTACGTTACTAATTTTTTTAAAAAAATACAAAAATATGAAAACAATCCAAAGAAAATGAGAGTGTAAAAATGAGGTGTTCTTAGTTAAATATATTAATCATGTATAGAAAGAAATAAAACGGATATTATCAGCAGACATCAACCAGCAAATAGATGGATTTGTTAGGAGAAATGCTGCTTATTCAAGGCTTTATATGTTCCCCCCAGCTTTTAAATTGTGATCTCTTGTAAAAATGTTGCCATCTACCGCGCCTACCTGTAGCTTGAATTAACTCAAATATCACTATCACATAAACCCCGAAAAGACACAGGACTAGACACATACATGTAAAGTCTAGACTGTCCATAGTGACCCTCTTTAGGAGAATCAAAATAAGATCACTGTAAACTGGGTGTCACTATTCAGAGTCGAGACATTCCAGCATAGTTCTTCACTTGATTATTATGTTTTATATCAAGGCTATTGTTCAAGAACAAATAAAGATTGCGTGTTCATTTACTTTTGTATATTATTCACATGAGAGTATAAGTTTACATAAAATACAAAATAATAATACATGTATATTAAGATTCACATGATGAAATTAAAACTTAAATAAAATCATTTTAAAAAGAGTTTCTAAAATGTTAAAATGTTAGGAATATTTCTCCCTTGGAGAAAGTCATTGTCCACAATCTGATTCATGAATTCGGAAGACGAAATCGCGGTCGTTGGTCAGATCAGATAGAATGTCGTTATATACAAGGGTTCACTATAACAGTCTAGACTGTATATTGCAAGATAATTACTTTCAGTAAATTAATTGTTTTGAAATAAATTGCGAATTTGCTTTGTGTGATATTAATGAATTGATTACATTTTGTTTGTATTGTGATTATAATTTGCGGGACTAATTTCTTAAGACCGAAAATTTATTTACTCGAAAACATATGGACTTTTACAATAAAAATTAATGCACAATTCAATAATGTGAACATTACAATGTTTTCAAGATATCTGTTTTACTCTTTAATCACAATGTTTCTATTAAATTATATTAAGGGTAATGTTAGTTTTGTACGATTTAAAACGAATAATATAATCTTAATATAAAATATAACTTAATCTTGTAATTACACGTATGAACTGCATTTGGTGTAGAAAGCAACCTGGGCTTTATATTCAAATAATTTTGAAAACAGGTAAATACATTGGTTGTTATTTTAAAGTACTGGAATAAATCTCTGAATAAAGGCAATCTTTGTATGATGGTCACATTTTCAATTTCTCTTAATATGAGGTTTAACATTGCACCTACAACCAGGGTCATTTTAAGACTTTCCCAGCTTTAGCTGCGAAGAAAGACCCCAGTCGAACACCTGGGTAGAACCACCAACCTTCGATAAACTAGTCGGACAACTTCTTCACAGGTAAACTTTGGTCCTAGGCGGATCTCAAACTCACAGCTGTGAGGGACCAGTGATAACTAGTCAGGGACCATAACAACTCAACCTTGCAGTCCCTTTATTTCTCTACGTAAGCTTTTGTTTACAGGCTTGATTGCAACGCAACGAAACTCATATATTTAATTGAACATTTATATTTGTATCGATACAAAAATCGTATCAATAATTTTGATAGATACGCAGCCCATCCTTTGCTATCCTCAAACTTATGTACAACGAACTCCAAGCGAAAAACATAGACCAATAGTACTGTATAAAGATTTTATGCCAGCCTTTGTTCTTTAATTTACTTTATTCAACAAGAATTTCATGAAACATGAAAATTTCCTACCAGTGTTCAACCACATACGATAGCTAATTCCTAATAACAATTTCCACTCAACCACAGCAACATGTAAACCTCAGCTTCTTCCCAATAACAACCACCTCTCCATTAAAGTAACTCGCAATTTCAGCTGCTTCTTAACTACAGTAACCTTAGTTAATTCCCAACAACAACCATCTCTCAACCACGGCCTCTTGTAAACCTCAGCTGCTTCTCAGTTTGCAAAACAAAACGAATTGATAAGTATAATAACTTCACATGAAGACCTGAATATAGCAAACATGCATCATCACATACCCTCTCCAGAACGGCCCTTTCTTGAGCAACAACATCCCTTCAAGATCCCTTCCCTCTGTACGATTTAACCATTGATTTAAACTCTCTAAAGCAACAATCTCTCAACAACCACATAATTTTACTTCTCCCATAGGGCGTTGGTTTGGAGAGGTTGTACTGTATGTACTTGATATGAGTAGCGTGTATGAAATTTGACAAAGTGTACTTTAATTTCGCTTCAAATTTTTTGTGTGTTTGAAGTCTATTTGAATATGACATAATATTATCTGTGCATGACTGTGCAAGTTTGTTGAATTGATTTTAAGAAAACTCGAATAAGACACGAGACTTGGTGAAGTTTCTACGAAACCTATTAGAATAGACAGGTTCTAACAAATAACAATGGACGGATTATTGACTGTGATAATAGATGTATGTTAAGAATCAAAGAATGTATAAATATCTCAATTAATGAATAAAAGTTAAGTATCTATAAATATATAATGCCACATAACAGCGTCACATGAACATAACAGCGTCATATGAACATAACAGCGTCACATGAACATAACAGTGTCACTTGAACATAACAGCGAACATAAAATATTACATAAGAACTTGGTATATAGATCTAAATATAACGATTATACAATATCACATGACAGGCTCAAGAGAATGTCTGAATAAAGCAATGGTAAAATATTAAATACGATCTTTATATGAATAACTGAATTCTTGCAAAACAAATGTACAATATCACATGACAGTTTTACTTAAACATTTGACATAACAAACTTTACATGAGTTCTTCATTGAACATGAATTGCTATACTTGTTCTCTGCCAATATAATACACAAACAAAATATTTCACATTTTTGTACTGAAATAACAATAATAATAAATACAATTCTGTGCTAGATTTACATGTTCCTGACATTTTGTTCTCCACTGTCAGAAAACAGCTTCACGGGCGTATGAAACATTTTATTATATAAGCTTCATAAACAGTTAAAATATCCAGTACCAAGTATATGCGTCAATGATAAAGTAATCGTACTTTTTTCAATTAATATACATTAAACAATCTTTAACCACAAAAATATCAGTATCTTTATCTTATTCAACGGATAATGTAAGTGGGAGGTTCTCTACCCACAAGAGGGCGCCCAATGTTTGTCTCTACTATACATGTATAAAGAGAAGGTATGCAAAAACGACTCGCTATGGTCGGGTTTTCCCGTCTAATGCCATTAAGTTTGTTTTTAATACATCCGCTACAATGTATCTATTACATGAAAACAACTTCTTATGCATAAAGTAAACAACAACAACAACAACAACAGTAAAAAAGGAGCGAACTTACGAAATGAAAATCTTACCGAACTTCGAGCGTTTTGTTTCCATTTATGTGATAGGACAATGTAATCTAATTACTGAATATAATGAGACACTTTCCGTCATGAAATATTGAGCTTGATGAGTAAACTGTTGTTTGTGACTCTATTTTAACTTATCATATCTTTTGTTTCATATAGTTGAAAAACTTGTACCATTTGTAGCTTTATTTGGCATTTTTACAAGAATCTTGGAATAGCTGTGATGTTGACAGAGATGTATGTGAGGGATATCGAACGAACAATCTGGATAGAAATTGCATACGCCGGGGTATTCGATACTGGGCATTACAATATCTCAAATTATCAAATTATCAAAGCCATTATAATCAAATAGACAGCACAGCAAACGTGAAAAGGGTCAGATTCCAATCCTTTCTGGCACAAAAGGTTATAAGGAAATTTATTTCATTGTTCAAATAATGTAGAATGAAAATACTGCATTATGTTTTGTTTTTGATTACACGAAAATAGTGTCATTGTTCTTCATTCGTACTATAAATACACATCAGTGAAAAATCGTGACATTCTACTTCATAATGTTTTGCCGCAACAAAATCTCTAAGTATTGCGCCGGAAATCGTTACGTACCTTATATATTTTTAAAAAAACACGATAATTTTAGTTTGTCGATTAAAAAATAAGGACCAACATACCCTGTAGACAGATGTATGTCGAGATAAGGTTTACCATATCCATTTGTAAAATAAAGTGTCCACGAACTTCTGGATATATCTTAGCATAGTATCATCCCCACGACATGTGTTGATAATGCATTTGAATGCGAATCTGCCTTGACTATACAAATGTATTAGTTTCAACATCAGTTTGTATTAAGCAGTTCGAACTCGGTTTGATATTAAGCTGAGTTATGGCACCCGTTAATATGAGATTAGAAAAGATCTTGCTGACAACAGAAAAATGCAACTTTTTTAAACAGTCCATGAAATACGCGAAGTCTTGCATTCAGAATATGACAATAAATGACTTACAAGCGAGATAACAAATACAGTCTTGTGGGTGTTTTTAAGCCAGCTTACTAAACATTGACCATAATTACTCGGTGAGCAGATGATTTTTTGAATACGATGTTTTGTAAATTTCTTATTGGAATACTAAAAGGTAACGTCAAAATTAGGCGAGAAATAAAAAAAAATAAATGATGATAATATGATAATAAATAATGTACAATAAAACCATCATTTACGATTAGTAAATCTACTGGGATTTAAAGTTACTTTAACAAAATGAAAAAAAAGGTCTGGACACTGACTGTAGAGTTGTACTGTATTATCAAATGTTTAGGTTTAGAGAATTTTTATAATCACTGATGACACGAAAAACATGCGACGTTTGTAAATATTCAGATATGATGGAAGAGAAACGGATCCAGACGTGTAAAACAGCCCTACATGCAAAAACAATGTCGATATTGGATATATATCATGGAAGTGAATGGGCAATATTGAAGACTAGTGCAATATACAGTCTAACCTGTGTTTGCGACTTACTCCGAATGAAGGCCACCCTCTGAATAAAGGCAATTCTTTGAAAAAAAAATTGGTTATTTAGAACAAACTGACCTCCGAATAAAGAAGCAACATACTATGAAATAAACAGATACATGCGATTTTATTATATAGCAACATAATATGGATGAAACTAGAGGGGTGTTCAAGAAGTTTTACAAGTATAATCACTGAACTGAGTTTTATTTAGGTCTGGTCCCGAGGCTATAAAACTTGAGAACAGTCTCAGAGCTCAAATCTCAATTCCATTCTCAAAATATGATAGTTGAAAAGATAGAGGTGATCAATGTTTGGATACATTTTGAGGTCAATTATGCTGTCAGAATAATGTACCAATGATATCATAATGTATGATCATAATTAACTAAGAAACATTAAAATACAAGATATGAGATTTAAGCTTTGAGACTGATCTCAAATTTTATAACCCCGGAGTCTGAAGTTTGAATTCTGAGATTTAAAAATTGTTTCTAGCTTTTGGCTCAGGAGTTGCATAAAAATGTCAAAAGTGTAACAGGAAAACTGCACTCGCGGTAGTACGGGAATTTTGGTAGATTTATGACCGTGAGTTTGTGCCCGACTTCATGTAATTTTGTGCAATTATTAATTGTCTCGTTAATTGGTAATTTTAAACATTTGTCCTTATTTATCTATGATAGCTGTTATGTATAAAATCGTGTTGACAAGAAGAAAAGTTAGAGTTGTAATTTAAATTAATTCAGTCTTTCTTCTGCTTCTGCCTATTCTGCTTAAAGTTATCAAACATTTAATTGTATAGCACCGAGTTTCTGTGAATATCTTAATAGAAAAGTGACAAATTCTAATTGAGTCAAAAATAGAAGTTCTGATTTTTTGCTACTGTTTAAAACCAACTGACAAGAAGCCTCTAACAAACTACAGTGTAAACTCTCTAAACCGATTCTCTTAAAACCGGTTTCCCCTCTAAACAGCCGAATGTTCTGGTCCCAACATAATTACCATATAATTCAAAATTCCACTCTACAGCTACATCCTCTTAGAACATGTCATAAGAATCTTAGCGTCAGCTTAAGCTTATGAACTGACCCATCATACGTGTTTAAGGACAATACTTACTGGTATGTTATCCGTGTTTGTGTACTGTGACTGTTGTAATTGTCATTAATACAATTGTATTTCTGAATGAGTGTGTAAAACTGAACAGTCAGTGAAAAGGAAGAACCTTTTGAGGAAATTGACTTTCATATATTACGTATATTACATTGTTTGCTTGTTAAGTAATATCTGTATGGTCAATACATGCTCTTGATGTTCTTCCTTTTATATTTGAACTGTACTCCTGAACTTAATGTGTATATAAACGCCTGAAATATTCCAGTATTCCAGTGTGTATTCAGTTTCATATACTCAAAATCTGAACATTTGCACTCAAAGCAGAATATACAAGGGAGGTAAGTACATGTATTTACATAAAAATATTGAGAAAATCGACTTATCTCCCCTCCACTAACCACATTTATTTTGATTGCTGTCTAGTAGCAGACGACATGTCCGTTAGTACAAGTCAATTTCTAAACTAATGATTGCGATATTTAAAATGTCCATGCAACCTAGGTCGCATTGTTTCATTTAAATCTAATTACAGTCGAACCTGTGAACCAATGTCACCCTTAAGAAAGACTAAATATGGTCTTTATTGACAAATGGTCAGTTTGTTCTAAATAATCTGTGACGGTTATTCAAAGAATGGCCTTATTCACAGGGTAGCCTTTATTTGGAAGTGACCGTAGTTACAGGTTTGACTGTACCAACGTTCAGTAAGAGTTATTATAAGTAGATTCCGAAGAGGCCTGATAAATCTGTTTCATAAAATTATTGCAGTGAATCGTATACTGTTTGAACGAGTGTGTTTAATTCTGTTTTGTTTTCGCTGGGGTTTGACGTCGCACCGATAGCCAGAATTATATGGCGAATTTTCCAGCCTTAACGTTGGAGAGAGAGAGAGAGACCCCAGGAGTACATATTGTTCTTCATGTAGATGATCTTTTGATCTCTTCATATCAAATGTCTTTATGATTCATTTAGACTGTTGTTCATTAGGTAACTGTTGAAATATGTCTCATGATTTGTCGCTACAGTCTCTTATAGGTTGACTGATAGCCTAATGGTCCCTATGTCATTTTGATACGCAAGCTGTTGGGCATTTTGAAGCTGTTTGTTGTATACTTCAGACAATTTTTTCTAGTCTCTGGTGCGTAATTTTCTCGAATACATTATAGACAGCTGGCAAAAGTGTTACTAGTCGGTGACCCAGACATTCAGTCTTTGATTTTCCATCTTTGTATATTGGCACTATGATTCCTAGTTTACAGCCTACTGGGACATATATGCATTTTGAATCATCATATTGAGTAACACAAAGATGATGTTCATCAATCTTGTACCCCCGTAGTGTTCATTCATCAGTTTGTCGTGCTCAGGTGCTTTACGTCTTTTTAGGTGCTTTATGATACTTTCAAGTTCAAAATTAGTTATTTCTGATATGAAATATCATCATCACTACAGTCATGAGAGCGAAGAACAGTTCTTCGACAGTCAGTTCTCTGATCACAATCACGTAGATACTTGAATAAAATAATTATTTGACAATATCCATGCAAATTAAAAAGAACTTGACTTTTAGAATGTCTAAAAAGATATGGAAATTCTGTTCGTAAAGTTACATAATCGACATTGTATAAGAATACTATCGTGTGTGCTCAGACTGAAATTGAAAAGTACTTTGTTTGCCCTTTACCGACCCTAGATTTAAAGACAAAGCGGTAGGTCGGAAAAATATTTTATTTCATTCAGAGAATATTCCTCATTTGACTTGTTGAACCCCCGCGTTTGACTGATCGCGATCATTTTTAACCTAAAGCGAGATAAAGTACGGAAATATCCTATTGGCGAAAATATGAAAATTAAAAAATGCGTTTTAAATTTCAACAATATTTTTTTTTGATAATTTTAGCCCCAGTGACTGTTTCATATTTTGTTAACATCTCTACTTTGCTTGTTATCATTTTCGTCAACTTATTGTTGTCCACCTCAAAATTACTGAAATAATTACATGTAGCATTATACGATACAATCAAAGGCAAAACAAGACGTTCTCTCAGTGCTTTGATTCTAGACATTTGGTCAGAACTGTATTTTTCTATACGTGTATATAAATAGCTAGCGGCCATGAATCTAAATATGGGTCATTGTAAGTACCACACTATGTCTAGACATAGTATTATCATGAAAATCCTTTAATTGTTCTATTTGAAGTGTGATTGACGTCAAAACAGGGCAAATAATGCGTGTTTTTAGGTGAGTGAAATCATGAGTTGTCTGCTTTTTTGTGATGTAGAAAAAACATTTCTTTATGTTATATTAACACGTGTATTAACACGTGTATTGTTATTAAATACGGCTTATTGTTATATATTGACGTCAGCAAATAATTGGCCAATTAAATGATTAAATGACAATGTTAGGTTTGTAAAGAAACGTGCGTAAGTATTTACGTATATGTCATGAAAAACGAGAAAACATGTGAACGTAAGCTCAGTTTCTATGGATATAATTAATCGTTTACGTCAAACGATAATTCCTATTACATAATAATAATTTTAGAATTAGATTGGTGTGTACAAAGGGATTTATGTAATACCTCTTTGCTTTGTCAGAAATCATTAAATATGGTTGACAGCGATGTATTATAATTTATCTAGAATCGTTGTATAATTCTAATTAAAAAGTGAAAAAAATGGTTTCCAAATCATATAATTATGAACAAGCTGTCATACCCATAAACCGCCAATCACTGCCTGTACTGACCTATTCACAAAAAGAAAATCGACTTAAATACTGATGCTTTCCCTTCTTTTAAATAACTATAAATGTGAGAAAAGGAATAAAACTGTAACATGGAACCAATTAAATTTATTTTTATTAATGAAAAGGTACTGAAAACATACAACATCAAAATACAGTCGAAGGAAGTTAAACAGTTTAATCAGAGTACTTGAAAGGTTGAATACAAATCAAAATACTAGAAATATTAACCAGAATACTTGACACCATCGATACATGTTTATATCAATCAAACGTTTAGACAAAAAGGAATAAAGAAACACATGAGAAACTATAACTATCCCCTTATGTTTTGGGGGTTAGTCATCCAGTCATTCACATGTACAGCCTATAGATGCTTCCGAGTATTCGTTGTAAAGTATCTAAGTACATGTATAATAATTTTCCTCCATATGTGGAGAAGTTGCCGGCTCCTTGTGGAAGTTAGTACTGGTTAGTATACAGTCCGGGAAAACTGGTTAGGTGAACCGGTCGCCGTATATAACTGTAATTTGCAAGTTGTTATCACTTTAGTGTGTAACCAGTCACTAGTTTACTAAATGAACACAGGAAGCAGTGACTTCATCAACTTTAGATTGTTAAATCGTACAGTTGGAAAAATCATGCTGTTGTTGAAGGGAGGTTGTTGCTCAAGAGAAGGCCGCTCTGGAGGGGTTGCACTGTATGCAAATATTGTATTTGAATGTGTTGTTAACCCCTCCTGCTGCTGGGGGTTCGAGATTTTTTTAATTAGAACTAAAATGAAGAGATTTGGAAGGATTAGGGGCACTGAATACGATTTCTTTGAACCATACAAAATATTTAAAAGCACCGTTATTAGATCTAATTATGGTCTAACCCCCTTAGCTTTCGACTTTGGTGCCATTTTTGTCAATATTCATATTTTCACTTTTCATATTGTTGCTATGCACGTTCGTAAGTGCATATCGATGGTTACGCCCCTGTGAAACAATTATTAAATAGCTATGAGAACTTTATCAAACTATCATCTGAAAAAAAGAAACAAATCGTCAATAAGATCATAAGTACAATATGTCAAAAGTTCATTCATTTTGTTTTGGTGAATGTTTTTGAATATGTTTTATGTACATGTGGTTATTGTCATAGTATTATGATATTTATGTGTGTCATGATTACAGTATGGCTTTGTTTTGTACATTTGAGGATTATAATTCTGTCGGTGACTGCAAAAATCAGGCAAAAATGTGCGAAAAATAGCATTTTCATTTTTTTATACATATAGACATCATGTCAGGGACATAACCTGAAAATTTCAACTCTCAATTCACATACATTATGTATCCATGGCAGCTTAAATAAGACCACTGACGTCAAAAAAAAACATCATAAAATCTGAAAAATCTTGAAATGTTAAGTTTTATTTGGACTTCAAACAAGTACATAATAAACAAATGTCTATGCTTCCTACTTTATTTTTTTATAATTGTATGTAAAGCAGTTAAAATGATGATTATTTTGAAACATTTTACCTAAGGTAAATCATGAAATAATTATTTCCGCTGCCTAGCAACAAAACTTACAAAATATTGTAGCAAGATGGACAGAATAGGTAGCAGACTTTAATTAACATAAAACCATCACAAAGCATTTATTTACTATAAGGCCATACCAAATCACGTCTATGTTTAGCGTAACATTGAGATTAAAAAACCTATCTAGCTATCCTGAAAAACAAACAAGTACCTCTGCAAAAACAAAAATTCCCTGCTTAATTCTGACAAAATATTAGCTTTTATCAAAAGTTCAAACAGTCACTCAAGGAGAATAAATATGCTTCTTTTTATAAATCAAAGCAAAAGCATAATATTGATCAATTATGACGACCGGCATATTGATACAAAGCAAGTCATTCTAGCATGTAATGATTCAATAAAGGTATTTCAAGAGATCAAATATTCAATATTACAAAATGATTTTTTATTTGACTCAAGTGATCAAAACCTTTCCGTCCATGGACGCTAAACATAGATACGATATGGTATGGCCTAATATCTTAAACATTTATTAAAATGCTGAAATGATGAAAGAAAGAAAGAAAACAAACAAACATATGAATTAAAGAAAAAAAAGAATTTAATCCATCTCTTGTTCAGTCTAATAAAATGACTACAGTCTACAGCTTGTTACACTCAACACTGACAAATACAAAACAAAGTCACTTCCTGATAAATGAACCCCAACCTGAGCTACTTCAGCCGGATCAAAAATACAGAAATAACATGGTGACATCAAAAGATCATTCAGTCTACATCTGTGTACATCAAAAGATCATCCAGTCTATATCCATGTACATCAAAATATTATCCAGTCTACATCTGTGTACATCAAAATATCATCCAGTCTACATCTGTGTACATCAAAATATCATCCAGTCTATAGCCTGGTGCAACAAAATTCTAAGGAATCTAAGATTTTGAAAACAGAAATTAATGCACTTGATCAGAAAAATAAACTGATTACTTAAAACCAATAAAACTCAATTCTACAAAAAAAAACTTCACTGTTGAATAAATTATGCCTGTAGAGACAAAAGAGACAAATGAGGCCCTGCTGTCAAAAATTAGAAACATATATAAAAACACATACACAGACACTTTGTGACAAATACTCTACCATTTGGTTTAACAGACACATTCTTTAAAAGCATTTATACCATCCAACAATACAAGATTATTAACATTTTCATCATCAACACAATAAAAGATTCATTTAAAGTCCATAAACCATTTTCACACAAATACTTACACAATGTTCCTGAAGAAAATGCAAGGAGCATTAAAAACCTTAATTGTATATAGTCTGCTCGTGTAAAATTAGGTGTCAGTCTGTTGGAAACATATATGAAGACATGTATTAAATAAATTAGTTGAATTTCAACTTTTATCATCTGGAAATATTACATCTAATTGTTGCTAGGTAACTAAACATCAATCCCTTCCTCATCCTTAACAAATTAATGTAAGCAGTTCCAAGTACAATGTACTTACTTGATGATAATTTGCACACAACATGTGTAGCTAATTCATTTTCATAAGCTAAACATAAGTTAAAAATGATTGAACATTTAGTTTAGAAATAAACGCACAGATTTGGAGATCTTTTCAGGTGTCATGTACTAATGTAAATGTGTAATCACAATTCAAATGTGGAATTCAAAAGTTAACAAAATATTAATCAACATTGTAAACATAATGAACAATGTATTCCGTCAAGCATGCAAAAAGTTCTAATTCTTTTATTTAAAATTATAACAAAACTGACTGAAGAATAAAATCATGTACAATATCAAGCAGTGTTTTAATCATTAACACAATACAATAATAACAGCAACAACAAAGTAAAAATATACACACATATATTTGAAATATATATACAGTATATACCGACTACAGCTAGCCAAGAAAAATATTTGAAATGCTTAAAAATATTCATTCAAATGTCATGTCATATTTAGGTATAATAAACTATTTGTTAGCAATGTCTGTCCAATCTATTTTTTCATTGATATAAAATGAATTCTTAATACATTAATTGAACAGGGCACTTTTTCACTGTCATAAAAACACCATGTTATAATAACACCATCATCATCAAGATTTTTTCCTTTATCCACTACTGGTTTGGGACAAGTTTCCTATCTGCCTTCAATTGTATAATAAATGTAATAACTTTGTTTTCTGCCCCATATTACACAAAATTCGTTAATTTGTTCAAATAGGTACCCTTGTCTGGCTGGCTACAGCTGGAGAATCCAATTCTGTTTTGAATGTTACATCACCTAACTCAGAACTGTCAAATGAAAACTCCTGATACTCCTGAGATAGATGCTTCAGTGGCTTAAAGTACAGTTGAAGAAACTGCCTCCAATCAAAGAACTGTACATCAAGTCTGTCCTCCATGTTATTAAACTTCCTTTTTGGTTTCTTAAGTTTAGCATCATCTGAAAATACAACGTGATAATTTTAGTTTGTTTGTTCTTTCGTTTATTGGTGTTTTATGGTGCATCAACATTTAATGGTCATTCAGCGTGCATCAAAATGAAAAGGATAACAATGATAAGTTATAATAAGATAATGTAAAAATAAGATAATGTAAACATAAGATAATATAAAAATAAGAATGAAGAAGATATAAGTGATTTAGAAATTGAACTGCTGCAACAATAAGGGTGTGTAACTGTTTACAATGTTAAAAGGAGTGGATAAAAAGTTATCACAGTTTTTTGTAAAGTCTGATTTCCTTTAAGTAGTTGATAATTGTTTAAGGTGAAACAGTTTTGAAAGGGGTGTTAGTTAAACAAAAATGACCAATTCTGCATCTAGATAATATTACCTCTTCTCAATAAATGGACCTTTAAGAGGCGTGCCATTTGCTAAGGGTTGGCTTGACTGAGTGAAATTTGTTGTTAATGTCAGCATGGCATAATAATTTTAGAGGTGTTACATTAATACTTATGATATAATTGAGAACTTACAAGTATGCTTGCTTGAGGTCATGGGTTGTAACCATTAAAATCAAAATTTGTTCAAACGGATACCTACTTCATGACAAAAAATGAAAATTTTTAGCTCAAATATGGTGATTCGGAACAAATAAACATCCAATGAAAGTTTATTACTGAAATTGACTCACTGTCTGTCCCAGCACTTGATGCCTCACATATGACTTTAGATTTTCTGTTGGTGACACTGGTTTTGCTGCAAGTAGATAAATGACAACATGTTTCTAACCCATATACAATTATTATGAGGTTTTGGTGCAACTGAGTAAAACTGTATTTGATATGTTTTCTTACTTATGCTGTAAATTAAACTATAAATTATAACATAGATTTTGTTCACATGATTTCATTTCATTCAACCTTTGCTTACATCTAATTTATTGTGCTGATTACTGTCATTAAGTTGAGACAATTTCTGCTGTTTTGATAATGACAAAGTGCTGTCTACTTAATATCATATGAGTGGACTGCAGAATTATTTGCATGAATATTTTGTCAAATAATAAATGTTGATTTATCAACTGACATTGAGGAATTCAGTTCTAGCTTTCCATGAAAATACTTAAACAAGCAAATTTGGACAAAGTAACATGATAGTTTATCTTATACACATAGATATTAATTAGTTTTGTATTATGTGAGTTTCAGTACAAGATTATAAATTCTTGAAACAAACACATCTCGTAGAGTTTTCTCCAAATTGAATATTTTTTTTGTTGCAGCAAATTCAAACAGAATTGGTCAAACAGATATATTTAACAATTAACAGTCTTTGACTATTAAGATGTAATATGTAGATTCAATGTACAGATGGAACATACAGTTATAATGCACAGATTTAACAAGTAGATGTTATGTACAGATGTCCTTTGATATAGTTACCCCACACATGACAGTGCTTTCTAGCCTGGTAAAGTGTTAATTTTGATGTATTTCTTACATGTATTCAAAAATTAATGAACAAAACATATTTTACATGCAATGGGGTGAACCCATTAAACTGACTTATTGTAATTTTACACCATTTTGCTTATATTTTCTGAACTGAATTCTAGTGTTTGGAGGGCAGTGATAACATTATGAGAAGGTCATGTGTTAAAATCAATTCTCAATAATTGCATGAAATCAAAAGCACTGATGTCAAATTCAGGAACATTAACAAGTATGACAACTAAATATTTTATTTTCAAATATTATATAATGTACTCACTTTGTTCTGAGGTAATTAAAATCATTCTCAGCATTGCCTGTACATGCTGAAGGAAACATATAAACATATAATAAGAATAATTTTTGAGGAAAAATTTACTACAACTGCTACTTTTCGCTTACATATTAATCTGATACACATGTAACCAATAATATACATGAAAATTCATCATCTTAGTGACAACATTCATGTTTGACAATGTTCAGATATAATAACTGAGTGTTTGTTTCTCCTGCATGATGAATGAAGAATTAACTGGATGATAACAATAAAATTAAAAAATACTAAGGTTATTGTCTACATCATCAGTAAAATCTTTATACAAAATGTAATAAATAGCAGGTGATTTATCAGTGTTCAGCATCAAAGGTTCTGCCTTAACCATAGGTAAATTTTATACAATGAGAAAGGTTATTTCATAAAACAACTTACTATCAGTGTCAAACACTGTGATTATGCCAGATACAGTTGACCTTTCAGCTACAAGCCAGCGGAGTCTGCTCTGCTTGCGTACACTTTGGAGCCATAGATCCACCACCAGATTTACATCTGTTTAATCTTGCCATATCAAGTTTTGTCTTGGCTGAGGAAGAAACATTACAAAATTATACAATCAATCATCATGTCAAGACATGCAGCTAACAATTATGTAAGCAGAAACAGGTTAATACCACTGTACTAGAGTCAAATCAACAATGTCTGTTATCCAGGTGGAAATTGCACACTGTTTGTACAAAACTTAGTAAAAATAACCAGAAATATCTTAAATGTTGCTTACAGTATAAGGAAATATTAAGTAGACCGACAGTTTCATCCTAAGTTACCTATTCATACTTAGTAGTAAGTAATTATTGATAATAGTCAGGTGTAACAGAGAGTACCTGTAAGTGAATACCACAATATACACTAATAACTTAGAGTCACTATTGTATTGTCATATCATTTCCAGACAACATTTTATCTTACAAATAACAATGCAGCATAATGACTTAAACCTAAATTGAAATATGTACCCCCCCCCCCTACACTGAGGTTTTATAACTTGAGAACAGTCTCCAAGTTAAAATCTCAATTCCATTCTCAAAGTATTATGGTTAGAAAGATGGAGCTGATTAATGTTTTAATAAATATTAAGGTGAATATTGCTGATGAAATCATGTATTAACAATATCATTATTGTCTGATCATAATTGCCTTAGAAACATTAGAAGACAAGATATGAGATTTGAGCTTGGAGGCTGATCTCAAGTTTTACAACCTCAGAGCCAGTACCTCTCTGGTTGATGTTGCAGAATTTCTTTTTTTAGATAGGAAACATCTTTCTTGGAATGGACAAATTGACTGGAAAAAATAAATTTATCTGTTCTGTAACTGCCAATCACAAACGTTTCTTGTGTATATGAATTAACACAATCTGATCATATGACTTCATCATACTGATAGACAGTTCAGTAAGCAGAAAAATGTGTAACATTCCATTAATGAAATGAACACACTAAAACACCCGGATTGAAATATGGTAAATTTTGATAAAGGAGATAAATAAAAAGTATGGGAAGTAATTATTAATTACTCAACCTTTGCAAGTTCTACAGGGGAACCAAAATTGTCAATGATATTAAATTTGTTTATAGACTTTGTGGAACATTGTTGAGTGCAGACATCCATTAATGAACAATTTTGATCAATAATTGATTTGTCTAACAGTCAATTCACATTAATTTTCAACAAAAACAGTCACATACCTATTCATATGCTGTGCAATCTCTTCCCAGCATCTCGCTCATGAGCAACAAATACTCTCTCTATTTGTGCCCTTAATGACACCAAAAAGGAGATCAAAATCTACAAACATGTCTTCCTCCCGAGGAGTCCATTTAATTTTTTCAGATTTCAAGCAGTGGCTTGTATTTCTATTGTATGGTTTACAAGTGCAGATGAAATGTCAACATCTGATTGTTGGGCTGCTTACATATTTTATAAATGCACCTCAAATTCTCAGCGAAGAACAAACTCAGAAAATTTTATAACTTCCGTCTGAGCTCGAATCTCAACTGAGCTAGGAGGTTGAGTTTGGAGGTGAGATTTTAGTGGTCAGCTATCATCAAGCTATACTTAACTCATTCATGTAATCCTGAATAAAAAAAACATCATACAGTTATATCACGATTATTACAATATGCTTGGGTCTGAAAAAATCATTTGGATAATCCATGGTTTCGAATAATCCATTTCAGTATAATATACTGGTAAGAATACGCTGGTGCGTACTTTGTCTGTTCATTACAAGGGAGTTAACTTCTGTTTCACTTGTATGCAAACGTGGGTAATAGTGTTTGAATTCATTTTCCAATTTAGAATGACTTAAGCAATGAAATGCAAATCATTTTATACAGATCACACTAAATATTTGTGGTGATTAGTATAAAAATTGTTACGAACAGTATGAACAACTTGAACAAAGATGCATATTTTTATAACAACTCATTAATAATATAGACAATTAAGCAAATACTCTGGGTTCTTTAAAACATATAGGGACAAAATCAGGACCGCGGAAATATTTCAGATAATACCGGGTACTCAGATAATCAGTTGTCGAATAACCAATGTTTTAGGCTAACACTAAACTAATGTGATTAAGTAAAGTTTCACCTCTAATGTTTCAGTTGTGATATAAATTTGTTCTGAAGACAAATGATTCAGTACCAGCAAATTAAAAAAAATTAATATGACATAAAAATATGTTATCAAACCTACATTAGGAAAATAAAAGATAATACTGATCTACTATTACTCTCCAAAGCACATATCAGATTACAACATTATTCTTCTTTGGCCCCCACTAATGTCAAAATGAAATTGAGCATTTCTTTGGCCAAAACTATAATGTTTGAGATAATGATGAACTAGACTGACATTCATTACAGTCTAACCTGTGTTTGTGGCCACCTCCAATTAAAGGCCATCCTGTGAATAATGGCCATTCTTTGAAAAACATGTTTGCTGGCTATGATGAGGGTAGTGCACCTGCTGTGCAAATTCCACAAGTAATGAAATCTTCCACTGTACAGGAATAATTGCCTGAAAATATAAAATGCATTAATGTGATAATTCTTCAATTGAACTTTTTGTGCTTGAGCATTTGTACTTCAGCATTACACAATACAATATTTGAATTATTGTTTTATATACTAGAATTATTGTGTACACTTAAATTTAGTTTTACACCTAATTATCAATCAGACATGTGTTAAAGTCAATTATAAAACATTCATGTTGTGATTCATCTAATAATTGGTGAGATAAGTGTTGACTTTACTGACACAAGTCTGTACCAGGTTTGTTGATTGCAATGTGCAGACATAGATCATTCCATAGCCTTTGAAATATTCACAAACTGGCACTTCTAGAAGTTAGTTATAGAGCTACATTTTTATACATTTGGTGTACATCAAACACTGTTTTGTCAGATGGCAACAACAAAACTCGGAATCATTTGTAATTAGTATATCACCCTAGCTATGCCAAAGCATTTTGACAAATATATGTTGTTATTCTTTTCCCATCAGTAAATGTTAGAATGCTGGGTGACTTCTTAAATTTATAGCTGAACCATAAAAAGTATTTATGGCACTAAATGTTCATTATCAAGGGATTTTGCAATGCGCACAATTTCTTCCTATCAATAAAGGTGCAAAACAAAATAACCTACATCAGACAGAATGTCCATGAAAATAAACCGTCTGAGAAGGTCTGTCTCTTACTTTGGCCTTATGGTTTTTAGCAAGAGTTAAACTACTTGTTACACTGTGGCATAGCAACCCGTCATTAACAGTCTAATTAGTTCGACTAAATTCTCATCAGACTCAATTATCAGTATAGGTTGATCCAGGATTTCTAGTTAGGGGGGGGCGGACACTGAACAAGTCAGCTGGGAGTCCAGGGGCTCGCTAGGAACCCTGGTGGTTCCAGGGCAAAGCTCTGGCCAGGGGTCCCAGAAGCTCCTGAGTTTTGGTCATTTCTAAGGGATTCAGGCACATTTCCAGAACCTCACCTATCCTTTCCCAGGGTATAATAAAATGTAACTTATTGCATGCGTAGCTTGTGAACATTTTTTGACATTTATGTATATTTTCTGTAAATATCACATGTAAATATCATATTTCATGATTGAAAAAAACCCTTGCTTGGGCAATTTTAGTAATAACAGTAATGTTATAGAATTTTGAAAATACAACTCATCAACATATATATATCAGTAATGGGCGACCGCCAGCAACATTTAACTATATCTCGGTCAATGGAATACCCATCTTTCATCCATCATCATCATCATGATAATCATCCTCATCCTCCTCATCATCATTATGGAATACTAGTGGACAATTTCAATTCATTCAGCGAACCCTGACGAACGTGTTTCCATTCATTCTCAAGAGAAAGGTGTCATTTTACTATTTTCAAAGCATTACACCAAATGTTCACGCATTTCGGACACAATATAATTGACATTTAAATTATTATGATAATAACAAAAAACACTGCGTTTGCAACAGAAAAAAATCCACAATCGTATAAATCATTGACGACTCAACCTTTTTTCAGTGTTCCAGATTTTAAGTTTTTCGTGGAATATTCGTCGTTTCTTGAAGGCCATTAATATTTGGAAATTATCTAATAATGCACAAAAAAAACCCGTTCGTGGATGTTTTGGTCCTTTTTTCATGAATCATAAATACTAGCGGTACTGTTGGAGATTTGTTAAACAGAAAGTTTTTATACACCAAAGTTGTTAAGAAAAAGTTTCCACAGTCAAACGTTGTGTCCACAGACATAAACAATAGTTCGCTATTTTTCATTGTCAATAAATTGTTGAATAATAGATAAATCATCAATTGACTCTTTCATTCCTAAAACAAAGGTCAATGAAGGATACAAGTCTATTTGATGAACGAAATTCTCAAGTTGGAATGCCAAACGTAACACGAGTGCAGTAAATGGAATCCTGTGAAAGTCTATTTTGTGATGCTTTGGCTGCGGCTAAATAGATTTGATTTAAACGTATTGTTATATCTCCATAAAAACTTCAGTTTAAGATTCATTCTATTCATTTTCTAAGGGTTTTCTAGTTAGACAATGGCTATCCGATACCGGGTATTTGCGATACAGGCGAATACCGGCATTTATAAAGCCATACCGGCGTTTAGTACCCACCAAAACAGGCTACTTCCGGCATCTGGTCACACCTCTTCCGGTCAGTATGTTTTCATGCTTCACCAAGACGGAACATACTTGCTACGTTTGGTATTTTTTGTACTTTGAGTTGTCATGGCGTCTGAATATTGTAATTATGTTTGTTGTGTACTTAATTTAATGAATGTTCACCTTAGGATATCTTGTATTTTTTATATTTGCTTTTTGTACATGCTTAGCTTCATTACATTGGTGGGTGGGGTGCAAACCAGGTATTGAAATTCTAGAACTTTTTCATGTAGTTGTTCGTACTTATATATCAGTTAGAATCAACATTTATTGCTATGCCACTACAGTGCGTGAAAATGATTTTGAGGGTCACTCGTCCTGTCACTCAATGTGACAAACTCAAAGAAGCTGTCAAACAGTAAAATCAATCTCTATTCAGAGTTGTCGTTCCTCATCTCTCCCATACATGTCTGTCAATGTCTCAGCGTTTTATTAGATTCTTGTAAAACAAGAAATAAAGCCACAAATGGTACAAAATTTACAACTAAGTGAAGCAATTTATTTTGCACAATACATTCGAGACAAAAGATGTTATAATTAACCTGAAAATCAGAGAAATTATTTCATTTATCTAGCGCACTATTTCTCGACCAAGAGTATTTGTTTACTTTTGGTAATTAGGTCATAAAGTTACGCGGCTTAAATGGAAATGAAACACAGAAATCGAAGATAATCGTGCAAAATTATGACAACAAATGTACGTTTAGAGAAACAGAAGTGTGATTCTGTGTATCAGATGGAAATTAAAGGAAGCACGGACACGTGTTTTTGAACTACTTTCCTGACGTTGACAGAGATGTATGTGAGGATAACGAACGACAACTCTGGATAGAGCTTGTTCGATCGATTAGTTGTTAGCACGTGACAATTAAAAAATTGTGCAAAACGCTCACTGATTGGTGGTCCGAATCACGTGATTTGTATTGCTCACGTAATTTGTATAGTGCGAGAATCACTGGCTCAGTCAAGATGGACGGCGAGTGAACAGGTATTTTTGAATTCATTTTTATTCGTATTGGTTGGATTTTAGGTGACTTTCTTAACTTTATGCGAGCGTTTGATCTAGCGAAGTTAAAGAATTCATGTTGGAGGGAACTATTAGTCTAATTAAGTTTCTTTTTTTTCAATTTTATTGCTGGCGCCATTTTGATTTTTTTTAAGTTTGTGGATCTATTCTACTTAAAGTTTATTGCATTTTACACTAGTTTGAATTTACCGAACCAAATTCAGTATTTATTGGGGCATTTTTAAGGACAGAATTTGTTATATTCTAATTTAATACAATGTGTGATTTTGTTTCTTCAGACAAACCCTACCAACAAATTTCGCTGCACGGAGAAGCCATAAGTGCATACACCGAGGGAACTGATGTCAGTTGAGAAGTACATATCATGACTGAATCTTCGGAAGGATTTAAGGTTAGAAAAGTTCACTTACATTGAAATTTACAGGTTCTGTTTGGCTGTCTTGGTGACTGATATTAGGTCGTGTTCTCAATGGCAGAAAGTAGATCTGTTTTTC
The DNA here is from genome assembly GCA_008271625.1 of Lutraria rhynchaena. NCBI lineage: Eukaryota > Metazoa > Mollusca > Bivalvia > Venerida > Mactridae > Lutraria > Lutraria rhynchaena. The sequence continues at coordinate 300,315 of VIBL01000056.1, read as the reverse complement.
CCAATTGCAAGGTGATAATTCCCAAATCAAATGAGAAAAAATGTTGTTTTTTTATTTACAGCAGTTCAAATGTTTACTGAATATCTAAGTCATTCAAATAACATGTTTATCTAAAGATAAAAATAAACCATATCTAATATTTGTTTTGACTATTTTAAGTTTTTTTATATAACTTTACAATTTTGTCGAAGATGTTGCAAAAATCCCCAATTCTGGAGGTCAGGTCATGTTCCTAAATCCTGAGAAAAAAACAGTGGTAGTTGTTGTTGATTTGTGCATACTTCTATGTCATTTGTTTACTTGCTCCTAATATTTTCTTGTAACAATCTTTAGCCTTTACATATTCATGCAAAATGCACTGTTTCACGATTGATTTTTATGCAAATAATTTTCATGCATTAATATTTTCTTTAAGTTATTTATATAATTTTTGTATTGATTTACCTCTACATGTGTTAGGATGTTCAAAGGAAATGTTACTTGGACATCAAACTTCAAGTCTTATTTGTATACAAAACCCATGGAGTTGGTTACAACATTAATTTGGAAAAAATCATGAATATCTAGAAAGTAAGGTATAAGTATTTATAGACATCAGAAATTACTTATTTTCATTTTCAGTGTTCCAACATTTATTTTATTGTTTATTTCTCTTAGTTAAGAGAAAATATTTCTGATATGACTAAGATAAAGTACAACATTGGATTACAATCTTTTGTCTTGGCCCACATTGCAATTCCTTACAGTAATTGTTTAAAATAATGGTCATCAAATAATTTGTGTGTCTTTATTGTTTTATTTGTTGCAAGTGATTGATCACATGTAAATATAAGTATATGTATTGTTTTAATTTTCATTTTCAATATTGTTGATTAAGAATATTAAAATGTCAGTTCCTGTATAATAATAGATGATTACAATTTTGACTGATTGATAGAACATACTGACAGAATGATTTCATTTATTAATCAATTGATTTGATTGATCAATTGATTTGGTTGATCAATTGATTCGGGGCTGCCAATTTTCCGCGAAATTCCGCAGGTTTAATCCTCCTGGGGCCATTTTTGAGATCGATGTAAATCCATTGAGAAATTTCTAGGGGGAGTAGGGGCTACCAGCACTAGATGACAACGATAAAATATCATTCGATATTGCTTTACCAGAACTTCCGCTAATCAGCGATCATGTTTCATTCAGCACCAACCAATTGTATCGCTTGACTGAAATTATATGTGAAAATCAAATGGCTGCATGTCCAGCTAAGGATGTAGTCATTTGTGTAATTGATCATTTATGTACAGCCAATTGATAAATCTATTTCAGCTACACTGTTTGCGAAAATGCATATCTTCAGTCACAAACTAGTAGCATTCCCATTCACGTAAAAAACGTGCGTAATCAGGTGAAAATACAAATATGCATGCAATATTTTACTGAACTCTGCGTGCATGCATCCAAATTTAACTTCCATTAATCACAGGTGTATAAAATTATTAAAAACGATCAGCGACTCTTTCTAAAACAATTTCAATAATGTAAACAACGTGCAGACACTTGCATTGCATAGTTCCCAATGCAGAGCGGTGCATTGGAAGATTTCTGCCCTGAATTTAGAAAATGTCGTCTGCAAAAACAGTCAATGCAGTGGTTGTTTTTATCAAAGAAAAGAAACAGTATGTTATAAGGAAATGCATACAAATTCTTTATCATATCGGTGTAGAATTGTGTCTATTATGGCCAATTACACTCCTGTAGTTGCAAGAATCCCGAACTTGCTTTGAATTCCAACGTTTGTTATCTTTGAACTGATCCCGTCTCCCGATACCAACAAATATTGATACACTGCGAAGTGTCAGTTTGTTAATTTAGTCCAGAAATATGACTTAACTAGATGCCAAAAATGCTGTAAATTATGCATTAATTGCGGAAATAGTCATAGTGCATTTCCTCATGTCAAAAAATAGTTCAAAATTAGCTTTTTTCAGCAAATTTTGGATTACTTAATATAAATAAGCATCATGGGAATGTAATTGTATTTTATTGGAAATTTCTTATTCACTCCCGAAGTTGCCTGTTAATTTTCGTTTGAAAAGGTCGCAGAAACTGGTGACAATTCGTATATACTTGTAAAGTAAAAAATCGTTATGTATCCAAGTTTTCCACCCTTGTACCCATATTTTTCACAACATGTGGCTACATGTACCCAGGTTTAAAAAATCATTGGGAATGCTGAATTTAATGAACATTAAGAGGTGTCATATTGTCAGGAAATTCAGTCTAAACCAGTCTGAAAAGCTGAAATACCGGGATCTTCTGGGGGGCTTTGCCTCCTGGTCCCCCACCAGGGCTCTGCCCTAGGCCTGCAAGGGGGACCTATGGGGCCCCCTTGACCCCCAGCAAATTTTCCTCTTTTTTCCATTTTCTCTGTTGGCAGCCCTGTTGATTTGATTGAATTTATATGAAAACATACTGATTGAATGATTAGATTTATTGATCAATTGATTGATTTGTTGATTAATCTTGATATTTATTGATTGGATTTATGAATTGAAAAGGTCTGATTGATTTGTACTTTAATGACACTTTGCATGCAAATTATTTTGTAAAATGTTAAGTTCATAATAGAGTCATAGTGATGTTGATTTATCATTTTTGTTTGGCCTAAATTAAAATATTGTTTGTTTCCCCTCCCTTGACCCATGCCAATTAGAAGTGGGTAGGTTGGTAGGAATTTTTTTTAAAAAAATTTCATTAAAAAAAACAGGTTAAATGTTTCACAATACTGCAAAGCCAGCCAGCAACAGTCCTCTCAGTGTGTTGATTTATCTCTTAGGTTGTGAATATAATAAACCTTGCTGACTGTATCTTTAAGTGGACTTGACATTTATTGATTGAAGTAAGCTGATTGCTTTTATTAATGATAAATTAAATATTTCTGGAACACTTAATAAATTTGGACCATTTGATAAAACAAAGCTATGTGGTATCAATTTCTTCCATTGATTTTTTTTATTTTTATTTTGCTTATGAATGAATATTCATTTCTATTTTAACTTGTATTTTCAGGAGTAGCCGCATTGAGATCAGACAGCTTCAACTATTGTCCATGAAGTTGGTTACAACATTAATGTGGATCATCGAAAATCATACTTCAGGAAAGCAATATTAATGGATGGTTATCAGAAATAGGTGGATGGTAGGTGTTTGTATTTTTTGTTCCCACTTCTCCAACTAAAGTTCTCCTAACTACCGCTAAGGTTTCTCTCACTCATACTTAGGTCCCCTCATCTCGCACTTAGGTTCCCCCAACTTGCACTGAGGCCCCCCTATCTCACACTAAGGTTGCCCTTACTTGCACTTAGATTTCTGTATCTGGCACTAAGGTTCCTCCAATTTGCACTACGGCCCCCTAACTCACATTCAGGTTCTTCTGACTCATGCAAAGGTTCCCCTAGCCCACATTCAGTTTCCTCTTACCCACACTACCGTTCCTGTAAGTCTCACCAATGTTCCTGTATTTCGCACTTAGACTCTCTCAGTTCATACTAAGGTTCCCCTCACTCAGATTCGGTGTCCTCTAACTCTCCTCAAAGTTTCTCCAGCTCATGTTTGGGTTCCCCCGGATCACATGAAGGTTCACATGGCTCACATTGAGGTTCCTGTAGCTTACACTGATGTTCTCGTATTTTACACTGAGGCTTCCCAAGCTCACGCTTAGGTTCCCCTAACTGGCATTCAGGGTACACAAACTTTCTTTTGGGTTGTCCTAATTCACATTTTGGTTTCCCTAACTCGCAGGAAGGATCCTGTTACTTACATCAAGGTTCACATAGCTTGCACTTAGGTTGCTTTCACTTGCACTTAGATTCTCTCAGATTGCATTCAGGTACCCGTAACTTACATTAAGGTTCCCATATCTCATATTGATGTTATCCGAAACTCTAATGGCAGAATGGCATCCAGTCTGAAAATCCTCAAAATTACCAGTGTGTACACACTGGAGGATTGAGGATCTGAGTTTGGCATTGAAACTTTATGTAGAAATTGTACGATGATCAGTTGCGCCCGCTGGTCAAAGTGCAGTATCTACATATTGTGTCTCAATGCTATTCTCAAAAGCATTGTGAGCTGATCAGTAGTGCCCCTGATCGGAACGCAGTGTATAGAATGCCTATGAGTTTTGGGTTACATTGGTGTGAGGTGTGTGAGCCTTGATGTGAGTGACGGGTACCTGAGTGTGACTTGAGTGGATCTGAGTGTGAGTGAGAGTGACTTAAGTGTGAGTTGTGGGGACTTAAGTGTGAGTGGCAGGGTCACTTTTGTGAGTTAGGGTAGCCTGAATGCGAGTTGGTAGAATCTGGAAGAGGGCAAGTGTATCCTGAATGCGAGTTGGTGGAATCTAAGTGTTTGTTTGGGAGGACTTAATGTGAGATACAGGAACGTTGGTGTGAGTTGTGGGAACCCTAATGCGGGTCATGGGAACTTTCGTGTTGTTTGGGGGATCCTGGATGTGAGTCGGGGGAGCCTTGGAGAGAGTTGGGGGGCACTGAGTTTGGGTAGGGGGAGCCTTGGTGTGAGTTGGAGGGGTCTGGGTGCAAGATACGGGGGCATTGTTGGGAGTTGCAGGAGCGTTGATGTGGATTGGAGGAGGCCGAATGTGAGTTGGGAGAGCCATTGTGTGAGTTGGGGGGTCTGGATGTGAGGTGGGGGGCATGGTGTGAGTTGGGGGAACCTTTGTGCGATTTATTGGAGTCTGGGTGTGAGTGAGGGGAGCCATGGTGTGAGGTAGAGGGACCTTGGTGTGAGTTGGGGGAACCTTGGTGTGAGGCGTGGGAGCCTGGGTGTTAGTGAGGGGAGCCATGGTGTTAGTTAGGGAGACCTTGGTGTGGGATGTGGGTGTTTTTTTTTATTCTTAAGCATTTTATTTTTTAATTTTATTTATATTTATTACAGTGTGACATATTGTCACTGGGGTTTAACGCCGTTTTTCAACAATTCTTCAGTTATTTACGGCAACCAGTTCACCTAACCAGTTTTCCTGGACTGTATACTAGCCAGTACTAACTTACCCTTCCACAAGGAGCTGGCAACTTCTCCACATATGGAGGAAAATCAACATTCTTATTATTGTTTTTTTAATCTTATGAGTCTATTTTTATTACAGTTTTTGATGACTTAAGTAATTTGTTTGTTTGTATGTGACATATTGTCACTGGGGTTTAATGCCGGTTCACCTAACCAGTTTTCCTGGACTGTATACCAACCAGTACTAACTTACCTTTCGACAAGAAGCTGGCAACTTCTCCACATAAGGAGGAAAATCAATCAACATTTTTGTCAAAAATAATGTATGTAAAGAATGATCCATTTAAGTTGTAGGCCATTTTGTTATATTTTTTATTAATATCTTACTTTTTTGATGGGATAATTTTTGTTATTGTCTTAATCTTATCAGTCATTATTTATTTGTTATATTTTTGAATTAATATCTCACTCTTTTGTTAGGATAATTTTTGTTATTGTCTTTGAATATTATCAGTCAATATTTTTTTACAGTTTATTATCACTTAAGTAAATTAGAATACATTTTAGGTGTAGGTGATTTTGTTATATTTTTTATTAATATCTTACTTTTTTGATAGGATAATTTTTAGTATTGTCTTTTAATCTGATCAGCCAATTTGTTTTTTCAGTTTATTATCACTTAAATATATTAGAATACATTTTAAGTAGAAATTGTACGATGATCAGTTGCGCCCGCTGGTCAAAGTGCAGTATCTACATATTGTTTATTAATGTATTATTTTTCAATCTTATCAGTCAATTTTTTTTACAATTTAATTATCGCTTAAGTAAATTAGAATACATTTTAGGTCTAGGTAATTTTGTTATATTTTTTAATTAATATCTTTATTTTTTTGGATAGGATAATTTCTTATTATTTCTTTTTTATTTCAGTTGTTAATGAATGACTTATGTAATTTGTTTGTTTTTATGTGACATATTGTCATTGGGGTTTAACTCCAGTTCACCTAACCAGTTTTCCTGGACTGTATACCAACCAGTACTAACTTACCTATTGACAAGGAGCAGGCAACTTCTCCACATTAGGGGGAAAATCAATCAACATTATTGTGAAAAATAATTTATATAAAGAATGATCCATTTAAGTCGTAGTCTATTTTGTTATTATTTTCATTAATATTTTGCTTTTTTAATTTTTGGTATTGTCTTTTTGATATTGTAGGTTATTTTGCTATATTTTTGATTAATATCTTACTTTTTTGATTGGATAATTTTTGTTATTCTCTTAATCTTATCAGTCAATATTTTTTTACAGTTAATTTTCACTTAAGTAAATTAGAATACATTTTAGGTGTAGGTTATTTTTTTATATTTTTTTATTTATATCTTACTTTTTTGATTATGATAATTTTTGGTATTGTGTTTCAATCTTATCAGTCAATATTTTTTTCACAGTTAATTATCACTTAAGTAAATTAAAATACATTTTATGTAGAAATTGTACAATGATCAGTTGCGCCCGCTGGTCAAAGTGCAGTATCTACATATTGTTTCTTAATGTATTATTTTTTAAATCTTATCAGTCAATATTTTTTACAGTTTAATTATCACTTTCGTATATTAGAATACATTTTAGGTGTAGGTTATTATGTTATATTTTTTTTATTAATATCTTACTTTTTTTGATAGGATAATTTCTTATTATTTTTTATTTATTACAGTTGTTAATGACTTATGTAATTTGTTTGTTTTTATGTGACATATTTTCACTGGGGTTTAACGCCAGTTCACCTAACCAGTTTTCCTGGACTGTATACCAAGCAGTACTAACTTACCTATCGACAAGGAGCTGGCAACTTCTCTTCATATGGAGGAACATCGACATTTTTGTAAAAAATAACTTATATACAGAATAGTACATTTTAGATGTAGGTTATTTTGTGTTTTTTTAAATAATTGTTTAACTTTATTTTGTTATATTTTTTGATAATTCTAGTTTCCTGATTTTTTTAAAAAAAATTTTTTATATTTTTTTCAGGATCATCGCTTCCCTGATTGATAATGCAGTGCAATGAGCTATCATCAAATTGGAACCATTCTTTTTTAGTAGAATGTATAAAAGGTGAGTGTCATAATCATTTTTTACAAAAGTTCATTGTTACAACAGATAATATACTAGATATGTGTACAATACATTTTAGGTGAAGGCTATGTTGTTATATTTAATATCTCACTCTTTTGTTAGGATAATTTTTGTTATTGTCTTTGAATATTATCAGTCAATATTTTTTTACAGTTTATTTTCACTTAAGTAAATTAGAATACATTTTAGGTGTAGGTGATTTTGTTATATTTTTTATTAATATCTTACTTTTTTGATAGGATAATTTTTAGTATTGTCTTTTAATCTGATCAGTCAATTTGTTTTTTCAGTTTATTATCACTTAAGTAAATTAGAATACATTTTAAGTAGAAATTGTACGATGATCAGTTGCGCCCGCTGGTCAAAGTGCAGTATCTACATATTGTTTATTAATTATTTCAATCTTATCAGTCAATTTTTTTTACAATTTAATTATCACTTAAGTAAATTAGAATACATTTTAGGTCTAGGTAATTTTGTTATATTTTTTAATTAATATCTTTATTTTTTTGGATAGGATAATTTCTTATTATTTCTTTTTTATTTCAGTTGTTAATGAATGACTTATGTAATTTGTTTGTTTTTATGTGACATATTGTCATTGGGGTTTAACTCCAGTTCACCTAACCAGTTTTCACCAACCAGTACTAACTTACCTTTCGACAAGGAGCTGGCAACTTCTCCACATAAGGAGGAAAATCAGTGAACATTTTTGTAAAAAATAATTTATATAAAGAATGATCCATTTAAGTCATAGCCTATTTTGTTATTATTTTCATTAATATTTTGCTTTTTTAATTTTTGTTATTATCTTTTTGATATTGTAGGTTATTTTGCTATATTTTTTATTAATATCTTATTTTTTGATAGGATAATTTTTGGTATTGTCTCTTAATCTTATCAGTTAATTTTATTTTTACAGTTTATTATCACTTAAGTAAATTAGAATACATTTTAGGTAGAAATTGTATGTTGATCAGTTGCGCCCGCTGGTCTAAGTGCAGTATCTACGTATTGTTTCTTAAAGTATTTTTTTTTTATCTTATCAGTCCATATTTTTTCAGTTTAATTATCACTTAAGTAAATAAGAATAAATTTTAGGTGTAGGTTATTTTGTTACATTTTTTATTGATATCTTACTTTTTTGATAGGATAATTTTTGTTATTGTTTTTTAATCTTATCAGTCAATATTTTTTTTTACAGTTTATTATTACTTAAGTAAATTAGAATACATTTTAGGTGTAGGTTATTTTGTTATATTTTTTAATTAATATCTTACTTTTTTTGTATAGGATGATTTCTTATTATTTCTTATTTATTACAGTTGTTAATGACTTATGTAATTTGTTTGTTTTTGTGTGACATATTGTCTCTGGGGTTTAACGCCAGTCCACCTAACCAGTTTTCCTGGACTGTATACCAACCAGTACTAACTTTCTTTTCTACAAGGAGCTGGCAACTTCTCCACATAAGGAGGAAAATCAATGGACATTTTTGTGAAAAATAATTGATATAAAGAATGATCCATTTAAGTTGTAGGCTATTTTGTTATATTTTTAATTAATATCTTACTTTTTTATAGGATAATTTTTGTTTTTGTCTTTTAATCTTATCAGTCAATATTTTCTTACAGTTTATTATCACTTAAGTAAATTAGAATACATTTTAGGTAGAAATTGTACAATGATCAGTAGCGCCCGCTGGTCAAAGTGCAGTATCTACATATTGTTTATTAATGTATTATTTTTTTTAATCTGATCAGTCAATATTTTTTTACAGTTTAATTATCACTTAAGTAAATTAGAATACATATTAGGTGTAGGTTATTTTGTTATATTTTTAATTAATATCTTACTTTTTTTGATAGGATAATATCTTATTTCTTATTTATTACAGTTGTTAATGAATGACTTATGTAATTTGTTTTTTTATGTGACATATTGTCACTGGGGGTTTAACATCACCCAACCAGTTTTCCTGGACTGTATACCAACCAGTACTAACTTACCTTTCGACAAGGAGCTGGCAACTTCTCCTCATATGGAGTAAAATCGACATTTTTGGCAAAAATAACTTATGTAAAGAATAGTACATTTCAGATGTAGGTTATTTTGTAATTTCTTTAATAATTGTTTTAACTTTATTTTGTTATACTTTTTGATAATTTTAGTTTTCTGATTTTTTTATTTTATTTTTTTAGGATCATTGTTTCCCTGATTGATAACGCAGTGCAATTAGCTATCATCAAATTGGAACCATTCTTTTTTAGTAGAATGTATAAAAGGTGAGTGTCATAATCATTTTTTACAAAAGTACAGTGTTACAAGAGATAACATACTAGATATGTTTACAAGAATTTTAGTAATGACTTAAACAAAAATCAAATCAGAGAAAGTCTCAGTAATTGTATGTACTAGTGATATGTTTGTGTTGCATTCTTAGCTTGATTTAAAGGGACAGAAGCTTGTTGATTTCTACTGAATTTATTTTGCTGTACTTTGTATGAACCTCATAGAAACACCCATTGATTCCTGGCGTGGTAGTTAGTATCTTGTTTCAGATACTTAGTCCATACAAACTTCTTTTAAGCTAAAAATAGAAAAACCTTTAATCGTCTTCTTCTCATGAACCAATGGATGGATGATCACCAAACTTGGTCTGTTGCATCCTTAGATGGTCCTTTCTCAAGTTTGCTCAAATAAATTTGGTCTGCCCTTTTTAGGGGCCACTAGAGCTAAATATAGAAATACCTTAAAGTGACTTTTTCTCAAATTTCTATGCATGGATTATTACCAAACTTGGTTTTTAGCATCTTTAGATAGTGTTCTGTCAGATTTGCTCAAATAAAAATGGTTGGCCCCAATTAGGGCCGCTAGAGCTAAAAATAGAAATACCTTTAAATGTCTTCTTCTCATGAACCAATTGATGGATCATCACCAAACTTGGTCTGTAGCATCATTAGATGGTCCTCTCCCGAGTTTACTCAAATGAATTTGGTCGGCCCCTTTTAGGGGCCACTAGAGCTAAAATAAAAATACCTTAAAATGACTTTTTCTCATGTTTCTATCAATGGATTATTACCAAACTTGGTTTTTAGCATTTTTAGATAGTTTTCTATCAGATTTGCTCAAATAAAAATGGTTGGCCCCAATTAGGGCCCGCTAGAGCTAAAAATAGAAATACCTTAAAACGACTTCTTTTCATGAACCAGTGGTTGGATCATCACCAAATTTTGTCTGTGGCATCCTTCAGTCATCATGAATATTCCTTTGTAGTATCCTTTGATGGTCCTTTATCAAGTTTATTATTGTTCCCCATTATTTGCCCACAAGTGTACCTTTATTTCCTTTTTAGTAACAAGTTAATTAACATTTGTTCTGGTGAGCGATGCAGGGCCATCATGGCCCTCTTGTTTGTAGTTATTCTGTTGATTTTTTTATACTTTTTTATCAAGATTATTATAATTAAAATTATTATGAAATGAAAGTATGATGCAAAATGTGTAAGGCATTTCGGCAGAACACAATAATTTTATATTTCACAATAGACTGTATACCAAACTTGAAAATTTCGTGTTTACTTGAAGTTGATTATTTTGATCATATACTGAAGGAATCAAAAAGAACATAAAATTAATGAATTATTTATGTTTTGATTAACGAATTATATATGTTTTAATTAATGAATTATTTATGTTGTGATTAATGAATTATTCATATTATTTTCTATAATGTTTGTTGTTTTGTTATAGTTCAATTGTTTTGAGCTTGCACTTTTACTTGTTATAGATGGAGTTCAGTTGTTGCAGTGTCCAAGTTCACCACAGTGTTTTTTCCATTAAACAAATGTTCCTGTTTAGCTATTCCTGGTGATCCACTGTTTTAATTTCAAATTTGGATGTAAGTTATGATTACATATAATTATAGATCATGTCATATTATTACATTAAATACACGATGTTTTACTTAAAAATATTAAAAATATAGTTAAAAGTTGAATAACAGAACAGTACTTGCACAAGTTAATTTGTATTTGGTCAAAATAGCATTTTAAAGATTTCTTAAACAAACTGCTCCATGTGACACCTTGTTTTACTTGTAATGTAAGTATACACATTACAATTTTTGTAGGCAAACAAGCAGCTGGATTGACCCCTAGAATGCATACAGTTGGGTATGCTGAAAAGTCTGCCCAAAAGAGAAAGATGTCATCAGATAGGTCGCAGTTACCTTCATCAAAGCGTAGATGTCTTATACTTAAGCCGGAACGAGCAATCACTCAGGTTGTTCATGAAGTTTTAGAGGGAATTTCATATCAATCAGGTTCCTACCAACTAATTTAGTTTTGTTATAAACTTAAGAATAAACTAATTTATTCTGACTCAATTGTAATGAAAGCTATGGGCATATGTAAGTCAGTCTCAGTTCTGTTACCTTGTTTAGCCAGTACTGGTGTCTTACGTTAAAACATGGCAGCTCAAACTCACAATTCATGGGTAGAGTGGCTGATACATTAACTGCTAAGCCACTGCTCCCCTATCATAAACTTTAGAAACTAAATGTGGCAATATACAGCTGCCCCTGCAGTAACAATGATTATTTTCAAAGACCAAACTAAATTCTTTTATTTTTGTTTGACCTAATATGTACCTCAGTACTTGCAGGGATGCAAGATTCTAATCATAAAAAGGAAGCTGTTACTTTTTTAATTTCTGTTTTTAGGTATTGGTCATAAACAAGATGTTGATGTGGTGAAACTCCCTGATACCATTCCTTGAGGAGACTTCAGACCTGTGGCACATAAGCCATCAGACCAAGCCTCTCTAGTTATGTTCGACTTGGAAACCACTGACCTAAGTAATTATTGCTTTTATTTTATTACAATGATTTGATGAACTACTATGACAGGTCATGTATCACTGTAATGAGCACAGGAATGTTAGAAGTCTAGTCCTAAAATGTACAACATCTGCAGAGAAACACCATTTTTGGTTTGTGTTACTTTCGTTGTAAAGTGGTTGTTTCTCTTTAGAGGACCTCTTTATAGATTTGTTTGTTTGTTTTTTGGGTTTAGTGCTGTTTATCAACAGTATTTCAGTCATGTAATGGCGGTCTTTGATTCTCTACAATTAACTCTCAACTTCCCAACATTAGGCAGAGGTGCAGGATGAATGATTTCAAATGCGATATAATCTATCAAGTCATCACGGAGAACATATGCCGCGCCCAGGGCTCGAACTCATGACCTTTTGACCCGTAGATCCCAATCTACAGAGGTTACACTTTAGACAATAGAATTTCTATTTATATTACTATGACTGTCCTTCATAATATTTATGTCCATTTGGCATTTACCTATTTTCTATCATATTTCATTTATTTTTAGTTCACAGTACTACCATCCCTCACATAACACAGATTTCGGCTGTAGACTACAACATTGGCGATACCTTTGACAAATATGTAACACCAAAGATGCCAATAACAACAACTGCTCAATATGTGAATGGAATTGTATGTGGATCAGATATGAAAGTTCATGGAATTCCAGCACAATCCTTGACAATTAAGGAAGCACTAGGACAGTTTATCAAATGGCTGGAAAAGAGGCTGTATGTTTTCCTTACCGCCCACAATGATAGGCGATTTGACTTTCCTGTCTTAATATCAGTTCTGAAGACAGTGAACTTTCTGGTATCATTTTTTATTGTGCCACTGGACTTATTGACTCTACCAGTTTTTAAAAAGGTATTTCCAGGAGTATCTCATAAACAAGAAGATGTTGTAAATGCTCTTGTGGTCACACTTTTGGCCTGATCTTCATCAGACCTGGTTAGAATGTTCAAACTTAAGTCATCTGGGGTCCAAAACTAGGTCACCAGGTCAAATTTCCACAGTTTTGATTGGATTTTCCTCAAAGTTTGTCAGAATGTTTGTATTAATGATAACATGAACAGGTTTTAACATGGGTCAACTCAGGTTAAAAACTAGGTCACCATGTCAAATTACAGGAAAACCATAGAAGTTGCAATCTTGACTCAGGTGAGGGAAAAAGGGCCATCTTGGCCCTCTTCTTGCCACTGGGGTTTAACTCATTGTTCTACAAGTTTTCAGTTATATATGGCAAACAGTGCACCTAACCAGTTTTCCTGGACTGTGTACCTACCAGTGATTATTTTTTGATGTTGTTACACATGAATAGAGAATTGATTCATTTCTGGCCACAGATGTTTAAAATGATTTCCAAACATGAGGTTAACATTTCTGTATATACATGTATAATATATTGTTTTTTCAGAAACTCTGTATTGTAATACTGATTTATGGATGTAGAACAAAGTTCCATAATATCTCTTCATTGTAATATCTTAGGCCTTTAAAAAAAGGTTTGTTTCATGTTACATGTCCAAAAAAATATTGGTAGGTAGGTTGGGATTTTTTTTATTTTTATTTTTTGTTTACATACATCAGAATGTATATATACATAATGGGAATATGTGCGCTATAATATTAATGAGTTGTGAAAATCACAATATAGCAATAAGATTTGGAAAAACTTGAATCAGCAGGTAAAATATTGGGTCGGTCGGGTAACCAGAAACAAACCTTTGTTTTTAGGCCTTAGTTAAGAATGCAATTTAAAATCATAACATGTACTGCTCATTATGTAGAATAAATGTATGAATTTTGTAGATAAATGCTCGTATCAAAATCTTTTTGTTGTTTATGTTTTTATTTGTTGTTTATATTGTCCACTAATTTGTATGTAAATTTATGGTGGTATATTTCTGCATACACTTAGAGATTTAATTTTCCCCCAAAGTTTTCTGAGCTTTTGTAAAAACATTTTATATTCTCATGAAAATATTTCATCTTCCACTTGATAAGTACGTTTACTATCTTGTGATGAATTCTCACCATGTAGTGATTGAATTTTCTCGTAGATTTTTGCAAAAATATTCTGATTATGTTATGCAGAAATATAGTGTGAAAAAATCATGCTGTTGTAGAAGAGAGGTTATTGCTCAAGAAAAGGCTGCAGTGTAGTTTTCCACTCATAGTTATGACAACCTTATACATGCATCACCTTTGCCTTTTTCACCTATTTTGTCATTTGATAACCTTGCTGATTGTGAAATTATAATATTTTTTACAAGAAAGACATAACACAACACTAACGAATGTGAATATAAGATTTTTATTTATTTTTACCGATTTACAGATTTTATTAAGCTAGTTACTAAAGTACGTTCCAATGTCGATGAAATATTTTAGACTAAAATATTTTGTGCTTTGTCAACACTTGATTCTTAAGTTTTTGAAGTGTTTCACATTAACAAATTGTTTTATTTGTTTTTAAAGCAAGACAGTCAATAAATCCAGCATTTTTACTGGTCCATTGAACTTTGAACTAGAAATTCTCCAATCAAATGCATTAGTATTCAGATTTGTATCTGAATTTGTTAGAACATTTGACATTCATTTTACAGGGTGCAAAATCAAATCTTAGTGATGATAAATACCTTTACATTGGTATACACGTAGAAAAATTTGAATAATATGAGAGAGCTGTCCAAAAAAAATTGTGCTTGAGGTTTGTAAGTATATGTTAGACTTTTCAGCGAGTACGTCGCCCTTGTAGGAATAAGTTGTCATGATTACTCTATAATTTTTAATTAATGTATTATAGATACACGCATTCTTTATTCTGTACGATACTCTGTTTTGTGAACATGCATTATTTCTTTTGACGTCTTTGCAACTGAAGGAAAAAATATACAGTTAATATTCAATGATTAACAAGCCCAGATAAACCTACTGATTAACATGCCCAGATAAACCCACTGATTAACAAGCCCAGATAAACTCCCTGATTAACAAGCCCAGATAAACCTACTTATTAACAAGCTCAGATAAAAGCATTGATTTACAAGCCCAGGTAATGATCGGTGATAGTTACTTAAATAGGAAAAAGTACAATGAAAACTTGAATTTGACTGAACCATACAAAATGCTCATGAATGTAGGAGAGTTAGTGGTTAAATGTATGCAGAAATATGCCACTATACTGTGGTAAGAAAAAAAAAACATGATTCTATGAAGAAGATGATGGTGGAAGAAGATGTCAACTGAGTGAAAGAGATACTGAGTTAACGAGTTATAAGAAATGTTTGATGGATTAAAATCAACAGTAAAACTGTGAGCATCCCACTTATCTCGAGGAGTTCTTAAAGAAAATTTTAAAGTCAATTTTTGTTCTTAGTTGTGTACCATTTTCAACCACCAAACAAACACCTCATTATTATGAGCACCATGTTTATCTTGTGCATTTAGTCTGTTCCGATGACTCCTCAAGATAACGAAGTTCTGCTGTATATCAGATGGAAACTTACCTTGATAAACAACAACAGTGTAATCGCCATGGACAACAACAGAAGCACAATCAGGGCAACAAGTGTTGATATAGCAACAGTGTTCATCACACATTCCTCTTCCTTACGTACTTCAGCATTGACTGAAATTATACACAGTATAAACAATATATATGTTACACATAACATCAAAATAGAGCTGAGGTAATTCCAATCATTCAATGATATTGTCTTATTCAATTAGGCGATATTTGATATAGTAATTTGTTACCTCATACAGTGAGATTTTTCTGATATAGTGAGATGTAGTCTATTTGCGTGATAATACTGGATTTATTTGACTGACTCGCTTTAAAAACAAATAAGAATATTTGTTTTTTCAAAACACTTCAAAAACATTAAATTAGCATCAAATGTCGACAAAGCACAGAATATTTTACACCAAAATAATTTGTTACTTGCAAACTAGCTGAAATCTGAAAACCTCTATTAGGCCTTATATTTTTTATTCTTTTTTTTTACTTACTGCCAGGAGACTACATGGTCGTAGGAGGGAAAAAATACAATTTCAAATTTTGGGTCTGAAGCTAAGAATAATAAAATTTCAAGCCCAATACTTATTGATTTCATGATGTTCTTGCCCTCTACATTTGTAAATAGTTGAACTGACATGGGCGCCGCCATTATTTTAACCACAATTCACAACATCAATTTTAATTGGTCAACAATCAGAACTTTTCGGCCAAGTTTCATTTTAATCCAGTTCTCATTTTTTCACCAATCCCGACATTTTATTTCCAAAAAGGAAATTCATTGAAAGCGAAGGGAAAAAAGAAATTTGGGATTTTCAATTTTTATCTTTTTTTCTAAAATTGGGTTTCTTTTGTAGCAGGGTCCGTAAAACGAAAAATAAAGGATGGCCTAAGTCAACTAAAATTTTATATTCCCATATTCAGAGGGATGGCTGATGGTGGGTTCACCTGGTGGGTTCACACAGTCAATTTTTCTCTATATAGGGAAATGTTGCAGGCTCCTTGTAGAAGGCTAAATTAGGACTGGTCAGTATACAGTCCAGGAAAACTGGCTAGGTAAACTGGTCGCCATATATAACTGAAAAATTGCTGAAAACAGCGTTTAACCCCAGTGACAATGTCACACAAACAAACAGACATTACCTGGTTGATCAACTATGGTTATACTAGTGGTGAGGATGATCTCATCATCTTCTGACCTACTTTTGTTTGCTTGAAGTTCTCAAATTCGTTTGAGCATGACTAAAAAATAAGCAAACAAGAGTGTGCACACATGTATAATTATCAAAGGCAGATTTAGGGAGGGAAGATGGAGTTGGCCTGTGCCCCCTCTAAAATCTAGCAAGTATAAGTTTAAAAAAATGCCAATTTTGTGCTGATTATGTCCATATTCTACATAAACATGCTATTTCTTAAGGACCCCATCCAAAAATCCTGTAATCGCCCCTGTTTATCGATTGAAACTCTTCGATTAATCAATTGATTTCTGGAGTTTCTAGGTTCCTAGATTCTCAACCCTGCCCGCCCAGCAAAAATAGTTCTGCATAAATGTTTTTTTATTTTGATTTTATTATAATATATTATATATATATATTACCCTTCTCAGGTTTACAAAGGTCCTTACCGAGAATTCTCAATAAAAAAATTAAAACCCATCCCCCCACCCCATTTTTTCGAAAATTTGGATGAGAATCTAGTTATTAATTTTCTATTGCCTAACAGTCAATATTTTTAATAAACAACTTGTATTAATGTGTCTACTCACAGGCAACCAATAAAATGTGTACCGGACATTCGATTCATATCAATTACAAGGTAATATAAATGAAAAAGTATCACGAATGCGGTGCAAAAGAATAGTTTTGATCATTATTGTGTACAGTCCAACTTCTTCATGGCCACTTCTGAATTAAGGCCACCCTGTGAATAAAGGCCATTGTTTGAAAAACTGTCACTAATTATTCAGAACAAAATGAGCTCCGAAAAAAGGCCACCAGTCAATAAAGGCTAGATGCTTTCTTTCCCAAGGGTGGCCATTGTTCACAGGTTTGAATGTAGTTCTTCTATAATTTAATGTAATAATTTTAATACAAAAACTACAATGTTTAAGCCTACCCGATAACATTTCGAATCGTAGTAGTAATCCTCATTCAGACATGTGCCTACATTACACCTCAGTCTAAACAATGATACTTTTTTTGAAATACTGACTATTTTGATAAAAGTTTTGCAGATATTTTGTTTCAATTTCTAGTATCTTATTATGCAAGCTTTTGAATACTTTTGGTTTGATTTACTTGATCGTCATCAAACAGTATAGATGTATCATTTTGTAGTGTAAATTGTATGATGTATACACATTGATACTAAACTAACTTGTGTGAGGATTTCCATATTATAGTCTTCAAGATATCATACTTCTAGTAGCATCAATGCATGAAACCTGGTCAAAAAACATTGTGACATCCACTTCATATATTTGGTATGAAAACACTTTATTGCTTGATAACTGTGTCATTTCTTATTTTTAATTTTTTGTGACATAAGAACTGGAAGTGAGTAAAATAGATATTTATTTGTAAGTGTTTTATAAATGTATTTAAAATTTCATGAATACACAATTCAGTTCACTCACAATATTTCTTTTTGTAGCTCCGATGTTTCTGCTTGTAGACGTTGACAGAGTTAAAACCATGTTTCGTAACATGAAAGCAATTGGTGAGTACACTATTTTATTACATCTCATGCCTATTATAGCGTAGTACTCGGCGCATTACTGTGGTACCTTCACTTTTTCTGAAGTTACTTTATTTGATTTTTTATCAATATTTTCATTTTACAGTCTGTGAAGATTAAAAAAAAGAACTTGACCATAAACTTTTTTACATTAAAATTAAATAAAAGGGTAGTAATTGAAAAATTGAAATTTTGTTAGTGCAATACTATTGTAACCTAAGTAACTGTTCTGATTTTCCCAAAATTATAATACATTTTTACTGCGAACTTTCTTCATTTAGTGTGGTACTTAGTTCATTGGTATAGTTACATACATACTGTTTAAGAGTTGCCTTGAATAAGACTTTTTAAGTTTGTAAGCTTTTCAATCCTGTAAAATATCAAATGAAACATGAAGGCTATGAAAAACTACTCCACTGTATTTGAAATTTCTCTCAAACTAGAATCATGCTCATGATTTTTGTAGAAAAGTTTAGGATAAGGGTGTATTAAATAAAGTATACTTAATGTTTTATACCCATAATGACCAAAATTAGTACCTCAATAAGCAGTGGATATATATAATTTTTATAGGTTTCCATGATAGAAAATGATTTACCATGAGATTTTTGATAAACAATGACAATCCTTTGAGTTATTGCCCACTTTAATTTGCATTGAAGTCTATTGGAGTAGCCAATCTTTCGAAGATTGAAAAAAAGGAGGATCCATTTCAATCAAAACTCACAGCAAAAAGATGCAAAAACACAATGTCAATGTATTTTAATAAAGAAAAATATAGGTAACCATGCAATACTGTAAAAATTCATTTTTTTCTATTTTCAACATGGGCAATAACTCTTACAAATATTTTTCATTGTGAAAGGCAAGCTTGACCTAATGAAGAGGACTGAGGGAGGCCCAGCACCAAACTTCAATGTTGCTGAAGTGTTACTCTCCCTGCAATATCTCCAGAGAAACAGTGCTGCCCAGATACATGGTGAATGGTGTGTCTGGGGGATTGGAAAGTTGTTGTGGTAAGTATTAACAATTATTAGATACCAACTATGGCTTGCCAATTTTCACTAAAAAGTAACAATAAACTTAGTCAGTGTTTTTAGTTTTGTGATAAATTGAAATTTACAAATATAATCCCTGTTTTGCTTGTATATTTACCTTTATTATATACATGCTCCAATTTAACTAGCATTTTTTCTGTTACTTCTCGCATTTTCCTGTAAATAATTAAGATGATAACAGATATCCATCAGTGTCATTTTATTCAGATGAAGAAACTCCATCTACAGTTGTTGAAGTACATGGCTGCAATATAGAGTCAAGAGAGACTGCCAGTAACAGTTGCTTTAGGTAACTGATTTAGTTGATGTATCATTTACACCATGAGTCTTACAAATGTGTTATGAAATCAATACCATTAACCCTTGATATGTTCACTAATGTCAGCCATAATAATTAGCATGTATATTGCAAATGACTCAACATACTAAATGTTACATTGGAATATCAAATTTATGTTAAATTAGTACAAAAAGGTCATTTTGTCAAAATTTAGGAAATTTCAAACTCCTGTTTGAATGTCAAAGAAATGTAGAGGGTACACCAATAGTATGTGAACTTGAAATCAGTGAACTGTGAATTATATTTTGTAAAACTCTAGTTAACATTGACAACAGAATTTATAAAATTACATGTAATTGGGCTAACAACCTGTTTTACTGAAACTAGCCTTTTTGATGAGTTAATGATAGATGGATTGTATTTAAGTCATTTCATTTAATAAGACTTCATAAAAGTTGCAAATTAAAGCTATGGGAGTATTCTTTCTGGTACTAACATGTTTCATCATTAGATATCTATTTTTCAGAACATACTTACCATCAGAAGATAATGTATTTACTGCCAGTAATGAGAACACCAGAGGTATGCATTTTTCATACAATGATTTCCAGCTTTACAGAGCAATTTTTACTCCATAAGGGCTTTTGAAATCATGCTATCACCTTTATTTTTCACTTTTAACACTCTATATAAACATAAATTTTATTAGCTTCATGCACATCACTCTACTAATTGTGCTACATGGCAAGATACCATAATGTCTGAATTTTTGCATCCATTATGGTCAATTTCAGGTAAAGGTCAACGTTATTATAAAACATTTTGTTTTCAGTGTAATTGTGTTTGGTTGATCTGTTCATATCCTGGTTGTTGGTGGGTTAGTTGGTTGATCTGTTCATATCCTGGTTGTTGGTGGGTTAGTTGGTTGATCTGTTCATATCCTGGTTGTTGGTGGGTTAGTTGGTTGATCTGTTCATATCCTGGTTGTTGGTGGGTTAGTTGGTTGATCTGTTTACACTCTGGTTGTTGGTTGGTTACTTGTTTGGTTGATCTGTTCATACCCTGGTTGTTGGCGGGTTGATTGATCTGTTTACACTCTGGTTGTTAGTTGGTTGGTTGATCTGTTTATACCCTGGTTGTTGGTGAGTTGGTTGGTTGGTTGGTTGATCATGCAGTCTGTCCCCAAACCATATAGAAACTAGTGGTAAATATTTCCTTTACATTTTTTGTGGAAACTTTTTTAAGGTTTTTATATGTATTGCATTTGCTTTTAAGATGTGAACTACATATGATGTTGAAGTTGCCTAATCTGTAGAATTATGTCCCTGTCATGTCAGTCAATTATTGAGTTAGAAAGAGGAACATTTGAATTTATTTTTGAGGGAATTTATTCGAATTTTTTTGTATGCATTGTGTAAGATCATATTTCATTTTTTATTTCGTTATGATCATTGAATTACCTCCAATCCTTCCAATCAAGTGAAGTATTTGGCAACAATGAGGTCTCTGTATGCCAGTTATACATCATTCACTTGGACATGATCATTTGGTTGTACCTCTTGTATGTAAATCTCCCTGGGCATGATGTCGCCATTTACAATACCAAAATTGCGCAACACCGCACAGCTGACAATAGTTTCAGTCGCCCTTTCAGGTGTCACTGTCAAGCCATACTTCAAGCAGGGAAACTTCAGCACACCAAATGTCTGCTCAATGACAACTCTGGTCTTAACCAGCACATCATTGTATCTGAATAATGAAATGTATGCATTATTTAAATATGTAATGTTTCTAAATACTTTAACTGGAGGAAGACAATTCATTTTTATATGATAAAATCTCACTGTAAGAACTCATTATTGTCTTCTTCCTATATCTACCTCCATTATGAACCTGAATCACTGTTTGTTCTTAATTGTACTGTTAACATAGAGGTTCAGTCAGACATGTGATTTGACCTTACTTATGTTATATTGGCATTAATGATATAAATATGACACTTGCATATTTCTACATCAAGCGTTTATTTACTACAACTTCAATGTTTAGCTATGCCTTTTTCATGGTATTGTCTTTTTGGGTTGTGTTGATGTAATACTTATTCATGTTTATGTTTTGTTTCATTTCAATGATGTTAAAATATAGTAAGAAACTTACCTGCACATTCATTGAATGTCCACCTTTCCTGTTTACATAGTCAGGTTCATATTTACTTGGACTTTGAATGGGTATTTTGGGTGCCATCCATACAACCAGTCACCGTAGGAAAACTTGTATGATGACATAAAAAAACATTCCTTTAAGATGTACTGAATGCTTCTTGTTGTGTGGATGTTTTAACTTAGCAATGTTCATATAGCCATATTTAAACCATAACTGCAGCCTGGATCCACAGGGACAATTTTGCACTCCCCCGTGACAGTTAAGAAGGTATGGATACAGGCCTAACTTGTTTAGTAACGGTGAAAAAATGACATATTATATACTCTTAGTCTGATCATGTGAACACCCATTGTATAAATATACATCAATTTGTTCTGTAATTCGCATAAAACCTTCTCCTCTGCAATTATATCAAAAAAACATAGTTATATTTTCTGCTTAATAAAATCGTTGGGTTTCTTTTCATTCTATATTTAGCCATTTGTATACATGCAACAGACAGCTAAAGGAAAAACTTACCTGCAATTGAGTAAAACTCTCAATCTATGGCTGTTGGAAAGAACACATAAGTGTCCAGTAGGCTGCATATTACAGTGATAGTCTTTTTTACCACACGACAAACAGAAGATACAGCAATTTTATGAATGTCCGTGATTAACAAATAATGCGCACCACTTGCAAAGAATTGCAAAGTTACATAACAGTGGTGGGAGCGGCATTGAATGTCTGGTTGGGCAGTTTAGAATGTCAAATAGCAAACCTGTCAGTTCATTAATTGATTCTGGCTGAAATCGGTACCGGTTGAACACCTCAGACCGCGAAAGTCTAGAGGGTTTAACCGATCCCTAAAAACATGGGGCATATTGACATAAGCATTAAAACGTTTCAGGTGTTGTAGACAATAATGGAAGTTGGCCATTTTAAATCTGTAATAAATACTTAAATCAACCATTTCGCTGTAATAAATTAATGCATTTAAGTAGCTTACTAAATGGCTTATTAAGTTGCTTATTTTTTGTGGAATGCTCTCTTGATAAGCTACTTAGCTTAAGTCATTAGTTAAGTAAATAAGTGAAGTTAAGTAATATAATGGATTTAAGTATTTTTGTGGAATTGGGGCCTGGGTAGAACCACTGACCTTTCGTAAGCTAACTTGATAGCTTCCTCACCAGTGAAATTTGTCTGGTCTAGATTGGGATTTGAACTTGCGACGGTGAGGGGCTTGTGATTACTGATCACAGGCTATAACTACTCAATCATGTTGGCCCCTCAGATCCCTGCTCAAATCTAAATTTTTTGTCCAATATTCTGAAGTTCTTTTTGAATAATTGTTTTAATATTATTACATACAAATTAATAACATATCAAAATGTGTATTTTTGCTTATTACAAACTTTGACTGATAAATGTTGAGAATAAAAATGAGATTTTAGTTTGGAGACTGATCTCAAGTCTTATTACCTTGGACATTAGTGTTTCACCTCAATATCCCAATATTACAACATTCTTCAATATGTTTAATATGGTTTATTTGATTCAATAAGACATTAACTTTGTCTTGATTGGCAATGATGAATGAATATGTTAAGTGTATAGTGTACAGTGCAACCTCTCCAAAGAAACGTCCTTTGGGGAAGCTAAATTATGTTGTTGTTGTTGTTGTTGTTGACGTGAGGTTTACGATATTGACTCGGTTTATCTCACTCGAGCATGGATTTTATGTACGATTGTATTTACAATCTCGTACGGGTCTCACACGGTCTCTCACGGTCTTGTATGATCGCTGATACGATCATACACGGACATGGCACTCGTGTCAGTTTTTTAAAAGTTTTAAAAATCATACACGACTTTCACGGATACACTCGAATGCCCCGAGTGTAACTCGAATAAGGACACGGTTAGTTCGGTTGTGTATACGGTTTACACGAATGGCCATTCATGTAAGTCGTATGGCCAGTGTGAGTAGGCCATTAGGGATATTTTCACACATCAACTAATTAACAAAAGGCGGACCTGCTGCTCATTCATTATGAGAATCATTGTCCTTTAATTATTGTCAGACATAGGAGATGGTTGAAAAATCTTAGGTGTCTCTGGTTCATCAACTGTACATTGGGTGCATATCAGTAGCCAGATGTTTCTCATAGCTGATTTCTGGTAATGGACAAAAAATCTGAAACTTTTTATGATACCAGGTAAAATTCATGTAGCATACATGTGGAAAAATATTAGGAGCCAAATACATGGGGGGCAAATTCAGTTTGTTGAGTTTTCTACTGTATTTAACCAGAAACCTTGATTCTTACAGTAAATTAAAAATATAAATGTGCCTGTAGGTCCTTCAGCCATGGAGGGACATGTGATATTAGAACCAGTTAGAACCAAAGACTTAAGTATGGCAGACATGACATAAATAAATGAGTACATTATTATATTAAATATATATTTTATTTAACTTCAGGTCTCCTGGGTTTCCAAGGAAGTAAAGGTTGGGACCAGAAGTTCTTGTTAACAGACATTGATGAAAGGGTCCTTGATGAAAGAATTTCAATGAAGTGGCACTGTATAGAAGGGTACAATCTGTTTCGTGAAGACAAAATTATTAAACTAAGCTGTATCCAGTGTGAGACTTGGAAGTATGTTTATTTTAAAGGGGTGGCAGTGCCATCTATGAAAGATAAAGACTACCATACCCATCTGTGTTTGAAGAATGGAGGTACTAACATGAAATGGGCGACATGTACTTTCCCAGCTGGGATGGCCAGTGTAAACATGTGACAGTGGTTTATTTTATTATTGACCTTTACCGCAAAAGAGTTGAGAATATACCTGATGTGCAAACCTGCACTGATAAACTACGAATGTGGCATGTAAGGAAACTAGGATAAGATGAGCCACTATTGTTTAGTGAGATCAATTTTGTGAAACACAATCCTTTTAAAGTGTCGAAAAGAGACCTGTGTTGCTCAGTGAAACACCATACTCTTGTGCCACATTTTGCAAATGTTGTGTCCAATCCTCAGTTTCAAAAACTGGTGAAATTGTATAACTCAAGTGACATAAATTTACAAGTGCTTGAAACTATATGGAATAACAATTTTGCGCCAGTCTTAAATCATGTTCAGATTTGTGCTGACCATCTAAACAATTTATTGTTTGAAGAAATGAAGTAAACAGACTTTGAATTCCAACACCCAGATATATGCGAACAACAGAAGTCGTTCTTCCAGAGAATCAGACATAAATCAGACATAAAATCATGTAGTGATATAGAAAGGCAAACCAGGATGCAAAGTAAAAATGCTAAATGGTTTGCTGAGATAGAGTTTAGAATAACTGCTTCAAACTTCGGGACATTTTGTAGAATGAAGGAATGTACTGACGCACACCTTACTTTCAAAAGGAAGCAAATCTATTTCACTACTAGAAGTGTCAAACATGGTATACAATATGAAAATATTACATTTGCTAAGTATGTCCACCTGAAGAAAGTGACTGGTTACCCTATAGGGATTTTTGTGAATCCCAGAATTACATTTTTGGGTGCAAGTCCAGACAGACTTGTTGAAACAAGTCACAATGAATTAAGACTGGTTGCGGCCAAGTGTCCATACAATTTGTTTGAAAAAAGAACTAAAATAGCCATCTTTTTACTTGAAACAACTCAATGGTGATATTGTTCTGAGACAAAAGCATGATTGCTACAATCAAATACAGGGGCAACTTAACATTGTGGAATAGAAACATGTAACCCTGTTGTTTTTGTTCCCCAGATGACATTGTTGTTGTCGTTATTCAAAGAGACCAGACTTTCTTCAACAGCATGTAATGAAAGCTGTCAGATTTATGGTTTAAAAAGTTGTTGCCACAGCTTGTAGGTTAAACAAGGTTGTTTAAGATCAGCCTGTATACTGTGTATAGCCTTTTTGGCCTGTTCCATCAAGAAATTCCTTCTGGACTGAAATTCTGAGGTTGTCAGGGTTACAATTTAGGCTCCTTTGACTCCTTACCTCTTGTGTTGTTTATGATTCAACTTTATTTTCTTATTACTTTCCTGTGATGATAGACCTTCATTTGTATATTTAGTTGAAGATTACAAAACCCAAGAGAAAAATTCTCCAAAACTATCATAGCATGGAAGTCTATGAAAAATTTTCTGTTGGTCTAGTTTTATTTTGGAATCAAGATACAGGTACATGTATGTTTCTTATGATTCTTTCAACTTCGTGTAAGACAAATCATTCTAACCTTTGTTCCGAAATTCTTTTTATTTCCTTTATGTCTGTGTTTATTTGAACTTATAATGATTTTAATTCTGTGTAATTAGTGTGGGACAATTATTTCTTTATGATGATTAAATAGATCCAAGCTTACTGGGGCTTAATGTCACACCAACAGCTGACTTTTCCAGCTTTAATGGTTGAGGAAGACTCCAGGCATACACCTGGATAGAACCACCGACCTTTCGTAAACTAACTTGATAGCTTCCTCGCAAGTGAAATTTTTTCTATTATTTTAATTCAATGTAATAGATATAGTGAAATTAGGATATAGTGAGGTGTTTGGGTCTGGAGTAATTCACTTTAACTGTGATCTACTGTATATACTGTATATAGTATCAGTTCTGTCATGTATCATTATGTTCTTTGTATTATCAGCTGAAACATGGACTTTTATTTTGTAGGTGAAATAGATCGATGTCCTATCTCTGACGAAAAGATAAACTTGATTATTGAATGTTTTGAAAACAATTTACAGATGAAGCTTTGGAAAGTTACACTGATTATGAGACTTGTAAGTGAGTAAGTTATTGCATGCATGCTGATATAACATACAATGTACAGTAGAGCCTCTTTAAATGATCACTTAAATGTAACA
The DNA here is from genome assembly GCA_008271625.1 of Lutraria rhynchaena. Lineage (NCBI taxonomy): Eukaryota > Metazoa > Mollusca > Bivalvia > Venerida > Mactridae > Lutraria > Lutraria rhynchaena. Next base: position 273,622 of record VIBL01000056.1, on the reverse strand, counting down.
TCCACCTCATTATAACAACCACTTTTAAAGTAGTTTTTAATATTTTGGCTCCTTGTGGAAGGGTAAGTTAGTACTGGTTAGTGTACAGTCTAGGAAATCTTTGTCCATTTTTCAAGTTGATAATGAGACCTTTTGTTTGATGTCCCAAAGATGCTCTTAATGTTTCTATGGTAACTATGGTCTTCTTTTGTTCATGCTTATTTTCATGTTTGAGTCAAACCACTGTATGAAGTTCAGTGTCGATGCCTGTTGTATGTTTTAACCATTTGCCTCATAATACTGCAGTTTCCCACATCTGAAGCAGATGACTTTTAAAAGCATTTTTTCGCTAAAGAAGCAATTGCTTGTATTAAGTAATGGCTTCTTTTTCTGCAATATTTTCCACTCTGTCAGAGAGAAATAACCCAATTCTTGTAAATAAAAGTATGCTTATGAGACAAATGGTTATTTCTGAGTCATTCCAGAATTAACGTACATACTGACATTGTAATTAATAATTAATACAATCATAATATTTATTTTACCATCAAGTTTATTTGATCTTGTATATAGTTACAGAAAGTGGTAATGGGTTTGGTTTTCATTGTTCTTCAAGTATTGAAGCGTAGCTTCTGATTTTTTACTAGTTGTGTGCTAGAAATTAGAGGTGAAACGATTCAAAAAATTTCGATTCGATTCGATTTCGATTTTTCATCCCACGATTCAATTTTTCGATTCGATTTTCGATTTTAAAAGGAATTAAATAGGACAAGAATAAAATAGCTATCCCACTAGTTTACGATGGAATGTATTTTCTTAAATACTGTAAACAATGGAACAAACGAAACATAAAACTTGTGAATAGGAAAAACTGAAACAGTAAAGAGCCTGACGACACGAGAAGAATGCTGATCTCGTTAGATTTCAGTCATTTTGACTCGCATACTACGGAAAATGAAAGTAGGTATTACCAAAAAAAAATCGAATCGAAATTGCCGTCATTGAATCGAATCGAATCGAATCGAATCGAGCATGAAAAATCGCGGTTCGCAATGGATCGCGATTAATCGTTTCACCTCTACTAGAAATGTCATCTCCGTTACGCTATTAAATTTCTTAAATAACTTATGATTAATTTTTTTGTCATTTACAATTTTTTCATATATAATTTCTTCTGTTTATGATATTCTGTTACCATTTGAAATCAATCTTGTATTATAAATTATTTCTAAGATATGGTATCATAACATCCACTTTTTTCAAACAGTGCAACAATTTACTCAGATAAGAAGTGGTTAAATGAAATTCCCAATACTATCTTATAAACTACTACCTTTAAAATTCACCAGAGTATCTGGTGCACCTTTGATAGTAGTTTGTGTGTCTGGAAATATAACTTTAAATGGCTGGTAGTAGTTACATTCAGATGGATGCATACAAAAACAGGACAACACTCGACAGCTAATTTCTCTTCGTTTCCGAGTAGTCAGCTGCAATATAATATACTGGTTTATAGCAATTAGAACATTGAGACATTAAATTTAAATGTTTACTTCATTAATTATTTTGTAGAACTTAGTAAATATCATTGGTATGATTCCAGCACTCAGTTGAAAAATACTCAACAATGAAATTTAAAAAACTCAGTGATATATTTCATAAGATGGGGTACCAACATCTAAAAAAGTACCAATTAAGTTCTTGTTTTAAGTCATTGAGTTCTTGGTTGGCTGTTATTACAACAATGATAGAAGTTTAATTTGTTCATGTTTGAATATGAGTAATGGTGTTTGGTGAATTCAATACATTGATATAGAAAATAAGATCAAAATTTACCTGATGAAGTTTCATGGTGCCAGTTATGGAATTCAGTGAGCCAGGAAGTAACTTCTGTATGACGTCAATCGATGTTTCAGTAACTTTAAACAATTTGATGGAAGTCAAGACTGGACCAAACGTACAAAGTCGTCAGAGCTTGAGATGTCTAACCCTTTTAAATTCACCAGAGTATCTGCTGCACGTTTGATAGCGGCACCTATTCCATCAGCAGCCCCTTTTCCATGCGAAACTTCCAGGAAATTCCAAGAAGAATACTTGAATCCATAGTCATAAACCATCTTATTTCAAAGAAAGAAGTTAAATTTGTTACAGTATTGTGTAGTTGGTCCATCGGTTAAAAAATGTATGTAATTTTCACTGAAATCAACATGCAATAGAACTTCATCCGTTGACAAATTCTGGGTTTTCATAGCTTGATATTGATGTCAAATGTTGAAGTAGTGGCGACAAGCAGACTAAGTTTCTACTGTTCAAGTACCTTCTTGAAATTCCCAAAATTGTGCGGCAGTAAGCCCCCAGACCATATCGTTTTAGGATTCGCTTTCCACAATTGATATCTGCAAGCCTAAGCTTGTCTCTTCTGCTATTGGTTCTCTTGTACCATTTTCTTATATTCATTATCATAGTTTGGTACAACTTGTATGATGTATTATTAAAGCTTTCACCCTCACCAGTATCAATACATGGATGTTGCGAATTGGAAAACTTCAGCTTAAGTCGACTGTATCGTTTCCTATATTTATCTGTCAACTGGACCTGATTGTGCAACTTGTCTTAAAGTTTGTCATTGCTATGATAGCAAGCTGATCTTTGTCTATTTGCTCTTCTTTTGTGAGATCTCCTCATTGCTTCAATTCGATAATTTTGCTGATGTGGTTGATTAATTTATTCATCATTTCTTTCTGGAGTAGAAGGCGGGGTGAGAAGCTGAACCATCTTGTTCCGTGCACGAGATTCCCGTTTTGCCTGAACCCATCTTCATCTACAATTCTTCTTCGCTTGATCTGAGAGCTGATCAATTGTCTTTATTTCACCTTTGGCTTTTCGTTTATTGTATCTTTCTCTTTCAGCAGCTTTGTATTGCTCATATTCTTCAGGGTTTTCTTGTTTTCGTCGTCTGTATTCAGCCATTCGTTCTCGAGCTGACTTGGCCATTGCTCTATATGTATCTGCCTTTTCAACAACTTGATTTGGTCTTTGTTGTCTTCAATTTGATAGAAAATGTCGCAAACTGCCTTTGACCACCCTCGTATTTGTAATGAACTGGGGATGCTCAACAAAAAGTATAAAGAATTTTCTCTTTCAGCAGTTAATAAATCTTTCTGTTGCAAAGACTGTTAGGCAACTGAAAATTGGAGAGGAGCATTTGTCTACAGATGAAGCCCGCAACAGAAATTGAGATTTAATCAATTGGAAATGGAACTCAAGTGACATGTACGTGATTTAGTGTATTCTACATGCACGAATAATAAACCAACATTAATCTGAGACTAAAATGAATATTCGAGAAATATAGTTAGCAGTTAATCAGATCATCAAAATATCACTCTTTGCAAATGACAATTTGCATACACACGTGTGCATTAACTAAACATCCAATCTACTGGATACTCAAGAATATGTAAACGTCAGTCAATATGGCTTTGAATAAAAGATTTTCATGAAATGTATTAATTATTTGTCAACTCCGTTACAATTTTGTCCCCTCTGTAACGCTCGGCATGTGAACGGAGTTGACTGTAACAGAGTTGACATTTTGACTCTTGTTGTGAATCATAAACATCCATGGGTGCTTGGGGGAAAGAAGATATAAGTTCAGTCTTGTATTCATTTAAAACGTGATTTTCCTACAAAAAAGTGCATATGATGCCACAAGAATACTTAAATCAATAAACGGAGTTGACTGCAATATTTCATACACATCTAAAAGTGTACTTACTGGTTAGTTTTTCTTCTCTGCCCTCTCTATGCCTATCTTCCATGCTGGTTCATCTATTCCTGCACAAACTACTTGTGTATGACTTCATCACATCATGGGTTTCAATTAACTCAATTATTATTAAATTAAAATTCAGTTATGTGTAATGGAGTTGACCAATTTTACTTGTACACATATTTTTGTGTAATATAATACAAAATGGAACTTATATATAAATTATATATATTCATATGTCACGAATATAACATGGTAAGAACCATTAATAAATGGCAAAATAGTTGTCATATCTGCTCCATGGGAAAAACTGGACTGCTTGGACATTGGTAGGTACGTTAATTCTGGAATTACTGTAATGTCAATGTGTTCCTTCAGCTTCTGAAACGGCATAGTTATCCAATATTGTAGAATTCTGTTTTTTTCCTGCAGGGAAACCTTTGTTATTCATACCACATATATATTGAGGGGTGGTGGCTTAATGAGGTTTTATTGTACTTATTTAATGTGGGAAAAAAGTGTTTGCTTATACAAGGCAATCTTTACTTGTCTTGAAAGTTTAGCCAAAGGGTTAAGTAACTAAAATAAAAATGTTCTCAAACATTTATCAGACTTAATCCGTTCTTACTTATGGGGACAGTTGAAGATTTTTATACTCTTAGAACAAACTCTACTATCATGAGTTAAAGTTTTTCCCACATGTGATGGAAGTTCTATTTTTTGTGCAGATCAAAACCTGAATGGTTTTTATTATTTATGTGGCACTGAACTTAAGTTTACCATTTTTCCCAGAACTTTCAACTTTGACCCATATACATTTCACTCTCAGTTTTTTGTATGACCATCAGGCTCTGCTTAATTTTTTTTCACTAGAGTTTAACGTTGCACCAACAGTCTCGGTCATTTGTCAAATTTTCCAGCTTTTATGTGGAGGAATACCTAGGTAGAACCACTGACCTTCCATAAGCCAGCTGGATAGCTTCTTCACATGTGAAATTTATCCAAATTTTGATTCGAACTTACAATGGTGAGCAGATAATGATTACAAGTCAGAGACCCTACCCGCCCAACCACAAAGACCTGTACATGATTCTGCTTAAGTATATTCTATTTCTTTAATTGTAAACAAACACCTCTCTCTCTCTCTCTTAGCTGATGATTTTGAAGATTATATTGACAAGCATTCAGATGACAAAGTGAAAAAAACTAGAGTTGCATGTTGATGAAGACATGTTTTTCAAACTACAGATTTCTATAGATGCATTCAATGCTATTGTAAAGGTATGGTATTGAAATACTCACCTGTACATTAATAACAGATTGATTGGTTTATTGATTAATTGTGTGATTCATTGATTGATTGATTTGTCCGTCAATTCAACAATTAATTGATTGGTCAAGTTATTAATTGATTGGTACATTTATTGATCAAATGGTTTCTCCATTAGATTTTTGTGCCCAGCAGTCCACACAAAAAAATGACATAAATTTGTATAATTATAGGGTGAACTGATTTGTATTTATCAATTAATACCATTACTATACAGTAAAACCTCAATTATGAGACCCCCTTTGGGACCCCCCAAAAATGTTCATAATAATTAGGTGGTCTCATTATCTAATTGAATTTTAGGGGATTTATTGAAAGCTGGTCTGAAAATAAGTGATTGTTATAACAAGGTGGTTGTAATATTGAGCTGGTCACTAATTTAGATTTTGCTGTATGTATATGGACATAACATATATTTAAGTGTCAAATTAAACAATTTCCTTTTTGTAATAGCTCTCATGCCGTACAATCTGATGTTTTCAGTGGATATGACTTATAATGACTATCTCTCTGTTTTCTCAATAAATCATTGCTCTAAATTCCAGACCATTAATGTGACCAGGATCCATGCTGGGACGATCATATATGGAAACTCACAATAGAGAATTATTCCAGTATGTTAGAAAATTTTATATGTGATGGAGAAGTTATCAGTACAAATTCCTGCAGGTATGTTTATATTGATGTACAGAGAATTATACCCAGTCGCTATTTCCGTTTGTATGTGTGTGGGGGGGAGAACAGTATGACCCAAGTGTGGATTCGTAGCCATATATTCCTATATTTATGTGTATCTTAAAATAAAATTCTTTATTTTTGAAAACTATGTCCTACAGAGTATAATTTTTAATAACATATTATATGTTTACTAACTTTCTGGTCCAACAATATATTTTAGTCAGCTTTAGTAAAAAAATTCCCATCTTGTTTAACAAACTTCAGTTCTAATGAAACAGTACTCCAAGTCTGGTACAATTTTCTGACCCTAAACCATTTTTTTTTCAAATATTTGTGACAGAACAGTTTTAATCATTATCACACAGTGTTCATTCTGCTTTGCATGTGCTACATATGAATGTTATATCATGATAGCTCTGACATACCTACACAGTTTGATGTTAATACTTGTACATGTATATTTTTAATTATGGGATAATGTGAAGTTAAAGTTATGTGATAGACATAATAAAGGTGGATATTGTCAAAACATACAACTCATTATAAAAGTGATACATTGGGAGTTATATATTTTTATGAATTACTGTTCCCTTGCAGTTTTACTGATTTATATGTTTATAACATATGTATATAACATATGTATATAACAACTTGGGTGTTGGTGATTACAAATGTGTAATGAGCTATTTTACTGTCTTTCAATTCTGAAATGTTTTATAACTAAATATGTGTCTACTGGTGTTTTCAAACCTGTTCTATATGATAAATTGGCTCTTTCTGCAAAAGTTTTTTCCCATTTTTTCCATTTAAGCAAACATATAACAATGAGTATTGCAAAGCAAAATAATTATATACTACTACAGCCATGGATAAATTTATAAATATGGATAATTTAAAGAGAAACAAAAGTGTTTCATGGAAAGATGAATTTTGATATTAATTTAACAAGTAGTTTAGAATGTTTTTTTTTCTTTGACGCATGTATTGGTCATAAAAACTCTGATCTATCCTATTCTCAATGAGATTATTTCATTGAGACTTATGAAAAAACACAGTTAGTCTTTTTTCTATAATTGATCATTTAAAACTGCCAAGAATTTCTAATATTTATCAAAGTGTATTTAAATCACATTCAAAATCCTGTACATTCATAAACACATTTCTAGCCCATGTAGTTCTGATGTTATATACATACATTGTTATTTGTACATGTGACAATTTCCTGAAAAGTTAACATGATGGAAATGTAGGTGAAAAATGTGTCTCCTGATTATCAGTGATGTAATTCTTGAATGAAAATGCACTTATGACATCATGCGCACCCATTTGAGCATTTTACAAATTATGATGCTTAAAACTGAAATGTCACTCTTGTGACAATTTCCAACTGTTGAGAAAGAAAAAGTATTTTCTATCTTAATACAGAGTTCTGACAGTATACTTAGTGTTACTAGGTTTGGTAATTATCCAGTTTTTCAATTACATCATATTAAAAGCATTCCTATATAATCTATGTAAATTTCATGAGTTTACGTTTGGCTGGTATGTCAATTTTAATATACATTATTCTGATATGGTTGTTTTTGTTACAGGATTTTGAAAAAAAAAATCAGCTCTAGTGCTTACATGGAGCTGTTTGTATTAACTAGATACAATACAGTGTATATATGTCAGATTTTACTGATAATGATGTCAGTTGTATTTAGTAAAGATCATGTTTTGATTAAAATCTATAACTTTATATTAACATTAACCGTCTAACAAACACCAATACAGTCTGACATATGCACATACAGTCTGATAAACACACATATTGTCTGACATATATACATACTGTCTGAAAAAAAACATATACAGTCTGACATATATATATATATCATCTGATGAACACACATATAGTCTGACAAACACGCATACAATATGACATATATTCATATTGTCTGATAAACACACATATAGCATGATAAACACACATACAGACTGACATATATACATATAGTCTGATAAACACACATACAGTCTGACATATATACATATTGTCTGATAAACACACATACAGTCTGATAAATGCACATACAGTCTGGTAAACACACATATATCTTATAAACACACATATTGTCTGGCAAACAAGCATATTGTCTGATGAACATACATTTTGTCCGATAAACACACACATAGTCTGATTAAGACACATATTGTTCGATAAACATACATTGTTGTCCAATAGAGACACAAATTGTCCGATAAACACACATATAGCCTGATGAACACACATACATAAGGTAAAGACAAATATTGTTCGATAAAGTCACATATAGTCTGATAAACACACATATAGTCAGATAAACACGCATATTGTCTTGATAAACAAACACATTGTCTGATGAACACATATAGTCCGATAAAGACATCTATTGTCCAATAAACAGACATACAGTCCGACAAAAACAAATATTGTCCAACAAAGACACGTATTGTCCGATAAACACACATATAGTCTGATAAACACACATATTGTCCAATAAACACATATATAGTCCGATAAACTCACATACACATGTAGTCAAACACACATATTGTCATATAAACACATATATAGTCCGATACACTCACATACACATGTAGTCAAACACACATATTTTCTGACAAACACACATATAGTCTGACAAACACGCATATTGTCTGATAAACCTGCATAGAATCTTACAACACATACAGTGTGACAAACATACATACAGTCTAACAAATAACATATAGTCTGAAAAACATAGATACGGTATGACAAATACACATATAGTCTGATAAACATACATACCATCTGACAGATACACATATAGTCTGCCAAAAACACATATTTTCTAATAAACACACATACATTCTAACAAACTCACACATTGTCTGATAAAAACACGCACAGTGGTACAAACATACATAGACTCTTATAAACACACATATAGTCTGATAAACATGTATACAATCTAACAAACACACATGCAGTCTGATAAACATACATACAGTCTGACAAACACGCATATAGTCCGACTAACACACAAAGTCTGACAAACTCATATATAGGCTGAAAGATGCACATACAGTCTGAGAAACACACATACAGACTAAAAGATGCACATACAGTCTGATAAACATCCATATAGTCTGTAGGATACACATATAGTCTGACAAACACACATACAGTCTGACAGATACGTATACAGTCTGATAAACACCCATATAGTCTGAAGGATACACATATAGTCTGACAAGCACACATACAGTCTGAAAGATATGTATACAATCTAATATACACCCATATGGTCTGAAGGATACACATTCAGTCTGACAAACACACATGCAGTCTGAAAGATAGGTATGTAGTCTGATAAAAACACATATAGTCTGACAAACACATTACCGTCTGAAAGATACACATACAGTCTAATAAACACACATACAGTCTGACAAACACACTTATAGTCTTACAAATACACATATAGTCTGAAAGATACACATATGGTCTGACAAACACACATACTGTCTGAAAGATAAACATACGGTCTGATAAACAAAGATGCAGTCTGACAAACCTACATATAATCTGACGAACACACATAGTCTGAGAAGCACACATACTGTCTGACAAACACACATATAGTCTGAGAAACACACATACAGTCTGACAAACGTACATAAAGTCTGAAACATATACATACAGTCTGATATGTGCACATATAATCTGATAAACACACAAATTGCCTGATAAACATTCATACTGTCTGTCAAACATGCATACAGTCTGATAAACACACATACAGTCTGGAAGATACGCATACATCTGATGACATACATATGGTCTGACAAACATACATACAGTCTGACAAACATACATACAGACTGAGAAATGCACTATAGTCTGACAAACACATGTATAGTCTGATAAACATGTATACAACCTAACAAACTCACGTATTGTCTGATGAACATACATGCAGTCTGACAAACACACATATTGTCTGATAAACATGAATACAATCTAACAAACTCACATATTGTCTGAACATTACTGATTGTATTCAGTCCATGAAAATTTAATTGATTAATTAGAGACAAAAATCAGTGATTATTTGATTAAAACTGAGCAAATAAGTAATTACCAAAAATGTTAGTACTGCATAAACGAATCATCTCTTACACCAAATAAATAATACAAAATCAATAAAAATGATATATTTAATGCCTTAACTTTTTTACATGACTGAGTAAACATAACATCATAATATGTTCTAAAACAAAAATGCTGACTATCGCATAATACTCTCGTTTATATTTTGTGATGGCAAGTAGAATTATATAGACTGAATTTAAGTTATTAAACTAGACCAAAGTAAGTAGAGATCTTTGAGTTATGTGTAAATGACTAAATTTTTTCACCTGATGTGAATTGGACCGTATTAGTCTCATAGTAATACAATTACGGCAATGTGACAAGGACTAACAACAGAGGACTATAGAGGTTCTACAACACAATGAAACACAAGCATCCAACATTCAGAAATAAGTAATTCAGAATATTTAGCTTTGACATTTGTAACAATTTGATTTTTTTTAAAAATAGTGGCAAATAGCGGCACATTGATTATTTATCCTGATAAATACATTATACTGATGTGATATGTGCTCTGTCCATTATAAACTGTCCCAAAATATCTTGACTGAAAAGGCCTCCAGTTATGCAGCATGATGTCACATTTTACGCATACTAATTTCCATTGTGTTTAATTAGAGAGCTGACAAGGCTAATTTGAGGAAATTTTGACAAATAAGGGGGAGTAACAATAAATTGGCTGGTGTGCAGGCTATCAAACTTAGGCAATATATCATACCTGTGTACAACCTTCTGTAGTTTGATGCTGTTTGGATTAGAATTATATGAATTAGAAAATTTTACAAAATTTTGGCAATTAAAGGGCAGCAAGTCCAAATTACCGGAATTAAATTAGCCGGTTATTGAACTTGGCCTTTGCATTATGCCAATACAAATTGTGACTTAGTTTCATAAATGTTGGTGAAAAGTACTCAGTTATTGTGCGAACATCACTGTGGACACCGCTCACACAACCGTCTGCCTGCTGCAGATGAAACTATGACTTGCCGTGTTTTTCAAACGAGCCTATAAAAACTACACTGAACCAGACAACTACATTTACAGATACAGCTTGAACAGTGATGATAGTATCAAAGACTCAGTCATAAGGGAAATCCAGGAATCATGTGTCATTGAGACACTTGCACGCCCTGATAGATCATGGTGCTACATTGCAACTGCTTTGTCATAGTTTTCAGTAATTTTTCTTATCCTAGCTTGTGGACATGGAATTTTGAAATGAAGATACAGTTCAGAAACAAATATACAGGGTCACTATACATAAAGTAGGGCCATAATACTTAGTGCTGGACATCCATACAATCATAGGGGCCTCACCACATAGTACATGGCCTTCATATCACCATAGGGGCCTCACCACATAGTACATGGCCTTCATATCACCATAGGGGCCTCACCGCACAGTACATGGCCTTTGTATCACCATTGGCCTCACCACATAGTACATGGCCTTTGTATCACCATAGGGGCCTCAACACATAGTACATGGTCTTCGTATCACCACAGGGGCCTCAACACATAATACATGGCCTCTGTATCACCAAAGGGGCCTCAACACATAGTACATGGCCTTTGTATCACCATAGGGGCCTCAACACATAGTACATGGTCTTCGTATCACCACAGGGGCCTCACCACATAGTACATGGCCTTCATATCACTAATGGTGCCTGAACACATAGTACATGGCCTTCGTGTCACCATAAGGGCCTCAACACATAGTACAATCTTCCATTTAAAAGTGGGGCCTTAGAACTTAGAAGGGCTCAACACCTAGTACAGGGCCTCTGTGCAATCAGTGGGACCTCTGGGCTCATCATATGGTCTTGACACCAACCGCAAAAAGGTAACTTTCATATTAAGACAACCTTCAGGATCAAAATTGTTGTAATTTTAAAGTGGACTTGTTATTGAGTTGAAATATAGTCTGAAAATGAAGTGGTCTTTACTATGTATTAGTCTTCATAGATGTTGTCTCCAACTGAAGTTTTTGTTTGTATATATTTATACACAATAACTGCTTTCTTCGAACTAATTACATTGACAATTTAATTGAAAATAAACACATTATTTATGGTCTACTTTTAATCAGTAATCATGTAACAGGGCATTCATTTGACCATTAAAACAACATTTTGACTCTTGAAATTAAAATAAAGCTTCTGACTCTTGAGAATTTGTACTAATAGAAATTTTTTGACTCTTTAAATTATCATTAGCAAAGGGTCATTTTTGACCCTCAGCTTTTGATGTCTAGTGTAAATAATGATATATTAATGATAATTTAATAATGTTCATTTTTTTAATTGGTGTCCTAAGCATGGATCTATATAATGAGTTTAACTTTCGGTATTTACAGTATCAATTCAAATATCAAGCTTACAGGTATGTGTTGAAATCAATAGTTGTTTTCATAAGAAAGTTGATGACTGCATGGAATACACCTTTTTGTTTGAGACAAGATTGCAAGATTTGGTGTGTTTTCTAAATTTAAAAGCAGTTTTTTATTGGTCAACTGAATCTTGTTTTGTAAGTTACCTAAATATAACATGGTAATTCATTGGATAACACGTAGAATACTGCCCTATCAGGTTCACTTGACTAAAAGCGGGAATAATCAGAAGCTCACAGGCAAGCATGCTGGTCAGACATGGTTTTTGATTGTGAAGTTTTTTGAAGGTTTCATGGCATGGAGTTTACAGGTAAGTGAACATGTTACAATTAGCTTTTATATATCAGGTTATGTACAGTTGTATCAAAAATGAAAATGGTTGTTCCATTTCCATGTCATAGGAAGTGAAAAGTTTGTAAAATATGTAGTGATTGTAGGAATATAGGCCACATTCAACAGCCTTGCTGTAGGGTTAACTCCTTAGTGATGTTGTTTAGTGTCTGCCTACAGTTCTAGGGGTCCTGTGTTCAATCCCCTGTTTGGACCATAGAATTTTTCGCGTTGCATTTGGTTAAACCTTTTGCCTGCTGTAATATAAATGCTTATAACTTCTTTCATTTTTGTCCATTCAATTTAAAACTTTGTGTAGCGGTCAGGAAATATCTAATCTAAGGTTATTTGTACTTTTTGACCAAAAACAAAATTTCTTTTAGGTTTTTGGCCTTTTCAACTCTTGCACAAAAAACTGTGTTAAATAACTTTGATTGGATGAATATTTTCCAAATAGTTTGTATGAAGGTCTTAATGTGACAAATATTAGGGGTCACTGGGGGGTCGATATCAAGGTCAAGGTCATTGTTACTAAAACTGGAGTAAATAGTTTTTATCTAATATTTTGATTTGAATGAATATTTTCAACCACATTTCAACTTACATAGTTTGTACAAAGGTCTTGATGTTGGAAACAGATGGGGCAACCAGGTCAATTTCAAGGTCAAGGTCATTGCTAGTAAAATTGAAATAGATTCTGATCAATTATTTTTATAGTGAAAAATTATGAAATGTGATGAATACATTATAACATTTCATTGTTTCTGACTAGCACTTGATAGTCCAGCATGTCCTCTGACAGCTTTTGGAAAATCTGAAAGTTAATGTGAACAGTTTTATCATTCTTTGGAGACAGATGTTTGGTGCTATGTTGCCTAATATAGCAAGCAGCTTGCTTGAGCAGAGATAATTCTGTTGCATTATTATTTCTTTTTATTATTTCTTTCAAGCAGAAATATACATCATCTTTTGGATATTGACTCCATAAGATCTTGGCTTTCGCCATGTTTGTGAGCAATCCAAAATGTTGGTTCTGTGGGCAGCTTGACGCACTCATCATATACTTGGCTGAAGCCAACTGATGGTGTTGGCTCAGTCGAAGTCCTTACTGGCTCTGGCTGATATGTACAAATCTCGCTTAGGTAAGTGATGTTGGTACTGTATATCTGTATTTGTGCAATGATTTAGTAAATGTTTGGCCACTTTTGGTAATTAAAAAGGTCAATCTTTCGATCTTCTGTTTATAAACAGATTAATACATAACTTCACATTTGCTCCATAACTTGTGGATTTGCTTCAGTTTTGATCCGCTTTTTTTTGTTTTCATGATTGAGGTTACAATGTGCATAGTTGATAAACACATTTCACAAGCTCGTACCTCATGTAAGTTTTTTGTTTACAGAAATGTGTCGACTCCTAAGTTTCTGAGTTTCTTTGTGGATGCAAGTAATCAATGGTGGAAATAAAGCTCTGATGGCTGCTGAGTAATTACATTATAGACTTGGACAAACCATTTAAAGATTATATACAGTAGAAGCTCGTTATATCAAAGTCCAAGGGACATTGTAAAATTGTTCGACATACATGAACTTTGATATAAATAATTGGACAAATTTGACAACTGATTTAACTTTTTGGAGCGATCATATTATATATATATATTGACATAAGTGGGAATTTAGTAGGAGTTTCTACTGTATTTTACTTTTGTTATGTTCAGTTTTCTGAGTGTTGGTTCGTGGTTGTTGGAGAGTATATATGAGTCTATGACTGTTATTTTCTGGATTGTTTTGAGAGCTTGGATGCACAAACAGAAATACAGCTCCGCACAAAAAAACAAACCCATCAACATGACTTCTACTCGCAGGCAATAGTGACGGGCATGTCAAAGTAAGAACTGAAGTTGTGTTGGGCGTCTGATATCCATTCTTACCTTGACATGCCCGTCACAAACTGTGAGTAGAAGTCATGTTGATGGGTTTGTTTTTACACAGTGCTGTATTTCTGTATTGTTGTTTACTTGATGATGCAGATATTTTTTTATTCTTCTTGAACTTGTATATTGTGGAAATAAACAAATACCATGCTTTGTTAGTTGGCATTTTTAAAATATCTAACATAAATTTAGGTGTGTCACTTGCTTATTAACACAATTCAAGTAATATACATTGTTAGTAAACTAGTGACTGTCCTAAATTAGAACTGATCAGATATTGTAGAAAGACAAGAAAATAAAATGAACAGATTTATTTACCCAAATATTTCATATTACACAGAAAAGTTCCAATACACAAAAGAAAAAATTCATACTAGTCAAAGAAACGCAAATGTATATTAATAAATTTACAAACTTCATACTATAGTCAGAAAAGAAAGTTAAATGCACAAGTACAGTACAAATGTATAAGTATTTTTATAATACAAGAAAAACAGCAAACTGGTAAATATACTGAAAGACATGAAAAAGCAGGACAGAAATTTTGCATAAAAAAAAAAGAAAAAAAAACGCCAAAATTCAAGGGGAAAAATTTTGACAAGTCCATAATCTGTTCTGGACTTTTCATATGCCACAAAATGTGAAAAAAGGGTTCTCCAGTTTTATAGCTGTACCTTTTTACAATAGCCATGTTAAATAGACATATATACAATCTTGTATTACAATAAATCTCAAAATTCTCCAAATCTTAACACATGAAACAAGAAAAACAGCAGACCTGGGGATACGTGTACATTTTTAAAGATGCTGTAGTCTGTTTTCATAGACATATCTCAACAACAACAACAGCAAGGTATTTGAGTCTAAAAACCGCCATCTTAACAATGGTAGGTCTTTGAAACAGTCTGCACAGTGTGCCCATACAACATGACTTTGACAATACGGCAAGCAAAGTTTATCAACAAATCGCTCTTATCTAAGGCCAAAAGTGTTAACTACAAGCGCAATGTAATGGTCATCATCTTTATTCTTGTTTATCTTATAATGTCAATTATTTTTATCTATTAATGTACAACACCATTGAATATGTTCAACATACAAAATAAGCATTTAAGCAAATGTAACTGTTTACTGTACTGTCTTTCTTATTAATAAACAGATTTAGCCTGAAAACAGGAAAACTATTTTGCCGAACAAAATTTTGTTGAAAAATAGATTTTCCTATTTTCAGGCAAAAACTACTCATCTATCAAAAAACCATTACATTGTGCCTGTAGTTCACACTTTTGGCCTTAGCCTCCACTTCATTTGGTCATACCTGATAAATAACTTACATGATTGGTTTTGTTTGTTTTTATGTGACTTATTGCCACTGTTTTTCAACAATTTTTTAGTTATATACGGCAACCGGTTCACCTAACCAGTTTTCCTGGACTGTGTACTTACCAGCATTACGTGAAGTTGAAGATTTCAAATTGATCAGTTTGATAACTTCGCTTGCCATATTACCAAAAAGTGACATGGTATGGGCACACAGCTGAAACATGGTTTTGGTGCTGATCACGAATGAATAAATCTTCTTTCATAAATATTGAAATTCAAAATCCTGTAGTGACTGTAACCATTGAATGTTTATATTGCAATAGTTTCATTGTTTCTCATTTCAAAAACATAAATCCTACATTGGCTAATGTGTATTTATGTTACGTCTAAATTGGCCAAAATTTGTAATGCTATGAATTAACATCATTGAAAATTACTGCTTAGAAAAGGTTAGACCCTTCACAAAAAGATAAAAATGAAAGAAAAAATCTTTTGATATACCATAGGATGGAAATGGCTGATAAAAAAAATGATGCATGCATGTTCATGAAAAACTTGATTTGTACAGGGGAACTCTGTAATTAACTTCAAGAAAATATGCTATCTAAAAATTTACTTCTTTGAGCAAGTGAGACTACTATCAGCACCAACACCATGTTTCAGCCTACATGCAACCTTTATAATAACTATCTGAGATATGAAATTCATTTCGGGTGGTTGGAGGGTCAAATAAAATAACGCAAACACAAAGATGTAAACATTCACTAACAACAACATATCTGCTTCCATAATCATCTAGGTTTTTCCTCTGCTACAATATAGAACCTAAAATCACAGAAAAAAATTACAAATAGATAGCAGTATAAAATCAACTTTAATTAACGGTAATATTTTTAACAAGACATGAAAATTCCATGAAAACCAGGTTTTCCAAAGCACTAGTTCATAATTATTTAAACATTAATTACAAAGCAAGTTTTTGCGATTTAACCATGCTCAATGACTGCTTCCAGGATAAATTCCAACCAGTGCTCCTGTCCAAATTTAGCAGTTGTGAAGGCTCAGAACACTAACAAGAGGGCCATGATGGTCCTGCATCGCTCACCAGAATAAATGTTAATCAACTTGTTACCAAAATGTTAATAAAGGTACACTTGTGGGCAAATAATGGGGAACAATAATAAACTCAATAAAGGACCATCAAAGGATACTACAGCAAATCTGATAGAACACCATCTAAAGATGCCATAAACCAAGTTTGGTAATAATCCATCCATTGGTTCATGAGAAGAAGATGATTAAAGGTTTTTCTATTTTTAGCTTTAGTGGCCCCTAAAAGGGGCCAACCATTTTTATTTGAGCAAATCTGATAAAAGTCTATCTAAGGATGCTACAGACCAAGTTTGGTGATGATCCATCCATTGGTTCATGAGAAGAAGATGATTAAAGGTTTTCCTATTTTTAGCTCTAGTGACCCCTAAAAGGGGCCAACTGGTATAATATGAGCAAATTGCAGTTAGAACGTCAAAAGGCTTCTGCGCAGCCAATTTGAAGTAAATCCAACTGGTAGTTTCTGAGGAAAAGACCATTGTTGACGCTAGACGACGGACAATGGAGCATCCATCTACCCATGCTAATAGCTCACCCTGAACATTCGGTTCTGGAGAGCTAAAAACCAATGAAAAAGAAATGCCTATTCTTACCAAACTTTGAATCTGGCATACTTGTAAGTAGACATACCTTGACATTGTATTTGGTGTTTTAGTAGTTCACACCACAAAATTTTACCAAATTCCAAGATAATTGACCATCTGCCATTTTGAAAGTAGCCAGGACAAGAACCCATCATTTAAAGTTTGATCAGAATATGTCAAGAAATAACGTAGCAGTTTACTCCATAGACTGACTGACTGACAACCTGATTATTATATTGCTCCCATATTTTCAATGCAGGGTCTTAATAAGTAATTTCTGAACACTAGTTAGTTCTACCACGCATACAACAATACAAAGCAATAAGAAGAAGCAATGTTTCTGCATACAAACAATGCACAATTGTTCTACATAATATCTGGTATTAAGGGGAGTAACTTATGACAGTATAGTTACATGATTGCAAGAGTTGCCTCGCCTGGATGAGACCTGGGATTTTTATTCTACTTTTGAGTAACAGTGACCTTTGGCCAAGAACCACCAAATACAATCCGAAGTAGGTCTTTATATAAGTACAATATGATGTAATAAATGCTATATAAAAAATTTGCTAGGAATCTGACAATTAAAACAAAAGTTATCAAACTTAAACCAATTATTGACACTCACAACCCATCCACCCACATGCTGCAATCTAATAACCTGGTTAAAGACAATACATCCAGGCATGCAAAGGAGCTTTATCAGTGTGTTTTACTCCACAACATTTAATAACAAATTGTTCCACAAATTACACTGCCCTTTCAAATTACACTATTGACAACTAAATGATTCTAAAATAAATCTGACACTAAATGATTCTAAAATAAATCTGAATAATTGTTTTTACAATATGCACAAATAGACCTAATGCATAATGTCTTGTCAGGTTTATAAATATCCAACAAGCCATTTAGGTCAAGAAATGAGCACAAGATTTTGTCTACCGGCGGACGGACTTACGAGAGCTACAGTATGAGGTTATTTGATTTGAAGTTTTTAACATTCTCTGACCCCATGAGTAAAAATTAATCCCACAATGGCAGTTTGTGCAGAATGAACCTTATAATGTCAATTAATATGCTGACCCTAACCTACAAAAGTATCTCTAGTATGGATGGACAGACGGATGAGCAATAAAACAAGAGGGCCAAGATGGCCCTTTTTCGCTCACCTGAGTAAAGATTGCAACCTTTATGGTTTTCCTGTAATTTGACCTGGTGACCTAGTTTTTAACCTGAATTGACCCATTGATTATTCCTGTTCATGATATCATTAATACAAACAGTCTGACACAGTTAAACAAAGATCCAATCAAAACTGCAACCTCTAGAAGGTTAACAAGGTTTTCAAGCGATTTGACCTGGTGACCTAGTTTTTGATCCTAGATAACCCATGATCGAACTTAACCAAGATATCATTAAGACAATCATTTTGACAAGGTTTGGTGAACCTACAATCAAAACTGTGACCTATAGAAGGTTAAAAAGGTTTTCCAAAGATTTGCCCTGGTGACCTAGTTTTTGACCCCAGATGACCCATATTCGAACAAGTCCAAGATATTATTAAGACAAGCATTTTAAATAGGATTGGTGAACCTACAATCAGAACTGTGAGTCCTAGAGTGCTAACAAGGTATTTCTATGATTTGACATGGTGACCTAGTTTTTGACCCCAGATGACCCATGTTCGAACCTAACCAAGATATCATTAAGACAAGCATTTTGACAAGGTTTGGTGAACCTCCAATCAAAATTGCAACCTCTAGAGCATTAACAAGGTTTTCTGGTGCACTGACCTAGTTTTTGACCCCAGATGACCCATGTTCAAATATAAGATATCATTAAGACAAGCATTTTGACAATGTTTGGTGAAGATCAAATCATAACTGTGACCCCTAGAACGTTAACAAAGTTTTTCTATGATTTGACCAGGTGACCTAGTTTTTGACCCCAGATGACCCATGTTCGAACGTGTCCAAGATATTATTAAAACAAACTGACTGACTGATCACTATAGCTCACTATGTGCTCAGGTGAGCTAAAAAAGAATTTATCAAGATTTGTCAACCATTTAGTACTTACTTTTGCACACGGAATTATTAAAATGGTATTTTACTTGTTCAAACAGCCAACATCACCAGCCATCATCATCAATAATCTACAGAAGAAATGTTTATTCAGAATATAAATTACATAAATATTTATCATTATGTAATAGTAACTATATTAGCGAAAAGTTCATTTATGTTCATAAGGTATGGAGGAATCTGAAGTACCCATTGTTGAGAGGTGACCATTGTTTGGAGGGACCATTGTTGAAAAGTGACTATTGTTGAGAAGTGACCATTGTTTGGAGGGACCATTGTTGAAAAGTGAGCATTGTTTGGAGGTGACCATTGTTTGGAGGGACCATTGTTGAGAGTGACCAATGTTGGGGGTGACCATTGTTGAGAGGGACCATTGTTTAGAGGTGACCATTGTTGGGAGGGACCATTGTTGAAAGGTGATTATTGTTGGAGGATGACCATTGTTGACAGGTGACCATTGTTGGGAGGGACCATTGTTGAGAGGTGATCATTGTTGGGAGATGTCCATTGTTGAGAGGAGACAATTTGGGGAGGTTTCACTATATAACATTATTTTTTGGATGCTACATATTCTAATTCATTTTAAAATTAAGCTAAACAAAGAATTTTCGATATGACTGATCACACACAGAACTTACCATTCTTTGCATATTGTTGTAACTGTTATCACTTCTGTTTGTGTCATCAAGAAGAAACATCATCATCCAGGTCATAACCAGTCATTCCAGCATCAATACACCAAATTATATCAATCAAAGATTCCTTTCCCAAGTGTGTTCTAAATTCTTCTGATGAGAAATCACAATCCAGGTCTGAAATTTGTAAACTGATGATATAAGAGTGAAGGCACATAAACATACTGGTGTACATGTTAGGAGAATCTGTTGTAGACTTAAAATATTAAGTTGAATAAAACATTTTGTTAAGCATGGTCTCTCTGTACTGTGTCCTTTATAACGACATTAGCACTTGATTGTATATTAGCTAGTGTCTTGATAAACATAAATAAAGATTGACCAGTTTCTTATATGTGATATTTATCATATGAGAAATAAAATATGCCTAATTACCCCCTTATTTAGCTTTCAAAATGATACAAGTTCTTATCAATTCTTGTCATGCTTAGGCAAAAACCTTCTTAATTAGATAGTTTAATACAATTAAATATTATGCCAATAATATAACAAAACAGTGGTTGAAATTGAAACAGTACTATGGAAACTCAAAATACTGAATCCCCTTGGGAACGGAGGAAGTTTGGTTTTCTGGAATTTCTTTAGAATTCTTCAGAATGATAAGATGGTATATGGACTCTCCTCTTTCAGTATTACAGTCAAATCTGTGCTAATGGCCACCTCCAACTAAAGACCACCTTGTGAATAAAGGTAATTCTTTGAAAAACCATTTCTGATTATTTAGAACAAACTGACCTCTCTAAATAAAGGCCACCTGTCAATAAAGACCACATTTGTCCTTCCAAAAGGTCGCCTTTGTTTGCAGAGTTGACTGTATACTGGACAAAGAATGATAAAAATTGAACTTGCAGATCATATCTTATAAGTAAATAATTTTATAATTTACATGAACTTATTTAATATCAAATGCTAATTTTGCTGTATAATGTTGCTATTTTAAATTACAAATAATAATTGTTCCTCTTGTCAAGCATTCTCCCCAAAATATTTCTATTTTTGTAATTTAGACTATGTAAACATTTTAATCTGATTAATGTGTTATAATCATATCATTGACTACTGGAACTTGAATAAATATTGTGACTTAACTATAACAAGCTTGCCACTTATTACAGCCAACAGAGTGGTCTTGATAAATAGGACGCCCAGTGCCAACTGCTTCTATCTATCCATTCTATGTGTGACTGACGACCTTTCATAAAAGTCATCTTCAGTCATAAGTGGGTCAGAAATTCATGTACTAAGTCTGGTGTGTGAAAAGAGTTGAAAGAACCATTGAGATTCACCAATCATTTTTAATATTTGCACCCATCCCTAATTAAAATGTGATAGTGTGAAGGCAGCTGAACAGAAAATGAATGCCAAATCAAAATATGACAAAGATAAACAAAGAAATGAAAAACAGCTAAGAAACATAAAGTATAATTCAACATTAACTAAGTCATTAACAACAATGACTGCCAATCAAATTACTTGCCTCGAAGAAATGACTAAAACCCACAAGTTGTGAAACACCTAAACCGGCTCCAGCATCCGGTAATTAACTTGTTCAACCAGCAACAAATTACTGACATAAAGAGATTCTGTTGTACAGGAAGGATTGTTCTTGACTTTGATAGGACAAACATAGAGACTTCAATGTTACCCCAACAGTAAACAAAGACCTATCAGTATGTAAACAAAAAACAACATACAATTACTTAACTGTCAACATTCATTCATACAAATTTGTCCTCCAGGTCTTATTGTTCATTCTCCCCTGATGTAGCAGACAATTTAAATACGAAGAAACTTTCAAAACTTGTAACTAGAAGGTGAAAGCAACTGAACGATGTCTACCTGGTTTTACGCACATTTGATACAACCAGCATCTTCAGCAAAAACATATCTCAAGGATCAAGTTGGCAATCCTGTTTTATTTGGCAAACCTGACTGACATAATTAAGAGAGACATTTATGTGGGCAAGAAAAGTGCTAACCATATTTCATAGATAAACAAATTCAAGAAATATGTAACTGAACCAACTAATACCTAAACATGTGAAAGACACAGGACATCAATTGCAAGAGTGTAAACAGAACTACCAAAATTTATAAACCACCTCTATCACACTGTTAAAGAAGAAAGTATAGAGGATTATTGTGCAACACTGGGTGCTGGTAATTACAAGTTGGATGATTGATTCCTCCAAAAACAAATTTCCATTGATGGATTGACAACAGCATTAGATGATGCCAGCGATAAATGTGAGCAAAGAATCCATGCCAGTTAGAGAAAACCACATTCTAACACTGTTAAATTTATGTTGTTTGACAGGTATAAGCATATTGTTACAAGGCAACAGTGTCTTCACCTTTATGGTCTTAATTTGCCATAGAACATTTAATGAGAACCATAACTACAGTCTATTTTACATTGATAATTTCAAATTAGTGCCAAACTGCATCAATTATTCAATGATAATATTATTGTTATTCAATCTATGAAGAGACAAATAATACAGTGTCATCAACCAAAGATAAACACCTATAATTGTGTAATACTAAATTATTCAAAGTCAATAATACAAATTGAGAACTGATATCATTAATGATTGAATCAAGCAAAAGTGGAGATGACAATTTACTTTGCTTTAACACTTAATGATTTTAACCATATTAACTATTAAACTGCAGAGCCTAGCAAGTGGACCACTACGTTTTTGGGCCACCCTGTTTCTTGTCGAATAATGGTCTGTGTATCAACACACCATTTGGACAAATAATAACATTGAGGGTGAGTGATTCAATTTAACATTTATCAAATATCAATACATGGAGTATCAATGTATTGCTTGATGAAGATTATTAATTTAACAACAGCATATGTTGCATAACAAAAAGTGTGTGTCGTACAAGGTACTGAATAAATGTTTAAGTTGAGAATATATGATTTATTATAGAAGTACTTAATGATGAATAAGTATTGATATTGACCCATTATTGAACTTAAAATAAATGCTACAAGACGATTCTATTTATCTAAGTATAAGTATTAACTATAAGTTCTTTAAATGTGTATATTTTTCAGGTTGACATCATAGACTGAACACGAAGGCTGGCGGCAGTGGCCTTCACTTTTACAAGTTAGTGTCTGAGATGGGAAACTGAGCTGGTTAAGCAGGCAGGAATGTAAGACTAAAAGTCCATAGACAATCAATTAAGAGAACTTTGGTACAAGTAGACTGATAGGGAGATCTTTATCTCTCATTTTTTGAAAAGGTATGGAGATCTGTATGGGCTGAATGTGTAAATATTATCGTCACTGTGTTATGTAGCCTATTTGTTGCTCATCGTTTTTGTTGTATTTTTGTAATTAAGTGTTTTTTTTTTTGTTTTAAATGTTTCTGTCATTTTGTTATGTATTTATCATATTGTATTAGTGGAACTGTGCAGGTGTGTAAGTTGAATTTACTGTTGTAAATCAACAATCAACAATGATTAGTTGCAAAGCATTTATTGTTGTTATTGTGATATGTACTTGTTGTATACTGTTCTGTTGCATTATTCATTTTGTAAATGTGTTTTATGTAAATATATATTAGTAACTGTTTTGTTAAATATTTGTACTGAACAAAATGTTTGTTTTGTAAATACAGTGCAGCCTCTCCAAAGCGGCACTCTGTTAAGTGACAACCTCCCTTCACCCAACACCATGGTCTTTTATCGCTGTACGATTTACCTATTAATTTAACCTCTTTAGAGCAACAACCTCTGAACAACAAGATAATTTTGATTCTCCCAAAGTGTTCTGCTTTGGAGTGGTTTCACTGTATTTTTACTGTAAGATGAATTTGTAGCATATTGTTTTGATGTGTTATATGTTTTGTAAATATGTTTTATGAAAATATATATATTAGTATACTAGCTATATATGAACTGTTTGTTTTATTTGCATATATAAACAATGGTATTTGTTACAAAAAGGTTACATATCATAAAAAAGACAATGCATACACTTGTACAAAATAGTATATAATAAACCCCTACAAGTCACACATTGAGCACAAAATTGATAGAGCAGGTGCCAAAATAATATCAATTATTAAATAAAAATTATGAGCCTTTTTCCTTTATTTTAGTCTATTTATATACATCATAAAACAAGATACATAAAATACATGATTAACTTACCATCAATGTCATAATATTTTCTTGATTCTGCTGAAAAGTTTTCTTGGTTTATCTGAAATACAAATAGAGAGACATTAAATAAAAAATAAACAAGCAGTAATTTCAGATGGTTCACATATGAACATATAAAATTCACACTGAAACTGTGATGATAAAGCTGGAATACCAGAAAACCATTCAACAAACTCTAGTCCCTCATTGGTTGTTTCTGTGCAGTTTCCTTAGTAAACTGGTACCTGTTGACTCTGATGTACAGAGACAACTAGTATGGCCCAAAATTTCCTGGAAGCTGATTGGTCAATTGCAGTCAAAATCCGGGCAGGATTCTGCCAGCAGGATCTTGCAAAACTTTTTGCATTCAGAACGCCTAGCATTTTTTCGCTCGATGCATATTTTGTGCGTAATTTAAAAATAGATCAAAACATCAGGGTCTCTACATTATGTTATGCAGAGTCACTAAATCTAGCTATCACCGTTTTATTCTGATTTGATTAAAAGGTGCAATTTGTATCTAAAGTATTCAGGCATCAGATACATCTTCATTTATATTTAACAAATATACAGAAATCCCCGATGTTTCACAAAAGGACAGCCAATCACATGGCTCAAACGCATTGACCAATCAGAGTGCCAGATAATTTAGCCCATACCTCGGCAAGGACCCCTAGCACTGTAGGCGGACACTCAACCATTTCGCTAAAGAGTTAACCCAACAGCAAGGCTGTTGAAAGTGGTCCATATTCCTACAATCAGTACACTCCTCCCCCTTTTACTTATTATAGCTAATCAGCTCTCCAGTTTGATACTTCATGTCACCACATGAGTTCGTCAAACAGCGCTGCCACCATTATAGTAAATTGGGTGCCAGAAAAATCCATGGTCCTAACTGGGGATCATACCCAGGACGCCTAGCACTGTAGGCGGACACTCAACCATGTTGCTAAAGAGTAAACCCAACAGCAAGGCTGTTGAACGTAGCCCATATTCCTACACTCACTACTATATCTTTAGAAGTATTTGAGTAATAGATTACATTAAAGTTTTGGAATGACAACGACTATGACAATGCAGCAATTATAATAACTCTACATTTTCTTTGGAACAGACAAGCTAAAAACTAAGTTTTGTTGCCGTGTGTAATGGTGAAGCCACAGGTCCATTTAATGCTGAACAAAATATTCATAGCTTGTTCTCCAGTCATGAATAATGCTGCAAATTCAGCAGAAGTTAAATCTAAGGGCGGGGCATAATAAATACAAATTACACCATGGATGATACATGTATTAGAGTATTCAACTGAGTATTATGAATCAAGACAACAATAATAATCCAATATCCTAACAATGAAATCAACAGATAAAAAATCACCATTTAACAATAATTCAACAATATTGATATAATGAAGAAATGAAAAATTCATTAAAAATACCCAGAGCAAAGTGGAAAGCCCTATTTTGGAGATAGAATGCAAAATAAAGCTGTAAAAACTAACATACCTTGGTCTAAAATATATTTTCATTACTTAGATATGAAAATTACTTAAACTTTGAAAAGAGGTAAAATATCTGCCTACCATGTGTCCATGAGTTAACGTCCTGCTGGAAAACAGGTTCTCCTCAAATACTTGTGTCCACTTTTATAAAAAGCATGAGAATTTCATGGTAAAAACCTATTGACAAAAGGAGTGACAGGAAAGCATTCAACCGTTTTAAACTGAACACAAAACAAGATGGCCCCAAATTTTTTTTTGCTCACCTGAGAAAAGATTGCAACATCTAAGGTTTTCCTGTGATTTGACCTAGTTTTTAACCTAAGTTGACCCATATTCAAGCCTGTTCATGATATCATTAATATAAACATTCTGACAAAGTTTGGGGAAGATTCAATGAAAATGTTACCTCTTAAATTTTAACAAGGTTTTCCAGTGATTTGACCTGGCGACCTAGTTTTTGACCCCAGATGATCCATGTTCGAACTTGTCCAAGATATCATTGAGACAAACATTCTGACCAGGCCTAATGAATTTTCACTCAAAAGTGTGACCACTAGAGTGTTAACGATCCCCAGGTGTGGACAACAGATGCCAGAGTAGACTGACTGATCACTATAGCTCACTGAGTACTATGCGCTCAGGTGAGCTAAAGATATTGTGTAAACAAAAGGATTAAAAGCATAAATACTGAATAACCCTTGTACAGTAAATTGACCAGTGTAACTTTAATGTGTACATGACAGAGGATAAAGAGTATGTTTAACTAAATGAATGTAACATGAACAGAAAAACAACATATAATCCAGTGCTTTTTTCACCTCTAGGGGAAAGGTAGTGGGCCTATTTTCTCACCACACTAATTTCTCTCTCACCACACTTATTTCTCACTCCCCACACTATTTTTCCCTTACTGGATTTTTCAATGACTGGAGTAGTAAAGCCAAACGGACACATACATGTTTTTTCTTTGGAATTTTGAATCAATTTTGGCTTACATGGTTTTTGAAAGACACATTTGCAAGATTTTCTTATTAATTTTGACAAAATTTTATTGATTTATGTGTTTTTTTTTCAAATTATGTTATATTGAATAACATCTGTCTATCCGTGTTAAAATACAGTAAAAAAAACTTGTCTATTGAAATGAACTTTATTTAACTTGAACTACAAACATTTATCTGAAATTCTGACTATGAATCACGAATACAACAACTTTCCACTGTATTCAAGCGAAACAACAATGATTGAATTGAACTGCCAATGATATGATTATACAGTAGTGACTTAATTCAAACTTATAATACAAGACAGAACTTTTTTCTGCAAATGAAACAACAGAAAAACAACCATATCATTAGTGTTCAAATTTGCTCAACAAACTCCCTGTCTGATCCAAATTAGAGTTGTTATACACATTATAATACTAATAACTTTGCAATACTTTGTAGCGTTGGTGCCAACTAAAGTTATATTCAATGCAAGAGACTTATAAAATTTTACAAGTAATTTTACCCCTGATACTACAATTTATATCAATATCTATTTATAATAACAATATTAGTATTATAAGTACCAAACTGAAAACAATGCGGAACATTAAACATCTGTGATTTATGTCAAGTCTTAAACTGATATGCTTTTTTTCTGACTAAATGACCAACATCAACATGATACATTCAGTACAGTCACACTTGTCAAATCTAGTTACATGATGCACTCATGATGCATTCTTTTCGCCTTGTATCAGACTCAATACCTTTCTCCCCATTGTATCAGAATCGATACTTTCTTGTTCATTTTTCCTTTTCCTAGCTGTACCACTAACCAGTACTGCCACTACTGGGTCTAACTTCGGTCCTATGCACTAAATTAGCGACAAACATTCTCTTCTGATTCCAGTCTATGTCAAAATATGTCACTTCTTTTCTTAATATCTCACTTACTGCAAAACATTTTTTAATCCTCTCGCATCTTTTCCCACAACTTTGTTCTCCTTGTCTTCTTGCTATCTTGTCTACAGAGTAAGATTTTTACCGTTAGTTCTTTTTAAGGCCTTTGTATCGTTTCCATTCCATTCTGAGTTTTGTGTTTATATTTTTCTTCCAATTGTTAGGACTTCCCATTCCTTTCTTTGATCTCGGATGTTTCTGTTTTACATCAGATTGTTTGGTCTCTACAGATGTTATTTTGACTTGACGTGTAATACTTAATTGTTTGGTATCTATCACACTTTCCATTTCATTATCATAAACGTGTTCTTGGTCAGATGTTATCATTTTCACAGCAAATGACGTTTCATGGTCAATTAGTAGATCTTCACCTTTATCTATCATTCGATCAGCATCCAGCGATTCGCTCCCATTCCTTGGTCTTGTGTTTCTAAAATCAATTGCAATGCTTAGCAATTCTTGGTCTTCAATGTTGCTTTTACTAGATTGGTTTTGGCAATTCTGTGTTCGCCTTCGCTTGAATCTTTTATTAGTTTATTTAGTATTTATTTATTTATTACTCACATCAGAATCGTAATCAGACAGTTGTGTATATTTATCACATTTTCTATATGTCTGTACTTTCGAATATGGAGCCTTTACTGAATCGTCTGAGTCAAAATCATCACTCCTTATTTCGCTTTCACTCATGTAAGTGTTATCAGTTTCATTTGTGTGGGATGATCTATCACCAAGATCTCCTTCATGATTTACATCTTCATCATCTTCATCACATTTTAATATACTCTCTATATTAGCAATTGACTCTTAGTGCAAGATTTGTCCTATGTTTGTCGCTTTTATTCAAATCCTGTACTTTAGTCAGTAGTACATTGTCGTCCAATTCCTCAGCGGAAAAAAATAAGTTGTTGATATTGTTATTCAGATCTACTGTGACATTCATTTCTATGTCTTGTTTTTTTTCGCTAAGCGTAATAATGCAAATTGCACTGATTGTTTCCCTCTCAAATACATTTTCATATTCTGTGTTACAGTAGGAAGTTGTTTAATTGAACAATCTCTCTGTTTATCAGTCAGTGCTTTAACTGCATCATCAGTTTCGCTCACTCTGAACTGTACTTGTAAATAGATTATTTTGTCACACTGTTTTACAGTTATTTCTATGGCCGACAGGTCCAACACAATTAGTTCTTAAGTCAAACATACGTTTACCACAGTGGTAAAATAAATATAACTGATGTATGCTTTTGCAATTTGCTATTACATGAAAATCAGAATCAACCAAATCTTTACATCGAGAAATGTTTAAAATCTGAAGGTTCTGCAAAAACTGAAATGTTACTTTCTGTAATGTCAAGCTAGTATAACCTTGTGGCTTTTTGTAAATGCGTAGCAAATAAGTGGTCAATTTCAAACGTTGGACATGATACTTGAGCATACGGTATGATAAGTTGTTCAAATCCTGAAAAAAGTTTGCAACAAATTCACTTTCAAAATCTATGTCCATCCATAAGACACTATTTTGTTCCACTATTTCATTTAATAGTTTACACTTTCTGTTTACAGACTTTAAAAGATGAGTGGTTGGTATTTCTGAGAGTATTTTGACGATGATTTCAGTATGCAACGAAAGTAAAGGATGCTCCATTCCATCTGGTAATTCACATCTGCAACCGACAGAAATGTGCTAGAAACTTATTATCATGTATCTAAAATTATTTTGATATCAATGCAGTAGAAAGGCAGAATTTTATCATGCCAATCAGCACTTTGCATCCTGTGACTTTGTGATAAAATTGTACAGCAAATTAGGCTTTGTATATCTAAGAAAAAGCATGCCCTTCAATAAAATCATGATTATTTAACGAATAGGTTAATTCGAAAACTGCGTATAATTTAAAATGAGCAACCTCTGAACATGTGAACGAAAATCACATATAAAGTATTCAACCTTCATTTAACCAAAACCATCTAAGATTCAATAAATTAACTAGATTAGATTCAACAATTTAACGATATTACAGAGATTTTTGATTAAAATAAGCATATTATGTCATTTTCCTTAGTGAAAATC
Organism: Lutraria rhynchaena; assembly: GCA_008271625.1. Lineage (NCBI taxonomy): Eukaryota > Metazoa > Mollusca > Bivalvia > Venerida > Mactridae > Lutraria > Lutraria rhynchaena. The sequence goes on along the minus strand of VIBL01000056.1, from coordinate 243,556 downwards.
CGATAAGAAATATGACTGACATTGTTTATTTCTGACATTATCTTGTTTTAGGACGTTTTGCATGCAAATGCATGATTTAAAATTAATTTATTAACAAGCATATAAAACTACATTAATAAGCAAAAAATAATACCTTGTTTTGTGCATTACAATCCATTAAAAGTACTACACACAAACACCACACTGACCTAAACAATTATAGATGTGGTAATCACAGAAAAAATATCAACCAAGGAATATACAGAATTTTGTCACATGGTCATAAAACAATTTTCCGATGGGCTAAAAGGATTTTCGCAGAATGTGTAGCATGAACCCACCTTTCCAACTTTGAAAAAAAAAATCGAGCAAAATTGACAGATGTGGTTTTCGTAGAGCACTGACGATATATATTCTGATTAATGATTTTTTGATAACCTTTATTATTTATAAGATAATAAATGGAACAGGTTATAAATTAGTGTCAGAAAAATTTTATTTGCGAAGTCTTTCAATGTTCATTGACCCTAATTGTTAAAAAGGCATTTGAATACTATGAAATGTAAGAACTAAGATGGCATTAAAAAATCAACAAAGATGAAGTAATGCATAAATCACCATTTTTGTCAGCACCCAGTGTGTTGGGATATCACTAAAAAATACAGACAACCTGAGAAACTGGCCACCTGCTAATGAAGACCACAATGTGGACAACAGTGACTTTTTAGTACAGGTTTTTATATAGTACATGAAATAAATAAATGAATAAAGGTGTAGTGTGCACACAGACAACAGTGACTTTTTAGAACAGGTTTTTATATAGTACACCAAATAAATAAATGAATACAGGTGTAGTGTACATACAGACACCAGTGACTTTTTATATAGTACATCAAATAAATAAATGAATACAGGTGTAGTGTACATACAGACACCAGTGACTTTTTAGTACAGGTTTGTATATAGTACACCAAATAAATAAATGAATACAGGTGTAGTGTACATACAGACACCAGTGACTTTTTAGTACAGGTTTGTATATAGTACATCAAATAAATAAATGAATAAAGGTGTAGTGTACATACAGACAACAGTGACTTTTTTATATAGTACATCAAATAAATAAATGAATAAAGATGTAGTGTACATACAGACTATATTTTTTCCCTTTGCTGGTTAATTTTCAAGGAATTGTCTTTGTTATTTCATAAAAAAATTCACCTTTATCACAGACCCCTTTCTTTGATTTTCTAATTTTTCAGCTCACATTTCTTTAGCATGAACTCTGAATATTTCTTACAGTAATTCAGCACACGCTATCTTTATATCTGCTGCCTCTCGCTGAACAGACAATGACAAGTTATGAATCTGAAAACATCAGATTATATTAGGGAAGCATCATAGCCATAGCACAGACCTGAAGGTGATAAGTTTGAATCTTGTTCAGAGTCAAATTCGTCCACAATCTCCATATTTCCATATCTGGCATAAGAGTTGGTAAATGACCAAAGAAGTAGACATTAATATAGAATGATACAAGAAGTTTGGAATAATTTTCCTACAAGAGATGAAAAGCCAAATAAATTTGAATAAAAAGCAGGATATTCAAATGACTTTATAGATTGTACATCTGTATGTAACCAGGTACAAATTAACAGTCTTATATAATCATCACTCCAAGAACACTAAGTTCACAAAAAATCGTGGGTGAAATCTCAAACCATTATCAATGAATTCTAGAAGTACAAACCTTTTCTGTAGCCATTGCTTCAGGTCTTCTGGACATGTCTATGTGTGGACTGCCTGCTTACAGTAACCAGTTTAGATGGTCTCCCTAACTCTCATTTCCTCTTTGATCACCTGCGCTTTCTTCTCTTTCCAGAATTTGATTTCTTCTCTTGATCTGAAAGCAAGAAGCAATGAAAAAGTGTTTGTTTATAGAAAAAATAGTTCACAACATTTTGTGGAAGCATTTATCTTTTGGATGGAACCAGAAAAGAAAAAGCCATGTATATGGTTACCAAACTGAGCCGAGGTTTTGGTACTGACTGTAAAGTTTCTAATAGTACAATCAAAAGTATAAAAATAATTGAAAATGAATTATGCCTCATATTCTCACATAAAATGTTCCTGACAAAGGTATTGTAAATACAGAAACAAGTAGAAATAAAATATAGATTAAATTGACCCAAGGTTAGACATGTTTGTCTCTCTAATACATCCTTACCAGTTCCCATAAAAGATGTTAAGAAAAAGAAACTGAAGTTTTCCAACCTATTTACTCCATTTTTTTTTCAATTCTAAACATGACTATTTTTTCTAGACTAATACATCTGAAGTGCAATCAGAATCCAGACAAAACAATGAATTGATTCTCCTCAGTAAATACTTCAAACTCAACACTAAATTTGTGTATGAATCCCATTCTAAGGAAATCTGTCTAAATGTTGTCCAAACGCTTGTACAAGTACAAAGATTTAAAATCAAATAATGTTTCAACAAGGGTATTACAATCATTAAATACATACTTAGCTTAATTGATTTTACTAATATCAACAAGTCCACAAATCTTCTCATGGAAACTGTATCTAGTGTCATATTCAATTCAAGGCAAACTTCCAGAGTATGAGTATGCACAAGGTATTTGAGAGAATTGTTCTGTAGAGATCTCGTGCCAACAGGTCTTTGAAAGTTAGCACACATAAAGTCAGGTGGTTTCCCTTAATTGTTCTATCATGGAATCAAGATAGTGAAGGGTCTTCATCTCTATAAAAAGAAAATAGGAAATACATGCACAAAAATTAAAAGTATGCCTGCCCCCAGAAAAACATAACCTTACCTTGACCTCATTGCTTAAGGGCAACTAAATAGAAAAACTATATAATATTAGTGATCTGTCTTCATATGCTTTTCTGTTTAAAATATGATGCCTGTCACAGAAGTGTCTCCACTATACATATCAAGGACAAACATTGGTCATGCATCTGTTGAGTTCCAGCAACTACTACACAGTAATTCTGCTAAACTTCAACTAACAAACTGCCAATACTATAACTTTATGGGGGGTAACTTGAGCAATATGATAAGCAAAATCCTCAACAAAGAAAAAAATCAATTTACCCCAAAATATGTGGGAAACAGAACTAACTTACATGTATGTAAGTACGGTATGTTTGTTAATTCCAGTCTGTCATGAAATCATGCTTAAAGCCTTCAATAACCTGAAAAAATAGTATCAAAGTATAAAAAAGTATAAAAAGGCAAAATATGATTTTTTTTAAATATTGCGTGTGTACATTCAACTGTGTCAAAATATGTGGTATTGATAAATATCATATTCTTTTAATAAAGCAGCTGTTCTTTTTTGAAAATCCCTTGGCATGGTCAAGATGATCATAGAAATCTTAATTTACAAAGATTTATATCTAAACATTATAATAAAATTCTATGTTTATAATGACATACTTAGTCTATTAGTCTATTGTATATAACATACCATGGTTTTGTGGAGGCCCATATGGAAAATAAAGTCGTCCCAAATAGATGAATTCTTTATTACTATCATATTGTAATATGCATCACAGTAAAATGTGTATATTAAATTTTCAACTTGATAAATGGAACCACTAAAAAATCTCAAACATGGTCTAAAATCTAAGTTGTACAGTTCAGTTATTATTATTAACATTATTACACGAGTAGGGAGTTTTCAAAACAAAAATAGAAATCTTAACTTAAATATTGAGTTTTAATCAGTTTGAAGTAGTTCAATATGGACTTACCTGCCACATTCTGATGAGATAAGCATGAGCCATGAAGAGATAGTCAGCATACTGAGGTAAGCTAAGTCCAAGAATCTCTGCCAAAAGAACGTGAGCTCGAACCAAACCATCTAAAATCTTAATTCTTTTGCTACACCTTGTACCTTCAATGATGGATTTGAAGGTAACAATTCTGTGAGAAAGAAAAGTTCATTGATAATCTAATAAGTATACAGTAAATTACAGAGGTAATGTGGCCACCAGGTTAGCTCAAAGGATAGAGCATTAGGTCTATGTAACTTGGATGAATGAGTTTGAACACTATGTGCAAAGATTTCATTGAAGGCAATTTCATGTCTAAAGCCATCAATTGCTGATCATTCAACAAGGTAAGTATTAGCATGTATTAAAAGTGGGCATAAATCCACCAAAACAAAACACATTTATAAGTAATTTATAAGTAATTATAAAGTTTAAGCTTTTTAGGAAAGATTATTCAATAATGATATTCAAAATGCATCCTGAGAAATGGGGTGTCACGAGAAACGGGGTGGTCCACTACTGTAGTATTGCTTTTATTGAACAAATAAAATTATTATTGTTTTTATTGAATAAATAAAATAAAAACATAAGTCTGGTTGTATTTTGTTAACTTAGTTGAACTGAACGATCTAAGCGAATTAAAACTATCATTTAAGTTTTATGTATATGTTTTATGTATAATCCATAGTCATTGATATTTTGTGAGTGAAAAAGGAGATCTAAGGGAGATAATTCAGTGTTGTGAAGAGTTTAACTCATAAAACCATCATGATTTAATACACTGTAATTATTTTATCTTGCATAAAATGCGCAACAAAAAATCGGAAATTGTGCAACACATTTTGATCAGATGGGAGATCACACCCATACGAATATGTTTGGGGGCAAATTGCTGATTTTCTGTAAAAATCCATTATGAAACAAAAATAGATTCTCCAAGGTTGGTGTGTTGTCGTGACAATATGACAAACCTGGCTGGTTTAGTTTATTCTAGATAGCAACTATGCTTTTATGTTTAAAATTGATAACTTTACAACTTGACAAAAATTTCTTGTATTTATTTCAAGTTTAAGATTTCTAGATAATCTTTCTTGTTTGTATGAAACGATCATTCAAAAAACATTGAAATCTAAACGCATCGTCTGTACAATGGCACAGCTTACGTTTTTAAATGTTCATACCCCCAAAATACTTCTCTTACACCCAAATTTCAGACTTAGGAGGTAAGCTTACACCCTATTTCAGAAGTGAGTGGGAACATTGAATAATTATACTTGACCACTATGATTTTACCTTCTTCTCTTTTGATATCTATCACTGTCTGCATATTTAACAAGATATATGTCACCCATTCTAGCTGGTCAGTGCAGTCTTCAAGTGAGAAATCTTTTACACACAACCGCTGACCAAACTCAAACAATAGCTCTGTCTTCAACCATTCATTACTTTCACTCTGAAATATCAATAAAAAACACCTTCATGGTCAAAATATTCAAATATAACTTAGTATTATTGCTGAATACACAATGTATTGGCAAAATTTACTTCATAAATTTGTTCACACTCCAATATCCCAGATATATATACATACACACACTCCAATATCCCAGATATATATACATGCACATATATGTATGATCTTAATGATGCAACAACATATGCAACCAGTGTCAGATAAACATTTACAAATTGGAGTGTCCTTGTAGGTGACCTTCAACTTGACCTTGAAGCTTCAAAACTGACACCTCTCAGTAAAGAGAAGTCAAATAATGATAAAAGGAAATTTTCTGTATATGACAGCACACAAACCTGTCCGTAATAACCAGAGTGAATGAATCCTCTTTATTGGACGTAGTCATTATTCAGAGTTTTAAATTAAACAATAAATGCTCTAACTGAAAATTACATAACTGGTCTTTAGACTGAGTGGCACCCTTCTCATAGATGGACTAGTTGTGATCTATAAGTGTAACCATCTTGTTAAGATTTTCATGGAACCAAACCCAACATATAATAATCTTACATTGGAGGCTTCTATAGCATTCTGATAAGACAGGACTTGTTCAGTTGTTTCCTTACACATAACAGCCACTCATCTCCACATGTGCCACATAATCCTCACTCTCCTCCTACAAATATAACAAAATGTCTGTTAACATTCATTTACATGTAGATTAAGATACAAAGAACAGGTATGTACCATTTTTTGACCCAGGTTATCAAATCTAAGCTGAGCAGAAAGTAAAAACAACAAGAAAAGGTTTTGATGACTACATTATGACACATAATACTTTATGAAGTCTTGACCAATAGCAGGGGTGTAGAATGAGCTGGAAGTCGCAAAAATCAAAGCATTCTCACTGGCTACTTTTCCCATACTGGGGGGGGGACCCATAGACCTACCTTCTACTTTTAGTAGCTTGGCAGCTACAAGTAAATATTTCTACATCCCTGCTATAGCCTATGGTATTTGAACATTCACACCCCAAAATTTCTGAAGGATATAAATATATCACATGTATAATTAATTTATTTAATACTGGGTATGCATTTTAAGCACAAAGTTGAAATAAGAGTTAAACAGCTTTTTTAAAGAATCTCTACTAGTATATATAACCCTTTGCCTCATAATACTGCATTTCCCCGCATCTGAAGCAGACAACTTTTGAAAAACATTGTGGCAAAAAAGCCACTGATTGTAACGAGCAATAGCTTGTTTTGACAAAATGCTTTCCACTCATTAAGAGAGAAATAATCCAATTTTCTTAAATAAATTGATGTTTTGTATATTTGCTTCGAATTCTGAAGAGTTCAAATATGCTTATGAAGCAAAGGGTTAAAACCAACAGGACTATACACAGTTTGAGCCATACAATCATGTTAACCATAGTCAGCTATGAGAAAACAAATCATGACCATTGTCAACAAGTGTCTGTTGTTACCAGAAATATTTGTATAGAGCCAAAGGGGCAAATAGAAGATTGATACATTTATTTTCTGCCAAACTACAAACAATTCTTGCAAAGTCAGGGTAAAGTCTGGGATTGGTCCCAGGTAGAGTGTAAAAAGATCTTTGTTCTAATTTGATATTAACTACAACATTTTACACAATCATAAAGCAAAATGTTTCCTAAGTACCAAAACATTGATAAAACATCTAAAAAATAGCACCAGTTTTCAGTTACCTCTAACAAACATGTGAAATAAATATGTGAAAACATGCGAAACAAGATCTAAAACATTCAATATATAAAAACTTAAAGGTGATAAGTCACATTTATTGGTCCCTATAGTTTCATCACCTACAATGGACTTCATATGAAAGTAATAAAAATGTTCTAATAGTGATCAATAGTAGAGTTATCAAATTGTTTAAAATCCCACTGAAACAATACATTAAATAGTCATGTAAAAACACTAAAATTGTATTTCTTTTAAATAATTGTAAAGTTTTATGCATTTGTGTTGTGTATGTGGGTTATAACAACTATAGAACACCATTCAGTGAAGTGACTACTTTAATACTAACTTAATCTACAGAGGGCATGCAGTATATTCGAGTGTGAGAGGCGGGGCTTATCAATACAGACTTGAATGTTATACATGTATACAACAGTTTGATAAAAGTTATTTATTGTACAGTATTACATGCTACAAGTATTATCTAATTGTATATTTTATGGAAAGGTGACTATAATTGGAAGAATACCCTCCCCCCTAAATTCACATTCAATTGGTTGGTAATCATGGACACACCAATTTATTCATTCAAGATTTATACCTCATATGAATAAATATCTTTTTTGCAAATATTTTTGGCTTAACACATATTCTCAAAAGCAAATCTTACCAGTATATTACAAATATCACAACCACCTGTACAATGCAGTTGTAAAAATAATTCATTTTAAAACAAACTATTTTAGAGTGTATCCAATATTGATATATTATTAAATATTGACACATTATTAGAGTGGCAAGAATAGAAGTTTACTGGAATAGATACATGATAACATCCCCAAGTAACCAAAGAAGCACTAAATTATAATTCCAAATCACAAAAAAGCAACCATTAGCAGCACTGTATACAGATTTTTTTCATTCATACCTTGTACAAGGCCCCAAATCACAACAAAAGCAACTATTAGCAGCACTGTATACAAATTTTGTTCATTCATACCTTGTACAAGGCCCCAATGACCAATGAAACAGACTGGAACTGGACTAGCATGTTTTTTCTGTCCGTTTTAGTTGCTTATCTAGATGTTTATAGCTCTCTTCTACTGCTGACAAGAGTTTTGACATGGACTTCTTGAAATCTGTGAATTTGCTGTTCATCCACCATGGATACATCATTACTTTGACACGGCATCTGACTTTTTTGACAACTCATCAGCAGTGATCTGCAAGTTATATATAGATCGATTTATTTGCAATGCTTTCAACATAATTACAACAGAAGTAGTAACTTAACATTACAATGACTATCACAGAGAATGAACTAGAGCACCGTCAGGATTGTCCATTAAGTCTGAAGACTTATTTCCAATGGGGTCCAACTGACACAAGTATAAAACATAATATATCTAATAGCTAGACTGAAAATACACAAAAATGTGTAATAAAATGTTAGCAAATTCACAAATAAATCTAGGATAATGGTTTTAAACATGTGATAAACATAATACAATAAGAATATAAGAATTTAAAATCACGTTCAAAAAAGATAGAATCAGAGTGTTCAACATTGCACATCACATCATTTAAATATTGTTTAACAGCTGTCTTAAAAGACAGATGGTTGGTTTTTAGTTTAATGTTGTCTGGCAAACTGTTCCAAGCTTTAATACATTGATAATAAAATGATTTCTTAGTGTAAGAGTTTATTTGTGGTACATAAAAATTATATTGCTTTCGATTTCAGTGTGTGTGCAGTGTTGAGGCTAAAACAAAATTCTCTTTCATGTAAGATGGACATTTGGACATTTGTCATAATATATATCTTATGTGCATGATTCAGTCGTAGCTGTTTAACACAATTTTCAATATTAAGCCATCCAATGCCACAAAAATCATCAACCTTTAAAGAAGTCCAGCTATCATATCTGTTAATATATCTAATGACCTTGTTTTGAACAATTTGTAGTCTTTTCTTAGATGCTGCAGTAAAGTTATCAAACCAAGAAGAACAAGTGTAATAAAAATGACATAAAATCAAAATGACATAAAATCAGGGAGTTACACAGCAATTTTCTGGTGGACTTATTAAGACAGACTTTGTATCTATATAGAAACTTCAGTCTGGAATTCACTTTTTTTATGATATTGTTCACAATGATAGTTGCAAAAAGATCATCTTCTAGGAACCTGCCCAAATACTATACAGAATTTATGGACTTGATTACATAATCATTACAAAACAATGGAAAAATCATCAATTTTACAAACTTTTTTCTTGGGTCCAAAAAGAATACATTCTGTTTTACCAAGGTGAAGAGATAATTTGTTGTCTACAAGCCATTTAATGCAATTATTCATTTCATTTCTTAAAACATTTCTTATGATCGTTGAATCTTTATGGGAAAATAATATGGTACTGTCATCAGCATATAAAATCAGTTTACGCTGCTGGTAATAGTATTGTAACCAGACATATATAGCATTATCAACATTTACTAATTGCTTTCGACTACTTAAATAAGATCTAAACCACTCCACTGACCCAACCGCCATGGCTTGTAATTTATTGCATAGGATGTCATGATTGGCCCCGTTGAAAGCCTTTTGTAGGTCTAACATGACCATACCTGTATAGAGACCTTTGGAGGATTGGATCTTTATATGATCTGTCAGATGTATTAGACATGAGTTAATGGAGTAATTAGTTCTAAAACCACTATGAAGCTCTTACAATAAACCATTCACAGTAAGAATGCTGACTGGTCTGTAATTGGAAACATCGAATCTATTACCTTTTTTGAACAGTGGTTTTACTTTGGCAATCTTAAGTTCTTTTGGTACTTCATTGCTTGTTATAAAACTATTGACAATGAATGTTACAGGAATTTTCAATTATGATACACTGTTTTAATATATGTGATTCACATTTTTTTTTTAAATTTTATTACAAGATATGCAATATAATGGATGTTTGTAAAATGTCACTTTCAAGGGAAACATACTGTTACACTCAGTGATTTTTGCTATACTAATACATTACAACAGCAAAAAAATTGTGCAAATGATGGCATTTTTGGTATTTCCATATATTTCCATACCTCTGGAATGCGATTCCTAAATTTCTGAAGGAAAGGGTCCAAATACCAGTTAATATCTGTTAACGTGTTGACAATCTGAGAAGCAAAAAAGAGAATCATTCATTCAAAAAACTTGATTACATTATTTTAAAAATTTATGTACATAAAAGACTTTTTTCTGGTTGAAATTCTTTATATAAATATTTTAATAATAATAATATTGAACATTAGAAATTCAAAAAAACTTAATCACCACTTATTTCATACTCTTATCTATGACTAACAGAGGTTTATATACACAACTGGCATTTAATTATTGTCAGGACATCTTTTCTTCTAAAAGTTGTTTTGATTATAAGACATTAAATATATTTGATTTAAAACATATAACACATGCCTGTAAGCCAATATCATTTCTGTGTGAAGCCAATGTTGAACCAGTCAATGCAAGTGTCATGTACCATGCTGCAGAGGGATTCCTTTTGGGTCCATCTCTGGAACATGACAGAATATAATGAATACTGATATATCAACCTGTCAGACAAATAAACACCATTCTACTCAGATGAAGAAAAGCACTGAATACTAAAATATTTTTCTGCATGTAACATAAAAATGTTTAAATGTATACATATCACTCAATATAAAATCTTGACCATACACCTGACAGGAGAATGAAAAATCACTATATCAGTGGACATGGGTCTTTTATTGTAAGTTAACACTTCCAGGGTATGAAAGTTTTGTATTATACAAATCAATAGTAATATTGGGCATGCACAGGGCAGCTAATAAGAGATTTTGTTGTAGATTTTTGACAGTCTAGCTGAATTATTTAGTTGTCATAAAATGCTTACTTTTTTAGCGGTGTCAAAATTCATGTTTGTTTAACAGACATGAGCACATCAAAGGCTGTTTGATATTTGTCCTTCTTTTATGGTGAATCTTTTTCACTGACAGTCTTTATAAATTTTATATAGAAATCTTGAATATTTTTAGCATTAAGTTCATTAACACTGGATGTTTCTTTTTTAAATAAAATGTCTGGTTTGAGGTGATAGATCCAAAAAATACCTAACATTGGACAATCAGAACTGACGTCATAAAAATAATGGTGGTGACCATGCGGCTTCAACTCATGACGAATGTAGAGGGCAAGAAATTATTAAAGGTATATTAATGGTCAATATTATCATTTTATCGTATATCTTACATTCACGAAATTTCACTGTAAATCATAAGTTCAATGATTATAAAAATGTTTGACAATATTTTTCTGTATATTTTCTTCTAATAAACTCGATGCAAACCGATACGATTCTACTTATTTTCAAACAAGCCGCCTTTTTCAAACTGCTCGGAAGAGATCGGTTACGTTCGGAATTCATCTTATTTGCATACGGAGACTACCTGTCAATCAAAAACGTTGCGACTTCACGGTCGGTTTTCGCACGAATTTCTTCCTTCAAAGTTTTCCAACGACTTGCTTCGCTGCCTAAGTATATTCTTGTTTGAGCAATACCCTTGTCTCTTTCTAATTTCCTCCTTTTTCTTTCAGAATCGGACATTTTCTTTCTTGTTCTTTTGATTCCTCCTGCTTGATCCCCCATTGTTTTGATTTTCCTTATATGGAGAGACGCTAATCACCTGACTATTTCCGAATATTTACGGAAACAATCGGAATGCTTCGCGGCAAATATAAATCTTATTTGACTAACCTAGTCAAATAAGAAAAACGATTTTTCGATATGCAATTAAATGCACAAAATTATGATTTCAAGTTGCAGAAATTGGTGAATACTCATATTATTATGTAAGGAATAGTATTACAAAGCTTTTTTGGAAAAACAAAAAAAATCATTTTGACCATTAATATATCTTTAAGCATTGGACTTGAACAAACCATTGGGAACATCATTAGCATGCATAAACATGATACGAAAACAAGGATAAAAAACTAAAACAAGGATACTATTACTAACACAAGGATACTAAAACTAAAGCAAGGATACTAAAACTAAAACAAGGATACTAAAACAAGGATCACAATACTAAAACAAGGATACTAAAACTAAAACAAGAATACTAATACTAAAACAAGGATACTAATACTAAAACAAGGATCACAAAACTAAAACAAGGATACTAAAACTAAAACAAGGATACTAATACTAAAACAAGGATACTAATACTAAAACAAGAATACTAATACTAAAACAAGAATACTACCACTAAAACAAGGATCAAAATACTAAAACAAGGATCACAATACTAAAACAAGGATACTAACACTAAAACAAGGATCACAATACTAAAACAAGGATACTAAAACTAAAACAAGAATACTAATACTAAAACAAGGATACTAAAACAAGGATCACAAAACTAAAACAAGGATACTAAAACTAAAACAAGGATACTAACACTAAAACAAGGATCACAAAACTAAAACAAGGATACTAACACTAAAACAAGGATCACAAAACTAAAACAAGGATACTAATACTAAAACAAGGATCACAATACTAAAACAGGGACACAAATATTAAAACAAGGATGCTAATACTAAAACAAGGATCTGAACACCATGTTAAAGGTCCAACACTAAATCGATGTTCCCTGCACTAGAACAATTTTCCAACACTGAGACAATGGTCCCCACAGCAGTGTTCTTACACTAATGCAAGGATCCAGACACTAAAAAAAGTTCCTATGGTCACTATGCACAATGATTAAAACAGTTAACATACAGTCTTACTTATTGCATCCTGATGGAATTATCCAATTAGGATTATATTTTAGTACTATGGATTCAAGGACTGTACTTTGAGCAGAGAGACTGCAAATCACAGAGATTTCAAGCCATATCATCACAGTTTCCGTCTGAAAAATAAATTACATATGTACAGTCAAAATCAGGTGTAGTTTATGTATGTACAGAAAATGCTTGTATGGATACAGCATAAATCCTAAAAGAGAAAGCTTCAAATTACACATTATTTGTGCATACTGAGTGCCTTGATTATAAATCCATGAAATTCCTTATTTAAACACATTTATTACAGGCTTCCTAAAAGTTGCCATATGGTCGGACATGTCAGTCAAATTTCAAGCAGGTCAAATATATTTTTGGCGAGTACTGGACCAGATGTCTGGCAGTGGAGCAAAATTCACAGCATTTATCACTTATTTTAATATATCCGGTCAGACAAATTTTCATTTGTTAGAATTGCTAACTTTGCCTGATCAAATGTCACTCAAGTATTCCAGCAGTTTGAAGAAGCCTGCTATTAAGATTAATTTTTTCCTAAATCATAAATCAATGAGAACAGCTTGAATTGAGTAATGCAATGTTTATTAATGTTTACAGCATCAATAAATGGCCTACATAACATAACCTTAGTCCTGTAACTGTTTATAGTCTACAGCATCAGTAATTTCAGATTTAGTCCTGTGCTTAGGACTTAGTGAGTAAATTTTTATTTTCATTTATACAGTCAAACCTGTATTTGCAGTCACCTTCGAATAAAAACCACCCTGTGAACAACAGCCATTCTTTGAAAAACCTTCACTGATTATTCAGAACAAACTGACTTCCAAATAAAGGCTACCTGTCAATAAAGGCCACATTTTGTCTTTCCCAAGGGTGGCCTTTGTTCACAAGTTTGACTGTATTCATTTTTATTATATTTTTCATTGGCAATTAAAGTAAAACCTCAGTAAGATGCTACATTAAGAAAATAAAAAGGGTCTCAATATTAATGTTGTCTCATCAGTAAGTTGGAAGAAAGTGAAAACTGATCAAAAATGATTCTTCATTATAATGACATGGTTTTAATATTGAAGTCATCACTAATTGAGGTAACTGCATATTGCATTTAATATTCATTCGTGGTTTTAACACCCTGTAAGAAGATATTAAATGACGATCTATGACAATGTATCTTGCAGATAATGAAGTTTCAGTTTTACACAAAAAGAATAAATGAAATATACATGTAACAAGCTGTTATATGTACATGGAAAAAATAATTCTCACATTTTCAATCAATAAAAAGCCACATTTCAACAAATCCCCATCTGGGTAGAGAAAAATATGTACAAGTTGGCACCTTTATACATCCACTTTGCTTTGAAGAACTGCTTGCTCTTTTAGAAGCAAAATTATTATTTAACATTCATAAAACAAATAGCATATAATTAATATTTTAAATGTTGCGACTTTGCTGCCAAGATATATACATTAAACAATGCATGCTGCGCCGTGGTAGAATTTCTGGCTTCATATACATGTACATGAAATAATTAAAAACCATGGACATGTATATTAATATACAAATATAGTAAATAAATACAGTAATAACAAACATTCAATGAAATTGTACTGGCTCTGAAATGCTTATCACCAATTTCGTTTAATGTATGAGTAATCATGATTATGATTGTGAAGAGTTTTGCGGGATTCAAGAAAATTGTTCGTCTTAACGAACTTAGTGATAAACAACAGATTTAAGATGCCAAATTGTTGCTTGAGACTTCGGAAAAAATCCAATGCAACGAAAACGAAAACCGAACGTGAATTGTACAAAAAAGCAGAAAAATTGGGATTTTTTTATGCTTTTCGACATAATGAAAAATTCATCTTAAGCGAGTTCCCCATAACAGGGATCACCTGTAAATCTTTGAAGGGTGACGATCCAAACAAGCACTTTATACAAAATGTTCTAGTTACTTCCCTTGATTCAGAACTGTATTATTATTATATCAATGTTTACAAATTATTTAAGTGGGGCTATTTTTAATTTTGTTTATTCAAGGTATTAAAAACAGAACAAAAGAAAGAATGTATGATATTTAGAGTAAAAATGTGTTTGCTTTCATGAATACACAAAGATTCATGAAGAACGATTTATCCTGAGTTCACAAAATGTGTTGATAGAAAATGAATGTTGTTAATAACATAATGGCTCACACAAATACATTACACAGCCTTCTTTGGCTTACTGGTGTGTCACTCAAATTACTTTCTATGACATCACACAGACCTTGTCATAACTCATAGAAAATCATGTAACTCAAAAAGAGAAGAAAATGAACTTGCTCGGTATTTGCGATACATGTAGTTTATCAATACAGTAAAACCTCGATTATGATACCATCTTAGGGACACAAATTCGGTTGTAATAGAGTTATTGGAAGCTAATCTGAAAATAAGTTGTGAATATTTAAGGAGTGGGATAAGTACAGTATGGGGAGCATATCAATGGAAAAGTTACTTAAAAACTTATCCCGTGTATATAGTGTGTAGTGTGTATGTGCATTTGTCGATTTGTTTATCGTCTTATCGTTTGTCTTATGTAAATACTGTACTGTCTTATGTTCATTTCATTTGTCGTCTTAATATAATGTGCTCATTCCATTATGAATATTATATTTTATATCAATAAATACTGTTGAAAATATTTGATGTGTTGTTTTTCACATATTTATATATTCCACATATCCCATATTGGTTAATAAATGAATATATATGACTACTAAATTATGCGTTATTTATTAACATCACTAAATAGCGAGAAATGCAATATAATCAATGTCAGAAAATCATTTTTCAATTCATACTACACTACATACCACAATAGAATATAAATATAATATCTTAATGTGTTCATTTCAAAGACATACCACATCACGGTCAATGATTTTGTCAAGGGGAAATTATTGAGTTTTTTCACACTAATTTAAGTGGAATTTAACACATCCTACATCCAGGCTTGATTAGAGTTAATAACTGCAAAAAATATTTCTTTATTAATTTACATTTAGAACATACAGACTCATTTTTGAAATACAAAACTTAAAACTAAACTTTAAAAAGTGTCTTAAAAAACAACGCCAAAACTGTTTGTTAAATTTTCACAAAGCTAATATGCAAAATTCTCATCAATAACAATTTTTATTCAGAAATATATGATTCCAACCATATGAATACTAAATATTAACATATAAATATATAATTCTTTCATATGATTGAATATGACTTCTCTATATAAAAACATTTTATCATTTCTTTTTGCTAGTAATGTGTTTATATGATACATGGAATACTTAGACATGGTCTGCACAATAATAACATTTTAATAAAAATACACTGGAGAGCATAAATTTGATTAAGTACTGCCATACAGTCAGGGAGATAGGCTGCTCTGATGGTGATACAGCCTGGAGATTCGTTGACCAAAATTTCCCCAAGCTCAGGCAATCCAACCATGTGCAATGGCAGCTGCCTATAGCTGAATACATGGTAAAAGCTTGCACAGTTAGTCGTACTTTTCGCCACCATTTCACCACAAGAGCCAATAAATTCATCCAAAACATCTGTTTCAGCTACAATAGTGGACCAAAGTGTAACAAATTGCCCTGTCCTTTCAAGCACATGTGATTGTGCACTTTTTGATTGTTTAAACAATGGGTTTCAATTTGGTTTCAAGTTGGGTTGTAATGAACGTATTTCAGCAGAAGTTCATCAAAATCACTCTTCGGCTTACTCCAACTTGGCTATTGTTGAACAAAAGTTACAGAAAGAGAAACAACTCAACAGAATTGCAGGTCCCTTGAAAAGAAACCTTATGTAAACCTGGTTTGCACTCCTCTAGGTCTAATCCCAAAGAAAAGTCCTAATGAATTCAGACTAATCCATGATCTGTCCTTTCCAAAAGGCAACTCTTTCAATGACATTATTCCCACTGTTAATTCAACTGTTCAGTATGATTCTATTGAGAATGTTATATCTCTAATAAAAGCCTTTGACAGACATTCTCTCATGGCAAAGATGGACATTGAAGATGGATTCAGAAACGTACCTAGTCATCCGTCAGATTATCATTTTCTAGGTTTCTCATGGAATAATCAATACTATTTTGATAAGTGCTTACCTATGGGAGCTACTTCATCTTGTCAGATTTTTGAAAAACTAAGCACAGCTTTACAATGGATTATGTTAAACAAATACAAAATTAATGGCATGTCTTATCTCATTGATGATTTTTTCTTTATTGGCCCCCATAGCTCAAGTAAATGTTTGGAAGATGTACAAACTTTTGATGCCCTTTGTCGCAGAATAGGTATACCCATTAAAGAACAAAAAAAGAAACAACAGTGCTTCCAACAAACCAATTAACAATATACGGTATAGAAATGGACTCAAGTAATATGGAAAGTAGGTTACCTGAAGACAAACTGACCAAGTTAGGATTCATGCTACAATATTTTGGTGTCAGGAAAAAGGTCACTTTGAATGAACTACAGTCACTTATTGGTTTATTGAACTTCGCTTGTCTAGTGGTAAGCCCACGGCGTGCATTTCTTAGGAGACTCATTGATTTGACGTGCAAAGCTTCCAAACCCCATCATCAAATTAAACTGGATTGTGACGCTCGAGCAGATCTCAAAGCCTGGCTGCTATTTATTAAAGACTTTAATGGTAAATCCATATTTCTTAATGATCAATGGAATTCTTCACATCTACATAGATGCGTCTGGTAAGTTGGGATATGTGGCAGATTTTGGCTCTAAGTAGTTTGCTCAACCGTGGTTGTCCCAACATGCCCATCATCACATTACCATCAAGGAATTATTCCCTATCATTCTGTAAATAGAACTATGGTGAGATTACCTTCGTAATAAAAAATATTGTTTTTCTCTGATAATGCCGCAGTGGTTGATATAATCAACAAACAGTCTAACAAGGAAAAAACTATCATGAAACTTGTCCAATGGCTGGTGATTAGCGCTCTGTCTCACAACATTTTGTTTAGAGCAAAACATATTTGTGGAAAGTAACATAATTAGTGACAGACTGTCTCAATTACAGTTTCAGGAGGCATGGGTAATGGCTCCATGGTTCGACAAGCAAAATGACACATATTCCACTGGACAAGATTCACATCTAACAGATGACAGTTTCATGTTACTGAAAGCATCGTTATCTCCAGCTTTAGCTCAAGCTTATCTTAGGAGTTGGGGGTTGTTAATAGCTTAATGCAAAGACACAAACAATGATTTTGAACTTTCATGCCCCTCTATTTTAATATGCAATTTTGTGGGTGATTTATTTCAAAAACCTTTAGGCTCGGCATCAATATTGTCCCATGTATCTTCTATCAGTTACGTTCACAAACTGTGCGAAGTGCAAGACCCTACCCATTCATTTATTGTTAGGACAATGCTCAAAGGTGCTCAAGTCAAAGGTAAAAAAGCAGATACCAGGTTACCAATAACTAAACAGATTTTTATTAGACTAATAAAGACACAATTTCAGATATTGACTGTCAAATAATGCTAACAGCATTATTTCTCATTGCCTTTTATGGATTCATGTGGCTAGGTGAATTGGTTTGTAGAAATAAATCTTATCACACGAAAGTCCTCCAAAGGCAAGACGTAATTTTTATGAGTAACTCATCAGTACAGCTTACTTTAAATCATTTCAAAAACATGAGAGACAACACACCAGTAACTATTGCATTGTCTTCCAACAATCACAATCTCTGTCCTGTACTTGCTTTAAAAACCTACATTTCCAGATTTCAGCACACATCTGGGCCACTTTTTGCCTTCAAATCAGGTTGCCCAGTATCCTATTGTTGTTGCAGGTCAGCATTTGTCTGCTGAGTGTCTATATTTATCGATTTGTGTTTATACAATGTATACCTCAACTAGTTCCTATTTCTATGGCTGAGGTCAGCATGTGGCTGCTCAGTCACTAATATCCCAAATTTATGTCTATGCCATGTGTAATTAACAATCTCTTTGAATGATCATGCTTTTTATGGTCACCGTATGACCATTTCAAGTCTAAATCCATTACTCTAAGTGTTTATTTGACATCGCATTGCATGCTGTAGATATTTATGTAAATATGCTATAATTCTGTTTTCCTTGTCTTATGTATCTGGTCTTTTCCTTGGGTGGTGTGTGTATTGTCTAGGATAAATTTTCTCCTTTGCCAATACAACGGCCTTTTTAGACACCACCTTCTTTATGTAAATGTTAATTTATGTTAAAATGTTTATGTCATGGCTGGGATAATGGCACCCTTCTCATCATAATTATAAGATTATTTTCAGTAAATGGATATAGTGCAATTACCCCAGCCAATATAATTTTTGTCTTTTTATAATGATCTTTTACATATGTTTTTCCGTCATTTATTATATACTAAATAAATGACATTTACACATAATCTGAGCTTATTGTTGTGTATTTTATGTTTTAAATAAATTTCCAGTTGCATAAAGAACGAGCAAAGGAAAAGACACAATTTAATCATGAATAGTTGTGGATATAAAAGCATGTTTGTTTACCAGATCAGTGTACATATTTTGACAGAAATAATGTAGGCGTAATTTGGCCAAATACATAAACACAATTAAGGGAGGGAACAATATGGTTCATATCCGCAGATATGAACGGATATAAGTTATTGGTATAAAACTATGTGATTGCTTATTATTTGCATTTACAGGGATTGAGTAACATTTATACAAAACGTAGTTGAATTATTTATTCAGTTTGCAACTAATTGGGAATTATCATGTTAAAAACTACAGTTTGAGAGGTGAGGACAGACAACGAAATAAGAACATTCGAATACTGTATGATGAGAAAATGTCACATTTGTAATGTGTCTCGATATTTCAAGTCAGAACCTGCAGAAATACAAGGAATGAAGAGACTGAGTACAATCAAATTAAATAGTGTTCAGCTATAAATTACTGATATGATAATAAACCCTGCTGTGAATCCTATGTTGATGAAATGAAACAAAAGACAGTGACGAGGTAGAACTGTCATCTTACAAGATTATTGCATAAGCATAAATCAAATGATTTAAGCCAAAATAATCAAGCAAGCGCATGAATTATCAAACAGACAGATAACTTTTGATGAGACACAATCACCGGTATACACCTAATATATATGGATTTTTACCTTAAAATCATAGATTATTTAATGAATAATTTGATATAGGTTATTTCCCTGAATAATGGACTGAGGAAGACAAATTATATAATATCATGTAATACAAATTCATAAAAAGGGATGTACACAAATGCTTTAAGTCTTTATGAGTCCATTCGAGGTCACAGGCGTCCATATATGGGAGGTCCGGTATGATAAATATATTTTCAAGAAAAATGCCAATTTTAAGAGATTGCCCATTCTGTTCGAGCCCCAGGTGCCTGATATATACCAGTATGATTTATGGTCATGTAGGGACAGGTCCTGACCATCTGTTAAGATCATTTTCGATAAAACTAGCACACCCCGAGAGGTCGCAGCATGTCCTAGAACATCATATCCTGTCTGGTTTTTGCACAGATATTTCACTACTTTAGCCTGTTTTCGGACCAGTTAGAACCCGAACACGCAGACGCACTCCCATATGATACAGTGTGTATGGATACTGGCTATCATTTCAAAGGTTTGCCATGGGTTTTAGGGTTGACTGGAGCACCAAGGTCCAGGTACACATATAATATCGGTAGTGCAGGTATGGGTACTGGCTATCGCACGAGGCCATAACTGAGTGGCTGGGAGACCCCTGGAGGTCATAACTTGCCTAAGACTGTTGACAAAAACCGTTTTTAGGATCAAATTAATCCATTTTGAAGGTTTGTAAGAGGTTTCCGGTGCAGTTCAAATCCCAAGGACCATTTGCATACGCATATGATACCAGGTTGTGTAGGTATGGTACCGGTTATCGTTTAAGACAATACATGAGTAACTGGGATACCCCCGTGGATCATGGCACATCTAAGAATGTTGACCAGAAGGATTCAAACATTTAAAACCTCAGTATTTTGTAGGTTGGTTAGGCATTTTCTACCCTGGTCGAGCTCTAGGACCAGGTACATGCTTATATGATACATGTTTGGTATAGGTCATGGCATGAATTTATAAAACATCAGTATTTTGAAGGTTTGTCGGAGGTTTTTTGAGCCGGTATGAGCCCCAAAGACCTGGTGCATGCCAGTTTGATACATGGTCTGGTAGGTATGAGACCTGGTTATCAATTAAGACCAGAACTTAGGACACATCTGAGATCACAGCACATCTAAGAGTGTTGTCGAAAGAGGTTCGAACATAAAAATGTAAATATTTGACTGATTTGAGTATAGGCTAGTTAAAAAAAATGGCTAGTTTCAGGTTTTCATAAAGGAAACATATGCAACAAAGTGTAGTATCTTCTCCTTGTTTTTCAGAGGTGTCTCCGAGTGTTTTCTAACATTTTGTGCAGTTTCGTCAAAATTGAACCATCGGTTTAAAAAATATATTAAAATAATGGGCCAAAAATGTCAGGGGTGTGACAAAAAAGTGTGACAATTTTTAAGATCCTGTTTGTTCTGACAATCTAATCTAAAAATGCTGAATGACAGACACAATGTCATTTTATTTCAGTGAAAGCTGCATTTCTGGGGCTTCATCTAATGCTAAAATTTAACGTTTAGTGCTTTAACTAACCAAGTTGTATGTAAAAAATTAACATATGGTCTTCAAAAAAAGCTGGCAGAAAATGTACATTTTTTCTGTAAAAGGTTATGGGTCCTTTAACAGTTAGCCATTAAAGGAATTTTATAATATTATATTAAGTAGCATGTTTCTAGTCCCAGTTATAACAATAAAATCATCTTTATTGTGAATATATTTTTTCCACACACCTTGAAAAAAGTGACTTAATTTGGTCAGGAGTGTGACACTTTATGTATATTGCAAAATTACAGCATACATGTATAAACCTCTATTTCTTATCCTGGAAGCAGGTGTCATGTTTTGATCATGAGTAAAGATCATCAGTGACACCAATGAACAGTAAATGAGCATATGGCATACATGTGAATGTCAGGAGTGTGACAGATAATACCATATTCAGAGAAAGCTTCTTAATTTTTGCTAGTTGAAACTTTTATGGAAACAACATTCAGTATCTTGGATTTAGAATTCAAAAAAGGCTCAAAACAAAGTTAATAACATTAATTTCAAGCCCAAGATACACTAGAAATCTTGAAGTAAAAAATTGTGAATATTTGAAATTTTCAAATTAAGTAGCATGTTTAAAGCTCTTAAGCACTTATTTTGAATACCTAAACATATATTTTAACAGAAATCAACTATTTAATCACTAAAATAACATACAAGTGTTTGTAAGTGGGTAAATAGATCTGGCAGTCAGTTTCACTTTTTTTGCTTGTTATTGAACAATAAAGCTTTGAGAAAATGATAATATGTTGTGGATGATAAGTACCTGAATGATTTTGAAAACTTGAATAACTATAAAACATAAATTCATGACCCATGCTCATGTTTTATGAAATTTATTTTTCAACATTTTTTCGTTTCACTTGCCATTTTTTTAACTGGCCCATATGTTTTTGATCTGGTTCGAGCCAAAATGACTTGATCCAAACTAATACCTGATGTCAGGAGGTGTAGGTATTTGTTCTGGCTACCATTTAAGACCATATTTGAGTAACGTGAACCCATGGAGGTCACAAGCATGCTTAAGAAGGTCTGTATACATGTTTTTTATATGGAAAATATGAGAGAATATGTTTGTCCGGCATTTTGGACCAGGTTCGAATCCCAAAGTTATGGGGCAAACTTATATGTCACAAAGTTGTGTAGGTATAGGTATTGATCATCGTTTGAGGCAGTTTACGGGTACCTGGGACACTTGTGGGGGTCATAGCATGCTTAAGGTGTGCATACAGGGTTTTATATACAAAAACTGCATGTATGAGTAATTGGACGCTTGTAAGAGGTTTTTGTGCTGGTTCGAGCCAAAAAATCATAGTGCATACCTATATGACACATGGTCGTGTAGGTATAGGTTTTGGCTATCATTTGGGACCTCATTTAGGTAACTGGGACCCCCATGGAGCAATAGCATGCTTTAGAAGGTGTACATACATGTACATACTTTTATAGTGAAAATGATTCAAGCCCCAAGTGATGGTGGGTAATTCCATTTTATCTTATTATGATCTATAAAAATATTTACAGACAGAAATAGCAAATGATATGTACCATGTACCGTGTAGTTTGTAATCAAAACCTACCTGGGTCCAGTTTTATTTTGAAATGCTCAAATAAAGGTGTTAAAAACAATAATGATAATTCCTTCATCATACTTAGCTTAAAAAAACTTGCATCTGATATTTTACATTAATTTTAGAATTTTCATCATTTATATAAGTAATGCTAAATTAAGATTTTGTTCGTCTAGTTATTCGTATAAAAGTAGTAATATACACATTCATTGGCCATTGTACTGAATGCCTGCTTACCTCGCTAAATGTGACAAATAAATGTTATTCTTCTGACAGCTGTTGCAATGCAACTAATTTGTGCCAGGTACAATTTCTGAGGTAGTTTGAGAGAAAGAGTTTGGTTATCGGGGCTTAAACCCGAGCTGTGGCGAAAAACTATGTTAGCCAGATGTTGACACGGTCGCAAGGAAGGCTTTGAGACATTGCATAAAAAAATGGATGTATTTGGTTGTGTAAAAAATGAGGTGAAGAAAAGATAGAATTTAAGGTCATATATCTGGGACCCCTAATTTTGGATGTTATATTTTGCGAGCCAATTTTTTTGGTGGTGCTGCTTTAGTGCTGGGGTGAAGGTCGAAGATATGGCCAACAAAGAGCAGGCTACTGTTGAGCCTTATATGTCACAAATTGAATATGTAACACATGTGTAACATACTCGACTGTAAAAATGACATATGTCTTATATAATATATTCGTCTGCTCAATTTCACTGTAAAAACTTGAAACATATATGTCTCATACGTTTTGATAGAAAATTATGGAGCTTTAAGTCATAAAATAATCACAAATGGCATGACAACCATTACCATCATCATCATCATCATTATCATCATCACGACCACCACAATTATCATTATTATCATGGCGACCAATTTATTTTTATCATCAAAATCCTCATATAACGACCAATATCACTATAATTATGGAGATCTTCTGAAGCAGCATCTACACTATCACCCTCATCACTACAATTATAATTAATGTAATCATCATCATCGCTGTCGTCATCATCATAATGTCAGCCTATTTATCATTATAATGATGATCGTCATTGTGGCCAGCATCATTTCATAACATCATGAAAATAAATCTGAATATTTTCTACAATAAGGGCAAGTTGACCTAATGCATAATATCTTGGTAGTTATCTAAAAATCCAATGAGCCATTCTTGAGAAGAAGCGCACAAAAGATTGTGAATACAGATGGACGGACAGACAAAAAGACAGACGGACAGACATACTTGCGAGAGCCACAGTATGGGTTTATCCTATTGATTTCCCAGCTGACGTTTTAACTCTTCAATAGATTCCCTAACCACACAATTTAAAAAAAATGAACCCCACAATGGCAGTATGTATGGAAAGAACCTTTAAAGAAAGATGATATATATTTATCTGTAGCTTATTTAACATTATAAAGTTAGTTACAGACATCAAGGAGCATTACATAATCATTTTTGGAATGTGACAAGTAATACTTATAAACACATATTGGCATTACTACGTAGATATACTTACGAAATAATTGATATTCATATTGTACTGGAAGAGAGACCGGGCAAAAAACAAACAACAGAAACGGAAAGGACCTGTAATATGGTGCACCATGAACATACCAAGCTGTTACCAGATCACTTATCAGTTTTATGGTGTCTGAATCAGTGGGACACCAATATATACCTAGTGTCATTAATTGCTGTTAGTATCTGCTGTATTTAATCTCGAGTTCTACAACAGTGAGTGATAATATTTAGTAATGCAGATTAAGATCTAAGATTATCCCAAAGGCAACAGACCTTTGGGTAGTTTATGTTATGTCTGTGTATTATTAGCTGTTTTGAATTCTATGCTGAAATTTAAATGCACCTATATACCTGTACATGTATGTGGATATACAAATAGATATGATCTATCATTTAGAGCAATTTATGTAGAAAAAATATATTCAAAAATGAAAAATTAAATGTGTATTAGAGGCTAAATTGTGATAAGATTATGCAAGAAGATTTCCTTAAATAATTGTTATCTCCTAACAAGACAGCAATATGAAATGACTATTAGACGATCATGTATGAACTATAACGATATTCCATCTACACTAAATCAGGTCTTATGATATCATTTATTATAACATTTAAAAAGACAAAATGTATGTATATAGCCTTGCAAAGAAGGAATTATTGTACTATTGTATATAATATCAAGGTGAAAACATGATGTAATAAATGTACACTTTTTAATTAAGTGTTATATTAGGTTTTCTTGGACAATAATGGCCCAACAAATATTAAAAAGGTTTGAAAATCAAATTTGCTTCCACAAAATGATCCACTAATTCATGTTCATGAACACAAGTCAAAATAATGAAGCTGCGCATGCTTAAAAATAAGCCCCTTTTAGTAAATTTTTTACAATGCTTTGATGAACTTGATATACGAATCACAACGTCAATCTGTTATTTCTCAACTTATGTTCAGTCCAACATTGACTTTGAATACTCAATTTTTTTATGTAACCAACTGTAAATATTGTCAATCATAATATTTAATTCACTTATTGAGTATCTTCCAAGAATTAAGTTTCAATAGGTGGGCATTTAGAAATTATCAATTGAAACACATTAGTGGTGAAGAGAAACGTCATAATTCGCTTCATGTTCGGACAATTCAAGTCATATCTGCAAGTGTATGTATTTACATAAGGATATGAATATTTTAAAAGAAATCGTTAAGATAAGTTTTTTGTTAATTCATTTAAATTCACTACAAAGGAAAATAACGACCGCTAATTCGCCGCTCTAGGAAGTTCAATTTCACACTATTTGCAATTAAACTCAACTAAGTTCATTTCACTACAACATTTAAGACACTTAAACGTGCAAAAAATCATGTTTCATGATTTTAATAAACTGATTTCATCATTTCCTTGACATGTCATTCATAGGCGTATATATTTATATTAAATGCGTATGTATGGTTGTTTAACAAAAAATATAACAGTTAAAGAAGCGTACCGTAATAAATAAATAGATAGAATTTTTACTGCACCATGTCTTCATAAAATGCATATAAAACTTGATAATACATAATGCAGACATGTTGTTTTGTTATGTTCTTTAGATTGAGTGATTTCCACAAAACAGTGAAAGGCAAAGGAAGTATGATATTACTAGGGCAACTTACTTTATTTGGGACACATGTTAATTTACAAAATTCAATTTTTTGGCATTTCATTCAAATTAAGAATTGAAAATTACATATTCTAGTCTATTATGTACTCAGTCACTCTAATAATAAAGAAGACTATCTGAATGGTTCTAGCAGAAATTAAGTGAATTTGTCGATTTTTTATCACTGTTGCCTTAGCAACTGTTATAACATATATATAATTCATGAATTGATAGAATTGTAAATACACCACATCTATGTAAAATACATATAATATTTGTTAACACATATTGTAATGCCATATATTGTTGTGTGATGTTCTTCATAGTAATGAAATCCAACAGATTTGGATTTTGCTAGTGTCTGCTGTGCTTGGTCCTTATTCACAAAAAACTTCCATTTTGGCATTTGATTCGCTGTAATACATGAAATATTAATAACTACATATACCAATTAATTTGATACACAATTACTGCCAAAGAAATCACACTGTCTCAACAGTTCTTGTGGAAATTAAGCAAATGTGTTGCCTTTTCTCTTTTTTGTTGCCATAGCAACCATTTGTGCAAAATGTAACTACTAAGAAGTGATGGAAAATATCACTGCACCATATCTATGTAAGGAAGCATATAAAATACAAAGGTATATAGTGCAGATATATGTACATGTGATTTTCTAGGTAGCAAGTAATTTCAACAAAAACAGCTGAAATGCAACATAATTTTGATTTTATTTTAGTGACTGCATTTGTGTTTAAATGGTCTTCATTTGATGGACACTTCAGTTTTTGATCTGTGTAACATAAATGGTTGTATATTTCACATAACTGTCCTAATTTTGGACACAATTTCTGCAATACAATTTGAATTTAATTATTTTTTTGGTCACTGTGGTCCATAAGCTACAGTATTGGTCTTTGTCACAAACCATAAAATTTCATAAAATTGTGCTGCTATAGTACATATACATAAGTGATATTTGCATACACGGAATAATAATAAAAGGAATAAGGATCCATTAACCGTAAGTATTTAAATTTGATACCAAGACTTCTGTCTAAAATCAAGTAAAATAATGAGAAAAATTAGAAGTGACATGATATCTGGACAGACTGGTATACCGCTAGATTTCTTGAGAGAATATAGCTTGTTTGGCAACAGAAAGCCTATTAGGTCAGAATGGGTCACACATACTGAACTGTTCATGGCATTATTGGACAGAATCAATAGCTCACATTTAACAGGGCCACAAAGAGTCAGGGGGCTATGGAGAATATCTGTTGACAATTTGGATGATTAAGTTAAACTCATGACCAAAGGGGGGCACTTAAGGGGTAAGAATATCTCTGTTCTAAATACAAATCCCCAGCATCCTGACGGAGAAGATATAATACATGTAAGGGTCAAGAACATTCCACTGTCTGCTGATGATGGAATGATTACCAGAGAGCTCACACTATTTGGCACCGATGTCATTAATGTTATGGGTGAGAAATTATGCACAAATGGCAAACTCACAAATTGTTAAATGGGAGATAGACTTATAACCTTAAAAGCAAGTTCCCTTATAGAGCCTCTACCTAACTTCATGGTTTTCGGGTAATTCAAAGCTCGAGTTTTACATGCAGGCCAGAAAAGTGGTCTAAGTGTTTACAAACTGGTCACATGTTAAAAAACGACTGGGTGTGTCATAAATGTGAAAAACCAAATCATCAGCAACTAGATTGTCCAACAATATCACCTCAGAATCTGCAAATAGTACTCATGCAGAATACAGCCCTATGAAGAAACAAACACGCTCTCAACACAACCCAAAGCAACAATGGGCCCGGAGTGCCAGTCTAAATCCAAAAACTGGCTGATCTTGTTCATGTTCCAGATCACTTCCACAGACCCTCAATAACTTCATTAAAATGTCATCAATCGATGCAAATGCGAAGGACACTCCAGATAAACGCAAGCGTGGGCACCCACCAGTGCACTCTCCCCCAACCCCAGTCGATGTTCTTCATGAGAGGACGACAAATACTTAACAACCTAGGAAATGACTCATATGTGCTTTAAACACAAAGTCAGTCAACTAATGGCTTCGAACAATGAACTTTTGATTCACAAATATGTGATCATGATTTGTACGCTAGAGGTACAGGCATTAAGATGTCGTGTAAATAATTAACTTATGCCAAAACTAGTATACTAGTATTCAGATACATAGTATAACTATTACTCGAATTAGTATATTCGATTGTTATTCAGTAGTTACAACAATATTGCTTGTAAAACATTATTTACTTAGTATTCAATGTGATGTTTTCATTCATGTGTTTTTTTTCATACACCTACACGGTGTAGAATTATTACCACTGAGAAACAAACTATAGAACATGCAACGTTTTTTTTTTCATAATCCCAGTACACATAACTCTTTTGAAATATATGCTCCACATGTATTCTTGTTTAACCACGATTTTATTTTCACATACAAGATCGTGTGTCATAAAACACTGATATTACTTTACATATTTTGAATGTATTTATGTTTACCTCATGTTTTATTTCTTCTCAGAACACTTTCATACACACATATATATGTTTAACCATAATTCTCTTTCCACTTTTTTTTGTACTTTGCTCTTTTCATTTTTAATAAAATCATATACATGTTTATGCATGTTCAATGAATATTTTTGTCCGATGGGACTGGGCCTGAGTATTGCCAGAAAAAATGGTATTGTGATATATTGTGATATTTCATTAAATATTGTGATATCTTGCAATATATTGTGACCATATAGAAATCCTGGAAATTAAATGTTAGAACACTGAGTATAGCTATTCCTGTTTTATGTTTGTGTCCCCATATGTTCTAACCAGTACTTCTATGCTGTTCTTAAATAAAATATAAAGCAAATCATAATAGAAAATTTTATATTTTTTTAAAAAAAAATTAGAAACACATTAAGTGTAATAAACAATTTAAAACAGTAGGTTTTAGTTTCTTGTGGTGCTGCAAGTCATTTATCAGTATATTTTCTTAGACAGAACCTACTAAAATGAACAACAAATACAATTTTAAATATCCACTTAGTCACGGAAATTTGTTTGTGAAGTTGCTACCATTAGCCAGATAGAACACTTGATGGAAAGGACACATATCAAATTTAAAATGTTATGTATTCCTAGTGTAAACTTTATTAAGATAAAACAGGTAAAGAGCCAATTGTCATAATTAGATTCGCTTTTCATTTTTAGTGTCTGCTTTGAAACTCCCATAACTGGACTGGAAATGAGCTAAAGTAAACAAATTTGTTTGCTAGATTTTCTTTCTTTCTTTCTTTCTTTGACTGTTAATCTTCTACAAATTAATGTTTTTGGACATCATTTATTGATCTAAATCATGCAATTGAAATACCAGTATTTGAAAATCATGTCGCAATATCATATCGTCAGAAAATATATCGCAATAACCGGTATATTGCGGTATATTGCACACCCCTAGATGGGATGTATTCCCGCTGTCAGACATACATACTACTCACTATCATTCATACAATTATACCTGAAAATTATGTATATGCTATATCTACCCATGGATGTATTTATGATCAAATATATTTGCCTACGTATGGATCATTATTTCATGACCAAAACCATGACTGTACAATGCTTTAAGAATGCTGATCATCAAAATTGTAAAATTTACCATGATACAATGTCTGACACAAAAGAAATAATACATTTAATTTCACTAAACTGTCAAGGTTTAGGGGATAAACAAAACATTGTTGATTAATAGAATACATAACACAACAGAAAACAGATATTGCTTTTCTACAGGAAACCCATAGTACACCAAAACTTATAATGACAGAATTTTTAGAATGGCACTTGTTTCATTTTTTTGGGGAATCTACTAGTCGGGGATGTACTATTATGTTAAATAAATCACTGAAATGTAAAGTAATCGACACAATGATTGACATAAATGGTCAACACTTACTATGAAATATAGAAATACATGGTATGGTATATTCACTGTTAAATATTTATGCACCTAATGACAAATGATGTAGACATTCTTTTTTCACAAATATAGACCAAAGCTTATCTGAAAAGTAGGGTTATCATATTAGGTGGTGATTTTAATGAGACTCTTGACAAAAGAGATAGGATATCATTATCACAAAATCAAAACAGTAAACCAAGGAAACTTCTTAAATTAATGAAAACAAATATTCTTAAGGATGTTTGGAGAAACATAAACCCCGATAGATTCAATATACATGGAAAAGGAAAAACTCAATTGTGAAAAGTAGAACTGATTTTTGGTTAATAGATTCAAACTTACTGACACAGGTTAATTCTACAGATATCAGACCAGCGTGTATTAATTCTACCGATCATATGGCTTTATCTTTAAAATTGAAATAACCCAAAATAAGAGGACCAGGCCATTGGAAACTCAATAACACCCATTTAGACAATGAACACTATTTCAATTTAATTTGTGAAGTTATCGACTCATGTACTAACTTAAATACAGAAAGCGCTCAGATAAAATGTAAATTTGCAAAATCAAAATAAAGTCCAAAACTATAGAATTCACAAAACAAAAATCACCAGATAGGCGCAATAAATTACATAATTTAGAAAAAAAGTTAAAACACATTTACTCTTTACCAAGTACTAACAATAATCAAAATATAATAAATGATTAAGAAACTGAAATTAGACAATATGATTTCAAATCAAGAGGTGCTCAAATAAGGTCTAGAATTCAAATTCTTGAGGGTGAAAAAAATTCTAAATATTTTATAAATCTTGAAAAATCTTGACAATATAGAAAATTAATTAGTTCTTCAAAAATGAACTACCTAATGATCACGAGAGATGACTTGATACTAAAGGAAATTGTTCAGTACAATGAACGGGAACAACTTTACACGGGCTCATCAGAAGAAATTGATACTGAATTACACTTAAATTATGTTCAATTAAAACACATACTATCCTACTATGAAGCAAACGTATGCGAAGGTCTAATAAAACAATCGGAAACAAAACAAGTGATTTTTGATATGAAACTAAACAAAAGCCCTGGCTTCGGTTTCACAAAAAATCTTAAGACTGTTGTAATTAACTTAAACTTATTAGTGCACTCATCTTATGACTTAAGATGGGTGATAATTTGAGTTGCGTTTCACGAAATATTTAATGACTCATCATAGTGCTCAAACCTTGAGTTGAGTCTGTTAATTTGAGACAGCAAGGTAGCTACCTCAAATTTCAACTCAGAGTAGAGAATGATCATGCTGGAGCTCGTTGTAGAGGTGTTTTTGAAGCAACTTAATTTCCTTCTTAAATTCAGTAAAAAAACAAAAATGGTCATATTAGAATTTGTAATAAGATAAATTACAGGCTAAAAAGTGCCTTCCTTCTATGAACAGCAGCAGATACCTCAATGCACTTCCATTGTTCTTAATATGTTAAATCATGCATTTCAATCAAACTCATAGAATGGATTTAAAGAGTAGTGGAATAAAATTTGAATTTTTATATATAAAATTTTGTCATTTTATGTACAACATGATAAATAAGATAGCAACAATTGTAAAATTGAAATTAACATGTTATAACATGCACAAAATGGTGAAAAAAGAGATAAAAAAGATGTGCATTTGTGAAATGTCACACTTGTCAATACCTTTAGTAAAATTTAAATATCAAATGTAATACATGAAGCAAACACTAAAAGATGTGCATTTGTGAAATGTCACACTTGTCAATACCTTTAGTAAAATTTAAATATCAAATGTAATACATGAAGCAAACACTACATTTGTTGCAGAAATTTCAGCTCTTCAGAACAAAAATGTATAAAAATAAAAAAGTGACTGGGTAGTCAATTTCATTCTATTCATGAACATATTATGTTTACTAGTTCAAATACCTAGTTAACGGAAATAACTTCCATTAAGGGAAAGGAATATGTCTGCATAAAGAATATATCTGTATCCTTTCATTCAATGGGTATAATAATATAGTTTATTCAAGAATCTACTGTTTCTGGAATATAAATAAAAAAAAATCAAAGAAAAAAAATATACATAGGGGCGGATACAGGATTATTGGTTAGGGGAGCGTAAGGGGGGGGGGAGTCTATATAAAGTAGAATATGGGCACAATCAGCACATAACAAACATTTTTTACTTATGCTTGCCAGATTTTAGAGGGAGTGCATGCCAGATCCGCCCCCTAAATCTGCCCGTGGTATATATTACATAAAATTTATTGATATATATGTTACATAATGATAATATTATGGTATATAATATAATCAAAATGAAAATAATATATGGATATATTATGGTATATAATATAATCAAAATGAAAATAATATATGGATAGAAGATGTAAAGTAACAAAAACTGGAAACAAATTTGAATTTCGTTTTTCTTCTTTTTTTTACATTTGTAACTGTACTCTGCCGATTAGCTTGGTTAGTTCTCAAAGTCGTGTTAGATGTCAGGGACTGCTTTCGGATGACTTACAGGTATTACAGGGTACCCGACAAGGTGGTAAGAGCTCACCACTCATGTACTTACTTTACATCAATGGTCTAATTGAGGAGCTGGAAGCCAGTGGATATGGCATATGCTTACAGGGACGTTCCGTGGGCACACCGACTGTAGCAGATGACATGGTCCTCATGTCATTCTCCAAACATGGATTGGACAACATGATAGATATCTGCTATGAGTGCGCTCGGAAGTGGAGGTACTTTTACAACACAGCCAAATGTAAGGTCGTTGTGTTTAATGAAAAGCCGACCAAAGAAACTAACCGGACGTTCAGAATAGGACCGGAACAAATTGCAGAAGAAGGGAGCTACTGTCATCTGGGTATACAGTGCTCGAGAACGATGTCTCCAAATGCCAACATTCAAGACGCGTGTCTGAAACTGCGAGGAAAGTACCTGAGCATACTCAGCAATGGCATAGATGTATCTACGGTCAGCCCCATCACAGTTCGCACCATATACACATCGGTGGTGCTTCCTCGAGCTCTCTATGGCTGCGAACTATGGATTGGATATTCCAGACGGGACATGTATAACCTGGAGAAGGCACATCGGTTCTGTGTCAAACATATGCAGCAACTTGCCAGGACAACAAACACAGCATTTGCATTATCATGTTTGAATCTAGAGTCAATAGAGACGTATGTCGATTATAAGAAACTTCAACTGTTTGGTCAGCTGAATCATTTACCATGTCGATACCTGGCCAAATCAGTGTTTGCTTATAGACTCTTCAGTTTCATCAACCACGAGGACACATCTACTGGCTTCATACCCGACATTTATAGAATACTGGACAAGTACCAACTTACGCACTATATGGATTGTTACGCACGCGATGCCACATATCCTACAAAGACAGCCTGGAATAGGATACTTCGCCAGTGCGTTAAAACTACAAGCACTTCCAGTATGGTGATGGAAATTGTTCTGACGGGGAATGACTGGTTAGTTCCGGGAGTCATCAACTACAACCAATATTCGAATCTGTGGCACATTTGTCGTGTCGCTCCATCTGTCTCTCGTGTCTGCAGGAAGTTAGTGCGTACATGTGCAATGTGGGTATCCAGACTGTATATCCGGAAATGTGCGAAGTGCTCATACCTCACGGACAATATTATATTCCACCGGATATATTTTTGTATTGCTGTCGATCGGCGGAAACTGAGGAACGCACTAGTACGCTGTATTGGTTACACGCGGTATGGACAACTGATACATATGCCGCCATTTCATCAGTGTCGTAAGGTGTTGGGACTCGCTGTTGAGAACAATGGTCACTCACTGACCAACTTCCCTATTGCGGCAGCACTGTGTTCGTTGTCATGTTGACCTAGTTTATGTACTAGTACTTGTATGTTTTGCTGTCCGGTACTGCCTTATGTTTCAATTCGGTAAGGTCGTACGCACGGGCAGAGATGATTTTTTTTTTATTATTATTATTATTTATTTTATTTATTTATTTTTTGTTTGGTTTTGTTTGAGCGCTGCTGATTTATTTGTGTCAGCTTTTTGCATTCACTGTAGTAAATGTAAACACATGTCAATTGTTTGTTGATCATGTATTTGTTGTTGTTATGTATGTTTGTATTCACTGTGCATGTATATACGTGTCAATTATTTGGTGTACTTGTATTAATTTATTGATATATATGTTACATAATGATAATATTATGGTATATAATATAATCAAAATGAAGATAATATATGGATAGAAGATGTAAAGTAACAAAAATTGGACACAAATTTGAATTTCGTTTTTCTTCTTTTTTTTACATTTGTAACTGTACTCTGCCGATTAGCTTGGTTAGTTGTGTTCAGCAGACAAGAACGATTTGACAGCGATTTGCAGACTTTTTCTCTTTTTACCTTTTGATGGCGCACGTGCTGAAGAGTTACCAGGTATGGTAGCTTACATCATGAAAAATAATAAGATTTGAGTTATTTCCACTCAGCTGAGTTTTAACATAAGTCTTTCCGTGAAACGCTTTATGATGTTTCACTCAAATGAGTCCTTTATCTGACTTGAGCCGTAACTTGAGTAACATAATAAGTAATAACCTAAGATTGTTTGTGAAACTTATATACATGTTATAGACTTGGGTATATAACCCGAGAAAGTACTGCAATCATCTCAATATCTCACAAGTGAGGGGCGGGTAAAAAGGACATGTGCTGAACATTTTACAAGAGAGGGACATGCAAAAAGGTCTTGCGCTGAACATCCCATAAGAGAGGGGCGGGTAAAAAAGACTTGTGCCGAACATCCCACAAGAGAGGGGCGGGTAAAAAGGACTTGTGCTGAACATCCCACAAGAGAGGGGCGGCAAAAAAGACTTGTTTTGAACATCCCACAAGAGAGGGGCGGCAAAAAAGACTTGCTTTGAACATCCCACAAGAGACGGGCAGGTAAAAAGTACATGTGCTGAACATTTTACAAGACAATGACATGCAAAAAGGTCATGCGCTGAACATCCCACAAGAGAGGGGCAGGTAAAAAGGACTTGTGCTGAACATCCCACAAGAGAGGGGCGGGTAAAAAGGACTTGTGCTGAACATCCCACAAGAGAGGGGGCGGGTAAAAAGGACTTGTGCAGAACATCTTACAAAAGAGGGGCGGGTAAAAAGGACTTGTTGTTGAACATCCCACAAGAGAGGGGTGGCAAAAAATACTTGTTTTGAACATCCCACAAGAGAAGGGGCGGCAAAAGAGACTTGTTTTGAACATCCCACAAGAGAGGGGGAGGTAAAAAGGACTTGTGCTGAACATCCCACAAGAGAGGGGTGGGTAAAAAGGACTTGTGCTGAACGTCCCACAAGAGAGCGGGTGGGTAAAAAGGACTTGTGCAGAACATCCCACAAGAGAGGGGCAGGTAAAAAGGACTTGTGCTGAACATCCCACAAGAGAGGGGTGGGTAAAAAGGACTTGTGCTGAACATCCCACAAGAGAGGGGCAGGTAAAAAGGACTTGTGCTGAACATCCCACAAGAGAGGGGCAGGAAAAAGGACTTGTGCTGAACATCCCACAAAAGGGGCAGGTAATAAGTTCTTGTGCTGAACATCCCACAAGAGAGGGGCGGCAAAAATACTTGTGCTGAACATCCCACAAGAGGGGCAGGTAATAAGGACTTGTGCTGAACATCCCACAAGAGAGGGGCGGGTAAAAAGGGCAAACAATATTTTGTCAAATTTTCATAGAAGAGTATGACCTACTGGGACCAGGATTGGAATTCAAATTACTAGGTTACAAGAGCACTAACCACTGGACCACAGTCACAGCCTAAATTAGGTTCAGAATTACATATTATCATGTTCATAAATTATAAATTTCAATTTACAGTAAAAGCAAATCATGAATGCAGAAAATTCTGGGATAAACTTCATGATTATCAACTACCCAGAAGAGATTACACATACCAACACAAAAGTTGAGTCAGAGCAATTAACTAAAAAGATTTTATTTTAGCACAGAATGA
The DNA here is from genome assembly GCA_008271625.1 of Lutraria rhynchaena. Lineage (NCBI taxonomy): Eukaryota > Metazoa > Mollusca > Bivalvia > Venerida > Mactridae > Lutraria > Lutraria rhynchaena. The sequence continues at coordinate 207,182 of VIBL01000056.1, read as the reverse complement.
ATTCAATGAAGTTTTGTTGATAAGCAAAGAATGTGGCAATAAATATCATTACAGCATAGCTCATAGGTTGATAACCATGATCATTTGTATGATCTGTATGATCGCATGGTCTATACATCATAACATTCCATGCATCGACCCTGCAGAATTAAACTATTTTCCAGACATAATCCATTCTAATACAAAGATAAAACCAATTAACTTGTAAAACTGGGGGAACTTATTTAACTTAAACACTGATAAAAGATACTACACATCTTTCAACAACATCACATAACTGATTCAATATTCATCATTAAGTAAGAGCCATCTTCTGCTCATAATGTGTGGAGTCCACCCATTTAACTGGTACAGCATAAAATCTAGGAATCTTGGGGTTTTGAGTTCAAAACCTGGGTGTGGCACATTTTCATGACTTGGTAGAAGATATTGTGTCTAGGGTCATAGGTCATCCAATACTGATCATGACTTGGCATACAACACTTAAAAAATTAATAACTAAAGGAAATTTTGGAAAATTTAAACATTTGAGAGTAATATATTGTTTACTAACAAGTTAAATTTCAATAGAGTTTCTAACATTTAATGCCAATTTAATAAATCTGACAAGATTTAATAACACAGAATTTTCACCAGAATTCATTAACTGATTAAAGTTATGAACAGAGGGTCTAACATAAAAGTTACGTTTCAAAAAACGTCTTCTAAGATCAGAATAACAGGGGCAAACATAAATGAAATGAAGAATATCTTTGATGTCTCTAGTTCCACAAAATAAACAATATCTTTCATTTCTTGGAATAATATTACAACCATATCGACCAGATTGAACCCTATAGGAGTGACCTGATATTCTAAATCTTGTTAAAAGAAAACGTAAATCTTTTGTTAAAAAATCCAGGTATCATTTGTACAAAAATTATTTTTAAAATGCCTGTGTTTGGTAAGCGCGGAACTTCGATCAATACTTCCTATCCATTCTTGAATAACGGTATTGATTATGCATTGCTTAAAAATTGCAGGAACAGATTTTAGACAAATACTACTTGGATCATTAAATACACAGAAAAAAACATATTTATCAAGTAAAGACTTTACATTAGATACCCAATTTTTGTACCCCAAGTTGCAATCATTTAGACTACAGTTATAATGTGTAAATAATATAATGTTACCTGACTGTAAGAGTTTACACAGGTATTTAATAATTCTGTAAAAATGACTTATATAGAGTGGATGTCGCGCTAATTCATCGTAAACACCTGCTGTATATCTTTCGATTTCAAAAACCCCCAAATTTCTGCAGAATAATGAAGAATGGAACCGACAAATGCATCAAACAAGTGACATAACACTCTAGGTTTTAATGTGATCTTTGTGCAATTAAATAATAAAACAGTAAGTGCTTTAAGGGCTTTACCAGTCAAATGATGGTTATTTAAAGTAAAACTTCCGTAGTATTTAAAAACAGTTCCTAAATAGTTGAAAGTATCTACCATTTCTATCTCCTCACCCCCCATATAACCATCTTTCATTTAAAAGTATTCTCCCACGTTTTCCATAAACCATTACCTTTGTTTTGTCGCGAGTAACTTCTAAACCCCAAGTATAGCAATAAGCAAAAAGTAAATTCAAACTTTCTTGTAAATCTTTAGGTGATTTTCCTAACAATACCATGCCATCAGCAAAAAGCAGAACCGTCAAAACAATATTGTTACAACAAATTCCTAAATTGATATTTCCTTGCAAATGCATTTCAAGATCTTCTAAAAATAGCGACACTAAAGCCAGTGACAAGACCTCTCCTTGCCATAAACCCACAGAATATTAAAAAAATTCCAAGAAATTGTTACAGTGTTTTATGCAGGATTTGACATTATTATACATACTTCTGACAATAGACAGTACTTTTCTGTGAATGCTAGTTTTAAAAAGTTTATACCACAATGTGTCTCAATATTTGCTGCCAAAATATTTTTTAAGATCGATAAAGGCCACATAAAGATGATTATTATTCTAGAAGTGTTGCACAATTGACATTAAACAAATATCGCATTGACAGTAGACCGAGCATTTCGAAAACCAAATTGGATATCAGATATATAATTATATTTGTCACAATAAGACATTATTCTTTCATTCAAAATCGTTGTAAAAAGTTTGGACAAGCAACTAAGGAGAGTTATCCCCCTATAATTGCTAACATTGTTTCGGTCGCCTTTTTCATATAGAGGTATAATTATGTCCATTGTCCAAATATCAGGGAAAAAAAACAGAATCTATAACTTCATTAAAAATGTCGTATAAATACAGAGTAAGTACATCACCACATGCCATAAAATATTGTTTAAGAATACAGTCTACACCATACGCTTTCCACTTCTTAAGTTTTTTAATTGCTGCGAGAACGTCTTCCTGCGTTATGGGGAAGTCAAGTTCCTCATTCACATCCATATTCGCTGAATAATGTTGTTCACAGAAACTCTCTCAAAAATTTTAGACACAATGCTTAAAATTGAATTAGGTCTGTAGTTGGGTAGATTAAAAATATGACGGTTTTTCAAAATTTGCTTCCATAAAATAACACAATATTTGTAGAAAATTTGAATTCTAAAATTTATATTTCTATATTGTGAACTTTATTGTAAAATATTTTTTATTTTGAATAAACAATTTGCAAATGGTACAAAAAAAACATGCAAAAAAAACAGGAGTGTAACACTTTTTGTGTGAATTTTTTTAAAAAGTCATTTTTCAGGAATGTATTTCAGTGCAGCCTCTCCTAAGCAACACCCTTTGGGAGACACAAAATTATGTCATTGTTGCCACTCTAGAGAGGTTATATAGTCAAGCCGTACAGCGGGGAAAAAGCATGCTGTTGTTGAAGGGGGGTTGTCGCTCAAGAGAGGGCCGATCTAAAGAGGTTGCACTGTATTACAAAACCACCAAATAAAAAGTGTTTAATCTTTTACCATAACAAAATGCGATATATTTAAGGTCAACAGTTAACATATATGTCCATCTTTTTAATGCAAGAATTAGTTGTTTGTTTACCATGACTGAGTGGCAATTTTTTCTTGAAAATAAGGCATACCGAGGATTGACCTGCAGAATTTTGCATGAAATACAAACATTATCTACAATTACATGCTAGAAACTTGTTAACTAACATGTTTGGCTGTTTTAACTATGATCTTCATTTATGTGCATGTCATACAACTCACTTGGTTATTTCACATTTATCACAACCCATGTTTAACAGGAGAGTAACACTTTTTACCCAAACCAATTTCTCAAATATATTTAACAAGCATATTGATTATCTCTTATTTTTCAAGAGAGCACACCTCATGGTTGTCATCAGAGAACTCTTGTTTCCAGGAGTCAAATGTTTGTCACATGTGATCACAAGTGAAAACAGGACTGTAACACTAGAATTCAATTTTGTGATGTCAAACTATTTTATTTTCATTGATATTCTTAAATATACTTTTATATAACATCACTCTGGAATTAATGTTAGAAGAGCTAAACAAGTTTACATTAATAATCAGCAGTTTTTATAAAGACAGTGGAAAGTGTTACACTCCCGTAAAATATGTAATTCTAAAAACTTATGGGTTTTTTCTTTTCTTACAGATAATATATGAACAATTGTATCTTACACTTATCATAGAAAAATTAAATGTGACATTGTCTAACATTAGAAGAACATTAAGGTCTAGATGCTTATCACCAAATGCCTCAAACAATGACCCTAAACCTTAAATCTTCACGAGATAGAGTAAGAAAATACCTTGAGAAACTTAGGAGTGACCCAAAATATCAAATGAAATTACAAGAACTAAAAGAGAAAAAGAAGGCAGAAAATAAGGCTTACAAAGAAAGGATACAAGCACTAAGAAAAAGCAATCCTGATTTCAAGGGGAGATAATTCAACATAATTTGGATCTGATTATGTAAAAAAGCTTGGATAAAAACAATGGTTAATGTTATATCAAAACAGCTTGATCTCCAAACTAAAAAAGTGTGACACAAATCATTACTAAATTATCTACATAGAATAAATTACCACATAAACTAAAAAATTGAAAAGAACATCAGCAGTTTATGAAAAATGCTGCAAGTAAATGATGTAGTAACAAACTCTTCCATACCTTGTATGAGCAGGGTACAGTATGAACATTGTTAAAATTAACTACAGGAACCAATGGATATTGTATGCTGTCATAAACTCCTTATCCCTACTAGTGATCAAAATTCTTCTTCAAAAATTTTTTTTAAAGGAATGGGCATAAAGATAATGAAATAACTTTTATTGGCACCCTATTTGTATAATCAAATTGCAGAAAACTTCACGATTATATTCAAATAGAAATCTCAGTTATTATTAATATACAAAAAATCTTTCAATAAAATATTAAATAATAAAATAATGAACCACCATTTACACATTCATCATCAATGTCATACATGCAACTTTAGCTTTTCAACATATAAATAAGTGGAAAAAAGGCAAAGTTCAATTTGTACAAGACCCTCATATTAATAAGGCAACACAATTAGCCTTAGATAGTTTTGTTAAAGATTTCCAAGAAAACATGAACACAGAATACTCATGGGTCATATTTATGCAGAGAGATTATAAAAAGCAGTGATAAAAGTACTCAGTCACAGATTTAAGTATGAGTCAAAGAGACCATCAAAATATACACAGCAAGTAGAAACGTTCATCTCATCCAATATATTCATTAAACAGTCACAGTATTTAACTCTCTGTGTACTCCTAAAACATTGAACTTTCTATAACATATATTTATCATACATATTTCATATCATGCATTATGTACTCACAATTGAACACACCATTTAGATTTTTACAGTAAATCTGGTCTAAGCTCAGTTTTACACACAATAATTCTGCCTTTTTACTTCAAATCCAGATTAGCATACTAAAATTTAGTAGAATTTGTTAAATTTATCAAAAGATTGTGTCAATATTCTATGTGATCACTTAGGAAGATATAATATGATCTACATTTTTTTAACACGAGGGTAACATATTTTTATATTGATTATTATGCATAATGTTAAATGCCATTTTGCAATTAAGAAGTGTTTGTTTTATCTGACATGGCATCATAAGTGTTCAAAGTCATAATTTGTTATATTTTCATCATATTTGTAGTGATGTTATGGACAAAAACTACTTTGAAATAGTAAACGAATGTTAATTTAAACAAAAAAGCAAAATGCTGGATGAGTTGTTAATGATGATAATGATGGTGATAATAATGATGATGATGATGGCAGTGATGATGATGATGCTAATGATGGATGTGTTGTTAATGATGATGATGATGGTGGCGATGATGATGATGATGCTAATGATGGATGCGTTGTTAATGATGATGATGATGGTGGCGATGATGATGATGATAATGATGGATGTGTTGTTAGATGATAATGGTGGTGATGATGGTGATGATGATGATTATTATAATGATGATGTTGGTGGTGATGATAAAGATGATGTTGGTGATGAGGGTAAGTTATGGTGGTGTTGGTGAGGACAAAGCTGATAAAGATTAATCATCACTAGAAACAATATATTAACTTATTATACAAATCAATGTTTTTTACTAGACAGAATTGATTGAGATAATTTAAATATTACTCTATTAATTTTTGAAGCAAAAATCAAAACAAAGCCATGACCAAAAAGCCAAGACCCAAATACTGCCACAGAGAAGGACAATGTAATACGTAAAAATGTTCCTCCACCAGTTGTGGATACATTACCACAGAACAGGTCAGCTCAATTTCAAGATAATGTAAGAACTATTTATGCTAGGCGCAAAGGGGGAAACAACATTACATAAATTAATGGTCAGATAATTACAAAGAATGGAAGTATAATTAAAACTTAAGAGTGGGGAAAAATCATGCCGTTGTTGGGGGAGGTTGTTGCTCAAGAGAGGGCTGCTCTAGAGAGGTTGCACAGTAATAGATCATCTGATTAAAGTAAAACACAATTTACAACATTAATTCAAACAACTAACATTATTCCCAACACTTTCGTCAAGATCAAGAAAACCTATTAGCCCTTGAGCCACCGCCTTCTAGGTCATTTTTTCAAAAAAGAGAAGCCTATGAAATAATGAAATGAAAAATGACCTAGGGCACGTCATGACCAGCCGATTGATCAGGACGGGCTTTCCTGACCTCCCGTTTAGCCCAAATTAAGGTCAAAGTGGTGTGTAGCAGGGACAAACAATTTACGACCATAATCTGGTCAAACTCAACCACCAGGATCCTGTCATCGGGCGACACGGGTTGCAGCCCACGGCAAACGGGCAGGCACAGTGGGGGAGTCTTACCCCTCTGTAGTGCGACAGCTGGGGAATTCTAACCCCCACCCAGCTGGGGCAATTTTGAGTATGGACAAGTAAAAAGGGGGCATAACTCCATGCAAATAAATCCAAATATTTTTTAAAAAATATTCGTAAAAATACATAATGCCTAATGTACTGGTAAAGTTTTATAAACATCCAATAAGCTGTTTTGAAGAAGTGCACACTAGATTTTGTCTATAGACAAATAAAAAAGGGGCATAACTCCATGAGAATATATCCGAATAATTAATAGCTTCATTCTTATATGTGGAATAAAAAAACAGTAATATGTGGAATAAAAAAACAGTGAGCAGGGGGGATAATTCTGCTGTGCAGTTTCATCAAGCAGAAAAATGAAACTGGGCACAAAAGATTCATTTTTATTCTGATAATTGTTTGGCTCGGGATAAAAACAAATTTTACATGACAATTAAATGAAATTTTTAACAACAAATTTAAATGCAATTATGGTCATTTCTATTCGTTATTATTGCACTTGTAATTAGATACATTTTACTTAATTTCGGGCATATTTCTTGTCACTCTTACATTCCAATTAAAATACGAAACATCAAAAAGGTGTATTGATCATATTTTGTACATATAGCTAAAATTTCCAAAGGAATGTTGGTAAAATAAATCAAAATATATCATAAAATAAAATTTTTACATTTGCTTTTCTAAACAAAAATGTTTAAAAGGAAATTTTAAAAAGAAAAGACAAGGTTACTTACAGGTTTTTAAGCCATGCCAGAGGTCTACCTTGCTTTTCTAAATATATACATTTAAAAGGAAATTTTAAAAAGAAAAGACAAGGTTACTTACAGGTTTTTAAGCCATGCCAGAGGTCAACCTTGCTTTTCTAAATAAAAACGTTTAAAACGAAATTTTAAAAAAGAAAAGACAAGGTTACTTACAGGTTTTTAAGCCATGCCAGAGGTCTACCTTGCTTTTCTAAATTAAAATGTTTAAAAGGAAATTTTAAAGAAAATAAAAATGTTTAAAAAACAAATTTTTAAGAAAATAAAAATGATTAAAAAACAAATTTTAAAGAAAATAAAAATGTTTGAAAAACAAATTTTAAAGAAAATAAAAATGATTAAAAAACAAATTTTAAAGAAAAGTTAAAAAGGCAAATTTTAAAGAAAAGTTTATAAAAAATATAAAAGGAAATGATCAATACACCTTGATGCTACAAAACTGTAAAATAAAATCTATCATTCACGCATAAAATTCAATATAATTATGCTTAAAGGTAAGCACAATACAACCCCTCCAAAGCAACACCCTATGGGAAAAGCAAAGTTATGTTGTTGTCAAGAGGTTGTTGCTCTAGAGAGGTTCAATATATAGTTAAATAATACAGTGGGGAAAAACATGCTGTTGTTAAAGGGAAGTTGTTGTTCAAAAGAGGGCTGCTCTGGAGAGGTTGCATTGTACTGCTGAAAGCTTCTAAGTAAAATGTTCGAATATTTGTCCTTCTAGAACAAGTCATGTTGCTGATGAACAGCTGCACAACTGATAAAATTTTGTTGGAATGTAAAATGTAAATCAATTATACATATCTAAAGATAAAAAAAGGTAGGAAAATATATCCATTGGAAAATATCTATTGCACAATCATGAACTTAATATGGTAGAACAGGACCAGGCACATACAACAGTATTATCCAGTAAGGCCTAAAAAAAGGTTTGTTTCCGGTTACCCAACTGACCCATCTTTTACCTGCTGACTCAAGTTTTTATGGCATCCAAATTGCAGTGCTGTATTGTAATTTTCACTATGATAAAGATAATAATGATAAAAAGTGTGTATAAAAAATTATCATCAAACCAGATTAGCCCATGAGCCACCGCCTTCTAGGTCATTTTTCCAAAAAAGAGAATCCTAGACAAGACATGGCAATAGACAGGACATATTCATGTATTTATGAACTAACGAAAAATGACCTAGGGCACGTCATGACCAGCCGATTGATCAGGATGGGCTTTCCTGACCTCCCGTTTAGCTCAAATTAAGCGACACGGGTTGCAGCCCACGGCAAACGGGCAGGCACAGTGGGGGAGTCTTACCCCTCTGTAGTGCGACAGCTGGGGAATTCTAACCCCCACCCAGCTGGGGCAATTTTTAGTATGGATAAATAAAAAAGGGGCATAATTCCATACAGATTTTTTTCTCTTACTGGGAATAAACTATGTCTGTATTAGGGATTCAAGGGTGTCCTTTGTTCATAGGTTTGACTGTACCTACTACACTCTGATAAAAGCTCCTATGGAGGTAAAAATTCATAATTTTTTTTTTCAATGAGTGATTTATTGTTGGAATGACATTTAAATACATTGAAGACGTTTAAAGGATTTGTAAAGCCTCCATGGTGAGTCAAGATTTGCTTGCTTTTTTCAAAAACAGGCATTTGTGTTAATTAGAGGTGGGGCATTTAAATAGGTTTTATTCGGAAATCACATCAAAGGCAGTTCTTTTTGTAGTGAGTTTATTCAGAATAAAATAAAAAATCCTACATCATTGATAGCTCATATCCGTTGGTCCTAAAATTCAGATATGAAACAAGAAGACAAACCCATAGAATTTGATAGCTATACATTGCAGTGGTCAAAATTAAATTCTTGTCAATCTGCAAAGTATTTGGGTTGTCATACATATGCATAAACCCTTGGAAAAGACAAAATGCGGCTTTTAATGAAAGAAGAATGGTCACAGGGTAGTCTTTATTCGGAGGTGACCCCAAATACAGGTTAGATTGTAGGAATAATCAGTCTGATTAGTGGCAAGTTATCTCCCTTGTTAATATTCCTGATGATATAATGGAGATGACTTTGTAAGACCTTAAAAGTTTATTACAAATGAAATTTCATGGACTTTATATCAACTTAAATAATGTACAAGATGTAAGTTCTAACTGCAAATATTTGGCAGCTAGAAATAATACAAAAAATTATGTTACTTTGAAATTTCCTGTGTCATTTGAGGCACAGTTGTCTGTTTATAGAATTATTTATACACATATACCTGTAAATGGTACATTAGATCATGCAACTCAATAATTAGATTCGCCTGAATATTTCACTAGTCTTCTAATCAACAATATTACACATCAATGGCATTCAATGAGTTGTGGGAGTAAACTTTATGTAGGTGTAATTCATTTAAATATGATTCAACTAAATGCAGCTCTTACACAGGCAATTCTATCATCATGTATCCAGGCATTATTTACTAATGATAAATCTAATGTGAAATCACTTAGCAGTTATAGATTTGTACAAAATGTTGTTAATTTTTTAACAACTGATTTAAATGCAATTACTGTCATTTCTATTTGTTATTATTGTATTTAACATATTTAGTTTTGTAATTAAATACATTTTACCTAATTTCATGTTTATTTTACCAGATTTATGAGAGATTTTACCCATACTAGCAGCGTGAAAACACTAGTAGTACAACTTAACCAGTGTTACCGAGTAACTCCTTCAGAATTGACTTCAATTTCCTATTTATAAACACATTTTACTGTTTCTCATCACAAACAATTTATCTAAATAAAAAATTAAAATGCCTTAAAAAGCCTTAATTTAATTATAATAATAATTTGGTTTAAATTAATATCTATAATAAAGTATTACATTTTCATAATAAAAGTTGTGACTTTAATCAATTAATAACTTAATTATATTTATAGAACTAACATACATACAAACTTATTTCTTGTTGCTCCTGTATCTGTACTGAATTACAAAGTATCAAGAAGATTTATTGATTGTTGTTGATAGAATTTATTTCTACACATAGAAAGAATGATACTGTATTATTAAAGAAAGAAATTTCAAATTGCAATTCAGTAAAATTGATTTGATTCCTTAGCCCGATATCATCAAAATAATTGTGTTATGGCATTAAGGACAGGGTTATCCCTTGTCACTCTTACATTCCGATTGTGATACGAAGCATCAAAAAGGTGTATTGATCATATTTCGTACATATAGCTAAAATTTCCAAAGGAATGTTGGTAAAATAAATCAAAATATATCATAAAATAAAATTTTTACATTTGCTTTTCTAAACAAAAATGTTTAAAAGGAAATTTTAAAAAGAAAAGACAAGGTTACTTACAGGTTTTTAAGCCATGCCAGAGGTCTACCTTGCTTTTCTAAATATATACATTTAAAAGGAAATTTTAAAAAGAAAAGACAAGGTTACTTACAGGTTTTTAAGCCATGCCAGAGGTCTACCTTGCTTTTCTAAATATATACATTTAAAACGAAATTTTAAAAAGAAAAGCAAGGTTACTTACAGGTTTTTAAGCCATGCCAGAGGTCTACCTTGCTTTTCTAAATATATACATTTAAAACGAAATTTTAAAGAAAATAAAAACATTTAAAAAGCAAATTTTAAAGACAATAAAAATGTTTAAAAAGCAAATTTTAAAGACAATAAAAACGTTTAAAAAGCAAATTTTAAAGACAATAAAAACGATTAAAAAACAAATTTTAAAGAAAGTAAAAATGATTAAATAACAAATCGTAAAGAACAGTTTAAAAGGCAAATTTTAAAGAAAAGTTTAAAAAACAACTTTTAAAGAAAAGTTCAAAAGCATAATTTATACAAATATACAGGTAAATGATCAATACACCTTGATGCTTCATCGATAAATGGAGTTGTGACAGCGACAAGAAATATCCTCTTACATATATGTAACCTGAGACAATTTAGTACTAGATGTTGGTAATAGTAATTCCATATATCAAAAAAAACGATCAGATACGTTATATATAATAATAACAAATAGAAATGACCGTAATTGCATATAAAATGCAAAAATAAAAAGTGAAAATAAAAGTAATATCCACATATATGGACCATATGGCCCTCACATGTAAAAAGGGGACCCCATCAAAAGCTTCATTCTCATATTTCTAGAACATAATAATATGCTCCCAAAATGGCCATTTTTTAGCGTTATGCAACCTCACTTGAAAAAATATTATTTAAAATACTAAATGCTTTCAATTGCAATAAGAAATGATGCATAAATTGGTATAGTTATATACAGACTACTGTACTTTAAGTTTTGCTACTTGAATTAAAGAAATCAGACAAAAATTATATATTTTATAAGCAAAATACTACCAGCAGTGGTTTCGTTTAAGCACAATAAATCAAACATATACTTATTGTTATATTTCAATAATTGATACAAAATAACAGTTGATCAAGGTAAGTAAAAAAACATTCATGTTTCAGGCTAGCCCAGGTTTTCACAAGAGTGGTTGTTCTTCAGTAAATATTGAAATTCAAAATTCTTTTATGACTGTAACCATTTAAAGATTATGTTGAAATAGTTTCATTGTTTCTCATTTAAGTTTATAAATCCTATATTCCCTAATGTGTAGCCTAAAATTTGTAGTGCTATGAATCAACATCATTAAAAATTACAACTTAGAAAAGATTTATAACAAACACTACACACAAAAAGTTATAAAATGAAAGAAAAAATCTTTTGCAATACAGTGCAACCTCTCCAGATTGGCCCTTGCTTGAGTAACAACCTCCCTTCAATAACAGCATGATTTTTTCCCAGTATAATTCTAACTATGAATCAAACCTCTCTAGAGTAACAACCTCTCAACAAAATTTGTAAAGTTAAAATGAACGAAACTGTATTTATAATATTAATTATATGTATAATAAAGTTAAACACATGCTTTCGAGAAATAAATTAATTAATCCGCATATGTAATTGTTGAGTTTAAAGAATATTTTACATTAACCACATGATCAATACTGATGTGTTATTTCTCAAAATAATAGGTATAGTATGTGATTAAGACATGCAAGAAAGAAATGACGCAAATCAAATCAAATTGACGTAGGTTAATATGGGTGAATTGCTATGTTCCAACGGAACAACTGTTTAAGTATCAAAATATTCCAGTAAGCAGCGATGGTGCTATAAGAAAATGTAAAATCTAGTTAACCAAGAAATAGCCCCATTTAAAACATTATTTGTCAAAATCTGGCAGAAGTCAAGGCCAAAATGAGTGATATGGGTGGATTGAGAATGGTCCAAGGCAACAACTGTATAAGCATCAAAGCATTCTAGTAAGTGGTTTTGGTGATAGAGGCATTAGTAAAATCTAGTTAACCAAGAAATAGCCATTTAAAACATAAAAAAGGCCAAATCTGGTAGATGTCAAGGTCAAATAAAGGTTGGGTGATATGGGTGGATTGGAAACAGTCAAGGCAACAACTCTATAAGTATCAAAACATTCTAGTAAGCAGTGTTGGTGCTGGACGAAATGGTAAAATCTAGTTAAACAAGGAATACCCCATTTAAAACATTTCAAGTCTAAATCTTGTAAAGGTCAAGGTCAAATCGAGGTATATCAGTTGAAATCACAAGGATCAACATAAACAACAAGCAACGAAGACAGTGAGCATTCAGAAATGTCAACAACAATGTTTGCTCAAACAGAAGACAACATGAGTCAACAATAAGAACCAGTGCTAGTGGACATAACATCAAATCAAGAGTGCCTTCTTTTAAAGTGATTTAGTTGGAAAGTTGTAAGAATGATGCTAAAGGTCGGTTGAGTATTATGGTACTGCAACTAGAACTGCAATCAGTTTATTGGCTAAATTTTTTTGGCATGTTTTTAGTAATGGGAGCAGCATTTGAAAGGGTAAAATAACTTAAGTCAAGAAATTAAAGAAGATATAGAGCAATTAAAACTCATATTATTTAGAGATTTTCAAAGAAAATAGATTCAATTAGATAAAGTAAAAAGCTAATCAATCAGTATGAAATTTAGCATTTGAAGTTGAAGCTAGAGGTCAGTTAGCTGACATATCCTCAGAAAATATTTTAAGTGCTATAAATGGTGGATTATTATCACACATATTAGGGCTGATCATAGGCATAATCCTTCAACTACCTTACAACAATTAATTTAAACCACAGAACAATCTGAAAGTGCATATGTGGTGTATCCTCCTTAAATTAATTTATCAAATGCTTTTCACAGAAATTATAATGAATGCAATTGGTGGTGCAAATATGTTAGAATAAAATCAACAAGTTGATATCTTGGCACAAAATCAATCAATAGATGTCAAAAATTCTAATAGAAACCAACATTTTTCAAACGGAAGAAATAACTTTCAAGGCTTTAAAATTCAGACGGTAGGTATTGTGGTCATTCAACTATTGAATTGAATGGTAGGTTTATGATTTTCTTTATGTATGGTGAAGTGTTCTATATGTTATACAGTGCAACCTCTCCAGAATGGCCCTCTCTTGAGCAACAACCTCCCATGATTTCAACAACAGCATGATTTTTTTCCACAGTATGACTAAACTATTAATTTAACCTCTCAACAACAGCATAATTTTGCTTCTCCCAAAAGGTGTTGCTTTGGAGAGGTTACACTGTATTTATTACAGTTGAATTGTCTAGCTTTGTATGCTATATGTTGCATGTAGAAATATACTACCATTTTAATCCATAATATCAATTCTATACACTTAAAGGCTTCACTTAAAGGTTGAACTACTTTGATCTGTACAAAACAGTGATATATTTGAACAAGAACCTGACTGGATAAAAACAATCCTGTAGGAGTACAAATACAGTAAAACCTAACATAGCTTCCACCTAAATATTAAGACCACCTTATTATAATGACCACTTATTCTTGGACTGACTATCAATAACTCCCCTATTATTTAACTTATCTAAGCACAAAATCAATCGACGTAAATTCTAATAGAAACCAACATATTTTCTAACAGACGAACTTTCAACAATATACTGTACTTCACATTCAACACCATATCAGATTCCTGACTCTGAATTTAACCATTGAGCTTCAATTGTAAACGACAATACATTACAGAGCACTTTACAATTATGAAATAAGTTCATGTTAAGATTAAACCCAAGCACTATACAAATCAGGTAATCACAATGCTAATTTAGGGTTTACATTCACATATTTACAAATAATTACACTACCTAGTAATGTAATAGTACCTAGCTAAGTTTAGCTAATGTGACAGATATTTTGGTAATTACTATATACATGTGTTTCAGGAATGTTGCATATATTGGATCAGGTCATTCACATACTCAAAATTTGTTGCAGCGATGGAAATTCCACCCATTTCTTTCAACAGTTTGAACAAAACAGGAATTAGAAGTTAGTAATCATGTTGAAGATGAGGATAGACAAACCTGTGCAAGAGCACTGAACAAAGAAGGAAAGATGCTAAGAAAAGATATAATAAGTTATTTTTATAACTATTGCACATTGAATACTGTTCCTTTTCCATGAGAATGGTTTAGATAATTGAAAGTAACCAGGGCTGAAACTTTTCTTTCTACAGTAAAACCTCAAACAGCAATCATCTCAATATTACAACCACTTTGTTAAAAAGACCACCTATTTTCCAACTGATAATGAGACCACCTCATTGTTACGACTGATTTTATCTGGTCCAAATGGTGGTCTCATATTCAATGTTTTACTGTATATCAAAATATGATACCCAGGTCAGTGTTATCAGGGTTTGCACATACTCGCTAATAGCTTGTAGAATTTTATTGCCACTCGCATATTTAAGCGAGTGGATGGCGACCAAGTTGTCAGAGGAAGAAGAGGTCAAATAAAACTCCATATGGCCCAAGAAATTAATAATTTGTTAATTATAGGTTAATAAAATTTTGTTCTAAATTTCAGCTAGTCTCTTCATTTTAGCCAGTAAACAAAAAAGGAACAGGCTAATTTTAGCAAGTAGAAAATATCCCTAAATTCAAACCTTGCTGTTATGTCCCTTCTTGACTGGTATGTTTATAAAGCAAAAATGAACGATGGCACCTAAGTTTCTAATAAAAATCTAAAACATTGCTAAAAGAATGTTTGCTGCCTTCTTGAAATGTGCGTATGTTTTACTTGTAATTACATTTTTCAATACCCACATTCATGTTAAAATGATTTCTAACATGGCCATAGTATCACATTTTATGCATAAATTTCATTTTCAGTTTAAATATTGATGGCTATAGTTTACAGAAAGGGCAAATTTCAGGATTTAGATACGAGTAAAAAAACTTATTAGCCCATGAGCCACCGCCTTCTAGGTCATTTTTTCAAAAAAGAGAAGCCTATGAACTAATGAAATGGAAAATGACCTAGGGCACGTCATGACCAGCCGATTGATCAGGACGGGCTTTCCTGACCTCCCGTTTAGCCCAAATTAAGCGACACGGGTTGCAGCCCACGGCAAACGGGCAGGCACAGTGGGGGGGTCTTACCCCTCTGTAGTGCGACAGCTGGGGAATTCTAACCCCCACCCAGCTGGGGGCCCTATGGAAAGAAGATCAGACATGGAGTGGCCAAAAAATGGCAGCAGAAGGCAAGAATTATTGTTCATGTGTCTTTTTTATAACTCATTACAATCACATTTCTGTGAATGAGTATATTAATGATGTGTCAGTTCAAATTAATGGAAGAATCATGCCACACTAATGTTAAAGAAACATTGTACAGTCAAATCTATGTTTGCAGTCACCTCCAAATGAAGACCACCCTGTGAATACAGGCCATTCTTTGAAAAACCATAATTGATTATTTATAAAAACTGACCTTATAATAAAGGCCATCTGTCAAAGCTACAAATTAAAAGGCTACAATTTGTCTTTCCCAAGGGTGGCCTTTGTTCACAGATTTGATTGTAAATATCAGACATCCCCACTATCCTTTATTATTGTGTCAGTCCAATACCAGCTTTTCATTTTGCGTCTTTTTACCATAAACATTATCCATACTCAAATATGTATGTTTATACATGATTTGGATTGAATCTTCATTAAGGCACTAAAAGACAGAACACAGGAGCAAATTATATGTTCTAAGTGGATTGTTCTATCACAAAAATTTAAAAATTCATTTCATTTAAATAATATAAATATGCATGTTTATGTTGCTTTGTGTATAAGGAATCTCAATGGAAAAGTCGTTCCTTATGATGTGCACTCAAAAGACTACAGAATGTGTTTGTATTATGCTCACAAAAGTCAGATGCCACAATCTCTTATCTGCTAAAATACAGATGTTGGAGCTAAGCCTCGTTCAGCAGGTTGAAGAACAAAATGTACAAGTAGGTACTATCATAATCGATGATGATTGTACAACTACAGCCAAAATTAAAAGTGTTATTTTTCATCTAGCTATTTAATGGTCTGATATAAATCAAACAAAGAAGCATCTTGGTAAGTGTCTTATGATCAATGGGAAAAAAATAAGATTTTATTGGTTAAGGCAGGGCTTTCATTTGACCCTTAACCTAAAACAGCATTTTGACTCATAAAATCAGTAAAATAAAACTTTTGACTCTTGAGAATTTGTATCAAAGGGTCAAATTTACAGTAAAATTAGGAGGAAATTTTGTTGACTCTTCAAAATATCATCAACCAAGGGTCATTTTTTACCCTCAACTTTGACGTCTAGTGTAAACCCAGGTTAAGGTAATTCAGTGGTTACAGAAGAATTTCAGTTACGCTGCTGCCCAAAATAAAGCAGCATAGATGGATGTACATATATTTAGTGACACAAATAGTGCTGTACCTGTGTAGAAACTAAATATATCTATCCGGGTCAGGTGAGAATATAACAATTTTGGACTACAAATGCAAAAATTAAAAAATGGGGAAAATGCCTGACTCATGATATTAGTTCTTGATCTTTAGACATTTTTGGTAATACTGTCTGGAGTCTGCACACACTTGTGCGCAGAACACTCAAAAATGATGAAAAGGGTGTATACATACATTGGGGATGATATAAAAGAGGTGTGCTTGCCGCCCAGGGTGGTCGGCAGTCGACACTAGCAATTTCCAGTGAGTTCGATCAAAACTATGTCTGCTGTTATTAACATTAAATCGTAATAATATTTTCGCCTGGACTTACGATCAGTGATAGATATATTTCGTTTAATTTAAACTTAAAATCAGTGTTTTTTTTAGTTGGTAACCTGGTTATACATTTTATTTATTGGCCAATTAAACACCTGTAATATGGACAAGTGGAGTAGTTTTGTATAATCACATACTTCATTTCCGTTCCCTATGCACTCCAAGTGTGTTTAATCTGTGGAAATAAACTAGACATACGTACGATCGGTAAAATCCCAACACCTCAAATGGGAAAACCGAACAACATACAGTACACCATGCATTGGAGAACATGAAAATTGTAGTGTTAGTGTGGATACCATGCCAATCCTACTGAATATAGACATTAGTCTAAAGCATATGGACGGACCTTTCTGGTGGAGAACTAAGAACAGATCTTCAAAATGTGAGCAGCATATTTATAAACAATGCTGCTAAAATAGCTCCAGGGGGAAGTACTAGAGATGTAGAATCTTTGAATTCCATGGTATCATCCACAGCATCACAAAGATGCCATTATTCAGCATCATCAAGTCTGAGAAGCAGAGTTGACTGTGCAGTAGTACAAATCAAATGATGGACCTGCATATGTTACCAATATTAATAAAAGTTCTAGTGTTTTACCTGGCAAGGTCTTTAAAAATACTTGTTACAAGACTTGATTCCAAAAAGGTGGAAATAATTCCAATACGAATGTACAAAAGAATTTAAAAAACAAACTTCAGCACAAACTGAATCAAAGGTCATTAACATCACAAACAGAAAAGAGAGAAGGACCTTCATACCAGACAGCAACTGCAACAACCAATGTACCTGACATTACTGAAATACATGTTGCTGTAATTGCTCCAGCTACAACACATGCCAGTGATTTACAAATGTTATAAAAAGTGTTTCGAGACAACAAGACATCATCTCTTCATAAGGAATGTAATTTGACTCAAATTGCAACAGTTTCAGACTCACAGTATGAACATAATTCCAGTACAAGATATTTCTCCTGCTGCATTTGCTGTTATTGGTTTGTCTTAGAATGAAAATGTTATGTTCTGTAATGGTAAACCAGTAATGGCTGAACTATTTTTAACCTAGTTACACAGAAGAAAACAGTGATACATTATCTCTGTGGCAATTTGGTTGAAGAAATAGCATTATAATTCATGTGGAGAAGTTCGCAGTTACTTGCGGAGGACAGGGTGAGCAGAAGTAAGAAATACTTGGCACTGAGAAATGCCACTTATCAGAATTTCGAAGTGAAAGAGTTCAACTGATTATTTCATACACAAGCATTGATATCTATTGTTTTTATGATAGATTTTAACACCAATGTATGTGGAAAATTTCAGAAAAATCTGTGATTAATATTTGTGATTGATACCTTTAAAACCAAGCTTTAACCATTAGCTGTGTTCACTTGCCGAATAGCAAGAACAAAACCTAAGATGAATTCAAATATGGTAAAAAATTCTGATAAATAAATTACAATTTAGTGACAGGACACCAGTTATAGCATCAACGCCCCCTTTAGATAATGGTTTTGTACATGTTTCAATCAATGGCAATAACAGTAGAGCTTTAACAAATACTGATGCTAGTATTTGTCACATTAGAAAATTTAAAAAGGTCAGGATAAGGTAATATTTGAGCTCGGTAGGAAAGAATGTTAGAATGTCAAAGACATAAGGGGTAATCTGATTGAAATTAAAGGTACTATGTTGTTGCCAGGGCTCTCTCTTTTGGGGAAATGGGCCTGGAGGGGGGATTTCGCATCATTGTCAGTTCAAGAGGGAATCTAATTAATATAACATAATCTGGCAGACATGCTGTATCAGAATCAGATGAGGTTTGGGACAACGTAGATAAGGATTTTTGGTTGAATGACACATCAATCTTGGCACATTTAGCACCAATTTTATCAGTCAATCTTGCCCATGCGACCACGTGTATTTAGCGATCATTTGTACTAAATGACTACTTTGAAATCCTCCCGTTGATAATCCCTATATAATTATGTTGTGCTCAACGACTTTTGTCTTACGCGACTAGCGGCCATTCAAATACGGCAAATTTATTGATCTTTTTTTCATTAAGCGACCACAAAATCATAATTTATCACAAATTGCCATTAATTTGCCACTAATTTGTATCGTAATGGTCGGCATACAATAGGTGTGAACGTCTCAAAGCAAGCGCTAATTGTCATCCCCTTAAATGTTATAGAGTATTATCGGCTAATTATATCCACCTCAATTACCGCATGCGACCAATCACCATTTAGCTTTCCATTTTCAGTTTGCGTATAGGACCGTCTTTTCTCGTTTTCAATTTGGAATTTAAGCATGTGTAAACTTTCGTGTAAGCATATTTACATATTCTTGTAAACATTAAAATACGTGCAGAAAATTTGGATTGTTTTGTTAAATAGGGAATTACATAGCTAACAGTTTGGAGTAGAATAATGTCTAAAAGGAAAGTTTTGACTCTGGACGAATGCGTCCGTGTATTGGAACTTTCAAAAAATAAAAGTGCCCGAAAAATAGCTGAGGAACTAGGTGTTGGGAAGACCCAAATTCAAAACATAATAAAAAAAAGGCAGAAGTGTTGGAGGATGTGGAAAATAACGTATCGGGTCACCGAAAACGTCCTAGGCACACGACAGGAAATGAGGACATAAAAAACCTTGTGTTAAAATGGTTCACATATGTTACCGCGAGAAGATTGCCTGTGTCTGGGCCGCTTCTGCAGGCACAAGCTCTAAAATTTGCTCAAGATTTAGGCGTTGAAAGCTTCAAAGCCTCAACTGGATGGTTAGCATCTTTTCTTAAGAGAAATAATATTGTGCTAGGGACAATGTCAGGAGAAAGGGGTGATGTTGACATTAAAGTTGTGAATGATTGGAAATCAAAACTGCCAAATGTTTGTGATGGATACCAACCAAAGGACATTTTCAATATGGACGAAACCGGACTATTCTACAGGGATACAACCAGAAAGTCATACCATTTAAAAGGTAAAACATAAACATATTTAGCAATGGTTTTTCGTACATGTACTGTAGCTAGATCTATCTAATATTTACATGTATTTTCTATTTTTTTTTGGCACAGAAAAATATCATTTGCAAATTTTGGCGCATACTTTTTTATTTTATCTGTCTGTAAAGACCTGAAAATACGGCCCTTAAAATACATGGGTTTTATAGTTCATTGGTCTAACGAGTCGATCAGCTGTTTTTTTTTCAATGTAGTGTGGCCTCATATACAAATGCATATTGTAGGGAAAAACAAAGAATAAAAGGTGTCAAAGATTTAAAAGTTTTCAATGTTTATTTTGCCTGTTGTTTTGATTCCTTACGAAATAAAGTTAATACATTTTTAATGTTAATATGTTAGTATTTCACACACGTGTATTACTTTTAAGTACTTTAAGTCTTTTTTATCAATTGCAGGAGAAGAGCTTGCCGGTGGGAAACACTCTAAGGAGAGAATTACCGTAGCATAATGTGCTTCAATGACTGGTGAGAAACTTAAACCTCTTGTGATAGGAAAATCCGCCAAACCCAGATGTTTTAACAGAATTAAACCAGAAAAACTTCCTGTGACATACAAAAACAATAAGAAGGCATGGATGACTTCTGAGTTAATGGTAGAATGGCTCAAATCAGTTGATCGTCAGATGAAAAAATCAGGACGTAACATTCTATTGTTCCTAGATAATGCTCAAGCTCATCCTAAAGTGACATTAGACAATGTAAAGTTAGCATTTCTTCCCGCTAATACTACATCCCTTGCTCAGCCAATGGACCAAGGGATTATCCAAACTCTCAAACTTAAATACGGAAGTCGTCAACTTAAATACATTCTCAGTAAAATGGAACATAGTGATAAAGTTGGCTCTACAATTCTTAGGGAGATATCAATTCTGGATGCAATCTACTGGATGTATGGATCATGGAAGGAAGTGGAAGCTTCCACTATCCAGAAATGTTTCGCAAAATGTGGTTTCAGTGAATTCAATGTGCAGGTGGATAATATTGATAGTGATGATAAAAGTGATAATGATGATGATGATGAGGTGCCTCATGCTGTTCTTATACTTAGCAATGAGTTGTTTGGATGCACATTCAGTGACTTAGTAGACATTGATAAAGCAGTGCCAACATTTGACATGAACAGTTTTAACTGGGACAGGAATGCAAGAGAAATGATTAAAGATATACGAGACAGTAAAAATGATGATGATGATGATGACATTAGTGATATTCAAGAAAAAAAGGATATTATTAGTATGAGTGAAGCAAATGAGATGCTATATAAATTGAAAAATTTAGTACTGAGCAAAGGTCAAGACAAATGGCTTGAAAGCATAATGTCTTTACAAGACAGTTTTATGAGTTGTAGAAATGAGGTTGACACAAAGCAATAAAAAATTAGTGACTTTTTTAAATAAAGAGGTGGTTACCATATATTAGAAGTTTCAAAGACATGTACAGGGAATCTTACTCAACTGAAATGTGTTTTAGTGACTTTTTAAGTAAACAAGTGGTTTTTATAAGAAGTAACTTTTAAAGTGTTTGATGTTACATGTAACTCAATTAAATAGATTATTAAAAAGATTATAAATCAAGCAATTTATATCATTCATATCTATTTACATGTAAATGCATAAATTTTGAAAGAATATGTAAAGAAATAAAAAGATTAAAGTATTTCATTTTCTGGTTATGTGTAATCATAATTAGTACATTTTTTAACCGGAATTAATTTCTTATTATAGTGTTTGAAAACCTACTTTTGTATTAAGAGACCGTTTCATTAAGAGACCACTTTTGCCCTGACCCTTGAGTGGTCTCTTAATACAAGATTGACTGTAATTTTTTTTCTGCAGCATTTCGCATTGTGCAACATGTTTGCTATGGCACCATTTCCTACGCTTAGAGAGTGGTACCAAATGTACAAAAAACAGTACGCTTACACTATCTTGCAAGGCGGACTCCTGTTTATCTAGCCATTTGTTTAACGAAAAAAATAAAAGAACTACATATGTTTTTCCGTTTTTGTTTTTTCCTCACTAGGCAGACTCCAGATTTATCTAACCATATGTTTAATGAAATAATAACAAGACTACCTACGTTTTTCACGGTTTTTTTTTTTTTCTCAGGTGGGGGAATTTTTACCAAAAATAGGGGATTAAAGTATATTCCTAAAGTGGGGGAATGGGGCCCAATTTCAGAACAAAAAACAGTAAATTTATGCTATCTCGCTACGTGGGCTCCAGGTT
This sequence comes from Lutraria rhynchaena, assembly GCA_008271625.1. Classification (NCBI taxonomy): domain Eukaryota; kingdom Metazoa; phylum Mollusca; class Bivalvia; order Venerida; family Mactridae; genus Lutraria; species Lutraria rhynchaena. The sequence goes on along the minus strand of VIBL01000056.1, from coordinate 184,536 downwards.
CATCTAGCCATTTGTTTAACGGAAAAAATAACAATTATTTTTTTCTCGCTAGACCGAATCCAGGTTTATCTAACCATTTGTTTGATGGAAAAAATAACAAGACTACCTATGCTTTTCACAGTAATTATTTTTTTCTCGCTAGGCAGACTCCAGGTTTATCCAACCATTTGTTTGACTGAAAAAATAACAAAGCTACATATGTTTTCAGGCTTTTTTTCTCAGGTGGTGGAAGTTTTACCAAAAATAGAGGTTCAGAGGCGGGGGAATGGGGCCAAATTTTGGCCCCAAACTCGGGAGATCAAGAGCCCTGCACACACATCATTATTTCAGAAATCACATGAAGTAATTTGAAATAATTTATGCTTAATAATAACAATTATTCAACAGTCAGAATTCTACAGACTGCTAGGAACTAAAAAAATTTCAGTAAACTAAATGCACAGAAATCAACGATTAAATGAATAAATTCAACCAAGATAATCCAGTAGCAGTAAAAAATAAAAACATCCAATTAAAATTATTATTAAAATATTGTATGTTATTATTAAAAATGTTGGAAAGTCCATGCTGCAAAGTGATCTAATGAAATAAAAACATCTTATTATAATTATTATTAAAATACAATATGTTATTATTAAAAATATTGGAAAGTCAATGTTTCAAAGTGATTTTATGAAATAAAAACATCTAATTATAATTATTATTAAAATATTATATGTTATCATTAAAAATGTTGGAAAGTCAATGCTGCAAAGTGATTTTATGAAATAAAAACATCTAATTATAATTATTATCAAAATACAATATGTTATTATTAAAAATATTGGAAAGTCAATGTTTCAAAGTGATTTTATGAAATAAAAACATCTGATAATTATTATTAAAATATTATATATTATTACTAAAAATATTGGAAAGTCAATGCTGCAAAGTGATTTTATGAAATAAAAACATCTGATAACAATTATTATTAAAATATTAGACATTATTTGAAAAATTGGAAGGTCAATGCTTCAAAATGATTTCATAAAATAAAAGCATCTAATTATAATTGTTATTAAAATATTATATATTATTATTAAAAATGTTGGAAGGTCAATGCTTTAATGTGATTTTATGAATTAAAAACATCTAATTATAATTATTATTAAAATATTGTATGTTATTATCAAAAATGTTGGAAAGCCAATGCTGCAAAATGATTTTATGAAATAAAAACATCTGATTACAATTATTATTAAAATATTAGATACTATTCAAAAAAATTGGAAGGTCAATTCTTCAAAATGATTTCATAAAATAAAAGCATCTAATTATAATTATTATTAAAATATTATATATTATTATTAAAAATGTTGGAAGGTCAATGCTTCAAAGTGATTTTATGAAATAAAAACATCTAATTATAATTATTATTAAAATATGTTATGCTATTATTAAAAATGTCAGAAAGTCAATGCTTCAAAGAGATTTTATGAAATAAAAACATCTAATTATAATTATTATTAAAATATGATGTTATTATTAAAAATGTTATAAAGCCAATGCTTCAAAGTGATTTTATAAAATAAAAACATCAGATTACAATTATTATTAAAATACTAGATATTATTAAAAAAATTGGGAGGTCAATGCTTCAAAATAATTTCATAAAATAAAAGCATCCGAAAAGTTCCACAGCAAACAGGTGGCTAAGTATACACTGATGATCGTAATCATCATTTATTGCACATCATAGCCAAAAAAATCATACTCCACCATTTGGGCTCTGAACATTGCCAGTACCCAAATAACTGGATGCCTTTAGGCCTAGTGCTTTGTGGATGTCAATGATATATAAATATATATATATGGTCAGTGATATTTGTACTATTAGATGACCATCACAGATAATTCTAATAGAACAAATAATAACCACTCAGCATTATAAATGCTGTATTCTAATAAGACATAGACACATGTTATTTGTGGATCCTTTCAGATGCATAGGGCCTGGCTGATTTTATTCTGTAGTGTACATAAATTATAAAATGAGAAGGCATATGATGAATGTCTACAACAAAAAGTTATGTAAATTGCTCATGACACTGCAAAAAATTTCAAGAAAATTTGCTGGTCCCTATGTAGGGTCATATATCTAAAAAATATTATAGGTAAAATATATACAGCTAAAAAAACTGGTTAGTTTCTTAAAAGTGACAAAAATGACAGCTTTACTGCTACATTCAAATCCAATGTTTCATTTCCAAATACAAAAATGAGTGCGTCTCCAGGGTACAAAACACATAAAACTTTTTTAACACTTGATTTGAAAAATACTGATAGATGTACCAGTGTCAGCATAAACTTACTCATGAGAGACTGAATGTTAATATTGACAAAACTAAAATTGTTGTTTTTAAGAAGGGTGGAAATTTATCTTGAAATGAGTAATGGTTTTACAAAAATAAAGAAATAGAAATTGCTAAAAATTTTACTTATGTTGGGATACTTTTCACTAATAGATTATTATTGTATAAAATGTCAGAGTCCATGTCAGTTAAGGCAAAGAGAGTGTTATTACAAATACTAAATTCTTTTAGTAAATTGTCAAGTATTCCATTTCATACCTTTTTCAAACTTTCTGATTCTAAAGTATGCTCAGTTTTATTATATGGATCTAAAATTTGGGGATTAGATAATGTAGATAGTATAGAAAAAGTTCACAAATATGCATGTAAAAGGTTTTTAAATGTTGTGAAAAATCCATGTAATGATGCTGTGTTAGGCGATCTAAGTAGATTACCTCTTTATATATACTCAGTCATAGAAATTAGGATTGAAATTTACAAGCAAGTCGGGCTAGTAACTAAGCAACTTTCACTTGCCCGAATCAAAATTCACTAGCCCGAATTAAATTCACAAAACATGGAGTCAGTCTCGCTCGAAAATCACAACCAAGGCCTGTTATAACACCATGAAAGCAAAAATTTTCTATCACGAGTTACATTTTCACGTTTTGTGGCCGAACGCCCGGCAACTTCAGGGATCTTTTTTCAAGATTTAGCGCCAGGAACATACTTCAGTTTTTCTGACATTTTGTCCGGGATACCCTATTTATTGATTTATTTTAACTAATGAGGCAGGAACCAGAATGTTATGTGTTTCCTGTGCAGTAAACATAATTCGGTTCAATGCACATGTTAATGATACAAACTACAGACTGCCGAATGATATAAGCAGCTCAAAACTTTGTTTACAAAGCGATAATGAAAGTGCAATGATTTTTTATTTTGATTTCAACGATCTTGAAATTACAAGCACGTCAAGCTAGTAAATTAGGATTTATTACTAGCCCAAGAGAAAATCTACCAGTTTTTGGCCGTCAGGATAGCGCTAATTTCAACCACTGCTCAAATAGACGTATAAAATTTTGGTTAAGAATTTTGAATATGAATAGAAATCGTTATGTTTGCCTATGTTATGGAATGCTTGTACACCATGATAACATTGGTCAAACAAATTGGGTCTCCTATGTGAGGAACAATCTATTTGCAAGTGGATTTGGGTATATTTGGAAAAGTAAGTATGTTGAAAATAAAAACATGCTTCTTAAATGTTATACACAACGGCTAACAGATCAGTATAAGCAGACATGGTTAGCTAGATGACTCCAAAACAGTAAACTGTACCACTTTTCTAAATTTAAATTGGATTATAGAACTGAAAAATATGTTACAGACATTGATAATACTAAATTTAGGTCATGTTTAGCCACATTTAGAAGCTCAGCTCATAACTTAATGTTTGAACAAGGAAGATATTATGGAATATAGAGGGACTTCAGAAATTGTTTTTATTGTGAAGGTCGTACTGAAGACAAATTCCATTTTGTGTTGATATGCCCATTATATGCCAAATTACATTCACAGTACATACCAGAGCATTATTTGATCCATCCATGTGTACAATCATTTGATAACCTTGTTCATGTAAACAAGTTGTGCATAATATTGCTAAGTACATTTTCATAGATTGAGGGATTGTTACGTATCATTATTATATGATTAAATTACATTTATATGTTAATTGTAAGATTGATAAATTATTCTGTAAATTTCTTAAATTCTTCCTGTTTTAGGACAAGATTATCTTATTGATATTTGCGATATCAGAGCATAACCAATCATGTTTTTATGTTTGTGTGTGGGCTGGTGGCCTAAAATATCACAGTAAAAGAATTGAATTGAATGATCATTCAGAACCTACATTAACAACTGTCTTCAAAATATTAAACTCCAATTTCTTCTGTATTTATACACATTTTATATGAAAATAAATGGTCAAATGCTAGTATTTATGATAAATTTTGTTCCCAATATATGATCATGTTTGATTGTGTATGTCTATGTTTCATATCAAACATGTTTGAGCATGTTAACACTTCACATGCGAAAAGCACCTATCCGAATCATATACATATAGAATAAAATTACATAGTTTTAAAATTTAATTTATTGACAAAACAAAATTTGTTACCATTTTGTTTGGAGAATGAAGAACCAACGTGATCAGATGAAGAATTCTTCGACACACAAAAGCGGGTGATACAAATAATAAGACAATGTTCAAAAAGGCCTGTGACAATGAATCTGAACATGGCTCATAACTGTACAAACTGTTGGTTCAAGTGTGGTGATAAATTTACAGAGGAACAAACTGAAGAAATATTTACCTTGTATCGCCATTTGGGTAGTTATAAGCACCAAAGGTAGTTCATTTGTAAAATGGTTGAATGAGGCACACCCAGTCAAAAAGGCACATGGAAGAAAATGCTGTCACAGAAGTTCTTTCTAGCACATAATGAGAGAAAAGAACATGTTTGCAGGAATTATTTTTACATTTGATACAAAGAGGAAAACAACAGACAACACACTTCCAAGGAAGAAACATGGTGCATTCATGGAAACTGATACGAGAAGGAAATCAAGTTTGGCCACAAGCTAGATCCTGACAGAGTCACCTTTGTCAAAAATACATTGAATCCTTCCCAACGATGGAATCCCATCACAAACCAAAATTACTCAGAAAGGATCTCATGAACTAAACATAAATAAGATGTGGGAGCTGTACACAAAATCATGTGAAAGGAAAAGAACACCCGAATGCCTGGCCATGTACAGGAAAATATTCTGAGAAAACTACAACATCTCCTTTTACAAACCAAAAAAGGACCAGTGTTCTTTGTGTACACTCTTCTAAAGAAGAAGACAAGCTGGAACAATGAACATGAAAAGCAGAAAGAGAGCACGCGAGGAGAAATCTAGAGACAACAAAAAGACAGATCTAAGGCAGAAAAGGACATTTATGTTGCTGCTTTTGACTCACAGACTGTTTCTTACAATGCCATGTTCTTTAGTCAGCGAACTTTACTATTCACTGAAACTATGTTGTTGCAACTTAACCATTTATTCTTTGGGAGACAAATAAGTTGTGTGTTATGTTTGCAACGAAACACAATGCAAAAGAGGATCCTCATGCTTAATGAAGAACACTTTGTCAGTAGGCAAAATGGGAACTATTAAAGGAGTATATTTTTCAGACTCTTGCAGTGGACAGAACTGAAATCAGTATGTAACTGCATCATTGCTGTACACATCGTCGCAATGTCCAAACCTGAAAACCATAAACCTCAATTTTTAGTAAAATGACACTCTCCAATAGCATGTGACTCAGTAAATTCAATAATAGAAATAAGCAAAGAAAATTATGCCAATGCATGTCCCATCACAGTGATTGCACATTAATTTCGTTAAAGATTAATCATTACAAGAAACATAATGATTATGGCGTTGATCATGATGATGATGATTATAATGATGGTGTAGGTGGTGATAACAATGATGATGTTGATAATGAGGGTAGGTAATGGGGGTGTTGGTGAGGACAAAGCTGATAAAGATTAACCATTCCTAGAAACAAAATGATGATGGCAGTGATGATGATGATGATTATAATGATGGTGTTGGTGGTGGTGATGATGATGATGATGTTGGTGATGAGGGTAGGTTATGGTGGTGTTGGTGAGGACAAAACTGATAAACATTAACCATTACTAGAAACATAATGATAATGGCGGTGATGATGATGATGATTATAATGATGGTGTTGGTGGCGATGATAATGATGATGTTGGTTAATTAAGGAGATTAAGATTTTTATGTGAACTATTCCTATGTGAATATTGATAGAGAAATTGATTGAATATTGAAGGAAAATTACAACAATATTACATATAAATTAACTCACTGTGAATATCAAGTAGATAGTGATATCAATAAATATGGTTTTGAAATTAAAAGAAAAAGATTCCATGGAAAATGACCAAGAACTGCTGAATACTTGTAAAGCCTTAGGACTTGAAAGTTCAGAGGATCTTATACATATAATAAGGAATCAGACCAAGATTATGGATTCTATAGAAATTTAATTTTCCGAAATTACCAAACTTCTATGATGAAGATAATAAAGGAGATGTAAAGTGGGCTACTTTCAAGTATGAAGTAGAAGCACTATTAGTGGAAAAAAGTTTTTCATACATTTTACTATTTACATTAATCATTCTCAATACTATTTTTCATATTAAATTCAATGTCACATGTGAAGTTTAAAGAGTTAGAAAACCTATTAGCCCATGAGCCACCGCCTTCTAGGTCATTTTTTCAAAAAAGAGAAGCCTATGAACTAATGAAATGAAAAATGACCTAGGGCACGTCATGACCAGCCGATTGATCAGGACGGGCTTTCCTGACCTCCCGTTTAGCCCAAATTAAGCGACACGGGTTGCAGCCCACGGCAAACGGGCAGGCACAGTGGGGGGGTCTTACCCCTCTGTAGTGCGACAGCTGGGGAATTCTAACCCCCACCCAGCTGGGGGCCCTATGGAAAGATCAGGTGAAAAAAAGTGATGATGAGCAACTGAATAGAGTCTTATATGAAGGTTTAAGAAAAGAAATCAAACAACAATCTGCTTACAAGAATTAGGTCATGACTGACTATGATAAATTCAACATTGAGCTGAGAAAAATAGAAGACAATATGGTAGAAATGAAGGTAGATACTGATATATAAAAACTTGTCACTCAGTAGTCGTACCGACCACAGATAAGCTACTGTTACCATGACAAATTTATCTTGAACAAATTTTGTAGACAAACCCCCCAGTAAATAATTAAAATATTTGCCTAACTATTTAGTACAATATCTCAGCTTTAAAATGATGCGATTCTCGCTGCCATTACGAAAACAAAAACTGCATCAATTCTGCACAAAACTCTACTGGTACACAAAAGTAGGCATATATATTTCCACAATATGGATATCATTACAGATTATTTGTTTATTTGTTTAAATAAAGTCGATTAACATCAACGTTATTGAAAATAAAATCGTTGTTGCTTCTTTCCCTAAGGTAAAAAATGATAGAATTTTAAACATTTGAATTTAATGCATTTCATTGCCTAATTATCCAATAGGTAATTAAATCTTTTGCATAACAAAATAGTTTAAAATCTTAGCTTTAAAATGGTATATAATGTGTTAAAACTAATGGTGGTTCCGGCCACACAGTCTTGTTACCTGTAAAATAACTACTACAGAAATTGAATAAAAGTATCGATCAATTAAAACTGCAACAAATCCAACAACAACATGATATTAGACAGGGGAAATGTGTAACTAATTACTATGATATGAGTAGGTAAAAAATTGAATTCACCAAAATTAAAAATACAGAAGCTGCAATTTGTTTATTTATCAATTAAAATGTACTCACGCTCTTGTTATATACATGTTGTTCAGATGTACAAGAATTACCATAATATCACAACAAAATTTAATTATCAAATAAGTGTCCTAATCTGAATGATTCCTCCTCCCCTCTTATTAACTAGTTGTCCTCAATTTGTTGTCCTCTATCTCAAGAAAAAAATGTCCAGAGCTCTATAATTATGTGATCACTCGAAATTATTAAATTCTAACTAATCTTGTATGTACACCACCATCAATGTTTCCAATATATTCAACACAGTGTCATCAAAACAAGATGGGTGCCATTTTGCAACTTGACAATGACAAAAGAGAGGGAAAAAAGACACATGACAGAAAAACCACTGGAGTGTATCTAATCCAATCAATTTGTAGTATCAAACATTGAAACAGGTTTTTTATCAAATAACTAAGACCAGGAACCAGTCACCCTACAGACAAAGTCACAAAAGTGGAACCAATCCATTTATAGGATGGACATCATGAAATAGTTCACCTATAGTTACACAACATATTGCCTCAATGTTATTTTAGTGTGGTGCTACAAACTAATCCTGGGAATGAGACCATACAATGGGACCAGGGCAGGGGGATCGTGGAATTAGGACATACAGCAAGTCACATGAATATACAGAGTGTCATCAGTCACTTGATCTTGAAAATACAGTCTGAAAGTCATCATGGATTTGGTTCTCTGCTATACATAAATTGTCAATGTGGACAATTGAACTAGGTAAAACACCACTTTCAAAATTAATTCATACATTTTACTATTTACATTAATCATTCTCAACACTTTTCAGATTAAATTCAATGCCACATGTGAAGTTTAAAAAAAGGGAAAATTTCAGGTGGTCTTATTTAGATAAGAGTAGGAAAACCTATTAGCCCTTGAGCCGCCGCCTTCTAGGTCATTTTTTTCAAAAAAGATAAGCCTATGAACTAACGAAATGAAAAATGACATAGGGCATGTCATGACCAGCCAATTGATCAGGACAGGCCTTTCTGTACCGTGAAACTAAATAAATGGTCATTAACATCACAAACTGAAAAGATACCAGACAGTTAGAGCAACAACCAATGTACCTGACATTACTGAAATACATGCTGCTGTAATTGCTCCAGCTACAACAGATGTCAGTGATTTACAAATGTTATCAAAAGTGTTTTGTGATGCCATGACAACATCACTTCATAAGGAATGTAATTTGTCTCAAATTGCTACAGTTTCAGACACACAGTATGAACATAATTCCAGTACAAGATATTTCTCCTGCTGCACTTGCTGTGATTGGTTTGTCACATTCCACACATACTCATTTTCAATGTCTTTAATTGGAGAGCAGACGAGGCTAATTTGAGGAAATTTTGACAATTAAGGAGAAGTAACTCAAACTTAGGCAAGATATCATGACAGTGTACACAACCTTCCCAATTTTGTCACACAATTGCACAATAAAAATTGCCAATACACACTTTGACTAGGTTTCATAAATGTAAGTAAAAATATACTCAAGTTATTGAGCGGACATCACAGTGGATGCTACCTGCCCGCCGCGGGTGAAGCTATAAGTATGTACCATTTTTCAAATGGGCAAATATAGTTAAAATTTAGAACCTGTGGAACAAAAGTATTTGTAAAAGGGGCAGCCACAGACTGAGAATGATTCAGTTCATGCTTGCATTGAAAGGTAAAATCACTCTATTTGCATTTACAAACTGCTCAATGGGCTACTATTATTAGAACTGCCCATCAAAAGAATCCATTTGTAGTTAAGGAAATGGATTTGCAAACATTTTTTTTTACATCTTTATCAAAAATTCTCAGAAGTTTTGACCTTGACTCTGTTAGAAATAAGATCTGTTGGACTGATATAAGGTCATTTTAAATAGAGTCCAACAAACCAAAATATTGTAAAAAATCAAGTATGATTATGATGGTCCAGTGTATGATCTTGATTCAGCTAAGAGAATATAATCACTAAAGTATTGAATGTGGAGAATGTTGTCCTTGATAGACTGTTAAAAGACAAAAATATTAAAATAACATTAAGAAATACAAGGATCTGATATCACTATGTAAATCAGGTGTCATTCCTCATGCTCATCACATGTTCTATGCATTTCTTGCACATGAAGAACCCAATTACACATAATTGAGGATATAATGACATACAACAAGATATGAAAATTTCATGATGTTGGTCACTTTCATTGTTTACAATTGTTAACAGTTTTTGTAGACATTTGTTTTTAGTATGTGTTAAATTGCTTAAGGCAATTTTATGTCATAATTGCTTGATTTTTAATGATAAAGCCTGTTTGAACGAACATATTTGAATGAAATTTATTTGATTGCACTGCCAATATGTAACAATGAACCATCATGTTAATTAGATGTATGTTAACAATATGTCTGATAGAATATTTTCAATTATGGTCAATACTGATCTTGCCATTTCTGAAATAAATTTATAACTTATACCTTTGTTGATTTTGTCCTTGCTTTGCATTATTTGATTGGATACAACAAAACTTAAAGCACACAACTATGTCTAACCTGAACAAAGGGAAAGACAAATTGACAGGTGACCTTCATTCAGAGGTCAGTTTGTTCTAAATAATTAGTGACAGTTTTTCAAAGAAGCCTTTATTCAAAGGTGGTTGGAAACACTGGTTTAATTAACTGATTTTCAGGACAAAACTATGTCTAACTTGACATAGTTACAATTTTTCACAAAGACATTTTTCAATTATTCATTAATTTTCAGCACAGAAGTGTGTTTAACTTCACTTAGTTATAGTTTGCACAAGGATTCTTTTCAAAAATTTATTAATTTTCAGTGCCATATGATAGCCAACTCAAATAAAGGATTTAAAACACGTAATTAAGAGCTTCACACAAAAGTTTGTATGATCAGTAATCTTAAAACACCAACCAGCACTAAATATAAAAGAATTTTTGTAAATAGACAAAATGGAAAAATGGGGGAAGATTTTACTTTCTCTTGAAAAGTTTCTCAAAACAGAGTAAGAATAGTTTTGCACTGGATCATTGAGATGAAACTTCAATAAGACTGTTAGATGATGAAGCTCAGAATGGTATTATAGAACCTTCTGATTCTATGGGAGAAGCTTCATCCATTCTTTATAAAATGAAGGTGGAGCTTTTAAGTTTACAGTTGACTGTAGATGCTTGAATGCAGCAACTAGACCAATAAATTTCCCTTGTCCAGGTTTGGGGATGTTACTGATTCTTGTTACAATTCTTCAAAAGTATTGTCTGTATAGGACTTAAGAGCGGTTTTCATCAAATTCCAATGGATCCTGAGACCAAGCTTGAAACACCTTTTGTAACCCATGCTGGCAGTTACAATTTCAAATGGTTTCCAAATGGTGTACAAAATGCACCTATTGCTTTTCAAACAGCTATGTCTCAGAAGTGTCAATTTTATATTTGTGTTAGTATATGTCAATGATTCCTTAATACATTAACAAAATTGGTAGTAACATTTAACACATTTATTGTTTTTGGTAGACTTAAAGAAGCTGATTCAAAACTTCAGCCTAAGAAATGTAGGTTTGCAACCCAGCATGTAGAATATTTTAGGTCCTATTTTCTTTAAGGATAGTATAGAAGTCAACCCTGATAAAGCTGATGCTGTCATTTCCAAGGGAAAAAGCTCAAAAAAAGAAGTCAGGGTATTTTTAGGATAATGTTCCCTCATCCGAAATCCAGTGATGGATGAGGGTCATTATTGAAGTAAGGCTAGAGGCCTGAAAATGTATGCAAATAGCATGTCTATCGAGTGCACGAGACAGGGACCACATTTTGAAGTACAAAAAAAACGTCCAATAAACACCATGTTCACTCAACTGTAATGTGCAAGTGTTCATTTGGTTTCCACATAAACAAATCCGGACAGTAAAAACACAAGGGAGGGTGACGCATACATTACAAAAACGCATTTGGCGGAGAACCCACTCATATAAATATCAAGAACTGTTCTGTTCTGTTCTGATCATCTACACTCCTAAACAGACAACTTAGAGCAAAGTTGAAATACAAAGTTTGGAAAAAAAAATTAATGACTTTAGCCTTCTTTTACCATCCTTTATTCAAGAATTACCACAATTCCATTTAAATCTTAATAACACTTCAGGTTTATCAATTTCCATTGTTCAATCTCTAAGAAACAATCTGTTAAAACAATTGATCAATGGACCACAGCTTTTCTAAGGTTTGTAGCCAAATATTCAAAATATCATTAAACTAAAACATCAGCCTTGATGAAATATAATAGAGAACCGGTTAAAGAATTGGCAACAGAACATTCTCATGGGAGGTTCCAAAAAATTCCAGAAAACTTTTAATTATGCATTCTGTTTGGGCTTGATCCACATACAACTAACAATTTTGTATGTTTAGAGGGCATACCCCATCCCATGAGAATTTTGGATCAGGACCACAACTATCAACTTTTGTAACCAACCACAACGCAAGCAGGATTTCAGGAAACATGTCAGATACTGGTTCAAAATTTTACTGTAATGTAGGCATAATTCATGACCCCAGACGACCCATGTTCGAACTTGTCCAAGATATTATTAAAACAAACGTTCTGACAAAGTTTGATGAAGATTCAATTAAAATTGTGACCTATAGAGCATTAACAAGATTTTCTGGTGCATTGACCTAGTGACCCAGTTTTTGACTGGAGATGACCCATATTCACCCCATTTTACAAGATCATTAATACAAACATCTGACAGTTTCATGAAGATCCAATCAAAACTGTGTCACCACTACGTGCTCAGGTGAGCTAAAAGGGGCACAAGTCCGTGAAAATAAACCCAAATATTTTTTTTTATAATATGTGCAAGTAGACCTGATGACTAATTTGTAGGTAAAGTTTTATAAAAATCTGACCAGCAGTTTCGAGGAAGTGCACACAAGATATCGTCTACAGATGCAACATGAAACGGAGACCAGTTAAATTCATAACTGAGACCATTATATGTGTATAATGGTCTAAGTTTGTAAGCAAGCTAAAACGTTTTTTTCAAATACCGTAAAAGCATGTCAAAGTATAGTTCATGTATATTATATCTAAATTATTTGTAGAGGGAAATGGATTGTTGGGGGAAAATTCAACTGAGGGGGTTAATGTTTCACAAGAGGAAAGGGCTGTTATTCGGCGGGTACCAAAGAAGGAAAAAAAAAACCTGCTACTGTGTATACTAGGTCATCAGTAAATTCCTCTCATAAGCTTTTCTTGTGAAAATCAATATGTTTAAATTAAAATTATGGCCGAGTATATATGATAACAAGTTACTAGTCCAAGCTCATCAAATTAAGTTAGATAGGAATGACTTCACAAGCCGCTCTGAATGTCTGATGTACACAAAATTGAGCATTAAACTGATTACCACTTCATGTTATATTGAACCAATGAACAGAGAATCAATGGGAACCAGTTTAATAGATCTTCTGTATGGTGAATTAAAGGGAAACAATCCAATAGAGTATCTTAAAGGGAGGCTACTTTCTAACTGCAGTAAGACGAAATCAGTTTTCAGAAATGCTAAATTGTTCAAAACAACAAGAGAAAGACATAAGTGCAGCCTACCAATCAGTGACACCTGTATGTTAAAGACATCCAGGAAAACTCATTCAGTGTCAAAGGACTTGTTAAAAGAAGTTTGTACGGACTTAGTATCTGAACCAAGATACTAACTACCACGCCAGGAAATCAATGGATGTCTCTATGAGGTTCATACAAAGTACAGCAAAATGAATTCTATAGCAATCAACAAGCTTCTGTCACTTTAAATCAAGCTAAGAATGCAACACAAACATATCACTAGTACATATATTTTCTGAGACTTTCTCTAATTTGACTTATGTATTACAAAAATTCTTGTGCACATATCTAGTATGTTATCTGTTGTAACAATGTACTTTTGTAAAAAGTGATGATGACACTTACCTTTTATACATTCTACTAAAAAAGAATGGTTCCAATTTGATGATAGCTCTGCATTATCAATAAGGGAAAAGATGATCCTAAAAAAAAAAAAAAACATAAAAAATTCAGGAAACTAAAATTATCAAAAAATATAACAAAATAAAGTTAAACAATTATATAAAAATAACAAAATAACCAACATCTAAAATGTATTATTCTTTACATAAGTTATTTTTGACAAAAATGTCGATTTTACTCCATATGAGTTGCCAGCTCCTTGTAGAAGGGTAAATTAGTACTGGTTGGTATACAGTCCAGGAAAACTGGTAAGGTGAACTGGCATTAAACCCCAGTGACAATATGTTACATAAAAACAAACAAATTACATATGTCAACTGAAATAAATAAGAAATAATACGAAATTATCCTATACAAAAAAGTAAGATATTAATTAAAAAATATAACAAAATAACCTACACCTAAAATGTATTCCAATTAACTTAAGTGATAATAAACTGTAAAAAAAAAATATTGACTGATAAGATTATAAAATAATACATTAAGACACAATACATAGATACTGCACTTTGACCAGCGGGCGCAACTGATCATCGCACAATTTCTACATAAGGTTATATTCTATAAAAAAAGTAAGATATTAATCAAAAATATAACAAAATAACCTACACCTAAAATGTATTCTCATTAAGTGATAATAAACTGTAAAAAAAATATTGACTGATAAGATTAAAAGAAAATAACAAAAATGATCCTATCAAAAGAGTAAGATATTGATAAAAAATATAACAAAATAACCTACATCTAAAATGTATTCTAATTTACTTAAGTGATAATAAACTGTAAAATAATATGGACTGATAAGATAAAAAAAACAATAACAAAAATTATCCTATCAAAAAAGTAAGATATTAATTAAAAATATAACAAAATAGCCCACAACTTAAATGGATCATTCTTTATATCAATTATTTTCGACAAAAATGTTGATTGATTTTCCTCCTTATGCAGAGAAGTTGCCAGCTCCTTGTCGACAGGTAAATTAGTACTGGTTAGTATACAGTCCAGGAAAACTGGTTAGGTGAACTGGCGTTAAACCTCTGACAATATGTTACATAAAAACAAACAAATTACTTAAGTCATTAACAACTGTAATAAATAAGAAATAATAAGAAATTATCCTATACAAAAAGTAAGATATTAATTAAAAATATAACAAAATAACCTACACCTAAAATGCATTCTAATTTACTTAAATGATAATAAACTGTAAAAAAGTATTGACTCATCAGATTAAAAAACAATAACAAAAATTATCCTATCAAAAAATAAGATATTAATTAAAAATATAACAAACTAACCTACACCTAAAATGCATTCTAATTTACTTAAGTGATAATAAACTGCAAAAAAAAAATATTGACTGATAAGATTAAAAAATAGTACATTAAGACACAATACGTAGATACTGCACTTTGACCAGCGGGCGCAACTGATCATCGTTCAATTTCTACATAAGGTTATATCCTATCAAAAAAGTAAGATATTAATCAAAAATATAACAAAATAACCTACACCTAAAATGTTTTCTCATTAAGTGATAATAAACTGTAAAAAAATACTGACTGATAAGATTAAAAGAAAATAACAAAAATTATCCTATCAAAAAGGTAAGATATTGATCAAAAATATAACAAATAACCTACACCTAAAATGTATTCTAATTTACTTAAGTGATAATAAACTGTAAAATAATATGGACTGATAAGATAAAAAAAAAACAATAACAAAAATTATCCTATCAAAAAAGTAAGATATTAACTAAAAATATAACAAAATAGCTTACAAGGCTACAACTTAAATGGATCATTCCTTATATAAATCATTTTTGACAAAAATGTTGATTGATTTTCCTCCTTATGTGGAGAAGTTGTCAGCTCCTTGTCGACAGGTAAGTTAGTACTGGCTAGTATACAGTCCAGGAAAACTGGTTAGGTGAACTGGTTGCCGTATATAACAGAAAAATTGTTGGAAACGGCATTAAACCCCAGTGACAATATGTCACAATGTAATAAATATAAATAAAATTAAAAAAAAAATGCCTTAAGAATAAAAAAAAACACCCACATCCCACACCATGGTCCTCCTAACTCACACCTCGGCTCCCCTCACTCACATCCAGGCTCCCACGCCTCACACCAAGGTTCCCCCAACTCACACCAAGGTCCCCCTACCTCACACCATGGCTCCCCTCACTCACACCCAGACTCCCATAAATCACACCAAGGTTCCCCCAACTCACACCATGGCCCCCCTACCTCACATCCAGACCCCCCAACTCACACAATGGCTCTCTCAACTCACATTCGGCCTCCTCCAACCTACATCAACGCTCCTGCAGCTCCCAACAATGCCCCCGTATCTTGCACCCAGACCCCCCCAACTCACACCAAGGCTCCCCCTACCCAAACTCAGTGCCCCCCAACTCTCTCCAAGGCTCCCCCAACTCACATCCAGGATCCCCCAAACCACACGAAAGTTCCCATGACCCGCATTAGGGTTCCCACAACTCACACCAACGTTCCTGTGTCTCACATTAAGTCCTCCCAAACAAACACTTAGATTCCACCAACTCGCATTCAGGATACACTTGCTCTCTTCCAGATTCCCCAACTCGCATTCAGGCTACCCTAACTCACAAAAGCGACCCTGTCACTCACACTAAAGTCCACACAACTCACACTTAAGTCACTCTCACTCACACTCAGATCCCCTCAAGTCACACTCAGGTACCCGTCACTCACATCAAGGTTCACACACCTCGCATCAATGTAACCCAAAACTCTTAGGCTTTCTATACACTGCATTCTGATCAGGGGCACAACTGATCAGCTCACAATGCTTTTGAGATTGGCATTAAGACACAATACGTAGATACTGCACTTTGACCTGCGGGCGCAACAGATCATCGTACAATTTCTACATAAGGTTTCAATGCCAAACTCAGATCCTCAATCCTCCAGTGTGTACACACTGGAAATTTTGAGGATTTTCAGACTGGATGCCATTTTGCCATTAGAGTTTCGGATAACATCAATATGAGATATAGGAACCTTAATGTAAGTTAGGGGTACCTGAATGCAATCTGAGAGAACCTAAGTGCAAGTGAAAGCAACCTAAGTGCAAGCTATGTGAACCTTGATGTAAGGAACAGGATCCTTCCTGCAAGTTAGGGCAACCCAAATGTGAATTAGGACAACCCAAAAGAAAGTTCGTGTACCCTGAATGCCAGTTAGGGGAACCTAAGCGTGAGCTTGGGAAGCCTCAGTGTGAAATACGAGAACATCAGTGTAAGCTACGGGAACCTCAATGCGAGCCATGTGAACCTTCATGTGATCCAGGGGAACCCAAATATGAGCTGGAGAAACTTTGAGGAGAGTTAGAGGACACCGAATCTGAGTGAGGGGAACCTTAGTATGAACTGAGAGAGTTTAAGTGCGAAATACAGGAACATTGGTGAGACTTACAGAAACGTTAGTGTGGGTAAGAGGAAACTGAATGTGGGCTAGGGGAACCTTTGCATGAGTCAGAGGAACCTGAATGTGAGTTAGGGGGGCCGTAGTGCAAGCTGGGGGAACCTTAGTGCCAGATACAGAAATCTAAGTGCAAGTAAGGGGAACCTTAGTGTGAGATAGGGGGGCCTAAGTGCAAGTTGGGGGAACCTTAGTGCGAGATGAGGGACCTAAGTATGAGTGAGGGAAACCTTAGTGCCAGTTAGGAGAACTTTAGTTTGAGATGTGGGAACAAAAAATACAGACACCCTGAAGCCTTAATATATACAGAAGAAATGAAATGTAAAACAAAACAAAAAATACAAACACCTACCATCCATCTGTTTCTGATAACCATCCATAAATATTGCTTTCCTGCAGTATGATCTTCAATGATCCACATCAATCAACCAACTTCATGGACAATAGTTGAAGCTGTCTGATCTCAATGCGGCTACTCCTGCAAATTACAAGTTAAAATAGAAATGATTATTCATTTATAAACAAAATAAAAAGATCAATGGAAGAAATTGAGAAATTTTAAGATTCTTAATCAACAATATTGAAAATGAAAATTAAAAACAATATGTACATTTATATTTACATATGATCAATCACTTGCAACAAATAAAGCACTAAAGATACACAACTTATTGTTGACAATTATTTTAAACAATTACCAATTACTGGATTTTAATTAAGGAATTGCAAATGTGAGCCAAGACAAAAAATTGTAATCCATTGTTGTACTTTATCTTAGTTATACCAGAAATATTTTCTATTAACTAAGAGAGATAAAGAATAAAATAAATGTTGGAATACTGAAAGATGAAAATATTTAAATCATAAGTCTATAAATATTTATATCATATGGCCTATTGCACAGTAAATGTGCCATTTTTATTAGCATCTACAGCAAAAAATGAAAATTGTTTCATTTGATTTCTTTTTTCATATTTGTTGAGTGTGACATCTTTAAAATCATGTTTGATAAATATAAGGATAAGTTTCTCTCTGAATTTCTGAAAATTTTGTGTTCATCGTCGTAGGTATCAGGTGGGACGGACATTACAGGTTCAACCATTAAAAAATCTAATAAGGATGAACTTGACATAAATATAACCATTGAAAGTATTTATTTGCTATTATTTTGAAGTAATACATATATCAATTCATTTGACAGCCATTACATCTTGGTATTTGATTAAATAAATACAAAATCTTATCAAATTCAGTAAAGCATTGAAAAGTTCAAAATTTAGCAAAAATATTCCCTCTTCAATACAATCACTAAAAACAAAATCTTTGCATGCAATTGTCAGTAAAACTGTTAAATAGTGTTATTATATAATAAAATAAACACATTAACTCATTTTCAGAATAATAAATTATCCCAAACAAATATAATAGCAGCTTATCTACATTGGGACAGACATAACAAAATACCGGGACGGACATTACACTAAACTGGGATGGACATTACAAAAAGTAATGTGGCACTCAGTGACATGAAAAGCAATCACTTTTGGTTGTCATGAATCACCATTATCTATACATACATTAAACAGCATCAAAACAATGAAATATGTCTGAAATAACATAAATTAATTTAAATGATGCTAATATAATATATACATCCAGTTCACTATTCATTATACCAAATACTCAATTTCTATAACAATGTAAGCACCTCACAATGTTTTTTCTTACTGATTTTTCTCAAATTGAAACAACCACGGGTCACTGCAATGTGTACATTTCTTTGTCAATTAATTGAAATTCCAGTTTTACAAATGATTCAAGTGAAAAATAAAATATCTACATTATATTTCTTGAGTTGGGAAAAATATAGTTACACATTGACTTTGTTTACTGATAGACACTTATTGATTAACTTAAATTGAATTTAAGATACATAAGTAGAAAAATATGTCAATTTAAATATTAATAGTTGAATTAATTTTCAAATTTTAAAATCAGATTTACTGATAATGATTAAAAATCAATGATTATCAGCTGGTAAGATTGCAAAAAACTTCAATAAATTAAATAGCAGAATTACCATTGTTTGTCACAATCTGATATCAAATTAGATGTTAAAAGTAGATGAGATCACAATTATCATAATTATTGGTACAATGTTTAAATTAATGTTATAATTATTGTTTTAACTTTTTTCGCCATTTTCTTTTCCTTTCCTTAAATAGCATGTTTCATTGCATCAGCAACATTTTTTGTAAACAAAGAATTATTGTGTTTACCTATGAAAGAACATGCTCATAGAATGGGTTAACAAATACATTTTTTTTTTGAAAAAAAATGATGAAATTTTCTATTTTTCTACTAAGTCATCTTTTTTCAACAAGAGAAGATGTTGACACTTAAACATGATTTTTATTATTGATACATAAGTGAAAACTGAATAAACAAAACATTTTGCTGAGAAATGAACAAAATATGGACTATCAGATGTCTGAAAAAGTGGGACGGACATTACACATAACATTTTTATTTTTCAAAATTTTTCCAAAATATATGGATAAAATTAGTAAAAGTGAGGTGTTTGGGAATAAGAACCATCTGATACATGGTGTAATGCATTTTAATATTATTTCCAACGATATTTTATGTTAATACACCCACGGGACTGACATTACATTTTTTTGCAGCGAAGAATAAAATTCTTCAATTTTGTTAAAATGACTAATTATTGTCTTCATTCAGATAAAACAAGGATGGCTAAACAATAACATGACAAACATAGCTGCACCAAATAAATGGAAAAAATATTACTTTTCTTCATGCGGATACAACTTTGCTGCACGAGGTGACAACATCAAGTTGATTGAAAGAACAACTTACCTGAAATTGTCCGTGAGTCGATTTAATTTCTAACCTCGGCTGGTAACATAACAAAAACAGAATCTCCTATATTTTCCGGAGCTTATTGCCATCAATCATCTAAATTACAACTGTCAGAACGCCTTCTAGATCTTCAAGAGACGACCATCTTTACAGCTTTAGCAGGTGCGCGTAAAAAATTCAAATTTTGCACGTTTTTCCGGTCTCACTAAAAAGCGACAAGAACATTGTAAGCGACAAGAAGCGACATGAAGATATTTTGCAATTTCTATCCAGAGTTGTCGTTCGTTATCCTTCACATACATCTCTGTCAACGTCTGGAAAGTAGTTCAAAAACACGTGTCCTGGTCTCCTGTAGCTTCCATCTGATACACAGAATCACGCTTTTGTTTCTCTAAATGTACATTTGTTGTCATAATTTTACACGATTAACTTCGACTTCTGCGTTTCATTTCCATTTAAGCGGCGTAACTTTGTGACCTAATCACCAAAAGTAAACAAATACTCTCGGTCGAGAAATAGTGCGATTGATAAATAAAATATTTTTTTTACAACTAAGTGAAGCAATTTCTTTTACACAATCCATTCGAGACAAAAGATATTATAATTTGTACGAAAATCAGAGAAATTTTTTCCCAGGTCCGGACCCTACTGGTTTTTATAGTACCCATGGCACCGAATGGAAGATTTCTGGATTTTTTAAAAATTTCAACTTTTAACCTATTTTTTGTATTTTTTAGTTTTTATAACATATGTTTACATCATTATTCTTTGTTTACACGTGTGAAATGTAATCTGTTCTCATTACTCACTGGTGAAGTTTTTTATATCAAAGGGAGATAACTCGAAAAACTTTCATAATTGTCTGCGTTAGAGTTATGTTTCTTGAATATTAAATTTTCAGACATTGAATTTTTTGATACAGGACCAATACCTGAGATTAATAAATTTTGTTTATTTTTTTTTCGGTCTATCGTTTTAATTACAAAAATACAATAAAGAGGTGAAACACATCGAAACTCAATGAATTTAGGCCTTTGTTTTCAAGAAATCCTTTATCACAACCAGGAAAAAAACTATGAACAAAGGCCTTGGGAAAGACAAAACGTCGTCTTAAATGACAGGTGGCCTTTATTTGGAGGTCAGTTTGTTCTAAAAAATCAATGATGTTTTTTCAAAGAATGACCTTTATTTACAGGGTGATCTTTATTTGGAGGTGGTCGCAAACACAGGTAAGACTGTAATTCGTTTCACTCAATTCATCGGAACTAATTAGAGATCATGTTGAGAAGACAAATCATTTTTTGTTGACTTGGACCAACATAACGCCACCCGCAAAGTGTAAAATAAAATGTTTCGCCCGTATAACTATGTTTTGTTTTCATCTGACTTATTGTCACTGGGGTTCAACACCGTTTTTCAACAATTTTTTCAGTTATACATGGCAACTGGTTCACCTAACCAGTTTTCCTGGACTGTATACTAACCAGTACTAACTTACCCTTCCACAAGGAGCCGGTAACTTCTCCACATATGGAGGAAAATCGACATTTTGTCGAATTTTCATAGAAAGGTATGAAATTAAAAATATGTGTAAATTTGAAAAAAAATGAATCTTGCTGTGCGTTTTTATTAGAAAATACAGTAAAACCTGACATTGCCACCACCTAAATATTACGACCACCTTGTTTTAACGACCCTTACTTTCAGCCCACCTTTTCATAACTCCCCAATGATTCAACTTAATGATGATCCCACCTCATTACTACGACCGATTTTTCAAGTCTCAAAGGTGTTCTCATCATTGAGGTTTTACTGTACTTAAATTGATCGAAATTTCAATTTCGTCTGCTACCGACTTAATTGTATACGCTCTGTAAAACGATGACTGAAAGTCCATGCTTAAAACATAGCAATAACAAATACACCACGTTTCCTCATGTTTTCTGTGATAATTTAAGTTCATCCAAATTTAGTTTTTACGACAATTCAGCAAAACTGTACATAACGCAGTCTTCCTACCTTCATCAATATGAAGGGTTAAAATCAAAACTTGTTTTAAATTTGCTATTAATTCTGACAGGTTGTCATTCTGAGTGCCACCCTGACCAACTGAAGACAATGCTTGTGGAGACTCTTCGCCAAGCGCAAATCATTTTACCAAAATCCAAATTTAATACTAAAGCAAAACCTTTTTGGACACCAGAACTGAAAAACGCTCATGCGCATGCCTAATATCGTCACCTCCAATGAATACAGCTTGATAAAACATGTGGGCACTTACAAGAATCATAAGCCGCCTACAAAAGCACAAAATGTGACTTCAGGAAAAAACTACGTCGTAGTCACAAAGACTATGAAAATTCCATTTACGATATGCTAAATAAAACTGCCGAGCTAGATTATCGGCTGTTTTTGGAAAGAAAGGTGACAAAACGTAATGTTTGCTCTAAAATTATATTACTGTATAGTATTCAACAGAGAAACATTCAGTAAAGAACGAGTCCCAGAAGCTTTTATGCGTCACTATGCCCTGGTTTTTAGCTATGCATCTGAAGATGCTAGTTCAAACGGTGAGGTCTTAAACTTTCTACGGGATGACAATATTGCGCATACAGCGCAACTAATCAAACCAGTGAATGAATTAGAGGTTGAATAAGTCACTAAATCCCTTAAGAAAGGCAAAAGCCCAGACATCGACAGGATTTTGTATGTGCACGAAATTAAGTCAGGCAAAATTTTAAATTGCTTCTTGGCAATGTTGTTCACATCAATTCTTAAACATGAGCAAGCTACCAGCCAATGACAAAAGAGAATAATTTACAATTTACAAGAGGAAAGATAAATCTTACCCAATTCTTATCACCTGATATCCTTGATACCAATAATTTGCAAACTGTTCAAACAGATTATCTTGGAACGACACAATGCATTTACTGCGCATTTGCCTCAAACCTTCCCGTGTTCACAGCAGTAAGGCTTCCAGAAGGGCCTAAGCTGTTTGACAACCGCATTCAAAGTCCAAGAAATAGTGTAAAACATAACCAAGTGAAAAAGTGTCACATTCATTGCATTCATGGATCAGGCTGCCGCATTCAACACAGACACAAGGCTCTGTTCCTTAAGCTAGGACTGATGTGTATTATTTGGAAAGTTCTCAGAGTCCTTTATGCCTGCTACAACAGTCTAAAATGCGTTGCCCGTGTATCAAATATGGCCTCAAAAACTTTTCCCGTCGCAAAGTAGGCTTCCTCTCAACATTACTGTACCTCGTGTATGTTGTCGAATGAATTCGTAAACTACAATATAGTAACATTGAGGCAAACATTATGTCTATAAAGGAAGGTAACCCTTTATTCGGGGATAATATCTCCTTAATAGCAATATCCCCATTAAACCTCAAGAAGGTAGATGACATAATTTATATCTATTGTCTCACCTGGAAAAGTAATATAAATGTCAAAAAATCTGACGTTGTCGTATTTAGTAATAATGGAAATGAAAGAAAGCAAGTCGGGAAAAACATGGTGAACAATGCCATACAACTGTATGAATACAGTGTATGGCAAAATCACATTAGAAGTGACACTGAATTTACTACATAAATTATCATTTTTGGACTTACAATAAATTATACTTACTTGAAATGAAAACAAAACATAATATATCAATGGGTCAGAGTGAAGCATGCAGACTATATGAAACAGAAATTCAGTCATAAAGCATAGTCGTACCCACCGACACGTTAATATTCGAAGACATCAAACAACAGTTAATCAAACTCGGTATAAATACAAAATTAAGGAAATGTGACAAATTATTGGAAAAGTAACATTTAAATGGGCATGCATATCAAAAAATGTCCCAGAACAAACTAAATAAACACAATATAGTTTATTTTCTTGTTTTTTTTTTCTTATTAACTTTACCCCTTTGCCTCATAAGCATACTTTGGACTTTTCCAAATTCAAAGCAAATATACAAACATCAATTTATTTTTAAAAATTGGGTTATTTCTCTCTGACAGAGTGGAAAACATTGTGGCCATTAATCATTACAAACAAGAGCTCCTTTTGCCACAATGTTTCCAAAAGTCGTCTGCTTCAGAAATGCGTTATTATGAGGTAAAGGGCTAACTTATATAATAAAAGTAATACTAACCAAAAAAAGTTTAATTATAGTATTTTAACCAATAGCCAAGAAATATATCCATATCAAGATAGCCAGGGAAAAACTTAATACTATACACATACATCAGATTGGTCATATCACAATATTAAGTTAAATGTGCACTATTATATCAAGTGTCAACATTAGATTCAGGGCAGTGCGCACACTGATCTTATCACACCACCATCACAGAGCAATCAAATGATAAGCGCGCAACGGAATACACTCTTGGCCCAAGTAGATCAGCGACCGGCTGTAGTGTGTAGTGTTCTGGACAACTGAATCTCGGACACCGTCGGAGGAGAATTCTTCGACATGACATCACTTTATTTAGAACATAATACAATATATCATTTTAAGTTGTTCATCTATAGTAGTTTGTCTATCGACCATACTTCAGAAATTTGTCAAAGTTGAAATGTTTCCTCTTAGGTATTGTTTATATAGAATTGATAAATGACTCCCTATGCAATTATCAAACAATTTTTTCAATGTGGTATAATGTCACACCAACAGCCGGGGTCATTAGGTGACATTCTAGTTTTAACAGTGGAGAAAGATTCCAGGAGTACGCACCAACCTACCGTAAGCTAATTAGAGCTATCTAACCAATGAGAATCTATCTCACTAATTTGTATTGTCTTACGTGACAAAAAATATTTAGGAGGCTCTATTACTTATTACACTCTACCATTGTAACAAATATATACATTGGTAATATAAATCATAAAAGTTCAGGATCAACATAAAACATTACACATATGACTGGAGGTTACTGCTATGATAATACAGAATTATATTCAAATCAAACCACCATGACTACATCACTGTCACCAAGAAACAACTTACGGTAATTTTACATATACGTGCATACTTATGAAAAATGTAACAGCTAGTAAACTAAATACTTGGATATTCCCGTCATTATTAATAAGCGAAATTAAGAGTAGGGGTTTCCCAACACTAACTACATATGCATATACTCCAGTTATTGTATTTCCAGTTTGTCAAACCTATGATGTACTAATGCCCAGTCACATCAGCCGTGTGATTTTTTCCATAGGATTTTGCAGTTTGCCGTAGACAAATTTGCAACATGCTCGGACAGGTCAGCACTAGTCGGTAATTGTATCACACTACTGATTCAACAGTTTTTCAAGCGTATACATATCATTCCAATGACAACATATTATGAAATGGTTTCGTTCATTACTACAACAGTCCATGTATCTGGGAGAGCTGTGGAGCCTTGCAGGACTCCGGGATATCAGGGCAGATGTTTGACTAACGCTTATAAAGAAATGACTACATGGTCCGAAGTGTGGAATAAGTTGGTTGCATTCTTCAAGAATACAATTGTCGTATTTTTTCTTCACAAAAAGAAAGGTTATTTGACGAACTCTAGCAATGTCCATATATTTGTCCGTATTGGAAGATATCTCAATTGAGTTCAAAACCACAAGTTCCATTAACAAATTTGTACCCACCAATCGTAACAGGTTCGGAGTCACTCAGTTCTTACCAAACCTCACTATATCAACTTACTTCGCACCCCAAAGTCCATCAACAAATCACGAAGATTTGGTGGAGATATGTAATATACCCAACAAATATCCATCAAGAGACCTGTATGCCATGCCTGATTCTAGACTAACAGAATTTGTAAACCTTGAAAATAAAGACAGTTTTATCATGAAAGGAATAGTTTGTCATTGATCAGAACTGAAACATATAAAAACATAAAAAACCGTCAATTCCATCCAAGCTACTAACATCAACATTAAAACTGCTATGGCTACAACCAGAACCATCAACTGCATTGCCATGTCTAAACATCAACTTCGCAGTCACAACCACAACTACTGCATTTAATGGTAATGACTATGGTTTCAAAATTATAGTAACAACCACAACCTTTGTTCCGTCATTACCATTTTATATGTATGAACCAATATCACCAACAGATATTGTCGCATATTGTCGATGCCGATGGTATTGGGTAGTAGATGCTGTAGTGTGACAGCTTGGGCATTCTAATCCCCAACGAGCAAGGTGTGAATTCAAAGTGCAATTAATAAATTACAGTGTGAGCGTAGTAAGACTTATAGTCTACACCACAGATATACAGGAACTTAAACTCTACGCCACAGATATACAGACTTATACTGAAGACTTTGACTCTGTCTTTAAGTCGTATGGTGAATGTTTGGATTCATTACATATACTATGTACAGTATATACATATATGCGCTCTTGCTTCAACCTTCAACCGTGGACATTTGTCAGAAATAATAGAAACAACTGGGAACAAAACTGCCAACCAAGGAGGGTCTCAGTTGGCAAAAAATATGTCATTTTCAAAATCATCATTTTTTCATAAAACATGAGGTAAAATGTAAAAATTACGCTGACTTCAATTGTTGGTCATGTTGATCAAGTGCGTGGACAGTGGGTGATCTCACAAAAATAGCCATAATTTTTAATTCTCTCTCTCTCGTCCTGATTGACTTCGGTTGTCGATGAAAAAAGATGGCAATTACTTATTATTGTTCATTACTTATTTTTTATTATATATTTTATAAATACAAAATAACCGTTTTATTGTCATTTTAAATTGAATATGATGTAGGCAGCAATTTTTTGATATACAATTTGTATTTCATCATAATTGTCTATTGTCGTCATTGGTATGCGTTACTGTGATGCAGAAGTGTTGCAAACTTTACAATTTCAATGTAGGTATGAAAATGACGAGTTACTGAGAACATACCAACTTATTTTAAACACTTGGTAAATTCTAGCTATGTTGAAGCGGGTCTGTGTGGATGGGGTAAATCAATAAGGCGGATAAACTGCTGGATAAGACATCTCTTTATCAAAATGATCTTTTTTCAATTAAGCACATACTAGAATGTATTTTTAATAGTATAAAACAAACCCCATCAACATTGGTTTACTTGAAGTTAAACCGTTTGAAGTTTTGTATCTACGAATAGAATTTACTTTTTAGAATATATTATTTTTTCTTGTACTCTTCAAAAAAAGTCCTTCCATGTTATTTATGAATGGTCGTCATATCAAAGACAAGATGTTTTGTCTTAGAACTTCACATTGAACATAATCAATGTTGATGGGGTGACAGTACTTCAAAAGATAGTTAAGAATTAGGGTATTTTCATTTTCGTTATGGAAAATACCCTAATTCTTAACTATCTTTTGAAGTATTGAAGCAAAAAATGAAACAAAAATATGCCCCCACCGCTCTTATGGTGTAACCAAACTAGAGAAAATTTTACCATGTATATATTGGCTGTTACTAGGATTTATTATGTTATTTAACACAGCATACCGTATAGCGGGTTATTTCTGTAGAGGTAACATTTCTGCGATTCTGCAGTCATTGAATAAAACCGCAGACATTAACCTCTCCATTTGTTTGCCAAAACAGACATTTTTTAACACAGAAATAACCTGCTATATGGTATTAATTACAACCAAACAACACACAAATCATTTAATTTTAGTATGATTAATGCACCAGTATGTGACAATATTCTAATATCAGGTGTGGCTGGTTAATATTTGTCAAGAAGAAAGAGAGCAGTGAGTAAATATTATGTAAGAGTATCAATGCTAAAGCATTTGTAGTGAATAAAAGGGAATCTAGTTTATATGCATTTGGTCCAATATATTTTTAGATTGACAGGACTCTCGATCTCCTAAATTTGGGGCGGAAATTTGGCCCCATTCCCCCACCTCTGGAATATACTTTTCTCCCTATGTTTGGTAAAAATTCCCCAACCTATTATAGTAATTAGGCTTTTGAAATTCCCCCTTGAACTGAAAACGACGCGAAATTCACACCTCCCAGGGCCCCAGTCCCCCAAAAGAGAGCGAAAGTCCTGATTGAAAGTCCAAAATTCTTCCTGGTTATAACACTCACTAATGTAATTAAGTTGGATAACCCTTACTTAAATTTATTGCAACATTTTTTAATTATGTTCTCTTCAATTCAAACATCATGTTTAAAGTTTGCATGCCAGTTCCTGTCATCATATCATCATATAATTATTATGGTATCGTAGATAATTCCTTATCTCCATTGTCTTAGTGTATGTTGCTGTCTAAGTTATTATATATTTTCAAGACTTAATGATCCAAAACTCACAGACAGGTATTTCAGGTAAAAACATTTTCAGATAAAAGACGCTTTAAGAATACCTCAAAAGGTAAAACTTAGGAGTTGATTATCGAAACACAACATAGCCTAATTCCGCCACATACACTCAATTTTTAGCATTTTGGTATTATGTATCATCTTATTATTATTATCAATAGTATTATTATCATCATCATCATCATTATTATTATTATTATTATTATCATTATTATTATTATCATCATTATCATCATCGTCATCATCATCATTATTATCATTATTATCACTATTATTATTATTATTATCATCATCATTATTATTATCATTATTATCACTATTATTATTATTATTATCAAACGTACCCTCATAAAACAAAATGCAGAAAAAGTAACATTAAAGCATAAAAATTACGTATGAATGGTAAACATACAAATTGCTTGATTATAATTAGGGCATCAAGTTTAAAGTCACCTTTAAACAGGTTCATGTCATTTGGTCATTTTAAAGCTTCTGTATTTCATAAGGGTCAATATAAGAGAGATCCGAAGAGTAGTAAGTGTCTGTCAGTTGGTATGTAGCCGCCACGTGCACCAATGATTGGACATGCTTCTTACACAATATCAGTCACAAAAAGGTAACTGTCCCCTCCAGCTGGAAGAAGACACACCCTCTAAATCATCAGACACTCCAACCAATGATGAACACACCGAGTGTACAAAGAGTAAACATGTTATGCGGCAATCTTCAGTACATATATACAACATAAACATGCCCTCACCCAACAAGAAGCAAAAAGTTTATACTTGCAGATTTATAGAATTTTTTTTTAATTATACAAATGAATAAAAAGTAAAAGATAATTTGAATTGAAAAGGTCATACAAGTATTTATTAAATATAAAACAAAATGGTTAGTGTGAATAATGCATAAATTGTATTTTATTCCTCGACTGATAGGCAGCAATTAATGCAATGTGAAAAAATGCTACTAAAACTGACCCAGAAGGTTGCAGGTAAAGCTACTACCACTGGTATCCTTTTAGTGTAGTCTGTTTGCATTATATTAATCAGTAGCTTTCTGTCTTATCCTGTCTGTAGTACTATTAATATATTTATGAATAACATATTCCTATTAATTATCTTAACATACCTTAAAGAAGCTGACAGTCCCAGGTGAAATGTATACCATGGTTACCATAGTATTTCATTGTTTTTAATATCTGAACATGTTATTTCATGGTTGTCACTGGAAAAAAAATCAAATGCCATGGTTACACCATGGTCAATTTTATGAGTATGTCCATGTTAGGACATGGAGTAACAGTAAAATACCATGAAATACCATGGTCTGCTATGAAACAAAATTTCAAACCATGGTCAAATCTTGGTCATATTATGTAACCATGAAATACCATGGTCAGCTAACCATGGTAAAAAACACATAACTAATATGGTCAAAGGTCTAGATGTGATATAACATACTCACTCAACCATACAGACTAATGTTTAGACAAACTAGACAATTGCAAACAGGTAAAAATAGATAAAATGAGTAAGACTGTTTTCAATCAAATACCAAATAAGAATTATTGTATTGTGAGTAAACAAGCTGCAAAAAAGAGAATGCTACTCTTCAAAATGAAATGACTATTATCATGAGCAACATTTAATCAGAATCATAGAGACCATGGTAAAACATAATCACAACATGGTTAGAGAACATGAGAAACCATGGTTAGAGACCATGTTAGCGGCCATTTAACAAAACATGATCAACCATGGCTAACCATGATCTGTGGGGCATGGTAGTTCATGGTATTTCATGAAGAAACACCAACCATTTCACCTGGGTATTCTTTTTAGATTAACTAGCGTGCTTTTGTATTATTAGAAAATAAAACTGTTGAAAGACTATAAATATGTTAATCAAACCTTTATTGAAACAAAAGTATATTGTTATAGGGTTAGTAATGTTATGCAACAAACTAAACAATACAAGCCAAGAGGCGAGACCTTTTGCAGGGTGAATCTATACTGCTGAAGCTATAGATTGCTTAGAACCCATGTCCCCAATCATGTTAGTAATGTTAGTTTGTTAACACAACATCATGTAAAATTAACTGCTGCTGTAAGATGAGTCAGGGTGCAATCCCTATTTTTAAGTTCAGAAGTCCAGTTTACTAGGAACATGTTATAGTTCGGATCACTGGTAATAATAGTACTGGATTTCAAGTGTTAGTTGGACAAATTGTGGGAGTGGAACGTGACAATGAAGAGGTTAATTAATTTTGTCCAACTGCATGCTTAGTTGTACATCTCAATTTGTAGTGTCTGTTAGGGCATTTATCAAGTAAAAACAATTATTTACAATGTATATTCTCTAGGAATGAAATCACTGCTATAACGAATCAACCATCCTTTCTCAACACTGGACTTAATATTTATCACTTTATATTTGTCACTTTCTTAACTTTTACTGAAGGAGTCATGCAACTGGAACAAAAACATAAGCAGCAAAGGTCTCTCAACTCAACCCCTAAATCAGGTTATTTCTACCAATTGGATGTTGTTTTTTCTGATTCACCACACAGAGAATGTATATCTTATAAATACTTTATTAACCCCAGATAAATACAGGTAAATAAGAATAATGGGCCGCTCAATCAGTGTATTAAACCAGTGATTGTCAAAAGCGCAGCGTCACATTACGTTGCCAAGTACAAGCAAGTAAAACCTCATTGCCAAATTTGCTATAATTACAAGTTCATAATAATTATTTTCATGATAGTACTATTTACTTATGATAATTTCTAAGCAAATTACATAATACATATTGTTTGTAAGCAATATTCATGATACTGTGTGTTATATATTGTTCTGTTATGATTTTTGGATTGAAATTATTCGGCTGCAAAGCAGCTGAGTCTTACATGATTTTGAATAAGACACATGATTTACTACGGCATGACACAATTTATTTTGTGAGCCCTAAATAAAAATACGAGTAAATAAAAACATCCACACACATCAGCTTAACTCTTTGTGCCCCATTTTAAATTTCTCGCTTAAATGCAAACATTTTTCTCTACGTTTTTGTCAAATGGGAAGAAAATGTTTTCTTATCTTTGTATACAAATAATGGACTGCACAACTGTCTGATTTTGTGTAATGAGGGTAGTTTATCGAGATAAATATCGTGGAACCAGTCTAAGAATAAAGCACAGAAAATGATGACGCATTGAATCCTGTGTAAAACAAGTTGTTTTATCTAAAGGGACACTGTTTTGCATTGGACAAAACACATCGGTATAAGAGCTGTTGCTCTGAATATATTGTGTTGCATTGTCATTAAACATAATGATGCAGAATCGGACGAAAATCATAATCAATATTGGAATTGAATCCAACAAAATTAATTGATTAAAATCGACAAATAATCGAAAGTATTCAAGTATATGAATAACCTTAATGAAACAAGGGCATGTTATAGAATTTCACACAAAAGTACACTTCTTTTCAAAACAACTATATTTTTCCACTAAAACAAATCATAGACAACTAGATTTACATAGCAATTATCTTAAAAAGATTTAGAAAACATAATGTATACTAGAATTTTTTATAACATTTTAAGTTTATAACAATATAAAGTTTGTTTATGTATGGTATAACACTCCCTTTACACTTTAAACTGCTAAGTACATGCATGTATGTGTTCCCTAGGTTAGACTTTTCAATTTGTATCATGGTATATAAACTTTATGGGTTGGCATTTGTTCTGAGAAAAACTGTCAGTCAAAGCTTAATACTAGCTGGTGCATTGCTGTTCTGATAAATGTTGATTTTGAATCCTTGTAAAGGCTTTCCCTATTGTTAAATGTGAATTATTCTGTGTTTAACAACTTACTTTGACCCAAATTTTAGATTACCAACAATTTAATAATATCAACAGTAATTTCCTGTTTTAAGTGACCCTTATATGGCAATTATTACGAAGCAAAATTATTTTACACTCCACTCGGGCATGCGCAGAAGAGGGCGTAAACATGAATCCTGTGTGAATACAGAACAGTTATCAAAAATAAACATCTTTTGTGCTGCTTCTAGTTTTGACAGTCAGTTTTAACACCAAAAGAAATATTTACAAAACTAAAAAAAACTATGAGCTACATCGATTATTGAAGAAAGAAATCGATTATTGAATCGACCTGTGTTCAGTAATGATTAATTGATTATATTTGATCATCGTGACATCACTAATTATGAAATATTAATCTGAATTTATTTATCAATCCATCTATTTACCTTTAAGAAAAAGAAAACAAGTTCGTTTTGAAGAAATTTATATCTTTTTTAAGGTTTTTTAAAGTCGGAATGTTTCCCCTCTAACTCCAATTTTCACAACTGCGCAGATCATCCAAGATCTCATGGCCAATTGACCTCTACAGTTAAACTCAGTAACACAAGCACTGTTATACGGAAGCATAGAAATGACATGGTCAAAATATTTTATTAATCTCAGGGAACAAATTCTTATTTTTTTTTTTAAAAAATCAATCTGTGGTAATTCCTTACTGTTATGCAATGAACCACTCCATTACTTCCGATGTAGATTAAGATAATTACTACAGTATGATTCTGAATAAGTCGATTTTGCTATTATTTAATCATTTGCTTTGGAAAAAATAGGAATATTGAAAATAGGAATAAGAATATTATGATATTTTACATATTGTTATATAATGGTCTGAGGTAAGAAGAAAAAGTCAAGCACAGCCCCGGCTTGCAGTGGCTCTTGTTTTCTATATGATGCTGAAGAAGAATTCATGCAAACATTTTTGCTACTTAAGTACACAATATTAGCAATATTCTTTTAACTGTTCATGAAAATACATATTAATGTAGATATTAAAACACAAAAACAATTTTCTGTGTTTCTTTTGTAACTTTAATCCTGAAACAACCGATAGAAAATCTTATTTATATCTGAAATAATAACAGTTAAATAACAGCTAAAGAAGAGTAGAGAAGACAGATACAACTACCAACTAACAAAAACTTGCATGGATACTAAGAATATACAAAGAATACAGATAGACTTCATGATCTCTTCTAAAAATATGAATTTGAAGGCTTTCTTGAAAAAATAATTTGTATCTTAATTAGGGTGTAGTCAGTTAAGATTTGATTTTGTGCTTCCAGAGGTAATCAATTTCACATGAGTAGGGTACGACAAAGTTAATTATATAATACTCTTCCCTAAAATTTGAAAACAAATCAAAGTGTACTGATCTATATTTTATTTTTGTTTGTGGTTGGATGGTATTATGGTGCAGCAGTCTGGTGCATTCTGAGTGCTCTGAGTGAAACAACTAGAACCATTCACAAACCCGTTCTAGAACTTCATAGATCACAAAGTCAACATTCGTTACCTTCTTTCATTGGTTCTCCGTCAAAGAGATTATTTAGGATAGCTACTATGGAGGATGTAAATATTTTAGTGAAGCATATGAACAGGTTGACTAAATTAGCAGTAGATATGACTAAGATACTGTCTCAACATGAGGACCATCTTAGCTCATACAATTCTACTGCTGGTCAAAGAATGGACAATCTCATGTCCAGTATTCAGGACATTATGCTGGCAATAAAATTTATTCAAACAAAACTCCAGGCCAGTATAGTCATTTTAGAACCAAGTTTTAATTCCATATTATGAATGTATTAATTGATCAGATAAAAACCTTGTGTTCAATGAATCATGAATTCGATGAATTCAAAATTGTTATAATTAGTCCGATTAATGACAAGTTATCTCCCTTGTAAATATTCTGGTCGATGTGAGGAGACTTACTTTTAATGGACTTCATCTCAATTAAAGTAATGTACAAGATGTATATTCTAACTGCAAATAATTAGCAGCTAGAAATATTCCTGAAATTTATGTTATTTTGAAATTTCCTGTGTCACATTTTGAGACATGGTTGCCAGTTTATAAAATTACATCTACATCTGTACAGATAAAATGGTTCTTTAGATCAAGCAACTCAATAATTAGATTTGCCTGAATATGTCTTCTAATCTACAATATTACACTCCAATGACATTCATTGAGTTATCTTCATGTGGGAATATTTCAATGTTGCTCTTACACAGACTTAACTGTTTTTTGGTCAGGTTTTCCACAACAAATCAAATTACAAATGAAACTATCAATATTAAAGTCTGAAATCAAAATGAGCAGCAGACTGTCAGCCATCAAACTTAAGTACATTCTCAAAAAGACCATTCTTAGTGTATTTGTACAACTTCCATCACAATATGATGATACAGTCAAACAATTAAATCTTTTGAAAACCCTGCAGGATGACATTTTATTCATGTTACTCAGTATATTGGACTTATATGTTGTTATTTTCACTTTCATGTCAGTACTCATTGTACATATTTGTGTGTTGTTGTTACCATTCATTAGTTGAGGATTCTGGTTAAACTTTTTCGGACATTGGGTACAAAGTTTTTTGTAATTACTAAAATTCTTGTAAAATACAGGTAATATGTTTTAACATAAAATTTTGATATTAAATTTATTTATCATGCGTTTTATATTTCAATATTTTAAAATCTCATTGTTTAGATTTTATTTTACATAATTTTGTTTCAGTTAACTTTCTTTCAAACTTATTCAAAGTATTTGCTTCAATAATCATCCTTATTTTAAGCCAATTATCACTTTTTGATAATGAAAAAATACTATGTAGTTCGTAATCTGGAATTTGACTACTAAATTAGTCACAAGTTCAGTTTGTCAAATAATGTATTGCATTTTATCAACTTATGTTACATCTTTAAATTCTGGCTTCCTGATAACTTTTCTTCAACCAACAGATTTTAACATACTAATCTGAAGTATGCTTGTCTTCTTTTTCTGGAAATTCCTTGGTAAGGTTGATTAAAAGTATTGTGAAATCTTCAAAATGGAAATTCATTAGCCAATCAAATTTACTTATTTTCTGCACTCCTTGGCTCAAACTCCGAAATCCACAAATACTTGACAGACACAATCAAATGACTGCTGAAGGATCAACTTCATTAATAAAGCTATATTTATGAACATCTTGATTTTGTTGAATTATATGAAAGTTATTGAAAGCCAGCCCGAAAATAAAGTGGTCATTATAACAAAGTAGTCATAATATTGAGGGGGTTGTTATTTGAGGTTATACTGTACTTAGATAATGTAGTCATTTGTACATATGTTGTTGTTATATTTAGATAGTAACAAATGCTTGTAATGCCAAATTAGTTTATCCCACTTTTATTTGAGTGTTTAAATTTTCATTAAGTCTCAATTTTATGAACATTATATACATGGTAGTCATATATTGTATCTCAATCTTTAGTAACACATAGAGACTGACCATACTATGTCTATAATATTACATGTATTCGTTTAATGAACAATTATTATGTAGTATGTTCATGCATGTTTAGTATTAAAATGGAGTCACAACCACATTGACTGCTGAAGGATCAACTTAATTAATAAAGCTATACTTACAAGTATCTGGATTTTGTTTTGTATGGAAATACTGAAAGAGGTGAGACAAAATCATTCATAAATCAACGGCATAATAGTTGGGTCAAATTCCCATGTGTTGTCATCAACAAAAACATTTCTTTCAAGAATGAGAATTATCCAGAGAATGTCTGGATTACCAGATTACCCATGTTTGACACTATGTGACTTGGTCAGATAAAGACAGAAAATTACAGAGCCCAATTGTTAGCATTTTTCAATTGATAATCTGTAAATTTAGACTAATTAATGTAAATGAGGGGTAAATGTGTCCTGACTCTCAACCATGTGCACTATGCTGTTGATTCTTACCCACACACATATCACTCCCTTTTTACCGTTTTTGCCGACCTTGCACAACCATGCCATGTGTAAACCAGAAAAGTGTGCCCTGTATGAGAATTGAACTCTTGACTACCAAAACACTAGCACAGTGCTCTACCAACTGAGCAAACAAGGCAACTGTTTTGTACCTGGCTATTAATTCCATAGGACTAATAACAGCAATATTTTTTAAAAGCGATAAACCAGTTACAGAAGTAAAACTAAGGAAAGGTGCTCGTTCATACTTTTCCAGTGCTTTGACCAGGTAGTAATTATTTAGGTTCCCAAGAAGTCACTATTACCATGTTTTAATGTATACATTTATTTTTAAAATCATTAACTACAGCTTATGTTAATTAATTTTATTGTGAGAAGCATGTACATAAAACAATTGTAATACATTGTCTCCAATTTCAAAACAAGACACTGATCTCTTTACTAAATACTTGTTTTTTGTTATTCTTTGCAATCTCATGAGAAAGAATCGAAAATAAAAATTGTCAAGTTCAAACAGTCAATGTAAAACCATTAAAGGAACAACTACTGCATTGCCACCAAATCAGGTTTTGAACCATTTTCCTATTTTTTGTACAAGTTACCTTGACCCAAAGAATTCAAATCCCAAGCCAGACCATACACAAGTATACAGTTACAAAGATCAGATTCTGGCTGGTATTGGAATATACTCATTAAAAACACAATAAAACACATGAAAACAATTATGTACACTATTAGGCCATCATTAAAAAATGTTGGTTAGCAGTTCCACACATGGCATTAAAAATCCATCCCTATCACAAATATTATTGATCTAATTCAACAAAAATCATTCAAACTCCATTCCAGCTTTTCCTTTTCAGTACAAGCAAAAAATATACATGCATATGATGTTAAAGTTTTCTGACTCTCTGCCTTCCTGCAGTTAATGGTTTTGGGTCAAGTAAACACAAACCAACATTTTTTTGAGGATGGCCTTAATGTTAACAATTACTTGAAATTATGGACAAATTCAGGCATATATAAAACAAGAAAAGGTTCAAAATATAGTCAGTTTGTGATTAGGATACATACATGATAAATCTCAAACCCCTGACAATACATGTACACAGTTTAGTGCTAATAAAAATTACAGATTATATATGTTTTATTCAAGTATCTACAACATGTGGAATAACAATAAAACAAGGCACATTTTTTTCACATTAGACCAAAAGCATTGATAATTCTTTCCACAAAAATCCCCCTCCCGAAAAAATTAAATCAGTAGGACAACAAAATTTTTCTGTAGTTCTGAGATGCAGTTTATATGGAACAAACTTCTAAAAAATTTCTACTTACTAAATGATTGGAGATTAAGAGAAACAAGTTACTTTGGTTTTGCACATCTTTTATAAACAGTGAAGTCCGGACGTAATGAAAATATTTGCAAGAAAAAAATTGACTTGAGACCATAAGGTATGGGGTCAGTAGAAAGAGCAATTTTTTCCACATCATAAAGTCTCTAACATTTTCAATATGAATTTAGCATAAAATACCCTGAAGATGTACCGTACACATTCCAAATTTCATTTTCCTAATTTTACGTAAGGATTCAAGACTTGAACATGCATAAAAAATGAAAAAGACTTAACAGATCATACTAAAAATTTTTCTTACTTTACAAACTGAATTCTCTCTTTAAACTGAACTTCAGACATTAACAGAAGTTGAAGTCAAAATAAATATATTATCAAATCAGTAAATATTTTTCATTATGTTATCAATCAACTTTAGAAAATTTGGGTCTAATATACCTATTAGTACTAACAATGAATCAATTACACATAAAAATAACTATTAATCAAAACAGCAAATATACAAAGGGCCCTAACACAATCAATTTATGAAAGATAGTAATTTTCAGTTGTCTCCCCTGATAATTAAAAATACAAATGGTAGACAAAACTGACAGCACAAAGAAATTGTTTTTAAAGTATAAGAACAGAAGCATTGAGGAAAAAACAGCACAGTCCAGCATATATGGATGAGTACTTCATGTTGTATAAAAAATCAATCCATCATTACAGCATATTACAACTCATGAATATTTTGATTTGCAAATTTCATAAACTTGGAGAAAAAAATATCTTTAAAAGTCACTTTGACAAAAAAGTTTCATGATGCACAGACTAAAGGACAGAAATACACAAAACGTTCTAAATTGATAATATTTAATAAACAAAAAAGGAAGCAAGAAAAATGAATGAAAAACAGCAGGAAGTGTTTATGTGATCATTTAATTTACCATGGTAACAACCTTAAATAAACAAGTAAAAACAACATTATAAACCAAACAAGGAGCAGTCAGCAGTCTTACTAAAAAAATTAAGATTACAACATATGTGGTAAGTACAAAATAAAGATATGCATAATTACAATAATAGTAATATAGAGAGTACAAGGCAAAAATCTTATCAAGTACATCATAAATGAATA
Source organism: Lutraria rhynchaena (assembly GCA_008271625.1). NCBI lineage: Eukaryota > Metazoa > Mollusca > Bivalvia > Venerida > Mactridae > Lutraria > Lutraria rhynchaena. The sequence goes on along the minus strand of VIBL01000056.1, from coordinate 145,624 downwards.
CAACTTCAAGACTTATCTGGTTCATATTTGACATCAAAAATCATCAGATAACACATAAATGACAATATAATTTCTGGCTACATATATGAAAAAGAAGTTTAAACAGCTGAAATCTTAAAGGATTTTTTCAAGAAGCTAAGATCACAGACATTAAGCAAAGAAAATTCAAACTATACGGCAGGAATAAGAATTAAAAAATTAAAGCTTGGAGAATGACTGCTTGTTAACAAAGCAGAAACTTGTGTACAATAGGTTCAAATGTGCCAGATAATATCCTATTTTAGTCATGAAATGTTCAATACATGGCGTTAAACTGTCATTTCATACGCATGTTTTAGCTTAGTTGAACTTTTTGAAGAATGATGCCACCTCACACTTCTGACGATATTACCCATTAAATGCTCTAAAGTTTTCTTGCAAAATTGTTGATTATCTGTGTTACACACAGTAAAACTAAAGACAAAGGGAGAGAAGCAATGTGGACTTAATACTCGGGTGTTCTTTATGTAGAGGTTTATTAGTCAAGTCAAAAAATGTGTGCACTGTAGAAATTGCAGCCTGAATACATAGGTGGCCGTTAATTCAGTTTAAATGGCATGATTCAGAGTTTAAAAAGTCTTAGTTCTGATGAACCTATGAAATGACAGCCTGGTGTGTATATGCATATAAACAAATATCAGACTGCATCTTCTAAATGGCTTGGGAGTGATCTTTCAACATAATGCATGACTGGTTTTGATGAACACTTGAAACAGATGTCCAAAATGATGCCTGAAAATATAAAGCAACATATACGTTACTAATATCACTGAATGAGAATAAAAATAATTAAGTACAAATCAACTTTCTCTTTGCACTAAAATAATACTAAGGACAAGTTAGATATAGACTATTGCCTCATCACAATGTCTGAATTACAGGCGTAGTCAACATAAACAAGTAAGCCTTGATGTAAGCCCTATATTACTTATCTGAATGACCTAATGAAATAAACTGAACTTGGTAAACAAGTGACTAAAGGGACAGAACCAATTTCAACCCAGCAAACATAATCTGAACAATCCTAGAAGAGGACAACAAGACAATGCTGCGCACCAATTATCAAAACATTAAAACATGCAGTTTGTTTGTTTTTTGTTCTTGAGTTTTAAAACCTTGGGACCTGTACTGTAATAACCCTAGTCTTAAATTGGTCCAGTATTTAATGTACCAGTACATTATAATTATATATTAATTAATATTTTATTAATTATTAATAGTCTCAAGTTTAAGTAACTGACTTATAATAAATTGAGAACTTACTTGTCCAGTTTACTACATTCTGTGAGTAGTATCCCAACACTGTTTCAATCAACTTTCTGCACAAATAAAATAAAAATAAACCAAAAGTCAGTATTTACTTGTCAGTCCAGTATGATATACAATGCATACACAGTGTTTAGGCCAGACCGCGCCATTGTGGGATTGGCGCATTATTTTCACAAATGACGCAAGAAAAGTAAAAATAATGGGTCATTTTGGCGCATCAAATCTTAGTCAGAAAAATCCTATCGAAGGCGCTGAGCCATTTTATTCTTCTAATGCGCCAATCTCTTTACCGTACACAGTCAGTTCGTTAAGCGCGTCTGTGATAAATTAAAACCAGACCACTGAATTTTATTCACGACGGACGGTCATGCTTGATTTTATCGTATCCCAAGGTGATGTAGTAATCATGTCGTCCGACAAACAGAAATCTGTTCTGTCTTTCTTCTCAAGTAAATGCGAAGAATCTGAGCCTCAATGAAAAAAGGAGAAAGCTAGTGACGAGCCCGCATCGTCATCATCTAGTATCGAAAGAAAATTTCAGGACAAATGGTCATCTACGTATTCCTGGTTAACTTATGACAAGGACAAAAATCGAATGTTTTGCAGCCTCTGTGTACAAACTAAAAAGGTTAATTTGTTAACCATGGACACAGATAATTTTCGCACCAGTACCATAACAAGGCACATAGCTAGTAATGACCACAAATCAGTCATTTGTTCTCTTGAACAGGCTAGGGATCTAAAAAGTCAATTGAAAAACAGTTGTCTGAAAAAGAGCATGTAGTTGTTTCTGCGATGAAATGTGTGTATTTTATGATAAAACAAGGCTATGCCACCTCAGGTTATGGTGATATAAAAACATTTCATTTTCATGCCAGTATGTGCCACTGGAAGCAGCAAAAAGCTAGAAGAATATTCAATAAATGTTAAAACATTCAGTGGCAGTCACTGCCACTGGTGTGAATCAAACCATAAAGGATTCCTGTCAGTAAGTTTGTAAGTTATTTTCATTGACCCATATATCTGAAAAATGACCCCTTGTTTTGGTTGGTAATGGGTCAAAATGACCCATGATTTCCAAATCCTGGCCTAAACACTGTATACATAAGAAAATTAGAGACAGAAGAAAAAGCCATAAATCTGATGATAATTTCAAAATATTAAAATAATATTAGTAGGCTGATTATTGTTATGTAAACTGGATATTTCTGTTCGATGTCCTAAAAAACATGAAAGAAAGAGACAACATGGTTAACATAACATGGTTAAGATAAAGACACAAACAGACAATATGCTGTTGAAAAAATAATCATACTTATTGTTTTCCTTTAAAGGGGGAATCTATCTAAGGTCATAGACTACTTAAAATTAATTCAAAGTCCCAAAATTATATCTTACATGCTGTTGGAAAGATAATCTGTTCTTTATTTTTACACTTATTATTTCTTTAAGCTGAGTCTAAGGTCATATACTGTTTAAAATAAATTGCATGTCTTGAAATTACATCTTACATGCATGTTTTTAGACTAAAAGTAGCATACATAGATTTTCAGACTATGAACATAACAAAGTAGATGAATATCATAAATAGTGTACTTACTTTGCATTGACTGCTTTAGCATAATACTAGATTCTGTAAGTAGCACCTGAAAATAACAGTCTTCACTGCCATTTGTAGAGCTGAAATTAACAAACAAGGTCTGACTTTACAAGTAAAATAATAAAACTGTGCTGATTCTCTAATTTTTTTCCTTCAATGTCCTGAAAAAATATGACAGAAAGAGAAACCATGGTTAACATGTTTTTAAAATATAGAAACTTACATGGAAAGTGAGAGAAGAGAGAATCAGAACTACAATTTAAAAGTAATAGATGATACATTGTTGAACATTACACTTATTTTCTACTTTTAGTATGTGGCTTTATCTAATGTCATGGATTACTTTAATAAATTTCGATTCTCAAAATCACATCAGATAAGTATATGCCAATGTGTTTAAAAAACAAAATAGCATACATTTTCAAAATCTGAACAGTAAAAGCAAATAAGTTATCATAAACTTATACAGTACTTACATTGTAATGAATTAATCATTTTTACAAGATTCTGTCAATAGCATCTAACACAGTTTAAATAACAATTCTTCACTGCCACATGTACTGCTGAAAATTAAAAACAAAACTGTCAATACCAAGTTCAATATGTAATGGATATATTATATATACAGTAGAAACTGGTTTAACGGTCACCTGGAATAGACAGTTTACAAAAGAAGAAAATAAACGAGATGGCGATAATTTACAGATCCAATTAAGAAAAGCATGAGAAATATAAACATTCAAATGCATATTATTCATCATTTGTGCCATCATCTTATTGTCGAATCACGGAATGGGTAGCACTAATAATTGGATTATTGAAGTGTGACAGGTGCCGTATAGGTGTGATCAATCAACATCAATAATAATGATAATTGATTCTTTAATCATGTTGTCACATCTTTAAATCAGTTAGTCTGTCCTTTGAAGTAGCCACTTAAGAAAAAATACCAACCATTTGATGTTGGTTATGATTGCAAGATACATTTTCACCTTTATCTATCATTTAGTTTAACCAATCAAAATATTTACTCATTGTCTAATAAAAAAAGAGAAATACAGAAAAAGTTGTTACATGACCATAATAACAAATAAGCTTCAACTTTTATGTACATTACAACTGCTTTAAAAGAAAAGCATTACTTGTGTGTTTTTTCTGTTTATAATTACTGTATAGTTTGGGCACTTTATATTTCATGTTTGTGTTTGTTTGTGAATTGAATCGTTGTGTCAAAATGGCTCCTATTGCCGGAAATGGTCAGGTGAAATATCTTCGTAAGTACATTAGTGATCCTTGTGTGTTCACACAGTGTTTCAGAGGATACCGTGTTAAATATCTTCTGCAGAATTTCATATTATTATAGAGTAATCACATTTTTCACTCAGTTTATGACAACCTTAAAGCAACTGTCCTTCATATCTAGATTTTTTAATTTTTTTTGGAATAGTTGGTCTATAAGTAAAATCTTGATTGAAAGTATTGAGAACAAAATCAATGTAATTATTGTGATGCTAGACTACCATAAGAAAACTTATGACACATTAAGAATAATGAATGAGTTTACTGCCATGAAAGAAAAGATATAATGTTGGCATCTCTATGAATTATTTATTTGACATTCTCAATATTTTATATGAATGGTATAAAAACAAAAGATAAAACGGAACAAGCAAAGAATCTCTTTAGATATGGCCATTTCCAGTTTATTGGCATCAAAATTGAAATTGTACGTAAAATTTCGAAGTCCAACTTTGAGTAAAAATTGCAAAAATGGGCCCCATTCAAATTTGATTGATTTTGGGTCTAAAATGCAAAATGGACTCAGACAAATAAATGTGGAAAATCTCAGTTTGGCCCACCAATCGAAGTCCAACTTTGAGTAAAAATTGCAAAAATGGGCCCCATTCAAATTTGATCGATTTTGGGTCTAAAATGCATAACAGATTCAGACAAATAAATGTGGAAAATCTCAGTTTGGCCCAACAATTGCAAATTTTAGATTCCGCACATTTTCCAAACAAAGTATACTGACAGGATAAAGAAATGCAAGGTGAACTTTAAACCAGAAATTAAGTATGATATCGGCTTTCATTTAAAACGAAATTTTGCATACTTACAAATAAATTAATGCTTAAAAATTTCCAAAAACTGTATTTTGCATCTGGCAATTGGTTTAGAGGTACTGATGATTAAATTGAATGGACCCATAGGATTTTGAAATTGAAATTGAACTGAGTCATCAATATCTTGTGTGTCAGGCACTTTCGAACCTGTCTATCCAACCGGTCCCAAAGATGCTCGATCGGGGACAAATCAGGACTATATGGCAGCCAATCTAGTGGTTGAATGTTGTTGTTGTTGGCCAGGAAGACTTGGCAAATCCTTGCTACGTGGGGCCTAGCATTATCATGCTGGAGGGTTAGATTATGCTGCTGTAAGAAAGGGATAACATGGGATCGGAGGATCTCATCTCTATACTTAGCTGCTGTTAAATTGCCATTAATAACAAGAAATTGTGATTTTAACCCGTGTGAGATTCCTCCCCTCACCATTACTGAACCGCCCCTAAACCTATCCCTCTTAACAACGCAAGCGTCCGTAAAACGTTCGCCATGATGTCGGTAGGCACATTGACAGCCGTCAGATTGATAAAGGCAGAATCGAGACTCATCCGTGAAGAAAACTTGTCTCCACTGCCTCAGTGGAAACTGTTGTGGAGCAGGTGCAGTGATCCAGGCCATACGGCGCTAACGTCGAGTTGGGGTAAGGTGTGGACCTACGTAGGGGCAAAGTGCTCTAACACCAACTTCTCGTAATCGATTCCAAACAGTTTTTGAACTTATAGGATGCCCATGATTTCCATGAACAATAAGTGCACTCTCAATGGCAGTAAGGCACCAATTACGCACATGAGAGATGACGATAAAGCGATCCTGACGTCATAACATTATGTGCAGACGTTCTGACCTAAGTCGATCTGCCAATCACCCAGTTTCCTAGAGACGTCTTACAAGACGTTCTACGGTGGAAACATTAACACCAAAGTGCCTAGCAATCTGATTTTGCAGCTGTCCTTGCATCAGCATCTGAATGGCCTGACCCCTCTGAACTTCTGTGAGTCGTGCCATTCTTAAAACGAATCAAATTCTCAAATAATTTTAGGGAAGCAGTTGGTCTGTATAAAGACTAATGAAGAGTGACTTGACCAACGCTGCATGAGACCAGAACAACACGGAGCACGAGATTCTTTTTTTTCCTTCCTCCATTTACCAGAGCTGCGCACTGTACCGTGATTAAAATTCCAATACATGGCAAGGTGTAATATGATCTAATTACTCAATTCACAAAGTTTCACTTTATTTGGAGAACGCGTTTTCAAAATAATCATAATGGACAAAATAAATGAAAAACAAAGCAAGCCATTTTGTTTGTTTCTTGTGTGTTTTCTTGTAGATTGTGGCACAATAAGCAAACATTTGTCGTTGCTGTTCAGACACATGTAGATGTCTAGATTACAAATCTGGGAAAACTACAAAACTGTAAGGGTTTTTAAACAAAAATTACAAAAAATTTATTTCCATTTGTTGTTTCAATACGCCATTTGATTCTGACTCTGAGAGACAAACAAATCCAATTTGTCCTGATTTTGTCTGTTTTTAGTCATGGGAAAATTGGATGGAGTGCTACATCTATGTATATAACATACCTGATTTTGGATGTAAAAATATATGTCTCATACACAAATGATTACAATAACCTAAAGGAAAATACGGCAGAAAGGTGAACAATTTAGAACATAAAAAAACACATCTCTGATGAACATTTCGTTACCCTGAATTTTTGGTTCAAACTTCATGTTGCAGTGAACCAATGTGCAGAGAATCAATGGGAACCAGTTTAATAGATCATCTGTATGGTGAATTAAAGGGAAACAATCCAATAGAGAATCTTAAATGGAGGCTACTTTCAAATTCCAGTAAGACGAAATGAGTTTTCAGAAATGTTAAATTGTTCAAAACAACAAGAGAAGGACATAAGTGCAGCCTACCGATCAGTGACACCTGTATGTTAAAGACATTCAGGAAATCTTGAACAGAGTCTCACTAAACAAAAGAAGTTTGTACGGACTAAGTATCTGAACCAAGATATTAACTACCACACCAAGAATCAATGGGTGTTTCTATGGGGTTCATACAAAGTACAGCAAAATTAATTCAGTAGCAATTAACAAGCTTCTGTCACTTTAAATCAAGCTAAGAATGCAACACAAACATATCACTAGTACATATATTTTCTGAGACTTTCTCTGATTTGATTTTTGTATCACAAAAATTCATGTACACATATCTAGTATGTTATCTGTTGTAACAATGTACTTTTGTAAAAAATGATTATGACACTCACCTTTTATACATTCTAATAAAAAAGAATGGTTCCAATTTGATGATAGCTCATTGCACTGCATATTCAATCAGGGAAATGATGATCCTAAAAAAAATAAAAAAAAAATAAAATAAAAAATTCAGGAAACTAAAATTATCAAAAAATGTAACAAAATAAAGTTAAACAATTATTCAAAAAAATACAAAATAACCTACATCTAAAATGTACTACTCTTTACATAAGTTATTTTTGACAAAAATGTCAATCTTACTCCATATGAGGAGAAGTTGCCAGCTCCTTGTAGGAGGGTAAATTAGTACTGGTTGGTATACAGTCCAGAAAACTGGTTAGGTGAAATGGCGTTAAACCCCAATGACAATATGTCACATAAAAACAAACAAATTACTTAAGTCATTAATAACTGTAATAAATAAGAAATAATATGAAATTATCCTATCAAAAAAAGTAAGATATTAATTAAAAATATAACAAAATAACCTACACCTAAAATGTATTCTAATTTACTTAAGTGATAATAAACAGTAAAAAAATGTTGACTGTTAAGATTAAAAGACAATAACAAAAATGATCAATTCAGAAAAGTAAGATATGAATCAAAAATAACCTACACCTAAAATGTATTCTCAATAAATGATAATAAACTGTAAAAAAATATTGACTGATAAGATTAAAAAATAATTACAAAAATCATCCTATCAAAAAAGTAAGATATTAATAAAAAATATAACAAAATAACCTACACCTAAAATGTATTCTAATTTACTTAAGTGATAATAAACTGTAAAAAAATATTGACTGATAAGATTAAAAAATAATACATTGCAACATAATATGTAGATACTGCACTTTAACCAGCGGGCGCAACTGATCATCATACAATTTCTACATAAAGTTTCAATGACAAACTCAGATCCTCCATCATCCAGTCTGTACACACTGGTACTTTTGAGGATTTTCAGACAGGATGTCATTCTGCCAATAGAGTTTCGGATAACAGGGAAGTCATTAACAACTGTGATAAATAAGAAATAATAAGAAATTATCCTATCCAAAAAAGTAAGATATTAATTAAAAATATAACAAAATAACCTACACCTAAAATGTATTCTAATTTACTTAAGTGATAATAAACTGTAAAAAAATATTGACTGATAAGATAAAAAAACAGTAACAAAAATTATCCTATGAAAAAGTAAGATATTAATAAAAAAATAACAAATTAGCCTACAACTTAAATGGATCATTCTTTATATAAATTATTTTTGACAAAAATGCTCATTTACTTTCCTCCATATGTGGAGAAGTTGCCGGCTCCTTGTGGAAGGGTAAGTTAGTACTGGCTAGTATACAGTCCAGGAAAACTGGTTAGGTGAACTGGTTGCCATTATATAACTGAAAAATTGTTGAAAAATGGCGTTAAACCCCAGTGACAATATGTCACACTGTAATAAATATAAATAAAATTAAAAAATAAAATGCCTTAGGAATAAAAAAAAACACCCACATCCCACACCAAGGTACCCCTACCTCACACCACGGCTCCCCTCACTCACACCCAGGCTCCCACGCCTCACACCAAGGTTCCCCCAACTCACACCTAGGTCCCCTACCTCACACCTTGGCTCCCCTCACTCACACCCAGACTCCCATAAATCACACCAAGGTTCCCCCAACTCACACCATGGCACCCCTACCTCAGATCCAGACCCCCAAACTCACACAATGGCTCTCCCAACTCACATTCGGCCTCCTCTAACCCACATCAATGCTCCTGCAACTCCTAACAATGCCCCCGTATCTTGCACCCAGACCCACCCAACTCACACCAAGGCTCCCCCTACCCAAACTCAGTGCCCCCCAACTCTCTCCAAGGCTCCCCGACTCACATCCAGGCTCCCACAAACCACACCAAAGTTCCCATGACCCGCATTAGGGTTCCCACAACTCAAACCAACGTTCCTGTATCTCACATTAAGTCCTCCCAAACAAACACTTAGATTCCACCAACTCGCATTCAGGATACACATGCCCTCTTCCAGATTCCCCCATCTCGCATTCAGGCTACCCTAACTCACAAAAGTGACCCTGCCACTCACACTAAAGTCCACACAACTTGCACTTAAGTCACTCTCACTCACACTCAGATCCCCTCAAGTCACACTCAGGTACCCGTCACTCACATCAAGGTTCACACATCTCACATCAATGTAACCCAGAACTCTTAGGCTTTCTATACACTGCATTCCGATCAGGGGCACAACTGATCAGCTCACAATGCTTTTGAGAATGGCATTAAGACACAATATGTAGATACTGCACTTTGACCTGCGGGCACAACTGATCATCGTACAATTTCTACATAAGGTTTCAATGCCAAACTCAGATCCTCAATCCTTCAGTGTGTACACACTGGTAATTTTGAGGATTTTCAGACTGGATGCCATTTTGCCATTAGAGTTTCGGATAACATCAATATGAGATATGGGAACCTTAATGTAAGTTAGGGGTACCTGAATGCAATCTGAGAGAACCTAAGTGCAAGTGAAAGCAACCTAAGCGCAAGCTATGAGAACCTTGATGTAAGTAACAGGATCCTTCCTGCGAGTTAGGGCAACCCAAATGTGAATTAGGACAACCCAAAAGAAAGTTTGTGTACCCTGAATACCAGTTAGGGGAACCTAAGTGTGAGCTTGGGAAGCCTCAGTGTAAAATACGAGAACATCAGTGTAAGCAACGGGAACCTCAATGCGAGCCATGTGAACCTTCATGTGATCCAGGGGAACCCAAATGTGAGCTGGAGAAACTTTGAGGAGAGTTAGAGGACACAGAATCTGAGTGAGGGGAACTTTAGTATGAACTGAGAGAGTTTAAGTGCGAAATACAGGAACATTGGTGAGACTTACAGAAACGTTAGTGTGGGTAAGAGGAAACTGAATGTGGGCTAGGGGAACCTTTGCATGAGTCAGAGGAACCTGAATGTGAGTTTGGGGACTGTAGTGCAAGCTGGGGGAACCTTAGTGCCAGATACAGAAATCCAAGTGCGAGTAAGGGGAACCTCAGTGTAAGATAGGGGGGGCCTCATTGCAAGTTGGGGGGAACCTTAATGCGAGATGAGGGGACCTAAGTATGAACTTTAGTTGGAGATGTGGGAACAAAAAACACAAACACCTACCATCCACCTGGTGCTTTTGACAATAACATTAAAACACAGTACTTAGATATTGTATCGTACAATTGCTAAATATGGTTTCAATGCCAAACTCAGATCCTCCATCCTCCAGTGTGTATACACTGGTGCTTTTGAGGATTTTCAGACAGGATGCCATTCTGCACCAAGTGAAGCCTTAATATATACAGAAGATAAAAAAAGCAAAACAAAACAAAAAATACAGACACCTACCATCCACCTGGTGCTTTTGAGAATAACATAAAACATAATATTTAGATATTGCATTTTGATCAGTGGACACTACTGATCATCATACAATTGCTAAATATGGTTTCAATGCCAAACTCAGATCCTCCATCCTCCAGTGTGTATACACTGGTGCTTTTGAGGATTTTCAGACAGGATGCCATTCTTCACCAAGTGAAGCCTTAATATAAACAGAAGAAATGAAAGGTAAAACAAAACAGAAAATTAAAACACCTACCATCCACCTGTTTCTGATAACCATCCATTAATACTGCTTTCCTGCAGTATGATCTTCAATGATCCACATTAATGTTGTAACCAACTTCATGGATAATAGTTGAAGCTGTCTGATCTCAATGCGACTACTCCTATAAATTACAAGTTAAAATAGAAATGAATATTCATTCATAAACAAAATAAAATAAAAACAAGACATGAATTTGACCCAAAGAATCAATATGTGACAAAAGGTTACCAGAACGCAGAAGAGGTTCATGGAAAACAGGAACCCTAACTTTATTTAGAGTTTGCCAAACAAAGTTGTATATATATCTATGTGCTTCATCTTGATTGTTCTTTTTCCCACAAAATCGGTTACTGTTTTTCCAAATAAATTTCCTTTTCATCTCAAGCCAATATATTACTTTTAATGCCGTCAAATCATCAAAATCACAATCAGTGTGAAAGATCAATTGACAAATTAAACCAGGGAAAAACAGTAAGGAGTAGTATATCACCCATTGTTTTATTGATCTACATTGTTCTTAGACCTGTTTGGTGGACAAACATATTCGTTTAAATATATTAATCAGTCACAGAGTGTGAATATCTATCAAAGTCAGTAAGGATTAAACAATAAAATTAAGTCAAATTAATGCCAATTCAACACATCCACATTGTGTTGATTTAATTAACAACTTATTGTTATTAATGCCTGTTGAGAAACTTACGCTCACATATTGTCACATGTTAATCCATTAAAGTGCCTTATGGCTAGGATGATTTCATTGACTTTGGTGATTTGAATTTAGATGAAATTTTAGGTGAATACACATGCAGCGAAATTGAATCTGATGATGAATATGTCACTAGGAATGTCTGTGAAAATGTTAAGATAAATACTACGAGTAATGGAGATCAAAAGTGTAAAAAATCGAATAAGACTTATCAGTACAACAAGTGTCGATATATGTATGCGACTTATGATATCCTTAATTTCATACATAAAACATAATATTAGTTTTCAAACCATTATTAATTTCCAACATTGCACAACTTATGGAAAAATACTGTGCATGTATGTATACCGATGATAGTAGTAGGGGATACTGGTACCTGAAGATACTGGCGTTTAGTACCCACCATCGTACCTGGCCGTCATCAAGGAATTGTAAAAATGGGTCACTATCAATAGGAAAATAAACTACCAAAATAAAGTAATTCATAGACAATAAGTTCAACTGTCGATTATAGAAATATTTAAGCCTCGAACGATTGAAGACAAATCCGATCTATAACACATTTTCATGGTCTATTATGGTAAAAAAAAATGTCTTTTTCTCCCATCGTACCAGGCCGCCATTAAGGAATTGTATAAAGGGGTCATTATAGGGAGCAAAATGAACTACTAAAACAAAACTATTTTTAAAAAATAAATTCAGCTGTCGGTTATAGAAACATTCAAGCCTCAAATGATTGAAGAAAAATTTTATCTAGAATACATTTTAACATGCTATGTGGTTCAAAAAAATCGTCATCTTTCGTCATCTCATCAACAGCCTCTTGGCTGTTCTTTCGAGTGCAAACTATGACATTTTGGAATTGACGCTCTCACATTATCTCGCGAAGTCCCAGACTTACCGCGAGACTTGCGAGTTGCATATCCCTGTAATGTAGGATCCCTGGATGGGAGAATTATTGAATACATGAACACACACACAAAAACTTTTAAAAATTTTCTAAGAAGGACCTGAACTCATGTATTTGCTGCAAAGACATAGCATACTTACAATGCAATTAAAACTCTTAATGGTTGCCAACTTTCAGTCTCATGTGGTTCACTTCGGCAAATTATGGCGCCAGCAGTTCATTTCATAGCTTTGGCGTACACCTGGTCATTATTTTCGCAGTATTCAACAAAATTCTCCCAAATCTATCTTCTTGTTCACGTTAATTTACATCTGTCTTAATTTACTGAAAAGCTCGTGCTGTCACGTCATGATAGGCTCCGTAACAATTATAAGCTGTGATAATCACTACGGCATTCTATAAAACACGGTCACCGGATCCGGTACGCCTAGGGGTAGGACGGACAACGAGTTTTAAGTGTAACAAAATATACTATTTGTTTAAGTTCAAATATTCAAACCCTGTGCAAGTCCAGTCAACGTAGTATAAACGAAGTATTGAATGAACACCATTCTTTGGAAAAATATAGATGTTGCGAACAACTAGATTCATTCATTAATACTTGGATTTATTGTACCACTCACTTTTCACTAAACATCATGTTGCATTATAGACAAAGTATTAGGCCAGTATTCTATTTCTGTTGTCTGTCTTTTGGTTTACCTAAGTTACGTAGAGCTGTTGATGAAAACAATGAATTTATAGCTTGCTTCCTTATAAGAAGGAACAGTAAACTTTTGTATTTATGTGGCGGTGTTCTGATTCCTGAAGATCATCCTTCATTTGAAGCTTTCATGGTTCAGCCAAACTGTACATGTTTTACACCTGGGGCTGTCCGCCATTAAAGGATTGAACTGGGATCCTGCCATCAACTTGTTGTAATTATGGGTCTAATGATTTGTGTGATGTAACATTTTTTGTGAACTTAAATTTCCAGTCACTATATATCATGCATGGAAATTCTGTTACGAGGAGAACTGTTGAACCTAATCACAGTTAAAAATAATTATAAGGAGAAAAGTGCGATTCTTCTGAGATTTTAGTGTTTATGTTTCTTTTACTATCACATCTCAGTTATGATATGTCATATGATTTCAAACAAGATTGGACATTACCATTGTGTATTGTTTTTTGGTCAGTTAATGCTATTGTATGTTTTTTGCCACTGGGTTTCATGCCATTTTTCAACAATTTCCAGTTATATATGACGGCTGGTTCACCTAACCAGTTTTCCTGGATTATATTCCCACCAGTATTACCTTCCACAAGGAGCCAGCAACTTCTCCACATATGGAGGAAAATTAATATTCTTGTCAAATTTTCATAGAAAATTTTCACAAAAGATGTTTAGAAAAAATAGAAGCTTTTTTTACCTATCTACCCTAATTTTTTGGTCATGAAGTTTTAAACATGACTGCTTTTTTCTAGCCTAATGACCTTTCATCTTTTTATATTCTTCAATTGAAAATTACTATTTCTATAGCACAAAAAACTACACTGAAGTACATGTACAGGTCTTTGATTACACCAAAGCATTTTCTCCTTTCTTTACTCACTGTTGAAAATTACTATTTCTATAGCACAAAAAACTACACTGAAGTACATGTACAGGTCTTTGATTACACCAAAGCATTTTCTCCTTTCTTTACTCACTGAAGTGCAGAATCCCTGGTATTCTGCAGTCTTACTTGTTTTACAAACACAGCTTTAACACAAAATGGTGTAAAAACAACAACAACAAAAACAACAAAAACGGAACTAAACTTATTTCATCATATATTTGTGTACATAAATACTCATCTTGAACGCTTACATTCAACACAACACTGTATTGTGAATTCATCAGTAGTAATATTCTACATTCAAAGGGGAACAACTCCATATTTAGAGAGTTTCAGCAAGTCAAAGTGTCTAACTAAAAGCCAAATATATATATAGTAAGATTAACATAAGTTTTATACAGTAAAGATATGGAAATGAGGTATTATAAAGGTTAACATAAGTTTTATATATAATGAAAATGAGGTATTCTTGTTAATACTATAAATAGTAACGCTACAAAGGAGTAAGAAGGATGAACAAGAAGGCTTTGGATCTACATTTAGAACAGGAAGTACAAGTCAGCTCTGAATAAAAAAATAAAGGATATATAACTTTAAACAAGATAATTATGCAGCAGTATTAAAGTAAAAGACTTAAACAAAATGGCAACTGAAGTTAAAATGTAATTCATTACAATATAAATTTAACAAAATTATTCATTTTGAAATAAATTCAACTATGTATAGATAAATAATTATTTGTAACAATATCCTACAAAAACAAGTCAACAGGCAATAATACCACAATTAGAAACACCATTGTACAATAAAACACAGTTTTAATAAATTAAGAATAGACATACAAAAATAAATGCATCATTATTTTTAACAACTAATAAAAAATAAATATTGCAATATGCCATAGTTTTAGTACAAAATGCAATATTAATTCTTACAAATTTCATTCTAAATTTTGCATCATGAGAACTTAAACTAGTGCGCTGGGAGACTATATGACAAACATTGCAACTCAGTTCTATTCTATTCCTGTTCTCTCTATTTGTACAACAACATAAAATGTTTTATGAACTGACATTTAGCAAAAGCCAAAGCTAGTTTTAGCAAACTTAAATAAGTACAACATTGATCTTGTAGAAGCCAAATACTTGGTTCAGTCTGAGACCATATCTTTATCTTAGGGTCAGTGTCAGAAACACATTGTTAGATAGTCAACAGCAAGTTTTTGAATACCAATTTAAGCTCACAGACCTCAAATAGACATTTTTATCTAAGTTTCAGCTTTGTGCTCAGGTGAGCTAAAACGTATCAATAAAATCACTTAAAATGCACAAGTTTATAGTATATTGCATATCAATTAAACTAAAACTTTAAACACATCATATCTATAAACAGACTAAAAACTCTCCAATAATGATATATGTACACAAGAAAGCAGATTATGTCACCATAGTAACCACAATTTCAAAACTACAAAATATATGTACAGTATATTACATGGTGTAAGAAATTTTAAGTTGCAGATTTTAATTTCAATATGAACAAATAAGGTAACAATATATAAATACATAGTTAGCATTTACAAAGTATTATCAAACATCTAGAATACAAAAATACTCTCAACATTTCATATAAAAAATTACTAAGGAATATAATTAAAATACAATTAATATATTATCAGAATAAAATAGCATATTAATACGTATGCTTTCCTGCTGTAAGTTATAAAGCACACATTGAATAAAAAATAAATATCTTATAAATTTAACATCACTGTTCAATGACTTAAAGAATGATTGGAGGATAATTCTGCCTCATACTTGTACAGTAGATTCTAGCGTAGACAAATTCAACTTAATACACACATAATACAAAAAAAACAAACACTATCTTAATGGTGCACACTGACAAAAATCAGAACATTAAATGTCACATAACATGATATATATCATACGAGAACACATTTTAAAACGCATGATTAATACAAGAGCACAAATTTTCTGAACATTAGTTTAAGCTACATGGGTACAATTTGACCTACAGAGTAAATGCTTTGAATATTAATAAAGGCAGTTATTTTGATGTAAACATTTTTTAATAAAAATGATTTTCTATGATGGATTATAAGAAGACATTCATGATCAAGTTATTTTTAAAAATAAATATACAGTGTTGATCTTCTGAGTTCATTTTTTTACACTTATACTTGGCAACCAGCAACATGATTGCAGTCTTTTTTGTGTCACAATTGGAATTTATTTTTAGATATTTGAACAAGTCAAATGACCGTCTTCTGTTCCCAACATTTTTAACACATAAACTTATTTCTTTCATGTTTACACAACTTCCTCTGAAAACTTTAAACATATGTGAATACACATTTCCAATCTGTTTTCTGCATGCATGCATATCTCCAACGTCTAACAATAGTGCAATATCTGCATATTTTCTGAAATAAAAAAGGCAACAATTTTAGTAAAATTTCAAATAAATCTTGGACAGCTCATCAATGTCTGAAAGTGTTCTGTGACTTTCAGAGAGTGATTTTGCTTAGAGAAGACACAGATACGCAGAAACTTTTGAATGAAAGTAAATCCATTATTCTCAGTGTGTTTTTATTTTCGTTAATTTTTGCAAATCGATTGCATCATAATTCATAAGTCCATGTAAAACTTCCATAACAAACAGAAATGTTAAAAAATAATTGTCTGAAATATGGTCAATTTCAATGTATACAACATGTAATTTATGTCTGATCGGGGTACGGAGAGCTTCTCCTTGATGCGCTCAATATACATCCAACAGAATGTATGATGCCTAAGGTGGATATACATCTCATCCTTTATCTTCTCAACAAACCTGCATTTAGTTTTCCCAAGCAAATAGCTGTTTGCGCATATACACACTGCATTACATAACACACTGCATTACATTACACACCACATCACATTACACACTACATTACATTATACACTGCATTACATTACACGCTACATTACATTACACACTACATTACATTACACACTGCATTACATTACACACCACATCACATTACACACTACATTACATTACACTGCATTACATTACACACCACATTACATTACTATGCACTATGATACAAAATTATCCAATTACTTTTATATAAATAAAGTTTAGTTACCTTGGATTCATGGACTGTTCTTCACAGCATAAAGCCTGCAAATCACAGAGAATACTAGCCACATTCCTCACTAGTGTTTTTGAATCGTATCATTTCAGCTTCCATCTGTAAAATCAATTAAAGTAATACAGTCTATATCAGACGCAGTTTATGCACATATGACTTACATATTCTACAGAAAATTCTTATTTTGATACAGCAACTACCCTTCAAGATACTTAAAAAAGAAAGCCTCTAAGCTTCACATTATTTGTATGTACTGAGTTCCTTGATCATAAATAATTTTATTTCAACATGTCTGTATTATGTCAATGCTACATATTATTATTGAGTCATTAAAAATGTAAATTCCATTAAAACAAATTATTTCCCCCATAACTTTCCTTTATGGCTATATCTTTCCAATCACATTTACAGTAAAACCTCAATGTTTTACCATCTTACCAAAATGGCCTTAACATTAAGAGAAATTCTGCCAAACGATTAATTGGTCCTGATAATGAGGGGATCTTAATATCTAGGAGGTCACTAACTTAGGTTGACTACATACCATATTTGATATTATTTGTGGTTTTAATACCACATATCAGAAGATATTAAATGACAATTGAAGTATCTTGTTGATACTGAAGTTTCAGTTTTACATAAAAATCCCCCCAAAAATATATGGGATGTGTTGTTCCATGTATATGAAAAAACAACTTTCACTTTTTTCAATCAACTAAAATTTAAACAAATTCCCTCCTAGGTATAGAAAATCAGGGATAATTTGACATTTTCATGACCTAAATTATCCACTTTGCTTTGAAGAACATAATTTATATAACAAAGTACTTTTTTATCAAGCAGATAAATTCTGGTATATCAAATCTTGCTGTAAGTCAAATGCGTTCACAGAACTTGTCATTGTGTAAGTTTTTCCAAAATGTCTGTTGGCTCTTTATAGGTATTCCATGTAGTCAGTGCACTTCAGTAAATAAGCAGTGTTCATACTTGTCAGCATCAGAAGTAATACTGAATGAAAGAAGTTTTCAAGTCTACAATGCTTTATTAACAAACTTTGTGCATGCAACAAAACACTTCCCAAAACATATGCCAAGATGAATATTAAGATTCACTTTCAAGTACTATATCAATACAATTATCATTTCAAGTATTATATCAATACAATTATCATTTCAAGTATTATATCAATACAATTATCATTTTAAAGTTTCTAGGTAACAAATGAAGATCAAATTATTACCTTATCATTATTTGATTTTGCTATCTGTTTTTCAATACTGGAGCACATTAAGACAGACCTCTGTCACATCTTCTCTGACTGAAAGGCAATAGAGAGATCAATATATTGAGTCTAGTTTGATTTTACCTTTTTAGTTCTTCATCATGTTGAAAATTGTATTCATATATCCATTACTCAGGGATTTCCCTGATGCAGGTTTCTTGCTTCCCTGACGCTATATTTAGTTGAGGGACTCGCATTGAGAGTGACCACTGCATCCTCAGGACCCTACCTGACTCGGAATTTGTCAGTTGTCAAAATTAGACCTCATCACTTTGTTTGCTTGAAGGTGAGAACATTGTATCTTTATTACGAAATACTTTCTCTAGAAGTATGAATATAGGCGGCTACTTTGCATATCTATAAAGTTGAGTATTGTTTAAAACAGACCGTGTACAAAACTATTGTGCAAGTAAAACTACTCTCTGTCATGACACACACGCATGTAACCGTATGTAATTAGCAAAGGAAAAACGGTTTTATTAAATTAAATTGTCTATATAAACATGAACACTAAACCTAATAGAGATACTAAGAATATACACAGAAAGGCATGTACAGCACATGTATACTTGTAGTGATAATGTCTGTCTATTAAAACATTTCTTCTTACCAAAAATATGTAAACATTACTCTACATGTATATCCTTGGATAATTTGTGCAGTTTTAAGTATCTATATGACTAGCATCTAATATTGTTACTGTAACTAATTTTTAGTACAAAAACATATAAATCAAATGTAAGGATATATATGCCTGTTCTCTTGTATCTTCTCCCTCTCTCTGTGGCAGCTCTGAAATGACCACAGCTGTCAAATGTTGACCAGATAAACAAACAAACACTGAACAGAAAGGTATGTAATTCTGCAGAAAACTTTAGACTGTATTTTACATCCACAAAACTGAAAAAAATGATTTTGTTGATAAGAATGATTTTTGAGACAAAATGGAAGGTTTAAAGAGAACACAGTTATATAACTTAAATAAACAAGTGCTCACACATAGCTCCATGCAGAGAGCCTAAGGTCCAGGCCCCGAAGTTATAACACTTGAAAATAGTCAACTTCTTCATTGTCTCTGTCCACTCTCACAATTTGTCCGACAAACACTTGAAATCCAACACTATTGGCATTGATCAGAACTTTAACATAATCGTCTTCCTGGTAAACTGGACTTCTGAAGTTAAAAATAGAGACTGCACACTAACACATCTTACAGTAGTAGTTAATTTTACATGATGTTGTGTTAACAAACTAACATTACTAACATGATTGAGGACAAGGGTTCTAAGCAATCTATAGCTTAGGCAGTATAGATTCACCCTGCAAAAGGTCTCGCCTCTTGGCTTGTATTGTTTAGTTTGTTGCATAACATTACTAACCCTATAACAATATACTTTTGTTTCAATAAAGGTTTGATTAACAGATGTATAGTCTTTAACAGTTTTATTTTCTAATAATAAAAAAATAATGCTAGTAAATCTAAAAAGAATACTAACATCATTGGCAAAAAAACCCACAATTAATGATAGAAATATTACTGTGTGTTTCTCTCTACATCAGAATCAGAAGCATCACCAACACAACATACATTCCTAGCATTGTTAAAATGTATACCATGGTTATCATAGTGTTTCATTGTTTTTGATATCTGAACATGTTATTCCATGGTTGTCACCAAAAAGCCATCGAACACCATGGTTACACCATGGTCAATTTTATGAGTATGACCATGTTAGGACATGGAGTAACAGTAAAAATACCATGAAATACCATGGTCTGCTGTGAAACAAAATTTCAAACCATGGTCAAACGCTTGGTCACATTAAGTAAACATGAAATACCATGGTCAGCTAACCATGGTAAAAAACAACTAACTAACATGGTCATATGTCTAGATGGGATCTAACATATTCAACCATACAGGCTTATGCTTAGACAAATTAGACAAACAGGAAAAACGGATAAAATGAGTAAAACTGTTTTCAATCAAATACCTAAGTAATCATTGTATTATGAGTAAATAAGCCGCAAAAAAAAGAGAATGTGACCCTTCAAATTGAAATGACAATCATGATGTTATCATGAGCAACATTTAATCAGAATCATAGAGTCTGCTGCAACTTTAAGTTACTTGAAAATACTGTGACCAATTAAATTCAGTAAATAGGCAATATAAGAGATATCATTCAAGGTCATGAAAAAAAACATTGTCATAAATGCTGGTGACTGGAAAAACAAGATGATCATTGGTTTCTTCAATGATTTCTTGGACAAGTTCGAACTTGGGTCATTTTGAATGGAAATCTTGTAAACACTCCAGAAGTCACAGTTTTGATTGAATCTTTGCCAAACCTTGCCAGAATGTTTTAGCACTGGTCACCTGGGGACAACAATTAGGGCATCAGGTCAAATCAGTTGTGATCTTTACTCAGGTGAGTTGAAAAGGGCCATCATGGCCTTCTTGTTTTAAGTATGTGGTTGGAAAGGCTGCCGGACAGATTTTGAGAATATTGTTTCTTGTGTAACTATGGCTGGTCATGTTAATGTATGGTTCATTGAGTATGATTTGTTTCTTTATTTTTACTTAATCATGTTTGCATCATGTTTAACCATGGCTTACCATATTATTTTAAACTGTCATTTTCATGGTAGACCATGGTTAGAGACCATGGAAAATCATAGTTATAACATGGTTAGAGACCATATCAGCAGCCATTTAACAAATTTTACAAAACATGGTCAATCATGGCTAACCATGATCTGTGGGGCTTGGTAGTTCATGGTATTTCATGAAAAAACATGATCCATTTCACCTGGAGACTGACAGCTACTTTAAGGTATGTTAAAATAATTAATAGGAATATGTTATACATAAATATATTAATAGCACTACAAAGAGAATAAGACAAAAAGCTAGTGATTGATGTAATGCAAACAGATGATGCTACACTAAAAGGATACCAGTAGTTGTAGCTTTACCTGCAGCCTTCCAGGTCTTCTTAGTAGCATTTTGTCTCACTGCATTTGCTGCTTATCAGTCACAGAATGAAATACACTATGCATTATTCTCACTAAACATTTTGTTTTATATTTATTAAATACTTCTATAAGCTTTCCAATGTAAAATATCTTTTACATTATTTTATTCATTTTTTATAATTGAAACAAGATTCTATAAATCTGCAAATATAAACTAAGGTTCACATAAAAATTTAGTTTGTTCAAAAGTATATGATTCAGGTCTGATAGCATCCACTTGTCAATAAAAAAGCAGACTGTTTTCATATGCAGTTCTTATGAGGTTTCTGCTCTCAACAACTAGTGGATCATTTGTACTTCTAATAGCATGAACTTTACAAGTTCCTGTATGGGTTTTCACAGCAGGGATATTTTCATGATCTACCTCATTTCTATCAATGTATATAAACTGTCTTATTGTCACTATTCTATCCTTTTCATTGACTTTAGGTCAGTGTGAAAGTACTTCACAACAATGCAAATACACATCATCTACCTTGCCTATAACCTTTCCTGTCAACATGGCCCTAAAACATGAGTTCTTCACAATGATCCCCATGACCGTCACATACATTTTTTCCATGGTCTCAAAGTACTGTCATGACATATCAGTCCAGGAAGAAGACCAATATACATCTCATGTCAGCTTAAGGAATGATCATATCATAATATTGGTGAACTTTAGGGTAGTCATTACATGAAAAGATTCATTTTGATTTCAAGTCAGCTTAAAACATGATAAATATTACACCAAACTCAATGATACAACATTAGTAGAAAGTACAAACTAAAACGCATTGACTGTAAACAGCCAGACAAGCAACTTCTGTTTGTTTTATGTGATATTGTCACTGGGCCAAATAATATTCAGAATAAAGCAACAATAAGTGTACCTATGTCAAACCACAGGGGGCTAGCACGTTAAAGGGATGGAGTATAATGGCGTATTAGGTCTAAAATGGCCACATGGACTAAAAACACGTATATCATATATACATGGTTACACATGGTACACATTATACATGGTTACAACTTCCAAAATGACAGTTTCTGCACCAAGTTTGTTTAAAACTACGTAACTTTTTAAGGAACCGCTCAAATTTCCAATAACTGGTGTCTACAGATAGCTAATACATTATACTACACATAACCAATTAACATTTGGTCCAACTCAATACAATGAAGCAGGTATTTTTCCTCAGAAAAATCTTCAATTTCGTTTAGTCGATAGCGACCTCGCAACACCAAATTGATCAGAATTACCATACTAAATACACCTTAAAACAACAGGTAGAGTAATGACAACGTGTGCTAACCATAAATATCTCTAAAATACACTGATCCGGCACAAAATAATAATCCAGGAATGTTCTACTCACGTAAAATTAACAAAATCGTCGACTCCGTCATAGATTTCCACCTCGCTACGCCATTATAATTCAGCCAATGAAACGTCCGCTTACAAACAAATTACGGGGCAAAGGTCACTGCATTGTAACATTTGAAGTTTCAATCATGCGGCGATTTTTGGGAATTGAACGTGAATAGAACGTTCCTGGATTACATTTTTGCGCTGAATCAGCGTATTTTAGTAATATTTATAGTAAGCATGCGTTGGACATCATTACTGTACCTCCAACTGAAGTCTGCTTAATTCAAAATGACTGCACAGATCCATAATTGTTTGAAATGATCATATATGATCTGATTAATCTGATCATACTGATTAATCACTGTCATCATTATAAGTAATGAGTCAGTTGATTTCGCTTGATGACATAACAACAACTTAAACATCACAGTTACTGATCGCCAAATAAGCACATTTTTAATAAATTCATATTCGCATGTGTTAGATGCTATTGTCAATCCCTATGTAAATGCAAACTTCACATGATTATCAGATGATACTCCTAGAATAGAACAATGTAGTTCTTTTTAACAATAACAGACATCATCACTTGTTGGATAATGTCTGTAAACAGTTTATCATGCTTTGAGTTATTTTTTTCTTGTATATAATCAGCAATAATTGGTTTGATTTTTTAAACAGGAAGACCCTACAAAGTTTTTATTGGCATCACGTTCTGAATGATAAAACTCCATTAGAAAAGTCAATCGTAGGTGTCACGTAAGGATACATCATAAATGTCCCTACACAACTGATACATGAAATGGGCTGAATTTTTAATATTTTCGAAACCTTCAGTTACAAATATTTTGTATTGACCAAAAGTACAACTACAGTTGATGTACTTTGATATTTCTTTTCATTATTAGTGTAAACATTCATATACTTGAACAAGAACGCGTCTCGTAAAATACATGAATTCTGTGATAGCGGAACTAATATAAAAAATTATATGCCTTAAGTCTGTGATACTCTATTATTACTCACGCTATATTCAGCAACTTATGTTGAAACTCCGGTACGAATTTATAAAGAGTAACAGCAAACCATATACATAGGGATACGTGTTTAAGATGATGTATCTTGCTCGTGACCGTAGACTTTTCCTAGGGTCCTTATTGTGTGTGATTGCATTTTCCGGGTATGAAATTCATTTTTCAATTACATAAAGTGTTTTTTAAAGAAATGTTATATACTCATAATTTGTCTTCTGCGGTCTTCGAAACCGTAAAATCTGACGTTAATATAACTGTGACAGACGATTGGCTCTTATTTCGAGAATGAGTGTCAAATAAAAATGGTTGCCCCTTTCAGGGCCCGCTAGAGCTAAATATAGAAATACCTTTAAACGTCTTCTTCTCATGAACCAATGGATGGATCATCCCTAAACTTGGTTTGTAGCGTCAAAAACATAGAACTACATTAAAATGACTTCTTTTCATGAACCATGGTTAGATCATCACCAAATTTGGTCTGCGGCATCCATCAGTCATCATGAATATTCCTTAGTAGTATTCTTTGATGGTCCTTTATCAAATTTATTATTGTTCCCTATTATCTGCCCACAAGTGTACCTTTATAACCTTTTTAGTAACAAGTTAATTTACATTTATTCTGGTGGGAGATTTAGGGCCCTTTTGTTATATAAATAACAATTATACTAGAAAAATAAACGTGCAAAAATCACAAAAAAATACACGAATACATATCATATTCGTATCAAGGCAACAAAATACGATGAATCATGAACAAAACACTGTTATTTAAATTTAAAAAAAACTCTACATGTGATTTGCATTAAAATGTTATTCAAAGACAAAACATTGTATCAAATAAATGCGTATTTATAATCATAATAACTTTTATTAACAACCGATATTGATGTTCGTTTGTTTGTGGTTTTAGTATCATAACACTGGGAATAATTCACGTATTTTGTTATAGCTGACTGGCTTGGTTGACTTGTCGTCTGTGTTGGAAGTTTCAATTGCTTGGTTTGGAAGTCTGTTCAACACGTGATTCTTGCTGTGACGAAGGCATGTTTATGCTGTATATATCTGTGAAGCACGTTTACTTACAGTACACTCGGTGTATTCATCGTCGGTCGGAGTGTCTGAGGAATTGGATGGGACAGTTACCATTTTGTGACTGATACGATGCATGTCCAGTCATTGGTCCACGTGACGGCTACATGACCCACTAACAGACACTTACTGCACTTCGGATCTCTCTTAAATTGACCCTTATGAAATACAGAAGCTTTAAAATGACCACAAAGACATGAACCTGTTTAAGTGTGACTTTAAACTTGATGCCGTAAATATAGTCAAGCAGTTTGTATGTTTACCATTGATACGTAGTTTTTCACGCTTTAATGTTCCCTTTAATGTTGTTTTATGAGGGTATGTTTGATAATACCATCATCAACTGATAGGGGTATATCTTGCAATGACAATCAAAAAAGATATTATATTAAAATAGTTAAGAGTTTTATAAGATAATATTGAATCTTCCAAGATAAGTAATGATGAGTTTTTTTTCATTCAGAGCTGGACAAAACTATTAATGATTGTCAAAAGATGTAAATAACATCAATCATGTACAACTGACAACAATGTAAAAACACAAACTTTAATGAGTAGATATTTCCATCAACAAATTATGGTATATTTGTCAGCTGCACATGAAATTACGACAGATACAAAACTGTAATATGCTGCTGGTTTTTCTATACAGAAAAATATGAAATGAACTGAATATTTGTCAAAATATTTTCGTGTAAGTGTCGACACCCTCAGTTTTATACATGTATATAAAGGTTGTACTTGTTTTTTGAATACCAGAGAAAACACATAAAGAAACTTTGTTTAGAAAAATCGCATCATTCTAAACAATACAGACATCGCTCAATTATGTATCAGTTATTACAATTCTGTGGCCTTAAACGTAACATACAATTTAAGATATCACAAAAAACCGGATACATGTAAACTGCACTTTGCACTGTGAATTAGGCTGACTGTGTTATGTTTGTATTATTAACAATTTACCATTTTGAGTATTCTTAAAGCTTCTTCAACTTGAAAATCTAACAATTCATATTTCTAATAGAGAAAAATCAAATAAAATTTTGTATTTATTAAGGTATTGTATGAAAGGCACAGTAGACCGAATATGTGCCTACAACTTCACAATAGCTGTCTGTAAGTTTTGGATCATTAAGTCATGAAAATATAAATTAACTTTGACAGCAACATACACTTAGGGAATGAAGATGAGGAGTTATCTGTGATACCACAATGATATGTGACCATGACAGGAACCTGCATGCGAACTTTAAACAAAGTGTTTGTTTCAGTTGAAGAGAACATAATTAAACAAATGTTGAAATAAATTTAAGTAAGGGTTGTCCAACTCGATTACACCCTTATTGTTGCTACAGTTTCAATTTTTAAACAATTCACATCTTTCTTCATTCTCATTTTTACGTTTACTTCTCAAGCTTGCATCGTCTTGTTAAATGTCTTATCACTGTCGTCCTTATCATGTGATGCGCGCTACATGGCCATAAAACACCAATAAACAAATAAACACATCAATAAGCAAATATATTGGACCAAATGCTCTCCTTCCTCTTGACAATTAACCAGTCATACCTGAAATTAAAATATTATATAATTGCTATTTTTCCTGTTACATACTGGTACATTAATCATATTAAAATAAATGGTGTGTGTGGTGTTTGTTTAAAATATTTCTTTTTCATTTTTTGGCTTCAACACTTAAAAAATGATTAACAATAATGGTACATTTGTATTTTCCGTTGATTATGTTCAATGTGAAGTTCTAAGACAAAACATATTATCATTGATATGACGACCATTCATAAATAACATGGAAGGACTTTTTTTAAATAGTACAACAAAAAAATAATATTTCTAAATAATAGAATCTAGTTGCTGATACAAAACGTCGAAGGGTTTAACTTCAAGTAAACTGTTGATGGAGTTTATTATATACTAATGAGAAAAGATTCTAGTATGTGCCTAATTTAAAAAAAAGATCATTTTGGTAAAGAGATATAAGTCTTATCAGGCAGTAAATAACTTGTGACTTGAGAGACCTTATCAATTTACCCTATCCACACAAAGGGCCACTTCCACATTGTAAGAATTTACCCAATATTTAAAATAAATTGGTATTTTCTCATAAACTCATCATTTTGATGCCTACATTGAAATGGTAAAGTTCACAACCCTAATGCACCACAGAAACACATAACAATGAAGATAATTGACAATTACTAGTATGATAAAAGACAAATTATATGTCAAACTTATTGCTGCATACAGCATATTAACTTTAAAATGACAATAAAACGGTCATCTTCTTTTTTATGAAATATCAGAAAATAAGTTTTATACCATGATAAGTAATTATCGTGTTTTTTTTTCACCGACAACCGAGGTCATCCATCGCGAGAGAGAAAATAAAAAATATGGCCATTTTTGTGAAACCATCCACTGTCCACGCACACGACCAACGTGACCAACAAACTGGGTTTTGAGAAGGATATATATTTTGCAATCTGTTGTTGCTGTTATTTCTGACAAATGTATTCAGTTGAATTTCGAAGCACGTGGGCATGTATGTATATAATGAATCCAAACATTCACCATACAACTTAAAGAAAGATTCATTCTTCCGTATGTGTCTGTAAATCTGCTTCGTAGTTTTTTTTGCTGCTTTTCCAAAAGACTGTAAGTTTAACTACGCTCACACTGTAATTTGTTACACTTTGAATTCACCCCCAGCACGGTGGAAATAAGAATGCCCAAGCTTTTGGACTACAGCATCTACCCATTAACGTCGACATCGACAATTTGCAAATATCTGTTGGCGATATTGGTTCATACATATATAATAGTAATGACGGCACAAAGGTTGTGTTTGTAATTGTATTTTTGAAACCATTATACCATTAGATGCAGTAATTGTGGTAGTGACAGCAAAGTTGATGTATGGACATAATGGTTTTGAAGCCATTGTCGATAGTTGTGGTTGTGACTATGAAGCTGATGTTTGTAGCCATTGTGGTTTCGAAACCGCGACCACCTGCCAGTGTAGTCATTCGGCGGATCCGGGGGGGCTGACCCGGCGTACGCCCCCCCCCCTAAAATTGCCCAAGCAAAGGTGTTTTTCTATCATGAAATATGACATTTACATGAAAATATATATAAATGTCAATACATTTCCGCTCGCAACTCGTGCAATAAGTTACGAGTACAGTAACACAATGACATAACGTACAATTCACAAACAATTCCTTCTCATTTTGGACCCCCAGCCTACTTGTTCAGTTTCCGACCCCCCCCCTAACTAGAAATCCTGGATCCGCCTATGTAGTCGGAGGTTCTGGTTATAGCCTTAGTAGTTTTGATGTTGATGTTAGTAGCTTAGATGGAATTGACGGCGGTTTCTTGGTGGATATTTGTTGGGTGTACTACACACTCACCACCAACTCTTCGGGATTTGTTGATGGAGTTTGAGGTTCCGAACTAAGTTGAGATAGCGAGGTTTGGTAAGAACTGAATGACTATGAACCTGTTATGATTGGTGGGTTCAAACTTATTGGTGGAACTTGTGGTTTGAACTCATTTGAGATAACTTCCGATACAGACAAATACATGGACATTGCTAGAGTTAGTCAAATAACCCTTCATTTTGTGAAGAAAAAATACGACAATTGTATTCTTGAAGAATACAATCAACTTATTCCAGACTTCGGGACATAAAGTTGTTTATTTACAAGCGTTAAGCACTTACACGTCTGCTCGGATAGCCTGGAGTCCTGTAAGGCTCAATGTTCCACAGCTCTCCCAGATATACGGACTGTTGTATTAATTAACGAAACCATTATGTTGTCATGGGAACGATATGTACACGCATGAATAACTGTTATATCAGAAGTGTGATACCAACAACTGAAAATTACATAAAACATATGTCATATTCTTACTATCGTTTAGATATTCTATTTTTATACATGTAAATGTAAAGTTGTGGCAATAACCGGCTAATCAGACTATGAAAGCAAATATGAAACAAATGCAACATGACAAGACTATTTATCCCATAAGAACGATATGATTGCTTTAAAGGCATTAAAACTCTAAAAACGCTAGCAATAATTCAATCATTAATCATGGAGTATTCATTGCCTGAAGACAGCTATTCATTGCTTAAGCAAATTTGAATTTTAGACAGAAAGCATAGGCACTCGATTTCTGTGATTTATATTGCCGAACAGACCAAATGTTTTAATCTAAACTCACCAAACAACTCAAATCAGCCTAGAAAAAAAACGTCATTCTGCTACTCTGAAAAACTAAAAGGTAAGTCACTCGCCACTTTTTTGATTGGCCGAAGTAACGGTATCCCGCCTGGGTCGCGGCATTCCTTCTGCTCTATTCAGAAACCTCGCTTTTGCTGTAGCGCACCAAGTTAAACAGCTTAACTAGAAATGATGCGCAAATTTTACACATTATGGTGATTTTCATTATGACATAAAATATTGTTATACATTTTTAATCGCTTATGTCCACATCATATCACTCTTGCGGTGGCTGTACTCCTGTCTGCGTACAAATCCGCAAAACTGCATTGCTGTCGCAACATAGCAAACTAGATTATTGCATGCACATTTTCCTAGCGATTTTCGGGCGATTTGGGGTCTCACAAGGTTGTTGATGGTTGTTGGCACTTGGATTTGTAATATCCATATTCAGGGCTTATCGTAAAATGAATGCACAAACAACGTAAGGCATTTGTACAATTGTATTGCAAAATCTTGCGTATCATAATGTGGCGGCAAGAAAGTTTTGCGAATAGTAACGACTGCCTTGTGGCTTTTGCTTGGCCATCTTGTGGATGCCGTGCAAGTATGTGTTTTATTGTCTTACAATCATGCTGCGAACACCGTGCGACCTGTGAGATCACCGTACGAGCAGTGTATTGCTGCCTTACCGTGTCTTACCGACTAGTGCTGACCTGTCCGAACATTTGGCACATTTGTCTACGGCACCCCGGAACTGCAAAATCTTATGAAAAAAATCGCACGGCTGATATGAACTGGGCTTAAGTACATCATAGATTTGATTGGAAGTTGGAATAACTGGAAATACAATTACTGGAGTATGTAGTTGGTGTCAGGAAAACCTACTCTTAATTTCACTTACCGGCATCCATCCATCCATCCATCCATCCATCCATCCATGCATCTGTTAGAATGACGTTACTTAAGTTTACAGTCAGTTACAAGATAAATTTGTATTTGTGTATTATAACATAATTGAATAAATAAATACATTATTTGTCATAGCTGTATTAAACGTTATTCCGACATACAACTATATAGCACTATGATAGCACCGTTGACAACAAACACAATGTATTACTATAATTATCCTTCACATTGCACTCGTAATACTCGAAATTCTATTTATCGAGTTGCAAAGATCATAACAATTTCACCAAAAATCTTTATCTCTTTCACGAGTAACATTTAATTGAAATAAGTGGGCCGATTTTGATCGAGCCGTTTTGGACCGGTCCGCTTTGCAATTTTGCCGGGGAGTACACTTTGCCGAATTGGGCCGTTTTTACTCGAAACCTCTACACCAATAGAAAGCTCGAGTACAACTGTCATGTGACCAATGGTGTTAGGCGCTTGAAATTTGTGACGCCATGTTTTCACAGGTAATATTTACTTTTGCCTTTTTTGTTCGGAACGTATGTCTACAAAATATTTCTAGGTCAATCTGTATTATGATGGGTAATGTGTATGATGTTTCAGTCCCGAAATAAATCACAATATCACGAACTTCGAGATTTTATGTGCAGTTCTATTTGATTTAGGAGTTCGAGTGCTGTGAAATTTGATTTTCTAAAGCAATGTACGATAAGATCCAAACAATTATCCATTGGTTGGTTTGATTTCAGGCTTTAGCTTAATGTGTTGATGCCGTTAGCTGCTGTAAGTAGGAAAAAACATTCCGATTTCCACTTGGTATTTTGTTTGATGTGGGTGGGGTACTGCACTTAGCAATATGGCCCCAAAAATCAATACTGTAGGATTGAATGACGATGTTTTTGTGAAATTATTGAGAGCAATGTTTGTCTTGTGCCTAATTTCACTTGCTTCAGGATCATTTATTTCTGCCCAAATGATACTTCTTTCGTGTACAGTCATGCCTAAATAATAGTTTGTTTCCTGTAAAAAATGTGTTGGTAGTAGAAATTTTATTTTTGGTATTTTTTTTTAAATGCAAGGATCATTTTATCTGTGATTTTAGACTGTGTTGATGTTTTTGTCAGAGACCTAAAATACCAAGTACTGTATGGTATTTCAGCATAATCATATAATGATAATCTTAAAAAGTCTACATTACATTTTTTTTAATGTTTATCTTAATATGAGCTAACAATCTATCTTGGATCAATGATTTTAATAATTGATCAATGGTTTGTAGACTGTTCAACTTTAATGACGCAACAACTGCAAATTCAAACTTACATTTTATGTGCTTTTGTAATTCATACCATTTGGAATGTATATTAAAAATCAAATTTTTACTTCTAGTAGTATGCACATCAACAACTTGAAATTTCATATTGTGACCGCCTGCATATGTCATGGTGTATCATATTCAGTTTTGAGGCATGTTTTACAGTACTTTTACAGTGCCTATTATAGAATGTGCGATCACAGGATTCACGCTAATTTTTCAAAGATCGCGCACGTTTTTGAAACATGTGTGAAAATTGCGCATTCAAATTGATAAACTTACAAAAATCCTACTCGCATTTCTAGTCAGCGATTTGTTTAAACTAAGGGAAGTAACTCTGAACAAACTAAAATAAATATTTTCGTTCAAAATTTAGAGGGGGATGACTCTTGTTGGCTTAAATATTTTTGTTTAAAGAATTTAATTGGTTGAATGCAGTGCAGATGAATTATGTCTAAGAAAAGAATAACAGAATTCTTTATTAAAACCAGCGCCGATAAAGACTTGTCAGTAGTGGATGAAAGGTGTGACAGTAACATAATAATAACAGTTGAACATATTAAAATTCCCCCTATTTTTTATGCAAGGGGGGAAATTTCTAGAATAGACACTGCTTTTATGTTGCAAAACTTTTAAAATGTTGTGTTAATTAAGTTGCTCAGTGTATAATACAATTAACCCTGTTTGTCTGAATTGTCTTAATGATATCTTGAACAAGTTTGAACATGGGTTATCTGGGGTCAAAAACTAGGTCACTAGGTCAACTCACTGGAAAACCTTGTTAACCCCCTTGAGGTTACAGTTTTGATTGGATCTTCACCAAGTGTTGTCAAAATGCTATTCTTGATAATATATTGGTTAGGTTAGAACATGGGTCATCTTGGATGAAAAACTAGGTCACTAGGTCAAAGCATTGAATAACTTTGTTAACCATATAGAGGTCACAGTTTTGATTGGATTGCCATGAAACCTTGTCAAAGTGCTTGTGTTTAATGATATCTTAGGGTTGAACATTGGCTATCTGGGGCCAAAAACTAAGTCACCATTTTCAAGATACATCAATAAACAATGACTAATCCAGCACTTCCCCAAATTGGATAAAAAGAGGCTTTTTAGCTATTGGGAAATCTCCAATTATCAGCCTAAATTATAGAAGGAAAAAAGGATCAGATTTACAAATTTTCCTAATAAACTATAATGGTTACTGATATGAGATATAGGTACATCTCTAAGGGGTAATTGGTTAAAACATTTAATATGACAATTTACTTAAAAAGTTGTCTCTGGTTCCTTTTACCAGTATTAAGTATTAATAATAATGCGTGTGGTTTCTTTTATTTATTAGTAGGTATTAATATAGGGCTCTCTCTTTTGGGGGACAGGGGCTGGGGCCCTAGGAGGGGGGAATTTGTTATTTTCAGTTCAAGGGGAATTTCAAAAGCCTAATTAATATAATAGGTGGGGGAATTTTGACCAAAAATAGGGAGAAAAGTATATTCCAGAGGTGGGGGAATGGTGCCAAATTTTGGCCCAAGTTCGGGAGATTGAGGGCCTTAAAAATTTCAAAGATTTTAGTCATGTCTTTTCGTTTTCATCTCACAGTGCCTTTTTTCACTGGTAGGGGAAGGGGCCTGGGGCCTTCAAGGAGGGGGAATTTTAGCATGAATTTTACCATTTAGGGGAAAAAACTATAAATCATTTAATCACTTAAATCTTTTAACAAACATTGTATTAAACTTTATTTAAGGCTATAATGCTTAATATAATACAAACAGTTTACTTGAAATCAGTCAGGATACAGCATAAGTATCATTATTTACATATGATTATCTCAGTAAGACTGTATGGCGCACATGGCTAACTGGTTGTAGTTGCAGCATCAGTATTGACAGTTACCTCGATATCTTGCATGGTTTTTTAATTTTTTTTTACACAATTTTGGCTCGTACTGCCTCCAGTTGTGCGATACTTCAACATACCATAAACTTTACGGCATTGAAAATTTTGAAATCTCAACTGGTCCAGGCCCGCAGATGCTCCATCCAGTTTCTGAAAACGGCAAATATTTGTTCGTAGTTACATTATACTAAACCGTAAAACCGAAAAAAAATGGAATTGAAATTTTAATCAGATACTACTACAATAGAATCACATGCACATACTTCATTGATATAGCTAATATCAAACTAAATCCCATTTACCAATTTACATGTTTTTTTTTCTAATACAATTAAAAATATCAATCCACAATTTTTAATCCTTTGATGTCATCAACGATGACGTATCACACAAATGTAATAGATGATGTATTTCTTAGACATATAACCGCTAACCAAAGGAGCTATTAATGTGGGCTTCCTTTTGATGTTACTAAATTTTCTTTGATACTGATTTTTGTTACGACTTCTAAAACAATTCACCACCTTTAATAAATCAAAACAGTACTACATTTTATAGTAATGGCAGTATTTAATTCACGTACGGAACAACATTTGAAGTCTGTAACTCAAATATTAATTAATGAGCGAACGCATCACATTACACAATTGATCAATGCATTACTTGTTTTCTGTTATCTACCATGTGTTTGGACTAATAGCAAGCAACTGCCTATTGACGGACATTAATTGATTGGATTAGCTGATGATCACTCCAGTCTATTGATTATCTTGACATATTTATTGGGGTATTGAGAATCATACGAACAACATATAAGTTTTGTGACATTTTGTGCATACTAAGCGATTTTGGACCGAAATTTGTAGAACGCTTATGCACTGATTTTTTAATCAATTTTCACGCCTGAAATTGGTCTGGGAACTTAAAATTTGGTCCAGACTGGCAAATTTTTGTTTTTTCAGCACCCTGCCATAGAGTATTCTATAGGGCACACTCGATCGATCACTTCAGTTTGCGTTATTGTCGTAAAATATTAATTGATTATTTTTTATGCTCATTTGGAAGACGGGAACTTGGGACGGAAATTTTTTATAAAAGGGGAAAAAATTAGTAAATTTCGGGAGGGGAAAAAGGTAAAAAGCCACTGTCTCAGATTTCATAACCATGTTCCTTCTTTTCCAGCTCTTGTTAAGTATGTGTACTGTTGGAAAGTAGGTCATACAGCTAGTATTATTGTTATATTGCTCATATATATCCGATGTTAAATAAATTTTCATGTATCTTGTATCATCTTCATGTGAATACCTCTTTCTTTTCAGTTGACCAAGGCACCATTATGTCAGAATAATATTCAATGAAAGAATGTTTGTCTGTGGGAACCTACAGAACTAGAAACATAAGCTATGATGATCAAGATTTACTAGGTAGGAAATTAAGATCACTTCCTCCTGCTTACATGTGTAGTCTTTTGAAGTACTTGGTTGTTCTGTGCAGTCTGTCACCCTAATTATCTCTTTGTTATTATTACTTTGTAAATTTGTAACCGGCAGTTCTGTATCCTCTTGCCCATTCTCGTGCCCTGGTCTATACTCTACAGACTAATAATAATGTGACAATATCTCTATCCACCTAGCTTTTTTTCGAGTTGGTTATTTTTGTAACCCGAAATATGCCTTCTTCATCAAGCCATATAACATGGCTACTTTTTTCAAGCCATAGTTTAGAAACCCCAAATGTGGCTACTCTTCAAGCCTTAGTTAAGAAACCTCGAACATGGTTACTCTTCAAGCTATAGTTAAGACACCCCAAATGTGGCTACTCTTCAAGCCTTAGTTAAGAACCATCAAACATGGCTACTTTTTTCAAACCATAGTTAAGAAAAACCAAGATGTGGCTACTCTGCAACCCTTAGCGAAGAAACCTCAAATGTGGCTACTCTTCAAGCCTTAGTGAAGGAACCTCAAATGTGGCTACTCTTCAAGCCTTAGTGAAGAAACCTCAAATGTTGCTACTCTTCAAGCATTAATAAAGAAACTTCAAATGTGGCTACTCTTCAAGCCTTGGTTAAGAAACCCCAAATGTAGCTACTCTTCAAGCCTTGGGTAAGAAACCTCAGTTGTGGCTACTCTTCAAGCCTAATTAAGAAACCCCAAATGTGGCTACTCTTCAAGCCTTAGTGAAGAAACCTCAAATGTGGCTATTCTTCAAGCCTTAGTGAAGAAACCTCAAATGTTGCTGCTCTTCAAACTTTAATTAAGAAACCCCAATTGTGGCTACTCTTCAAGCCTTGGCGAAGAAACCTCAAATGTGGCTACTCTTCAAGCCTTGGGTAAGAAACCTCAAATGTTGCTACTCTTCGAACTTTAATTAAGAAACCCCAAATGTGGCTACTCTTCAAGCCTTGGGTAAGAAACCTCAAATGTGGCTACTCTTCAAGCCTTGGTTAAGAAACCCCAAATGTGGCTACTCTTCAAGACTTGGGTAAGAAACCTCAAATGTGGCTACTCTTCAAGCCTTGGTTAAGAAACCCCAAATGTGACTACTCTTCAAGCCTTGGTTAAGAAACCCCAAATGTGGCTACTCTTCAAGCCTTGGGTAAGAAACATCAAATGTGGCTACTCTTCAAGACTTAGGTAAGAAACCTTAAATGTGGCTACTCCCGAAGCCTTAATAAAGAAACCTAAAATGTGGCTACTGTTCAAGCCTTAGTGAAGAAACCCTAAATGTGGCTACTCTTCAAGCCTTAGGTAAGAAACCTTAAAGGTGGCTACTCTTCAAGCCATAATTAAGAAACCTCACTTGTGGCTATTCTTCAAGCCTTAGTTTAGAAATCTCAAATGTGGCTACTCTTCAAGCCATAATTAAAAACCTCACTTGTGGCTATTCTTCAAGCCTTAGTTAAGAAACTTAAAATGTGGTTACTCTTCAAGCCTTAGTTAAGAAACCTAAAATGTGGCTACTCTTCAAGCCTTAGTTAAGAAACCTCAAATGTGGCTACTCTTCAAGCCATAATTGAGAAACCTCAAATGTGGTCACTCTTCAAGCCTAATTAAGAAACCTCAAATGTGGTTAGTCTTCAAGCCATAGTTAAAGAACCTCAAATCTGATTACTCTTCAAGCCTTATGTAAGAAACCTAAAATGTGGTTACTCTTCAAGCCTTGATAAAGAAACCTCAAATGTGGCTACTGTTCAAGCCTTAGTTAAGAAACCTCAAATGTGGCTACTCTTCAAGCCTTAGTTAAGAAACCTTAAAGGTGGCTACTCTTCAAGCAATAGTTAAGAAATCTCAAATGTGGCTACTCTTCATGTTATAGTTAAGAGACCTCAAACATGGCTACTTTTTAAGCCACAGTTAAGAAACCCCAGACATTTTTTTCAAGCCATAGTTAAGTAACCCCTAATATGGCTACTTTTTTTAAGCCATAATTAAGAAACCCCAAACATGGCTATTTTTTTCAAGCCATAGTTAAGTAACCCCTAATATGGCTACTTTTTTTAAGCCATAATTAAGAAACCCCAAACATGGCTATTTTTTTCAAGCCATTGTTAAGTAACCCCTAATATGGCTACTTTTTTTAAGCCATAATTAAGAAACCCCAAACATGGCTATTTTTTTCAAGCCATTGTTAAGTAACCCCAAACATGGCTATTTTTCAAGCCATTGTTAATACACCCCATACATGGCTACTTTTTTAAGTCATAGTAAAGAAACCCCAGACATTTTTTCAAGCTATAATTAAGTAACCCCTAATATGGCTACTTTTTTCAAGCCATAGTTAATAAACCTCAAACATGGCTATTTTTCAAGCCATTGTTAATACACCCCATACATGGCTACTTTTTTAAGTCATAGTAAAGAAACCCCAGACATTTTTTCAAGCTATAATTAAGTAACCCCTAATATGGCTACTTTTTTCAAGCCATAGTTAATAAACCTCAAACATGGCTATTTTTTCAAGCCATTGTTAATAAACCTCAAACATGGCTACTTTTTTCAAGTCATAGTTCAGTAACTCTAAACATGGCTATTTTTTCCAGCCATAATTAAGTGACTCTAAACATGGCTACTTTTTTCAAGCCATAGTTAATAAACCTCAAACATGGCTATTTTTTCAAGCCATTGTTAATAAACCTCAACATGGCTACTTTTTTCAAGTCATAGTTCAGTAACTTTAAACATGGCTATTTTTTCCAGCCATAATTAAGTGACTCTAAACATGGCTACTTTTTTCAAGCCATGGTTAAGTAACTACAAACATGGCTACTTTTTTCAAGCCATAGTTAATACACCCCAACCATGGCTACTTTTTCAAGCCATACCCCAATCATGGCTTTTTTTTCAGGACCTCAGAGAATCCCGATCCAACAGCTTGTTCAAGCCTTATTTAACAGTACTCTCAATCTCCCGAATTTTTGGCCCATTCCCCTTCCTCTGTAATATACTTTTTTCCACTACTTTTGGTAAAAATTCCCCCACCTATTATATTAATTTGGCTTTTGAAATTCCCCCCTGAACTGAAAATGATGCAAAATTCCCCCTCCCATGGCCCCGGCCCCATTCCCCAAAAGAGAGAGAGAGGCCTGTATAAATATGTCATTTGAACACCCAACAGTGGGTGTTTGTTCTTTTATTATTAACCTGTGATGGTTGACATATATATATTGATGACAATACATATCAAAAAAGTGCTAGGCTTAAATAATACATCCAAGTATTTGGCACTGGCAATGTACAGAGCCAAATATTGGACCATGATTTTAAGCTATGATGTGCAATAAATGATTATTATTAACATCAATGTATTGACAGGGCTCTCAATCTTCCATATCGGCCCCATTTAAAAAATAAAAACTTTTTTTCAAGCCATAGTTAAAAGAAACCCCTAACATGGCTAATTTTTTCTAGCCATAGTTAATTCAGTAACTCTAAACATGGCTATTTTTTCAAGCCATAATTAGGTAACTCTAAACACGGCTATTTTTTCAAGTCATAGTTAAGTAACTCTATACATGGCTATTTTTTCAAGCCATAATTAAGTGACTCTAAACATGGCTAATTTTTCAAGCCATAATTAAGTAACTCTAAACATGGCTATTTTTTCAAGCCATAATTAAGTGACTCTAAACATGGCTAATTTTTCAAGCCATAATTAAGTAACTCTAAACATGACTAATTTTTCAAGTCATAGTTAAGTAACTTTATACATGGCTATTTTTTCATGCCATAATTAAGTGACTCTAAACATGGCTAATTTTTTAAGCCATAATTAAGTAACTCTAAACATGGCTATTTTTTTAAGCCATAATTAAGTAACTCTAAACATGGCTAATTTTTCAAGCCATAATTAAATAACTCTAAGCATGGCTATTTTTTCAAGCCATAATTAAGTAACTCTAAACATGACTAATTTTTCAAGTCATAGTTAAGTAACTTTATACATGGCTATTTTTTCATGCCATAATTAAGTGACTCTAAACATGGCTAATTTTTTAAGCCATAATTAAGTAACTCTAAACATGGCTATTTTTTTAAGCCATAATTAAGTAACTCTAAACATGGCTATTTTTTCAAGCCATATTAAAGTAACTCTAAACATGGCTATTTTTTCAAGCCATAATTAAGTAACTCGAAACATGGCTACTTTTTTCAGCCATAGTTAATAATTACCAAACTTGGCTACTTTTTTTCAAGCCATAGTTAATAAACCTCAAACTTGGCTACTTTTTTCAAGTCATAGTAAATAAACCTCAAACATGGCTACTTTTTTCGAGCCATAGTTAATAAACCTCAAACATGGCTACTTTTTTCAAGCCATAGTTAATAAACCTCGAACATGGCTACTTTTTTCAAGTCATAGTTCAGTAACTCTAAACATGGCTATTTTTTCAAGCCATAATTAAGTGACTCTAAACATGGCTATTTTTTCAAGCCATATTAAAGTAACTCTAAACATGGCTATTTTTTCAAGCCATAATTAAGTAACTCTAAACATGGCTACTTTTTTCAGCCATAGTTAATAATTACCAAACTTGGCTACTTTTTTTCAAGCCATAGTTAATAAACCTCAAACTTGGCTACTTTTTTCAAGTCATAGTTCAGTAACTCTAAACATGGCTATTTTTTCAAGCCATAATTAAGTAACTCTAAACATGGCTACTTTTTTTGAGCCATAGTAAATATTTACCAAACTTGGCTACTTTTTTCAAGCCATAGTTATTAAACTTCAAACTTGACTACGTTTTTCAAGCCATAATTAATAAACCTCAAACGTGGCTATTTTTCAAGCCATAGTTGATAAACCTCAAACATGGCTACTTTTTTCAAGCCATAGTTAATAAACCTCAAACATGGCTATTTTTGTCAAGCCATAGTTAATAAACCTCAAACATGGCTTCTTTTTTCAAGCCATAGTTCAGTAACTTTAAACATGGCTATTTTTTCAAGCCATAATTAAGTAACCTTAAACATGGCTATTTTTTCGAGCAATAACTAAGTAACTCTAAACATGGCTATTTTTTTAAGCCATGGTTAAGTAACCCTAAAAATGGCTATTTTTTCAAGTCATTGTTAAGACGCCTCAAACATGGCTACTTTTTTCAAGCCATAGTTAGGTAACTCTAAACATGGCTATTTTTTAAGCCATTGTTAATACATCCCATACATGGCTACTTTTTAAGCCTTCAAGAACATAAAACATGGCTATTTTTTTCAAGCCACATTTATTAAACCTCAAACATGGCTACTTTTTTCAAGTCATTGTTAATAAACCGAAAACATGTCTAATATTTTTCAAGTCATAGTTAAGAAACCCCAAACATGGCTACTTTTTAAAAGCCATGGTTAAGTAATCCCAAATATGGCTATTGTTTCAAGCCATAGTTAAGTAAACCCAAATATGGCTATTTTTTCAAGCCATTGCTAAGGAACCCCAAACATGGCTAATTTTTTCAAGCCATTGTTATCAAACCTCAAATATTACTTCTTTTCCCAATTGTTAAGAAGCCTCAAATATTACTTCTTTTCTCAAGTAACCCTAAATATGGCTACTCTTATCAAGCCTTATTGAAGTGACCCAAACTTCGCTACCTCTCTGAAGCCTTAGTGAAGTAACCCCAAATAGGTTTTTTCTCAACCCCAAGTATGGCTACTCCTTTCAAGCCTTATTTCAGTAACTCCAAACCTGGGTACCTTTCTCAACCTTAGTTAAGTAACACCAAGTAAAGCTTTTTTTCTCAATTAACCCCAAATATGGCTCCTCTTTTCAAGCCATATTCAAGTAAACCCAAACCTGCGTACCTTTCTGATGCCTTAGTGAGGGTAACCCCAAATAGGTTGTTTTCTAAACCCCAAGTATTGGTGCTCTTTTCAAGCCTTATTCAAGTAATCCCAAACCTGGCTACCTTTCTCAAGCCTTAGTTAAATAACCCCAATTATGTTTTCTTTTCTCAAGTAACTCAAAATTTAGCTACTCTTTTCTAGCCTTATTAAAGTAAACACAAACTCGTCTACCTTTCTCAAGCCTTAGTGAAGTAACCCCAAATATGTTTCCTTAAGTAACTTAGTTAAGTAGCTTCAAATATGGCTTCTTTTCTCAACCCCAAATATGGCTACTCTTCAAGCCTTATTCACGTAACCCCATACCTGGGTACATTTCTGAAGCCTTAGTGAATTAACCCCAAATAAGGTTTCTTTTCTCAAGTAACCCCAAATATGGCTACTCTTTTCAAGCCTGATTAAAGTA
Organism: Lutraria rhynchaena; assembly: GCA_008271625.1. Taxonomy (NCBI): domain Eukaryota; kingdom Metazoa; phylum Mollusca; class Bivalvia; order Venerida; family Mactridae; genus Lutraria; species Lutraria rhynchaena. The sequence continues at coordinate 104,344 of VIBL01000056.1, read as the reverse complement.
ACCCCAAACTTGGATACCATTCTCAAGCCTTCATTAAGTAACCTCAAATATGTTTTCTTCTCTCTAGTAACCCAAAATTTGGCTACTCTTTTTAAGCCTTATTCAAGTAACTGAAACCTGGGTGCCTCTGAAGCCTTTATTACATAACCCCAAATAGACTTTCTTCTCTAGTACCCCCAAGTAAGGCTACTCTTTTCAAGCCTTATTTAAGTAACCCTGACCATTTCTGAATCTTTAGTGAAGTAACCCCAAATATGGCTTCTTTTCTCAATTAAGCCCAAATATGGCTACTCTTTCCAAGCCATAGTTAATACACCCCAAACATGGCTAATATTTTCAAGCCATTGTTAAGAAGCCTCAAATATTACTTCTTTTCTCAAGTAAACCTAAATTGGGCTACTCTTTTCAACCCTTATTCAAGTAACCCTAACCAGGCTACCTTTCTCAAGCCTTAGTGAAGTAACCCCAAATATGGCTTCTTTTCTCAATTAAACCCAAATATGGCTACTCTTTTCAAGCCATAGTTAATACACCCCAAACATGGCTAATATTTTCAAGCCATTGTTAAGAAGCCTCAAATATTACTTCTTTTCTCAAGTAAACCTAAATTGGGCTACTCTTTTCAACCCTTATTCAAGTAACCCTAACCAGGCTACCTTTCTCAAGCCTTAGTTAAGTAACCCCAAATATGGCTTCTTTTCTCAATTAAGCCCAAATATGGCTACTCTTTCCAAGCCATAGTTAATACACCCCAAACATGGCTAATATTTTCAAGCCATTGTTAAGAAGCCTCAAATATTACTTCTTTTCTCAAGTAACCCTAAATAGGGCTACTCTTTTCAACCCTTATTCAAGTATCCCCTAACCAGGCTACCTTTTTCAAGCCTTAGTTAAGTAACCCCAAATATGGCTTCTTTTCTCAATTAAGCCCAAATATGGCTACTCTTTTCAAGCCATAGTTAATACACCCCAAACATGGCTAATATTTTCAAGCCATTGTTAAGAAGCCTCAAATATTACTTCTTTTCTCAAGTAACCCTAAATTGGGCTACTCTTTTCAACCCTTATTCAAGTAACCCTAACCAGGCAAACTTTCTCAAGCCTTAGTTAAGTAACCCCAAATATGGCTTCTTTTCTCAATTAACCTCAAATATGGCTACTCTTTTCGAGCCTTATTGAAGTAAATCAAACCTGGTTACCTTTCTTAAGCTTTAGTGAGGTAATCTCAAATAGGTTTTTTTCTCAATCCCTAGTCTGGCTACACCTTTCAAGCCTTATATAAGTAACTCCATACCTGGGTACCTTTCTCTAGACTCTGTTAAGTAACCCAAATATTACTTCATTTCTCAAGTTACCCCAAACATGGCTACTCTTTTCAAGCCTTATTCAGGGAACCCCAGACATGGTTACCTTTATCATGCTTTATATAAGTAACCCCAAATATGTTTTCTTTTCTTAAGTAACCCAAAATTTATCTACTCTACTAGCCCTACGAAAGTAACCACAAACTTGTCTATCTTTCTCAAGCCTTTGTTAAGTAACCCCAAGTATGGCTTTTTCCTCTAGTAACCCCAAATATGGTCACTCTTTTCAACCCTTATTCAAGTAACCATGACCCTGGCTATCTTTATCAAGCCTTTGTTAAGTAACCCCAAATATGGCTTCTTTACTCAAGCAATCCCTAATATGGTTACTCTTTTCAAGCCTTATTCAAGGAACCCCCAAACCTGTGTACCTTTCTCAGCCTTAGTTAGGTAACCTAGTATAGGTTCTTTTCTCAAGTAACCCTAAGTATGGCTACTCTTTTCAAGTAACCCTGGCCCAGGCTACCTTTCTCTAGCCTTAGTTATGTAGACCCAATTCTGGCCTTAGTTATGTAACCCCAAATATGACTTCTTTTCTCAATTAAGCCCAAATATGGCTACTCTTTCCAAGCCATAGTTAATAGACCCCAAACATGGCTAATATTTTTAAGCCATTGTTAAGAAGCCTCAAATATTACTTCTTTTCTCAAGTAAACCTAAATTGGGCTACTCTTTTCAACCCTTATTCAAGTAACCCTAACCAGGCTACCTTTCTCAAGCCGTAGTGAAGTAACCCCAAATATGGCTTCTTTTCTCAATTAAGCCCAAATATGGCTACTCTTTCCAAGCCAGAGTTAATACACCCCAAACATGGCTAATATTTTCAAGCCATTGTTAAGAAGCCTCAAATATTACTTCTTTTCTCAAGTAACACTAAATAGGGCTACTCTTTTCAACCCTTATTCAAGTATCCCCTAACCAGGCTACCTTTCTCAAGCCTTAGTTAAGTAACCCCAAATATGGCTTCTTTTCTCAATTAAGCCCAAATATGGCTACTCTTTTCAAGCCATAGTTAATACACCCCAAACATGGCTAATATTTTCAAGCCATTGTTAAGAAGCCTCAAATATTACTTCTTTTCTCAAGTAACCCTAAATAGGGCTACTCTTTTCAACCCTTATTCAAGTATCCCCTAACCAGGCAACCTTTCTCAAGCCTTAGTTAAGTAACCCCAAATATGGCTTCTTTTCTCAATTAACCTCAAATATGGCTACTCTTTTCGAGCCTTATTGAAGTAAATCAAACCTGGTTACCTTTCTTAAGCTTTAGTGAGGTAATCTCAAATAGGTTTTTTTCTCAATCCCTAGTCTGGCTACACTTTTCAAGCCTTATATAAGTAACTCCATACCTGGGTACCTTTCTCTAGTCTCTGTTAAGTAACCCAAATATTACTTCATTTCTCAAATTACCCCAAACATGGCTACTCTTTTCAAGCCTTATTCAGGGAACCCCAGACATGGTTACCTTTATCATGCTTTATATAAGTAACCCCAAATATGTTTTCTTTTCTCAAGTAACCCAAAATTTATCTACTCTTTACAAGCCCTACGAAAGTAACCACAAACTTGTCTATCTTTCTCAAGCCTTTGTTAAGTAACCCCAAGTATGGCTTTTTCCTCTAGTAACCCCAAATATGGTCACTCTTTTCAACCCTTATTCAAGTAACCATGACCCTTGCTACCTTTATCAAGCCTTTGTTAAGTAACCCCAAATATGGCTTCTTTACTCAAGCAATCCCTAATATGGTTACTCTTTTCAAGCCTTATTCAAGGAATCCCCAAACCTGTGTACCTTTCTCAGCCTTAGTTAGGTAACCTAGTATAGGTTCTTTTCTCAAGTAACCCTAAGTATGGCTACTCTTTTCAAGTAACCCTGGCCCAGGCTACCTTTCTCTAGCCTTAGTTATGTAGACCCAATTCTGGCCTTAGTTATGTAACCCCAAATATGACTTCTTTTCTCAATTAACCCCAAATACGGCCACTCTTTTCAAACCTTATTCAAGTAACCCCAAACCTGGGTATCATTCTGAAGCTTTAGTGGAGTAACCCCAAATATGGCTTCTTTTCTCAAGTATTATTCTTATTGGAAACCCAGGACTGGTTGATTTACTGTTCATTAGAGTGTTGCAAATAGGAATGTAGTATCTGTTAAAAAGGTCGTTCACTACCATCTACGTACTTGGCAACTTGCCACTATCTGATATTTAGATATATTACTAATAAATTCATGTATATGTATATATAATATTTGTATATTTATTATGTATTTTAGTGGGCATAAGCAGATTGTATTTATTCTGGTTGGTAACCCAGGACTGATAGAATGACAGAAAAACTGCTGATGTTTTGGATACTCAACAATGTGTTGCGTTTAAGAGCTTTTTCATTTATTTTCTTTTTGGCTATCACTCGTGCAAGTGGGTTGATTTTGTTATGAGCAGCCTGACACTATAAGTACTGGGGACCCAAGTGTCAAAGCCTCCCGGGTGACGGAAGGTCTGACCTTCTGGGGAGGTGATTCAGCACTAAGTCTTCCATTTTTACATCAAACTTTTATATTATTATGTCTATGACTGTTAGGGGGCTGCCTTAGCAACTTTTTCCTGTCTAAACTGTAACAATCTATAACCTGATTATGCAGAAAAAAATGAACAAAATTTGCTGAATCTGCATAATGATTATGCAAAAATATTGCCGAGTGTGTTTGGTACATAAAGTGTAGGTAGCTTACAACAAACACTCAGTCAAGCCAACCCTTGGCAAATGGCGCCCCGCTTACAGGTCCATTCGTCAGGAAGAGGTGATATTCACTAGATGCAGAATTGGACATTCTCATCTAACCCATTCTTGGCTTCTCACCAGAGGTGATATGCCAGAATGTATTCCATATTTTTTCAAACTTATTTTTATTGATTGCATTGATCTTCAATCTATCCGTACTAAGAATTTTAATGTTGAAAACTTAAACACCCTTTTTAAAAAATGTTTCACCTGAGATAATTATAACCTACTTAAAGGAAATCAGACTGTAAAATAAACTGTGATAACTTTTTATACACTCTTTTTTAACTTTGCAAACCTTTATACACCCTTATTGTTGCTACAGTCTAATTCAAAACTAATTTATATCGCCTTCATTCTCATTTTTACATAATCTCATTTTTACATTATCTTATGTTTACATTATCTCATTTTTACATTATCTCATTTTACATTATTTTATGTTTACATTATCTTGTTAAGTATCTTATCATTATTATCTTTGATGCATGCTATATGACCATTAGTTGTCGATGCACCATGGACCACCACTAAATAAATTATTATATTTATTTTTCATATATGCTGTCCTTATGGACTCTTAGATACATAATAACTTCTGTTGCATAGATGGGAAAACATGAAAGTACGGCTATCTAGGATTTATGATTGTATGCCATTTAAAGAGGTATGTATTTATCAAATTTACCTTTTATCTTTGTTCATTGTTTTTATCCCTCATGAAAAAGTACAGTCTGAATTTCGTCTGAAATGAAGCTGAATTGAATCTGAATTATATCTGAATGCAAAAGACTGAAATATACCTGACTCAAATTCAAAGCAGTTTCAGCTTTCAAAAATATTCTGAATATAATCTGACAAAATATGTTCAGACAATGTTTAGTCATATTGTCTGAATATTGTCTGACAAGCTGAAACATATCTTAAATTGGGACAATTCAGGCATTATTCAGATGTCTCAGACAAGATTCAGCATTTAGTTCAGACGAATTTCTCAGAGAAGGTTCAGCATTTCCATTCAGACATCTCAGACACAATTCAGAATTTGTTCAGACATGTTAACTCAGACATATTTCAGCACGTTGCCTCAATTAAATGTATGAATATTCTCTGACCTGCTGAATTAAAATTCTGACTTGATTCAGAATGCATGACACTTGACAGCAATTAGTTGTACTGTTTTTAAGATATAGCTGACACTTTTGTGATAGGACTGACGGATGGACCAGTGCAAATCTAGACATCTCCCTTCTACAGATGTAATTCAGTCAAATGTAGAATAATAACATTACTTGTAGTGAACAATACCATTTGTTATCACACCCATTTTACTCCATTTGATATCTTTGCATTGTCTATCCATCTAGGAGAATGATAATCAATTATTATTGAAATGGTCACCATCAACATTTATATCATTGACTGTTTTGTGTTAAAAATCAAAATTGTTACCTGCTGACAAATTTCAGCCTTTGATTCATTTTCGTGACTTTTAAGGGATGTGTTTAATGAAACATTGATACCACACCCTTGCTTGTCACAGTAGACAAACTAAAAAGAAACATTAATCATTTTTTTTTTGGTATATCCAGAGATTTAGTTTTCAGGTTGTAAAGAATTAAAGAAAATGAAACAAGAGCCTTCTACACAAAAAACAAGTTTCAAGTCATTATTTGAAAACTTTGCTACAAATTGTTTGCTTACAAAGGTATGTCGATACAAGTCCTTTATTGGTAGTAGCTGTCATTTTCTCATATATTCATGCAGCTTAAATATCTAAGTAAATTAGACTTCCTATTCACCATTTCCATTCAAATTATCATTAATTTACTAGCAATCTTTTATAACAAAATAATACAATGAAAAATTAATTATGTTCAAATTTTTTTTTTTTTGAAGAGGTACATGTTTCTTCTCTTTTTTTGCAGTCTCCGTCCCTTCATCTTCTCTTTGTCTCTGTGAACGAAATCCCAGTATGAACAAATTAATTTTACATACAGAAAGCAATTTAAAGCTGCACAGGTGCAAATGATATTAATTTTGATTTTTTTAAATATGTTTATTGTATACAAATTGCATTAGAGCAAACAATTATTAACAAAGTCAATCATTATCCTAGCCAGATATTTACATCAGAAATTTTGACTATAAATGAAAAGTAATGAAAGCTATTTTTTGAACAGTTAATGTATTAATGTGCGCACTATCATAAGAGTAAATGAAATCTTTATTGGATATTTATACCACAACATGAACAAAAACTATTGTAACAACAAATACATCTTGAAAAATATTATCCAATGTGATGAAATGACACAAATACAGATATATATATAGCCGCTTGTACACTGCATGTTACAAAAAAATTTAAGTCAAATATAATGTATAATATAATAAAACAGTGCAAGCTTTCCTACCACTTGTCATTTATATATTATGTCTCTGCTATGACTAAGAAAACTGAATTGCTTTCCAGATGGTGTCAGAAAACAAGAGAGTATCTTCAAAAACTTTCAGAGAAATTTGTTGGCAGCAGAAGCCACTGAAGATATTAAAAGGCTCGTTTTGGAAATAGTAAGCCAAATTTACTTATACATAGACATAGATTATTCATATTATTATAGCAGCATGAATATTCCCATGGTCAGGGAAAAGTCAGGAAAATTGACTATATATATATATCGTATCATATATGTTTTAACATATCATTGCATTTCAAATTTTCCACTTTTAACCACCGCTGTGTTAGATGTGTGCTCAGAGTTGAATCTAGGATGCGGGATTTGTATAATCACGCATTTTCTAACTATTTGGCGCTAATAATAGAAATCTATTGGCCACATCCCACGCATGTTGTCAAATTTTGCGCAAAATAAAAGTTTCTGTGCGTATAAAAATCGCCGGATACCTGCAGACCCGAGATATAAATGCGTACACTTTCAGTCCCAATTCAGATCAATATTGCACATCATATTTTTATATACAGAGTATTTGGGCATAATCGAGGTTAAGGAATCGGCCGAGTTGCCATGATGTCAACCTACACAATATTTGACGTCATGAATCAAATCACGTGTGTAGAAGGTCATTGTTTCTTGCCATAAAATGTCGAATCAACTCAAATTAAAAAAGAACAAGGTACGAACGAAACAGTTCTTCGGAAGAAAGTTTAATGGAGGAACAAGACACATCGTTGGAACTGTCAGTTTCAGACAGCAAGAAACGAAAGTTTGAGCACACTTTCCAAAAGAATTGAGTCCTGAGAATTAACTCGCAATTCTTATCCAGTGCGCATGTGCAGTGAAAGTAAGTTAATTTGGCTAACGCACGAAGAAAGAATCACTAGAAAGTGTCTGCAATCGATGGTCATTCTGCCTAATTATTACTTTCTGAATGTAAATTTAATTAAAAACAAACTGAACTTAATTTTTACCAGTGAAAATTGATCATAATTATAGAAATGTGCTAGAATGGAATAAAAACAAATATAAGAAATAGAATGCAGGAAAAGACAATGAATACATTAATGACCATAAAAATTGGTGGATCATCCATCGAAAAGGCTGAATTTTCTGAGGCCTTAAAGATGTATAAATCAAAGAAAGATAGGAAAATATCTAAAACTTGATTTTGCTCTAAATATAAGTAGAAATATAAGTAATTTTAACTGAGCTGTAAATATTTCAATAGAGACAAGCCCAAGATGTATTTTTTTCAAAATAGCTTTGATCTGTATATAGTGAATGACATATAAAACTTTTAAAATGTTTAGTGAAAAAGCAATTAGAAGATGAATTCCACATCTGCTACCACATAGATCTAAGCTAATATAAAGGCTAGGTAAAACTTACGTTTTTTTTTGTCTTTGTTTGATAATTGGAAAAGAAAGAAACATGGAGAATATTGATGAATTGATCTTCTTTGTTCAGATCCTATTCGATTCATGATGGCCCATTGCAAAGATTTATTGGCCCACATTTTTGTCAGAGGTGGGGGAGTTGGCCCATTGCTGAGAAATCCTAGATTCAACTCTGTGTGCATAACATATGAAATTTATAATAGCTGCGTAAACTCGCTCTTCCCAACTGCAACCATGATGGGTAGAATACAGTAGATGGGAAGTTTTTACCATGACATCAGTAGATGTTTACTTCAACACCGGCAGTAGCCTGTCATTTACACCAGTTTCATTTTGGTGGGTGGGTGTCATTAAATTTGATTTATAGTTAGACAACAGATCAGAATACTCACGTGCTATAATTATTGATGGGTAACATCTACCCATAAATTTGGCTTCAACTTGACAGCCTTTCTTCTCCCTTTACAGATGGTTCATTGACAATGGACCATTTTTGGTCAGAGGTCCAATACACAAGGACACTTCAGCAGTTCAGATGCCATGTTGATTTAAATTCTTTGCATGGATTTAACTCGTACTCGATTGCAGTCAATTTCGTGGAAGTTTCTCATTGGTTGATAAAAGTACCACTGTGGGTGGTGGCACTATATTGTCATGTGACTTATAGCCTCTAAGAAAAAAATTGATTGAAATCAACGAAATCAACATAAATATGAAAGTTCTGATCAGGACTGAAGTAAAACAGTATTTGAATCTGTTTTTTAATTTATGAACCTTCTACATGCTATTACATGCTTTACCTTTCAGGATTATGGCACCTTTTAGATCATCAATTTAAAAGAGACAGATCAAATGATGCAATTCAAGATGTTTATGATGGAGAATTTTGGTAAGAACATTTTGGTAAGATGCTTATAATGCTTAATTATCCCTCAAATTGATAGCATCTGTATAACACTGAGAATTTAATATTAAAACTTTCTTAAATGTATACAACCTTTTTACATTGTCAGTTACATGGATTATCAGAGATACCAAAAAAAACTAATTAGAATATTATTACTGACTAATTACGTTACATTATTTATGAATAGTAGTGAACCTTTGACAAAAAGTGTTTCCTGAAATGTGACATGCATGAATACCATGAAGGAGCTAGATATGGTATGAGTTTAATACACATTTAATTTAAATGTAAACTGTTTAAACAACTATTTTGGTAAATGGTGATGCATGCTAGATGCACTTAAGTTACTCAGTTGTCTCAGATTTTGGCTTGTTCCAATTAAAAGATCAAAATAAATGAAAACCAACAGTATTTATATTAGAAATTATGGCATAATTTGATCTAATGACACACCAAAGATCAACAGTTGCTATATTTGTGGTAATTAGATGATTAACCCTTTACCTCATAGCCCCTATTCCACTTGACTACTACATAGTGATGATATGTAAGATAAACTGATAACCAGAAACTAATACTGGCTCAGTACCAGTGATAGCCTTATCTTCATACAGTTATTTGGATCAGCTACTGTTTTTGATACATGAGTTTTTTAACAGGCTGTAACAACATTAAATATTGATTTAATAAAAAAAAGTGTGAATGTAAAAGATTTAGAAAATTAATTGTTCTTTCTTATGATGTATTGATTTTATTTGAAGGCAAGGTGTGAAGAAAGTTATTGCTAGTATAAGATGACCATGAAAATAAAAACACCTTGTTTAGGCATATTATCACTGTCATATCATTTTTTATGCATGGTTTTCATTGGACACTATGTACTTAATTAGTGATTTAATCCGAGACAGCTGTAAAAGCGACGTACATCCATAAAACAACGGGTGATATACATACATATGCCAATGAGCAAGACCCCTTTCTGTTTTTCTGGGGGTAATGTCTGTCATTAATTGTTATCAGTGTGGATCGTGTCACCATGACTGTGTTTGTCACCTTGATTGTGATTTTGATTATGATAAGTCGCCAACATTTAAGCCATAATTTCTGTCGTAGAATCGACTATACAAACATCAAAGACATTCCCGACAGTTTTTCGGTTTTCTGGTTGAGCAGATATTTGTTGTTCTTTTTATATGAATTAGAATGCTGCTAACATGAGAAAAAAATCATGATAATGTAAGTACATTCATCAAAAAAAAAATCTTACATTAATACGAAATATTTACGCCAATTTAACAGATTAATCATATTGATATCTGTAAATCCAGCAACATTAATGAACATATGCAAACAGAACAATAATTGTATGTACGCATAAAACACGGAATTATCGAATTAACAGGCGTGATAATGTGTGACAATCACTTAGATTTATTTAATTCCTCCAGTTTTTGTGATTTTCATGACGCACGATTAAAACAATGCATTCACTATTATTTAACAAAATGTGTTGAAATTCAGTCCCAAATATGCTGCATATGCTTAAGTGGACAGTTATTTGTGAAAAAAACTTTAAATAGGAACAACATCTTTTTACATATATTGTGCCAAAAATGTTAGATTCATCAAAAACAAGATTAATTAAACACGATTTCCATGAAAATCACGATTTATCAGCAGTTTGCAGTCTTAAATAGTTCTAGAAATAGTGCTTAAATATGTATATAAAAACTGGATATTTAATGGAAATCAGATGTGAAATGAACAAACACAACATAGGTAAGTTTGATCGATATGTGTGAGAAAACTTTAAATAGGAACAATATTTTTTTTAACATATTTTGTGTGTTAAATGTTTGATGCATCATATGCACGAATAAAAAAACACGATTTCGGCAAAAAATATGATTAATTGACGGTTTAATTTCGAAGACGCACTTTGCGTCTATATGAGGTAAATGATCTAGATGCACTTCGTGTCTATATGAGGGAAAGGGTATGAAGGCACTTCGTGTCTATATGAGTTAAAGGGTCGGGACGCATTTTGCGTCTATATGAGGTAAAGGGCTAAAGATGCAAAACATGCTATTTCAGGTCTTCTTCATTTGTGGTATGGCCAGTGTATGCTGTAATTAATGAACTACCTCCTACATACAGGTGAGTGAGCTGGCATTCGTACACAAATGATTAACTAGGCGGTAAGTTCAAGCACTAGTTCCGCCAGGTTCCGATCATGGCTTTCACAATGCAATCTTTCGGACGTAAAACTGCTACGTTGTCCAGGAAGCAGACTCGGGCATGATTAATATAAGTTGTAGTATTGATATAACTTGTTTCACAACCAAGCTAAATGAATTTGTATAAACTATTTAACATTGCAATTATAGTCTTGTCTATCCTGCTGCATCATTCCTCAATAATTTGAATGTAGCTACTTAGAATCTATTGAAACTTCATGACATTTTCTGGAAGCATTTTCTTTGATTTCTCTTGTTTCATCATCATATTATTAATAGTCAACTGTTCTATTCAGATTCAGATGAGAAAACAAAATCTTGTGCAGTTTGAGGTTTGGGAAGTCAAAGCCGATGTTTTCAACTTTCTTCAAACCATTTACTGAACAGCTGTGGACATTGTGCATTGAAGGTAAAACATTTTTGGAATTGAATCAACAATTTCATTTTGTCTGGAGAAAAACTGTACTGGTAAATATACTGAACAAAAAAGGAAAGCAACTTTTTTAACTCATTTCTTTTCATGTAAACAACATATTGAGAGAAAAGTTTTTTTGTGTTTTAGTTTTATACCTTTCAAACCTTATTATGTCAACAACTTTAGGATAATATCCATAGTTTGAAATGCTCCAGTGGGCAGAGGTAATTATGACATGTTCAATTAAATTTAGAACTGTTGTATTATTTTGTGCAATAAAGTTTTCGATTATTACTTCCGCCCACACTGTAGTTGTCGTGGGAATAAAGGCATCGATAAGCAAGAAAGTTCTGGCTCTAAATTTTCTCCTTGGTGTGGTTGTGCATCAACATTCTACACAACATATTATTAAGCTGAATATAATATTGACCATTTTTTAGTACTTTTCTTAGTCCTAATTATTGCTATCTGTTGACTAATGAAATATTAGATAGTTGTTATATCATATTGCATGATAAAACTGAATACCATAAGCCATTTTAGTGTTTTGATTGTCCAAAGTTATCGGCTGTATGCAGTCTATATGAAATATGTCAGTCCATTGGTCCTTGCCGATAAAAATCATGAAGGACCATTAATATTTGCATAAATGTCGGTCCTGCTGACTGGCAAAATAATGAGGTATCCAAAGATGTATTAATATTGCAACATTAAAATTTGCAAGAAATACTAGTGAAAACAGCTTTTATTTGTTTACTATTTGTAACTCGCGATGCAGCCATTTATTTATGCGTTTCAAAGATGGTACAGTCCAGAATTATACTTTTCCCATTTCTGCACAAAACCATACTCTTGCATTGTCCTGTCGTTTATTTTTGTAGTAATAATAATTAATAAACCATTTTAAGACAACAATAGTTTTACTGACAAAAATTGGTCATTTAGATTATTTTTTTTATCTTTGTTCAAATTAGATCTAGTCTCGTTTTAAATCTTGTTGTGGGATAAATAAAATGTATAAATTAATGTATTTTGCTGTTTCTGAGTTGGTCCTGTTTCTAAAAAACGTCCATCTACTTTGAGTAGTAATGAAACTATAGGAAGGAGAAAAAGAATATAGAAGAAAGTGTATTATTAGTGTGTTTTAGGAAAAATGACGATAAGTAATAATTTACCTGTCAGTACAATTAGATGTTAAATGGTAGCTTTTTCTTGTAAGCATGATAATGCTTGGCATAAAAATACACCTATGTTTATTGTAAACAATATATTAGAATTTTTTGGACTGACAAATTTTCTGCTGGGCAGACAGATTTTCTGTCTTTGTCTGACCGGCTGACTGATAGATTTTGAATCCTTTTGTATAGACTGTGTATGTGTGCGGTCTGTGTACATTACTTTATTTGTCCATGTGAAGAACTTGAGGACCATTAGTCTGTTCTTCTTGGTACATATGAAAGATCTGAGTAATGAATGATAAATTTATTGCAACTTAATGTCTTTTGAAAGAATCAGGGCCATATTCTCGTTATCTAAGATAAAAATATGTCTGAAGTTGGTCATATTTCAGTGAGTCTCCTGTCCTGAATATGACTTCAAAATTGTTGTCGACCATGTTTCACACCAACTCAAACAATTCCTATCTTGCTATATTGATATTCTTTAAACTGTGATTTTGCTGAAAACTAAAATCATTGCTGTCCTATTTTTACATGGAATTTAATTAATTGTGACCAAATATTTTGAACATTCAACATATTAATTTAATACATTTTTCATATTTCTTCATTTAAAGGTTTACTGTGAGAGTTAAGGAAGAAAGCAGAACATGCAAAGCTCAACTTTTACGGTTGGCCTGTGATTCTCCTGCAAAATGCATATTTCAGGACTTAATGCAATTAAATGCTTACTATAGCTGCCCATATTGTCTCAGCCATGGAGAGTTTGACAAGGAAGGACATAGCCATACATATCCATATAGGTAAAATGTGTTTTGATTAAACCGAATTTCAAGAAACTTACACTTCAGAAATTATGGGAATATTTGTGACTGCTTAATAAGTTTTCAGCGTGAAAGTAATTTTGTCAACTTATGCAAACATTAATATATGATACATCATTTTTTATTGAAGAATGAGTCTGTTAGTGGTTTTAATCAAGCAGAATATGAAAAGTTGTATTTAGTTCTTTGCTCTGAAGAATTAGTTTCTTCAGGGCTTTTAACTGTTTTGGTCTTTCTTGATTTAGTTCCTTAGTTTTGTGGGGTTTTTTTTATTTGAATAATATATTTTTTTTAAAGGGAGCAATTCGTTAATTAATTTTATTTAATGCAACATAAAATGCAAATCTTCTTTTAGAGTACAATATTTATCCTTACATTGCAAATATTATGTATTGACCCAACTGCTAATAGTTTATCCAGATTATCATGGATATTAAATTGTATTCTGGAAGCTAAATAAGTGTATTATTCCAGTTTGCAGTTGTTTCAGTAATTACTTGTACAAAGAGTTAAAATGATAATTACTTACTGCAACTATGATGAAAAATGCACCCAAGTCAGTTTCTTGATCTATTTAGTCAGGAAATGTTCTTTTGGACTGCCTAAGTCAATTTCAGTTAACCACTGTGAATTAAGGTTATGTTTTGAAAACATTGTATTAATGAAAAAACATGAATTTGTTGCTTCTAGAAATGAGACTGAAAATGGTTTTGATGAAATGTGTACTCATGAAGGAACAGTGGTTCGAGCTCGACAAGCAAGGAAAAATTTGGAAGATGGGAAAAAGGTTTGCTTAATATCACAATTTATGCATTTGTTTTTTTCGTAAGATTATCACGGCACGAGAAATCTTTTAGGGGCACTCGTCCTGCATAAAATCCACTCGTCCTATCCTTGATGTCACTCGTCCTACCACTTAAAGTGGCAAACTCAAATAATAACACTTAAACAGTAAATATGTTGTTATGGAAACACCTGGACCTTATTCGATCATTTAAAGAGCTAAATACAGCCCAAGCCACCCTACTGGCTCATAGGCTTGCATCATGACATTTCTGACATGATGCAGATGATATCGAATAATGTCACCATGAACAGCGGTAAACATCTTGCGAAAGGTCCGAATAAATGCCAGTCCGAGGCTGTTTTACAGGTGTCTCAGCCCAGCTAATTGAGTTTAACATAAACATCTCCACTCATTTCTCAAAGGCTTAGATATATTACACATCTATTTTTTGTATAAAGTATGTTATATGTATGAACTGAAAGTATGATAAGGTATGTATATTTATTTGTGAGAAGGTGTTTGCCTTTCGCCAAGAGGTCCGCATAATCAGCATTTACTCAAAACCAGTGCCATCACTGATTTTTCCGTCTGTCAAACAGGAAATTTTGAATGGATATTTAGTAGAATATTTACCCAAAATTTTCAGCTATAAGATGATTTTTTTCTGACTTTTTGTATTGGATTATTAGGCAAAAGCTACTCCTCCAGTATGATGACCACGGCCAATTTTCTACTCGTCTGGACCCTAAACTGACTCGTTAATATGAGTGGATGAGTGGATTTTTCGTGCCCTGATTTAAAAACAATATTGTTGTTAAACATGATGCTCATTCTGTTTGAGTTTATAAAATGACTGGTTGAATGTGGACTTAGTTGCACTGAATATCATAGAATTTTATTGAGTTGACTAAGAATGTAATTGCTTCAATTTGCATCCTCAGAGATAATCACATGTTTTCCCCAACCCAAACATCTTCAGCAAAATTTAAAAAAAATAGTTACACATGGCCAAAAAGCAACAAAATTATGACTTTTCTGAAAACAAGGGAGAAATTTTAAGCTTTCCAGTTTGTCTAGACACTTTGTGATCATTTGTAGTTACAAATGTATTTAGTATATGAAAATGAAGATAAATGCCATAACATGAAACAATTTATGCCCAACATGAAAGCTCAAGATTATTGGTTTTGTTCAGTATATGGTGTTAAATAATATAGCCTATATTAATTGATTCTTATAACATCCCAGTTTGCAGAGAAAGGCGTCAAGGGTGTGTCCTGGGCATTTTTGATGCCACACTTCGATATTATTGATGGAATGTGCTTGGATCAAATGCATGCAGGTGCATAAAACAGTTTTTGCATACTGGTATGAATTTTAGAGCATTTAAAACATTATAAACTAGGTTGTCACTCAAACCCATAAATGAACCATGAGTAACAAAATATTACGCATTTTTGTCATTATTTGTTAGTTTTTGTCAAAGAATATTGTCTCTTTAATTACACTAAAAATGTCAGTGACAGGTTACCTTATAATGCCACAGCTTTTACCATTTTAATTATTTAAATATGTTAAAATCTGCATTTTAAACTTAATATCAATGCTTTTAGCTTAAATTGTTGAATTTTCGTATGTATTTAGTGTACAGTTCTTCCAGGAGTAATAAAACAGCTTATCAAACTATGGTGTGACAAAAAAGATTTATTACCCAAGAGTGGGTATGAGGAGGTCCTGAGTCGATTATTGAAATTCACACCCCCTAACAACATCTTGTTCCCCAAGACCATTGGATGATCTCAAGTATTGGAAAGGTAATTGCTGCTGTACTTTAAATATTCTCTGGACTTAATTTGCATATTTATTTACAATACTTATTCATGGGTAGATAGTGAAGAAAGTAAAAAATGTTGAATTGTACATATTTGAGTTTTTCACTTGTCTTCTGCTAAGAACACATTTGTGAAAAAAAGAAATACAGAAAATATTCAAGAGCCTGTCCAATTAATGTTCTGTATAGTCATAATTCTTTAAAATACTGTCTAAGAATAAGTGACAAACAAGCAAAAAATATTAGATTAACACCTGTCCTTATGACCAATATTGATTAAAAACAAGTAGAGAATGTAAAATTAATTTTGCAAGTATCTATGTAATGGAATTTTTCTATTACATGTGTTTGTTTCTGTTACATGTGTTTATACTCATATATAACTAAAGTACATGTATATTTTATGAAAAGATATATTGTGTTGTTTCATATGTTTTGAAGTGTGTGGTTTTATTTTAGCTTCAGGGTACAGGTCATTCCTACTGTATTATGGACCAGCATGTTTGCATTGCAAATTAAAAGCCGAGTATTATGACCATTAATTTTATGTTGTTATCGTCAGCAGTATGACTCTTGTTGCAGGAACGGATAACCAAAAACGACGTGTATTCTGCAGAAAGACACCTGCAGTTCTTTAATTATCAGATGTCAACACTCTATGGTATGATCTATTTTAAGTTGTCAGGGTTTTGGCTCACTTTTCAAAAATAATGATGTAATGTATTAATTTGACATAGAATTTAAGAACGGTTTGGGCTAAGAATGTTGGAATTAAGGTTTACAGACCCTGAAACTCACATTTGAAATTGGCTACTGTCTTAATAACTTCTTGTTGTATATCTATTAAGACATCTAAATATGAAATTTAAACAATTTTTATCTGCTTTTGAGGTAGGTAACCCCCTATTTCCAAAATGGCATCTAAATCGCAAACACCTAGTTACATTAAATCAATCCTAATTTTATCAAATAAAGAAATAAAGTAATAAAATATACCTTCTTGAGTTCCAGTGATTTTCCTTATAACTATTTATGGTTGCCTTTTAGGATTGTTGACATATAAAAATAGTTATAAGACTTTTTCATGAAAATTGACTCGACAAATTGGACTTTTTTTCAAAGATCACTTCAAAGTATATTGATTTTGGACCAACATTTTCAGAATGTCTATTTGATTGCACCACATAAAACCTACATACATATTTTCTTCTATGTTTAAATGAATATAACAAAGAAAACTGAGAAGATTTTACCATCAATTTATTTCTCAACATGTTGTTAAATGACACAGGGGTCACATTTCAAGGGAGACAATTTTGGGTAAAATTTCCAAAAAATATCATTTCAATTTTCAAAACACAAATTAATGAAATATAATTATATATATAATAACTAATTTTTTCACAGAAAACAAATTAAAGCAATTAAATGGTAACATTTTATCCAGAATATAGTCGGGTTATAATACATTTTAGCATGAATAACAATAATTGAAGAATACAGTAACAATGTGTACAAGAACAATCACATGAAGCTGTACATGTTTACATAGTCATGTTTCTATGTTGATGTACAACTACCCTACAGTGTTTGAACTCTTTAGAAACATTGAATATCAATGTAAGTTCCACTGATCTAGGACAAAATAAACCTGACGATAGAAAATTGTCTTATATTCAAGGAAAATACACAAAACAAATGCCTGTCACAGAAAATCAAAATCATACTTCCCCAAATAATTGGGGAGTACATATTGTAAGATATTAGATGTTTAAGTACAATTTAGATTACAGTTGTAAAAGATACCTTGAAAAAAAAATACAATTAAATTAGGACCCAAATACAAGTTACTTGTTTCCTGTAACCTGACTGATCCTGATTTTTCACCCCAGACTAAAGTTTTTTTTTTTCAATTTTGGAATCTTAGAAAACTATTCTTATAATTTCATGTTCTTTAAGCATTATAAAGTACAAGTATTCTTAATGTATGTATTGTATGAAAAGATAGTGAAAATACTATAGTAAGTGATTTATAACCTGTTAGTGATACTATAAACGTGTGGTAGTTCTTATAAAAAGTTTCACTGACAACTGACCCCAATTCTTGGCCTGTTATTGGAAACATGCCATTTTCTTTTTTACTTCAGACATGATCTGTTTGAAAAAAGTTGAAAAAATTTGGTAAAACAGTATCCAGTGATCTTTTTGTGTTTGTTACCCTTGGTTGTCTTTCACTATTTTTAGACTTAAATGCAGCATGAAGTCCATCTTCACCACCACGTAAATATATGTTTCTTAAATGTTCCAAATTTAACCCAGATGCAGCACTATTTTCAACAGTGGGCAATTGACAGTGCTTAAGACTAGACAAGTCAAAGAAGGAAGATTCTTTGCCTTTTCTTTAAGGGACCTATGTTGATTGTAAACTGCCTTGAGAGAAAATGTAAACTTGATTACATCCGGAATTATCGTGACTGAGTGCTGGAAGAGTTTCATTAAAGTGCGTACATCTACCACATCTTGAGCATTGTATTGCACATGAATAATGTCTCACGCAAGATCTTCCTTTCTGTAACTACTCCTGTAAGAATAGGTTTTGCAAAACAGTGATAAAGTGTCTAAACATCCAACTGCACACTTGAAGAATTCCTCTAGCTTGCTGGCATTGGTTATAGCAGACATAAGAACAGTGAAATCAAACTTCCTGCCATTGTGGGCCACCAACGCAACACTGTTATACTGTTTTAGCTGCTGTATAAAATCAGTTACAGCATACTGTAAGTTTACTGTTTTCACTGCTGTCCCATTAACAAATATGATACCACCTGCCATACTTATTCCAGTGGTATGCTGTGCTCCTTGGAATATTGGCGGCTTAGGTAGAATGTAGGATGAAATCTCATTTGCAGTCCTAACATCTCTGGCAGCTATTTGGCTGTATCCCTAGAGGATAAAAAGACATGTAGTTACACTGTTTGTCTTTTGTTAGTAGGGTATATCTTACCTTACCAAATGTTAAAAAACTGATTTTAATTACCTCTAGACCTTTCCTAACACAAATCATACAATGATTTAAGTGAAAATTTAACTTTGTGGACCATATGTGAGGAATATTCATAGGCTGAATGCCAAAGTGATTATCTTTTTCACAGGTTGAATTTCATATTACATGTAAAAGACTGATTAATTAATTTGTGATAATCTTACTCCATTTCTCTTTGATAGGCATCGTGTACTGTTGTTTCCATGGAATCTGATGCTACTTTTTCAACGCTCTTTTCTGCACGCCTCTCCATCTTTTTGAGTTTACTGTTGCTAATAGTCGGAATGTTTAGGGCTGCCAACAGGTTGTTCACTTTGCTCGGTTCTCCTAAACTGTCAGTCATAGCTAACTTTAATTAATGTTGTGTCATTTATACGACATCTTTAGCAAATCATTTACAAATTTGATCATTTAGAAAAGTATATCTGCAGATTTTTCCAAAAATGTATTAACAATAGTGGTCCTATAAGACACCCTGACAGCAGTCAAAGTACCCATGCTAGTGATCACATTAAGACAGTTGAAAATATGTCCTTTTAAAAAGTAGTATGCAGCAATTTTGTTTTATAGATATTTAATGGTGTTTTCCATTATGTAACTTGACACTCACATTTAAAGAATAGTTTTAAACTTCTGCATACATGTCACATTTTAATTATAAAACTGGTTTAGGTGTAACAAACTTGTGAACATGGTGTCTGACAGCAAAATACAGCTTTAATCTCTACAATGTTTATCGTATTGTGGGTAGGTAGTGTTACGGGTACAAAATATATTTTTGTCACAGTAAATATAAACTACAAAAAACAGGTAAAGCATTGCCTGCATCGGTAATTTGGACAAATGGGACAAAAAGCATTTAATAAAATTACAAATGTATTACAAAATCTCTCTGGGACCTACCTGTTTCAAGCTTGAAGCCTGAAGTCCCTTGTTTACTTCCTTTCGTCAATTTTCCGTAAGCAACACAATTTATATATTCACAATCACTGTTCATGCATTTTACTTATAAATACCCTCCCAAACCTTTCTTAAGTTCACCTACAACACTGTATTCACATAATGGTATAGGTCCAAGTCGACACATTTTTCAAAATTTCAGTCCACCAACACAGAAAATTCCACCAAGCGTCCACCCTCTTTCCAACTATCATTCTGTTTTGAATTAGCCATACTTTCGACATGTTCCATTTGCATGTAATCACTCACTGTGTAATTGAGCTCCTTCTCTACAATTAAGTTAGAAATATCTTTGTTTTATCCGTTTTTTTCCTTGAGGAAGAAAAACGACCGCAAAGATCATGCTTTTGGTCCAGCATCTTTATTGCTAATGCTGGTTGATCACATTTCATTTCATCATGATCACGTGGTAAGTAAAGTGACCTTATGGACATAACCGACATTACATGAAAAAATGCGATCTTTCAGGGTCCGTAGTCCTTAATTGATGTATTTTGCTTTATCAATTATGTTGTAAATGGACTTCATGATATATTATTTATTTTTGAAAATGAAGGTGGATGACTTGTCTTTAGTGGTTCTTAGTGTTGGTTGTTATCTATCTGAAGAAAAAAGATTTTATTATATACCACTATGAATGGTTTAATCTGATTGATTGATAAGTGAACAGGTTAGAACTAAAATGAGCTATTGACTCTGTTTTTCTAGAAGAGAGGTCTTTTTGACCTTTTTGTGGCTGCTTTAGTTATGCACACCGGCTACATGCAAACTTCTAATAACAATTATCTATTACATACAAGGTCAATGGATTAAAACTATTCAGCCTTGGAAAAATGAATATTGACTCTCATCAGACAACTGTTGACCTTGACTTGGTGTCAGTCAACAGTTTTTTTAATAGGGCCATTGTCCTATTTGAGACGTCTTTTGATTTTTTCACAAATTGAGATGTTGCAAAATGTTATTCCATAGTCTTTGGTTGAGTATATTAATTATTTACCACTGAATTAGAGGGTGGTTGTATATTATTTGTTTATTCTGGAGGTTCCCTTAGTCTTTGTCATACAGATCATCTTTGTGCTGTTCTAAGTGGGTGAACAATTGCTTTGTCTTCCTGAAACTGTGCTGTAATAATTTTTTAAATGATAATGACACACAGTAAAAGATGTATTTTAAATTTTAATATTTTCCAGGTAGCAGTTCAATGACTTTCTCACAGCACTTACTGTTACACTTGTCGCATGCTGGAAGATTCACAGGTAAATCATTGTTTTGTTTTCCTTAGTTTTGTTTTTTTTCTTATGCATCTAAATACCTTACCTAGCTCAGTTGGTTGAAAAGAAATGCCTTCCACCTGCCTTAGGTGTTTTTTTATGGTTTATTATCAGTATTATCGATAGGTATGCACACATAGCAAGGTACTTTTCCCATGACCTCGATATGTAAACCGCACTAAACACGTAGAAAAACCATCACACTCAGCCTCTGAAATTCCTACGTTGACCACACTGTAACGATGTAGTTCTGATCTGAGTGGCCCATGTGTGATAGCACACAGTCACAACTGAAATTTGATTTTGAATTATAGATGTTGCACATAGATATCGATACGTTCAGTATAAAATGCCGGAGCTTCAAAAAGTAGTTTCCAGGAGAAGGAAAAAACTGTTTTTCTTTATTAACAAAAACAGCACAAAAAATTAATCATGCTCATAATAAATGTGTTTTAAAGTATTTATATTGTGTAATATCTGTGAATTACCACAAACGTTCATTTAAGTAAAAATGCAGCTTTGGACTTTTTTAAATTAGGGAAATATTTCTTCGGCTATCATGGATGCAGTTTCGGTATATTGTACTTGCAGCTTTGGCTTAATGTGAATGAGTAATGTGCATGGGTAGTAAGTAGGTGGGTGTTCTCATATAAAATGCATGCACAGATAAAACCAAACATTTGTGATGGATAATGGTGCCAAGGTTTTATCCCGTCCAGTGCCGCTGTATGTGTATGTCACTTAGCAAGGCACTTATGAATTATAAACATTACTTCAGTCTAACAATCATAAAAAATGTCGGGGTAAAAAGTGTTGGCATTTAAGGATTTAAGAACACTGTTAGTTGCATATTAGCTGTTATCACTAATGTGATTAGTTGATCATTTTTTTCTTATTAGTAGAAAAAGGCTTAATAAGGGAACAGCCACAAAACGTATTCATGGAAATTATCAGCACATGTATTGAACGACATATATCCGAGTAATTCACTAAACACATTTATCAAACATATTCATAAGTTTTGACTTTGGTGTGCACAAAAGTGTCTAGATAAACCATCGAACACCCTGTGATTTTTTTACCATTGGTGTTCACTTGTAAATCTTAAACATATATCTTGATATTTCACGAAACAAAATTATCAGTGCCACCTAACATTGAACCTTAAAATGTAAGCAAAATAATTATATCCATTTGAATCAAGAAACACATTTATGGTTTTTAAATTTGTCATGACGAAACATATCCATAAAAATCATTTCAAATTAATGTAGAATTATACATCAGTGTAAATCAAACTTAATCATATAATGCACTGAACAATGGAAATAAAACACATTTTTTTTCTAATCTGCAATGCTCAATTTGTCGAGTTTTTGACTTATGAAAGAAGAGGCGACAGTACAAAAAATGGTTGTCTTTTATACAGTAACCTAATTGCAATCTTATTTCCGGCATTGATGTTTACTGAACAACTGTGGCATTTTAGTCGTGATACGCACTGAAAAATATCAACAAAATTTCCCTGTGTGTACAATCTAATAATAACCAGCAAAAATAATCGTAGGCTTCTATATCAGTTAATCTGTCTCATGTCCGTCATACTAAAAATAATTGCATATGCTTACTTGTTGATTCACAATTGTACTTGTACTAATATTGTAAATGAGACACTGTTCTACCTGGTGCATTCAACTTTCTGTGTGTGGTAACTGATCATTATGCATGGTAATCCTTTGGATTTGGATGAAGGTGGAAAAGGTTCTGTGAACTTATGTGTGGAATTTTTAGGTTTTCTAATTTCACTGAATTCAGTGTTGGAGTAGTTAAGTTTGTACATAATATCTCCCTTAACAGTATATTTTAGAACACATGTTTTGGTCACAAGCGGTGCTCCAACCCCATGTCTGGGTCTAATGCTCGTGTAATAATGCAGTTTCGAGTAATAATTGAAGAAATTATAGTCCACATATTTTACCATATACTGTTTTTCTTCATCGTCTCTGGATTCTTCTATCAATTCAACATATCTCTGAGGAACATTGATATTTTTGTTCTATATTGTTCTACCAACTGTTGAATGCACACTATTGCACTCCATATAGGTGTGTCCTTTTTTCAAGAAATTTCTGTTCAATTTCTATCTGATGTGTAACACCAAACCGCAGTAATGCACACAACAGTATAAGGTTCGATTTTGGTTAGCGCTGACATCGCTGTATAGTATAACTTTGTCAATACTGGTCAAATCTAAGTGTTCATGGTAGTCCATGATGCAGCTTGCAAAGGTACTGGCACCTGCAGCAGTTTCATTCCAAAAGTAGCACATGACTGCTTTAGTTGAAAGATCAAAAAGTTATATAATGCCGAAGCTGCATTTTTTATTATTTTTTAGCCTATCTAGTCATGTTCTTGGTGCAGACATTTCTACTTTGAAGTTTAAGCATTGATTTTATCACCAAAACACACTTCAGCATATGAATAAATATGGTGTTTACAAGTGCTCAAACATGATAATAATGCATGAAAACAATAATCTTATTTAAATATTTTTCTTTAGCCAAAAAACATGCAAAAAAAACCACTAATTTATGTTCAGCATTTCTATTGTTATATTATATTTGTTGAAAATGCTGAAGCTGCATTTTGTGTAACTCTGGCATTTTAGGATAACTGGGAAATTCCGGCATTTTATCACATGTTTATTTTGCCAGTTCTGATTGGATATTTGAATGCGTTTCAGCCAGAAAGAAGCGGGTATAAGTGTAGGTTCGGAAAATGTGAAAAAACAAAAATTGAAAAAGGTGTAGGTCCGACATTTTATACTGGACGTATCGATATGTGTATATAAAAAATTTAGAAAGTTGTACTCAGAAGTGCTTTAATATAATTAAACTGTATTAATGTACTTCCTTCATTACTTAGTAATTAATTTCACACCAAAGTCTATTTCCAGTTCCATATGGTCTAAGTAAATTAATTTTCTCTCTCTCTGATAGTGTTTTTAAACTTTTTGATGAAAAATAGTCATTTGAACTCTGATTTTTGCTTCTGATTTTTCATATTCATAATAACACATATTACAAAATTTCAGAAGTTTTTGAAGACCTTAATAATGTGTTTACATGATATATATTAAACAATCAAGAAAACAATTAATGGGATCATGTAATTAGGCTTTTACAAGTATGTGACAAGCCATGACATTTTGGGCCATTTGGGGGTCCTTGGGTGAAATTGAGTTATTGTCATTTTCTGATAGTACAACATATCAGGAATCCAAATCTGAAGTTTCAGCCACAAAATCACATTTTTAGAGGAAATAACTCAATTTTAGTCAAATGACTATGTTTAAGAATAATACACAAAAACTGGGATTTGATCAAGTTTATTGCAACAAAAAAAGTTCACTCACAATCAAGTTCATTATTAAACATTTTAAGTAACCAAATATCCATGAAAACAGAACATACATTAAACAATCTGTCAAATGATTTACAGATACATTACATACTTAATGGTTGCCATGGCAACAAATTTTAGAACAATACAGAAAGCCAGCATATTTAACAAGAACAAATCCATGGGACTAAATATAACAATAAATGACGATTTTACTACTAAAAGTCCCCTCAGTGCATTTAATACCTAAAAAAATATTATCGCCAAGACAATTTTATGACTGAATGAGTTTTATATGTTTAATTAACACTGTAATTTGTGCATGTGTATTGCAAATATAGCATGTTTACATATTTTTTCAAAGCAATATCTTTTTACTTAATATTGTTAGATACTTGAATTGGAATTTATTAATGATTCACTAATAGCAAAAATAAGTGCAATAAAATCTCATTAAACAATTATGAGTAAAATGAACATGGTGGCCATGGAAACACACCTTACTATAATTTAAATAGAATGCATTTTTAACCATAAAATTGATCCCATTTATGTTACAGTACAGTAAATATTAGTCCTGGTTGTAAGATTATAATATGCAGATACATTTACATTGCACACTTGCTCATTTATTTTATTAAGATTAAATTATTTGTGGTAACATCAAAGGAGATATTACATTACTTATGAGCATATATAAGAATAATACAAAAAAATTCAATTTATGTAATGGATTGTAACATAAAAAACTGACTATCAAGTCAACATGAAATGTTTTCAAGACACCTAAATTCAATGCAGATAAGATAAATACAAAACAAGTAGTTGAAATATTTTTATACACAATTAAGAAATGGTCACTATGGCAACAAATTAGAAACAGTGAAAATGGATTAAAAACTAGTACTCAAATGCTAATATACAACACATGACCAATGAATGAAATTATTGTAAAACACATTATTCTCAAACTAAGTATCATCCAGGAAATTTCAGAAATAAAATCTTATTTTATTATCCTATTTGTAAATGTAAATTATGAACATGCAATATAAACAATAACATATATAGTTTGACTCAAAATTTATACATTTTTGATAACTATTACTGATTACTACTATTATATGTATATATATAGTTTTAATAAGTTACAGGAATAAAATCAAATACACAAAATATGGTTGCCATGGAATCAGATTAAGACACAATTTCCTGCTTATTTATTGAAAACAGATCAGATTAATATCTAAATCACAAAAATATCATTCATCTATTCAACTACGTGGACAAAACTGTCCAGATGTATACTTGGAAGGACAAATATGTCAACAGAAGTATATATGAAAACAATTAAAGCCTGAACTACTTCATATTCACATATCAGTTCTATTGTGATACACTGGTGTCACACTTAACTTTGTATTCACACTTAGGTTTTACTTCAGCAGGTTTAGCACATGGTGTTGTGTTCATACATAGAGGAGACACTTCCTCATATAGATACCATTGTCTCTTTAAATCAAGACTTTGTACAGGAATTTCATCAGGAAACCCAACTGTAGTATGTCCATGTCTTATGGAATTGATGTGTTTTTCCTCTGATGAAGCATATTCTTTCACAAACACTGTCCCAGGAGACGTAGTAGACATTCTGACCATTGCTAAACATGTTCTTTATATCCACCAGCCTCTGCCTAGCTACCCCATTTGAATGTAATAATTCACTGATGTAGGACAATAGTTGTCACAGAGTACATACTGATGTAGGACAATAGTCGTCACATATGCCTCTACTTAGTATCGTCAGTACCAATCTGTGGACTGATGCTATCATCCCAAAGTCCAAACTTTCATGCAAGCCCATAGCAATGCCCACATCCCATAACTGAAAGTTAAAGTTATTACCATGAACATGTATGTTATTATAAAGGTGTATGACATAGTAATAATCTGCACACTCATTTACATTGAGTATGTATTGTTTCAAACCCAGCCAATTTCTATAAACTTAAGCATTATGGCAGAATTGGTTTTTACTTCTTTAAAACATCCATATACATTATATATGTTTGACAAATGAGGCAAAAAGTGATGAACAAGTTTTGATATTTCCCTTTTTTTCTTACAAATATATACCTTTTAATTTTATCATACACCATGTAATTTTAAAATCTATTACCCTGTACATATAAAGGTATCTGATTACATAATTATCCTATTGTTACTGCATTATTCTTTCTAACCTGTACAGCTGTCCATATGTAGGGCCACATTTTTCTTCCCATACCCTAAGTAAAGAAAATGATGGTGGAGCATGGAAATCATGCTATTTACTTCCTTACCAACTGCAACACCATACTGCTCGTCAACAAGGTAAAATATTTGTGATCCTACAAACACCTTAAAAATAAAGTAAAATTATCAATTTCTCTTTTGATTGAAGAATTGTATAACAGCAGTCATTCAACAATAATGTTGTGTAGATGTTAAGTAATTTAATCTCTACATAAGTCACTTATGAAGTTGAGATTTTTCTTATCTGTTGTGTTTCCCTTTTGATTTTTATTATATCCATTATTAAGGTTTTAATTCATCAAAAGATTAATATTTCAAATACATGTCATGGTCCTAAAGTAAACAACAATAGCAATACCGACATTGCCGTGGATTCAAACCATCCATTTCCAATGACTTGGAAATCCGTTTAACAGTTTTGTATGACACACCATGTGCAAAATCAAATGTTTCATGACATATATGAGTGCCATAAATTAATAACTATGCTGGTTCCTTGTCCTGGAGGCATGATTCTTGTGTTCAGTGTTATAATTGTCATTTTATTGATGATACAATTGGAATTTAATTATTAAATCAATTTCATCTTTTGATTTTTCTAAACATGATCTTCTGTAATCAACAATTTCATCTCACACCACCACATTGTTTTCCATCATGCAAACTTTTACACTGGCAGCCTTTTGCTTTCAAATCAATGTCCTTCAGGTTTTCACTGTGATGGGACTCATTGCATTCACACAACAGTGAGGGATTAATTTCAATATCACAACAATCTGACTCATCACATTCTGAGTTCAAATCAATGTTAGAACTGGCAACCTACGCAAAAAAACACATTCAAATTCACTTGCAAAATTAGAATCAAAAACAAATATGAACAAACAGTTCATATGGAGTTGTGCTTGAGCATGAATTTTGGCTCATTTTGGTTAATAAAAGGCTGTTCATCATCCATAATTCATAAAAATAACAAATACCACAATGATAAACATATTATTGAAGACTTGACAGCTGTCAGACTATCAGATGAGAAATGTCATCGCTGCTAAAAATTCCGGTTTCACATTAGATCAAGTGTGATAGAAAATAAACGATTGTAAAATAGTGACAAAATGGCACTATTTAACAGCATGATAAAAATAACAAGATAAACAATATGTAACAAACCCCAGTTGGTAAATCCATTGGATCCGACGAGTTATTTTAAAAATATCAAATTTTGTCAGACGTGTGTAAAAACGGTTGATTCAGCTTCCGTTCTGCTTTGATGAGTACGAGTAGTAAAGGGGGAATAATCCGATAATAAACACTAACATCATTAATTGCAAACGTATCACTGCATGTCAGTGTCGCATAAATGTAATAAATTGTTTCTATATTCCATTTTATGGTGTTTTGAATTCATAGGAACGATATTCTTACCAAACTATGATCGAAAAAAGTGTGTCAACTTTGACAACGTTTTCCCGGAAAATGACGTTCGATAGTTATGGGACATAACGTCATGGCGCATCATATATATCGGGATTGTGAGAGAACCAATGAAACTAGCTGCCTTAGTTTCTTTGCTTGTAAAGTATTTGATTGAAAAATAATGAAATTTAAACCAATACATTGTATACATAAATTGTTTTCATGAATTCCATATATTTTCGGCAGAAAATCAAGTATCTACAAGATGGACAAAAGTCCCCCTTGAACTTTTTACGAGGTCTTGATGAACTTAGATGGTCAGTTTTCTCATTGTTTATTGGAACAAAAATGTTAGGTTTATTTTTGTTTTTCAGTTGGTAACAAAAGAACAGAAACCCTTGAAGCAACAACTGAAGAATACATCAAGAAACACAATGATCCCCTTGGGTTTAGGATGGGAATGTTTAAAGAAAAAGGTACTATTACATGCTGTGCTGAAGATTATGCTCATCCATTGTCATACTCTTATGTTTTTTTTATGAAACTTAGTCCCCCACTGTTGTTTACACTGGAGGGGACTATAGGTTTGTCCTCTTGTCTGCCTTGTCTGTCAGACTGTCTGGATCATGCGATAACATAAAGACCATATACATCAAGTTGATGGAATTTTTAGTCTGAATAGATGGCAGTATGGAGATTATTCATGTCATGTTGTCTATTCATGTCATATATGTATATTGTCTTATAATATTGAGCCAGAAAAAGTCACATTAACTCTTACCATCAACAGCAGCACTTACAACATGGAAAAAAGCAACACAAGCACTTCAACAAAAAGTGCCATAGTGTTAATAAAACCATGTTTAACTTGATAATATTTTACTACTACAGTTGCCTACAAATCTGAAAAATGTACACAAATAAGTATTTCTAAACATAAGACTTAATAGCATCTTTTTAGTATAGAGGCATAACGTCCGTACCTGTAATCTGAAGGCCATAATTTTAAGCACAATTTTCAGCTTACACTTGAAATTTGATATTATGAAAAAATGTGTTCATTCTACTGATATTCGTCACAGTATATTTTAAGTATTTTTCACCTCGAGGTAAAAACAGTATCAAATAATCCATTCTTGTTAAGGATTTCAAACTATAATAGGCATGTTTAAGAGGAGATAAAATGTTATTGTTTCCAGCATCTACCTTCATTAACTCACTTATAGCCAAGTTTCAGCAAAATTTACCGTTAATTAAGGAATTTAAACACACTTCAAGTTTATACCCCATGGCTGCCAAATGGCCGAGAATGTCCGAGCACTATGTTAGATAAAAACCAGTCTATGTTATGTAAATATCAAGAAAACAAAACAATTTTGGTACCAATGTGTTTGTTTTTTTATTGTGGTTTACAAAAATATCAAAGAAAGCACATTCATCATCTGTATTACAAAGTAGGAACCAAATTTGTGTAAATGTTTGACCCCAAAATGTGAAAATTGAACATCAAGAGAGTCAAAATTGTACATCAAAGTTCTTTTTTTTTCCAAGATAGAGACTGGGGCAATGTATTATTAGCATATTAAAATTATCTAGGATACATAAGGAAACAAATAATAAAGTTTCAAAAACTTTCATCATAGTAATAATGAGAAACTTAACTTTCTATAATACAATCATGTATAAAATTTTTTTTTGGCATATAAAAAAACGAAAGATTGAAAAAAACCATAAAATATTCATTTTATGACTAAATATATTAATGGTGTTTCATTTACAGTATCTTATTAATGTTTATAACTTGAAATCTTGTTATTTTGTTGAAAGAAATATGCACTTTTGAGTATTTTCAGCCAGAAATTCTCGGATAAGGGCACAATTTTTAGTACAACATGTTTTAAAAATATATTACTTTTCTAAATTCTGTGCTACTAGACATGAAATCATTACAATGACCAAAAAGCACATATTTAAAAACAGCAGTAAAATTAAAGATAATAGAAATCTTGCAATTCTGTGTTTACATTTTGCCCATCAGGTACTGGTTTGATGCCTTGACCAGACATGATCATTTATCACAACACAAAGTATTTGTCAAATTCAAGGCAGCTTTCTATTATCATACTACTGTAGTAAAATCTTTTTTATTCAACACTAAATATTGTCCATCCATATACATATAATTATATGCGTCTATATAAAACATATGCAAACATATTGCAGATATTCCCGAGATCTTCTAAAAAGGTCACCCATGGATTACTTGACCTGATCAATCTCCATACTCCATAACATCCCTAAAATACACAAATTAAAATGAAACACTAGATATAAAAGCTTTTACAATTTAGTAACATCACAGACATATATTTATCAGCTTCATTTCCTAAAACAAGCATTTCCTTATAAAAATTATTTGAATATGAACGCATAGCTATATTAATTAGTTTAATTTTAAGTTTATAAATAAATCAATAAATTAAACATACTCCATTTCCTGTTTGAATATGTCATTCGCAGCCTTGGACGAATAACTTACTGAAACCTCCATAATAGTTTCTCTGGCTCTGGTTCCTATCTGTTTCAGATTAGTGTTGCTGATGGTTGGCATGTTCAATGTTGACAGGAAATTATTAACATGATTTGGCCCTCCAATGCTGTCAATCATAGCTTAAAATAAAAAATAAAAAGTTCAATGAGTATTCAAACTATTTGAATCATTTCCAAAATTGTTTCATCAATAGTTACCGATATGGTTATGCAGAAATCATCTGCAACTTGAACAAATCATAATGCTGTCAATGATCAGCTTTGATGTTTCTTCTGTGCTGTGGCATTTACTTAAATTACTGATTTTGCAGGGTTATAATGTAGATATCCCTGACACCGAGGAACCAAGCATTAGGTGGGATCAGGGTAGTCGTTACAATTGACTGGTGCTGTACGAATCAATGAAATGTCTCACTAGTGCATAACAGCTTAAATATATACATAATGTACTTTTGTTTATATATAATAAATCTGCAGTCCTTGCATACACACAATACAGTGCCCAGGCAATTATTAGGCTAGACTCATGCAAGAATTGTGATAATTTGTATCATAACAGAAGGTTATCAACTAATAATAGCAACAAACATATTTATCATGAAAATTACACTCACCTGTTCAGGTTTTGTGCTGGCTGCGAAACAGGCATCCCTCGTTTTTTAACATGGTGGGTTTTACCGTAGGCAACAAAATTCACAATCAACATTGTCACACCGAATGTATAAATATCCTCCAAGTCCTTTCTTTCGTTCACCCACTGTGTTGTAGACAGTTCGAGGCACTGGTCCAAGCCCATACACTTGACAAAACTTTAGATTCTGTAGTAAAACTCCAAACTCGACAATTCGTCTACCATCCTTCCAATTCTCATTGAAGTTTTTGTCTATTTCAACTTCGGTTGGGTTATTTAAACATCGCTGACTGTTTTGTATTGTTATATAATCATGATTGATAACAATTCAAGATTTTTTGACTTTCATCAACTGATTTGGTTCACTAAATGTACCAAGTTCGTCTCTGATGGGCGCAGCCATTTTTGTTACAAAATACAGTGACGGGGTTTACATTTACGAAATCAAAGCAGTTTTCCAATAATACTCGGTATTCCGTGGAATGACGTAAAACTACGTAATTTGTCACAATGTGCTGAAGTTCATTGAAGTTTGAAATCCTTAATAACAGGTATGAAGATAATGTACCTATCTTGCTGTTAATGTAAATAATTATCAGCATTTATTGTTTTTAGGAAGGAATGTTGTAAATGACTGGATACTTGCTGTTAGTATACAAGGAGAAATCATGAAAAGCCAGTGAAGGAAACACCATGAAAAACTACATATCAACAGGATTTAGGTTCTTCCTCAAGTCAAATGGGAAGCACATGTGGTAAACACTTTGCACACAAATATTTAGCCTACCTATTGGTACCTTTATATGAGAGTCAAAAGTATTTTTTACAAGTTGTTACAAAATCAAATGTTTTCTAGTTTGACCAAGTTTGTTTAATTTATCTGCAGATGAAAAAAAACTTGAAATTAAAACAACAGTCCTAAGTAGAAAACAGGCATGACAATGAAACGATAATTAAATCCTAGGAATGCATACCAGTCACTTCGCAGTGCATGCACAGATACAAGAAACTGAAAGTTTCAACATTATACAATACATGTATTCATGATTTTGTTTGTTACTTGTTTTCAATCTAATTAACAATATGAGTGCTGCTGTGCGATTTCCAACCTGAAGGGTCAAATTTCACATTTTCACTTTTGTGCATATTCATATAGCACAATTATTTTTCTATCAGAAAATCATCATTTTTCAGAAATTATCCACACTGTTGTTGTTATGACGTAAGAAAGAACCTTATGTATAAGGGGAAATGTAATGACGTCACCAATGTCATTAATTGTAAACAGAAAATCAACACTGTTTTAGTATCATCTGTTTGCCACAAAGCTTTTAATTTTTCTATATAATAAAGAATATGATAGATTTCATAAATATATGCATTAAATTTATGATAATAATTTTCTTTATATCTAATTAGCAATGGGTAAAATATTTAATTTTCTCACTGTATATGATATAACATAACAAACGCATACAGTGAGTTATTCAAATAATTTAACATACATACTGCATTCATTTGTAAGGTCAAAATTGAAATACATAAAAGTACAACAACAAGTCTAAGGTATTTCTCTATACAATAAATAACTGGTAAATGAATTTTCAATAGTGTAGAACTAATGACAAAAATAGCACTACTGTATGTGTTATATAAGTGAGATTTATCACAAGTTTGAACTGATAAGCTATTTCGGTTAATTGATATTGTCAAATGAAATTATCAATGTTATTGATAGCAATAGAATGAAGGGAATAATGATCACTTTTTGACATCATAAAGTAAATGATTCATTTATTCAGGATCAATTAGTGGAAAATTGTCTACACAATGACACAAACGACTTCAAATGGTACAAACAAAACCATGAAGTGATTAATGAAGAACAAAACTATTATTCCTCAGATAAAGGAGGGCATGTTATGTCCTGATATTGTTGTCTGACATGTTGTCTAACATGCTTGTAAAGATACAACT
The DNA here is from genome assembly GCA_008271625.1 of Lutraria rhynchaena. Lineage (NCBI taxonomy): Eukaryota > Metazoa > Mollusca > Bivalvia > Venerida > Mactridae > Lutraria > Lutraria rhynchaena. The sequence continues at coordinate 70,614 of VIBL01000056.1, read as the reverse complement.
GACGTTCAGCAGACAAGCCTGCTGCTTGGATTGGTTCAGGCCGTTCTTTTTTATGAAGATCAAACGTGGCACCTGCATCCTTCAGCAGCATAAAAGTGAAGGCTTCTCCATTTGAAGTTTTTTTTGCTGTAACCTACCCTGGATGATCAAGTGAAAATTCAAACACATGAATTTTGGAGATGCCTTTCAGTGGTTTGAAGAATCTGGCAATAAACGTTTTCCAGTCTCTCCATTCCCAATTTACCACACTACTTCAGCATTCTATAATTACAAAATATTACTACAAATAAGTACAAAAATAAGGCTGCAAAACTTACCAATTGACAATGTATTATTAACTAAAGTTTTAAGCATCATTTTACCAGTTAACATTATTTGAGTAGCTAATAGAGCATTACATGAAGGTCCATATGTTCTTTTCAATAAATCATCTTTTATGAAAGAATGTCAAATCCCTAATTACTGTTAGAAATTCATGTATTGATTGATCTGATAAAATACATGCTGATATATGTAATTTGATTACAGGCATAGTATTCTAATCATGATAAATAATGACTTTTGGTAAAAGCAGATTACCTTGTACAATAAAGCTTCATTTGTGGCTGATGATTTTGAGAATACATCATATACTTGATAGATTGTATCCACTTCCGTTTGACGATACAGACGTTTTGCTTGTGTTAAACCGGCATCTACTAGACATTTAGTGTGACCTGGTATTTGCATCGTAACTGTTTAATTGTGAATTAAAAAAAAACAGTATTCTTCAAATTGTATATTTGCATTTGTCTACTTTCAGTATTTCAGTATATTAATTTGATAAGTAATAATAACATCTCTAAGTTTATCATGATTGATATTGTTAACTGGCATATAATAATTGATGGTTTTAACTGCATTAGGACCATGAATTCCTTCTCCATCAAACCCAGTGGTATGGGACTCATCTATTAAATAGTTAATCTGTTGTGGGACAGAGTCAATGCAAAAGCCAAATACATGTACACTCTGAGGCATTACAAAGTACAGCAGACCCATCTGTCTACCATGGTGAGGAACTGTGTCATGATGTAAGCTTTTCACTTTCAGTCCTCGAATCCATGAGGACTTGCGCATGACTGCACATGTATAGCATAATCACGTGGTGACACAATGTTGACTTGATTGCAGCATATCTCCAGAATTCTGTGAATGTTCTGTATTTAAAAGTGTTTTTAAAAATGTAAAAGTCTTTCTCAGACGTATCAAGTTCTCTAAGATTGAACACATGAGATTCAATCTCATCAGTACTGAATTGCCTAAACAATCCTTATGACAGTTACATGTTTTGTGGGAGCTGACAATCTCTGATGTTTCAGCTTCTCTGCTTTTGCATTCCTGTAGTACAGTATTGTTGGTTTCTAGAAAAGCCTCAATAGCTTTATTCAATCCATCATCTGGCATACATTCATCATCTTCAATTTTCTCAGATGTTTCTTCTGTAGCAGGATGTATATCAACCAAACCAGTGTTCCACATGCAGTTGTTGAACTTTCTAAAATATAACAATGTTTAGTTAGTGTATGATATGTTTATAGTTGTAGATATGGTCATACATTACAAATACAAAACTAAGGGCTTTAAATAAGGAAAAACATAGCTTTGTTCTATGTCATATATAATTATCAGTATCAATTTGGTGTATGTATACATGGCTATATTTGTCATCAGTTTTTTTTATTTATGAACAAGCATTATAATTCATATATTTACCAAGCTACATCTAGAATTAACAAATTTCAAAGTTATGATATTTTGAAGCAATAAAAAAAGTGGTGTGAGTATGAATTAATCACGATTCTTTCGGTTCACGCGCAGCACTGCACACAGCTCGGCTATCGCCACAGATGCCAAACACAATGCTTTAAAAGAAGACGTATATTCTATTTTTAGAACAGTAAACCGACGAGAGAATTCTGTAGTGTGTTTAAATATATGTATGGCACAGTTGAAATAAAATTGTGTTCTCAATTATTTGGGATAAGCATAAAAACATAACATATTTACTTGAATGCTTTTATACAACGCTACTCAAAACAAATACAATAAACATTGCAGACATTTTATTTACATCATTATTTACATTGGTTGGATCCTTTTTGTGTCTTGCAATACAACGGTATAATGCGGCCAACAATCGGGATAACTCGTAAGAAATCATCTATTTAATACTTTTATTCCTTACTATAAGGTATTCTTTCATCAAAATTATTTCACAGAATAAATTTAACAAAAACATCAAGTGTTTTGAAATGAAGATTTGTGCCCTGGTCGGAGTATACGCATTTATTTACTGAGTAGAAGTCACGATATTGAAATTATTTGTAGGTTTTAATGACAGCACAATGGATTAATACATACCTTAGTCAGAAAAATATACTTATATTGATTGTATCCATTTTTTCTCCTATTAACATAAGATATCCATGCAGGATGAATATGTTTCGTATATTAGCGGACAAAACAGTAGGCGTCTGCTTAGATGATTATAAATGACGTTACAACAAAACCGGGTTTCCCGGAATGACATTATTTATAGAAGAGGTTGGAAATCACACAGCGGCACTCAATATGTTTAATCATGGTAATGTCAATTATTACTATCCTTGACCATAGATCAGGTATTTCGAACATTTTGTTATGACTGTTGATCAAATAAAGTAACTCACACCTGCTTTTTCGGTAATAAGATTGAAACCTGCACATCTCATAGCATAAGATGTTTTTTGACAATTTTCACTTATCCCATCTGAATATTGCCAGAAAACTACTTGATCAAGCAGTCACCCTAGTTGTCCCACAATATCGAACTACCATTAATGTCAAGCCCTGATTTGTTTGTTTGTTTTTTGTCTTAATTTACTAGTGTGTATAAGGTTTTTGGTAATGTTTGCATATCTGGTGGCATAAGGGTAATAAATGTCTGATTTTTATTATTTATGTGATGTATGTAAGTACACACAAGAAACTCAATTTTGCTTAAGAAATGCTAGTCAATCTTGTGAGGTACACACTCCAACAAGTTACATTAGACATCCATATTATATCACATTAAGGTGCATTATGACAAGCTGTCTTGTTTTTCAGTGTTGATGCATCAACTGATTGTCTGACTTGTAAATCATGGTGACAGAAAGGAGAGAAATTGTGCTTTGAAAGAAGTTTTTGGGAACTTAGCTTGTTTGCCATCCGGTAAATTTTAATATGTTATTGATGCACCCTTTCTAAAAATTCTAGACATGTTATTTTTAATATGAAAAAAGGTAATTATACACAGGTTGCAAGCTGTTGCCCAACTGATTTGTCAATCAACATTGAAAAAGAAGTTTGTGGTGATTGATCCTCGACATTGTGCATGAGTCTGAGTGCAAGACTTGTGTTTTGAGTACAGGAAAGGGCCTGGATTTTGGGATTTTAGGGTTAGCTTTCGAAATATATTTTTCAAAACAGTGAGTGGAAAAAGGAATTACTTGAAGCCTAGAACAGTATGATTTCAGAATATGTTTGCCAGTTGCATTCAGTAACAAATAAAAACATTAGTGTGCCAGAAAATACCTCTTGGTTATTACACAAACTATTTTGGGGAATATTATCCCCAAATTAGATAGTGAAGGGGGCCTTTTAAGATGGGAAGGGGCCTTTTAAAGGCCTCAGTTTGTTAAGCAAAAAGCTCTGGAGGGTCATTCGTCCCACAGACACATAACACGTAAGGACGTCAGACGCTTGCTGAGAAAGTGACTTGTAAACATTGTTCTGATAAACCAGGGGAACTGGCTAGGGGACAGTGACTGTGTGTTGCAAGACCTTATTGTAAAAAACTCCAAAAAAATCTTCCATCAAATTAACCAACTAACCAAGAATTTGTTTGCAAAACTCCATTACTCAGTTACTCAACTTACCATTGAAATAAACATAAACATAAATCTTCACATTAAGTCTGCTTCACACACTCCCCACTGATCCACTCCCCTCATATTTTATTGGTAATGTTACAAAATAATATATACTTCCACTTCAACCTCCTCTCCCTAAAGGTTTATTGGGGAAGAGCTGGAACTAAGTGTTGAGTGCACTGTCATAAAATGACTCTTAAGCCTAAACAAAAAAGGTTTGTTTCTGGTTACATGCCCAAAAAATATGGGTCGGTAGGTAGGGATTTTTTTCTTTTAAATATATCGGCAGCACTGTTGTGGAAATTACAATATAGCACTAAGATTTGGATGCCATTAAAAGCTTATGAATCACAGGTAAAAGATGGGTTGGTCAGGTTACCAGAAACAAATCTTTTTTTAGGCCTTATTTACCATTGCTTTAATGTGGGACACTTCTTTTGTCAGAGATATCAACATAGGGGAAGAGCTCCTGTATGATTATGGCTTGAAGGACTTGCCTTAGAAACAGGTATTTTAAAGCATTGCATTTGTTTTTGTATATGATTCAGTACATTTTTATGTAATTCAAAAAAGACATTTGAAATATACATAATTTTACTGCAAACTATTCTGTTATTATATTATGTGGAGTACCAGTTATTATTGATTCAATCCATGCACAGGTCAGCAAACTTTATCATTGATGACTGGGCCTATGCCTCATGTTGTGTATATAACTTAAGGTCTTTCGTCCTCTACTGCTAATATTGGAAAGCCCACAGAGAGAAATACTAGTACTGGTGTTCCAAGAAGATGTGACCAGGTTGCCTTGTCATCATGATATTACATTTGTGTGGAAAATGGTGTAAAATCACATTACCAGTCAATCTAAATTACAGGTTGTTTGTATCTAACTTCATCATTACAAGTCATTATTCGTATTCAGACTTATTTTCATTTTTATTGAATTTACATCATAATATGGCACATACAAAATATACATAATTGTGATGTTCATATTTTGAGGACTGTTTATTGGTTGGAAACAAGTTCCAATACTTCTAATATTATTATAACTGAACAATTCAGAATTAAAACTTTCTATTTAATAGAACACAAGAATAGGCACTGGTTAAATAATGTGATGTTGTTATTACTTGAATGATTGGTTTAATATTGTTAGGATGGGTGGGTGGATGCGCCGTCATCTGGCATCAACAATGGTCTTCTCCTCAGAAACTACCAGTCAGATTTACTTCAAATTTGCTGTGTAGAAGCCTTTAAAAATAGAAATACCTTAAAATGACTTTTTTCATGATTCTATGGACGAATTATTACCAAACTTGGCTTTTAGCATCCTTATATAGTGTTCTATCAGATTTGCTAAGATGAAATTGGTTGGCCCCTGTTAGGTTTCCAATCAATAACTTCAGTTTACAGTGGGAGATTGCAGTCAAACTTTGGATACAGTATATGGAAACTCTAGGTTCAGAGTCACTTACTATAAATAAATAATTGGTTTTAGAACAGTAACTTTAGTTTAGAATGGCCTATTGCAGTCAAACTTTGGGTACAGCAACCTTGAGTGAATACCTCATTGGGATTGCATTTGGGACCTTTTGGTTCAAGGTCAAGGTCACTTTTGTTATAAATAGAAAATTATTGTTCAGTCAATAACTTCAGTTTAGAATAGCCCATTGTGGTCAAACTTTGGATTCAGCAAGCAACCTTGTGGGGATTGTATTTGGTACCACTAAGGTCATGGTAACTGTTTCTATAAATTGAAAATTTATTTCTGGTCAGTAGCTTTAGATTAGAAGGTCTGTTGCTGTCAAACTTTGGGTGAGGCAACCTTGTGTGGATACCTTGGTGGGGATGGCATTTGAGACCTCTAGTGTCAAGGTCACTGTTCTTTGGCTTTTTTGTGCCCTCACATTGAATGGGTGGCATATTGATTTGCCCTTGTCCATCCATCCATCCATCTGTCGCAGTTTATCTTGTGCCAAGTATATCTCCAAAACTGTTTCAGGCAGTCTTGACACTTCATGGAAATGTTAATCATCATGAGTTGTTATGCACCTGATAATTGGTTTTTGGCTAGGTCTAGTAAAACAAGAGTTGTAATCCTTTATGGATTTATCTCATAAAATCTTGTGTTGCACATATCTGAATTGAAGGTAGTGCCATATATTAGCTTTCTGCTGGTTACTTCTTCAGGTCATCACTTACAATCATGAACTGTTTAATGCTAGAAGGATGTCAAAGCAGCATGTCATAGATTTATTAACAGAAAGTCTAATCTTAAGAATTTTGAGGTGAATGAAGTTTTGGTGGTTAGCAAATTTTGAGTAGTTTACTTGGGAGTGTTTTATTTTTGTTATTTTTCACCAATTTAGTAACCGCAAATTAAAAACCTTTTGAATATAAGGAGCAAAATACATATTACTATAATTCATGCTGTATTCGGCTAAAGTTGATTTTGGCAGAATGGATCACACATCAAGCTATATCATCCGTCATGGTCACTGCATGCATTTTATTAATTGTACCTCGGTATGTATGCATCTGTCATGGTATGATAACTCAGCAAAGTATGTATGTGGTGTACCTCACTCTGTATGTATATGGTCATCTTTTAATATATGATACCTGTGTGTGCTTATTACACGATCATGTTAACATAGCAATTGGTGCGTTGTGAACCTCCCAATAGTTTCACTTTGATTCATTGCTTTTTTTTGTATAGAGCACCATGACACATCATTTGTGGGGAGATCTAGACCTATTGTACTGTTGCCATATCCAGAGGAATTGAGAGAAACTGTTGCTAGTAAGTATCCTGAGCTCACACTCATTTCATTAGTTTCACTGAAAAGCCAGGCATGGGGGATCTATAAGTGAAAGTATGGTACTTGGCTGATTTAATTAATATTTTATGATTAAATAATACCATGATGTTCAGTATTCAGTAGACAAGGTCTTGTCATTATCATATATTGAAAGCAATTTCATGCGAACACAACAGGGGCATTTGTTATTTAAATTGGAAACCTTGTATACAATTTAGAAATAAGATGAAGATTGATGGTTGCTCATTAGAGTTAGTTATTTATATGAATTAAGATTTTTATCCATTGCCGCAAAGCAGGAGGTGGATTATAGGAATGCCCTTTACCTGTCTGCCACTTTTTTGTCTTGGTTCCATATGTCCTATACCTTATGCTTAAAAAGTGAAACTTAAAATTCTCTTAAACTGTGATGGCTATGGCTTTATATTTGGTATGTAACAGTATCTTATGGTCTTCTATAAAAGTTATATAAAGCATCCACATAGGGTTGATGTTGGCCAAGCACTAGGGCCCCAACAGTTACAAATTGGAGATCTTCAAAATGCGTTTTCTTTTGAACTTCTCAACAGATGTTAATCAAACGTTCCATGAATGATCTTTGGGTGGTCCTCTGTTGACTTCAAAATTACATATGTATACATTTACTTTGAGAAATCTTAAAAGTAAATGTCCTATTTTTGGCTTTCTTGATTCACACAGTCTCAATAAAGCGATGCACTTACATTTTAAAAATACATAAAATTCAACTTTGTGATTTCTGCATAAAACCTGGTTGAATATTGCGCTGGATCATTATATTTTCATATACAAAAATATTTTCAGCAAGAATTGAACAATTAAGAAGCAGCGCATAGCGAATGAAGGTGCTTTGAATACGTATTTTGTGTCCTGAAATGTTTGTTACCAGACTATTGTTACTCTTTTTGTTGCAAATTTTGTTTCATTTTGGAAACTTATTCTACTAAACATAATGGTTTTTGTCCTTCTAGTCATTATTCTCTCATACAAACGTATTCGCACGATGCTAAACACATTTCGAATCTAAAAAATATGCACGAAGAAGTAGAGAATAAATTGAAAGTTATTTAATTAAAATAAAAGTTGTGCATCTAACAAACTGCTAGTATCCTTGTTAAAATATATAAAAAGTAAATATTTGATATTCTCCTTATTTTTTGGCTACATGGACGTATAGTATTTGGCATGAAAATCAGAACTGTAATTGTAACAAACCTTTCAGATTAGTCTCATATAATATATTGTTGATTTTCATGCACACACATAACCAAAATATATGATATATTTCTAGAAGTTTATTCTGTCAACATATTTAATGAACTGTTTGACAAAATCAACAAACATATCACTCAATGATGGCAAACTACAAAAAAACGGAAGCATTTTAAACATTAAAATAACCATTCAACATTATCTTTAATATATCTTTAAGTATCTGATGCTGTATGGAGCAAAAATTACCATGACAGAGAATTTGCAACCTAACACACATGACTGAAATAACGATTGAAATGTGCGGAACATCTAAAAATTACCAGTAATCACTGAATGGTTCATGAAAGGTTTGTTACAAAATACTGAACTACGACAACATAGGAAAAAGTTTAGAAACTGTGCATTTATGTGCAATAAATGCATGTATCTTAATATTTGAAAACTAATGGCATCTCTTTTTCTGATTTTTGTATGAAAGACAACACAAACTTGTATTCCAGTTATTATAGGACTGTTCTGGTATACCAGTATATTGCGGTTTGACTTTGAATGATACGTGTATTATATCGCTGTCCCCTGTATCGCCATACTGCAATTCACTTTTTGCCTGGAGCCAATCCAGCCAAATTAACTTAAACATTGTTTTTCGGGTTTTTTTTGTCTGCAAAGTCTCCTCTATTTATCCATGACTTGGCCCGCAATGCCCCATTATTGTAGATCTAAATGCGAAAAAACATCACAGTTTCTTTCATGACAAAGTTTTGTACAGTTTACACTCAAATAAAAATTTGTTAAATTCAAAAACCTTTTCAATGAAAATATTTATTTCAAATAATAATTTGTAAGTCAAAAATTTGATTCATACTTTGTTTGGAAATATGGTAGTAAATTCTGCTACAGCAAAAAAAGATTACAGAGTATATTTTCACTGACTTTGGTAAATGACAACCAGTTAAAGGTGTACACGGAATCCATGTTTATTGAAAGTGCAATAAAGTACGTTATTGTGATTGTGGGCGAAGTGAAGCTCATGTAAATCTTAAAGGCTGCCCTTTGGTCATAGCCTTAGTGTCTCCCCATTAGTAATTTGCCGCACAGGTTGCTGCGGTATTGCATGTAGGCACCCCCGCATTGCGGTACATATTGTATTGCGAGACGCCGGTGATACACAGCCCTAATTATTAATGTCTCATATCCACTTGTTTCTACTGTGTTATTTTTTTGGCACAAGTTTGCTTGGATACATTCTATTTTTTCTACTGGTGACGAAAGTGTAGATATTCAAGTGTATCAAGAGCAAAATATCTAATATCACACTAAAATTTTAATATACAGTATAATATGAACATAAAATCAAGGACATAATGAAGAATAATTTGTTACCATAAAATGCGTATTTTTCAAATGTGTGTTTAAAAAGTAATTATTGACGTTTCCACAATACAGAATCTCTTATTATTTGTCAGGTATACTCTAGGCTAAAGTGGTTTAACTAATTTATTTCGAGATTGTAAACATGCATGAAATTGTGCGCTACTATTCACTTTTTTAATCTTACTTTCGCAGTCTGTTTAAAAAACAGTTGTTTATTCATAACTAAGAATAAGAACTCAAAGATATTGAACAGTCACTAACTTTTTACTCACAGCTTGTCAGATGCGGAAACGACTGGAAATTGCTGAAAGGTTCGTCACTATCATGTAATGAACCTTTCGCTTTATAACCTAGTCATTTAATGTATGTATCAACAAATAAATTAGACAAAAATATGTCTGTGTTAGTTCGACATAAGACACCCTACATGTGGTGTCCATTTCAAATGTGTAAGTGCAGTTTTAAATGTTTCGAATATGGCTTGATCATATTTGTTTTGTGTCATTGTACATACCAATTTAAAACTGACAATTACACACAAAATTCTTTAATATTTCCCTCTTAAGTTCACTTAATTGGAAATTTTGAACTATACATCATGTAACAAACACACATTCTGAATTATTTTGATGTTTGCCCATTTATAAGAAGATTTTACTAACATGAAAGGTTTGTTACCTTATGTAACGAACCTTTCTCACATTGAAGTCCTCTTCACTGTCACATATGGTTAAAAGCTGCTCAGTGGGCTTTCATTAAACATTCTACAGTATTTACATCTACAGAAGAAAATAATTCATAATGCCCACCATAAACAACAAAGGAATATTACTCACCCAACTACACAAAAACATCAAACTTGTGCAATAATCTACATCAATGTTATCCTGGAATTGCAGTTAGAACATACATTCTGTTATGTAATTGTCTGCATTGTGACACCATCTTAAGTTTATGACATATTAGGTTCAGCCTATTAAGGTCATTAAGAAGAATAATTAAATTACTTAATTAATGGTAACAAACCTGTCATTACGAACCTTTTTTTTCAGTCATTTGAAGCTGAAATCTTTTGACCAGCATTATGTTACCTACGAGCTTAAATATGCATGTCTCAGTACGATACTGATGGCCATGAATGTTGGATATATAGGTTTAAGACATAGTAGTTTTTTGTTAATTATGGTAACAAACCTCTCACCCTTAACTATAACCATTGATATAAGAACACATGATGTTCTATAACTTTCTTGTCTATTATTTTAGTATTTTCGTAATTCAGTATACTTGTTTTTTGAAACTACTTACATGACCGTGTGTATTATTCTAGTTTCTCTCTAATATGTGCAACTGCTAGAAAATTCTAACCTGGTAAATTTGAGTAATGAACCTTTCACATAACTCGGCAACAATGCTTTTTTCTTCACTATAAAAATATGTACAGAAGAAGAATGGATGGGGGTACAAGAACAAAAGCTTGGTACATGTAGGTAGCAAATAAACCAGGTCTTTTCTCTAGATTATTGTTGGTACTTGTTGGACATGGTTTTGAAAACGAAAAATCAATGAACTACAGTCATGAACCTTTCAAATTAGCATGTTTGACATGCTGTGCAGAAAACAAAACCACAGAGGATGACTGCTTTTATTGCTGGTTTAACATATCAATACTTCAACTAATAGACAGCAAATGTAAAATTTAAAATATGTCAATCATTGAAATGCAGGGTGCCAACGACAGGTAAAAAAACGAAGTGCACCGTTTGAGACTGTGTGGATATATATAACAGGGGCTAATCTTCGGTCCCTTCTCAATTCAAAATTGCACCTTTTTTCACAATTCAGCGAAAATAAATTCACAATTTCTAAGAATTTCACAAAATATTCATTTCAAACAGTTATTTACATTCATGTCAGCTCGATTTGGTAAATTGAGATTAAATTGATCACACGTATCAGCAGTATATCACACAGTAAAATACCGGTTAGTACTGAACTTAATCCAAGCACACGTTTGATCAATATATCACGCAAATATTCACAAAATCAACAGGCCTAGACCCTTTTGGCAAAAAATGTCCTGGTCCTCTTGTTACACATTTTGTGTGCAGTGCAATAACTCACAATTTAATATCTGTATCCCCACAGACGATGACAAAGTTGTTATGGAATGGTCCAGACCTGATGGGGGATTTTAAGGTGTCAAAGGAACAAACAACAGCTGTCAAGCAGAGTACACTCGCTTCTGAAATTCATTACACTTTTTGTCCAGACATTGAAGGTAGGTTGTATATTCTTAATTTTGTGAATTTATAAATTAATATAGTAATATGAAGCAATACACAGAAGTCTAGAATAAACCTAATATTTTTATTGAACCCGCTTGTGGAAAGCCAGATATAGATGCCACAATGGTGGTTTCATGTCGGTGTGTTTGTACAAGTTTGCCCAAACAATAACTCTGTCATTCATAATGGTATTTCGAAATAACCTGGCATAAATGTTCAACAATGTACCGGCTTGTTGCAGGCAAAACCCTGGTCTGTAATTCAATGTGGCAATGTGTAGATTATGCATGTCATTTTGTTCTCTCCATTGGGAAAGAATGGTGGTTGCTATGGTTACAGAATTAGTAAAAATGATTCCAGAACATCTGGATCCTGCGGTAGCTCAATAACTAAACAACCTAGGTTGATGGTAATGTGAATAGGTGGCTATGTGTACATTTTGTTTTCTCAATCACAAGAAAATTGTCATTGCTATGGTAATGGAATTAGTAAAAATGTGGCCAAACTTCTGGATCCTGCGGTAACTCCATAGCTAAACAACTTAGTATGATGAAGGTTGGTATGATAAAATGTGGCAATGCATACATTATGCACATCATTTTGTTTTCTCCATTGCAAGAAAATTGTCATTGCTATGGTATTGGAATTAGTAAAAATGTGGCCAAAACTTCTGGATCCTGGGTGAACTCAATGACTAAACATCCTGGGATAATGAAAGTTGTGAAGATTAAGCAAATCATTTTGTTTTCTCCCATGGGTAAAATTGTAGTTACCATAGTAATGGAAAGAGTAAAAATATCCACAGAAGTTTTGATTCTGTCAATACTTTTTCACTCTTCAAGATAGGTGAATGAAATCTGATATATGAGTTAGTAATATTATATTAAATAATACTACTAAATAACATTGTGTTCATCATGGAGATTATTTGCAGTATTATTTTGACTTGATTTATATAATATTATGAAGTTTATTGGGAGTGTGTATGGCTTGGGTGGTGATACAATGTCAACTTATGTGATAGTTCTAGTTTTTTTACACCCAATTAAAATTTGCTTTGACCAGATTGGAAATATAACAAATTATGGTAAAAAAATTGGATCCTGCAATCACTTATTAACTATAAAAACTTAAATTACTAAAAGTATGTGAATAAGTAGCAATGTTGAGATTATGTACTCTATTTTGTTGCCTCCCAGGGTTACAATACTAGTTGCTATGGAAATGTTAATAGTAAAGAACATGTTGCAAAATCTTGATACTGCAATAACAAACTTTATTCAGGCCATGTGAATGAAATTCTGTATTGATTATTTGATGGTGTTGTATTTAATACAAGTGTGCAAGTTATACAGATTAATTACCATACCGAGTCAAGGCGGAGCTGGTAGGGAACATTATGTGCTGTGGGCAATATTAACACCAGTTGCTCGTTATTAGTAGATTATGTTTTAAATGATGATAATCTACAAAGTGAACAGTAAAGGTTAAGTGCAGGAACAGTACTTTCGGTTTCATGAAGGGCGTGATGTTAGCTTTTTTTTAGAAATATTACCAGAAGTTAAAAATAATCCAGGGCATTGCATGTTTGAGATATTTGCTGAAACTTTATTAGTTAATAACAAATGCCACTTGCAACATTCAACCAAGTAAGAATTAAAAACATTATTTTGGAATAGAAGGGGCCCCTCTTATTTGGTTTATGTTTACATTTGGTGTTGATCTCTCATTTCCTGAATGTTGATAGCGTGTAATTAGTATGGATCAGATATGCATGCCATTTATATTTGTGCTTTTTGCCATAAATAACATTGTCTTGAGTAAGTCGATAGGCAATTGATAATTGGATATTATTGCAGTTCATCAGCTTTAATCTAACCCACAGTATTTGAAATGAAATTGTCAGTGAACATAATGATAAGCTATCTAGAGCTTTTTTTTAGGAAAACTTTTTAATAATTAAGATATTTTGGCTGTGATACATAGTTCTTCCCAGAATATTTAGGCGATAATTGGAGATATGGGGCCTTTAAGGCAATAAAAATTTGCAAAATTCAGTGTTCAGTAATGCTTACTATGATGGATGACTTGCATTTCTTGTCAATTTCAGATGTGTATCATGGACTAAGCTCTGAAGCGAATGAAGTTTCATCCAGGCAAACAGCAAGGTTTGATTGATTTTCTCAATTTTATTGTTTATTTTGTGTGTCCACAGTTTACAGCTGAGATGGTGTCAGGGGATTAGTATTCATTAATGACAGTCTTGCTTCAGTTATATGACACAAATAAGGTGACTGACTTTCATACATGCATCATCTACATATATTGTGCCAATGGTTATAATTGTGGCGTACCCCACTTTAACGTGCCCGTCACCCACCGGGTCACCGTGATAATTGTGGTAGCACTCTATTTGTCAGTGACCAACACCACTGGCTATTAGGGGTTAGCCAGAACTCTTAGTACAACAATTACAAAAATAAAAAGAACAACTAACTGGTTTAAAGTATATTTTAATATCCAGCCTAATGCTTCAATCACCAATCAGAATAAATAGCGATGATTGAAATGTAGTAGTGTATATCAATAAAATATTAAATTTGCAAACAAGTTATATGCAAAAACTGTTCTATATTCAGAAGTCCTTAATTGTTAAATGAAGAACAAAATTAATCTTTGCAAATTATGCTTACTATCTTTATTCAAAAATCCCTAAATTTATCAAGAACAAAAATGTAGAACAAAAATTAAGAAGAAAAATTAAGCTTTGCAAATTATACCAGCTACTCTATATAAAAAATCCCTAACTTAAGAGCAAAACTTATACATTGCGAAGGACCCTGCAGCAGCAATCAGAAATCTGGTTGAAATATAAATAAATGTAAGTTGCCAATCCAATCATAAATTTATATGAAAAAACACAGAGAAATTGGTCAGAAGATTCAAAATCAGTGTAACAAAAATTATTAGAATCAGCATGATCAGTTTTGTTCAATTAATAAAATGAAATACACTGATATGCATGCGATTTCTCAAATAATTTAGTTAAATCCAAAAATCAGCTAAGTATCTAAGTGTCAAAAAAATGAAGTATTGAATGTCAATCTACAAAGTAGCAAAGTCTCAAGAATCAATGGGACCAGAAGTATCTAAAATATAATTAACATCATCAGTTTTCAGAATGTTTATGTTAATGATATCTTGGACAAAAATGTCAAATAAATTAAGTTATTAAGTTAAATACCAACACAAATACACAAACATAAATAACAAACAGGTTGCCTCAGGTGAGTGATTGAAGGCCTTCGTGGCCCACTTGTATTATATATCAACCAACCATAATTATTGGAGAAAACACATAATATGGAAATCCAGTGTCAACATTCATAAAATGGTGAATATCACTTCCTAAATATATAAGCAGACATACAAATTTTGGAAATCCTGTTTTACTGTTTTTTAAACTATTTAGTCTCAGAAAAAGGATGAATATTGCAATTAATGGAGGAACAAAATCTTACTTTAGCAAAAAGGAATGTTTTTATTTTTATTTATATAAATAACAATTTTGCTTGCCACACAAGCTTAGATACTGTTATAGTCACCTCACATCAGTCAGCCCATGTAGCCAGTATGCCTGGGTTTCCCAGTATGAGCCACATTCTCTGTAAGCAACTTATTGAATCCTAATACTAATCAGTGGTGAGGGACATATGACCCTCGGACTCGGACACAGTGTTTATTATCATCAGCATTACAGAGAAAGACCTAAATATTGACCTGTGTGGGCATTAAATGAATGAACCCTGGACTCCAGATTAGTGGACCGGTGCCTATTGATAATGTGATAATCTTACCTTGTGGTGATAGAACTGTGTTAGTTGTTTGTGTGTTTACCTCACCTAGTGTATGCGATGCATGTGTGTTTTGTGTAATGTAGATTGAGGTAAATACAGGATTATGTCAATTTCAGGTAAGCGTCCTGGACCAAGTTTATCCCCACTGGCAAAGGAACTATCTATTAGAGACAAAAAGCAAAAGGTAAACAAAATTGCTTGAACTTGCCATTTATATTGTGCGTGTTGAGTGCACTAAAATAGTAAATTAAGTACAGTAACTTCTCAAAACAAATGAGGTGAAGTTGACAACTTTGGCTGACTTCCATGCTGCACAAATTGCTGGAAATTTCATTAGGCCCCAAGGAAACCTCATAATTAGGGATTCCATTATATAACATTAACTGAATGAGGATTTTGAATATCTTTTACTTCAAAAATAAGTTCTGCAATGATAAGTTAAGATTTGACAAAAAGTTTATAACATTGTTGAAGTGTGTTAGTTTGAAGCCTTTTCTATTGTAGCCATGAAAATCCAGAGGCTGTTGAAGGAATGGAACCAGCTGCTTAGTCAAGTGTTCAAAGCAAATACTTCACTGCGATGTGAACTTAAAATGATCAACTGTGTCAACGTTATCAAGAAGTACAAGTGTCTTAAGTGATCTGACGTGAATAAAAATAAATTGTGCTGTAATGATACAGGGTTGTAATCTGAGATGCAATGGCACTGGGTTGTAAATTGTGCTGTATTTACATATTTAAATGTTCGGTACACTAGTAAAAGAAATTGATGTCATTAAAGTCTTAACTGGACTAATCCGCAGATTTTGTTCTTAATATTTCTTTGCCATAATTTGTCAAAGATTGAATACATCACACAAGATAGTAGTAATTGGCTTGTTTCTGCTAAACCACCAACCTCCCCCCAAAAGGCTATGAAGAGGGGGTGGGGTGGGGGTATATGTGTTTTTCAAACATGTCTTGTTTTTTCTACTGTTTAGCTGTTATTTCAAATTTATTCCTGGTTGTTGTTAATGATTATTATGCTATGATGTAGCTAGTGTAAATATTTTTATGATCACTTTCAGTTTCTTATCATATACTGTGAAATTTGTCAGCTACTAAAGGCTGGAATGCACTGTGGATTATACTGGTATACATAATACACTAGTGAAGCACCCACTGATGTCACTGATATTTTTCACTTTATTTAGTGAATTGTGTGCAGAATACAAGTTCTCAACTCTGGTGGGCTTTTTGAACAGGTGAAGTTTACACTTGTCTTATATCAAAATGAATGCATGAGGGCTCAACAGTCTGCCTGTGGGCATTCTAATTATCTTTAACATTTTGCTAAATTGCTCCATACAAGTTCAACTAGTCCATTGGTCACAGTTTCCATATAACTGCAGTAACTTGTACTGTGTTTCTTCAATAGCTTAGTATTCTTTTAATTTGTCTACATTTTTTGGTTATAATCCATATCAGCGCATGTCAAGTTTATTATTTACCTTAGGAGTAAAGCATTCTAATTTTTATTGACTATTTTCAGGACATGTCCATCAACCCCATATTAACAAATTCTCTCTTGTATAGATACTTTTACTGTAAACTTATTCTTGTAACAGTTTGATACACTAGTGTCAAGGTCACTGTTTTTATAAATAGGTAATTGGATTCTGGTGGATAACTAGTTTAGAATGGCCTTTTGCGGTCAAACTGTAGGTACGGCTACCTTGTGTGGATACCTTGGTGGGAATTACATTTTGGACCTCTAGGTTCAAGGTCAAGATAACATTTCTTTGGCTTTTTCTTGTTTATTGGCTTTTGCCCTGAATTTGACGTTTACACATGCTTTCATATGTTTACATGGTTACATGTTGAAAACATGGTTTCATGGCATTGTCATTCTTCTTGTTTCATTTTATTTCTGTCCTGATGAAAAAATTAAATATGTGGTTTATTTTACTATATTCTTCCATAGAAGTAATGCCCAGTTATTATACATGATTATATTTGCATAAATATATGATGAAGTATGTCAACTGTATTTCTAGTTAATGAATCAGTAACTGTTCTCAAATTTAGCAGCTATAGCACAAATCATAACCAACAGTACGAAATATATAGATTTATTTTGTAGTACATGAACAAATCATGGTAACAACATGGTGCAATTAACTCTGGAATAATACGCGTTAACATTGCAGAACTGCTGAAATGCACAACTGAACCATGGAAAACAAAAAGAGCAAATGTTTTGTTCCCATTTTCATATTGGCAGTATAAATATGTCAAGGCAATGTTAAAGAAATCCATATTTTTAATGTATGGGTTTAAAAGTGGCACTACAGAAAAGTGATTAGAATGAAAAGCATCAGTGATTTCTAAATAATTGAAAGGTTTGCACCAAATGATTCTCATTGAGTAAATGATTTGCATACATTTATACTCGACCCCCAAAAAATCTCTGGATGGTAGGACCGAGTCAATTGTGTGTGTTTACCTCAATTTGCATTTTTGATGCATGTACGTTATATGTGATGCAGACTGAGTTACGATCCTCTCAATAACCTCTCAGCAATAGAACTGCATTAGTTGTGTGTGTTTACCTCACCTGGTGTTCGTACTGCATGTGTGTTGTGAGTGATGCAGACTGAGGTATGTGCTTCTGTATGTATGCATGTACCCATTTTTAAAAATGCAAGATATAGTTAAATCAAAGTGGTCACGTAAATTGTGCTTAATTTTTTGTTCGAACTATGCTCTAAGAAATAGATTATCTCCTTGGTAAAGGGTAGACCTCAGTGAGTAAGTACTAAAATAGGTACCTCACTGGGTGACGTAGACCAGTATGTATGCGTGCCTCCGTGTGTTGGTCCATCCAACTTTGTCAGGACCATAACTTCCCTATGATCAATGAATTTTAAAATGACTTGGCATAATTGTTCACCATAATGAGTTGGTGTGTGATGCACAAGACCCTTGGCCATATTTTAGAGGTCACACTTTGGGTGTAAAGGGCAAAAATTGGCATGTAAAACCAATGGACAACCTTTTCAGGATGATACCAAGTGTCTTAGTGGGCTCGATATGTTGCCATATGGCGACTTCTAGTAATATTTTTACAGCAAATTCTTGTGCGGACAATTCCTCCTTTATTACTTGGCCAATTTTCTTTGAACTCTCACAGATGAAAACTATTGATGTTAAGTTGTGTGTTAAGAGGAGATAATTCACATTGCTGTATTTTTTACCAAGTTGTATAGTATTATTATATTTCTAAGGAAGTCTTTGTGCAGCAACTACTTTTTCATTACTTGACCCATTTTTGTCTTAGTAATTGCTCTTTCAATATTTTAGCAATCTCTTGTGCAATCCCCTCATTAATTTGATCAAATATCTTTTAACTATTTCATCTTTAAATTATTAGGGTTAATCTCAAACTTTCACAAAGATCACAAAGTGTTTCAGTTGTGCAAGAGGGAGCATAACTTATCATCATAGCATATTATGGTTGGTACTCATGTTAACACAGCTTTCATGTGTATTTTGCCTCACTCAACAGAGCTCTTGTTGTCTTATGCTTTCAAAGCTTGCTTTGACACTTGACTATTATCTTGACTATTCATCCAGGGCTTTTTTGACAGGTGGGGGAAGGGACCTTTTTAAAATTTGGGGAAAAATAACACAGTTTTGTGGAAAGGGAAGTAAAAACATAATGTAAACTGAACTTTGGGGGAAAACTGTATGATTTTAAAGATTTTTCCTGAGGGGAAGATGCCTACAAACAGCCCTGCTATGGAAGGAAAAAAACTGTCATTACGACAAGTTTATCAGCTGCTATATTTATTTAGCTGACATTTGATGAAGTATTGTTTAATTTGGTTTATCTGGAAAAGCATTTTTTTTCAAATTCTGAATTTTTCAGAATAAACTATGATGTTGTATACTTTCAAATGTCTGATTTGGCAAGTGGTATAATATTTAGAATTTTGAAATGAAGTTTTCTAATTGCCACTAATTACATATTCTCCATGTATGATACTTGAACTACTCTGATTATTTCCATGTTTACTTTATATTGTACTAGATCTGATTTAATTTTAAGGATGTTTTTCTCAGTTTGTAATTCTCAGATTTTTTTCAATATTTCTTAATTCATGCAATAAGAATAAATTTTATAAATTTTGATGTCATTCATAAAAATTGTTTATTAAGGTATCATATGTTGATAGAAATACCTAATGTAGATTTCATTTCCTTCCAAAATGCTTCAGTGAAAGCAGTTTGATTCTTCTCATTCACTGACGTTTTCAGACCTTTAAACTTTTAGATCGCAAATTTATATTTGAGTCTGAATTAATCAGTCATTTGAAGATGGTCTGAGCTTTATTCAGCTGTTCTTCAGACATTTCAATAATTCTGAAAATGGTCAGAACTCAATTCAGAGTGTATTCAGATATTTCCATTTATCTGAGAAAGGTCTGAATTTAATTCAGTATGTTTCAGACTTTTCTGGGGATCTGAAAATAGTCTGAAAATTGTCCAGCCTTGTTCAGCTCATATTCAAGACATAATTCAGACCCCTAAGTTAGATGGTCAGACAATATTCAGTTGCTGAGTCTTTGCTGAGGCTGAATTCAGCATTCAGACTGGATACAGACTAATTTCAGCCATTGTTTTTCATGAGGGTATATGTGAATTGCCCCAGATGAGCCCAAGATTGCCATTTTTGTCAAGTGCAATAAACTTTCAGAATTTTTCTATTCCCTTTGGATGACCAGCATTCTGAATTGTGAAAACTGGAACATCTTTTCAAAATGGTTATCTTCTCAAATCAGATAAGTTTGTTTCTATTAATCATTGTGTTAAATATTGCTAATGGTCCCCTAACCTTTTTGTGGCAGATTTATATGCTTGGTCCCTGTTATAAAGCTTTGTTGAACCGTATATATCTAGTGAAAAATTGTTAGCCATGAATATAGTCTTTTCTATTAAGCATTAAACTCAACATCATGTACTTCATTTTACATCACAAAGTATTACAGAATAGAACTACAAAAACATACAATTGTGAGTCACACTAACTAGATAACTAGAAAACATACTAAGCTGAATGACTCATTTGCCTTTTGTCTTAAAATGTATATTTTTGAAAGGTATCTCTTGGAAACAAATATTTTTTTAGATTTTACTGAACCGGACAAAAATATTCTCTCTATGACAGCATCTCTTTAATATTTTATGAAAGTGAAGCTGTAACTGGTCACGATCTTGTGTTTGTCAATACACATATTAAAATCATAAACCAGCAAACAAAGGGGTATAAAAATGGGCATAATATACGTTTGACTTTGTTTAGAGGTTTGTTTAGTCTCATATTAAGTGATTTAACAATGGTTTACTTTAATATAGATGACTGCTGACTCAGATTTGACTGATTATATACCACACAAGGTAGTATCAAATTAATAATAAGACAAATGAGTTAACAGATACAGTTCAATATGATAACTGAAGTTCTGTGTTGTGTACCTGCATCTTGGCATGCTGGTTTCTTTTAAACTTACTAATTGCAACTGCTGATCAGTTGTAATCTCTGTTAATATAATTATCAGGATGACATGGCTACAATTACTAGGGCTAACTGTTACCTGTGAGATAAATGAAATTTATTTACAAATTGGAGTATAAGATAAAAGACAAAAGCAGAAATTAAGAAATCTACTTTAAATGTTTCAGTAATCACCAAATATCAAAAAGTACAAAACACAGTTGTGCCTGACTATGCATGATGATTGTAAATGAGAGCAAAATACAGTAAAATGTTATAACAGCAAAACAATATGAAAAAACAACATAACAATATATTTACACAAATATGCTTTATAAACTATATTGTCTGTTCAAGAACAAAAATGATATTTTGTAGCATCAATCAGTAGTCTTGGTTAAATACAAATAAATGTGGAGTGAAAGTCAAATCAAAAGAAAGAAAATTACAGTCACATTGCTTAAATTAAAAGATTCCAAAAGCACAATTATCACAACAAACAGCATAATTAACAGGGTTTGCCAAATTTTCTCAGGCTGCTCATCCCACTAGATGACCAGCTTAGAATTTTAATTAGTTTTACAACAATTTCAACTCGTCCTGAGTGGATTTCTACTTGTTATTACGAGTGGATTCGTCGAGCCCTGATTACTGGTAAGTTAATATTCCATCAAAAAAACAAAATATTCCAACTCGCAAAGAATGTCTTAAATTGATTAATTAAATTCAAAATCATCAGTGTCAAAACACTTAAGTATAAAAGTCAATTAAATTTTCTAAGTATCAGAGTGCTTAGGTCTGAACAAATCTCAAAATTATTCTAAATGTCCTTAAACGACATGATCCAGTTTTTTTAAGTATCTAAAATACAATTCGTATTTAGAGCAAGAAGTAAGATTTTACAAGTAATAATTCCAAATTTCAGTTGCAAGGCGAGGAAAAAGGTAATTATTATGCAGTAAAGTAATGCAATCATTTGATTGGTCAATTAGCCAAAGCAATACATCATTATTATGATTGGCTGATAAGCCCTAGTCAAGTAAGTCATTAATGATGGACTGTTCTTGGACAGATCTAGGGGCTGATAAGCCCCGCCTAATTGAATTCATTAGCTTGAAATGACTTCTTATTTTTACAAACTTAAACAACAATTAAAAGCAATATAATCAATAACTAAACACTTTATTGATTAAATCCTAACTTAGAATTTAGTTATTTAACATTTAAAATAGTGCTTCTGTTAAGGTTCTCAAAATACAAAAAATGTTATAAGTTTATTACTGCACAAGTTACAAAATTAAGACACATATATTAATCTATATTAAAAGCTGATCATTTTGAAATCAAACATGACTATATAGCTATAAAAACTAAGACTTTGATAATTTGATATCTTAAAGTGTTAAATATTCCATTTAGCTATATTAAACTCAAGTAAAACAATGTACATCGTATGTGATACATAATCTTGATATTTGCTGAAATATCTGTATCCTTAATTATATTTTGTATTATTAATCATTTAAATTTATATTTCTAGTGCTAAAATCTATTTATGACTCCTAAGAGATTGACGATAAATAAACCAGATGGCCCCTGCTGCCGACAGGAGGCCCCTTTGACCAGACACTATACTTTATAAGTGTGGCCCCTTATTGTATACAGTACACTCAAGGCTGTAGAAGGTATTTAATTTAGTGTATTGTCATGTATTAAGTTAGTTGATGTAAATTAGGGGACCCTTTAGAAAATTGTGCTATTTTGTTCTGTTGCTTAAGTACAACAGATAGTGTAAGTCAGTAATATAATCAATAGAGCTACTTTTACTTGTTAACCCAGACATATAAAATGTTTAAGTTCAACAGATAGCGTAAGTCAGTAATATAATCAATAGAGCTACTTTTACTTGTTAACCCAGACATATGAAATGTTTAAGTTCAACAGAAAGCGTAAGTCAGTAATATAATCAATAGAGCTACTTTTACTTGTTAACCCAGACATATGAAATGTTTAAGTACAACAGATAGCGTAAGTCAGTAATATAATCAATAGAGCTACTTTTACTTGTTAACCCAGACATATAAAATGTTTAAGTTCAACAGATAGCGTAAGTCAGTAATATAATTAATAGAGCTACTTTTACTTGTTAACCCAGACATATAAAATGCAAAAGTATGCTAAATGCACAAGAGCCAGATAGGGAGCTTCTACTGCATTTACAGAATGAAATATAGAAGAGAGTCATGTAAGCTAAAAATACAAGGGAAGTAACAAGTACAGTGCAACCTCTCCTGAGCGGCCCTCTCTTGAGCAACAACTTCCCTTCAAAAACAACATGATTTTTTCCCAATGTACAATTTAACTATTAATTTAAGCTCTATGACAACAACCTCTCAATAACAACATAATTTTGCTTCTCCCAATTAAAGGATGTTGCTTTGGAGAGGTTGCACTATACTAACATAAACTATGACAAGCGAAAATTCAGGTCTTTAACATCTGTTTAAACAGGACACATAGCATTACATAATACATGTTTAATGATATGATCACAATTATTACCAAATCAAATGAAAGAACTGATTTTTTGAAACAAAAGATGTTAACATAAATACAATGTCCTTAAATTTTGAGCCTCACAAAATTGTTCAAGAAAGACAATGAAAATATTAACTAATATTAGTCCTAGAATAAATGTACAAATACTGATCTACTGGTTATTCTGTATGAGATAAGCTAACGTCTCTCTGGATTCTGTTGTTACGATATATAACATTCATTGATAATTTCATTGTTCTGCATTGTGTCAAAAACTACTGATATAAACAAGCACGAAATATCCAATTTGAATAACAAAGTTGAGAAATTATCGGCTGAAAATAAAAATCTTCAATCTATGAATGCAAGTATGACGGATGACTTGTGTGACCTGAAATGTAGATCAATGCGGGACAATATGCTATTTTTCGGTATACCAGAAGGTCAGGGAGTTTTCAAACCGAGAGAGGTATTATCCCAAGCACGAAATACTCAGCATGAACCAACGCTAGACGAATTACAAAATGAACCGGAAGTAAATACCCAACGAGACGATGAAAATCAACCATCTGATCTACGTGCAACAACTGAATCATGCGAGTCCAAAATTCACACATTCTTATCGCAAGTACTTAATATTACTAATAGTGAGCAAAGTGTTTTAATTGATCGTGCACATCGTATTGGAGCATTTCGAGCTAATAAAACTCGCCCAGTTGTTGTTAAGTTCAAAGATACAACCTCCAAATTACGTGTCAAGGAAGCACTAAAGGTTGTTCGTTTAAAAGATACACCATTCAATGCCTCAGATCAATATCCACCGGAAGTACAACAACGGCGCAAAGATTTAATACCTATTATGGTCACAGCCAGGAAAGCGGGTAAAAAAGCTACACTAGTAAGAGACAAACTCTATATTGATAACAAACTATTTGACCCTATGCTACACTCTGACGTAATGAACAAACACAAATAGGACAAGCATGAAAAGCATGTTTCCATTGCCTCGTGGAATGTGGAAGGCTTATCAAATTGCATTGACGATGAAGACTTTATTAGTTTCTTGTGTTGGTTTGATATATTTTTTGTATGTGAAACATGGCAAAACAAAGATTTCAACTACGATATAGAGGGTTATAGCACGTTTACTTTACCTCGACCTGAATCTCTCAATACTAATAGTAAACGTGGCCATGGTGGTTTATGTTTATTTTATAGAAAATCGTTGTCTGATGGTATTGAAATAATTGACAAAGACCGTAATGGTATTATTTGGGTTAAATTGAACAAGCGTTTTTTTCGTACGGATGATGACATTTATATATGTTTTTGTTACATTCCTCCACGTAATTCTATTTATTTTGCAATGCATCCTATGGGATTCTTTGAAAGTATAGAAACTAATGTTCGCAAATATTCTCGTTTAGGTAAAGTGTCGATTATTGGTGATCTTAACGCAAGAACTGGTATTAAACCAGATTATATATCTTCAGATGAAAAGTTTAGTCGATATTGTCAAAACATTGAAATTGACTATAACACATGTAATGATCACACATTGGTCGTTAGAAAAAACATGGATACCATTGTTAATTCGTCTGGTAACAAGTTATTAGACATATGTATTAACTCTAATTTAAACATTGTGAATGGTAGAGTTGGTGACGATAGTAATTATGGTAATTACACGTTTATGTCATCTACTGGTAACAGTACTATTGACTATGTTATTATGTCACGTGATTTGTTTCCAGCTATATGTAATTTTGCTGTACATGACATGTTTTCTTTTTCATCGCATATGCCGATACATGTTGATCTTGATGTATGTTATTCACAGCATGATAATGATATAATTGTCACTGGAACTGATAAACTGAATTGGGATGTTACATATGTGGATTCATTTTGTGAACTTGTTAAATCTGACCTGGAATCTTTTAGCCATATTGTTGATCAAATATAAGTAATGACTTAGATATACATGAAGGTATTAAGTCATTTTCAGGTTTACTATATGAAAAGGCATTCAATTTGTGTGGTTCTGTCAAAAATAAGAAGACTAATAAGAACAAAAATAATACACGCAATTTCAAAAGTCCTTGGTTCAATGACGAATGTGAAAAGGCGAGGCGTGATTTTAAGCAAGCGAACAGAATTTATTATAGAGATAGAACTGATTTTAATCGAAATATTTTGATCAATAAAAGAAAAAAGTATAAAGCAACTATTCGTAAGGCAAAATCACTCTTTAATATCAAAAATAAAAATAAATTTCATAATCTTGCTATTACTCAACCACAGACATTTTGGAAAGAAATTAAGAAACTTAAACAAACCAGAAACGATAATACTATTGATGTAGATGATTTTTATGAATATTTCAAAAATTTATTTTCAACTGATGAATATTTTACGAATGAACTTGTTGAAGAAAACATATCAGATGATAATTTTATGCTAAATACTCAAATAGAACAATTAGACTGTGAAATAACTGAAGGTGAAATAATTAGGGCAATTTCTAGTCTGAAAGCAGGAAAAAGTGGATCGGATGATAAGTTAATTCCCGAATTTTTTATTTCATGTAAAATTATTTTAGCACCTTTGTTATGTAAAATATAAAATCATATGTTTGATAATTGTGAATATCCTGAATCTTGGACTAAAGGGGTTATCGTTCCTGTCCCCAAAAAGGGAGATAAAAATAATGTGAATAATTATCGTGGAATTACCTTAACAAGTATATTTTCTAAAATATTTTCTGTTTTACTTGATAACCGTTTGCGACAATGGATTAGCGATAATGATATCATGTCCGAGAATCAGTTCGGTTTTGTTAAAGAAAGAAGTACAGTAGACTGCATTTTTGTTTTAACTTCGATTATCGACAAAGTATTGAATAATGAAAAGAAGAAAGTTTATTGTTCCTTTATCGACTTTAAAAAATGCTTTGATTATGTATACAGAAACGGAATTTGGTTTAAACTTATACAACAAGGTATGTCTACAAAAATTGTTAAAATGCTTCAAAAAATATACGAAAGTGTTAAATCCTGTGTCAAGGTCAAAGGTTGTCTGTCAGATTATTTTGATAGTTATATGGGCGTTAAACAAGGTGAACCATTGTCATCGTTATTGTTCGTATTATTTGTGAATGACATGAACACTTATTTACAAAATACTTCAGATAATGTTTTTACTCTAGATCAATTACAAATATTCTTACTTTTATTCGCTGATGATACAGCCATATTTGCATATTCTAAAGAGGATCTACAGCAATTATTAAATAAAATGTATTGTTACTGTAATGAGTGGGGCATATCTGTTAACATAAACAAAACAGTTATTATGGTTTTCAAGAAAAATAACAGAATTGAAAATGTTGATTTATTTTATGATGGTAGTAAACTTCAAGTAGTCAGAACATTTACGTATTTAGGTGTTACACTATCCTCAAATGGTAGTTTCTATCAAGCACAAAAATCACTTGCTACCCAAGCAAATAGAGCCCTTCATTCTCTTTATTCACTTTTTGATGTTCTTTCTATGAAAATTTCAGAAAAAATTAAATTGTTTGATGCAATGATTATGCCAATATTAAGTTATGGATGTGAAGTATGGGGTTTCCATAAATCACCAGATATTGAAAAAGTACATATAAAATTTTTGAAACAATTGCTTTGTGTTCATAATAAAACTTCTAATACAGCTGTATATGGAGAATTCGGACGATATCCACTATTTGTTAAGAGACAAATTAGAATTGTAAAGTATCGGTATAGAATTATGAAAGCCCCAAACTCATTAATGTTCAAGTTATTTCACATGAATAATCCTAGTGGCGAATTAATAAATTCTTGGTCTGTTAAAGTAAAGTCACTACTATGTAATCTTGGTTTTTCGTTTTTATGGGATAGTGTGAACATAAGTATGACTCAAATTAATTGTGTAATTCAGAGAATTATTGATAATTACTTACAAAGTTGGTTTAGTGATTTAAATTGTTTCTCACGGCTGGAATTGTACAGAGATTTTAAAACAAGTTTTGAATTTGAAAATTATCTTAATTGTATTAATATTGATAAGTATAGAATATCATTGGCCAGATTTAGATGTTCGGCACACAAACTTGCAATTGAAGAAGGTAGATGTAGAAATATTGAAAAAAGCCAGCGTATTTGCAAATTATGTAATATGAATCAAGTGGAATCAGAGTATCATTTTCTTTTAGTATGTCCGTTTTACCTTGATCTTAGAAAAAGTTATCTTCAAAAATATTATTATACTTGGCCAAATCTTCAGAAGTTTCGTTTATTGGTGAATTTGAATAGTAACACAAAATTAATTAAACTTGCATCTTTCATTTATTATGCCAATAAATCGAGACAGTCTTTTTTACGTCGAGCAAGGTAAATATCTATTTGTAAATTGAAATCACATGCCCTTTCTGAGCCTTTTGATTTTTCAAATGTACGTAATGACTAATTGTCTTTTAGAGTTAGATTTATTATTTTCAGTGGTATTATGCTAGTGTACAACCGATAACTGGATTCCAAAAGTAATACTTCTTTTCTATTTTCTATCTATTTGCCATGTAACATTAAGTATACATGCATGCTTTTCATTGTATTTTCATTTATACTTGTATTGTATTTCTTTTATATTAGTATGTTGTAAGCTGCGCTCAAGTACCGCCATCATTGTAATTAACTTATTTGGCGATGAACTTGATATTTAAAGCCAATAAAAAATTTGACTTGACTTGACTTGCATTCTTTTATACAAATGGACAGCCAATATGTATAGTAGATGTAAAAATAATATACATGTACTTACAATAGTTCAAAACTAAGAAAATATTAACTTCAAAGAATATTCAGACAGAATATGAATTTCCAAATGTAATATCACACAGTTCTATACAGTGACAAAACATGGATTCATATTTTATTTTCAAAGTCATTTATCTCATTAATATGAAAATATTAAAGAACTATTGAAATTCTTCAACTTAATTCGCTAAATCCTTTAGGCTATGCCAAATGATTCCATGTTTAGCGTCATTGGGCGGGGAGGTTTTCTACAGTTTTGACAAAAACAAAAACAGGCATGGCATTCGGAAGTAATTTTTCGCCCGTATCTATACTATACCATAGACACTTATTAAGTTTAAGCTCATGCAAGCATTTATCGAATGTTACCACGATGAACAAATTATTATAACTATTTTTTGGTAAATCTTTAACATTCGTGTGTTTTTGTGAACTATTCGCCGTTATTTCTTCTTCACTTGTTGGGGAGGGGAAGTTGTAATCATTAGCAAATATGGCTTGAGTTCAGAATGGCATGTAAATATGCCATTGTATCGTGTCAAGTTGAAGAAGGGCCCCAAAACAGATCTTGATTGGCATGTCATTCAAGTTGGCGACGAAACATTTGCTTCTCTATTTCTAAAAAAAATCATTCAGGTCATTCACAGTAATACACCTATGTAAGATTTAAACTTCCAATTAACATACAGGACAAATCCTACATCCGATGTGTGGTCTCCTGGCAAAGGACAATGCGGCAATAGAAGTGGGGTGGAATTTTCATACATTTCCACCTTTTATGATGTTTTGAAGTTCAATAAACTTGATACTAAAAATTGCTTTTATTGTGCCCTTATTTTTGCCTGGTAGATAAACATAGAATCAATTTGGCATGGCCTTATTGCTGAAAACAGACACGTTTATGTATAAAAAGTATGTGCATGATTTATAATTAATAAATATCAAATGTTGGCAATAATTCATAACATTGTGATCAGTTTAGAATTATATAAACAGAACACTCGACTGTGCAATATTTCTTTTCTACCTCAAAAATCCGATTATTTAATGTTGCATTATCAGTAAATACTGTATCACTGGGAAAACAAACCTAGTTAATCTGCCTGATGTATCAGCTACTAAAGCGCTGTTTTCCCGTTTTGATCTTACTTCGTGGCGCTTGATGTGTTTTCCGCTTGACTATTCACTAGATTTTCATTTCTCGTTCTTTGAATTGTTAAAACACGGGATTCTCCTAAGACACGTGGTCCATTTTCGGACACATTTTACTATTTTAGTTACATGAGTTTTTGTGTTAAGATTTTTTAAATTCTAGTTGTAAGAGCTACATTCGTGGATGAATAAGACTTATATGGCAAAGGTAAGGAGTTATTTGCATGCGTGTTTGTACGTGAAGGAATGTTACACATATAATAACTGTTATGATTCTTTGTATTCCTAATTCTTCATAATTTTTATCGAGTCCGGTCTAAGCTCTTTATACAAAATATCTTCTATGTAGTTAGCGGCCGTGATAAACTACAGCACCGACGTTAAAAGAAGAAACTTTGAAATGAAATTAAGGAATAATATCGGGCGTATGTTGTCTTTCAGATTAAATATATGAATTTTGCATGTACATTTGTATATGGTATACATGTATTTGTATTACAGAGTTGTGCAATTAGTCATACAAACGAGTTGCATAGGTCTTGTCTCCTTAACGCAGACTTTTCCGCCTTTCCAAGTTTTGCACGAAAATATCGAGCGATTATTTGCTACTTATATGAAAATTAACTAATACTATTCATTGTCCTTTTTTCGTGAATGTGTTTGACATTGATTATTGAGTTGTATTGTTGAGAGAATTTTTAATTGCATATGTGATGAAATTAGCGAAAAATTTAAGTTAATGTGTTATGTAGTACATGCATACAGTAGCTAGGGCCATTATATTTGCGCTAGATGATAGCAATGACAGTCCAATAGCTAAATTATTGGTCAAAGCCTTATATAACATTGTAATTGTTAGGTACGATTTATTATAATTATGTTATACACATATGAATGTGTAATCTACATATTCATTGTCTGCATATAAACATATGCTATCATATAGGTATTAATAATATGCAATGGCAAAACACAACAGTTTACTGTGCGTTCTATATGTTGACAAGAACTTTTAATCATAATACACATGATGGAAATACATGCGGTCACCAGAAATGACCAGAATAAGTAACAAGACTGAAAGAAACATAGAGGATAGGAGTCGAGATATATTTATATTTGATAGCATTTTGTTGGTAACGACTGTTACAATACAGACAGTTGTGACATTTTGTCACAGGTAGTATATACCTGTACAGACAGTATTTAAGATGTACAATTTGTACATGTATACTCAGATATTAACAACAATCGCCTTGAAAAAAGCAGGCGCTCTACACGATGAACATACATGTAATTACTTTGTCAATAGGCTTCACTTAATTTTAAATACTAGTATCACGTACTGTGTTGTCATTCATGCGTATTTATTATAAATGTTATTCATGCGTATTTATTACAAACTCCACCATTTGGATAGACAATCTGTGGCCTTCATTGACAGATGACCTTATTCAGAGGTCAATTATTCAATAATTGGCGGCTTCAAAGGATGACCTTTATTTACCGGCTGGCCTTAATTCGGAGGCGGCTGAAAACACAGGTTTGACTGTATCTGGCGCATATTTGACATTAAAGAAAAGGAGAAAATACATCAGAAACATTTCTTTTATCAATGAATATGTAGACTGGGCAAATTAAATTAACGGCGAATTTCTCTGTACATGTCTGAAACAAGTTTCACCGGTTGTAATCTTTAAAAATGGCGGTGTTGTTTTCAAGAAGTGGTGAGCACCGAAGATTAGCGATGAGTTTCCCGTATTTCATGGTTATCAAACCACTTGATATGAAAATTAATTATACAAACAAAACATGGCGGAAATCCGAGTATAATTGGCAATGTTGTGATACTCTCAATATGTATACAAGTTTAACATAAACACTACAAACCACGAGAAGTACAAATTTACTGCTGAAAACATTTAAAAAGCCCTGTCAGTGAAGTGGTCGCCAATGCTCTCTCTAACATATTTATTCACGATTCTGGTATGGCACGCTTAAATCGTTCTATTTGAAGCAATTTTGACATCACAAAGCTGGTCTATATTTTACGGAAGCCTATTAGGGCCATTTTGTCTTAGTACTTTATTATTAGGAATTATGTCTTATGTGTTTTTCTTGTTTTTTAGCTATTATGTGTTAAGAAAGAAATATGGAATTTCGCACTTTTTTTACATATCTCCCATTGCAACTGATTGCCAAAAACACTTTCTGAGAGCATCAATCACCTTTTGTGCTTTTTGAGACATCTTGTAAGGTCATTGAGCTGCATGCATTTATGCGGTGGCATTGCTTGATACGGATGCAGTCTTGTTGTGGTTCCTTTTAGTTGTCATGCTCCGTCTATACCACATAAAGCGTATCGACTTTCTCATGCACTGAAGACATCAGAGGTTATAAGTAAGAGATAAGACATCAGAAGTTATAAGTAAGAGATAAGACATCAGAAGTTATAAGTAAGAGATAAGACATCAGAAGTTACTCATGGGAGATAAGACATCAGAGGTTATAAGTAAGAGATAAGACATCAGAGGTTATAAGTAAGAGATAAGACATCAGAAGTTACACATAAGAGATAAGACATCAGAGGTTATACATAAAAGAAAAGACATCAGAGTTTATACATAAGAGATAAGACATCAGAGATTATACGTAAGAGATAAGAGTAGTATAGGACGGTACCCTGGCACCATTTTTCAACCCTAATGGTCATTAGACCAGTTTGGTTATTTTTTTATTTCTTAATGACTTTAACATAATGACCCCGACCATGGTCAGTTTTCTTTTTCTCAGGTTTCTTTTTTTCTGTGGTCTAATGTTTACGTTTTTAGAGTCTGTTTTCTCATCTGTTTTTTTTCTTTGGGGTGGGGGTTTCTTCGCTATCCCATTTTTCAACCACAAACTGTACATGCACGATCAGTTTTTTCTGTTTTTAACTCGATTTCAAGACGGAGTTGCATGACTTCCTTTAGCTGCCTTATTTCTCCCCTGATCCCTATGAGTTCTTGTAGCATAGCCATCTCTGTGGATTGAGACGGTGGATTAGACTGTCCATGGGTCTGTCCATTCACCACGGACAGTACTGGTTGTACATTCCCCTGCAGATTCGGCAATGAAGACATTGTAGTAGGATGAAATTAAATGATAGAGCCAGTGGTTTTTATACGGGATGAAAGCGCCAACCTTAGAGAGAGCATGTAAAATGACGTCACGTCCACTTTTTTGTTCGTTTGTTTTTGTGTGTTTTTGCGTTTGTTTTGTGTTTCTTAAGTCATAATAACAACAATAGAAAAAAATCGGATTGACCTACTTTTTATGAAGTTATCGGATTGACCTACTTTTTGTGTATTCATACGTATATGCCTGTGTTCATTTTCAATAATTAGAAAACATGAGAAATTGTTTACGTGCTTCTAAGAAAATCTCTGTTGAGGAATATAGTGTCGCTGTACCTATCAAGATGGGGCATTCACATCCGGATCTCTCCATCTATTATAATGACGAGCTACGCAACAATTATTGGCTCTACTTGTATTTAGCCGAAATGAAATATTGAAGAAAAAATTCAATGGCCCTTGTTAGGGCCACCATATGTTTAAGATAAGTTTTATTGTCTCTACAACAACAATAAAAAGTCAATTTTCAATGATTTATTTTTTACAATCAGCAAAACAAATAACTCACAAATATTATCCACCATATGCACAAGAGCATTGTTCATCACACAACATACTGTCCACCACAAAGAACTAAACACTATTCAAAAACACTGTCCAACAATTCAAATGTTTCAACACGTCAAATGTTTATATCGTCCATTTTCTTTTTGTCCTCTCTTTTTGTATTCCCGTTTCTTTTGCGGTGTATCCATTTGGTTGGCCGAGTCAACAATAAATTGATCACTCATTCCTTGCGGTGGTACTTGTGGATTCTTTTGTGGACAATTCGCTGGTATCCAGCCAAATTTTACAAATTTTGATTGTAAAATATCATGTAAGCGAATGAGTAAATGTTGAATCAAGACATTAATCAAGCTTGAAGAACAGAAAGAGAATCTGAGACAATTAGAAATTTGTCTGCACTGTGTTGAGAAATGTATGATAATGCCAAGTCGATGGCTTTTGTTTCTGCTGTAAAAGTTGATACCTTCTCTGGGAGGCCCATCCGAGAAATAAAGTTGTGTGCGAAAGCAGCACAACCAATATATTCGTGACAGTTTAGAAGAAAATGTTTTACAGTGAAAGGTCCGTTGCATGATATGCAAAGATGGTTGATCTTCTCGGTTTATATGAATGTGTAATTCGAAAGCTTCCGATACGGCACCTTGTAATAACGACTTGTACGCGGCGAATTAAAAGAGGGAAAGATCTTGATAATTGAACATGAGAAAGGATGGCATGGAGTTTGTTATTTGTCTTTTCATCCCATTGAGATTGCCATTTGGATTTGATAAGTAAATTAATATACTACTTAAAATTTGCTAAGGATCACTTTTTCTACTGTGCGTTACTTTTGTGTATTTGTAATACATATGATAATTGATTAAAAGGAATTAAATATAATTAGTTCGGAATTGATTGTATGAAAATAATGGCAGTGGAAGTGTTCCTTGACGTGTGCGTGTTGCGGAAAGAGTGCGGTGGATGAAAATCAACATTTTGGAGATCACATAGTGAAATTAAAAAATCTTGCAAATAAGGAAATGGTTGGCGTAGGGTGTTTAGTACCGAGTATGGTGTCCGCGGGCATTAATTACAGCCTGACATCGCCGCCGCATGCTACTGATGAGCCTACGGACCTTATAATGAGGAATCTGGGACCATTCCTCTACGAGTGCATGTCTTAGCTCCCGAACTGTAGTTTGTTGGATGTTGCGTGAAGAAATGGCTTTCTGCAGCATATCCCAAGCATGCTCAATTGGATTTAAATCCGAGGACCTCGCTGGCAAATCCATGCGGACTATAGTTGCCTCCTCAAGATATCGGTTTGTGATGTGGTCTCTGTGTGCACGGGCGTTATCATCCATAAGAATGAAATCAGGACGACCAACTGCGCCAGCGTACGTGCGTACATGGACGTCTAAGATTTCATTGACGCACCTTAATGCCGTCAGTGTACCGTTTTCAATGATGTGTAGGTGTGTTTTCTCCTGAGCGCTTATTCCCGCCCACACCATGACTGAACTCCCACCATAACGGTCGTGTTCTGCAACGCATGGTAGGTATGCTTTTCCATGTGCTTATCGTGCAGTGTTTACATGACAAATCGATATCTTAAGTACACAATTATGAGGTCCCCGTATAGGTGTATCGTTAGCGGAAATATGATTTTAATATGATGATAATAGGACTGAAATATGCAATGTCAAAAAGGTGATCCTTAGCAAATTTTGAGTAGTATAGATGGCTGAAAATCGCTGTTAGGTAACGTGATTGCAAATGGTAGGATATTAAGAGCTTCTTTTGTCAAAGTATCAACTGTTCCGGCCTCCGTGTATAAACTTTCTATTGGTGATGTGCGGAAAGCACCAAGAGCCTTGGTGGTGTATAGTGTCAGGCATGATTAAGTATGACTTGCGGGCAGAGCCGTAAACAATTGATCCGTAGTCTAATTTGGAACGGATAAGGATTCTGTACAGTTTTAGTAACGTTGAGGTATATGACCCCCACTCAGTATTAGAAAGGACTTTCAGTAGATTTAGAGCTTTAAGACATTTTTGTTTTGGGTTTTTAATATGGGATGTGAAAAAAAAGTTTTTTACCAAAAATGACACCAAGAAATTTTACTTTAGGTACAACAGGGATTTTCGAGCTGGATATGTATAGTTCTTGACCGTTGTGTGCCTTTCGCAGACGACAAAAGTGTACGCATTGCGTTTTGGATTTTGAAAATTTAAAACCATTTTCTTTAGGGTATAAAATGCTCGAAGTATGTCATGTTTGGCACTGGAATGAGTGGAGTACGGACGTGTACCGTCAATACATTGTCAAATACTTGAAAATGAAGCAAAAAGCCAGTGGGTCCTCCCGGCGTGGACACAGAGGAAGATAAAATGAAGTTTAAACAATATTATTTTGAAGCAGAGGGAATTCGCTTGGAACAAGTGAAAAAAATTCCAGGAAAAAGAGCTTTTACCAAGACAATGTTGAATTGTTTATGGGGTAAAATACTCAAACCAACCTGTTACCGAAAATCGAGTATGTACATGAATAGGATAGTTTCTATGAGATTCTGAACGATCCTAAAAAATCTGTGAAATATGCAGAGTGTTTTGCTCATGATGAATTCGTACTAATGAATTTCACGGATGAATCGAATCAAGCTGATTCCCATTCTTCTCCTAATCCTGTAGTGGCTTTTTTGTGACGGCTTATGCTCTATTAGAACTTTACAAAATGCTTGAACCTCTTGGAAAAAGGGTGCTCTATTTTGACACAGACAGTCGTATGTATATTTATGACCCTCAAGAATACAATGTACCTATTGTATCTAGTCGTTTGGGAAAATGAACGAATGAAGTGCCTCATGGACGTATTGTGAAATATGTTGCTTTAGGTCCAAAAAACTATGGCTACGAATACATTGAAAATGGAGAACGACATCAGGCGTGTAAAGTGAAAGGCATTACGTTAGACTATAATGCGACTCAACAAGTGAATTTCAATAGTATGGTGTACTGTGTGAAAGACAGACAACATTATTCTCCCGTGGTTGAATATGCTTCCAGGATTAAACGTCAACAAGATAAAACAGTGACGAGTGAGAAACAAATCAAAACACTTCGTTCTGTGTATGCCAAGCGTATCATCGTCGAGAATTACATGACTGTCCCTTATGGATATCTGCATGACTGACCTTGAACGTCAACCTTGAACGTCCACCTTGACCTTGTTTTTTTACTTGAATATTCTGATATATAATGAAGTAGTAGAAGAAGAAGAAGAGTACAAAAACAAAACAACAAGTATGGACTGGATACCTTAACTTCCTATTGAATTAAGACTTAAAATTTATCGTTATGTGATTGAGGCTAACACTAAACCATGGAAGATGGACTTAGTACATGCGTGGGCGACCCATTGTGCTATTAATAGTTTACAACGCATGAACCCTCGACGGGTAGATAGGCTGTTAGGGGATGTCAGTCAATGTCACAATTTGACCGTAAGTCAGAAATTACCTATGCTACGAAAGTTCAGTATGGTTCAACAAAAATTGGATCGCATGAT
Source organism: Lutraria rhynchaena (assembly GCA_008271625.1). Classification (NCBI taxonomy): domain Eukaryota; kingdom Metazoa; phylum Mollusca; class Bivalvia; order Venerida; family Mactridae; genus Lutraria; species Lutraria rhynchaena. The sequence continues at coordinate 33,806 of VIBL01000056.1, read as the reverse complement.
ATCTACTGGATGGGTGTTTTGTATCCACGATGCGACTTTGAATGATATATCTGTATAAACCAATGTATTTCGACATACTTCCAATGTCATGTGATTTGGCATGGCTGAAGAAGACGATTGAATATCTCAACCCGGATGGCGACAGTATTCGCAATACACAAGTACGTGGTTTCATGTTATTTAAGGAACACCGATCCCTTTCACCAAGGTCAGATCGATTCTAACCTACCGTACCGTGTTCTTTAAGCAAAAACACCATTTACGTGAAGTGGCACAAACCATTGATAATCTCCGTGCGGATGTGCCAAAGGTTGTGATTGGTGTTGGGAATATTCAATTATGGACAGACCATAAAGACGACACAGATATGTGAGTTTATTTTACATTTTGGATTTTCAGTTGTATAGAGAGACCTTATTTGGTATCATACAAGATGACTTTGTTACGGTCAAGGACATTTACACATGGATTCTGAATTCGCGTACGTTGGAACTATTTAAATGGATGACTCATCATGCGATGATCACTTGGATTTAAAAGCTATCCATCGAGAAGATTGGAACACATACGTGGTGAATAACAATGAAGTGATTCAAGCCATTCAAGAATGGAAGAGTTTGATATTATGAATCATACCATGTTAAGAAAAGCATTGATTTTTGGTTCTGGCCTGAAAATACTTGAAAGTCATCATAGTGTAGAATGGATTCGACAACGCTTGAGTACACCAGGACTGTTTGGAGAATTAAAAATGGACTTCATGTGATGAATTCATTTTATAAACAGACAGTACCACTAGACTTTAGTGAAACGGTGCCTGAGCGTATCGTATGGTGTTAGAAAGAATGGCAAACAGCCTATGCTCAGTTACAAGAACAGGAATCCAACATTCAATTCTTACAGGGTATTCCTGAGCATGACGAGGAGTTGGTAGAGGATACCTCCATTCTACATTTAAATGTATTTGATGATATGCTTTGGGATAAAGATAAAGAGAAAATTAAATTATGGTTTACACGAAAAGGTCATCATCGTAATGCCAGTGTCATTTACATTACTCAAAACATGTTTCAACAATCATAAGCCAGTCGTACACTGAATTTAAATGCACATTACATGATCTTATTTCAAAATACAAAGAGATAAAGGACAAAAAAAGTATTGGCGAACCAAATTCAATTGCCACACTTGTTACCCGCTTATCAAGATGCGATCTCTACACCCCATGGTTATTTAGTGATTGATTTTCATCCTCAAACACCAGACACTTACCGGTTGAGAACCGATATTTTTCATTATTGGATCACTAGAGAGGAACGTGGACCGACGGTGTATATATATAAATGAGATAGGACTTAATTAGTCATCACAGTCATCATGGCAGACAGAATGAACACCATAGCTCAGTCGCTAGAACATTTCAGTCAGGAACGTGATCCTGCTCAACGGGAGCAGTTGTTACGATCAGAATTAAAAGAGATTGTCAAATGTTTTACGTTAGCTGCTAAAGTGATTTTACAAAAGAAATTTTTACAAAAGAAAGTGGATGTGGACACCAAACGTCTAGTGGATTTCTTGGAGGGGTCATGGTACGAAGCTTACTCCGATGGAATGGTCAAAAGACCATTCGTAAATTTGTCCCTAGGAAAGCTCCTGCAAAAACCAGTAAAGCAAGCAAAAAGAACCCCTGCAAAAAGAGTTCCTAGAAAGAGAGCCCCAGCAAAAAGAGCAAAGAAACAACCGGTAAAGAAAACAACTGCATTTACAGTCTAGCCAACAATCAATGAACGTTTTATCACCCTTAGACGAGGTTTCAGAGGATCTTCCCGTGGGTCTTCTTTATCTAGAAGATCACCCATTGGGTCGTCACCCGTTCGGTCACCCATTGGATCACCTAATAGGTCCTCTTTAAGTGGTTCACCTCCCACGGGGTCAACCCAGACTCCATTAAACTATCCCAGTGGGTCTCCTATCTACACGGCAACACGATCGTTACTGCCAGTACTCCATTGAGAACTCCTCCCCGAACTCCTGGGTCAAGAAGCAGTTTAAGTTCTTCTAGTGGGTCAAGCCGTTGTTCTAACTGTGGGTCAAGCAGAAGTAGTTTAAACAGTTGTTCGACCTGTAGGCCAAGCAGATCCAGAAGTGGGTCAAGCAGATCCGGAAGTGGATTCAGAAGTGGTCTAGCAGAAGCAGTAAAAGTTCTACCTCCTACATCAGTTCTTCATCTCCAGATACCCCTGTGATTTTCACCCTTGAAATTATTCCAATTATTAAGATAGATGGTGTTGAAACCTATCTTACAAGGACGTGTGAACTTAATGAGAACCCTACCAATGGGTTCAGCTTCCAAAATCTTAGATGCTTTATATAAACGGAGATGTGTGAAAAAACCGCATTAGTTGATATCATGGTTCCAAAGCGACCACTCCTACACGAGCACGGTCATTAGGTGTTGGGTTTAACTTAAGCCCCAGAGGGAATGGGAAGGAATATGATACAAGGAGAACATAAAGAAGGGATTCAATGCGTCTCCGAGTGTTGTCACAATGTTTTAAAAGGCAATGTTGCCTTATCGCCCTCTCAAAAGCAAAGGTTGAAGCCCAAGCGTCAACATCTCCGTACTTTAGCGGATAAAAAAGTACCGATTTAAAAGAAGAAAAAGGTGTTAAATCAAGAAGGAGGATTATTTCCATTATTGGCTCTAGCTCCAGTCATTGCTAAAGCTGTAGCGGCAGGTGCACTCAAGGGCAGGGTGGCTCAACTCATGAAAAAATACAAAGAAAATAGCTATTGTACCGTTCAAAATGCTAGAAGTTATGAATCGATGGAAATCAGAACAGCGACCACGCTTACCTCCTCCCCCACAAGTCACACAGATCTCTGATTTACAGAAACAAATGGGGGAAGAACAACAAAATGAATCTTTGTCCGAATCAGAAAAGGCACACCACTATGGACAAATCTTACAAAAGTATCAACTGTCACATCAAAAAGTGCTGTAAACCACCATCACAGCTCCAACTCCAACTCAACTCTTATTGCACTTCTCCAAAATCATCCCCATATGTCATGGAATGAACAAGGTGTTTTGGAATATGATGGAAAATCTATACAAGGATCCAACATTACAGATTTAGTCAATGATGTGATTCGTCATAGAAAAAGGTCTAGCCCTAAAGGATGTGAACAGTTTTTCACGTGGATTAAGAGAAGTCAACGTACCACAAGAAGTGTTGAGAAATAAACGGAGATGGTCATGGATACAATGACCCGAGTCAGACACAGAGGAAAATGAAATTTACGATAGTTTTGTCGGACCTTCTACGTCTGTGAAACCTATAAAACAAGAAAAAAACATGGATCAAACTAGAGCCTAAGTGGGAACCCTACTCGACCATATGGACCCCAAAGTAGATACCGTGTTACAGAAGATATATTATGATTTATTACATCCTGCCTGCTTTTGGGGGGATACGCCGTCTCTGTAAGACAGTGCGAGCTCACGACATTACTTTGAATCAGTATAGTGCGATCCTGGCTAAAAGGACAAAAGACGTATACCTTGCATAAACCCATTCGTCGGAAATTTTCAAGACGGAAAACCAAGTTGGGTGGTATCGATCATCAGTGGCAGGCGGATTTGGCAGACATGCAATCCCTGGTCAAACACAACACACCCTATTAATATCTGTTGTGTGTCATTGATGTATTTTCAAATATGCTTGGGTCGTTCTCCTCAAGGATAAAATGGGACTCACATTGATTGAAGCGTTTCGCTTTATTCTTAATACGAGACAACCCAAAACTCTGCAGACGGACAAAGGCGCTGAATTCAAGAATCAAAGATTTCAAGCGTTTTTAGAGAAAGAAGGTATTCACTATTTCACGACTGAAAATCCAGAAACCAAAGCCAGTGTTGTAGAACGTTTTCAACATACTTTGAAATCCTATATGTGGATATATTTTACCCATCATCAAACACGAAGGTATATCTATGTATTGCCATATAATCATAATGCAAGCCTATAATCATCGATTTCATCGAAGTATTCAAATGGCACCTGCTTCCATGAATGAACACAATGAACCTGATGTGACCTTGACCTTGTATGGAAAAAAAGAAAAACACAAAAGAAAGAAACCACGACAGCATCAACATTTTCGTGTCGGAGAGATTGTGCGTATCAATAAAACCAAACGTATATTTGATAAAGGCTATCTAACAAACTGGACTACTGAAGTGTTTAAAGTGACCCATCTCAAAGGAACTTCACCTCCTATCGTCAAATTGACAGATTTAGATGGAGAACCCATTTTGGGTTCGTTTTATCTCTCTGAAATACAACCTATAAAAGACGATGGTATCTATGAAATTGAATCAATGTCAGACCCACTAGGCCTAAGAACAAGGTCACCTTTTTTGCCCAAATTGTGGTGTTTATCATTAATAGCGTATCGCTATTTAATTTGTGTTTTCAACGAACCGATCGTGAATTGTGGCTACTGCTTTTAAGTAGGTCTCTAGGTTATATTCTACCGAACCCCTCTTTGAAAAGAGAAAACCCTCCGTTTTACCGTGGGTTACTCGGATACAAATCAACGTATCAAGATGGACAGTTCAAAGAACTAGGCATTCAGTTTCATAGTAGTATGTTTATGAAATTGGGTGGGCCTCCTAATAGTGCTCCTACCATTTTTTTAAACGAGAATCCATTTCCTCACGGGGTAGACTTGTACATAGGTCATAAACATTTGTTTATCTATTCTTACCTGGCGACTTATACCTACTTGGGAAACATTGAAGCTCCCATCTTACTTGTGACTCCTTTGATCCGAGAACCAAAGCAGGGACCAATCCACATATTCATTTCGAGTTCTTGAATGTACACTACGTGCCACTGGCTAAAGCCCACTTTGATACCATCGCAATCCATATAGGGGGTGACACAGGTCAGCCCATTCAGTTTATTCATGGGAAGTCAATGGTGAAGTTACACTACGCCAACGACAATGATGCCTAAGTACTAAGGTCAACCTCGTCAGTATGCACAGGGGCTTGGATCTATGTTTAAGAAAGCCATGAAACGTATCATGCCTTTACTGAATCCTTTGGTTCGTTCTGGAGTTTGAACCTTGAAAAGAGAAGGACTTCATCAAGGAAAAGCTGTTATGCAAGATATCATGTCAGGATCAAACCCTAAAGAAGTGATTCGAAAAAGAGGAGTCAACGTGTTGAAAAATGCATCCCTGTTACGTGAAGTCGCAAAAAAAAAACATGAAAAGTATAAAGGCCAAACCAACCAAGAAAACCTCATTCGAAACTTCATCGTCGCCGAGGGAAGCAGGCCAGACCGCTTAATATTTTCGATTTAAATCATGATACAACACGGTTCTTGTGAATGCAGTAAGACAGAATTGGACGTGTCTGTCGTTCCCCCCACGATGACCGCCATGCAGGAGGGACAATGGACTGCGCATTATCCCATTTCTGCCCAGGACAATAATGCTCCTATTGAATTCGTGATTCCTGTACAAGTTGAACAATGGACAGATCTGAATCAGTCTTATCTGTATGTGAAAATCAAAATTATACAGGCGGATAATTCAGACTTAGTGAATGACAGTGAAAGATAAAAGTCCATAATGGAGAAAACAGGGGTTATGTGGAAAGGCGAAATCGTGTACATCAAAGTCATGGTGGAACTATGTGGCCGACTTCATTTGGATCTGGTGATGCAAGATGAATATTTACTTATTGGGGTAGAAATACGTCTACGACTGAACAAGTCATCACCCAATTTCTGTCTCATGGTTGCCCCAAGTTTATGGAAGCGGGTTTCAATGTGAGAACCGTGGATTTACTCCCCGTGGTTTCAATGCAATTAACACATTAACACAACATGAAAATTCCCATCCGACGTTCTGAGGTAAAAACCTTAACTACTCCTACCAGTCAAGGTTCCAGGATTGAAGAAGATTTATTTCAAGGCCAATTACCAAAACGACTGATCATTGGTATGGTTAGAAATGGAGATATGAATTGGGATAAAGCTACCAATACGTTTGATTTCCGTCATTTTGATCTCAATCATCTGTAGGTCAGTATTAAAGGAAAAAGTGTCCATAACAAACCGTTTCAACCCAATTTCGAAACGGGAGAATGTCTACGGTCCTACATGTCACTCTATCAAGCAACTGGAGCTCTTGGACTCAATCGTTCCTTTGGATTGATTTTTAATGATTATCAAAACGTTTACACACTCTGGGGACTGGACTTGATTTCACTTTGCCAGAGCGCTAGGACAAGCCATTGACTTGATTGTGTATGTGGAATACGATAATCAGATTAAAATCAACCTATTTAGAGGAGTACTTCTAGACTATTGATGGATCCAATGGACATAGGAAACATGGAACAAGGACAAGACTTTGAAATGCAATTATTGGCGTATCCTTGCGATATCCTTGCGAGAGGGATTGAACCGACATGTGACAGAAGCACTTCAAACGTTAATTTATGATCAAGTGCATAAAGACTGCGATTCAAGGTTTGGACGTGTTCAAGGGCATGGAAAAGTGGTATCCTGAACTCGTGACATTGACCGATAGTGAAAGAGGAGATGCATGTCGATTATGGATTCAGTTTAAAAACGAACTCGGTCAGAATCAGTCAGAACTTAACGATCACTGGATAAATGTATGGGCAGAACGTGTGAATAGAAATTGGTATTATGGAGACGAATGAACTTCAATACACCTTAGATCATTCATCGATGTTATCTACAGCATGCTCGTGTTCGTGCAAAAAATCAGTTACCTTCGGAGAATCCTCATGATGTGAAGGCCTATATTGTGAATACACACAATGCGAATCAACCAGGAGAACACTGGGTGGCTATTTACCTCAAAGCCAATACAATCGTGTACTTTGATTCTTATAGACTACCACCTTTCGAGGAGATTCTCTGTTTTGTGGAAAAAAACATTCAAAAACTTATCAGTGGAATGCATTGAGTATACAAGGGAATACTTTACCTCTGTGTGGTGTGTATTGTTCATTCGTTATTTCTCGTGGATGTGACCTGAACCAGATCCTTCTTACTCGATTCAGAGTTCTAGAAGATAGGCCAGGAGATAATGGTACTTAAGTGACCAGTTGGTTTGAACAACATTATGGCACTTATTATAGACAAGCTCAATATGTGAACAAATGTACACAAAAGTGTTTTGCACTACGCCATGATAGAATAGGAGGTGAAAGACGCTTGTATCATAGAATCATGAATAGAAACATGACTTATTATACACCTTAACTTATTTTCTAAAAACAAATCTTGTTCTATGTTGTTCTATTTAAAAAAATATGTGTAAAAATGTTGTTCATGCTCAATGAAAATAAAAAAAATGATACAACGTGTTTGTTTTCTTTGTTGTTATTATTAAGAAAGACTTAAGAAACACAAAAACACACAAAAACTAACGAACAAAAAAATTGACGTGGCGTCATTATACATGCTCTCTAAGGTTTGCGCTTGCAGTACAAAAAGCCAATGCATTGCGTCACGTCATTCATTTCCATTCATTCACTCACCATGGATGCGCTATTGTAACAACTTGAAACAGCTGGACAACTGACGGCTAGTCAAACTAGAGTATGGCGGACGATCCGCCAGCTGGCTGGTAACGTCGCTAAAAAAACGAGAGCAAGAAGAACTGGCTATTGTGGAGTCGATGAATTTTATTGAAGTAGATCGTTTTCATCAGCGAGATGAATTGATACGTATGAGACAACCTTTTTTTAACCTAGAAGAGAAAACATCACGATCTGCTGAGCCGCGACCCGCCAGGTAACCCAGTCCCCGTCGGCGCCGATGAGAGCAACGGGCCGCGCGAGATCGAGCTGTCAATAGACTAAGGCAGCGTGAACCTAGGCAGTAGGCCATGAATAAATTCGATGCTAGAGAACAGGCCGAGAGGGAACAGGCCTTTGCCAAGTTTGGATCCGAGCTTAGGCAGAAAGAACAAGCTGGGTGGGAACAGGCAGCTAGGGAGCAGGACGAACTTGTCTGATATCAGACAACAAAGACAAGCAGCCGAGGCGCATTATCAACAAAAAGAAGAAGACCATTGGCAATTAATTGCCAGAGCTGAAAGTGAGCACTTTCAACAATCCGTCCCAGAACGAGAATGGTACTGCGAGGACCCTACCTGCCGAGACTGCTATCCCAACCCAATGAAGGATGCAGACAAGTGCTCAACAAAACTGCCTGTGTGAGCTCTGCACCCCAAAGAAGCCAGCTGCGAACTAAATAAAACGGTCCTTTTTTAGGACTTAACTGGTCTAATGACCATCCCCAAACGGCCCTTTTCAGGGCCACCATATCTTTTCGAAAGCACACTTCTTGTCAAATTGTCGAAACAAATTGTCTTTTTGAAAATAAAATTCTTTCCCACACAAACAAAATGTCAAAGTCCACTACACACACATATTTTGAAAATTGAAAAAAAAATTTAGAATAAAATTCCCCCACACAAAAAAAATTAATATATGTCGCTGAAAATCCATTTCAAATTCAACATTTCCTCTTCCCTCTTTCTCCATAGACCCCCATTATAAAAATGGTACCAGATTACCGCCCATAGTAAAAGTTTCAAGTTTCACGAAATTACAGTGCCCAAGAGCTGCCCACAGGGGGGGGGGGTGGGTACCAGATTACCGCCCTACACTACCTTCATGTTTATATCTAATGTGTATATGTTTATATCTAGTGTTTATTTAAAAAAATGTTCTATGTTACATGTTGTTCTATTTTTTTTTCATATTGTTCTATGGTGAATAAAAATAAAAAACAATACTACTTGTCTGTTTTTCTTTGTTGCTAAAAACACAAAAAACACAAACAAACAAAAAAATCAAAAGTGGACGTAACGTCAATTTACATTCTCTCTCTAAGGTTCGCGCTTCACCAGTATGAAAAAGCTATGCATAGCGTCTTTCAATTCGTTTCCATTTATGCACAATGGATGCACTTTTACAACCACTTGAAACGGCTAGACAACTGACTGCTAGGCAAACTAGAGTATGGTGGACGATCCGTCAACTGGCTGGTAACGTCGCTAAAAAAACGAGAGCAAGAAGAACGGCTATTGCGTAGTCGATGAATGTCATAGAAGTAGATCGTTTTCATCAGCGGGATGAATTGAAACGTAAGAGACAACATTTTCTCATTGATTGATTGATTGGTGTTTTACGGTGCTTTTAACACTAACTAGGCTATATCGCACCTACAGCAGAATTTGTTAATTAATTAATTAATTATGTTAATTATATTTTACGGTACAGATTAATTGCCTTTAAAAACTGAATAATAAGCATAGATGGAGTGTTTGTGAACAGGTCCTTGAGTGAGCTTGCGTTTAAATACTGGTCCCGGGTTAGGGTATATTCGTGGCAGTCTATTAGAAAATGTTTTACAGTGAAAGGCACATTGTATGAAATAAAAATGGTTGATCTTCTCGGTTAAGTTTGTATGAATGTGTAATTCGAGTGTGTCCGATACGGCACCTTGTAATAACGATTTGATCGCGGCGAGTTAAAAGAGGGAACTATCTTGATAATTGGACATGAGGAAGGATGGCATGGAGTTTGCTATTTGTCTTTTCATCCCATTGAGATTGCCATTTGGATTTAATTAGTAAATTAATAGATGGCTGAAAATCGCTGTTGGGTAACGTGATTGCAACTGGTTGAATATTAAGAGCTTCTTTTGCCATAGTATCAACTGTTTCATTTCCCCGAATACCTATGTGGCTAGGTATCCAACACAATTTACACATTTTGATTGTAAAATATCATATAAGCGAATGAATAAATTTTGAATCAAGACATTATTGGTTTTGAGATTTTTAATTGCTAGAAGAACAGAAAGAGAATCTGAAAAAATTAGAAATTTGTCTGCTCTGTGTTGAGAAATATATGATAATGCCTCGTCGATAGCTTTTGTTTCTGCAGTAAAAATTGATGCCTTCTCTGGGAGGCCCATCCGGGAAATAAAGTTGTGTGCGAAGGCAGCACAACCAACCTTGTTGCCGTCTTTTGAGCGGTCAGTATAGATATGGATAAAATCATGATGAGTTTCTATAGTTTTGGAAAATTCGTCTTTATATAATTCAGGAGAGTTAGGAGATTTTTTTGTTTTGGATTTTATATAATTCAGAAGAATTAGGAGATTTTTTTGTTTTGGATAGATCAGTATTTACTTCTGGACGTGATTGTGTCCATGGAGCTATATTCTGTGTAATGTTTTGTGCAACGCTATGTGGGTCAAGTTTGAGTGCTTCTAAGTCGCCTTTCAATCGTAAACTAATTGGTTTATTTCTTTTTCTTTGTTTTGAAATTGGTCTTTGCTATTAGGGTTGAATATAGCGTCTTTGGTAGGGTTTTTGTCGTTAGATGAAATAGACTTTGCATACTGGAGCGATAGCGTTTTTCGACGTAGTTTTAGTGGCGGTTCACCGGCCTCCGTATATAAACTTTTTATCGGTGATGTGCGGAAAGCACCAAGAGCCAAACGCAAGCCTAGGTGGTGTATAGTTTCAAGCATCATTAAGTATGACTTGCAGGCAGAGCCGTATAGAATTGATCCGTAGTCTAATTCGGAACGGATAAGGCATCTGTACAGTTTTTGTAACGTTGAGGTATCTGATCCCCACACAGTATTAGAAAGGACTTTCAGTAGATTTAGAGCTTTAAGACATTTTTGTTTTAGATTTTAATATGGGGTATGAAAGACAATTTTTTTATCAAAAATGATACCAAGAAATTTACTTCATGTACAACAGGGATTTTCGAGCTGGATATGTATAGTTCTGGATCGTTGTGCTCATTCAAATCTAAAGCTGAAAAAGAAAACATTATTTTGAAATCTAATAAGGACGAAGAATACAACGCATTATTTAACATGAATGAATTAATGGACTGTATTGATAGAGCTAAAGACTCTGCCGCTGGACCTGATGGAATTCATTTTCAATTTCTGAAGCATTTACCACAGGTTTCACTTGATCTTTTATCGAACATTTTCAATGATATCTAATTACCGAACTATTTCTCTCACTAGTTGCATTTGCAAAACTTTTGAGCGAATGATTAACACTCGTCTTGTTTGGAACTTGGAATCTAAAGGAGTAATAACTAATTTTCAATCAGGTTTCCGTAAACAGCGAAGCACTAATGATCATCTTGTCCCACTTGAATCTTTCATTAGAGAAGCCTTCATTAATAAACAACATTAAGTATCAATTTTCTTTGACCTAGAAAAGGCTTATGATACGACCTGTAAAGGAGATGCTGTATTGAATGAAATTGAACGAGTGGCACAGAGCAACCATGAGTTTAAGATTCATGACGGAGAAGCACAGATGGAAATTACACATATTGATATACCACATGGCTCTGGAAAAAACATACAAGACGGCCAACGGAGTCAACCCTGTTTCGATCATCACACAACGAAAAGTGGAAAACAACGTAAACCATCTGTGAGTCCGTGTGGAATTGTAGAAAATGTGGTCAAAAAGTCATAAGAACGAGACGAAATCATATTTGCCCAGGGAAAACGAAATGCAAGTATTGTGAAGAAATGGTGGGACCGGATCATGAGTGTTATATTCCAATGTATGTACCACCTGATAGAAAAGGCATGCAACCCGAAGTCCCCTTCATCTGTTTTGACTTTGAGTGTCGCTTTAATTCTGAAGAACATATACCCAACTTTTGTGTAGCTCAACGTGCGTGTGGTGAATGTATGTGTAAGTCGGTGCAAGATCCATGTGAGTATTGAAGAGGTGAATGAAGCAAGACAAATCGTATTCCGTGGAGAAAATACTTTGGAACAATTCTGCACTTGGCTATCTGCATCGAGGATCTACAGTGATTGCTCACAATGCTCAAGGTTACGATGCCCTGTTTATTCTCAGATATGTCGTTACCCACGAGACAGCTAAACCATAGCTGATTATGAATGGAAGTAAATCATTCTGCTAAGAGTGTATGGAATACGATTGATTGACTCACTCAGTTTCCTAAGTATGCCATTCTCAGCTTTTCCTAAGACATTTCGACTGACTGATTAGCTAAAGGATGGTTTCCATTTTATGCCAATACCTTATACTATCAGGATTATGTAGGACCATAGTTACCGCTACACTTTTACATACCTGACAGTATGAAACCAGAGCAACGTCAACAATTTCCAACTTGGTACCATGAGGAAAAAGGAGATGAATTTGATTTTCAAAAAGAAATGGAAAAATGCTGTAAGTCGGATGTGGATATCATAAGACGCGGTTGCGGTGTATTTCGTCAACAATTGTTAGCCAGTGATCAAATTGACCCTTTTATGGAAGCGACAACGTTAGCACAAGTGTGTAATAAAGCCTGGCGGAAAAATTCTATGCCATCTCATAGTTTAGCCGTGATTTCTGATGCAGGATATCCTAATAAAACTCGGTATTCCATGAAAAGCATACGTTGGTTACAAACGACTGCTGTGACTGAAGGAATTAATATTCGTCATGCCTTAAATCACAAAGGCGGAGAAGTTAGAATTGGACCGTATTATGTGGACGTGTATTGTCAAGAGACAGATACCGTAAATGAATTCATGGTATGTGGGAACCTTGGGTGTCCCACCTGCTTTTCCAACCGGGGTACCATCAATCCATATACGTTGAAAAGCATGAATCACGCCTATGAAGACACACAAAAAAGACTTGAGGATTTGAAAGAACAAGGGTATCCGTTAGTGGTGATATGTTGTCAAAAGGACCCTGCGTATAAGACCAGAGTGGAACGATTTTATGTGGGTCAAGACCGAAAAAAACCAAGAGATGAAATATGTGGACATTTGTTCCCTCTATCTCTACAGAGAGTATCCATTAGATAATCCCGTGATTTTGAGTCGAGAGCAAATTGATCCACAGCGTATTGAGACAATCAAAGGATTCTTGCACCACAAGATTTATGGATGCCTGTCTTACCTATGCACTGTAATAACAAATTGGTATTTGCTCTATGGCGTACCTGTGCGAAAGAGGAATTAGATTAGTGTACACATTCACTGTATGAACGGGCATTGTATGGAACGTGGACCCATGTAGAATTAGCGAAAGCCATTTCTTTAGGGCATAAAGTGTATGGCACTAGAATGAGTGGAGTACGGATGTGTACCGTCAATACATCGACAAATACTTGAAAATGAAGCAAGAAGCCAGTGGTTCCTCCCGGCGTGGACACAGAGGAAGATAAAGTGAAGTTTAAACAAAATTATTTTGAAGCAGAGGGAATTCGCTTGGAACAAGTGAAAAAATCCAGGAAAAAGAGCTTTTGCCAAACCCATGTTGAATTGTTAATGGGGTAAAAATGCTCAAACCAACCTGTTACAGAAAACCGAGTATGTACATAAATTAGATCGTTTGTGTGGGATTCTGAACGATCCTAAAAAGTCTGCGAAACATGCAGAGTGTTCTGCTCATGATGAATTCGTACTGATGAATTTCACGGATGAATCGGATCAAGCTGATCCCCATTCTTCTTCTAATCCTGTAGTTGCTTCTTTTGTGACGGCTTATGCTCGATTAGAACTGTACAAAGTGTTTGAACCTTTGGGGAAAAGGGTGCTCTATTTTGACACAGACAGTAGTATGTACATTTATGACCCCCAAGAATATAGTGCGCCTATTGTATCTAGTCGTTTGGGAAAATGGACGGATGAAGTGCCTCATGGAGGTATTGTGAAATTTGTCCAAAAAAAATATAGCTACGAATACATTGAAAACGGAGAACGACATCAGGCGTATAAAGTGAAAGGCATTACGTTAGACTATAATGCGACTCAACGATTGAGCTTCAATAGTATGATGGACTGTGTGAAAGACAGGCAACATTATTCTACCGTGGTTGAATATGCTTCCAGGATTAAACGTCATAGAGATACAACAGCGACGAGTGAGAAACAAATCAAAACATTTCGTTCTGTGTATACCATGCGTATCATCGTCGAGAATTACATGACTGTCCCCTATGGATATTTGCATGACTGACCTTGAACGTCAACCTTGAACGTCAACCTTGACCTTGTTTTTTTACTTAAATATTCTAATATACAATGAGGTAGTAGAAGAAGAAGAATATGTATGGACTGGATACCGTTATTTCCTATTGAGTTAAGACTTAAAATTATGTGATAGAGGCTAACACTAAACCATGGAAGATGGACTAAGTACATGCATGGACCACCCATTGTGCTATTCATAGTTTACAACGCATGAACCCTCGACGGGTAGATAGACTGTTAGAGGATGTCTGTCAACGCCATGATTTGACCGTAAGTCAGAAATCACCTATGCTGCGAAAGTTTAATATGGTTCAACAAAAATTGGATCGCATGCTATTTACTGGATCGGTTTTTGTATCCACGATGCGACTTTGAATGATATTTCTGCACTAACCAATGTATTTCGACCTACTTCCATATCATGTAGTTTAGCATGGCTGAAGAAGACGATGGAATATCTCAACCCGGATGGCGACAGTATTCGCAATACAAAGTACGTGGTATCATGTTGTTTAAGGAACCGATACCTTTCACCAAGGTCAGATCGATTCTAACCTATCGTGTCGTGTTCTTTAAGCAAAAACATCATTTACGTGAAGTGGCACAAGTCATTGATAATCTCCAGGGTTGTGATTAGTGTTGGGAATATTGAATTATGGACATACCATAAAGACGACCCAGATATGTGAGTTTATTTTACATTTTGGATTTTGAGTTGTATAGAGAGACCTTATTCAGTATCGTACAAGATGACCTTGTCACGGTCAAGGACATTTACGCATGGATTCTGAATTCGCATACGTTTGAACTATTTAAACGGATGATTCATCATGTGATGATCAGTGCACACTTGGACTTGAAAGCTATCCATCGAGGAGACTGGAACGTGTACGTGGTGAATAACAATAAAGTGATTCAAACCATTCAAGAATGGAAGAGTTTGATATTATGAATCATACCTTGTTAAGAAAAGGATTGATTTTTGCTTGTTGCATGAAAATACCTGAAGATCATCATAGTGTAGAATGGATTTGACAACGCTTGAGTACATCAGAACAGTTTGAAGAATTTAAAAATGGACTTCATGTGATGAATTCATTTTATAAGCATTCAGAATTTGTGTTTGAATTTTCTAAGAAAATACTGCTACCACTTCATGTCTTTTGCTGTCAGTGCTGTAACTGTATGTTAGTGTAACTGAAAAAAAAAACAATGTTGTACGTTTAGTGATAATACATAGTTGTACATGGTTGTTGTTGTTGTTGTATGTAAAAACCGACAAAGTCAATAAAATACTTTTGTTCATTCACTTGTTGTTAGTTGCGATTGTCACGTCATGGATTTAAGCATCCTTGCGCTATGTTTATCTCAGGTCTCAGTGGGTCTGGTAAAACACAATTTCTAAAAAAGATGTTGACCTACAAAGCGGATCTGTTTCAAGTGGTGCCTTAGCGTATCGTATGGTGTTAGAAAGAATGGCAAACAGCCTATGCTCAATTACAAGAACAAGAATTCAACATTCAATTCTTACAGGATATTCCTGAGGATGACGAGGAGTCAATTGAATTTAATTGTATTTGATGATATGCTTGGGGATAAAGATAAAGAGAAAATTAAATTATGGTTTACACGAAAAGGTCATCATCGTAATGCCAGTGTCGTTTACATTACTCAAAACATGTTTCAACAATCATAATCCAGTCGTACACTGAATTTAAATGCTTATTACATGATCTTATTTCAAAACACAAAGGGATAAAGGACAAAAAAGTGTTGGCGACTCAAATTCAATTGCCACACTTGTTACCCGCTTATCAAGATGTGATCTCTACACCCCATGGTTATGTAGTGATTGATTTTCACCCTCAAACACCAGACTCTTACCAGTTGAGAACCGATATTTTTCATTATTGGATCATTAGAGAGGAACGTGGACGGACGGATATAAATGAGATAGGACTTAATGAGTCATCACAGTCATCATGGCAGACAGAATGAACACCATAGCTCCGTCGCTAGAATATTTCAGTCAGGAACGTGATCCTGCTCAACGGGAGCAGTTGTTACGATCAGAATTAAAAGAGATTGTCAAATGTTTTACGTTAGCTGCTAAAGTGATTTTACAAAAGAAATTGCTATTACCCAAACAAACACAAACCTTTATGCAAAACACATTAGAATGAACTAGAGCAGTTAGGCGATGATCAAGTGGATGTGGACACCAAAGGTCTACTCATATTGAAACCAGGAGGGAGTGGATTTCTTGGAAGGGTTTACTTCGATGGAATGGTCAAAAGACCATTCGTAAATTTGACCCTAGGAAAGCTCCTGCAAAAACCAGCAAAGAAAGCAAAAATAACCCCTGCAAAAAGAGATAATTTTATCCTTGAGGGAACGAAGGATAAAACGGGACTCACATTCATTGAAGCGTTTCGCTCTATTCTTAAAACGAGACAACCCAAAGCTCTGCCGACGGACAAAGGCACTGAATTCAAGAATCAAAGATTTCAAGCGTTTTTAGAGAAAGAAGGTATTCACTCTTTCACGACTGAAAATCCATAAACTTAAGCCAGTGTGGTAGTACGTTTTCATGTGGAGATATTTTACCCATCATCAAACACGAAGGTATATCGATGTATTGCCTGATCTGGTGCAAGCCTATAATCATCGATTTCATCGAAGTATTCAAATGGCACCTGCATCCATGATGAACACAATGAACCTGATGTGAACTTGACCTTTTATGGAAAAAAAAAGAAAAACACAAAAAAGAAACCACGACAGCATCAACATCTTCGTGTCGGAGAGATTGTGCGTATCAATAAAACCAAACGTATATTTGATAAAGGCTATCTAACAAACTGGACTACTGAAGTTTTTAAAGTGACCTATGTCAAGGGAACTTCACCTCCTACCGTCAAGTTGACAGATTTAGATGGAGAACCCATTTTGGGTTCGTTTTATCTCTCTGAAATACAATCTATAAAAGACGATGGTATCTATGAAATTGAATCACTGAGCCTAAGAACAAGGTCACCTTTTTTGCCCAATTTGTGGTGGTGTTTATCATTATTAGCGTATCGCTATTTAATTTGTGTTTTCAACGACCCGATCGTGAATTGTGGCTTCTGCTTTTAAGTAGTTCTCTGGGTTATATTCTACCGAATCCTCTTTGAAATTCAATAAACCAAAACCAACATGAGTTCGTTTTGCATTACTTTTATGAGTGACAGTTCGATGGATCTGTTCCCGGACAATGCTCAATGCTGTTTTCGTACCAAACTACTCAAACCATACATCTCAATAAACAAGACTGGGGAATTGGTTTAGTGGAAATGAGTGTGCCTAGTCAAGTGATCAATATCACTGAGGAAGAGCGACATTTTCCCTTTGTCACGCGGGATACTATCCTCGCCGAGGCCTTTGAGGCTTTTCCCCATTACTGTCGTTCCCCCAATTGATGGAAAAGGAATACGTCTTTGTATTCCTGTGGGGACCTATATCACACAACATCTGGTAGACATCATGGACCAAGTCATTAAAGATTACCTAGGTCAACCGTTTAGAGAGAAAAACCTCCGTTTTACCGTGGGTTTCTCGGGAACAAGTAGACTTATTAAGATGGAAAGTTCAAAGAACCTAGGTATTCAGTTTCATCCTAGTATGTTTATGAAAGTGTGGGCCTCCAAATAGTGCTCCTACCATCTATTTAAACGAGAATCCAGATCCATTTCCAAACGGGGTAGACTTGAGCATGGGTCATAATTATTTGTTTGTCTATTCTGACCTGGCGGCTTATAACTATTTGGGAAATATAGATAGATAGATAGATAGATAGATAGATAGATTGATTGATTGATTGATTGATTGATTGGTGTTTTATGGTGCTTTTAACACTAACTCGGCTATATCACACCTACAGCAGAATTTGTTGATTGATTAAATAATTATGTTAATTATATTTTACAGTACAGATTAATCGCCTTTAGAATTTGTGAATAGGTCTTTGAGTGAGCTTGCGTTGAAATACTGGTTCCGGGTTAGGGTATATTTGTGGCAGTCTATAAGAAAATGTTTTACAGTGAAAGCTTCGTTGCATGATATGCAAAATGGTTGATCTTCTCGGTTAAGTATGCATGAATGTGTAATTCGAGTGTGTCCGATACGGCACCTTGTAATAACGATTTGATCGCGGCGAGTTAAAAGAGGGAAAGATCTTGATAATTGGGCATGAGAAAGGATGGCATGGAGTTTGCTATTTGTCTTTTCATCCCATTGAGATTGCCATTTGGATTTAATAAGTAAATTGATAGATGGCTGAAAATCGCTGTTGGATAACGTGATTGCAACTGGTTGAATATTAAGAGCTTCTTTTGCCAAATTAGTATGTTTATGAAATTGGATGGGCCTCCTTAATAATGCTCCTACCATCTTTTTGGACGAGAATCCAGATCCATTTCCTCACGGGGTAGACTTGAACATGGGTCATAATCATTTGTTTGTATATTCTGACCTGGCGGCTTATACCTATTTGGGAAATATAGAAGCTCCCACCTTACGCATGGTTCCTCTTGATCCGAGAACCAAGGCTGGGACCAATCCACATATTCAATTCGAGTTCTTGAATGTACATTATGTGCCACTGGCCAAAGCTGACTTTGATACCATCGCTATCCATACACGGGGTGACACAGGACACCCCATTCAGTTTATTCATGGGAAGTCTATGTCAACGACAATGATGCGTATGTACCAAGGTCAACCTCGTCAGTATGGACAAGGACTTGGATCCATGTTTAAGAAAGTCATGAAATGCATCATGACTTTACTGAATCCTTTGGTTCGATCTAGAGTTCAAACTTTGAAAAAGAAGAAACGCTGCCAAGCAAGATATCATGTTAGGATCCAACCCCCAAAAAGTAATACGAAATAGAGGCGCCTCCGCGTTGAAAAATGTAAGCGAATCCCTGTTACGTGCCGTCACCGAAAAAACCAAGACCACTATAAAAGCTTTGATGTGTATCTGAATAATAAACTGATCACCAGCAATGCGGACACGTATGCCTATCGTGCTTACCTAGGAAAATTACTCTCCTTCAATCCAAATTGTAAAAGCACTCCCCTTCAGGCATTAGAATTATGGGCTGCAGACACCCCTGCTCAGATGAACATCAAAGTACATGATGGAGAAAACGAGGGTTATATGGAAAGGCGAAATCGAAATTATCAAAGTCGTGTGGTGGAACTACGTGGCCGACATCATTTGGATCTGGTGATACAATATAAATATTTACTCAATGGGATAGAAATACGCATAAGACTGAACATGGATTTTCAGCGACATAATGTTTTTTTTTGTGTGGGAATTTTATTCTCAATTTTATTTTCAATTTTCAAAATATGTGTGTGTATTTGACTTTGACATTTTGTTTGTGTGGGATAGAAGTTTATTTTCAAAAATACAATTTGTTTCGACAATTTGACAAGAAGTGTGCTTTCGAAAAGACATGGCGGCCTTGAAAAGGAACATTGGGGGTGGTCATTAGACTAGATTGGTCCTAAAAAGGACGGTTTATTTCTTCACGACTTTACCATAATGGCCCCGACCATGGTCAGTTTTCCTTTCTCAGGTTTCTTTGGTTCTGTGGTTTCATGTTTACGTTTTTTAGAGTTTGTTTTCTCATCTGTCTTTTTTGGGTTCTTCGCTATCCCATTTTTCAGCCACAAACTTTACAGGCACAATCAGTTTGTCTGTTGTTAACTCGATTTCATGACGGAGTTGCATGACTTGCTTTAGCTGCCTTATTTCTCCCCTGATCCCTATCAGTTCTTGTTGCATAGCCATCTCTTTGGATTGAGACGGTGGCATAGACTGCCCATGGGTCTGTCCATTCACCACGGACTGTACTGCTGTACGTTCCCCTGCAGATTCGGCTCGCTGTACTGTGACTGATTGTATTGTGGTTGACTGTACTGTGGCTGACTGTACTGTTGCTGGATAGTGCCATACACCGGTCCAACCCCAATCCTCTTCCCCAGAGCTGATCACCACCACCTCCTCTGCAAACCCCTCATTCTTCTTTTTTTTCTTCCCGCAACGTTTTGACCTCGAGGCGCGGCCCTTTTAGCTGCATTTCCAGCTGTTTCCGCTTGATGACGTCTAAAGTACGCTGCGACATTGTTGTAGGATGAAGTGAAATGATAGTGCCAGTGGTTGTACTGCAAGCGCGAACCTTAGAGAGAGCATGTGAAATGACGTCTCGTCATTTTTTGTTTGTTTGTTTTTGTGTGTTTTTTGTGTTTGTTTTGTGCTTCTTAAATCATAATACCAACAAAGAAAAAAATCGGATTGACCTACTTTTTTATGAAGTTATCGGATTTGCCTACGTTTTGTGTATTTAAACGTATGTGCCTGTGTTCTACATTCAATCCTTTGAAATCATGGGAAATCTCTGTAGAGATTCCAAAGAAATCAAGATTCCAAGAACAATTATTGGCGCTATTCGTATTTAGCCGAAATGAAATATTGAAGAAAAAAATTCAACCATATATTTAAGATAAGTTTTATTGTCTCTAGCACAACAAAAAGTCAATTTCAGTGGTTTATTTCTTACAACCAGCTATAAACTACTAACTTTCTTTTCCTTTCTTTCCACAACGATAACATTGTATATGACCCCTTTGACATTTTTCTGCTCACAAAATTGATCCACTACACTGTTTAACTCTCTTATTTTTTTCTTCAATGAATACATCGAAGAATGTTGTTGATAAATGCTATTATTGTCGTCAGCTTTTCCATTCTAGGATCGTTGTAGTTCATGTTGAATGACTAGAATGACCAGAGTGGTGTGGAGCAGCCATTTTTATAAGATATGCGTGACCTTGAGTGTGACCTTGAACATATTATAATGCTATATGACCTTGAACATGTTATAATGATAAGTGGCCTTGAACATAATCTTATTTGTGTGACCTTGAACATATTATCTGAAGGGAAATGTAAAGAACCATAGGGTTCATAATCATGTCAGACACCGACAGTGCCAGTCATGAGCCTCCAACCAAACGAACAAAGTTGGAGCATGTTCGAGTTCGAGTATCTACACCACATTCTAATTTGGAATTTGGAATTCATATTCCATTTGATATAGTATCTCGTGTTAATGTTGTATTGGATGGAATTGCACGAGTAGCACAGAGCAACCGTGAGTTTCTGATTCATGACAGGGAAGCACAGATGGAAATTACACATATTGCTATGCCACAAGGCTCTGGAAGAAAAACATTCAAGTCGGCAAACTTACTGAACATGGTGAAATCAAAGATAAGTGTTGTGTGTATTGACAATAGTAAGGACTCGATGTGTTTAGCTAGATCTATTGTTCTTGGCATGTGTAAAGCGAATCAAAATCGAACCCCGGAATGGTAAAAACGATGGTATCTCATACATCAGTCTAAGAAAAATCTACAAAACATGAAGCCGGGGCATTATAAAACAAGTATATATTTCATTGGATCTAGCTTGTGGTATAGAAGGATACAAAAAGATACGATATTACCTCTATCCCAACTATGTGATTAAAATTCATTCACAACATTATGGAAATGAACTATTATTCAAACCACCTGCGATGGCTGAAAAAAGTCGTGTGATTCATATTTTCCATCATTGGATCACTAGAAAGGAACGTGGCCCGACGGTGTATATATAAAGGAGATAGGATTCAGGGAGTCATTATAGTCATCATGGCAGACAGAATGAACACCATAGCTCAGTCGCTAGAACATTTGAGTCAGGAACGTGATCCTGCTCAATGGGAGCAGTTGTTACGATCAGGATTAAAAGAAATAGTCAAATGGTTTACGTTAGCTGCTAAAGTGATTTTACAAAAGAAATTGCTGTTACCCAAACAAACACAAAACTTTATGCAAAAACATCAGAATGAACTAGAAAAGTTAAGCGATGATCAAGTGGATGTGGACACCAAACGTCAACTCATATTGAAAGGGACTGGATTTCTTGGAGGGGTTATGATACGAAGTTTACTTCGATGGAATGGTCAAAAGACCATTCGTAAATTTGGCAAATTCCTGCAAAAAGAGCTCCTAAAAAGAAAGCTCCGAAACAAAAACCAGCAAAGAAAGCTCCAGCTAAGAAATGTTCACATAAAAAGAAAGCTCCAACTAAGAGAGCTCTTAAACAAAAACCAGCAAAGAGAGCTCCTAAACAAAACCAGCAAAGAAAGCTCCAGCAAAAAGAGTAAAGTAAACACCTTCATTTACAGTCTTCATCTCCATATACCCCTGTGAGTCGATTTTCACCCTTGAAATTATCCAAATTATCAAGACAGGTGGTGTTGAAACCTATCTTACCAAGACGTGTGAACTTAATGAGAACCCTACCTATGGGTTCAGCTTCCAAACAAGCCTTAGATGCTTTATAGAAACAGTGATGTGTGAAAAGAACGCATCAGTTGATATCATGGCTGCAAAGCGACCACTCCTACACAAGTACGGTCATCTGGTGTGGTGTTTAACTGAAGCCCCAGAGGGAATGAGAAGAAAAATGATACAAGAACCTAAAGAAGTGATTCAATGCATCTCCAAGTGTTGTCACAATGTTTTAAAAGGCAATGTTGCCTTATCACCCTCTCAAAAGCAAAGGTCGAAGCCTAAGCGTCAAAATCTCCATACCTTAGCGGATAAAAAAGTACCGATTCAAAAGAAGAAACGGGTGTTAAATCAAAACAGAGGATTATTTCCATTATTGGCTCTAGCTCCAGTCATTGCTAAAGCTGCAGCGGCAGGTGCACTCGGTGGCGGGTTGGCTCAACTTACGGAAAAAATATGAAGAAAATGGCTATTGTACCGCTCAAAATGCCGGAAGAGATGAATCGATGGAAATCAGAACAGCGACCACTCTTACCCCCTCCCCCACAAGTCACACAGACGTCTAGTTTACAGAAACAAATAGGGAAAGTACTACAAAATGAATCCTTGTCCGAATCAGGAGAGGCACCAAACTATGGAAAAAACTTACAAAAGTTTCAATTGTCACATCAAAAAGCGCGTGAATCCACCATCACAGCTCCACTTCGGAAATTTTCAAGACAGAAAACCAAGGTGGGAGGTATCGATCATCTGTGGCAGGCGGATTTGGCGGACATGCAATCCCTAGTCCAACACAACACACCCTATTGATATCTGTTCTGTGTCATTGATATATTTTCAAAATATGCTTGGGTCGTTC
This sequence comes from Lutraria rhynchaena, assembly GCA_008271625.1. Lineage (NCBI taxonomy): Eukaryota > Metazoa > Mollusca > Bivalvia > Venerida > Mactridae > Lutraria > Lutraria rhynchaena. Next base: position 10,433 of record VIBL01000056.1, on the reverse strand, counting down.
CCCTCAAGGATAAAACGGGACTCACATTGATTGAAGCGTTTCTCTCTATTCTTAAAACGAGACAACCCAAAGCTCTGCAGACGGTCAAAGGCACTGAATTCAAGAATCGAAGATTTCAAGCGTTTTTAGAGAAAGAATGTATTCACTATTTCATGACCGAAAATCCAGAAACCAAAGCCAGTGAGGTAGAACGTTATCAACGTACTTTGAAAACCTACATGTTGAGATTTTTCCCATCATCAAACACGAAGGTATATCGATGTATTGCCTGATCTGGTGAAAGCCAATAATCATCGATTTCATCGAAGTATTCAAATGGCACCTGCATCCGTGAATGAACACAATGAACCTGATGTGACCTTGTCCTAGAATGGAAAAAAGGAAAACACAAAAAAGAAAGCACGAAAGCAACAACATCTTCGTGACAGAGAGATTGTGCATATCAACGAAACCAAACGTACATTTGATAAAGGCTATCTAACAAACTGGACTACTGAAGTGTTTGAAGTGACCCATATCAAAGGAACTTCACCTCCTACAGTCAAATTGACAGATTTAGATGAAGGATCCATTTTGGGTTCGCTTTATCTCTCTGAAATACAACCTATAAAAGACGATGGTATCTATGAAATTGAATCAGTGTTGGCTCGTCCTAAGAGAAAAGTAGACGGAAAAATAAGACGAGAAATTAAAGTACACTGGAAAGAATACCCTTCGGAATTTGACAGTTGGATTCCTGAATCCCATCTCGTTTAAATACAGCATGTCTCAGTCTGACGCAGTTTGTGTGCCAGTTAGTGCCTCAGAGCAATCAGACCAACTGAGCCTAAGAACAAATTGTGGTTGTGTTTATCATTATCAATTTGTCGCTATTTAATTTGTGTGTTTCAACGATCCGATCGTGAATTGTGGCTCCTGCTTTTAAGTAGTTCTCTTAGTTATATTCTACCGAATCCTTCTTTGAAATTCAATGAACCAAAACCAACATGAGCTCGTTTTACATTACCCTTATGAGTGACAGTTCGATGGATGCTGTTTTCGTACCAAACTTCTCAAACCCATCCATCTCAGTAAACAAGACTGGGAAATTGGTTTAGTAGAAATGATTGTGCCTAGTCAAGTGATCAATATCTCTGAGGAACAGCGACATTATTCCATTGTCACGCAGGATCCTATCCTGGCCAAGATCTTTGAGGCTTTCCCCATTACTGTCGTTTCCCCAATGATGAAAAAGGAATACGTCTGTGTATTCCTGTAGGGACCTATTTCACACCAAAACATCTGGTAGACACCATGGACCAAGTCATTAAAGATTACCTAGGTCGACTGTTTAGAGAGAAAAACTCAGTTTTACTGTAGGTTTCTCGGGAACAAGTAAACGTATTAAGATATTTCAAAGAACCTAGGCATTCAGTTTCATCCTAGTATGTTTATGAAATTGGGGGACCTCCTAATAGTGCTCCTACCATCTGTTTAAACGAGAATTCATATCCATTTTCTCACGGAGTAGACTTGAACATGGGTCATAATCATTTGTTTGTGTATTCTGACCTGGCGGCTTATATCTATTTGGGAAACATTGAAGCTCCCATCTTACGTGTGGCTCCTTTAGATCCGAGAACCAAAGCAGGCACCAATCCACATATTCATTTCGAGTCCTTGAATGTACTCCACGTGCCACTGGCTAAAGCCCACTTTGATACCATCGCAATCCATATAAGGGGTGACACAGGTTAACCCATTCAGTTTATTCATGGGAAGTCAATGGTGAAGCTACACCTACGCCAACGACAATGATGCCTATGTACCAAAGTCAACCTCGTCAGTATGCACAGGTACTTGGATCTATGTTTAAGAAAGCCATGAAATGTATCATGCCTTTACGGAATCATTTGGTTCGATCTTGAGTTCGAACGTTGAAACTCCAACCCTAAAAAAAGTGATACGAGAAAGAGGAGCCAACGTGTTGAAAAATGTATCACTGTTACGTGAAGTCACTAAAAAAAACATGAAAAGTGTAAAGGCCAAACCAACCAAGAAAAACTTCATCGTCGCCAGGTGAAGCAGGCCAGACCGCTTAATATTTTCGATTTAAATATGATGCAACACGGTTCTTGTGAATGCAGTAAGACAGAATTGGACGTGTCTGTCGCCCTCCCCCCCACGATGAACGCCATGCAGGAGGGACAATGGACTGCGCATTGTCCCATTTCTGCCCAGGACAATTATGCTCCTATTGAATATTATTATTCCTGCACAAGTAGAAAAATGGACAGATCTGAATCAGTCTTATCTGTGTATGAAAATCGAAATTATACAGGCGGATAATTCAGACATGGCAAATGACAGTGGAAGAGCATCAAAGTCTATAATGGAGAAAAATAGGGGTTATGTGGAAAGGCGAAATCGTGTACATCAAAGTCGTGTTGGAACTCTGTGGCCGACTTCATTTGGATCTGGTGATGCAAGATAAATATTTACCTAATGGGATAGAAATACGTCTAAGACTGAACAAGGCATCACCCAATTTCTGTCTCATGGTTGCTGCAAGTTTATGGAAGCGGGTTTCAATGTGAGAACCGTGGATTTACTCCATGTGGTGGCCAATCAAGTCAATCGAAACATTGCTCAACACAATATTAAAATTCCCATCCGACGTACTGAGGTGAAAACCTTTACTATTCCTACCGGTCAACGTTCCAGGATTGAAGATCATTTATTTCAAGGTCAATTACCAAAACGACTGATCATTGGTATGGTTAGAAATAGAGATATGAATTGGGATATAGCTGCCAATCCGTTTGATTTCCGTCATTTGATCTCAATCATCTGGAGGTCAGTATTGATGGCAAATGTATTCATAACAAACCGTTTCAACCCAATTTCGAAACGGGAGAATGTCTACGGTCCTACATGTCGCTCTATCAAGCAACTAGAGCTCTTGGACTCAATCGTTCCATTGAATTGAGTTTTAATGATTATCAAAACGGTTACACGCTCTGGGGACTGGACTTGACAGCCGATCAAGGTTGCAAGGAAGGTCAACTCCATCCTATAAAACGGGGAGTCTGAAATTGGAATTTCACTTTGCCAGAGCGCTAGGACAAGCTATTAACGTGATTGTGTATGTGGAATACGATAACCAGATTGAAATCAACCTATTTAGAGAAGTACTTCTAGACTATTGATGGATCCTATTGACATAGAAAACATGGAACAAGGACAAGACTTTGAAATGCAATTATTGGCGTATCCTTGCGATACAAGTGAACGAACTGAATCCTTGCGAGAGGGACTGAACCAACATGTGGCAGAAGCACTTCAAACGTTAATTTATGATCAATTGCATAAAGACTGTTACGGTTGTCAAGTGGCTCATCCCAGTCAAGTACAACATGTACTCTGCTTATACACGAACACATCAGAATGGACAGAAATGTACATTCAAAAAGCGATTCAAGGTTTGGACGTGTTCAAGGTCATGGAAAAGTGGTATCATGAACTCGTGACCTTGACCGATAGTGAAAAAGGAGATGCATGTCGATCAAGGATTCAGTTTAAAAACGAACTCAGTCAAAATCAGTCAGAAATTAACGATCACTAGATAAGTGTATGGGCAGAACGTGTAAATAGAAATTGGTATTATGGAGACGAATTAACTTCAATACATTGCATTTTCGTGTTTGTGCAAAAAATCAGTTACCTTCGGACAATCCTCATGATGTGAAGGCCTATATTGTGAATACACACAATGCGAATCAACCAGGAGAACACTAGGTGGCTAATTACCTCAAAGCCAATACAATCGTGTACTTTGATTCCTATAGACTACCACACGAGGCGATTCTCTGTTTTGTGAAAAAACATTCAAAACGTATTAGTGGAATGCATTGAGTATACAAGGGAATACTTTACCTGTGTATGATGTGTATTTTTTATTCGTTCTTTATTTCTCGTGGATGTGACCTGCACCAGATCCTTCTCACTCGATTCAGAGTTCTAGAGGATAGGCCAGGAGATAATGGTACTTAAGTGACCAGTTGGTTTGAACAACATTATGGCACTTATTATAGACAAGCTCAATATGTGAACAAATGTACACAAAAGTGTTTTGCACTACGCCATGATAGAATAGGAGGTGAAAGACACTTGTATCATAGAATCATGAATAGAAACATGACTTATTATACACCTTAATTAATTTTATTTTCTAAAAACAAATCTTGTTCTATATTGTTCTATTAAAAAAATATGTATAAAAAATGTTGTTCTATGTTGTTCTGTTTAAAAATATGTTTACTTGCAATAAAATATTGTTCTATGTTCAAAAAATGTTGTTCATATTCAATGAAAATAAGAAAAAGATACAATTTGTTTGTTTTCTTCACACAAAAACACAAAAACTAACGAACAAAAAAGTTTACATGCTCTCTCTAAGGTTCGCGCTTGCAGTACAAAATGCCAATGCATTGCGTCACGTCATTCATTTCCATTCATTCACTCACCATGGATGCGCTATTGCAACAACTTGAAACAGCTAGACAACTGACGGCTAGGCAAACTAGAGCATGGCGGACGATCCGCCAACTGGCTGGTAACGTCGCTAAAACACGAGAGCAAGAAGAACGGTTATTGCGTAGTCGATGAATGTCATAGAAGTGGACCGTTTTCATCAGCGAGATGATTTGAAACGTATGAGACAACATTTTCTCATTGATTGATTAATTGGTGTTTTACGGTGCTTTTAACACTAACTAGGCTATATCGCACCTACAGCAGAATTTGTTGATTAATTAATTATATTAATTATATTTCACGGTTCAGGTTAAGTATCTTTAAAAACTTAATAATAAGCATGGATGGAGTGTTTGTGAACGGGTCTTTGCGGTGGCTAGGTATCCAGCAAAATTTTACATATTTTGATAGTAAAATATCATGTAAGCGAATGAGTAAATGTTGAATCAAGACATTATTGGTTTTGCGATTTTTAATTGCTCGAACAACAGAAAGAGAATTTGATAAAATTAGAAATTCGTTTTAAGACATTTTTGTTTTAGATTTTTAATATGAGGTATGGAAGACAAATTTTTACTTCAAGTACAACAGGGATTTTCGAGCTGGGTATGTATAGTTCCACAGAGGACTAGCACGTTGAAGGGATGGTGTATAATGGCGTATTAAGCTTAAAATTTCCAACACAGACTCAAAACACCTATGTTACATATATACATATACAAGGGTTACAACTTCCGAAATGACAGCTTCTGTACCAAGTTTGTTTAGTCATTAGAAATTTGAGCAATTCCTTACAAAGTTACGTAGTTTTAAACAAACTTGGTGCAGAACTGTCACTTCGGATGTTGTAACCCTTGTATATGTATATATATGATATACGTTATTTTGGTCCGTGTGGAAATGTTAGGCCTAATACGCCATTATACTCCATCCCTTCAACGTGCTAGCCCCATGTGTATAGTTCTGGATCGTCGTGTGCATTTCGCAGACGACAAAAGTGTACGCATTGCGTTTGGATTTTGAAAATTTAAAAGCATTTTCTGAGGCCCATTTCAAATGCTGTCCTACAACTAATAACCTCGAACAATACAGAATATTCTGAGCAAAGGCTCGACGAACGATTTGTGAATCGAAATGTAAATCTTGGTGGTCATATACTTCGAAAATTAACTCACATATGACAATTCAGAAAGTATGGGACGAGGTCCGAACAATTAGCGGTAAACACAGAAAACAACCTACACTTAAAACGCCGTGACGGCTCTGACGCTTAAACGCCAAAGGACATAGCTAATACATTAGCTGACACATTTGCCCACAACTCTTCGTCAGAACATTATTCAGCAGAATTCAATTCATTCAAATCTAAAGCTGAAAAAGAAAACATTAATTTTAAATCTAATAATGACGAAGAATACAACGCATTCTTTAACATGTATGAAATAATCGACTCTATTGATAAAGCTAAAGACTCTGCCGCTGGACCTGATAGAATTCATTACTTCTGAAGCATTTACCACAGGTTTCACTTGATCTTTTATTGAACATTTTCAATGATATCTGGGTAACAGGTAATGTGCCGTCTTGTTGGAAGAAAGCACTCGTTAAACCTGGGAAAGACCGTAATGATCCTATTAAATACCGCCCTATTTCTCTCACTGGTTGTATTTGCAAAACTTTCGAGCGAATGATAAACACTCGTCTTGTTTGGAACTTGGAATCTAAAGGAGTAATAACTAATATTCAATCAGATTTCCGTAAACAGCGAAGCACTAATGATCATCTTGTCCGACTTGTATCTTCCATTAGAGAAGCCTTCATTAATAAACAACATCTAGTTTCAATTTTCTTTGACCTTGAAAAGGCTTATGATACGACGTGGAATGGAGATGTTGGATCGAATGAAATTGAACGAGTAGCACAGAGCAACCGTGAATTTCAGATTCATGACGGAGAAGCACTGATGGAAATTGCACATGTTGCTATACCACATTGCTCTGGAAAAAAACATTCAAGTCGACCAACTTACTCAACATGGTGAAGTCAAAGACAAGTGTTGTGTGTATTGACAATAGTAAGGACTCGATGTGTTTAGCTAGATCTATTGTGGTTGGTATGTGTAAAGCGAATCAAAATCAAACCCCGGAATGGAAAACACTATCGGATCTCGTACATCAGTCTAAGAAAAATCTATAACAACATGAAGCCGCGGCATTATTAAAACAAGTAGATATTTCATTGGATATAGCTTGTGGTATAGAAGAATACAAAAATTTACGAAATTACCTCTATCCCAACTATGTGATTAAAATTCATTCACAACATTATGGAAATGAATTCTTATTCAAACCACCAGCGATGACTGAAACAAAGTCTTGTGATTCATATTTTTCATCATGACAATCATTATGATAGTATAGTATCGATCACAGGATTTCTTGGACGTAGTTATATTTCTTGAATGGCGTGATGTGGGTTATGATCACCGTTAAGCTCACCAATGTAAAAATATTTACCAGTGTTATGCCCGCATCATATGCCCCGTGGAACAATCCATCCGATGCCCCGATTGTTATCGAGTATTTCGGAGTCAACCCTGTTTCGATCATCACAAAATGAAAAGTGGAAAACAACGTAAAACCATCTGTGAGTCCGTGTGGGATTGTAGAAAATGTGGACAAAAAGTTGTAGGAAAGAGACGAAATCATATTTGCCGCAAATATGAAATGCAAATATTGTTAAGAAATGGTTGGACCGGATCATGAGTGTTATATTCCAACGTATGTACCACCTGATAGAAAAGGCATGCAACCCTAAGTCCCCTTCATCCTTTTTTACTTTGAGTGTCGCTTTGATTCTGGAGAACATATACCCAACATTTGTGTAGCTCAACCCGCGTGTGGTGAATATATGTGTAAGTCAGTGCAAGATCCATGTGAGTATTTTGAAAAGGTGAATGAAGCAAGACAAATCGTATTCCGTGGAGAAAATACTTTGGAACAATTCTGCACTTGGCTATCTACATCGAGGATCTACAGTAATCGCTCACAAGGCTCAAAGTTACGACCCCCAGTTTATTCTCAGATATGTCGTTACCCACGGGACAGCTAAACCACAGCTGATTATGAATGGAAGTAAAATCATTCTGCGAAGAGTGCATGGAATACGATTGATTGACTCACTCAGTTTCCTAAGTATGCCACTCTCAGCTTTTCCTAAGACATTTGGACTGACTGAGTTAGCTAAAGGATGGTTTCCATTTTATGCCAATACCTTATACTATCATGATTATATGGGACCTTACTTACCGTTACACTTTTTCAAACCTGACGGTATAAAACCAGAGCAACGTCAACAGTTTCTAACTTGATACCATGAGAAAAAAGAGATGAATTTGATTTTCAAAAAGAAATGGAAAAATACTGTAAAACGGATGTGGACATTTTATGACGCGGTTGCGGTGAATTTCGTCAACAATTGTTAGCCAGTGATCAAATTGACCCCTTTTAGGAAGCGACAACGTTAGCACAAGTGTGTAATAAAGCCTGGAGGAAAAAATCCATAACACCTCATAGTTTAGCCGTGATTTCTGATGCACGATATCCTAATAAAACTCGGTATTCCATTAAAAGCGTACGTTGGTTACAAGTGACTGCTGTGACTGAAGAAATTCATATTCGTCATGCCTTAAATCACTAAGGCGGATAAGTTAGAATTGAACCGTATTATGTGGACGGGTATTGTGAAGAGACAGATACCGTGTATGAATTCATGGGATGTGGGTACCATGGGTGTCCCACCTGCTTTCCCAACCGGGGTACCATCAATCCATATACGTTGAAAAGCACGAATCACGCCTATGAAGACACACAAAAAAGACTTGAGGATTGGACAGAACAAGGGTATGCGTTAGTGGCAATGTGGGAATGTGAATTTGATCAACGTCAAAAGGACCTTGCGTATGAGACTAGATTGGAACGATTTTATTTGGGTCAAGACCCTATTCAACCCAGGGAGGCTTTGTTTGGAAGTCGTACCAATGCCGTCCGACTGTATCATGAAGTAGAAAAAGACCAAGAGATAAAATATGTGGACATTTGTTCCCTCTATCCCTATGTCAACAAGTACAGAGATCCATTAGGTCGTCCCATGATTTTGAGTCAAGAACAAATTGATCCACAGCGTATTGAGACATACAAAGGATTGATTAAATGCCGTGTTCTCTCACCGCAAGATTTATGGATGTCTGTCTAACCTATGCACTGTAATAACATAATTATATTTGCTCTATGTCGTACCTGTGCGAAAGAGGAGTTAGATTATTGTACACATTCACTGTATGAACGGGTATTGTATGGAACGTGGACCCATGTAGAATTGGCGAAAGCCATTTCTTTAGGGTGTAAATTGCTGAAAGTATATCATGTATGACTCTATCATGTATGATGAGTTGAATACGGACGTGTACCATCAATACATTGACAAATACTTGAAAATGAAGCAAGAAGCCAGTAAGTCCTCCCGGCGTGGACACAGAGGAAGATAAAGTGAAGTTTAAACAAAATTATTTTGAAGCACAGGGAATTCGCTTGGAACAAGTGAAAACAAACTCCGGGAAAAAGAGCTTTTGCCAAAACCATGTTGAATTGTTTATGGGGTAAAATGCTCAAACCAACCTGTTACCGAAAACCGAGTATGTACATAAATTGGATCGTTTCTATGAGATTCTGAACGATCCTAAAAAGTCTGCGAAACATGCAGAGTGTTCTGCTCATGATGAATTCGTACTAATGAATACGGATGAATCGGATCAAGCTGATCTAATCCTGCAGTGGCTTCTTTTGTGACGGCTTATGCACGGTTAGAACTGTACAATGTGCTTGAACCTCTGGGAAAAAGGCGGCTCTATTTTGACACAGACAGTTGCATGTACATTTATGACACTCAAGAATACAATGTACCTATTGCCTCTAGTCGTTTGGAAAAATGGACGGATGAAGTGCCTCATGGACATATTGTGAAATATGTCGCTTTAGGTCCAAAATGCTATGGCTACGAATACATTGAAAATGGAGAACGACATTAGGCGTGTAAAGTGAAAGGCATTACGTTAGAATATAATGCGACTCAACAAGTGAATTTCAATAGTATTGTGGATTGTGTTAAAGACAGACAACATTATTCTACCGTGGTTGAATATGCTTCCAGGATTAAACATAATAGAGATACAACAGTGACGAGTGAGACACAAATCAAAACATTTCGTTTTGTGTATACCAAGCGTATCATCGTCGAGAATTACATTACTGTCCCTTATGGATATCTGCATGACTGACCTTGAACATCAACCTTGAACGTCAACCTTGACCTTGTTTTTTTATTGAAGTATTCTGATATATAATGAAATAGTAGAAGAAGAAGAAGAATACAAAAACAAAACAATAAGTATGGACTGGATACCGTCACTTCCTATTGAGTTAGGACTTAAATTTATCGTTATGTGATAGAGGCTAACACTAAACCATGGAAGACGATCTTAGTACTTGCATGGACCACCCATTGTGCTATTCATAGTTTACAACGCATGAACCCTCGACGGGTAGATAGACAGTAGGATGTCAGTCAACACCATGATTTGACCGTAAGTCAGAAATTACCTATGCTATGAAAGTTCAATATGCTTCAACAAAAATTGGCTCGCGTGGTATCTACTGGATGGGTGTTTTGTATCCACGATGCGACTTTGAATGATATATCTGCATTAACCAATGTATTTCGACCTACTTCCAATGTTATGAGGTTTAGCATGGCTGAAGAAGACGATGGAATATCTCAACCCGGATGGCGACAGTATTCGCAATACAAAGTTCGTGGTATCATGTTATTTAAGGAAACGATCCCTTTCTCCAAGGTCAGAT